>CM068375.1:132712659-135650655 GCA_034769895.1 Magicicada septendecula
ATTATCTCACATTTTCTATCTTAATAAATCTTCATAATCATTATTATACTCATTACATATATATTTTTCCAAAACTCTTAACTTGTCTGATATATTTAATTTAATTATGGTTGAAAACCTTTCTTTTAATAATTCTGGTTACTGTTTACAGTGTAACTCTCTTTCTTCTTCATCTGAATTCTCTTTATACTTTCTTCTGGTTACTCATAGTATTAGCATGGTCTTTATATATAGTCTTTCTTATTCATTATTTGAATGGTCTTAATATATTAAATTTAATTTTTTAACATTGTATCTTTACATTAGATATACAGGTTGTTATATTGATCATTTTATTTAAACATTTTGGTTCTTTCCTTTCTCTTAGAAAGTTATTAATCCGCCTTCGCATTCATTAACATTAATTCATTTATATCATATTTCATGTGGTATTTCTTCTCTTTGCATTTCATATAGGTTTTATTATTATTATCAGTCCAAAATCATCTTCTCCATATGTTTGGTATGAATTGTTCTTCTTTGCTCTTAATTAACTGTTTTCATTATCGTTTCATAGGTAATTAGTCTCTTTGCTTCCAAAGTTTTTCCTTCTCTGGCATATTACACTCTTTTTTGTTAGTCTTCTCTACTCCTTCAAATGCTATTGTGAATGTCTAGCATTTATTCTGGATTAAAGTTAATTCACTTTTCTGAATTAACCACTTTATTTTCTTCTCAATTCAATCATAATTGACACATAATTTTTTTTTTTTTTTTTTTTTTTTTTTTTTTTTTTTTTTTTTTTGGAACTTGGTTAGTTTTAATGTAAAATTCAAACTATTCTTTTTATTTAATTGAAAATATTTCTCATAAATCCTTGTAATATGTTGATCTTATCTTGTTTCAAAGTTCTGACGTTCTATCAACATTCAAATTCTGTTTAAATCGTTTATTCCCAGAATTGTTTCATTCAGAATTGTTTATAGTATTGTGATTTTACTATTATTTCTGAATGTTTTGGTATTTCTCCAAATTCAAATTCTTCTTAATTATTTACCATAAAGTTTTCTCATAAACTTAGTTATAGTAAGTTGGTCTTACTTCATTTTTAAATTTTTCATATATTAATTCAAAATTCCTTTCTTCTTAATTCTTCCAAAATGTTCTTTTCAAAATATTAGGTTGTAAGATGTACTTACATTATTTTTGAATTTTTAAAATTAAATTAAAAATTCTTTTTCTTTTAATTCTCCAGAATGTTCTCAAAATATTAGGTTGTAAGACGTACTTACATTATTTTTGAATTTAAAAAAAAAAAAATTCTAAATTCCTTCTTTTTATAATTCTCCAAAATGTTCTTCTCAAAATATTAGGTTGTAAGATGTACTTACATTATTTTCGAATTTTTATAAATTAAATTAAAAAATTCTTCTTCTTTTAATTCTCCAAAATGTTCTTTTCAAAATATTAGGTTGTAAGATGTACTTACATTATTTTAAAATTTTTTTAAAAATATATAAAAAATTCTTTTTCTTTCTCTTTCTTCCAAAATGTTCTTCTCAAAATATTAGGTTGTAAGATGTACTTACATTATTTTAGGATTTTTTAAAAAATTATAAATTCTAAAACTCACAACTCATTCTTCATAATATTTCTTCATAGAAGCTTGATTGTACACTCCTTTGATTCTTCCTGAAACGATTTCCCTCAACTCATATGTATTGTTATGCTTATCATTTACCACAACATATGGGGTTATATTGTACTCTACACTGGCCCATATTATTTATACTTTTGTAAGTTGATCTTCTCTTTTTCTTTCCTTATAAATGCCTTCTCTTCTAAATGTCGCTCTTTGATGGTTAGCTCCTCTTACTCCTTCAAATGTTAGGTTTTTCCACATTTATTCTGGATTCTCTCCAACTCATTGGAGTTTATTATTGAAATATTAGCTCCTGTGTCTATCATTATTTTAGCGGGAACTCCTTCCACCTCCGCTGTTATATAAATTATCTCATTATTACTGTTGCTGAGACTCTTCTCGTTCTCTTCCAAAAGTTCAGTTCGTATGTCTTTCAAATAATGGTTACTGATAATAGTGAAGTTTTTATCATTGTTTGCTTGTTGCAAATCATCCTTTTCTAACCCAGGAAGTATAAGCAGTAACGGGTCATCGTTGTTGATTACTGCCTCCTCTCGTTTAAAGTATTTTGTTCATTGTTTGAGTTATTATTGACCGAGGCATCGTTCGGGAAACTCTGGTTTGTCTCCTGACGTTCTGTACCCTGGTTGATGTTTAACGCCCTGTTCGGTTGTCTGCCAAGATCTTCCAGGCTGGTACTTCGTCTTCCCTCTTCATGTCTTGGGCCGTCTCGTTCCGCACTCCTCCATCTTCGGTCGGCGCCGTGGAAGCTGCTCCTCCTCGGTTGATAATATCTCCTGGGTCCGCGATCTTCTGCTCTTATAAAATTTACCCTAGGGCGCGACACTCGGTTATTACTATTGCTATTATTATTATTACTAATATTATTATTATAGTAATTTCGGTTAGGTGGGTAAGGTCTGTCACCATTATTGTTGGGATATGGATTTCTCTGACTGTATGGAACATTATTATTTTGTTGATAAAAGTGGTTTCTATTATTTGGGTAGGGGTTGTTATTCCTCACGCCGTTGAAATTTCCGTTAAATTGGTTATTACGCGGCTGGTTGTTAGGGCCGTCGTAATTACTGGGCTGGTTCCGGTTATTTGTATGGTTATTGCCGTTATTGGGGTAGGTAGTCGGCCTTGCTTCTGGTCTCTCATTTCTCTTCCTGCTCTGCCGATAATACTCCTCGTTCTCGTATCCCTCTAGTAACTCGGTCATTCCCTGGATCGTCTTGATCTGGCTACCTCTCCGGGCCCTGATAATGTCCTCATCATAGTGATAAGATATCTTATTCACTAAACATTCTTCTGGGATTGCTGGCTCAAGGTGTTTTGCCATACACACCTTCCCCAAGAAATATGCCGTCATACTGCTACCTAATTGTGACCTGTATCTTCCATTACAAATATTGTCACGTATCAAGTTCTGGGTGGTCTCAGACCAGTATTTTGTTTTAAACATTTTCCGGAACTGTTGGTAGTCGGAAATTTCACTCCGGTTGGCCATCCACCAATTATCTGTTATGTCTCGGAAAGACTCGTCGAATATCTCCCTGCTATGGCTCCATTGGGTAATTTTATGCTTGGTCAAATATTCTTCTACCCTAGCCAGGAACTCCATCGGCTTGCGTTTGTATTGCCGGAAGTTGAGCCACTCTCGGCTTTCGTTGACGGGCAATCCGGTGAAATGAGTCGGTCTGTTTCTTATTGCTTCCATCTCCTCTCGGCTTTGTCGCACCTGACCGGTGATATTGGCCATGGTCTCTTGTATATCATTACATCGCTCTGTGACTTGGTCGCGTACTTTTCCGAATTCTTCTTGATTTTCCTTTCTCTGTTCTTCTACCTTCCTACGACTATGTTCTTCAATATTTGTGAACTTGATGTTCACCACTTCTTTAAACTCATTCACCTCCTTTTCGGTCTGGTTGCACTTTCCATCAATCTCCCGAATCTGTCGATTGACCATTATATTTTCTTCTTCCATCTTCTTATCCATCGCTTTTTTGTTAACCTTGATTTCCTTATTCATTTCTTCTCGCAACAATTCCATTCTTTCGTCCAGTTTGTCCAAATTCTCCTGATTTACCTCCCTTAATTCTTCTCTCAAAATTTGATTGTCCTCTCTCAATTCTTCCAATTTCTCCCCCATCTTCTCTTCCAACTTCTTGTTATCTTCTTTCAACTCTTCCTTCAATTGTCGGTTGTTCTTCTCTATCTTCTTCCGGGTTTCATCGATTTTCTGATTGGTGTTCTCAATTTTATTAATCAATTCTTCTTTAGTTAACTTGAATTCTTCCTTAAACGCTTGGTTGTCTTCCTTCAATTTTTCTAACTTCTTCCCCATCTCTTCTTCCATCTTCTTGTTATCTTCCTTCAAATTTTCCATGTTCTTGTTCATCCCAGTCAACTCTTCTTTTGTGGATTGATTATCCTTCTTCAATTCTTCTATCTTCTCTTCCATCTTCTTGCTGTTTTCTTCCATCTTCTCTTCCAGCTTCTTATTTGTTGTTTCGATCTTATTTCCTAAATCTTCTTTCAAGGACTGGTTATCACTCCCCATTTTCTTACTCAAGTCTTCCTTCAATTCCTTACTTGTGGATTCCATTTTCTTATTATTTTCTTCCATTTTGGATTCTAGGTTCTTATTATTCTCATTCATTGCCTGCATCATCCGCCTGAACATTTCTTGGTTTGTCATGTCCTCTAATTGTGCGGGTTTTTCTAATTGTTCTTTCCGGACATTGACTTCCCCTGTCTGTGTGGGTATCTCCGGTTGTTCCTCTGGTTGCTCTGTTTGTTTGGACAACACCGATTGTAATACCTCTTCCAACTCTACTGGCGTTGCCTCTTTGTTGTCCATATCGACTTCTTTTTCGGCCTCCGCCGCCCGTTTCTTAGATGTCGCACGTCGTTGCATTTTCCCTTGAAATTCTCTGGCTTTGTAGCTGTTGCCTAGCTCCAACTAGTGATTGGGCAGAATGTATTGGCCTTCCAATCGCTAATTAAAGCCCCTAAAGTTGTGCGCCAATTTGTAATAATTTAATTAAATTTGATTGATGTGTGTGTTGATGATATTGGTGTGTATTTGGTGTGGCTCTCGACGTCTTACTGGCCTGAAACACTTCCTTAAGTTTCCCAGCTGGTCCAGTCCCGATGGTAGCAAGACTGGTCGAGTAGCGTAAAGTTGATGAAGGAATATATATGTTCGGCTTCGCCGAAAGTTTCAAAACAAAATTTATTGTTTTGAAGGAAATTTAAAAAAAAAATTATGTTTATAAAAAAAAAAATTATTTTAATTTAATTAATTAATTAATTAGGATCAATTAATTAATATAGGGCTGTGAAGTTTTAAACAGTGTAATGCTCTTCTGAAAATTTTTATTAAAGTTTTAGTATATTTTAAATAAGCTATCACCACTCATAAGACTGTCCGTAAACCAATCGATACTTGTTTACCTTTTTATTTTTTAGGTTATCTTCACTTACGGGTGGTAAAGTTCTTGTAGATTATCAATTATAATTATATTATTGGTAATTAGTATTATTGAAGAAATAAAGAACTATTAAGTATTGAAAAGTATTAATATTTTATTAAGTAATAGCAATATTGACTCTTATCGATTAGTATCGATTCTCAGGATATCGAAAAAAGTTACAAGTATATGATATAAAAATTAAATAGGGTTCTTTAAACAGCCAGTTATTACCAAAGTCAGAGAAATCGGGCTAATATTTAAAAAGTATAACGTTACAATCAAATTAATAGTTATTAATAAACACAGACATTGAATAATAAATTGTAAATATAATAATTGTTTTCACCAAACAGCTGTGCTGAACAAAGAAGAAGGCACTGAGATCGTCAAAGCAAATGGCCGCCGTCAAGTTGATCAAAATGTTGCTCGTTCCTGCTGCATTCCAAATAATGTATTTTGACGCAATATTCCTGTTCTTGTGTCTGCAAATCTCTTGTTATATGTTGTGTAGTGACTGGTGTAGTGATTCTGGGTTGTATTTAGTATGTCTGTGTAATTATAAGTCAAACACTTTCTCCGATTCCGTCACTAATTTGGTTTAATGTATTATACAGTTTTCTAGTGTTTTATGGTGTTTTTCGGAGTAGATTTATATTGTTCTGTGTTATGGAGTGTTACTTGATCGTTTCTGTTATAATATGATAGTTTCAGAAGTATTTTACAAGTCACTCGCGATTTCACAATAACTCACTATACACTCGCTTTGTATGACGATTATAGGTTAGGTTATCCACGTTATCAAACGTATGTCATTTTAACCGTTCAACTACCAATAATTAACTAACTGTTTCCTCCAGTTTCAATTAAACTCTTAGCCCATATAATATTATCCTTAACATTGTTCAAATATTTTTTCACATCCTGTATACACTTTTATATTTTCACTATATGAATGCCTAAACTTTGGTTATTTGTCAATTTTATTCACTAGATTTTATTTAAATTAATCTTTCAGTTCATTCTGGTTATTTTCAGATTAAATAATGCCATTTTATAGTGTTTTCTGTCCAAAAAATAGTAATTTTACTTTCAGTTTGGTATACAAACTGTTTGGAAGTCAAAACATTAAAATTTACTTCCTGTCATTATATAAATTCAGCCATTTTATCAGTTATATTTAATATTAATAATTCTATATTGTATTAAAAGGTTCCTATTCCCTTATTTTCTGGTAATTAATTGAATTAGTTGTATTCTGAAACATTATTCTGAAATATATGACTCCCATGTCTAAATTTCTGAGTTTAGTCATTTTTATTTTTTATTCATAATTCTGAATATAATTTATTAAAATCTCTCTAAATGGTATGTGCAATTATATGGCATGATCTCAAGTTTATTTTGTCTAAACCCCTTTTGTTTATTTGCATTTAATTGAGCAATTTCTCTGTTTTGATGAAGTTTGGTTTCCATTCTTTTGGCCTATGATTTTTTAACAATTTTTCTTACAAAATAATTTACAAACAATATATGATGTGTGATACCCTCTCTGATTTTTACAAATAGTATTATAAATTAAACATGTTTTTAAATTACACAAAAACAATTAGTATTGGTTACAATACAAACAATAGTTAAAACAAATAAAGAATATATTTTTTTTTTAAATAAATGGTTGTCTTCAAGTCAGACATTTTGCAACACAATCCTTATTTCTAAACATGGAAATATGGCTTACAAAAAAGGGTTTTTACTAACTAACATCTTAATTACTCTCTACTATTTACAAGTGGTAACTATTTTTATAGTTCTGATGTTAGTTGTTTCAGACCCAAACAAATGGCCTTATATCTAATACATTTTTAAACATTCTTGTACTATATACATAAAAAACCTTATATTTATATTCTTATTTCTAACTATTATTATAAGTAGGATTCTACAGTTTTTATACCGTCTTTTACATTGTCTTTGGGGAATTGTACCCTGTCATTAACAAATAAATAGTATTAATTGTTCAAAAGGTATTATGAACTCTGTTTTTCTTTTTTCATGTAAAACAAAATGTTATTTTAAACAGATTCATGTCTTATGAACAACATATTGTCACAGTACATATTTTAAGTCATTGAAAAATGCATATTTCATTGCATCCAATGTTTGTGATTGCCAAGAATGAAACACAAGGTTCATTTTTTATAATACCCAAAACTATCACTGGTTCACTTTGCACTTATATATTATGTTAATGCTAAATGGTCGTATAGTCTTATTAACATAATAAATTGGTTAGCGTTTTTTCAATGGAGATTTGTTCCATGGGTACTATATTATTGTTTCATCTTAGTTCACAGGAAACTTTTGCTTTATACACTCCTCTCTCTTAAATTTATATACATGTGGTTTTTATTTCGTTATACTTTTATTTTTAGATATTTATTTTGGGGATATAGGGATTTGGGTGTCTTTTATAAGAGCATGACATCTTCTTCAGGATGCTGCCCTCTTCTTCTTTCTTCAGTCTTCTTTTCTCCTGCCTTCTGGGACTGGTATCTTCTCCATCTTCTTCTTGATGCCATCAGGTTTCTTGGGATCTTCTCCATCTTCTTCTTTATTTCAGAAATACTCAACCTGTATTGGTTGATCTTGGCTTATTTTAGGGTTTCTCTTCTATTTATTCTTCCTCGTTGTGGGTTTGGTCATATTCAGTACTGCTTTGTTATTTACTATTTTACCTTCCTGGGTTATAGTTTGAAAACCTTTGGTTATGATACTGGTTTTGGATGACTCATCACTAGTAACTCTTTTTACTTGAACTTGTATTTTCTTTATAATAATGATTTCCTTCCACAGTTGCTATGAATTAATCTATTTATATTAAACTTAATGCTTTCTTCCAAATTTAAATATTATAACTTCATTATTCTAATGATCAATTGCCATTCAATATTATGCATACATCTGTCACGCTACAGATTGCTCTCCTCCAGAAGTAATTATTTCAGACATGTTTATGGATGAAATAATTTCTTATGATAATTTCATCATTTCTTATAATTCATTTTCTTCTCCATCTATATATCGACTTTTTTATATTAGAGTTTTATTAATTTTATATATATAATTATTTGTTTTACTACTGATCCTTTTCGGATAGTTAGTGTCTTCTGAGATATATTATTATTGTAATACATTTTCTTCCTTTATCAACTTCGTGTTGTATCCTTGGGATATTAATTCCCTAACATTCCCTATCACGTGGGCTGGGGCAGATCAGAGGGGCACTGTACGCTACTTCTCTGCTGGCCATACACCACTACTATAAATTGAGTACAGGGGCATATCCATCCCTGCTCAAAAAACATAATGCTGCTGGAATTATCTTCAGTCAGTCATCGAATAAATAAATAAAAAGTAGTCTCATTTTCGACTAATAAAAATATCTTTGGATTCTCCACTTCGTAGTCTCTCAGATTATCTCACATTTTCTATCTTAATAAATCTTCATAATCATTATTATACTCATTACATATATATTTTTCCAAAACTCTTAACTTGTCTGATATATTTAATTTAATTATGGTTGAAAACCTTTCTTTTAATAATTCTGGTTACTGTTTACAGTGTAACTCTCTTTCTTCTTCATCTGAATTCTCTTTATACTTTCTTCTGGTTACTCATAGTATTAGCATGGTCTTTATATATAGTCTTTCTTATTCATTATTTGAATGGTCTTAATATATTAAATTTAATTTTTTAACATTGTATCTTTACATTAGATATACAGGTTGTTATATTGATCATTTTATTTAAACATTTTGGTTCTTTCCTTTCTCTTAGAAAGTTATTAATCCGCCTTCGCATTCATTAACATTAATTCATTTATATCATATTTCATGTGGTATTTCTTCTCTTTGCATTTCATATAGGTTTTATTATTATTATCAGTCCAAAATCATCTTCTCCATATGTTTGGTATGAATTGTTCTTCTTTGCTCTTAATTAACTGTTTTCATTATCGTTTCATAGGTAATTAGTCTCTTTGCTTCCAAAGTTTTTCCTTCTCTGGCATATTACACTCTTTTTTGTTAGTCTTCTCTACTCCTTCAAATGCTATTGTGAATGTCTAGCATTTATTCTGGATTAAAGTTAATTCACTTTTCTGAATTAACCACTTTATTTTCTTCTCAATTCAATCATAATTGACACATAATTTTTTTTTTTTTTTTTTTTTTTTTTTTTTTTTTTTTTTTTTTGGAACTTGGTTAGTTTTAATGTAAAATTCAAACTATTCTTTTTATTTAATTGAAAAATATTTCTCATAAATCCTTGTAATATGTTGATCTTATCTTGTTTCAAAGTTCTGACGTTCTATCAACATTCAAATTCTGTTTAAATCGTTTATTCCCAGAATTGTTTCATTCAGAATTGTTTATAGTATTGTGATTTTACTATTATTTCTGAATGTTTTGGTATTTCTCCAAATTCAAATTCTTCTTAATTATTTACCATAAAGTTTTCTCATAAACTTAGTTATAGTAAGTTGGTCTTACTTCATTTTTAAATTTTTCATATATTAATTCAAAATTCCTTTCTTCTTAATTCTTCCAAAATGTTCTTTTCAAAATATTAGGTTGTAAGATGTACTTACATTATTTTTGAATTTTTAAAATTAAATTAAAAATTCTTTTTCTTTTAATTCTCCAGAATGTTCTCAAAATATTAGGTTGTAAGACGTACTTACATTATTTTTGAATTTAAAAAAAAAAAAATTCTAAATTCCTTCTTTTTATAATTCTCCAAAATGTTCTTCTCAAAATATTAGGTTGTAAGATGTACTTACATTATTTTCGAATTTTTATAAATTAAATTAAAAAATTCTTCTTCTTTTAATTCTCCAAAATGTTCTTTTCAAAATATTAGGTTGTAAGATGTACTTACATTATTTTAAAATTTTTTTAAAAATATATAAAAAATTCTTTTTCTTTCTCTTTCTTCCAAAATGTTCTTCTCAAAATATTAGGTTGTAAGATGTACTTACATTATTTTAGGATTTTTTAAAAAATTATAAATTCTAAAACTCACAACTCATTCTTCATAATATTTCTTCATAGAAGCTTGATTGTACACTCCTTTGATTCTTCCTGAAACGATTTCCCTCAACTCATATGTATTGTTATGCTTATCATTTACCACAACATATGGGGTTATATTGTACTCTACACTGGCCCATATTATTTATACTTTTGTAAGTTGATCTTCTCTTTTTCTTTCCTTATAAATGCCTTCTCTTCTAAATGTCGCTCTTTGATGGTTAGCTCCTCTTACTCCTTCAAATGTTAGGTTTTTCCACATTTATTCTGGATTCTCTCCAACTCATTGGAGTTTATTATTGAAATATTAGCTCCTGTGTCTATCATTATTTTAGCGGGAACTCCTTCCACCTCCGCTGTTATATAAATTATCTCATTATTACTGTTGCTGAGACTCTTCTCGTTCTCTTCCAAAAGTTCAGTTCGTATGTCTTTCAAATAATGGTTACTGATAATAGTGAAGTTTTTATCATTGTTTGCTTGTTGCAAATCATCCTTTTCTAACCCAGGAAGTATAAGCAGTAACGGGTCATCGTTGTTGATTACTGCCTCCTCTCGTTTAAAGTATTTTGTTCATTGTTTGAGTTATTATTGACCGAGGCATCGTTCGGGAAACTCTGGTTTGTCTCCTGACGTTCTGTACCCTGGTTGATGTTTAACGCCCTGTTCGGTTGTCTGCCAAGATCTTCCAGGCTGGTACTTCGTCTTCCCTCTTCATGTCTTGGGCCGTCTCGTTCCGCACTCCTCCATCTTCGGTCGGCGCCGTGGAAGCTGCTCCTCCTCGGTTGATAATATCTCCTGGGTCCGCGATCTTCTGCTCTTATAAAATTTACCCTAGGGCGCGACACTCGGTTATTACTATTGCTATTATTATTATTACTAATATTATTATTATAGTAATTTCGGTTAGGTGGGTAAGGTCTGTCACCATTATTGTTGGGATATGGATTTCTCTGACTGTATGGAACATTATTATTTTGTTGATAAAAGTGGTTTCTATTATTTGGGTAGGGGTTGTTATTCCTCACGCCGTTGAAATTTCCGTTAAATTGGTTATTACGCGGCTGGTTGTTAGGGCCGTCGTAATTACTGGGCTGGTTCCGGTTATTTGTATGGTTATTGCCGTTATTGGGGTAGGTAGTCGGCCTTGCTTCTGGTCTCTCATTTCTCTTCCTGCTCTGCCGATAATACTCCTCGTTCTCGTATCCCTCTAGTAACTCGGTCATTCCCTGGATCGTCTTGATCTGGCTACCTCTCCGGGCCCTGATAATGTCCTCATCATAGTGATAAGATATCTTATTCACTAAACATTCTTCTGGGATTGCTGGCTCAAGGTGTTTTGCCATACACACCTTCCCCAAGAAATATGCCGTCATACTGCTACCTAATTGTGACCTGTATCTTCCATTACAAATATTGTCACGTATCAAGTTCTGGGTGGTCTCAGACCAGTATTTTGTTTTAAACATTTTCCGGAACTGTTGGTAGTCGGAAATTTCACTCCGGTTGGCCATCCACCAATTATCTGTTATGTCTCGGAAAGACTCGTCGAATATCTCCCTGCTATGGCTCCATTGGGTAATTTTATGCTTGGTCAAATATTCTTCTACCCTAGCCAGGAACTCCATCGGCTTGCGTTTGTATTGCCGGAAGTTGAGCCACTCTCGGCTTTCGTTGACGGGCAATCCGGTGAAATGAGTCGGTCTGTTTCTTATTGCTTCCATCTCCTCTCGGCTTTGTCGCACCTGACCGGTGATATTGGCCATGGTCTCTTGTATATCATTACATCGCTCTGTGACTTGGTCGCGTACTTTTCCGAATTCTTCTTGATTTTCCTTTCTCTGTTCTTCTACCTTCCTACGACTATGTTCTTCAATATTTGTGAACTTGATGTTCACCACTTCTTTAAACTCATTCACCTCCTTTTCGGTCTGGTTGCACTTTCCATCAATCTCCCGAATCTGTCGATTGACCATTATATTTTCTTCTTCCATCTTCTTATCCATCGCTTTTTTGTTAACCTTGATTTCCTTATTCATTTCTTCTCGCAACAATTCCATTCTTTCGTCCAGTTTGTCCAAATTCTCCTGATTTACCTCCCTTAATTCTTCTCTCAAAATTTGATTGTCCTCTCTCAATTCTTCCAATTTCTCCCCCATCTTCTCTTCCAACTTCTTGTTATCTTCTTTCAACTCTTCCTTCAATTGTCGGTTGTTCTTCTCTATCTTCTTCCGGGTTTCATCGATTTTCTGATTGGTGTTCTCAATTTTATTAATCAATTCTTCTTTAGTTAACTTGAATTCTTCCTTAAACGCTTGGTTGTCTTCCTTCAATTTTTCTAACTTCTTCCCCATCTCTTCTTCCATCTTCTTGTTATCTTCCTTCAAATTTTCCATGTTCTTGTTCATCCCAGTCAACTCTTCTTTTGTGGATTGATTATCCTTCTTCAATTCTTCTATCTTCTCTTCCATCTTCTTGCTGTTTTCTTCCATCTTCTCTTCCAGCTTCTTATTTGTTGTTTCGATCTTATTTCCTAAATCTTCTTTCAAGGACTGGTTATCACTCCCCATTTTCTTACTCAAGTCTTCCTTCAATTCCTTACTTGTGGATTCCATTTTCTTATTATTTTCTTCCATTTTGGATTCTAGGTTCTTATTATTCTCATTCATTGCCTGCATCATCCGCCTGAACATTTCTTGGTTTGTCATGTCCTCTAATTGTGCGGGTTTTTCTAATTGTTCTTTCCGGACATTGACTTCCCCTGTCTGTGTGGGTATCTCCGGTTGTTCCTCTGGTTGCTCTGTTTGTTTGGACAACACCGATTGTAATACCTCTTCCAACTCTACTGGCGTTGCCTCTTTGTTGTCCATATCGACTTCTTTTTCGGCCTCCGCCGCCCGTTTCTTAGATGTCGCACGTCGTTGCATTTTCCCTTGAAATTCTCTGGCTTTGTAGCTGTTGCCTAGCTCCAACTAGTGATTGGGCAGAATGTATTGGCCTTCCAATCGCTAATTAAAGCTCCTAAAGTTGTGCGCCAATTTGTAATAATTTAATTAAATTTGATTGATGTGTGTGTTGATGATATTGGTGTGTATTTGGTGTGGCTCTCGACGTCTTACTGGCCTGAAACACTTCCTTAAGTTTCCCAGCTGGTCCAGTCCCGATGGTAGCAAGACTGGTCGAGTAGCGTAAAGTTGATGAAGGAATATATATGTTCGGCTTCGCCGAAAGTTTCAAAACAAAATTTATTGTTTTGAAGGAAATTTAAAAAAAAAATTATGTTTATAAAAAAAAAATTATTTTAATTTAATTAATTAATTAATTAGGATCAATTAATTAATATAGGGCTGTGAAGTTTTAAACAGTGTAATGCTCTTCTGAAAATTTTTATTAAAGTTTTAGTATATTTTAAATAAGCTATCACCACTCATAAGACTGTCCGTAAACCAATCGATACTTGTTTACCTTTTTATTTTTTAGGTTATCTTCACTTACGGGTGGTAAAGTTCTTGTAGATTATCAATTATAATTATATTATTGGTAATTAGTATTATTGAAGAAATAAAGAACTATTAAGTATTGAAAAGTATTAATATTTTATTAAGTAATAGCAATATTGACTCTTATCGATTAGTATCGATTCTCAGGATATCGAAAAAAGTTACAAGTATATGATATAAAAATTAAATAGGGTTCTTTAAACAGCCAGTTATTACCAAAGTCAGAGAAATCGGGCTAATATTTAAAAAGTATAACGTTACAATCAAATTAATAGTTATTAATAAACACAGACATTGAATAATAAATTGTAAATATAATAATTGTTTTCACCAAACAGCTGTGCTGAACAAAGAAGAAGGCACTGAGATCGTCAAAGCAAATGGCCGCCGTCAAGTTGATCAAAATGTTGCTCGTTCCTGCTGCATTCCAAATAATGTATTTTGACGCAATATTCCTGTTCTTGTGTCTGCAAATCTCTTGTTATATGTTGTGTAGTGACTGGTGTAGTGATTCTGGGTTGTATTTAGTATGTCTGTGTAATTATAAGTCAAACACTTTCTCCGATTCCGTCACTAATTTGGTTTAATGTATTATACAGTTTTCTAGTGTTTTATGGTGTTTTTCGGAGTAGATTTATATTGTTCTGTGTTATGGAGTGTTACTTGATCGTTTCTGTTATAATATGATAGTTTCAGAAGTATTTTACAAGTCACTCGCGATTTCACAATAACTCACTATACACTCGCTTTGTATGACGATTATAGGTTAGGTTATCCACGTTATCAAACGTATGTCATTTTAACCGTTCAACTACCAATAATTAACTAACTGTTTCCTCCAGTTTCAATTAAACTCTTAGCCCATATAATATTATCCTTAACATTGTTCAAATATTTTTTCACATCCTGTATACACTTTTATATTTTCACTATATGAATGCCTAAACTTTGGTTATTTGTCAATTTTATTCACTAGATTTTATTTAAATTAATCTTTCAGTTCATTCTGGTTATTTTCAGATTAAATAATGCCATTTTATAGTGTTTTCTGTCCAAAAAATAGTAATTTTACTTTCAGTTTGGTATACAAACTGTTTGGAAGTCAAAACATTAAAATTTACTTCCTGTCATTATATAAATTCAGCCATTTTATCAGTTATATTTAATATTAATAATTCTATATTGTATTAAAAGGTTCCTATTCCCTTATTTTCTGGTAATTAATTGAATTAGTTGTATTCTGAAACATTATTCTGAAATATATGACTCCCATGTCTAAATTTCTGAGTTTAGTCATTTTTATTTTTTATTCATAATTCTGAATATAATTTATTAAAATCTCTCTAAATGGTATGTGCAATTATATGGCATGATCTCAAGTTTATTTTGTCTAAACCCCTTTTGTTTATTTGCATTTAATTGAGCAATTTCTCTGTTTTGATGAAGTTTGGTTTCCATTCTTTTGGCCTATGATTTTTTAACAATTTTTCTTACAAAATAATTTACAAACAATATATGATGTGTGATACCCTCTCTGACTTTTACAAATAGTATTATAAATTAAACATGTTTTTAAATTACACAAAAACAATTAGTATTGGTTACAATACAAACAATAGTTAAAACAAATAAAGAATATATTTTTTTTTTAAATAAATGGTTGTCTTCAAGTCAGACATTTTGCAACACAATCCTTATTTCTAAACATGGAAATATGGCTTACAAAAAAGGGTTTTTACTAACTAACATCTTAATTACTCTCTACTATTTACAAGTGGTAACTATTTTTATAGTTCTGATGTTAGTTGTTTCAGACCCAAACAAATGGCCTTATATCTAATACATTTTTAAACATTCTTGTACTATATACATAAAAAACCTTATATTTATATTCTTATTTCTAACTATTATTATAAGTAGGATTCTACAGTTTTTATACCGTCTTTTACATTGTCTTTGGGGAATTGTACCCTGTCATTAACAAATAAATAGTATTAATTGTTCAAAAGGTATTATGAACTCTGTTTTTCTTTTTTCATGTAAAACAAAATGTTATTTTAAACAGATTCATGTCTTATGAACAACATATTGTCACAGTACATATTTTAAGTCATTGAAAAATGCATATTTCATTGCATCCAATGTTTGTGATTGCCAAGAATGAAACACAAGGTTCATTTTTTATAATACCCAAAACTATCACTGGTTCACTTTGCACTTATATATTATGTTAATGCTAAATGGTCGTATAGTCTTATTAACATAATAAATTGGTTAGCGTTTTTTCAATGGAGATTTGTTCCATGGGTACTATATTATTGTTTCATCTTAGTTCACAGGAAACTTTTGCTTTATACACTCCTCTCTCTTAAATTTATATACATGTGGTTTTTATTTCGTTATACTTTTATTTTTAGATATTTATTTTGGGGATATAGGGATTTGGGTGTCTTTTATAAGAGCATGACATCTTCTTCAGGATGCTGCCCTCTTCTTCTTTCTTCAGTCTTCTTTTCTCCTGCCTTCTGGGACTGGTATCTTCTCCATCTTCTTCTTGATGCCATCAGGTTTCTTGGGATCTTCTCCATCTTCTTCTTTATTTCAGAAATACTCAACCTGTATTGGTTGATCTTGGCTTATTTTAGGGTTTCTCTTCTATTTATTCTTCCTCGTTGTGGGTTTGGTCATATTCAGTACTGCTTTGTTATTTACTATTTTACCTTCCTGGGTTATAGTTTGAAAACCTTTGGTTATGATACTGGTTTTGGATGACTCATCACTAGTAACTCTTTTTACTTGAACTTGTATTTTCTTTATAATAATGATTTCCTTCCACAGTTGCTATGAATTAATCTATTTATATTAAACTTAATGCTTTCTTCCAAATTTAAATATTATAACTTCATTATTCTAATGATCAATTGCCATTCAATATTATGCATACATCTGTCACGCTACAGATTGCTCTCCTCCAGAAGTAATTATTTCAGACATGTTTATGGATGAAATAATTTCTTATGATAATTTCATCATTTCTTATAATTCATTTTCTTCTCCATCTATATATCGACTTTTTTATATTAGAGTTTTATTAATTTTATATATATAATTATTTGTTTTACTACTGATCCTTTTCGGATAGTTAGTGTCTTCTGAGATATATTATTATTGTAATACATTTTCTTCCTTTATCAACTTCGTGTTGTATCCTTGGGATATTAATTCCCTAACATTCCCTATCACGTGGGCTGGGGCAGATCAGAGGGGCACTGTACGCTACTTCTCTGCTGGCCATACACCACTACTATAAATTGAGTACAGGGGCATATCCATCCCTGCTCAAAAAACATAATGCTGCTGGAATTATCTTCAGTCAGTCATCGAATAAATAAATAAAAAGTAGTCTCATTTTCGACTAATAAAAATATCTTTGGATTCTCCACTTCGTAGTCTCTCAGATTATCTCACATTTTCTATCTTAATAAATCTTCATAATCATTATTATACTCATTACATATATATTTTTCCAAAACTCTTAACTTGTCTGATATATTTAATTTAATTATGGTTGAAAACCTTTCTTTTAATAATTCTGGTTACTGTTTACAGTGTAACTCTCTTTCTTCTTCATCTGAATTCTCTTTATACTTTCTTCTGGTTACTCATAGTATTAGCATGGTCTTTATATATAGTCTTTCTTATTCATTATTTGAATGGTCTTAATATATTAAATTTAATTTTTTAACATTGTATCTTTACATTAGATATACAGGTTGTTATATTGATCATTTTATTTAAACATTTTGGTTCTTTCCTTTCTCTTAGAAAGTTATTAATCCGCCTTCGCATTCATTAACATTAATTCATTTATATCATATTTCATGTGGTATTTCTTCTCTTTGCATTTCATATAGGTTTTATTATTATTATCAGTCCAAAATCATCTTCTCCATATGTTTGGTATGAATTGTTCTTCTTTGCTCTTAATTAACTGTTTTCATTATCGTTTCATAGGTAATTAGTCTCTTTGCTTCCAAAGTTTTTCCTTCTCTGGCATATTACACTCTTTTTTGTTAGTCTTCTCTACTCCTTCAAATGCTATTGTGAATGTCTAGCATTTATTCTGGATTAAAGTTAATTCACTTTTCTGAATTAACCACTTTATTTTCTTCTCAATTCAATCATAATTGACACATAATTTTTTTTTTTTTTTTTTTTTTTTTTTTTTTTTTTTTTTTTTTTTGGAACTTGGTTAGTTTTAATGTAAAATTCAAACTATTCTTTTTATTTAATTGAAAAATATTTCTCATAAATCCTTGTAATATGTTGATCTTATCTTGTTTCAAAGTTCTGACGTTCTATCAACATTCAAATTCTGTTTAAATCGTTTATTCCCAGAATTGTTTCATTCAGAATTGTTTATAGTATTGTGATTTTACTATTATTTCTGAATGTTTTGGTATTTCTCCAAATTCAAATTCTTCTTAATTATTTACCATAAAGTTTTCTCATAAACTTAGTTATAGTAAGTTGGTCTTACTTCATTTTTAAATTTTTCATATATTAATTCAAAATTCCTTTCTTCTTAATTCTTCCAAAATGTTCTTTTCAAAATATTAGGTTGTAAGATGTACTTACATTATTTTTGAATTTTTAAAATTAAATTAAAAATTCTTTTTCTTTTAATTCTCCAGATTGTTCTCAAAATATTAGGTTGTAAGACGTACTTACATTATTTTTGAATTTTAAAAAAAAAAATTCTAAATTCCTTCTTTTTATAATTCTCCAAAATGTTCTTCTCAAAATATTAGGTTGTAAGATGTACTTACATTATTTTCGAATTTTTATAAATTAAATTAAAAAATTCTTCTTCTTTTAATTCTCCAAAATGTTCTTTTCAAAATATTAGGTTGTAAGATGTACTTACATTATTTTAAAATTTTTTTAAAAATATATAAAAAATTCTTTTTCTTTCTCTTTCTTCCAAAATGTTCTTCTCAAAATATTAGGTTGTAAGATGTACTTACATTATTTTAGGATTTTTTAAAAAATTATAAATTCTAAAACTCACAACTCATTCTTCATAATATTTCTTCATAGAAGCTTGATTGTACACTCCTTTGATTCTTCCTGAAACGATTTCCCTCAACTCATATGTATTGTTATGCTTATCATTTACCACAACATATGGGGTTATATTGTACTCTACACTGGCCCATATTATTTATACTTTTGTAAGTTGATCTTCTCTTTTTCTTTCCTTATAAATGCCTTCTCTTCTAAATGTCGCTCTTTGATGGTTAGCTCCTCTTACTCCTTCAAATGTTAGGTTTTTCCACATTTATTCTGGATTCTCTCCAACTCATTGGAGTTTATTATTGAAATATTAGCTCCTGTGTCTATCATTATTTTAGCGGGAACTCCTTCCACCTCCGCTGTTATATAAATTATCTCATTATTACTGTTGCTGAGACTCTTCTCGTTCTCTTCCAAAAGTTCAGTTCGTATGTCTTTCAAATAATGGTTACTGATAATAGTGAAGTTTTTATCATTGTTTGCTTGTTGCAAATCATCCTTTTCTAACCCAGGAAGTATAAGCAGTAACGGGTCATCGTTGTTGATTACTGCCTCCTCTCGTTTAAAGTATTTTGTTCATTGTTTGAGTTATTATTGACCGAGGCATCGTTCGGGAAACTCTGGTTTGTCTCCTGACGTTCTGTACCCTGGTTGATGTTTAACGCCCTGTTCGGTTGTCTGCCAAGATCTTCCAGGCTGGTACTTCGTCTTCCCTCTTCATGTCTTGGGCCGTCTCGTTCCGCACTCCTCCATCTTCGGTCGGCGCCGTGGAAGCTGCTCCTCCTCGGTTGATAATATCTCCTGGGTCCGCGATCTTCTGCTCTTATAAAATTTACCCTAGGGCGCGACACTCGGTTATTACTATTGCTATTATTATTATTACTAATATTATTATTATAGTAATTTCGGTTAGGTGGGTAAGGTCTGTCACCATTATTGTTGGGATATGGATTTCTCTGACTGTATGGAACATTATTATTTTGTTGATAAAAGTGGTTTCTATTATTTGGGTAGGGGTTGTTATTCCTCACGCCGTTGAAATTTCCGTTAAATTGGTTATTACGCGGCTGGTTGTTAGGGCCGTCGTAATTACTGGGCTGGTTCCGGTTATTTGTATGGTTATTGCCGTTATTGGGGTAGGTAGTCGGCCTTGCTTCTGGTCTCTCATTTCTCTTCCTGCTCTGCCGATAATACTCCTCGTTCTCGTATCCCTCTAGTAACTCGGTCATTCCCTGGATCGTCTTGATCTGGCTACCTCTCCGGGCCCTGATAATGTCCTCATCATAGTGATAAGATATCTTATTCACTAAACATTCTTCTGGGATTGCTGGCTCAAGGTGTTTTGCCATACACACCTTCCCCAAGAAATATGCCGTCATACTGCTACCTAATTGTGACCTGTATCTTCCATTACAAATATTGTCACGTATCAAGTTCTGGGTGGTCTCAGACCAGTATTTTGTTTTAAACATTTTCCGGAACTGTTGGTAGTCGGAAATTTCACTCCGGTTGGCCATCCACCAATTATCTGTTATGTCTCGGAAAGACTCGTCGAATATCTCCCTGCTATGGCTCCATTGGGTAATTTTATGCTTGGTCAAATATTCTTCTACCCTAGCCAGGAACTCCATCGGCTTGCGTTTGTATTGCCGGAAGTTGAGCCACTCTCGGCTTTCGTTGACGGGCAATCCGGTGAAATGAGTCGGTCTGTTTCTTATTGCTTCCATCTCCTCTCGGCTTTGTCGCACCTGACCGGTGATATTGGCCATGGTCTCTTGTATATCATTACATCGCTCTGTGACTTGGTCGCGTACTTTTCCGAATTCTTCTTGATTTTCCTTTCTCTGTTCTTCTACCTTCCTACGACTATGTTCTTCAATATTTGTGAACTTGATGTTCACCACTTCTTTAAACTCATTCACCTCCTTTTCGGTCTGGTTGCACTTTCCATCAATCTCCCGAATCTGTCGATTGACCATTATATTTTCTTCTTCCATCTTCTTATCCATCGCTTTTTTGTTAACCTTGATTTCCTTATTCATTTCTTCTCGCAACAATTCCATTCTTTCGTCCAGTTTGTCCAAATTCTCCTGATTTACCTCCCTTAATTCTTCTCTCAAAATTTGATTGTCCTCTCTCAATTCTTCCAATTTCTCCCCCATCTTCTCTTCCAACTTCTTGTTATCTTCTTTCAACTCTTCCTTCAATTGTCGGTTGTTCTTCTCTATCTTCTTCCGGGTTTCATCGATTTTCTGATTGGTGTTCTCAATTTTATTAATCAATTCTTCTTTAGTTAACTTGAATTCTTCCTTAAACGCTTGGTTGTCTTCCTTCAATTTTTCTAACTTCTTCCCCATCTCTTCTTCCATCTTCTTGTTATCTTCCTTCAAATTTTCCATGTTCTTGTTCATCCCAGTCAACTCTTCTTTTGTGGATTGATTATCCTTCTTCAATTCTTCTATCTTCTCTTCCATCTTCTTGCTGTTTTCTTCCATCTTCTCTTCCAGCTTCTTATTTGTTGTTTCGATCTTATTTCCTAAATCTTCTTTCAAGGACTGGTTATCACTCCCCATTTTCTTACTCAAGTCTTCCTTCAATTCCTTACTTGTGGATTCCATTTTCTTATTATTTTCTTCCATTTTGGATTCTAGGTTCTTATTATTCTCATTCATTGCCTGCATCATCCGCCTGAACATTTCTTGGTTTGTCATGTCCTCTAATTGTGCGGGTTTTTCTAATTGTTCTTTCCGGACATTGACTTCCCCTGTCTGTGTGGGTATCTCCGGTTGTTCCTCTGGTTGCTCTGTTTGTTTGGACAACACCGATTGTAATACCTCTTCCAACTCTACTGGGGTTGCCTCTTTGTTGTCCATATCGACTTCTTTTTCGGCCTCCGCCGCCCGTTTCTTAGATGTCGCACGTCGTTGCATTTTCCCTTGAAATTCTCTGGCTTTGTAGCTGTTGCCTAGCTCCAACTAGTGATTGGGCAGAATGTATTGGCCTTCCAATCGCTAATTAAAGCCCCTAAAGTTGTGCGCCAATTTGTAATAATTTAATTAAATTTGATTGATGTGTGTGTTGATGATATTGGTGTGTATTTGGTGTGGCTCTGGACGTCTTACTGGCCTGAAACACTTCCTTAAGTTTCCCAGCTGGTCCAGTCCCGATGGTAGCAAGACTGGTCGAGTAGCGTAAAGTTGATGAAGGAATATATATGTTCGGCTTCGCCGAAAGTTTCAAAACAAAATTTATTGTTTTGAAGGAAATTTAAAAAAAAAATTATGTTTATAAAAAAAAAATTATTTTAATTTAATTAATTAATTAATTAGGATCAATTAATTAATATAGGGCTGTGAAGTTTTAAACAGTGTAATGCTCTTCTGAAAATTTTTATTAAAGTTTTAGTATATTTTAAATAAGCTATCACCACTCATAAGACTGTCCGTAAACCAATCGATACTTGTTTACCTTTTTATTTTTTAGGTTATCTTCACTTACGGGTGGTAAAGTTCTTGTAGATTATCAATTATAATTATATTATTGGTAATTAGTATTATTGAAGAAATAAAGAACTATTAAGTATTGAAAAGTATTAATATTTTATTAAGTAATAGCAATATTGACTCTTATCGATTAGTATCGATTCTCAGGATATCGAAAAAAGTTACAAGTATATGATATAAAAATTAAATAGGGTTCTTTAAACAGCCAGTTATTACCAAAGTCAGAGAAATCGGGCTAATATTTAAAAAGTATAACGTTACAATCAAATTAATAGTTATTAATAAACACAGACATTGAATAATAAATTGTAAATATAATAATTGTTTTCACCAAACAGCTGTGCTGAACAAAGAAGAAGGCACTGAGATCGTCAAAGCAAATGGCCGCCGTCAAGTTGATCAAAATGTTGCTCGTTCCTGCTGCATTCCAAATAATGTATTTTGACGCAATATTCCTGTTCTTGTGTCTGCAAATCTCTTGTTATATGTTGTGTAGTGACTGGTGTAGTGATTCTGGGTTGTATTTAGTATGTCTGTGTAATTATAAGTCAAACACTTTCTCCGATTCCGTCACTAATTTGGTTTAATGTATTATACAGTTTTCTAGTGTTTTATGGTGTTTTTCGGAGTAGATTTATATTGTTCTGTGTTATGGAGTGTTACTTGATCGTTTCTGTTATAATATGATAGTTTCAGAAGTATTTTACAAGTCACTCGCGATTTCACAATAACTCACTATACACTCGCTTTGTATGACGATTATAGGTTAGGTTATCCACGTTATCAAACGTATGTCATTTTAACCGTTCAACTACCAATAATTAACTAACTGTTTCCTCCAGTTTCAATTAAACTCTTAGCCCATATAATATTATCCTTAACATTGTTCAAATATTTTTTCACATCCTGTATACACTTTTATATTTTCACTATATGAATGCCTAAACTTTGGTTATTTGTCAATTTTATTCACTAGATTTGATTTAAATTAATCTTTCAGTTCATTCTGGTTATTTTCAGATTAAATAATGCCATTTTATAGTGTTTTCTGTCCAAAAAATAGTAATTTTACTTTCAGTTTGGTATACAAACTGTTTGGAAGTCAAAACATTAAAATTTACTTCCTGTCATTATATAAATTCAGCCATTTTATCAGTTATATTTAATATTAATAATTCTATATTGTATTAAAAGGTTCCTATTCCCTTATTTTCTGGTAATTAATTGAATTAGTTGTATTCTGAAACATTATTCTGAAATATATGACTCCCATGTCTAAATTTCTGAGTTTAGTCATTTTTATTTTTTATTCATAATTCTGAATATAATTTATTAAAATCTCTCTAAATGGTATGTGCAATTATATGGCATGATCTCAAGTTTATTTTGTCTAAACCCCTTTTGTTTATTTGCATTTAATTGAGCAATTTCTCTGTTTTGATGAAGTTTGGTTTCCATTCTTTTGGCCTATGATTTTTTAACAATTTTTCTTACAAAATAATTTACAAACAATATATGATGTGTGATACCCTCTCTGACTTTTACAAATAGTATTATAAATTAAACATGTTTTTAAATTACACAAAAACAATTAGTATTGGTTACAATACAAACAATAGTTAAAACAAATAAAGAATATATTTTTTTTTTAAATAAATGGTTGTCTTCAAGTCAGACATTTTGCAACACAATCCTTATTTCTAAACATGGAAATATGGCTTACAAAAAAGGGTTTTTACTAACTAACATCTTAATTACTCTCTACTATTTACAAGTGGTAACTATTTTTATAGTTCTGATGTTAGTTGTTTCAGACCCAAACAAATGGCCTTATATCTAATACATTTTTAAACATTCTTGTACTATATACATAAAAAACCTTATATTTATATTCTTATTTCTAACTATTATTATAAGTAGGATTCTACAGTTTTTATACCGTCTTTTACATTGTCTTTGGGGAATTGTACCCTGTCATTAACAAATAAATAGTATTAATTGTTCAAAAGGTATTATGAACTCTGTTTTTCTTTTTTCATGTAAAACAAAATGTTATTTTAAACAGATTCATGTCTTATGAACAACATATTGTCACAGTACATATTTTAAGTCATTGAAAAATGCATATTTCATTGCATCCAATGTTTGTGATTGCCAAGAATGAAACACAAGGTTCATTTTTTATAATACCCAAAACTATCACTGGTTCACTTTGCACTTATATATTATGTTAATGCTAAATGGTCGTATAGTCTTATTAACATAATAAATTGGTTAGCGTTTTTTCAATGGAGATTTGTTCCATGGGTACTATATTATTGTTTCATCTTAGTTCACAGGAAACTTTTACTTTATACACTCCTCTCTCTTAAATTTATATACATGTGGTTTTTATTTCGTTATACTTTTATTTTTAGATATTTATTTTGGGGATATAGGGATTTGGGTGTCTTTTATAAGAGCATGACATCTTCTTCAGGATGCTGCCCTCTTCTTCTTTCTTCAGTCTTCTTTTCTCCTGCCTTCTGGGACTGGTATCTTCTCCATCTTCTTCTTGATGCCATCAGGTTTCTTGGGATCTTCTCCATCTTCTTCTTTATTTCAGAAATACTCAACCTGTATTGGTTGATCTTGGCTTATTTTAGGGTTTCTCTTCTATTTATTCTTCCTCGTTGTGGGTTTGGTCATATTCAGTACTGCTTTGTTATTTACTATTTTACCTTCCTGGGTTATAGTTTGAAAACCTTTGGTTATGATACTGGTTTTGGATGACTCATCACTAGTAACTCTTTTTACTTGAACTTGTATTTTCTTTATAATAATGATTTCCTTCCACAGTTGCTATGAATTAATCTATTTATATTAAACTTAATGCTTTCTTCCAAATTTAAATATTATAACTTCATTATTCTAATGATCAATTGCCATTCAATATTATGCATACATCTGTCACGCTACAACTTATAATTTTTTGTGAACTCAACTAATATTTCCTTAACTTGTAAGTCGTATCTTTCAAACAGCACTCATGTCATTAATGATTACTGGTATATTGTTTGTAATGCCTAATTCAGGATTTTATTGTCACATAAATTTAGTTAAGATGTGTTAAGTAAGTATTACCGTGTCGTTGCGTGACTTTATAATTTGGACTTCCTGCCTGGTCTAGCTCATCTCGTTGCATTAACTTGGCCTTTGTAGCATCATTTAAATTCTTTTTCTTTTTATTTCATACCCAATCATGGCGGATATGAAGGCGCTGATCAAGAAACGTGGCACGATCAAGGCCTCTATATCGCGCATAAATACTTATGCCGACAATTTCTATCATGATACGCATGACAATCATGCATTAAAAATAAAGCTTATGGAGCTATCAGCTAAATATGATGAGATCCAAACACAAATCGAGTCTGAGGACTCCGATTTTGCTTCCGCGAGCGATAGGGTTCAGACCGAAGACGACTTATGCAGCATAGAATGCAAGCTGCAAAATTTAATAGACCATGCCGAGGAAATGAGCAGGAAGGCAGCAAGTCCATCTGAGGTAGTTACATTCAGCACGCCTCCCATTCAGTTGCAACCTATTAAGCTACCCTGTTTCTCAGGTGATATAATCGAGTGGCAACACTTTTACAACATGTTTTTGGAGCTAGTTCATGTCCGAACGGACCTGACTGGCATCCAGAAGCTTCACTATTTGCACTTATCATTAAAAGACGAGGCGCTGAATGTCATAAAATCGCTTCCTATCACGCACGAAAATTACATGGTGGCCATTGAGTTGTTAAAGGCCCGCTATGACAGTAAATTAATTGTAACCACTTATCACGCAGCAAACGTCCTGGGCATGAGACACATTCAACGTGAGTCCGTGCTCAGCATTTCTAAATTTATAGATGAGCTAACCGCCAACATAAATGCGCTGAACTCATTAAAACTTTCTGTAAACACGTTCGAGCTTTTTTTTGTGCATTTTCTATCCCAAAAACTTGACGAGCATACGTGCAGGTTGTGGAAGGAAACCTTAGGCGAAAAACAACTTCCTGTTTATGATAATTTCATTAAGTTTTTAAATTCAAGACGTCAGCTGTTACAAAACATAAATACACCGACTAGTTCGTCTGGCTTTAGACAGGTTAGCGATAATGCTTCTTATCGCAAATCAACTAAGCGCGCGGAGTTCACTGGGTCACTAGTGCACACTCAACCAAACAATAAATCTTGTCAGCTGTGTCGTGGTAATCACAAACTACTTGAATGCCCGCAATTTATCACCCTACAGCCTATAAAAGGTAGGGAAGTGGTAATACACAATAAACTATGCCTGAATTGTACACGCTCGGGCCACAACAGCTCGTGTTGCCCTTCAAAATTTTCATGCAAGGCATGTGCGAAAAGGCACTACACTATGCTCCATGCGTCGATAAATCAGTCGAGCAACAGGAACAATAAGCAATGTTCCCTGAAGCTACAGACGAATAAATCAATTTTATTGTCCACCGCCGTACGCACTACTACCGATCATCACGGTAAAAGGCGCCCGGTGAGAATCCTGCTGGACTCAGGGTCGCAAGCTAATTTTTGTACTATGGGCTTCGCCCGCCGCATGGGCCTAAAACTAAACAAATCTGAGCTGCCTATCACGGGTATAAATAACTTATCATGTCAGGCCAATTTTAGCACGCGCGTGCGCTTAAACTCACGTTATAAGGACTTCACCTTAAATGTCCACTGCGCTGTTCTGCCCCGAATCACAAACAATCTTCCAACCGAATCCTTTGACATCGCTTCCTTGAAAATTCCTAGAGGGATATTTTTAGCTGACCCGCAATTTAATAATTCGTCACAAATTGACATATTACTTGGGGCACAATACTTTTTGCAGTTAATTGAGCCGAAAAAGTTCGTTCGAAGTCCACATTTTCCGACAATCCAAGAAACTAAGCTAGGGTTTATACTCGCCGGGAACCTACCCTTCAATGTAGACATGACCAAACCGGTCTCTTCATTCATTGCTCTCGACGACAATAATGCTATCTCATCGCAACTCAAGGCCTGGCAGTTGGAGAATGTTTCGTGCCGTACTCCTTCAGATGCGGATTCGGAGTGTGAAAATCACTTCCTCGCAAACACCTATCGTAATGATAGTGGTAGGTTCATTGTATCGCTACCCCGCACTACAGAATGCCTCGGAGATTCCCTCACCGGAGCGGTTCGTAGGTGTCAAACTCTTGAACTCAAGTCTAGGCAAAACCAGTCCTTGCACAAAGAGTACACTGGTTCACGCCAACGTTTAGGTCAATTACCCGTGGCCAGGGTCACTCCCTCCAAGCCATTTTCACAATGTGCCGTTGACTACGCCGGTCCTATGTTTCTACGTCAGGGCGGGCAGCGGTCAAAATCATATACAAGCTCTTCCAGCAGGACGAGTTTCAAAGGTCCGATCAAGACTTCGCCAGTCCACGTGGGACTAAGTCAAGCCAAGCCAACTCAAGCCGGTCCCTTGTTATCCATGTCAAATGATGCTGGGGATCCCGTGCCGTTGACTCCAGCTCACTTTTTGGTTGGCTCCCCCTTACCGCGCTTCCGGAACCCATTATTCGGATACAAATATGGGTCGCTTGGGGAGATGGCAGCTTTTGCAAGGGTTTACTCGTTCCATTTGGAAGAGTTTGTCCAGAGACCAGCTGCAGCAGCGAAACAAGTGGAAAAAGCAGTCTAAAAATTTATCGGTAGGACAATTAGTCCTTATCCTGGATGACAATACTCCACCATTGCTGTGGAAGCGCGGTATTGTCACTCAGACATATCTAGGGCAGGATTCGTTAGTACGTGTCGCGGACGTCCGTACTGCTAACGGCATTCTGTGTAGACCTATTCAAAGCTGTGTAAGCTGTGCCCATTTCCGGTGGCATCAGATTGATTGGTGCCTCGGTGTTGTATGCCCGGGACATTGCCGGTCGAGCACATGCTCTACCATGCACATTTTACTGACTACAATGTTATTATGTAACTTATGTAATGTATACCATTTATGCACTTGTATTTATTGTATTATTTAATGGACGCCATGTAGCGGTGCATTGGTGAACATTTAAACGTTTTTCTTTTTCTTAGTGTGATGTCAATAGTCTACGGTGTGGTGCAGTGTATATTGTTATAGAAATTTTTTGGGTATTTTCATTGTATTATTATACTAAATTTTTTGGGTATTTTCATTGTATATTATTATCGAGATTTGTGGCATATTTCTATTGTATATTGTCATAGTGAATTTTTCAGGTATATTGCCTTGTATTGTTGTGTAATACTGCTTATTACACGCTAAGTGTCACGCTGTTATTTTTAAATTGGTTGTATTTCTTTAATGAGTGTGCAAGGCCACCTACGATGTCCTTATTGCCATGTATTATTGTTATTATTATTATTATAGTTTATCGCATATTCAAGCCTTTGGATTATTGTTACATATTACTTATAGGGCATTGATTAATGATGTATTTAATTATATTAATGATGTACTCGTTTATATTATATTTGTATTTTTGCCAATATTCATGTACTTGTATGTGCTAAATAACTTGTTCTTTTTTCTTACTGCAAACTATGTCAAACTCGCCAATTTTGAGGCGGGCAGTATGTTAATGCATTGTACCTTGTACTTGCTCACGCGCAATCTGCCCAGCGCACTTATGTCACCGTAGCGGTGCTGCACGTGGCCACACCGCTGCGATTATTCAGTCATCACTCAATCTTTGAACAGTGCGTTTGCACCCTTACTTTCTTGCTAGCCGCGGCAACCTAAATTTTCTATGTATTTCTTATTTGATCTCGTTTCAATGCTACACATCATGTAGCCTGACAACTTACGCCACATCTTATATTTTGGCTATGAACCAAGACGTAATTGCGTGGGCCTGCGCTTCTGAATGATATTCAATAAACGTTACTTAATCTAAATTTACAGTCCACTAATTCATGTAAAACACTTTCTGACTTCCTACCAGCTTCCTTAAGCTTGCAACACTAACTCAAGATAAATTCGAGAGCGTTAAGCACGCATCATATGGTCCTCCGCAACCGGATTTTAATTCAGCCTTACAGGCAACATTTTTGGTCCACAAGCGACCGCCATTCTCAGTCCACAAGCGACAACATTTTCTGCTCGCGAGCGACCGCACTTTCGTCCAGCGACAGCATTCTCGTCCAGCGACAACATATGGTCCTCCGACGCCGGATATGTATTTCACGGACGTGACTAAATCCATGGACAATTCGTCTCATGGTTTATTGCATTAAGGAGGCCTATCAGCATTTCTTTTTCTTCAATTTAAATTCAACAACTCGTTAATTAGCACCTACGTCTGGGAATCGTATCACACGACATTGGGGACGTCATATTTCGCCAACCGGAACATGGGAATCATCATTGCAGCATATGAGCATCTAGCACGTGGCATTCAGCATGTGGGAAAATCCAGAGCAGCCTATCTAGACAGGATTCCACCACATTGGACATCACCGGACAGGCAGCGACCATGTCTACATTATCCATGCTTGGGTACCTGACACGACTACGAAGGTTCCGACAGGCTTTCGATGCCTTCTAGAACATGCCGATAAGTACCATTTCAACTGACTGAACTTATGTTTTATATTAGTTTCAACTTGCATAATTCGCATATTTTTTCTCAATGCCATTAAATTAAACAAAGCAGTATTGAAATAATAATATGATTTAATAATTTAAAATATTTTTCAATAATTTGAATATGAACTTATAATTTTTTGCGAACTCAACTAATATTTCCTTAACTTGTAAGTCGTATCTTTCAAACAGCACTCATGTCATTAATGATTACTGCTATATTGTTTGTAATGCCTAATTCAGGATTTTATTGTCACATAAATTTAGTTAAGATGTGTTAAGTAAGTATTACCGTGTCGTTGCGTGACTTTATAATTTGGACTTCCTGCCTGGTCTAGCTCATCTCGTTGCATTAACTTGGCCTTTGTAGCATCATTTAAATTCTTTTTCTTTTTATTTCATACCCAATCATGGCGGATATGAAGGCGCTGATCAAGAAACGTGGCACGATCAAGGCCTCTATATCGCGCATAAATACTTATGCCGACAATTTCTATCATGATACGCATGACAATCATGCATTAAAAATAAAGCTTATGGAGCTATCAGCTAAATATGATGAGATCCAAACACAAATCGAGTCTGAGGACTCCGATTTTGCTTCCGCGAGCGATAGGGTTCAGACCGAAGACGACTTATGCAGCATAGAATGCAAGCTGCAAAATTTAATAGACCATGCCGAGGAAATGAGCAGGAAGGCAGCAAGTCCATCTGAGGTAGTTACATTCAGCACGCCTCCCATTCTGTTGCAACCTATTAAGCTACCCTGTTTCTCAGGTGATATAATCGAGTGGCAACACTTTTACAACATGTTTTTGGAGCTAGTTCATGTCCGGACGGACCTGACTGGCATCCAGAAGCTTCACTATTTGCACTTATCATTAAAAGACGAGGCGCTGAATGTCATAAAATCGCTTCCTATCACGCACGAAAATTACATGGTGGCCATTGAGTTGTTAAAGGCCCGCTATGACAGTAAATTAATTGTAACCACTTATCACGCAGCAAACGTCCTGGGCATGAGACACATTCAACGTGAGTCCGTGCTCAGCATTTCTAAATTTATAGATGAGCTAACCGCCAACATAAATGCGCTGAACTCATTAAAACTTTCTGTAAACACGTTCGAGCTTTTTTTTGTGCATTTTCTATCCCAAAAACTTGACGAGCATACGTGCAGGTTGTGGAAGGAAACCTTAGGCGAAAAACAACTTCCTGTTTATGATAATTTCATTAAGTTTTTAAATTCAAGACGTCAGCTGTTACAAAACATAAATACACCGACTAGTTCGTCTGGCTTTAGACAGGTTAGCGATAATGCTTCTTATCGCAAATCAACTAAGCGCGCGGAGTTCACTGGGTCACTAGTGCACACTCAACCAAACAATAAATCTTGTCAGCTGTGTCGTGGTAATCACAAACTACTTGAATGCCCGCAATTTATCACCCTACAGCCTATAAAAGGTAGGGAAGTGGTAATACACAATAAACTATGCCTGAATTGTACACGCTCGGGCCACAACAGCTCGTGTTGCCCTTCAAAATTTTCATGCAAGGCATGTGCGAAAAGGCACTACACTATGCTCCATGCGTCGATAAATCAGTCGAGCAACAGAAACAATAAGCAATGTTCCCTGAAGCTACAGACGAATAAATCAATTTTATTGTCCACCGCCGTACGCACTACTACCGATCATCACGGTAAAAGGCGCCCGGTGAGAATCCTGCTGGACTCAGGGTCGCAAGCTAATTTTTGTACTATGGGTTTCGCCCGCCGCATGGGCCTAAAACTAAACAAATCTGAGCTGCCTATCACGGGTATAAATAACTTATCATGTCAGGCCAATTTTAGCACGCGCGTGCGCTTAAACTCACGTTATAAGGACTTCACCTTAAATGTCCACTGCGCTGTTCTGCCCCGAATCACAAACAATCTTCCAACCGAATCCTTTGACATCGCTTCCTTGAAAATTCCTAGAGGGATATTTTTAGCTGACCCGCAATTTAATAATTCGTCACAAATTGACATATTACTTGGGGCACAATACTTTTTGCAGTTAATTGAGCCGAAAAAGTTCGTTCGAAGTCCACATTTTCCGACAATCCAAGAAACTAAGCTAGGGTTTATACTCGCCGGGAACCTACCCTTCAATGTAGACATGACCAAACCGGTCTCTTCATTCATTGCTCTCGACGACAATAATGCTATCTCATCGCAACTCAAGGCCTGGCAGTTGGAGAATGTTTCGTGCCGTACTCCTTCAGATGCGGATTCGGAGTGTGAAAATCACTTCCTCGCAAACACCTATCGTAATGATAGTGGTAGGTTCATTGTATCGCTACCCCGCACTACAGAATGCCTCGGAGATTCCCTCACCGGAGCGGTTCGTAGGTGTCAAACTCTTGAACTCAAGTCTAGGCAAAACCAGTCCTTGCACAAAGAGTACACTGGTTCACGCCAACGTTTAGGTCAATTACCCGTGGCCAGGGTCACTCCCTCCAAGCCATTTTCACAATGTGCCGTCGACTACGCCGGTCCTATGTTTCTACGTCAGGGCGGGCAGCGGTCAAAATCATATACAAGCTCTTCCAGCAGGACGAGTTTCAAAGGTCCGATCAAGACTTCGCCAGTCCACGTGGGACTAAGTCAAGCCAAGCCAAGTCAAGCCGGTCCCTTGTTATCCATGCCAAATGATGCTGGGGATCCCGTGCCGTTGACTCCAGCTCACTTTTTGGTTGGCCCCCCCCTTACCGCGCTTCCGGAACCCGATTATTCGGATACAAATATGGGTCGCTTGGGGAGATGGCAGCTTTTGCAAGGGTTTACTCGTTCCATTTGGAAGAGTTTGTCCAGAGACCAGCTGCAGCAGCGAAACAAGTGGAAAAAGCAGTCTAAAAATTTATCGGTAGGACAATTAGTCCTTTTCCTGGATGACAATACTCCACCATTGCTGTGGAAGCGCGGTATTGTCACTCAGACATATCTAGGGCAGGATTCGTTAGTACGTGTCGCGGACGTCCGTACTGCTAACGGCATTCTGTGTAGACCTATTCATAAGCTGTGTAAGCTGTGCCCGTTTCCGGTGGCATCAGATTGATTGGCGCCTCGGTGTTGTATGCCCGGGACTTTGCCGGTCGAGCACATGCTCTACCATGCACATTTTACTGACTACAATGTTATTATGTAACTTATGTAATGTATACCATTTATGCACTTGTATTTATTGTATCATTTAATTGACGCCATGTAGCGGTGCATTGGTGAACATTTAAACGTTTTTCTTTTTCTTAGTGTGATGTCAATAGTCTACGGTGTGGTGCAGTGTATATTATTATGTGAAATTTTTTGGGTATTTTCATTGTATACTATTATCGAGATTTGTGGCATATTTCTATTGTATATTGTCATAGTGAATTTTTCAGGTATATTGCCTTGTATTGTTGTGTAATACTGCTTATTACACGCTAAGTGTCACGCTGTTATTTTTAAATTGGTTGTATTTCTTTAATGAGTGTGCAAGGCCACCTACGATGTCCTTATTGCCATGTATTATTGTTATTATTATTATTATTATTATAGTTTATCGCATATTCAAGCCTTTGGATTATTGTTACATATTACTTATAGAGCATTGATTAATGATGTATTTAATTATATTAATGATGTACTCGTTTATATTATATTTGTATTTTTGCCAATATTCATGTACTTGTATGTGCTAAATAACTTGTTCTTTTTTCTTACTGCAAACTATGTCAAACTCGCCAATTTTGAGGCGGGCAGTATGTTAATGCATTGTACCTTGTACTTGCTCACGCGCAATCTGCCCAGCGCACTTATGTCACCGTAGCGGTGCTGCACGTGGCCACACCGCTGCGATTATTCAGTCATCACTCAATCTTTGAACAGTGCGTTTGCACCCTTACTTTCTTGCTAGCCGCGGCAACCTAAATTTTCTATGTATTTCTTATTTGATCTCGTTTCAATGCTACACATCATGTAGCCTGACAACTTACGCCACATCTTATATTTTGGCTATGAACCAAGACGTATTGCGTGGGCCTGCGCTTCTGAATGATATTCAATAAACGTTACTTAATCTAAATTTACAGTCCACTAATTCACGTAAAACACTTTCTGACTTCCTACCAGCTTCCTTAAGCTTGCAACACTAACTCAAGATAAATTCGAGAGCGTTAAGCACGCATCATATGGTCCTCCGCAACCGGATTTTAATTCAGCCTTACAGGCAACATTTTTGGTCCACAAGCGACCGCCATTCTCAGTCCACAAGCGACAACATTTTCTGCTCGCGAGCGACCGCACTTTCGTCCAGCGACAGCATTCTCGTCCAGCGACAACATATGGTCCTCCGACGCCGGATATGTATTTCACGGACGTGACTAAATCCATGGACAATTCGTCTCATGGTTTATTGCATTAAGGAGGCCTATCAGCATTTCTTTTTCTTCAATTTAAATTCAACAACTCGTTAATTAGCACCTACGTCTGGGAATCGTATCACACGACATTGGGGACGTCATATTTCGCCAACCGGAACATGGGAATCATCATTGCAGCATATGAGCATCTAGCATGTGGCATTCAGCATGTGGGAAAATCCAGAGCAGCCTATCTAGACAGGATTCCACCGCATTGGACATCACCGGACAGGCAGCGACCATGTCTACATTATCCATGCTTGGGTACCTGACACGACTACGAAGGTTCCGACAGACTTTCGATGCCTTCTAGAACATGCCGATAAGTACCATTTCAGCTGACTGAACTCATGTTTTATATTAGTTTCAACTTGCATAATTCGCATATTTTTTCTCAATGCCATTAAATTAAACAAAGCAGTATTGAAATAATAATATGATTTAATAATTTAAAATATTTTTCAATAATTTGAATATGAACTTATAATTTTTTGCGAACTCAACTAATATTTCCTTAACTTGTAAGTCGTATCTTTCAAACAGCACTCATGTCATTAATGATTACTGCTATATTGTTTGTAATGCCTAATTCAGGATTTTATTGTCACATAAATTTAGTTAAGATGTGTTAAGTAAGTATTACCGTGTCGTTGCGTGACTTTATAATTTGGACTTCCTGCCTGGTCTAGCTCATCTCGTTGCATTAACTTGGCCTTTGTAGCATCATTTAAATTCTTTTTCTTTTTATTTCATACCCAATCATGGCGGATATGAAGGCGCTGATCAAGAAACGTGGCACGATCAAGGCCTCTATATCGCGCATAAATACTTATGCCGACAATTTCTATCATGATACGCATGACAATCATGCATTAAAAATAAAGCTTATGGAGCTATCAGCTAAATATGATGAGATCCAAACACAAATCGAGTCTGAGGACTCCGATTTTGCTTCCGCGAGCGATAGGGTTCAGACCGAAGACGACTTATGCAGCATAGAATGCAAGCTGCAAAATGTAATAGACCATGCCGAGGAAATGAGCAGGAAGGCAGCAAGTCCATCTGAGGTAGTTACATTCAGCACGCCTCCCATTCAGTTGCAACCTATTAAGCTACCCTGTTTCTCAGGTGATATAATCGAGTGGCAACACTTTTACAACATGTTTTTGGAGCTAGTTCATGTCCGAACGGACCTGACTGGCATCCAGAAGCTTCACTATTTGCACTTATCATTAAAAGACGAGGCGCTGAATGTCATAAAATCGCTTCCTATCACGCACGAAAATTACATGGTGGCCATTGAGTTGTTAAAGGCCCGCTATGACAGTAAATTAATTGTAACCACTTATCACGCAGCAAACGTCCTGGGCATGAGACACATTCAACGTGAGTCCGTGCTCAGCATTTCTAAATTTATAGATGAGCTAACCGCCAACATAAATGCGCTGAACTCATTAAAACTTTCTGTAAACACGTTCGAGCTTTTTTTTGTGCATTTTCTATCCCAAAAACTTGACGAGCATACGTGCAGGTTGTGGAAGGAAACCTTAGGCGAAAAACAACTTCCTGTTTATGATAATTTCATTAAGTTTTTAAATTCAAGACGTCAGCTGTTACAAAACATAAATACACCGACTAGTTCGTCTGGCTTTAGACAGGTTAGCGATAATGCTTCTTATCGCAAATCAACTAAGCGCGCGGAGTTCACTGGGTCACTAGTGCACACTCAACCAAACAATAAATCTTGTCAGCTGTGTCGTGGTAATCACAAACTACTTGAATGCCCGCAATTTATCACCCTACAGCCTATAAAAGGTAGGGAAGTGGTAATACACAATAAACTATGCCTGAATTGTACACGCTCGGGCCACAACAGCTCGTGTTGCCCTTCAAAATTTTCATGCAAGGCATGTGCGAAAAGGCACTACACTATGCTCCATGCGTCGATAAATCAGTCGAGCAACAGAAACAATAAGCAATGTTCCCTGAAGCTACAGACGAATAAATCAATTTTATTGTCCACCGCCGTACGCACTACTACCGATCATCACGGTAAAAGGCGCCCGGTGAGAATCCTGCTGGACTCAGGGTCGCAAGCTAATTTTTGTACTATGGGTTTCGCCCGCCGCATGGGCCTAAAACTAAACAAATCTGAGCTGCCTATCACGGGTATAAATAACTTATCATGTCAGGCCAATTTTAGCACGCGCGTGCGCTTAAACTCACGTTATAAGGACTTCACCTTAAATGTCCACTGCGCTGTTCTGCCCCGAATCACAAACAATCTTCCAACCGAATCCTTTGACATCGCTTCCTTGAAAATTCCTAGAGGGATATTTTTAGCTGACCCGCAATTTAATAATTCGTCACAAATTGACATATTACTTGGGGCGCAATACTTTTTGCAGTTAATTGAGCCGAAAAAGTTCGTTCGAAGTCCACATTTTCCGACAATCCAAGAAACTAAGCTAGGGTTTATACTCGCCGGGAACCTACCTTCAATGTAGACATGACCAAACCGGTCTCTTCATTCATTGCTCTCGACGACAATAATGCTATCTCATCGCAACTCAAGGCCTGGCAGTTGGAGAATGTTTCGTGCCGTACTCCTTCAGATGCGGATTCGGAGTGTGAAAATCACTTCCTCGCAAACACCTATCGTAATGATAGTGGTAGGTTCATTGTATCGCTACCCCGCACTACAGAATGCCTCGGAGATTCCCTCACCGGAGCGGTTCGTAGGTGTCAAACTCTTGAACTCAAGTCTAGGCAAAACCAGTCCTTGCACAAAGAGTACACTGGTTCACGCCAACGTTTAGGTCAATTACCCGTGGCCAGGGTCACTCCCTCCAAGCCATTTTCACAATGTGCCGTCGACTACGCCGGTCCTATGTTTCTACGTCAGGGCGGGCAGCGGTCAAAATCATATACAAGCTCTTCCAGCAGGACGAGTTTCAAAGGTCCGATCAAGACTTCGCCAGTCCACGTGGGACTAAATCAAGCGAAGCCAAGTCAAGCCGGTCCCTTGTTATCCATGCCAAATGATGCTGGGGATCCCGTGCCGTTGACTCCAGCTCACTTTTTTTGTTGGCTCCCCCCTTACCACGCTTCCGGAACCCGATTATTCGGATACAAATATGGGTCGCTTGGGGAGATGGCAGCTTTTGCAAGGGTTTACTCGTTCCATTTGGAAGAGTTTGTCCAGAGACCAGCTGCAGCAGCGAAACAAGTGGAAAAAGCAGTCTAAAAATTTATCGGTAGGACAATTAGTCCTTATCCTGGATGACAATACTCCACCATTGCTGTGGAAGCGCGGTATTGTCACTCAGACATATCTAGGGCAGGATTCGTTAGTACGTGTCGCGGACGTCCGTACTGCTAACGGCATTCTGTGTAGACCTATTCATAAGCTGTGTAAGCTGTGCCCGTTTCCGGTGGCATCAGATTGATTGGCGCCTCGGTGTTGTATGCCCGGGACATTGCCGGTCGAGCACATGCTCTACCATGCACATTTACTGACTACAATGTTATTATGTAACTTATGTAATGTATACCATTTATGCACTTGTATTTATTGTATCATTTAATGGACGCCATGTAGCGGTGCATTGGTGAACATTTAAACGTTTTTCTTTTTCTTAGTGTGATGTCAATAGTCTACGGTGTGGTGCAGTGTATATTATTATAGAAATTTTTTGGGTATTTTCATTGTATATTATTATCGAGATTTGTGGCATATTTCTATTGTATATTGTCATAGTGAATTTTTCAGGTATATTGCCTTGTATTGTTGTGTAATACTGCTTATTACACGCTAAGTGTCACGCTGTTATTTTTAAATTGGTTGTATTTCTTTAATGAGTGTGCAAGGCCACCTACGATGTCCTTATTGCCATGTATTATTGTTATTATTATTATTATTATAGTTTATCGCATATTCAAGCCTTTGGATTATTGTTACATATTACTTATAGAGCATTGATTAATGATGTATTTAATTATATTAATGATGTACTCGTTTATATTATATTTGTATTTTTGCCAATATTCATGTACTTGTATGTGCTAAATAACTTGTTCTTTTTTCTTACTGCAAACTATGTCAAACTCGCCAATTTTGAGGCGGGCAGTATGTTAATGCATTGTACCTTGTACTTGCTCACGCGCAATCTGCCCAGCGCACTTATGTCACCGTAGCGGTGCTGCACGTGGCCACACCGCTGCGATTATTCAGTCATCACTCAATCTTTGAACAGTGCGTTTGCACCCTTACTTTCTTGCTAGCCGCGGCAACCTAAATTTTCTATGTATTTCTTATTTGATCTCGTTTCAATGCTACACATCATGTAGCCTGACAACTTACGCCACATCTTATATTTTGGCTATGAACCAAGACGTATTGCGTGGGCCTGCGCTTCTGAATGATATTCAATAAACGTTACTTAATCTAAATTTACAGTCCACTAATTCACGTAAAACACTTTCTGACTTCCTACCAGCTTCCTTAAGCTTGCAACACTAACTCAAGATAAATTCGAGAGCGTTAAGCACGCATCATATGGTCCTCCGCAACCGGATTTTAATTCAGCCTTACAGGCAACATTTTTGGTCCACAAGCGACCGCCATTCTCAGTCCACAAGCGACAACATTTTCTGCTCGCGAGCGACCGCACTTTCGTCCAGCGACAGCATTCTCGTCCAGCGACAACATATGGTCCTCCGACGCCGGATATGTATTTCACGGACGTGACTAAATCCATGGACAATTCGTCTCATGGTTTATTGCATTAAGGAGGCCTATCAGCATTTCTTTTTCTTCAATTTAAATTCAACAACTCGTTAATTAGCACCTACGTCTGGGAATCGTATCACACGACATTGGGGACGTCATATTTCGCCAACCGGAACATGGGAATCATCATTGCAGCATATGAGCATCTAGCATGTGGCATTCAGCATGTGGGAAAATCCAGAGCAGCCTATCTAGACAGGATTCCACCGCATTGGACATCACCGGACAGGCAGCGACCATGTCTACATTATCCATGCTTGGGTACCTGACACGACTACGAAGGTTCCGACAGACTTTCGATGCCTTCTAGAACATGCCGATAAGTACCATTTCAGCTGACTGAACTCATGTTTTATATTAGTTTCAACTTGCATAATTCGCATATTTTTTCTCAATGCCATTAAATTAAACAAAGCAGTATTGAAATAATAATATGATTTAATAATTTAAAATATTTTTCAATAATTTGAATATGAACTTATAATTTTTTGCGAACTCAACTAATATTTCCTTAACTTGTAAGTCGTATCTTTCAAACAGCACTCATGTCATTAATGATTACTGCTATATTGTTTGTAATGCCTAATTCAGGATTTTATTGTCACATAAATTTAGTTAAGATGTGTTAAGTAAGTATTACCGTGTCGTTGCGTGACTTTATAATTTGGACTTCCTGCCTGGTCTAGCTCATCTCGTTGCATTAACTTGGCCTTTGTAGCATCATTTAAATTCTTTTTCTTTTTATTTCATACCCAATCATGGCGGATATGAAGGCGCTGATCAAGAAACGTGGCACGATCAAGGCCTCTATATCGCGCATAAATACTTATGCCGACAATTTCTATCATGATACGCATGACAATCATGCATTAAAAATAAAGCTTATGGAGCTATCAGCTAAATATGATGAGATCCAAACACAAATCGAGTCTGAGGACTCCGATTTTGCTTCCGCGAGCGATAGGGTTCAGACCGAAGACGACTTATGCAGCATAGAATGCAAGCTGCAAAATGTAATAGACCATGCCGAGGAAATGAGCAGGAAGGCAGCAAGTCCATCTGAGGTAGTTACATTCAGCACGCCTCCCATTCAGTTGCAACCTATTAAGCTACCCTGTTTCTCAGGTGATATAATCGAGTGGCAACACTTTTACAACATGTTTTTGGAGCTAGTTCATGTCCGAACGGACCTGACTGGCATCCAGAAGCTTCACTATTTGCACTTATCATTAAAAGACGAGGCGCTGAATGTCATAAAATCGCTTCCTATCACGCACGAAAATTACATGGTGGCCATTGAGTTGTTAAAGGCCCGCTATGACAGTAAATTAATTGTAACCACTTATCACGCAGCAAACGTCCTGGGCATGAGACACATTCAACGTGAGTCCGTGCTCAGCATTTCTAAATTTATAGATGAGCTAACCGCCAACATAAATGCGCTGAACTCATTAAAACTTTCTGTAAACACGTTCGAGCTTTTTTTTGTGCATTTTCTATCCCAAAAACTTGACGAGCATACGTGCAGGTTGTGGAAGGAAACCTTAGGCGAAAAACAACTTCCTGTTTATGATAATTTCATTAAGTTTTTAAATTCAAGACGTCAGCTGTTACAAAACATAAATACACCGACTAGTTCGTCTGGCTTTAGACAGGTTAGCGATAATGCTTCTTATCGCAAATCAACTAAGCGCGCGGAGTTCACTGGGTCACTAGTGCACACTCAACCAAACAATAAATCTTGTCAGCTGTGTCGTGGTAATCACAAACTACTTGAATGCCCGCAATTTATCACCCTACAGCCTATAAAAGGTAGGGAAGTGGTAATACACAATAAACTATGCCTGAATTGTACACGCTCGGGCCACAACAGCTCGTGTTGCCCTTCAAAATTTTCATGCAAGGCATGTGCGAAAAGGCACTACACTATGCTCCATGCGTCGATAAATCAGTCGAGCAACAGAAACAATAAGCAATGTTCCCTGAAGCTACAGACGAATAAATCAATTTTATTGTCCACCGCCGTACGCACTACTACCGATCATCACGGTAAAAGGCGCCCGGTGAGAATCCTGCTGGACTCAGGGTCGCAAGCTAATTTTTGTACTATGGGTTTCGCCCGCCGCATGGGCCTAAAACTAAACAAATCTGAGCTGCCTATCACGGGTATAAATAACTTATCATGTCAGGCCAATTTTAGCACGCGCGTGCGCTTAAACTCACGTTATAAGGACTTCACCTTAAATGTCCACTGCGCTGTTCTGCCCCGAATCACAAACAATCTTCCAACCGAATCCTTTGACATCGCTTCCTTGAAAATTCCTAGAGGGATATTTTTAGCTGACCCGCAATTTAATAATTCGTCACAAATTGACATATTACTTGGGGCGCAATACTTTTTGCAGTTAATTGAGCCGAAAAAGTTCGTTCGAAGTCCACATTTTCCGACAATCCAAGAAACTAAGCTAGGGTTTATACTCGCCGGGAACCTACCTTCAATGTAGACATGACCAAACCGGTCTCTTCATTCATTGCTCTCGACGACAATAATGCTATCTCATCGCAACTCAAGGCCTGGCAGTTGGAGAATGTTTCGTGCCGTACTCCTTCAGATGCGGATTCGGAGTGTGAAAATCACTTCCTCGCAAACACCTATCGTAATGATAGTGGTAGGTTCATTGTATCGCTACCCCGCACTACAGAATGCCTCGGAGATTCCCTCACCGGAGCGGTTCGTAGGTGTCAAACTCTTGAACTCAAGTCTAGGCAAAACCAGTCCTTGCACAAAGAGTACACTGGTTCACGCCAACGTTTAGGTCAATTACCCGTGGCCAGGGTCACTCCCTCCAAGCCATTTTCACAATGTGCCGTCGACTACGCCGGTCCTATGTTTCTACGTCAGGGCGGGCAGCGGTCAAAATCATATACAAGCTCTTCCAGCAGGACGAGTTTCAAAGGTCCGATCAAGACTTCGCCAGTCCACGTGGGACTAAATCAAGCGAAGCCAAGTCAAGCCGGTCCCTTGTTATCCATGCCAAATGATGCTGGGGATCCCGTGCCGTTGACTCCAGCTCACTTTTTTTGTTGGCTCCCCCCTTACCACGCTTCCGGAACCCGATTATTCGGATACAAATATGGGTCGCTTGGGGAGATGGCAGCTTTTGCAAGGGTTTACTCGTTCCATTTGGAAGAGTTTGTCCAGAGACCAGCTGCAGCAGCGAAACAAGTGGAAAAAGCAGTCTAAAAATTTATCGGTAGGACAATTAGTCCTTATCCTGGATGACAATACTCCACCATTGCTGTGGAAGCGCGGTATTGTCACTCAGACATATCTAGGGCAGGATTCGTTAGTACGTGTCGCGGACGTCCGTACTGCTAACGGCATTCTGTGTAGACCTATTCATAAGCTGTGTAAGCTGTGCCCGTTTCCGGTGGCATCAGATTGATTGGCGCCTCGGTGTTGTATGCCCGGGACATTGCCGGTCGAGCACATGCTCTACCATGCACATTTACTGACTACAATGTTATTATGTAACTTATGTAATGTATACCATTTATGCACTTGTATTTATTGTATCATTTAATGGACGCCATGTAGCGGTGCATTGGTGAACATTTAAACGTTTTTCTTTTTCTTAGTGTGATGTCAATAGTCTACGGTGTGGTGCAGTGTATATTATTATAGAAATTTTTTGGGTATTTTCATTGTATATTATTATCGAGATTTGTGGCATATTTCTATTGTATATTGTCATAGTGAATTTTTCAGGTATATTGCCTTGTATTGTTGTGTAATACTGCTTATTACACGCTAAGTGTCACGCTGTTATTTTTAAATTGGTTGTATTTCTTTAATGAGTGTGCAAGGCCACCTACGATGTCCTTATTGCCATGTATTATTGTTATTATTATTATTATTATAGTTTATCGCATATTCAAGCCTTTGGATTATTGTTACATATTACTTATAGAGCATTGATTAATGATGTATTTAATTATATTAATGATGTACTCGTTTATATTATATTTGTATTTTTGCCAATATTCATGTACTTGTATGTGCTAAATAACTTGTTCTTTTTTCTTACTGCAAACTATGTCAAACTCGCCAATTTTGAGGCGGGCAGTATGTTAATGCATTGTACCTTGTACTTGCTCACGCGCAATCTGCCCAGCGCACTTATGTCACCGTAGCGGTGCTGCACGTGGCCACACCGCTGCGATTATTCAGTCATCACTCAATCTTTGAACAGTGCGTTTGCACCCTTACTTTCTTGCTAGCCGCGGCAACCTAAATTTTCTATGTATTTCTTATTTGATCTCGTTTCAATGCTACACATCATGTAGCCTGACAACTTACGCCACATCTTATATTTTGGCTATGAACCAAGACGTATTGCGTGGGCCTGCGCTTCTGAATGATATTCAATAAACGTTACTTAATCTAAATTTACAGTCCACTAATTCATGTAAAACACTTTCTGACTTCCTACCAGCTTCCTTAAGCTTGCAACACTAACTCAAGATAAATTCGAGAGCGTTAAGCACGCATCATATGGTCCTCCGCAACCGGATTTTAATTCAGCCTTACAGGCAACATTTTTGGTCCACAAGCGACCGCCATTCTCAGTCCACAAGCGACAACATTTTCTGCTCGCGAGCGACCGCACTTTCGTCCAGCGACAGCATTCTCGTCCAGCGACAACATATGGTCCTCCGACGCCGGATATGTATTTCACGGACGTGACTAAATCCATGGACAATTCGTCTCATGGTTTATTGCATTAAGGAGGCCTATCAGCATTTCTTTTTCTTCAATTTAAATTCAACAACTCGTTAATTAGCACCTACGTCTGGGAATCGTATCACACGACATTGGGGACGTCATATTTCGCCAACCGGAACATGGGAATCATCATTGCAGCATATGAGCATCTAGCACGTGGTATTCAGCATGTGGGAAAATCCAGAGCAGCCTATCTAGACAGGATTCCACCGCATTGGACATCACCGGACAGGCAGCGACCATGTCTACATTAGCCATGCTTGGGTACCTGACACGACTACGAAGGTTCCGACAGGCTTTCGATGCCTTCTAGAACATGCCGATAAGTACCATTTCAACTGACTGAACTCATGTTTTATATTAGTTTCAACTTGCATAATTCGCATATTTTTTCTCAATGCCATTAAATTAAACAAAGCAGTATTGAAATAATAATATGATTTAATAATTTAAAATATTTTTCAATAATTTGAATATGAACTTATAATTTTTTGCGAACTCAACTAATATTTCCTTAACTTGTAAGTCGTATCTTTCAAACAGCACTCATGTCATTAATGATTACTGCTATATTGTTTGTAATGCCTAATTCAGGATTTTATTGTCACATAAATTTAGTTAAGATGTGTTAAGTAAGTATTACCGTGTCGTTGCGTGACTTTATAATTTGGACTTCCTGCCTGGTCTAGCTCATCTCGTTGCATTAACTTGGCCTTTGTAGCATCATTTAAATTCTTTTTCTTTTTATTTCATACCCAATCATGGCGGATATGAAGGCGCTGATCAAGAAACGTGGCACGATCAAGGCCTCTATATCGCGCATAAATACTTATGCCGACAATTTCTATCATGATACGCATGACAATCATGCATTAAAAATAAAGCTTATGGAGCTATCAGCTAAATATGATGAGATCCAAACACAAATCGAGTCTGAGGACTCCGATTTTGCTTCCGCGAGCGATAGGGTTCAGACCGAAGACGACTTATGCAGCATAGAATGCAAGCTGCAAAATTTAATAGACCATGCCGAGGAAATGAGCAGGAAGGCAGCAAGTCCATCTGAGGTAGTTACATTCAGCACGCCTCCCATTCAGTTGCAACCTATTAAGCTACCCTGTTTCTCAGGTGATATAATCGAGTGGCAACACTTTTACAACATGTTTTTGGAGCTAGTTCATGTCCGAACGGACCTGACTGCCATCCAGAAGCTTCACTATTTGCACTTATCATTAAAAGACGAGGCGCTGAATGTCATAAAATCGCTTCCTATCACGCACGAAAATTACATGGTGGCCATTGAGTTGTTAAAGGCCCGCTATGACAGTAAATTAATTGTAACCACTTATCACGCAGCAAACGTCCTGGGCATGAGACACATTCAACGTGAGTCCGTGCTCAGCATTTCTAAATTTATAGATGAGCTAACCGCCAACATAAATGCGCTGAACTCATTAAAACTTTCTGTAAACACGTTCGAGCTTTTTTTTGTGCATTTTTTATCCCAAAAACTTGACGAGCATACGTGCAGGTTGTGGAAGGAAACCTTAGGCGAAAAACAACTTCCTGTTTATGATAATTTCATTAAGTTTTTAAATTCAAGACGTCAGCTGTTACAAAACATAAATACACCGACTAGTTCGTCTGGCTTTAGACAGGTTAGCGATAATGCTTCTTATCGCAAATCAACTAAGCGCGCGGAGTTCACTGGGTCACTAGTGCACACTCAACCAAACAATAAATCTTGTCAGCTGTGTCGTGGTAATCACAAACTACTTGAATGCCCGCAATTTATCACCCTACAGCCTATAAAAGGTAGGGAAGTGGTAATACACAATAAACTATGCCTGAATTGTACACGCTCGGGCCACAACAGCTCGTGTTGCCCTTCCAAATTTTCATGCAAGGCATGTGCGAAAAGGCACTACACTATGCTCCATGCGTCGATAAATCAGTCGAGCAACAGAAACAATAAGCAATGTTCCCTGAAGCTACAGACGAATAAATCAATTTTATTGTCCACCGCCGTACGCACTACTACCGATCATCACGGTAAAAGGCGCCCGGTGAGAATCCTGCTGGACTCAGGGTCGCAAGCTAATTTTTGTACTATGGGTTTCGCCCGCCGCATGGGCCTAAAACTAAACAAATCTGAGCTGCCTATCACGGGTATAAATAACTTATCATGTCAGGCCAATTTTAGCACGCGCGTGCGCTTAAACTCACGTTATAAGGACTTCACCTTAAATGTCCACTGCGCTGTTCTGCCCCGAATCACAAACAATCATCCAACCGAATCCTTTGACATCGCTTCCTTGAAAATTCCTAGAGGGATATTTTTAGCTGACCCGCAATTTAATAATTCGTCACAAATTGACATATTACTTGGGGCGCAATACTTTTTGCAGTTAATTGAGCCGAAAAAGTTCGTTCGAAGTCCACATTTTCCGACAATCCAAGAAACTAAGCTAGGGTTTATACTCGCCGGGAACCTACCCTTCAATGTAGACATGACCAAACCGGTCTCTTCATTCATTGCTCTCGACGACAACAATGCTATCTCATCGCAACTCAAGGCCTGGCAGTTGGAGAATGTTTCGTGCCGTACTCCTTCAGATGCGGATTCGGAGTGTGAAAATCACTTCCTCGCAAACACCTATCGTAATGATAGTGGTAGGTTCATTGTATCGCTACCCCGCACTACAGAATGCCTCGGAGATTCCCTCACCGGAGCGGTTCGTAGGTGTCAAACTCTTGAACTCAAGTCTAGGCAAAACCAGTCCTTGCACAAAGAGTACACTGGTTCACGCCAACGTTTAGGTCAATTACCCGTGGCCAGGGTCACTCCCTCCAAGCCATTTTCACAATGTGCCGTCGACTACGCCGGTCCTATGTTTCTACGTCAGGGCGGGCAGCGGTCCAAATCATATACAAGCTCTTCCAGCAGGACGAGTTTCAAAGGTCCGATCAAGACTTCGCCAGTCCACGTGGGACTAAGTCAAGCCAAGCCAAGTCAAGCCGGTCCCTTGTTATCCATGCCAAATGATGCTGGGGATCCCGTGCCGTTGACTCCAGCTCACTTTTTTTGTTGGCTCCCCCCTTACCACGCTTCCGGAACCCGATTATTCGGATACAAATATGGGTCGCTTGGGGAGATGGCAGCTTTTGCAAGGGTTTACTCGTTCCATTTGGAAGAGTTTGTCCAGAGACCAGCTGCAGCAGCGAAACAAGTGGAAAAAGCAGTCTAAAAATTTATCGGTAGGACAATTAGTCCTTATCCTGGATGACAATACTCCACCATTGCTGTGGAAGCGCGGTATTGTCACTCAGACATATCTAGGGCAGGATTCGTTAGTACGTGTCGCGGACGTCCGTACTGCTAACGGCATTCTGTGTAGACCTATTCATAAGCTGTGTAAGCTGTGCCCGTTTCCGGTGGCATCAGATTGATTGGCGCCTCGGTGTTGTATGCCCGGGACATTGCCGGTCGAGCACATGCTCTACCATGCACATTTTACTGACTACAATGTTATTATGTAACTTATGTAATGTATACCATTTATGCACTTGTATTTATTGTATCATTTAATGGACGCCATGTAGCGGTGCATTGGTGAACATTTAAACGTTTTTCTTTTTCTTAGTGTGATGTCAATAGTCTACGGTGTGGTGCAGTGTATATTATTATAGAAATTTTTTGGGTATTTTCATTGTATATTATTATCGAGATTTGTGGCATATTTCTATTGTATATTGTCATAGTGAATTTTTCAGGTATATTGCCTTGTATTGTTGTGTAATACTGCTTATTACACGCTAAGTGTCACGCTGTTATTTTTAAATTGGTTGTATTTCTTTAATGAGTGTGCAAGGCCACCTACGATGTCCTTATTGCCATGTATTATTGTTATTATTATTATTATAGTTTATCGCATATTCAAGCCTTTGGATTATTGTTACATATTACTTATAGAGCATTGATTAATGATGTATTTAATTATATTAATGATGTACTCGTTTATATTATATTTGTATTTTTGCCAATATTCATGTACTTGTATGTGCTAAATAACTTGTTCTTTTTTCTTACTGCAAACTATGTCAAACTCGCCAATTTTGAGGCGGGCAGTATGTTAATGCATTGTACCTTGTACTTGCTCACGCGCAATCTGCCCAGCGCACTTATGTCACCGTAGCGGTGCTGCACGTGGCCACACCGCTGCGATTATTCAGTCATCACTCAATCTTTGAACAGTGCGTTTGCACCCTTACTTTCTTGCTAGCCGCGGCAACCTAAATTTTCTATGTATTTCTTATTTGATCTCGTTTCAATGCTACACATCATGTAGCCTGACAACTTACGCCACATCTTATATTTTGGCTATGAACCAAGACGTAATTGCGTGGGCCTGCGCTTCTGAATGATATTCAATAAACTTTACTTAATCTAAACTTACAGTCCACTAATTCATGTAAAACACTTTCTGACTTCCTACCAGCTTCCTTAAGCTTGCAACACTAACTCAAGATAAATTCGAGAGCGTTAAGCACGCATCATATGGTCCTCCGCAACCGGATTTTAATTCAGCCTTACAGGCAACATTTTTGGTCCACAAGCGACCGCCATTCTCAGTCCACAAGCGACAACATTTTCTGCTCGCGAGCGACCGCACTTTCGTCCAGCGACAGCATTCTCGTCCAGCGACAACATATGGTCCTCCGACGCCGGATATGTATTCACGGACGTGACTAAATCCATGGACAATTCGTCTCATGGTTTATTGCATTAAGCAGGCCTATCAGCATTTCTTTTTCTTCAATTTAAATTCAACAACTCGTTAATTAGCACCTACGTCTGGGAATCGTATCACACGACATTGGGGACGTCATATTTCGCCAACCGGAACATGGGAATCATCATTGCAGCATATGAGCATCTAGCACGTGGTATTCAGCATGTGGGAAAATCCAGAGCAGCCTATCTAGACAGGATTCCACCGCATTGGACATCACCGGACAGGCAGCGACCATGTCTACATTAGCCATGCTTGGGTACCTGACACGACTACGAAGGTTCCGACAGGCTTTCGATGCCTTCTAGAACATGCCGATAAGTACCATTTCAACTGACTGAACTCATGTTTTATATTAGTTTCAACTTGCATAATTCGCATATTTTTTCTCAATGCCATTAAATTAAACAAAGCAGTATTGAAATAATAATATGATTTAATAATTTAAAATATTTTTCAATAATTTGAATATGAACTTATAATTTTTTGCGAACTCAACTAATATTTCCTTAACTTGTAAGTCGTATCTTTCAAACAGCACTCATGTCATTAATGATTACTGCTATATTGTTTGTAATGCCTAATTCAGGATTTTATTGTCACATAAATTTAGTTAAGATGTGTTAAGTAAGTATTACCGTGTCGTTGCGTGACTTTATAATTTGGACTTCCTGCCTGGTCTAGCTCATCTCGTTGCATTAACTTGGCCTTTGTAGCATCATTTAAATTCTTTTTCTTTTTATTTCATACCCAATCATGGCGGATATGAAGGCGCTGATCAAGAAACGTGGCACGATCAAGGCCTCTATATCGCGCATAAATACTTATGCCGACAATTTCTATCATGATACGCATGACAATCATGCATTAAAAATAAAGCTTATGGAGCTATCAGCTAAATATGATGAGATCCAAACACAAATCGAGTCTGAGGACTCCGATTTTGCTTCCGCGAGCGATAGGGTTCAGACCGAAGACGACTTATGCAGCATAGAATGCAAGCTGCAAAATTTAATAGACCATGCCGAGGAAATGAGCAGGAAGGCAGCAAGTCCATCTGAGGTAGTTACATTCAGCACGCCTCCCATTCAGTTGCAACCTATTAAGCTACCCTGTTTCTCAGGTGATATAATCGAGTGGCAACACTTTTACAACATGTTTTTGGAGCTAGTTCATGTCCGAACGGACCTGACTGCCATCCAGAAGCTTCACTATTTGCACTTATCATTAAAAGACGAGGCGCTGAATGTCATAAAATCGCTTCCTATCACGCACGAAAATTACATGGTGGCCATTGAGTTGTTAAAGGCCCGCTATGACAGTAAATTAATTGTAACCACTTATCACGCAGCAAACGTCCTGGGCATGAGACACATTCAACGTGAGTCCGTGCTCAGCATTTCTAAATTTATAGATGAGCTAACCGCCAACATAAATGCGCTGAACTCATTAAAACTTTCTGTAAACACGTTCGAGCTTTTTTTTGTGCATTTTTTATCCCAAAAACTTGACGAGCATACGTGCAGGTTGTGGAAGGAAACCTTAGGCGAAAAACAACTTCCTGTTTATGATAATTTCATTAAGTTTTTAAATTCAAGACGTCAGCTGTTACAAAACATAAATACACCGACTAGTTCGTCTGGCTTTAGACAGGTTAGCGATAATGCTTCTTATCGCAAATCAACTAAGCGCGCGGAGTTCACTGGGTCACTAGTGCACACTCAACCAAACAATAAATCTTGTCAGCTGTGTCGTGGTAATCACAAACTACTTGAATGCCCGCAATTTATCACCCTACAGCCTATAAAAGGTAGGGAAGTGGTAATACACAATAAACTATGCCTGAATTGTACACGCTCGGGCCACAACAGCTCGTGTTGCCCTTCCAAATTTTCATGCAAGGCATGTGCGAAAAGGCACTACACTATGCTCCATGCGTCGATAAATCAGTCGAGCAACAGAAACAATAAGCAATGTTCCCTGAAGCTACAGACGAATAAATCAATTTTATTGTCCACCGCCGTACGCACTACTACCGATCATCACGGTAAAAGGCGCCCGGTGAGAATCCTGCTGGACTCAGGGTCGCAAGCTAATTTTTGTACTATGGGTTTCGCCCGCCGCATGGGCCTAAAACTAAACAAATCTGAGCTGCCTATCACGGGTATAAATAACTTATCATGTCAGGCCAATTTTAGCACGCGCGTGCGCTTAAACTCACGTTATAAGGACTTCACCTTAAATGTCCACTGCGCTGTTCTGCCCCGAATCACAAACAATCATCCAACCGAATCCTTTGACATCGCTTCCTTGAAAATTCCTAGAGGGATATTTTTAGCTGACCCGCAATTTAATAATTCGTCACAAATTGACATATTACTTGGGGCGCAATACTTTTTGCAGTTAATTGAGCCGAAAAAGTTCGTTCGAAGTCCACATTTTCCGACAATCCAAGAAACTAAGCTAGGGTTTATACTCGCCGGGAACCTACCCTTCAATGTAGACATGACCAAACCGGTCTCTTCATTCATTGCTCTCGACGACAATAATGCTATCTCATCGCAACTCAAGGCCTGGCAGTTGGAGAATGTTTCGTGCCGTACTCCTTCAGATGCGGATTCGGAGTGTGAAAATCACTTCCTCGCAAACACCTATCGTAATGATAGTGGTAGGTTCATTGTATCGCTACCCCGCACTACAGAATGCCTCGGAGATTCCCTCACCGGAGCGGTTCGTAGGTGTCAAACTCTTGAACTCAAGTCTAGGCAAAACCAGTCCTTGCACAAAGAGTACACTGGTTCACGCCAACGTTTAGGTCAATTACCCGTGGCCAGGGTCACTCCCTCCAAGCCATTTTCACAATGTGCCGTCGACTACGCCGGTCCTATGTTTCTACGTCAGGGCGGGCAGCGGTCCAAATCATATACAAGCTCTTCCAGCAGGACGAGTTTCAAAGGTCCGATCAAGACTTCGCCAGTCCACGTGGGACTAAGTCAAGCCAAGCCAAGTCAAGCCGGTCCCTTGTTATCCATGCCAAATGATGCTGGGGATCCCGTGCCGTTGACTCCAGCTCACTTTTTTTGTTGGCTCCCCCCTTACCACGCTTCCGGAACCCGATTATTCGGATACAAATATGGGTCGCTTGGGGAGATGGCAGCTTTTGCAAGGGTTTACTCGTTCCATTTGGAAGAGTTTGTCCAGAGACCAGCTGCAGCAGCGAAACAAGTGGAAAAAGCAGTCTAAAAATTTATCGGTAGGACAATTAGTCCTTATCCTGGATGACAATACTCCACCATTGCTGTGGAAGCGCGGTATTGTCACTCAGACATATCTAGGGCAGGATTCGTTAGTACGTGTCGCGGACGTCCGTACTGCTAACGGCATTCTGTGTAGACCTATTCATAAGCTGTGTAAGCTGTGCCCGTTTCCGGTGGCATCAGATTGATTGGCGCCTCGGTGTTGTATGCCCGGGACATTGCCGGTCGAGCACATGCTCTACCATGCACATTTTACTGACTACAATGTTATTATGTAACTTATGTAATGTATACCATTTATGCACTTGTATTTATTGTATCATTTAATGGACGCCATGTAGCGGTGCATTGGTGAACATTTAAACGTTTTTCTTTTTCTTAGTGTGATGTCAATAGTCTACGGTGTGGTGCAGTGTATATTATTATAGAAATTTTTTGGGTATTTTCATTGTATATTATTATCGAGATTTGTGGCATATTTCTATTGTATATTGTCATAGTGAATTTTTCAGGTATATTGCCTTGTATTGTTGTGTAATACTGCTTATTACACGCTAAGTGTCACGCTGTTATTTTTAAATTGGTTGTATTTCTTTAATGAGTGTGCAAGGCCACCTACGATGTCCTTATTGCCATGTATTATTGTTATTATTATTATTATAGTTTATCGCATATTCAAGCCTTTGGATTATTGTTACATATTACTTATAGAGCATTGATTAATGATGTATTTAATTATATTAATGATGTACTCGTTTATATTATATTTGTATTTTTGCCAATATTCATGTACTTGTATGTGCTAAATAACTTGTTCTTTTTTCTTACTGCAAACTATGTCAAACTCGCCAATTTTGAGGCGGGCAGTATGTTAATGCATTGTACCTTGTACTTGCTCACGCGCAATCTGCCCAGCGCACTTATGTCACCGTAGCGGTGCTGCACGTGGCCACACCGCTGCGATTATTCAGTCATCACTCAATCTTTGAACAGTGCGTTTGCACCCTTACTTTCTTGCTAGCCGCGGCAACCTAAATTTTCTATGTATTTCTTATTTGATCTCGTTTCAATGCTACACATCATGTAGCCTGACAACTTACGCCACATCTTATATTTTGGCTATGAACCAAGACGTAATTGCGTGGGCCTGCGCTTCTGAATGATATTCAATAAACTTTACTTAATCTAAACTTACAGTCCACTAATTCATGTAAAACACTTTCTGACTTCCTACCAGCTTCCTTAAGCTTGCAACACTAACTCAAGATAAATTCGAGAGCGTTAAGCACGCATCATATGGTCCTCCGCAACCGGATTTTAATTCAGCCTTACAGGCAACATTTTTGGTCCACAAGCGACCGCCATTCTCAGTCCACAAGCGACAACATTTTCTGCTCGCGAGCGACCGCACTTTCGTCCAGCGACAGCATTCTCGTCCAGCGACAACATATGGTCCTCCGACGCCGGATATGTATTCACGGACGTGACTAAATCCATGGACAATTCGTCTCATGGTTTATTGCATTAAGCAGGCCTATCAGCATTTCTTTTTCTTCAATTTAAATTCAACAACTCGTTAATTAGCACCTACGTCTGGGAATCGTATCACACGACATTGGGGACGTCATATTTCGCCAACCGGAACATGGGAATCATCATTGCAGCATATGAGCATCTAGCACGTGGTATTCAGCATGTGGGAAAATCCAGAGCAGCCTATCTAGACAGGATTCCACCGCATTGGACATCACCGGACAGGCAGCGACCATGTCTACATTAGCCATGCTTGGGTACCTGACACGACTACGAAGGTTCCGACAGGCTTTCGATGCCTTCTAGAACATGCCGATAAGTACCATTTCAACTGACTGAACTCATGTTTTATATTAGTTTCAACTTGCATAATTCGCATATTTTTTCTCAATGCCATTAAATTAAACAAAGCAGTATTGAAATAATAATATGATTTAATAATTTAAAATATTTTTCAATAATTTGAATATGAACTTATAATTTTTTGCGAACTCAACTAATATTTCCTTAACTTGTAAGTCGTATCTTTCAAACAGCACTCATGTCATTAATGATTACTGCTATATTGTTTGTAATGCCTAATTCAGGATTTTATTGTCACATAAATTTAGTTAAGATGTGTTAAGTAAGTATTACCGTGTCGTTGCGTGACTTTATAATTTGGACTTCCTGCCTGGTCTAGCTCATCTCGTTGCATTAACTTGGCCTTTGTAGCATCATTTAAATTCTTTTTCTTTTTATTTCATACCCAATCATGGCGGATATGAAGGCGCTGATCAAGAAACGTGGCACGATCAAGGCCTCTATATCGCGCATAAATACTTATGCCGACAATTTCTATCATGATACGCATGACAATCATGCATTAAAAATAAAGCTTATGGAGCTATCAGCTAAATATGATGAGATCCAAACACAAATCGAGTCTGAGGACTCCGATTTTGCTTCCGCGAGCGATAGGGTTCAGACCGAAGACGACTTATGCAGCATAGAATGCAAGCTGCAAAATTTAATAGACCATGCCGAGGAAATGAGCAGGAAGGCAGCAAGTCCATCTGAGGTAGTTACATTCAGCACGCCTCCCATTCAGTTGCAACCTATTAAGCTACCCTGTTTCTCAGGTGATATAATCGAGTGGCAACACTTTTACAACATGTTTTTGGAGCTAGTTCATGTCCGAACGGACCTGACTGGCATCCAGAAGCTTCACTATTTGCACTTATCATTAAAAGACGAGGCGCTGAATGTCATAAAATCGCTTCCTATCACGCACGAAAATTACATGGTGGCCATTGAGTTGTTAAAGACCCGCTATGACAGTAAATTAATTGTAACCACTTATCACGCAGCAAACGTCCTGGGCATGAGACACATTCAACGTGAGTCCGTGCTCAGCATTTCTAAATTTATAGATGAGCTAACCGCCAACATAAATGCGCTGAACTCATTAAAACTTTCTGTAAACACGTTCGAGCTTTTTTTTGTGCACTTTTTATCCCAAAAACTTGACGAGCATACGTGGAGGTTGTGGAAGGAAACCTTAGGCGAAAAACAACTTCCTGTTTATGATAATTTCATTAAGTTTTTAAATTCAAGACGTCAGCTGTTACAAAACATAAATACACCGACTAGTTCGTCTGGCTTTAGACAGGTTAGCGATAATGCTTCTTATCGCAAATCAACTAAGCGCGCGGAGTTCACTGGGTCACTAGTGCACACTCAACCAAACAATAAATCTTGTCAGCTGTGTCGTGGTAATCACAAACTACTTGAATGCCCGCAATTTATCACGCTACAGCCTATAAAAGGTAGGGAAGTGGCAATACACAATAAACTATGCCTGAATTGTACACGCTCGGGCCACAACAGCTCGTGTTGCCCTTCCAAATTTTCATGCAAGGCATGTGCGAAAAGGCACTACACTATGCTCCATGCGTCGATAAATCAGTCGAGCAACAGAAACAATAAGCAATGTTCCCTGAAGCTACAGACGAATAAATCAATTTTATTGTCCACCGCCGTACGCACTACTACCGATCATCACGGTAAAAGGCGCCCGGTGAGAATCCTGCTGGACTCAGGGTCGCAAGCTAATTTTTGTACTATGGGTTTCGCCCGCCGCATGGGCCTAAAACTAAACAAATCTGAGCTGCCTATCACGGGTATAAATAACTTATCATGTCAGGCCAATTTTAGCACGCGCGTGCGCTTAAACTCACGTTATAAGGACTTCACCTTAAATGTCCACTGCGCTGTTCTGCCCCGAATCACAAACAATCTTCCAACCGAATCCTTTGACATCGCTTCCTTGAAAATTCCTAGAGGGATATTTTTAGCTGACCCGCAATTTAATAATTCGTCACAAATTGACATATTACTTGGGGCACAATACTTTTTGCAGTTAATTGAGCCGAAAAAGTTCGTTCGAAGTCCACATTTTCCGACAATCCAAGAAACTAAGCTAGGGTTTATACTTGCCGGGAACCTACCCTTCAATGTAGACATGACCAAACCGGTCTCTTCATTCATTGCTCTCGACGACAATAATGCTATCTCATCGCAACTCAAGGCCTGGCAGTTGGAGAATGTTTCGTGCCGTACTCCTTCAGATGCGGATTCGGAGTGTGAAAATCACTTCCTCGGAAACACCTATCGTAATGATAGTGGTAGGTTCATTGTATCGCTACCCCGCACTACAGAATGCCTCGGAGATTCCCTCACCGGAGCGGTTCGTAGGTGTCAAACTCTTGAACTCAAGTCTAGGCAAAACCAGTCCTTGCACAAAGAGTACACTGGTTCACGCCAACGTTTAGGTCAATTACCCGTGGCCAGGGTCACTCCCTCCAAGCCATTTTCACAATGTGCCGTCGACTACGCCGGTCCTATGTTTCTACGTCAGGGCGGGCAGCGGTCCAAATCATATACAAGCTCTTCCAGCAGGACGAGTTTCAAAGGTCCGATCAAGACTTCGCCAGTCCACGTGGGACTAAGTCAAGCCAAGCCAAGTCAAGCCGGTCCCTTGTTATCCATGTCAAATGATGCTGGGGATCCCGTGCCGTTGACTCCAGCTCACTTTTTGGTTGGCTCCCCCCTTACCGCGCTTCCGGAACCCGATTATTCGGATACAAATATGGGTCGCTTGGGGAGATGGCAGCTTTTGCAAGGGTTTACTCGTTCCATTTGGAAGAGTTTGTCCAGAGACCAGCTGCAGCAGCGAAACAAGTGGAAAAAGCAGTCTAAAAATTTATCGGTAGGACAATTAGTCCTTATCCTGGATGACAATACTCCACCATTGCTGTGGAAGCGCTGTATTGTCACTCAGACATATCTAGGGCAGGATTCGTTAGTACGTGTCGCGGACGTCCGTACTGCTAACGGCATTCTGTGTAGACCTATTCATAAGCTGTGTAAGCTGTGCCCATTTCCGGTGGCATCAGATTGATTGGCGCCTCGGTGTTGTATGCCCGGGACATTGCCGGTCGAGCACATGCTCTACCATGCACATTTTACTGACTACAATGTTATTATGTAACTTATGTAATGTATACCATTTATGCACTTGTATTTATTGTATCATTTAATGGACGCCATGTAGCGGTGCATTGGTGAACATTTAAACGTTTTTCTTTTTCTTAGTGTGATGTCAATAGTCTACGGTGTGGTGCAGTGTATATTATTATAGAAATTTTTTGGGTATTTTCATTGTATATTATTATCGAGATTTGTGGCATATTTCTATTGTATATTGTCATAGTGAATTTTTCAGGTATATTGCCTTGTATTGTTGTGTAATACTGCTTATTACACGCTAAGTGTCACGCTGTTATTTTTAAATTGGTTGTATTTCTTTAATGAGTGTGCAAGGCCACCTACGATGTCCTTATTGCCATGTATTATTGTTATTATTATTATTATAGTTTATCGCATATTCAAGCCTTTGGATTATTGTTACATATTACTTATAGAGCATTGATTAATGATGTATTTAATTATATTAATGATGTACTCGTTTATATTATATTTGTATTTTTGCCAATATTCATGTACTTGTATGTGCTAAATAACTTGTTCTTTTTTCTTACTGCAAACTATGTCAAACTCGCCAATTTTGAGGCGGGCAGTATGTTAATGCATTGTACCTTGTACTTGCTCACGCGCAATCTGCCCAGCGCACTTATGTCACCGTAGCGGTGCTGCACGTGGCCACACCGCTGCGATTATTCAGTCATCACTCAATCTTTGAACAGTGCGTTTGCACCCTTACTTTCTTGCTAGCCGCGGCAACCTAAATTTTCTATGTATTTCTTATTTGATCTCGTTTCAATGCTACACATCATGTAGCCTGACAACTTACGCCACATCTTATATTTTGGCTATGAACCAAGACGTAATTGCGTGGGTCTGCGCTTCTGAATGATATTCAATAAACGTTACTTAATCTAAATTTACAGTCCACTAATTCATGTAAAACACTTTCTGACTTCCTATACCAGCTTCCTTAAGCTTGCAACACTAACTCAAGATAAATTCGAGAGCGTTAAGCACGCATCATATGGTCCACCGCAACCGGATTTTAATTCAGCCTTACAGGCAACATTTTTGGTCCACAAGCGACCGCCATTCTCAGTCCACAAGCGACAACATTTTCTGCTCGCGAGCGACCGCACTTTCGTCCAGCGACAGCATTCTCGTCCAGCGACAACATATGGTCCTCCGACGCCGGATATGTATTTCACGGACGTGACTAAATCCATGGACAATTCGTCTCATGGTTTATTGCATTAAGGAGGCCTATCAGCATTTCTTTTTCTTCAATTTAAATTCAACAACTCGTTAATTAGCACCTACGTCTGGGAATCGTATCACACGACATTGGGGACGTCATATTTCGCCAACCGGAACATGGGAATCATCATTGCAGCATATGAGCATCTAGCACGTGGTATTCAGCATGTGGGAAAATCCAGAGCAGCCTATCTAGACAGGATTCCACCGCATTGGACATCACCGGACAGGCAGCGACCATGTCTACATTAGCCATGCTTGGGTACCTGACACGACTACGAAGGTTCCGACAGGCTTTCGATGCCTTCTAGAACATGCCGATAAGTACCATTTCAACTGACTGAACTCATGTTTTATATTAGTTTCAACTTGCATAATTCGCATATTTTTTCTCAATGCCATTAAATTAAACAAAGCAGTATTGAAATAATAATATGATTTAATAATTTAAAATATTTTTCAATAATTTGAATATGAACTTATAATTTTTTGCGAACTCAACTAATATTTCCTTAACTTGTAAGTCGTATCTTTCAAACAGCACTCATGTCATTAATGATTACTGCTATATTGTTTGTAATGCCTAATTCAGGATTTTATTGTCACATAAATTTAGTTAAGATGTGTTAAGTAAGTATTACCGTGTCGTTGCGTGACTTTATAATTTGGACTTCCTGCCTGGTCTAGCTCATCTCGTTGCATTAACTTGGCCTTTGTAGCATCATTTAAATTCTTTTTCTTTTTATTTCATACCCAATCATGGCGGATATGAAGGCGCTGATCAAGAAACGTGGCACGATCAAGGCCTCTATATCGCGCATAAATACTTATGCCGACAATTTCTATCATGATACGCATGACAATCATGCATTAAAAATAAAGCTTATGGAGCTATCAGCTAAATATGATGAGATCCAAACACAAATCGAGTCTGAGGACTCCGATTTTGCTTCCGCGAGCGATAGGGTTCAGACCGAAGACGACTTATGCAGCATAGAATGCAAGCTGCAAAATTTAATAGACCATGCCGAGGAAATGAGCAGGAAGGCAGCAAGTCCATCTGAGGTAGTTACATTCAGCACGCCTCCCATTCAGTTGCAACCTATTAAGCTACCCTGTTTCTCAGGTGATATAATCGAGTGGCAACACTTTTACAACATGTTTTTGGAGCTAGTTCATGTCCGAACGGACCTGACTGGCATCCAGAAGCTTCACTATTTGCACTTATCATTAAAAGACGAGGCGCTGAATGTCATAAAATCGCTTCCTATCACGCACGAAAATTACATGGTGGCCATTGAGTTGTTAAAGACCCGCTATGACAGTAAATTAATTGTAACCACTTATCACGCAGCAAACGTCCTGGGCATGAGACACATTCAACGTGAGTCCGTGCTCAGCATTTCTAAATTTATAGATGAGCTAACCGCCAACATAAATGCGCTGAACTCATTAAAACTTTCTGTAAACACGTTCGAGCTTTTTTTTGTGCACTTTTTATCCCAAAAACTTGACGAGCATACGTGGAGGTTGTGGAAGGAAACCTTAGGCGAAAAACAACTTCCTGTTTATGATAATTTCATTAAGTTTTTAAATTCAAGACGTCAGCTGTTACAAAACATAAATACACCGACTAGTTCGTCTGGCTTTAGACAGGTTAGCGATAATGCTTCTTATCGCAAATCAACTAAGCGCGCGGAGTTCACTGGGTCACTAGTGCACACTCAACCAAACAATAAATCTTGTCAGCTGTGTCGTGGTAATCACAAACTACTTGAATGCCCGCAATTTATCACGCTACAGCCTATAAAAGGTAGGGAAGTGGCAATACACAATAAACTATGCCTGAATTGTACACGCTCGGGCCACAACAGCTCGTGTTGCCCTTCCAAATTTTCATGCAAGGCATGTGCGAAAAGGCACTACACTATGCTCCATGCGTCGATAAATCAGTCGAGCAACAGAAACAATAAGCAATGTTCCCTGAAGCTACAGACGAATAAATCAATTTTATTGTCCACCGCCGTACGCACTACTACCGATCATCACGGTAAAAGGCGCCCGGTGAGAATCCTGCTGGACTCAGGGTCGCAAGCTAATTTTTGTACTATGGGTTTCGCCCGCCGCATGGGCCTAAAACTAAACAAATCTGAGCTGCCTATCACGGGTATAAATAACTTATCATGTCAGGCCAATTTTAGCACGCGCGTGCGCTTAAACTCACGTTATAAGGACTTCACCTTAAATGTCCACTGCGCTGTTCTGCCCCGAATCACAAACAATCATCCAACCGAATCCTTTGACATCGCTTCCTTGAAAATTCCTAGAGGGATATTTTTAGCTGACCCGCAATTTAATAATTCGTCACAAATTGACATATTACTTGGGGCGCAATACTTTTTGCAGTTAATTGAGCCGAAAAAGTTCGTTCGAAGTCCACATTTTCCGACAATCCAAGAAACTAAGCTAGGGTTTATACTCGCCGGGAACCTACCCTTCAATGTAGACATGACCAAACCGGTCTCTTCATTCATTGCTCTCGACGACAATAATGCTATCTCATCGCAACTCAAGGCCTGGCAGTTGGAGAATGTTTCGTGCCGTACTCCTTCAGATGCGGATTCGGAGTGTGAAAATCACTTCCTCGCAAACACCTATCGTAATGATAGTGGTAGGTTCATTGTATCGCTACCCCGCACTACAGAATGCCTCGGAGATTCCCTCACCGGAGCGGTTCGTAGGTGTCAAACTCTTGAACTCAAGTCTAGGCAAAACCAGTCCTTGCACAAAGAGTACACTGGTTCACGCCAACGTTTAGGTCAATTACCCGTGGCCAGGGTCACTCCCTCCAAGCCATTTTCACAATGTGCCGTCGACTACGCCGGTCCTATGTTTCTACGTCAGGGCGGGCAGCGGTCCAAATCATATACAAGCTCTTCCAGCAGGACGAGTTTCAAAGGTCCGATCAAGACTTCGCCAGTCCACGTGGGACTAAGTCAAGCCAAGCCAAGTCAAGCCGGTCCCTTGTTATCCATGCCAAATGATGCTGGGGATCCCGTGCCGTTGACTCCAGCTCACTTTTTTTGTTGGCTCCCCCCTTACCACGCTTCCGGAACCCGATTATTCGGATACAAATATGGGTCGCTTGGGGAGATGGCAGCTTTTGCAAGGGTTTACTCGTTCCATTTGGAAGAGTTTGTCCAGAGACCAGCTGCAGCAGCGAAACAAGTGGAAAAAGCAGTCTAAAAATTTATCGGTAGGACAATTAGTCCTTATCCTGGATGACAATACTCCACCATTGCTGTGGAAGCGCGGTATTGTCACTCAGACATATCTAGGGCAGGATTCGTTAGTACGTGTCGCGGACGTCCGTACTGCTAACGGCATTCTGTGTAGACCTATTCATAAGCTGTGTAAGCTGTGCCCGTTTCCGGTGGCATCAGATTGATTGGCGCCTCGGTGTTGTATGCCCGGGACATTGCCGGTCGAGCACATGCTCTACCATGCACATTTTACTGACTACAATGTTATTATGTAACTTATGTAATGTATACCATTTATGCACTTGTATTTATTGTATCATTTAATGGACGCCATGTAGCGGTGCATTGGTGAACATTTAAACGTTTTTCTTTTTCTTAGTGTGATGTCAATAGTCTACGGTGTGGTGCAGTGTATATTATTATAGAAATTTTTTGGGTATTTTCATTGTATATTATTATCGAGATTTGTGGCATATTTCTATTGTATATTGTCATAGTGAATTTTTCAGGTATATTGCCTTGTATTGTTGTGTAATACTGCTTATTACACGCTAAGTGTCACGCTGTTATTTTTAAATTGGTTGTATTTCTTTAATGAGTGTGCAAGGCCACCTACGATGTCCTTATTGCCATGTATTATTGTTATTATTATTATTATAGTTTATCGCATATTCAAGCCTTTGGATTATTGTTACATATTACTTATAGAGCATTGATTAATGATGTATTTAATTATATTAATGATGTACTCGTTTATATTATATTTGTATTTTTGCCAATATTCATGTACTTGTATGTGCTAAATAACTTGTTCTTTTTTCTTACTGCAAACTATGTCAAACTCGCCAATTTTGAGGCGGGCAGTATGTTAATGCATTGTACCTTGTACTTGCTCACGCGCAATCTGCCCAGCGCACTTATGTCACCGTAGCGGTGCTGCACGTGGCCACACCGCTGCGATTATTCAGTCATCACTCAATCTTTGAACAGTGCGTTTGCACCCTTACTTTCTTGCTAGCCGCGGCAACCTAAATTTTCTATGTATTTCTTATTTGATCTCGTTTCAATGCTACACATCATGTAGCCTGACAACTTACGCCACATCTTATATTTTGGCTATGAACCAAGACGTAATTGCGTGGGCCTGCGCTTCTGAATGATATTCAATAAACTTTACTTAATCTAAACTTACAGTCCACTAATTCATGTAAAACACTTTCTGACTTCCTACCAGCTTCCTTAAGCTTGCAACACTAACTCAAGATAAATTCGAGAGCGTTAAGCACGCATCATATGGTCCTCCGCAACCGGATTTTAATTCAGCCTTACAGGCAACATTTTTGGTCCACAAGCGACCGCCATTCTCAGTCCACAAGCGACAACATTTTCTGCTCGCGAGCGACCGCACTTTCGTCCAGCGACAGCATTCTCGTCCAGCGACAACATATGGTCCTCCGACGCCGGATATGTATTCACGGACGTGACTAAATCCATGGACAATTCGTCTCATGGTTTATTGCATTAAGCAGGCCTATCAGCATTTCTTTTTCTTCAATTTAAATTCAACAACTCGTTAATTAGCACCTACGTCTGGGAATCGTATCACACGACATTGGGGACGTCATATTTCGCCAACCGGAACATGGGAATCATCATTGCAGCATATGAGCATCTAGCACGTGGCATTCAGCATGTGGGAAAATCCAGAGCAGCCTATCTAGACAGGATTCCACCGCATTGGACATCACCGGACAGGCAGCGACCATGTCTACATTATCCATGCTTGGGTACCTGACACGACTACGAAGGTTCCGACAGACTTTCGATGCCTTCTAGAACATGCCGATAAGTACCATTTCAACTGACTGAACTCATGTTTTATATTAGTTTCAACTTGCATAATTCGCATATTTTTTCTCAATGCCATTAAATTAAACAAAGCAGTATTGAAATAATAATATGATTTAATAATTTAAAATATTTTTCAATAATATGAATATGAACTTATAATTTTTTGCGAACTCAACTAATATTTTCTTAACTTGTAAGTCGTATCTTTCAAACAGCACTCATGTCATTAATGATTACTGCTATATTGTTTGTAATGCCTAATTCAGGATTTTATTGTCACATAAATTTAGTTAAGATGTGTTAAGTAAGTATTACCGTGTCGTTGCGTGACTTTATAATTTGGACTTCCTGCCTGGTCTAGTTCATCTCGTTGCATTAACTTGGCCTTTGTAGCATCATTTAAATTCTTTTTCTTTTTATTTCATACCCAATCATGGCGGATATGAAGGCGCTGATCAAGAAACGTGGCACGATCAAGGCCTCTATATCGCGCATAAATACTTATGCCGACAATTTCTATCATGATACGCATGACAATCATGCATTAAAAATAAAGCTTATGGAGCTATCAGCTAAATATGATGAGATCCAAACACAAATCGAGTCTGAGGACTCCGATTTTGCTTCCGCGAGCGATAGGGTTCAGACCGAAGACGACTTATGCAGCATAGAATGCAAGCTGCAAAATTTAATAGACCATGCCGAGGAAATGAGCAGGAAGGCAGCAAGTCCATCTGAGGTAGTTACATTCAGCACGCCTCCCATTCAGTTGCAACCTATTAAGCTACCCTGTTTCTCAGGTGATATAATCGAGTGGCAACACTTTTACAACATGTTTTTGGAGCTAGTTCATGTCCGAACGGACCTGACTGGCATCCAGAAGCTTCACTATTTGCACTTATCATTAAAAGACGAGGCGCTGAATGTCATAAAATCGCTTCCTATCACGCACGAAAATTACATGGTGGCCATTGAGTTGTTAAAGACCCGCTATGACAGTAAATTAATTGTAACCACTTATCACGCAGCAAACGTCCTGGGCATGAGACACATTCAACGTGAGTCCGTGCTCAGCATTTCTAAATTTATAGATGAGCTAACCGCCAACATAAATGCGCTGAACTCATTAAAACTTTCTGTAAACACGTTCGAGCTTTTTTTTGTGCATTTTCTGTCCCAAAAACTTGACGAGCATACGTGCAGGTTGTGGAAGGAAACCTTAGGCGAAAAACAACTTCCTGTTTATGATAATTTCATTAAGTTTTTAAATTCAAGACGTCAGCTGTTACAAAACATAAATACACCGACTAGTTCGTCTGGCTTTAGACAGGTTAGCGATAATGCTTCTTATCGCAAATCAACTAAGCGCGCGGAGTTCACTGGGTCACTAGTGCACACTCAACCAAACAATAAATCTTGTCAGCTGTGTCGTGGTAATCACAAACTACTTGAATGCCCGCAATTTATCACCCTACAGCCTATAAAAGGTAGGGAAGTGGTAATACACAATAAACTATGCCTGAATTGTACACGCTCGGGCCACAACAGCTCGTGTTGCCCTTCCAAATTTTCATGCAAGGCATGTGCGAAAAGGCACTACACTATGCTCCATGCGTCGATAAATCAGTCGAGCAACAGAAACAATAAGCAATGTTCCCTGAAGCTACAGACGAATAAATCAATTTTATTGTCCACCGCCGTACGCACTACTACCGATCATCACGGTGAAAGGCGCCCGGTGAGAATCCTGCTGGACTCAGGGTCGCAAGCTAATTTTTGTACTATGGGTTTCGCCCGCCGCATGGGCCTAAAACTAAACAAATCTGAGCTGCCTATCACGGGTATATATAACTTATCATGTCAGGCCAATTTTAACATGCGCGTGCGCTTAAACTCACGTTATAAGGACTTCACCTTAAATGTCCACTGCCCTGTTCTGCCCCGAATCACAAACAATCTTCCAACCGAATCCTTTGACATCGCTTCCTTGAAAATTCCTAGAGGGATATTTTTAGCTGACCCGCAATTTAATAATTCGTCACAAATTGACATATTACTTGGGGCACAATACTTTTTGCAGTTAATTGAGCCGAAAAAGTTCGTTCGAAGTCCACATTTTCCGAAAATCCAAGAAACTAAGCTAGGGTTTATACTCGCCGGGAACCTACCCTTCAATGTAGACATGACCAAACCGGTCTCTTCATTCATTGCTCTCGACGACAATAATGCTATCTCATCGCAACTCAAGGCCTGGCAGTTGGAGAATGTTTCGTGCCGTACTCCTTCAGATGCGGATTCGGAGTGTGAAAATCACTTCCTCGCAAACACCTATCGTAATGATAGTGGTAGGTTCATTGTATCGCTACCCCGCACTACAGAATGCCTCGGAGATTCCCTCACCGGAGCGGTTCGTAGGTGTCAAACTCTTGAACTCAAGTATAGGCAAAACCAGTCCTTGCACAAAGAGTACACTGGTTCACGCCAACGTTTAGGTCAATTACCCGTGGCCAGGGTCACTCCCTCCAAGCCATTTTCACAATGTGCCGTCGACTACGCTGGTCCTATGTTTCTACGTCAGGGCGGGCAGCGGTCAAAATCATATACAAGCTCTTCCAGCAGGACGAGTTTCAAAGGTCCGATCAAGACTTCGCCAGTCCACGTGGGACTAAGTCAAGCCAAGCCAAGTCAAGCCGGTCCCTTGTTATCCATGTCAAATGATGCTGGGGATCCCGTGCCGTTGACTCCAGCTCACTTTTTGGTTGGCTCCCCCCTTACCGCGCTTCCGGAACCCGATTATTCGGATACAAATATGGGTCGCTTGGGGAGATGGCAGCTTTTGCAAGGGTTTACTCGTTCCATTTGGAAGAGTTTGTCCAGAGACCAGCTGCAGCAGCGAAACAAGTGGAAAAAGCAGTCTAAAAATTTATCGGTAGGACAATTAGTCCTTATCCTGGATGACAATACTCCACCATTGCTGTGGAAGCGCTGTATTGTCACTCAGACATATCTAGGGCAGGATTCGTTAGTACGTGTCGCGGACGTCCGTACTGCTAACGGCATTCTGTGTAGACCTATTCATAAGCTGTGTAAGCTGTGCCCATTTCCGGTGGCATCAGATTGATTGGCGCCTCGGTGTTGTATGCCCGGGACATTGCCGGTCGAGCACATGCTCTACCATGCACATTTTACTGACTACAATGTTATTATGTAACCTATGTAATGTATACCATTTATGCACTTGTATTTATTGTATCATTTAATGGACGCCATGTAGCGGTGCATTGGTGAACATTTAAACGTTTTTCTTTTTCTTAGTGTGATGTCAATAGTCTACGGTGTGGTGCAGTGTATATTATTATAGAAATTTTTTGGGTATTTTCATTGTATATTATTATCGAGATTTGTGGCATATTTCTATTGTATATTGTCATAGTGAATTTTTCAGGTATATTGCCTTGTATTGTTGTGTAATACTGCTTATTACACGCTAAGTGTCACGCTGTTATTTTTAAATTGGTTGTATTTCTTTAATGAGTGTGCAAGGCCACCTACGATGTCCTTATTGCCATGTATTATTGTTATTATTATTATTATTATAGTTTATCGCATATTCAAGCCTTTGGATTATTGTTACATATTACTTATAGAGCATTGATTAATGATGTATTTAATTATATTAATGATGTACTCGTTTATATTATATTTGTATTTTTGCCAATATTCATGTACTTGTATGTGCTAAATAACTTGTTCTTTTTTCTTACTGCAAACTATGTCAAACTCGCCAATTTTGAGGCGGGCAGTATGTTAATGCATTGTACCTTGTACTTGCTCACGCGCAATCTGCCCAGCGCACTTATGTCACCGTAGCGGTGCTGCACGTGGCCACACCGCTGCGATTATTCAGTCATCACTCAATCTTTGAACAGTGCGTTTGCACCCTTACTTTCTTGCTAGCCGCGGCAACCTAAATTTTCTATGTATTTCTTATTTGATCTCGTTTCAATGCTACACATCATGTAGCCTGACAACTTACGCCACATCTTATATTTTGGCTATGAACCAAGACGTAATTGCGTGGGCCTGCGCTTCTGAATGATATTCAATAAACGTTACTTAATCTAAATTTACAGTCCACTAATTCATGTAAAACACTTTCTGACTTCCTATACCAGCTTCCTTAAGCTTGCAACACTAACTCAAGGTAAATTCGAGAGCGTTAAGCACGCATCATATGGTCCACTGCAACCGGATTTTAATTCAGCCTTACAGGCAACATTTTTGGTCCACAAGCGACCGCCATTCTCAGTCCACAAGCGACAACATTTTCTGCTCGCGAGCGACCGCACTTTCGTCCAGCGACAGCATTCTCGTCCAGCGACAACAATGGGTGCTCCGACGCCGGATATGTATTTCACGGACGTGACTAAATCCATGGACAATTCGTCTCATGGTTTATTGCATTAAGCAGGCCTATCAGCATTTCTTTTTCTTCAATTTAAATTCAACAACTCGTTAATTAGCACCTACGTCTGGGAATCGTATCACACGACATTGGGGACGTCATATTTCGCCAACCGGAACATGGGAATCATCATTGCAGCATATGAGCATCTAGCACGTGGCATTCAGCATGTGGGAAAATCCAGAGCAGCCTATCTAGACAGGATTCCACCGCATTGGACATCACCGGACAGGCAGCGACCATGTCTACATTATCCATGCTTGGGTACCTGACACGACTACGAAGGTTCCGACAGACTTTCGATGCCTTCTAGAACATGCCGATAAGTACCATTTCAACTGACTGAACTCATGTTTTATATTAGTTTCAACTTGCATAATTCGCATATTTTTTCTCAATGCCATTAAATTAAACAAAGCAGTATTGAAATAATAATATGATTTAATAATTTAAAATATTTTTCAATAATATGAATATGAACTTATAATTTTTTGCGAACTCAACTAATATTTTCTTAACTTGTAAGTCGTATCTTTCAAACAGCACTCATGTCATTAATGATTACTGCTATATTGTTTGTAATGCCTAATTCAGGATTTTATTGTCACATAAATTTAGTTAAGATGTGTTAAGTAAGTATTACCGTGTCGTTGCGTGACTTTATAATTTGGACTTCCTGCCTGGTCTAGCTCATCTCGTTGCATTAACTTGGCCTTTGTAGCATCATTTAAATTCTTTTTCTTTTTATTTCATACCCAATCATGGCGGATATGAAGGCGCTGATCAAGAAACGTGGCACGATCAAGGCCTCTATATCGCGCATAAATACTTATGCCGACAATTTCTATCATGATACGCATGACAATCATGCATTAAAAATAAAGCTTATGGAGCTATCAGCTAAATATGATGAGATCCAAACACAAATCGAGTCTGAGGACTCCGATTTTGCTTCCGCGAGCGATAGGGTTCAGACCGAAGACGACTTATGCAGCATAGAATGCAAGCTGCAAAATTTAATAGACCATGCCGAGGAAATGAGCAGGAAGGCAGCAAGTCCATCTGAGGTAGTTACATTCAGCACGCCTCCCATTCAGTTGCAACCTATTAAGCTACCCTGTTTCTCAGGTGATATAATCGAGTGGCAACACTTTTACAACATGTTTTTGGAGCTAGTTCATGTCCGAACAGACCTGACTGGCATCCAGAAGCTTCACTATTTGCACTTATCATTAAAAGACGAGGCGCTGAATGTCATAAAATCGCTTCCTATCACGCACGAAAATTACATGGTGGCCATTGAGTTGTTAAAGACCCGCTATGACAGTAAATTAATTGTAACCACTTATCACGCAGCAAACGTCCTGGGCATGAGACACATTCAACGTGAGTCCGTGCTCAGCATTTCTAAATTTATAGATGAGCTAACCGCCAACATAAATGCGCTGAACTCATTAAAACTTTCTGTAAACACGTTTGAGCTTTTTTTTGTGCATTTTCTGTCCCAAAAACTTGACGAGCATACGTGCAGGTTGTGGAAGGAAACCTTAGGCGAAAAACAACTTCCTGTTTATGATAATTTCATTAAGTTTTTAAATTCAAGACGTCAGCTGTTACAAAACATAAATACACCGACTAGTTCGTCTGGCTTTAGACAGGTTAGCGATAATGCTTCTTATCGCAAATCAACTAAGCGCGCGGAGTTCACTGGGTCACTAGTGCACACTCAACCAAACAATAAATCTTGTCAGCTGTGTCGTGGTAATCACAAACTACTTGAATGCCCGCAATTTATCACCCTACAGCCTATAAAAGGTAGGGAAGTGGTAATACACAATAAACTATGCCTGAATTGTACACGCTCGGGCCACAACAGCTCGTGTTGCCCTTCCAAATTTTCATGCAAGGCATGTGCGAAAAGGCACTACACTATGCTCCATGCGTCGATAAATCAGTCGAGCAACAGAAACAATAAGCAATGTTCCCTGAAGCTACAGACGAATAAATCAATTTTATTGTCCACCGCCGTACGCACTACTACCGATCATCACGGTAAAAGGCGCCCGGTGAGAATCCTGCTGGACTCAGGGTCGCAAGCTAATTTTTGTACTATGGGTTTCGCCCGCCGCATGGGCCTAAAACTAAACAAATCTGAGCTGCCTATCACGGGTATATATAACTTATCATGTCAGGCCAATTTTAACATGCGCGTGCGCTTAAACTCACGTTATAAGGACTTCACCTTAAATGTCCACTGCCCTGTTCTGCCCCGAATCACAAACAATCTTCCAACCGAATCCTTTGACATCGCTTCCTTGAAAATTCCTAGAGGGATATTTTTAGCTGACCCGCAATTTAATAATTCGTCACAAATTGACATATTACTTGGGGCACAATACTTTTTGCAGTTAATTGAGCCGAAAAAGTTCGTTCGAAGTCCACATTTTCCGACAATCCAAGAAACTAAGCTAGGGTTTATACTCGCCGGGAACCTACCCTTCAATGTAGACATGACCAAACCGGTCTCTTCATTCATTGCTCTCGACGACAATAATGCTATCTCATCGCAACTCAAGGCCTGGCAGTTGGAGAATGTTTCGTGCCGTACTCCTTCAGATGCGGATTCGGAGTGTGAAAATCACTTCCTCGCAAACACCTATCGTAATGATAGTGGTAGGTTCATTGTATCGCTACCCCGCACTACAGAATGCCTCGGAGATTCCCTCACCGGAGCGGTTCGTAGGTGTCAAACTCTTGAACTCAAGTATAGGCAAAACCAGTCCTTGCACAAAGAGTACACTGGTTCACGCCAACGTTTAGGTCAATTACCCGTGGCCAGGGTCACTCCCTCCAAGCCATTTTCACAATGTGCCGTCGACTACGCTGGTCCTATGTTTCTACGTCAGGGCGGGCAGCGGTCCAGATCATATACAAGCTCTTCCAGCAGGACGAGTTTCAAAGGTCCGATCAAGACTTCGCCAGTCCACGTGGGACTAAGTCAAGCCAAGCCAAGTCAAGCCGGTCCCTTCTTATCCATGTCAAATGATGCTGGGGATCCCGTGCCGTTGACTCCAGCTCACTTTTTGGTTGGCTCCCCCCTTACCGCGCTTCCGGAACCCGATTATTCGGATACAAATATGGGTCGCTTGGGGAGATGGCAGCTTTTGCAAGGGTTTACTCGTTCCATTTGGAAGAGTTTGTCCAGAGACCAGCTGCAGCAGCGAAACAAGTGGAAAAAGCAGTCTAAAAATTTATCGGTAGGACAATTAGTCCTTATCCTGGATGACAATACTCCACCATTGCTGTGGAAGCGCGGTATTGTCACTCAAACATATCTAGGGCAGGATTCGTTAGTACGTGTCGCGGACGTCCGTACTGCTAACGGCATTCTGTGTAGACCTATTCATAAGCTGTGTAAGCTGTGCCCATTTCCGGTGGCATCAGATTGATTGGCGCCTCGGTGTTGTATGCCCGGGACATTGCCGGTCGAGCACATGCTCTACCATGCACATTTTACTGACTACAATGTTATTATGTAACTTATGTAATGTATACCATTTATGCACTTGTATTTATTGTATCATTTAATGGACGCCATGTAGCGGTGCATTGGTGAACATTTAAACGTTTTTCTTTTTCTTAGTGTGATGTCAATAGTCTACGGTGTGGTGCAGTGTATATTATTATAGAAATTTTTTGGGTATTTTCATTGTATATTATTATCGAGATTTGTGGCATATTTCTATTGTATATTGTCATAGTGAATTTTTCAGGTATATTGCCTTGTATTGTTGTGTAATACTGCTTATTACACGCTAAGTGTCACGCTGTTATTTTTAAATTGGTTGTATTTCTTTAATGAGTGTGCAAGGCCACCTACGATGTCCTTATTGCCATGTATTATTGTTATTATTATTATTATAGTTTATCGCATATTCAAGCCTTTGGATTATTGTTACATATTACTTATAGAGCATTGATTAATGATGTATTTAATTATATTAATGATGTACTCGTTTATATTATATTTGTATTTTTGCCAATATTCATGTACTTGTATGTGCTAAATAACTTGTTCTTTTTTCTTACTGCAAACTATGTCAAACTCGCCAATTTTGAGGCGGGCAGTATGTTAATGCATTGTACCTTGTACTTGCTCACGCGCAATCTGCCCAGCGCACTTATGTCACCGTAGCGGTGCTGCACGTGGCCACACCGCTGCGATTATTCAGTCATCACTCAATCTTTGAACAGTGCGTTTGCACCCTTACTTTCTTGCTAGCCGCGGCAACCTAAATTTTCTATGTATTTCTTATTTGATCTCGTTTCAATGCTACACATCATGTAGCCTGACAACTTACGCCACATCTTATATTTTGGCTATGAACCAAGACGTAATTGCGTGGGCCTGCGCTTCTGAATGATATTCAATAAACGTTACTTAATCTAAATTTACAGTCCACTAATTCATGTAAAACACTTTCTGACTTCCTATACCAGCTTCCTTAAGCTTGCAACACTAACTCAAGATAAATTCGAGAGCGTTAAGCACGCATCATATGGTCCACCGCAACCGGATTTTAATTCAGCCTTACAGGCAACATTTTTGGTCCACAAGCGACCGCCATTCTCAGTCCACAAGCGACAACATTTTCTGCTCGCGAGCGACCGCACTTTCGTCCAGCGACAGCATTCTCGTCCAGCGACAACATATGGTCCTCCGACGCCGGATATGTATTTCACGGATGTGACTAAATCCATGGACAATTCGTCTCATGGTTTATTGCATTAAGCAGGCCTATCAGCATTTCTTTTTCTTCAATTTAAATTCAACAACTCGTTAATTAGCACCTACGTCTGGGAATCGTATCACACGACATTGGGGACGTCATATTTCGCCAACCGGAACATGGGAATCATCATTGCAGCATATGAGCATCTAGCATGTGGCATTCAGCATGTGGGAAAATCCAGAGCAGCCTATCTAGACAGGATTCCACCGCATTGGACATCACCGGACAGGCAGCGACCATGTCTACATTATCCATACTTGGGTACCTGAGACGACTACGAAGGTTCCGACAGGCTTTCGATGCCTTCTAGAACATGCCGATAAGTACCATTTCAACTGACTGAACTCATGTTTTATATTAGTTTCAACTTGCATAATTCGCATATTTTTTCTCAATGCCATTAAATTAAACAAAGCAGTATTGAAATAATAATATGATTTAATAATTTAAAATATTTTTCAATAATTTGAATATGAACTTATAATTTTTTGCGAACTCAACTAATATTTTCTTAACTTGTAAGTCGTACCTTTCAAACAGCACTCATGTCATTAATGATTACTGCTATATTGTTTGTAATGCCTAATTCAGGATTTTATTGTCACATAAATTTAGTTAAGATGTGTTAAGTAAGTATTACCGTGTCGTTGCGTGACTTTATAATTTGGACTTCCTGCCTGGTCTAGCTCATCTCGTTGCATTAACCTGGCCTTTGTAGCATCATTTAAATTCTTTTTCTTTTTATTTCATACCCAATCATGGCGGATATGAAGGCGCTGATCAAGAAACGTGGCACGATCAAGGCCTCTATATCGCGCATAAATACTTATGCCGACAATTTCTATCATGATACGCATGACAATCATGCATTAAAAATAAAGCTTATGGAGCTATCAGCTAAATATGATGAGATCCAAACACAAATCGAGTCTGAGGACTCCGATTTTGCTTCCGCGAGCGATAGGGTTCAGACCGAAGACGACTTATGCAGCATAGAATGCAAGCTGCAAAATTTAATAGACCATGCCGAGGAAATGAGCAGGAAGGCAGCAAGTCCATCTGAGGTAGTTACATTCAGCACGCCTCCCATTCAGTTGCAACCTATTAAGCTACCCTGTTTCTCAGGTGATATAATCGAGTGGCAACACTTTTACAACATGTTATTGGAGCTAGTTCATGTCCGAACGGACCTGACTGGCATCCAGAAGCTTCACTATTTGCACTTATCATTAAAAGACGAGGCGCTGAATGTCATAAAATCGCTTCCTATCACGCACGAAAATTACATGGTGGCCATTGAGTTGTTAAAGGCCCGCTATGACAGTAAATTAATTGTAACCACTTATCACGCAGCAAACGTCCTGGGCATGAGACACATTCAACGTGAGTCCGTGCTCAGCATTTCTAAATTTATAGATGAGCTAACCGCCAACATAAATGCGCTGAACTCATTAAAACTTTCTGTAAACACGTTCGAGCTTTTTTTTGTGCATTTTCTATCCCAAAAACTTGACGAGCATACGTGCAGGTTGTGGAAGGAAACCTTAGGCGAAAAACAACTTCCTGTTTATGATAATTTCATTAAGTTTTTAAATTCAAGACGTCAGCTGTTACAAAACATAAATACACCGACTAGTTTTTCTGGCTTTAGAAAGGTTAGCGATAATGCTTCTTATCGCAAATCAACTAAGCGCGCGGAGTTCACTGGGTCACTAGTGCACACTCAACCAAACAATAAATCTTGTCAGCTGTGTCGTGGTAATCACAAACTACTTGAATCCCCGCAATTTATCACCCTACAGCCTATAAAAGGTAGGGAAGTGGTAATACACAATAAACTATGCCTGAATTGTACACGCTCGGGCCACAACAGCTCGTGTTGCCCTTCCAAATTTTCATGCAAGGCATGTGCGAAAAGGCACTACACTATGCTCCATGCGTCGATAAATCAGTCGAGCAACAGGAACAATAAGCAATGTTCCCTGAAGCTACAGACGAATAAATCAATTTTATTGTCCACCGCCGTACGCACTACTACCGATCATCACGGTAAAAGGCGCCCGGAGAGAATCCTGCTGGACTCAGGGTCGCAAGCTAATTTTTGTACTATGGGTTTCGCCCGCCGCATGGGCCTAAAACTAAACAAATCTGAGCTGCCTATCACGGGTATAAATAACTTATCATGTCAGGCCAATTTTAGCACGCGCGTGCGCTTAAACTCACGTTATAAGGACTTAACCTTAAATGTCCACTGCGCTGTTCTGCCCCGAATCACAAACAATCTTCCAACCGAATCCTTTGACATCGCTTCCTTGAAAATTCCTAGAGGGATATTTTTAGCTGACCCGCAATTTAATAATTCGTCACAAATTGACATATTACTTGGGGCACAATACTTTTTGCAGTTAATTGAGCCGAAAAAGTTCGTTCGAAGTCCACATTTTCCGACAATCCAAGAAACTAAGCTAGGGTTTATACTCGCCGGGAACCTACCCTTCAATGTAGACATGACCAAACCGGTCTCTTCATTCATTGCTCTCGACGACAATAATGCTATCTCATCGCAACTCAAGGCCTGGCAGTTGGAGGATGTTTCGTGCCGTACTGCTTCAGATGCGGATTCGGAGTGTGGAAATCACTTCCTCGCAAACACCTATCGTAATGATAGTGGTAGGTTCATTGTATCGCTACCCCGCACTACAGAATGCCTCGGAGATTCCCTCACCGGAGCGGTTCGTAGGTGTCAAACTCTTGAACTCAAGTCTAGGCAAAACCAGTCCTTGCACAAAGAGTACACTGGTACACGCCAACGTTTAGGTCAATTACCCTTGGCCAGGGTCACTCCCTCCAAGCCATTTTCACAATGTGCCGTCGACTACGCCGGTCCTATGTTTCTACGTCAGGGCGGGCAGCGGTCCAAATCATATACAAGCTCTTCCAGCAGGACGAGTTTCAAAGGTCCGATCAAGACTTCGCCAGTCCACGTGGGACTAAGTCAAGCCAAGCCAAGTCAAGCCGGTCCCTTCTTATCCATGTCAAATGATGCTGGGGATCCCGTGCCGTTGACTCCAGCTCACTTTTTGGTTGGCTCCCCCCTTACCGCGCTTCCGGAACCCGATTATTCGGATACAAATATGGGTCGCTTGGGGAGATGGCAGCTTTTGCAAGGGTTTACTCGTTCCATTTGGAAGAGTTTGTCCAGAGACCAGCTGCAGCAGTGAAACAAGTGGAAAAAGCAGTCTAAAAGTTTATCGGTAGGACAATTAGTCCTTATCCTGGATGACAATACTCCACCATTGCTGTGGAAGCGCGGTATTGTCACTCAGACATATCTAGGGCAGGATTCGTTAGTACGTGTCGCGGACGTCCGTACTGCTAACGGCATTCTGTGTAGACCTATTCATAAGCTGTGTAAGCTGTGCCCATTTCCGGTGGCATCAGATTGATTGGCGCCTCGGTGTTGTATGCCCGGGACATTGCCGGTCGAGCACATGCTCTACCATGCACATTTTACTGACTACAATGTTATTATGTAACCTATGTAATGTATACCATTTATGCACTTGTATTTATTGTATCATTTAATGGACGCCATGTAGCGGTGCATTGGTGAACATTTAAATGTTTTTCTTTTTCTTAGTGTGATGTCAATAGTCTACGGTGTGGTGCAGTGTATATTATTATAGAAATTTTTTGGGTATTTTCATTGTATTATTATACTAAATTTTTTGGCTATTTTCATTGTATATTATTATCGACATTTGTGGCATATTTCTATTGTATATTGTCATAGTGAATTTTTCAGGTATATTGCCTTGTATTGTTGTGTAATACTGCTTATTACACGCTAAGTGTCACGCTGTTATTTTTAAATTGGTTGTATTTCTTTAATGAGTGTGCAAGGCCACCTACGATGTCCTTATTGCCATGTATTATTGTTATTATTATTATTTTTATAGTTTATCGCATATTCAAGCCTTTGGATTATTGTTACATATTACTTATAGAGCATTGATTAATGATGTATTTAATTATATTAATGATGGACTCGTTTATATTATATTTGTATTTTTGCCAATATTCATGTACTTGTATGTGCTAAATAACTTGTTCTTTTCTCTTACTGCAAACTATGTCAAACTCGCCAATTTTGAGACGGGCAGTATGTTAATGCATTGTACCTTGTACTTGCTCACGCGCAATCTGCCCAGCGCACTTACGTCACCGTAGCGGTGCTGCACGTGGCCACACCGCTACGATAATTCCGTCATCACTCAATCTTTGAACAGTGCGTTTCCACCCTTACTTTATTGCTAGCCGCGGCAACCTAAATTTTCTATGTATTTCTTATTTGATCTCGTTTCAATGCTACACATCATGTAGCCTGACAACTTACGCCACATCTTATATTTTGGCTATGAACCAAGACGTAATTGCGTGGGCCTGCGCTTCTGAATGATATTCAATAAACGTTACTTAATCTAAATTTACAGTCCACTAATTCATGTAAAACACTTTCTGACTTCCTACCAGCTTCCTTAAGCTTGCAACACTAACTCAAGATAAATTCGAGAACGTTAAGCACGCATTTTAAGTATAGTATTGTTACGATGGTCTACTTGATCGTTTTTATTTATTGAAATTACATTTCAACACAGTTGACACCGGCTGTGAAAGCCTTAGGTACTGAAGTGTCTTATTGTTTGAAAAATTATTTCAGAAAAACACCTGTGCTCTAGGAACATGTGCAAAATACAGTAAAGGCTTACCTGTTGAATTCAAAACAAAAAGTTAAAAAAAAAAGATATAAAATACAAACGTTATGGGCGAGAACTTGCACTTCATTGGAAGGACAATAGCGATGCGTATGCCATCAGTACATAACACACAATCTCATCATCAACAACCAAGGTAAATTCATCAGCAGGAATGGTAGAAAAACTAAAGCCAGACAGAATTTTGGAGTACAATAGTATTATTACTACTACCTTATGGTGGGGTAGACCATGAAGGTGAACTACTCAGTTACTATTATCTTCAGAGATGAACAATGAAGTGGTGGAAGAAAGTGTATTTCACATATTTATGATGAGTATTATAAACTCGTACATTTTATATTCAAGAGTGCAAAACAATAAGGAAATTAGTGTATACAATTATATGAAAAACTTGGGAAAACAGCTACTGGAGACATCAAGTCAAGAATTCAATGATAGCATGTTGAGATTATCATTACATCTTCAGATGTGAACAGACTGACAGTAAGACGTTACCCAAGCCATGTGTACCATCCGCCTTCTGGAGTGTTTTACCATTCACCATACAAAAACTAACTATAAAATATAAACTGTATGCAAACAAAATAAGTTGAAAAACAGACTTTTATAGTCATAAACTTTTATGCGGAGTAAAAACAGCACCATTTATAATTGCTTTTATGGTATTATATTTTCTGTTTATATGTTTAACGTATCAATTTAAAGGGGAAAGGTTATAATTTATTGTGCAGTAATAACTGATTTCCTAAATGTCTCCTTGTGTTTCACAGGAGTGTCTATGTAAACACTACGACTACAGGGAAAAAAGGATAACACCTACCTCATGACCTCAACGTGTTATTGAAAACACATTGAAATTTTATCATTGAAAATAGAAAAATGTTTCAAATGGTACCCATCACACCATTTGTCTGATTGTTTGGAAGTCAGAGGCACGTCCTCCTCACTGTCATCTGAGAAAACAAATCTTGAGAGAGCAGGGATATTTGTTAGAGCTTCTACCAAATCGAGTGTATATTTCATCAAGTCACTGTCAGTATGGAAATTATTGGACGTACATTCTCATACAGAGATCATCCAGCTGTTCACTACTGCCAAATTTAGGAAGTACATGATGCACTTTAACGTCCACTTCTTTGTCCTAAACCATGTGTGGCAGCACTCCATTTGCTGATCACAAATATCAGTACCACCCAAGCACTGATTATACTTGTGTACAACAAATGGACAAGTCATGTCTGTGAATTTCCTTTCAATCTTTGACTACCTGTAAACTTTGTTGCTGTCCATCCACTCCATAGCAATAAGTTTACCATGTGCTCGCACATACTTATGGTTCTCATGTCTGTTTAACTGGACATATTCTAGAATGATATTTCAATACCACAGTTTGTATTAAGGGTTCAAGTTGCTTCCATATTTAACTCTACCAACTTTATCCGTAAGTAGAATCCTGATAAAATAGCGATCAAAAAACACAAAACTCACAAACCAGTGAACAATTGCAGAACTAATCCCAAGCTCTGAATAGGGTAAGGGAGTTGTAGATCCCTGATAAATTTCAAAATCAAGAACAAGTCTTGTTGATCTTTAAGACCAAGAGGTCTAGGCTTATTCTTCACTAGTTGTTTTGATAGGCAGCGACCTGTGAATAGAATTGTCTGCTCATCAATGGAGTAAATGTTGTCTTTAGGCAGACTGTGGTAAGCTTTTCCCACAGTCAATTACTGGCTGGATTACTAGTTGGAATATTTATATTTACAATGTATATGTTATTCCTTAATTGCAAAAATATATCCTGAGACATACAATCTGATATTTTCATTAACTTTCTATCTGTTCTCCAATATATTTTTAATCTAGGATAATGAATAACCCCCTGGATTCAATTTATGGCAAAAACTTCTTTATTTCAGGGGCATTTGTATTCAGTAACTTACCACTTTTACTGAGGGAGTATGTGTTTGTAAATATTGCTGACATTTCAAAAAATACATGTCGAAGTAGTCTTCAAAATATTGAAGTGGATTACTAACATCGGCAGGATTCTGCAAGAAAGCAAATTGAAACTGTTAAAGATCAGTGCCCATTTAATTAGAAACATGTACATACTAATAAACAAAAGTTAGTATACTTACTGGCAGAGTTTTAAGGTCCAAAGGTCCAGGCCGTTTTGCCACCAAACTTCTTTCTGTACCACATAATTTTCCTGTGCTTGACTTTTAGTTGAGTCTTGACACATCCTGACCTTAATATTATAAAATCCCTTAATTATGGTACACATTATATTAATGCTGTAATTTGGGGGGGGGCAGTACACTCATGCTCCCCCTGTAAGTTATCCTTCGCCTGTTATAAAATAGTTTTCGTAAAATAATTTTAAGTGAGTAGACAAAAATCTGTGAATATTAATAAACAGGGAATTTTTAGTAACAGAAAATGCTTATATTATAACTCAAATATAAGTATGGCATGAGAAAATGAAACAAAACTTACATTTAGTCTACAATCACTCACTGTTCCATGTTTGAAAATGTTACTAGAACTTAAAACTAAAATGCTCTGTATGGTAGAAAGCGCATGACCCTCCCAATCATTACTTTTCATCCTGAACTAGGAATGCAATCTGTCTTTAATATAATAATACCAAAATATGTTAGTCTGACACCCACATGATTATATAGGGCTGTCCTAAAAGGGCCATGTACCTTGCAAAGTTTGATTGAATTTTCAGATTTGCGTGAGTATTACATACATAATACATAAGTTTGCATTGTTACATAATGCCAGAGGGTCATTGAGTATATAAATGCAAACTAAACCTGGTTCCTGGACAACTAATAAACCACCAATAATAAATGCTACAAGCAATAATAAAAGTTATTAAATCTGTTACAAGCAAGTAAAAGGTTAATATAACATTTATTAATTTGGTAACTATTTTATGAAAGAACAAGTATTTTAAAGACTGGAATTTAGTATCATTGCCTTAAGACATTTATGGTTCCTTTTGTAAATCATATCTGTAACCCCTCTTTCTATTTTTATGCTTTACTAATATTCGAAAATAAAATAAAATAATATTAAAATCGAATTACTAATATTCTCCCTCCCAGGCAAGCTTAAGACCCCCGGCAGTTCAACATCTCAAACTTTTCTAACTCCGAATGCCTGCTCCATGGTGCGATCAGACTCACAAGTTGGAAAAACAACCTAACAATTACATTGACATACACATATAAAACAATAACATGATCTACATTGGCCTATGTGTCAATTTCTGTGATTTCTGAAATTTCATTTTGCCCCAAATATTTTCCGAGTTTGCAAGCCCCGTCACACCCAAGGACCCAAGGTTTCAACCCTAGAATCAACCGCGCTCTGCTACCATTTGTAACCCCTCTTTCTATTTTTATGCTTTATAAAAAATAACCTTTTTTTTTTGAAAGAGGGGCCACTAGTTATTTAAAACTAGGCAGAAGGCCTAGAGAAGCAAAAATGCGCTGGGTCCAGTGAGACGGGACTTGCAATTAAACTCTCTGTTAATCAGTAATATAACATGTTTATTATCCCAAAACTCATTATAAAAAAATATATATAATTTAGTATTTTCAAATCCAACGTTTGACATTATACAATTAATGTTTAGAATTTACAATATTCAATATATCATTTCTCAACAATTCTTCAACATGCAAAGCCCCACCCCAAAATAACATCACTAATGCAATATAGTAAACTCGTAAGCTTGAACATCTTTAAAACATATATATATATATGTATAAAAAAATATCACATAAGCTCCTTAATCAACATCCTATAAATTATTTAAATTCCCTCTGATAACACTTAACACTAACAACACATACTGTTACATAAAGACACATATACATATAATATACATCACAGCTAAAATACATGTTCGACCTGGCAGACAGCCTGTATATTCTAGCGAACCCACATATAACTGGGAGGAAAATCTGTATTTTTCATAAAGCCCCAAAACTGCAAACATAAGTTTAAGCTTCCAGCACAGCTGGAAGAATTTCATAAAAAGCCACAACCCCTTAACTCCCTTAAAAATGAAAAGAAATTTTTTTTTTAAGAAAACAGTATGGATAAAAACGACTAAAAACTGCAAAGTCAGAGTGGCATGGCAGCCCATATGATTTTATAAAATCAAAGAATTGTATATTATAAGTATATCCAAAAAATTAAAGATTTTCAAAACTGTATACGACAGTGATAAAAAACAAATATCACTTAAGTTTTAAAACAACTGGCATAATTTTTACAAAATTGTTAAATCTTTTGTTTAAACTTTGTTACAAATATATATATCAGGAATTCACAAAGGCTGAACTGACCCGGCTGCAGACCTATGTCAGAACCAGATTCAACATTAAATGACATGTCAAGTTCCTGCAGAGAACTGCCTCTTACAGGAAACTGCCTCAAGTTAAAGAAAAAAAGAAACAAAAAACCCCTTAAAAAAAACCAACCGCTTTTTACATTTTTAACACTTCTTGAGACCAATTTTGTAATAAGTCATAATAATAGAACGATGATGCTTAATCTGGTTAATAAAATAATAATAAATAATATTTGATTTGTAATGACATACAAGGACAAGTTAGACTTGCTATAATAACAGGCAAAATGTAAAACTAGTAGATTCATATAATGCACAGGACATTTGTCCTAAAAAGGTTACATGTTTAGAAAGACTTCCTTCTTTAATCATAACGGTTTGATAATGAGCAAAATTAACTAGACAAGTTTAGCAAGTAAAAGCCAGAATCTAAGTTACAATAACAACTGCCGTCTGTACATTTCATTCCATTTAAAATTCTGACAATCTCTGAATATAAATAGTATATGCCAAAAAAAATTAAATTTAATATCAGCCATCTGTGCATATATAAATTAAAACCAAGTGGTATACTAGAGCTGTGGAAGTGTGCCAGAATAGGCCTGACCTGACCAGGCGAGACAAGTATCAGACCTGCATGAAACGGTACCAACGTGTGCCTAACTTGTGACCCAAAAAAAACTATGTAATTTTTAACACCCGGAAACAGCCTGAAAACGAAACCCCCAACCCTTAAATACAGAAAAATAATTAAATGTGAAACCCCAGTAACACTCAGAAAACATCTGAACCCGCCGGTTCAGAATCAAGAAACTCATACCTATACTTAGCTTTACAGAACAAATTACCCTTACAATATTAGCATTCGAAACATATAAAAAAACTCTGGCGCACCCCACAGTGTAGCTCACAATTACAGTGATAGTACGTTATAAGTGTGGATAATGTTCATAGTAAATGTCTTTTGGTGACACCCTTGATCTAACTGTCTAGCTGAGTAAACACATTGTTCGAGCACAATTTGTTACACTGATGTTCTGCGGGCCAGGCCAAAAAAATAATAAAAGAGTTCATATCACCTTAACTGAAGCGGTTGAATTACATCTTTCCTGTTAGCTAGCTCCCTCCTCGGTACAGACAAGTTTCGGGTGGTTCATGGCTGGTGAAGGTGGCAGTACACCAGCTGTGGCCATGTCTCCGTTCTAGGGCGAGAACCCGGGAAGTCTCAAAAACTTAGCCTGCCATCAAAGATGAGTAGAAATAACACGAAAACTGTCCGAGGTGAGAAGCTGCTTGTTGATTCGGTGAATGGCTGCCTGCAACTGATTTGTACAGCAGCTGCGTTACAAAACCCTAAGTTTAGCCACTAGATCGTGTCGTCGTCGCAGCACAGCCTGCGAAATTGCGTTCATTTATGGTGCCGCTAGAATTATTCGTGGATGAAAACCAGTATGGCATATCTCCGACCGCCGGCTCGTGCAAACGCCGGCACACCCCCACCCCAAAAGGGCAACCTGGTTGCCCCACACTTGAACTCAGGGGGTACCCTGCAGTGTACCCCCTTTTGTATTCAAAATTCAAAGGTGATCCCAGTGGTCCTTGCTCTCAGGAGAACAGAGTCTCAGAAGGAAAACGAAAGAGCAGAAAGAAGACGTGTAGCGTGTAAGTGTGCGGTCGCTGCGTGCTGACCTGATCAGGGCCAGTCCACAGCACGAAGGGACAGAGAAGAAAAGACGAAAGAAAAGAACGGGAGCTCCCTGAGTTCTGACCTCCTGAGGCTTGTCCACTCAAGCTTGAAACACGAATGCCACCTTAACAGGGCCACATGCCCTATATTTACACGGGAGGGACTCCCTAACAACGGAACAACCTTTATCCCAACGATACCGTCCACGTCTTACAGGCCAAAAGGGGGAAAGGGAAATGATGGTCTCCATGAAACTATAATCCAAAGGTATGCCGGGAGCCGCAAGGCGGAAGAGGTACACAATCGACCCCTCCCACCTTACGGCACCCACTCCTCTCTCTAACTCCTTTTTTTTATCTTCCTTTTCTAATTTTTTTGAATTTTTTTATGTTTTTCTAAGGGGAAGGATAGGAAAATCGGGAAGATGGAAAGGGCAAGGATCATTGAAAGGTCATGAGCTGGAACTAAAGGTAAGGACATGGCTCCCTCCGGAAATAAGGACGAATGGAGAAAGCCAAGGCTCGCACAGGCAGGGGCGCATCCCTGAAGTAGACGAACACCACTGGGACTGTGGGGAACATCTACCCGCTACCCTAACATTCTCGACAACACCCCCGGAGCACACCCCTTCGGAATGACAAGATCCCTACCAACACAGAGACCATCAAATATCCCCCCCATGTCAGCCCGTTTACCCCTTTCTACATAGCTTCAACTTAGAAATATGCGTGGTAATCTCCTTAGAATTACCACCAGGCTCTTCCAACCGAGCCGTCACCGGCGACGCGAACCCCAGGATACGATATGGCCCCGACCAGCGATAACATAACTTAGCGGCTCTCCTGTCCACAGCTGAGCTGATCGGATGGCTTTGACAGTAGACCCAGTCTCCGGTCTGAAAGGGGTTAGGAATTCGCCCCTGATTATATCGTCGACGGACCCGCTCGTGCGCTCGCAGCAAATTCTTCCGAGCCTCCTTCCACCTCTCTGCAGTTCCATTATCTGGCTCCCGTGGTAGAAGATCTTCAATGTTCCACAAGTTAGTCAACGGGAGTGCGGGCGAGAATCCAAACATGATTTCAAAGGGAACGGCCTTATGGCTGTCATGCAGGGCCGTATTAAAGGCTAGCTGTAACCACTTCAGATTCTGGTCCCAGGTGGTCTGTTGCTCTGCATGATAAGCAATGAGTGCGGACCTGAGATTCCTTTTGAATCTCTCCGCATGGGACGGCTGTGGGTAATAAGGAGAAGTGGTTACATGTTTGATCCCACTGGCGAAACACATCCGCCTGAACTCACCCGAAATGAACTGGGGACCATTGTCAGAGACAATGATGGTCGGAAGACCGAAATGCTGAAAAATGTGATTTTGGAGCGCGCTTATGGTCAAACGAGCCGTTGCCTGCCGTAAGGGCAATAGCCAGGCAAACTTCGAAAAAGCATCCACACAAACAAGCAGGTAAGAATTACCTGACTTGCTACGCGGGAGAGGTCCCAGGTAGTCTATGAATAACTTCTCCATCGGTTTGCTCGCCACGTCCGATGACAACAACCCTAACTTAGTGTTCTGGGCAGGTTTGCTCAAGCCACATAGATGACAGCTCTTAACCCTCGTAGCGATGTCCCTATCCATGCCCTTCCAGATGAAATGTCTCCTAATGCTGGAAATGGTCTTCGAAATTCCCTTGTGGCCTCCGACTGGGGAATTGTGATAATAACTGAAGACCATGGGCACTAACTTGCTAGGCAGCACGATCTTAGGGGCACGTCCCTTTCTTTCTCTACAACACAGGACGCCCTTGGACAAGAAGTAAGGGGCCTGTACGTTACCCTCCTTTATATTCTGGATGATAGGACCCAGCTCTTCATCGTTCAACTGATGGGGTAACACATCAGTGAAGGCTAACGGAAAGTCTAGCAGAACAGAACAGGGTTGCTCAAATTGGACTTCACTGGGCTGAGAAAACATTCGTGACAAAGCATTTGCAACCACATTTTGAGTTCCCCTAATGTGTTGCACCTTGAACTTAAAGGATGAGATCTTGACCACCCATCTACCAATTTTACCCAGTTGCCGGGGATGAGCAAGAAGCCAAGAGAGAGCCTGATTGTCAGTCTCGAGCAGGAACTCAGCGTGTTCCAGAAAACGCCTGAACTTATCTAGAGCGTACACAACAGCTAAACACTCTAGCTCATACACGGAAGACTTTCTTTCCTGCTGGATCAACGTTCGGGAAATAAAGGCCACAGGCTGCCTAGCACCATTAACGACTTGGGACAGAACCGCCCCGAGCGCCACCGAACTCGCGTCCGTCTGCAGGATGAATGGTTGAGAAAAATCTGGCATCCGTAGCACCGGTGGGGAGATGATAGCTTCCTTTAAAGTCTCAAAGGCCTTCTGCTGACTCTCACCCCACACAAATTTAGCCCCCTTCTTTCTCAATTCATTTAATGGTGCGGCAATCTCTGCCGCATTCGGAATAAACCTCCTGTAAAAATTCACCATACCGACGAACCTAGCGATGCCCTTGGCATCCCTAGGAGGGGGAAAGTCTCGGATACCCTGTGTCCTTTCAGGGTCCACTGTAACACCCCGTTGCGAGACCAGATGCCCCAAAAATGAAATACTCTCTTGTGCAAATCGCACTTTCTCAGGATTAACCGTGAGGCCCGCGTCCCTCAATCTGCACATCACCTCCCTTAGATGACATAGGTGTTCTTCATACGTCTTGCTATACACTAGCAGGTCATCTAAGTAATTGAAAATGAATTTAAATTTAACGTCTTGAAACACCAGGTCGAGCAGACGCGTGAGGGTTTGGGCGCCTACTGCCAGACCCATAGGAACTCGAGTATACTGATATAAATTCCACGCCACACAGAAAGCCGTGTAAGGTCTGCTTTCCTTGGATAAAGGGATCTGGTGATATGCAGCATTGAGGTCAATTACGGTGAAGTACTTGGCCTCACTAAACCAGTCAAAAGCCGAGTGGAGATCCGGAAGGAGAACCGAATCCACCTCAATGTTTGCGTTCAATTTTCGGTAATCAATCACCATGCGGTGCTTACCCCCAGGCTTGGGTACCAGGAACGCTGGACTAGCATAACTTGAATTGGAAGGTTCAATGACCCCTTGCTCTAACAGCTCTTGAACCTTCTCCCTTAGAACGGCCATTTTCGGAGGGGCGAATTTATAAGGATGTGACCTCACTATCTTGGAGTCAGTGAGACGAATTTTGTACTCCAACAAATGTGTGAGTCCCAAGGTAGGAGTTAACACTGAGGGAAATTCCTCACACAGTTGGTCTAAGGCCTTCTGCTGGACGGGAGTGAGATGGTCTCGTGCAGAATCGGGACAAGCCACCTCTTGGATACCTCCCTTGGCTTACTGGTATCCAAGGAAAGGAATAACGACTCCCCGATTAAACTTGAAATAACATTGGTGCCCATGGATGTCCAACACGAGACCACTTTTAGCGATGAAATCGGCACCAACGATACAATCAACTCCCAGAGCCGGAGAAACTAGAAAAGGCCACACCCAAGAAAAACAGTCGATTTTGAACTTAAAGGAAATCACCCCGGAGATGGGCAGGATTTCCCGTGACGCAGTCCAGCATACCACGGACGACCGATCCGACCTTTTTATTAAGCCCTGCTTCTCAAGGTCCGCACACACTCGAGATGAGATAATAGATCGGGCTGAACCTGAGTCAACTAACGCTCTGAGCTGACCCTTTTTTACCTCGAGCGACAGGAAGGGGCATATAGGAGCCTGTTGCGGAACAGTAGCAAGGACCTTGATGTCAGAAGAGTCGGGACCTATCCTTGGCCTGGAGGTGCTCGAACACCGAAAAGACTTAGGGCGAGGGGAAGGCAACCTCCGACCTGTCTTCCCCTGGCTATTTAGTTTTTTGAAGACCGGACCCTCGGGGGAAGCGTTGGACGCAGACCACCCTCCGGACAATCGCGGGCAACATGCCCCTGTCTTCTACAACGAAAACAAACTACGCCTCTCAAAAGTCCACCTCGATCGCTGGCGGTTCTTTCCGGTCGGGATTGGGACTGAACAGCACGTTGCTCCGCCGCTCGAACCTCGCCCAGACTAGCCCTTACGGGCCCGCGGGACTCATCATTCGCCTGTATGGCCCGGGATAACACACACATTTTGTTTAGATCTTCATAACTACGTGGCCGCTCGGCAAAAATCAAACGTGACCTCTCCTGGGGGGTGACCCCCTCGAAAATCATCTGTACCACCTCCACTTCGGGCAGTCCCAACCCTAGGATTCTTACAGCTTCATGGATGCTGAGCGCAAACTCAGCAAAACTCTCCCCATGCGCTTGTACCCGATAACAATGTCGATGTTGCAGCTGCTCACGCAATCTGCCAGGCACGCATGAGTCCAACACCCCCCGATGGAAAGACGTCACACTGCCGCCACATCTTATAGTCTGCGCGACCCGCTCAGCCATGGACCCACGACAGTAGGGATACACGACCTCAAGGAGAGTGCCGTCTGACATGCCCGGGAAGTCAGATAGCTGAAACAAGATCTTGAAAAACAACATCAACTTGTCCACATCCAGACCATCAACGACCGGTAGCTGCTGGATAATGGTGGAAAGGGGATTAGGTAATTTGTTATATGAAACGCCTGACCCGCCCGAGAACGCAGGCAACTGAGCCGGCGGACTCGGCGCCTCCCCCTGTCCAACTCCGGAAGCTGAGGAGAAGTCACGGGAGGATGAGATTTCCCCGGTTCGAAATTCTGCAATGCTTTTGCCACCTGGTCCGAAAGCAACTTCAGTGTAGCGCTGACTTCAACGATCGTGGTCTGGGCGGACAAGTTCTCGAGTCGGTGTTGTAGGTGCTCCACTCGTTGCCGCACTCTCTGCCTCGCCCTCAGGCTGGATGAGGCCGACTCCAGATCCTCCATCACCTCCCGTAACTCCCCCCACTTTTCCTGGCACAGTTCTATTTCCGCCGTCACGTCGGTGACTTTCACAATGGACGTCGCCCCTCCGGAGGAGAGGGCGTCCCTTAGCTGCTTCCTCAAGGAATAGACATCCCCTTGGGGCCTCCCACCCCGGGACTTAATCTCAAACTCGAGCTCGTGCTTCAGAAACAGGTCGGGATTCATCCCACTCATCCCCAAACCGCTCGACTAATCACCCACAACAATAAATAACACGAAATGAAACTGGAAAACCTCGAGTACTATCCTTCCATCAAGAGGACCCCCGGGTTCTCTAGCGCTGCGGAGACCTGGCCTACTTCTGAACCACATTATTGACACCACAGAAGAGAACAAGCTACAACCAACAAGTATCTAACATACATACACCAGACACCAATCACGACATACACGCCTCACCAACACATAGCTAACAATCATCTCAATGCATGAATTAAGTCGGTGACAGTACCGACTTCCGATCGGGCCATACCGCATCCCGCTAATGCCACACGCTATAATTCGACCTCGAATTACTAATATTCTCCCTCCCAGGCAAGCTTAAGACTCCCGGCAGTTCAACATCTCAAACTTTTCTAACACCGAATGCCTGCCCCATAGTGCGATCAGACTCACAATTGGAAAAACAACCTAACAATTATATTGACATACACATATAAAACAATAACATGATCTACATTGGCCTATATGTCAATTTCTGTGATTTCTGAAATTTCATTTTGCCCCAAATATTTTCCGAGTTTGCAAGCCCCGTCACACCCAAGGACCCAAGGGTTCAACCCTAGAATCAACCGCGCTCTGCTACCATTTGTAAGTAACCCCTCTTTCTATTTTTATGCTTTATAAAAAATAACCTTTTTTTTTTTTGAAAGAGGGGCCACTAGTTATTTAAAACTAGGCAGAAGGCCTAGAGAAGCAAAAATGCGCTGGGTCCAGTGAGACGGGACTTGCAATTAAACTCTCTGTTAATCAGTAATATAACATGTTTATTATCCCAAAACTCATTATAAAAAAATATATATAATTTAGTATTTTCAAATCCAACGTTTGACATTATACAATTAATGTTTAGAATTTACAATATTCAATATATCATTTCTCAACAATTCTTCAACATGCAAAGCCCCACCCCAAAATAACATCACTAATGCAATATAGTAAACTCGTAAGCTTGAACATCTTTAAAACATATATATATGTATAAAAAAATATCACATAAGCTCCTTAATCAACATCCTATAAATTATTTAAATTCCCTCTGATAACACTTAACACTAACAACACATACTGTTACATAAAGACACATATACATATAATATACATCACAGCTAAAATACATGTTCGACCTGGCAGACAGCCTGTATATTCTAGCGAACCCACATATAACTGGGAGGAAAATCTGTATTTTTCATAAAGCCCCAAAACTGCAAACATAAGTTTAAGCTTCCAGCACAGCTGGAAGAATTTCATAAAAAGCCACAACCCCTTAACTCCCTTAAAAATGAAAAGAAATTTTTTTTTTAAGAAAACAGTATGGATAAAAACGACTAAAAACTGCAAAGTCAGAGTGGCATGGCAGCCCATATGATTTTATAAAATCAAAGAATTGTATATTATAAGTATATCCAAAAAATTAAAGATTTTCAAAACTGTATACGACAGTGATAAAAAACAAATATCACTTAAGTTTTAAAACAACTGGCATAATTTTTACAAAATTGTTAAATCTTTTGTTTAAACTTTGTTACAAATATATATATCAGGAATTCACAAAGGCTGAACTGACTCGGCTGCAGACCTATGTCAGAACCAGATTCAACATTAAATGACATGTCAAGTTCCTGCAGAGAACTGCCTCTTACAGGAAACTGCCTCAAGTTAAAGAAAAAAAGAAACAAAAAAACCCCTTAAAAAAAACCAACCCCTTTTTACATTTTTAACACTTCTTGAGACCACTTTTGTAATAAGTCATAATAATAGAATGATGATGCTTAATCTGGTTAATAAAATAATAATAAATAATATTTGATTTGTAATGACATACAAGGACAAGTTAGACTTGCTATAATAACAGGCAAAATGTAAAACTAGTAGATTCATATAATGCACAGGACATTTGTCCTAAAAAGGTTACATGTTTAGAAAGACTTCCTTCTTTAATCATAACGGTTTGATAATGAGCAAAATTAACTAGACATGTTTAGCAAGTAAAAGCCAGAATCTAAGTTACAATAACAAGTGCCGCCTGTACATTTCATTCCATATAATTAGTAAAATAGTTTACCTTTTTCTTGTCCGTCTGGTGGCCTTTTCTCTATATTTCAATCGACGCGTTTCAGGGCATATGCCCCATCCTCAGGATATCCCTTGTTAAAGTTCGTCGATGGTTAAAACATTAAAAACACTGCACACACAATTCCACACACAACAATAAATATAATACAAACATAAAAACACATAAAATGCCCAGATTTTAGACACACGCGATACCGGTGGTGCGCACCACGACATGCTATAGTCGACTGCAGTGTTCATGTTGTTATATGTCGTACACTATGGACCTTGTTCTGTAATCTTATCGCTGTGTCGTATAATAGATTGGACTGGAAATACAGCTGATCGTTAAGGATGACTTCTTCTGTTTTTTTATTTTTGTAAGCTTTATATATTTCGTATTCTTCGATAGCATTCATATAATTACCTTTTCTGCATATGTGGAGGGGTTGAAAGTTCGTTGTGAAATCAGTATAACTATGGTTGTTGTCCATCAGATGGCGCGCGTAATTTGACACTGTTTTACTAAATTCTTTTCTAGGTAAATGTTCTTTGAATCGTCTTTTAAAAGGTCTACCAGTTTGGCCAATGTAAAAGCTGTCGCAGTCATTGCATATTATCTTATAAACGCCCGTCCTGTCTTCAATTGATTTTGAATGTTTAGGTAAGAGTATCTTATTAATGTTATTATTAGTTCGGTAAGCCATTTTTATATTTATCCCACCGAATACTTTGTTTAAAATTTTGGGTAGGGTGTTACCATATTCTGATGCTATATACCTAATTTTATTTCTATTATTTTCTTGTAATTCTATGTTGTTTTTCTTCTTTCTGTGTTTCTTGACTAAATTATCTACGATTGATCTTTTATAGCCATTGGCCTTAGCTATGTATTTGATCGTGTTCAGTTCTTCGTGAAAATCTTTGTCTTCTAATGGTATGGAAAGTAACCTATGTATTAAACTATGATAAGCTGCCATTTTCTGAGAAAAGGGATGATGTGATTCAGCATTTATCCTGAGATCCGTGGTTGTCGGTTTTCGGTATATTTGATATTGGAATTTTTCATCTAGTCTTGTAATTGTCAGGTCGAGGAAGTTAAGTTTATTATTTATCTCCGTCTCAAGTGTGAACTGTATGTTTTTATTGACACTATTCATGTATAATTTCATATTTTCTATTTGTCGTATTGTGCCATTAAAAATTATAAACGTATCATCAACATAGCGTGTATATGATATTATTTTCTTGGAAAGTTTATTTACGTCATTGAGTAAATATGTATTCTCATAGTGGTTTAAGTATATGTCAGCCAATAAACCAGATAAAGGTGACCCCATGGCTAGGCCCTTTTTTTGGATGTAATAATTATTATTAAATGTAAAATAATTTTGGTCAAGTACAACTTCCAGTAAATTAACTAAATCATTGATTTCTTCAGAATTACATATTTTGGCGTTAATAATAAAATAATATTAACATAATAAAATTAACCTATGTACACGGCTGTTTGATAACGCCACACGCCGTGCACTAAAACCCATTAACGCAGAAGCACCACAATTTGTTGGCCTACCTAAAATCCATAAGACCAATATACCGATTAGGCCATTGATAAATTTCACAACTGCGCCGAGCTACAATGTCAGCAAAAAACTTGCAGTGAAAATAAAAAACAGTATAAAGATAAGTAATAACCATAGTATAAGAAATAACATTGACCTTGTTAACAAACTGAAGAGCATTAAATTACGACCTAATTATAAAATAGCATCTTTTGATATTGTTGACTTGTATACGAATGTCCCTGTTCAAGAAACTCTCACTATCCTTAAAGAAAATCTTATTAACGCCAAAATATGTAATTCTGAAGAAATCAATGATTTAGTTAATTTACTGGAAGTTGTACTTGACCAAAATTATTTTACATTTAATAATAATTATTACATCCAAAAAAAGGGCCTAGCCATGGGGTCACCTTTATCTGGTTTATTGGCTGACATATACTTAAACCACTATGAGAATACATATTTACTCAATGACGTAAATAAACTTTCCAAGAAAATAATATCATATACACGCTATGTTGATGATACGTTTATAATTTTTAATGGCACAATACGACAAATAGAAAATATGAAATTATACATGAATAGTGTCAATAAAAACATACAGTTCACACTTGAGACGGAGATAAATAATAAACTTAACTTCCTCGACCTGACAATTACAAGACTAGATGAAAAATTCCAATATCAAATATACCGAAAACCGACAACCACGGATCTCAGGATAAATGCTGAATCACATCATCCCTTTTCTCAGAAAATGGCAGCTTATCATAGTTTAATACATAGGTTACTTTCCATACCATTAGAAGACAAAGATTTTCACGAAGAACTGAACACGATCAAATACATAGCTAAGGCCAATGGCTATAAAAGATCAATCGTAGATAATTTAGTCAAGAAACACAGAAAGAAGAAAAACAACATAGAATTACAAGAAAATAATAGAAATAAAATTAGGTATATAGCATCAGAATATGGTAACACCCTACCCAAAATTTTAAACAAAGTATTCGGTGGGATAAATATAAAAATGGCTTACCGAACTAATAATAACATTAATAAGATACTCTTACCTAAACATTCAAAATCAATTGAAGACAGGACGGGCGTTTATAAGATAATATGCAATGACTGCGACAGCTTTTACATTGGCCAAACTGGTAGACCTTTTAAAAGACGATTCAAAGAACATTTACCTAGAAAAGAATTTAGTAAAACAGTGTCAAATTACGCGCGCCATCTGATGGACAACAACCATAGTTATACTGATTTCACAACGAACTTTCAACCCCTCCACATATGCAGAAAAGGTAATTATATGAATGCTATCGAAGAATACGAAATATATAAAGCTTACAAAAATAAAAAAACAGAAGAAGTCATCCTTAACGATCAGCTGTATTTCCAGTCCAATCTATTATACGACACAGCGATAAGATTACAGAACAAGGTCCATAGTGTACGACATATAACAACATGAACACTGCAGTCGACTATAGCATGTCGTGGTGCGCACCACCGGTATCGCGTGTGTCTAAAATCTGGGCATTTTATGTGTTTTTATGTTTGTATTATATTTATTGTTGTGTGTGGAATTGTGTGTGCAGTGTTTTTAATGTTTTAACCATCGACGAACTTTAACAAGGGATATCCTGAGGATGGGGAATATGCCCTGAAACGCGTCGATTGAAATATAGAGAAAAGGCCACCAGACGGACAAGAAAAAGGTAAACTATTTTACTAATTATATACTATAAGTGGCTTGGATACCGAAAAACATGGATCTAAAATTTCATTCCATTTAAAATTCTGACAATCTCTGAATATAAATAGTATATGCCAAAAAAAATTAAATTTAATATCAGCCATCTGTGCATATATAAATTAAAACCAACTGTGGAAGTGTGCCAGAATAGGCCTGACCTGACCAGGCGAAACAACTATCAGACCTGCATGAAACGGTACCAACGTGTGCCTAACTTGTGTCCCCCAAAAAAAACAATGTAAAATTTAACACCCGGAAACAGCCTGAAACGAAACCCCCAACCCTTAAATACAGAAAAATAATTAAATGTGAAACCCCAGTAACACTCAGAAAACATCTGAACCCGCCGGTTCAGAATCAAGAAACTCATACCTATACTTAGCTTTACAGAACAAATTACCCTTATAATATTAGCATTCGAAACATACAAAAAAACTCTGGCGCACCCCCACAATGTAGCTCACAATTACAGTGATAGTACGTAACAAGTGTGGATAATGTTCATAGTAAATGTCTTGGTGACACACCCTTGATCTAACTGTCTAGCTGAGTAAGCACATTGTTCAAGCACAATTTGTTACTGATGTTCTGCGGGCCAGGCCAAAAAAAAAAATAATAAAAGAGTTCATATCACCTTAACTGAAGTGGTTGAATTACATCTTTCCTGTTAGCTAGCTCCCTCCTCGGTACAGACAAGTTTCGGGTGGTTCATGGCTGGTGAAGGCGGCCACCAGCTGTGGCCACGTCTCCGTTCTAGGGCAAGAACCCGGGAAGTCTCAAAAACTTAGCCTGTCATCAAAGATGAGTAGAAATAACACGAAAACTGTCCGAGGTGAGAAGCTGCTTGTTGATTTGGTGAATGGCTGCCTGCAACTGATTTGTACAGCAGCTGCGTTACAAAACCCTAAGTTTAGCCACTAGATCGCGTCATCGTCGCAGCACAGCCTGCGAAATTGCGTTCATTTATGGTGCCGCTACAATTATTCGTGGACGAAAACCAGTATTGCATATCTCCGACCGCCGGCTCGTGCAAACGCCGGCACATATCTATTCCCTTTCTTTTACATCTTTTTCATTATAATCCTGCTTACACACTCTCATCCATATCTTATTTTTAAAAAAATACAAAATACAAACATATCTGTTTCTTGAAGTGATCCACTACAGAACATATCTCTAGCACACCATGTCTATCATGCATGCGTCGTCTGCATTGATAGACCCCCCCCCCCCACAGTGCGTTGGTCGCATGCTATTATCATTCAGCAGACAAAACATCACCTTTACTTCTTATTTAATAGAGTGAGTAATTCAGCCAGTTAATCACATATGGATAGATGTATATGTTTATGCCAACTGAAATAACCAGTACTATGTACAGTAACCAGTCAGCAATAGAACCAGATATTAAAAAAACTTGTTACTGTTCATCAAACACAAGGGTCGCATTGATTAAGAAATACCTGAGTATAAATTTTATATAATCGTGTTGTTTTTCAATTACAAAAAATATAAAGGAACAAGTTTTAATTACAGATAAGATATGTGAATTGTTTTGCCTGGTAGAGCAAAGGGCCATTGGGAAAAACATGTTCAGAAGGGGGATAAAAGTTTTAGAAATGCTGATCTAATCCTCTTTTGACTATTTACTAGACAGTGTAAGGAAAGCATTGCCAATGTAACTCAAATGGAGATTTCACTGCTGTTAGCCTGACTGAATGTGTTGTGGGCTCAAATTCGTAGTTGCTGTGTTAGCAAATAAGAATCTTATTTACATAAAATTAAGCCATGTAAACCTATAAGTACAATGGTTAGTTATTTTACCCAAGTCAGACACTTTTTCTTAGGTGAAATGAAATAGAACCATCAAATATATGACTTCAAGAAGTGATACGTGAGCAACTTTTTCAATTTTTGTCAGTAACTTTTCATCAGTGGGAAAGTTGTACCCAATAATATAAAGTTAGTTACAAACTGTACAATTTGTTATACTGTACAATGTGTGGATCAGTCCATTTCGTAGTGAGCGATTCTGAAAATTCATGGCACACTCAGAGCTGTCTATACAGTTCAGCAGTAGTGTAGATGAACAACAAATTCAGTGTGTTTAAACATTTCTACTTGTTTAGATTTTTGAAAACCATAAGAGGTAACTAAAAAGTTTAACTGAAAACAATGAATCAATATCTAGTTGATAGAAACTCAAGACTGACAACTAATAATTTAGAAATGAAGTAAAAGCTTACTGCAGTGTTGGTAATTAGTAGTAAAAACTTGGTAAGTTTATGGTTTTATATTACTTGATAATATAGTGTTAAATAATGGTTCAGACTCAGTTGATTTTTAATGTAGATGTATTGATGAATTACAAATGATTGATTTCCTTCAAAGAAACAACATAAATTACTATAGAGAATTAATATAGAATACAAAGCACTGAAGAAATTAGTAACAACAATAATAATAGTGGTTTCTAAGAATTTAATAAACAAACAATAAAATATTACAGAGTCCACTTTTTTAAAACCTGAGAAATCTATTATTGCAGCTTCAGTCAAGAGACTTACCCCCTGTATTCAAGATTGAGTGTGTGTGTCCGCAGGCATATCTGTGTGAACTACACCTTGTCAATAAAAAATCAGTTAGTAACCAATGCAGTTTGTGATTTAATAAAGAAGTGTGATGTATTAGAAACATTTCTTAGGAACCAGGTTTGTTCTTTGCAAAGAAATGTCAAATTTCCACACTCTCTCTCTCTCTCTCTCTCTCTCTCTCTCTCTCTCTCTCTCTCTCTCTCTCTCTCTCTCTCTCTCTCTCTCTCTCTCTCTCTCTCTCTCTGCTTTCCTCTTGATTCATAATGTTTTTGGTAATAAGATTTATGTTGTAGAACACTGAAACACAAATATTTTGGATTTACTAACCTATTGAAGATTTTCATATAATTTATATGGGGTTCAATTATATGTTATACACAAAGCGTATAAGTAACTATACATAACAAAAAATACTCATTCTCTGATGTATTTCAATCACTGTCCCCCAAGTCTATGTTGGACAAACAGGACAGAATTTCCACGCATGTAGAGTAGTTCCTGCTAATTGAACAAATCAAAGACACCAAAATATACACACAAATTCTGATTCTGTTCAGTCAGTCAGAATGGGGGGGGGGGTTATACCCAAGTTACACTGACAGGTCGAAGATTTCTTAACAAGACTTCTCAGACCTGTATATTTTGGTCCAATCTTGTTCCTTGTGTTCATTTTCAACGCATCACTTCTTTCATATTTTTACAGTCATAATTAGTGTTCATGTCCTGATTAATAGAACCACAAGATTCGTGATACTTTTGTCTTTGTTTACATACGATTTAATTGCTTGTCAGATATTAATTAGCTGAATAATTAATTAATTTGTGTATAGTTCGGTTATAATTTCACCATTCATCTTCAAATAGTAAAAAAACACGTGCCATTTCGCATGTCTTAAAATGACATAATTTACTTTGCTGTAGGTATTGTCAGTGTGGGAATTTTTATTAGATAAACATATTTAATTATTTGTATTTTATGCCTGTCTGAACTGAAGCTCACTACCACAACAAAGCGTGTGTACACAAAAACATGTTGATTCCAGCAGGTGATCAGATATGAGCATGCATATCACATGCACCAAATACTCATGTACACACAAACACACACACACACACCTTCCCCCTAGTAACACCAGTAAATAATTGTTTAAAACAGGTTATAAATTGTTCAGTTCTTCTCTGTTCCCATATGAACCATTTAAAACTATTTACAGCTGTTTATCTTTATTTTATGTAAACAAATAAATTACCTGTGCTAATATGTATTGTTGCAATATATATATATAAATTAATAACACTACTGAGTGCTATAGAGAAAAGGTGGGTGTTTGTTTTAAATCAAATTCTTGCTCATGTTGAGTTTGAAAGTAATTAAAAATTTATTAATAAAAATTACCAAATTTTGTATTCAAAAATTCATTATTATTATTTGCATAATGTGTGTTTCTTGTGTGTCCTCTGCATACACATAATTATTGTAAACATACAAAATAACATTTCCATAAAATATTCATAAATATTTTCCGACTACCCGGAAAATTCTGGGGATACTAACTGAACAATATATCCCACACCTGGGGAAACCATCTTCGATCATTACTGATCATGGAACCCAGTTTAAGGGTGGAAAATGGCGGGATACATTATTGTCAATGGGCATCCGTACATACAAGACCTCGGTCTACCATCCGAGCAGTAACCCGGCAGAGCGAGTGTTGCGAGAAGTGGGAAGGATCCTCAGGACTTATTGTCACCATCAACAAAAAAGGTGGCAAGACTATCTAGAAGCCACGGAGGAATTCCTCAACTTCGCATACCATCCAGCTATAGGGATAACCCCATATTCTGCTATGTAAGAGAAACCACCCCCACGAGAGATCACAGATATCCTCGAGTTCCCCAGTAACCATGTGTACAGATTTAATAAAGCTAAATTCTATAACAAGGTGGCAGAAGACCAGTTGAAACGGCAAAATAAGTATCAAAAGGCTAGTGGTAAATTAATAATATATGAAAAGGGAGAAAAAATTTTATTAAGAAATCGAGAATTACCCAGCACACTGGAAGGAATAACGAAGAAGTTATTGCTATTATACATCGGACCATATATAATATCCAATGTGAAAAATAATAATACCTATGAAATCAAAGAAATCGATTCAGAAAGGATAAAGGGTATATATAACCAGGCTTCCATGAAAAAATATTATGAGTAATTGAATGTATGGAAGAAATAATATTAAAACCACAAAATTTAAAAAGAAGTAAGAACAACTTACTACCTACCATTTAGGAAACAATTTATGGACAAAAGAAAATGAATTTTGAATTAAATCACCAAAATTCAAAAAACCCAAGTAAGAACAACTTACTACCTTATCTTAAAAACAACTTTTAGAAATGAACAAGAAGGAAAAGAATTTGGATAACACATTACAAACAATTATATATGGGACCAATTCTGGAAAACTTTCAAGAATAAAGAAATGGCAGTACAAACCACTGATACAATTTAAATGAATAAACTTATTGTGAAGTAAAATTAATGAGAATTTTATGTCAAATAAACAGAGATATTAAACATATGGAATTAATAAGAACATAAGAAGGAAGAATAACCAAAACTACTGAAGAAGGAAGAAAGAAGAACAACCAAAACTAAAGAAGAAAGAAGAATAACCAAAAACTACTGAAGAAAGAAGAAACAAGACTAATTAAAACTACAGAAGAAAGAAGAAAGAAGAATAATCCAAAACCAAATCTACTACTACTGAAGAAAGAAGAAAGAAGAATAATCAAATCTACTGAAGAAAGAAGAAGGAAGACTAATTAAAACTACTACTACTGAAGAAAGAAGAAAGAAGACTAATTAAAACTACTACTACTGAAGAAAGAAGACTAATTAAAACTACTACTACAGAAGAAGGAAGAAAGAAGAACAATCAAAGCTACTGAAGACAGAAGAAAGAAGAATAATTAAAATCAAAGAAGAAAGAAGACTAATTAAAACTAGAGAAGAAAGAAGAATAACCAAAGCTACAGAAGAAAGAAGGATAATCCAAAACTACAGAAGAAGGAAGAATAACCAAACTCAAAGAAGAAAGAAGAATAATTAAGACAACCCATATAAAACAAAAACCCCATAGGGAAAGAACCCCGAAAAAACCCCAAAATCAATGAATGTCCAAAGAGAAAGTATAACACCCTAAAAAACCATATCACTGTAAAACTGACAAAAAACTAAAAGTGTTAGTAGTATTACATATAAGTGCATTCAAAAAGTTATTGTTTAGTTTGTATAAACAAATCTTCACAGTCCCCCCCATGGTTGAATATTTCATGTTAAAAACTAGAAAAAGACTAGTAAATATATTGATAATTCACCATAGACAAGTGTAAGTGATCAAATTATAACTAATAAACTTTAAAAAGGTGCATGAGTTACAGTACAAAGTAATAAACTTTAAGTTTTGTGAACAGTGTCTACTTTGATAATGAAATAGTAATGTTACTAATAAAAAGCTACTAAAGCTGTATGAACATTCCATAGAATGGAGTATAACTTAGATAGCCAGGGTTATACTTAAAGAGGGGGCATAAATCCTGTAAAATGGGGAATTACAAAACAAATTGTTAATGTTGAGTAGTAAAAGATGATAACCATTATATGTAACCAGGATGTCAGATTCCTATTACATATAGTAATTAGATAAGTAAGGATTATCCATAAGAAATGTTAGTGTTATAATTTGTTATTTTATTGTTAATTTTAATTTAGGAATGACATATCTAAAAATAGATACCATTCCAATGTTATAGAATATTTTTTATTTATGTTATTAGGTGATATACAAAACAATGTTATTCAGAACACCAGTTTTAATATAGAGAGGTGTTATATGTTAATTATATAATCAATAATTACTGTTATACCAGTCAGAGAAGGATATAAAATAACTACATTAATAAAACATTTGGCAATTAGCCACACATCAAATCTAGGCCATGTAATGAATTTAAACTGCAGAATAATTAACAAACCTAGTCTTATAAACCAGATAAAATGACAATATTTAGGCAAGATAAACTCAACATATTAGATACGATGTAAATAAGGCTTTCTAAAGATATGGTCATTATATGAGTAAAATTATTTAATTGTCTAATAAAATACCATTAAAACTGAAATAGATTCACTGACATTATCCTAGGGGGAGTCATATACAAATGAATTGTATTAAAAAACCATCATTAATATACTAAATTGCAATAAAATAAGTGAGAATTGACAATTATACAAATTTCAGATTTAATAGAATAATAATTATATTAGGGAAAATGGCTATTATTTACCTAGAAGACAGGAAGTATAATTTTAGGCCTACCTCCCAAAAATTATAAGAAATATAATTTTCAGATAAAACTTTGTAATACTAACTTAATTACTATCAAAATAAGTAGAATAGAATAGTGAAAACTAATATGTATTTTATATTTCAAACAGTTAACTAATGACGAATTTATTTTATGAGCATAATGTACATTTTTAAAGTGTGTCGGAAGTTATGGCAATTTGAAACAATGTATGAGATATATTATATAGGCTAAGATTTTCATGAGACGAAGGAAATACAGACAGTTCATTATTATACCTCGAAGAGAGCACTTCATGTGAATTTTGATAGAACCAACCTGTAATGGCTGTTACGTTATAACAGAGTTCGGAATCATTTTATGTAAAATTAAATTTTTTAACTATTTTAATTAAAGTGAAGTGGTGAAGTTGACCCATGAACTACATAACAACAATAAACGAAATCACATATATCTAATTAAATGAAATAACACTGAAATCACAACAAACACCAAGTGAAAATTCGAGGTTAACTGACACGCATAAACACCAGTAGATATACCCATTTAACAACATTTTTATACAAGTGAACTATTCCATTATACACCAGTGACAATAAACTATACCCCAGAAGGTTATATACCATTGCGAAGAACATTTAACTGAAGAAAGGACATATCATTTCAACAAGTACTTTGTCAACATTAGAAACTACCAACGCGCATGCGTCAGGCGGCCATTTTGATCCAGTATCGTCACCTCAATAAGACACGACTAGACTGCTTTCTGGTTCGAATAAAATTATATATAAACTTTTATTATTAATAACTACCATTATATTGTTTAAATTTAAGACATTTTTTGAATTGTAAGTGTTATACTTTCATGTCCCTGACCTTCTCTGGCTTTTTATATTAATAACCGTTCAAAGAACCTGTTTTTATAATACAACTGTAAAACTTCTAATATCGACCGACCCTGAGCGAGTCGATACGGCATTGTAACCTCGATTAATTAATCGACCAACTTTATTATTGTGTTTAATAAACGTTTTTGTTTGTTTTTTGGTAAATTGAAATTGATTTCTCTTATAAAAGGACATAATCATTAATTAACCAAGAAAACTAGATAATCTTTAAGGGCAGTATATGCGAAACTACAACATTTCAAGAGTAAGAAGAAGAGAGCCATTTTCGCCTAACTTGAAGTTAATTGGATTGTCTTTTTAACAAATTTACAGAACAGAAATTTATTACCAAATTAAATACCATACCATTATAAGTATAATTACAATCCACAACCTCGATTTTTTCCTAAATATTAAGCACATAAATACACCTAAAACATTTTTTCCGAAATTATTTTTTTTTTATAAATATAAATTTTAAATTTATATTTTATTTCAAATTGCTACCACAGCAATATACCCCGAGTTTATTTGATAACAACAAAGACCAGGAACTTTACCAAATCGACGATTCCCAGAGCGGAACGTCACTTCTACACATACACACCATAAAAATTATTCTGGGTAATATCATACCAGAACACTATACAATTACAATTATAGTATGGTTTTATTACAAAGGTGAAGATCAACAGTGAGAGTATAACGAAGACTAGAAGACCTTAGCTACACAATTAACACACAATCTACATTGAAATAGTCTCGTTTTATTACAAATTTTGCTAGCCCAACCAGTGGGGCTTACAGGAGAGCACAATTCTCATACATCAACCTATTATTTATTTATTAATTCACAGTATTATTACAAATTTGGCGTCCAACTAAAGGGCTGTAATTAGGGGTTGAAATTACTGTAATTACTTACCCAATTCCTAATTCAGCTTGGCAGCGGTTAATCAGCCAGGGAATCAGGGAAGATGATGCGTCGTGCCACATCAAAGAAGAGAGCGGCGGAGGCCGAGAAAGAACTCGATATGGAGGATAAGGAGGCGACACCAGTGGAGGACGTGGAAAGGATATTAGAACGGGTGGAACATAAACAACCAGCACTACCAGAGAAACGACCCGAAGTACCCACTCAAACAAGGGGACGTCCACGTCCAAGACCAGGAAATAGAAAAAACTAAGACTACAAAGGAAAGTAAAATGGACAAATTAATGGAGATGTTCATGGAAATGAGGGAAGATTTGAAAAAGGACATGGAAGAAAACAGCAAAGAATTGAAAAAGGACATAGGAGAAACCAAGGAAGAATTGAAAAAGGACATGGAAGAAAACAGCAAGAAGATGGAAGAAAGTTTGAACAAGAAAATGGATTCCACCAAGGAAGAAAATAGTAAGGAAAGGAAAGAAGACCAACAGTCCTTGAAGGAAAATTTGAGCGATATAAATAAGAGCATAGAGGCTACAAAAGAAGAATTGAAGAAGGACAACCAAGCAACAAAAGAAGAATTGAAGAAGGACAACCAAGAAACAAAGGAAGAATTAAGTAAAAAGATTGAAGACACCCATAAGAGAATTGAGGAAACCAGTAAGAAGGTGGAAAAGAAAATGGAAGAAAATAAGAAGAATTTGGAAGACAAGATGGAAGAAACCAACAAGGAAATGAAGAAAGACAACCGATCTTTAAGCCGGAAAATCGATGAAACCAACCAGAAAATGGAGGAAACCAGCAAAAAGATGGAAGAAAAACTTGAGGAGAATAACAAGAAAATGGAAGAGAAGATGGGGGAAAGGTTGGAAGAGTTAAGAGAGGATAACCAACTACTACGAGAAGAATTACGAGAAGTTAACCAAGAGAATTTAGACAAGTTAGACGAACGAATGGAGCTATTAAGAAAGGAAATGAACCAGGAACTAAAGGAAAATAAGAAATCTATGACCAAAAGGCTGGAAGACGAAACCATAACTATAAATCAACAGATAAGAGAAGTTGATGGAAGATGTCGTATGACGGAAGTGGAGGTACAAGAGTTCAAGGAAGTGTTGAACACCAAGGTCACAAATCTTGAAGAATCTACTCGCAAGAAGGCAGAAGAAAACCGAAAGGAAAGCCAGGAAGAACTTAGCAAGGTACGAACTCGAATTACGGAAAGATGTGACGGAATGGAGGAAGCGATGACTAACATCACTGGTCAAGTGAGACAGAACCAGGAGGACATGGAAGCAATTCGGAGCCGACCAACCAGCTTTACTAATATCCCAATAAACGAGAACAGAGAATGGCTTAACTTTCGCCAATATAAAAGGAAGCCAATGGAGTTCTTGGCCCGTATCGAAGAATATATGGCCAAACATAAAAGTAATCGATGGTCCAATAATCGTGAACTATTAGACGAATCATTCCGTGATATGACGGATAATTGGTGGATGGCGAACAGGAGCGAAATAACCGATTATCCGCAGTTCAAAAGTTTGTTCAAGTCTAAGTATTGGTCAGAGACCACCCAGAATTTAATAAGGGACAACATCTGCAATGGCCGATATAGAACTCAGTTTGGCAGTACCATGACTGCGTACTTTCTTGGGAAGGTGTGCCTGGCCAAGCACCTGGAACCAGCCATACCAGAGGAATGCCTGGTGAACAAGCTCTCTTATCATTACGACGAGGAGGTCATAAGAGCTCGAAGAGGTAGTCAGATAAAGACCATACAGGCGATGACGGAGCTATTGGAGAACTATGAGAATGAAGAATATTACAGGCAGAGCAGGAGAAGAAATGAGCGGCCAGAAGTTCGAAATAATCCGTCATCAAACAATAATAGTCAACCGGTCAACAGTGGGTACCAAGGAAATAGATATAATCCGAATTACCATAATCAACACCCCACGAATGGAAACAACAACAATAATAACCACGGGAATATAAACCGGAATAATAACAGAAATAATAACGGGTTCTCCGGTAATCGAGGTAATTATTACCCGAATAATTACGTAAATAGACAAAGAAACACCAATCCTACCAATAACACCGAGCGGTTTGACAATAACAATAGGGGTTACCCTAATCCTAATAACAACAACAACCGGTTCTCCCGACCACGGGTAAATTTTATACGGGCGGAAGGAAACAACCATCGCAGGTATAACCAGCAACGACGGAGCAGCGTACACGAGTACGAAGATCGAAACAGAAGCCGAGAACGGGACAACTCTAGTTATAATCTGCCAAGGCGAAGTACTAGCCTAGATGACCCGGAGCGGCGTACAAATAGGGAACCAACCTACGAACCGAGAACTGAAAGACTGGAACCTACTCAAGGTTTCCCCACTGATGCCTCTGTTGGTCCTATTAACAACCAAGATGAGGAGAATTTAAACGGGAGGAGGCAGTGATAAACCATAAGGACCTTTTGCTGCTTCTATCGCCTGGGTATGTAAAGGAATTGCCAATAATAAATAATCCCAATAAAATTACAATCATTCGATGTAATTATTTGAAAAATATTCGAAATGAATTACTGGAGGAGGACAACACTCGCCTCCCTATAATAAATAATGAAATAATATACATTCATGCAGAAGTCGAAGGAACATTCGCACAACTAATGATCGATACCGGTGCGAATGTATCCATAATTAACACTACAGAATTGGAGAGAATCCAAGGAAAATGTGGTAAGCTATTGCCAACCTTACCTATAAATAACATTATATTAATCGGTGCCACGGGTCGCCAAAACAAGACAATCAGAAAACAAGTATCATTGAATGTCGTTAGTAAGGGTATAGCTATGAATATGGTCTTCTTAATTGCAGCAGGATTACCTTTCAACATATTAGTGGGATGTGATGTACTGAGAAGGAACTCGGCTATTATTGATTTACGAATGGAGAAGGTATCACTCTTTACCGGAGATCTAACCTGGACGGCCGATTTAGTCGGTAGTGAGATGACACTTCCCAGCAGTATCCACCAACAAATACGTAGCATAAATTATACCAATACTAACACCATTCCTAACACTATAGTATATGAACTTACAGACGAGGATTTATGGTCCCAGAAAATACAGGAGATAAGGGATTTCCGAAGCGGAATTAATAGAGAAAAATTACCCAATACTCAAGCGAATCAGCTAATACAAATTTATGAAAGATACCGCTCAGTATTTTCCGATGAGCCAGGCAAGGTAAGAAATTATCAATGTACCCTTCAATTCCGAGATACAGTAGAGTTTAATAAGAAATCCTACCCTATCGCACATTCTCGAAAAGAGGCAGTAAGAGCGGAAATTAATCGAATGATTAATAACGATATTATAGAACCTAGTCAATCCCCATACACCAGCCCTATTGTCGCAATTCCCAAGAAAAACGGCGAAGTCCGGCTTTGTTTGGATGCACGGGAAATAAACAAGAAAATCATTAATGATAGAACATCGCCCGGTGAGATTGAGGAAATCCTGAAACGCTTCCATGGTACCCAATACTTCAGCACTTGGGATACGGTGTGCGGATACTGGCAGGTAGAGTTACACCCACAGAGTCGCCAATATCTGGCTTTCATATTCGAGGGGCGTAATTACCAATTCAAAAGATTGCCCTTCGGATTGGTAAACTCAGTTGCCATCTTTGTGACCTGCATGGACCAGATATTGGGACAAGAAGCACTTCAGTTTACAACGGTGTACGTCGACGACCTACTGATAACATCTGAGACGTGGGAGGAACACTGTTACCGTGTGGAACATGTGCTAGAAAAATTATCTGCCAGTAACGTCACGCTGAAGTTGGAAAAATCCAAGTTTATTGCCAGAGAAGTGCAATTTTTAGGATTTAACTTGGACGATCAAGGAATCTCACCGTCGGCAGAAAAGGTAGAAGCCATCCAGAAATTCCCGGCACCCAAAAACAGGAAGCAATTGCAGTCATTCCTGGGACTCTGCAATTATTATAGAAAGTTCCAGGAACAATATTCAGAGTTAACTGCGAGGTTTCAACCTCAATTATCATCTAAAAACAAGTGGGTATGGTGTAAGGAACAAGAGGGGATTTTTCAACAAATTAAGGACAAATTTCTGGCTACTATAATACTTCGCCACCCAAACTTTAAGTTACCGTTCTTCATGAATTGCGATGCCAGCAACATCAGTCTGGGAACGACACTGTATCAAGAGGACGAGAAGGGTCAACCTCAAGTAATTAGCTTCGCGAGCAGGTCTTTGAACCAATGCGAAAGGAATTACACGGTGACGGAAAAAGAACTACTGAGCGTGGTATTTGCTTGCGATAAGTTCCGCACTTACATTTTGGGATACCCCGTTACTATCCGAACGGACCATAAATCAATTTCATTCTTAAAAAGCTGCAAACTGAACCATGGCAGACTAACGAGGTGGATACTTGCCCTTCAAGAATACAATCTACAATGGGAGTACATCCCTGGTAAAAAGAATATAGTAGCGGATGTGTTATCCCGGGTCAATGTGGAAGAACAAACTTTCGAAGGGGAGAAAGAAAGCGTGCTGAAAATATATCATCTTCTTAGCACCAGAGCCGATTTAACAACAATATTGACCAACATGAGCACCCACCAACAAGCGGACCCAAAATTGAGAAACCTCAAACTTCGGCTAGAAGAGGGAGATGAAACCGTTGCTAAATATTACCAGATGAATAAACAAATACTGTTCGTTAAAACCTCCTTGAAGGAAGAGATCTGGAAGGTAGTTGTTCCGACACAGATCGAAAAGGAATTGATAGTGAATTACCACATACGGTACGGGCATATGGGCGCCCTCATGGTAATAAAAGCTCTGGAGGAGAGCTGCTATATAAAAAACATCAATAGAAAAGTCCAAATGTATATAAAGAGTTGTAAAATCTGCCAGCTGGTGAAAACTAATAATGAGAAGAAGGAAGGTGTGATGATCCCAATCACTTCCCAAGCAAAATTGGAGAAGGTGTTCCTAGACATTTGCGGACCATTTCCCCGTAGTGGAGGTCGACACCAATATCGATACCTAACCATCATAATGGACCACTTCACCAAATATGTTAAGCTATACCCTACTAATCGAGCGACTACCCGGAAAATTCTGGGGATACTAACTGAACAATATATCCCACACCTGGGGAAACCATCTTCGATCATTACTGATCATGAAACCCAGTTTAAGGGTGGAAAATGGCGGGATACATTATTGTCAATGGGCATCCGTACATACAAGACCTCGGTCTACCATCCGAGCAGTAACCCGGCAGAGCGAGTGTTGCGAGAAGTGGGAAGGATCCTCAGGACTTATTGTCACCATCAACAAAAAAGGTGGCAAGACTATCTAGAAGCCACGGAGGAATTCCTCAACTTCGCATACCATCCAGCTATAGGGATAACCCCATATTCTGCTATGTAAGAGAAACCACCCCCACGAGAGATCACAGATATCCTCGAGTTCCCCAGTAACCATGTGTACAGATTTAATAAAGCTAAATTCTATAACAAGGTGGCAGAAGACCAGTTGAAACGGCAAAATAAGTATCAAAAGGCTAGTGGTAAATTAATAATATATGAAAAGGGAGAAAAAATTTTATTAAGAAATCGAGAATTACCCAGCACACTGGAAGGAATAACGAAGAAGTTATTGCTATTATACATCGGACCATATATAATATCCAATGTGAAAAATAATAATACCTATGAAATCAAAGAAATCGATTCAGAAAGGATAAAGGGTATATATAACCAGGCTTCCATGAAAAAATATTATGAGTAATTGAATGTATGGAAGAAATAATATTAAAACCACAAAATTTAAAAAGAAGTAAGAACAACTTACTACCTACCATTTAGAAAACAATTTATGGACAAAAGAAAATGAATTTTGAATTAAATCACCAAAATTCAAAAAACCCAAGTAAGAACAACTTACTACCTTATCTTAAAAACAACTTTTAGAAATGAACAAGAAGGAAAAGAATTTGGATAACACATTACAAACAATTATATATGGGACCAATTCTGGAAAACTTTCAAGAATAAAGAAATGGCAGTACAAACCACTGATACAATTTAAATGAATAAACTTATTGTGAAGTAAAATTAATGAGAATTTTATGTCAAATAAACAGAGATATTAAACATATGGAATTAATAAGAACATAAGAAGGAAGAATAACCAAAACTACTGAAGAAGGAAGAAAGAAGAACAACCAAAACTAAAGAAGAAAGAAGAATAACCAAAAACTACTGAAGAAAGAAGAAACAAGACTAATTAAAACTACAGAAGAAAGAAGAAAGAAGAATAATCCAAAACCAAATCTACTACTACTGAAGAAAGAAGAAAGAAGAATAATCAAATCTACTGAAGAAAGAAGAAGGAAGACTAATTAAAACTACTACTACTGAAGAAAGAAGAAAGAAGACTAATTAAAACTACTACTACTGAAGAAAGAAGACTAATTAAAACTACTACTACAGAAGAAGGAAGAAAGAAGAACAATCAAAGCTACTGAAGACAGAAGAAAGAAGAATAATTAAAATCAAAGAAGAAAGAAGACTAATTAAAACTAGAGAAGAAAGAAGAATAACCAAAGCTACAGAAGAAAGAAGGATAATCCAAAACTACAGAAGAAGGAAGAATAACCAAACTCAAAGAAGAAAGAAGAATAATTAAGACAACCCATATAAAACAAAAACCCCATAGGGAAAGAACCCCGAAAAAACCCCAAAATCAATGAATGTCCAAAGAGAAAGTATAACACCCTAAAAAACCATATCACTGTAAAACTGACAAAAAACTAAAAGTGTTAGTAGTATTACATATAAGTGCATTCAAAAAGTTATTGTTTAGTTTGTATAAACAAATCTTCACAGTCCCCCCCATGGTTGAATATTTCATGTTAAAAACTAGAAAAAGACTAGTAAATATATTGATAATTCACCATAGACAAGTGTAAGTGATCAAATTATAACTAATAAACTTTAAAAAGGTGCATGAGTTACAGTACAAAGTAATAAACTTTAAGTTTTGTGAACAGTGTCTACTTTGATAATGAAATAGTAATGTTACTAATAAAAAGCTACTAAAGCTGTATGAACATTCCATAGAATGGAGTATAACTTAGATAGCCAGGGTTATACTTAAAGAGGGGGCATAAATCCTGTAAAATGGGGAATTACAAAACAAATTGTTAATGTTGAGTAGTAAAAGATGATAACCATTATATGTAACCAGGATGTCAGATTCCTATTACATATAGTAATTAGATAAGTAAGGATTATCCATAAGAAATGTTAGTGTTATAATTTGTTATTTTATTGTTAATTTTAATTTAGGAATGACATATCTAAAAATAGATACCATTCCAATGTTATAGAATATTTTTTATTTATGTTATTAGGTGATATACAAAACAATGTTATTCAGAACACCAGTTTTAATATAGAGAGGTGTTATATGTTAATTACATAATCAATAATTACTGTTATACCAGTCAGAGAAGGATATAAAATAACTACATTAATAAAACATTTGGCAATTAGCCACACATCAAATCTAGGCCATGTAATGAATTTAAACTGCAGAATAATTAACAAACCTAGTCTTATAAACCAGATAAAATGACAATATTTAGGCAAGATAAACTCAACATATTAGATACGATGTAAATAAGGCTTTCTAAAGATATGGTCATTATATGAGTAAAATTATTTAATTGTCTAATAAAATACCATTAAAACTGAAATAGATTCACTGACATTATCCTAGGGGGAGTCATATACAAATGAATTGTATTAAAAAACCATCATTAATATACTAAATTGCAATAAAATAAGTGAGAATTGACAATTATACAAATTTCAGATTTAATAGAATAATAATTATATTAGGGAAAATGGCTATTATTTACCTAGAAGACAGGAAGTATAATTTTAGGCCTACCTCCCAAAAATTATAAGAAATATAATTTTCAGATAAAACTTTGTAATACTAACTTAATTACTATCAAAATAAGTAGAATAGAATAGTGAAAACTAATATGTATTTTATATTTCAAACAGTTAACTAATGACGAATTTATTTTATGAGCATAATGTACATTTTTAAAGTGTGTCGGAAGTTATGGCAATTTGAAACAATGTATGAGATATATTATATAGGCTAAGATTTTCATGAGACGAAGGAAATACAGACAGTTCATTATTATACCTCGAAGAGAGCACTTCATGTGAATTTTGATAGAACCAACCTGTAATGGCTGTTACGTTATAACAGAGTTCGGAATCATTTTATGTAAAATTAAATTTTTTAACTATTTTAATTAAAGTGAAGTGGTGAAGTTGACCCATGAACTACATAACAACAATAAACGAAATCACATATATCTAATTAAATGAAATAACACTGAAATCACAACAAACACCAAGTGAAAATTCGAGGTTAACTGACACGCATAAACACCAGTAGATATACCCATTTAACAACATTTTTATACAAGTGAACTATTCCATTATACACCAGTGACAATAAACTATACCCCAGAAGGTTATATACCATTGCGAAGAACATTTAACTGAAGAAAGGACATATCATTTCAACAAGTACTTTGTCAACATTAGAAACTACCAACGCGCATGCGTCAGGCGGCCATTTTGATCCAGTATCGTCACCTCAATAAGACACGACTAGACTGCTTTCTGGTTCGAATAAAATTATATATAAACTTTTATTATTAATAACTACCATTATATTGTTTAAATTTAAGACATTTTTTGAATTGTAAGTGTTATACTTTCATGTCCCTGACCTTCTCTGGCTTTTTATATTAATAACCGTTCAAAGAACCTGTTTTTATAATACAACTGTAAAACTTCTAATATCGACCGACCCTGAGCGAGTCGATACGGCATTGTAACCTCGATTAATTAATCGACCAACTTTATTATTGTGTTTAATAAACGTTTTTGTTTGTTTTTTGGTAAATTGAAATTGATTTCTCTTATAAAAGGACATAATCATTAATTAACCAAGAAAACTAGATAATCTTTAAGGGCAGTATATGCGAAACTACAACATTTCAAGAGTAAGAAGAAGAGAGCCATTTTCGCCTAACTTGAAGTTAATTGGATTGTCTTTTTAACAAATTTACAGAACAGAAATTTATTACCAAATTAAATACCATACCATTATAAGTATAATTACAATCCACAACCTCGATTTTTTCCTAAATATTAAGCACATAAATACACCTAAAACATTTTTTCCGAAATTATTTTTTTTTTATAAATATAAATTTTAAATTTATATTTTATTTCAAATTGCTACCACAGCAATATACCCCGAGTTTATTTGATAACAACAAAGACCAGGAACTTTACCAAATCGACGATTCCCAGAGCGGAACGTCACTTCTACACATACACACCATAAAAATTATTCTGGGTAATATCATACCAGAACACTATACAATTACAATTATAGTATGGTTTTATTACAAAGGTGAAGATCAACAGTGAGAGTATAACGAAGACTAGAAGACCTTAGCTACACAATTAACACACAATCTACATTGAAATAGTCTCGTTTTATTACAAATTTTGCTAGCCCAACCAGTGGGGCTTACAGGAGAGCACAATTCTCATACATCAACCTATTATTTATTTATTAATTCACAGTATTATTACAAATTTGGCGTCCAACTAAAGGGCTGTAATTAGGGGTTGAAATTACTGTAATTACTTACCCAATTCCTAATTCAGCTTGGCAGCGGTTAATCAGCCAGGGAATCAGGGAAGATGATGCGTCGTGCCACATCAAAGAAGAGAGCGGCGGAGGCCGAGAAAGAACTCGATATGGAGGATAAGGAGGCGACACCAGTGGAGGACGTGGAAAGGATATTAGAACGGGTGGAACATAAACAACCAGCACTACCAGAGAAACGACCCGAAGTACCCACTCAAACAAGGGGACGTCCACGTCCAAGACCAGGAAATAGAAAAAACTAAGACTACAAAGGAAAGTAAAATGGACAAATTAATGGAGATGTTCATGGAAATGAGGGAAGATTTGAAAAAGGACATGGAAGAAAACAGCAAAGAATTGAAAAAGGACATAGGAGAAACCAAGGAAGAATTGAAAAAGGACATGGAAGAAAACAGCAAGAAGATGGAAGAAAGTTTGAACAAGAAAATGGATTCCACCAAGGAAGAAAATAGTAAGGAAAGGAAAGAAGACCAACAGTCCTTGAAGGAAAATTTGAGCGATATAAATAAGAGCATAGAGGCTACAAAAGAAGAATTGAAGAAGGACAACCAAGCAACAAAAGAAGAATTGAAGAAGGACAACCAAGAAACAAAGGAAGAATTAAGTAAAAAGATTGAAGACACCCATAAGAGAATTGAGGAAACCAGTAAGAAGGTGGAAAAGAAAATGGAAGAAAATAAGAAGAATTTGGAAGACAAGATGGAAGAAACCAACAAGGAAATGAAGAAAGACAACCGATCTTTAAGCCGGAAAATCGATGAAACCAACCAGAAAATGGAGGAAACCAGCAAAAAGATGGAAGAAAAACTTGAGGAGAATAACAAGAAAATGGAAGAGAAGATGGGGGAAAGGTTGGAAGAGTTAAGAGAGGATAACCAACTACTACGAGAAGAATTACGAGAAGTTAACCAAGAGAATTTAGACAAGTTAGACGAACGAATGGAGCTATTAAGAAAGGAAATGAACCAGGAACTAAAGGAAAATAAGAAATCTATGACCAAAAGGCTGGAAGACGAAACCATAACTATAAATCAACAGATAAGAGAAGTTGATGGAAGATGTCGTATGACGGAAGTGGAGGTACAAGAGTTCAAGGAAGTGTTGAACACCAAGGTCACAAATCTTGAAGAATCTACTCGCAAGAAGGCAGAAGAAAACCGAAAGGAAAGCCAGGAAGAACTTAGCAAGGTACGAACTCGAATTACGGAAAGATGTGACGGAATGGAGGAAGCGATGACTAACATCACTGGTCAAGTGAGACAGAACCAGGAGGACATGGAAGCAATTCGGAGCCGACCAACCAGCTTTACTAATATCCCAATAAACGAGAACAGAGAATGGCTTAACTTTCGCCAATATAAAAGGAAGCCAATGGAGTTCTTGGCCCGTATCGAAGAATATATGGCCAAACATAAAAGTAATCGATGGTCCAATAATCGTGAACTATTAGACGAATCATTCCGTGATATGACGGATAATTGGTGGATGGCGAACAGGAGCGAAATAACCGATTATCCGCAGTTCAAAAGTTTGTTCAAGTCTAAGTATTGGTCAGAGACCACCCAGAATTTAATAAGGGACAACATCTGCAATGGCCGATATAGAACTCAGTTTGGCAGTACCATGACTGCGTACTTTCTTGGGAAGGTGTGCCTGGCCAAGCACCTGGAACCAGCCATACCAGAGGAATGCCTGGTGAACAAGCTCTCTTATCATTACGACGAGGAGGTCATAAGAGCTCGAAGAGGTAGTCAGATAAAGACCATACAGGCGATGACGGAGCTATTGGAGAACTATGAGAATGAAGAATATTACAGGCAGAGCAGGAGAAGAAATGAGCGGCCAGAAGTTCGAAATAATCCGTCATCAAACAATAATAGTCAACCGGTCAACAGTGGGTACCAAGGAAATAGATATAATCCGAATTACCATAATCAACACCCCACGAATGGAAACAACAACAATAATAACCACGGGAATATAAACCGGAATAATAACAGAAATAATAACGGGTTCTCCGGTAATCGAGGTAATTATTACCCGAATAATTACGTAAATAGACAAAGAAACACCAATCCTACCAATAACACCGAGCGGTTTGACAATAACAATAGGGGTTACCCTAATCCTAATAACAACAACAACCGGTTCTCCCGACCACGGGTAAATTTTATACGGGCGGAAGGAAACAACCATCGCAGGTATAACCAGCAACGACGGAGCAGCGTACACGAGTACGAAGATCGAAACAGAAGCCGAGAACGGGACAACTCTAGTTATAATCTGCCAAGGCGAAGTACTAGCCTAGATGACCCGGAGCGGCGTACAAATAGGGAACCAACCTACGAACCGAGAACTGAAAGACTGGAACCTACTCAAGGTTTCCCCACTGATGCCTCTGTTGGTCCTATTAACAACCAAGATGAGGAGAATTTAAACGGGAGGAGGCAGTGATAAACCATAAGGACCTTTTGCTGCTTCTATCGCCTGGGTATGTAAAGGAATTGCCAATAATAAATAATCCCAATAAAATTACAATCATTCGATGTAATTATTTGAAAAATATTCGAAATGAATTACTGGAGGAGGACAACACTCGCCTCCCTATAATAAATAATGAAATAATATACATTCATGCAGAAGTCGAAGGAACATTCGCACAACTAATGATCGATACCGGTGCGAATGTATCCATAATTAACACTACAGAATTGGAGAGAATCCAAGGAAAATGTGGTAAGCTATTGCCAACCTTACCTATAAATAACATTATATTAATCGGTGCCACGGGTCGCCAAAACAAGACAATCAGAAAACAAGTATCATTGAATGTCGTTAGTAAGGGTATAGCTATGAATATGGTCTTCTTAATTGCAGCAGGATTACCTTTCAACATATTAGTGGGATGTGATGTACTGAGAAGGAACTCGGCTATTATTGATTTACGAATGGAGAAGGTATCACTCTTTACCGGAGATCTAACCTGGACGGCCGATTTAGTCGGTAGTGAGATGACACTTCCCAGCAGTATCCACCAACAAATACGTAGCATAAATTATACCAATACTAACACCATTCCTAACACTATAGTATATGAACTTACAGACGAGGATTTATGGTCCCAGAAAATACAGGAGATAAGGGATTTCCGAAGCGGAATTAATAGAGAAAAATTACCCAATACTCAAGCGAATCAGCTAATACAAATTTATGAAAGATACCGCTCAGTATTTTCCGATGAGCCAGGCAAGGTAAGAAATTATCAATGTACCCTTCAATTCCGAGATACAGTAGAGTTTAATAAGAAATCCTACCCTATCGCACATTCTCGAAAAGAGGCAGTAAGAGCGGAAATTAATCGAATGATTAATAACGATATTATAGAACCTAGTCAATCCCCATACACCAGCCCTATTGTCGCAATTCCCAAGAAAAACGGCGAAGTCCGGCTTTGTTTGGATGCACGGGAAATAAACAAGAAAATCATTAATGATAGAACATCGCCCGGTGAGATTGAGGAAATCCTGAAACGCTTCCATGGTACCCAATACTTCAGCACTTGGGATACGGTGTGCGGATACTGGCAGGTAGAGTTACACCCACAGAGTCGCCAATATCTGGCTTTCATATTCGAGGGGCGTAATTACCAATTCAAAAGATTGCCCTTCGGATTGGTAAACTCAGTTGCCATCTTTGTGACCTGCATGGACCAGATATTGGGACAAGAAGCACTTCAGTTTACAACGGTGTACGTCGACGACCTACTGATAACATCTGAGACGTGGGAGGAACACTGTTACCGTGTGGAACATGTGCTAGAAAAATTATCTGCCAGTAACGTCACGCTGAAGTTGGAAAAATCCAAGTTTATTGCCAGAGAAGTGCAATTTTTAGGATTTAACTTGGACGATCAAGGAATCTCACCGTCGGCAGAAAAGGTAGAAGCCATCCAGAAATTCCCGGCACCCAAAAACAGGAAGCAATTGCAGTCATTCCTGGGACTCTGCAATTATTATAGAAAGTTCCAGGAACAATATTCAGAGTTAACTGCGAGGTTTCAACCTCAATTATCATCTAAAAACAAGTGGGTATGGTGTAAGGAACAAGAGGGGATTTTTCAACAAATTAAGGACAAATTTCTGGCTACTATAATACTTCGCCACCCAAACTTTAAGTTACCGTTCTTCATGAATTGCGATGCCAGCAACATCAGTCTGGGAACGACACTGTATCAAGAGGACGAGAAGGGTCAACCTCAAGTAATTAGCTTCGCGAGCAGGTCTTTGAACCAATGCGAAAGGAATTACACGGTGACGGAAAAAGAACTACTGAGCGTGGTATTTGCTTGCGATAAGTTCCGCACTTACATTTTGGGATACCCCGTTACTATCCGAACGGACCATAAATCAATTTCATTCTTAAAAAGCTGCAAACTGAACCATGGCAGACTAACGAGGTGGATACTTGCCCTTCAAGAATACAATCTACAATGGGAGTACATCCCTGGTAAAAAGAATATAGTAGCGGATGTGTTATCCCGGGTCAATGTGGAAGAACAAACTTTCGAAGGGGAGAAAGAAAGCGTGCTGAAAATATATCATCTTCTTAGCACCAGAGCCGATTTAACAACAATATTGACCAACATGAGCACCCACCAACAAGCGGACCCAAAATTGAGAAACCTCAAACTTCGGCTAGAAGAGGGAGATGAAACCGTTGCTAAATATTACCAGATGAATAAACAAATACTGTTCGTTAAAACCTCCTTGAAGGAAGAGATCTGGAAGGTAGTTGTTCCGACACAGATCGAAAAGGAATTGATAGTGAATTACCACATACGGTACGGGCATATGGGCGCCCTCATGGTAATAAAAGCTCTGGAGGAGAGCTGCTATATAAAAAACATCAATAGAAAAGTCCAAATGTATATAAAGAGTTGTAAAATCTGCCAGCTGGTGAAAACTAATAATGAGAAGAAGGAAGGTGTGATGATCCCAATCACTTCCCAAGCAAAATTGGAGAAGGTGTTCCTAGACATTTGCGGACCATTTCCCCGTAGTGGAGGTCGACACCAATATCGATACCTAACCATCATAATGGACCACTTCACCAAATATGTTAAGCTATACCCTACTAATCGAGCGACTACCCGGAAAATTCTGGGGATACTAACTGAACAATATATCCCACACCTGGGGAAACCATCTTCGATCATTACTGATCATGAAACCCAGTTTAAGGGTGGAAAATGGCGGGATACATTATTGTCAATGGGCATCCGTACATACAAGACCTCGGTCTACCATCCGAGCAGTAACCCGGCAGAGCGAGTGTTGCGAGAAGTGGGAAGGATCCTCAGGACTTATTGTCACCATCAACAAAAAAGGTGGCAAGACTATCTAGAAGCCACGGAGGAATTCCTCAACTTCGCATACCATCCAGCTATAGGGATAACCCCATATTCTGCTATGTAAGAGAAACCACCCCCACGAGAGATCACAGATATCCTCGAGTTCCCCAGTAACCATGTGTACAGATTTAATAAAGCTAAATTCTATAACAAGGTGGCAGAAGACCAGTTGAAACGGCAAAATAAGTATCAAAAGGCTAGTGGTAAATTAATAATATATGAAAAGGGAGAAAAAATTTTATTAAGAAATCGAGAATTACCCAGCACACTGGAAGGAATAACGAAGAAGTTATTGCTATTATACATCGGACCATATATAATATCCAATGTGAAAAATAATAATACCTATGAAATCAAAGAAATCGATTCAGAAAGGATAAAGGGTATATATAACCAGGCTTCCATGAAAAAATATTATGAGTAATTGAATGTATGGAAGAAATAATATTAAAACCACAAAATTTAAAAAGAAGTAAGAACAACTTACTACCTACCATTTAGAAAACAATTTATGGACAAAAGAAAATGAATTTTGAATTAAATCACCAAAATTCAAAAAACCCAAGTAAGAACAACTTACTACCTTATCTTAAAAACAACTTTTAGAAATGAACAAGAAGGAAAAGAATTTGGATAACACATTACAAACAATTATATATGGGACCAATTCTGGAAAACTTTCAAGAATAAAGAAATGGCAGTACAAACCACTGATACAATTTAAATGAATAAACTTATTGTGAAGTAAAATTAATGAGAATTTTATGTCAAATAAACAGAGATATTAAACATATGGAATTAATAAGAACATAAGAAGGAAGAATAACCAAAACTACTGAAGAAGGAAGAAAGAAGAACAACCAAAACTAAAGAAGAAAGAAGAATAACCAAAAACTACTGAAGAAAGAAGAAACAAGACTAATTAAAACTACAGAAGAAAGAAGAAAGAAGAATAATCCAAAACCAAATCTACTACTACTGAAGAAAGAAGAAAGAAGAATAATCAAATCTACTGAAGAAAGAAGAAGGAAGACTAATTAAAACTACTACTACTGAAGAAAGAAGAAAGAAGACTAATTAAAACTACTACTACTGAAGAAAGAAGACTAATTAAAACTACTACTACAGAAGAAGGAAGAAAGAAGAACAATCAAAGCTACTGAAGACAGAAGAAAGAAGAATAATTAAAATCAAAGAAGAAAGAAGACTAATTAAAACTAGAGAAGAAAGAAGAATAACCAAAGCTACAGAAGAAAGAAGGATAATCCAAAACTACAGAAGAAGGAAGAATAACCAAACTCAAAGAAGAAAGAAGAATAATTAAGACAACCCATATAAAACAAAAACCCCATAGGGAAAGAACCCCGAAAAAACCCCAAAATCAATGAATGTCCAAAGAGAAAGTATAACACCCTAAAAAACCATATCACTGTAAAACTGACAAAAAACTAAAAGTGTTAGTAGTATTACATATAAGTGCATTCAAAAAGTTATTGTTTAGTTTGTATAAACAAATCTTCACAGTCCCCCCCATGGTTGAATATTTCATGTTAAAAACTAGAAAAAGACTAGTAAATATATTGATAATTCACCATAGACAAGTGTAAGTGATCAAATTATAACTAATAAACTTTAAAAAGGTGCATGAGTTACAGTACAAAGTAATAAACTTTAAGTTTTGTGAACAGTGTCTACTTTGATAATGAAATAGTAATGTTACTAATAAAAAGCTACTAAAGCTGTATGAACATTCCATAGAATGGAATATAACTTAGATAGCCAGGGTTATACTTAAAGAGGGGGCATAAATCCTGTAAAATGGGGAATTACAAAACAAATTGTTAATGTTGAGTAGTAAAAGATGATAACCATTATATGTAACCAGGATGTCAGATTCCTATTACATATAGTAATTAGATAAGTAAGGATTATCCATAAGAAATGTTAGTGTTATAATTTGTTATTTTATTGTTCATTTTAATTTAGGAATGACATATCTAAAAATAGATACCATTCCAATGTTATAGAATATTTTTTATTTATGTTATTAGGTGATATACAAAACAATGTTATTCAGAACACCAGTTTTAATATAGAGAGGTGTTATATGTTAATTATATAATCAATAATTACTGTTATACCAGTCAGAGAAGGATATAAAATAACTACATTAATAAAACATTTGGCAATTAGCCACACATCAAATCTAGGCCATGTAATGAATTTAAACTGCAGAATAATTAACAAACCTAGTCTTATAAACCAGATAAAATGACAATATTTAGGCAAGATAAACTCAACATATTAGATACGATGTAAATAAGGCTTTCTAAAGATATGGTCATTATATGAGTAAAATTATTTAATTGTCTAATAAAATACCATTAAAACTGAAATAGATTCACTGACATTATCCTAGGGGGAGTCATATACAAATGAATTGTATTAAAAAACCATCATTAATATACTAAATTGCAATAAAATAAGTGAGAATTGACAATTATACAAATTTCAGATTTAATAGAATAATAATTATATTAGGGAAAATGGCTATTATTTACCTAGAAGACAGGAAGTATAATTTTAGGCCTACCTCCCAAAAATTATAAGAAATATAATTTTCAGATAAAACTTTGTAATACTAACTTAATTACTATCAAAATAAGTAGAATAGAATAGTGAAAACTAATATGTATTTTATATTTCAAACAGTTAACTAATGACGAATTTATTTTATGAGCATAATGTACATTTTTAAAGTGTGTCGGAAGTTATGGCAATTTGAAACAATGTATGAGATATATTATATAGGCTAAGATTTTCATGAGACGAAGGAAATACAGACAGTTCATTATTATACCTCGAAGAGAGCACTTCATGTGAATTTTGATAGAACCAACCTGTAATGGCTGTTACGTTATAACAGAGTTCGGAATCATTTTATGTAAAATTAAATTTTTTAACTATTTTAATTAAAGTGAAGTGGTGAAGTTGACCCATGAACTACATAACAACAATAAACGAAATCACATATATCTAATTAAATGAAATAACACTGAAATCACAACAAACACCAAGTGAAAATTCGAGGTTAACTGACACGCATAAACACCAGTAGATATACCCATTTAACAACATTTTTATACAAGTGAACTATTCCATTATACACCAGTGACAATAAACTATACCCCAGAAGATTATATACCATTGCGAAGAACATTTAACTGAAGAAAGGACATATCATTTCAACAAGTACTTTGTCAACATTAGAAACTACCAACGCGCATGCGTCAGGCGGCCATTTTGATCCAGTATCGTCACCTCAATAAGACACGACTAGACTGCTTTCTGGTTCGAATAAAATTATATATAAACTTTTATTATTAATAACTACCATTATATTGTTTAAATTTAAGACATTTTTTGAATTGTAAGTGTTATACTTTCATGTCCCTGACCTTCTCTGGCTTTTTATATTAATAACCGTTCAAAGAACCTGTTTTTATAATACAACTGTAAAACTTCTAATATCGACCGACCCTGAGCGAGTCGATACGGCATTGTAACCTCGATTAATTAATCGACCAACTTTATTATTGTGTTTAATAAACGTTTTTGTTTGTTTTTTGGTAAATTGAAATTGATTTCTCTTATAAAAGGACATAATCATTAATTAACCAAGAAAACTAGATAATCTTTAAGGGCAGTATATGCGAAACTACAACATTTCAAGAGTAAGAAGAAGAGAGCCATTTTCGCCTAACTTGAAGTTAATTGGATTGTCTTTTTAACAAATTTACAGAACAGAAATTTATTACCAAATTAAATACCATACCATTATAAGTATAATTACAATCCACAACCTCGATTTTTTCCTAAATATTAAGCACATAAATACACCTAAAACATTTTTTCCGAAATTATTTTTTTTTATAAATATAAATTTTAAATTTATATTTTATTTCAAATTGCTACCACAGCAATATACCCCGAGTTTATTTGATAACAACAAAGACCAGGAACTTTACCAAATCGACGATTCCCAGAGCGGAACGTCACTTCTACACATACACACCATAAAAATTATTCTGGGTAATATCATACCAGAACACTATACAATTACAATTATAGTATGGTTTTATTACAAAGGTGAAGATCAACAGTGAGAGTATAACGAAGACTAGAAGACCTTAGCTACACAATTAACACACAATCTACATTGAAATAGTCTCGTTTTATTACAAATTTTGCTAGCCCAACCAGTGGGGCTTACAGGAGAGCACAATTCTCATACATCAACCTATTATTTATTTATTAATTCACAGTATTATTACAAATTTGGCGTCCAACTAAAGGGCTGTAATTAGGGGTTGAAATTACTGTAATTACTTACCCAATTCCTAATTCAGCTTGGCAGCGGTTAATCAGCCAGGGAATCAGGGAAGATGATGCGTCGTGCCACATCAAAGAAGAGAGCGGCGGAGGCCGAGAAAGAACTCGATATGGAGGATAAGGAGGCGACACCAGTGGAGGACGTGGAAAGGATATTAGAACGGGTGGAACATAAACAACCAGCACCACCAGAGAAACGACCCGAAGTACCCACTCAAACAAGGGGACGTCCACGTCCAAGACCAGGAAATAGAAAAAACTAAGACTACAAAGGAAAGTAAAATGGACAAATTAATGGAGATGTTCATGGAAATGAGGGAAGATTTGAAAAAGGACATGGAAGAAAACAGCAAAGAATTGAAAAAGGACATAGGAGAAACCAAGGAAGAATTGAAAAAGGACATGGAAGAAAACAGCAAGAAGATGGAAGAAAGTTTGAACAAGAAAATGGATTCCACCAAGGAAGAAAATAGTAAGGAAAGGAAAGAAGACCAACAGTCCTTGAAGGAAAATTTGAGCGATATAAATAAGAGCATAGAGGCTACAAAAGAAGAATTGAAGAAGGACAACCAAGCAACAAAAGAAGAATTGAAGAAGGACAACCAAGAAACAAAGGAAGAATTAAGTAAAAAGATTGAAGACACCCATAAGAGAATTGAGGAAACCAGTAAGAAGGTGGAAAAGAAAATGGAAGAAAATAAGAAGAATTTGGAAGACAAGATGGAAGAAACCAACAAGGAAATGAAGAAAGACAACCGATCTTTAAGCCGGAAAATCGATGAAACCAACCAGAAAATGGAGGAAACCAGCAAAAAGATGGAAGAAAAACTTGAGGAGAATAACAAGAAAATGGAAGAGAAGATGGGGGAAAGGTTGGAAGAGTTAAGAGAGGATAACCAACTACTACGAGAAGAATTACGAGAAGTTAACCAAGAGAATTTAGACAAGTTAGACGAACGAATGGAGCTATTAAGAAAGGAAATGAACCAGGAACTAAAGGAAAATAAGAAATCTATGACCAAAAGGCTGGAAGACGAAACCATAACTATAAATCAACAGATAAGAGAAGTTGATGGAAGATGTCGTATGACGGAAGTGGAGGTACAAGAGTTCAAGGAAGTGTTGAACACCAAGGTCACAAATCTTGAAGAATCTACTCGCAAGAAGGCAGAAGAAAACCGAAAGGAAAGCCAGGAAGAACTCAGCAAGGTACGAACTCGAATTACGGAAAGATGTGACGGAATGGAGGAAGCGATGACTAACATCACTGGTCAAGTGAGACAGAACCAGGAGGACATGGAAGCAATTCGGAGCCGACCAACCAGCTTTACTAATATCCCAATAAACGAGAACAGAGAATGGCTTAACTTTCGCCAATATAAAAGGAAGCCAATGGAGTTCTTGGCCCGTATCGAAGAATATATGGCCAAACATAAAAGTAATCGATGGTCCAATAATCGTGAACTATTAGACGAATCATTCCGTGATATGACGGATAATTGGTGGATGGCGAACAGGAGCGAAATAACCGATTATCCGCAGTTCAAAAGTTTGTTCAAGTCTAAGTATTGGTCAGAGACCACCCAGAATTTAATAAGGGACAACATCTGCAATGGCCGATATAGAACTCAGTTTGGCAGTACCATGACTGCGTACTTTCTTGGGAAGGTGTGCCTGGCCAAGCACCTGGAACCAGCCATACCAGAGGAATGCCTGGTGAACAAGCTCTCTTATCATTACGACGAGGAGGTCATAAGAGCTCGAAGAGGTAGTCAGATAAAGACCATACAGGCGATGACGGAGCTATTGGAGAACTATGAGAATGAAGAATATTACAGGCAGAGCAGGAGAAGAAATGAGCGGCCAGAAGTTCGAAATAATCCGTCATCAAACAATAATAGTCAACCGGTCAACAGTGGGTACCAAGGAAATAGATATAATCCGAATTACCATAATCAACACCCCACGAATGGAAACAACAACAATAATAACCACGGGAATATAAACCGGAATAATAACAGAAATAATAACGGGTTCTCCGGTAATCGAGGTAATTATTACCCGAATAATTACGTAAATAGACAAAGAAACACCAATCCTACCAATAACACCGAGCGGTTTGACAATAACAATAGGGGTTACCCTAATCCTAATAACAACAACAACCGGTTCTCCCGACCACGGGTAAATTTTATACGGGCGGAAGGAAACAACCATCGCAGGTATAACCAGCAACGACGGAGCAGCGTACACGAGTACGAAGATCGAAACAGAAGCCGAGAACGGGACAACTCTAGTTATAATCTGCCAAGGCGAAGTACTAGCCTAGATGACCCGGAGCGGCGTACAAATAGGGAACCAACCTACGAACCGAGAACTGAAAGACTGGAACCTACTCAAGGTTTCCCCACTGATGCCTCTGTTGGTCCTATTAACAACCAAGATGAGGAGAATTTAAACGGGAGGAGGCAGTGATAAACCATAAGGACCTTTTGCTGCTTCTATCGCCTGGGTATGTAAAGGAATTGCCAATAATAAATAATCCCAATAAAATTACAATCATTCGATGTAATTATTTGAAAAATATTCGAAATGAATTACTGGAGGAGGACAACACTCGCCTCCCTATAATAAATAATGAAATAATATACATTAATGCAGAAGTCGAAGGAACATTCGCACAACTAATGATCGATACCGGTGCGAATGTATCCATAATTAACACTACAGAATTGGAGAGAATCCAAGGAAAATGTGGTAAGCTATTGCCAACCTTACCTATAAATAACATTATATTAATCGGTGCCACGGGTCGCCAAAACAAGACAATCAGAAAACAAGTATCATTGAATGTCGTTAGTAAGGGTATAGCTATGAATATGGTCTTCTTAATTGCAGCAGGATTACCTTTCAACATATTAGTGGGATGTGATGTACTGAGAAGGAACTCGGCTATTATTGATTTACGAATGGAGAAGGTATCACTCTTTACCGGAGATCTAACCTGGACGGCCGATTTAGTCGGTAGTGAGATGACACTTCCCAGCAGTATCCACCAACAAATACGTAGCATAAATTATACCAATACTAACACCATTCCTAACACTATAGTATATGAACTTACAGACGAGGATTTATGGTCCCAGAAAATACAGGAGATAAGGGATTTCCGAAGCGGAATTAATAGAGAAAAATTACCCAATACTCAAGCGAATCAGCTAATACAAATTTATGAAAGATACCGCTCAGTATTTTCCGATGAGCCAGGCAAGGTAAGAAATTATCAATGTACCCTTCAATTCCGAGATACAGTAGAGTTTAATAAGAAATCCTACCCTATCGCACATTCTCGAAAAGAGGCAGTAAGAGCGGAAATTAATCGAATGATTAATAACGATATTATAGAACCTAGTCAATCCCCATACACCAGCCCTATTGTCGCAATTCCCAAGAAAAACGGCGAAGTCCGGCTTTGTTTGGATGCACGGGAAATAAACAAGAAAATCATTAATGATAGAACATCGCCCGGTGAGATTGAGGAAATCCTGAAACGCTTCCATGGTACCCAATACTTCAGCACTTGGGATACGGTGTGCGGATACTGGCAGGTAGAGTTACACCCACAGAGTCGCCAATATCTGGCTTTCATATTCGAGGGGCGTAATTACCAATTCAAAAGATTGCCCTTCGGATTGGTAAACTCAGTTGCCATCTTTGTGACCTGCATGGACCAGATATTGGGACAAGAAGCACTTCAGTTTACAACGGTGTACGTCGACGACCTACTGATAACATCTGAGACGTGGGAGGAACACTGTTACCGTGTGGAACATGTGCTAGAAAAATTATCTGCCAGTAACGTCACGCTGAAGTTGGAAAAATCCAAGTTTATTGCCAGAGAAGTGCAATTTTTAGGATTTAACTTGGACGATCAAGGAATCTCACCGTCGGCAGAAAAGGTAGAAGCCATCCAGAAATTCCCGGCACCCAAAAACAGGAAGCAATTGCAGTCATTCCTGGGACTCTGCAATTATTATAGAAAGTTCCAGGAACAATATTCAGAGTTAACTGCGAGGTTTCAACCTCAATTATCATCTAAAAACAAGTGGGTATGGTGTAAGGAACAAGAGGGGATTTTTCAACAAATTAAGGACAAATTTCTGGCTACTATAATACTTCGCCACCCAAACTTTAAGTTACCGTTCTTCATGAATTGCGATGCCAGCAACATCAGTCTGGGAACGACACTGTATCAAGAGGACGAGAAGGGTCAACCTCAAGTAATTAGCTTCGCGAGCAGGTCTTTGAACCAATGCGAAAGGAATTACACGGTGACGGAAAAAGAACTACTGAGCGTGGTATTTGCTTGCGATAAGTTCCGCACTTACATTTTGGGATACCCCGTTACTATCCGAACGGACCATAAATCAATTTCATTCTTAAAAAGCTGCAAACTGAACCATGGCAGACTAACGAGGTGGATACTTGCCCTTCAAGAATACCATCTACAATGGGAGTACATCCCTGGTAAAAAGAATATAGTAGCGGATGTGTTATCCCGGGTCAATGTGGAAGAACAAACTTTCGAAGGGGAGAAAGAAAGCGTGCTGAAAATATATCATCTTCTTAGCACCAGAGCCGATTTAACAACAATATTGACCAACATGAGCACCCACCAACAAGCGGACCCAAAATTGAGAAACCTCAAACTTCGGCTAGAAGAGGGAGATGAAACCGTTGCTAAATATTACCAGATGAATAAACAAATACTGTTCGTTAAAACCTCCTTGAAGGAAGAGATCTGGAAGGTAGTTGTTCCGACACAGATCGAAAAGGAATTGATAGTGAATTACCACATACGGTACGGGCATATGGGCGCCCTCATGGTAATAAAAGCTCTGGAGGAGAGCTGCTATATAAAAAACATGAATAGAAAAGTCCAAATGTATATAAAGAGTTGTAAAATCTGCCAGCTGGTGAAAACTAATAATGAGAAGAAGGAAGGTGTGATGATCCCAATCACTTCCCAAGCAAAATTGGAGAAGGTGTTCCTAGACATTTGCGGACCATTTCCCCGTAGTGGAGGTCGACACCAATATCGATACCTAACCATCATAATGGACCACTTCACCAAATATGTTAAGCTATACCCTACTAATCGAGCGACTACCCGGAAAATTCTGGGGATACTAACTGAACAATATATCCCACACCTGGGGAAACCATCTTCGATCATTACTGATCATGGAACCCAGTTTAAGGGTGGAAAATGGCGGGATACATTATTGTCAATGGGCATCCGTACATACAAGACCTCGGTCTACCATCCGAGCAGTAACCCGGCAGAGCGAGTGTTGCGAGAAGTGGGAAGGATCCTCAGGACTTATTGTCACCATCAACAAAAAAGGTGGCAAGACTATCTAGAAGCCACGGAGGAATTCCTCAACTTCGCATACCATCCAGCTATAGGGATAACCCCATATTCTGCTATGTAAGAGAAACCACCCCCACGAGAGATCACAGATATCCTCGAGTTCCCCAGTAACCATGTGTACAGATTTAATAAAGCTAAATTCTATAACAAGGTGGCAGAAGACCAGTTGAAACGGCAAAATAAGTATCAAAAGGCTAGTGGTAAATTAATAATATATGAAAAGGGAGAAAAAATTTTATTAAGAAATCGAGAATTACCCAGCACACTGGAAGGAATAACGAAGAAGTTATTGCTATTATACATCGGACCATATATAATATCCAATGTGAAAAATAATAATACCTATGAAATCAAAGAAATCGATTCAGAAAGGATAAAGGGAGTATATAACCAGGCTTCCATGAAAAAATATTATGAGTAATTGAATGTATGGAAGAAATAATATTAAAACCACAAAATTTAAAAAGAAGTAAGAACAACTTACTACCTACCATTTAGGAAACAATTTATGGACAAAAGAAAATGAATTTTGAATTAAATCACCAAAATTCAAAAAACCCAAGTAAGAACAACTTACTACCTTATCTTAAAAACAACTTTTAGAAATGAACAAGAAGGAAAAGAATTTGGATAACACATTACAAACAATTATATATGGGACCAATTCTGGAAAACTTTCAAGAATAAAGAAATGGCAGTACAAACCACTGATACAATTTAAATGAATAAACTTATTGTGAAGTAAAATTAATGAGAATTTTATGTCAAATAAACAGAGATATTAAACATATGGAATTAATAAGAACATAAGAAGGAAGAATAACCAAAACTACTGAAGAAGGAAGAAAGAAGAACAACCAAAACTAAAGAAGAAAGAAGAATAACCAAAAACTACTGAAGAAAGAAGAAACAAGACTAATTAAAACTACAGAAGAAAGAAGAAAGAAGAATAATCCAAAACCAAATCTACTACTACTGAAGAAAGAAGAAAGAAGAATAATCAAATCTACTGAAGAAAGAAGAAGGAAGACTAATTAAAACTACTACTACTGAAGAAAGAAGAAAGAAGACTAATTAAAACTACTACTACTGAAGAAAGAAGACTAATTAAAACTACTACTACAGAAGAAGGAAGAAAGAAGAACAATCAAAGCTACTGAAGACAGAAGAAAGAAGAATAATTAAAATCAAAGAAGAAAGAAGACTAATTAAAACTAGAGAAGAAAGAAGAATAACCAAAGCTACAGAAGAAAGAAGGATAATCCAAAACTACAGAAGAAGGAAGAATAACCAAACTCAAAGAAGAAAGAAGAATAATTAAGACGACCCATATAAAACAAAAACCCCATAGGGAACGAACCCCCAAAAAACCCCAAAATCAATGAATGTCCAAAGAGAAAGTATAACACCCTAAAAAACCATATCACTGTAAAACTGACAAAAAACTAAAAGTGTTAGTAGTATTACATATAAGTGCATTCAAAAAGTTATTGTTTAGTTTGTATAAACAAATCTTCACAGTCCCCCCCATGGTTGAATATTTCATGTTAAAAACTAGAAAAAGACTAGTAAATATATTGATAATTCACCATAGACAAGTGTAAGTGATCAAATTATAACTAATAAACTTTAAAAAGGTGCATGAGTTACAGTACAAAGTAATAAACTTTAAGTTTTGTGAACAGTGTCTACTTTGATAATGAAATAGTAATGTTACTAATAAAAAGCTACTAAAGCTGTATGAACATTACATAGAATGGAATATAACTTAGATAGCCAGGGTTATACTTAAAGAGGGGGCATAAATCCTGTAAAATGGGGAATTACAAAACAAATTGTTAATGTTGAGTAGTAAAAGATGATAACCATTATATGTAACCAGGATGTCAGATTCCTATTACATATAGTAATTAGATAAGTAAGGATTATCCATAAGAAATGTTAGTGTTATAATTTGTTATTTTATTGTTAATTTTAATTTAGGAATGACATATCTAAAAATAGATACCATTCCAATGTTATAGAATATTTTTTATTTATGTTATTAGGTGATATACAAAACAATGTTATTCAGAACACCAGTTTTAATATAGAGAGGTGTTATATGTTAATTATATAATCAATAATTACTGTTATACCAGTCAGAGAAGGATATAAAATAACTACATTAATAAAACATTTGGCAATTAGCCACACATCAAATCTAGGCCATGTAATGAATTTAAACTGCAGAATAATTAACAAACCTAGTCTTATAAACCAGATAAAATGACAATATTTAGGCAAGATAAACTCAACATATTAGATACGATGTAAATAAGGCTTTCTAAAGATATGGTCATTATATGAGTAAAATTATTTAATTGTCTAATAAAATACCATTAAAACTGAAATAGATTCACTGACATTATCCTAGGGGGAGTCATATACAAATGAATTGTATTAAAAAACCATCATTAATATACTAAATTGCAATAAAATAAGTGAGAATTGACAATTATACAAATTTCAGATTTAATAGAATAATAATTATATTAGGGAAAATGGCTATTATTTACCTAGAAGACAGGAAGTATAATTTTAGGCCTACCTCCCAAAAATTATAAGAAATATAATTTTCAGATAAAACTTTGTAATACTAACTTAATTACTATCAAAATAAGTAGAATAGAATAGTGAAAACTAATATGTATTTTATATTTCAAACAGTTAACTAATGACGAATTTATTTTATGAGCATAATGTACATTTTTAAAGTGTGTCGGAAGTTATGGCAATTTGAAACAATGTATAAGATATATTATATAGGCTAAGATTTTCATGAGACGAAGGAAATACAGACAGTTCATTATTATACCTCGAAGAGAGCACTTCATGTGAATTTTGATAGAACCAACCTGTAATGGCTGTTACGTTATAACAGAGTTCGGAATCATTTTATGTAAAATTAAATTTTTTAACTATTTTAATTAAAGTGAAGTGGTGAAGTTGACCCATGAACTACATAACAACAATAAACGAAATCACATATATCTAATTAAATGAAATAACACTGAAATCACAACAAACACCAAGTGAAAATTCGAGGTTAACTGACACGCATAAACACCAGTAGATATACCCATTTAACAACATTTTTATACAAGTGAACTATTCCATTATACACCAGTGACAATAAACTATACCCCAGAAGATTATATACCATTGCGAAGAACATTTAACTGAAGAAAGGACATATCATTTCAACAAATACTTTGTCAACATTAGAAGCTACCAACGCGCATGCGTCAGGCGGCCATTTTGATCCAGTATCGTCACCTCAATAAGACACGACTAGACTGCTTTCTGGTTCGAATAAAATTATATATAAACTTTTATTATTAATAACTACCATTATATTGTTTAAATTTAAGACATTTTTTGAATTGTAAGTGTTATACTTTCATGTCCCTGACCTTCTCTGGCTTTTTATATTAATAACCGTTCAAAGAACCTGTTTTTATAATACAACTGTAAAACTTCTAATATCGACCGACCCTGAGCGAGTCGATACGGCATTGTAACCTCGATTAATTAATCGACCAACTTTATTATTGTGTTTAATAAACGTTTTTGTTTGTTTTTTGGTAAATTGAAATTGATTTCTCTTATAAAAGGACATAATCATTAATTAACCAAGAAAACTAGATAATCTTTAAGGGCAGTATATGCGAAACTACAACATTTCAAGAGTAAGAAGAAGAGAGCCATTTTCGCCTAACTTGAAGTTAATTGGATTGTCTTTTTAACAAATTTACAGAACAGAAATTTATTACCAAATTAAATACCATACCATTATAAGTATAATTACAATCCACAACCTCGATTTTTTCCTAAATATTAAGCACATAAATACACCTAAAACATTTTTTCCGAAATTATTTTTTTTTTATAAATATAAATTTTAAATTTATATTTTATTTCAAATTGCTACCACAGCAATATACCCCGAGTTTATTTGATAACAACAAAGACCAGGAACTTTACCAAATCGACGATTCCCAGAGCGGAACGTCACTTCTACACATACACACCATAAAAATTATTCTGGGTAATATCATACCAGAACACTATACAATTACAATTATAGTATGGTTTTATTACAAAGGTGAAGATCAACAGTGAGAGTATAACGAAGACTAGAAGACCTTAGCTACACAATTAACACACAATCTACATTGAAATAGTCTCGTTTTATTACAAATTTTGCTAGCCCAACCAGTGGGGCTTACAGGAGAGCACAATTCTCATACATCAACCTATTATTTATTTATTAATTCACAGTATTATTACAAATTTGGCGTCCAACTAAAGGGCTGTAATTAGGGGTTGAAATTACTGTAATTACTTACCCAATTCCTAATTCAGCTTGGCAGCGGTTAATCAGCCAGGGAATCAGGGAAGATGATGCGTCGTGCCACATCAAAGAAGAGAGCGGCGGAGGCCGAGAAAGAACTCGATATGGAGGATAAGGAGGCGACACCAGTGGAGGACGTGGAAAGGATATTAGAACGGGTGGAACATAAACAACCAGCACCACCAGAGAAACGACCCGAAGTACCCACTCAAACAAGGGGACGTCCACGTCCAAGACCAGGAAATAGAAAAAACTAAGACTACAAAGGAAAGTAAAATGGACAAATTAATGGAGATGTTCATGGAAATGAGGGAAGATTTGAAAAAGGACATGGAAGAAAACAGCAAAGAATTGAAAAAGGACATAGGAGAAACCAAGGAAGAATTGAAAAAGGACATGGAAGAAAACAGCAAGAAGATGGAAGAAAGTTTGAACAAGAAAATGGATTCCACCAAGGAAGAAAATAGTAAGGAAAGGAAAGAAGACCAACAGTCCTTGAAGGAAAATTTGAGCGATATAAATAAGAGCATAGAGGCTACAAAAGAAGAATTGAAGAAGGACAACCAAGCAACAAAAGAAGAATTGAAGAAGGACAACCAAGAAACAAAGGAAGAATTAAGTAAAAAGATTGAAGACACCCATAAGAGAATTGAGGAAACCAGTAAGAAGGTGGAAAAGAAAATGGAAGAAAATAAGAAGAATTTGGAAGACAAGATGGAAGAAACCAACAAGGAAATGAAGAAAGACAACCGATCTTTAAGCCGGAAAATCGATGAAACCAACCAGAAAATGGAGGAAACCAGCAAAAAGATGGAAGAAAAACTTGAGGAGAATAACAAGAAAATGGAAGAGAAGATGGGGGAAAGGTTGGAAGAGTTAAGAGAGGATAACCAACTACTACGAGAAGAATTACGAGAAGTTAACCAAGAGAATTTAGACAAGTTAGACGAACGAATGGAGCTATTAAGAAAGGAAATGAACCAGGAACTAAAGGAAAATAAGAAATCTATGACCAAAAGGCTGGAAGACGAAACCATAACTATAAATCAACAGATAAGAGAAGTTGATGGAAGATGTCGTATGACGGAAGTGGAGGTACAAGAGTTCAAGGAAGTGTTGAACACCAAGGTCACAAATCTTGAAGAATCTACTCGCAAGAAGGCAGAAGAAAACCGAAAGGAAAGCCAGGAAGAACTTAGCAAGGTACGAACTCGAATTACGGAAAGATGTGACGGAATGGAGGAAGCGATGACTAACATCACTGGTCAAGTGAGACAGAACCAGGAGGACATGGAAGCAATTCGGAGCCGACCAACCAGCTTTACTAATATCCCAATAAACGAGAACAGAGAATGGCTTAACTTTCGCCAATATAAAAGGAAGCCAATGGAGTTCTTGGCCCGTATCGAAGAATATATGGCCAAACATAAAAGTAATCGATGGTCCAATAATCGTGAACTATTAGACGAATCATTCCGTGATATGACGGATAATTGGTGGATGGCGAACAGGAGCGAAATAACCGATTATCCGCAGTTCAAAAGTTTGTTCAAGTCTAAGTATTGGTCAGAGACCACCCAGAATTTAATAAGGGACAACATCTGCAATGGCCGATATAGAACTCAGTTTGGCAGTACCATGACTGCGTACTTTCTTGGGAAGGTGTGCCTGGCCAAGCACCTGGAACCAGCCATACCAGAGGAATGCCTGGTGAACAAGCTCTCTTATCATTACGACGAGGAGGTCATAAGAGCTCGAAGAGGTAGTCAGATAAAGACCATACAGGCGATGACGGAGCTATTGGAGAACTATGAGAATGAAGAATATTACAGGCAGAGCAGGAGAAGAAATGAGCGGCCAGAAGTTCGAAATAATCCGTCATCAAACAATAATAGTCAACCGGTCAACAGTGGGTACCAAGGAAATAGATATAATCCGAATTACCATAATCAACACCCCACGAATGGAAACAACAACAATAATAACCACGGGAATATAAACCGGAATAATAACAGAAATAATAACGGGTTCTCCGGTAATCGAGGTAATTATTACCCGAATAATTACGTAAATAGACAAAGAAACACCAATCCTACCAATAACACCGAGCGGTTTGACAATAACAATAGGGGTTACCCTAATCCTAATAACAACAACAACCGGTTCTCCCGACCACGGGTAAATTTTATACGGGCGGAAGGAAACAACCATCGCAGGTATAACCAGCAACGACGGAGCAGCGTACACGAGTACGAAGATCGAAACAGAAGCCGAGAACGGGACAACTCTAGTTATAATCTGCCAAGGCGAAGTACTAGCCTAGATGACCCGGAGCGGCGTACAAATAGGGAACCAACCTACGAACCGAGAACTGAAAGACTGGAACCTACTCAAGGTTTCCCCACTGATGCCTCTGTTGGTCCTATTAACAACCAAGATGAGGAGAATTTAAACGGGAGGAGGCAATGATAAACCATAAGGACCTTTTGCTGCTTCTATCGCCTGGGTATGTAAAGGAATTGCCAATAATAAATAATCCCAATAAAATTACAATCATTCGATGTAATTATTTGAAAAATATTCGAAATGAATTACTGGAGGAGGACAACACTCGCCTCCCTATAATAAATAATGAAATAATATACATTAATGCAGAAGTCGAAGGAACATTCGCACAACTAATGATCGATACCGGTGCGAATGTATCCATAATTAACACTACAGAATTGGAGAGAATCCAAGGAAAATGTGGTAAGCTATTGCCAACCTTACCTATAAATAACATTATATTAATCGGTGCCACGGGTCGCCAAAACAAGACAATCAGAAAACAAGTATCATTGAATGTCGTTAGTAAGGGTATAGCTATGAATATGGTCTTCTTAATTGCAGCAGGATTACCTTTCAACATATTAGTGGGATGTGATGTACTGAGAAGGAACTCGGCTATTATTGATTTACGAATGGAGAAGGTATCACTCTTTACCGGAGATCTAACCTGGACGGCCGATTTAGTCGGTAGTGAGATGACACTTCCCAGCAGTATCCACCAACAAATACGTAGCATAAATTATACCAATACTAACACCATTCCTAACACTATAGTATATGAACTTACAGACGAGGATTTATGGTCCCAGAAAATACAGGAGATAAGGGATTTCCGAAGCGGAATTAATAGAGAAAAATTACCCAATACTCAAGCGAATCAGCTAATACAAATTTATGAAAGATACCGCTCAGTATTTTCCGATGAGCCAGGCAAGGTAAGAAATTATCAATGTACCCTTCAATTCCGAGATACAGTAGAGTTTAATAAGAAATCCTACCCTATCGCACATTCTCGAAAAGAGGCAGTAAGAGCGGAAATTAATCGAATGATTAATAACGATATTATAGAACCTAGTCAATCCCCATACACCAGCCCTATTGTCGCAATTCCCAAGAAAAACGGCGAAGTCCGGCTTTGTTTGGATGCACGGGAAATAAACAAGAAAATCATTAATGATAGAACATCGCCCGGTGAGATTGAGGAAATCCTGAAACGCTTCCATGGTACCCAATACTTCAGCACTTGGGATACGGTGTGCGGATACTGGCAGGTAGAGTTACACCCACAGAGTCGCCAATATCTGGCTTTCATATTCGAGGGGCGTAATTACCAATTCAAAAGATTGCCCTTCGGATTGGTAAACTCAGTTGCCATCTTTGTGACCTGCATGGACCAGATATTGGGACAAGAAGCACTTCAGTTTACAACGGTGTACGTCGACGACCTACTGATAACATCTGAGACGTGGGAGGAACACTGTTACCGTGTGGAACATGTGCTAGAAAAATTATCTGCCAGTAACGTCACGCTGAAGTTGGAAAAATCCAAGTTTATTGCCAGAGAAGTGCAATTTTTAGGATTTAACTTGGACGATCAAGGAATCTCACCGTCGGCAGAAAAGGTAGAAGCCATCCAGAAATTCCCGGCACCCAAAAACAGGAAGCAATTGCAGTCATTCCTGGGACTCTGCAATTATTATAGAAAGTTCCAGGAACAATATTCAGAGTTAACTGCGAGGTTTCAACCTCAATTATCATCTAAAAACAAGTGGGTATGGTGTAAGGAACAAGAGGGGATTTTTCAACAAATTAAGGACAAATTTCTGGCTACTATAATACTTCGCCACCCAAACTTTAAGTTACCGTTCTTCATGAATTGCGATGCCAGCAACATCAGTCTGGGAACGACACTGTATCAAGAGGACGAGAAGGGTCAACCTCAAGTAATTAGCTTCGCGAGCAGGTCTTTGAACCAATGCGAAAGGAATTACACGGTGACGGAAAAAGAACTACTGAGCGTGGTATTTGCTTGCGATAAGTTCCGCACTTACATTTTGGGATACCCCGTTACTATCCGAACGGACCATAAATCAATTTCATTCTTAAAAAGCTGCAAACTGAACCATGGCAGACTAACGAGGTGGATACTTGCCCTTCAAGAATACCATCTACAATGGGAGTACATCCCTGGTAAAAAGAATATAGTAGCGGATGTGTTATCCCGGGTCAATGTGGAAGAACAAACTTTCGAAGGGGAGAAAGAAAGCGTGCTGAAAATATATCATCTTCTTAGCACCAGAGCCGATTTAACAACAATATTGACCAACATGAGCACCCATCAACAAGCGGACCCAAAATTGAGAAACCTCAAACTTCGGCTAGAAGAGGGAGATGAAACCGTTGCTAAATATTACCAGATGAATAAACAAATACTGTTCGTTAAAACCTCCTTGAAGGAAGAGATCTGGAAGGTAGTTGTTCCGACACAGATCGAAAAGGAATTGATAGTGAATTACCACATACGGTACGGGCATATGGGCGCCCTCATGGTAATAAAAGCTCTGGAGGAGAGCTGCTATATAAAAAACATCAATAGAAAAGTCCAAATGTATATAAAGAGTTGTAAAATCTGCCAGCTGGTGAAAACTAATAATGAGAAGAAGGAAGGTGTGATGATCCCAATCACTTCCCAAGCAAAATTGGAGAAGGTGTTCCTAGACATTTGCGGACCATTTCCCCGTAGTGGAGGTCGACACCAATATCGATACCTAACCATCATAATGGACCACTTCACCAAATATGTTAAGCTATACCCTACTAATCGAGCGACTACCCGGAAAATTCTGGGGATACTAACTGAATAATATATCCCACACCTGGGGAAACCATCTTCGATCATTACTGATCATGGAACCCAGTTTAAGGGTGGAAAATGGCGGGATACATTATTGTCAATGGGCATCCGTACATACAAGACCTCGGTCTACCATCCGAGCAGTAACCCGGCAGAGCGAGTGTTGCGAGAAGTGGGAAGGATCCTCAGGACTTATTGTCACCATCAACAAAAAAGGTGGCAAGACTATCTAGAAGCCACGGAGGAATTCCTCAACTTAGCATACCATCCAGCTATAGGGATAACCCCATATTCTGCTATGTAAGAGAAACCACCCCCACGAGAGATCACAGATATCCTCGAGTTCCCCAGTAACCATGTGTACAGATTTAATAAAGCTAAATTCTATAACAAGGTGGCAGAAGACCAGTTGAAACGGCAAAATAAGTATCAAAAGGCTAGTGGTAAATTAATAATATATGAAAAGGGAGAAAAAATTTTATTAAGAAATCGAGAATTACCCAGCACACTGGAAGGAATAACGAAGAAGTTATTGCTATTATACATCGGACCATATATAATATCCAATGTGAAAAATAATAATACCTATGAAATCAAAGAAATCGATTCAGAAAGGATAAAGGGAGTATATAACCAGGCTTCCATGAAAAAATATTATGAGTAATTGAATGTATGGAAGAAATAATATTAAAACCACAAAATTTAAAAAGAAGTAAGAACAACTTACTACCTACCATTTAGGAAACAATTTATGGACAAAAGAAAATGAATTTTGAATTAAATCACCAAAATTCAAAAAACCCAAGTAAGAACAACTTACTACCTTATCTTAAAAACAACTTTTAGAAATGAACAAGAAGGAAAAGAATTTGGATAACACATTACAAACAATTATATATGGGACCAATTCTGGAAAACTTTCAAGAATAAAGAAATGGCAGTACAAACCACTGATACAATTTAAATGAATAAACTTATTGTGAAGTAAAATTAATGAGAATTTTATGTCAAATAAACAGAGATATTAAACATATGGAATTAATAAGAACATAAGAAGGAAGAATAACCAAAACTACTGAAGAAGGAAGAAAGAAGAACAACCAAAACTAAAGAAGAAAGAAGAATAACCAAAAACTACTGAAGAAAGAAGAAACAAGACTAATTAAAACTACAGAAGAAAGAAGAAAGAAGAATAATCCAAAACCAAATCTACTACTACTGAAGAAAGAAGAAAGAAGAATAATCAAATCTACTGAAGAAAGAAGAAGGAAGACTAATTAAAACTACTACTACTGAAGAAAGAAGAAAGAAGACTAATTAAAACTACTACTACTGAAGAAAGAAGACTAATTAAAACTACTACTACAGAAGAAGGAAGAAAGAAGAACAATCAAAGCTACTGAAGACAGAAGAAAGAAGAATAATTAAAATCAAAGAAGAAAGAAGACTAATTAAAACTAGAGAAGAAAGAAGAATAACCAAAGCTACAGAAGAAAGAAGGATAATCCAAAACTACAGAAGAAGGAAGAATAACCAAACTCAAAGAAGAAAGAAGAATAATTAAGACGACCCATATAAAACAAAAACCCCATAGGGAACGAACCCCCAAAAAACCCCAAAATCAATGAATGTCCAAAGAGAAAGTATAACACCCTAAAAAACCATATCACTGTAAAACTGACAAAAAACTAAAAGTGTTAGTAGTATTACATATAAGTGCATTCAAAAAGTTATTGTTTAGTTTGTATAAACAAATCTTCACAGTCCCCCCCATGGTTGAATATTTCATGTTAAAAACTAGAAAAAGACTAGTAAATATATTGATAATTCACCATAGACAAGTGTAAGTGATCAAATTATAACTAATAAACTTTAAAAAGGTGCATGAGTTACAGTACAAAGTAATAAACTTTAAGTTTTGTGAACAGTGTCTACTTTGATAATGAAATAGTAATGTTACTAATAAAAAGCTACTAAAGCTGTATGAACATTACATAGAATGGAATATAACTTAGATAGCCAGGGTTATACTTAAAGAGGGGGCATAAATCCTGTAAAATGGGGAATTACAAAACAAATTGTTAATGTTGAGTAGTAAAAGATGATAACCATTATATGTAACCAGGATGTCAGATTCCTATTACATATAGTAATTAGATAAGTAAGGATTATCCATAAGAAATGTTAGTGTTATAATTTGTTATTTTATTGTTAATTTTAATTTAGGAATGACATATCTAAAAATAGATACCATTCCAATGTTATAGAATATTTTTTATTTATGTTATTAGGTGATATACAAAACAATGTTATTCAGAACACCAGTTTTAATATAGAGAGGTGTTATATGTTAATTATATAATCAATAATTACTGTTATACCAGTCAGAGAAGGATATAAAATAACTACATTAATAAAACATTTGGCAATTAGCCACACATCAAATCTAGGCCATGTAATGAATTTAAACTGCAGAATAATTAACAAACCTAGTCTTATAAACCAGATAAAATGACAATATTTAGGCAAGATAAACTCAACATATTAGATACGATGTAAATAAGGCTTTCTAAAGATATGGTCATTATATGAGTAAAATTATTTAATTGTCTAATAAAATACCATTAAAACTGAAATAGATTCACTGACATTATCCTAGGGGGAGTCATATACAAATGAATTGTATTAAAAAACCATCATTAATATACTAAATTGCAATAAAATAAGTGAGAATTGACAATTATACAAATTTCAGATTTAATAGAATAATAATTATATTAGGGAAAATGGCTATTATTTACCTAGAAGACAGGAAGTATAATTTTAGGCCTACCTCCCAAAAATTATAAGAAATATAATTTTCAGATAAAACTTTGTAATACTAACTTAATTACTATCAAAATAAGTAGAATAGAATAGTGAAAACTAATATGTATTTTATATTTCAAACAGTTAACTAATGACGAATTTATTTTATGAGCATAATGTACATTTTTAAAGTGTGTCGGAAGTTATGGCAATTTGAAACAATGTATGAGATATATTATATAGGCTAAGATTTTCATGAGACGAAGGAAATACAGACAGTTCATTATTATACCTCGAAGAGAGCACTTCATGTGAATTTTGATAGAACCAACCTGTAATGGCTGTTACGTTATAACAGAGTTCGGAATCATTTTATGTAAAATTAAATTTTTTAACTATTTTAATTAAAGTGAAGTGGTGAAGTTGACCCATGAACTACATAACAACAATAAACGAAATCACATATATCTAATTAAATGAAATAACACTGAAATCACAACAAACACCAAGTGAAAATTCGAGGTTAACTGACACGCATAAACACCAGTAGATATACCCATTTAACAACATTTTTATACAAGTGAACTATTCCATTATACACCAGTGACAATAAACTATACCCCAGAAGATTACATACCATTGCGAAGAACATTTAACTGAAGAAAGGACATATCATTTCAACAAGTACTTTGTCAACATTAGAAGCTACCAACGCGCATGCGTCAGGCGGCCATTTTGATCCAGTATCGTCACCTCAATAAGACACGACTAGACTGCTTTCTGGTTCGAATAAAATTATATATAAACTTTTATTATTAATAACTACCATTATATTGTTTAAATTTAAGACATTTTTTGAATTGTAAGTGTTATACTTTCATGTCCCTGACCTTCTCTGGCTTTTTATATTAATAACCGTTCAAAGAACCTGTTTTTATAATACAACTGTAAAACTTCTAATATCGACCGACCCTGAGCGAGTCGATACGGCATTGTAACCTCGATTAATTAATCGACCAACTTTATTATTGTGTTTAATAAACGTTTTTGTTTGTTTTTTGGTAAATTGAAATTGATTTCTCTTATAAAAGGACATAATCATTAATTAACCAAGAAAACTAGATAATCTTTAAGGGCAGTATATGCGAAACTACAACATTTCAAGAGTAAGAAGAAGAGAGCCATTTTCGCCTAACTTGAAGTTAATTGGATTGTCTTTTTAACAAATTTACAGAACAGAAATTTATTACCAAATTAAATACCATACCATTATAAGTATAATTACAATCCACAACCTCGATTTTTTCCTAAATATTAAGCACATAAATACACCTAAAACATTTTTTCCGAAATTATTTTTTTTTTATAAATATAAATTTTAAATTTATATTTTATTTCAAATTGCTACCACAGCAATATACCCCGAGTTTATTTGATAACAACAAAGACCAGGAACTTTACCAAATCGACGATTCCCAGAGCGGAACGTCACTTCTACACATACACACCATAAAAATTATTCTGGGTAATATCATACCAGAACACTATACAATTACAATTATAGTATGGTTTTATTACAAAGGTGAAGATCAACAGTGAGAGTATAACGAAGACTAGAAGACCTTAGCTACACAATTAACACACAATCTACATTGAAATAGTCTCGTTTTATTACAAATTTGGCTAGCCCAACCAGTGGGGCTTACAGGAGAGCACAATTTTCATACATCAACCTATTATTTGTTTATTAATTCACAGTATTATTACAATATGTATATATATTAAACTTCCACTATGAACACTTACTTTTTGATTTTGTTACCCATGAGATGTTCTATATTAATACATAATAAAAATGCAAAATAAAAGTGAAGAAACTTCTACTTACCATCACTCATTAACCTCGGCTTCAGGGTTGCGTCATACGTACGTTAGTATACAGGCGTAATTTCTTAAGGTTGTGTGAATAATTTGCACAACACATATTTTATGAAGAGAATTATCTTTTACTTTAACTTTAAATCATTTACAATTTCTTTATATACTTTACTGCATCTGCTGTAATTTTGTGGAAACCTATTGCTTGGTTACATAATCAGCGTACGATAATCGTACTTAATCTAACTTATACTATCGCTTACCTTACTTTTTTATACACACACACTCAAAACTGCCCAGCCTGCATATTTTATACACTCACTCAAACACACACAAAATTTAGTTATCCCTTAACATTTTATAATAAAACCCCCCAACCCTTGCACTTAAACCGCCGGCCACGTGTTCGCGCGCGCACTCATCGTTTGTGTAATTTACTAGTTGCTTACTGTCCGAAAGTATCAACTTATCTCTTCTGCTTTTACAACTCGACCGCGGTCACATTAAAACTTATTGTTGTTACACCTTTTTACTGGAAAACTGAAAAACTTAGGAGAGAGCTTACGCAGCTCCGTGCCGGCCGGCAACTATGGCGTAACTGGGCAGTGTGTTTCTCTGAGCGGGCGGAACTTCGTATTCACGGCCACCAGGTTTTAGTCGCCGTTCATACTTAATTTGTTGTTGCGTATTCCTTTTATGCATGGCACATGGTCGATATATGTGTGGTAACCGAGGACGATATTTGCATCTGCCACACTGATGTCACTAGTAGTAGGCGTGGCTTAACGACATTTCCTGTAGTTGGCTGGTTGCTGCTACAAACTGTTCGTTCCCTCGCCATGTTTTGCCTCGATGTTGGAGTTTTTACGGCGTCACTAACGGCGCCCCGTCTTGATGGTTACGTGCGGGCGTCGACACACATATACAGAGTTCTTAGAATTTTTAAGGTGGCGCATTCCTCAGCGAGTTACTCAACACAAACTGCGTCTTACTGCTTCGCTACACCGCTGTTTCTCACCACGTGTTCTGTTGTACTGGAAATAGCGTTCGCCGGGAAATAAAACTGTCACAATAAATTTATAAAATCCCATACTGTAATGAATAAAATAACCCAAATTTTTGACACGTTACAATACCCCCTCAATGAGAATTCTGCTGTCCAAAACAGAAGAAATCTCATTGATAAACCCCGAAGAGGACCGGTGAGGAACTGGTGCCAACAACCCCCTTGTTCTTAAGCTACATGGGTACACGACCCCCCTGGCTCGGCGACCATGGACTCATCTGAACGAGATCACTGGACTTCTCCATAAGAGATCCCAACACCGAGAAATCGAACCGACAAGTACCACAGCACACCTCACCTTCTAACATGCTACCCCCAAAAAATCCTCAATCCCTGGCTTAGATTATGCCAGATCCTCCACCGATATGTTTCCCCTTGTATGCAAGCTGGGCTGCCTTTAGCAGATGCTGGGCTCATACACTCTCACATTACACAGTGACATTATAGATTATAACCTTGCAAAATATTCAAAAATTCTTTAAATTACCACACGTTGTCTTCAGATAAAATTAATTCATAAATTTTGAATAAAGTCGAAAATATTCTCTTCATTATTTTATGTTTTCTTTAAAATGACTTAAGTTAAACATTTCTTCTAATTGAACATATCCTTAACCTAACATGTAATCACTTAGAGTCTAACAATACAATGCAATACAAAATAAATCAATAAAATAAACATGGTTAACACACAAATAATAAAATAATCAACACTTAAAATATTCATTCGCTGGCAGGCGAAAAATCAAGAATTTTTTTTTTCAAAAATTAAAATTTCCAAAAAAAAATATTTTCCAAAAATTGTTTCCTAAAAATTTTTAAATTCAAAAAAAATTTAAATTCATTAAAAGGTTTCCTCTACATTGAGACATTGTTTAACATTTGGTTTATATTGATCGAATAAACAAATTAAATTGCCTTCCTACTATACAAGCTTAGTGGGTGTATGACCTCATCAGCTGATCGAAACTAGGTCAAGTCCAAGACCCTTGACCTACATATGTTATGTATACTTTCTGAAAATACATTCAACATCAGTAATATCCTAACTGGAAACACAAAACATAATAAAATAAAATATTTAAAATTAACAAAATATTAATATAAATAATAAGCAAATTGACATTTAAATTATTCAAAATAAACAATTCTTAATTTTACATTACCAAATTCTATCAAAATTCTGTCACTGGTTTCAAAAAATAAAAGTTTTTTATCTTTATTATAAATCTCTTTCTTTCTTTAACAATCGTATTCTCCATTACTGCGGGTGATTTGAACTATTTATTCTCATTTAATGTACTACTTGATCGGTATACATATATAATCTTTCTCCCTTTGATTCTAACCACTAACAACTGTAACTCACATGACACCCATCTCTATCAAAATCTCTACTAATCAAGACACTCTAACCCCAACCTATCATTAAACTCAAATCGCCACCTTCTCTCTATATATAAAAAAAATACTCTCTACCCCTTTGTACATAGGATATGTGTTTCCCCCCCCAAAAAACTCAATTCCCTTATTTGGCCCCTGGATTCTACCTAAGGCGGCCCCTCCTCACTAAATTCGATTCTAATCCCGTCCCAACTTATCATTATGTTGCGGACTCCCACATTACACTACCCCCTACTACAAAATTGCCATCCCCAAAAAATCTCAATCTCATCACCTTACTACAACTACAACAAAATAACAACATCAATTATAAACAACAATATATCACTCAAAAACTCTACTATTATTCTCCACAACTACTGTGTCAACATCAGTGCTTCTCAAAATTCTATAATATTACATTACTCCAAAACAACATCGCATTATCTTCATTTCTACTATTTCAACGTTAACTTTGACTTCAACTTGGACAGATCTCTGTGTCCCATAAAATATTTATCACCCAAAACTATCTCTTGTTAACTTGCATAAATTATTACTTTACTTCTCACTTTATCAAATTATTTTTATCATTACTTTAATATAGCATCTGTAATACATTAAAACATTACATTGAACATTAATTACTTAGAACATTTATAAACCATTATACCAGTGCCATGTTATTGCTGATCAGCTGATCTCCTAACACACAATGAAAACACATCTCAAAATTGAACAAATTACATGAAATATATATATATTTATTTATCATTACTTCTCACCTCATTGTTTCCCCTCTCTGATTCTGATCATTTTGTGTTACCGCCTGCCAGACGATTTAATTTTTGGCTTAGTTTAAAATTACACACATAATAAAAACACATATTTCTATCAGTACCTATATCTAACGTACAACAAGAAAATAATACATTTAAAAGCATGTAACGAACACCTTATATTAAATGTCTGAGCAGCTAGTTACTTAACAGAGCACAAGCAATTTTATTGGATAAAAATTTGAAAAAAATAAAATTTTTTATGTTGTAAAATTTAAACTCGTAGCTCATCTGAGCCACCTCCAATCCACACACAAAATTTTAAAATTTATTATTAATAATTCCTATATCATCATTCAATTATTATTACAATTTTTTAATTATCTTTTTTATTGAACACAATTATTTCAAATAATCTCACTCTTGAATTAAAATCTTAGTTACCTGTAAACATTTTTATTATACATGATTCATATTGTAAAAGTTCTATACTTACAATCCATTTAACACGATATATACAAAACATAATCCCCATACCACAATACTTTCACCTCACCTCTGAAACATTTAACACAAAAATATTAGTTTACATCAAATAATTTATCATCTATTACCAAATTCCCATCTCGTAAAATAAATTAAATTCATTAAAAAAATTTAACTAATTAACCTTCAAATAATCAATCAAAATATTTAACATGTATCAAATTGTTTTAATTAAATTAATTACCAAAAATATAAATTATATAGTTATCGAAACAATTCCAATTAAGCAATTACTGTTTTCAAAATTAATTCTGATATTTATTTAACTTGCAAATGTTTCAATATTATTATTACAACAATCATCTTACGTACACACATTATTTACTTAACATTCCACAATGCACACAAATAAATTCACTATATTTTTATTTACAGACTTTTGTTATTTACTGTTCAGTTTTCCCACACTTCATTGTCCAAATTTGCCATGTCAAAAACCATAAAACATAATGTTTATCACTGTCTTTTATTGTTTTACAGTTTACCCTCCATCGTCCCAAATAAGTCTTGATTTTATACAACACTGTTGTTTTTTATTTACAAACAAATGGTTACTTTGTGTGTCATAACCAGAACAACCAAATTCACTCATTTTACCAGAATACTCATTCAACCAGTCTACATTAGGTATTTTTGTTACATCTCCGTCAGTAAATTCGCTCATTATCGGGTTAAATACTTTTGTCAACTCATTATAGTCATCATTACTCCAATATAGTTTTAAACTTTCATTCCATTCTTCATACTTTCTATTCAAAAAATACAATTCCGTTACTTTCTCCCTATAGAATTCTCTGTTTAATTCTCTCTCTTCATAATACCACACCACACTCTCACCTTTATTCCGGACAGAGGGTACACAATTACTCAACAAAAATAAACACCTCAATTCATCTATCAATATGGGACTCTGGCCCTTCAAAAACAACACTTGTGAATTCATTAAATAATCATCATCAATAATAAAGGGAAAATCTACCCCCTGTCTCCACTCTACTACAACATTATTTTTCCACACTCTCTCTACTTCATCAGTACACATTAACATCTCATAGTCACATTCCACAAACTCATCAGTACTCTCTGATATGACATTTTCAATTATATTATTATTCTCATTATTTTCAACAACATCATTATTATTTATTAATTCTTTATCTGGTATCGTATTTTTACATTCGTCACTACAATTTTCATTTGTTTTATTTTTCTCTAGATTCATCACAACTACTTCCATTCTCTCAACACTCTGGTCTAATTTATTCAAACTGGTTCTTATTGTTTCCTTATTATTTTCAAAACATTTATTCATTTCTTTAATTTGGTTTGTTAACTCATCAAAACTGTTCTTTTGAACCTCGAATTTCTCATTAAAATCCCTACTTTGTTTGTCTAATTTTATGTCATTACTGTCAAAACGACTATCAAATTTATTATTCATTTTTTCTAATTGATTAAGTATAATCCTCATTATATCATCATCCACCTTATTGTATTTTGTTGAGGTCGGGGTTGCTTGAATCCCTGAATCCTCTGTATTATCTTTTTCATTTGTGTTACTTGCATTCATAGTTTTGTCGTCTTGACCTACATTCGGTGTTGAATGTATTTCAAGACTATTCATCACAGCTGATTCGTCAAATCAGCTGTTTCGCTTATCACAGTCGAGTCGGAAAAATCGACTCCGTTCTCTGTATTTTCCATTATTATATTTTTAAATATGTACTCTGTTTCTTATGTGAACAAATATTCTTTACTTATTTTGCGTAACTTTACATAAGTACCTTCTGCGTATTTTCACTCAACCTCTAAATTACGCTTGTATCTTATTTGTAGGTATGGAATTTCATATTATTAAATTCGTTCCGGTTCGTGGCGCCATTGAGATGTTCTATATTAATACATAATAAAAATGCAAAATAAAAGTGAAGAAACTTCTACTTACCATCACTCATTAACCTCGGCTTCAGGGTTGCGTCATACGTACGTTAGTATACAGGCGTAATTTCTTAAGGTTGTGTGAATAATTTGCACAACACATATTTTATGAAGAGAATTATCTTTTACTTTAACTTTAAATCATTTACAATTTCTTTATATACTTTACTGCATCTGCTGTAATTTTGTGGAAACCTATTGCTTGGTTACATAATCAGCGTACGATAATCGTACTTAATCTAACTTATACTATCGCTTACCTTACTTTTTTATACACACACACTCAAAACTGCCCAGCCTGCATATTTTATACACTCACTCAAACACACACAAAATTTAGTTATCCCTTAACATTTTATAATAAAACCCCCCAACCCTTGCACTTAAACCGCCGGCCACGTGTTCGCGCGCGCACTCATCGTTTGTGTAATTTACTAGTTGGTTACTGTCCGAAAGTATCAACTTATCTCTTCTGCTTTTACAACTCGACCGCGGTCACATTAAAACTTATTGTTGTTACACCTTTTTACTGGAAAACTGAAAAAACTTAGGAGAGAGCTTACGCAGCTCCGTGCCGGCCGGCAACTATGGCGTAACTGGGCAGTGTGTTTCTCTGAGCGGGCGGAACTTCGTATTCACGGCCACCAGGTTTTAGTCGCCGTTCATACTTAATTTGTTGTTGCGTATTCCTTTTATGCATGGCACATGGTCGATATATGTGTGGTAACCGAGGACGATATTTGCATCTGCCACACTGATGTCACTAGTAGTAGGCGTGGCTTAACGACATTTCCTGTAGTTGGCTGGTTGCTGCTACAAACTGTTCGTTCCCTCGCCATGTTTTGCCTCGATGTTGGAGTTTTTACGGCGTCACTAACGGCGCCCCGTCTTGATGGTTACGTGCGGGCGTCGACACACATATACAGAGTTCTTAGAATTTTTAAGGTGGCGCATTCCTCAGCGAGTTACTCAACACAAACTGCGTCTTACTGCTTCGCTACACCGCTGTTTCTCACCACGTGTTCTGTTGTACTGGAAATAGCGTTCGCCGGGAAATAAAACTGTCACAATAAATTTATAAAATCCCACCCAAAATGAAATAAATAAAAATACAAATATCCCATACTGTAATGAATAAAATAACCCAAATTTTTGACACGTTACACCCAGACGTTTCGACGTGGTATTCGCCTGGGTAACAAAACCAAAAAGTAAGTGTTCATAGTGGAAGTTTAATATATATATATATATAATATTAAAATGAATGAAGAGGATGTATCAACAAGATAATTATAAGTTATTATAATACTATATTGTGCTCTCGACTTGCTCAGATATTCTTTTAAAATGCATTTTTTTTAAATTATTACTTTGTGTACGTAAATATCAATAAAATAATGAGGAAATATCAGTTAAATCTCAAATCAATAAAATATCTATAATACGAGGGGGGACCCAAAAGTAACGAGAATTTTTTTCTGGCAGTTGGTAGAACGCTAGTTCCGACTTCTCCCGCTAGGTGCCTTCACTAGACACCATTTTGTACCAGTTGTCCTAGCGGCATTGTTGTGGAAACATTAGCGCGGTCAGTGTGACTATTTTTTGTAAGCGCTGTTTCACGTTTTCGGCGTTTTTTCAATGGCAGACATTAAATACCAACGTGCTAACATCAGGTTCTGTTTCCTGTTAGGGAAATCAGCAGCAGAAACTGTCGCAATACTTCGGATAGCTTATGGGGAGGAAGCTTTGAACCAGGCAAGGATTTATGAGTGGTTTTCTCATTTTAAAAGTGGTCAAATGTCAATTGAAGACGAACCACGACCGGGACGTCCCTCGACTTCCAAAACGGACGAAAACATTGAAAAAATCCGTGTTGCGATCATGTTTGATCGTCGTAGAACAATCGATGAATTGGAGGAAATGACTGGAATATCCTGGAGTTCATGCCAACAAATTTTGACTGAAGATCTGAAGATGAAACGTGTTGCAGCAAAATTCGTTCCGCATGTGCTTTCTTGTCGGCTCAAAATCCTTTCGAAAAGTTTATTAGCTGCAGAGATAGTTTATGTTCATGAAACTAATTTATAGCAGCCGAAGTATACTTCAGAAAGTGTAAGGTAATTTACTTATTTGAAGACGACTGGACGTTACCTTAAGGTGGAAATAAAGATAGTATTAATTGATAGGTATGAAGTATAATTAGTATTAATTTCATTAGTAATATAATGCAGACATTATCAAAAAGTAATTTCAATTTGGATATGTGGTTCTTCGTTGTGTGTTGATGACATTATTCAAAAGCTTAATTACTCGATTGTACGTGAAAACATCTTCCGTCACACAGAAAGATGGGCTCTCTAGCCCGCCTTTCTGCTCGTCTATCTGCCCATTCGGAGGTTATATTTTTTGCTAGCCCTTCACAAGACACACACATCCACAAACGTGTGTAAACACATGCATGCACACAAATATGAAAAACTTAAATAATCTGGAGGGGACCTCGGTTTTCTACTGCCTAAGGGCTTCCAAGATGGTTAATCTAGCATTGGATGTGATAATTCCTGGGGAAGTTCTTTATTTTACCTAGTGGTTATCTCAACATTACATACTGTATAGCATAGCTTGAATAAGTTAAACTACGCAAGAAAAGTAGATTTTTAAAAGCCTTCCAATGCCTTGTCAAATACTGCACAAAACCTGATTACTGCTCACCGATTTTTAATTTATCTGATAGATATTGGGGGGGAGCAGGATCCCTCCCTTGCCACCCCCCCCAATCCCGCCCCATGTTGTTACCGTTTGTGCAAGGACATGGAGGGTACACAACCCACAAAGTCCTGATTTAAAATGCACTTTAGTGAAGAAACATCAGGCCTAATCGACACATTAATAAAATCAAATTGATAAAAGCTAAAATGTTGTTATTTAATATTACAAAATTAGTGGTACACTAGCTGGAAACTTACAGTAGCCTATCTCCCATTTTGTATCCCGATTAACAGAACGAGCGTATAACAAGAAAGTAATAATGTTAAAAAGTGCCGATTATAATGATGTCGATAGTAAAAGCAAAAGAGAAAGCCAAATAAGCCTCAATTATTAGGCGTAACATAGTTTTATAGATTCAAATGTGCCACCAGGAATCGCACCCTGGAAGACTATTCCAATTGGCTATAGTTATCAATCAGGATACGGACTGTGACATTGATGATAGCCAGTCTTATGCAGTTTAATAATGATAAGATAATTTAAATATAAGATTCCTTGTTTGTCTTAATTTAACTTTTACATCTTAATATGATTTACTAATTGTATTTAACTAGTTACTTGCCCTGGATTTTCTAATACAATAGTCAATTTCTTACAATTTGTTGATTTTGGATTTATACAGTTAGGCATTTTCTAGGCCTAAGTAGGAATTGGCTATATCTTCTTATTTTACACAAATTAAAGATTATTTTACATCTACATATGTGTTGCTTGGTGTCACTTATGATTTGTTTACTTTTTGAATTGATTTGAGCTGTTTTATAATAATTGTATGTTCTTATTACTTTACAAAATCATGGCCTGTCTATTATGCTCTAATTTCTTTTCCTGTATTATTATGTTTGTAAGAATTTATCTCCTTACTTATCTATATTGCCATTTTTTATAACTTGTCTATCATTTAATATTACTAATAAAACATAACACAAAATTTAGGTTTATGGTCGGTATACTTTTTTCAGCCATATTCCTTCTCATTAACTTAATTGAACAAATCTTTTAACAGTTACTATGCTAATCTTGTTTATATTTAGTTTATTCTTAATTATTTTGGTGACTAACATTATAACACCATTTACTTTATCTTACTAATTATCCCTTTGAATGTAGGATGTTTTACTTATTTTGCACTTATATTCTTTAGTATATTTTTCTTCTAAACTTTACTCTATATTTTTTCTCTACCTAACCATTGTACACTAATATTTTTAATCATTATGGGATTTTTACCCTGAATACCACTGTATTCCTAATGTACAATCACTCTTAATTCTAATAACAATAATATTCTTATTCTTTGGTATTTTTCACCATTAAACTGTAGTGTTAATCACTGGTTTTAGGTGTCTATACCTATCTGTTGGGTTTTCTATTTATTTTGGGTTTACACTGGCACTTTGCACTTTTTTATTGTACTTGAGTGTTACTAGTGGTTATTCCCTTATATCGAATTCTCTTTACTCACTTAATCACCTGCACTCCCTACCTATCTCTCACTTCTGGGTTTTTTATTGTTTTATTCACAATTATTAGTTATACTGTTAACAAGTTTCATGTTCTGATTCTCTTATCATTATATAGTTATTCATAACATTTAATATCTATTTCTTTGGTTAGTGTACTTTAGTTCATATTACTTTATTTGATTTTAATATTTATCATTTACATTTATTATTTGTTTGGGTCTTTTTCATCATCATTTGAGTTTAATATTTCTCATTTTCTTTTCTTTATTATTTGTTTGTGTCTTTTTATACCTTCTCATTTTATTTTCTTTATTATTTGTTTGTGTCTTTTCCATATACCTTCTCACTGGATTTTCTTTATTGGATCAATCACTTGGGTTGGGTCATAGTCATTTGTCTCGTCATAGTCATTTTATTTTCCTTCATTTAATATAGTTGATTCATAGTTTTTTCCCTGGTATTGGGGTGGCTTTTTGTGTTGTAACATATATATATTGTAGCATGACAGATAATCCACTTAATAAAGATTACAATATGATCATAATTAAATATCAATTACATTAAATATCAAGAAAAATTCAAATGAAAACAAATAAATATCAAAATAAAATACCACCATAAAGGGAAAAAGTAAAAGTAAAGAACCACAATGCAACAAAAATGTATAAAGAAAAATAAACCCCAAAAAACTAAAATAAAATAAGGATAATACCCAGGTAGGATAGGAGTAGGTAAGGAAGATACCCCGAACAAACCAACAGACATGAGAAAACAATATTACCTGGAAGAAACCAAGAAAGAAGAATTTTGAAGAAACAAAATTGTAGGATGGGAGGACTACAAGATATACCCAAGGGAAACCTATTAAGAAGAATATAACAAACCCCGCAAGAGATTAAATGTCACAAAAGAAAGTATAACACCCAAAACCTGATATTAATGTAAGATAGTTGTAAATAAAAGTGTTTAGTGTTGTAAGTAGAAGTGCACCCACTAAAGTTATTGTATAACGGAATAAACAAATCTTCATAATCCCTTATAACTAAGATTTTGGTCTTGGAGTATTGTAAAACTCAATTAGAGATAAGATCCAAAAATAAGTGAACAGGTGCAAGTTATTTCAGTGTATTATATAAACTTCAAGTAGAAGTGTGACTAATACTTCAACTAAGTACATGTGTACAATAAAACAACTTTAAAGTTTTCAATTACTACAGAATAAAATTTTATAAAATATTCTTATGAAAACAATTACTAATGTTTCTAAGAAGGTGCCACTTTTTATCAAAAAACCTTCATTAAAATGTAAAGGATAAAGTGAGAGCAGGTGGTGAATAAATAAAGTGACAGGGGATAAATCTTTAAATACCAAAATAAAAACAGATAAGACTACAACCAAAATAAGTTTAAGAAATAAATAAAAAAATAAAGGGCTTGTTATGTTTATGTTAAAGCCCATGAACACATAATTCAATGTGGTGCATAAGAATATAAGATTTTGTTATTATTATAAAAATGTATAATATATTTAATAGTATTAATCCAGACTAAAATGTCTAAGTATGAATACCATACTCTTTTTATAAAATGTTTATTATATGTTACTAGTAGTAGTTAAAACTAAAATGTCTGAATTTGAAGACCATATTGTTAATTTCAAATATTGTTTAGGTATTATGAGTGTGAATCCGATACTACATGTTCTATTAGTTAATTAAGGAGATTTTAATTAATATTGTATTAAAATAAGAAAGTCAGAAGGGGTATAAACACAGTATTATTCAAAAACATTATATGTAAAACCAGAAAAATCTAGGCCAAATAGGAAACTCCAACACCCTTATAATTGTTAATTAAGTTAAATAAAACAGTTAAACTGATGGAATTTAGATAAGGTGAATCAGTCACCAAATACTATGACTAAAAATATACTTTAAAAGGATAGTGTAAAAGGATATATAAAATTATTGAAAAAATTGCAAATGTAATAACTAAAATTTCAGAGTGGGGAGTCATAAATTCATGAATTATATTTAAAAGGATAATCAATTGATAAAATTGCAAGAAATTAAGGAAGGATAAACATTAATGTCAATCTGACATTTATTATAGTCATAATTATAACATATAAAATGGCTAAGATATTTCAAAAAACGAAGGAAGTAAGACAGTTCTATATTAACGTTCGTAGTGTCCGGTTGAGTAAGCTCTCGCTACATAACAACCTATATCGGAACCATTAATGGCGTATAAAAGTTGAACTTAGCCTACAGTAAAATTTTGAGAATTTAGACAGAACACTTTTAAACCTTAAATTCAGTGAAAATTAACCACTACAAACATTGAATCAAGTGAATACACCACCGAAACTAGTTAATAAACCACATGAACCTCTAACACTAATAATTCCAAATAACTAACACGAACTTTATAACACCAGTAACTTAACATTATCATATACATTTTTCTCGAGTGAATAACAGAACATTGAACGAGAGATACTACAACAACACCAGAATTATTAATCACTACTGCGAAGACGAGGAAGCATTGGAAAGGCAGCTTTATTGGAAGAAAATTTCAGCGACACGATTCCTGTTTTACATCAGCAGCTCCGAAGCGGCCATTTTGACTCCCGGCATTCAAAGCGCCCACAACGACTAGTATTCATCAACTCTTCATTGGTTCGAAATTTCATTTTATAAACATTATATATTATCAACTAACTTTGTAATTTTTAAATATTAAGCTTTTTTAATTGTAAATGTTATACTTTCTAACCTTACCCCTTCTCTGACTATTAATTATAACCATTCAAAGAACCTGAAAAATTAATATTAAATAACCTATGTACCAACAATCGATCGCACTGTGAACGAGTCGAGCATTATATGACAATCGATACCTTTAACATTTGTCAATAAAATTTAGAATTTCTACAATTAGGTTTAAAATTTATTTATAAATTTAATAAATAGAGTTAGTGAACAACAGGACTACAAGAAAGGCGGCCATTACTCAAGTGGAAGTAATACATACGGAGAAGAAGAAATACCGCTAATCGATCAGTGAATGAGACAATCCTGTTAATGCTGAATTTATTTCCAGTAAACCGTAAGTGATATTAGTAACAAAATTGACACAAAGGAATTTAAAATTTTAACACCATACAATTACAAGAATTATTTACTAAATTATTAAACATTAAAACAAATTTAAATAACATTTTTTTTCAAAATTTAAATAACACAAATTTTTTTATTTTGTAAACGAAACACGAAATTTATTAGTTTCGTTACAATATATTGTAACATTATATTTGGCATAGCTTGATATGGTACCAGGTTTAATGAAGATCATGGATAAGAAACTGAACAAGAAGAAACATATCTTTTAAAAATGATAGTGAAGATGAACAAATGACTACTTTAGACTGACTTGTACTATAACTGACCGTACCGGTACCCAAATTAATGTTTAGGTAAAGTGATGCAAAATACCCCGATGATGACATGAAGTTCAAATAATTAAAATAATAATACTTATAAAGACAGACAGCATTATGTACCATTACTATAAGTAAACAAATGGTTTTATTAAATGTATCAAAATATAAAAATAATCAAAATACAAATTGAAGGATAATAGGCCCAAATATACAATATAATGTAAAATAATATATTAGTAAATTGTTAACTAAATGATATAATGAAATAATACAACAAAACAATTATTATAGATACATGGAAACATGCAACTAACTGTAAGTAATAGTGGACATAATGTTATCAAGAAAATAATGTATAATCTAATAATAATTCTCAAGTGTATAAAAAGAAACAGAAAAAGTACCTAGTACAGGAATAGCTGAACTACCTAAGAAAAATGGAAAAAAGTAGAAAATCGCTATTAAATGATTAAACTTTCCTTTTTTATGTTTAAAAAATAAGATTAAGTTGTGTTGATGTTATTTATAGTTTTATTAAGTAATGAGTGTATGATATGCCTTATGCAGGATGTATGTAACCAGACATATACAAATTGTTTAATCACAAAATGTGAATTATGTTTTTTTATAATGTTACAGTAATAATTATTGTTATATTTTTAAATAATAATACTAATAGAGTTATAGGGAGTAGTTTTGATGGTAGTTGCATAGTCAATAGGTGTTACAACAACAGAAAATAGAAATTTAACATGTCAAGACATAGGCCTATAAAAACTTTGGAATTTTGTAAATTTTAGGAAATACAATTAGAATTTTATAAAACAAATGTTATAATAGGGATAGGTTTATAGTTAATAGTATACACAACAAATATGGAATCGAAATAATCAGTTTTAAGTTATTTAAGAAAAATTCAAATAGCAAAAATGTAACATCAGTATTTCTTAAGCAAAAATAGGCATGTTTGGTGTCTATATGTCACAAATGTTAAGACCAAAATAATGATGCTATTAGTTTTAAATTCCCAATCAGTACAAAAAAGTTATACTAATTTAAAAGTTTTTGACCAAATTCAGACATTGAAATAATGAATTTGTATGACAATGTATATCTGAATCAACCAACCAGATTTCAAGTTTTACCTTAGCAACCGAAAATTGAGATAAATAAAATAGGAACTTTTTTAACAACCGTCATTGAAGACAGATGCGTTATAAAAGCGTCTCAGATAATTACATTTTAATTAGTGAAAACACATACCAGACTTAGTAAAACGAATTGGTATAGTCAATACAAAATATTATAATAACAAAAGAACATCAAGAATTTAATTCAGAGAATTTAGATCCGGGGAGAAGAAGCAAAGAAGACTTGGACCCTATCTTCGTCCTGGAAGAATAAAGAAGAGGATCTGGGTGAATTTGAACAATTTATCATCTTATGTGACAACACCTACACTTGTGTACACAACTATTTAGGAATTAAACGATAAATAAAACTACAGACACTATTCTACGCCAACAATAAAGAACACTTGAAAATAACACCAATTGAGTATTACACCTTTTTTGAACACCATAAAAACTTTAACGATAACTAATAAGCATCTAAACTGTTCATAACCTATAATAGTGAGTAACACATACACGACTACCAGTTTGCACTATACACATCAAAACCTTGTAATATCCTTATATTGTGAAGTTTGTATTTTGATTTTAAGAGTTGTATTATTATAACAATAATTTCCGAACCAAATACGCCCTGAGATTATTTATTTCATTGAAATAAAAACAAACTGCATCATTCTTTTGCTTGTCGAATCCAGCATAGAGCATAATATTTTAGCTACTACCAACTTATGAATAATGACGCATGATTTTGTCATAATTTGTAATTACAGTAAAGAAAAACAAGAAGTAATTAATCAATACTTCATTTGAATAAAGATTGTTAAAATGAATATATCTGTTTGGTGTTATCTTTGCATTATTATTACTGTTTCAATTAAGAATTACGATAACATAGCACAGCGGACGGAGCAACTGTTGGCAACTCCGAGTGACGTCATTGGGACTGGATGCATAGTGGGAGCGAGCGGCAGAATACAACCGTAGCATAATAATTTATCGTTCAACATACTTATTTGTTACAATATATATATACATATATATTGCAATGAAACACAGGATCCTGATAAGCAGTGCAGGCTTGTGTAATACACAGACGATAAACATTCATGTCTAAATTGGTAGTTTGTTAGATTTGGGTTTTTGTTATATAAGTTTTGTATTTTAGAAAGGATAAGGAATTAGGCTTAGTCAAACTGTGTATTATTTTATATGTTATTTATTCATGTACTATGTCTGTGGAAATGTGCGCGCGTGCACGAGTGATAAACGTTTCTCTGGCTGAGCGTGATATATTTGTCATATCGTTGTGACACTTGAACTGAACGTAAGCTACTGTAGTAGTTACAGTTCCTGTATTTTTCCGATCTATTAAATGACGTTAAAATATGATTTCATTAAAATATAAAGTTGTTGTAAAACGCATTTCTGCATGGGATAAAGGTATTCAGAGATTACCATCTATGCATGCTCTTGCAAAGTCGATGCACTTTACAGCATGAAAAATTGGCAAGTCATGTTCAAAGTAACCATGTGACTTCCTTCCACCAATAAAATGCTGGAAGGAAGTCGGATTTTCTTAAGCCTGTTGCTACACAGTTAGTTCGCCTCTTCTAGCTATCACGATCAGAGCATGCAAGTCTTGTGCAAGATTTTCCGCTTGCAAGAATTTGCTAAGTCTTTTCGGCGGTAGTAACGAGTGAGAAGGCTCAGAACTGTTGGTGTAACACATCGCTACATACAGTATTGTTATTAGAATATTGCGTGTATAAATAAGTGTACTTGAACTGTGCTACTGTGTGAGGTACTCTGCAGTACCAGTAATATTTCATAATTACTTAGTAATAAAATTTTGTCATCATTAGTTTCCGGGTGAGTGGAAGATTTCCGCATAGGGAGGTCTGCTGATCGCGGTAGACCCAGTGGTACGCGTGAACACTTGAAGAGTCAGGATTGGTATAAGCCTAATATACCGTTTCTAAGTAAAACTCACTGTGACCTGAGATACTTATAAATTGTAAATTCTGTATGAAGTTTTAGAAGTAGTATCAATAGAACCGTTGTGGTGTGCGAAGCGTCAGTGTCAATGTTGGAATCCAGGACACCAGCCCAGCTGGAAGCTTTACCAGGGTGAACCATCTGTCATCGTACTCCACGCCTGACGACTCAACGACACAGCAAAGCCCCCTCTTTTTCATCGACATCGCCGTGGGAAGCATCATCATCACATATGTAATGTACCACATCACGTATATGAACAATAATTAACACTTTAAAAGACTATATCTGAAACACTACCATTATTATGCTTGTCAAATATATCATATAAACAATTACATATGTCTTGTATGCAATAAATAATCTTAAACCCTCCAATATAGACTTTTGCATTAAGATACACATACTACCATATCCTATGCGCCAATAGTTAAGTTGTTTGTGTTGTCGCAATATATATATATATATATATTACTATAATACTTATAACTATTTTACCTCAAGATGTATTTTTTCCTTTAGGGACATGTTGCGGGAGATCCTGTTCTCCCATCTTTCCCGATGGGAGAACAGGATCTCCCGAAACATGTCCCTAAAGGGAAAAATACATCTTGAGGTAAAATAGTTATAAGTATTATAGTATTATATACATCAAGAAACGGACTGCAGCAGAAAGTGATTGAAATATATATATATATATATATATTGCAACGATACAGCCATACGCTGTATTAGGCATTAATTTAAATAAATATAAATTTTGTATAATTTGTATAAGTTACGGGTAAATGGACAGGTCTGAGATTGCAAAAATATTTCATTGTTAGATTAGGGGAGAAATTAACCTGTTTCGACAAGCAGTGAACACCTGCTCAATTGTATGTGTGTTACACGTGTATCTTGTGTGTGTTAGTGATGCAGGCAAAGACAGGAATCTCAGGAACCCGCCCCAAGTAATTAAATAAATAATCATTTTAATTCACTGAGCAAAAACTAATTAGTGTATGACCAAACCAAAGGCACCAAAGTGTGTGTAAAATTTATAGTTATCCCCAGTGAAAAGATGACGTTAATAGAACACGTTATGCGAAGACAGTGCAAAATAAACGTGCTAAAAAATACGCAAATTACCCTAAGACGCACAAATTAATATAGTGAGTGCTTAATCGAATTAGCTATGATTTGTGTATCTCGATTCCGTGCAAAACATTGCTATTTGCTAATAATTGCAAATAGCCTAGATAAAAAGGTTCAGGAGTGGGGGCTGTCACGAGATATGCAGGTATCGACAGGATGATTTTGGAGCCGACTGGCGCGGAATCTTGAGAGGGTTCGTTCAAACACCCTTCTCTTCATTTCAAGACACAGTTGCAGTCGGACATGCTGTCCTTCGGCAAAACAGTTTATTTTTATTCTATTACAAGTCGCAGTAACAAATGAAATAACGTTCGTTAAATTCATGACAACATTACGGAAAAAGTAAATACCGCAATAGTAAGTCTACCAAGAGTACATACGGGAAAGCTGCTGTAAGAGCGACGCTGGACTCTAGACGTATCCAGGAACATGCTGCTGTAGAGCGACGCTGGACTCTAGACGTATCCAGGAACATGCTGCCGTAGAACGACGCTGGACTCAAGACGTATCCAGGAACACATGCTACTGTAGAACGACGCTGGACTCTAGATGTATCCAGGACCACGCCAGGACAAGAGGAATGGAAAACTAACTCTGGACAACGCTGGACCCCAGACAACAGTCGTAAGATCATCAGAAATCGAAGTGACATGAGTAATGCATTTTAAATGATTTGTAAAAAAAGAGCTCATAAAGACGAATTCAAAAGACAGTAAATTAAAACAAGGAAAAGTTTATACTTAGTAATAATATGTTAAAATGTAAATAAATGTTTAGTCGTAAGAATGAGCGATCACATATATTGCGACAGTACAAATAAGTGATGTACTGAGCATGAAATATAAAAATTTAAATTTACTTAATAAACTGTAAATAATTAATAATATATTAGAAATAAGCATGTTATGGATTGCAAGCTTGACTCAGACAAAAATATGAACAGGTGTTTCGACCTGAATCAACGTGCACACACACACAAATGTAACTGAAAGTGTGTACACCAGTATTTTTCTAGTGTGTGTGAACGCAGGTCTCTGCAGGCAAGTTTGCCACCCCAGTATGAATAATTGCACAATGACTGTTTTTCCGTAATTATTCATAAACTAGAATTAAGAATTAAAATCCAAAAGCACCATAAAATGTAAATAAATTTAATAAATACTGTGTGCGAAAACCACGCGAAAGTGACACGCCGCACAAGTGCAATAGTGAAATAACTGTGTACAAATCAAAAGGGTTAAGTTGCAATGTCCAAAATTACAATGAACATGTGTTGTAAAATTAGTTATAAGATAAGTATAAAAAAAAATATTTACAGGACTCTGCAATTCGCAGAAATATAAAAAATAGCGAATTTGACAAAGAGTGGGGGAACTGACGCCAAAGACAGTTTCTAACATGTCGATTTTGTATCACTGAAGGGTGTCGACCAAGACATGGGTATAAATAGGACACGCAAGCTTCAGTGGTTCTCTTTCTTGAATCATCCACGATGCAGCGGGAGCTTATGCCCGTCAGCACGGCATATTTATTAATATTTTTATAAACAGTTTAAATTGCCAGTTATGTACAAATACGTAACCAAGCTATAAGACAAACATTGCAATTAATAACAGCACTACTGAAGAAGTCCATAGCGATACGACGCTGGACAAGAGAAGAAGTTCTATAGCGATACGACGCTGGACAAGAGAAGAAGTTCTATAGCGATACGACGCTGGACAAGAGAAGAAGTTCTATAGCGATACGACGCTGGACAAGAGAAGCAGTTCCATAGCTATACGACGCTGGACAAGAGGAGAGGACGAGAGAGTGAGAGACAGCCGACGCTGGACAAGAGGAGAGGAGAGACAGCCGACGCTGGACAAGAGGAGAAGAGAGACAGCCGACGCTGGAGGCGAGACGAAGATGAACACCGATGGAACAAAAAATGATCGAGTATGATTGACGACAATAAGGTGATAGACAATTTATTCATATCTTAATCATACACAGTATACAAAGACAGTTAAAGACATTAATATTTTATTTAAAAATAAGAGTAATATTTCTTGTATAGTAGAGTTAAAACTCATAGATGTTTTAGAAATACGATTAACGTAACAAGTATCAAATTAATATGATATAAAATGATTACAAAGAATATAAATAAAAACAATTAGTATTTGAGAAAACAGTACTGCGAAGTAATAACTATTAATCTTTTGAGTACGTACCATATATAGAAAAAAGATTTAAAAATTGATTTTGAAACATATTAATAGACTGAGTAGTCTAAAAATGAGATTTTTCTTTTATATACTATTTAGTAGCATAGAATGTTTAGTTAGTAAGGATGTATATATCTTAAGCCTTACGACATTATAACAAATAATAACTAATGTTTTTTAAATCGAAGTCAGTGCCATGTGCACATATTTTTTTTTATAGTATCAAATAAATTTTAATTACTGTTTCAAGTTCCGTAGAGTTCTTATTGCAGATACACCTGACCCCCTACTTAAATGTTATATGTTTAAAGAATTTGTCAATCTTGAACGTGAGACCGTTCACACCTATTTATGTATATGTAACGTTGTTTAAATTTGGTGCTCCAAGATCGAAGGACTCCACAAATTTAAATTAAATTAAATTTGCCAAATTGTCACGTTATTTAAATTTGTCGCCCTAGACGTGAGGCACGAGATGCCTAAATTTACGTACAAAAATTTGTATACATACAATATAATATTATGCAACTTTAGCAAGGTTGTAATGTAACATAAATTGTCGCCCTACACGTGGGGCCCAACATGCCTAAATTTATGTAAAAAAAAAATTTGTGACATAAATTGTAGATCATGAATGTATGACCCGATACCCATCATTTGACTATTAAAATTTTTTTTTGTAGCTAAATGGTTGCTCTAAAATATATAAAGAGTGTTAAATGAAAAATGTATAATATGTAATTATTATTTGTAGTAAACAGTAACTGAATGTAATGTTAATTGTTGTGTAATCACACAGCTGGCGCCCACGAATAATATTTTTTGTCTATGTAACAGGTGTAACTGTAATGAGTATTAATAATAACTATTAATAAAAATACAGAAATAAATAAATAAGTAGGGAACGGTTATCAATAATAATTTTTAAATAATTACTATTAAATAAATATTTTAATAATAATTATTCAACATGGCAGAACCAGGAGGGTTGAATTTAGAAGCATTTAAAAATACGATACTGGCCATGATGGACGAATTAGTCATAAAACAAGCTGAAAAATTTAAAGAAGAGTTGAAAGAGGAGAATGTCAAACAAATAAGAAAAATAGATGAAATAAGTACAAAACAAACAGAAAGTTTAGAAAATAAATTAGAGCTACAGTCCGAAAATTTTAGACAGGACACCATAAAAATTACAGAGAGTCTAGAAGAGTTAAAAATTGATAAGATTGAAATAAAACAAAGTATAATTAACGGTACTGCACAGTTAACCGAAAAAATTGTTAATACAAATGTACGTATTGACACGATCGCAGAAAATGTCTGTGGAATAATTAATAAACAAACGGAGCTAATATGTGAAAAGATAGTATGTGAAGAATTCATACAAATTGAAAATGCATGTGTAATTACTAATGATAATTATAAAAAAGTAATTAACATTAAGGAGGAGAAGCAAATAAAGGTTAATAAAACATACCTTATTAATAGCGATATTCCAAGTGTGAGGCACACACACAATAGTAAATCACACAAGATGACACATTTGAAACACATAAAACACCACACTTACGGAGATAAATATCACTGTAGGCCTAACAAGAAACGTAGTAAGTTATCTAGACGAAACACTACGCAAAATTGTGGTAAATATGATGTTAGATATACGCACGATAATTATGGTAACGATAATTATAACTGTAAGTATGAAAACTACAGAGGTTATCATAAACAACGTATGAAAAAACCGTCGACAGCTGTTTATATGGGCCTCAAGCAGACTGAACATACGCAATGCATTCATGATGAGAGAATTATGGAATGTGACCGTTACGAGAGAAAGAGAGGCAAGATGAAAACATTGCTCAATGAACAGGTGACTTCTACGATAAACACAAACGTTCACAAGGTGAGTACGCACACAAACAAGGGATTAATACAATGGAACGCAGACGTTGTTTATACGAGGGTGAGAATAATAGTAAACGCGGCGACTACGCTACAAAGGAACAATATACGTCCGGTAGACTATGGACAATGCAATTGTTATAAAGAGGGGTGTAAGTTCTAACTACACACTGAACTCAATACCCGAATGGAATGAATAATTATTTTTAAATGAGAAAAATAATATAACTATTAATTATTAATAATAAGAAATAATATAGTAATGATATAAGAGAGTATAATTAAGAAATGTTATAAGGAATATTATTTGAAAGGGTTAATTAAGAAATGTATTAGTGATGGTAAGGAATGCTATTGTAGAGAAATATTTAAGAAAGTAATGGTAAAAGATGTTATTGTTGTTATAAATATGAAGAAATGGTTACGATGAGCAATAATTGCCATAATTATTAGAACGGCTGATCAAGCGAACACTTATCGAAGATACAAGGACACAGAAGAAAGCGAGAGTGAAAAGTCATAAGGGCAGAGACTACTTAGGATTAAGGACTTCGAGAAAAATATCGTTGTTTTCCAAGACAGTTCCTCTGTAACCGATCATGCGACACACTACGAGCTAAAAGAGTATTCTGTTACGGAAGTGTATTTCAAGAAAGTTGTAGCGATCAGAAAGGTAATGTTAAAGAAATGTAATAAAAGGTAATGAATGTTAATGTAGTGTATAAGTAATGTATTAGATAAAGTAATGTCATGTTAAGAAAAGAGCTAAGGAAGTTTAGAAGCGAAGGTAAGAATGTATGAGTAAGTTAATGTAAAATTAAGGACCGAATTTACACACATATGTAGGAATGCAGAGTATACAGAAGGAAAACAAAGGAGAGCTAATTGCAGTGGATTTTCTGGGACCATTACCACGATCAAGTCGAGGTGTGAAGCACATATTGATATGTATCGATGTGTTTTCCAAGGCAGTCCGACTGTACCCAATTATGCGACCCACAACCAAAGTTGTTCTAAAGATACTACTGCAAAAATATATTCCGTTATATGGAAAAATGAAGAAGATACTCAGTGATCAAGGTGTGCAATTCCAAAGTGAAAAATGGGAGAGGACGTTAAGGGAAAATGGAATACAACCAGTACTCACATCCATAAGACATCCTCAAGGAAACCTTGCTGAGAGAGTTAACAAAGAATTAGGTAAATATTTACGAATATATTGCCATAATGAACACAATAAATGGGCAGAATATTTACCATTTATTGAAAAAGCCATTAACGAAAATTATAGTGAAGCAACAGGATACACTCCAATGGAATTAGAAGAAGATAAGAAGCCAACCAGATTTTGGACTAAATATCTAAACAAACCTAATAACCAAAATGTACCTGTACCAATAAGTGTGAAAATTGAATACGCAAAGCAACGAATAAGAGAGAGAGGTAACAAGAGAATAGAGAGATTTAATCTAACTCACAAGTTACAACAATTCAACGTGGGAGAAAGTATACTACTCAAAGCAAATCCAGTGGGAAAAAGGAGTGATAATACGGCGAAGAAATTCTTCAGACTTTATAATGGACCGTATACGTTAAGACAGCGAGTGGGACAGAACACTTTCATTGTATATGATGAGATACAGAAGAAAGAAATTGGTAAATTCCACGCAACGTCATTTAAGAAGTTCTACACATAAAACAGAGGTCATTGAAACCAGTCAAATCAGCTGTTTGCAAAGCCACCCTAATTCAAGGTCGCGAGCAGTGAGCGTACGAAAGAGGGGAGGTAAGACATTTGTATACACTCCTATTAAGGGTGAAATGACGAATATTATTCTTTATTATTTGTTATATTTTTTTTGCAAATAATAATAATAAATAAATAGATAAAAAAAAAATTTATAATAAATAAATTTATTAAAATTTTTTTTGTTACCAAGCAGAGGAATAATGCGACAGTACAAATAAGTGATGTACTGAGCATGAAATATAAAAATTTAAATTTACTTAATAAACTGTAAATAATTAATAATATATTAGAAATAAGCATGTTATGGATTGCAAGCTTGACTCAGACAAAAATATGAACAGGTGTTTCGACCTGAATCAACGTGCACACACACACAAATGTAACTGAAAGTGTGTACACCAGTATTATTCTAGTGTGTGTGAACGCAGGTCTCTGCAGGCAAGTTTGCCACCCCAGTATGAATAATTGCACAATGACTGTTTTTCCGTAATTATTCATAAACTAGAATTAAGAATTAAAATCCAAAAGCACCATAAAATGTAAATAAATTTAATAAATACTGTGTGCGAAAACCACGCGAAAGTGACACGCCGCACAAGTGCAATAGTGAAATAACTGTGTACAAATCAAAAGGGTTAAGTTGCAATGTCCAAAATTACAATGAACATGTGTTGTAAAATTAGTTATAAGATAAGTATAAAAAAAAATATTTACAGGACTCTGCAATTCGCAGAAATATAAAAAATAGTGAATTTGACAAAGAGTGGGGGAACTGACGCCAAAGACAGTTTCTAACATGTCGATTTTGTATCACTGAAGGGTGTCGACCAAGACATGGGTATAAATAGGACACGCAAGCTTCAGTGGTTCTCTTTCTTGAATCATCCACGATGCAGCGGGAGCTTATGCCCGTCAGCACGGCATATTTATTAATATTTTTATAAACAGTTTAAATTGCCAGTTATGTACAAATACGTAACCAAGCTATAAGACAAACATTGTAATTAATAACAGCACTACTGAAGAAGTCCATAGCGATACGACGCTGGACAAGAGAAGAAGTTCTATAGCGATACGACGCTGGACAAGAGAAGAAGTTCTATAACGATACGACGCTGGACAAGAGAAGAAGTTCTATAGCGATACGACGCTGGACAAGAGAAGCAGTTCCATAGCGATACGATGCTGGACAAGAGGAGAGGACGAGAGAGTGAGAGACAGCCGACGCTGGACAAGAGGAGAGGAGAGACAGTCGACGCTGGACAAGAGGAGAAGAGAGACAGCCGACGCTGGAGGCGAGACGAAGATGAACACCGATGGAACAAAAAATGATCGAGTATGATTGACGACAATAAGGTGATAGACAACTTATTCATATCTTAATCATACACAGTATACAAAGACAGTTAAAGACATTAATATTTTATTTAAAAATAAGAGTAATATTTCTTGTATAGTAGAGTTAAAGATCATAGATGTTTTAGAAATACGATTAACGTAACAAGTATCAAATTAATATGATATAAAATGATTACAAAGAATATAAATAAAAACAATTAGTATTTGAGAAAACAGTACTGCGAAGTAATAACTATTAATCTTTTGAGTACGTACCATATATAGAAAAAAGATTTAAAAATTGATTTTGAAACATATTAATAGACTGAGTAGTCTAAAAATGAGATTTTTCTTTTATATACTATTTAGTAGCATAGAATGTTTAGTTAGTAAGGATGTATATATCTTAAGCCTTACGGCATTATAACAAATAATAACTAATGTTTTTTAAATCGAAGTCAGTGCCATGTGCACATATTTTTTTTATAGTATCAAATAAATTTTAATTACTGTTTCAAGTTCCGTAGAGTTCTTATTGCAGATACACCTGACCCCCTACTTAAATGTTATATGTTTAAAGAATTTGTCAATCTTGAACGTGAGACCGTTCACACCTATTTATGTATATGTAACGTTGTTTAAATTTGGTGCTCCAAGATCGAAGGACTCCACAAATTTAAATTAAATTAAATTTGCCAAATTGTCACGTTATATAAATTTGTCGCCCTAGACGTGAGGCACGAGATGCCTAAATGTACGTACAAAAATTTGTATACATACAATATAATATTATGCAACTTTTGCATTGTTGTAATGTTGCAATATATATATATATATGTATATGTATATATATATATATATAAAAGCATTAATAAATGAAAGAGAATTTAAAGTAAAGAGAGTAGAGTGTATTATCAAAATAGATAGTAAAGTGATTAGATATTTGAAGTATAGAAAGATTAATTTAAAGTTGAATATTAAAACAAAGGCCAGTCTACAAGAAATTAAGATAAATTTAAAATGAATTTTAAACATTGGTATAGACTGAGCGAGTAGAGGTCAGATCTGAGATAAGACAAGTTATTTCAATATAAAAATATTTTAATTTTATAATAAATTAATAAACCAATTATTTAACATGTCTAGATATAAGATTATTTACATGTTTAGATATAAGAAATTTTTTTTAAATATGTGTAATGTTGCATATCATAAGATATAAACATTTAATAATGAGCAATAGCGTGACCGACAATTATTAATGATGTTTATGAATATTTATAATAATGAATAAATAATAAATATGAGTTTTAAATACTGATAAATAAAAATACTCTTATTATAAATACACCTGGTATAATTATACAACCTGCATGAATTACTGTATATCGAATTTACATATAAATTCGTTGTATAAGTTTGTATCCCTTGAACGTGAGGCCTGACATGCCCACATATATATATATGTATATATAACGTTGCATTATTTTGGCGCTCCAAGATCGTGGGGCTCCACAAATTTAAATTATATAATAAATTCGTAGTATAATTTTGGCGCACATGAACGTGGGGCCCGATCCCCACCATTTAACTATTAGAAATTTTGTAGTTAAATGGTTGCTCTAAAAATAAAGGTGTGTTAAATGAAAAATATATTATATGTAGTAATTATTTATATTAAACATTAACATATGTAAATTGTTGTAATGTATGTAACGTATGTTATGTTAATTGTTGTGTACTAAAACACAACTGGCGCTCAACAAAATAAACAGGTGTAATTGTAACATGCGTAAATAAAAATAAATAAATAATAACAGTTCAACGATAAATAAATAAAAGCTTGCATACAGTTCACTGATAATAATAAATTATAAATAAATATTTAAATACAAAATAATTCAACATGACGACTCCAGGAAACTTAGATATGGAGGCCTTTCGAAAAATGATGTGGGCCATGATGGACGAAGTAGTTACAAAACAGACACAAAATTTGAATGCTAAACTTAAAGAACAAACAAAAAGTTTAGAAAACAAATTAGAACAACAGACTGAAAATTTTAATAATAAATTAGAACAACAGACTGAAAATTTTAAACAGGACCCATAAAAATACGGAGAGGCTAAAAGAATTAACAGAAAAGGTTGGTGATACCAACTCACATATTGAGACTATCACAGAAAATGTATGTGAAAGAATTGTTAAGCAAACGGAACAAATATGTGAAATGATGGTTTCTGAACAAACAGTTGTAATTGAAAGTAAGAGAGAACAGACTTGCATAATTACTGATGATAATTCTAAAACAATAATTAACTCTAAGGAAGAATGTAAAATACATTTAATTAAACAAATGTACCGTGCTAGCGGAAGTATCCAAAGTAGTGGTTACACTCACACACAAATAAAACAAGTTAAAAAGGTAACACGATTGCAACAAATCACACGCGACAAGGGTACGCACAGTAAGTATCGATTGAACGATAATCATAAGGATAATCACAATAAATATAAAAACTACAGAGGTTATCATAAACGGCGAATGAAAAAACAGTTGACAGCTGTTTATATAGGCTTCAAACGGACTGACCTTACACAATGCATTAGTGACGAGAGAATTATGGAACGTACTGAGAGAGGAGAGAGAGGTTATTCGTCCCAGCTAAGAAACAAATTCATGCTGTACAAACAGGTGAGTTACACAATGACGTCAGATGAGCTCACAGTCGCTATGTTACAATGGGACGTTAACACAATGAGGGTGCGAGACGGAAGTAGCTGTACATGTCGGCTAATATACGACAATGGCGACTACACGTCAAAATACAATGAATTTCTTGTTGATGGACCCAATGGAATTGTTATAATAGTGAGGGGTGGAAATCAAACGACACTGCACTCAGTGCTCTATAGAAATGAATAATTATTTTTAAAAGAAAAATATTACTGTTAATTATTATTAATAAGAAAAGGAGTTAATTAATAAGAATAATATGTGTAAAAAGATTAAAGATTTTATAATAGAAAGAATGTTATGTTGTAAGAAATGGTAAGGAATGTTATTATTGATGTGTTATTAATATGAAGAAATAATTAGAATGAGAAATCAATGTTAATTGTCAGAATGGCTGATCAAGCGAAATCTTCATACCTTAGCGATAGTGAAAGTCAAGGGCAGAGATTATTTAGAGCTCCAATTACTACGATTAAAACATCGAGTAGAGTTAAACACATAAAGTCTGGATATAGACGTGTTTCTAAGGTAGTCATCTGTAGCCGATAAGGACTCGCTACGAAGCTAACGAAAAAGGTGTATTTCAGAAAGTAATGGTAAGGATGAAGAAAATTATTAGCGATCAGAAAGGTAATAGTAAAGAAATGTAATAATAGAAGGTAATGAAGGTTAATGTATTGTATAAGATTAATGTAAGAAATGTTAATGTATTGTATAAGTAATGTTCATGTTAAGAAAAGAGTTAAGAAACGAAGGTAATAATGTATGATGAGTAAGGAAATGTAAAATTACAGATTGAAGAATGGCATAATATGTTAAGATGGAAAATGTTTACCAGTGCAAGAATGCAAACTCGTGTAGGAAGTGCAACACGTAAAAAAAAATAAATAGGTCGATGGGACCAGATTAAAGGAGAACAATGAAAACCAAAATGTTTAGCTACGTATGAATAATGGCAAGAGAAAGTAAGAGTGGGACAAGGCCACTGAACCAGTACAAGGTCAACGCACCGATCAGCTGTATAATGGGGGGTGAATATTGCATACCACCACGGTGAACGTTAGACTGACTTACTCATTATTATGTGTTTGTTTTACCGATGTATAAACTTAAGTTAAGTTAATATAACATGATTATATTTGTCTAGAACAAATAGACAAAAATTTTATAAATAAATATTTATTAAATTTTTTTTTCTCATGCAGAGGAATAATGCAACGATACAGCCATACGCTATATTAGGCAATAATTTAAATAAATATAAATTTTGTATAATTTGTATAAGTTACGAGTAAATGGACAGGTCTGAGAGTGCAAAAATATTTCATTGTTAGATTAGGGGAGAAATTAACCTGTTTCGACAAGCAGTGAACATCTGCTCAATTGTATGTGTGTTACACGTGTATCTTGTGTGTGTTAGTGATGCAGGCAAAGACAGTAATCTCAGGAACCCGCCCCAAGTAATTAAATAAATAAATATTTTAATTCACTAAGCAAAAACTAATTAGTGTATGACCAATCCAAAGGCACCAAAGTGTGTGTAAAATTTATAGTTATCACCAGTGAAAAGATGACGTTAATAGAACACGTTATGCGAAGACAGTGCAAAATAAGCGTGCTAAAAAATACGCAAATTACCCTAAGACGCTCAAATTAATATAGTGAGTGCTTAATCGAATTAGCTATGATTTGTGCTATCTCGATTCCGTGCAAAACATTGCTATTTGCTAATAATTGCAAATAGCCTAGATGAAAAGGTTCAGGAGTGGGGGCTGTCACGAGATATGCAGGTATCGACAGGACGATTTTGGAGCCGACTGGCGCGGAATCTTGAGTGGGTTCGTCCAAAAACCCTTCTCTTCATTTCAAGACACTGTTGCAGTCGGACATGCTGTCCGTCGGCAAAACAGTTTATTTTTATTCTATTACAAGTCGCAGTAACAAACGAAATAACGTTCGTTAAATTCACGACAACATTACGGAAAAAGTAAATACCGCAATAGTAAGTCTACCAAGAGTATATACGGGAAAGCTGCTGTAAGAGCGACGCTGGACTCTAGTTATCCAGGAACATACTGCTGTAGAGCGACGCTGGACTCTAGACGTATCCAGGAACATGCTGCCGTAGAACGACGCTGGACTCTAGACGTATCCAGGAACACATGCTACTGTAGAACGACGCTGGACTCTAGATGTATCCAGGACCACGCCAGGACAAGAGGAATGGAAAACTAACTCTGGACAACGCTGGACCCCGGACAACAGTCGTAAGATCATCAGAAATCGAAGAGACATGCGTAATGCATTTTAAATGGTTTGTAAAAAAAGAGCTCATAAAGACGAATTCAAAAGACAGTAAATTAAAACAAAGAAAAGTTTATACTTAGTAATAATATGTTAAAATGTAAATAAATGTTTAGTCGTAAGAACGAGCGATCGCATATATATATATAAAAGCATTAATAAATGAAAGAGAATTTAAAGTAAAGAGAGTAGAGTTTGCTATCAAAATAGATAGTAAAGTGATTAGATATTTGAAGTATAGAAAGATTAATTTAAAGTTGAATATTGGAACGATCTGTCGATGTTACGATGTTTAATCAATCTGTAAATTTTTTAATTCACAGTTGTTATTAATGAATATATCCTTTGATTGTGACCGATGGAACCTTCGGAAAATAGTTTATTAAGCAAACAAAATTATAATTATGTTCCTTGAATTTATGATCATACTACTCTATAGACTTAACTTAGTTTTCAATGTTTGCGTAATATTAGCGATATGTATGGAGTATTGACGGAATGTAAGGGGTATTTGTGTCAACCCTGGTCACTCGATGGTAGAGAATTCCATTCAAATTTTGTACTAAACACAAGTTAGTTCCGTAATCTCCCGTCCCACCAGCTGCAAACTTTGAGCGCTGTTCCTTGTAATAAGCGTACTTATAGGTTAGTTATTTATTGAGTTTGAATCAATCCTTTTGTAAATTATTCCACCCACTACATATAGTATTTATTCTGTAATAACTTCAAACGTTATCTCGTACAATAAAGATACTTTATTTATTTTCTCTATTAATTCACAGTCTAGGTTATCTCAAAAAACAATAATACGATCAAATCGATCACCCAGAAATATATCGATTATCAGTTGCTCAAATTCTAAAAACATATACACATGAAAATAATAATAAATAATTCTTATCCCAGGGTTCTTAAAGTTCTTTGAACCATTAGTAAGGCCAGGTAAAATCCACAATTAAGGTTGCTCAATTTACAAAAATAAAATTAATTACTTTAAATACAGTGAAATGAAAATAAGTTGTTTTTTTACCAACCCGACGAAAATTTCGTCTGGCGGTGGACGTTTGTAAACAGTGGCCAAAATCCAGCTTATCTCGTCTTCATCCAGTGAAACTGCTCTGGTTTTCAATAAAATTGATGGTGGTGTGTACTGGTAAACCCTCAGGAAATCTTCGGGCTTCTATTCTTCTTTTACGATCTTCAAAATTCTCTGTCCCAGTGGAATGTAATTAGGATTCTAGCTTCTTCTGCTGCCAATGAAGGTTATTTCTGCCAAACCGAGTCTTCTGGTATTTTCAATAATTCCGTTAGTTCAGGCTTTAATTCTTTTACTGGTCTTCGGTTTATAGTATGAATTGGTTTAATACCGAATCCAGCGGAATTATTTAGTGAATGAGGTGAGAGGCTTTCAATTCTTTTTAACTGTATTCATTTACAATTTGGAAGGTTATTTAATTTTTATTACTCGTTAGCATTAAAGTATAATTGTTTTTCAAAAAGGGTTTTTCAATTTTGATACATATTTCTTTTAGATATATTCATATTTTTTAAATATATCGGTCCATCTCAACCTAATAGCTTGTAACAATCAGAACGAATTAATTCAAATCAACAACTTCTGCACATTTCAGTTGCCTTAACAACCACGTTTTCTATATATCCTTGAGCCGGCATTATAGAATATTACTACTCCTTTCCAATAAAATACTCCATGCTTGGATTAATATTGAATCACCTAAAATTCTCCCCTAACCTTCCTTCCTAAACAGTAAATGTTTTACCAGAGTTTCGTTGGACTGGGTTTCCTAAAAACGTATTAATTTCCTTTCACTAATATGGAATTTAGGCCTATAGATTCACTTACAACCATTATAACATTATTTGGTTTTTTAACTTAATTTTCTTTTTACCTGACCTACTGTACAATTAATTATTGGTTACATTGATAATTACATGAATTTTAATTTACTGGTGGTTACTTTTTTATATTAATTAACTGGTTCTGGAACCCTTTATTAATTTATAATATAATTGTCAGAACTACTTGTTAAACTTGAAACACTGGTCACACTCCTGGCCCAGTTTGTAAACATTAATTAAAACGACAGTATTTTTCAACTTTATACAATACTTAGAACTTAGTACAGTGCCTAACATTGGTAACTATACTGGATTGTATAAAGACAAATCTAATATAAATATAAACATAATTATTGATGAAGTATTACTATCAAACAACATCAGTTCATTTTTAGCATATTCAAAATACAACATAAATACTCTGTAGACCTTAACATGTCACAGTACAAAAACAAACATTTTATTACATTCAATCATTCATTGGTCTGGCTCTTTTATATTTAACATTAGTCATTGCCTCCTTTTGACTTGAGGTACTTCTCAAGCACATAAACTATTGAACAACCTTAATTCAGGGTATGGTCCTTGACCATATTTCATTCAATTTTTATGTAACGTTGGGGGACTTCAACTAAGTTACGTTACAATATTAAAACAAAGTCCAGACTACAAGAATTAAGACAAAATTTAATTTGAATTTTAAACATTGGTATAGACTGAGAGAGTAGAGGTCAGATCTGAGATAAGACAAGTTATTTCAATATAAAAATATTTTAATTTTATAATAAATTAATAAACCAATTATTTAACATGTCTAGATATAAGATTATTTACATGTTTAGATATAAGAGATTTTTTAAATATGTGTAATGTTGCATATCATAAGATATAAACATTTAATAATGAGCAATAGCATGACCGACAATTATTAATGATGTTTATGAATATTTAAAATAATGAATAAATAATAAATATGAGTTTTAAATACTGATAAATAAAAATACTCTTATTATAAATACACCTGGTATAATTATACAACCTGCATGAATTACTGTATATCGAATTTACATATAAATTCGTTGTATAAGTTTGTATCCCTTGAACGTGAGGCCTGACATGCCCACATGTATATGTATGTATATATAACGTTGTATAATTTTGGCGCTCCAAGATCGTGGGGCTCCACAAATTTAAATTATATAATAAATTCGTTGTATAATTTTGGCGCACATGAACGTGGGGCCCGATCCCCACCATTTAACTATTAGAAATTTTGTAGTTAAATGGTTGCTCTAAAAATAAAGGTGTGTTAAATGAAAAATATATTATATGTAGTAATTATTTATATTAAACATTAACTGTATGTTATGTTAATTGTTGTGTACTAAAACACAACTGGCGCTCAACAAAATAAACAGGTGTAATTGTAACATGAGTAAATAAAAATAAATAAATAATAACAGTTCAACGATAAATAAATAAAACCTTGCATACGGTTCACTGATAATAATAAATTATAAATAAATATTTAAATACAAAATAATTCAACATGACGACTCCAGGAAACTTAGATATGGAGGCCTTTCGAAAAATGATGTGGGCCATGATGGACGAAGTAGTTACAAAACAGACACAAAATTTGAATGCTAAACTTAAAGAACAAACAAAAAGTTTAGAAAACAAATTAGAACAACAGACTGAAAATTTTAATAATAAATTAGAAAAACAGACTGAAAATTTTAAACAGGACCCATAAAAATACGGAGAGGCTAAAAGAATTAACAGAAAAGGTTGGTGATACCAACTCACATATTGAGACTATCACAGAAAATGTATGTGAAAGAATTGTTAAGCAAACGGAACAAATATGTGAAATGATGGTTTCTGAACAAACAGTTGTAATTGAAAGTAAGAGAGAACAGACTTGCATAATTACTGATGATAATTCTAAAACAATAATTAACTCTAAGGAAGAATGTAAAATACATTTAATTAAACAAATGTACCGTGCTAGCGGAAGTATCCAAAGTAGTGGTTACGCTCACACACAAATAAAACAAGTTAAAAAGGTAACACGATTGAAACAAATCACACGCGACAAGGGTACGCACAGTAAGTATCGATTGAACGATAATCATAAAGATAATCACAATAAATATAAAAACTACAGAGGTTATCATAAACGGCGAATGAAAAAACAGTTGACAGCTGTTTATATAGGCTTGAAACGGACTGACCTTACACAATGCATTAGTGACGAGAGAATTATGGAACGTACTGAGAGAGGAGAGAGAGGTTATTCGTCGCAGCTAAGAAACAAATTCATGCTGTACAAACAGGTGAGTTACACAATGACGTCAGATGAGCTCACAGTCGCTATGTTACAATGGGACATTAACACAATGAGGGTGCGAGACGGAAGTAGCTGTACATGTCGGCTAATATACGACAACGGCGACTACACGTCAAAATACAATGAATTTCCTGTTGACGGACCCAATGGAATTGTTATAATAGTGAGGGGTGGAAATCAAACGACACCGCACTCAGTGCTCTATAGAAATGAATAATTATTTTTAAAAGAAAAATATTACTGTTAATTATTATTAATAAGAAAAGGAGTTAATTAATAAGAATAATATGTGTAAAAAGATTAAAGATTTTATAATAGAAAGAATGTTATGTTGTAAGAAATGGTAAGGAATGTTATTATTGATGTGTTATTAATATGAAGAAATAATTAGAATGAGAAATCAATGTTAATTGTCAGAATGGCTGATCAAGCGAAATCTTCATACCTTAGCGATAGTGAAAGTCAAGGGCAGAGATTATTTAGAGCTCCAATTACTACGATTAAAACATCGAGTAGAGTTAAGCACATAAAGTCTGGATATAGACGTGTTTCTAAGGTAGTCATCTGTAGCCGATTAGGACTCGCTACGAAGCTAACGAAAAAGGTGTATTTCAGAAAGTAATGGTAAGGATGAAGAAAATTATTAGCGATCAGAAAGGTAATAGTAAAGAAATGTAATAATAGAAGGCAATGAAGTTTAATGTATTGTATAAGATTAATGTAAGAATTAGAATGAGAAATCAATGTTAATTGTCAGAATGGCTGATCAAGCGAAATCTTCATACCTTAGCGATAGTGAAAGTCAAGGGCAGAGATTATTTAGAACTCCAATTACTACGATTAAAACATCGAGTAGAGTTAAGCACATAAAGTCTGGATATAGACGTGTTTCTAAGGTAGTCATCTGTAGCAAGGCCACACTATACTACTGACCGGAGTGCTGGAAACGTGACGTCACACTAGGCGCCGAAACGAAACTGCCGCTAATGCTGTTTACTGTGTCGCGTGCTCAAATAACCTTTCCTACACACACCTGTAATGGTTTACCTGAACATGTCCTATATGGTTGTAATCTGTATGAACTAACAAAGACCTTGGTATGAAAAAATGTAGAGTTTTGTGAACAACAACAGTTATATTTAGCATTTGAGAAAGTGCAATTTACATGAAGGATGTAAAAAAGCTGTGAATCAAGGTAATTGACAGCTTATCGGGGAAATAACTTTTCAAGTTTCTTTATGTAGATAAACAGCCAAACTTTCGTATTGTACAAGATTTTATATCATGTATGATAAGTAGTACCAGAAGCGGGGTAAGCAGAAAAATTAAAGAAATAACCGATTACTAACTGCTCAGTATTTATTTACAACAATTTTTGATCATTTGAAGATGGTGCATTACAATCTCGTATTGCCTTACGTCTAACATATTTACATGTAATTTAAAATCTACTTACAATAAAGTTATTTAGACTAACTTAACAATTCTGTGTCTAACATTTATCTAAGTTAACGCTGAACTTGGCTAAAATTTGTGTATTTTTCTCTTTTTATCCGATTTGACATCATTCTGAGCATCTTTCCTTTTTTATTGAATTTGTCATTACGAGATTTTGAATAATTGTTTAATAAGATGTTACAAAAGGAAAATAAACATTTATCGATAAGTTTGTTAAAATTTATTTTACATATATTACAATTTCTCTGTGGATGATGGATGTCAATAAAACCTAAAACAGTGGATTTTAGCGCTACTTCCTCTGATTAGTGGACAATAAAAACTGTGTTTCGTATCTGTCAGATACAATTAATGTAAACACTTTGAAAGCTAAATTTAGTACTTCCATCACATAATCTGAAGGGTATTTTAAAGATCCTCTATTAATAACATTAAAATAGTAATTGTCCTTTTGTGGTACAACAGTAGACTCGGTATTTGTTGTAGTAAAGAAATCTGTACACCCAGTGCAAGAGTTATTTTTTAAAATACTGTGTACCAAGTAACCACCAATATAAACAAGGCCTAAAGTGTCATTTTCTGATAAGGTAACATCAGTTATGTCTACCTGCAGGTCATCAAAAATTTGATTACTGTTGTCATGCATATCATTACTATCGCTTTCTTCACAGTCTGCTGTGGAAATAAATAAATCTTTGATACATACTTTACTGTGTCTAGAGGAGTAAATATCAATCAAACTCAAAGTTTTTAGTTTGTTTTTTCTGATTCCAAAACCTGCTTGACTGATACATGGTAACATGCACCACTCATCTGTCTATACTGGCTAAATCTGGCCTCTAACGGATCGGTCTGAAATTTGCCAAGTAAAACATGTGACAATTTCATGTCTCCTAAGAGAAACGAAATAATCTCCATTAAAGTGTTAACAGTATGTAGCAATGCTACATGTGTTTCATTGGCTAATTTTCCTCTCCTTTTAGCTTTTGCCAACTCCTCTCCTTGAACAACAAGTTCATCCCATTTAACTAACCATTTACTAAAAGACTTCAAAAAAACAAAATTAGTATCTGTTACAGACTGGATTGGTTTAAAGTTTTCGTCATTAAGTTTAACTCCCTTGTACATATGTTTTACGTTGACAATCTTCCACCAATTTAAAATGACCTGAATGAAATGTGCTGTACTACTCTTAGTTTCTGTTTTAGTCAATGACGAATTTTCATTCAAAGCAGCAATATTTTTCTCGTCGAATAACCTACAGCACAAATGAACATTTTGCCTCTCTATTGATGTTGGGTATAACACTTTTTTTGACAGTGCAGGAGCCAGTTTAACACAGTTATTTTTCTCACTTAAATGTAAGATTTTAAGATCTGATACACAAGCCATTTCTTTTACGTCATTTTTGTCGAAATTTGGAAACACAAATGTTTGTCTGTTATCTACTTGGTTTAACCAGTTATTTCTAATACATTTAAACCGAGTCCTCTCGCACGATATAACGTTCGTTGAAGTGAGAATGCAAACAACAGATCGTTTGCTGGGCGTGAAGTTTGCTCTGTGAATGGCATTTAGCCATTTTTGACACTGGATAGGATCCTTCGGGAATCTAAAAACAGTCACTGAACTATCTGTGTTATAATTGCTTTTGCATCCTGGTACGCAGCAAGAAGTTGGCATGTTTTAATATTATTATCACAAATGTACGGAATGAAAAACAGTTGCAGCAAAACTTCGTATACGAATAGAAACACGTGTGTAAGTGTATACTGACTAAAAAAGCATTGGGCTGGTGGCGAGAAACGGTCCGGCGCCTACTGTGACGTGCGCGTGGAGTGGAGGGGGTGACTCCGGCCAGTAGTATAGTGTGGCCTTGTCTATAGCTGATAAGAACTCGCTACGAAGCTAACGAAAAAGGCGTATTTCAGAAAGTAATGGTAAGGATGAAGAAAATTATTAGCGATCAGAAAGGTAATAGTAAAGAAATGTAATAATAGAAGGTAATGAAGGTTAATGTATTGTATAAGATTAATGTAAGAAATGTTAATGTATTGTATAAGTAATGTTCATGTTAAGAAAAGAGTTAAGAAACGAAGGTAAGAATGTATGAGTAAGGAAATGTAAAATTACAGATTGAAGAATGGCATAATATGTTAAGATGCAAAATGTTTACCAGTGCAAGAATGCAAACTCGTGTAGGAAGTGCAACACGTAAAAAAAAATAAATAGGTCGATGGGACCAGATTAAAGGAGAACGATGAAAAAAAAAATGTTTAGCTACGTATGAATAATGAGAAGAGAAAGTAAGAGTGGGACAAGGCCACTGAACCAGTACAAGGTCAACGCACCGATCAGCTGTATAATGGGGGGTGAATATTGCATACCACCATGGTGAACGTTAGACTGACTTACTCATTATTATGTGTTTGTTTTACCGATGTATAAACTTAAGTTAAGTTAATATAACATGATTATATTTGTCTAGAACAAATAGACAAAAATTTAATAAATAAATATTTATTAAATTTTTTTTTCTCATGCAGAGGAATAATGCAACAATACAGCCATACGCTGTATTAGGCAATAATTTAAATAAATATAAATTTTGTATAATTTGTATAAGTTACGAGTAAATGGACAGGTCTGAGATTCCAAAAATATTTCATTGTTAGATTAGGGGAGAAATTAACCTGTTTCGACAAGCAGTGAACACAGCTCAATTGTAAGTGTGTTACACATGTATCTTGTGTGTGTTAGTGATGCAGGCAAAGACAGGAATCTCAGGAACCCGCCCCAAGTAATTAAATAAATAAATATTTTAATTCACTAAGCAAAAACTAATTAGTGTATGACCAATCCAAAGGCACCAAAGTGTGTGTAAAATTTATAGTTATCACCAGTGAAAAGATGATGTTAATAGAACACGTTATGCGAAGACAGTGCAAAATAAACGTGCTAAAAAATACGCAAATTACCCTAAGACGCTCAAATTAATATAGTGAGTGCTTAATCGAATTAGCTATGATTTGTGCTATCTCGATTCCGTGCAAAACATTGCTATTTGCTAATAATTGCAAATAGCCTAGATGAAAAGGTTCAGGAGTGGGGGCTGTCATGAGGTATGCAGGTATCGACAGGATGATTTTGGAGCCGACTGGCGCGGAATCTTGAGAGGGTTCGTCCAAAAACCCTCTCTTCATTTCAAGACACAGTTGCAGTCGGACATGCTGTCCGTCGGCAAAACAGTTTATTTTTATTCTATTACAAGTCGCAGTAACAAATGAAATAACGTTCGTTAAATTCACAACAACATTACGGAAAAAGTAAATACCGCAATAGTAAGTCTACCAAGAGTATATACGGGAAAGGTGCTGTAAGAGCGATGCTGGACTCTAGACGTTTCCAGGAACATGCTGCTGTAGAGCGACGCTGGACTCTAGACGTATCCAGGAACACATGCTACTGTAGAACGACGCTGGACTCTAGATGTATCCAGGACCACGCCAGGACAAGAGGAATGGAAAACTAACTCTGGACAACGCTGGACCCCGGACAACAGTCGTAAGATCATCAGAAATCGAAGTGACATGCGTAATGCATTTTAAATGATTTGTAAAAAAAGAGCTTATAAAGACGAATTCAAAAGACAGTAAATTAAAACAAAGAAAAGTTTATACTTGTAATAATATGTTAAAATGCAAATAAATGTTTAGTCGTAAGAATGAGCGATCGCATATATATATATATATATATATATATTGTAACATAACCAAATATGGCAGTTACATAAAATGAGCCTAAAGGACGGCAAGTAAGAGAAAAAATATGAATGTAAATCTAGATAAGTAAATCCATGTATATAAAGTGTGTATCTACAAATGTGTTAATATGAAAATCCAACTGTGAATAAGATAATATCAACCTAGTGACATCAACTACGAAACAGTCAGAAAGAAAATGACATGAGCCAAAACAAAATACCAATTATAGACCCAATAGGATCCAAAAGTGAGGGGAAACGACTAAATAAGAATTAACAAACTCCAAAAGTGATGGGAACAATTAAGGAATAATGACTACGATGAAAATAACAAGAAAGAAGAAGGACAAGAAAGCTGACTCAGAAGAGAGAAGAAGATGAAGAAATCATACCAGAAATCAACATAAACCACGTGTACCAAAGACTATATAAGTGACAAGTGAAATAATGATTATCAAATGTGAGGATGAAAGACAGTGCTTAGCATTTAAGGAAACACAAACAATAACAGTGCGTACTTAATAGATGTGAAACATGTGAATAACTAACTAGTTCTACTGATAAAACCACACAAACAATTATAGTGAGGAAGTTTATAAGTATATGAAAATATGTTAATTCCATGATGAAAACAACAAGATGTTAAATAAGTCAAATAGACACGAACAATGAGTGTGACGCATTTAATAAAGTTGTGATTAACACAGATAATCGTAAGTCCACCAAAATGAAACAAAATAGAACAATATAACTATGTTTTATTTTTGGTAAAGAACTGACAACAGTATAAAAAACCATTGTATCAAACAAAATGGATTGAATTGAATTCAACCTATGACTAGAAAAATATCATAAATAATACAATAAGATATGTATTAATGTTTAAGAAGGAATGTATAAACATGTGTCACAAAATAAGTAAAATATTATTGTGAAATACCATGCTGATACCATGTAAGTAGCAGAGACATACTGCATTAAAACAGATGGTACATTGTTACATAACCCATAGAGAAAGTACCTGTTAAACAGAAAACCAAATATATCAATGAAAATAAATGATTATCAACAATAATATCAATTAAGGAATTGTTATAAATAACAATACATCCTAATAGACAATGCATTAAAATGCAACCATGTAAATAAAACCAATCAAATGCAATGGCAGACAGCTATAGCAAAGATGCAACAAATATGCCAATTCAAATAGGCAAAGTGCAATATCAAAACCAATACTAAAGTGAATAACAATATTACCAGCAGAAAGACCAATATCTGGTAATGGTTTGAGAACAGATCTTTAACATAATAACAACAGTATTATAAACAAAATGATGTAAACTAACTAACCATGTACAAAGAATCAGATGTAAGATGGACCACTGTACGGCCCATTAGTTAAGGAAAATAGTGTATTAAAGATTAAACACAGATTGTTCACAATATTACCAGTAGTTAGAGGGAAAATCAATACAACTTTGAGAACAGATTAGAACTATAAAAACAGTCAGTATATATGCAAATAATTAGAAACCAACTGACCATAGTGACAGAAATCAGATATAAACCAACCATGTTAAGTAAGTTACTTAGGAAAAATATGACATATAAATTTATCTAAGAGTAAATGAGAACATTACCAAAAGTAGGAGTAATGTCTAATACCAATGTAGAAACACAAACATAATGTAATAATAACAGTTTAATTATTGTTTTTATGAAAAATAAATGACCACTATGTTGAGACACCATAGGAACAAACCCATTATTGAAGAATTGAAGGGTTCTAAACTAGCTAGAAGCTGACCAATATATGTAATACAATAAGTACAATGTATGTACACTAATGACATTTCATACATAATATAATTCACTTAGAAAAGACTAAAATTATATTGACAATTGTATGAGACAGGTAGAAGAGGTCACGCAACTCGACACAATGAAAAAGTATTATTTTCAAATTTGTGCGCGTACATTGACATTAAGTTGATATACAGACATAACCTTGACACAACAAATATACTTCCGAGTGATATGTGCGGTATTACAGAACAATATAAGTACGATAGTGTATAATCCCGGTCGTACCCGCGTGTGTTGTGATAATAAACAGGGAGTACATTATTTTATTTAGATAACTTTGATTTTCAAAAATAATATTTTGAAATAGACATTTTGATACTACGTGAGTCATTACTAGCGCAGCATCAAACTTATAATGGAATTATTACAATTTCAAGAAATGTCAATTTTTACTTATTAAAATATTAAATAAAGATTTTAATTAATTTCATAATTATAAAAAGTATGTTTAAAGTAATTATCACTAATTACAAGAGTTAACGTTTAGTCACTCTTTTGACTAAACTTGTTTTGATTATTCGATGTTTTGAAATAAATAACATTAACTTACGTAAAAAGTATAAAGCAATTTTAATAGTAACATGTTAAAAGGTTACTAATATTATGTTCAGAAATAAATTAAGAAATATTAACCATTAAGAAATCATTTACTGTGATAGTATTACCTGTGATCGCTAACCTCAAATTGGTAGCGGTAGCTTATTAATTTAACTGTTGCATCTGTTCTCAAATAGTTTCCAAACCAAATAGAAATCATATCAAGAGTTTTTTTTTGTATTTTATTAATTTTTTCTCTTGAAAATATATAGTTATCAAACTCATTGTTGAAAATAAAACGATACATTGAAACTGTACAAGCCACGAGTCTGACGCTTGCTATAGAGTTTTATAAGGTGCGTGCGCATCCAAGCGTACGATAATTACATACTTACCATACATATGGTATTAAATTTCATTGTTTTATATTTATTCGTTATTTTTAACCATTGTTCAATTTTATTAATTCTATAAATATTACATCTTGACACTGATATCATGTATCCTCAAAGAACCTAACAACCTGATAATATATTAACAAGAAGACATAACCTATCAAGTTCAAATTATTGTACTTAAAGACAGGACTACCAGCATTGAGCCTGGACAGAGTTTTATGTTAAAATTAATCAATTGTAATTATTATTTAAAGGGTTATTAGCCAAATGATTGTTAATTGTTTTGAAATTTGCCATTTTAAAATTGTTAATAAACCTTCACTTATTTACCTATGAACAAGAGTATCATTTCAAATAGAAATTAAATTATTTCTTGTAAATCAGTTCTACCAAAGGTGGCGGAAGAATTCAAACAGAGAGTAATTTAAAGTATTACATATATGTGCTAATTCATTCATATTGTGTGTACTAACTGTTTTGAATATTCAAATTGAACATTTGTGTGCATTTTAAATGTATGTATTTCAGCAACAACCGTCACAGAACAGGACTGAAACAGATACTTGTGGTAAGTGAGGGAAGTATACAAGAAAAAGTGCGCGAAACTTATTTAAATCGAAAGAGTAAATTATCCATAGATACTTATACAGATTATACAATCACACTAATAACTCCTAATAATTATAATTGGAGCAGTTTTTATAAAAACAACATCACAGCAGATACCGGAGCGTATCTGCAAGCACACTTCAATACTACTAAATCTATATTTACACCTGAATTATATATCTGTTGTTCTATAACAAGTTGGCGCTCCATCGCGGGGCTGAAGTGATTGAAGATTAAACAGCAACACACTACAACTATAAATACAACTACAATTACACTGTACACTGTATAGTACAGTACACATTATACTATATACTTGTTTTGTAACAAGTTGGCGCCCAACGTCTGAGCACGAGTTAGGAAGATATACAATAACCAATAACCTAAATATACTAATTCGTGAGAAGACAGCAGGAACATTATCAGAGAATCAAGATGTATACAGACAGGTTGAAATCTAGATCAAAATCAAGGTCGACGTCAAGAAAAAGGATGGCGCAAGCAGAGAAGGAAACCAGAAAAGAAGAGAAGGAGGCTATGTCAACAGAAGACGTGGAGGAGATAGTAGTGGAAGAAAAAGACAAACAAATTGAACCGGCGGAGGGGGTTCAACAGCCAGATGAGGAGCCAGAAATAGTCCAACCAGAGATTCTGCCGGAAATAACACCACAAGAAATTATACAGGAGGATAGCCAACCCAAGAAACCTACGACAATAATGGATGCCCAATTATTAACAATACTAAGAGCTATCGAAGAAAGCAACCGATCCACTAAAGAGGCTCTAAAGGAAACCAACAAGAAAATAGAGGAAGGCCTGAAATCATCCAAAGAGGACAATCAAAATTTGAGAGCAGACCTAAATAGCAAGATAGAAGAGAGCCAGAAATCCACCAAGGAGGACTTAAATAGAATAGAGGAAGGTCAGAGATCCACCAAAGAGGATTTAAGCAAGAAAATAGAGGAAGGCCAGAGGGAGAACCAAAAACATATGGAGTTATTAAAGGAAGAGTTCAATAACCAGATACAGGAGACGAACAGGAGGATGGAAGATGGACAAAAGAAAACTGAGGAATTACTGGAGAAGAAAATGGCCATCATGAAAGAGGAGTTATCGACAGAGTTGGGAGTCAGAATGGATCAGGCCAACCAGAAAATGGATGAAATCACGGCTAAGTTCAATAGAGACGTCAAAACAATACAATCTGACCATGAAGGGATGTGGCAGCAAATAAGTATCAACAGTAATAAGATAAAGGAAGCCGCCAAGGATACAGAAGAGATGATAGAAAAAAGATTGAAGGAAAATGTCGATGAAATCGAGAAGCGCATGGCCATCCTATCAACTGAAGTTAATGTCGAGATGGAGGAAGTACGAAAGGAGGGAGAAGGTACTAGCCTGAGACTAATACAAGCAGAGTTGGACATCAATCAACGCATTAACGAAATGGAGAGAACGCACGGTACACAAATTAATGTGATAACACAAGAACAGACCAACATGAAAATAGCACAGTCAACACTAACAGACAAGTGTGAAGAAGTATCTGGAAGAGTGGACGCAATTAAGCAGCAGGTACATGATGATAGAACCCTATTAACCGAGCGTCAACGAAGAGAGTTAGATGACCTCCGCGACGAGATGCATCGATTACAGACGATACCAAATTTACTATCCGGATTGACTCATCTAGACAACAGAGACCAGATTGAATTCAGGACTTATTATAAAAATCCGCTAGAGTTTTTAGAACGGATGGAAGAAATCCTACGAAAAAACAGAGAGAGTAGATGGACTACCATTAAGGGAATGTTAGACGAAGCTTTCAAAAGCACGTTCGACAATTGGTGGACGGCAACCCGTAACGAAGTGGGGAATTATGACAACTTCAAAGTGGCATTTAAACAAAAATATTGGTCAGAAGCCACCCAGAACATCGTCAGGGATGATATCACAAACGGGAGGTTCGATACATATGGAAGGCAGTCAATGACGACGTATTTCTTGGGAAAGATTTGCCTGGCGAGGAATCTTGAACCCGCCATCCCAGAAGAATGCCTAGTGACGAAATTGGCCTACCACTTCAATCAAGGCATATCACAAGGAAGGCTAAACGCACAAATAAAAACAGTCCAAGGGATGTGCGAACTGTTGGAGAACCATGAAAGAGAACGCTACTACCAACGCAGTCGACAAGGACCAAACCAGACATATGATCGAGGAGGACCTGGGAATAATAACCCCAACACATCCAACGAAAGGAATAGCCCGGGAAGAAATCACAATTACCCACCGAGATTCCAAAATCACCCTATACCACGTCAAGACGGAGGGGGCAACAATGTCAATAATAGAGGGAATAATAATAATAATCAGCATTCAGGTGGATATCAGCGAGAGCCAGCTTACCAAAGAGGTAACAATTATTACCGGCCGTACCAGAATCAAGCTCCCAATCATCACCCAAGACAAAGTAATGGCAACCAACATAATAATCACTTTCGTAGAGTGCACTATACTCAAGCCAGTCGAGGGGGAAATCGTCGAAACTACTACCAAGGAAGGAGGAGTTTCCCTAATCAGCATAGTCACTCCAGCAACAGCGATAGAGAGGAGCGGGAATCTGGATACCGATCTAACGGAAGCAACAGTAATGGAAGTCAAGGAGCCATAACGCAAAATACAGCAGTCTACAATAATGGACATGGAAATGGGAATCAAGAACCCACAGCTTCGACATCGCAAGACAGGCACGGGAATAGTGACCTGCCTTTAAACGCCAACCGGCAGTGAAAAACCAAATAGTACCCTCACTGAACCGGACTATTGGGTCTAGAGTTTTGGCAAACCATCCAAATCTTCGCAAAACTTATACCAATAATTATTTGAAAAATATTAGAAGAGACTTAATGGAAGAAAAAGAGAATACTATCAGCGATACAAGTAATAGTGAAATTGCATACATAGCGGTGAAGGTCAATAACATAAAAGCAACGGCAATGATAGATACCGGAGCAAATGTATCATTGATTGATAAAGTGGAGGTAGATAGAATCCAATCTGAAAATAAAGCGACAATACCCACTTTACCTATTAATAACATTGTACTCATTGGAGCTACCGAACGTCAAAATAAGACGATTAGACAACAAGTGCAACTTGAAGTATCCAGCAATCGCAACACGATACAGATGATATTCCTCGTAGCCAGTGGGTTACCATTTACCTTGCTCATTGGGTGTGATATACTCAGGAAATACACTGCGATAATTAACATGGACACAAATACAGTAAGAATGAAGACAGGAGAAGTTGAGTGGACAGCCAAGCTAACAGAATATCAAAAGGCACCCGTAGAACATGTAATCTATTACATTAGGGAAGGCCACCAACATCAGGAAGGCACCATCAACAAGAAGCTTCACAATAACCCAGAGGAAGATTTATGGTTGACCAAGATTAATGAGATACGAGAATTCAAGACCAACCAAAATAACCAAGAGCTGACATGGGAACAAAAGGACCATCTGATAAACATATATTGTCAGTATCGTCACATATTTTCCGATACACCCGGAAAAATTAAAAATTTCCAATGCGAGTTAAGATTCAAAGACCAAACCGAATTTAAACGAAAATCTTATCCTATCGCCTTTTCGCTGAAGGAAGCAGTAAGGGAAGAAATCCAGCGTTTGATAGCAAATGACATCATCGAAGTAAGCAATTCACCATACACCAACCCTATTGTCGCCGTACCAAAGAAAAATGGTGCGGTACGAATTTGTTTAGATGCTAGGGAATTAAACAAAACCATAATTAACGACAGGACATCACCTGGAGAAATTGATGAGATCTTAAAGAAGTTTTATGGTTCAAAATTCTACAGTATATGGGATACGGTATGCGGATATTGGCAAGTTGAACTGCATCCGAATAGTAGAAAGTATACTGCCTTTATTTTCGAAGGTCGAAATTACCATTTCAAAAGACTACCGTTTGGCTTAGTAAACTCGGTAGCGATATTCGTCAAATGTATGGACGAGATACTGGGCCACAATACACTGCAGTTTACAACAGTCTATGTTGACGATCTCTTAATCGCCTCCAACAATTGGGAGGAACACTGTGAAAGGGTGGCACAGGTTTTACAGAAATTAGAAGATAATCACATTACATTGAAGTTAGATAAGTCTCAATTAATAGCAAAAGAAGTCCAATTTTGGGGGTTTAACCTATCTGAACATGGAATTACACCGTCCCAGGAAAAGATGGAGGCAATACAGCGTTTCCCCGTCCCACAGAACAAGAAACAACTGCAATCGTTCCTCGGGATCTGCAACTACTATCGTAAATTTCAAGAGAATTATTCCGATTTAACAGCTCGATTTTCAAAACAGCTTTCATCAAAAGAAAAGTGGAAATGGGAATCAGAACAAGAATCTACATTTAAGTTAATTAAAGAAAAGTTCCTAGAAACCGTTATGTTACATCACCCTAACTTTGAAAAACAATTTTTCATGAACTGCGACGCCAGCGATTTGAGTCTCGGATCCGTGCTATATCAAGAAGACCAAGACGGGAACCATGAAGTAATCAGTTTTGCAAGTCGCACGTTGAACAAGTGTGAACGCAACTATCACACCACAGAAAAAGAATTATTAAGTATCGTATTCGCTTGCGAAAAGTTTAGAACCTTTATTTTGGGATATAAAGTGACAGTAAGAACGGATCATAAATCCATTTCATTCCTCAAGAACTGTAAATTGAAACACGGGAGATTGACAAGATGGACTCTCACACTCCAAGAGTATAATATACAGTGGGAGTACATACCGGGAAAAAATAACACAGCTGCAGACGTGTTATCCCGGATTAACATCGACGCCCAAACGTTCCAAGGAGAGAGGGAAACCATCGCGAAGGTCTACCATTTGCTAAAAAATAAATTTGAGCTTACTAAAATACTGTCAGATATAGCTATACAGCAACAACAAGATCCCAAAATATTGATAATTATTAAGAAACTAGCAGACAACGATGCAAACATTAAACAGTATTTCTGTATTCATAATCAGCTAGTGTTCACCAAAAGCAATAAAAATGGTGAAGACTGGAAGATAGTTGTCCCAAAGGTTCTAGAGAGAGATTTGACCATCGACTATCACATACGATATGGTCATATGGGCGCAGTGAAGGTGGTAAAAGCACTGCAAGAACATGTGTATTTCACTGACATGAATAGGAAGGTAAGAAAATATATACAGAATTGCCATATTTGCCAGCTAGTCAAATGCAGTAACGAAAAGAAAGAAGGAGTGATGATACCGATAACATCTGTGACAAAATTAGAAAAAATCTTCCTGGACATTTGTGGGCCGTTTCCACGGAGTGGTGGAAGACATCAGTATAAATATATCATTATTATCTTTGACCACTATACAAAATATACGAAGCTGTATCCACTTAATCGAGCCACAACAAGCAAGATACTAGAAGTAGTTATAAACAAATACATACCCGAAGTGGGCCGACCAGCATCAATAATTACAGATCACGGAACGCAGTTTCGAGGATGGAAATGGCGGGAAACACTGCTCCATTTGGGCATCAAAACGTATAAGACATCGGTGTACCACCCCAACAGCAACCCTGCTGAGAGAGTGTTGAGGGAAGTAGGAAGGATTTTAAGAACCTACTGTCACAGCCAGCAGAGGAAGTGGGAGGAATATTTGTCCCCAGCTGAAGACTTCTTAAACCTCGCATACCATCAATCAACTGAGGAGACACCATACATGGCAATGCATGAAAAAAGACCACCCCGAGAGATCACAGAAATAATTAACTTTCCAATAAGTGCAGAGATCAAGTTTGACCAAACCAAGTTCTATAATAATGCGGTTGAAAGAGCCCAGAAACTGAGAATTAAATACAAAAAATTGCGGCCCAAAATTATAAAATACGAAGTGGGAGAACAAGTGCTAATCAAAAATCGAGAACTCCCAAGTACTATCGAGGGCATTGCAAAGAAATTACTACTATTATATACCGGACCATATACTGTAACAAGAGACAATCTAAACAACACCTATGAATTGCAAAACCCTATTACAAAAAAGATAAAGGGGACATATAATCAGACTTCGATGAAAAAATACGTTGACAATTGAAATATGAAATTACAAGTGAAAAGTGAGCGATAAGGATTATTTTATTATTAATACTATGTAAAGGATGAAAATATTTATTGTGTAAAATAAAAAGATAATTATGAGTATAACTGTTGACTATATCAAGATGAAAAAATGAAACGTGGCCATGAAGACTATTGTTATTTACAAAATGAAAAGTGAAAATATGATTATAAAAATAGATGTTGACTGAAGAAAAAGGGTGAATTATTATCATGAAGATTATTATATGTTTATATTAAATGAAAAATAACTATGTAATTATGTATTAAACATTGAATGTATATTGTCATTTTATAATGTGGGAAAAAATGATCCCAGAGAATTTATGTAAAGGAATCAGAACATTGTATTCATTAATGATAACGTACTACTACTATAAATAAAAAAGGATGTCAATACGAGAAAGACACTCAACATCCTTGGCACCAATGTATATATGATACAACTATTTCCAAGAGCCTAGTCAACCAGTAGAATAAAAACATCTCACCCATACTACTACTATATAAAAAAGATGTCAATACGAGACAGACACATACGTCCCAGGCATATATGAAGCAAACTCATTATTTCCAAGAGCCTAGTCAACCAGTAGAACAAAAACATCTCACCCGTACTACTATAAATAAGAAAGATGTCAATACGAGGCCGACAAACACCATCTTTGGCACAAATTAATTCCAAGAGCCACGTCAACCAGTAGAATAACAACATCTCACCCGTACTACTATATAAAAAGGATGTCAATACGAGGCCGACAAACACCATCTTTGGCACAAATTAATTCCAAGAGCCAAGTCAACCAGTAGAATAACAACATCTCACCCGTACTACTATAAGAAAAAAAAGAATTGGAAGAATAAACCAAGTGAACATTATTACTGTAGAGAAACGACCACACACGACAAATTTGTATTTGAATAAAGAAAAGCCAGCACTACATGAAGTGCAAATACCAACTAAAACCTGGAAAAGGAAAGAAAAAATAAATGTACTAATACATAGTATCTAGAAGAATGAATTTGGAACGAAGATTATGACGAAATAACGTTCAAGGTAACACAGAATGAAGAGATTAATCTATGATGAAGAAAAATAAAAAAGAATATACTAACGAAGAAAATCATGAGAGTATACCAGTGAGGAAATGTAAAACAAAATATCCCGATGATATGTGAAGAATTAGTTAAGTTGAATCAAGAAAAGAGAGAATCACAATGTACAAACCGCAGATGCGAGAATTAATCCCAAGAATATTTATTATTTGTCGGAAAAACGACCACTATTATTATTATTAATGATTTGAGATGAATTGACTGAAGAGTAATGCCAGCAATCATTTATTACTATTAAAGGAGATGATTTGCCTCCATATTTATTGAAATTAGTATGGCCAGTAGAGTCGAATAGCCAAAGTGAGCCGCTCTAAACTGCTCCAGCTAAATGTATGTTAGGGAACTAAATAAACGAGGGAAGTAATTACATAGAGAAGAAATAAATATGATTCAAAGAGCAGAAAGCGAAAGGATATATGGAAAAAACATGTGAATCAACATGGAATGTACAATAATTGATAAATTCTTCATAGAAAAATATAGTATAATCATAACTCAGAATTAATCAATTCTTAAAGGAAGGCATATGTAACATAACCAAATATGGCAGTTACATAAAATGAGCCTAAAGGACGGCAAGTAAGAGAAAAAATATGAATGTAAATCTAGATAAGTAAATCCATGTATATAAAGTGTGTATCTACAAATGTGTTAATATGAAAATCCAACTGTGAATAAGATAATATCAACCTAGTGACATCAACTACGAAACAGTCAGAAAGAAAATGACATGAGCCAAAACAAAATACCAATTATAGACCCAATAGGATCCAAAAGTGAGGGGAAACGACTAAATAAGAATTAACAAACTCCAAAAGTGATGGGAACAATTAAGGAATAATGACTACGATGAAAATAACAAGAAAGAAGAAGGACAAGAAAGCTGACTCAGAAGAGAGAAGAAGATGAAGAAATCATACCAGAAATCAACATAAACCACGTGTACCAAAGACTATATAAGTGACAAGTGAAATAATGATTATCAAATGTGAGGATGAAAGACAGTGCTTAGCATTTAAGGAAACACAAACAATAACAGTGCGTACTTAATAGATGTGAAACATGTGAATAACTAACTAGTTCTACTGATAAAACCACACAAACAATTATAGTGAGGAAGTTTATAAGTATATGAAAATATGTTAATTCCATGATGAAAACAACAAGATGTTAAATAAGTCAAATAGACACGAACAATGAGTGTGACGCATTTAATAAAGTTGTGATTAACACAGATAATCGTAAGACCACCAAAATGAAACAAAATAGAACAATATAACTATGTTTTATTTTTGGTAAAGAACTGACAACAGTATAAAAAACCATTGTATCAAACAAAATGGATTGAATTGAATTCAACCTATGACTAGAAAAATATCATAAATAATACAATAAGATATGTATTAATGTTTAAGAAGGAATGTATAAACATGTGTCACAAAATAAGTAAAATATTATTGTGAAATACCATGCTGATACCATGTAAGTAGCAGAGACATACTGCATTAAAACAGATGGTACATTGTTACATAACCCATAGAGAAAGTACCTGTTAAACAGAAAACCAAATATATCAATGAAAATAAATGATTATCAACAATAATATCAATTAAGGAATTGTTATAAATAACAATACATCCTAATAGACAATGCATTAAAATGCAACCATGTAAATAAAACCAATCAAATGCAATGGCAGACAGCTATAGCAAAGATGCAACAAATATGCCAATTCAAATAGGCAAAGTGCAATATCAAAACCAATACTAAAGTGAATAACAATATTACCAGCAGAAAGACCAATATCTGGTAATGGTTTGAGAACAGATCTTTAACATAATAACAACAGTATTATAAACAAAATGATGTAAACTAACTAACCATGTACAAAGAATCAGATGTAAGATGGACCACTGTACGGCCCATTAGTTAAGGAAAATAGTGTATTAAAGATTAAACACAGATTGTTCACAATATTACCAGTAGTTAGAGGGAAAATCAATACAACTTTGAGAACAGATTAGAACTATAAAAACAGTCAGTATATATGCAAATAATTAGAAACCAACTGACCATAGTGACAGAAATCAGATATAAACCAACCATGTTAAGTAAGTTACTTAGGAAAAATATGACATATAAATTTATCTAAGAGTAAATGAGAACATTACCAAAAGTAGGAGTAATGTCTAATACCAATGTAGAAACACAAACATAATGTAATAATAACAGTTTAATTATTGTTTTTATGAAAAATAAATGACCACTATGTTGAGACACCATAGGAACAAACCCATTATTGAAGAATTGAAGGGTTCTAAACTAGCTAGAAGCTGACCAATATATGTAATACAATAAGTACAATGTATGTACACTAATGACATTTCATACATAATATAATTCACTTAGAAAAGACTAAAATTATATTGACAATTGTATGAGACAGGTAGAAGAGGTCACGCAACTCGACACAATGAAAAAGTATTATTTTCAAATTTGTGCGCGTACATTGACATTAAGTTGATATACAGACATAACCTTGACACAACAAATATACTTCTGAGTGATATGTGCGGTATTACCGAACAATATAAGTACGATAGTGTATAATCCCGGTCGTACTCGCGTGTGTTGTGATAATAAACAGGGAGTACATTATTTTATTTAGATAACTTTGATTTTCAAAAATAATATTTTGAAATAGACATTTTGATACTACGTGAGTCATTACTAGCGCAGCATCAAACTTATAATGGAATTATTACAATTTCAAGAAATGTCAATTTTTACTTATTAAAATATTAAATAAAGATTTTAATTAATTTCATAATTATAAAAAGTATGTTTAAAGTAATTATCACTAATTACAAGAGTTAACGTTTAGTCACTCTTTTGACTAAACTTGTTTTGATTATTCGATGTTTTGAAATAAATAACATTAACTTACGCAAAAAGTATAAAGCAATTTTAATAGTAACATGTTAAAAGGTTACTAATATTATGTTCAGAAATAAATTAAGAAATATTAACCATTAAGAAATCATTTACTGTGATAGTATTACCTGTGATCGCTAACCTCAAATTGGTAGCGGTAGCTTATTAATTTAACTGTTGCATCTGTTCTCAAATAGTTTCCAAACCAAATAGAAATCATATCAAGAGTTTTTTTTTGTATTTTATTAATTTTTTCTCTTGAAAATATATAGTTATCAAACTCATTGTTGAAAATAAAACGATACATTGAAACTGTACAAGCCACGAGTCTGACGCTTGCTATAGAGTTTTATAAGGTGCGTGCGCATCCAAGCGTACGATAATTACATACTTACCATACATATGGTATTAAATTTCATTGTTTTATATTTATTCGTTATTTTTAACCATTGTTCAATTTTATTAATTCTATAAATATTACATCTTGACACTGATATCATGTATCCTCAAAGAACCTAACAACCTGATAATATATTAACAAGAAGACATAACCTATCAAGTTCAAATTATTGTACTAAAGACAGGACTACCAGCATTGAGCCTGGACAGAGTTTTATGTTAAAATTAATCAATTGTAATTATTATTTAAAGGGTTATTAGCCAAATGATTGTTAATTGTTTTGAAATTTGCCATTTTAAAATTGTTAATAAACCTTCACTTATTTACCTATGAACAAGAGTATCATTTCAAATAGAAATTAAATTATTTCTTGTAAATCAGTTCTACCAAAGGTGGCGGAAGAATTCAAACAGAGAGTAATTTAAAGTATTACATATATGTGCTAATTCATTCATATTGTGTGTACTAACTGTTTTGAATATTCAAATTGAACATTTGTGTGCATTTTAAATGTATGTATTTCAGCAACAACCGTCACAGAACAGGACTGAAACAGATACTTGTGGTAAGTGAGGGAAGTATACAAGAAAAAGTGCGCGAAACTTATTTAAATCGAAAGAGTAAATTATCCATAGATACTTATACAGATTATACAATCACACTAATAACTCCTAATAATTATAATTGGAGCAGTTTTTATAAAAACAACATCACAGCAGATACCGGAGCGTATCTGCAAGCACACTTCAATACTACTAAATCTATATTGACACCTGAATTATATATCTGTTGTTCTATAACAAGTTGGCGCTCCATCGCGGGGCTGAAGTGATTGAAGATTAAACAGCAACACACTACAACTATAAATACAACTACAATTACACTGTACACTGTATAGTACAGAACACATTATACTATATACTTGTTTTGTAACAATATAAGCATTAATAAATGAAAGAGAATTTAAAGTAAAGAGAGTAGAGTTTATTATCAAAATAGATAGTAAAGTGATTAGATATTTGAAGTATAGAAAGATTAATTTAAAGTTGAATATTAAAACAAAGTCCAGTCTACAAGAAATTAAGATAAATTTAAATTGAATTTTAAACATTGGTATAGACTGAGCGAGTAGAGGTCAGATCTGAGATAAGACAAGTTATTTCAATATAAAAATATTTTAATTTTATAATAAATTAATAAACCAATTATTTAACATGTCTAGATATAAGATTATTTACATGTTTAGATATAAGAGATTTTTTTTAAATATGTGTAATGTTGCATATCATAAGATATAAACATTTAATAATGAGCAATAGCGTGACCGACAATTATTAATGATGTTTATGAATATTTATAATAATGAATAAATAATAAATATGAGTTTTAAATACTGATAAATAAAAATACTCTTATTATAAATACACCTGGTATAATTATACAACCTGCATGAATTACTGTATATCGAATTTACATATAAATTCGTTGTATAAGTTTGTATCCCTTGAACGTGAGGCCTGACATGCCCACATGTATATGTATGTATATGTAACGTTGTATAATTTTGGCGCTCCAAGATCGTGGGGCTCCACAAATTTAAATTATATAATAAATTCGTTGTATAATTTTGGCGCACATGAACGTGGGGCCCGATCCCCACCATTTAACTATTAGAAATTTTGTAGTTAAATGGTTGCTCTAAAAATAAAGGTGTGTTAAATGAAAAATATATTATATGTAGTAATTATTTATATTAAACATTAACTGTATGTTATGTTAATTGTTGTGTACTAAAACACAACTGGCGCTCAACAAAATAAACAGGTGTAATTGTAACATGAGTAAATAAAAATAAATAAATAATAACAGTTCAACGATAAATAAATAAAAGCTTGCATACGGTTCACTGATAATAATAAATTATAAATAAATATTTAAATACAAAATAATTCAACATGACGACTCCAGGAATCTTAGATATGGAGGCCTTTCGAAAAATGATGTGGGCCATGATGGACGAAGTAGTTACAAAACAGACAGAAAATTTGAATGCTAAACTTAAAGAACAAACAGAAAGTTTAGAAAACAAATTAGAACAACAGACTGAAAATTTTAATAATAAATTAGAACAACAGACTGAAAATTTTAAACAGGACCCATAAAAATACGGAGAGGCTAAAAGAATTAACAGAAAAGGTTGGTGATACCAACTCACATATTGAGACTATCACAGAAAATGTATGTGAAAGAATTGTTAAGCAAACGGAACAAATATGTGAAATGATGGTTTCTGAACAAACAATTGTAATTGAAAGTAAGAGAGAACAGACTTGCATAATTACTGATGATAATTCTAAAACAATAATTAACTCTAAGGAAGAATGTAAAATACATTTAATTGAACAAAAGTACCGTGCTAGTGGAAGTATCCAAAGTAGTGGTTACACTCACATACAAATAAAACAAGTTAAAAAGGTAACACGATTGAAACAAATCACACGCGACAAGGGTACGCACAGTAAGTATCGATTGAACGATAATCATAAGGATAATCACAATAAATATAAAAACTACAGAGATTATCATAAACGGCGAATGAAAAAACAGTTGACAGCTGTTTATATAGGCTTCAAACGGACTGACCTTACACAATGCGTTAGTGACGAGAGAATTATGGAACGTACTGAGAGAGGAGAGAGAGGTTATTCGTCGCAGCTAAGAAACAAATTCATGCTGTACAAACAGGTGAGTTACACAATGACGTCAGATGAGCTCACAGTGGCTATTCTACAATGGGACGTTAACACAATGAGGGTGTGAGACGGAAATAACTGTACATGTCGGCTAATATACGACAACGGCGACTACACGTCAAAATACAATGAATTTCCTGTTGACGGACCCAATGGAATTGTTATAATAGTGAGGGGTGGAAATCAAACGACACCGCACTCAATGCTCTATAGAAATGAATAATTATTTTTAAAAGAAAAATATTACTGTTAATTATTAATAATAAGAAAAGGAGTTAATTAATAAGAATAATATGTGTAAAAAGATTAAAGAATTTATAATAGAAAGAATGTTATGTTGTAAGAAATGGTAAGGAATGTTATTATTGATGTGTTATTAATATGAAGAAATAATTAGAATGAGAAATCAATGTTAATTGTCAGAATGGCTGATCAAGCGAAATCTTCATACCTTAGCGATAGTGAAAGTCAAGGGCAGAGATTGTTTAGAGCTCCAATTACTACGATTAAAACATCGAGTAGAGTTAAGCACATAAAGTCTGGATATAGACGTGTTTCTAAGGTAGTCATCTCTAGCCAATAAGGACTCGCTACGAAGCTAACAAAAAAGGTGTATTTCAGAAAGTAATGGTAAGGATGAAGAAAATTATTAGCGATCAGAAAGGTAATAGTAAAGAAATGTAATAATAGAAGGTAATGAAGGGCAATGTATTGTATAAGTAATGTTCATGTTAAGAAAAGAGTTAAGAAACGAAGGTAAGAATGTATGAGTAAAGAAATGTAAAATTACAGATTGAAGAATGGTATAATATGTTAAGATGGAAAATGTTTACCAGTGCAAGAATGCAAACTCGTGTAGGAAGTGGCAACACGTAAAAAAAAAATAAATAGGTCGATGGGACCAGATTAAATGAGAACGATGAAAAAAAAAATGTTTAGCTACGTATGAATAATGAGAAGAGAAAGTAAGAGTGGGACAAGGCCACTGAACCAGTACAAGGTCAACGCACCAATCAGCTGTATAATGGGGGGTGAATATTGCATACCACCATGGTGAACGTTAGACTGACTTACTCATTATTATGTGTTTGTTTTACCTATGTATAAACTTAAGTTAAGTTAATATAACATGATTATATTTGTCTAGAACAAATAGACAAAAATTTAATAAATAAATATTTATTAAATTTTTTTTCTCATGCAGAGGAATAATGCAACGATACAGCCATCCGCTGTATTAGGCAATAATTTAAATAAATATAAATTTTGTATAATTTGTATAAGTTACGAATAAAAGGACAGGTCTGAGAGTGCAAAAATATTTCATTGTTAGATTAGGGGAGAAATTAACCTGTTTCGACAAGCAGTGAACACCTGCTCAATTGTATGTGTGTTACACGTGTATCTTGTGTGTGTTAGTGATGCAGGCAAAGACAGTAATCTCAGGAACCCGCCCCAAGTAATTAAATAAATAATTATTTTAATTCACTGAGCAAAAACTAATTAGTGTATGACCAATCCAAAGGCACCAAAGTGTGTGTAAAATTTATAGTTATCCCCAGTGAAACGATGACGTTAATAGAACACGTTATGCGAAGACAGTGCAATATAAACGTGCTAAAAAATACGGAAATTACTCTAAGAGGCTCAAATTAATATAGTGAGTGCTTAATCGAATTAGCTATGATTTGTGCTATCTCGATTCCGTGCAAAACATTGCTATTTGCTAATAATTGCAAATAGCCTAGATGAAAAGCTTCAGGAGTGGGGGCTGTCATGAGATATGCAGCTATCGACAGGACGATTTTGGAGCAGCTGGCGCGGAACCTTGAGAGGGTTCGTCCAAAAACCCTTCTCTTCATTTCAAGACACAGTTGCAGTCGGACATGCTGTCCGTCGGCAAAATAGTTTATTTTTATTCTATTACAAGTCGCAGTAACAAACAAAATAACGTTCGTTAAATTCACGACAACATTACGGAAAAAGTAAATACCGCAATAGTAAGTCTACCAAGAGTATATACGGGAAATTGCTGTAAGAGCGACGCTGGACTCTATACGTATCCAGGAACATGCTGCTGTAGAGCGACGCTGGACTCTAGACGTATCCAGGAACATGCTGCCGTAGAACGACGCTGGACTCTAGACGTATCCAGGAACACATGCTACTGTAGAACGACGCTAGACTCTAGATGTATCCAGGACCACGCCAGGACAAGAGGAATGGAAAACTAATTCTCGACAACGCTGGACCCCGGACAACAGTCGTAAGATCATCAGAAATCGAAGTGACATGCGTAATGCATTTTAAATGATTTGTAAAAAAAGAGCTCATAAAGACGAATTCAAAAGACAGTAAATTAAAACAAAGAAAAGTTTATACTTAGTAATAATATGTTAAAATGTAAATAAATGTTTAGTCGTAAGAATGAGCGATCGCATATATATATATATATATATATAAGCATTAATAAATGAAAGAGAATTTAAAGTAAAGAGAGTAGAGTTTATTATCAAAATAGATAGTAAAGTGATTAGATATTTGAAGTATAGAAAGATTAATTTAAAGTTGAATATTAAAACAAAGGCCAGTCTACAAGAAATTAAGATAAATTTAAATTGAATTTTAAATAATGGTATAGACTGAGCGAGTAGAGGTCAGATCTGAGATAAGACAAGTTATTTCAATATAAAAATATTTTAATTTTATAATAAATTAATAAACCAATTATTTAACTTGTCTAGATATAAGATTATTTACATGTTTAGATATAAGAGATTTTTTTTAAATATGTGTAATGTTGCATATCATAAGATATAAACATTTAATAATGAGCAATAGCGTGACCGACAATTATTAATGATGTTTATGAATATTTATAATAATGAATAAATAATAAATATGAGTTTTAAATACTGATAAATAAAAATACTCTTATTATAAATACACCTGGTATAATTATACAACCTGCATGAATTACTGTATATCGAATTTACATATAAATTCGTTGTATAAGTTTGTATCCCTTGAACGTGAGGCCTGACATGCCCACATGTATATGTATGTATATGTAACGTTGTATAATTTTGGCGCTCCAAGATCGTGGGGCTCCACAAATTTAAATTATATAATAAATTCGTTGTATAATTTTGGCGCACATGAACGTGGGGCCCGATCCCCACCATTTAACTATTAGAAATTTTGTAGTTAAATGGTTGCTCTAAAAATAAAGGTGTGTTAAATGAAAAATATATTATATGTAGTAATTATTTATATTAAACATTAACTGTATGTTATGTTAATTGTTGTGTACTAAAACACAACTGGCGCTCAACAAAATAAACAGGTGTAATTGTAACATGAGTAAATAAAAATAAATAAATAATAACAGTTCAACGATAAATAAATAAAAGCTTGCATACGGTTCACTGATAATAATAAATTATAAATAAATATTTAAATACAAAATAATTCAACATGACGACTCCAGGAATCTTAGATATGGAGGCCTTTCGAAAAATGATGTGGGCCATGATGGACGAAGTAGTTACAAAACAGACAGAAAATTTGAATGCTAAACTTAAAGAACAAACAGAAAGTTTAGAAAACAAATTAGAACAACAGACTGAAAATTTTAATAATAAATTAGAACAACAGACTGAAAATTTTAAACAGGACCCATAAAAATACGGAGAGGCTAAAAGAATTAACAGAAAAGGTTGGTGATACCAACTCACATATTGAGACTATCACAGAAAATGTATGTGAAAGAATTGTTAAGCAAACGGAACAAATATGTGAAATGATGGTTTCTGAACAAACAATTGTAATTGAAAGTAAGAGAGAACAGACTTGCATAATTACTGATGATAATTCTAAAACAATAATTAACTCTAAGGAAGAATGTAAAATACATTTAATTGAACAAAAGTACCGTGCTAGTGGAAGTATCCAAAGTAGTGGTTACACTCACATACAAATAAAACAAGTTAAAAAGGTAACACGATTGAAACAAATCACACGCGACAAGGGTACGCACAGTAAGTATCGATTGAACGATAATCATAAGGATAATCACAATAAATATAAAAACTACAGAGATTATCATAAACGGCGAATGAAAAAACAGTTGACAGCTGTTTATATAGGCTTCAAACGGACTGACCTTACACAATGCGTTAGTGACGAGAGAATTATGGAACGTACTGAGAGAGGAGAGAGAGGTTATTCGTCGCAGCTAAGAAACAAATTCATGCTGTACAAACAGGTGAGTTACACAATGACGTCAGATGAGCTCACAGTGGCTATTCTACAATGGGACGTTAACACAATGAGGGTGTGAGACGGAAATAACTGTACATGTCGGCTAATATACGACAACGGCGACTACACGTCAAAATACAATGAATTTCCTGTTGACGGACCCAATGGAATTGTTATAATAGTGAGGGGTGGAAATCAAACGACACCGCACTCAATGCTCTATAGAAATGAATAATTATTTTTAAAAGAAAAATATTACTGTTAATTATTAATAATAAGAAAAGGAGTTAATTAATAAGAATAATATGTGTAAAAAGATTAAAGAATTTATAATAGAAAGAATGTTATGTTGTAAGAAATGGTAAGGAATGTTATTATTGATGTGTTATTAATATGAAGAAATAATTAGAATGAGAAATCAATGTTAATTGTCAGAATGGCTGATCAAGCGAAATCTTCATACCTTAGCGATAGTGAAAGTCAAGGGCAGAGATTGTTTAGAGCTCCAATTACTACGATTAAAACATCGAGTAGAGTTAAGCACATAAAGTCTGGATATAGACGTGTTTCTAAGGTAGTCATCTCTAGCCAATAAGGACTCGCTACGAAGCTAACAAAAAAGGTGTATTTCAGAAAGTAATGGTAAGGATGAAGAAAATTATTAGCGATCAGAAAGGTAATAGTAAAGAAATGTAATAATAGAAGGTAATGAAGGGCAATGTATTGTATAAGTAATGTTCATGTTAAGAAAAGAGTTAAGAAACGAAGGTAAGAATGTATGAGTAAAGAAATGTAAAATTACAGATTGAAGAATGGTATAATATGTTAAGATGGAAAATGTTTACCAGTGCAAGAATGCAAACTCGTGTAGGAAGTGGCAACACGTAAAAAAAAAATAAATAGGTCGATGGGACCAGATTAAATGAGAACGATGAAAAAAAAAAATGTTTAGCTACGTATGAATAATGAGAAGAGAAAGTAAGAGTGGGACAAGGCCACTGAACCAGTACAAGGTCAACGCACCAATCAGCTGTATAATGGGGGGTGAATATTGCATACCACCATGGTGAACGTTAGACTGACTTACTCATTATTATGTGTTTGTTTTACCTATGTATAAACTTAAGTTAAGTTAATATAACATGATTATATTTGTCTAGAACAAATAGACAAAAATTTAATAAATAAATATTTATTAAATTTTTTTTCTCATGCAGAGGAATAATGCAACGATACAGCCATCCGCTGTATTAGGCAATAATTTAAATAAATATAAATTTTGTATAATTTGTATAAGTTACGAATAAAAGGACAGGTCTGAGAGTGCAAAAATATTTCATTGTTAGATTAGGGGAGAAATTAACCTGTTTCGACAAGCAGTGAACACCTGCTCAATTGTATGTGTGTTACACGTGTATCTTGTGTGTGTTAGTGATGCAGGCAAAGACAGTAATCTCAGGAACCCGCCCCAAGTAATTAAATAAATAATTATTTTAATTCACTGAGCAAAAACTAATTAGTGTATGACCAATCCAAAGGCACCAAAGTGTGTGTAAAATTTATAGTTATCCCCAGTGAAACGATGACGTTAATAGAACACGTTATGCGAAGACAGTGCAATATAAACGTGCTAAAAAATACGGAAATTACTCTAAGAGGCTCAAATTAATATAGTGAGTGCTTAATCGAATTAGCTATGATTTGTGCTATCTCGATTCCGTGCAAAACATTGCTATTTGCTAATAATTGCAAATAGCCTAGATGAAAAGCTTCAGGAGTGGGGGCTGTCATGAGATATGCAGCTATCGACAGGACGATTTTGGAGCAGCTGGCGCGGAACCTTGAGAGGGTTCGTCCAAAAACCCTTCTCTTCATTTCAAGACACAGTTGCAGTCGGACATGCTGTCCGTCGGCAAAATAGTTTATTTTTATTCTATTACAAGTCGCAGTAACAAACAAAATAACGTTCGTTAAATTCACGACAACATTACGGAAAAAGTAAATACCGCAATAGTAAGTCTACCAAGAGTATATACGGGAAATTGCTGTAAGAGCGACGCTGGACTCTATACGTATCCAGGAACATGCTGCTGTAGAGCGACGCTGGACTCTAGACGTATCCAGGAACATGCTGCCGTAGAACGACGCTGGACTCTAGACGTATCCAGGAACACATGCTACTGTAGAACGACGCTAGACTCTAGATGTATCCAGGACCACGCCAGGACAAGAGGAATGGAAAACTAATTCTCGACAACGCTGGACCCCGGACAACAGTCGTAAGATCATCAGAAATCGAAGTGACATGCGTAATGCATTTTAAATGATTTGTAAAAAAAGAGCTCATAAAGACGAATTCAAAAGACAGTAAATTAAAACAAAGAAAAGTTTATACTTAGTAATAATATGTTAAAATGTAAATAAATGTTTAGTCGTAAGAATGAGCGATCGCATATATATATATATATATATATATAAGCATTAATAAATGAAAGAGAATTTAAAGTAAAGAGAGTAGAGTTTATTATCAAAATAGATAGTAAAGTGATTAGATATTTGAAGTATAGAAAGATTAATTTAAAGTTGAATATTAAAACAAAGGCCAGTCTACAAGAAATTAAGATAAATTTAAATTGAATTTTAAATAATGGTATAGACTGAGCGAGTAGAGGTCAGATCTGAGATAAGACAAGTTATTTCAATATAAAAATATTTTAATTTTATAATAAATTAATAAACCAATTATTTAACTTGTCTAGATATAAGATTATTTACATGTTTAGATATAAGAGATTTTTTTTAAATATGTGTAATGTTGCATATCATAAGATATAAACATTTAATAATGACCAATAGCGTGACCGACAATTATTAATGATGTTTATGAATATTTATAATAATGAATAAATAATAAATATGAGTTTTAAATACTGATAAATAAAAATACTCTTATTATAAATACACCTGGTATAATTATACAACCTGCATGAATTACTGTATATCGAATTTACATATAAATTCGTTGTATAAGTTTGTATCCCTTGAACGTGAGGCCTGACATGCCCACATGTATATGTATGTATATGTAACGTTGTATAATTTTGGCGCTCCAAGATCGTGGGGCTCCACAAATTTAAATTATATAATAAATTCGTTGTATAATTTTGGCGCACATGAACGTGGGGCCCGATCCCCACCATTTAACTATTAGAAATTTTGTAGTTAAATGGTTGCTCTAAAAATAAAGGTGTGTTAAATGAAAAATATATTATATGTAGTAATTATTTATATTAAACATTAACTGTATGTTATGTTAATTGTTGTGTACTAAAACACAACTGGCGCTCAACAAAATAAACAGGTGTAATTGTAACATGAGTAAATAAAAATAAATAAATAATAACAGTTCAACGATAAATAAATAAAAGCTTGCATACGGTTCACTGATAATAATAAATTATAAATAAATATTTAAATACAAAATAATTCAACATGACGACTCCAGGAATCTTAGATATGGAGGCCTTTCGAAAAATGATGTGGGCCATGATGGACGAAGTAGTTACAAAACAGACAGAAAATTTGAATGCTAAACTTAAAGAACAAACAGAAAGTTTAGAAAACAAATTAGAACAACAGACTGAAAATTTTAATAATAAATTAGAACAACAGACTGAAAATTTTAAACAGGACCCATAAAAATACGGAGAGGCTAAAAGAATTAACAGAAAAGGTTGGTGATACCAACTCACATATTGAGACTATCACAGAAAATGTATGTGAAAGAATTGTTAAGCAAACGGAACAAATATGTGAAATGATGGTTTCTGAACAAACAATTGTAATTGAAAGTAAGAGAGAACAGACTTGCATAATTACTGATGATAATTCTAAAACAATAATTAACTCTAAGGAAGAATGTAAAATACATTTAATTGAACAAAAGTACCGTGCTAGTGGAAGTATCCAAAGTAGTGGTTACACTCACATACAAATAAAACAAGTTAAAAAGGTAACACGATTGAAACAAATCACACGCGACAAGGGTACGCACAGTAAGTATCGATTGAACGATAATCATAAGGATAATCACAATAAATATAAAAACTACAGAGATTATCATAAACGGCGAATGAAAAAACAGTTGACAGCTGTTTATATAGGCTTCAAACGGACTGACCTTACACAATGCGTTAGTGACGAGAGAATTATGGAACGTACTGAGAGAGGAGAGAGAGGTTATTCGTCGCAGCTAAGAAACAAATTCATGCTGTACAAACAGGTGAGTTACACAATGACGTCAGATGAGCTCACAGTGGCTATTCTACAATGGGACGTTAACACAATGAGGGTGTGAGACGGAAATAACTGTACATGTCGGCTAATATACGACAACGGCGACTACACGTCAAAATACAATGAATTTCCTGTTGACGGACCCAATGGAATTGTTATAATAGTGAGGGGTGGAAATCAAACGACACCGCACTCAATGCTCTATAGAAATGAATAATTATTTTTAAAAGAAAAATATTACTGTTAATTATTAATAATAAGAAAAGGAGTTAATTAATAAGAATAATATGTGTAAAAAGATTAAAGAATTTATAATAGAAAGAATGTTATGTTGTAAGAAATGGTAAGGAATGTTATTATTGATGTGTTATTAATATGAAGAAATAATTAGAATGAGAAATCAATGTTAATTGTCAGAATGGCTGATCAAGCGAAATCTTCATACCTTAGCGATAGTGAAAGTCAAGGGCAGAGATTGTTTAGAGCTCCAATTACTACGATTAAAACATCGAGTAGAGTTAAGCACATAAAGTCTGGATATAGACGTGTTTCTAAGGTAGTCATCTCTAGCCAATAAGGACTCGCTACGAAGCTAACAAAAAAGGTGTATTTCAGAAAGTAATGGTAAGGATGAAGAAAATTATTAGCGATCAGAAAGGTAATAGTAAAGAAATGTAATAATAGAAGGTAATGAAGGGCAATGTATTGTATAAGTAATGTTCATGTTAAGAAAAGAGTTAAGAAACGAAGGTAAGAATGTATGAGTAAAGAAATGTAAAATTACAGATTGAAGAATGGTATAATATGTTAAGATGGAAAATGTTTACCAGTGCAAGAATGCAAACTCGTGTAGGAAGTGGCAACACGTAAAAAAAAAATAAATAGGTCGATGGGACCAGATTAAATGAGAACGATGAAAAAAAAAAATGTTTAGCTACGTATGAATAATGAGAAGAGAAAGTAAGAGTGGGACAAGGCCACTGAACCAGTACAAGGTCAACGCACCAATCAGCTGTATAATGGGGGGTGAATATTGCATACCACCATGGTGAACGTTAGACTGACTTACTCATTATTATGTGTTTGTTTTACCTATGTATAAACTTAAGTTAAGTTAATATAACATGATTATATTTGTCTAGAACAAATAGACAAAAATTTAATAAATAAATATTTATTAAATTTTTTTTCTCATGCAGAGGAATAATGCAACGATACAGCCATCCGCTGTATTAGGCAATAATTTAAATAAATATAAATTTTGTATAATTTGTATAAGTTACGAATAAAAGGACAGGTCTGAGAGTGCAAAAATATTTCATTGTTAGATTAGGGGAGAAATTAACCTGTTTCGACAAGCAGTGAACACCTGCTCAATTGTATGTGTGTTACACGTGTATCTTGTGTGTGTTAGTGATGCAGGCAAAGACAGTAATCTCAGGAACCCGCCCCAAGTAATTAAATAAATAATTATTTTAATTCACTGAGCAAAAACTAATTAGTGTATGACCAATCCAAAGGCACCAAAGTGTGTGTAAAATTTATAGTTATCCCCAGTGAAACGATGACGTTAATAGAACACGTTATGCGAAGACAGTGCAATATAAACGTGCTAAAAAATACGGAAATTACTCTAAGAGGCTCAAATTAATATAGTGAGTGCTTAATCGAATTAGCTATGATTTGTGCTATCTCGATTCCGTGCAAAACATTGCTATTTGCTAATAATTGCAAATAGCCTAGATGAAAAGCTTCAGGAGTGGGGGCTGTCATGAGATATGCAGCTATCGACAGGACGATTTTGGAGCAGCTGGCGCGGAACCTTGAGAGGGTTCGTCCAAAAACCCTTCTCTTCATTTCAAGACACAGTTGCAGTCGGACATGCTGTCCGTCGGCAAAATAGTTTATTTTTATTCTATTACAAGTCGCAGTAACAAACAAAATAACGTTCGTTAAATTCACGACAACATTACGGAAAAAGTAAATACCGCAATAGTAAGTCTACCAAGAGTATATACGGGAAATTGCTGTAAGAGCGACGCTGGACTCTATACGTATCCAGGAACATGCTGCTGTAGAGCGACGCTGGACTCTAGACGTATCCAGGAACATGCTGCCGTAGAACGACGCTGGACTCTAGACGTATCCAGGAACACATGCTACTGTAGAACGACGCTAGACTCTAGATGTATCCAGGACCACGCCAGGACAAGAGGAATGGAAAACTAATTCTCGACAACGCTGGACCCCGGACAACAGTCGTAAGATCATCAGAAATCGAAGTGACATGCGTAATGCATTTTAAATGATTTGTAAAAAAAGAGCTCATAAAGACGAATTCAAAAGACAGTAAATTAAAACAAAGAAAAGTTTATACTTAGTAATAATATGTTAAAATGTAAATAAATGTTTAGTCGTAAGAATGAGCGATCGCATATATATATATATATATATAAGCATTAATAAATGAAAGAGAATTTAAAGTAAAGAGAGTAGAGTTTATTATCAAAATAGATAGTAAAGTGATTAGATATTTGAAGTATAGAAAGATTAATTTAAAGTTGAATATTAAAACAAAGGCCAGTCTACAAGAAATTAAGATAAATTTAAATTGAATTTTAAATAATGGTATAGACTGAGCGAGTAGAGGTCAGATCTGAGATAAGACAAGTTATTTCAATATAAAAATATTTTAATTTTATAATAAATTAATAAACCAATTATTTAACTTGTCTAGATATAAGATTATTTACATGTTTAGATATAAGAGATTTTTTTTAAATATGTGTAATGTTGCATATCATAAGATATAAACATTTAATAATGACCAATAGCGTGACCGACAATTATTAATGATGTTTATGAATATTTATAATAATGAATAAATAATAAATATGAGTTTTAAATACTGATAAATAAAAATACTCTTATTATAAATACACCTGGTATAATTATACAACCTGCATGAATTACTGTATATCGAATTTACATATAAATTCGTTGTATAAGTTTGTATCCCTTGAACGTGAGGCCTGACATGCCCACATGTATATGTATGTATATGTAACGTTGTATAATTTTGGCGCTCCAAGATCGTGGGGCTCCACAAATTTAAATTATATAATAAATTCGTTGTATAATTTTGGCGCACATGAACGTGGGGCCCGATCCCCACCATTTAACTATTAGAAATTTTGTAGTTAAATGGTTGCTCTAAAAATAAAGGTGTGTTAAATGAAAAATATATTATATGTAGTAATTATTTATATTAAACATTAACTGTATGTTATGTTAATTGTTGTGTACTAAAACACAACTGGCGCTCAACAAAATAAACAGGTGTAATTGTAACATGAGTAAATAAAAATAAATAAATAATAACAGTTCAACGATAAATAAATAAAAGCTTGCATACGGTTCACTGATAATAATAAATTATAAATAAATATTTAAATACAAAATAATTCAACATGACGACTCCAGGAATCTTAGATATGGAGGCCTTTCGAAAAATGATGTGGGCCATGATGGACGAAGTAGTTACAAAACAGACAGAAAATTTGAATGCTAAACTTAAAGAACAAACAGAAAGTTTAGAAAACAAATTAGAACAACAGACTGAAAATTTTAATAATAAATTAGAACAACAGACTGAAAATTTTAAACAGGACCCATAAAAATACGGAGAGGCTAAAAGAATTAACAGAAAAGGTTGGTGATACCAACTCACATATTGAGACTATCACAGAAAATGTATGTGAAAGAATTGTTAAGCAAACGGAACAAATATGTGAAATGATGGTTTCTGAACAAACAATTGTAATTGAAAGTAAGAGAGAACAGACTTGCATAATTACTGATGATAATTCTAAAACAATAATTAACTCTAAGGAAGAATGTAAAATACATTTAATTGAACAAAAGTACCGTGCTAGTGGAAGTATCCAAAGTAGTGGTTACACTCACATACAAATAAAACAAGTTAAAAAGGTAACACGATTGAAACAAATCACACGCGACAAGGGTACGCACAGTAAGTATCGATTGAACGATAATCATAAGGATAATCACAATAAATATAAAAACTACAGAGATTATCATAAACGGCGAATGAAAAAACAGTTGACAGCTGTTTATATAGGCTTCAAACGGACTGACCTTACACAATGCGTTAGTGACGAGAGAATTATGGAACGTACTGAGAGAGGAGAGAGAGGTTATTCGTCGCAGCTAAGAAACAAATTCATGCTGTACAAACAGGTGAGTTACACAATGACGTCAGATGAGCTCACAGTGGCTATTCTACAATGGGACGTTAACACAATGAGGGTGTGAGACGGAAATAACTGTACATGTCGGCTAATATACGACAACGGCGACTACACGTCAAAATACAATGAATTTCCTGTTGACGGACCCAATGGAATTGTTATAATAGTGAGGGGTGGAAATCAAACGACACCGCACTCAATGCTCTATAGAAATGAATAATTATTTTTAAAAGAAAAATATTACTGTTAATTATTAATAATAAGAAAAGGAGTTAATTAATAAGAATAATATGTGTAAAAAGATTAAAGAATTTATAATAGAAAGAATGTTATGTTGTAAGAAATGGTAAGGAATGTTATTATTGATGTGTTATTAATATGAAGAAATAATTAGAATGAGAAATCAATGTTAATTGTCAGAATGGCTGATCAAGCGAAATCTTCATACCTTAGCGATAGTGAAAGTCAAGGGCAGAGATTGTTTAGAGCTCCAATTACTACGATTAAAACATCGAGTAGAGTTAAGCACATAAAGTCTGGATATAGACGTGTTTCTAAGGTAGTCATCTCTAGCCAATAAGGACTCGCTACGAAGCTAACAAAAAAGGTGTATTTCAGAAAGTAATGGTAAGGATGAAGAAAATTATTAGCGATCAGAAAGGTAATAGTAAAGAAATGTAATAATAGAAGGTAATGAAGGGCAATGTATTGTATAAGTAATGTTCATGTTAAGAAAAGAGTTAAGAAACGAAGGTAAGAATGTATGAGTAAAGAAATGTAAAATTACAGATTGAAGAATGGTATAATATGTTAAGATGGAAAATGTTTACCAGTGCAAGAATGCAAACTCGTGTAGGAAGTGGCAACACGTAAAAAAAAAATAAATAGGTCGATGGGACCAGATTAAATGAGAACGATGAAAAAAAAAATGTTTAGCTACGTATGAATAATGAGAAGAGAAAGTAAGAGTGGGACAAGGCCACTGAACCAGTACAAGGTCAACGCACCAATCAGCTGTATAATGGGGGGTGAATATTGCATACCACCATGGTGAACGTTAGACTGACTTACTCATTATTATGTGTTTGTTTTACCTATGTATAAACTTAAGTTAAGTTAATATAACATGATTATATTTGTCTAGAACAAATAGACAAAAATTTAATAAATAAATATTTATTAAATTTTTTTTCTCATGCAGAGGAATAATGCAACGATACAGCCATCCGCTGTATTAGGCAATAATTTAAATAAATATAAATTTTGTATAATTTGTATAAGTTACGAATAAAAGGACAGGTCTGAGAGTGCAAAAATATTTCATTGTTAGATTAGGGGAGAAATTAACCTGTTTCGACAAGCAGTGAACACCTGCTCAATTGTATGTGTGTTACACGTGTATCTTGTGTGTGTTAGTGATGCAGGCAAAGACAGTAATCTCAGGAACCCGCCCCAAGTAATTAAATAAATAATTATTTTAATTCACTGAGCAAAAACTAATTAGTGTATGACCAATCCAAAGGCACCAAAGTGTGTGTAAAATTTATAGTTATCCCCAGTGAAACGATGACGTTAATAGAACACGTTATGCGAAGACAGTGCAATATAAACGTGCTAAAAAATACGGAAATTACTCTAAGAGGCTCAAATTAATATAGTGAGTGCTTAATCGAATTAGCTATGATTTGTGCTATCTCGATTCCGTGCAAAACATTGCTATTTGCTAATAATTGCAAATAGCCTAGATGAAAAGCTTCAGGAGTGGGGGCTGTCATGAGATATGCAGCTATCGACAGGACGATTTTGGAGCAGCTGGCGCGGAACCTTGAGAGGGTTCGTCCAAAAACCCTTCTCTTCATTTCAAGACACAGTTGCAGTCGGACATGCTGTCCGTCGGCAAAATAGTTTATTTTTATTCTATTACAAGTCGCAGTAACAAACAAAATAACGTTCGTTAAATTCACGACAACATTACGGAAAAAGTAAATACCGCAATAGTAAGTCTACCAAGAGTATATACGGGAAATTGCTGTAAGAGCGACGCTGGACTCTATACGTATCCAGGAACATGCTGCTGTAGAGCGACGCTGGACTCTAGACGTATCCAGGAACATGCTGCCGTAGAACGACGCTGGACTCTAGACGTATCCAGGAACACATGCTACTGTAGAACGACGCTAGACTCTAGATGTATCCAGGACCACGCCAGGACAAGAGGAATGGAAAACTAATTCTCGACAACGCTGGACCCCGGACAACAGTCGTAAGATCATCAGAAATCGAAGTGACATGCGTAATGCATTTTAAATGATTTGTAAAAAAAGAGCTCATAAAGACGAATTCAAAAGACAGTAAATTAAAACAAAGAAAAGTTTATACTTAGTAATAATATGTTAAAATGTAAATAAATGTTTAGTCGTAAGAATGAGCGATCGCATATATATATATATATATATAAGCATTAATAAATGAAAGAGAATTTAAAGTAAAGAGAGTAGAGTTTATTATCAAAATAGATAGTAAAGTGATTAGATATTTGAAGTATAGAAAGATTAATTTAAAGTTGAATATTAAAACAAAGGCCAGTCTACAAGAAATTAAGATAAATTTAAATTGAATTTTAAATAATGGTATAGACTGAGCGAGTAGAGGTCAGATCTGAGATAAGACAAGTTATTTCAATATAAAAATATTTTAATTTTATAATAAATTAATAAACCAATTATTTAACTTGTCTAGATATAAGATTATTTACATGTTTAGATATAAGAGATTTTTTTTAAATATGTGTAATGTTGCATATCATAAGATATAAACATTTAATAATGACCAATAGCGTGACCGACAATTATTAATGATGTTTATGAATATTTATAATAATGAATAAATAATAAATATGAGTTTTAAATACTGATAAATAAAAATACTCTTATTATAAATACACCTGGTATAATTATACAACCTGCATGAATTACTGTATATCGAATTTACATATAAATTCGTTGTATAAGTTTGTATCCCTTGAACGTGAGGCCTGACATGCCCACATGTATATGTATGTATATGTAACGTTGTATAATTTTGGCGCTCCAAGATCGTGGGGCTCCACAAATTTAAATTATATAATAAATTCGTTGTATAATTTTGGCGCACATGAACGTGGGGCCCGATCCCCACCATTTAACTATTAGAAATTTTGTAGTTAAATGGTTGCTCTAAAAATAAAGGTGTGTTAAATGAAAAATATATTATATGTAGTAATTATTTATATTAAACATTAACTCTATGTTATGTTAATTGTTGTGTACTAAAACACAACTGGCGCTCAACAAAATAAACAGGTGTAATTGTAACATGAGTAAATAAAAATAAATAAATAATAACAGTTCAACGATAAATAAATAAAATCTTGCATACGGTTCACTGATAATAATAAATTATAAATAAATATTTAAATACAAAATAATTCAACATGACGACTCCAGGAAACTTAGATATGGAGGCCTTTCGAAAAATGATGTGGGCCATGATGGACGAAGTAGTTACAAAACAGAGAGAAAATTTGAATGCTAAACTTAAAGAACAAACAGAAAGTTTAGAAAACAAATTAGAACAACAGACTGAAAATTTTAATAATAAATTAGAACAACAGACTGAAAATTTTAAACAGGACCCATAAAAATACGGAGAGGCTAAAAGAATTAACAGAAAAGGTTGGTGATACCAACTCACATATTGAGACTATCACAGAAAATGTATGTGAAAGAATTGTTAAGCAAACGGAACAAATATGTGAAATGATGGTTTCTGAACAAACAATTGTAATTGAAAGTAAGAGAGAGCAGACTTGCATAATTACTGATGATAATTCTAAAACAATAGTTAACTCTAAGGAAGAATGTAAAATACATTTATTTAAACAAATGTACCGTGCTAGCGGAAGTATCCAAAGTAGTGGTTACACTCACACACAAATAAAACAAGTTAAAAAGGTAACACGATTGAAACAAATCACACGCGACAAGGGTACGCACAGTAAGTATCGATTGAACGATAATCATAAGGATAATCACAATAAATATAAAAACTACAGAGGTTATCATAAACGGCGAATGAATAAACAGTTGACAGCTATTTATATAGGCTTCAAACGGACTGACCTTACACAATGCGTTAGTGACGAGAGAATTATGGAACGTACTGAGAGAGGAGAGAGAGGTTATTCGTCGCAGCTAAGAAACAAATTCATGCTGTACAAACAGATGAGTTACACAATGACGTCAGATGAGCTCACAGTCGCTGTGTTACAATTGGACGTTAACACAATGAGGGTGTGAGACGGAAATAACTGTACATGTCAGCTAATATACGACAACGGCGACTACACGTCAAAATACAATGAATTTCCTGTTGACGGACCCAATGGAATTGTTATAATAGTGAGGGGTGGAAATCAAACGACACCGCACTCAATGCTCTATAGAAATGAATAATTATTTTTAAAAGAAAAATATTACTGTTAATTATTATTAATAAGAAAAGAGTTAATTAATAAGAATAATATGTGTAAAAAGATTAAAGAATTTATAATAGAAAGAATGTTATGTTGTAAGAAATGGTAAGGAATGTTATTATTGATATGTTATTAACATGAAGAAATAATTAGAATGACAAATCCATGTTAATTGTCAGAATCGCTGATCAAGCGAAATCTTCATACCTTAGCGATAGTGAAAGTCAAGGGCAGAGATTATTTAGAGCTCCAATTACTACGATTAAAACATCGAGTAGAGTTAAGCACATAAAGTCTGGATATAGACGTGTTTCTAAGGTAGTCATCTGTAGCCGATAAGGACTCGCTACGAAGCTAACGAAAAAGGTGTATTTCAGAAAGTAATGGTAAGGATAAAGAAAATTATTAGCGATCAGAAAGGTAATAGTAAAGAAATGTAATAATAGAAGGTAATGAAGGTTAATGTATTGTATAAGATTAATGTCAGAAATGTTAATGTATTGTATAAGTAATGTTCATGTTAAGAAAAGAGTTAAGAAACGAAGGTAAGAATGTATGAGTAAGGAAATGTAAAATTACAGATTGAAGAATGGTATAATATGTTAAGATGCAAAATGTTTACCAGTGCAAGAATGCAAACTCGTGTAGGAAGTGCGAAACGTAAAAAAAAAAAATAAATAGGTCGATGGGACCAGATTAAAGGAGAACGATGAAAAAAAAAGTTTACATACGTATGAATAATGAGAAGAGAAAGTAAGAGTGGGACAAGGCCACTGAACCAGTACAAGGTCAACGCACCAATCAGCTGTATAATGGGGGGTGAATATTGCATACCACCATGGTGAACGTTAGACTGACTTACTCATTATTATGTGTTTGTTTTACCTATGTATAAACTTAAGTTAAGTTAATATAACATGATTATATTTGTCTAGAACAAATAGACAAAAATTTAATAAATAAATATTTATTAAATTTTTTTTCTCATGCAGAGGAATAATGCAACGATACAGCCATCCGCTGTATTAGGCAATAATTTAAATAAATATAATTTTGTATAATTTATATAAGTTACGAATAAAAGGACAGGTCTGAGAGTGCAAAAATATTTCATTGTTAGATTAGGGGAGAAATTAACCTGTTTCGACAAGCAGTGAACACCTGCTCAATTGTATGTGTGTTACACGTGTATCTTGTGTGTGTTAGTGATGCAGGCAAAGACAGTAATCTCAGGAACCCGCGCCAAGTAATTAAATAAATAATTATTTTAATTCACTGAGCAAAAACTAATTAGTGTATGACCAATCCAAAGGCACCAAAGTGTGTGTAAAATTTATAGTTATCCCCAGTGAAACGATGACGTTAATAGAACACGTTATGCGAAGACAGTGCAATATAAACGTGCTAAAAAATACGGAAATTACTCTAAGACGCTCAAATTAATATAGTGAGTGCTCAATCGAATTAGCTATGATTTGTGCTATCTCGATTCCGTGCAAAACATTGCTATTTGCTAATAATTGCAAATAGCCTAGATGAAAAGCTTCAGGAGTGGGGGCTGTCATGAGATATGCAGCTATCGACAGTACGATTTTGGAGCAGCTGGCGCGGAACCTTGAGAGGGTTCGTCCAAAAACCCTTCTCTTCATTTCAAGACACAGTTGCAGTCGGACATGCTGTCCGTCGGCAAAATAGTTTATTTTTATTCTATTACAAGTCGCAGTAACAAACAAAATAACGTTCGTTAAATTCACGACAACATTACGGAAAAAGTAAATACCGCAATAGTAAGTCTACCAAGAGTATATACGGGAAATTGCAGTAAGAGCGACGCTGGACTCTATACGTATCCAGGAACATGCTGCTGTAGAGCGACACTGGACTCTAGACGTATCCAGGAACATGCTGCCGTAGAACGACGCTGGACTCTAGACGTATCCAGGAACACATGCTACTGTAAAACGACGCTAGACTCTAGATGTATCCAGGACCACGCCAGGACAAGAGGAATGGAAAACTAATTCTCGACAACGCTGGACCCCGGACAACAGTCGTAAGATCATCAGAAATCGAAGTGACATGCGTAATGCATTTTAAATGATTTGTAAAAAAAGAGCTCATAAAGACGAATTCAAAAGACAGTAAATTAAAACAAAGAAAAGTTTATACTTAGTAATAATATGTTAAAATGTAAATAAATGTTTAGTCGTAAGAATGAGCGATCGCATATATATATATATATATATATATATATATATATATATATATATATAAGCATTAATAAATGAAAGAGAATTTAAAGTAAAGAGAGTAGAGTTTATTATCAAAATAGATAGTAAAGTGATTAGATATTTGAAGTATAGAAAGATTAATTTAAAGTTGAATATTAAAACAAAGGCCAGTCTACAAGAAATTAAGATAAATTTTAATTGAATTTTAAACAATGGTATAGACTGAGCGAGTAGAGGTCAGATCTGAGATAAGACAAGTTATTTCAATATAAAAATATTTTAATTTTATAATAAATAAAAAACCAATTATTTAACTTGTCTAGATATAAGATTATTTACATGTTTAGATATAAGAGATTTTTTTTAAATATGTGTAATGTTGCATATCATAAGATATAAACATTTAATAATGACCAATAGCGTGACCCACAATTATTAATGATGTTTATGAATATTTATAATAATGAATAAATAATAAATATGAGTTTTAAATACTGATAAATAAAAATACTCTTATTATAAATACACCTGGTATAATTATACAACCTGCATGAATTACTGTATATCGAATTTACATATAAATTCGTTGTATAAGTTTGTATCCCTTGAACGTGAGGCCTGACATGCCCACATGTATATGTATGTATATGTAACGTTGTATAATTTTGGCGCTCCAAGATCGTGGGGCTCCACAAATTTAAATTATATAATAAATTCGTTGTATAATTTTGGCGCACATGAACGTGGGGCCCGATCCCCACCATTTAACTATTAGAAATTTTGTAGTTAAATGGTTGCTCTAAAAATAAAGGTGTGTTAAATGAAAAATATATTATATGTAGTAATTATTTATATTAAACATTAACTGTATGTTATGTTAATTGTTGTGTACTAAAACACAACTGGCGCTCAACAAAATAAACAGGTGTAATTGTAACATGAGTAAATAAAAATAAATAAATAATAACAGTTCAACGATAAATAAATAAAAGCTTGCATACGGTTCACTGATAATAATAAATTATAAATAAATATTTAAATACAAAATAATTCAACATGACGACTCCAGGAAACTTAGATATGGAGGCCTTTCGAAAAATGATGTGGGCCATGATGGACGAAGTAGTTATAAACAGACAGAAAATTTGAATGCTAAACTTAAAGAACAAACAGAAAGTTTAGAAAACAAATTAGAACAACAGACTGAAAATTTAAATAATAAATTAGAACAACAGACTGAAAATTTTAAACAGGACCCATAAAAATACGGAGAGGCTAAAAGAATTAACAGAAAAGGTTGGTGATACCAACTCACATATTGAGACTATCACAGAAAATGTATGTGAAAGAATTGTTAAGCAAACGGAACAAATATGTGAAATGATGGTTTCTGAACAAACAATTGTAATTGAAAGTAAGAGAGAACAGACTTGCATATTACTGATGATAATTCTAAAACAATAATTAACTCTAAGGAAGAATGTAAAATACATTTAATTGAACAAATGTACCGTGCTAGTGGAAGTATCCAAAGTAGTGGTTACACTCACATACAAATAAAACAAGTTAAAAAGGTAACACGATTGAAACAAATCACACGCGACAAGGGTACGCACAGTAAGTATCGATTGAACGATAATCATAAGGATAATCACAATAAATATAAAAACTACAGAGGTTATCATAAACGGCGAATGAAAAAACAGTTGACAGCTGTTTATATAGGCTTCAAACGGACTGACCTTACACAATGCGTTAGTGACGAGAGAATTATGGAACGTACTGAGAGAGGAGAGAGAGGTTATTCGTCGCAGCTAAGAAACAAATTCATGCTGTACAAACAGATGAGTTACACAATGACGTCAGATGAGCTCACAGTCGCTATTCTACAATGGGACGTTAACACAATTAGGGTGCGAGACGGAAATAACTGTACTTGTCGGCTAATATACGACAACGGCGACTACACGTCAAAATACAATGAATTTCCTGTTGACGGACCCAATGGAATTGTTATAATAGTGAGGGGTGGAAACCAAACGACACCGCACTCAATGTTCTATAGAAATGAATAATTATTTTTAAAAGAAAAATATTACTGTTAATTATTATTAATAAGAAAAGGAGTTAATTAATAAGAATAATATGTGTAAAAAGATTAAAGAATTTATAATAGAAAGAATGTTATGTTGTAAGAAATGGTAAGGAATGTTATTATTGATGTGTTATTAATATGAAGAAATAATTAGAATGAGAAATCAATGTTAATTGTCAGAATGGCTGATCAAGCGAAATCTTCATACCTTAGCGATAGTGAAAGTCAAGGGCAGAGATTGTTTAGAGCTCCAATTACTACGATTAAAACATCGAGTAGAGTTAAGCACATAAAGTCTGGATATAGACGTGTTTCTAAGGTAGTCATCTCTAGCCAATAAGGACTCGCTACGAAGCTAACAAAAAAGATGTATTTCAGAAAGTAATGGTAAGGATGAAGAAAATTATTAGCGATCAGAAAGGTAATAGTAAAGAAATGTAATAATGGAAGGTAATGAAGGGCAATGTATTGTATAAGTAATGTTCATGTTAAGAAAAGAGTTAAGAAACGAAGGTAAGAATGTATGAGTAAAGAAATGTAAAATTACAGATTGAAGAATGGCATAATATGTTAAGATGGAAAATGTTTACCAGTGCAAGAATGCAAACTCGTGTAGGAAGTGCAACACGTAAAAAAAAAAATAAATAGGTCGATGGGACCAGATTAAATGAGAAAGATGAAAAAAAAATCTTTAGCTACGTATGAATAATGAGAAGAGAAAGTAAGAGTGGGACAAGGCCACTGAACCAGTACAAGGTCAACGCACCAATCAGCTGTATAATGGGGGGTGAATATTGCATACCACCATGGTGAACGTTAGACTGACTTACTCATTATTATGTGTTTGTTTTACCTATGTATAAACTTAAGTTAAGTTAATATAACATGATTATATTTGTCTAGAACAAATAGACAAAAATTTAATAAATAAATATTTATTAAATTTTTTTTCTCATGCAGAGGAATAATGCAACGATACAGCCATCCGCTGTATTAGGCAATAATTTAAATAAATATAATTTTGTATAATTTATATAAGTTACGAATAAAAGGACAGGTCTGAGAGTGCAAAAATATTTCATTGTTAGATTAGGGGAGAAATTAACCTGTTTCGACAAGCAGTGAACACCTGCTCAATTGTATGTGTGTTACACGTGTATCTTGTGTGTGTTAGTGATGCAGGCAAAGACAGTAATCTCAGGAGCCCGCGCCAAGTAATTAAATAAATAATTATTTTAATTCACTGAGCAAAAACTAATTAGTGTATGACCAATCCAAAGGCACCAAAGTGTGTGTAAAATTTATAGTTATCCCCAGTGAAACGATGACGTTAATAGAACACGTTATGCGAAGACAGTGCAATATAAACGTGCTAAAAAATACGGAAATTACTCTAAGACGCTCAAATTAATATAGTGAGTGCTCAATCGAATTAGCTATGATTTGTGCTATCTCGATTCCGTGCAAAACATTGCTATTTGCTAATAATTGCAAATAGCCTAGATGAAAAGCTTCAGGAGTGGGGGCTGTCATGAGATATGCAGCTATCGACAGTACGATTTTGGAGCAGCTGGCGCGGAACCTTGAGAGGGTTCGTCCAAAAACCCTTCTCTTCATTTCAAGACACAGTTGCAGTCGGACATGCTGTCCGTCGGCAAAATAGTTTATTTTTATTCTATTACAAGTCGCAGTAACAAACAAAATAACGTTCGTTAAATTCACGACAACATTACGGAAAAAGTAAATACCGCAATAGTAAGTCTACCAAGAGTATATACGGGAAATTGCAGTAAGAGCGACGCTGGACTCTATACGTATCCAGGAACATGCTGCTGTAGAGCGACACTGGACTCTAGACGTATCCAGGAACATGCTGCCGTAGAACGACGCTGGACTCTAGACGTATCCAGGAACACATGCTACTGTAAAACGACGCTAGACTCTAGATGTATCCAGGACCACGCCAGGACAAGAGGAATGGAAAACTAATTCTCGACAACGCTGGACCCCGGACAACAGTCGTAAGATCATCAGAAATCGAAGTGACATGCGTAATGCATTTTAAATGATTTGTAAAAAAAGAGCTCATAAAGACGAATTCAAAAGACAGTAAATTAAAACAAAGAAAAGTTTATACTTAGTAATAATATGTTAAAATGTAAATAAATGTTTAGTCGTAAGAATGAGCGATCGCATATATATATATATATATATATATATATATATATATAAGCATTAATAAATGAAAGAGAATTTAAAGTAAAGAGAGTAGAGTTTATTATCAAAATAGATAGTAAAGTGATTAGATATTTGAAGTATAGAAAGATTAATTTAAAGTTGAATATTAAAACAAAGGCCAGTCTACAAGAAATTAAGATAAATTTTAATTGAATTTTAAACAATGGTATAGACTGAGCGAGTAGAGGTCAGATCTGAGATAAGACAAGTTATTTCAATATAAAAATATTTTAATTTTATAATAAATAAAAAACCAATTATTTAACTTGTCTAGATATAAGATTATTTACATGTTTAGATATAAGAGATTTTTTTTAAATATGTGTAATGTTGCATATCATAAGATATAAACATTTAATAATGACCAATAGCGTGACCCACAATTATTAATGATGTTTATGAATATTTATAATAATGAATAAATAATAAATATGAGTTTTAAATACTGATAAATAAAAATACTCTTATTATAAATACACCTGGTATAATTATACAACCTGCATGAATTACTGTATATCGAATTTACATATAAATTCGTTGTATAAGTTTGTATCCCTTGAACGTGAGGCCTGACATGCCCACATGTATATGTATGTATATGTAACGTTGTATAATTTTGGCGCTCCAAGATCGTGGGGCTCCACAAATTTAAATTATATAATAAATTCGTTGTATAATTTTGGCGCACATGAACGTGGGGCCCGATCCCCACCATTTAACTATTAGAAATTTTGTAGTTAAATGGTTGCTCTAAAAATAAAGGTGTGTTAAATGAAAAATATATTATATGTAGTAATTATTTATATTAAACATTAACTGTATGTTATGTTAATTGTTGTGTACTAAAACACAACTGGCGCTCAACAAAATAAACAGGTGTAATTGTAACATGAGTAAATAAAAATAAATAAATAATAACAGTTCAACGATAAATAAATAAAAGCTTGCATACGGTTCACTGATAATAATAAATTATAAATAAATATTTAAATACAAAATAATTCAACATGACGACTCCAGGAAACTTAGATATGGAGGCCTTTCGAAAAATGATGTGGGCCATGATGGACGAAGTAGTTATAAACAGACAGAAAATTTGAATGCTAAACTTAAAGAACAAACAGAAAGTTTAGAAAACAAATTAGAACAACAGACTGAAAATTTAAATAATAAATTAGAACAACAGACTGAAAATTTTAAACAGGACCCATAAAAATACGGAGAGGCTAAAAGAATTAACAGAAAAGGTTGGTGATACCAACTCACATATTGAGACTATCACAGAAAATGTATGTGAAAGAATTGTTAAGCAAACGGAACAAATATGTGAAATGATGGTTTCTGAACAAACAATTGTAATTGAAAGTAAGAGAGAACAGACTTGCATATTACTGATGATAATTCTAAAACAATAATTAACTCTAAGGAAGAATGTAAAATACATTTAATTGAACAAATGTACCGTGCTAGTGGAAGTATCCAAAGTAGTGGTTACACTCACATACAAATAAAACAAGTTAAAAAGGTAACACGATTGAAACAAATCACACGCGACAAGGGTACGCACAGTAAGTATCGATTGAACGATAATCATAAGGATAATCACAATAAATATAAAAACTACAGAGGTTATCATAAACGGCGAATGAAAAAACAGTTGACAGCTGTTTATATAGGCTTCAAACGGACTGACCTTACACAATGCGTTAGTGACGAGAGAATTATGGAACGTACTGAGAGAGGAGAGAGAGGTTATTCGTCGCAGCTAAGAAACAAATTCATGCTGTACAAACAGATGAGTTACACAATGACGTCAGATGAGCTCACAGTCGCTATTCTACAATGGGACGTTAACACAATTAGGGTGCGAGACGGAAATAACTGTACTTGTCGGCTAATATACGACAACGGCGACTACACGTCAAAATACAATGAATTTCCTGTTGACGGACCCAATGGAATTGTTATAATAGTGAGGGGTGGAAACCAAACGACACCGCACTCAATGTTCTATAGAAATGAATAATTATTTTTAAAAGAAAAATATTACTGTTAATTATTATTAATAAGAAAAGGAGTTAATTAATAAGAATAATATGTGTAAAAAGATTAAAGAATTTATAATAGAAAGAATGTTATGTTGTAAGAAATGGTAAGGAATGTTATTATTGATGTGTTATTAATATGAAGAAATAATTAGAATGAGAAATCAATGTTAATTGTCAGAATGGCTGATCAAGCGAAATCTTCATACCTTAGCGATAGTGAAAGTCAAGGGCAGAGATTGTTTAGAGCTCCAATTACTACGATTAAAACATCGAGTAGAGTTAAGCACATAAAGTCTGGATATAGACGTGTTTCTAAGGTAGTCATCTCTAGCCAATAAGGACTCGCTACGAAGCTAACAAAAAAGATGTATTTCAGAAAGTGATGGTAAGGATGAAGAAAATTATTAGCGATCAGAAAGGTAATAGTAAAGAAATGTAATAATGGAAGGTAATGAAGGGCAATGTATTGTATAAGTAATGTTCATGTTAAGAAAAGAGTTAAGAAACGAAGGTAAGAATGTATGAGTAAAGAAATGTAAAATTACAGATTGAAGAATGGCATAATATGTTAAGATGGAAAATGTTTACCAGTGCAAGAATGCAAACTCGTGTAGGAAGTGCAACACGTAAAAAAAAAAATAAATAGGTCGATGGGACCAGATTAAATGAGAAAGATGAAAAAAAAATCTTTAGCTACGTATGAATAATGAGAAGAGAAAGTAAGAGTGGGACAAGGCCACTGAACCAGTACAAGGTCAACGCACCAATCAGCTGTATAATGGGGGGTGAATATTGCATACCACCATGGTGAACGTTAGACTGACTTACTCATTATTATGTGTTTGTTTTACCTATGTATAAACTTAAGTTAAGTTAATATAACATGATTATATTTGTCTAGAACAAATAGACAAAAATTTAATAAATAAATATTTATTAAATTTTTTTTCTCATGCAGAGGAATAATGCAACGATACAGCCATCCGCTGTATTAGGCAATAATTTAAATAAATATAAATTTTGTATAATTTGTATAAGTTACGAATAAAAGGACAGGTCTGAGAGTGCAAAAATATTTCATTGTTAGATTAGGGGAGAAATTAACCTGTTTCGACAAGCAGTGAACACCTGCTCAATTGTATGTGTGTTACACGTGTATCTTGTGTGTGTTAGTGATGCAGGCAAAGACAGTAATCTCAGGAACCCGCCCCAAGTAATTAAATAAATAATTATTTTAATTCACTGAGCAAAAACTAATTAGTGTATGACCAATCCAAAGGCACCAAAGTGTGTGTAAAATTTATAGTTATCCCCAGTGAAACGATGACGTTAATAGAACACGTTATGCGAAGACAGTGCAATATAAACGTGCTAAAAAATACGGAAATTACTCTAAGAGGCTCAAATTAATATAGTGAGTGCTTAATCGAATTAGCTTTGATTTGTGCTATCTCGATTCCGTGCAAAACATTGCTATTTGCTAATAATTGCAAATAGCCTAGATGAAAAGCTTCAGGAGTGGGGGCTGTCATGAGATATGCAGCTATCGACAGGACGATTTTGGAGCCGACTGGCGCGGAACCTTGAGAGGGTTCGTCCAAAAACCCTTCTCTTCATTTCAAGACACAGTTGCAGTCGGACATGCTGTCCGTCGGCAAAATAGTTTATTTTTATTCTATTACAAGTCGCAGTAACAAACAAAATAACGTTCGTTAAATTCACGACAACATTACGGAAAAAGTAAATACCGCAATAGTAAGTCTACCAAGAGTATATACGGGAAATTGCTGTAAGAGCGACGCTGGACTCTATACGTATCCAGGAACATGCTGCTGTAGAGCGACGCTGGACTCTAGACGTATCCAGGAACATGCTGCCGTAGAACGACGCTGGACTCTAGACGTATCAAGGAACACATGCTACTGTAGAACGACGCTAGACTCTAGATGTATCCAGGACCACGCCAGGACAAGAGGAATGGAAAACTAATTCTCGACAACGCTGGACCCCGGACAACAGTCGTAAGATCATCAGAAATCGAAGTGACATGCGTAATGCATTTTAAATGATTTGTAAAAAAAGAGCTCATAAAGACGAATTCAAAAGACAGTAAATTAAAACAAAGAAAAGTTTATACTTAGTAATAATATGTTAAAATGTAAATAAATGTTTAGTCGTAAGAATGAGCGATCGCATATATATATATATATATATATATATATATATAAGCATTAATAAATGAAAGAGAATTTAAAGTAAAGAGAGTAGAGTTTATTATCAAAATAGATAGTAAAGTGATTAGATATTTGAAGTATAGAAAGATTAATTTAAAGTTGAATATTAAAACAAAGGCCAGTCTACAAGAAATTAAGATAAATTTAAATTGAATTTTAAACAATGGTATAGACTGAGCGAGTAGAGGTCAGATCTGAGATAAGACAAGTTATTTCAATATAAAAATATTTTAATTTTATAATAAATTAATAAACCAATTATTTAACTTGTCTAGATATAAGATTATTTACATGTTTAGATATAAGAGATTTTTTTTAAATATGTGTAATGTTGCATATCATAAGATATAAACATTTAATAATGACCAATAGCGTGACCGACAATTATTAATGATGTTTATGAATATTTATAATAATGAATAAATAATAAATATGAGTTTTAAATACTGATAAATAAAAATACTCTTATTATAAATACACCTGGTATAATTATACAACCTGCATGAATTACTGTATATCGAATTTACATATAAATTCGTTGTATAAGTTTGTATCCCTTGAACGTGAGGCCTGACATGCCCACATGTATATGTATGTATATGTAACGTTGTATAATTTTGGCGCTCCAAGATCGTGGGGCTCCACAAATTTAAATTATATAATAAATTCGTTGTATAATTTTGGCGCACATGAACGTGGGGCCCGATCCCCACCATTTAACTATTAGAAATTTTGTAGTTAAATGGTTGCTCTAAAAATAAAGGTGTGTTAAATGAAAAATATATTATATGTAGTAATTATTTATATTAAACATTAACTGTATGTTATGTTAATTGTTGTGTACTAAAACACAACTGGCGCTCAACAAAATAAACAGGTGTAATTGTAACATGAGTAAATAAAAATAAATAAATAATAACAGTTCAACGATAAATAAATAAAATCTTGCATACGGTTCACTGATAATAATAAATTATAAATAAATATTTAAATACAAAATAATTCAACATGACGACTCCAGGAAACTTAGATATGGAGGCCTTTCGAAAAATGATGTGGGCCATGATGGACGAAGTAGTTACAAAACAGAGAGAAAATTTGAATGCTAAACTTAAAGAACAAACAGAAAGTTTAGAAAACAAATTAGAACAACAGACTGAAAATTTTAATAATAAATTAGAACAACAGACTGAAAATTTTAAACAGGACCCATAAAAATACGGAGAGGCTAAAAGAATTAACAGAAAAGGTTGGTGATACCAACTCACATATTGAGACTATCACAGAAAATGTATGTGAAAGAATTGTTAAGCAAACGGAACAAATATGTGAAATGATGGTTTCTGAACAAACAATTGTAATTGAAAGTAAGAGAGAGCAGACTTGCATAATTACTGATGATAATTCTAAAACAATAGTTAACTCTAAGGAAGAATGTAAAATACATTTATTTAAACAAATGTACCGTGCTAGCGGAAGTATCCAAAGTAGTGGTTACACTCACACACAAATAAAACAAGTTAAAAAGGTAACACGATTGAAACAAATCACACACGACAAGGGTACGCACAGTAAGTATCGATTGAACGATAATCATAAGGATAATCACAATAAATATAAAAACTACAGAGGTTATCATAAACGGCGAATGAATAAACAGTTGACAGCTATTTATATAGGCTTCAAACGGACTGACCTTACACAATGCGTTAGTGACGAGAGAATTATGGAACGTACTGAGAGAGGAGAGAGAGGTTATTCGTCGCAGCTAAGAAACAAATTCATGCTGTACAAACAGATGAGTTACACAATGACGTCAGATGAGCTCACAGTCGCTGTGTTACAATTGGACGTTAACACAATGAGGGTGTGAGACGGAAATAACTGTACATGTCAGCTAATATACGACAACGGCGACTACACGTCAAAATACAATGAATTTCCTGTTGACGGACCCAATGGAATTGTTATAATAGTGAGGGGTGGAAATCAAACGACACCGCACTCAATGCTCTATAGAAATGAATAATTATTTTTAAAAGAAAAATATTACTGTTAATTATTATTAATAAGAAAAGAGTTAATTAATAAGAATAATATGTGTAAAAAGATTAAAGAATTTATAATAGAAAGAATGTTATGTTGTAAGAAATGGTAAGGAATGTTATTATTGATATGTTATTAACATGAAGAAATAATTAGAATGACAAATCAATGTTAATTGTCAGAATCGCTGATCAAGCGAAATCTTCATACCTTAGCGATAGTGAAAGTCAACGGCAGAGATTATTTAGAGCTCCAATTACTACGATTAAAACATCGAGTAGAGTTAAGCACATAAAGTCTGGATATAGACGTGTTTCTAAGGTAGTCATCTGTAGCCGATAAGGACTCGCTACGAAGCTAACGAAAAAGGTGTATTTCAGAAAGTAATGGTAAGGATAAAGAAAATTATTAGCGATCAGAAAGGTAATAGTAAAGAAATGTAATAATAGAAGGTAATGAAGGTTAATGTATTGTATAAGATTAATGTCAGAAATGTTAATGTATTGTATAAGTAATGTTCATGTTAAGAAAAGAGTTAAGAAACGAAGGTAAGAATGTATGAGTAAGGAAATGTAAAATTACAGATTGAAGAATGGTATAATATGTTAAGATGCAAAATGTTTACCAGTGCAAGAATGCAAACTCGTGTAGGAAGTGCGAAACGTAAAAAAAAAAATAAATAGGTCGATGGGACCAGATTAAAGGAGAACGATGAAAAAAAAAGTTTAGCTACGTATGAATAATGAGAAGAGAAAGTAAGAGTGGGACAAGGCCACTGAACCAGTACAAGGTCAACGCACCAATCAGCTGTATAATGGGGGGTGAATATTGCATACCACCATGGTGAACGTTAGACTGACTTACTCATTATTATGTGTTTGTTTTACCTATGTATAAACTTAAGTTAAGTTAATATAACATGATTATATTTGTCTAGAACAAATAGACAAAAATTTAATAAATAAATATTTATTAAATTTTTTTTCTCATGCAGAGGAATAATGCAACGATACAGCCATCCGCTGTATTAGGCAATAATTTAAATAAATATAAATTTTGTATAATTTGTATAAGTTACGAATAAAAGGACAGGTCTGAGAGTGCAAAAATATTTCATTGTTAGATTAGGGGAGAAATTAACCTGTTTCGACAAGCAGTGAACACCTGCTCAATTGTATGTGTGTTACACGTGTATCTTGTGTGTGTTAGTGATGCAGGCAAAGACAGTAATCTCAGGAACCCGCGCCAAGTAATTAAATAAATAATTATTTTAATTCACTGAGCAAAAACTAATTAGTGTATGACCAATCCAAAGGCACCAAAGTGTGTGTAAAATTTATAGTTATCCCCAGTGAAACGATGACGTTAATAGAACACGTTATGCGAAGACAGTGCAATATAAACGTGCTAAAAAATACGGAAATTACTCTAAGAGGCTCAAATTAATATAGTGAGTGCTCAATCGAATTAGCTATGATTTGTGCTATCTCGATTCCGTGCAAAACATTGCTATTTGCTAATAATTGCAAATAGCCTAGATGAAAAGCTTCAGGAGTGGGGGCTGTCATGAGATATGCAGCTATCGACAGGACGATTTTGGAGCAGCTGGCGCGGAACCTTGAGAGGGTTCGTCCAAAAACCCTTCTCTTCATTTCAAGACACAGTTGCAGTCGGACATGCTGTCCGTCGGCAAAATAGTTTATTTTTATTCTATTACAAGTCGCAGTAACAAACAAAATAACGTTCGTTAAATTCACGACAACATTACGGAAAAAGTAAATACCGCAATAGTAAGTCTACCAAGAGTATATACGGGAAATTGCAGTAAGAGCGACGCTGGACTCTATACGTATCCAGGAACATGCTGCTGTAGAGCGACACTGGACTCTAGACGTATCCAGGAACATGCTGCCGTAGAACGACGCTGGACTCTAGACGTATCCAGGAACACATGCTACTGTAAAACGACGCTAGACTCTAGATGTATCCAGGACCACGCCAGGACAAGAGGAATGGAAAACTAATTCTCGACAACGCTGGACCCCGGACAACAGTCGTAAGATCATCAGAAATCGAAGTGACATGCGTAATGCATTTTAAATGATTTGTAAAAAAAGAGCTCATAAAGACGAATTCAAAAGACAGTAAATTAAAACAAAGAAAAGTTTATACTTAGTAATAATATGTTAAAATGTAAATAAATGTTTAGTCGTAAGAATGAGCGATCGCATATATATATATATATATATATATATATATATAAGCATTAATAAATGAAAGAGAATTTAAAGTAAAGAGAGTAGAGTTTATTATCAAAATAGATAGTAAAGTGATTAGATATTTGAAGTATAGAAAGATTAATTTAAAGTTGAATATTAAAACAAAGGCCAGTCTACAAGAAATTAAGATAAATTTAAATTGAATTTTAAACAATGGTATAGACTGAGCGAGTAGAGGTCAGATCTGAGATAAGACAAGTTATTTCAATATAAAAATATTTTAATTTTATAATAAATAAAAAACCAATTATTTAACTTGTCTAGATATAAGATTATTTACATGTTTAGATATAAGAGATTTTTTTTAAATATGTGTAATGTTGCATATCATAAGATATAAACATTTAATAATGACCAATAGCGTGACCCACAATTATTAATGATGTTTATGAATATTTATAATAATGAATAAATAATAAATATGAGTTTTAAATACTGATAAATAAAAATACTCTTATTATAAATACACCTGGTATAATTATACAACCTGCATGAATTACTGTATATCGAATTTACATATAAATTCGTTGTATAAGTTTGTATCCCTTGAACGTGAGGCCTGACATGCCCACATGTATATGTATGTATATGTAACGTTGTATAATTTTGGCGCTCCAAGATCGTGGGGCTCCACAAATTTAAATTATATAATAAATTCGTTGTATAATTTTGGCGCACATGAACGTGGGGCCCGATCCCCACCATTTAACTATTAGAAATTTTGTAGTTAAATGGTTGCTCTAAAAATAAAGGTGTGTTAAATGAAAAATATATTATATGTAGTAATTATTTATATTAAACATTAACTGTATGTTATGTTAATTGTTGTGTACTAAAACACAACTGGCGCTCAACAAAATAAACAGGTGTAATTGTAACATGAGTAAATAAAAATAAATAAATAATAACAGTTCAACGATAAATAAATAAAAGCTTGCATACGGTTCACTGATAATAATAAATTATAAATAAATATTTAAATACAAAATAATTCAACATGACGACTCCAGGAAACTTAGATATGGAGGCCTTTCGAAAAATGATGTGGGCCATGATGGACGAAGTAGTTATAAACAGACAGAAAATTTGAATGCTAAACTTAAAGAACAAACAGAAAGTTTAGAAAACAAATTAGAACAACAGACTGAAAATTTTAATAATAAATTAGAACAACAGACTGAAAATTTTAAACAGGACCCATAAAAATACGGAGAGGCTAAAAGAATTAACAGAAAAGGTTGGTGATACCAACTCACATATTGAGACTATCACAGAAAATGTATGTGAAAGAATTGTTAAGCAAACGGAACAAATATGTGAAATGATGGTTTCTGAACAAACAATTGTAATTGAAAGTAAGAGAGAACAGACTTGCATATTACTGATGATAATTCTAAAACAATAATTAACTCTAAGGAAGAATGTAAAATACATTTAATTGAACAAATGTACCGTGCTAGTGGAAGTATCCAAAGTAGTGGTTACACTCACATACAAATAAAACAAGTTAAAAAGGTAACACGATTGAAACAAATCACACGCGATAAGGGTACGCACAGTAAGTATCGATTGAACGATAATCATAAGGATAATCACAATAAATATAAAAACTACAGAGGTTATCATAAACGGCGAATGAAAAAACAGTTGACAGCTGTTTATATAGGCTTCAAACGGACTGACCTTACACAATGCGTTAGTGACGAGAGAATTATGGAACGTACTGAGAGAGGAGAGAGAGGTTATTCGTCGCAGCTAAGAAACAAATTCATGCTGTACAAACAGATGAGTTACACAATGACGTCAGATGAGCTCACAGTCGCTATTCTACAATGGGACGTTAACACAATTAGGGTGCGAGACGGAAATAACTGTACTTGTCGGCTAATATACGACAACGGCGACTACACGTCAAAATACAATGAATTTCCTGTTGACGGACCCAATGGAATTGTTATAATAGTGAGGGGTGGAAATCAAACGACACCGCACTCAATGTTCTATAGAAATGAATAATTATTTTTAAAAGAAAAATATTACTGTTAATTATTATTAATAAGAAAAGGAGTTAATTAATAAGAATAATATGTGTAAAAAGATTAAAGAATTTATAATAGAAAGAATGTTATGTTGTAAGAAATGGTAAGGAATGTTATTATTGATGTGTTATTAATATGAAGAAATAATTAGAATGAGAAATCAATGTTAATTGTCAGAATGGCTGATCAAGCGAAATCTTCATACCTTAGCGATAGTGAAAGTCAAGGGCAGAGATCGTTTAGAGCTCCAATTACTACGATTAAAACATCGAGTAGAGTTAAGCACATAAAGTCTGGATATAGACGTGTTTCTAAGGTAGTCATCTCTAGCCAATAAGGACTCGCTACGAAGCTAACAAAAAAGATGTATTTCAGAAAGTAATGGTAAGGATGAAGAAAATTATTAGCGATCAGAAAGGTAATAGTAAAGAAATGTAATAATGGAAGGTAATGAAGGGCAATGTATTGTATAAGTAATGTTCATGTTAAGAAAAGAGTTAAGAAACGAAGGTAAGAATGTATGAGTAAAGAAATGTAAAATTACAGATTGAAGAATGGCATAATATGTTAAGATGGAAAATGTTTACCAGTGCAAGAATGCAAACTCGTGTAGGAAGTGCAACACGTAAAAAAAAAAATAAATAGGTCGATGGGACCAGATTAAATGAGAAAGATGAAAAAAAAATCTTTAGCTACGTATGAATAATGAGAAGAGAAAGTAAGAGTGGGACAAGGCCACTGAACCAGTACAAGGTCAACGCACCAATCAGCTGTATAATGGGGGGTGAATATTGCATACCACCATGGTGAACGTTAGACTGACTTACTCATTATTATGTGTTTGTTTTACCTATGTATAAACTTAAGTTAAGTTAATATAACATGATTATATTTGTCTAGAACAAATAGACAAAAATTTAATAAATAAATATTTATTAAATTTTTTTTCTCATGCAGAGGAATAATGCAACGATACAGCCATACGCTGTATTAGGCAATAATTTAAATAAATATAAATTTTGTATAATTTGTATAAGTTACGAATAAAAGGACAGGTCTGAGATTGCAAAAATATTTCATTGTTAGATTAGGGGAGAAATTAACCTGTTTCGACAAGCAGTGAACACCTGCTCAATTGTATGTGTGTTACACGTGTATCTTGTGTGTGTTAGTGATGCAGGCAAAGACAGTAATCTCAGGAACCCGCCCCAAGTAATTAAATAAATAATTATTTTAATTCACTGAGCAAAAACTAATTAGTGTATGACCAATCCAAAGGCACCAAAGTGTGTGTAAAATTTATAGTTATCCCCAGTGAAACGATGACGTTAATAGAACACGTTATGCGAAGACAGTGCAATATAAACGTGCTAAAAAATACGGAAATTACTCAAAGACGCTCAAATTAATATAGTGAGTGCTTAATCGAATTAGCTATGATTTGTGCTATCTCGATTCCGTGCAAAACATTGCTATTTGCTAATAATTGCAAATAGCCTAGATGAAAAGCTTCAGGAGTGGGGGCTGTCATGAGATATGCAGCTATCGACAGGACGATTTTGGAGCCGACTGGCGCGGAACCTTGAGAGTGTTCGTCCAAAAACCCTTCTCTTCATTTCAAGACACAGTTGCAGTCGGACATGCTGTCCATCGGCAAAACGGTTTATTTTTATTCTATTACAAGTCGCAGTAACAAACAAAATAACGTTCGTTAAATTCACGACAACATTACGGAAAAAGTAAATACCGCAATAGTAAGTCTACCAAGAGTATATACGGGAAATTGCTGTAAGAGCGACGCTGGACTCTAGACGTATCCAGGAACATGCTGCTGTAGAGCGACGCTGGACTCTAGACGTATCCAGGAACATGCTGCCGTAGAACGACGCTGGACTCTAGACGTATCCAGGAACACATGCTACTGTAGAACGACGCTAGACTCTAAATGTATCCAGGACCACGCCAGGACAAGAGGAATGGAAAACTAATTCTCGACAACGCTGGACCCCGGACAACAGTCGTAAGATCATCAGAAATCGAAGTGACATGCGTAATGCATTTTAAATGATTTGTAAAAAAAGAGCTCATAAAGACGAATTCAAAAGACAGTAAATTAAAACAAAGAAAAGTTTATACTTAGTAATAATATGTTAAAATGTAAATAAATGTTTAGTCGTAAGAATGAGCGATCGCATATATATATATATATATATATATATATATATATAAGCATTAATAAATGAAAGAGAATTTAAAGTAAAGAGAGTAGAGTTTATTATCAAAATAGATAGTAAAGTGATTAGATATTTGAAGTATAGAAAGATTAATTTAAAGTTGAATATTAAAACAAAGGCCAGTCTACAAGAAATTAAGATAAATTTAAATTGAATTTTAAACAATGGTATAGACTGAGCGAGTAGAGGTCAGATCTGAGATAAGACAAGTTATTTCAATATAAAAATATTTTAATTTTATAATAAATTAATAAACCAATTATTTAACTTGTCTAGATATAAGATTATTTACATGTTTAGATATAAGAGATTTTTTTTAAATATGTGTAATGTTGCATATCATAAGATATAAACATTTAATAATGACCAATAGCGTGACCGACAATTATTAATGATGTTTATGAATATTTATAATAATGAATAAATAATAAATATGAGTTTTAAATACTGATAAATAAAAATACTCTTATTATAAATACACCTGGTATAATTATACAACCTGCATGAATTACTGTATATCGAATTTACATATAAATTCGTTGTATAAGTTTGTATCCCTTGAACGTGAGGCCTGACATGCCCACATGTATATGTATGTATATGTAACGTTGTATAATTTGGCGCTCCAAGATCGTGGGGCTCCACAAATTTAAATTATATAATAAATTCGTTGTATAATTTTGGCGCACATGAACGTGGGGCCCGATCCCCACCATTTAACTATTAGAAATTTTGTAGTTAAATGGTTGCTCTAAAAATAAAGGTGTGTTAAATGAAAAATATATTATATGTAGTAATTATTTATATTAAACATTAACTGTATGTTATGTTAATTGTTGTGTACTAAAACACAACTGGCGCTCAACAAAATAAACAGGTGTAATTTTAACATGAGTAAATAAAAATAAATAAATAATAACAGTTCAACGATAAATAAATAAAATCTTGCATACGGTTCACTGATAATAATAAATTATAAATAAATATTTAAATACAAAATAATTCAACATGACGACTCCAGGAAACTTAGATATGGAGGCCTTTCGAAAAATGATGTGGGCCATGATGGACGAAGCAGTTACAAAACAGAGAGAAAATTTGAATGCTAAACTTAAAGAACAAACAGAAAGTTTAGAAAACAAATTAGAACAACAGACTGAAAATTTTAATAATAAATTAGAACAACAGACTGAAAATTTTAAACAGGACCCATAAAAATACGGAGAGGCTAAAAGAATTAACAGAAAAGGTTGGTGATACCAACTCACATATTGAGACTATCACAGAAAATGTATGTGAAAGAATTGTTAAGCAAACGGAACAAATATGTGAAATGATGGTTTCTGAACAAACAATTGTAATTGAAAGTAAGAGAGAACAGACTTGCATCATTACTGATGATAATTCTAAAACAATAGTTAACTCTAAGGAAGAATGTAAAATACATTTATTTAAACAAATGTACCGTGCTAGCGGAAGTATCCAAAGTAGTGGTTACACTCACACACAAATAAAACAAGTTAAAAAGGTAACACGATTGAAACAAATCACACGCGACAAGGGTACGCACAGTAAGTATCGATTGAACGATAATCATAAGGATAATCACAATAAATATAAAAACTACAGAGGTTATCATAAACGGAGAATGAATAAACAGTTGACAGCTGTTTATATAGGCTTCAAACGGACTGACCTTACACAATGCGTTAGTGACGAGAGAATTATGGAACGTACTGAGAGAGGAGAGAGAGGTTATTCGTCGCAGCTAAGAAACAAATTCATGCTGTACAAACAGATGAGTTACACAATGACGTCAGATGAGCTCACAGTCGCTATTCTACAATGGGACGTTAACACAATTAGGGTGCGAGACGGAAATAACTGTACTTGTCGGCTAATATACGACAACGGCGACTACACGTCAAAATACAATGAATTTCCTGTTGACGGACCCAATGGAATTGTTATAATAGTGAGGGGTGGAAATCAAACGACACCGCACTCAATGTTCTATAGAAATGAATAATTATTTTTAAAAGAAAAATATTACTGTTAATTATTATTAATAAGAAAAGGAGTTAATTAATAAGAATAATATGTGTAAAAAGATTAAAGAATTTATAATAGAAAGAATGTTATGTTGTAAGAAATGGTAAGGAATGTTATTATTGATGTGTTATTAATATGAAGAAATAATTAGAATGAGAAATCAATGTTAATTTTCAGAATGGCTGATCAAGCGAAATCTTCATACCTTAGCGATAGTGAAAGTCAAGGGCAGAGATTGTTTAGAGCTCCAATTACTACGATTAAAACATCGAGTAGAGTTAAGCACATAAAGTCTGGATATAGACGTGTTTCTAAGGTAGTCATCTCTAGCCAATAAGGACTCGCTACGAAGCTAACAAAAAAGGTGTATTTCAGAAAGTAATGGTAAGGATGAAGAAAATTATTAGCGATCAGAAAGGTAATAGAAAAGAAATGTAATAATGGAAGGTAATGAAGGGCAATGTATTGTATAAGTAATGTTCATGTTAAGAAAAGAGTTAAGAAACGAAGGTAAGAATGTATGAGTAAAGAAATGTAAAATTACAGATTGAAGAATGGCATAATATGTTAAGATGGAAAATGTTTACCAGTGCAAGAATGCAAACTCGTGTAGGAAGTGCAACACGTAAAAAAAAAAATAAATAGGTCGATGGGACCAGATTAAATGAGAAAGATGAAAAAAAAATTTTTAGCTACGTATGAATAATGAGAAGAGAAAGTAAGAGTGGGACAAGGCCACTGAACCAGTACAAGGTCAACGCACCAATCAGCTGTATAATGGGGGGTGAATATTGCATACCACCATGGTGAACGTTAGACTGACTTACTCATTATTATGTGTTTGTTTTACCTATGTATAAACTTAAGTTAAGTTAATATAACATGATTATATTTGTCTAGAACAAATAGACAAAAATTTAATAAATAAATATTTATTAAATTTTTTTTCTCATGCAGAGGAATAATGCAACGATACAGCCATCCGCTGTATTAGGCAATAATTTAAATAAATATAAATTTTGTATAATTTGTATAAGTTACGAATAAAAGGACAGGTCTGAGATTGCAAAAATATTTCATTGTTAGATTAGGGGAGAAATTAACCTGTTTCGACAAGCAGTGAACACCTGCTCAATTGTATGTGTGTTACACGTGTATCTTGTGTGTGTTAGTGATGCAGGCAAAGACAGTAATCTCAGGAACCCGCCCCAAGTAATTAAATAAATAATTATTTTAATTCACTGAGCAAAAACTAATTAGTGTATGACCAATCCAAAGGCACCAAAGTGTGTGTAAAATTTATAGTTATCCCCAGTGAAACGATGACGTTAATAGAACACGTTATGCGAAGACAGTGCAATATAAACGTGCTAAAAAATACGGAAATTACTCAAAGACGCTCAAATTAATGTAGTGAGTGCTTAATCGAATTAGCTATGATTTGTGCTATCTCGATTCCGTGCAAAACATTGCTATTTGCTAATAATTGCAAATAGCCTAGATGAAAAGCTTCAGGAGTGGGGGCTGTCATGAGATATGCAGCTATCGACAGGACGATTTTGGAGCCGACTGGCGCGGAACCTTGAGAGGGTTCGTCCAAAAACCCTTCTCTTCATTTCAAGACACAGTTGCAGTCGGACATGCTGTCCATCGGCAAAACAGTTTATTTTTATTCTATTACAAGTCGCAGTAACAAACAAAATAACGTTCGTTAAATTCACGACAACATTACGGAAAAAGTAAATACCGCAATAGTAAGTCTACCAAGAGTATATACGGGAAATTGCTGTTAGAGCGACGCTGGACTCTAGACGTATCCAGGAACATGCTGCTGTAGAGCGACGCTGGACTCTAGACGTATCCAGGAACATGCTGCCGTAGAACGACGCTGGACTCTAGACGTATCCAGGAACACATGCTACTTTAGAACGACGCTAGACTCTAAATGTATCCAGGACCACGCCAGGACAAGAGGAATGGAAAACTAATTCTCGACAACGCTGGACCCCGGACAACAGTCGTAAGATCATCAGAAATCGAAGTGACATGCGTAATGCATTTTAAATGATTTGTAAAAAAAGAGCTCATAAAGACGAATTCAAAAGACAGTAAATTAAAACAAAGAAAAGTTTATACTTAGTAATAATATGTTAAAATGTAAATAAATGTTTAGTCGTAAGAATGAGCGATCGCATATATATATATATATAAGCATTAATAAATGAAAGAGAATTTAAAGTAAAGAGAGTAGAGTTTATTATCAAAATAGATAGTAAAGTGATTAGATATTTGAAGTATAGAAAGATTAATTTAAAGTTGAATATTAAAACAAAGGCCAGTCTACAAGAAATTAAGATAAATTTAAATTGAATTTTAAACAATGGTATAGACTGAGCGAGTAGAGGTCAGATCTGAGATAAGACAAGTTATTTCAATATAAAAATATTTTAATTTTATAATAAATTAATAAACCAATTATTTAACTTGTCTAGATATAAGATTATTTACATGTTTAGATATAAGAGATTTTTTTTAAATATGTGTAATGTTGCATATCATAAGATATAAACATTTAATAATGACCAATAGCGTGACCGACAATTATTAATGATGTTTATGAATATTTATAATAATGAATAAATAATAAATATGAGTTTTAAATACTGATAAATAAAAATACTCTTATTATAAATACACCTGGTATAATTATACAACCTGCATGAATTACTGTATATCGAATTTACATATAAATTCGTTGTATAAGTTTGTATCCCTTGAACGTGAGGCCTGACATGCCCACATGTATATGTATGTATATGTAACGTTGTATAATTTTGGCGCTCCAAGATCGTGGGGCTCCACAAATTTAAAATATATAATAAATTCGTTGTATGATTTTGGCGCCCGATCCCCACCATTTAACTATTAGAAATTTTGTAGTTAAATGGTTGCTCTAAAAATAAAGGTGTGTTAAATGAAAAATATATTATATGTAGTAATTATTTATATTAAACATTAACTGTATGTTATGTTAATTGTTGTGTACTAAAACACAACTCGCGCTCAACAAAATAAACAGGTGTAATTGTAACATGAGTAAATAAAAATAAATAAATAATAACAGTTCAACGATAAATAAATAAAATCTTGCATACGGTTCACTGATAATAATAAATTATAAATAAATATTTAAATACAAAATAATTCAACATGACGACTCCAGGAAACTTAGATATGGAGGCCTTTCGAAAAATGATGTGGGCCATGATGGACGAAGTAGTTACAAAACAGAGAGAAAATTTGAATGCTAAACTTAAAGAACAAACAGAAAGTTTAGAAAACAAATTAGAACAACAGACTGAAAATTTTAATAATAAATTAGAACAACAGACTGAAAATTTTAAACAGGACCCATAAAAATACGGAGAGGCTAAAAGAATTAACAGAAAAGGTTGGTGATACCAACTCACATATTGAGACTATCACAGAAAATGTATGTGAAAGAATTGTTAAGCAAACGGAACAAATATGTGAAATGATGGTTTCTGAACAAACAATTGTAATTGAAAGTAAGAGAGAGCAGACTTGCATAATTACTGATGATAATTCTAAAACAATAGTTAACTCTAAGGAAGAATGTAAAATACATTTATTTAAACAAATGTACCGTGCTAGCGGAAGTATCCAAAGTAGTGGTTACACTCACACACAAATAAAACAAGTTAAAAAGGTAACACGATTGAAACAAATCACACGCGACAAGGGTACGCACAGTAAGTATCGATTGAACGATAATCATAAGGATAATCACAATAAATATAAAAACTACAGAGGTTATCATAAACGGAGAATGAATAAACAGTTGACAGCTGTTTATATAGGCTTCAAACGGACTGACCTTACACAATGCGTTAGTGACGAGAGAATTATGGAACGTACTGAGAGAGGAGAGAGAGGTTATTCGTCGCAGCTAAGAAACAAATTCATGCTGTACAAACAGATGAGTTACACAATGACGTCAGATGAGCTCACAGTCGCTATTCTACAATGGGACGTTAACACAATTAGGGTGCGAGACGGAAATAACTGTACTTGTCGGCTAATATACGACAACGGCGACTACACGTCAAAATACAATGAATTTCCTGTTGACGGACCCAATGGAATTGTTATAATAGTGAGGGGTGGAAATCAAACGACACCGCACTCAATGTTCTATAGAAATGAATAATTATTTTTAAAAGAAAAATATTACTGTTAATTATTATTAATAAGAAAAGGAGTTAATTAATAAGAATAATATGTGTAAAAAGATTAAAGAATTTATAATAGAAAGAATGTTATGTTGTAAGAAATGGTAAGGAATGTTATTATTGATGTGTTATTAATATGAAGAAATAATTAGAATGAGAAATCAATGTTAATTGTCAGAATGGCTGATCAAGCGAAATCTTCATACCTTAGCGATAGTGAAAGTCAAGGGCAGAGATTGTTTAGAGCTCCAATTACTACGATTAAAACATCGAGTAGAGTTAAGCACATAAAGTCTGGATATAGACGTGTTTCTAAGGTAGTCATCTCTAGCCAATAAGGACTCGCTACGAAGCTAACAAAAAAGGTGTATTTCAGAAAGTAATGGTAAGGATGAAGAAAATTATTAGCGATCAGAAAGGTAATAGTAAAGAAATGTAATAATGGAAGGTAATGAAGGGCAATGTATTGTATAAGTAATGTTCATGTTAAGAAAAGAGTTAAGAAACGAAGGTAAGAATGTATGAGTAAAGAAATGTAAAATTACAGATTGAAGAATGGCATAATATGTTAAGATGGAAAATGTTTACCAGTGCAAGAATGCAAACTCGTGTAGGAAGTGCAACACGTAAAAAAAAAAATAAATAGGTCGATGGGACCAGATTAAATGAGAAAGATGAAAAAAAAATTTTTAGCTACGTATGAATAATGAGAAGAGAAAGTAAGAGTGGGACAAGGCCACTGAACCAGTACAAGGTCAACGCACCAATCAGCTGTATAATGGGGGGTGAATATTGCATACCACCATGGTGAACGTTAGACTGACTTACTCATTATTATGTGTTTGTTTTACCTATGTATAAACTTAAGTTAAGTTAATATAACATGATTATATTTGTCTAGAACAAATAGACAAAAATTTAATAAATAAATATTTATTAAATTTTTTTTCTCATGCAGAGGAATAATGCAACGATACAGCCATCCGCTGTATTAGGCAATAATTTAAATAAATATAAATTTTGTATAATTTGTATAAGTTACGAATAAAAGGACAGGTCTGAGATTGCAAAAATATTTCATTGTTAGATTAGGGGAGAAATTAACCTGTTTCGACAAGCAGTGAACACCTGCTCAATTGTATGTGTGTTACACGTGTATCTTGTGTGTGTTAGTGATGCAGGCAAAGACAGTAATCTCAGGAACCCGCCCCAAGTAATTAAATAAATAATTATTTTAATTCACTGAGCAAAAACTAATTAGTGTATGACCAATCCAAAGCCACCAAAGTGTGTGTAAAATTTATAGTTATCCCCAGTGAAACGATGACGTTAATAGAACACGTTATGCGAAGACAGTGCAATATAAACGTGCTAAAAAATACGGAAATTACTCAAAGACGCTCAAATTAATGTAGTGAGTGCTTAATCGAATTAGCTATGATTTGTGCTATCTCGATTCCGTGCAAAACATTGCTATTTGCTAATAATTGCAAATAGCCTAGATGAAAAGCTTCAGGAGTGGGGGCTGTCATGAGATTTGCAGCTATCGACAGGACGATTTTGGAGCCGACTGGCGCGGAACCTTGAGAGGGTTCGTCCAAAAACCCTTCTCTTCATTTCAAGACACAGTTGCAGTCGGACATGCTGTCCATCGGCAAAACAGTTTATTTTTATTCTATTACAAGTCGCAGTAACAAACAAAATAACGTTCGTTAAATTCACGACAACATTACGGAAAAAGTAAATACCGCAATAGTAAGTCTACCAAGAGTATATACGGGAAATTGCTGTTAGAGCGACGCTGGACTCTAGACGTATCCAGGAACATGCTGCTGTAGAGCGACGCTGGACTCTAGACGTATCCAGGAACATGCTGCCGTAGAACGACGCTGGACTCTAGACGTATCCAGGAACACATGCTACTTTAGAACGACGCTAGACTCTAAATGTATCCAGGACCACGCCAGGACAAGAGGAATGGAAAACTAATTCTCGACAACGCTGGACCCCGGACAACAGTCGTAAGATCATCAGAAATCGAAGTGACATGCGTAATGCATTTTAAATGATTTGTAAAAAAAGAGCTCATAAAGACGAATTCAAAAGACAGTAAATTAAAACAAAGAAAAGTTTATACTTAGTAATAATATGTTAAAATGTAAATAAATGTTTAGTCGTAAGAATGAGCGATCGCATATATATATATATATAAGCATTAATAAATGAAAGAGAATTTAAAGTAAAGAGAGTAGAGTTTATTATCAAAATAGATAGTAAAGTGATTAGATATTTGAAGTATAGAAAGATTAATTTAAAGTTGAATATTAAAACAAAGGCCAGTCTACAAGAAATTAAGATAAATTTAAATTGAATTTTAAACAATGGTATAGACTGAGCGAGTAGAGGTCAGATCTGAGATAAGACAAGTTATTTCAATATAAAAATATTTTAATTTTATAATAAATTAATAAACCAATTATTTAACTTGTCTAGATATAAGATTATTTACATGTTTAGATATAAGAGATTTTTTTTAAATATGTGTAATGTTGCATATCATAAGATATAAACATTTAATAATGACCAATAGCGTGACCGACAATTATTAATGATGTTTATGAATATTTATAATAATGAATAAATAATAAATATGAGTTTTAAATACTGATAAATAAAAATACTCTTATTATAAATACACCTGGTATAATTATACAACCTGCATGAATTACTGTATATCGAATTTACATATAAATTCGTTGTATAAGTTTGTATCCCTTGAACGTGAGGCCTGACATGCCCACATGTATATGTATGTATATGTAACGTTGTATAATTTTGGCGCTCCAAGATCGTGGGGCTCCACAAATTTAAAATATATAATAAATTCGTTGTATGATTTTGGCGCACATGAACGTGGGGCCCGATCCCCACCATTTAACTATTAGAAATTTTGTAGTTAAATGGTTGCTCTAAAAATAAAGGTGTGTTAAATGAAAAATATATTATATGTAGTAATTATTTATATTAAACATTAACTGTATGTTATGTTAATTGTTGTGTACTAAAACACAACTCGCGCTCAACAAAATAAACAGGTGTAATTGTAACATGAGTAAATAAAAATAAATAAATAATAACAGTTCAACGATAAATAAATAAAATCTTGCATACGGTTCACTGATAATAATAAATTATAAATAAATATTTAAATACAAAATAATTCAACATGACGACTCCAGGAAACTTAGATATGGAGGCCTTTCGAAAAATGATGTGGGCCATGATGGACGAAGTAGTTACAAAACAGAGAGAAAATTTGAATGCTAAACTTAAAGAACAAACAGAAAGTTTAGAAAACAAATTAGAACAACAGACTGAAAATTTTAATAATAAATTAGAACAACAGACTGAAAATTTTAAACAGGACCCATAAAAATACGGAGAGGCTAAAAGAATTAACAGAAAAGGTTGGTGATACCAACTCACATATTGAGACTATCACAGAAAATGTATGTGAAAGAATTGTTAAGCAAACGGAACAAACATGTGAAATGATGGTTTCTGAACAAACAATTGTAATTGAAAGTAAGAGAGAACAGACTTGCATAATTACTGATGATAATTCTAAAACAATAGTTAACTCTAAGGAAGAATGTAAAATACATTTATTTAAACAAATGTACCGTGCTAGCGGAAGTATCCAAAGTAGTGGTTACACTCACACACAAATAAAACAAGTTAAAAAGGTAACACGATTGAAACAAATCACACGCGACAAGGGTACGCACAGTAAGTATCGATTGAACGATAATCATAAGGATAATCACAATAAATATAAAAACTACAGTGGTTATCATAAACGGCGAATGAATAAACAGTTGACAGCTGTTTATATAGGCTTCAAACGGACTGACCTTACACAATGCGTTAGTGACGAGAGAATTATGGAACGTACTGAGAGAGGAGAGAGAGGTTATTCGTCGCAGCTAAGAAACAAATTCATGCTGTACAAACAGATGAGTTACACAATGACGTCAGATGAGCTCACAGTCGCTGTGTTACAATTGGACGTTAACACAACGAGGGTGTGAGACGGAAATAACTGTACATGTCGGCTAATATACGACAACGGCGACTACACGTCAAAATACAATGAATTTCCTGTTGACGGACCCAATGGAATTGTTATAATAGTGAGCGGTGGAAATCAAACGACACCGCACTCAATGATCTATAGAAATGAATAATTATTTTTAAAAGAAAAATATTACTGTTAATTATTATTAATAAGAAAAAAGTTAATTAATAAGAATAATATGTGTAAAAAGATTAAAGAATTTATAATAGAAAGAATGTTATGTTGTAAGAAATGGTAAGGAATGTTATTATTGATATGTTATTAATATGAAGAAATAATTAGAATGACAAATCAATGTTAATTGTCAGAATGGCTGATCAAGCGAAATCTTCATACCTTAGCGATAGTGAAAGTCAACGGCAGAGATTATTTAGAGCTCCAATTACTACGATTAAAACATCGAGTAGAGTTAAGCACATAAAGTCTGGATATAGACGTGTTTCTAAGGTAGTCATCTGTAGCCGATAAGGACTCGGTACGAAGCTAACGAAAAAGGTGTATTTCAGAAAGTAATGGTAAGGATGAAGAAAATTATTAGCGATCAGAAAGGTAATAGTAAAGAAATGTAATAATAGAAGGTTATGAAGGTTAATGTATTGTATAAGATTAATGTAAGAAATGTTAATGTATTGTATAAGTAATGTTCATGTTAAGAAAAGAGTTAAGAAACGAAGGTAAGAATGTATGAGTAAGGAAATGTAAAATTACAGATTGAAGAATGGTATAATATGTTAAGATGCAAAATGTTTACCAGTGCAAGAATGCAAACTCGTGTAGGAAGTGCGACACGTAAAAAAAAAAAAAAAAATAGGTCGATGGGACCAGATTAAAGGAGAACGATGAAAAAAAAGTTTAGCTACGTATGAATAATGAGAAGAGAAAGTATGAGTGGGACAAGGCCACCGATCAGCTGTATAATGGGGGGTGAATATTGCATACCACCACGGTGAACGTTAGACTGACTTACTCATTATTATGTGTTTGTTTTACCTATGTATAAACTTAAGTTAAGTTAATATAACATGATTATATTTGTCTAGAACAAGTAGACAAAAATTTAATAAATAAATATTTATTTAATTTTTTTTTCTCATGCAGAGGAATAATGCAACGATACAGCCATACGCTGTATTAGGCAATAATTTAAATAAATATAAATTTTGTATAATTTGTATAAGTTACGAATAAAAGGACAGGTCTGAGATTGCAAAAATATTTCATTGTTAGATTAGGGGAGAAATTAACCTGTTTCGACAAGCAGTGAACACCTGCTCAATTGTATGTGTGTTACACGTGTATATTGTGTGTGTTAGTGATGCAGGCAAAGACAGTAATCTCAGGAACCCGCCCCAAGTAATTAAATAAATAATTATTTTAATTCACTGAGCAAAAACTAATTAGTGTATGACCAATCCAAAGGCACCAAAGTGTGTGTAAAATTTATAGTTATCCCCAGTGAAAAGATGACGTTAATAGAACACGTTATGCGAAGACAGTGCAATATAAACGTGCTAAAAAATACGGAAATTACTCTAAGAGGCTCAAATTAATATAGTGAGTGCTTAATCGAATTAGCTATGATTTGTGCTATCTCGATTCCGTGCAAAACATTGCTATTTGCTAATAATTGCAAATAGCCTAGATGAAAAGCTTCAGGAGTGGGGGCTGTCATGAGATATGCAGCTATCGACAGGACGATTTTGGAGCCGACTGGCGCGGAACCTTGAGAGGGTTCGTCCAAAAACCCTTCTCTTCATTTCAAGACACAGTTGCAGTCGGACATGCTGTCCATCGGCAAAACAGTTTATTTTTATTCTATTACAAGTCGCAGTAACAAACAAAATAACGTTCGTTAAATTCACGACAACATTACGGAAAAAGTAAATACCGCAATAGTAAGTCTACCAAGAGTATATACGGGAAAGGTGCTGTAGAGCGACGCTGGACTCTAGACGTATCCAGGAACATGCTGCCGTAGAACGACGCTGGACTCTAGACGTATCCAGGAACACATGCTACTGTAGAACGACGCTGGACTCTAGATGTATCCAGGACCACCCCAGGACAAGAGGAATGGAAAACTAATTCTGGACAACGCTGGACCCCGGACAACAGTCGTAAGACCATCAGAAATCGAAGTGACATGCGTAATGCATTTTAAATGATTTGTAAAAAAAGAGCTCATAAAGACGAATTCAAAAGACAGTAAATTAAAACAAAGAAAAGTATATACTTAGTAATAATATGTTAAAATGTAAATAAATGTTCAGTCGTAAGAATGAGCGATCGCATATATATATATAAGCATTAATAAATGAAAGAGAATTTAAAGTAAAGAGAGTAGAGTTTATTATCAAAATAGATAGTAAAGTGATTAGATATTTGAAGTATAGAAAGATTAATTTAAAGTTGAATATTAAAACAAAGGCCAGTCTACAAGAAATTAAGATAAATTTAAATTGAATTTTAAACAATGGTATAGACTGAGCGAGTAGAGGTCAGATCTGAGATAAGACAAGTTATTTCAAAATAAAAATATTTTAATTTTATAATAAATAAAAAACCAATTATTTAACTTGTCTAGATATAAGATTATTTACATGTTTAGATATAAGAGATTTTTTTTAAATATGTGTAATGTTGCATATCATAAGATATAAACATTTAATAATGACCAATAGCGTGACCGACAATTATTAATGATGTTTATGAATATTTATAATAATGAATAAATAATAAATATGAGTTTTAAATACTAATAAATAAAAATACTCTTATTATAAATACACCTGGTATAATTATACAACCTGCATGAATTACTGTATATCGAATTTACATATAAATTCGTTGTATAAGTTTGTATCCCTTGAACGTGAGGCCTGACATGCCCACATGTATATGTATGTATATGTAACGTTGTATAATTTTGGCGCTCCAAGATCGTGGGGCTCCACAAATTTAAATTATATAATAAATTCGTTGTATAATTTTGGCGCACATGAACGTGGGGCCCGATCCCCACCATTTAACTATTAGAAATTTTGTAGTTAAATGGTTGCTCTAAAAATAAAGGTGTGTTAAATGAAAAATATATTATATGTAGTAATTATTTATATTAAACATTAACTGTATGTTATGTTAATTGTTGTGTACTAAAACACAACTGGCGCTCAACAAAATAAACAGGTGTAATTGTAAAATGAGTAAATAAAAATAAATAAATAATAACAGTTCAACGATAAATAAATAAAATCTTGCATAAGGTTCACTGATAATAATAAATTATAAATAAATATTTAAATACAAAATAATTCAACATAACGACTCCAGGAAACTTAGATATGGAGGCCTTTCGAAAAATGATGTGGGCCATGATGGACGAAGTAGTTACAAAACAGACAGAAAATTTGAATGCTAAACTTAAAGAACAAACAGAAAGTTTAGAAAACAAATTAGAACAACAGACTGAAAATTGTAATAATAAATTAGAACAACAGACTGAAAATTTTAAACACGACCCATAAAAATACGGAGAGGCTAAAAGAATTAACAGAAAAGGTTGGTGATACCAACTCACATATTGAGACTATCACAGGAAATGTATGTGATAGAATTGTTAAGCAAACGGAACAAATATGTGAAATGATGGTTTCTGAACAAACAATTGTAATTGAAAGTAAGAGAGAACAGACTTGCATAATTACTGATGATAATTCTAAAACAATAGTTAACTCTAAGGAAGAATGTAAAATACATTTATTTAAACAAATGTACCGTGCTAGCGGAAGTATCCAAAGTAGTGGTTACACTCACACACAAATAAAACAAGTTAAAAAGGTAACACGATTGAAACAAATCACACGCGACAAGGGTACGCACAGTAAGTATCGATTGAACGATAATCATAAGGATAATCACAATAAATATAAAAACTACAGAGGTTATCATAAACGGCGAATGAAAAAACAGTTGACAGCTGTTTATATAGGCTTCAAACGGACTGACCTTACACAATGCGTTAGTGACGAGAGAATTATGGAACGTACTGAGAGAGGAGAGAGAGGTTATTCGTCGCAGCTAAGAAACAAATTCATGCTGTACAAACAGGTGAGTTACACAATGACGTCAGATGAGCTCACAGTCGCTATTCTACAATGGGACGTTAACACAATGAGGCTGCGAGACGGAAATAACTGTACATGTCGGCTAATATACGACAACGGCGACTACACGTCAAAATACAATGAATTTCCTGTTGACGGACCCAATGGAATTGTTATAATAGTGAGGGGTGGAAATCAAACGACACCGCACTCAATGCTCTATAGAAATGAATAATTACAGTCCCTGGCCAAATTATTAGGCCACCCATTGAAAAAATTAAAATTTACAGTTTTGTCACTGATATTGTGTTTTCAGTGTATTTTAATGTGAACAATCAATGTTAATTTTAATATTTCATGTTATTAGACAAAATATTTATGCCTATCATTAATGTTGGCAACACTGTATGCTTGTTATATTGTGTTTAGGTATTACACAACAATGCAGTCAGCTGTGTGGTTCAATGAATCTGTTCTGAAGTTGTTTTAATTGCCAGTTTATGCATTTAGTTGTTATTTTCTTAGTGTTGTATTGCTATTTTTTTGTTTTTTATTGTTATTTTATTTTATTTAAAGTGTTAATTCTTTTAAAGTTTAAGTCTGTTTAATTATTTTTTGTCAGATTAACATTGTAACCTCAAATATTGGAAAATTCTGCCATGGCCAAAGTAAAAGATATCAGTGACGATCAAAAAGCTGTTGTAAAACATTTACTTGAAGTAGAAAAGTGTAATATCAGTGAAATCGCTAGGAAGTGCAACATTTCTAGACAATCAGTGAGAAGAATAAAGGAAAATATAGCGAACAATGTTTCACTTCGTAGTAAGAGGAAGGGAGCATGTGGCCGTAAAAAAATTATTTCTCCTAGAACTAAAAGGAAATTAATAAAAATTATTAAAGGAAGTAAGGCTGCCACAAATGCAACCATCACACAAGTGGTGCAAGATTCTGGAGTAGCAGTATCTGAAAGAACTGTTCGCCGAAGTCTGTATGCGCTGGGATTCAAAAGTCGACGACATGTCAAGAAGCCCAAGCTGACTACAGCAATGAAATGGAAAAGACTACTATGGGCTAGAAAGTACAGAATATTCACTTCTGAAGATTGGGATAAGGTAAGTTGCTGTACAGTATTTTTGAAAGGTTGGGTCTGTTTTAAATTCTGGTTCAACTCTTCTGTAACGTTGTGTCCATTTTTGACAGGTGTGCTTCAGTGATGAGTACACGTTTCAAGTCCTCACAGACAAAAAGCAGTATGTTAAACGAAGACCTGGAGAAAATCTTAATGAAGACTGTGTTGTAAGAACCATAAAATATCCACCATCAGTTATGATATGGTCTGTCATTAGCTCTAAAGGACTTGGACGGGCTTTACGTTGTTGTCAGGACAATGCGGCAGGACCAGTACATCACAGTTCTTCAAAGAAGACTTATTCCCTAATTAAATGAATGGTTTCCCAATAATGAAGAGAAAATATTTATGCAAGATTCAGCTCCTTGCCACACAGCAAAAAGTGTTAAGACATTTCTTGCTCAGAGCTCAATACCACTTCTTGAATGGCCAGGAAATTCACCAGATCTCAACCCAATTGAGAATGTGTGGGAGCTTTTAAAACGGGAAATAGGAAAGGAAAATATCACCACTAAGCACCAACTAATTGCAAGAATAATTTGGCACTGGAATCATAATGACAAGTTAAAGGAAAAGGCATTAAATTGCGTTACAAGCATGCCGAGAAGAATTGAAAGCGTCATCAAAGCTAAAGGAGGGATAACAAAATATTAAAATAATTTTTAAACTACTATAATTTTTTCTGTAATTAATTATTAAAATATATGTAACAGTAATTGTCTGTAAAATAAATGTTTTACAACAGCTTTTTGGTCATCACTGATATCTTTTACTTTGCCCATGGCAGAATTTTCCAATATTTGAGGTAACAATGTTAATCTGAAAAAAAAATTAAACAGACTTAAACTTTAAAAGTAATTAACACGTTAAATAAAATAAAATAACAATAAAAAACAAAAAATTACAATACAACACCAAGAAAATAACAACTGAATGCATAAACTGGCAATTAAAACAACTTCAGAACAGATTCATTGAACTACACAGCTGACTGTTGTGTAATACCTAAACACAATATAACAAGCTTACAGTGTTGCCAGTATTAATGATAGGCATAAATATTTTGTCTAATAACATGAAATATTAAAATTAACATTGATTGTTCACATTAAAATACACTGAAAACACAATATCAGTGACAAAACTGTAAATTTTTAATTTTTTCAATGGGTGGCCTAATAATTTGGCCAGGGACTGTATTTTTAAAAGAAAAATATTACTGTTAATTATTATTAATAAGAAAAGGAGTTAATTAATAAGAATAATATGTGTAAAAAGATTAAAGAATTTATAATAGAAAGAATGTTATGTTGTAAGAAATGGTAAGGAATGTTATTATTGATGTGTTATTAATATGAAGAAATAATTAGAATGAGAAATCAATGTTAATTGTCAGAATGGCTGATCAAGCGAAATCTTCATACCTTAGCGATAGTGAAAGTCAAGTGCAGAGATTGTTTAGAGCTCCAATTACTACGATTAAAACATCGAGTAGAGTTAAGCACATAAAGTCTGGATATAGACGTGTTTCTAAGGTAGTCACCTCTAGCCAATAAGGACTCGCTACGAAGCTAACAAAAAAGGTGTATTTCAGAAAGTAATGGTAAGGATGAAGAAAATTATTAGCGATCAGAAAGGTAATAGTAAAGAAATGTAATAATAGAAGGTAATGAAGGGCAATGTATTGTATAAGTAATGTTCATGTTAAGAAAAGGGTTAAGAAACGAAGGTAAGAATGTATGAGTAAAGAAATGTAAAATTACAGATTGAAGAATGGCATAATATGTTAAGATGGAAAATGTTTACCAGTGCAAGAATGCAAACTCGTGTAGGAAGTGCAACACGTAAAAAAAAATAAATAGGTCGATGGGACCAGATTAAATGAGAACGATGAAAAAAAAAAGTTTAGCTACGTATGAATAATGAGAAGAGAAAGTAAGAGTGGGACAAGGCCACTGAACCAGTACAAGGTCAACGCACCAATCAGCTGTATAATGGGGGGTGAATATTGCATACCACCATGGTGAACGTTAGACTGACTTACTCATTATTATGTGTTTGTTTTACCTATGTATAAACTTAAGTTAAGTTAATATAACATGATTATATTTGTCTAGAACAAATAGACAAAAATTTAATAAATAAATATTTATTAAATTTTTTTTCTCATGCAGAGGACTAATGCAACGATACAGCCATACGCTGTATTAGGCAATAATTTAAATAAATATAAATTTTGTATAATTTGTATAAGTTACGAATAAAAGGACAGGTCTGAGATTGCAAAAATATTTCATTGTTAGACTAGGGGAGAAATTAACCTGTTTCGACAAGCAGTGAACACCTGCTCAATTGTATGTGTGTTACACGTGTATCTTGTGTGTGTTAGTGATGCAGGCAAAGACAGTAATCTCAGGAACCCGCCCCAAGTAATTAAATAAATAACTATTTTAATTCACTGAGCAAAAACTAATTAGTGTATGACCAATCCAAAGGCACCAAAGTGTGTGTAAAATTTATAGTTATCCCCAGTGAAACGATGACGTTAATAGAACACGTTATGCGAAGACAGTGCAATATAAACGTGCTAAAAAATACGGAAATTACTCTAAGACGCTCAAATTAATATAGTGAGTGCTTAATCGAATTAGCTATGATTTGTGCTATCTCGATTCCGTGCAAAACATTGCTATTTGCTAATAATTGCAAATAGCCTAGATGAAAAGCTTCAGGAGTGGGGGCTGTCATGAGATATGCAGCTATCGACAGGACGATTTTGGAGCCGACTGGCGCGGAACCTTGAGAGGGTTCGTCCAAAAACCCTTCTCTTCATTTCAAGACACAGTTGCAGTCGGACATGCTGTCCATCGGCAAAACAGTTTATTTTTATTCTATTACAAGTCGCAGTAACAAACAAAATAACGTTCGTTAAATTCACGACAACATTACGGAAAAAGTAAATACCGCAATAGTAAGTCTACCAAGAGTATATACGGGAAATTGCTGTAAGAGCGACGCTGGACTCTAGACGTATCCAGGAACATGCTGCTGTAGAGCGACGCTGGACTCTAGACGTATCCAGGAACATGCTGCCGTAGAACGACGCTGGACTCTAGACGTATCCAGGAACACATGCTACTGAAGAACGACGCTAGACTCTAAATGTATCCAGGACCACGCCAGGACAAGAGGAATGGAAAACTAATTCTCGACAACGCTGGACCCCGGACAACAGTCGTAAGATCATCAGAAATCGAAGTGACATGCGTAATGCATTTTAAATGATTTGTAAAAAAAGAGCTCATAAAGACGAATTCAAAAGACAGTAAATTAAAACAAAGAAAAGTTTATACTTAGTAATAATATGTTAAAATGTAAATAAATGTTTAGTCGTAAGAATGAGCGATCGCATATATATATATATATATATATATATATATATATATATATATAAGCATTAATAAATGAAAGAGAATTTAAAGTAAAGACAGTAGAGTTTATTATCAAAATAGATAGTAAAGTGATTAGATATTTGAAGTATAGAAAGATTAATTTAAAGTTGAATATTAAAACAAAGGCCAGTCTACAAGAAATTAAGATAAATTTAAATTGAATTTTAAACAATGGTATAGACTGAGCGAGTAGAGGTCAGATCTGAGATAAGACAAGATATTTTAAAATAAAAATATTTTAATTTTATAATAAATTAATAAACCAATTATTTAACTTGTCTAGATATAAGATTATTTACATGTTTAGATATAAGAGATTTTTTTAAAATATGTGTAATGGTGCATATCATAAGATATAAACATTTAATAATGACCAATAGCGTGACCGACAATTATTAATGATGTTTATGAATATTTATAATAATGAATAAATAATAAATATGAGTTTTAAATACTGATAAATAAAAATACTCTTATTATAAATACACCTGGTATAATTATACAACCTGCATGAATTACTGTATATCGAATTTACATATAAATTCGTTGTATAAGTTTGTATCCCTTGAACGTGTGGCCTGACATGCCCACATGTATATGTATGTATATGTAACGTTGTATAATTTTGGCGCTCCAAGATCGTGGGGCTCCACAAATTTAAATTATATAATAAATTCGTTGTATAATTTTGGCGCACATGAACGTGGGGCCCGATCCCCACCATTTAACTATTAGAAATTTTGTAGTTAAATGGTTGCTCTAAAAATAAAGGTGTGTTAAATGAAAAATTTATTATATGTAGTAATTATTTACATTAAACATTAACTGTATGTTATGTTAATTGTTGTGTACTAAAACACAACTGGCGCTCAACAAAATAAACAGGTGTAATTGTAACATGAGTAAATAAAAATAAATAAATAATAACAGTTCAACGATAAATAAATAAAATCTTGCATACGGTTCACTGATAATAATAAATTATAAATAAATATTTAAATACAAAATAATTCAACATGACGACTCCAGGAAACTTAGATATGGAGGCCTTTCGAAAAATGATGTGGGTCATGATGGACGAAGTAGTTACAAAACAGAGAGAAAATTTGAATGCTAAACTTAAAGAACAAACAGAAAGTTTAGAAAACAAATTAGAACAACAGACTGAAAATTGTAATAATAAATTAGAACAACAGACTGAAAATTTTAAACAGGACCCATAAAAATACGGAGAGGCTAAAAGAATTAACAGAAAAGGTTGGTGATACCAACTCACATATTGAGACTATCACAGAAAATGTATGTGAAAGAATTGTTAAGCAAACGGAACAAATATGTGAAATGATGGTTTCTGAACAAACAATTGTAATTGAAAGTAAGAGAGAACAGACTTGCATAATTACTGATGATAATTCTAAAACAATAGGTAACTCTAAGGAAGAATGTAAAATACATTTATTTAAACAAATGTACCGTGCTAGCGGAAGTATCCAAAGTAGTGGTTACACTCACACACAAATAAAACAAGTTAAAAAGGTAACACGATTGAAACAAATCACACGCACAGTAAGTATCGATTGAACGATAATCATAAGGATAATCACAATAAATATAAAAACTACAGAGGTTATCATAAACGGCGAATGAAAAAACAGTTGACAGCTGTTTATATAGGCTTCAAACGGACTGACCTTACACAATGCGTTAGTGACGAGAGAATTATGGAACGTACTGAGAGAGGAGAGAGAGGTTATTCGTCGCAGCTAAGAAACAAATTCATGCTGTACAAACAGGTGAGTTACACAATGACGTCAGATGAGCTCACAGTCGCTATTCTACAATGGGACGTTAACACAATGAGGGTGCGAGACGGAAATAACTGTACATGTCGGCTAATATACGACAACGGCGACTACACGTCAAAATACAATGAATTTCCTGTTGACGGACCCAATGGAATTGTTATAATAGTGAGGGCTGGAAATCAAACGACACCGCACTCAATGCTCTATAGAAATGAATAATTATTTTTAAAAGAAAAATATTACTGTTAATTATTATTAATAAGAAAAGGAGTTAATTAATAAGAATAATATGTGTAAAAAGATTAAAGAATTTATAATAGAAAGAATGTTATGTTGTAAGAAATGGTAAGGAATGTTATTATTGATGTGTTATTAATATGAAGAAATAATTAGAATGAGAAATCAATGTTAATTGTCAGAATGGCTGATCAAGCGAAATCTTCATTCCTTAGCGATAGTGAAAGTCAAGTGCAGAGATTGTTTAGAGCTCCAATTACTACGATTAAAACATCGAGTAGAGTTAAGCACATTAAGTCTGGATATAGACGTGTTTCTAAGGTAGTCACCTCTAGCCAATAAGGACTCGCTACGAAGCTAACAAAAAAGGTGTGTTTCAGAAAGTAATGGTAAGGATGAAGAAAATTATTAGCGATCAGAAAGGTAATAGTAAAGAAATGTAATAATAGAAGGTAATGAAGGGCAATGTATTGTATAAGTAATGTTCATGTTAAGAAAAGGGTTAAGAAACGAAGGTAAGAATGTATGAGTAAAGAAATGTAAAATTACAGATTGAAGAATGGCATAATATGTTAAGATGGAAAATGTTTACCAGTGCAAGAATGCAAACTCGTGTAGGAAGTGCAACACGTAAAAAAAAATAAATAGGTCGATGGGACCAGATTAAAGGAGAACGATGAAAAAAAAAATGTTTAGCTACGTATGAATAATGAGAAGAGAAAGTAAGAGTGGGACAAGCCCACTGAACCAGTACAAGGTCAACGCACCAATCAGCTGTATAATGGGGGGTGAATATTGCATACCACCATGGTGAACGTTAGACTGACTTACTCATTATTATGTGTTTGTTTTACCTATGTATAAACTTAAGTTAAGTTAATATAACATGATTATATTTGTCTAGAACAAATATACAAAAATTTAATAAATAAATATTTATTAAATTTTTTTTTCTCATGCAGAGGAATAATGCAACGATACAGCTATACGCTGTATTAGGCAATAATTTAAATAAATATAAATTTTGTATAATTTGTATAAGTTACGAATAAAAGGACAGGTCTGAGATTGCAAAAATATTTCATTGTTAGATTAGGGGAGAAATTATCCTGTTTCGACAAGCAGTGAACACCTGCTCAATTGTATGTGTGTTACACGTGTATATTGTGTGTGTTAGTGATGCAGGCAAAGACAGTAATCTCAGGAACCCGCCCCAAGTAATTAAATAAATAATTATTTTAATTCACTGAGCAAAAACTAATTAGTGTATGACCAATCCAAAGGCACCAAAGTGTGTGTAAAATTTATAGTTATCCCCAGTGAAACGATGACGTTAATAGAACACGTTATGCGAAGACAGTGCAATATAAACGTGCTAAAAAATACGGAAATAACTCTAAGACGCTCAAATTAATATAGTGAGTGCTTAATCGAATTAGCTATGTTATGTGCTATCTCGATTCCGTGCAAAACATTGCTATTTGCTAATAATTGCAAATAGCCTAGATGAAAAGCTTCAGGAGTGGGGGCTGTCATGAGATATGCAGCTATCGACAGGACGATTTTGGAGCCGACTGGCGCGGAACATTGAGAGGGTTCGTCCAAAAACCCTTCTCTTCATTTCAAGACACAGTTGCAGTCGGACATGCTGTCCATCGGCAAAACAGTTTATTTTTATTCTATTACAAGTCGCAGTAACAAACAAAATAACGTTCGTTAAATTCACGACAACATTACGGAAAAAGTAAATACCGCAATAGTAAGTCTACCAAGAGTATATACGGGAAATTGCTGTAAGAGCGACGCTGGACTCTAGACGTATCCAGGAACATGCTGCTGTAGAGCGACGCTGGACTCTAGACGTATCCAGGAACATGCTGCCGTAGAACGACGCTGGACTCTAGACGTATCCAGGAACACATGCTACTGTAGAACGACGCTCGACTCTACATGTATCCAGGACCACGCCAGGACAAGAGGAATGGAAAACTAATTCTCGACAACGCTGGACGCCGGACAACAGTCGTAAGATCATCAGAAATCGAAGTGACATGCGTAATGCATTTTAAATGATTTGTAAAAAAAGAGCTCATAAAGACGAATTCAAAAGACAGTAAATTAAAACAAAGAAAAGTTTATACTTAGTAATAATATGTTAAAATGTAAATAAATGTTTAGTCGTAAGAATGAGCGATCGCATATATATATATATATATATATATATATATAAGCATTAATAAATGAAAGAGAATTTAAAGTAAAGAGAGTAGAGTTTATTATCAAAATAGATAGTAAAGTGATTACATATTTGAAGTATAGAAAGATTAATTTAAAGTTGAATATTAAAACAAAGGCCAGTCTACAAGAAATTAAGATAAATTTAAATTGAATTTTAAACAGTGGTATAGACTGAGCGAGTAGAGGTCAGATCTGAGATAAGACAAGTTATTTCAATATAAAAATATTTTAATTTTATAATAAATTAATAAACCAATTATTTAACTTGTCTAGATATAAGATTATTTACATGTTTAGATATAAGATATTTTTTTTAAATATGTGTAATGTTGCATATCATAAGATATAAACATTTAATAATGACCAATAGCGTGACCGACAATTATTAATGATGTTTATGAATATTTATAATAATGAATAAATAATAAATATGAGTTTTAAATACTGATAAATAAAAATACTCTTATTATAAATACACCTGGTATAATTATACAACCTGCATGAATTACTGTATATCGAATTTACATATAAATTCGTTGTATAAGTTTGTATCCCTTGAACGTGAGGCCTGACATGCCCACATGTATATGTATGTATATGTAACGTTGTATAATTTTGGCGCTCCAAGATCGTGGGGCTCCACAAATTTAAATTATATAATAAATTCGTTGTATAATTTTGGCGCACATGAACGTGGGGCCCGATCCCCACCATTTAACTATTAGAAATTTTGTAGTTAAATGGTTGCTCTAAAAATAAAGGTGTGTTAAATGAAAAATATATTATATGTAGTAATTATTTATATTAAACATTAACTGTATGTTATGTTAATTGTTGTGTACTAAAACACAACTGGCGCTCAACAAAATAAACAGGTGTAATTGTAACATGAGTAAATAAAAATAAATAAATAATAACAGTTCAACGATAAATAAATAAAATCTTGCATACGGTTCACTGATAATAATAAATTATAAATAAATATTTAAATACAAAATAATTCAACATGACGACTCCAGGAAACTTAGATATGGAGGCCTTTCGAAAAATGATGTGGGCCATGATGGACGAAGTAGTTACAAAACAGAGAGAAAATTTGAATGCTAAACTTAAAGAACAAACAGAAAGTTTAGAAAACAAATTAGAACAACAGACTGAAAATTGTAATAATAAATTAGAACAACAGACTGAAAATTTTAAACAGGACCCATAAAAATACGGAGAGGCTAAAAGAATTAACAGAAAAGGTTGGTGATACCAACTCACATATTGAGACTATCACAGAAAATGTATGTGAAAGAATTGTTAAGCAAACGGAACAAATATGTGAAATGATGGTTTCTGAACAAACAACTGTAATTGAAAGTAAGAGAGAACAGACTTGCATAATTACTGATGACAATTCTAAAACAATAGGTAACACTAAGGAAGAATGTAAAATACATTTATTTAAACAAATGTACCGTGCTAGCGGAAGTATCCAAAGTAGTGGTTACACTCACACACAAATAAAACAAGTTAAAAAGGTAACACGATTGAAACAAATCACACGCACAGTAAGTATCGATTGAACGATAATCATAAGGATAATCACAATAAATATAAAAACTACAGAGGTTATCATAAACGGCGAATGAAAAAACAGTTGACAGCTGTTTATATAGGCTTCAAACGGACTGACCTTACACAATGCGTTAGTGACGAGAGAATTATGGAACGTACTGAGAGAGGAGAGAGAGGTTATTCGTCGCAGCTAAGAAACAAATTCATGCTGTACAAACAGGTGAGTTACACAATGACGTCAGATGAGCTCACAGTCGCTATTCTACAATGGGACGTTAAAACAATGAGGGTGCGAGACGGAAATAACTGTACATGTCGGCTAATATACGACAACGGCGACTACACGTCAAAATACAATGAATTTCCTGTTGACGGACCCAATGGAATTGTTATAATAGTGATAGGTGGAAATCAAACGACACCGCACTCAATGCTCTATAGAAATGAATAATTATTTTTAAAAGAAAAATATTACTGTTAATTATTATTAATAAGAAAAGAGTTAATTAATAAGAATAATATGTGTAAAAAGATTAAAGAATTTATAATAGAAAGAATGTTATGTTGTAAGAAATGGTAAGGAATGTTATTATTGATATGTTATTAATATGAAGAAATAATTAGAATGACAAATCAATGTTAATTGTCAGAATGGCTGATCAAGCGAAATCTTCATACCTTAGCGATAGTGAAAGTCAAGGGCAGAGATTATTTAGAGCTCCAATTACTACGATTAAAACATCGAGTAGAGTTAAGCACATAAAGTCTAACGGATATAGACGTGTTTCTAAGGTAGTCATCTGTAGCCGATAAGGACTCGCTACGAAGCTAACGAAAAAGGTGTATTTCAGAAAGTAATGGTAAGGATAAAGAAAATTATTAGCGATCAGAAAGGTAATAGTAAAGAAATGTAATAATAGAAGGTAATGAAGGTTAATGTATTGTATAAGATTAATGTCAGAAATGTTAATGTATTGTATAAGTAATGTTCATGTTAAGAAAAGAGTTAAGAAACGAAGGTAAGAATGTATGAGTAAGGAAATGTAAAATTACAGATTGAAGAATGGTATAATATGTTAAGATGCAAAATGTTTACCAGTGCAAGAATGCAAACTCGTGTAGGAAGTGCGACACGTAAAAAAAAAAAATAAATAGGTCGATGGGACCAGATTAAAGGTGAATGATGAAAAAAAAAAGTTTAGCTACGTATGAATAATGAGAAGAGAAAGTAAGAGTGGGACAAGGCCACCGATCAGCTGTATAATGGGGGGTGAATATTGCATACCACCACGGTGAACGTTAGACTGACTTACTCATTATTATGTGTTTGTTTTACCTATGTATAAACTTAAGTTAAGTTAATATAACATGATTATATTTGTCTAGAACAAATAGACAAAAATTTAATAAATAAATATTTATTAAATTTTTTTTCTCATGCAGAGGAATAATGCAACGATACAGCCATACGCTGTATTAGGCAATAATTTAAATAAATTTAAATTTTGTATAATTTGTATAAGTTACGAATAAAAGGACAGGTCTGAGATTGCAAAAATATTTCATTGTTAGGTTAGGGGAGAAATTAACCTGTTTCGACAAGCAGTGAACACCTGCTCAATTGTATGTGTGTTACACGTGTATATTGTGTGTGTTAGTGATGCAGGCAAAGACAGTAATCTCAGGAACCCGCCCCAAGTAATTAAATAAATAATTATTTTAATTCACTGAGCAAAAACTAATTAGTGTATGACCAATCCAAAGGCACCAAAGTGTGTGTAAAATTTATAGTTATCCCCAGTGAAAAGATGACGTTAATCGAACACGTTATGCGAAGACAGTGCAATATAAACGTGCTAAAAAATACACAAATTACTCTAAGACGCTCAAATTAATATAGTGAGTGCTTAATCGAATTAGCTATGATTTGTGCTATCTCGATTCCGTACAAAACATTGCTATTTGCTAATAATTGCAAATAGCCTAGATGAAAAGCTTCAGGAGTGGGGGCTGTCATGAGATATGCAGCTATCGACAGGACGATTTTGGAGCCGACTGGCGCGGAACCTTGAGAGGGTTCGTCCAAAAACCCTTCTCTTCATTTCAAGACACAGTTGCAGTCGGACATGCTGTCCGTCGGCAAAATAGTTTATTTTTATTCTATTACAAGTCGCAGTAACAAACAAAATAACGTTCGTTAAATTCACGACAACATTACGGAAAAAGTAAATACCGCAATAGTAAGTCTACCAAGAGTATATACGGGAAAGGTGCTGTAAGAGCGACGCTGGACTCTATACGTATCCAGGAACATGCTGCTGTAGAGCGACGCTGGACTCTAGACGTATCCAGGAACACATGCTACTGTAGAACGACGCTGGACTCTAGATGTATCCAGGACCACGCCAGGACAAGAGGAATGGAAAACTAAATCTGGACAACGCTGGACCCCGGACAACAGTCGTAAGATCATCAGAAATCGAAGTGACATGCGTAATGCATTTTAAATGATTTGTAAAAAAGAGCTCATAAAGACGAACTCAAAAGACAGTAAATTAAAACAAAGAAAAGTATATACTTAGTAATAATATGTTAAAATGTAAATAAATGTTCAGTCGTAAGAATGAGCGATCGCATAATTATATATATATATATATATATTGTAGCATGACAGATAATCCACACAAATACATTACTCAATGATCATTAATAAAGCTCTAAGATATGGAATATCCAGATGAGAATTAATTAAAATGCACTGTTTAATAATATATTCACAAGAAAGTTTGAATAAAGAAAATTTCTGCAAACAATATAATATAATACAAATTTAAAAACCCAGAAGACTAAAAATGATAATAACAAAATTACCCAGGTAAGATAGAAGCAGGCAATTAATATACCCCGTCAAAGAAACCAGACCAGAAGAAACGAAGGCATACACGGCGAAAAACTACAGAAGAAGGAAGAATAGTCAAAACTACCACTACAGAAGACAGAAGAAAGAAGACTAATTAAAACTACTACTACTGAAGAATGAAGACAGAAGAACGATCAAAGATACAGAAGACAGAAGAAAGAAGAATAATTAAAACTACTATTACTGAAGAAGGAAGAACAATCAAAGCTAAAGAAGAAGGAAGAACAATTAAAACTCAAAGAAGAAAGAAGAACAATTAAAACTCAAAGAAGAAAGAAGAACAAACTAAATCTAATGAAGAAAGAAGAACTAGTTAAAACTACTACTACTGAAGAATGAAGAAAGAAGAACAATCAAAGATACAGAAGACAGAAGAAAGAAGAATAATTAAAACTACTATTACTGAAGAAAGAAGAACAATCAAAGATACAGAAGACAGAAGAAAGAAGAATAATTAAAACTACTATTACTGAAGAAAGAAGAACAATCAAAGATACAGAAGACAGAAGAAAGAAGAATAATTAAAACTACTATTACTGAAGAAAGAAGAACAATCAAAGATACAGAAGACAGAAGAAAGAAGAATAATTAAAACTACTATTACTGAAGAAGGAAGAAAGAAGAACAATCAAAGATACAGAAGACAGAAGAAAGAAGAATAATTAAAACTACTATTACTGAAGAAAGAAGAACTAATTAAAACTACTATTACTGAAGAAGGAAGAACAATTAAAACTCAAAGAAGAAAGAAGAACAAACTAAATCTAATGAAGAAAGAAGAACTAGTTAAAACTACTACTACTGAAGAATGAAGAAAGAAGAACAATCAAAGATACAGAAGACAGAAGAAAGAAGAATAATTAAAACTACTATTACTGAAGAAAGAAGAACTAATTAAAACTACTATTACTGAAGAAGGAAGAACAATTAAAACTCAAAGAAGAAAGAAGAACAAACTAAATCTAATGAAGAAAGAAGAACTAGTTAAAACTACTACTACTGAAGAATGAAGAAAGAAGAACAATCAAAGATACAGAAGACAGAAGAAAGAAGAATAATTAAAACTACTATTACTGAAGAAGGAAGAACAATCAAAGCTAAAGAAGAAGGAAGAACAATTAAAACTCAAAGAAGAAAGAAGAACAAACTAAATCTAATGAAGAAAGAAGAACTAGTTAAAACTACTACTACTGAAGAATGAAGAAAGAAGAACAATCAAAGATACAGAAGACAGAAGAAAGAAGAATAATTAAAACTACTATTACTGAAGAAAGAAGAACAATCAAAGATACAGAAGACAGAAGAATAATTAAAACTACTATTACTGAAGAAAGAAGAACAATCAAAGATACAGAAGACAGAAGAAAGAAGAATAATTAAAACTACTATTACTGAAGAAAGAAGAACAATCAAAGATACAGAAGACAGAAGAAAGAAGAATAATTAAAACTACTATTACTGAAGAAAGAAGAACAAACTAAATCTACTGAAGAAAGAAGAAGGAAGACTAATTAAAACTACTACTACTGAAGAAGGAAGAAGGAAGAATAAAGAAGAACCAAACTCAAAGAAGAAGGAAGAATAATAAAAATAAGAACTACAGAAGAAGGAAGAAGGAAGGATAATCCAAAACTACAGAAGAAGGAAGAATAACCAAACTCAAGAAGAAAGAAGAATAATTAAGACGACCCATATAAAACAAAAACTCCATAGGGAAAGAACCCCCAAAAAACCCCAAAATCAATGAATGCCCAAAAAAGAAAGTATAACACAATAAAAAACCATATCACTGTAAAACTGACAAAAAACTAAAAGTGTTAGCTGTAGTAAATATTAGTGCATTCAAAAAGTTATTGTGTAATGTGCATAAACAAATCTTCACAGTTCCCCCATGGTTGAATATTTCATATTAAAAACTAGAAAAAGACTAGTAAATATAGTAATAATTTACCATGGAAAGGTGTAAGTGATCAAATTATAACTAATAAACTTTAAGAAAGGTGCATGAGTAGCAGTACAAAGTAACAAACTTTAAGTTTTGTGAACAGTGCCTACTTTGATAATGAAGTAGTAATTTTACTAATAAAAAGCTACTAAAACTGTATGAACATTCCATAGAATGGAATATAACTTAGATAGCCAGGGTTATACTTTAAGAGGGGGCATAAATCTTATAAAATGGGGAATTACAGAACTAACTGTTTATGATGGAGTAGTAGAAGGTATTAACAATTATATATGGATCCAAATGTGGGGTTCTAATTAAATATAGCATTTAGATAAGTAAGGGTTAGTCATAAGAAATACTAGTATTATAATTGTTATTTTATTGTTCATGTTAATTTAGGAATGCATTATCTAAAATTAGATAACATTCCAATGTGGTAGAAATACTTTTTATTATGTTATTAGGTGATATACCAAAACAATGTTATTAAGAACACCAGTTTTATATATCTGGGTGTTATATTTTAATTGTATAATCTATAATTACTGTTATGCCAGATCAGAGAACTAATTTTTAATCAAATATATCAGAGTCAGAAGTCAGAGAAGGAAATAAAATAATTACATTAGTAAAACATTCTGCAAATAGCCACAATTCAAATCTAGGCAATATAATAAAGTTAAAATGCAGAATAATTAATAAACCTAATCTTATAAACCAGTCAAACTGACAATATTTAGGCAAGATACACCCAACATATTAAATACTATTTAAATAAGGCTTTCTAAAGATATGGTCATTCTATGAGTAAAATTATTTATTTGTATAATGAAATACCATTTGAAACTGAAATAGGTTCACTAACTTTATCAGAAGGGGAATCATATACAACTGAATTATATGAAAAAACCATCATTAATATACTAAATTGCAATAAAATAAGTGAGAATTGATAATTATACAAATTTCAGATTTCATAGAATAATAATTATATTAGTTAAAATGGCTATTATTTACATAGAAGACAGGGAAGTATAATTTTAGGCCTACCTCCCAAAAAATTATAAGAAATAATTTTCAGATAAAACTTTGTAATACTAACTTAATTACTATCAAAATAAGTAGAATAGAATAGTGAAAACGAATATGTATTTTATATTTCAAACAGTTAAGTAATAACGAATTTACTTTATAAGCATAGTGCACGAAATTAAAGTGTGTCGGAAGTTATGGCAATTTTAAACAATGTCTTTTTAATATTAAATTGGCTAAGACGTTTCGGATGACGAAGGAAATCCACGCAGTTCATTATTATACATTGAAGAGCACACTTTACGTGAATATTTTATAAAACCCAACCTTAATGGCGATTACGTATAACTAAAGTTCGGAATCAGTTTTTATGTAAACTAAATTTTTAACTATTTTAATGAAAGTGAAGTGGTGAAGTTGACCCACGAACTACATAACACCTATAAACGAAATCACATATAACCAATTACATTGAAATAACACTGAAATCGCATCAAACACCAAGTGAAAATTCGAGGTTAACTGACACACATAAACACCAGTTGATATACTTATTTAACATTTTTACACCAAGTGAATTAGTCCATCTTACTCCAGTGACATTAAACTATACCCAAGAAGAGATTAAACGAGTACGAAGAGGATTTAATCGCAGAAGGAACATATTTATTCCACAAGTACTTTGTCAATGTTAGAAGGTGAAATCCACGCATGCGCCAGACGGCCACTTTGACTGATCTCATCAACACAACCAGTCGACTGTTTGCTGAACTGTGGTGAATAGAAATTATATATAAACTTTTATTATTACTAATTACCATTCTATTGTTTAATTTTAATACATTTTCAGCATTGTAAGTGTTATACTTTCTGACCCTGACCTTCTCTGGTTTTTTTTATAAATAACCGTTAAAAGAACCTATATGTGTATAATACCAATATAAAAGTCATAGATCGACCGGACCTGAGTGAGTCGATACGGCATTATAACATTGTTTTCAATTAAGCAAATTCATTATTTTGTTGAATAAACGCTTGTTATCCAGTGAATTGAATTTGATTTCTTTAATAAAGGAATATAACCATTAATTAATAAAGAAAACTCGACAACCTTTAAAGGCAATATATGCGAATTACAACCTTTCAAGAGGAAGAAGAAGAGAGCTGTTCGCGCCTAATTCAAAGGGGATTGTCTTTTTAATAAATTTAACGAAGGGAAGATCATTACTAGAAGACACACCATACCATACTATTTATAATTACAATCAATAATCTCAATTTATTACTAAATTTTAAGAATATAAACACCTCGAAAACAATTATTTCAGAATTATAAAATTATATCACATTTCAAATTGCTACAACAACAACATACACCAAGAACATTTGATAACAGCATTATTTAGGAACATTACCAAATCGACGTCTCCCGGAGCGGAACGTCATTACTACACCTACGCACCATAAAAGTCAATCTGGGTAATATTATACCAGAACACCATTACAATTACAATTATATATTACCAAAGTGAAGACCAGCAGTGAGAGCTTAGAAGACAAGAAGATATTAGCTACGTACTACACATATTATAAATTAAGCTATATTTTGCAATATCGTTTTATTACAAAATCAGCTAGCACAACCAGTGGGACTTACAGGAGAGCACAATCTACATACATCAACCTTTTATTTATTTTATTATACCCACACAATTTACACATATATATTACAAAATTGGCGCCCAACTTGTGGGGCTTGATTACATCAGAATTTTAGAACACCATAGAACAGTAACACACCGTTATATTACAAAATTGGCTAGCCCAACCAGTGGGGCTTACAGGTGAGCACAATCTACATACATCAACCTTTTATTTATTTTATTATACCCACACAATTTACACATATATATTACAAAATTGGCGTCCAACTAAAGGGCTGTAATTAGGGGTTGAAATTACTGTAATTACTTACCCAATTCCTAATTCAGCTTGGCAGCGGTTAGTCAGCCAGGGAATCAGGGAAAATAATGCGTCGTGCCACATCAAAGAAGAGAGCGGCGGAGGCCGAGAAAGAACTCGATATGGAGGATAAGGAGGCGACCCCAGTGGAGGACGTGGAAAGGATATTAGAACGGGTGGAACGTAAAAAACCAGCACCACTAGAGGAACAACCCGAAGCGCACACACAAACAGGGGAAATCGATGTCCGGGAGGAACGAATAAGACAACCCGAGAATCGACCACGAGAAGAGAATAGTAACATGCAGGCGATGTTCAGGATAATGATGGAGAAGATGGAAGAAAACAGCAAGAAGATGGAAGAAAACAGCAAGAAGATGGAAGAAAACTTGAAGAAGGACAACCAAGCAACAAAAGAAGAGTTGAAGAATGATAACCAATCGTTAAAAGAAGAATTGAAGAAGGACAACCAAGCAACCAAGGAAGAATTAAGTAAGAAAATGGATTCTACTACAGAAGAAAATAATAAAAGATTAGAAGATTTGAAGAATGATAACCAATCTTTAAGGGAAGAATTGAAGAAGGACAACCAAGAAACAAAGGAAGAATTGGGCCGTAAAATTGAAAGGACCAATAAGAGAATTGAGGAAACCAGTAAAAAGGTTGAAAAGAAAATGGAAGAAAATAAGAAGAATTTGGAAGAAAAGATGGAAGAAACCAATAAGAAAATCGAAAGTGATCATCAACAGTTAAGGAAAGAGTTAAGAGAGGACTACCAACGGTTAAGAGAAGAAATAAGGGAGGATAACCGACGATGGCATAAGGAAATGAAAGAAGACAGGGAAGAGGAAAGAAGGGATAGAAAAGAATACAGACAAATCTTGAAGGAAGGTTTGAGTGAAATAGATAAAAACGTCACATCCTTGGATGAAAAATTGGATAAGACACTGGACAACAGCAAACCAGAACGAAAGGAAATACCAAACAATAAAACAATGGAGCCAGTGATAGTGTTACCTGAAAAGAAAACGAACGGGAAGAAAGAAAATACTAAGGATATGGAAGTGAAACAAAAGCGAATGAAAAGAAGGCATCCAAAGAAATTAATGAAAACAAGAGAAGAAATGGAAATGATGAACCATGGTGTATTTGATAATGATAATATCCCTATTACCAACAATGAAGAAATCGTGAGTTCCAGAAATTATGGAAATAGATTGATGGTAATCTCAGAAATGATTTACCAGCAGACAGTAGTTTACCACTGGAAAAGGACCAGAGGTAAACTGAATAAAACATGGGGACTAGATCAGTTTCAGCGAAGGACTGGACAGTGTATTCCAGAAAGATGGAAGTATGACATTTTACCAGACTGTGATGACGGCACAGATGAATCACCAGAATGTGTTCCATTAGAGTACCATCCAGGACAGTTCCAGTGTACAGGTACACTAAAATGTATTCCTTCAGGGTGGATGTGTGATGATGAACCAGATTATGGGGTTTCAAATAAGCAAATGATTAACAATTCAGATGAAGATCCTCACAGATATTTTTCATGCAATACCACATATGGACCAGAGAAGTACTGGTATATAAAACACTATGATAGAGGGAACCGAATAAGCTTAGCAGCCAACAAAGGAATAGCAGCTAGGAAAATGAAATACAAAACAAAGGCCAGAGATGTCACTAGTACCGGAACGATGATGAAGACTATGGTCATCCGGACAATGAGAGCAAATGAAGTGACAGACTACGGTTAAGTCTAATACCATACACCTCCACAAAAAGGGACTGATGTTATGATAACCGGCAACGGCAAAAAACTATGTCAAAGAAAAAGAAATTATGAGCAATTGTCCAACCTAATAAAAATCTTCAACCTGGGTATTTAAAAGAAAAATAATTATAAGAAGTACATTTGAAATAAAGAAAAGAAGAGAGCTAATACCATATTTAGGGTAATAATATGATATGTTAACCATATTTATGAAAAAATATTATGAGTAATTGAATGTATGGAAGAAATAATATTAAAGTAAAAATTCAAAAATGAAGTAATGACTACTTACTACCTATTATTTAGAAAACCATTTATGAATCAAGAAGAAAATGAATTTTGAATTAAATCTCAAAATTCAAAAATGAAGTAATGACTACTTACTGCCTACCATTTAGGAAACAATTTATGAATCAAAGAGAAAATGAATTTTGAATTAAATCATCAAAATTCAAAAACCCAAGTAAAAACAATTTACTACCTTATTTTAAAAACAACTTTTAGAAATGAACAAGGAGAAAAAGAATTTGGATAACACATTACAAACAATTATATATGGGACCAATTCTGAAAAACTTTCCAGAATAAAGAAATGGCAATACAAACCACTGATACCATTTAAATGAATAAACTTATTGTGAAGTGAAATTAATGAGAATTTTATGTCAAATAAACAGAGATATTAAACATATGACATTAATAATAAAGAGTGCATTTGGATAAAAAGCAAGAGCAGAATAAAATTTTAAAAAAGAAAGAAAAAACCATATATAAATAAGTCCATAAGAAAAAGATGATCATATATAAATGTCAGTTATAAGAAAGACAATTAAAAGAGTAATTGAAAAAACATAATACTAGTGGAACGATTCACAAGAATTAATAAAGGAACAAAAATATAATACAAAATATATGCTACCAATGACCAGAAGGAGATTGTGATAACAGTCAAAAAATGACAGAGAATTAAAAACTTTACACTGAATAATAAGTGATGATTATATTATACCAGCTTCCAATCACAAGGAGAAATAAAATGCCAGCAGAGCTAACCATTGAGAAAAATAACTGAGATAGAGATTCACTAAGATAGATATATAAATAGATCTGTTCGTATACGAAGTGAAATATCCAAAGATATTTAATTTTTTTTTAATAGTCATAAGGTGGACTATTCTTATATAATTTTATTAATGACTGTCTGAGATAAGTCCAGCAGTATTATTATGTATTGGTCAGAGATGATTTACCTCTGTAATCAATAAATGACGTAGTATGGCCAGCAGAGTGAGATGCCTACAGAGCCCCTCTGGACACTGCCCCAGCTAACGTGTTAGGGAATTTTAGGGAATAAATATCACAAGGATAAAGAAACGAGTTAAGAAGAAAATGGAAAAATAAAAAATAACGAACCTCAGATGACTATTACTATCAGTAAGAATCCAGTTAATAATGAAATATAGATAAGCTCAAAAATATAGGAGAAAAAATTTTTAGAAATGTGAAGGAAGTAAAAGAAATATAATTTATAATATAATGTCATAAGCAATTATTTCAGACAAACTAAGTATGATCTGAACTAATCACTTCTGGAAGAGAGCAATCTGTAGCATGACAGATAATCCACACAAATACATTACTCAATGATCATTAATAAAGCTCTAAGATATGGAATATCCAGATGAGAATTAATTAAAATGCACTGTTTAATAATATATTCACAAGAAAGGTTGAATAAAGAAAATTTCTGCAAACAATATAATATAATACAAATTTAAAAACCCAGAAGACTAAAAATGATAATAACAAAATTACCCAGGTAAGATAGAAGCAGGCAATTAATATACCCCGTCAAAGAAACCAGACCAGAAGAAACGAAGGCATACACGGCGAAAAACTACAGAAGAAGGAAGAATAATTAAGACGACCCATATAAAACAAAAACTCCATAGGGAAAGAACCCCCAAAAAACCCCAAAATCAATGAATGCCCAAAAAAGAAAGTATAACACAATAAAAAACCATATCACTGTAAAACTGACAAAAAACTAAAAGTGTTAGCTGTAGTAAATATTAGTGCATTCAAAAAGTTATTGTGTAATGTGCATAAACAAATCTTCACAGTTCCCCCATGGTTGAATATTTCATATTAAAAACTAGAAAAAGACTAGTAAATATAGTAATAATTTACCATGGAAAGGTGTAAGTGATCAAATTATAACTAATAAACTTTAAGAAAGGTGCATGAGTAGCAGTACAAAGTAACAAACTTTAAGTTTTGTGAACAGTGCCTACTTTGATAATGAAGTAGTAATTTTACTAATAAAAAGCTACTAAAACTGTATGAACATTCCATAGAATGGAATATAACTTAGATAGCCAGGGTTATACTTTAAGAGGGGGCATAAATCTTATAAAATGGGGAATTACAGAACTAACTGTTTATGATGGAGTAGTAGAAGGTATTAACAATTATATATGGATCCAAATGTGGGGTTCTAATTAAATATAGCATTTAGATAAGTAAGGGTTAGTCATAAGAAATACTAGTATTATAATTGTTATTTTATTGTTCATGTTAATTTAGGAATGCATTATCTAAAATTAGATAACATTCCAATGTGGTAGAAATACTTTTTATTATGTTATTAGGTGATATACCAAAACAATGTTATTAAGAACACCAGTTTTATATATCTGGGTGTTATATTTTAATTGTATAATCTATAATTACTGTTATGCCAGATCAGAGAACTAATTTTTAATCAAATATATCAGAGTCAGAAGTCAGAGAAGGAAATAAAATAATTACATTAGTAAAACATTCTGCAAATAGCCACAATTCAAATCTAGGCAATATAATAAAGTTAAAATGCAGAATAATTAATAAACCTAATCTTATAAACCAGTCAAACTGACAATATTTAGGCAAGATACACCCAACATATTAAATACTATTTAAATAAGGCTTTCTAAAGATATGGTCATTCTATGAGTAAAATTATTTATTTGTATAATGAAATACCATTTGAAACTGAAATAGGTTCACTAACTTTATCAGAAGGGGAATCATATACAACTGAATTATATGAAAAAACCATCATTAATATACTAAATTGCAATAAAATAAGTGAGAATTGATAATTATACAAATTTCAGATTTCATAGAATAATAATTATATTAGTTAAAATGGCTATTATTTACATAGAAGACAGGGAAGTATAATTTTAGGCCTATCTCCCAAAAAATTATAAGAAATAATTTTCAGATAAAACTTTGTAATACTAACTTAATTACTATCAAAATAAGTAGAATAGAATAGTGAAAACGAATATGTATTTTATATTTCAAACAGTTAAGTAATAACGAATTTACTTTATAAGCATAGTGCACGAAATTAAAGTGTGTCGGAAGTTATGGCAATTTTAAACAATGTCTTTTTAATATTAAATTGGCTAAGACGTTTCGGATGACGAAGGAAATCCACGCAGTTCATTATTATACATTGAAGAGCACACTTTACGTGAATATTTTATAAAACCCAACCTTAATGGCGATTACGTATAACTAAAGTTCGGAATCAGTTTTTATGTAAACTAAATTTTTAACTATTTTAATGAAAGTGAAGTGGTGAAGTTGACCCACGAACTACATAACACCTATAAACGAAATCACATATAACCAATTACATTGAAATAACACTGAAATCGCATCAAACACCAAGTGAAAATTCGAGGTTAACTGACACACATAAACACCAGTTGATATACTTATTTAACATTTTTACACCAAGTGAATTAGTCCATCTTACTCCAGTGACATTAAACTATACCCAAGAAGAGATTAAACGAGTACGAAGAGGATTTAATCGCAGAAGGAACATATTTATTCCACAAGTACTTTGTCAATGTTAGAAGGTGAAATCCACGCATGCGCCAGACGGCCACTTTGACTGATCTCATCAACACAACCAGTCGACTGTTTGCTGAACTGTGGTGAATAGAAATTATATATAAACTTTTATTATTACTAATTACCATTCTATTGTTTAATTTTAATACATTTTCAGCATTGTAAGTGTTATACTTTCTGACCCTGACCTTCTCTGGTTTTTTTTTATAAATAACCGTTAAAAGAACCTATATGTGTATAATACCAATATAAAAGTCATAGATCGACCGGACCTGAGTGAGTCGATACGGCATTATAACATTGTTTTCAATTAAGCAAATTCATTATTTTGTTGAATAAACGCTTGTTATCCAGTGAATTGAATTTGATTTCTTTAATAAAGAAATATAACCATTAATTAATAAAGAAAACTCGACAACCTTTAAAGGCAATATATGCGAATTACAACCTTTCAAGAGGAAGAAGAAGAGAGCTGTTCGCGCCTAATTCAAAGGGGATTGTCTTTTTAATAAATTTAACGAAGGGAAGATCATTACTAGAAGACACACCATACCATACTATTTATAATTACAATCAATAATCTCAATTTATTACTAAATTTTAAGAATATAAACACCTCGAAAACAATTATTTCAGAATTATAAAATTATATCACATTTCAAATTGCTACAACAACAACATACACCAAGAACATTTGATAACAGCATTATTTAGGAACATTACCAAATCGACGTCTCCCGGAGCGGAACGTCATTACTACACCTACGCACCATAAAAGTCAATCTGGGTAATATTATACCAGAACACCATTACAATTACAATTATATATTACCAAAGTGAAGACCAGCAGTGAGAGCTTAGAAGACAAGAAGATATTAGCTACGTATTACACATATTATAAATTAAGCTATATTTTGCAATATCGTTTTATTACAAAATCAGCTAGCACAACCAGTGGGACTTACAGGAGGGCACAATCTACATACATCAACCTTTTATTTATTTTATTATACCCACACAATTTACACATATATATTACAAAATTGGCGCCCAACTTGTGGGGCTTGATTACATCAGAATTTTAGAACACCATAGAACAGTAACACACCGTTATATTACAAAATTGGCTAGCCCAACCAGTGGGGCTTACAGGTGAGCACAATCTACATACATCAACCTTTTATTTATTTTATTATACCCACACAATTTACACATATATATTACAAAATTATGATCTGAACTAATCACTTCTGGAAGAGAGCAATCTGTAGCATGACAGATAATCCACACAAATACATTACTCAATGATCATTAATAAAGCTCTAAGATATGGAATATCCAGATGAGAATTAATTAAAATGCACTGTTTAATAATATATTCACAAGAAAGGTTGAATAAAGAAAATTTCTGCAAACAATATAATATAATACAAATTTAAAAACCCAGAAGACTAAAAATGATAATAACAAAATTACCCAGGTAAGATAGAAGCAGGCAATTAATATACCCCGTCAAAGAAACCAGACCAGAAGAAACGAAGGCATACACGGCGAAAAACTACAGAAGAAGGAAGAATAGTCAAAACTACCACTACAGAAGACAGAAGAAAGAAGACTAATTAAAACTACTACTACTGAAGAATGAAGACAGAAGAACGATCAAATATACAGAAGACAGAAGAAAGAAGAATAATTAAAACTACTATTACTGAAGAAGGAAGAACAATCAAAGCTAAAGAAGAAGGAAGAACAATTAAAACTCAAAGAAGAAAGAAGAACAATTAAAACTCAAAGAAGAAAGAAGAACAAACTAAATCTAATGAAGAAAGAAGAACTAGTTTAAACTACTACTACTGAAGAATGAAGAAAGAAGAACAATCAAAGATACAGAAGACAGAAGAAAGAAGAATAATTAAAACTACTATTACTGAAGAAAGAAGAACAATCAAAGATACAGAAGACAGAAGAAAGAAGAATAATTAAAACTACTATTACTGAAGAAAGAAGAACAATCAAAGATACAGAAGACAGAAGAAAGAAGAATAATTAAAACTACTATTACTGAAGAAAGAAGAACAATCAAAGATACAGAAGACAGAAGAAAGAAGAATAATTAAAAGTACTATTACTGAAGAAGGAAGAAAGAAGAACAATCAAAGATACAGAAGACAGAAGAAAGAAGAATAATTAAAACTATTATTACTGAAGAAAGAAGAACTAATTAAAACTACTATTACTGAAGAAGGAAGAACAATTAAAACTCAAAGAAGAAAGAAGAACAAACTAAATCTAATGAAGAAAGAAGAACTAGTTAAAAATACTACTACTGAAGAATGAAGAAAGAAGAACAATCAAAGATACAGAAGACAGAAGAAAGAAGAATAATTAAAACTACTATTACTGAAGAAGGAAGAACAATCAAAGGTAAAGAAGAAGGAAGAACAATTAAAACTCAAAGAAGAAAGAAGAACAAACTAAATCTAATGAAGAAAGAAGAACTAGTTAAAACTACTACTACTGAAGAATGAAGAAAGAAGAACAATCAAAGATACAGAAGACAGAAGAAAGAAGAATAATTAAAACTACTATTACTGAAGAAAGAAGAACAATCAAAGATACAGAAGACAGAAGAATAATTAAAACTACTATTACTGAAGAAAGAAGAACAATCAAATATACAGAAGACAGAAGAAAGAAGAATAATTAAAACTACTATTACTGAAGAAAGAAGAACAATCAAAGATACAGAAGACAGAAGAAAGAAGAATAATTAAAACTACTATTACTGAAGAAAGAAGAACAAACTAAATCTACTGAAGAAAGAAGAAGGAAGACTAATTAAAACTACTACTACTGAAGAAGGAAGAAGGAAGAATAAAGAAGAACCAAACTCAAAGAAGAAGGAAGAATAATAAAAATAAGAACTACAGAAGAAGGAAGAAGGAAGGATAATCCAAAACTACAGAAGAAGGAAGAATAACCAAACTCAAGAAGAAAGAAGAATAATTAAGACGACCCATATAAAACAAAAACTCCATAGGGAAAGAACCCCCAAAAAACCCCAAAATCAATGAATGCCCAAAAAAGAAAGTATATCACAATAAAAAACCATATCACTGTAAAACTGACAAAAAACTAAAAGTGTTAGCTGTAGTAAATATTAGTGCATTCAAAAAGTTATTGTGTAATGTGCATAAACAAATCTTCACAGTTCCCCCATGGTTGAATATTTCATATTAAAAACTAGAAAAAGACTAGTAAATATAGTAATAATTTACCATGGAAAGGTGTAAGTGATCAAATTATAACTAATAAACTTTAAGAAAGGTGCATGAGTAGCAGTACAAAGTAACAAACTTTAAGTTTTGTGAACAGTGCCTACTTTGATAATGAAGTAGTAATTTTACTAATAAAAAGCTACTAAAACTGTATGAACATTCCATAGAATGGAATATAACTTAGATAGCCAGGGTTATACTTTAAGAGGGGGCATAAATCTTATAAAATGGGGAATTACAGAACTAACTGTTTATGATGGCGTAGTAGAAGGTATTAACAATTATATATGGATCCAAATGTGGGGTTCTAATTAAATATAGCATTTAGATAAGTAAGGGTTAGTCATAAGAAATACTAGTATTATAATTGTTATTTTATTGTTCATGTTAATTTAGGAATGCATTATCTAAAATTAGATAACATTCCAATGTGGTAGAAATACTTTTTATTATGTTATTAGGTGATATACCAAAACAATGTTATTAAGAACACCAGTTTTATATATCTGGGTGTTATATTTTAATTGTATAATCTATAATTACTGTTATGCCAGATCAGAGAACTAATTTTTAATCAAATATATCAGAGTCAGAAGTCAGAGAAGGAAATAAAATAATTACATTAGTAAAACATTCTGCAAATAGCCACAATTCAAATCTAGGCAATATAATAAAGTTAAAATGCAGAATAATTAATAAACCTAATCTTATAAACCAGTCAAACTGACAATATTTAGGCAAGATACACCCAACATATTAAATACTATTTAAATAAGGCTTTCTAAAGATATGGTCATTCTATGAGTAAAATTATTTATTTGTATAATGAAATACCATTTGAAACTGAAATAGGTTCACTAACTTTATCAGAAGGGGAATCATATACAACTGAATTATATGAAAAAACCATCATTAATATACTAAATTGCAATAAAATAAGTGAGAATTGATAATTATACAAATTTCAGATTTCATAGAATAATAATTATATTAGTTAAAATGGCTATTATTTACATAGAAGACAGGGAAGTATAATTTTAGGCCTACCTCCCAAAAAATTATAAGAAATAATTTTCAGATAAAACTTTGTAATACTAACTTAATTACTATCAAAATAAGTAGAATAGAATAGTGAAAACGAATATGTATTTTATATTTCAAACAGTTAAGTAATAACGAATTTACTTTATAAGCATAGTGCACGAAATTAAAGTGTGTCGGAAGTTATGGCAATTTTAAACAATGTCTTTTTAATATTAAATTGGCTAAGACGTTTCGGATGACGAAGGAAATCCACGCAGTTCATTATTATACATTGAAGAGCACACTTTACGTGAATATTTTATAAAACCCAACCTTAATGGCGATTACGTATAACTAAAGTTCGGAATCAGTTTTTATGTAAACTAAATTTTTAACTATTTTAATGAAAGTGAAGTGGTGAAGTTGACCCACGAACTACATAACACCTATAAACGAAATCACATATAACCAATTACATTGAAATAACACTGAAATCGCATCAAACACCAAGTGAAAATTCGAGGTTAACTGACACACATAAACACCAGTTGATATACTTATTTAACATTTTTACACCAAGTGAATTAGTCCATCTTACTCCAGTGACATTAAACTATACCCAAGAAGAGATTAAACGAGTACGAAGAGGATTTAATCGCAGAAGGAACATATTTATTCCACAAGTACTTTGTCAATGTTAGAAGGTGAAATCCACGCATGCGCCAGACGGCCACTTTGACTGATCTCATCAACACAACCAGTCGACTGTTTGCTGAACTGTGGTGAATAGAAATTATATATAAACTTTTATTATTACTAATTACCATTCTATTGTTTAATTTTAATACATTTTCAGCATTGTAAGTGTTATACTTTCTGACCCTGACCTTCTCTGGTTTTTTTTATAAATAACCGTTAAAAGAACCTATATGTGTATAATACCAATATAAAAGTCATAGATCGACCGGACCTGAGTGAGTCGATACGGCATTATAACATTGTTTTCAATTAAGCAAATTCATTATTTTGTTGAATAAACGCTTGTTATCCAGTGAATTGAATTTGATTTCTTTAATAAAGGAATATAACCATTAATTAATAAAGAAAACTCGACAACCTTTAAAGGCAATATATGCGAATTACAACCTTTCAAGAGGAAGAAGAAGAGAGCTGTTCGCGCCTAATTCAAAGGGGATTGTCTTTTTAATAAATTTAACGAAGGGAAGATCATTACTAGAAGACACACCATACCATACTATTTATAATTACAATCAATAATCTCAATTTATTACTAAATTTTAAGAATATAAACACCTCGAAAACAATTATTTCAGAATTATAAAATTATATCACATTTCAAATTGCTACAACAACAACATACACCAAGAACATTTGATAACAGCATTATTTAGGAACATTACCAAATCGACGTCTCCCGGAGCGGAACGTCATTACTACACCTACGCACCATAAAAGTCAATCTGGGTAATATTATACCAGAACACCATTACAATTACAATTATATATTACCAAAGTGAAGACCAGCAGTGAGAGCTTAGAAGACAAGAAGATATTAGCTACGTACTACACGTATTATAAATTAAGCTATATTTTGCAATATCGTTTTATTACAAAATCAGCTAGCACAACCAGTGGGACTTACAGGAGAGCACAATCTACATACATCAACCTTTTATTTATTTTATTATACCCACACAATTTACACATATATATTACAAAATTGGCGCCCAACTTGTGGGGCTTGATTACATCAGAATTTTAGAACACCATAGAACAGTAACACACCGTTATATTACAAAATTGGCTAGCCCAACCAGTGGGGCTTACAGGTGAGCACAATCTACATACATCAACCTTTTATTTATTTTATTATACCCACACAATTTACACATATATATTACAAAATTGGCGTCCAACTAAAGGGCTGTAATTAGGGGTTGAAATTACTGTAATTACTTACCCAATTCCTAATTCAGCTTGGCAGCGGTTAGTCAGCCAGGGAATCAGGGAAAATAATGCGTCGTGCCACATCAAAGAAGAGAGCGGCGGAGGCCGAGAAAGAACTCGATATGGAGGATAAGGAGGCGACCCCAGTGGAGGACGTGGAAAGGATATTAGAACGGGTGGAACGTAAAAAACCAGCACCACTAGAGGAACAACCCGAAGCGCACACACAAACAGGGGAAATCGATGTCCGGGAGGAACGAATAAGACAACCCGAGAATCGACCACGAGAAGAGAATAGTAACATGCAGGCGATGTTCAGGATAATGATGGAGAAGATGGAAGAAAACAGCAACAAGATGGAAGAAAACTTGAAGAAGGACAACCAAGCAACAAAAGAAGAGTTGAAGAATGATAACCAATCGTTAAAAGAAGAATTGAAGAAGGACAACCAAGCAACCAAGGAAGAATTAAGTAAGAAAATGGATTCTACTACAGAAGAAAATAATAAAAGATTAGAAGATTTGAAGAATGATAACCAATCTTTAAGGGAAGAATTGAAGAAGGACAACCAAGAAACAAAGGAAGAATTGGGCCGTAAAATTGAAAGGACCAATAAGAGAATTGAGGAAACCAGTAAAAAGGTGGAAAAGAAAATGGAAGAAAATAAGAAGAATTTGGAAGAAAAGATGGAAGAAACCAATAAGAAAATCGAAAGTGATCATCAACAGTTAAGGAAAGAGTTAAGAGAGGACTACCAACGGTTAAGAGAAGAAATAAGGGAGGATAACCGACGATGGCATAAGGAAATGAAAGAAGGCAGGGAAGAGGAAAGAAGGGATAGAAAAGAATACAGACAAATCTTGAAGGAAGGTTTGAGTGAAATAGATAAAAACGTCACATCCTTGGATGAAAAATTGGATAAGACACTGGACAACAGCAAACCAGAACGAAAGGAAATACCAAACAATAAAACAATGGAGCCAGTGATAGTGTTACCTGAAAAGAAAACGAACGGGAAGAAAGAAAATACTAAGGATATGGAAGTGAAACAAAAGCGAATGAAAAGAAGGCATCCAAAGAAATTAATGAAAACAAGAGAAGAAATGGAAATGATGAACCATGGTGTATTTGATAATGATAATATCCCTATTACCAACAATGAAGAAATCGTGAGTTCCAGAAATTATGGAAATAGATTGATGGTAATCTCAGAAATGATTTACCAGCAGACAGTAGTTTACCACTGGAAAAGGACCAGAGGTAAACTGAATAAAACATGGGGACTAGATCAGTTTCAGCGAAGGACTGGACAGTGTATTCCAGAAAGATGGAAGTATGACATTTTACCAGACTGTGATGACGGCACAGATGAATCACCAGAATGTGTTCCATTAGAGTACCATCCAGGACAGTTCCAGTGTACAGGTACACTAAAATGTATTCCTTCAGGGTGGATGTGTGATGATGAACCAGATTATGGGGTTTCAAATAAGCAAATGATTAACAATTCAGATGAAGATCCTCACAGATATTTTTCATGCAATACCACATATGGACCAGAGAAGTACTGGTATATAAAACACTATGATAGAGGGAACCGAATAAGCTTAGCAGCCAACAAAGGAATAGCAGCTAGGAAAATGAAATACAAAACAAAGGCCAGAGATGTCACTAGTACCGGAACGATGATGAAGACTATGGTCATCCGGACAATGAGAGCAAATGAAGTGACAGACTACGGTTAAGTCTAATACCATACACCTCCACAAAAAGGGACTGATGTTATGATAACCGGCAACGGCAAAAAACTATGTCAAAGAAAAAGAAATTATGAGCAATTGTCCAACCTAATAAAAATCTTCAACCTGGGTATTTAAAAGAAAAATAATTATAAGAAGTACATTTGAAATAAAGAAAAGAAGAGAGCTAATACCATATTTAGGGTAATAATATGATATGTTAACCATATTTATGAAAAAATATTATGAGTAATTGAATGTATGGAAGAAATAATATTAAAGTAAAAATTCAAAAATGAAGTAATGACTACTTACTACCTATTATTTAGAAAACCATTTATGAATCAAGAAGAAAATGAATTTTGAATTAAATCTCAAAATTCAAAAATGAAGTAATGACTACTTACTGCCTACCATTTAGGAAACAATTTATGAATCAAAGAGAAAATGAATTTTGAATTAAATCATCAAAATTCAAAAACCCAAGTAAAAACAATTTACTACCTTATTTTAAAAACAACTTTTAGAAATGAACAAGGAGAAAAAGAATTTGGATAACACATTACAAACAATTATATATGGGACCAATTCTGAAAAACTTTCCAGAATAAAGAAATGGCAATACAAACCACTGATACCATTTAAATGAATAAACTTATTGTGAAGTGAAATTAATGAGAATTTTATGTCAAATAAACAGAGATATTAAACATATGACATTAATAATAAAGAGTGCATTTGGATAAAAAGCAAGAGCAGAATAAAATTTTAAAAAAGAAAGAAAAAACCATATATAAATAAGTCCATAAGAAAAAGATGATCATATATAAATGTCAGTTATAAGAAAGACAATTAAAAGAGTAATTGAAAAAACATAATACTAGTGGAACGATTCACAAGAATTAATAAAGGAACAAAAATATAATACAAAATATATGCTACCAATGACCAGAAGGAGATTGTGATAACAGTCAAAAAATGACAGAGAATTAAAAACTTTACACTGAATAATAAGTGATGATTATATTATACCAGCTTCCAATCACAAGGAGAAATAAAATGCCAGCAGAGCTAACCATTGAGAAAAATAACTGAGATAGAGATTCACTAAGATAGATATATAAATAGATCTGTTCGTATACGAAGTGAAATATCCAAAGATATTTAATTTTTTTTTAATAGTCATAAGGTGGACTATTCTTATATAATTTTATTAATGACTGTCTGAGATAAGTCCAGCAGTATTATTATGTATTGGTCAGAGATGATTTACCTCTGTAATCAATAAATGACGTAGTATGGCCAGCAGAGTGAGATGCCTACAGAGCCCCTCTGGACACTGCCCCAGCTAACGTGTTAGGGAATTTTAGGGAATAAATATCCCAAGGATAAAGAAACGAGTTAAGAAGAAAATGGAAAAATAAAAAATAACGAACCTCAGATGACTATTACTATCAGTAAGAATCCAGTTAATAATGAAATATAGATAAGCTCAAAAATATAGGAGAAAAAATTTTTAGAAATGTGAAGGAAGTAAAAGAAATATAATTTATAATATAATGTCATAAGCAACTATTTCAGACAAACTAAGTATGATCTGAACTAATCACTTCTGGAAGAGAGCAATCTGTAGCATGACAGATAATCCACACAAATACATTACTCAATGATCATTAATAAAGCTCTAAGATATGGAATATCCAGATGAGAATTAATTAAAATGCACTGTTTAATAATATATTCACAAGAAAGGTTGAATAAAGAAAATTTCTGCAAACAATATAATATAATACAAATTTAAAAACCCAGAAGACTAAAAATGATAATAACAAAATTACCCAGGTAAGATAGAAGCAGGCAATTAATATACCCCGTCAAAGAAACCAGACCAGAAGAAACGAAGGCATACACGGCGAAAAACTACAGAAGAAGGAAGAATAGTCAAAACTACCACTACAGAAGACAGAAGAAAGAAGACTAATTAAAACTACTACTACTGAAGAATGAAGACAGAAGAACGATCAAAGATACAGAAGACAGAAGAAAGAAGAATAATTAAAACTACTATTACTGAAGAAGGAAGAACAATCAAAGCTAAAGAAGAAGGAAGAACAATTAAAACTCAAAGAAGAAAGAAGAACAATTAAAACTCAAAGAAGAAAGAAGAACAAACTAAATCTAATGAAGAAAGAAGAACTAGTTAAAACTACTACTACTGAAGAATGAAGAAAGAAGAACAATCAAAGATACAGAAGACAGAAGAAAGAAGAATAATTAAAACTACTATTACTGAAGAAAGAAGAACAATCAAAGATACAGAAGACAGAAGAAAGAAGAATAATTAAAACTACTATTACTGAAGAAAGAAGAACAATCAAAGATACAGAAGACAGAAGAAAGAAGAATAATTAAAACTACTATTACTGAAGAAAGAAGAACAATCAAAGATACAGAAGACAGAAGAAAGAAGAATAATTAAAACTACTATTACTGAAGAAGGAAGAAAGAAGAACAATCAAAGATACAGAAGACAGAAGAAAGAAGAATAATTAAAACTACTATTACTGAAGAAAGAAGAACTAATTAAAACTACTATTACTGAAGAAGGAAGAACAATTAAAACTCAAAGAAGAAAGAAGAACAAACTAAATCTAATGAAGAAAGAAGAACTAGTTAAAACTACTACTACTGAAGAATGAAGAAAGAAGAACAATCAAAGATACAGAAGACAGAAGAAAGAAGAATAATTAAAACTACTATTACTGAAGAAAGAAGAACTAATTAAAACTACTATTACTGAAGAAGGAAGAACAATTAAAACTCAAAGAAGAAAGAAGAACAAACTAAATCTAATGAAGAAAGAAGAACTAGTTAAAACTACTACTACTGAAGAATGAAGAAAGAAGAACAATCAAAGATACAGAAGACAGAAGAAAGAAGAATAATTAAAACTACTATTACTGAAGAAGGAAGAACAATCAAAGCTAAAGAAGAAGGAAGAACAATTAAAACTCAAAGAAGAAAGAAGAACAAACTAAATCTAATGAAGAAAGAAGAACTAGTTAAAACTACTACTACTGAAGAATGAAGAAAGAAGAATAATTAAAACTACTATTACTGAAGAAAGAAGAACAATCAAAGATACAGAAGACAGAAGAATAATTAAAACTACTATTACTGAAGAAAGAAGAACAATCAAAGATACAGAAGACAGAAGAAAGAAGAATAATTAAAACTACTATTACTGAAGAAAGAAGAACAATCAAAGATACAGAAGACAGAAGAAAGAAGAATAATTAAAACTACTATTACTGAAGAAAGAAGAACAAACTAAATCTACTGAAGAAAGAAGAAGGAAGACTAATTAAAACTACTACTACTGAAGAAGGAAGAAGGAAGAATAAAGAAGAACCAAACTCAAAGAAGAAGGAAGAATAATAAAAATAAGAACTACAGAAGAAGGAAGAAGGAAGGATAATCCAAAACTACAGAAGAAGGAAGAATAACCAAACTCAAGAAGAAAGAAGAATAATTAAGACGACCCATATAAAACAAAAACTCCATAGGGAAAGAACCCCCAAAAAACCCCAAAATCAATGAATACCCAAAAAAGAAAGTATAACACAATAAAAAACCATATCACTGTAAAACTGACAAAAAACTAAAAGTGTTAGCTGTAGTAAATATTAGTGCATTCAAAAAGTTATTGTGTAATGTGCATAAACAAATCTTCACAGTTCCCCCATGGTTGAATATTTCATATTAAAAACTAGAAAAAGACTAGTAAATATAGTAATAATTTACCATGGAAAGGTGTAAGTGATCAAATTATAACTAATAAACTTTAAGAAAGGTGCATGAGTAGCAGTACAAAGTAACAAACTTTAAGTTTTGTGAACAGTGCCTACTTTGATAATGAAGTAGTAATTTTACTAATAAAAAGCTACTAAAACTGTATGAACATTCCATAGAATGGAATATAACTTAGATAGCCAGGGTTATACTTTAAGAGGGGGCATAAATCTTATAAAATGGGGAATTACAGAACTAACTGTTTATGATGGAGTAGTAGAAGGTATTAACAATTATATATGGATCCAAATGTGGGGTTCTAATTAAATATAGCATTTAGATAAGTAAGGGTTAGTCATAAGAAATACTAGTATTATAATTGTTATTTTATTGTTCATGTTAATTTAGGAATGCATTATCTAAAATTAGATAACATTCCAATGTGGTAGAAATACTTTTTATTATGTTATTAGGTGATATACCAAAACAATGTTATTAAGAACACCAGTTTTATATATCTGGGTGTTATATTTTAATTGTATAATCTATAATTACTGTTATGCCAGATCAGAGAACTAATTTTTAATCAAATATATCAGAGTCAGAAGTCAGAGAAGGAAATAAAATAATTACATTAGTAAAACATTCTGCAAATAGCCACAATTCAAATCTAGGCAATATAATAAAGTTAAAATGCAGAATAATTAATAAACCTAATCTTATAAACCAGTCAAACTGACAATATTTAGGCAAGATACACCCAACATATTAAATACTATTTAAATAAGGCTTTCTAAAGATATGGTCATTCTATGAGTAAAATTATTTATTTGTATAATGAAATACCATTTGAAACTGAAATAGGTTCACTAACTTTATCAGAAGGGGAATCATATACAACTGAATTATATGAAAAAACCATCATTAATATACTAAATTGCAATAAAATAAGTGAGAATTGATAATTATACAAATTTCAGATTTCATAGAATAATAATTATATTAGTTAAAATGGCTATTATTTACATAGAAGACAGGGAAGTATAATTTTAGGCCTACCTCCCAAAAAATTATAAGAAATAATTTTCAGATAAAACTTTGTAATACTAACTTAATTACTATCAAAATAAGTAGAATAGAATAGTGAAAACGAATATGTATTTTATATTTCAAACAGTTAAGTAATAACGAATTTACTTTATAAGCATAGTGCACGAAATTAAAGTGTGTCGGAAGTTATGGCAATTTTAAACAATGTCTTTTTAATATTAAATTGGCTAAGACGTTTCGGATGACGAAGGAAATCCACGCAGTTCATTATTATACATTGAAGAGCACACTTTACGTGAATATTTTATAAAACCCAACCTTAATGGCGATTACGTATAACTAAAGTTCGGAATCAGTTTTTATGTAAACTAAATTTTTAACTATTTTAATGAAAGTGAAGTGGTGAAGTTGACCCACGAACTACATAACACCTATAAACGAAATCACATATAACCAATTACATTGAAATAACACTGAAATCGCATCAAACACCAAGTGAAAATTCGAGGTTAACTGACACACATAAACACCAGTTGATATACTTATTTAACATTTTTACACCAAGTGAATTAGTCCATCTTACTCCAGTGACATTAAACTATACCCAAGAAGAGATTAAACGAGTACGAAGAGGATTTAATCGCAGAAGGAACATATTTATTCCACAAGTACTTTGTCAATGTTAGAAGGTGAAATCCACGCATGCGCCAGACGGCCACTTTGACTGATCTCATCAACACAACCAGTCGACTGTTTGCTGAACTGTGGTGAATAGAAATTATATATAAACTTTTATTATTACTAATTACCATTCTATTGTTTAATTTTAATACATTTTCAGCATTGTAAGTGTTATACTTTCTGACCCTGACCTTCTCTGGTTTTTTTTATAAATAACCGTTAAAAGAACCTATATGTGTATAATACCAATATAAAAGTCATAGATCGACCGGACCTGAGTGAGTCGATACGGCATTATAACATTGTTTTCAATTAAGCAAATTCATTATTTTGTTGAATAAACGCTTGTTATCCAGTGAATTGAATTTGATTTCTTTAATAAAGGAATATAACCATTAATTAATAAAGAAAACTCGACAACCTTTAAAGGCAATATATGCGAATTACAACCTTTCAAGAGGAAGAAGAAGAGAGCTGTTCGCGCCTAATTCAAAGGGGATTGTCTTTTTAATAAATTTAACGAAGGGAAGATCATTACTAGAAGACACACCATACCATACTATTTATAATTACAATCAATAATCTCAATTTATTACTAAATTTTAAGAATATAAACACCTCGAAAACAATTATTTCAGAATTATAAAATTATATCACATTTCAAATTGCTACAACAACAACATACACCAAGAACATTTGATAACAGCATTATTTAGGAACATTACCAAATCGACGTCTCCCGGAGCGGAACGTCATTACTACACCTACGCACCATAAAAGTCAATCTGGGTAATATTATACCAGAACACCATTACAATTACAATTATATATTACCAAAGTGAAGACCAGCAGTGAGAGCTTAGAAGACAAGAAGATATTAGCTACGTACTACACGTATTATAAATTAAGCTATATTTTGCAATATCGTTTTATTACAAAATCAGCTAGCACAACCAGTGGGACTTACAGGAGAGCACAATCTACATACATCAACCTTTTATTTATTTTATTATACCCACACAATTTACACATATATATTACAAAATTGGCGCCCAACTTGTGGGGCTTGATTACATCAGAATTTTAGAACACCATAGAACAGTAACACACCGTTATATTACAAAATTGGCTAGCCCAACCAGTGGGGCTTACAGGTGAGCACAATCTACATACATCAACCTTTTATTTATTTTATTATACCCACACAATTTACACATATATATTACAAAATTGGCGTCCAACTAAAGGGCTGTAATTAGGGGTTGAAATTACTGTAATTACTTACCCAATTCCTAATTCAGCTTGGCAGCGGTTAGTCAGCCAGGGAATCAGGGAAAATAATGCGTCGTGCCACATCAAAGAAGAGAGCGGCGGAGGCCGAGAAAGAACTCGATATGGAGGATAAGGAGGCGACCCCAGTGGAGGACGTGGAAAGGATATTAGAACGGGTGGAACGTAAAAAACCAGCACCACTAGAGGAACAACCCGAAGCGCACACACAAACAGGGGAAATCGATGTCCGGGAGGAACGAATAAGACAACCCGAGAATCGACCACGAGAAGAGAATAGTAACATGCAGGCGATGTTCAGGATAATGATGGAGAAGATGGAAGAAAACAGCAACAAGATGGAAGAAAACTTGAAGAAGGACAACCAAGCAACAAAAGAAGAGTTGAAGAATGATAACCAATCGTTAAAAGAAGAATTGAAGAAGGACAACCAAGCAACCAAGGAAGAATTAAGTAAGAAAATGGATTCTACTACAGAAGAAAATAATAAAAGATTAGAAGATTTGAAGAATGATAACCAATCTTTAAGGGAAGAATTGAAGAAGGACAACCAAGAAACAAAGGAAGAATTGGGCCGTAAAATTGAAAGGACCAATAAGAGAATTGAGGAAACCAGTAAAAAGGTGGAAAAGAAAATGGAAGAAAATAAGAAGAATTTGGAAGAAAAGATGGAAGAAACCAATAAGAAAATCGAAAGTGATCATCAACAGTTAAGGAAAGAGTTAAGAGAGGACTACCAACGGTTAAGAGAAGAAATAAGGGAGGATAACCGACGATGGCATAAGGAAATGAAAGAAGACCGGGAAGAGGAAAGAAGGGATAGAAAAGAATACAGACAAATCTTGAAGGAAGGTTTGAGTGAAATAGATAAAAACGTCACATCCTTGGATGAAAAATTGGATAAGACACTGGACAACAGCAAACCAGAACGAAAGGAAATACCAAACAATAAAACAATGGAGCCAGTGATAGTGTTACCTGAAAAGAAAACGAACGGGAAGAAAGAAAATACTAAGGATATGGAAGTGAAACAAAAGCGAATGAAAAGAAGGCATCCAAAGAAATTAATGAAAACAAGAGAAGAAATGGAAATGATGAACCATGGTGTATTTGATAATGATAATATCCCTATTACCAACAATGAAGAAATCGTGAGTTCCAGAAATTATGGAAATAGATTGATGGTAATCTCAGAAATGATTTACCAGCAGACAGTAGTTTACCACTGGAAAAGGACCAGAGGTAAACTGAATAAAACATGGGGACTAGATCAGTTTCAGCGAAGGACTGGACAGTGTATTCCAGAAAGATGGAAGTATGACATTTTACCAGACTGTGATGACGGCACAGATGAATCACCAGAATGTGTTCCATTAGAGTACCATCCAGGACAGTTCCAGTGTACAGGTACACTAAAATGTATTCCTTCAGGGTGGATGTGTGATGATGAACCAGATTATGGGGTTTCAAATAAGCAAATGATTAACAATTCAGATGAAGATCCTCACAGATATTTTTCATGCAATACCACATATGGACCAGAGAAGTACTGGTATATAAAACACTATGATAGAGGGAACCGAATAAGCTTAGCAGCCAACAAAGGAATAGCAGCTAGGAAAATGAAATACAAAACAAAGGCCAGAGATGTCACTAGTACCGGAACGATGATGAAGACTATGGTCATCCGGACAATGAGAGCAAATGAAGTGACAGACTACGGTTAAGTCTAATACCATACACCTCCACAAAAAGGGACTGATGTTATGATAACCGGCAACGGCAAAAAACTATGTCAAAGAAAAAGAAATTATGAGCAATTGTCCAACCTAATAAAAATCTTCAACCTGGGTATTTAAAAGAAAAATAATTATAAGAAGTACATTTGAAATAAAGAAAAGAAGAGAGCTAATACCATATTTAGGGTAATAATATGATATGTTAACCATATTTATGAAAAAATATTATGAGTAATTGAATGTATGGAAGAAATAATATTAAAGTAAAAATTCAAAAATGAAGTAATGACTACTTACTACCTATTATTTAGAAAACCATTTATGAATCAAGAAGAAAATGAATTTTGAATTAAATCTCAAAATTCAAAAATGAAGTAATGACTACTTACTGCCTACCATTTAGGAAACAATTTATGAATCAAAGAGAAAATGAATTTTGAATTAAATCATCAAAATTCAAAAACCCAAGTAAAAACAATTTACTACCTTATTTTAAAAACAACTTTTAGAAATGAACAAGGAGAAAAAGAATTTGGATAACACATTACAAACAATTATATATGGGACCAATTCTGAAAAACTTTCCAGAATAAAGAAATGGCAATACAAACCACTGATACCATTTAAATGAATAAACTTATTGTGAAGTGAAATTAATGAGAATTTTATGTCAAATAAACAGAGATATTAAACATATGACATTAATAATAAAGAGTGCATTTGGATAAAAAGCAAGAGCAGAATAAAATTTTAAAAAAGAAAGAAAAAACCATATATAAATAAGTCCATAAGAAAAAGATGATCATATATAAATGTCAGTTATAAGAAAGACAATTAAAAGAGTAATTGAAAAAACATAATACTAGTGGAACGATTCACAAGAATTAATAAAGGAACAAAAATATAATACAAAATATATGCTACCAATGACCAGAAGGAGATTGTGATAACAGTCAAAAAATGACAGAGAATTAAAAACTTTACACTGAATAATAAGTGATGATTATATTATACCAGCTTCCAATCACAAGGAGAAATAAAATGCCAGCAGAGCTAACCATTGAGAAAAATAACTGAGATAGAGATTCACTAAGATAGATATATAAATAGATCTGTTCGTATACGAAGTGAAATATCCAAAGATATTTAATTTTTTTTTAATAGTCATAAGGTGGACTATTCTTATATAATTTTATTAATGACTGTCTGAGATAAGTCCAGCAGTATTATTATGTATTGGTCAGAGATGATTTACCTCTGTAATCAATAAATGACGTAGTATGGCCAGCAGAGTGAGATGCCTACAGAGCCCCTCTGGACACTGCCCCAGCTAACGTGTTAGGGAATTTTAGGGAATAAATATCCCAAGGATAAAGAAACGAGTTAAGAAGAAAATGGAAAAATAAAAAATAACGAACCTCAGATGACTATTACTATCAGTAAGAATCCAGTTAATAATGAAATATAGATAAGCTCAAAAATATAGGAGAAAAAATTTTTAGAAATGTGAAGGAAGTAAAAGAAATATAATTTATAATATAATGTCATAAGCAACTATTTCAGACAAACTAAGTATGATCTGAACTAATCACTTCTGGAAGAGAGCAATCTGTAGCATGACAGATAATCCACACAAATACATTACTCAATGATCATTAATAAAGCTCTAAGATATGGAATATCCAGATGAGAATTAATTAAAATGCACTGTTTAATAATATATTCACAAGAAAGGTTGAATAAAGAAAATTTCTGCAAACAATATAATATAATACAAATTTAAAAACCCAGAAGACTAAAAATGATAATAACAAAATTACCCAGGTAAGATAGAAGCAGGCAATTAATATACCCCGTCAAAGAAACCAGACCAGAAGAAACGAAGGCATACACGGCGAAAAACTACAGAAGAAGGAAGAATAGTCAAAACTACCACTACAGAAGACAGAAGAAAGAAGACTAATTAAAACTACTACTACTGAAGAATGAAGACAGAAGAACGATCAAAGATACAGAAGACAGAAGAAAGAAGAATAATAAAAAACTACTATTACTGAAGAAGGAAGAACAATCAAAGCTAAAGAAGAAGGAAGAACAATTAAAACTCAAAGAAGAAAGAAGAACAATTAAAACTCAAAGAAGAAAGAAGAACAAACTAAATCTAATGAAGAAAGAAGAACTAGTTAAAACTACTACTACTGAAGAATGAAGAAAGAAGAACAATCAAAGATACAGAAAACAGAAGAAAGAAGAATAATTAAAACTACTATTACTGAAGAAAGAAGAACAATCAAAGATACAGAAGACAGAAGAAAGAAGAATAATTAAAACTACTATTACTGAAGAAAGAAGAACAATCAAAGATACAGAAGACAGAAGAAAGAAGAATAATTAAAACTACTATTACTGAAGAAAGAAGAACAATCAAAGATACAGAAGACAGAAGAAAGAAGAATAATTAAAACTACTATTACTGAAGAAGGAAGAAAGAAGAACAATCAAAGATACAGAAGACAGAAGAAAGAAGAATAACTAAAACTACTATTACTGAAGAAAGAAGAACTAATTAAAACTACTATTACTGAAGAAGGAAGAACAATTAAAACTCAAAGAAGAAAGAAGAACAAACTAAATCTAATGAAGAAAGAAGAACTAGTTAAAACTACTACTACTGAAGAATGAAGAAAGAAGAACAATCAAAGATACAGAAGACAGAAGAAAGAAGAATAATTAAAACTACTATTACTGAAGAAAGAAGAACTAATTAAAACTACTATTACTGAAGAAGGAAGAACAATTAAAACTCAAAGAAGAAAGAAGAACAAACTAAATCTAATGAAGAAAGAAGAACTAGTTAAAACTACTACTACTGAAGAATGAAGAAAGAAGAACAATCAAAGATACAGAAGACAGAAGAAAGAAGAATAATTAAAACTACTATTACTGAAGAAGGAAGAACAATCAAAGCTAAAGAAGAAGGAAGAACAATTAAAACTCAAAGAAGAAAGAAGAACAAACTAAATCTAATGAAGAAAGAAGAACTAGTTAAAACTACTACTACTGAAGAATGAAGAAAGAAGAATAATTAAAACTACTATTACTGAAGAAAGAAGAACAATCAAAGATACAGAAGACAGAAGAATAATTAAAACTACTATTACTGAAGAAAGAAGAACAATCAAAGATACAGAAGACAGAAGAAAGAAGAATAATTAAAACTACTATTACTGAAGAAAGAAGAACAATCAAAGATACAGAAGACAGAAGAAAGAAGAATAATTAAAACTACTATTACTGAAGAAAGAAGAACAAACTAAATCTACTGAAGAAAGAAGAAGGAAGACTAATTAAAACTACTACTACTGAAGAAGGAAGAAGGAAGAATAAAGAAGAACCAAACTCAAAGAAGAAGGAAGAATAATAAAAATAAGAACTACAGAAGAAGGAAGAAGGAAGGATAATCCAAAACTACAGAAGAAGGAAGAATAACCAAACTCAAGAAGAAAGAAGAATAATTAAGACGACCCATATAAAACAAAAACTCCATAGGGAAAGAACCCCCAAAAAACCCCAAAATCAATGAATGCCCAAAAAAGAAAGTATAACACAATAAAAAACCATGTCACTGTAAAACTGACAAAAAACTAAAAGTGTTAGCTGTAGTAAATATTAGTGCATTCAAAAAGTTATTGTGTAATGTGCATAAACAAATCTTCACAGTTCCCCCATGGTTGAATATTTCATATTAAAAACTAGAAAAAGACTAGTAAATATAGTAATAATTTACCATGGAAAGGTGTAAGTGATCAAATTATAACTAATAAACTTTAAGAAAGGTGCATGAGTAGCAGTACAAAGTAACAAACTTTAAGTTTTGTGAACAGTGCCTACTTTGATAATGAAGTAGTAATTTTACTAATAAAAAGCTACTAAAACTGTATGAACATTCCATAGAATGGAATATAACTTAGATAGCCAGGGTTATACTTTAAGAGGGGGCATAAATCTTATAAAATGGGGAATTACAGAACTAACTGTTTATGATGGAGTAGTAGAAGGTATTAACAATTATATATGGATCCAAATGTGGGGTTCTAATTAAATATAGCATTTAGATAAGTAAGGGTTAGTCATAAGAAATACTAGTATTATAATTGTTATTTTATTGTTCATGTTAATTTAGGAATGCATTATCTAAAATTAGATAACATTCCAATGTGGTAGAAATACTTTTTATTATGTTATTAGGTGATATACCAAAACAATGTTATTAAGAACACCAGTTTTATATATCTGGGTGTTATATTTTAATTGTATAATCTATAATTACTGTTATGCCAGATCAGAGAACTAATTTTTAATCAAATATATCAGAGTCAGAAGTCAGAGAAGGAAATAAAATAATTACATTAGTAAAACATTCTGCAAATAGCCACAATTCAAATCTAGGCAATATAATAAAGTTAAAATGCAGAATAATTAATAAACCTAATCTTATAAACCAGTCAAACTGACAATATTTAGGCAAGATACACCCAACATATTAAATACTATTTAAATAAGGCTTTCTAAAGATATGGTCATTCTATGAGTAAAATTATTTATTTGTATAATGAAATACCATTTGAAACTGAAATAGGTTCACTAACTTTATCAGAAGGGGAATCATATACAACTGAATTATATGAAAAAACCATCATTAATATATACTAAATTGCAATAAAATAAGTGAGAATTGATAATTATACAAATTTCAGATTTCATAGAATAATAATTATATTAGTTAAAATGGCTATTATTTACATAGAAGACAGGGAAGTATAATTTTAGGCCTACCTCCCAAAAAATTATAAGAAATAATTTTCAGATAAAACTTTGTAATACTAACTTAATTACTATCAAAATAAGTAGAATAGAATAGTGAAAACGAATATGTATTTTATATTTCAAACAGTTAAGTAATAACGAATTTACTTTATAAGCATAGTGCACGAAATTAAAGTGTGTCGGAAGTTATGGCAATTTTAAACAATGTCTTTTTAATATTAAATTGGCTAAGACGTTTCGGATGACGAAGGAAATCCACGCAGTTCATTATTATACATTGAAGAGCACACTTTACGTGAATATTTTATAAAACCCAACCTTAATGGCGATTACGTATAACTAAAGTTCGGAATCAGTTTTTATGTAAACTAAATTTTTAACTATTTTAATGAAAGTGAAGTGGTGAAGTTGACCCACGAACTACATAACACCTATAAACGAAATCACATATAACCAATTACATTGAAATAACACTGAAATCGCATCAAACACCAAGTGAAAATTCGAGGTTAACTGACACACATAAACACCAGTTGATATACTTATTTAACATTTTTACACCAAGTGAATTAGTCCATCTTACTCCAGTGACATTAAACTATACCCAAGAAGAGATTAAACGAGTACGAAGAGGATTTAATCGCAGAAGGAACATATTTATTCCACAAGTACTTTGTCAATGTTAGAAGGTGAAATCCACGCATGCGCCAGACGGCCACTTTGACTGATCTCATCAACACAACCAGTCGACTGTTTGCTGAACTGTGGTGAATAGAAATTATATATAAACTTTTATTATTACTAATTACCATTCTATTGTTTAATTTTAATACATTTTCAGCATTGTAAGTGTTATACTTTCTGACCCTGACCTTCTCTGGTTTTTTTTATAAATAACCGTTAAAAGAACCTATATGTGTATAATACCAATATAAAAGTCATAGATCGACCGGACCTGAGTGAGTCGATACGGCATTATAACATTGTTTTCAATTAAGCAAATTCATTATTTTGTTGAATAAACGCTTGTTATCCAGTGAATTGAATTTGATTTCTTTAATAAAGGAATATAACCATTAATTAATAAAGAAAACTCGACAACCTTTAAAGGCAATATATGCGAATTACAACCTTTCAAGAGGAAGAAGAAGAGAGCTGTTCGCGCCTAATTCAAAGGGGATTGTCTTTTTAATAAATTTAACGAAGGGAAGATCATTACTAGAAGACACACCATACCATACTATTTATAATTACAATCAATAATCTCAATTTATTACTAAATTTTAAGAATATAAACACCTCGAAAACAATTATTTCAGAATTATAAAATTATATCACATTTCAAATTGCTACAACAACAACATACACCAAGAACATTTGATAACAGCATTATTTAGGAACATTACCAAATCGACGTCTCCCGGAGCGGAACGTCATTACTACACCTACGCACCATAAAAGTCAATCTGGGTAATATTATACCAGAACACCATTACAATTACAATTATATATTACCAAAGTGAAGACCAGCAGTGAGAGCTTAGAAGACAAGAAGATATTAGCTACGTACTACACATATTATAAATTAAGCTATATTTTGCAATATCGTTTTATTACAAAATCAGCTAGCACAACCAGTGGGACTTACAGGAGAGCACAATCTACATACATCAACCTTTTATTTATTTTATTATACCCACACAATTTACACATATATATTACAAAATTGGCGCCCAACTTGTGGGGCTTGATTACATCAGAATTTTAGAACACCATAGAACAGTAACACACCGTTATATTACAAAATTGGCTAGCCCAACCAGTGGGGCTTACAGGTGAGCACAATCTACATACATCAACCTTTTATTTATTTTATTATACCCACACAATTTACACATATATATTACAAAATTGGCGTCCAACTAAAGGGCTGTAATTAGGGGTTGAAATTACTGTAATTACTTACCCAATTCCTAATTCAGCTTGGCAGCGGTTAGTCAGCCAGGGAATCAGGGAAAATAATGCGTCGTGCCACATCAAAGAAGAGAGCGGCGGAGGCCGAGAAAGAACTCGATATGGAGGATAAGGAAGCGACCCCAGTGGAGGACGTGGAAAGGATATTAGAACGGGTGGAACGTAAAAAACCAGCACCACTAGAGGAACAACCCGAAGCGCACACACAAACAGGGGAAATCGATGTCCGGGAGGAACGAATAAGACAACCCGAGAATCGACCACGAGAAGAGAATAGTAACATGCAGGCGATGTTCAGGATAATGATGGAGAAGATGGAAGAAAACAGCAAGAAGATGGAAGAAAACAGCAAGAAGATGGAAGAAAACAGCAAGAAGATGGAAGAAAACTTGAAGAAGGACAACCAAGCAACAAAAGAAGAGTTGAAGAATGATAACCAATCGTTAAAAGAAGAATTGAAGAAGGACAACCAAGCAACCAAGGAAGAATTAAGTAAGAAAATGGATTCTACTACAGAAGAAAATAATAAAAGATTAGAAGATTTGAAGAATGATAACCAATCTTTAAGGGAAGAATTGAAGAAGGACAACCAAGAAACAAAGGAAGAATTGGGCCGTAAAATTGAAAGGACCAATAAGAGAATTGAGGAAACCAGTAAAAAGGTGGAAAAGAAAATGGAAGAAAATAAGAAGAATTTGGAAGAAAAGATGGAAGAAACCAATAAGAAAATCGAAAGTGATCATCAACAGTTAAGGAAAGAGTTAAGAGAGGACTACCAACGGTTAAGAGAAGAAATAAGGGAGGATAACCGACGATGGCATAAGGAAATGAAAGAAGACAGGGAAGAGGAAAGAAGGGATAGAAAAGAATACAGACAAATCTTGAAGGAAGGTTTGAGTGAAATAGATAAAAACGTCACATCCTTGGATGAAAAATTGGATAAGACACTGGACAACAGCAAACCAGAACGAAAGGAAATACCAAACAATAAAACAATGGAGCCAGTGATAGTGTTACCTGAAAAGAAAACGAACGGGAAGAAAGAAAATACTAAGGATATGGAAGTGAAACAAAAGCGAATGAAAAGAAGGCATCCAAAGAAATTAATGAAAACAAGAGAAGAAATGGAAATGATGAACCATGGTGTATTTGATAATGATAATATCCCTATTACCAACAATGAAGAAATCGTGAGTTCCAGAAATTATGGAAATAGATTGATGGTAATCTCAGAAATGATTTACCAGCAGACAGTAGTTTACCACTGGAAAAGGACCAGAGGTAAACTGAATAAAACATGGGGACTAGATCAGTTTCAGCGAAGGACTGGACAGTGTATTCCAGAAAGATGGAAGTATGACATTTTACCAGACTGTGATGACGGCACAGATGAATCACCAGAATATGTTCCATTAGAGTACCATCCAGGACAGTTCCAGTGTACAGGTACACTAAAATGTATTCCTTCAGGGTGGATGTGTGATGATGAACCAGATTATGGGGTTTCAAATAAGCAAATGATTAACAATTCAGATGAAGATCCTCACAGATATTTTTCATGCAATACCACATATGGACCAGAGAAGTACTGGTATATAAAACACTATGATAGAGGGAACCGAATAAGCTTAGCAGCCAACAAAGGAATAGCAGCTAGGAAAATGAAATACAAAACAAAGGCCAGAGATGTCACTAGTACCGGAACGATGATGAAGACTATGGTCATCCGGACAATGAGAGCAAATGAAGTGACAGACTACGGTTAAGTCTAATACCATACACCTCCACAAAAAGGGACTGATGTTATGATAACCGGCAACGGCAAAAAACTATGTCAAAGAAAAAGAAATTATGAGCAATTGTCCAACCTAATAAAAATCTTCAACCTGGGTATTTAAAAGAAAAATAATTATAAGAAGTACATTTGAAATAAAGAAAAGAAGAGAGCTAATACCATATTTAGGGTAATAATATGATATGTTAACCATATTTATGAAAAAATATTATGAGTAATTGAATGTATGGAAGAAATAATATTAAAGTAAAAATTCAAAAATGAAGTAATGACTACTTACTACCTATTATTTAGAAAACCATTTATGAATCAAGAAGAAAATGAATTTTGAATTAAATCTCAAAATTCAAAAATGAAGTAATGACTACTTACTGCCTACCATTTAGGAAACAATTTATGAATCAAAGAGAAAATGAATTTTGAATTAAATCATCAAAATTCAAAAACCCAAGTAAAAACAATTTACTACCTTATTTTAAAAACAACTTTTAGAAATGAACAAGGAGAAAAAGAATTTGGATAACACATTACAAACAATTATATATGGGACCAATTCTGAAAAACTTTCCAGAATAAAGAAATGGCAATACAAACCACTGATACCATTTAAATGAATAAACTTATTGTGAAGTGAAATTAATGAGAATTTTATGTCAAATAAACAGAGATATTAAACATATGACATTAATAATAAAGAGTGCATTTGGATAAAAAGCAAGAGCAGAATAAAATTTTAAAAAAGAAAGAAAAAACCATATATAAATAAGTCCATAAGAAAAAGATGATCATATATAAATGTCAGTTATAAGAAAGACAATTAAAAGAGTAATTGAAAAAACATAATACTAGTGGAACGATTCACAAGAATTAATAAAGGAACAAAAATATAATACAAAATATATGCTACCAATGACCAGAAGGAGATTGTGATAACAGTCAAAAAATGACAGAGAATTAAAAACTTTACACTGAATAATAAGTGATGATTATATTATACCAGCTTCCAATCACAAGGAGAAATAAAATGCCAGCAGAGCTAACCATTGAGAAAAATAACTGAGATAGAGATTCACTAAGATAGATATATAAATAGATCTGTTCGTATACGAAGTGAAATATCCAAAGATATTTAATTTTTTTTTAATAGTCATAAGGTGGACTATTCTTATATAATTTTATTAATGACTGTCTGAGATAAGTCCAGCAGTATTATTATGTATTGGTCAGAGATGATTTACCTCTGTAATCAATAAATGACGTAGTATGGCCAGCAGAGTGAGATGCCTACAGAGCCCCTCTGGACACTGCCCCAGCTAACGTGTTAGGGAATTTTAGGGAATAAATATCCCAAGGATAAAGAAACGAGTTAAGAAGAAAATGGAAAAATAAAAAATAACGAACCTCAGATGACTATTACTATCAGTAAGAATCCAGTTAATAATAAAATATAGATAAGCTCAAAAATATAGGAGAAAAAATTTTTAGAAATGTGAAGGAAGTAAAAGAAATATAATTTATAATATAATGTCATAAGCAGTTCTTTCAGACAAACTAAGTATGATCTGAACTAATCACTTCTGGAAGAGAGCAATCTGTAGCATGACAGATAATCCACACAAATACATTACTCAATGATCATTAATAAAGCTCTAAGATATGGAATATCCAGATGAGAATTAATTAAAATGCACTGTTTAATAATATATTCACAAGAAAGGTTGAATAAAGAAAATTTCTGCAAACAATATAATATAATACAAATTTAAAAACCCAGAAGACTAAAAATGATAATAACAAAATTACCCAGGTAAGATAGAAGCAGGCAATTAATATACCCCGTCAAAGAAACCAGACCAGAAGAAACGAAGGCATACACGGCGAAAAACTACAGAAGAAGGAAGAATAGTCAAAACTACCACTACAGAAGACAGAAGAAAGAAGACTAATTAAAACTACTACTACTGAAGAATGAAGACAGAAGAACGATCAAAGATACAGAAGACAGAAGAAAGAAGAATAATTAAAACTACTATTACTGAAGAAGGAAGAACAATCAAAGCTAAAGAAGAAGGAAGAACAATTAAAACTCAAAGAAGAAAGAAGAACAATTAAAACTCAAAGAAGAAAGAAGAACAAACTAAATCTAATGAAGAAAGAAGAACTAGTTAAAACTACTACTACTGAAGAATGAAGAAAGAAGAACAATCAAAGATACAGAAGACAGAAGAAAGAAGAATAATTAAAACTACTATTACTGAAGAAAGAAGAACAATCAAAGATACAGAAAACAGAAGAGAGAAGAATAATTAAAACTACTATTACTGAAGAAAGAAGAACAATCAAAGATAGAGAAGACAGAAGAAAGAAGAATAATTAAAACTACTATTACTGAAGAAAGAAGAACAATCAAAGATACAGAAGACAGAAGAAAGAAGAATAATTAAAACTACTATTACTGAAGAAGGAAGAAAGAAGAACAATCAAAGATACAGAAGACAGAAGAAAGAAGAATAATTAAAACTACTATTACTGAAGAAAGAAGAACTAATTAAAACTACTATTACTGAAGAAGGAAGAACAATTAAAACTCAAAGAAGAAAGAAGAACAAACTAAATCTAATGAAGAAAGAAGAACTAGTTAAAACTACTACTACTGAAGAATGAAGAAAGAAGAACAATCAAAGATACAGAAGACAGAAGAAAGAAGAATAATTAAAACTACTATTACTGAAGAAAGAAGAACTAATTAAAACTACTATTACTGAAGAAGGAAGAACAATTAAAACTCAAAGAAGAAAGAAGAACAAACTAAATCTAATGAAGAAAGAAGAACTAGTTAAAACTACTACTACTGAAGAATGAAGAAAGAAGAACAATCAAAGATACAGAAGACAGAAGAAAGAAGAATAATTAAAACTACTATTACTGAAGAAGGAAGAACAATCAAAGCTAAAGAAGAAGGAAGAACAATTAAAACTCAAAGAAGAAAGAAGAACAAACTAAATCTAATGAAGAAAGAAGAACTAGTTAAAACTACTACTACTGAAGAATGAAGAAAGAAGAATAATTAAAACTACTATTACTGAAGAAAGAAGAACAATCAAAGATACAGAAGACAGAAGAATAATTAAAACTACTATTACTGAAGAAAGAAGAACAATCAAAGATACAGAAGACAGAAGAAAGAAGAATAATTAAAACTACTATTACTGAAGAAAGAAGAACAATCAAAGATACAGAAGACAGAAGAAAGAAGAATAATTAAAACTACTATTACTGAAGAAAGAAGAACAAACTAAATCTACTGAAGAAAGAAGAAGGAAGACTAATTAAAACTACTACTACTGAAGAAGGAAGAAGGAAGAATAAAGAAGAACCAAACTCAAAGAAGAAGGAAGAATAATAAAAATAAGAACTACAGAAGAAGGAAGAAGGAAGGATAATCCAAAACTACAGAAGAAGGAAGAATAACCAAACTCAAGAAGAAAGAAGAATAATTAAGACGACCCATATAAAACAAAAACTCCATAGGGAAAGAACCCCCAAAAAACCCCAAAATCAATGAATGCCCAAAAAAGAAAGTATAACACAATAAAAAACCATATCACTGTAAAACTGACAAAAAACTAAAAGTGTTAGCTGTAGTAAATATTAGTGCATTCAAAAAGTTATTGTGTAATGTGCATAAACAAATCTTCACAGTTCCCCCATGGTTGAATATTTCATATTAAAAACTAGAAAAAGACTAGTAAATATAGTAATAATTTACCATGGAAAGGTGTAAGTGATCAAATTATAACTAATAAACTTTAAGAAAGGTGCATGAGTAGCAGTACAAAGTAACAAACTTTAAGTTTTGTGAACAGTGCCTACTTTGATAATGAAGTAGTAATTTTACTAATAAAAAGCTACTAAAACTGTATGAACATTCCATAGAATGGAATATAACTTAGATAGCCAGGGTTATACTTTAAGAGGGGGCATAAATCTTATAAAATGGGGAATTACAGAACTAACTGTTTATGATGGAGTAGTAGAAGGTATTAACAATTATATATGGATCCAAATGTGGGGTTCTAATTAAATATAGCATTTAGATAAGTAAGGGTTAGTCATAAGAAATACTAGTATTATAATTGTTATTTTATTGTTCATGTTAATTTAGGAATGCATTATCTAAAATTAGATAACATTCCAATGTGGTAGAAATACTTTTTATTATGTTATTAGGTGATATACCAAAACAATGTTATTAAGAACACCAGTTTTATATATCTGGGTGTTATATTTTAATTGTATAATCTATAATTACTGTTATGCCAGATCAGAGAACTAATTTTTAATCAAATATATCAGAGTCAGAAGTCAGAGAAGGAAATAAAATAATTACATTAGTAAAACATTCTGCAAATAGCCACAATTCAAATCTAGGCAATATAATAAAGTTAAAATGCAGAATAATTAATAAACCTAATCTTATAAACCAGTCAAACTGACAATATTTAGGCAAGATACACCCAACATATTAAATACTATTTAAATAAGGCTTTCTAAAGATATGGTCATTCTATGAGTAAAATTATTTATTTGTATAATGAAATACCATTTGAAACTGAAATAGGTTCACTAACTTTATCAGAAGGGGAATCATATACAACTGAATTATATGAAAAAACCATCATTAATATACTAAATTGCAATAAAATAAGTGAGAATTGATAATTATACAAATTTCAGATTTCATAGAATAATAATTATATTAGTTAAAATGGCTATTATTTACATAGAAGACAGGGAAGTATAATTTTAGGCCTACCTCCCAAAAAATTATAAGAAATAATTTTCAGATAAAACTTTGTAATACTAACTTAATTACTATCAAAATAAGTAGAATAGAATAGTGAAAACGAATATGTATTTTATATTTCAAACAGTTAAGTAATAACGAATTTACTTTATAAGCATAGTGCACGAAATTAAAGTGTGTCGGAAGTTATGGCAATTTTAAACAATGTCTTTTTAATATTAAATTGGCTAAGACGTTTCGGATGACGAAGGAAATCCACGTAGTTCATTATTATACATTGAAGAGCACACTTTACGTGAATATTTTATAAAACCCAACCTTAATGGCGATTACGTATAACTAAAGTTCGGAATCAGTTTTTATGTAAACTAAATTTTTAACTATTTTAATGAAAGTGAAGTGGTGAAGTTGACCCACGAACTACATAACACCTATAAACGAAATCACATATAACCAATTACATTGAAATAACACTGAAATCGCATCAAACACCAAGTGAAAATTCGAGGTTAACTGACACACATAAACACCAGTTGATATACTTATTTAACATTTTTACACCAAGTGAATTAGTCCATCTTACTCCAGTGACATTAAACTATACCCAAGAAGAGATTAAACGAGTACGAAGAGGATTTAATCGCAGAAGGAACATATTTATTCCACAAGTACTTTGTCAATGTTAGAAGGTGAAATCCACGCATGCGCCAGACGGCCACTTTGACTGATCTCATCAACACAACCAGTCGACTGTTTGCTGAACTGTGGTGAATAGAAATTATATATAAACTTTTATTATTACTAATTACCATTCTATTGTTTAATTTTAATACATTTTCAGCATTGTAAGTGTTATACTTTCTGACCCTGACCTTCTCTGGGTTTTTTTATAAATAACCGTTAAAAGAACCTATATGTGTATAATACCAATATAAAAGTCATAGATCGACCGGACCTGAGTGAGTCGATACGGCATTATAACATTGTTTTCAATTAAGCAAATTCATTATTTTGTTGAATAAACGCTTGTTATCCAGTGAATTGAATTTGATTTCTTTAATAAAGGAATATAACCATTAATTAATAAAGAAAACTCGACAACCTTTAAAGGCAATATATGCGAATTACAACCTTTCAAGAGGAAGAAGAAGAGAGCTGTTCGCGCCTAATTCAAAGGGGATTGTCTTTTTAATAAATTTAACGAAGGGAAGATCATTACTAGAAGACACACCATACCATACTATTTATAATTACAATCAATAATCTCAATTTATTACTAAATTTTAAGAATATAAACACCTCGAAAACAATTATTTCAGAATTATAAAATTATATCACATTTCAAATTGCTACAACAACAACATACACCAAGAACATTTGATAACAGCATTATTTAGGAACATTACCAAATCGACGTCTCCCGGAGCGGAACGTCATTACTACACCTACGCACCATAAAAGTCAATCTGGGTAATATTATACCAGAACACCATTACAATTACAATTATATATTACCAAAGTGAAGACCAGCAGTGAGAGCTTAGAAGACAAGAAGATATTAGCTACGTACTACACATATTATAAATTAAGCTATATTTTGCAATATCGTTTTATTACAAAATCAGCTAGCACAACCAGTGGGGCTTACAGGTGAGCACAATCTACATACATCAACCTTTTATTTATTTTATTATACCCACACAATTTACACATATATATTACAAAATTGGCGTCCAACTAAAGGGCTGTAATTAGGGGTTGAAATTACTGTAATTACTTACCCAATTCCTAATTCAGCTTGGCAGCGGTTAGTCAGCCAGGGAATCAGGGAAAATAATGCGTCGTGCCACATCAAAGAAGAGAGCGGCGGAGGCCGAGAAAGAACTCGATATGGAGGATAAGGAGGCGACCCCAGTGGAGGACGTGGAAAGGATATTAGAACGGGTGGAACGTAAAAAACCAGCACCACTAGAGGAACAACCCGAAGCGCACACACAAACAGGGGAAATCGATGTCCGGGAGGAACGAATAAGACAACCCGAGAATCGACCACGAGAAGAGAATAGTAACATGCAGGAGATGTTCAGGATAATGATGGAGAAGATGGAAGAAAACAGCAAGAAGATGGAAGAAAACAGCAAGAAGATGGAAGAAAACTTGAAGAAGGACAACCAAGCAACAAAAGAAGAGTTGAAGAATGATAACCAATCGTTAAAAGAAGAATTGAAGAAGGACAACCAAGCAACCAAGGAAGAATTAAGTAAGAAAATGGATTCTACTACAGAAGAAAATAATAAAAGATTAGAAGATTTGAAGAATGATAACCAATCTTTAAGGGAAGAATTGAAGAAGGACAACCAAGAAACAAAGGAAGAATTGGGCCGTAAAATTGAAAGGACCAATAAGAGAATTGAGGAAACCAGTAAAAAGGTGGAAAAGAAAATGGAAGAAAATAAGAAGAATTTGGAAGAAAAGATGGAAGAAACCAATAAGAAAATCGAAAGTGATCATCAACAGTTAAGGAAAGAGTTAAGAGAGGACTACCAACGGTTAAGAGAAGAAATAAGGGAGGATAACCGACGATGGCATAAGGAAATGAAAGAAGACAGGGAAGAGGAAAGAAGGGATAGAAAAGAATACAGACAAATCTTGAAGGAAGGTTTGAGTGAAATAGATAAAAACGTCACATCCTTGGATGAAAAATTGGATAAGACACTGGACAACAGCAAACCAGAACGAAAGGAAATACCAAACAATAAAACAATGGAGCCAGTGATAGTGTTACCTGAAAAGAAAACGAACGGGAAGAAAGAAAATACTAAGGATATGGAAGTGAAACAAAAGCGAATGAAAAGAAGGCATCCAAAGAAATTAATGAAAACAAGAGAAGAAATGGAAATGATGAACCATGGTGTATTTGATAATGATAATATCCCTATTACCAACAATGAAGAAATCGTGAGTTCCAGAAATTATGGAAATAGATTGATGGTAATCTCAGAAATGATTTACCAGCAGACAGTAGTTTACCACTGGAAAAGGACCAGAGGTAAACTGAATAAAACATGGGGACTAGATCAGTTTCAGCGAAGGACTGGACAGTGTATTCCAGAAAGATGGAAGTATGACATTTTACCAGACTGTGATGACGGCACAGATGAATCACCAGAATGTGTTCCATTAGAGTACCATCCAGGACAGTTCCAGTGTACAGGTACACTAAAATGTATTCCTTCAGGGTGGATGTGTGATGATGAACCAGATTATGGGGTTTCAAATAAGCAAATGATTAACAATTCAGATGAAGATCCTCACAGATATTTTTCATGCAATACCACATATGGACCAGAGAAGTACTGGTATATAAAACACTATGATAGAGGGAACCGAATAAGCTTAGCAGCCAACAAAGGAATAGCAGCTAGGAAAATGAAATACAAAACAAAGGCCAGAGATGTCACTAGTACCGGAACGATGATGAAGACTATGGTCATCCGGACAATGAGAGCAAATGAAGTGACAGACTACGGTTAAGTCTAATACCATACACCTCCACAAAAAGGGACTGATGTTATGATAACCGGCAACGGCAAAAAACTATGTCAAAGAAAAAGAAATTATGAGCAATTGTCCAACCTAATAAAAATCTTCAACCTGGGTATTTAAAAGAAAAATAATTATAAGAAGTACATTTGAAATAAAGAAAAGAAGAGAGCTAATACCATATTTAGGGTAATAATATGATATGTTAACCATATTTATGAAAAAATATTATGAGTAATTGAATGTATGGAAGAAATAATATTAAAGTAAAAATTCAAAAATGAAGTAATGACTACTTACTACCTATTATTTAGAAAACCATTTATGAATCAAGAAGAAAATGAATTTTGAATTAAATCTCAAAATTCAAAAATGAAGTAATGACTACTTACTGCCTACCATTTAGGAAACAATTTATGAATCAAAGAGAAAATGAATTTTGAATTAAATCATCAAAATTCAAAAACCCAAGTAAAAACAATTTACTACCTTATTTTAAAAACAACTTTTAGAAATGAACAAGGAGAAAAAGAATTTGGATAACACATTACAAACAATTATATATGGGACCAATTCTGAAAAACTTTCCAGAATAAAGAAATGGCAATACAAACCACTGATACCATTTAAATGAATAAACTTATTGTGAAGTGAAATTAATGAGAATTTTATGTCAAATAAACAGAGATATTAAACATATGACATTAATAATAAAGAGTGCATTTGGATAAAAAGCAAGAGCAGAATAAAATTTTAAAAAAGAAAGAAAAAACCATATATAAATAAGTCCATAAGAAAAAGATGATCATATATAAATGTCAGTTATAAGAAAGACAATTAAAAGAGTAATTGAAAAAACATAATACTAGTGGAACGATTCACAAGAATTAATAAAGGAACAAAAATATAATACAAAATATATGCTACCAATGACCAGAAGGAGATTGTGATAACAGTCAAAAAATGACAGAGAATTAAAAACTTTACACTGAATAATAAGTGATGATTATATTATACCAGCTTCCAATCACAAGGAGAAATAAAATGCCAGCAGAGCTAACCATTGAGAAAAATAACTGAGATAGAGATTCACTAAGATAGATATATAAATAGATCTGTTCGTATACGAAGTGAAATATCCAAAGATATTTAATTTTTTTTTAATAGTCATAAGGTGGACTATTCTTATATAATTTTATTAATGACTGTCTGAGATAAGTCCAGCAGTATTATTATGTATTGGTCAGAGATGATTTACCTCTGTAATCAATAAATGACGTAGTATGGCCAGCAGAGTGAGATGCCTACAGAGCCCCTCTGGACACTGCCCCAGCTAACGTGTTAGGGAATTTTAGGGAATAAATATCCCAAGGATAAAGAAACGAGTTAAGAAGAAAATGGAAAAATAAAAAATAACGAACCTCAGATGACTATTACTATCAGTAAGAATCCAGTTAATAATGAAATATAGATAAGCTCAAAAATATAGGAGAAAAAATTTTTAGAAATGTGAAGGAAGTAAAAGAAATATAATTTATAATATAATGTCATAAGCAATTATTTCAGACAAACTAAGTATGATCTGAACTAATCACTTCTGGAAGAGAGCAATCTGTAGCATGACAGATAATCCACACAAATACATTACTCAATGATCATTAATAAAGCTCTAAGATATGGAATATCCAGATGAGAATTAATTAAAATGCACTGTTTAATAATATATTCACAAGAAAGGTTGAATAAAGAAAATTTCTGCAAACAATATAATATAATACAAATTTAAAAACCCAGAAGACTAAAAATGATAATAACAAAATTACCCAGGTAAGATAGAAGCAGGCAATTAATATACCCCGTCAAAGAAACCAGACCAGAAGAAACGAAGGCATACACGGCGAAAAACTACAGAAGAAGGAAGAATAGTCAAAACTACCACTACAGAAGACAGAAGAAAGAAGACTAATTAAAACTACTACTACTGAAGAATGAAGACAGAAGAACGATCAAAGATACAGAAGACAGAAGAAAGAAGAATAATTAAAACTACTATTACTGAAGAAGGAAGAACAATCAAAGCTAAAGAAGAAGGAAGAACAATTAAAACTCAAAGAAGAAAGAAGAACAATTAAAACTCAAAGAAGAAAGAAGAACAAACTAAATCTAATGAAGAAAGAAGAACTAGTTAAAACTACTACTACTGAAGAATGAAGAAAGAAGAACAATCAAAGATACAGAAGACAGAAGAAAGAAGAATAATTAAAACTACTATTACTGAAGAAAGAAGAACAATCAAAGATACAGAAGACAGAAGAAAGAAGAATAATTAAAACTACTATTACTGAAGAAAGAAGAACAATCAAAGATACAGAAGACAGAAGAAAGAAGAATAATTAAAACTACTATTACTGAAGAAAGAAGAACAATCAAAGATACAGAAGACAGAAGAAAGAAGAATAATTAAAACTACTATTACTGAAGAAGGAAGAAAGAAGAACAATCAAAGATACAGAAGACAGAAGAAAGAAGAATAATTAAAACTACTATTACTGAAGAAAGAAGAACTAATTAAAACTACTATTACTGAAGAAGGAAGAACAATTAAAACTCAAAGAAGAAAGAAGAACAAACTAAATCTAATGAAGAAAGAAGAACTAGTTAAAACTACTACTACTGAAGAATGAAGAAAGAAGAACAATCAAAGATACAGAAGACAGAAGAAAGAAGAATAATTAAAACTACTATTACTGAAGAAGGAAGAACAATTAAAACTCAAAGAAGAAAGAAGAACAAACTAAATCTAATGAAGAAAGAAGAACTAGTTAAAACTACTACTACTGAAGAATGAAGAAAGAAGAACAATCAAAGATACAGAAGACAGAAGAAAGAAGAATAATTAAAACTACTATTACTGAAGAAGGAAGAACAATCAAAGCTAAAGAAGAAGGACGAACAATTAAAACTCAAAGAAGAAAGAAGAACAAACTAAATCTAATGAAGAAAGAAGAACTAGTTAAAACTACTGCTACTGAAGAATGAAGAAAGAAGAATAATTAAAACTACTATTACTGAAGAAAGAAGAACAATCAAAGATACAGAAGACAGAAGAATAATTAAAACTACTATTACTGAAGAAAGAAGAACAATCAAAGATACAGAAGACAGAAGAAAGAAGAATAATTAAAACTACTATTACTGAAGAAAGAAGAACAATCAAAGATACAGAAGACAGAAGAAAGAAGAATAATTAAAACTACTATTACTGAAGAAAGAAGAACAAACTAAATCTACTGAAGAAAGAAGAAGGAAGACTAATTAAAACTACTACTACTGAAGAAGGAAGAAGGAAGAATAAAGAAGAACCAAACTCAAAGAAGAAGGAAGAATAATAAAAATAAGAACTACAGAAGAAGGAAGAAGGAAGGATAATCCAAAACTACAGAAGAAGGAAGAATAACCAAACTCAAGAAGAAAGAAGAATAATTAAGACGACCCATATAAAACAAAAACTCCATAGGGAAAGAACCCCCAAAAAACCCCAAAATCAATGAATACCCAAAAAAGAAAGTATAACACAATAAAAAACCATATCACTGTAAAACTGACAAAAAACTAAAAGTGTTAGCTGTAGTAAATATTAGTGCATTCAAAAAGTTATTGTGTAATGTGCATAAACAAATCTTCACAGTTCCCCCATGGTTGAATATTTCATATTAAAAACTAGAAAAAGACTAGTAAATATAGTAATAATTTACCATGGAAAGGTGTAAGTGATCAAATTATAACTAATAAACTTTAAGAAAGGTGCATGAGTAGCAGTACAAAGTAACAAACTTTAAGTTTTGTGAACAGTGCCTACTTTGATAATGAAGTAGTAATTTTACTAATAAAAAGCTACTAAAACTGTATGAACATTCCATAGAATGGAATATAACTTAGATAGCCAGGGTTATACTTTAAGAGGGGGCATAAATCTTATAAAATGGGGAATTACAGAACTAACTGTTTATGATGGAGTAGTAGAAGGTATTAACAATTATATATGGATCCAAATGTGGGGTTCTAATTAAATATAGCATTTAGATAAGTAAGGGTTAGTCATAAGAAATACTAGTATTATAATTGTTATTTTATTGTTCATGTTAATTTAGGAATGCATTATCTAAAATTAGATAACATTCCAATGTGGTAGAAATACTTTTTATTATGTTATTAGGTGATATACCAAAACAATGTTATTAAGAACACCAGTTTTATATATCTGGGTGTTATATTTTAATTGTATAATCTATAATTACTGTTATGCCAGATCAGAGAACTAATTTTTAATCAAATATATCAGAGTCAGAAGTCAGAGAAGGAAATAAAATAATTACATTAGTAAAACATTCTGCAAATAGCCACAATTCAAATCTAGGCAATATAATAAAGTTAAAATGCAGAATAATTAATAAACCTAATCTTATAAACCAGTCAAACTGACAATATTTAGGCAAGATACACCCAACATATTAAATACTATTTAAATAAGGCTTTCTAAAGATATGGTCATTCTATGAGTAAAATTATTTATTTGTATAATGAAATACCATTTGAAACTGAAATAGGTTCACTAACTTTATCAGAAGGGGAATCATATACAACTGAATTATATGAAAAAACCATCATTAATATACTAAATTGCAATAAAATAAGTGAGAATTGATAATTATACAAATTTCAGATTTCATAGAATAATAATTATATTAGTTAAAATGGCTATTATTTACATAGAAGACAGGGAAGTATAATTTTAGGCCTACCTCCCAAAAAATTATAAGAAATAATTTTCAGATAAAACTTTGTAATACTAACTTAATTACTATCAAAATAAGTAGAATAGAATAGTGAAAACGAATATGTATTTTATATTTCAAACAGTTAAGTAATAACGAATTTACTTTATAAGCATAGTGCACGAAATTAAAGTGTGTCGGAAGTTATGGCAATTTTAAACAATGTCTTTTTAATATTAAATTGGCTAAGACGTTTCGGATGACGAAGGAAATCCACGCAGTTCATTATTATACATTGAAGAGCACACTTTACGTGAATATTTTATAAAACCCAACCTTAATGGCGATTACGTATAACTAAAGTTCGGAATCAGTTTTTATGTAAACTAAATTTTTAACTATTTTAATGAAAGTGAAGTGGTGAAGTTGACCCACGAACTACATAACACCTATAAACGAAATCACATATAACCAATTACATTGAAATAACACTGAAATCGCATCAAACACCAAGTGAAAATTCGAGGTTAACTGACACACATAAACACCAGTTGATATACTTATTTAACATTTTTACACCAAGTGAATTAGTCCATCTTACTCCAGTGACATTAAACTATACCCAAGAAGAGATTAAACGAGTACGAAGAGGATTTAATCGCAGAAGGAACATATTTATTCCACAAGTACTTTGTCAATGTTAGAAGGTGAAATCCACGCATGCGCCAGACGGCCACTTTGACTGATCTCATCAACACAACCAGTCGACTGTTTGCTGAACTGTGGTGAATAGAAATTATATATAAACTTTTATTATTACTAATTACCATTCTATTGTTTAATTTTAATACATTTTCAGCATTGTAAGTGTTATACTTTCTGACCCTGACCTTCTCTGGTTTTTTTTATAAATAACCGTTAAAAGAACCTATATGTGTATAATACCAATATAAAAGTCATAGATCGACCGGACCTGAGTGAGTCGATACGGCATTATAACATTGTTTTCAATTAAGCAAATTCATTATTTTGTTGAATAAACGCTTGTTATCCAGTGAATTGAATTTGATTTCTTTAATAAAGGAATATAACCATTAATTAATAAAGAAAACTCGACAACCTTTAAAGGCAATATATGCGAATTACAACCTTTCAAGAGGAAGAAGAAGAGAGCTGTTCGCGCCTAATTCAAAGGGGATTGTCTTTTTAATAAATTTAACGAAGGGAAGATCATTACTAGAAGACACACCATACCATACTATTTATAATTACAATCAATAATCTCAATTTATTACTAAATTTTAAGAATATAAACACCTCGAAAACAATTATTTCAGAATTATAAAATTATATCACATTTCAAATTGCTACAACAACAACATACACCAAGAACATTTGATAACAGCATTATTTAGGAACATTACCAAATCGACGTCTCCCGGAGCGGAACGTCATTACTACACCTACGCACCATAAAAGTCAATCTGGGTAATATTATACCAGAACACCATTACAATTACAATTATATATTACCAAAGTGAAGACCAGCAGTGAGAGCTTAGAAGACAAGAAGATATTAGCTACGTACTACACATATTATAAATTAAGCTATATTTTGCAATATCGTTTTATTACAAAATCAGCTAGCACAACCAGTGGGGCTTACAGGTGAGCACAATCTACATACATCAACCTTTTATTTATTTTATTATACCCACACAATTTACACATATATATTACAAAATTGGCGTCGAACTAAAGGGCTGTAATTAGGGGTTGAAATTACTGTAATTACTTACCCAATTCCTAATTCAGCTTGGCAGCGGTTAGTCAGCCAGGGAATCAGGGAAAATAATGCGTCGTGCCACATCAAAGAAGAGAGCGGCGGAGGCCGAGAAAGAACTCGATATGGAGGATAAGGAGGCGACCCCAGTGGAGGACGTGGAAAGGATATTAGAACGGGTGGAACGTAAAAAACCAGCACCACTAGAGGAACAACCCGAAGCGCACACACAAACAGGGGAAATCGATGTCCGGGAGGAACGAATAAGACAACCCGAGAATCGACCACGAGAAGAGAATAGTAACATGCAGGAGATGTTCAGGATAATGATGGAGAAGATGGAAGAAAACAGCAAGAAGATGGAAGAAAACAGCAAGAAGATGGAAGAAAACTTGAAGAAGGACAACCAAGCAACAAAAGAAGAGTTGAAGAATGATAACCAATCGTTAAAAGAAGAATTGAAGAAGGACAACCAAGCAACCAAGGAAGAATTAAGTAAGAAAATGGATTCTACTACAGAAGAAAATAATAAAAGATTAGAAGATTTGAAGAATGATAACCAATCTTTAAGGGAAGAATTGAAGAAGGACAACCAAGAAACAAAGGAAGAATTGGGCCGTAAAATTGAAAGGACCAATAAGAGAATTGAGGAAACCAGTAAAAAGGTGGAAAAGAAAATGGAAGAAAATAAGAAGAATTTGGAAGAAAAGATGGAAGAAACCAATAAGAAAATCGAAAGTGATCATCAACAGTTAAGGAAAGAGTTAAGAGAGGACTACCAACGGTTAAGAGAAGAAATAAGGGAGGATAACCGACGATGGCATAAGGAAATGAAAGAAGGCAGGGAAGAGGAAAGAAGGGATAGAAAAGAATACAGACAAATCTTGAAGGAAGGTTTGAGTGAAATAGATAAAAACGTCACATCCTTGGATGAAAAATTGGATAAGACACTGGACAACAGCAAACCAGAACGAAAGGAAATACCAAACAATAAAACAATGGAGCCAGTGATAGTGTTACCTGAAAAGAAAACGAACGGGAAGAAAGAAAATACTAAGGATATGGAAGTGAAACAAAAGCGAATGAAAAGAAGGCATCCAAAGAAATTAATGAAAACAAGAGAAGAAATGGAAATGATGAACCATGGTGTATTTGATAATGATAATATCCCTATTACCAACAATGAAGAAATCGTGAGTTCCAGAAATTATGGAAATAGATTGATGGTAATCTCAGAAATGATTTACCAGCAGACAGTAGTTTACCACTGGAAAAGGACCAGAGGTAAACTGAATAAAACATGGGGACTAGATCAGTTTCAGCGAAGGACTGGACAGTGTATTCCAGAAAGATGGAAGTATGACATTTTACCAGACTGTGATGACGGCACAGATGAATCACCAGAATGTGTTCCATTAGAGTACCATCCAGGACAGTTCCAGTGTACAGGTACACTAAAATGTATTCCTTCAGGGTGGATGTGTGATGATGAACCAGATTATGGGGTTTCAAATAAGCAAATGATTAACAATTCAGATGAAGATCCTCACAGATATTTTTCATGCAATACCACATATGGACCAGAGAAGTACTGGTATATAAAACACTATGATAGAGGGAACCGAATAAGCTTAGCAGCCAACAAAGGAATAGCAGCTAGGAAAATGAAATACAAAACAAAGGCCAGAGATGTCACTAGTACCGGAACGATGATGAAGACTATGGTCATCCGGACAATGAGAGCAAATGAAGTGACAGACTACGGTTAAGTCTAATACCATACACCTCCACAAAAAGGGACTGATGTTATGATAACCGGCAACGGCAAAAAACTATGTCAAAGAAAAAGAAATTATGAGCAATTGTCCAACCTAATAAAAATCTTCAACCTGGGTATTTAAAAGAAAAATAATTATAAGAAGTACATTTGAAATAAAGAAAAGAAGAGAGCTAATACCATATTTAGGGTAATAATATGATATGTTAACCATATTTATGAAAAAATATTATGAGTAATTGAATGTATGGAAGAAATAATATTAAAGTAAAAATTCAAAAATGAAGTAATGACTACTTACTACCTATTATTTAGAAAACCATTTATGAATCAAGAAGAAAATGAATTTTGAATTAAATCTCAAAATTCAAAAATGAAGTAATGACTACTTACTGCCTACCATTTAGGAAACAATTTATGAATCAAAGAGAAAATGAATTTTGAATTAAATCATCAAAATTCAAAAACCCAAGTAAAAACAATTTACTACCTTATTTTAAAAACAACTTTTAGAAATGAACAAGGAGAAAAAGAATTTGGATAACACATTACAAACAATTATATATGGGACCAATTCTGAAAAACTTTCCAGAATAAAGAAATGGCAATACAAACCACTGATACCATTTAAATGAATAAACTTATTGTGAAGTGAAATTAATGAGAATTTTATGTCAAATAAACAGAGATATTAAACATATGACATTAATAATAAAGAGTGCATTTGGATAAAAAGCAAGAGCAGAATAAAATTTTAAAAAAGAAAGAAAAAACCATATATAAATAAGTCCATAAGAAAAAGATGATCATATATAAATGTCAGTTATAAGAAAGACAATTAAAAGAGTAATTGAAAAAACATAATACTAGTGGAACGATTCACAAGAATTAATAAAGGAACAAAAATATAATACAAAATATATGCTACCAATGACCAGAAGGAGATTGTGATAACAGTCAAAAAATGACAGAGAATTAAAAACTTTACACTGAATAATAAGTGATGATTATATTATACCAGCTTCCAATCACAAGGAGAAATAAAATGCCAGCAGAGCTAACCATTGAGAAAAATAACTGAGATAGAGATTCACTAAGATAGATATATAAATAGATCTGTTCGTATACGAAGTGAAATATCCAAAGATATTTAATTTTTTTTTAATAGTCATAAGGTGGACTATTCTTATATAATTTTATTAATGACTGTCTGAGATAAGTCCAGCAGTATTATTATGTATTGGTCAGAGATGATTTACCTCTGTAATCAATAAATGACGTAGTATGGCCAGCAGAGTGAGATGCCTACAGAGCCCCTCTGGACACTGCCCCAGCTAACGTGTTAGGGAATTTTAGGGAATAAATATCCCAAGGATAAAGAAACGAGTTAAGAAGAAAATGGAAAAATAAAAAATAACGAACCTCAGATGACTATTACTATCAGTAAGAATCCAGTTAATAATGAAATATAGATAAGCTCAAAAATATAGGAGAAAAAATTTTTAGAAATGTGAAGGAAGTAAAAGAAATATAATTTATAATATAATGTCATAAGCAATTATTTCAGACAAACTAAGTATGATCTGAACTAATCACTTCTGGAAGAGAGCAATCTGTAGCATGACAGATAATCCACACAAATACATTACTCAATGATCATTAATAAAGCTCTAAGATATGGAATATCCAGATGAGAATTAATTAAAATGCACTGTTTAATAATATATTCACAAGAAAGGTTGAATAAAGAAAATTTCTGCAAACAATATAATATAATACAAATTTAAAAACCCAGAAGACTAAAAATGATAATAACAAAATTACCCAGGTAAGATAGAAGCAGGCAATTAATATACCCCGTCAAAGAAACCAGACCAGAAGAAACGAAGGCATACACGGCGAAAAACTACAGAAGAAGGAAGAATAGTCAAAACTACCACCACAGAAGACAGAAGAAAGAAGACTAATTAAAACTACTACTACTGAAGAATGAAGACAGAAGAACGATCAAAGATACAGAAGACAGAAGAAAGAAGAATAATTAAAACTACTATTACTGAAGAAGGAAGAACAATCAAAGCTAAAGAAGAAGGAAGAACAATTAAAACTCAAAGAAGAAAGAAGAACAATTAAAACTCAAAGAAGAAAGAAGAACAAACTAAATCTAATGAAGAAAGAAGAACTAGTTAAAACTACTACTACTGAAGAATGAAGAAAGAAGAACAATCAAAGATACAGAAGACAGAAGAAAGAAGAATAATTAAAACTACTATTACTGAAGAAAGAAGAACAATCAAAGATACAGAAGAAAGAAGAATAATTAAAACTACTATTACTGAAGAAAGAAGAACAATCAAAGATACAGAAGACAGAAGAAAGAAGAATAATTAAAACTACTATTACTGAAGAAGGAAGAAAGAAGAACAATCAAAGATACAGAAGACAGAAGAAAGAAGAATAATTAAAACTACTATTACTGAAGAAAGAAGAACTAATTAAAACTACTATTACTGAAGAAGGAAGAACAATTAAAACACAAAGAAGAAAGAAGAACAAACTAAATCTAATGAAGAAAGAAGAACTAGTTAAAACTACTACTACTGAAGAATGAAGAAAGAAGAACAATCAAAGATACAGAAGACAGAAGAAAGAAGAATAATTAAAACTAATATTACTGAAGAAGGAAGAACAATTAAAACTCAAAGAAGAAAGAAGAACAAACTAAATCTAATGAAGAAAGAAGAACTAGTTAAAAATACTACTACTGAAGAATGAAGAAAGAAGAACAATCAAAGATACAGAAGACAGAAGAAAGAAGAATAATTAAAACTACTATTACTGAAGAAGGAAGAACAATCAAAGCTAAAGAAGAAGGAAGAACAATTAAAACTCAAAGAAGAAAGAAGAACAAACTAAATCTAATGAAGAAAGAAGAACTAGTTAAAACTACTACTACTGAAGAATGAAGAAAGAAGAACAATCAAAGATACAGAAGACAGAAGAAAGAAGAATAATTAAAACTACTATTACTGAAGAAAGAAGAACAATCAAAGATACAGAAGACAGAAGAATAATTAAAACTACTATTACTGAAGAAAGAAGAACAATCAAAGATACAGAAGACAGAAGAAAGAAGAATAATTAATACTACTATTACTGAAGAAAGAAGAACAATCAAAGATACAGAAGACAGAAGAAAGAAGAATAATTAAAACTACTATTACTGAAGAAAGAAGAACAAACTAAATCTACTGAAGAAAGAAGAAGGAAGACTAATTAAAACTACTACTACTGAAGAAGGAAGAAGGAAGAATAAAGAAGAACCAAACTCAAAGAAGAAGGAAGAATAATAAAAATAAGAACTACAGAAGAAGGAAGAAGGAAGGATAATCCAAAACTACAGAAGAAGGAAGAATAACCAAACTCAAGAAGAAAGAAGAATAATTAAGAAGACCCATATAAAACAAAAACTCCATAGGGAAAGAACCCCCAAAAAACCCCAAAATCAATGAATGCCCAAAAAAGAAAGTATAACACAATAAAAAACCATATCACTGTAAAACTGACAAAAAACTAAAAGTGTTAGCTGTAGTAAATATTAGTGCATTCAAAAAGTTATTGTGTAATGTGCATAAACAAATCTTCACAGTTCCCCCATGGTTGAATATTTCATATTAAAAACTAGAAAAAGACTAGTAAATATAGTAATAATTTACCATGGAAAGGTGTAAGTGATCAAATTATAACTAATAAACTTTAAGAAAGGTGCATGAGTAGCAGTACAAAGTAACAAACTTTAAGTTTTGTGAACAGTGCCTACTTTGATAATGAAGTAGTAATTTTACTAATAAAAAGCTACTAAAACTGTATGAACATTCCATAGAATGGAATATAACTTAGATAGCCAGGGTTATACTTTAAGAGGGGGCATAAATCTTATAAAATGGGGAATTACAGAACTAACTGTTTATGATGGAGTAGTAGAAGGTATTAACAATTATATATGGATCCAAATGTGGGGTTCTAATTAAATATAGCATTTAGATAAGTAAGGGTTAGTCATAAGAAATACTAGTATTATAATTGTTATTTTATTGTTCATGTTAATTTAGGAATGCATTATCTAAAATTAGATAACATTCCAATGTGGTAGAAATACTTTTTATTATGTTATTAGGTGATATACCAAAACAATGTTATTAAGAACACCAGTTTTATATATCTGGGTGTTATATTTTAATTGTATAATCTATAATTACTGTTATGCCAGATCAGAGAACTAATTTTTAATCAAATATATCAGAGTCAGAAGTCAGAGAAGGAAATAAAATAATTACATTAGTAAAACATTCTGCAAATAGCCACAATTCAAATCTAGGCAATATAATAAAGTTAAAATGCAGAATAATTAATAAACCTAATCTTATAAACCAGTCAAACTGACAATATTTAGGCAAGATACACCCAACATATTAAATACTATTTAAATAAGGCTTTCTAAAGATATGGTCATTCTATGAGTAAAATTATTTATTTGTATAATGAAATACCATTTGAAACTGAAATAGGTTCACTAACTTTATCAGAAGGGGAATCATATACAACTGAATTATATGAAAAAACCATCATTAATATACTAAATTGCAATAAAATAAGTGAGAATTGATAATTATACAAATTTCAGATTTCATAGAATAATAATTATATTAGTTAAAATGGCTATTATTTACATAGAAGACAGGGAAGTATAATTTTAGGCCTACCTCCCAAAAAATTATAAGAAATAATTTTCAGATAAAACTTTGTAATACTAACTTAATTACTATCAAAATAAGTAGAATAGAATAGTGAAAACGAATATGTATTTTATATTTCAAACAGTTAAGTAATAACGAATTTACTTTATAAGCATAGTGCACGAAATTAAAGTGTGTCGGAAGTTATGGCAATTTTAAACAATGTCTTTTTAATATTAAATTGGCTAAGACGTTTCGGATGACGAAGGAAAACCACGTAGTTCATTATTATACATTGAAGAGCACACTTTACGTGAATATTTTATAAAACCCAACCTTAATGGCGATTACGTATAACTAAAGTTCGGAATCAGTTTTTATGTAAACTAAATTTTTAACTATTTTAATGAAAGTGAAGTGGTGAAGTTGACCCACGAACTACATAACACCTATAAACGAAATCACATATAACCAATTACATTGAAATAACACTGAAATCGCATCAAACACCAAGTGAAAATTCGAGGTTAACTGACACACATAAACACCAGTTGATATACTTATTTAACATTTTTACACCAAGTGAATTAGTCCATCTTACTCCAGTGACATTAAACTATACCCAAGAAGAGATTAAACGAGTACGTAGAGGATTTAATCGCAGAAGGAACATATTTATTCCACAAGTACTTTGTCAATGTTAGAAGGTGAAATCCACGCATGCGCCAGACGGCCACTTTGACTGATCTCATCAACACAACCAGTCGACTGTTTGCTGAACTGTGGTGAATAGAAATTATATATAAACTTTTATTATTACTAATTACCATTCTATTGTTTAATTTTAATACATTTTCAGCATTGTAAGTGTTATACTTTCTGACCCTGACCTTCTCTGGTTTTTTTTATAAATAACCGTTAAAAGAACCTATATGTGTATAATACCAATATAAAAGTCATAGATCGACCGGACCTGAGTGAGTCGATACGGCATTATAACATTGTTTTCAATTAAGCAAATTCATTATTTTGTTGAATAAACGCTTGTTATCCAGTGAATTGAATTTGATTTCTTTAATAAAGGAATATAACCATTAATTAATAAAGAAAACTCGACAACCTTTAAAGGCAATATATGCGAATTACAACCTTTCAAGAGGAAGAAGAAGAGAGCTGTTCGCGCCTAATTCAAAGGGGATTGTCTTTTTAATAAATTTAACGAAGGGAAGATCATTACTAGAAGACACACCATACCATACTATTTATAATTACAATCAATAATCTCAATTTATTACTAAATTTTAAGAATATAAACACCTCGAAAACAATTATTTCAGAATTATAAAATTATATCACATTTCAAATTGCTACAACAACAACATACACCAAGAACATTTGATAACAGCATTATTTAGGAACATTACCAAATCGACGTCTCCCGGAGCGGAATGTCATTACTACACCTACGCACCATAAAAGTCAATCTGGGTAATATTATACCAGAACACCATTACAATTACAATTATATATTACCAAAGTGAAGACCAGCAGTGAGAGCTTAGAAGACAAGAAGATATTAGCTACGTACTACACATATTATAAATTAAGCTATATTTTGCAATATCGTTTTATTACAAAATCAGCTAGCACAACCAGTGGGACTTACAGGAGAGCACAATCTACATACATCAACCTTTTATTTATTTTATTATACCCACACAATTTACACATATATATTACAAAATATATATATATATAAGTATTAATAAATGAAAGAGAATTTAAAGTAAAGAGAGTAGAGTTTATTATCAAAATAGATAGTAAAGTGATTAGATATTTGAAGTATAGAAAGATTAATTTAAAGTTGAATATTAAAACAAAGGCCAGTCTACAAGAAATTAAGATAAATTTAAATTGAATTTTAAACAATGGTATAGACTGAGCGAGTAGAGGTCAGATCTGAGATAAGACAAGTTATTTCAATATAAAAATATTTTAATTTTATAATAAATTAATAAACCAATTATTTAACTTGTCTAGATATAAGATTATTTACATGTTTAGATATAAGAGATTTTTTTTAAATATGTGAATGTTGCATATCATAAGATATAAACATTTAATAATGAGCAATAGCGTGACCGACAATTATTAATGATGTTTATGAATATTTATAATAATGAATAAATAATAAATATGAGTTTTAAATACTGATAAATAAAAATACTCTTATTATAAATACACCTGGTATAATTATACAACCTGCATGAATTACTGTATATCGAATTTACATATAAATTCGTTGTATAAGTTTGTATCCCTTGAACGTGAGGCCTGACATGCCCACATGTATATGTATGTATATGTAACGTTGTATAATTTTGGCGCTCCAAGATCGTGGGGCTCCACAAATTTAAATTATATAATAAATTCGTTGTATAATTTTGGCGCACATGAACGTGGGGCCCGATCCCCACCATTTAACTATTAGAAATTTTGTAGTTAAATGGTTGCTCTAAAAATAAAGGTGTGTTAAATGAAAAATATATTATATGTAGTAATTATTTATATTAAACATTAACTGTATGTTATGTTAATTGTTGTGTACTAAAACACAACTGGCGCTCAACAAAATAAACAGGTGTAATTGTAACATGAGTAAATAAAAATAAATAAATAATAACAGTTCAACGATAAATAAATAAAAGCTTGCATACGGTTCACTGATAATAATAAATTATAAATAAATATTTAAATACAAAATAATTCAACATGACGACTCCAGGAAACTTAGATATGGAGGCCTTTCGAAAAATGATGTGGGCCATGATGGACGAAGTAGTTACAAAACAGACAGAAAATTTGAATGCTAAACTTAAAGAACAAACAGAAAGTTTAGAAAACAAATTAGAACAACAGACTGAAAATTTTAATAATAAATTAGAACAACAGACTGAAAATTTTAAACAGGACCCATAAAAATACGGAGAGGCTAAAAGAATTAACAGAAAAGGTTGGTGATACCAACTCACATATTGAGACTATCACAGAAAATGTATGTGAAAGAATAGTTAAGCAAACGGAACAAATATGTGAAATGATGGTTTCTGAACAAACAACTGTAATTGAAAGTAAGAGAGAACAGACTTGCATAATTACTGATGACAATTCTAAAACAATAGGTAACTCTAAGGAAGAATGTAAAATACATTTATTTAAACAAATGTACCGTGCTAGCGGAAGTATCCAAAGTAGTGGTTACACTCACACACAAATAAAACAAGTTAAAAAGGTAACACGATTGAAACAAATCACACGCGACAAGGGTACGCACAGTAAGTATCGATTGAACGATAATCATAAGGATAATCACAATAAATATAAAAACTACAGAGGTTATCATAAACGGCGAATGAAAAAACAGTTGACAGCTGTTTATATAGGCTTCAAACGGACTGACCTTACACAATGCGTTAGTGACGAGAGAATTATGGAACGTACTGAGAGAGGAGAGAGAGGTTATTCGTCGCAGCTAAGAAACAAATTCATGCTGTACAAACAGGTGAGTTACACAATGACGTCAGATGAGCTCACAGTCGCTATTCTACAATGGGACGTTAACACAATGAGGCTGCGAGACGGAAATAACTGTACATGTCGGCTAATATACGACAACGGCGACTACACGTCAAAATACAATGAATTTCCTGTTGACGGACCCAATGGAATTGTTATAATAGAGTGAGGGGTGGAAATCAAACGACACCGCACTCAATGCTCTATAGAAATGAATAATTATTTTTAAAAGAAAAATATTACTGTTAATTATTATTAATAAGAAAAGAGTTAATTAATAAGAATAATATGTGTAAAAAGATTAAAGAATTTATAATAGAAAGAATGTTATGTTGTAAGAAATGGTAAGGAATGTTATTATTGATATGTTATTAATATGAAGAAATAATTAGAATGACAAATCAATGTTAATTGTCAGAATGGCTGATCAAGCGAAATCTTCATACCTTAGCGATAGTGAAAGTCAAGGGCAGAGATTATTTAGAGCTCCAATTACTACGATTAAAACATCGAGTAGAGTTAAGCACATAAAGTCTAACGGATATAGACGTGTTTCTAAGGTAGTCATCTGTAGCCGATAAGGACTCGCTACGAAGCTAACGAAAAAGGTGTATTTCAGAAAGTAATGGTAAGGATAAAGAAAATTATTAGCGATCAGAAAGGTAATAGTAAAGAAATGTAATAATAGAAGGTAATGAAGGTTAATGTATTGTATAAGATTAATGTCAGAAATGTTAATGTATTGTATAAGTAATGTTCATGTTAAGAAAAGAGTTAAGAAACGAAGGTAAGAATGTATGAGTAAGGAAATGTAAAATTACAGATTGAAGAATGGTATAATATGTTAAGATGCAAAATGTTTACCAGTGCAAGAATGCAAACTCGTGTAGGAAGTGCGACACGTAAAAAAAAAAAATAAATAGGTCGATGGGACCAGATTAAAGGAGAATGATGAAAAAAAAAAGTTTAGCTACGTATGAATAATGAGAAGAGAAAGTAAGAGTGGGACAAGGCCACCGATCAGCTGTATAATGGGGGTGAATATTGCATACCACCACGGTGAACGTTAGACTGACTTACTCATTATTATGTGTTTGTTTTACCTATGTATAAACTTAAGTTAAGTTAATATAACATGATTATATTTGTCTAGAACAAATAGACAAAAATTTAATAAATAAATATTTATTAAATTTTTTTTTCTCATGCAGAGGAATAATGCAACGATACAGCCATACGCTGTATTAGGCAATAATTTAAATAAATATAAATTTTGTATAATTTGTATAAGTTACGAATAAAAGGACAGGTCTGAGATTGCAAAAATATTTCATTGTTAGATTAGGGGAGAAATTAACCTGTTTCGACAAGCAGTGAACACCTGCTCAATTGTATGTGTGTTACACGTGTATATTGTGTGTGTTAGTGATGCAGGCAAAGACAGTAATCTCAGGAACCCGCCCCAAGTAATTAAATAAATAATTATTTTAATTCACTGAGCAAAAACTAATTAGTGTATGACCAATCCAAAGGCACCAAAGTGTGTGTAAAATTTATAGTTATCCCCAGTGAAAAGATGACGTTAATCGAACACGTTATGCGAAGACAGTGCAATATAAACGTGCTAAAAAATACACAAATTACTCTAAGACGCTCAAATTAATATAGTGAGTGCTTAATCGAATTAGCTATGATTTGTTCTATCTCGATTCCGTACAAAACATTGCTATTTGCTAATAATTGCAAATAGCCTAGATGAAAAGCTTCAGGAGTGGGGGCTGTCATGAGATATGCAGCTATCGACAGGACGATTTTGGAGCCGACTGGCGCGGAACCTTGAGAGGGTTCGTCCAAAAACCCTTCTCTTCATTTCAAGACACAGTTGCAGTCGGACATGCTGTCCGTCGGCAAAATAGTTTATTTTTATTCTATTACAAGTCGCAGTAACAAACAAAATAACGTTCGTTAAATTCACGACAACATTACGGAAAAAGTAAATACCGCAATAGTAAGTCTACCAAGAGTATATACGGGAAAGGTGCTGTAAGAGCGACGCTGGACTCTATACGTATCCAGGAACATGCTGCTGTAGAGCGACGCTGGACTCTAGACGAATCCAGGAACACATGCTACTGTAGAACGACGCTGGACTCTAGATGTATCCAGGACCACGCCAGGACAAGAGGAATGGAAAACTAAATCTGGACAACGCTGGACCCCGGACAACAGTCGTAAGATCATCAGAAATCGAAGTGACATGCGTAATGCATTTTAAATGATTTGTAAAAAAGAGCTCATAAAGACGAATTCAAAAGACAGTAAATTAAAACAAAGAAAAGTATATACTTAGTAATAATATGTTAAAATGTAAATAAATGTTCAGTCGTAAGAATGAGCGATCGCATATATATATATATATATATATATATATATATATATAAGCATTAATAAATGAAAGAGAATTTAAAGTAAAGAGAGTAGAGTTTATTATCAAAATAGATAGTAAAGTGATTAGATATTTGAAGTATAGAAAGATTAATTTAAAGTTGAATATTAAAACAAAGGCCAGTCTACAAGAAATTAAGATAAATTTAAATTGAATTTTAAACAATGGTATAGACTGAGCGAGTAGAGGTCAGATCTGAGATAAGACAAGTTATTTCAATATAAAAATATTTTAATTTTATAATAAATTAATAAACCAATTATTTAACTTGTCTAGATATAAGATTATTTACATGTTTAGATATAAGAGATTTTTTTAAAATATGTGTAATGTTGCATATCATAAGATATAAACATTTAATAATGACCAATAGCGTGACCGACAATTATTAATGATGTTTATGAATATTTATAATAATGAATAAATAATAAATATGAGTTTTAAATACTGATAAATAAAAATACTCTTATTATAAATACACCTGGTATAATTATACAACCTGCATGAATTACTGTATATCGAATTTACATATAAATTCGTTGTATAAGTTTGTATCCCTTGAACGTGAGGCCTGACATGCCCACATGTATATGTAACGTTGTATAATTTTGGCGCTCCAAGATCGTGGGGCTCCACAAATTTAAATTATATAATAAATTCGTTGTATAATTTTGGCGCACATGAACGTGGGGCCCGATCCCCACCATTTAACTATTAGAAATTTTGTAGTTAAATGGTTGCTCTAAAAATAAAGGTGTGTTAAATGAAAAATATATTATATGTAGTAATTATTTATATTAAACATTAACTGTATGTTATGTTAATTGTTGTGTACTAAAACACAACTGGCGCTCAACAAAATAAACAGGTGTAATTGTAACATGAGTAAATAAAAATAAATAAATAATAACAGTTCAACGATAAATAAATAAAAGCTTGCATACGGTTCACTGATAATAATAAATTATAAATAAATATTTAAATACAAAATAATTCAACATGACGACTCCAGGAAACTTAGATATGGAGGCCTTTCGAAAAATGATGTGGGCCATGATGGACGAAGTAGTTACAAAACAGAGAGAAAATTTGAATGCTAAACTTAAAGAACAAACAGAAAGTTTAGAAAACAAATTAGAACAACAGACTGAAAATTTTAATAATAAATTAGAACAACAGACTGAAAATTTTAAACAGGACCCATAAAAATACGGAGAGGCTAAAAGAATTAACAGAAAAGGTTGGTGATACCAACTCACATATTGAGACTATCACAGAAAATGTATGTGAAAGAATTGTTAAGCAAACGGAACAAATATGTGAAATGATGGTTTCTGAACAAACAATTGTAATTGAAAGTAAGAGAGAACAGACTTGCATAATTACTGATGATAATTCTAAAACAATAATTAACTCTAAGGAAGAATGTAAAATAAATTTAATTGAACAAATGTACCGTGCTAGTGGAAGTATCCAAAGTAGTGGTTACACTCACATACAAATAAAACAAGTTAAAAAGGTAACACGATTGAAACAAATCACACGCGACAAGGGTACGCACAGTAAGTATCGATTGAACGATAATCATAAGGATAATCACAATAAATATAAAAACTACAGAGGTTATCATAAACGGCGAATGAAAAAACAGTTGACAGCTGTTTATATAGGCTTCAAACGGACTGACCTTACACAATGCGTTAGTGACGAGAGAATTATGGAACGTACTGAGAGAGGAGAGAGAGGTTATTCGTCGCAGCTAAGAAACAAATTCATGCTGTACAAACAGGTGAGTTACACAATGACGTCAGATGAGCTCACAGTCGCTATTCTACAATGGGACGTTAACACAATGAGGCTGCGAGACGGAAATAACTGTACATGTCGGCTAATATACGACAACGGCGACTACACGTCAAAATACAATGAATTTCCTGTTGACGGACCCAATGGAATTGTTATAATAGAGTGAGGGGTGGAAATCAAACGACACCGCACTCAATGCTCTATAGAAATGAATAATTATTTTTAAAAGAAAAATATTACTGTTAATTATTATTAATAAGAAAAGAGTTAATTAATAAGAATAATATGTGTAAAAAGATTAAAGAATTTATAATAGAAAGAATGTTATGTTGTAAGAAATGGTAAGGAATGTTATTATTGATATGTTATTAATATGAAGAAATAATTAGAATGACAAATCAATGTTAATTGTCAGAATGGCTGATCAAGCGAAATCTTCATACCTTAGCGATAGTGAAAGTCAAGGGCAGAGATTATTTAGAGCTCCAATTACTACGATTAAAACATCGAGTAGAGTTAAGCACATAAAGTCTAACGGATATAGACGTGTTTCTAAGGTAGTCATCTGTAGCCGATAAGGACTCGCTACGAAGCTAACGAAAAAGGTGTATTTCAGAAAGTAATGGTAAGGATAAAGAAAATTATTAGCGATCAGAAAGGTAATAGTAAAGAAATGTAATAATAGAAGGTAATGAAGGTTAATGTATTGTATAAGATTAATGTCAGAAATGTTAATGTATTGTATAAGTAATGTTCATGTTAAGAAAAGAGTTAAGAAACGAAGGTAAGAATGTATGAGTAAGGAAATGTAAAATTACAGATTGAAGAATGGTATAATATGTTAAGATGCAAAATGTTTACCAGTGCAAGAATGCAAACTCGTGTAGGAAGTGCGACACGTAAAAAAAAAATAAATAGGTCGATGGGACCAGATTAAAGGAGAATGATGAAAAAAAAAAGTTTAGCTACGTATGAATAATGAGAAGAGAAAGTAAGAGTGGGACAAGGCCACCGATCAGCTGTATAATGGGGGTGAATATTGCATACCACCACGGTGAACGTTAGACTGACTTACTCATTATTATGTGTTTGTTTTACCTATGTATAAACTTAAGTTAAGTTAATATAACATGATTATATTTGTCTAGAACAAATAGACAAAAATTTAATAAATAAATATTTATTAAATTTTTTTTCTCATGCAGAGGAATAATGCAACGATACAGCCATACGCTGTATTAGGCAATAATTTAAATAAATATAAATTTTGTATAATTTCTATAAGTTACGAATAAAAGGACAGGTCTGAGATTGCAAAAATATTTCATTGTTAGATTAGGGGAGAAATTAACCTGTTTCGACAAGCAGTGAACACCTGCTCAATTGTTGTGTGTTACACGTGTATATTGTGTGTGTTAGTGATGCAGGCAAAGACAGGAATCTCAGGAACCCGCCCCAAGTAATTAAATAAATAATTATTTTAATTCACTGAGCAAAAACTAATTAGTGTATGACCAATCCAAAAGGCACCAAAGTGTGTGTAAAATTTATAGTTATCCCCAGTGAAAAGATGACGTTAATAGAACACGTTATGCGAAGACAGTGCAATATAAACGTGCTAAAAAATACGCATATTACTCTAAGACGCTCAAATTAATATAGTGAGTGCTTAATCGAATTAGCTATGATTTGTGCTATCTCGATTCCGTACAAAACATTGCTATTTGCTAATAATTGCAAATAGCCTAGATGAAAAGCTTCAGGAGTGGGGGCTGTCATGAGATATGCAGCTATCGACAGGACGATTTTGGAGCCGACTGGCGCGGAACCTTGAGAGGGTTCGTCCAAAAACCCTTCTCTTCATTTCAAGACACAGTTGCAGTCGGACATGCTGTCCGTCGGCAAAATAGTTTATTTTTATTCTATTACAAGTCGCAGTAACAAACAAAATAACGTTCGTTAAATTCACGACAACATTACGGAAAAAGTAAATACCGCAATAGTAAGTCTACCAAGAGTATATACGGGAAAGGTGCTGTAAGAGCGACGCTGGACTCTATACGTATCCAGGAACATGCTGCTGTAGAGCGACGCTGGACTCTAGACGTATCCAGGAACACATGCTACTGTAGAACGACGCTGGGCTCTAGATGTATCCAAGACCACGCCAGGACAAGAGGAATGGAAAACTAAATCTGGACAACGGTGGACCCCGGACAACAGTCGTAAGATCATCAGAAATCGAAGTGACATGCGTAATGCATTTTAAATGATTTGTAAAAAAGAGCTCATAAAGACGAATTCAAAAGACAGTAAATTAAAACAAAGAAAAGTATATACTTAGTAATAATATGTTAAAATGTAAATAAATGTTCAGTCGTAAGAATGAGCGATTGCATATATATATATATATATATATATATAAGCATTAATAAATGAAAGAGAATTTAAAGTAAAGAGAGTAGAGTTTATTATCAAAATAGATAGTAAAGTGATTAGATATTTGAAGTATAGAAAGATTAATTTAAAGTTGAATATTAAAACAAAGGCCAGTCTACAAGAAATTAAGATAAATTTAAATTGAATTTTAAACAATGGTATAGACTGAGCGAGTAGAGGTCAGATCTGAGATAAGACAAGTTATTTCAATATAAAAATATTTTAATTTTATAATAAATTAATAAACCAATTATTTAACTTGTCTAGATATAAGATTATTTACATGTTTAGATATAAGAGATTTTTTTTAAATATGTGTAATGTTGCATATCATAAGATATAAACATTTAATAATGACCAATAGCGTGACCGACAATTATTAATGATGTTTATGAATATTTATAATAATGAATAAATAATAAATATGAGTTTTAAATACTGATAAATAAAAATACTCTTATTATAAATACACCTGGTATAATTATACAACCTGCATGAATTACTGTATACCGAATTTACATATAAATTCGTTGTATAAGTTTGTATCCCTTGAACGTGAGGCCTGACATGCCCACATGTATATGTATGTATATGTAACGTTGTATAATTTTGGCGCTCCAAGATCGTGGGGCTCCACAAATTTAAATTATATAATAAATTCGTTGTATAATTTTGGCGCACATGAACGTGGGGCCCGATCCCCACCATTTAACTATTAGAAATTTTGTAGTTAAATGGTTGCTCTAAAAATAAAGGTGTGTTAAATGAAAAATATATTATATGTAGTAATTATTTATATTAAACATTAACTGTATGTTATGTTAATTGTTGTGTACTAAAACACAACTGGCGCTCAACAAAATAAACAGGTGTAATTGTAACATGAGTAAATAAAAATAAATAAATAATAACAGTTCAACGATAAATAAATAAAATCTTGCATACGGTTCACTGATAATAATAAATTATAAATAAATATTTAAATACAAAATAATTCAACATGACGACTCCAGGAAACTTAGATATGGAGGCCTTTCGAAAAATGATGTGGGCCATGATGGACGAAGTAGTTACAAAACAGACAGAAAATTTGAATGCTAAACTTAAAGAACAAACAGAAAGTTTAGAAAACAAATTAGAACAACAGACTGAAAATTTTAATAATAAATTAGAACAACAGACTGAAAATTTTAAACAGGACCCATAAAAATACGGAGAGGCTAAAAGAATTAACAGAAAAGGTTGGTGATACCAACTCACATATTGAGACTATCACAGAAAATGTATGTGAAAGAATTGTTAAGCAAACGGAACAAATATGTGAAATGATGGTTTCTGAACAAACAATTGTAATTGAAAGTAAGAGAGAACAGACTTGCATAATTACTGATGTTAATTCTAAAACAATAGTTAACTCTAAGGAAGAATGTAAAATACATTTACTTAAACAAATGTACCGTGCTAGCGGAAGTATCCACAGTAGTGGTTACACTCACACACAAATAAAACAAGTTAAAAAGGTAACACGATTGAAACAAATCACACGCGACAAGGGTACGCACAGTAAGTATCGATTGAACGATAATCATAAGGATAATCACAATAAATATAAAAACTACAGAGGTTATCATAAACGGCGAATGAATAAACAGTTGACAGCTGTTTATATAGGCTTCAAACGGACTGACCTTACACAATGCGTTAGTGACGAGAGAATTATGGAACGTACTGAGAAAGGAGAGAGAGGTTATTCGTCGCAGCTAAGAAACAAATTCATGCTGTACAAACAGATGAGTTACACAATGACGTCAGATGAGCTCACAGTCGCTGTGTTAAAATTGGACGTTAACACAATGAGGGTGTGAGACGGAAATAACTGTACATGTCGGCTAATATACGACAACGGCGACTACACGTCAAAATACAATGAATTTCCTGTTGACGGACCCAATGGAATTGTTATAATAGTGAGGGGTGGAAATCAAACGACACCGCACTCAATGCTCTATAGAAATGAATAATTATTTTTAAAAGAAAAATATTACTGTTAATTATTATTAATAAGAAAAGAGTTAATTAATAAGAATAATATGTGTAAAAAGATTAAAGAATTTATAATAGAAAGAATGTTATGTTGCAAGAAATGGTAAGGAATGTTATTATTGATATGTTATTAATATGAAGAAATAATTAGAATGACAAATCAATGTTAATTGTCAGAATGGCTGATCAAGCGAAATCTTCATACCTTAGCTATAGTGAAAGTCAAGGGCAGAGATTGTTTAGAGCTCCAATTACTACGATTAAAACATCGAGTAGAGTTAAGCACATAAAGTCTGGATATAGACGTGTTTCTAAGGTAGTCATCTCTAGCCGATAAGGACTCGCTACGAAGCTAACGAAAAAGGTGTATTTCAGAAAGTAATGGTAAGGATGAAGAAAATTATTAGCGATCAGAAAGGTAATATTAAAGAAATGTAATAATAGAAGGTAATGAAAGTTAATGTATTGTATAAGATTAATGTCAGAAATGTTAATGTATTGTATAAGTAATGTTCATGTTAAGAAAAGAGTTAAGAAACGAAGGTAAGAATGTATGAGTAAGGAAATGTAAAATTACAGATTGAAGAATGGTATAATATCTTAAGATGCAAAATGTTTACCAGTGCAAGAATGCAAACTCGTGTAGGAAGTGCGACACGTAAAAAAAAAAATAAATAGGTCGATGGAACCAGATTAAAGGAGAACGATGAAAAAAAAAGTTTAGCTACGTATGAATAATGAGAAGAGAAAGTAAGAGTGGGACAAGGCCACCGATCAGCTGTATAATGGGGGGTGAATATTGCATACCACCACGGTGAACGTTAGACTGACTTACTCATTATTATGTGTTTGTTTTACCTATGTATAAACTTAAGTTAAGTTAATATAACATGATTATATTTGTCTAGAACAAATAGACAAAAATTTAATAAATAAATATTTATTAAATTTTTTTTTCTCATGTAGAGGAATAATGCAACGATACAGCCATACGCTGTATTAGGCAATAATTTAAATAAATATAAATTTTGTATAATTTGTATAAGTTACGAATAAAAGGACAGGTCTGAGATTGCAAAAATATTTCATTGTTAGATTAGCGGAGAAATTAACCTGTTTCGACAAGCAGTGAACACCTGCTCAATTGTATGTGTGTTACACGTGTATATTGTGTGTGTTAGTGATGCAGGCAAAGACAGTAATCTCAGGAACCCGCCCCAAGTAATTAAATAAATAATTATTTTAATTCACTGAGCAAAAACTAATTAGTGTATGACCAATCCAAAGGCACCAAAGTGTGTGTAAAATTTATAGTTATCCCCAGTGAAAAGATGACGTTAATAGAACACGTTATGCGAAGACAGTGCAATATAAACGTGCTAAAAAATACGGAAATTACTCTAAGACGCTCAAATTAATATAGTGAGTGCTTAATCGAATTAGCTATGATTTGTGCTATCTCGATTCCGTACAAAACATTGCTATTTGCTAATAATTGCAAATAGCCTAGATGAAAAGCTTCAGGAGTGGGGGCTGTCATGAGATATGCAGCTATCGACAGGACGATTTTGGAGCCGACTGGCGCGGAACCTTGAGAGGGTTCGTCCAAAAACACTTCTCTTCATTTCAAGACACAGTTGCAGTCGGACATGCTGTCCGTCGGCAAAATAGTTTATTTTTATTCTATTATAAGTCGCAGTAACAAACAAAATAACGTTCGTTAAATTCACGACAACATTACGGAAAAAGTAAATACCGCAATAGTAAGTCTACCAAGAGTATATACGGGAAAGGTGCTGTAAGAGCGACGCTGGACTCTATACGTATCCAGGAACATGCTGCTGTAGAGCGACGCTGGACTCTAGACGTATCCAGGAACATGCTGCCGTAGAACGACGCTGGACTCTAGACGTATCCAGGAACACATGCTACTGTAGAACGACGCTGGACTCTAGATGTATCCAGGACCACGCCAGGACAAGAGGAATGGAAAACTAATTCTGGACAACGCTGGACCCCGGACAACAGTCGTAAGATCATCAGAAATCGAAGTGACATGCGTAATGCATTTTAAATGATTTGTAAAAAAAGAGCTCATAAAGACGAATTCAAAAGACAGTAAATTAAAACAAAGAAAAGTATATACTTAGTAATAATATGTTAAAATGTAAATAAATGTTCAGTCGTAAGAATGAGCGATCGCATATATATATATATATATATATATATATATATATATATATACATAAAAGCATTAATAAATGAAAGAGAATTTAAAGTAAAGAGAGTAGAGTTTATTATCAAAATAAATAGTAAAGTGATTAGATATTTGAAGTATAGAAAGATTAATTTAAAGTTGAATATTAAAACAAAGGCCAGTCTACAAGAAATTAAGACAAATTTAAATTGAATTTTACACAATGGTATAGACTGAGCGAGTAGAGGTCTGAGATAAGACAAGTTATTTCAATATAAAAATATTTTAATTTTATAATAAATAAAAAACCAATTATTTAACTTGTCTAGATATAAGATTATTTACATGTTTAGATATAAGAGATTTTTTTTAAATATGTGTAATGTTGCATATCATAAGATATAAACATTTAATAATGAGCAATAGCGTGACCGACAATTATTAATGATGTTTATGAATATTTATAATAATGAATAAATAATAAATATGAGTTTTAAATACTGATAAATAAAAATACTCTTATTATAAATACACCTGGTATAATTATACAACCTGCATGAATTACTGTATATCGAATTTCCATATAAATTCGTTGTATAAGTTTGTATCCCTTGAACGTGAGGCCTGACATGCCCACATGTATATGTAACGTTGTATAATTTTGGCGCTCCAAGATCGTGGGGCTCCACAAATTTAAATTATATAATAAATTCGTTGTATAATTTTGGCGCACATGAACGTGGGGCCCGATCCCCACCATTTAACTATTAGAAATTTTGTAGTTAAAAGGTTGCTCTAAAAATAAAGGTGTGTTAAATGAAAAATATATTATGTGTTGTAATTATTTATATTAAACATTAACTGTTGTTATGTTAATTGTTGTGTACTAAAACACAACTGGCGCTCAACAAAATAAACAGGTGTAATTGTAACATGAGTAAATAAAAATAAATAAATAATAACAGTTCAACGATAAATAAATAAAATCTTGCATACGGTTCACTGATAATAATAAATTATAAATAAATATTTAAATACAAAATAATTCAACATGACGACTCCAGGAAACTTAGATATGGAGGCCTTTCGAAAAATGATGTGGGCCATGATGGACGAAGTAGTTACAAAACAGACAGAAAATTTGAATGCTAAACTTAAAGAACAAACAGAAAGTTTAGAAAACAAATTAGAACAACAGACTGAAAATTTTAATAATAAATTAGAACAACAGACTGAAAATTTTAAACAGGACCCATAAAAATACGGAGAGGCTAAAAGAATTAACAGAAAAGGTTGGTGATACCAACTCACATATTGAGACTATCACAGAAAATGTATGTGAAAGAACTGTTAAGCAAACGGGACAAATATGTGAAATGATGTATAACCTCTTCTCTTGAGTTATAACAGAGGGAACCCAAAGTAATTGGTTCGGCCAATTACTTCAGGCTGCCTTATTCGGGACGAGCTGAAATTTAAACAGAACAACACACAGTAAAATACAAAAGGAATCAGGGAAGGGAAAACTGTTGATTTATGTACTCAGTATATGTGTGTAACAAGAAGATTTCCCTTTATTAAACATTTAAAATAAAACAAATGACATTTACTCAAAACAGATCCCATTTCATTATTAATTAAATTATGTAATTGTTTAAATTGCTTAATATAGACTGTGGGATCACAACAAATTATATTTAGCTTCTCCCCGGATCCGGGTAACCATTTGGTATTTAGTTTTTAAACTTTAATTATATTCAATTCAAGATATTAGCTTGCAAGACTGTTACTTTTACTTTTACTTTTACTTTTAAGTTTCATTATTATTCCATTTGAAGAATGGTATTAATTATACTACTATACGTTAAAATCTAAACTGTTACAATTGCAAGAAGCCTGAATAGTTACAATTAAATTCTTAGATTTACATTCTTATATTCTTATAAAGTCAATCGTCTCTGAAAGTCTCTTTAAGAGAGTATTGTTTTACAATTACTATTATTATTATTCCTCGATAGACTGGCTATCGAGTCACCTTTAGTTTGGGATGTAGAAGTCTCCTCCATATGGTTACATCTTGGGAATCTTAAGAGCGTCGTCCTCGTCTAGGTCTGGTCTCAGTTGTTCACGGCTTAAACGTCTACAGAATAGAGTGGGCCTTCTACACAGGTACTCGTTGATTCTCAGATGTCTCGAACTGCATTATCGGTCGGGTCTACTAGAGTTGTAATTCCGATGATTCATGTCTCCAGGCAGGATGTTGTGAAGAGTCGTCAATCGGAGAAGATAGCTGTTATAGTTATTAACACTCGTACTATTGGTTGTCACATATTTCTTCTTGTTACAACGTTTTTTAATTTTTCTTTTTCTTAACGTTACATATTACACTCTTTTGTAGCAGTTAGTAAAATACATAAGAATTAATCCAAACTAATAACCAATCACATAACATTTCAACAGAGCATTTCGCTCGTGCGTGTGCACTGCTTGGAGTCGTCATAGCGAGAGACTGATTTTTCGTCCGCTACCACTGGTACAGGACAATAGATAGTGGGGTGTTTATTCCGCGAGAATATAGTCCCGGTCTCTCTCTAAATAAAACTTTTTATTTATACAAACTATCGCTAGATAAAAATACATCATTTAAATTAGTTGTTTTCGTGACTATTTGTGTCTTCAGATTCTTTAATTATTAACATTATTTTTCTATATTATTTTAATTACAGAAGACTCGGTAAACATGTCTAGTCCGGTATCAACAGGTAGGCGCCTGATAACAAGCAAAGGGTTAAATGCGACAATAATAATTATTTACAATATGTCTTTTCTTTACCGTTTCTTTGCCCTTATTAATTACTACTTCCATTTACACTTAGTACCTACATGTTTTTTATTATCATTGTGAGATTTAAATGGTTAATTGTTCGCAACTTAAAAATTTTTTATTTCTTTATTTTTTTTTTATAATTGTCACAATTTAAATCGTCACATACTCCGCCTCTTAACCAACACCGACTCCGGAAAATTTGGTTAGATACGTACCGAGAGTATGCTTGGGGAGTACTGTGTTAAATTTCTCTCACCCGTTTCTAGCTGTATGTAATTACTAACAGCATCGGTCGTTCTTGACTTGCTGATTCTTACTATCTATACATATACTTCATATTTTACACACTAATTCGATTACTACATAAAATTCACACACTATAAAAATATTTTCAACATTCTAAATTTTCTTAACTCTACTACTTATGACTACTACCGGATTTTTCTTTTTCTTGAGAGTTTCTCTAGTTATAGAATTTACTCTTTAATTACTCCATTTTTTTTTATTATTGGATGTCAGCTGACTTCTTGCTTTGCTCTACTTTCGATGAAGAGGATTCAAGGTTGATCAGGCCTCGTACCTACTTATACGACAAGGTAGCCAAAGGTTACTTAAGTACTTTTGCAGTTGAGTACTAAACATTGTCCTCACATTTATTTATTTAATTGGCACTCTACTATTTTCTTCTTCAAGATAATGTTTTATCTGTGAAATATGTGTCCTTCGCACATATTTGTGAGTAGAGGGTTCATACAGAGTTACAGTTACCGGAGTTAAGTATTTTTGAATTTGATAAGGACCGCACCATCTGTATGATAGCTTGGAAGTTGTCTTATCGACTGCACTACTCGTTGGGTGCGTTTTATACATAACTAAGTCTCCGATTAGGTACTTTACTTTATTATTATTATTCTTTTGCTCGTAATATTTCCTTGACTTCGCTAAGTTTGTTCGTAAATTAGCACGCGCTTCATTCCATATTTTCCTAACATTTTTATCCCTAATTTCAAGGGGTAATAATTCATGTATTTTCCACTTTGTGGATAATGGGTGGTTAGGTTTATACTTGAACAACAATTCGAATGGGGTAGACTTATGTCCTTCATGATATGCCGAATTAAAGGCGAATTGTATCCAGGATAGGTTCTGGTCCCACGAAGTATGGTCGTTAGCATGGTAGGCTATTAAAGCAGATTTTAGGTTTCGCAAATACCTCTCAGCTATATTACCTTGCGGACGATACTCTGTAGTGGTAATGTGGTCTATACCTAGTTTAAAACACATGTTCCTGAATTCCTTAGACTTAAACTGTGGTCCGTTGTCCGACACTAGATGGACTGGAATACCGAATTCTTTGAATAATCTATTCTGTAGAATGCTTACTGTTGTCGTAGCTAAAGCTCGCCGCATGGGGTACATCCAGACGAATTTACTAAAAGAATCTACGCAAATTAGTAACATTGTATTTCCTGATTTGGAACGTGGGTAGTGTCCAGAAAAGTCTAAATAAATTTTGGAGAATGGGGTAGCAGGAATCTCAGATATTAACTGACTTATTTGGCTGTTTCTCGCTGGTTTGCTGAGTGCACACAACTTACACCTTTTTACAAAGTTAGCAATCTCACTGTTCATATTTTCCCAGTGGTATTCTCTACGAATCCGATGTATGGTTTTATTTATTCCCATATGTGCTCCAATGGGGGAAGAGTGATAATATTCCATTAGCATAGGTTTAATAATATCCGGGGCGATGATTCGTGAATATTTTCCGTTCGCTATTCTACAACATAATACTTTCTTACTTAATAGGTATTTTTCTGACTTGTTTCCTTTTTCAAGTTGTTCGATAATCGGACTCAAGCGTGGGTCTTGTTGTTGATAATGGGCTAAATCCGTAAATGCAAGAGGAAATTCGGTAATTAACGTACTAATAATCGGTGTCTCTCTACTCTTGTTTTCGTAATTATTACTACTCGGCTGGAACATACGTGACAGGGTATCGGCAAGTACGTTTTGGGTGCCTCTAATGTGTTGTACTTTGAACTTAAAACAATTTAATCTTAATACCCATCTTCCGATACGACCTAATTGTTTTGGGTGATTTAGTAGCCAGGATAAAGCTTGATTATCTGTTTATAACAAAAACTCTTTATGTTCTAAAAATGGTTTGAACTTCTCAAACGCGAAAACGATAGCTAAGCATTCTAATTCGTAAGCAGAGTATTTCTTTTCTTGGTCAGTCAGGGTGCGTGAAGCGTAACTAATTGGTAAGCGAGAGTTATCTACTTCCTGATATATTACTGCACCTAGGGCGACACTTGAACTGTCTGTTTGCACAACAGACGGCTTAGTAAAATCGGCCAATTGTAGCACGGGGGGTGATATGATGCTTTCTTTTAAGATCTCAAATGCGGTTTGGTGTTGCTCATTCCACTCAAATTTTACTCCCTTCTTTCTCAAAGTATTTAGCGGTGCTGCAATTTCGGCTAGATGTGGAATATACTTGTGGAAATAATTTATCATTCCTAAAAATCGGGCAATTCCTTTTGCATCCCGTGGTGGTAAAAATTCTCTGATAGCACGGGTGCGCTCAGGGTCTATGCTTACCTTTCCGTTGGCTTTTACGATGTGACCTAAAAAGGAGAATTGTGTCACAGCAAAATTTACTTTACTGGGGTTTACAGTTAATCCAGCTTTCTCTAATCGGGATAGTACTTCACGTAAATGTTCAAGATGTTGTTCAATTGACTCACTGTAAATAACAATGTCATCTAGGTAGTGATACACATATTTAAACTTTATGTCATGAAATAATTTATCTAACAATCTGCTACATACAGAACTACCTTGGGATATACCAAAGGGTACCCTTGTAAATTGGTATAGGTTGAAAGGGACGGCAAAAGCGGTGAAACGTTTCGATTCTTCCGAAAGGGGTATCTGATGAAATGCCTGATTCAAATCCATAATGGTAAAAATTTTTGCTTTCGTAAAATAATGAAAAGCACTGTGGATGTCGGGAAGTGGTATTGATTCAAATTCTATCCGTTTATTTAGTTGTCTATAGTCTACAATTAATCTATGTTTATCGTTGCTTTTGGGTACTAAAAACGCGGGGGATGAATAAGATGACGTAGAGGGTTCGATGACTCCTTGTTCTAACAGTTTATTAATTTGGTTCCTCATTACTTCCATTTTTGGCGGTGATAACTTGTATGGGGCTAAACGTATTATTTTATTATCGCTCAAATTTATCTTATACTCTATCAGGTCCGTCAGTCCTAACTTTGGGGTGAGGACATTGGAGAATTGATTTATTAACTTTTGTATGTTACGTCTATCGTTACTTTCCAGATGACCTAATTCACACTCGTGATGCTTTACATGTGAAGAGTAGTGCTAGTACTTTCTCTGTTATTTGAATTATCCTCCAAGTTATATTTCCGTGAACGATCGAATCCAAAGTAAAATTTCTTATCATGAATATTTAGAATTATTCCTGTTTTACTGATAAAATCAGCTCCCAATATTAACTCGGGTCCTAATTCGTCGCACACTAACATTGGAAAATACCACGTAAATTTTTTAATTTTTACTTTACATGTAATGATAAGTTTTATCATTAAGTTTTGTTTGTTAGCGGTTGAGCATTTAATATTTACAGATTGACTGCGTTTAACTAAATTATGTTTAAACAACTTATTGGCGAGGTCATGACTAATTAAACTTCGCGTTGATCCGGAATCAATTAAACCGAGGGTGGATGTTACACCAAGGTCTACTTGTACATAAGGTAATTGACACTTACTGAAATCACACTTATTAATAGCGTTACATTTATCGATAAATTTTTTTACATAGGGGTCTAGTTTTCTTTTGTTATTATTATTAATTTGTTTTATTTTATTAACTCTCAGGGGTTTACCTTTTTTTACGATGCTGCGGAAGACACAGGGTTTTGGATCTCCCTGCCTTACATGTTTTTTGGATAATGAGTTTTTTGGATTATACTGTTTCTTTTTACAGTTTCTACTGAGATGTCCGGATTTTCCGCAGTTATAGCATACATATTCTTTACGTTGGGTCTCACAGGTTTCCTGTCGCGGTTTAGCCTCCTTGGACTTACCATGGCCATAGGTTGATCTTCGAAATGGTTTTCTTTCTCGTAGACTTCTTGCGTCAGAGACTAAGGCTTGCATTTCTTTTCTATTTTGTGTAGTGGATACCGATGCATGTCTGTGCTGATCTGCGTACCACACATTGGAAGAGTGAATACTACATTGTTCAAAGTCCGCGAACGTAATGGGTCTACTTATTAGTGCTAAACGCGAGCGTTCATCAGGAGATAAGCCTACTAGGATAGTATCGACCAATTGTTTTTCAGTCCAGTCGACTTGTAGTATACGTGACGATTCACGGATGTCCGCAATATAGTGGGCCAGTCTTTCATGAGCTCCTTGTACCCGAAGTACAGTATTTCTTTTGATATCCTCATAAATTCCAGTGGGGATAAAATATTTGATTATTTTCGTGTGAAGTTCTTCTACTGGAAGACTCGAGTTTAATGTTTCTAGTACACGATCTCGTAATGGTGGTTTACATTTGGGTAATATTACTTGCAGTATTTGCCGATCGTTTAATTGTTGTAGATCTTTTATTTGCAGTAGGTATTTGATAAAAGTTAACAGTCTCGTTATACTTAACCCATCGGTGTAAGGAATTTCATTAATTATTTTCTCTACTGGGTGGGAAATCTTTCCGTAGAGGTCAACATTAAAATTTACGTTTTGTATTTCGTTCGAAGAATTAGTGGTTGCATTAGGATTAGCAATCGCATATTGACTAGTGCGAGTACGTTGAACGTTAGGGGGTGGGGGTTCTAACATAGTTAAGGTATTTAACTTTCTACTAGGTAATTGTTCAGGACTCAGTTGTATCTTAGATACGGTGGGTGATTCGGGGTTCGGGGTGGTGGGAGGGAGTTCTACAATAGGGGAATGACCAGGGGAGATATATAATTTTTGTAAGTCTTGATCAATTTCCTCCATTCTCGATTCATCTGACTTTCGTCTTAAATCGTTAATAATTATGGGTAATTGGCGTAATGCCTCGTCTGCAAATTTCTGCACATCGGCGGGGACTACGGTGACGTCGGGGCAGCTTAATAAATTATTTAATCGGCGGGTTAAATGTTCTATACGTTGAGTAACGCGCAAAAGTTCCGTAGGTGATTTCTTTTCCTTAAGGTTCTGAGATAATACTATCAGTTCCCTATATTTCGCATAACAGGTTTCTCGTTCGCCGTCATAATCGAGTTCACGCAATTTGTCTAACTGCGAGCTTGTCTCAGATCCGGATTGGCGTAATGATTTTCGTAATTCAGACACGGTTACATTCACGTGTTTTAGACCTCGTAAAAGTGCTTCGTAGCATAGCTCATCTTTTACTAATAAATCAGGATTAAATTCAGCCATTTTCGTAAAGTGGCTAGAACTAATTATTCTACTATTTGTATTTACTACTATACAACGCTATATCATTTTACACAATCATAACAATATAAATAAATCGTATTCTTACACATTTATTAATAAACAATTAAAATGAGATGACAAAGGTTGTCATTTTACATAGGTAGAGAGAGAGAAATCACACACATGTTTACAGATGCGTACGGCAAAAGGGGGAATCCGCGGCAACGACACACAGGAAAGGACACGCTACTTATAACAATAGAGCTAACACAGAGGGTGAAGTGATAGTTTAATTCCGCGATGGGGGAGTCTCACAATGACAATATACACACTTACAGGAGCGGACAAGAAATCAACCGGTCTGATATTGTTTACAAACAGACGTGTTGTTGAATGAGCTTTTGACAAGCACATACCTGATGTTATATCGAATACACGGGGCGTCTTTAGTCAATATTATGTTCATTGCTATATCTAAATTATAATTAAAATTACCTATTTACAAAACTATAATAATAACTAGTATCGTTTAATTTTATTTAAAATTTTAGACACATTTAAAGTACATGAGTCAATAAATCAACAGATTATGGTCTGGGTTAATAGGCACAATTACTGCTTAATAACACAAGTCACAAAAAATTTTTTTTGGTTTTTAATTAGCAGCAAATTTTTAACTAATTAGCAGAGTGGCGCAATTTATAACCTCTTCTCATGAGTTATAACAGAGGGAACCCAAAGTAATTGGTTCGGCCAATTACTTCAGGCTGCCTTATTCGGGACGAGCTGAAATTTAAACAGAACAACACACAGTAAAATACAAAAGGAATCAGGGAAGGGAAAACTGTTGATTTATGTACTCAGTATATGTGTGTAACAAGAAGATTTCCCTTTATTAAACATTTAAAATAAAACAAGTGACATTTACTCAAAACAGATTTCATTTCATTATTAATTAAATTATGTAATTGTTTAAATTGCTTAATATAGACTGTGGGATCACAACAAATTATATTTAGCTTTTCCCCGGATCCGGGTAACCATTTGGTATTTAGTTTTTAAACTTTTAATTATATTCAATTCAAGATATTAGCTTGCAAGACTGTTACTTTTACTTTTACTTTTACTTTTAAGTTTCATTATTATTCCATTTGAAGAATGGTATTAATTATACTACTATACGTTAAAATCTAAACTGTTACAATTGCAAGAAGCCTGAATAGTTACAATTAAATTCTTAGATTTACATTCTTATATTCTTATAAAGTCAATCGTCTCTGAAAGTCTCTTTAAGAGAGTATTGTTTTACAATTACTATTATTATTATTCCTCGATAGACTGGCTATCGAGTCACCTTTAGTTTGGGATGTAGAAGTCTCCTCCATATGGTTACATCTTGGGAATCTTAAGAGCGTCGTCCTCGTCTAGGTCTGGTCTCAGTTGTTCACGGCTTAAACGTCTGCAGAATAGAGTGGGCCTTCTACACAGGTACTCGTTGATTCTCAGATGTCTCGAACTGCATTATCGGTCGGGTCTACTAGAGTTGTAATTCCGATGATTCATGTCTCCAGGCAGGATGTTGTGAAGAGTCGTCAATCGGAGAAGATAGCTGTTATAGTTATTAACACTCGTACTATTGGTTGTCACATATTTCTTCTTGTTACAACGTTTTTTAATTTTTCTTTTTCTTAACGTTACATATTACACTCTTTTGTAGCAGTTAGTAAAATACATAAGAATTAATCCAAACTAATAACCTATCACATAACATTTCAACAGAGCATTTCGCTCGTGCGTGTGCACTGCTTGGAGTCGTCATAGCGAGAGACTGATTTTTCGTCCGCTACCACTGGTACAGGACAATAGATAGTGGGGTGTTTATTCCGCGAGAATATAGTCCCGGTCTCTCTCTAAATAAAACTTTTTATTTATACAAACTATCGCTAGATAAAAATACATCATTTAAATTAGTTGTTTTCGTGACTATTTGTGTCTTCAGATTCTTTAATTATTAACATTATTTTTCTATATTATTTTAATTACAGAAGACTCGGTAAACATGTCGAGTCCGGTATCAACAGGTAGGCGCTTGATAACAAGCAAAGGGTTAAATGCGACAATAATAATTATTTACAATATGTCTTTTCTTTACCGTTTCTTTGCCCTTATTAATTACTACTTCCATTTACACTTAGTACCTACATGTTTTTTATTATCATTGTGAGATTTAAATGGTTAATTGTTCGCAACTTAAAAATTTTTTATTTCTTTATTTTTTTTTTATAATTGTCACAATTTAAATCGTCACATACTCCGCCTCTTAACCAACACCGACTCCGGAAAATTTGGTTAGATACGTACCGAGAGTATGCTTGGGGAGTACTGTGATAAATTTCTCTCACCCGTTTCTAGCTGTATGTAATTACTAACAGCATCGGTCGTTCTTGACTTGCTGATTCTTACTATCTATACATATACTTCATATTTTACACACTAATTCGATTACTACATAAAATTCACACACTATAAAAATATTTTCAACATTCTAAATTTTCTTAACTCTACTACTTATGACTACTACCGGATTTTTCTTTTTCTTGAGAGTTTCTCTAGTTATAGAATTTACTCTTTAATACTCCATTTTTTTTTTATTATTGGATGTCAGCTGACTTCTTGCTTTGCTCTACTTTCGATGAAGAGGATTCAAGGTTGATCAGGCCTCGTACCTACTTATACGACAAGGTAGCCAAAGGTTACTTAAGTACTTTTGCAGTTGAGTACTAAACATTGTCCTCACATTTATTTATTTAATTGGCACTCTACTATTTTCTTCTTCAAGATAATGTTTTATCTGTGAAATATGTGTCCTTCGCACATATTTGTGAGTAGAGGGTTCATACAGAGTTACAGTTACCGGAGTTAAGTATTTTTGAATTTGATAAGGACCGCACCATCTGTATGATAGCTTGGAAGTTGTCTTATCGACTGTACTACTCGTTGGGTGCGTTTTATACATAACTAAGTCTCCGATTAGGTACTTTACTTTATTATTATTATTCTTTTGCTCGTAATATTTCCTTGACTTCGCTACGTTTGTTCGTAAATTAGCACGCGCTTCATTCCATATTTTCCTAACATTTTTATCCCTAATTTCAAGGGGTAATAATTCATGTATTTTCCACTTTGTGGATAATGGGTGGTTAGGTTTATACTTGAACAACAATTCGAATGGGGTAGACTTATGTCCTTCATGATATGCCGAATTAAAGACGAATTGTATCCAGGATAGGTTCTGGTCCCACGAAGTATGGTCGTTAGCATGGTAGGCTATTAAAGCAGATTTTAGGTTTCGCAAATACCTCTCAGCTATATTACCTTGCGGACGATACTCTGTAGTGGTAATGTGGTCTATACCTAGTTTAAAACACATGTTCCTGAATTCCTTAGACTTAAACTGTGGTCCGTTGTCCGACACTAGATGGACTGGAATACCGAATTCTTTGAATAATCTATTCTGTAGAATGCTTACTGTTGTCGTAGCTAAAGCTCGCCGCATGGGGTACATCCAGACGAATTTACTAAAAGAATCTACGCAAATTAGTAACATTGTATTTCCTGATTTGGAACGTGGGTAGTGTCCAGAAAAGTCTAAATAAATTTTGGAGAATGGGGTAGCAGGAATCTCAGATATTAACTGACTTATTTGGCTGTTTCTCGCTGGTTTGCTGAGTGCACACAACTTACACCTTTTTACAAAGTTAGCAATCTCACTGTTCATATTTTCCCAGTGGTATTCTCTACGAATCCGATGTATGGTTTTATTTATTCCCATATGTGCTCCAATGGGGGAAGAGTGATAATATTCCATTAGCATAGGTTTAATAATATCCGGGGCGATGATTCGTGAATATTTTCCGTTCGCTATTCTACAACATAATACTTTCTTACTTAATAGGTATTTTTCTGACTTGTTTCCTTTTTCAAGTTGTTCGATAATCGGACTCAAGCGTGGGTCTTGTTGTTGATAATGGGCTAAATCCGTAAATGCAAGAGGAAATTCGGTAATTAACGTATTAATAATCGGTGTCTCTCTACTCTTGTTTTCGTAATTATTACTATTCGGCTGGAACATACGTAACAGGGTATCGGCAACTACGTTTTGGGTGCCTCTAATGTGTTGTACTTTGAACTTAAAACAATTTAATCTTAATACCCATCTTCCGATACGACCTAATTGTTTTGGGTGATTTAGTAGCCAGGATAAAGCTTGATTATCTGTTTCTAACAAAAACTCTTTATGTTCTAAAAATGGTTTGAACTTCTCAAACGCGAAAACGATAGCTAAGCATTCTAATTCGTAAGCAGAGTATTTCTTTTCTTGGTCAGTCAGGGTGCGTGAAGCGTAACTAATTGGTAAGCGAGAGTTATCTACTTCCTGATATATTACTGCACCTAGGGCGACACTTGAACTGTCTGTTTGCACAACAAACGGCTTAGTAAAATCGGCCAATTGTAGCACGGGGGGTGATATGATGCTTTCTTTTAAGATCTCAAATGCGGTTTGGTGTTGCTCATTCCACTCAAATTTTACTCCCTTCTTTCTCAAAGTATTTAGCGGTGCTGCAATTTCGGCTAGATGTGGAATATACTTGTGGAAATAATTTATCATTCCTAAAAATCGGGCAATTCCTTTTGCATCCCGTGGTGGTAAAAATTCTCTGATAGCACGGGTGCGCTCAGGGTCTATGCTTACCTTTCCGTTGGCTTTTACGATGTGACCTAAAAAGGAGAATTGTGTCACAGCAAAATTTACTTTACTGGGGTTTACAGTTAATCCAGCTTTCTCTAATCGGGATAGTACTTCACGTAAATGTTCAAGATGTTGTTCAATTGACTCACTGTAAATAACAATGTCATCTAGGTAGTGATACACATATTTAAACTTTATGTCATGAAATATTTTTCTAAAAATCTGCTACATACAGAACTACCTTGGGATATACCAAAGGGTACCCTTGTAAATTGGTATAGGTTGAAAGGGACGGCAAAAGCGGTGAAACGTTTCGATTCTTCCGAAAGGGGTATCTGATGAAATGCCTGATTCAAATCCATAATGGTAAAAATTTTTGCTTTCGTAAAATAATGAAAAGCACTGTGGATGTCGGGAAGTGGTATTGATTCAAATTCTATCCGTTTATTTAGTTGTCTATAGTCTACAACTAATCTATGTTTATCGTTGCTTTTGGGTACTAAAAACGCGGGGGATGAATAAGATGACGTAGAGGGTTCGATGACTCCTTGTTCTAACAGTTTATTAATTTGGTTCCTCATTACTTCCATTTTTGGCGGTGATAACTTGTATGGGGCTAAACGTATTATTTTATTATCGCTCAAATTTATCTTATACTCTATCAGGTCCGTCAGTCCTAACTTTGGGGTGAGGACATTGGAGAATTGATTTATTAACTTTTGTATGTTACGTCTATCGTTACTTTCCAGATGACCTAATTCACACTCGTGATGCTTTACATGTGAAGAAGTAGTGCTAGTACTTTCTCTGTTATTTGAATTATCCTCCAAGTTATATTTCCGTGAACGATCGAATCCAAAGTAAAATTTCTTATCATGAATATTTAGAATTATTCCTGTTTTACTGATAAAATCAGCTCCCAATATTAACTCGGGTCCTAATTCGTCGCACACTAACATTGGAAAATACCACGTAAATTTTTTAATTTTTACTTTACATGTAATGATAAGTTTTATCATTAAGTTTTGTTTGTTAGCGGTTGAGCATTTAATATTTACAGATTGACTGCGTTTAACTAAATTATGTTTAAATAACTTATTGGCGAGGTCATGACTAATTAAACTTCGCGTTGATCCGGAATCAATTAAACCGAGGGTGGATGTTACACCAAGGTCTACTTGTACATAAGGTAATTGACACTTACTGAAATCACACTTATTAATAGCGTTACATTTATCGATAAATTTTTTTACATAGGGGTCTAGTTTTCTTTTGTTATTATTATTAATTTGTTTTATTTTATTAACTCTCAGGGGTTACCTTTTTTTACGATGCTGCGGAAGACACAGGGTTTTGGATCTCCCTGCCTTACATGTTTTTTGGATAATGAGTTTTTTGGATTATACTGTTTCTTTTTACAGTTTCTACTGAGATGTCCGGATTTTCCGCAGTTATAGCATACATATTCTTTACGTTGGGTCTCACAGGTTTCCTGTCGCGGTTTAGCCTCCTTGGACTTACCATGGCCATAGGTTGATCTTCGAAATGGTTTTCTTTCTCGTAGACTTCTTGCGTCAGAGACTAAGGCTTGCATTTCTTTTCTATTTTGTGTAGTGGATACCGATGCATGTCTGTGCTGATCTGCGTACCACACATTGGAAGAGTGAATACTACATTGTTCAAAGTCCGCGAACGTAATGGGTCTACTTATTAGTGCTAAACGCGAGCGTTCATCAGGAGATAAGCCTACTAGGATAGTATCGACCAATTGTTTTTCAGTCCAGTCGACTTGTAGTATACGTGACGATTCACGGATGTCCGCAATATAGTGGGCCAGTCTTTCATGAGCTCCTTGTACCCGAAGTACAGTATTTCTTTTGATATCCTCATAAATTCCAGTGGGGATAAAATATTTGATTATTTTCGTGTGAAGTTCTTCTACTGGAAGACTCGAGTTTAATGTTTCTAGTACACGATCTCGTAATGGTGGTTTACATTTGGGTAATATTACTTGCAGTATTTGCCGATCGTTTAATTGTTGTAGATCTTTTATTTGCAGTAGGTATTTGATAAAAGTTAACAGTCTCGTTATACTTAACCCATCGGTGTAAGGAATTTCATTAATTATTTTCTCTACTGGGTGGGAAATCTTTCCGTAGAGGTCAACATTAAAATTTACGTTTTGTATTTCGTTCGAAGAATTAGTGGTTGCATTAGGATTAGCAATCGCATATTGACTAGTGCGAGTACGTTGAACGTTAGGGGGTGGGGGTTCTAACATAGTTAAGGTATTTAACTTTCTACTAGGTAATTGTTCAGGACTCAGTTGTATCTTAGATACGGTGGGTGATTCGGGGTTCGGGGTGGTGGGAGGGAGTTCTACAATAGGGGAATGACCAGGGGAGATATATAATTTTTGTAAGTCTTGCTCAATTTCCTCCATTCTCGATTCATCTGACTTTCGTCTTAAATCGTTAATAATTATGGGTAATTGGCGTAATGCCTCGTCTGCAAATTTCTGCACATCGGCGGGGACTACGGTGACGTCGGGGCAGCTTAATAAATTATTTAATCGGCGGGTTAAATGTTCTATACGTTGAGTAACGCGCAAAAGTTCCGTAGGTGATTTCTTTTCCTTAAGGTTCTGAGATAATACTATCAGTTCCCTATATTTCGCATAACAGGTTTCTCGTTCGCCGTCATAATCGAGTTCACGCAATTTGTCTAACTGCGAGCTTGTCTCAGATCCGGATTGGCGTAATGATTTTCGTAATTCAGACACGGTTACATTCACGTGTTTTAGACCTCGTAAAAGTGCTTCGTAGCATAGCTCATCTTTTACTAATAAATCAGGATTAAATTCAGCCATTTTCGTAAAGTGGCTAGAACTAATTATTCTACTATTTGTATTTACTACTATACAACGCTGTATCATTTTACACAATCATAACAATATAAATAAATCGTATTCTTACACATTTATTAATAAACAATTAAAATGAGATGACAAAGGTTGTCATTTTACATAGGTAGAGAGAGAGAAATCTCACACATGTTTACAGATGCGTACGGCAAAAGGGGGAATCCGCGGCAACGACACACAGGAAAGGACACGCTACTTATAACAATAGAGCTAACACAGAGGGTGAAGTGATAGTTTAATTCCGCGATGGGAGAGTCTCACAATGACAATATACACACTTACAGGAGCGGACAAGAAATCAACCGGTCTGATATTGTTTACAAACAGACGTGTTGTTGAATGAGCTTTTGACAAGCACATACCTGATGTTATATCGAATACACGGGGCGTCTTTAGTCAATATTATGTTCATTGCTATATCTAAATTATAATTAAAATTACCTATTTACAAAACTATAATAATAACTAGTATCGTTTAATTTTATTTAAAATTTTAGACACATTTAAAGTACATGAGTCAATAAATCAACAGATTATGGTCTGGGTTAATAGGCACAATTACTGCTTAATAACACAAGTCACAAAAATTTTTTTTGGTTTTTAATTAGCAGCAAATTTTTAACTAATTAGCAGAGTGGCGCAATTTATAACCTTTTCTCATGAGTTATAACAGAGGGAACCCAAAGTAATTGGTTCGGCCAATTACTTCAGGCTGCCTTATTCGGGACGAGCTGAAATTTAAACAGAACAACACACAGTAAAATACAAAAGGAATCAGGGAAGGGAAAACTGTTGATTTATGTACTCAGTATATGTGTGTAACAAGAAGATTTCCCTTTATTAAACATTTAAAATAAAACAAATGACATTTACTCAAAACAGATCCCATTTCATTATTAATTAAATTATGTAATTGTTTAAATTGCTTAATATAGACTGTGGGATCACAACAAATTATATTTAGCTTTTCCCCGGACCCGGGTAACCATTTGGTATTTAGTTTTTAAACTTTTAATTATATTCAATTCAAGATATTAGCTTGCAAGACTGTTACTTTTACTTTTACTTTTACTTTTAAGTTTCATTATTATTCCATTTGAAGAATGGTATTAATTATACTACTATACGTTAAAATCTAAACTGTTACAATTGCAAGAAGCCTGAATAGTTACAATTAAATTCTTAGATTTACATTCTTATATTCTTATAAAGTCAATCGTCTCTGAAAGTCTCTTTAAGAGAGTATTGTTTTACAATTACTATTATTATTATTCCTCGATAGACTGGCTATCGAGTCACCTTTAGTTTGGGATGTAGAAGTCTCCTCCATATGGTTACATCTTGGGAATCTTAAGAGCGTCGTCCTCGTCTAGGTCTGGTCTCAGTTGTTCACGGCTTAAACGTCTGCAGAATAGAGTGGGCCTTCTACACAGGTACTCGTTGATTCTCAGATGTCTCGAACTGCATTATCGGTCGGGTCTACTAGAGTTGTAATTCCGATGATTCATGTCTCCAGGCAGGATGTTGTGAAGAGTCGTCAATCGGAGAAGATAGCTGTTATAGTTATTAACACTCGTACTATTGGTTGTCACATATTTCTTCTTGTTACAACGTTTTTTAATTTTTCTTTTTCTTAACGTTACATATTACACTCTTTTGTAGCAGTTAGTAAAATACATAAGAATTAATCCAAACTAATAACCAATCACATAACATTTCAACAGAGCATTTCGCTCGTGCGTGTGCACTGCTTGGAGTCGTCATAGCGAGAGACTGATTTTTCGTCCGCTACCACTGGTACAGGACAATAGATAGTGGGGTGTTTATTCCGCGAGAATATAGTCCCGGTCTCTCTCTAAATAAAACTTTTTATTTATACAAACTATCGCTAGATAAAAATACATCATTTAAATTAGTTGTTTTCGTGACTATTTGTGTCTTCAGATTCTTTAATTATTAACATTATTTTTCTATATTATTTTAATTACAGAAGACTCGGTAAACATGTCGAGTCCGGTATCAACAGGTAGGCGCCTGATAACAAGCAAAGGGTTAAATGCGACAATAATAATTATTTACAATATGTCTTTTCTTTACCGTTTCTTTGCCCTTATTAATTACTACTTCCATTTACACTTAGTACCTACATGTTTTTTATTATCATTGTGAGATTTAAATGGTTAATTGTTCGCAACTTAAAAATTTTTTATTTCTTTATTTTTTTTTTATAATTGTCACAATTTAAATCGTCACATACTCCGCCTCTTAACCAACACCGACTCCGGAAAATTTGGTTAGATACGTACCGAGAGTATGCTTGGGGAGTACTGTGTTAAATTTCTCTCACCCGTTTCTAGCTGTATGTAATTACTAACAGCATCGGTCGTTCTTGACTTGCTGATTCTTACTATCTATACATATACTTCATATTTTACACACTAATTCGATTACTACATAAAATTCACACACTATAAAAATATTTTCAACATTCTAAATTTTCTTAACTCTACTACTTATGACTACTACCGGATTTTTCTTTTTCTTGAGAGTTTCTCTAGTTATAGAATTTACTCTTTAATTACTCCATTTTTTTTTTTTATTATTGGATGTCAGCTGACTTCTTGCTTTGCTCTACTTTCGATGAAGAGGATTCAAGGTTGATCAGGCCTCGTACCTACTTATACGACAAGGTAGCCAAAGGTTACTTAAGTACTTTTGCAGTTGAGTACTAAACATTGTCCTCACATTTATTTATTTAATTGGCACTCTACTATTTTCTTCTTCAAGATAATGTTTTATCTGTGAAATATGTGTCCTTCGCACATATTTGTGAGTAGAGGGTTCATACAGAGTTACAGTTACCGGAGTTAAGTATTTTTGAATTTGATAAGGACCGCACCATCTGTATGATAGCTTGGAAGTTGTCTTATCGACTGCACTACTCGTTGGGTGCGTTTTATACATAACTAAGTCTCCGATTAGGTACTTTACTTTATTATTATTATTCTTTTGCTCGTAATATTTCCTTGACTTCGCTAAGTTTGTTCGTAAATTAGCACGCGCTTCATTCCATATTTTCCTAACATTTTTATCCCTAATTTCAAGGGGTAATAATTCATGTATTTTCCACTTTGTGGATAATGGGTGGTTAGGTTTATACTTGAACAACAATTAGAATGGGGTAGACTTATGTCCTTCATGATATGCCGAATTAAAGGCGAATTGTATCCAGGATAGGTTCTGGTCCCACGAAGTATGGTCGTTAGCATGGTAGGCTATTAAAGCAGATTTTAGGTTTCGCAAATACCTCTCAGCTATATTACCTTGCGGACGATACTCTGTAGTGGTAATGTGGTCTATACCTAGTTTAAAACACATGTTCCTGAATTCCTTAGACTTAAACTGTGGTCCGTTGTCCGACACTAGATGGACTGGAATACCGAATTCTTTGAATAATCTATTCTGTAGAATGCTTACTGTTGTCGTAGCCAAAGCTCGCCGCATGGGGTACATCCAGACGAATTTACTAAAAGAATCTACGCAAATTAGTAACATTGTATTTCCTGATTTGGAACGTGGGTAGTGTCCAGAAAAGTCTAAATAAATTTTGGAGAATGGGGTAGCAGGAATCTCAGATATTAACTGACTTATTTGGCTGTTTCTCGCTGGTTTGCTGAGTGCACACAACTTACACCTTTTTACAAAGTTAGCAATCTCACTGTTCATATTTTCCCAGTGGTATTCTCTACGAATCCGATGTATGGTTTTATTTATTCCCATATGTGCTCCAATGGGGGAAGAGTGATAATATTCCATTAGCATAGGTTTAATAATATCCGGGGCGATGATTCGTGAATATTTTCCGTTCGCTATTCTACAACATAATACTTTCTTACTTAATAGGTATTTTTCTGACTTGTTTCCTTTTTCAAGTTGTTCGATAATCGGACTCAAGCGTGGGTCTTGTTGTTGATAATGGGCTAAATCCGTAAATGCAAGAGGAAATTCGGTAATTAACGTATTAATAATCGGTGTCTCTCTACTCTTGTTTTCGTAATTATTACTATTCGGCTGGAACATACGTAACAGGGTATCGGCAACTACGTTTTGGGTGCCTCTAATGTGTTGTACTTTGAACTTAAAACAATTTAATCTTAATACCCATCTTCCGATACGACCTAATTGTTTTGGGTGATTTAGTAGCCAGGATGAAGTTTGATTATCTGTTTCTAACAAAAACTCTTTATGTTCTAAAAATGGTTTGAACTTCTCAAACGCGAAAACGATAGCTAAGCATTCTAATTCGTAAGCAGAGTATTTCTTTTCTTGGTCAGTCAGGGTGCGTGAAGCGTAACTAATTGGTAAGCGAGAGTTATCTGCTTCCTGATATATTACTGCACCTAGGGCGACACTTGAACTGTCTGTTTGCACAACAAACGGCTTAGTAAAATCGGCCAATTGTAGCACGGGGGGTGATAGGATGCTTTCTTTTAAGATCTCAAATGCGGTTTGGTGTTGCTCATTCCACTCAAATTTTACTCCCTTCTTTCTCAAAGTATTTAGCGGTGCTGCAATTTCGGCTAGATGTGGAATATACTTGTGGAAATAATTTATCATTCCTAAAAATCGGGCAATTCCTTTTGCATCCCGTGGTGGTAAAAATTCTCTGATAGCACGGGTGCGCTCAGGGTCTATGCTTACCTTTCCGTTGGCTTTTACGATGTGACCTAAAAAGGAGAATTGTGTCACAGCAAAATTTACTTTACTGGGGTTTACAGTTAATCCAGCTTTCTCTAATCGGGATAGTACTTCACGTAAATGTTCAAGATGTTGTTCAATTGACTCACTGTAAATAACAATGTCATCTAGGTAGTGATACACATATTTAAACTTTATGTCATGAAATAATTTTTCTAACAATCTGCTACATACAGAACTACCTTGGGATATACCAAAGGGTACCCTTGTAAATTGGTATAGGTTGAAAGGGACGGCAAAAGCGGTGAAACGTTTCGATTCTTCCGAAAGGGGTATCTGATGAAATGCCTGATTCAAATCCATAATGGTAAAAATTTTTGCTTTTGTAAAATAATGAAAAGCACTGTGGATGTCGGGAAGTGGTATTGATTCAAATTCTATCCGTTTATTTAGTTGTCTATAGTCTACAACTAATCTATGTTTATCGTTGCTTTTGGGTACTAAAAACGCGGGGGATGAATAAGATGACGTAGAGGGTTCGATGACTCCTTGTTCTAACAGTTTATTAATTTGGTTCCTCATTACTTCCATTTTTGGCGGTGATAACTTGTATGGGGCTAAACGTATTATTTTATTATCGCTCAAATTTATCTTATACTCTATCAGGTCCGTCAGTCCTAACTTTGGGGTGAGGACATTGGAGAATTGATTTATTAACTTTTGTATGTTACGTCTATCGTTACTTTCCAGATGACCTAATTCACACTCGTGATGCTTTACATGTGAAGAAGTAGTGCTAGTACTTTCTCTGTTATTTGAATTATCCTCCAAGTTATATTTCCGTGAACGATCGAATCCAAAGTAAAATTTCTTATCATGAATATTTAGAATTATTCCTGTTTTACTGATAAAATCAGCTCCCAATATTAACTCGGGTCCTAATTCGTCGCACACTAACATTGGAAAATACCACGTAAATTTTTTAATTTTTACTTTACATGTAATGATAAGTTTTATCATTAAGTTTTGTTTGTTAGCGGTTGAGCATTTAATATTTACAGATTGACTGCGTTTAACTAAATTATGTTTAAATAACTTATTGGCGAGGTCATGACTAATTAAACTTCGCGTTGATCCGGAATCAATTAAACCGAGGGTGGATACACCAAGGTCTACTTGTACATAAGGTAATTGACACTTACTGAAATCACACTTATTAATAGCGTTACATTTATCGATAAATTTTTTTACATAGGGGTCTAGTTTATTTTTTTTTTATAATTGTCACAATTTAAATCGTCACAGATGGTTTCTGAACAAACAATGTAATTGAAAGTAAGAGAGAACAGACTTGCATAATTACTGATGATAATTCTAAAACAATAGTTAACTCTAAGGAAGAATGTAAAATACATTTAATTAAACAAATGTACCGTGCTAGCGGAAGTCTCCAAAGTAGTGGTTACACTCACACACAAATAAAACAAGTTAAAAAGGTAACACGATTGAAACAAATCACACGCGACAAGGGTACGCACAGTAAGTATCGATTGAACGATAATCATAAGGATAATCACAATAAATATAAAAACTACAGAGATTATCATAAACGGCGAATGAAAAAACAGTTGACAGCTGTTTATATAGGCTTCAAACGGACTGACCTTACACAATGCGTTAGTGACGAGAGAATTATGGAACGTACTGAGAGAGGAGAGAGAGGTTATTCGTCCCAGCTAAGAAACAAATTCATGCTGTACAAACAGGTGAGTTACACAATGACGTCAGATGAGCTCACAGTCGCTGTGTTACAATGGGACGTTAACACAATGAGGGTGCGAGACGGAAATAACTGTACATGTCGGCTAATATACGACAACGGCGACTACACGTCAAAATACAATGAATTTCCTGTTGACGGACCCAATGGAATTGTTATAATAGTGAGGGCTGGAAATCAAACGACACCGCACTCAATGCTCTATAGAAATGAATAATTATTTTTAAAAGAAAAATATTACTGTTAATTATTATTAATAAGAAAAGGAGTTAATTAATAAGAATAATATGTGTAAAAAGATTAAAGAATTTATAATAGAAAGAATGTTATGTTGTAAGAAATGGTAAGGAATGTTATTATTGATGTGTTATTAATATGAAGAAATAATTAGAATGAGAAATCAATGTTAATTGTCAGAATGGCTGATCAAGCGAAATCTTCATACCTTAGCGATAGTGAAAGTCAAGGGCAGAGATTATTTAGAGCTCCAATTACTACGATTAAAACATCGAGTAGAGTTGTTTAAACTTTGTACTTGTTTATCAGCTGTACGCGGTGTGCTGCCGCAATGCGGCACGAGCGGATGACGTTACGCGCTTATCAAACGCTGCCGCCGGTCATCTCAGCCGTCGGCAGACAAGTTTAGTTTAGTTTCGAACAAGGCTCCTAGCGCATCTCTCGTAAAACACTTCTCTTCCAGCCGCGGCTTCTGGACATTTTTTAAATATGTATTCATAAGATTCAATTTAATTCAGATTACCTGCGTCCATCTACAATGGACCACGATTTCGTTCAAAATTAATTTTCGGGCGTTATTGCCTCAAATGCATCCGCACGTGCCGATCATAACCAATACTTTAAAATTACAATAAACGAATGTCAAATATTCGTAATACAGTCCACTTCTTTCTAATATACAACCAGCCTTTCCTGCTTAGCGTCTTTGGAATAATTCGCGATTCATCAAGAGCTTCCAAACCGCAACATTTTTGGTCCTCCGGGCCGGATCTCATATTTTTGGGCCCAAAAACGACATCATTTTTGGTCCCACCGGGCAGGATTTCTTATTTTTGGCCCAAAAACGAAAACGTTTTTGGTCACCACGGGACGGATTTCTCATGTTTGGGTCCACAAGCGACAGCATTTCTTTATACGCATCATTTCTGGACCAACCGATCTGAATTTAGTCACGCCCTACGGGCATCATTCTCGTCCTGAGCGACACCATTGTTGTGAATCACATCGCAGTCATCTCGACAAGATTCGGCCAAGCAGTAGACCAGAGACGACGGGACACGGCAGGACAGCATTTGCGAGGTCATCAAAAAAGATTCCACAGCTTTAATTCATGGAGGGTACAACATGAGGCGTCATCTGACCAGCAGAGACAGGAGGTGCAACAGCTCCTAACAGGATCGAACAACGGGATCGAAGCCAGCTTCATCACGAATGGATCGACGGCCACGTGACTATAAACTTTTTACTTATATTTGATGTTTAATAATATTTCACTTTAGTGGTTATTTCTTAACACATTTGTATAAACAAACACCGTCATTACACAATACAGCTTAATAAATGGTTGGCAGCTCATTGTCAGTTAAAACTTTAAAGATAAAGATATATTTTGTTACCATTTAAATTCATAATTTTAATAATTTAATTGCCAACAAAGCTTGATTAATAAGAGAGAGTAAGTTTATGTTCTAAACAACGATCGCTAGCTACCGAAACGTATTCAAATTCATTCAAACTTAAGTTTATGGTTCACATGCTCTATGCTCAACTTCTTTCAAGATATTTTCCTTTTTTCTCTTAAATTGTAATAATGGCCGATGTAAGGGCTCTAATAAAAAAACGAGGCACAATTAAAGCCTCAATATCACGAGTAAATACTTTCGCGGATAACTTCGATTTGTTAACCAGCGATCCTCATGCGCTGAAAATAAAACTGCGTCATTTGATGGAATTATCCACCAAATATGATGAGATTCAGTCACAAATCGAAGCTGAGGAAGCGGACGTTGCTTTAACGAGTGATAGAGTACAAACGGAGGACGATCTTTGTAATATAGAATGTAAATTGCAACACCTGCTGGAGCAAGCTGAGCATATGAACCAAAAACCAGTAATTAATGCTGAAAGTAAACAGCCTAAAACACCCCCCAATTGGAACCAATAAAATTACCACGGTTTGCGGGTAGTATTGTTGAGTGGCAACATTATTACCATATTTTTCTTGAATTAATTCACGTCAGAGCAGATCTGACGGATATACAGAAACTTCACTATTTGCACTCGTCATTACATGGCGAGGCGCTTAACGTAATAAAATCGTTGCCAATCACTCATGAGAATTACGCGGTGGCTATCGATCTGTTGAGGAATAGATATGACAGTAAGCTAATTGTTTCCGCCCATCATGTAGGGAATGTCCTGGACGTACCATTAGTTCAACAAGAATCCCAAGTCAGCATATCAAAATTTATTGATGAAATCTCTGCCAATATAAACGCTTTAAATAATCTCAAACTGCCAGTCAACACGTTCGAAATTATTGTCGTAAATTATTTAGCCAAAAAACTTGATAATTACACTTTCCGTTTGTGGAAAGAGAGTTTGTCGGAGCATAAATTCCCTGATTTTAATAATTTTATGAATTTTCTAAATTCACGAAGAAAATTACTGCAAAATCTCGATAACGCGACTACCCCAACGAGCAGGTTGAACAAGAGCGATAAGTCTCCTTATCGCAAGGCAGTTAAACAGGTAAGCGCTCCAAAGGGCGCATTCCATTCTCATATCAGAAACAATTTATGTAGGCTGTGTAACGGTGAACATAGAATCATCGACTGCCTACAATTTACATCGCTGTCTATCCCTGACAGAAAAAACGTGTTAATAAAAAACAAACTTTGCCTAAACTGCCTCCGTTCGGGACACGAAAGCTCAAAATGTCCCTCAAAATTCTCATGCAAAAAATGTTCTAGGCGTCACCACACCATGATTCATGTCCCCAACAGGGACGTAACTTCTGTTAACAACCAATGTTCACTGAAATCACAGACCAATAAATCGGTATTGTTATCTACCGCCGTCTGTATGACCGCTAATAAGGTCGGTAAAAAATTTCCCGTTAGGATATTACTGGATTCCGGTTCTCAAGCGAACTTTTGCACAATGGATTTCGCCCGCAGAATGGGCCTCCAATTGGTTAAATCGCAACTGCCCATCACGGGTATAAACAACTCGCTTTCCCAGGCTGCCTTCAGTACTAATGTAAGGCTACATTCACGCTATAAACCCTTCACGTTAAACGTGCATTGGTACGGTATTACCAATAGTATAACTAATAATTTACCGGCGGAGTCGTTCAATCTTGCCTCTTTGAATTTACCCAAGCGCATATTCTTGGCTGATCCTCACCTACATTGCTCGGCGCAAGTCGATATATTACTCGGCGCTCAATATTTTCTCCAACTAATTGAACCTATGAAATTTACGCGCGGACCACACTTTCCTATAATTCAGGAAACCAAGTTAGGATTTATTTTGGCCGGTGACTTACCCTTCAACGTCGATATAACTAAAACAGTTTCGTCCTTTATGGTCTGCAAGGATGACAATCAGATTTCCTCGCAACTAAAGGAATTTTGGAAGTTGGAGGAAATCTCTAGTCGCGAAGCCCGATCTGAGGACTCGCCGTGTGAAAAACATTTCGTGGAAAACACTAGCCGTAACCGCGATGGGAGATTCGTGGTATCCCTGCCCCGCAGATCCGATAAATTTCATTTGGGAGATTCTCTCCGCGGAGCCATCCGCAGATTCCAATCGTTAGAGTTCAAGTTCAAGCAGAACCCTATCCTTTATAAGGATTATAGCGAGTTCATGAGTGACTACTTGAAACTTGGCCACATGTCGCCGCTTAATGACTACGATTTGTCGCTTGACAGGTCAGAGATTTTTTATCTGCCCCATCACGCAGTTTTCAAGGACTCTAGCTTAACCACTAAATTGCGCGTGGTATTTGACGCCTCCGCTAAAACCACAAATAATTTGTCCCCCAACGATACTTTAATGGTCGGTCCTGCGATCCAGCAGGATCTGTTTTCGATAATGGTTCGGTTCCGTACCCACCGATACGTACTTATTGCGGACATAGAAAAGATGTATCGCCAGATCATTGTTAATCCTAAGGATTCAAACCTGCAACGCATCGTTTGGCGTGATGCGCCGCATAAGGAATTGCGACATTACGCTTTAAGGACGGTTACATATGGCACTGCTAGTGCCTCCTTCCTTGCTACACGTTGTCTGGCTCAAATAGCCTACGAAAATAAATCCGACTACCCTACAGCTTCTAGGGCCATAGCAAATGACTTTTACGTAGACGATCTCATAACGGGTTCGGATGATCCTAACGGCTTAGCTGAAATGAAATGCGAGATCGTGAAGTTGCTGAGTAGGTATGGTTTTACGTTGCATAAGTGGTTCTCTAACCACCATAGGATTATGACCCTTCGCGCCCAAGTAACCCGTGACTTCAGCAAAGGTCAAAACGTGCGTACATTGGGAATCCAATGGAACGTTGAAAAGGATAACTTTTTATACACCGTCAGGGGTGATGATAATTTGACAGTGTTTAACAAGAGAAGCGTGTTGTCGGTCATCGCCGGGATCTATGATCCATTAGGTCTGATCGCTCCCATCACATTTTACTGCAAGCATTTCGTGCAACAGTTGTGGTTGGCGGGCACAGATTGGGACGAACCCCTATCTGGGTCATTAGCCAATCAATGGTTGGAATTATACGCTCAATTAGTCTCCGACACTCATTTTGAGATTACGAGGTCGGTTAAGAGGTCGAACAATTACCCAATTAGTTCATTACAGCTGCACGGATTCGCCGACGCTTCGGCTAAAGGTTACGCGTGTTGCATTTATGTGCGGGCGGTCTATTCGAACGGCGCCATATCATCAAACTTGCTGTGTGCTAAATCTAGGGTCGCGTCGCTGAAACAGATAACGCTACCACGTCTTGAGCTTTGTGCTTGTTTATTGCTGGCGCAATTAACGTCCAAGGTTTTAAACGCCATCAATTACAATTTTGACGGACTATATCTCTATTCGGACTCGATGATAGCGTTGTATTGGATACATCAACAATCTTCCCGCTGGAAGGTATTTGTGGCCAACCGTGTCGCGGAAATTCAGCGTCTTGTTAGCAGCAGGGGAACTTGGCGTCATGTAGTATCAAATGACAACCCTGCCGACATTTTATCGCGCGGTTGCCTCCCTCGTAGTTTGCAATGTCATACTCAATGGTGGCATGGTCCGTCCTGGTTAGCGCATGTGTCAGCATCATGGCCAGTCAGCGCGTTCGACATTAATACTCCCTGTACTTTTTCCGACATTGAGGAGGAACGTCGCAAGCAGGTTCAAACCTCACTAGTTGCCACGTCCTCAACAGATAGTTATGTTGAAAATTGTTCATCACTTACGAGGCTTATTCGCGTCTTCGCATATTGCCGTCGATTTTTTCGCAATTCTAGGCTCGCGGTTGTTGACCGAGACACGTCCTTTTTGTCGGCTCAAGAATTGTCTGACACGCTCTTGATTTTTGTCCGGCAATCTCAGCAGTTGCATTTCGGCGTAGAAGTTATGGAACTTGAGGCACACCGGTGCCTTCCTCGCAGTAGTAAAATTCTTGCTCTCAACCCATTCCTGGATGAATCGGGCATTTTAAGAGTGGGTGGACGCTTGCAATTCTCCCCACTTAGCTACGAGAGTAAACACCAAATAATTTTGCACCCGCACTCTCATCTCACGAGATTAATAATTGAATACGAACACATCCGTTTGTTGCACGCTGGAGTGCAATCAACTCAAGCTTCCCTTAGGCGAAAATATTGGATTATACACGACAAATCCTATATCCGCTCAGTGATACATAAGTGTGTCACTTGTTTTCGTTTCCGGGCTAAAGGCGCGAATCAACTACTAGGTCAGTTACCCCCTTCTAGGGTCACGCCTTCAAGGCCATTTTCACAGTCGGCCGTGGACTACGCCGGTCCTCTACTTTTGCGCCATGGCGGGCAGCGCTCTAAGTCCACGACCAAGGCATACATCGCGCTATTCATATGCATGTGTACTAGGGCCATCCATTTAGAATTGGTGTCGGATCTCACTTCCAACGCCTTTATAGCGGCTTTAAGAAGGTTCATCTCGCGCAGAGGTATTCCCGCGCAGATATTTTCGGATAGTGGTACGAATTTTCGTCGTGCCAACCATACTTTACATGATTGGTACAAATTTTTAACCTCCAAGGAAGTTGAGCAATCTTCTCTGGAGTTTTGCGGTCTCCACGGTATCAAATGGTCCTTTATCCCCCCTTCAGCCCCTCATTTCGGTGGTTTGTGTGAAAGTGGTGTAAGGAGTGTTAAATTTCATTTACGTCGCGTAATAGGCGGTACGATCTTGAATTTTGAGGAATATTCTACTCTTCTTTCTCAAATTGAGGCTTGCCTTAATTCACGCCCGTTATGCGCGGTGTCCGACGATGCTAGAGACCCTGAACCCTTAACTCCTGCTCATTTTTTGGTCGGTGCTCCACTGACGGCACTTCCGGAACCCGACTATAACCAAAGCAATAATAGTCATTTGGGCAGATGGCTTCTGCTCCAAAAATTTACGCAGACCATCTGGAAACGGTGGTCTAGGGATTATCTGCACCAGCTGCAGCAGCGCAATAAATGGCGCACCCCGTTAAGGAATTTGAATGTCGGACAGCTTGTCCTCATTTTGAATGACAATTCCCCCCCTCTAGAATGGAAGCGTGGGGTAATTACCAATGTTTTTCCGGGTCAAGATTCCTTAGTACGCGTCGCAGAAGTTCGCACCGCGCTAGGTATCTTACGCCGACCCATCCACAAATTATGCCCCCTTCCGGTGGCCACAAACTAATCGTATGCGTGCCATATGACACTTACGAGGTGTGTGTGTGTGTGTGTGTGTGTGTGTGAGAGTGCGTGCGTGTCACATTGCCTGGATTACGCCCGGGACATTCCCCGGGCGAGCATACAAGTCAATTGTATCATAAACATTGTAAGTATCATAATCATTGTAATATTGTTTATGTGCCGCTAGCTATTACTGCAACAGTGACTGTGTTTCATATGTACTATCAATTATTATGGATGTTGTGTATTGTCATATGTTTATATAATTTAAGTTCTGAGAACTACAAGTATTACTTATAGTGTCAATCATTCTACGTGTGTATTGTATTTTTCAATGTCATGTACCATTGAACTTTGATATGACTATGATAACATTATGTTTCTATTATTTCTATTACTATATATGAAGCAGTGATCAAGATGGTTTCTCTTATATAATTTAAGGTTGTTATTTACGTTTGTCAAGGTTTAAATATATGTATTTCTTATCCACATGTTATGCTTCAAGAGAGATCATGTTTAGTTATGTAAAGGCTCGTTTTTATCATGATTTTTTATTTTTTGTACCTTTTCTAGCACAGAAATTGTTTTGTTTTGACTTAAGCTTTGTGCTAGCTTAATGAATTTTGTTTTCTACAAATTTTATGTTAGAAGTGAGTTTCTTTAATCAGAGAGTCAATTTTATGTATAAGCCTTTAAGTGTACTATGTATTGTTTATATATATATACATTGATAATCTTTGTAATATACTGTTCCCAGTTAATGTTTAATGTACAAAATCGTCCCGATTTTGGCAGGCAGTATGTTTAAACTTTGTACTTGTTTATCAGCTGTACGCGGTGTGCTGCCGCAATGCGGCACGAGCGGATGACGTCACGCGCTTATCAAACGCTGCCGCCGGTCATCTCAGCCGTCGGCAGACAAGTTTAGTTTAGTTTCGAACAAGGCTCCGAGCGCATCTCTCGTAAAACACTTCTCTTCCAGCCGCGGCTTCTGGACATTTTTTAAATATGTATTCATAAGATTCAAATAATTCAGATTACCTGCGTCCATCTACAATGGACCACGATTTCGTTCAAAATTAATTTTCGGGCGTTATTGCCTCAAATGCATCCGCACGTGCCGATCATAACCAATACTTTAAAATTACAATAAACGAATGTCAAATATTCGTAATACAGTCCACTTCTTTCTAATATACAACCAGCCTTTCCTGCTTAGCGTCTTTGGAATAACTCGCGATTCATCAAGAGCTTCCAAACCGCAACAAGAGTTAAGCACATAAAGTCTGGATATAGACGTGTTTCTAAGGTAGTCATCTGTAGCCGATAAGGACTCGCTACGAAGCTAACGAAAAAGGTGTATTTCAGAAAGTAATGGTAAGGATGAAGAAAATTATTAGCGATCAGAAAGGTAATAGTAAAGAAATGTAATAATAGAAGGTAACGAAGGTTAATGTATTGTATAAGATTAATTTTTTTTTTTTCGGCAGGGCAGGTGAAAATCTCTATAGACACACTGGAGCCCCGTAGCTCCAGGTAGTGTGGGACTCTAACCCACTAAAACACCTCCCTTTGCAACAACTGAGCGAGCCCAACAAGTTGCTTTTCTTTAATATTACAGTTACGGTTTATGGGGTAGAAGCCCACTGGCTGTTCCCCAGATTGAGATTATTGCCTTTCTCTCTTTTAGAGTTTTACAGATTTAAATGCACTAGTGTGTCACCAAATCTTGGGACTTCAATCTTTTAAGCCTTCTTAACGTGTGCGGAGCTTCTTCCACCATGCAAAGCATTTCTGGATTTATATGAGTCTGAATTCTCCTGTCATGGTTAACTGCATATTTTGTTACGATTTCACTGACATATTCTACTTTGAGATCTTTGTGCAGATTGTCATTCCTAATATACCAGGGGGCATCAACGATACTCCTAAGTACTTTGTTTTGAAAAGTTTGGATCATTTGAATGTTAGGTTTCTTCGTGCATCCCCAGAGTTGTACACCATAAGTCCACACAGGTCTCAGCACTTGTTTATACAACAGCAATTTGTTTTCAACTGTTAGTTGTGAATTCCTACCTAACAGCCAGTACAATTTCCTGAATTTTATGTTGAGTTCCTCTTTCTTTTTTTTTCACATGCTCCTTCCATTTAAGTTTTGCGTCCAGAGTCATACCCAAATACTTAGCAGTGTTAGAGTATGGCACTTCTTGTTCATTAATGTAGATCTTTTGTATTTCTATTTTTCTGTTGGTAAAATTGGTGTGTATTGATTTCATTTCATTAAGTTTGATCCTCCAGCGTCGAGTCCAATCCCATACCTCTGCGATTGAAGTTTGCAGTTTATTGGCCGCTGTCTCGGCATCATTACCTACCCCCAGAACAGCAGTATCATCCGCAAAAGTTGCAACGGTTGTTTCCTCACTGTTTGGTAAATCTCTCGTGTATAACAAATACAAAATTGGACCCAATACGCTCCCTTGGGGAACTCCCGCAGATATTTTCTTTAAAGTTGAATATTCATGCTTCACCCTAAAGTATCTTTCTGAGATGTAAGACTTTAGTATCAGATAGAATTCCTCTGGGAGATCGCTATGTACTGTAACTTGTACTCAACCCCATGATGCCAGACCTCATCAAAAGCTTGCGCTACATCCAGGAAGACGGCTGAGCAAATGTTCTTTCCTTCAAGAGCCTTTTCAATAAATGGGTGATTCTTTGTACCTGGTCAATAGTGGAATGCTTTTCTCTGAATCCGAATTAATGATCCGGCAACAGGGTTCTTTCCTCTAACAAAGGCTTTAATCTCTTCAAAAACAGTTTTTCAAATAGTTTTGAGATCACCGGTAGCAGGGAGATTGGCCTGTAGGACTTTTTATCTGTTGGTGCTTTGTCAGGTTTTAGAATCATGATAACCTCAGCCACCTTCCACAGACTAGGCACATACTTCAGCCTGAAGGCAGCGTTGATCAAATGGAGTAGTTTTCTCATGGCTTTTCCAGGCAGTTCCTTTAGTATTTGGCCTGTTATCAGGTCAAAACCCGGGGCTTTTTTTGCGCTTAGATTGCTCTTAATTTCTTCTCTCAATTCCTGTAGCGTTATTTTCTGTATGTTTTTCCTATCTACTTTCGGCTCAAAGTTAGTGTTTTCCTCTGCTGTTTGTCTAGGTAACGGCTGGAAGATTCCTCAAGGTGTCTGGCAAAGAGAACGGCTTTCTCTGCCGCACTTTTCGCCCAAGTCCCGTCTTCCCGGCTGATGGGCGACTGATGGGTTTTCGGCCTTTTCAGTCCTTTAGTACTCTTCCAAAGTGAATAGTCTGTATCCTTCTGAGCTGTTAGCTTGCTTAAATACTTTCCAATCCCCTCATTTTTAACCTTTTTTATCAGTTCCTTCAGCTCATTACAGAGCAAGTTCAAGGCTCTTTTATTTTCTGGTGTGCGAACTCGCTGCCAGGTTTTCCTGGCCTTCCTGTTTTTCCTGACAAGTTCATTCACCTCTGGAGGAGGGCAGATTATTCTCTGTTTCAGTTTTCTGTTGATCTGGGGAGTGCTTTCCCATGCTGCTTTCTGAATATTAGTATTAAATCTCTCGACTTCTTCATCTAACTGGTAAATACCATTCAAAGGGACATGAAGGTCTATCCTTTCATCCAGTAGTTGCCTGCATAGGGTCCAATTCGTCTTGTTACTCGAAAGCTGGCACGGGTATGACCGAGAAATAACCTCATCATTTATTGTCATGACAACCGGTGAATGGTCCGATGAGAGATCCTCACAGTTTTTAACATCTATGTACCTGCTGGATAATCCTTTAACAACGTAAAAGTCAATCAAATCAGGTAATTTGTTGCCATCTGCAGGCCAATAAGTTGGGGTAGCGCTTGAGTGAAAATCAAGTTTTACTTCAATCCCAGCTTTGTATAGTTCCCTGCCTTTGGTGGTCAGTAAAAGATTAATGTAAGAAATGTTAATGTATTGTATAAGTAATGTTCATGTTAAGAAAAGAGTTAAGAAACGAAGGTAAGAATGTATGTGTAAGGAAATGTAAAATTACAGATTGAAGAATGGCATAATATGTTAAGATGCAAAATGTTTACCAGTGCAAGAATGCAAACTCGTGTAGGAAGTGCGACACGTAAAAAAAAAATAAATAGGTCGATGGGACCAGATTAAAGGAGAACGATGAAAAAAAAAATGTTTAGCTACGTATGAATAATGAGAAGAGAAAGTAAGAGTGGGACAAGGCCACTGAACCAGTACAAGGTCAACGCACCGATCAGCTGTATAATGGGTGGTGAATATTGCATACCACCACGGTGAACGTTAGACTGACTTACTCATTATTATGTGTTTGTTTTACCGATGTATAAACTTATATTAAGTTAATATAACATGATTATATTTGTCTAGAACAAATAGACAAAAATTTAATAAATAAATATTTATTAAATTTTTTTTCTCATGCAGAGGAATAATGCAACGATACAGCCATACGCTGTATTAGGCAATAATTTAAATAAATATAAATTTTGTATAATTTGTATAAGTTACGAGTAAATGGACAGGTCTGAGATTGCAAAAATATTTCATTGTTAGATTAGGGGAGAAATTAACCTGTTTCGACAAGCAGTGAACACCTGCTCAATTGTATGTGTGTTACCTGTGTATCTTGTGTGTGTTAGTGATGCAGGCAAAGACAGGAATCTCAGGAACCCGCCCCAAGTAATTAAATAAATAATTATTTTAATTCACTGAGCAAAAACTAATTAGTGTATGACCAATCCAAAGGCACCAAAGTGTGTGTAAAATTTATAGTTATCCCCAGTGAAAAGATGACGTTAATAGAACACGTTATGCGAAGACAGTGCAAAATAAACGTGCTAAAAAATACGCAAATTACCCTAAGACGCTCAAATTAAAATAGTGAGTGCTTAATCGAATTAGCTATGATTTGTGCTATCTCGATTCCGTGCAAGACATTGCTATTTGCTAATAATTGCAAATAGCCTAGATGAAAAGGTTCAGGAGTGAGGGCTGTCACGAGATATGCAGGTATCGACAGGACGATTTTGGAGCCGACTGGCGCGGAATCTTGAGTGGGTTCGTCCAAAACCCCTTCTCTTCATTTCAAGACACAGTTGCAGTCGGACATGCTGTCCGTCGGCAAAACAGTTTATTTTTATTCTATTACAAGTCGCAGTAAAAAAAGAAATAACGTTCGTTAAATTCACGACAACATTACGGAAAAAGTAAATACCGCAACAGTAAGTCTACCAAGAGTATATACGGGAAAGCTGCTGTAAGAGCGACGCTGGACTCTAGACGTATCCAGGAACATGCTGCTGTAGAGCGACGCTGGACTCTAGACGTATCCAGGAACATGCTGCCGTAGAACGACGCTGGACTCTAGACGTATCCAGGAACACATGCTACTGTAGAACGACGCTGGACTCTAGATGTATCCAGGACCACGCCAGGACAAGAGGAATGGAAAACTAACTCTGGACAACGCTGGACCCCGGACAACAGTCGTAAGATCATCAGAAATCGAAGTGACATGCGTAATGTATTTTAAATGATTTGTAAAAAAAGAGCTCATAAAGACGAATTCAAAAGACAGTAAATTAAAACAAAGAAAAGTTTATACTTAGTAATAATATGTTAAAATGTAAATAAATGTTTAATCGTAAGAATGAGCGATCGCATATATATATATATATATATATATATATTGTAACGTAACAACATTGCATAAGTGGCATAATATTATATTGTATGTGTACAAATTTACATGTAATTTATGTTTGTGATGCCCCACGTTGGAAGCGACATATTTATGATCTCGATAACAAATTGCAAATTTAATATAATTTAAATTTGTGGAGCCCCACGATCTTGGAGCGCCAAATTTATGCAACGTTACATATACATAAAATAGGCGTGACCGGTCTCATGTTCAAGATTGACAAATTACGTAACAATATAACATTTAAATTGGGTTTCAGGTGTATCTGCAATAAGAACTCTATGTAACTTGAAACGGTAATTAAAATTTATTTGATGCTATTAAAAAATGTGCATATGGCACTGACTTCGATTTAAAACATTCGTTATTATTTGTTGTTATGCCGTAAGGCTTATGCTATATACATCCTTACTGACTAAATATTCTATTCTACTAATTATTGTATAAAAGAAAAATTCATTTTCAGACTACTCAGTCAATTAATGTGTCTCAAAATATCAATATTTAAATCTCTTTTTCTATATTGTAATGTACTCAAAATTATTAATAGTTATTGAATTTATCTTTTGTTTCTCTGTACTGTTTTCTCAAATACTAATTGTTTTCATTTAAATGCTTTGTAATCATTTTATATCATATTAATTTGAGCTCTTGTTACGTTAATCGTATTTCTAAAACATCTATGATTTTAATTCTACTTTACAAGAAACGTTGCCCTTACTTTTAAATAAAATAGAAATGTCTTTAATTGTCTTTGAGTTCTTTGTATGATTAAGATATAAATAAGTTGTTTATCAACTTATTGTCGTCAATCATACTCGATCATTTTTTGATCCATCGGTATTCGTCCTCGTCTCGCCACCAGCGTCGGCTGTCTCTCTTCTCCTCTTGTCCAGCGTCGTATCTCTCTCTCTCTCTGGAACACTCCTCTTGTCCAGCGTCGTATCTCTCTCTGGAACTCTCCTCTTGTCCAGCGTCATATCACTCTCTTGTCTAGTGTCGAATCATTCTCTGGAACTCTCCTCGTGCTGTTTCTGATGTTAATGGATCTTCTTAAGTAGTGCTGTTATTAATTAAAATGATTGTCTTTACAGCTTAGTTACATATTTGACGTAACTGGCAAATTTAAACTGTTTACAAAAAAAAATAAATACGCCGTGCTGACGGGCATAAGCTCCCGCTGCACCGTGGATGATTCAATAAAGAGAACCACTGTAGCTTGCGTGTCCTATTTATACCCATGTCTTGGTCGACACCTGCAGTGGTACGAAATCGACATGTTAGAAACTGTCTCTGGATTCAGTTCCCCCACTCTTTGTCAAATTCGCTATTTTTTATATTTCTGCGAATTGCAGAGTCCTGTAAGTAAACTCTTATACTTATCTTATAACTATTTTTACAACACATGTTCACTGTAATTTTGGACATTGCAACTTAACCCTTTCGATTTGTACACAGTTATTTCACTATTACACTCGTACGGTGTGTCACATTCGCGTGGTTTTCGTACACAGCATTTAGTAAATTTTATTACATTTTATTGTGGTTTTGGATTTTAATTCTTAATTATAGTTTATGAATAATTACGGAAAAACTGTAATTGTGCAATTATTCATCTTGGGGTGGCAAACTCGCCTGCAGAGACCTGCGTTCACACACACTAGCAAATTACTGGTGTACACACTTTCAGTTACATTTGTGTGTGTGTGCACGTCGATTCAGGTCGAAACACCTGTTCATATTTTTGTCTGAGTCAAGCTTGCAATCCCTAACATGCTTATTTCTAATATATTATTAATTATTTACAGTTTATTAGGTAAATTTAAATTTTTATATTCCATGCTCAGTACATCACTTATTTGTACTGTCGCATTATTCCTCTGCTTGGTAACAAAAAAAAATTTAATAAATTTATTTATTATAATTGTTTTTTATTTATTATTATTATTTCCAAAAAAAAATGTAACAAATAATAAAGAATAATATTCGTCATTTCACCCTTAGTTGGAGTGTATATAAATGTCTTACCTCCCCTCTTCGTACGCTCACTGCTCGTGACCTTGTAGTAGGGTGGCTTCAACAAACAGCTGATCTGACTGGTTTCATTGACCTCGTTGTTTTCATGTGTAGACCTTGATAAATGACGTTGCGTGGAATTTACCAATTTCTTTCTTCTGTATCTCATCATATACGCTGAAAGTGTTCTGTCCTACTCGCTGTCTTAACGTATACGGTCCATTATAAAGTCTGAAGAATTTCTTCGCCGTATTATCACTCCGTTTTCCCACTGGATTTGCTCTGAGTAGTATACTTTCTCCCACGTTGAATTGTTGTAGCTTGTGAGTTAGATTAAATCTCTCTACTCTCTTGTTACTCCTTTCTATTATCCGTTGCCTTGCGTATCCAATTTTCACACTTATTGGTACAGGTACATTTTGGTTATTAGGTTTGTTTATATACTTAGTCCAAAATCTGCTTGGCTTCTTATCTTCTTCTAATTCCATTGGAGTGTATCCTGTTGCTTCACTATAATTTTCATTAATGGCTTTTTTAAGAAATGGTAAATATTCTGCCCATTTATTGTGTTGATCATGGCAATATATTCGTAAATATTTACCTAATTCTTTGTTAACTCTCTCAGCAAGGTTTCCTTGAGGATGTCTTATGGATGTGAGTACTGGTTGTATTCCATTTTCCCTTAACGTCCTCTCCCATTTTTCACTTTGGAATTGTACACCTTGATCACTGAGTACCTTCTTCAATTTTTCCATATAACGGAATATATTTCTGCAGTAGTATCTTTAGAACAACTTTGGTTGTGGGTCGCATAATTGGGTACAGTCGGACTGCCTTGGAAAACACATCGATACATACCAATATGTGCTTCACACCTCGACTTGACCGTGGTAATGGTCCCAGAAAATCCACTGCAATTAGCTCTCCTTTGTTCTCCTTCTGTATACTCTGCATTCCTACATATGTGTGTAAATTCGGTCCTTAATTTTACATTATCTTACTCATACATTCTTACCTTCGCTTCTAATCTTCCGTAGCTCTTTTCTTAACATGACATTACTTTATCTAATACATTACTTATACAATACATTAACATTCATTACCTTTTATTACATTTCTTTAACATTACCTTTCTGATCGCTACTACTTCCTTGAAATACACTTCCGTAACAGAATACTCTTTTAGCTTGTAGTGTGTCGCATGATCGGTTACAGAGGAACTGTCTTGGAAAACAACGATATTTTTCTCGAAGTCCTTAATCCTAAGTATTCTCTGCCCTTATGACTTTTCACTCTCGCTTTCTTCTGTGTCCTTGTATCTTCAATAAGTGTTCGCTTGATCAGTCGTTCTAACAATTATGGCAATTATTGCTCATCTTAATCATTTCTTCATATTTATAACATATCAATAATAACATTCCTTACCATCACTAATACATTTCTTAATTATACTCTCTTATATTATTATTAATAATTAATAGTAATATTATTTTTATCATTTAAAAATAATTATTTATTTTCGGGTATTGAGTTCGGTTCGGTGTGTCGTTAGAACTGACACCCCTCATTATAACAATTGGTTGTTGTACACAGGAAATTCATTGTGTTCACCCTCGTGTAAACAACGTCCGCGTTCCATTGTATTATCCCCTCGTTACCTTTCCGTTGCATAGCTGCGACGTTTGTGTGCGTACTTACCTTGTGAACGTTTGTTTTGATCGTATAAGTCACCTGTTTATAGTGCAACGTTTTCATTTTGCCTGCCGGCCACTTAAAATCTACCCTCTTTCTCTCGTTACAAATGCTTCGCTCTTTCTCAATTCTCTCGTCACTAGTTTGGTTGAGTGAACCGATGTGAATAGCTGTCGACGGTTTTTTCATTCGTCGTTTATGATAACCTCTGTAGTTTTCATACTTACAGTTATAATTATCGTTATTATAATTATCGTGCGTATATCTAACATCATATTTACCACAATTTTGCGTAGTGTTTCGTCTAGATAACTTACTACGTTTCTTGTTATACCTACAGTGATATTTATCTCCGTAAGTGTAGTGCCTTAAGTGTTTCACCTTATGTGACTTACTAGTGTGTGTGTCTCTCACAATAGGGATATCGCTATTAATAAGGTATGTTTTATTAACCTTTATTTGCTTCTCTTCCTTAATGTTAATTACTTTTTTATAATTATCATTAGTAATTACACATGTATTTTCAATTAGTATGAATTCTTCACATACTAGCTTTTCACATATTAGCTCCGTTTGTTTATTAATAATTCCACAGACATTTTCTGCGATCGTGTCAATACGTCTGTTTGTATTAACAATTTTTTCAGTTGACTGTGCATTACTGTCAATTATACTTTGTTTTATTTCAATATTATCAATTTTTAACTCTTCTAGACTCTCTGTAATTTTTATGGTGTCCTGTCTAAAATTTTCGGACTGTAGCTCTAATTTATTTTCTAAACTTTCTGTTTGTTTCTTATTAGATTCTTTTAATTCGTCTATTCTAGCATTTAAATTTTCTGTCTGTTTATTTAAATTTTCTGTCTGTTTTGTGCTTAATTCATCGACCCAGGCACGCATCATCATCTGGAATGCCTCGACGTCTAAATTTCCTGAAGTCGTCATGATGAAGTATTATTAAAAATATTTATTTAGTAGTAATTCTTTAACAATTATTATTGATAACCGTTCCCTACTTATTTATTTATTTCTTTATTTTTATTAATAGTTATTATTAATACTCATTACAGTTACACCTGTTACATAGACAAATAATATTATTCGTGGGCGCCAGCTGTGTGATTACACAACAATTAACATTACATTCAGTTACTGTTTAATATAAATAATAATTACATATTATACATTTTTCATTTAACACACTCTTTATCTTCTAGAGCAACCATTTAGCTACATAAAAATTTTAATAGTTAAATGATGGGGATCGGGCCATCGGGTTCATGGGCTACAATTTATGTAACAAATTTTTGTACCTAAATTTAGGCATGTCGTGCCCCACGTCCAGGGCGACAAATTTTATGTAACATTACAACGTTGCAAAAGTTTCATAATATTATATTGTATGTGTACAAATTTACATGTAATTTATGTTTGTGATGCCCCACGTTGGAAGCGACATATTTATGATCTCGATAACAAATTGCAAATTTAATATAATTTAAATTTGTGGAGCCCCACGATCTTGGAGCGCCAAATTTATGCAACGTTACATATACATAAAATAGGCGTGACCGGTCTCACGTTCAAGATTGACAAATTACGTAACAATATAACATTTAAATTGGGTTTCAGGTGTATCTGCAATAAGAACTCTATGTAACTTGAAACGGTAATTAAAATTTATTTGATACTATTAAAAAATGTGCACATGGCACTGACTTCGATTTAAAACATTCGTTATTATTTGTTGTTATGCCGTAAGGCTTAAGCTATATACATCCTTACTGACTAAATATTCTATTCTACTAATTATTGTATAAAAGAAAAATCTCATTTTCAGACTACTCAGTCAATTAATGTGTCTCAAAATATCAATATTTAAATATCTTTTTCTATATTGTAATGTACTCAAAATTATTAATAGTTATTGAATTTATCTTTTGTTTCTCAGTACTGTTTTCTCAAATACTAATTGTTTTCATTTAAATGCTTTGTAATCATTTTATATCATATTAATTTGAGCTCTTGTTACGTTAATCGTATTTCTAAAACATCTATGATTTTAATTCTACTTTACAAGAAACATTGCTCTTACTTTTAAATAAAATAGAAATGTCTTTAATTGTCTTTGAGTTCTTTGTATGATTAAGATATAAATAAGTTGTTTATCACCTTATTGTCGTCAATCATACTCGATCATTTTTTGATCCATCGGTATTCGTCCTCGTCTCGCCTCCAGCGTCGGCTGTCTCTCTTCTCCTCTTGTCCAGCGTCGCATCTCTCTCTCTCTCTGGAACACTCCTCTTGTCCAGCATCGTATCTCTCTCTGGAACTCTCCTCTTGTCCAGCGTCATATCACTCTCTTGTCTAGTGTCGAATCATTCTCTGGAACTCTCCTCGTGCTGTTTCTGATGTTAATGGATCTTCTTAAGTAGTGCTGTTATTAATTAAAATGATTGTCTTTACAGCTTAGTTACATATTTGTACGTAACTGGCAAATTTAAACTGTTTACAAAAAAAAATAGATACGCCGTGCTGACGGGCATAAGCTCCCGCTGCACCGTGGATGATTCAAGAAAGAGAACCACTGTAGCTTGCGTGTCCTATTTATACCCATGTCTTGGTCGACACCTGCAGTGGTACGAAATCGACATGTTAGAAACTGTCTCTGGATTCAGTTCCCCCACTCTTTGTCAAATTCGCTATTTTTTATATTTCTGCGAATTGCAGAGTCCTGTAAGTAAACTCTTATACTTATCTTATAACTATTTTTACAACACATGTTCACTGTAATTTTGGACATTGCAACTTAACCCTTTCGATTTGTACACAGTTATTTCACTATTACACTCGTACGGTGTGTCACTTTCGCGTGGTTTTCGTACACAGCATTTAGTAAATTTTATTACATTTTATTGTGGTTTTGGATTTTAATTCTTAATTATAGTTTATGAATAATTACGGAAAAACAGTAATTGTGCAATTATTCATCTTGGGGTGGCAAACTCGCCTGTAGAGACCTGCGTTCACACACACTAGCAAAATACTGGTGTACACACTTTCAGTTACATTTGTGTGTGTGTGCACGTCGATTCAGGTCGAAACACCTGTTCATATTTTTGTCTGAGTCAAGCTTGCAATCCCTAACATGCTTATTTCTAATATATTATTAATTATTTACAGTTTATTAGGTAAATTTAAATTTTTATATTCCATGCTCAGTACATCACTTATTTGTACTGTCGCATTATTCCTCTGCTGGTAACAAAAAAAAAATTTAATAAATTTATTTATTATAATTGTTTTTTATTTATTATTATTATTTGCAAAAAAAAATGTAACAAATAATAAAGAATAATATTCGTCATTTCACCCTTAATTGGAGTGTATATAAATGTCTTACCTCCCCTCTTCGTACGCTCACTGCTCGTGACCTTGTAGTAGGGTGGCTTCAACAAACAGCTGATCTGACTGGTTTCATTGACCTCGTTGTTTTCATGTGTAGAACTTGATAAATGACGTTGCGTGGAATTTACCAATTTCTTTCTTCTGTATCTCATCATATACGCTGAAAGTGTTCTGTCCTACTCGCTGTCTTAACGTATACGGTCCATTATAAAGTCTGAAGAATTTCTTCGCCGTATTATCACTCCGTTTTCCCACTGGATTTGCTCTGAGTAGTATACTTTCTCCCACGTTGAATTGTTGTAGCTTGTGAGTTAGTTTAGATCTCTCTACTCTCTTGTTACTCCTTTCTATTATCCGTTGCCTTGCGTAACCAATTTTCACACTTATTGGTACAGGTACATTTTGGTTATTAGGTTTGTTTATATACTTAGTCCAAAATCTGCTTGGCTTCTTATCTTCTTCTAATTCCATTGGAGTGTATCCTGTTGCTTCACTATAATTTTCATTAATGGCTTTTTTAAGAAATGGTAAATATTCTGCCCATTTATTGTGTTGATCATGGCAATATATTCGTAAATATTTACCTAATTCTTTGTTAACCCTCTCAGCAAGGTTTCCTTGAGGATGTCTTATGGATGTGAGTACTGGTTGTATTCCATTTTCCCTTAACGTCCTCTCCCATTTTTCACTTTGGAATTGTACACCTTGATCACTGAGTACCTTCTTCAATTTTTCCATATAACGGAATATATTTCTGCAGTAGTATCTTTAGAACAACTTTGGTTGTGGGTCGCATAATTGGGTACAGTCGGACTGCCTTGGAAAACACATCGATACATACCAATATGTGCTTCACACCTCGACTTGACCGTGGTAATGGTCCCAGAAAATCCACTGCAATTAGCTCTCCTTTGTTCTCCTTCTGTATACTCTGCATTCCTACATATGTGTGTAAATTCGGTCCTTAATTTTACATTATCTTACTCATACATTCTTACCTTCGCTTCTAATCTTCCTTAGCTCTTTTCTTAACATGACATTACTTTATCTAATACATTACTTATACAATACATTAACATTCATTACCTTTTATTACATTTCTTTAACATTACCTTTCTGATCGCTACTACTTCCTTGAAATACACTTCCGTAACACAATACTCTTTTAGCTTGTAGTGTGTCGCATGATCGGTTACAGAGGAACTGTCTTGGAAAACAACGATATTTTTCTCGAAGTCCTTAATCCTAAGTATTCTCTGCCCTTATGACTTTTCACTCTCGCTTTCTTCTGTGTCCTTGTATCTTCAATAAGTGTTCGCTTGATCAGTCGTTCTAACAATTATGGCAATTATTGCTCATCTTAATCATTTCTTCATATTTATAACATATCAATAATAACATTCCTTACCATCACTAATACATTTCTTAATTATACTCTCTTATATTATTATTAATAATTAATAGTAATATTATTTTTATCATTTAAAAATAATTATTTATTTTCGGGTATTGAGTTCGGTTCGGTGTGTCGTTAGAACTGACACCCCTCATTATAACAATTGGTTGTTTTACACAGGAAATTCATTGTGTTCACCCTCGTGTAAACAACGTCCGCGTTCCATTGTATTATCCCCTCGTTACCTTTCCGTTGCATAGCTGCGACGTTTGTGTGCGTACTTACCTTGTGAACGTTTGTTTTGATCGTATAAGTCACCTGTTTATAGTGCAACGTTTTCATTTTGCCTGCCGGCCACTTAAAATCTACCCTCTTTCTCTCGTTACAAATGCTTCGCTCTTTCTCAATTCTCTCGTCACTAGTTTGGTTGAGTGAACCGATGTGAATAGCTGTCGACGGTTTTTTCATTCGTCGTTTATGATAACCTCTGTAGTTTTCATACTTACAGTTATAATTATCGTTATTATAATTATCGTGCGTATATCTAACATCATATTTACCACAATTTTGCGTAGTGTTTCGTCTAGATAACTTACTACGTTTCTTGTTATACCTACAGTGATATTTATCTCCGTAAGTGTAGTGCCTTAAGTGTTTCACCTTATGTGACTTACTAGTGTGTGTGTCTCTCACAATAGGAATATCGCTATTAATAAGGTATGTTTTATTAACCTTTATTTGCTTCTCCTCCTTAAATGTTAATTACTTTTTTATAATTATCATTAGTAATTACACATGTATTTTCAATTAGTATGAATTCTTCACATACTAGCTTTTCACATATTAGCTCCGTTTGTTTATTAATTATTCCACAGACATTTTCTGCGATCGTGTCAATACGTCTGTTTGTATTAACAATTTTTTCAGTTGACTGTGCATTACTGTCAATTATACTTTTTTTTATTTCAATATTATCAATTTTTAACTCTTCTAGACTCTCTGTAATTTTTATGGTGTCCTGTCTAAAATTTTCGGACTGTAGCTCTAATTTATTTTCTAAACTTTCTGTTTGTTTCTTATTAGATTCTTTTAATTCGTCTATTCTAGCATTTAAATTTTTTGTCTGTTTATTTAAATTTTCTGTCTGTTTTGTGCTTAATTCATCGACCCAGGCACGCATCATCATCTGGAATGCCTCGACGTCTAAATTTCCTGAAGTCGTCATGATGAAGTATTATTAAAAATATTTATTTAGTAGTAATTCTTTAACAATTATTATTGATAACCGTTCCCTACTTATTTATTTATTTCTTTATTTTTATTAATAGTTATTATTAATACTCATTACAGTTACACCTGTTACATAGACAAATAATATTATTCGTGGGCGCCAGCTGTGTGATTACACAACAATTAACATTACATTCAGTTACTGTTTAATATAAATAATAATTACATATTATACATTTTTCATTTAACACACTCTTTATCTTTTAGAGCAACCATTTAGCTACATAAAAATTTTAATAGTTAAATGATGGGGATCGGGCCATCGGGTTCATGGGCTACAATTTATGTAACAAATTTTTGTACCTAAATTTAGGCATGTCGTGCCCCACGTCCAGGGCGACAAATTTTATGTAACATTACAACGTTGCAAAAGTTTCATAATATTATATTGTATGTGTACAAATTTACATGTAATTTATGTTTGTGATGCCCCACGTTGGAAGCGACATATTTATGATCTCGATAACAAATTGCAAATTTAATATAATTTAAATTTGTGGAGCCCCACGATCTTGGAGCGCCAAATTTATGCAACGTTACATATACATAAAATAGGCGTGACCGGTCTCACGTTCAAGATTGACAAATTACGTAACAATATAACATTTAAATTGGGTTTCAGGTGTATCTGCAATAAGAACTCTATGTAACTTGAAACGGTAATTAAAATTTATTTGATACTATTAAAAAATGTGCACATGGCACTGACTTCGATTTAAAACATTCGTTATTATTTGTTGTTATGCCGTAAGGCTTAAGCTATATACATCCTTACTGACTAAATATTCTATTCTACTAATTATTGTATAAAAGAAAAATCTCATTTTCAGACTACTCAGTCAATTAATGTGTCTCAAAATATCAATATTTAAATATCTTTTTCTATATTGTAATGTACTCAAAATTATTAATAGTTATTGAATTTATCTTTTGTTTCTCAGTACTGTTTTCTCAAATACTAATTGTTTTCATTTAAATGCTTTGTAATCATTTTATATCATATTAATTTGAGCTCTTGTTACGTTAATCGTATTTCTAAAACATCTATGATTTTAATTCTACTTTACAAGAAACATTGCTCTTACTTTTAAATAAAATAGAAATGTCTTTAATTGTCTTTGAGTTCTTTGTATGATTAAGATATAAATAAGTTGTTTATCACCTTATTGTCGTCAATCATACTCGATCATTTTTTGATCCATCGGTATTCGTCCTCGTCTCGCCTCCAGCGTCGGCTGTCTCTCTTCTCCTCTTGTCCAGCGTCGCATCTCTCTCTCTCTCTGGAACACTCCTCTTGTCCAGCATCGTATCTCTCTCTGGAACTCTCCTCTTGTCCAGCGTCATATCACTCTCTTGTCTAGTGTCGAATCATTCTCTGGAACTCTCCTCGTGCTGTTTCTGATGTTAATGGATCTTCTTAAGTAGTGCTGTTATTAATTAAAATGATTGTCTTTACAGCTTAGTTACATATTTGTACGTAACTGGCAAATTTAAACTGTTTACAAAAAAAAATAGATACGCCGTGCTGACGGGCATAAGCTCCCGCTGCACCGTGGATGATTCAAGAAAGAGAACCACTGTAGCTTGCGTGTCCTATTTATACCCATGTCTTGGTCGACACCTGCAGTGGTACGAAATCGACATGTTAGAAACTGTCTCTGGATTCAGTTCCCCCACTCTTTGTCAAATTCGCTATTTTTTATATTTCTGCGAATTGCAGAGTCCTGTAAGTAAACTCTTATACTTATCTTATAACTATTTTTACAACACATGTTCACTGTAATTTTGGACATTGCAACTTAACCCTTTCGATTTGTACACAGTTATTTCACTATTACACTCGTACGGTGTGTCACTTTCGCGTGGTTTTCGTACACAGCATTTAGTAAATTTTATTACATTTTATTGTGGTTTTGGATTTTAATTCTTAATTATAGTTTATGAATAATTACGGAAAAACAGTAATTGTGCAATTATTCATCTTGGGGTGGCAAACTCGCCTGTAGAGACCTGCGTTCACACACACTAGCAAAATACTGGTGTACACACTTTCAGTTACATTTGTGTGTGTGTGCACGTCGATTCAGGTCGAAACACCTGTTCATATTTTTGTCTGAGTCAAGCTTGCAATCCCTAACATGCTTATTTCTAATATATTATTAATTATTTACAGTTTATTAGGTAAATTTAAATTTTTATATTCCATGCTCAGTACATCACTTATTTGTACTGTCGCATTATTCCTCTGCTGGTAACAAAAAAAAAATTTAATAAATTTATTTATTATAATTGTTTTTTATTTATTATTATTATTTGCAAAAAAAAATGTAACAAATAATAAAGAATAATATTCGTCATTTCACCCTTAATTGGAGTGTATATAAATGTCTTACCTCCCCTCTTCGTACGCTCACTGCTCGTGACCTTGTAGTAGGGTGGCTTCAACAAACAGCTGATCTGACTGGTTTCATTGACCTCGTTGTTTTCATGTGTAGAACTTGATAAATGACGTTGCGTGGAATTTACCAATTTCTTTCTTCTGTATCTCATCATATACGCTGAAAGTGTTCTGTCCTACTCGCTGTCTTAACGTATACGGTCCATTATAAAGTCTGAAGAATTTCTTCGCCGTATTATCACTCCGTTTTCCCACTGGATTTGCTCTGAGTAGTATACTTTCTCCCACGTTGAATTGTTGTAGCTTGTGAGTTAGTTTAGATCTCTCTACTCTCTTGTTACTCCTTTCTATTATCCGTTGCCTTGCGTATCCAATTTTCACACTTATTGGTACAGGTACATTTTGGTTATTAGGTTTGTTTATATACTTAGTCCAAAATCTGCTTGGCTTCTTATCTTCTTCTAATTCCATTGGAGTGTATCCTGTTGCTTCACTATAATTTTCATTAATGGCTTTTTTAAGAAATGGTAAATATTCTGCCCATTTATTGTGTTGATCATGGCAATATATTCGTAAATATTTACCTAATTCTTTGTTAACTCTCTCAGCAAGGTTTCCTTGAGGATGTCTTATGGATGTGAGTACTGGTTGTATTCCATTTTCCCTTAACGTCCTCTCCCATTTTTCACTTTGGAATTGTACACCTTGATCACTGAGTACCTTCTTCAATTTTTCCATATAACGGAATATATTTCTGCAGTAGTATCTTTAGAACAACTTTGGTTGTGGGTCGCATAATTGGGTACAGTCGGACTGCCTTGGAAAACACATCGATACATACCAATATGTGCTTCACACCTCGACTTGACCGTGGTAATGGTCCCAGAAAATCCACTGCAATTAGCTCTCCTTTGTTCTCCTTCTGTATACTCTGCATTCCTACATATGTGTGTAAATTCGGTCCTTAATTTTACATTATCTTACTCATACATTCTTACCTTCGCTTCTAATCTTCCTTAGCTCTTTTCTTAACATGACATTACTTTATCTAATACATTACTTATACAATACATTAACATTCATTACCTTTTATTACATTTCTTTAACATTACCTTTCTGATCGCTACTACTTCCTTGAAATACACTTCCGTAACACAATACTCTTTTAGCTTGTAGTGTGTCGCATGATCGGTTACAGAGGAACTGTCTTGGAAAACAACGATATTTTTCTCGAAGTCCTTAATCCTAAGTATTCTCTGCCCTTATGACTTTTCACTCTCGCTTTCTTCTGTGTCCTTGTATCTTCAATAAGTGTTCGCTTGATCAGTCGTTCTAACAATTATGGCAATTATTGCTCATCTTAATCATTTCTTCATATTTATAACATATCAATAATAACATTCCTTACCATCACTAATACATTTCTTAATTATACTCTCTTATATTATTATTAATAATTAATAGTAATATTATTTTTATCATTTAAAAATAATTATTTATTTTCGGGTATTGAGTTCGGTTCGGTGTGTCGTTAGAACTGACACCCCTCATTATAACAATTGGTTGTTTTACACAGGAAATTCATTGTGTTCACCCTCGTGTAAACAACGTCCGCGTTCCATTGTATTATCCCCTCGTTACCTTTCCGTTGCATAGCTGCGACGTTTGTGTGCGTACTTACCTTGTGAACGTTTGTTTTGATCGTATAAGTCACCTGTTTATAGTGCAACGTTTTCATTTTGCCTGCCGGCCACTTAAAATCTACCCTCTTTCTCTCGTTACAAATGCTTCGCTCTTTCTCAATTCTCTCGTCACTAGTTTGGTTGAGTGAACCGATGTGAATAGCTGTCGACGGTTTTTTCATTCGTCGTTTATGATAACCTCTGTAGTTTTCATACTTACAGTTATAATTATCGTTATTATAATTATCGTGCGTATATCTAACATCATATTTACCACAATTTTGCGTAGTGTTTCGTCTAGATAACTTACTACGTTTCTTGTTATACCTACAGTGATATTTATCTCCGTAAGTGTAGTGCCTTAAGTGTTTCACCTTATGTGACTTACTAGTGTGTGTGTCTCTCACAATAGGAATATCGCTATTAATAAGGTATGTTTTATTAACCTTTATTTGCTTCTCCTCCTTAAATGTTAATTACTTTTTTATAATTATCATTAGTAATTACACATGTATTTTCAATTAGTATGAATTCTTCACATACTAGCTTTTCACATATTAGCTCCGTTTGTTTATTAATTATTCCACAGACATTTTCTGCGATCGTGTCAATACGTCTGTTTGTATTAACAATTTTTTCAGTTGACTGTGCATTACTGTCAATTATACTTTTTTTTATTTCAATATTATCAATTTTTAACTCTTCTAGACTCTCTGTAATTTTTATGGTGTCCTGTCTAAAATTTTCGGACTGTAGCTCTAATTTATTTTCTAAACTTTCTGTTTGTTTCTTATTAGATTCTTTTAATTCGTCTATTCTAGCATTTAAATTTTTTGTCTGTTTATTTAAATTTTCTGTCTGTTTTGTGCTTAATTCATCGACCCAGGCACGCATCATCATCTGGAATGCCTCGACGTCTAAATTTCCTGAAGTCGTCATGATGAAGTATTATTAAAAATATTTATTTAGTAGTAATTCTTTAACAATTATTATTGATAACCGTTCCCTACTTATTTATTTATTTCTTTATTTTTATTAATAGTTATTATTAATACTCATTACAGTTACACCTGTTACATAGACAAATAATATTATTCGTGGGCGCCAGCTGTGTGATTACACAACAATTAACATTACATTCAGTTACTGTTTAATATAAATAATAATTACATATTATACATTTTTCATTTAACACACTCTTTATCTTTTAGAGCAACCATTTAGCTACATAAAAATTTTAATAGTTAAATGATGGGGATCGGGCCATCGGGTTCATGGGCTACAATTTATGTAACAAATTTTTGTACCTAAATTTAGGCATGTCGTGCCCCACGTCCAGGGCGACAAATTTTATGTAACATTACAACGTTGCAAAAGTTTCATAATATTATATTGTATGTGTACAAATTTACATGTAATTTATGTTTGTGATGCCCCACGTTGGAAGCGACATATTTATGATCTCGATAACAAATTGCAAATTTAATATAATTTAAATTTGTGGAGCCCCACGATCTTGGAGCGCCAAATTTATGCAACGTTACATATACATAAAATAGGCGTGACCGGTCTCACGTTCAAGATTGACAAATTACGTAACAATATAACATTTAAATTGGGTTTCAGGTGTATCTGCAATAAGAACTCTATGTAACTTGAAACGGTAATTAAAATTTATTTGATACTATTAAAAAATGTGCACATGGCACTGACTTCGATTTAAAACATTCGTTATTATTTGTTGTTATGCCGTAAGGCTTAAGCTATATACATCCTTACTGACTAAATATTCTATTCTACTAATTATTGTATAAAAGAAAAATCTCATTTTCAGACTACTCAGTCAATTAATGTGTCTCAAAATATCAATATTTAAATATCTTTTTCTATATTGTAATGTACTCAAAATTATTAATAGTTATTGAATTTATCTTTTGTTTCTCAGTACTGTTTTCTCAAATACTAATTGTTTTCATTTAAATGCTTTGTAATCATTTTATATCATATTAATTTGAGCTCTTGTTACGTTAATCGTATTTCTAAAACATCTATGATTTTAATTCTACTTTACAAGAAACATTGCTCTTACTTTTAAATAAAATAGAAATGTCTTTAATTGTCTTTGAGTTCTTTGTATGATTAAGATATAAATAAGTTGTTTATCACCTTATTGTCGTCAATCATACTCGATCATTTTTTGATCCATCGGTATTCGTCCTCGTCTCGCCTCCAGCGTCGGCTGTCTCTCTTCTCCTCTTGTCCAGCGTCGCATCTCTCTCTCTCTCTGGAACACTCCTCTTGTCCAGCATCGTATCTCTCTCTGGAACTCTCCTCTTGTCCAGCGTCATATCACTCTCTTGTCTAGTGTCGAATCATTCTCTGGAACTCTCCTCGTGCTGTTTCTGATGTTAATGGATCTTCTTAAGTAGTGCTGTTATTAATTAAAATGATTGTCTTTACAGCTTAGTTACATATTTGTACGTAACTGGCAAATTTAAACTGTTTACAAAAAAAAATAGATACGCCGTGCTGACGGGCATAAGCTCCCGCTGCACCGTGGATGATTCAAGAAAGAGAACCACTGTAGCTTGCGTGTCCTATTTATACCCATGTCTTGGTCGACACCTGCAGTGGTACGAAATCGACATGTTAGAAACTGTCTCTGGATTCAGTTCCCCCACTCTTTGTCAAATTCGCTATTTTTTATATTTCTGCGAATTGCAGAGTCCTGTAAGTAAACTCTTATACTTATCTTATAACTATTTTTACAACACATGTTCACTGTAATTTTGGACATTGCAACTTAACCCTTTCGATTTGTACACAGTTATTTCACTATTACACTCGTACGGTGTGTCACTTTCGCGTGGTTTTCGTACACAGCATTTAGTAAATTTTATTACATTTTATTGTGGTTTTGGATTTTAATTCTTAATTATAGTTTATGAATAATTACGGAAAAACAGTAATTGTGCAATTATTCATCTTGGGGTGGCAAACTCGCCTGTAGAGACCTGCGTTCACACACACTAGCAAAATACTGGTGTACACACTTTCAGTTACATTTGTGTGTGTGTGCACGTCGATTCAGGTCGAAACACCTGTTCATATTTTTGTCTGAGTCAAGCTTGCAATCCCTAACATGCTTATTTCTAATATATTATTAATTATTTACAGTTTATTAGGTAAATTTAAATTTTTATATTCCATGCTCAGTACATCACTTATTTGTACTGTCGCATTATTCCTCTGCTGGTAACAAAAAAAAAATTTAATAAATTTATTTATTATAATTGTTTTTTATTTATTATTATTATTTGCAAAAAAAAATGTAACAAATAATAAAGAATAATATTCGTCATTTCACCCTTAATTGGAGTGTATATAAATGTCTTACCTCCCCTCTTCGTACGCTCACTGCTCGTGACCTTGTAGTAGGGTGGCTTCAACAAACAGCTGATCTGACTGGTTTCATTGACCTCGTTGTTTTCATGTGTAGAACTTGATAAATGACGTTGCGTGGAATTTACCAATTTCTTTCTTCTGTATCTCATCATATACGCTGAAAGTGTTCTGTCCTACTCGCTGTCTTAACGTATACGGTCCATTATAAAGTCTGAAGAATTTCTTCGCCGTATTATCACTCCGTTTTCCCACTGGATTTGCTCTGAGTAGTATACTTTCTCCCACGTTGAATTGTTGTAGCTTGTGAGTTAGTTTAGATCTCTCTACTCTCTTGTTACTCCTTTCTATTATCCGTTGCCTTGCGTATCCAATTTTCACACTTATTGGTACAGGTACATTTTGGTTATTAGGTTTGTTTATATACTTAGTCCAAAATCTGCTTGGCTTCTTATCTTCTTCTAATTCCATTGGAGTGTATCCTGTTGCTTCACTATAATTTTCATTAATGGCTTTTTTAAGAAATGGTAAATATTCTGCCCATTTATTGTGTTGATCATGGCAATATATTCGTAAATATTTACCTAATTCTTTGTTAACTCTCTCAGCAAGGTTTCCTTGAGGATGTCTTATGGATGTGAGTACTGGTTGTATTCCATTTTCCCTTAACGTCCTCTCCCATTTTTCACTTTGGAATTGTACACCTTGATCACTGAGTACCTTCTTCAATTTTTCCATATAACGGAATATATTTCTGCAGTAGTATCTTTAGAACAACTTTGGTTGTGGGTCGCATAATTGGGTACAGTCGGACTGCCTTGGAAAACACATCGATACATACCAATATGTGCTTCACACCTCGACTTGACCGTGGTAATGGTCCCAGAAAATCCACTGCAATTAGCTCTCCTTTGTTCTCCTTCTGTATACTCTGCATTCCTACATATGTGTGTAAATTCGGTCCTTAATTTTACATTATCTTACTCATACATTCTTACCTTCGCTTCTAATCTTCCTTAGCTCTTTTCTTAACATGACATTACTTTATCTAATACATTACTTATACAATACATTAACATTCATTACCTTTTATTACATTTCTTTAACATTACCTTTCTGATCGCTACTACTTCCTTGAAATACACTTCCGTAACACAATACTCTTTTAGCTTGTAGTGTGTCGCATGATCGGTTACAGAGGAACTGTCTTGGAAAACAACGATATTTTTCTCGAAGTCCTTAATCCTAAGTATTCTCTGCCCTTATGACTTTTCACTCTCGCTTTCTTCTGTGTCCTTGTATCTTCAATAAGTGTTCGCTTGATCAGTCGTTCTAACAATTATGGCAATTATTGCTCATCTTAATCATTTCTTCATATTTATAACATATCAATAATAACATTCCTTACCATCACTAATACATTTCTTAATTATACTCTCTTATATTATTATTAATAATTAATAGTAATATTATTTTTATCATTTAAAAATAATTATTTATTTTCGGGTATTGAGTTCGGTTCGGTGTGTCGTTAGAACTGACACCCCTCATTATAACAATTGGTTGTTTTACACAGGAAATTCATTGTGTTCACCCTCGTGTAAACAACGTCCGCGTTCCATTGTATTATCCCCTCGTTACCTTTCCGTTGCATAGCTGCGACGTTTGTGTGCGTACTTACCTTGTGAACGTTTGTTTTGATCGTATAAGTCACCTGTTTATAGTGCAACGTTTTCATTTTGCCTGCCGGCCACTTAAAATCTACCCTCTTTCTCTCGTTACAAATGCTTCGCTCTTTCTCAATTCTCTCGTCACTAGTTTGGTTGAGTGAACCGATGTGAATAGCTGTCGACGGTTTTTTCATTCGTCGTTTATGATAACCTCTGTAGTTTTCATACTTACAGTTATAATTATCGTTATTATAATTATCGTGCGTATATCTAACATCATATTTACCACAATTTTGCGTAGTGTTTCGTCTAGATAACTTACTACGTTTCTTGTTATACCTACAGTGATATTTATCTCCGTAAGTGTAGTGCCTTAAGTGTTTCACCTTATGTGACTTACTAGTGTGTGTGTCTCTCACAATAGGAATATCGCTATTAATAAGGTATGTTTTATTAACCTTTATTTGCTTCTCCTCCTTAAATGTTAATTACTTTTTTATAATTATCATTAGTAATTACACATGTATTTTCAATTAGTATGAATTCTTCACATACTAGCTTTTCACATATTAGCTCCGTTTGTTTATTAATTATTCCACAGACATTTTCTGCGATCGTGTCAATACGTCTGTTTGTATTAACAATTTTTTCAGTTGACTGTGCATTACTGTCAATTATACTTTTTTTTATTTCAATATTATCAATTTTTAACTCTTCTAGACTATCTGTAATTTTTATGGTGTCCTGTCTAAAATTTTCGGACTGTAGCTCTAATTTATTTTCTAAACTTTCTGTTTGTTTCTTATTAGATTCTTTTAATTCGTCTATTCTAGCATTTAAATTTTTTGTCTGTTTATTTAAATTTTCTGTCTGTTTTGTGCTTAATTCATCGACCCAGGCACGCATCATCATCTGGAATGCCTCGACGTCTAAATTTCCTGAAGTCGTCATGATGAAGTATTATTAAAAATATTTATTTAGTAGTAATTCTTTAACAATTATTATTGATAACCGTTCCCTACTTATTTATTTATTTCTTTATTTTTATTAATAGTTATTATTAATACTCATTACAGTTACACCTGTTACATAGACAAATAATATTATTCGTGGGCGCCAGCTGTGTGATTACACAACAATTAACATTACATTCAGTTACTGTTTAATATAAATAATAATTACATATTATACATTTTTCATTTAACACACTCTTTATCTTTTAGAGCAACCATTTAGCTACATAAAAATTTTAATAGTTAAATGATGGGGATCGGGCCATCGGGTTCATGGGCTACAATTTATGTAACAAATTTTTGTACCTAAATTTAGGCATGTCGTGCCCCACGTCCAGGGCGACAAATTTTATGTAACATTACAACGTTGCAAAAGTTTCATAATATTATATTGTATGTGTACAAATTTACATGTAATTTATGTTTGTGATGCCCCACGTTGGAAGCGACATATTTATGATCTCGATAACAAATTGCAAATTTAATATAATTTAAATTTGTGGAGCCCCACGATCTTGGAGCGCCAAATTTATGCAACGTTACATATACATAAAATACGCGTGACCGGTCTCACGTTCAAGATTGACAAATTACGTAACAATATAACATTTAAATTGGGTTTCAGGTGTATCTGCAATAAGAACTCTATGTAACTTGAAACGGTAATTAAAATTTATTTGATACTATTAAAAAATGTGCACATGGCACTGACTTCGATTTAAAACATTCGTTATTATTTGTTGTTATGCCGTAAGGCTTAAGCTATATACATCCTTACTGACTAAATATTCTATTCTACTAATTATTGTATAAAAGAAAAATCTCATTTTCAGACTACTCAGTCAATTAATGTGTCTCAAAATATCAATATTTAAATATCTTTTTCTATATTGTAATGTACTCAAAATTATTAATAGTTATTCAATTTATCTTTTGTTTCTCAGTACTGTTTTCTCAAATACTAATTGTTTTCATTTAAATGCTTTGTAATCATTTTATATCATATTAATTTGAGCTCTTGTTACGTTAATCGTATTTCTAAAACATCTATGATTTTAATTCTACTTTACAAGAAACATTGCTCTTACTTTTAAATAAAATAGAAATGTCTTTAATTGTCTTTGAGTTCTTTGTATGATTAAGATATAAATAAGTTGTTTATCACCTTATTGTCGTCAATCATACTCGATCATTTTTTGATCCATCGGTATTCGTCCTCGTCTCGCCTCCAGCGTCGGCTGTCTCTCTTCTCCTCTTGTCCAGCGTCGCATCTCTCTCTCTCTCTGGAACACTCCTCTTGTCCAGCATCGTATCTCTCTCTGGAACTCTCCTCTTGTCCAGCGTCATATCACTCTCTTGTCTAGTGTCGAATCATTCTCTGGAACTCTCCTCGTGCTGTTTCTGATGTTAATGGATCTTCTTAAGTAGTGCTGTTATTAATTAAAATGATTGTCTTTACAGCTTAGTTACATATTTGTACGTAACTGGCAAATTTAAACTGTTTACAAAAAAAAATAGATACGCCGTGCTGACGGGCATAAGCTCCCGCTGCACCGTGGATGATTCAAGAAAGAGAACCACTGTAGCTTGCGTGTCCTATTTATACCCATGTCTTGGTCGACACCTGCAGTGGTACGAAATCGACATGTTAGAAACTGTCTCTGGATTCAGTTCCCCCACTCTTTGTCAAATTCGCTATTTTTTATATTTCTGCGAATTGCAGAGTCCTGTAAGTAAACTCTTATACTTATCTTATAACTATTTTTACAACACATGTTCACTGTAATTTTGGACATTGCAACTTAACCCTTTCGATTTGTACACAGTTATTTCACTATTACACTCGTACGGTGTGTCACTTTCGCGTGGTTTTCGTACACAGCATTTAGTAAATTTTATTACATTTTATTGTGGTTTTGGATTTTAATTCTTAATTATAGTTTATGAATAATTACGGAAAAACAGTAATTGTGCAATTATTCATCTTGGGGTGGCAAACTCGCCTGTAGAGACCTGCGTTCACACACACTAGCAAAATACTGGTGTACACACTTTCAGTTACATTTGTGTGTGTGTGCACGTCGATTCAGGTCGAAACACCTGTTCATATTTTTGTCTGAGTCAAGCTTGCAATCCCTAACATGCTTATTTCTAATATATTATTAATTATTTACAGTTTATTAGGTAAATTTAAATTTTTATATTCCATGCTCAGTACATCACTTATTTGTACTGTCGCATTATTCCTCTGCTGGTAACAAAAAAAAAATTTAATAAATTTATTTATTATAATTGTTTTTTATTTATTATTATTATTTGCAAAAAAAAATGTAACAAATAATAAAGAATAATATTCGTCATTTCACCCTTAATTGGAGTGTATATAAATGTCTTACCTCCCCTCTTCGTACGCTCACTGCTCGTGACCTTGTAGTAGGGTGGCTTCAACAAACAGCTGATCTGACTGGTTTCATTGACCTCGTTGTTTTCATGTGTAGAACTTGATAAATGACGTTGCGTGGAATTTACCAATTTCTTTCTTCTGTATCTCATCATATACGCTGAAAGTGTTCTGTCCTACTCGCTGTCTTAACGTATACGGTCCATTATAAAGTCTGAAGAATTTCTTCGCCGTATTATCACTCCGTTTTCCCACTGGATTTGCTCTGAGTAGTATACTTTCTCCCACGTTGAATTGTTGTAGCTTGTGAGTTAGTTTAGATCTCTCTACTCTCTTGTTACTCCTTTCTATTATCCGTTGCCTTGCGTATCCAATTTTCACACTTATTGGTACAGGTACATTTTGGTTATTAGGTTTGTTTATATACTTAGTCCAAAATCTGCTTGGCTTCTTATCTTCTTCTAATTCCATTGGAGTGTATCCTGTTGCTTCACTATAATTTTCATTAATGGCTTTTTTAAGAAATGGTAAATATTCTGCCCATTTATTGTGTTGATCATGGCAATATATTCGTAAATATTTACCTAATTCTTTGTTAACTCTCTCAGCAAGGTTTCCTTGAGGATGTCTTATGGATGTGAGTACTGGTTGTATTCCATTTTCCCTTAACGTCCTCTCCCATTTTTCACTTTGGAATTGTACACCTTGATCACTGAGTACCTTCTTCAATTTTTCCATATAACGGAATATATTTCTGCAGTAGTATCTTTAGAACAACTTTGGTTGTGGGTCGCATAATTGGGTACAGTCGGACTGCCTTGGAAAACACATCGATACATACCAATATGTGCTTCACACCTCGACTTGACCGTGGTAATGGTCCCAGAAAATCCACTGCAATTAGCTCTCCTTTGTTCTCCTTCTGTATACTCTGCATTCCTACATATGTGTGTAAATTCGGTCCTTAATTTTACATTATCTTACTCATACATTCTTACCTTCGCTTCTAATCTTCCTTAGCTCTTTTCTTAACATGACATTACTTTATCTAATACATTACTTATACAATACATTAACATTCATTACCTTTTATTACATTTCTTTAACATTACCTTTCTGATCGCTACTACTTCCTTGAAATACACTTCCGTAACACAATACTCTTTTAGCTTATAGTGTGTAGCATGATCGGTTACAGAGGAACTGTCTTGGAAAACAACGATATTTTTCTCGAAGTCCTTAATCCTAAGTATTCTCTGCCCTTATGACTTTTCACTCTCGCTTTCTTCTGTGTCCTTGTATCTTCAATAAGTGTTCGCTTGATCAGTCGTTCTAACAATTATGGCAATTATTGCTCATCTTAATCATTTCTTCATATTTATAACATATCAATAATAACATTCCTTACCATCACTAATACATTTCTTAATTATACTCTCTTATATTATTATTAATAATTAATAGTAATATTATTTTTATCATTTAAAAATAATTATTTATTTTCGGGTATTGAGTTCGGTTCGGTGTGTCGTTAGAACTGACACCCCTCATTATAACAATTGGTTGTTTTACACAGGAAATTCATTGTGTTCACCCTCGTGTAAACAACGTCCGCGTTCCATTGTATTATCCCCTCGTTACCTTTCCGTTGCATAGCTGCGACGTTTGTGTGCGTACTTACCTTGTGAACGTTTGTTTTGATCGTATAAGTCACCTGTTTATAGTGCAACGTTTTCATTTTGCCTGCCGGCCACTTAAAATCTACCCTCTTTCTCTCGTTACAAATGCTTCGCTCTTTCTCAATTCTCTCGTCACTAGTTTGGTTGAGTGAACCGATGTGAATAGCTGTCGACGGTTTTTTCATTCGTCGTTTATGATAACCTCTGTAGTTTTCATACTTACAGTTATAATTATCGTTATTATAATTATCGTGCGTATATCTAACATCATATTTACCACAATTTTGCGTAGTGTTTCGTCTAGATAACTTACTACGTTTCTTGTTATACCTACAGTGATATTTATCTCCGTAAGTGTAGTGCCTTAAGTGTTTCACCTTATGTGACTTACTAGTGTGTGTGTCTCTCACAATAGGAATATCGCTATTAATAAGGTATGTTTTATTAACCTTTATTTGCTTCTCCTCCTTAAATGTTAATTACTTTTTTATAATTATCATTAGTAATTACACATGTATTTTCAATTAGTATGAATTCTTCACATACTAGCTTTTCACATATTAGCTCCGTTTGTTTATTAATTATTCCACAGACATTTTCTGCGATCGTGTCAATACGTCTGTTTGTATTAACAATTTTTTCAGTTGACTGTGCATTACTGTCAATTATACTTTTTTTTATTTCAATATTATCAATTTTTAACTCTTCTAGACTCTCTGTAATTTTTATGGTGTCCTGTCTAAAATTTTCGGACTGTAGCTCTAATTTATTTTCTAAACTTTCTGTTTGTTTCTTATTAGATTCTTTTAATTCGTCTATTCTAGCATTTAAATTTTTTGTCTGTTTATTTAAATTTTCTGTCTGTTTTGTGCTTAATTCATCGACCCAGGCACGCATCATCATCTGGAATGCCTCGACGTCTAAATTTCCTGAAGTCGTCATGATGAAGTATTATTAAAAATATTTATTTAGTAGTAATTCTTTAACAATTATTATTGATAACCGTTCCCTACTTATTTATTTATTTCTTTATTTTTATTAATAGTTATTATTAATACTCATTACAGTTACACCTGTTACATAGACAAATAATATTATTCGTGGGCGCCAGCTGTGTGATTACACAACAATTAACATTACATTCAGTTACTGTTTAATATAAATAATAATTACATATTATACATTTTTCATTTAACACACTCTTTATCTTTTAGAGCAACCATTTAGCTACATAAAAATTTTAATAGTTAAATGATGGGGATCGGGCCATCGGGTTCATGGGCTACAATTTATGTAACAAATTTTTGTACCTAAATTTAGGCATGTCGTGCCCCACGTCCAGGGCGACAAATTGTATGTAACATTACAACGTTGCAAAAGTTTCATAATATTATATTGTATGTGTACAAATTTACATGTAATTTATGTTTGTGATGCCCCACGTTGGAAGCGACATATTTATGATCTCGATAACAAATTGCAAATTTAATATAATTTAAATTTGTGGAGCCCCACGATCTTGGAGCGCCAAATTTATGCAACGTTACATATACATAAAATACGCGTGACCGGTCTCACGTTCAAGATTGACAAATTACGTAACAATATAACATTTAAATTGGGTTTCAGGTGTATCTGCAATAAGAACTCTATGTAACTTGAAACGGTAATTAAAATTTATTTGATACTATTAAAAAATGTGCACATGGCACTGACTTCGATTTAAAACATTCGTTATTATTTGTTGTTATGCCGTAAGGCTTAAGCTATATACATCCTTACTGACTAAATATTCTATTCTACTAATTATTGTATAAAAGAAAAATCTCATTTTCAGACTACTCAGTCAATTAATGTGTCTCAAAATATCAATATTTAAATATCTTTTTCTATATTGTAATGTACTCAAAATTATTAATAGTTATTGAATTTATCTTTTGTTTCTCAGTACTGTTTTCTCAAATACTAATTGTTTTCATTTAAATGCTTTGTAATCATTTTATATCATATTAATTTGAGCTCTTGTTACGTTAATCGTATTTCTAAAACATCTATGATTTTAATTCTACTTTACAAGAAACATTGCTCTTACTTTTAAATAAAATAGAAATGTCTTTAATTGTCTTTGAGTTCTATGTATGATTAAGATATAAATAAGTTGTTTATCACCTTATTGTCGTCAATCATACTCGATCATTTTTTGATCCATCGGTATTCGTCCTCGTCTCGCCTCCAGCGTCGGCTGTCTCTCTTCTCCTCTTGTCCAGCGTCGCATCTCTCTCTCTCTCTGGAACACTCCTCTTGTCCAGCATCGTATCTCTCTCTGGAACTCTCCTCTTGTCCAGCGTCATATCACTCTCTTGTCTAGTGTCGAATCATTCTCTGGAACTCTCCTCGTGCTGTTTCTGATGTTAATGGATCTTCTTAAGTAGTGCTGTTATTAATTAAAATGATTGTCTTTACAGCTTAGTTACATATTTGTACGTAACTGGCAAATTTAAACTGTTTACAAAAAAAAATAGATACGCCGTGCTGACGGGCATAAGCTCCCGCTGCACCGTGGATGATTCAAGAAAGAGAACCACTGTAGCTTGCGTGTCCTATTTATACCCATGTCTTGGTCGACACCTGCAGTGGTACGAAATCGACATGTTAGAAACTGTCTCTGGATTCAGTTCCCCCACTCTTTGTCAAATTCGCTATTTTTTATATTTCTGCGAATTGCAGAGTCCTGTAAGTAAACTCTTATACTTATCTTATAACTATTTTTACAACACATGTTCACTGTAATTTTGGACATTGCAACTTAACCCTTTCGATTTGTACACAGTTATTTCACTATTACACTCGTACGGTGTGTCACTTTCGCGTGGTTTTCGTACACAGCATTTAGTAAATTTTATTACATTTTATTGTGGTTTTGGATTTTAATTCTTAATTATAGTTTATGAATAATTACGGAAAAACAGTAATTGTGCAATTATTCATCTTGGGGTGGCAAACTCGCCTGCAGAGACCTGCGTTCACACACACTAGCAAAATACTGGTGTACACACTTTCAGTTACATTTGTGTGTGTGTGCACGTCGATTCAGGTCGAAACACCTGTTCATATTTTTGTCTGAGTCAAGCTTGCAATCCCTAACATGCTTATTTCTAATATATTATTAATTATTTACAGTTTATTAGGTAAATTTAAATTTTTATATTCCATGCTCAGTACATCACTTATTTGTACTGTCGCATTATTCCTCTGCTTGGTAACAAAAAAAATTTAATAAATTTATTTATTATAATTGTTTTTTATTTATTATTATTATTTGCAAAAAAAATGTAACAAATAATAAAGAATAATATTCGTCATTTCACCCTTAGTTGGAGTGTATATAAATGTCTTACCTCCCCTCTTCGTACGCTCACTGCTCGTGACCTTGTAGTAGGGTGGCTGCAACAAACAGCTGATCTGACTGGTTTCATTGACCTCGTTGTTTTCATGTGTAGAACTTGATAAATGACGTTGCGTGGAATTTACCAATTTCTTTCTTCTGTATCTCATCATATACGCTGAAAGTGTTCTGTCCTACTCGCTGTCTTAACGTATACGGTCCATTATAAAGTCTGAAGAATTTCTTCGCCGTATTATCACTCCGTTTTCCCACTGGATTTGCTCTGAGTAGTATACTTTCTCCCACGTTGAATTGTTGTAGCTTGTGAGTTAGATTAAATCTCTCTACTCTCTTGTTACACCTTTCTATTATCCGTTGCCTTGCGTATCCAATTTTCACACTTATTGGTACAGGTACATTTTGGTTATTAGGTTTGTTTATATACTTAGTCCAAAATCTGCTTGGCTTCTTATCTTCTTCTAATTCCATTGGAGTGTATCCTGTTGCTTCACTATAATTTTCATTAATGGCTTTTTTAAGAAATGGTAAATATTCTGCCCATTTATTGTGTTGATCATGGCAATATATTCGTAAATATTTACCTAATTCTTTGTTAACTCTCTCAGCAAGGTTTCCTTGAGGATGTCTTATGGATGTGAGTACTGGTTGTATTCCATTTTCCCTTAACGTCCTCTCCCATTTTTCACTTTGGAATTGTACACCTTGATCACTGAGTACTTTCTTCAATTTTTCCATATAACGGAATATATTTCTGCAGTAGTATCTTTAGAACAACTTTGGTTGTGGGTCGCATAATTGGGTACAGTCGGACTGCCTTGGAAAACACATCGATACATACCAATATGTGCTTCACACCTCGACTTGACCGTGGTAATGGTCCCAGAAAATCCACTGCAATTAGCTCTCCTTTGTTCTCCTTCTGTATACTCTGCATTCCTACATATGTGTGTAAATTCCGTCCTTAATTTTACATTATCTTACTCATACATTCTTACCTTCGCTTCTAATCTTCCTTAGCTCTTTTCTTAACATGACATTACTTTATCTAATACATTACTTATACAATACATTAACATTCATTACCTTTTATTACATTTCTTTAACATTACCTTTCTGATCGCTACTACTTCCTTGAAATACACTTCCGTAACACAATACTCTTTTAGCTTGTAGTGTGTCGCATGATCGGTTACAGAGGAACTGTCTTGGAAAACAACGATATTTTTCTCGAAGTCCTTAATCCTAAGTATTCTCTGCCCTTATGACTTTTCACTCTCGCTTTCTTCTGTGTCCTTGTATCTTCAATAAGTGTTCGCTTGATCAGTCGTTCTAACAATTATGGCAATTATTGCTCATCTTAATCATTTCTTCATATTTATAACATATCAATAATAACATTCCTTACCATCACTAATACATTTCTTAATTATACTCTCTTATATTATTATTAATAATTAATAGTAATATTATTTTTATCATTTAAAAATAATTATTTATTTTCGGGTATTGAGTTCGGTTCGGTGTGTCGTTAGAACTGACACCCCTCATTATAACAATTGGTTGTTGTACACAGGAAATTCATTGTGTTCACCCTCGTGTAAACAACGTCCGCGTTCCATTGTATTATCCCCTCGTTACCTTTCCGTTGCATAGCTGCGACGTTTGTGTGCGTACTTACCTTGTGAACGTTTGTTTTGATCGTATAAGTCACCTGTTTATAGTGCAACGTTTTCATTTTGCCTGCCGGCCACTTAAAATCTACCCTCTTTCTCTCGTTACAAATGCTTCGCTCTTTCTCAATTCTCTCGTCACTAGTTTGGTTGAGTGAACCGATGTGAATAGCTGTCGACGGTTTTTTCATTCGTCGTTTATGATAACCTCTGTAGTTTTCATACTTACAGTTATAATTATCGTTATTATAATTATCGTGCGTATATCTAACATCATATTTACCACAATTTTGCGTAGTGTTTCGTCTAGATAACTTACTACGTTTCTTGTTATACCTACAGTGATATTTATCTCCGTAAGTGTAGTGCCTTAAGTGTTTCACCTTATGTGACTTACTAGTGTGTGTGTCTCTCACAATAGGGATATCGCTATTAATAAGGTATGTTTTATTAATCTTTATTTGCTTCTCTCCCTTAATGTTAATTACTTTTTTATAATTATCATTAGTAATTACACATGTATTTTCAATTAGTATGAATTCTTCACATACTAGCTTTTCACATATTAGCTCCGTTTGTTTATTAATTATTCCACAGACATTTTCTGCGATCGTGTCAATACGTCTGTTTGTATTAACAATTTTTTCAGTTAACTGTGCATTACTGTCAATTATACTTTGTTTTATTTCAATATTATCAATTTTTAACTCTTCTAGACTCTCTGTAATTTTTATGGTGTCCTGTCTAAAATTTTCGGACTGTAGCTCTAATTTATTTTCTAAACTTTCTGTTTGTTTCTTATTAGATTCTTTTAATTCGTCTATTCTAGCATTTAAATTTTCTGTCTGTTTATTTAAATTTTCTGTCTGTTTTGTGCTTAATTCATCGACCCAGGCACGCATCATCATCTGGAATGCCTCGACGTCTAAATTTCCTGAAGTCGTCATGATGAAGTATTATTAAAAATATTTATTTAGTAGTAATTCTTTAACAATTATTATTGATAACCGTTCCCTACTTATTTATTTATTTCTTTATTTTTATTAATAGTTATTATTAATACTCATTACAGTTACACCTGTTACATAGACAAATAATATTATTCGTGGGCGCCAGCTGTGTGATTACACAACAATTAACATTACATTCAGTTACTGTTTAATATAAATAATAATTACATATTATACATTTTTCATTTAACACACTCTTTATCTTTTAGAGCAACCATTTAGCTACATAAAAATTTTAATAGTTAAATGATGGGGATCGGGCCATACGTTCATGGGCTACAATTTATGTAACAAATTTTTGTACCTAAATTTAGGCATGTCGTGCCCCACGTCCAGGGCGACAAATTTTATGTAACATTACAACGTTGCAAAAGTTTCATAATATTATATTGTATGTGTACAAATTTACATGTAATTTATGTTTGTGATGCCCCACGTTGGAAGCGACATATTTATGATCTCGATAACAAATTGCAAATTTAATATAATTTAAATTTGTGGAGCCCCACGATCTTGGAGCGCCAAATTTATGCAACGTTACATATACATAAAATACGCGTGACCGGTCTCACGTTCAAGATTGACAAATTACGTAACAATATAACATTTAAATTGGGTTTCAGGTGTATCTGCAATAAGAACTCTATGTAACTTGAAACGGTAATTAAAATTTATTTGATACTATTAAAAAATGTGCACATGGCACTGACTTCGATTTAAAACATTCGTTATTATTTGTTGTTATGCCGTAAGGCTTAAGCTATATACATCCTTACTGACTAAATATTCTATTCTACTAATTATTGTATAAAAGAAAAATCTCATTTTCAGACTACTCAGTCAATTAATGTGTCTCAAAATATCAATATTTAAATATCTTTTTCTATATTGTAATGTACTCAAAATTATTAATAGTTATTGAATTTATCTTTTGTTTCTCAGTACTGTTTTCTCAAATACTAATTGTTTTCATTTAAATGCTTTGTAATCATTTTATATCATATTAATTTGAGCTCTTGTTACGTTAATCGTATTTCTAAAACATCTATGATTTTAATTCTACTTTACAAGAAACATTGCTCTTACTTTTAAATAAAATAGAAATGTCTTTAATTGTCTTTGAGTTCTTTGTATGATTAAGATATAAATAAGTTGTTTATCACCTTATTGTCGTCAATCATACTCGATCATTTTTTGATCCATCGGTATTCGTCCTCGTCTCGCCTCCAGCGTCGGCTGTCTCTCTTCTCCTCTTGTCCAGCGTCGCATCTCTCTCTCTCTCTGGAACACTCCTCTTGTCCAGCATCGTATCTCTCTCTGGAACTCTCCTCTTGTCCAGCGTCATATCACTCTCTTGTCTAGTGTCGAATCATTCTCTGGAACTCTCCTCGTGCTGTTTCTGATGTTAATGGATCTTCTTAAGTAGTGCTGTTATTAATTAAAATGATTGTCTTTACAGCTTAGTTACATATTTGTACGTAACTGGCAAATTTAAACTGTTTACAAAAAAAAATAAATACGCCGTGCTGACGGGCATAAGCTCCCGCTGCACCGTGGATGATTCAAGAAAGAGAACCACTGTAGCTTGCGTGTCCTATTTATACCCATGTCTTGGTCGACACCTGCAGTGGTACGAAATCGACATGTTAGAAACTGTCTCTGGATTCAGTTCCCCCACTCTTTGTCAAATTCGCTATTTTTTATATTTCTGCGAATTGCAGAGTCCTGTAAGTAAACTCTTATACTTATCTTATAACTATTTTTACAACACATGTTCACTGTAATTTTGGACATTGCAACTTAACCCTTTCGATTTGTACACAGTTATTTCACTATTACACTCGTACGGTGTGTCACTTTCGCGTGGTTTTCGTACACAGCATTTAGTAAATTTTATTACATTTTATTGTGGTTTTGGATTTTAATTCTTAATTATAGTTTATGAATAATTACGGAAAAACAGTAATTGTGCAATTATTCATCTTGGGGTGGCAAACTCGCCTGCAGAGACCTGCGTTCACACACACTAGCAAAATACTGGTGTACACACTTTCAGTTACATTTGTGTGTGTGTGCACGTCGATTCAGGTCGAAACACCTGTTCATATTTTTGTCTGAGTCAAGCTTGCAATCCCTAACATGCTTATTTCTAATATATTATTAATTATTTACAGTTTATTAGGTAAATTTAAATTTTTATATTCCATGCTCAGTACATCACTTATTTGTACTGTCGCATTATTCCTCTGCTTGGTAACAAAAAAAAATTTAATAAATTTATTTATTATAATTGTTTTTCATTTATTATTATTATTTGCAAAAAAAATGTAACAAATAATAAAGAATAATATTCGTCATTTCACCCTTAGTTGGAGTGTATATAAATGTCTTACCTCCCCTCTTCGTACGCTCACTGCTCGCGACCTTGTAGTAGGGTGGCTGCAACAAACAGCTGATCTGACTGGTTTCATTGACCTCGTTGTTTTCATGTGTAGAACTTGATAAATGACGTTGCGTGGAATTTACCAATTTCTTTCTTCTGTATCTCATCATATACGCTGAAAGTGTTCTGTCCTACTCGCTGTCTTAACGTATACGGTCCATTATAAAGTCTGAAGAATTTCTTCGCCGTATTATCACTCCGTTTTCCCACTGGATTTGCTCTGAGTAGTATACTTTCTCCCACGTTGAATTGTTGTAGCTTGTGAGTTAGATTAAATCTCTCTACTCTCTTGTTACTCCTTTCTATTATCCGTTGCCTTGCGTATCCAATTTTCACACTTATTGGTACAGGTACATTTTGGTTATTAGGTTTGTTTATATACTTAGTCCAAAATCTGCTTGGCTTCTTATCTTCTTCTAATTCCATTGGAGTGTATCCTGTTGCTTCACTATAATTTTCATTAATGGCTTTTTTAAGAAATGGTAAATATTCTGCCCATTTATTGTGTTGATCATGGCAATATATTCGTAAATATTTACCTAATTCTTTGTTAACTCTCTCAGCAAGGTTTCCTTGAGGATGTCTTATGGATGTGAGTACTGGTTGTATTCCATTTTCCCTTAACGTCCTCTCCCATTTTTCACTTTGGAATTGTACACCTTGATCACTGAGTACCTTCTTCAATTTTTCCATATAACGGAATATATTTCTGCAGTAGTATCTTTAGAACAACTTTGGTTGTGGGTCGCATAATTGGGTACAGTCGGACTGCCTTGGAAAACACATCGATACATACCAATATGTGCTTCACACCTCGACTTGACCGTGGTAATGGTCCCAGAAAATCCACTGCAATTAGCTCTCCTTTGTTCTCCTTCTGTATACTCTGCATTCCTACATATGTGTGTAAATTCGGTCCTTAATTTTACATTATCTTACTCATACATTCTTACCTTCGCTTCTAATCTTCCTTAGCTCTTTTCTTAACATGACATTACTTTATCTAATACATTACTTATACAATACATTAACATTCATTACCTTTTATTACATTTCTTTAACATTACCTTTCTGATCGCTACTACTTCCTTGAAATACACTTCCGTAACAGAATACTCTTTTAGCTTGTAGTGTGTCGCATGATCGGTTACAGAGGAACTGTCTTGGAAAACAACGATATTTTTCTCGAAGTCCTTAATCCTAAGTATTCTCTGCCCTTATGACTTTTCACTCTCGCTTTCTTCTGTGTCCTTGTATCTTCAATAAGTGTTCGCTTGATCAGTCGTTCTAACAATTATGGCAATTATTGCTCATCTTAATCATTTCTTCATATTTATAACATATCAATAATAACATTCCTTACCATCACTAATACATTTCTTAATTATACTCTCTTATATTATTATTAATAATTAATAGTAATATTATTTTTATCATTTAAAAATAATTATTTATTTTCGGGTATTGAGTTCGGTTCGGTGTGTCGTTAGAACTGACACCCCTCATTATAACAATTGGTTGTTGTACACAGGAAATTCATTGTGTTCACCCTCGTGTAAACAACGTCCGCGTTCCATTGTATTATCCCCTCGTTACCTTTCCGTTGCATAGCTGCGACGTTTGTGTGCGTACTTACCTTGTGAACGTTTGTTTTGATCGTATAAGTCACCTGTTTATAGTGCAACGTTTTCATTTTGCCTGCCGGCCACTTAAAATCTACCCTCTTTCTCTCGTTACAAATGCTTCGCTCTTTCTCAATTCTCTCGTCACTAGTTTGGTTGAGTGAACCGATGTGAATAGCTGTCGACGGTTTTTTCATTCGTCGTTTATGATAACCTCTGTAGTTTTCATACTTACAGTTATAATTATCGTTATTATAATTATCGTGCGTATATCTAACATCATATTTACCACAATTTTGCGTAGTGTTTCGTCTAGATAACTTACTACGTTTCTTGTTATACCTACAGTGATATTTATCTCCGTAAGTGTAGTGCCTTAAGTGTTTCACCTTATGTGACTTACTAGTGTGTGTGTCTCTCACAATAGGGATATCGCTATTAATAAGGTATGTTTTATTAACCTTTATTTGCTTCTCTTCCTTAATGTTAATTACTTTTTTATAATTATCATTAGTAATTACACATGTATTTTCAATTAGTATGAATTCTTCACATACTAGCTTTTCACATATTAGCTCCGTTTGTTTATTAATTATTCCACAGACATTTTCTGCGATCGTGTCAATACGTCTGTTTGTATTAACAATTTTTTCAGTTAACTGTGCATTACTGTCAATTATACTTTGTTTTATTTCAATATTATCAATTTTTAACTCTTCTAGACTCTCTGTAATTTTTATGGTGTCCTGTCTAAAATTTTCGGACTGTAGCTCTAATTTATTTTCTAAACTTTCTGTTTGTTTCTTATTAGATTCTTTTAATTCGTCTATTCTAGCATTTAAATTTTCTGTCTGTTTATTTAAATTTTCTGTCTGTTTTGTGCTTAATTCATCGACCCAGGCACCCATCATCATCTGGAATGCCTCGACGTCTAAATTTCCTGAAGTCGTCATGATGAAGTATTATTAAAAATATTTATTTAGTAGTAATTCTTTAACAATTATTTTTGATAACCGTTCCCTACTTATTTATTTATTTCTTTATTTTTATTAATAGTTATTATTAATACTCATTACAGTTACACCTGTTACATAGACAAATAATATTATTCGTGGGCGCCAGCTGTGTGATTACACAACAATTAACATTACATTCAGTTACTGTTTAATATAAATAATAATTACATATTATACATTTTTCATTTAACACACTCTTTATCTTTTAGAGCAACCATTTAGCTACATAAAAATTTTAATAGTTAAATGATGGGGATCGGGCCATACGTTCATGGGCTACAATTTATGTAACAAATTTTTGTACCTAAATTTAGGCATGTCGTGCCCCACGTCCAGGGCGACAAATTGTATGTAACATTACAACGTTGCAAAAGTTTCATAATATTATATTGTATGTGTACAAATTTACATGTAATTTATGTTTGTGATGCCCCACGTTGGAAGCGACATATTTATGATCTCGATAACAAATTGCAAATTTAATATAATTTAAATTTGTGGAGCCCCACGATCTTGGAGCGCCAAATTTATGCAACGTTACATATACATAAAATACGCGTGACCGGTCTCACGTTCAAGATTGACAAATTACGTAACAATATAACATTTAAATTGGGTTTCAGGTGTATCTGCAATAAGAACTCTATGTAACTTGAAACGGTAATTAAAATTTATTTGATACTATTAAAAAATGTGCACATGGCACTGACTTCGATTTAAAACATTCGTTATTATTTGTTGTTATGCCGTAAGGCTTAAGCTATATACATCCTTACTGACTAAATATTCTATTCTACTAATTATTGTATAAAAGAAAAATCTCATTTTCAGACTACTCAGTCAATTAATGTGTCTCAAAATATCAATATTTAAATATCTTTTTCTATATTGTAATGTACTCAAAATTATTAATAGTTATTGAATTTATCTTTTGTTTCTCAGTACTGTTTTCTCAAATACTAATTGTTTTCATTTAAATGCTTTGTAATCATTTTATATCATATTAATTTGAGCTCTTGTTACGTTAATCGTATTTCTAAAACATCTATGATTTTAATTCTACTTTACAAGAAACATTGCTCTTACTTTTAAATAAAATAGAAATGTCTTTAATTGTCTTTGAGTTCTTTGTATGATTAAGATATAAATAAGTTGTTTATCACCTTATTGTCGTCAATCATACTCGATCATTTTTTGATCCATCGGTATTCGTCCTCGTCTCGCCTCCAGCGTCGGCTGTCTCTCTTCTCCTCTTGTCCAGCGTCGCATCTCTCTCTCTCTCTGGAACACTCCTCTTGTCCAGCATCGTATCTCTCTCTGGAACTCTCCTCTTGTCCAGCGTCATATCACTCTCTTGTCTAGTGTCGAATCATTCTCTGGAACTCTCCTCGTGCTGTTTCTGATGTTAATGGATCTTCTTAAGTAGTGCTGTTATTAATTAAAATGATTGTCTTTACAGCTTAGTTACATATTTGTACGTAACTGGCAAATTTAAACTGTTTACAAAAAAAAATAAATACGCCGTGCTGACGGGCATAAGCTCCCGCTGCACCGTGGATGATTCAAGAAAGAGAACCACTGTAGCTTGCGTGTCCTATTTATACCCATGTCTTGGTCGACACCTGCAGTGGTACGAAATCGACATGTTAGAAACTGTCTCTGGATTCAGTTCCCCCACTCTTTGTCAAATTCGCTATTTTTTATATTTCTGCGAATTGCAGAGTCCTGTAAGTAAACTCTTATACTTATCTTATAACTATTTTTACAACACATGTTCACTGTAATTTTGGACATTGCAACTTAACCCTTTCGATTTGTACACAGTTATTTCACTATTACACTCGTACGGTGTGTCACTTTCGCGTGGTTTTCGTACACAGCATTTAGTAAATTTTATTACATTTTATTGTGGTTTTGGATTTTAATTCTTAATTATATTTTATGAATAATTACGGAAAAACAGTAATTGTGCAATTATTCATCTTGGGGTGGCAAACTCGCCTGCAGAGACCTGCGTTCACACACACTAGCAAAATACTGGTGTACACACTTTCAGTTACATTTGTGTGTGTGTGCACGTCGATTCAGGTCGAAACACCTGTTCATATTTTTGTCTGAGTCAAGCTTGCAATCCCTAACATGCTTATTTCTAATATATTATTAATTATTTACAGTTTATTAGGTAAATTTAAATTTTTATATTCCATGCTCAGTACATCACTTATTTGTACTGTCGCATTATTCCTCTGATTGGTAACAAAAAAAAATTTAATAAATTTATTTATTATAATTGTTTTTTATTTATTATTATTATTTGCAAAAAAAATGTAACAAATAATAAAGAATAATATTCGTCATTTCACCCTTAGTTGGAGTGTATATAAATGTCTTACCTCCCCTCTTCGTACGCTCACTGCTCGTGACCTTGTAGTAGGGTGGCTGCAACAAACAGCTGATCTGACTGGTTTCATTGACCTCGTTGTTTTCATGTGTAGAACTTGATAAATGACGTTGCGTGGAATTTACCAATTTCTTTCTTCTGTATCTCATCATATACGCTGAAAGTGTTCTGTCCTACTCGCTGTCTTAACGTATACGGTCCATTATAAAGTCTGAAGAATTTCTTCGCCGTATTATCACTCCGTTTTCCCACTGGATTTGCTCTGAGTAGTATACTTTCTCCCACGTTGAATTGTTGTAGCTTGTGAGTTAGATTAAATCTCTCTACTCTCTTGTTACTCCTTTCTATTATCCGTTGCCTTGCGTATCCAATTTTCACACTTATTGGTACAGGTACATTTTGGTTATTAGGTTTGTTTATATACTTAGTCCAAAATCTGCTTGGCTTCTTATCTTCTTCTAATTCCATTGGAGTGTATCCTGTTGCTTCACTATAATTTTCATTAATGGCTTTTTTAAGAAATGGTAAATATTCTGCCCATTTATTGTGTTGATCATGGCAATATATTCGTAAATATTTACCTAATTCTTTGTTAACTCTCTCAGCAAGGTTTCCTTGAGGATGTCTTATGGATGTGAGTACTGGTTGTATTCCATTTTCCCTTAACGTCCTCTCCCATTTTTCACTTTGGAATTGTACACCTTGATCACTGAGTACCTTCTTCAATTTTTCCATATAACGGAATATATTTCTGCAGTAGTATCTTTAGAACAACTTTGGTTGTGGGTCGCATAATTGGGTACAGTCGGACTGCCTTGGAAAACACATCGATACATACCAATATGTGCTTCACACCTCGACTTGACCGTGGTAATGGTCCCAGAAAATCCACTGCAATTAGCTCTCCTTTGTTCTCCTTCTGTATACTCTGCATTCCTACATATGTGTGTAAATTCGGTCCTTAATTTTACATTATCTTACTCATACATTCTTACCTTCGCTTCTAATCTTCCTTAGCTCTTTTCTTAACATGACATTACTTTATCTAATACATTACTTATACAATACATTAACATTCATTACCTTTTATTACATTTCTTTAACATTACCTTTCTGATCGCTACTACTTCCTTGAAATACACTTCCGTAACAGAATACTCTTTTAGCTTGTAGTGTGTCGCATGATCGGTTACAGAGGAACTGTCTTGGAAAACAACGATATTTTTCTCGAAGTCCTTAATCCTAAGTATTCTCTGCCCTTATGACTTTTCACTCTCGCTTTCTTCTGTGTCCTTGTATCTTCAATAAGTGTTCGCTTGATCAGTCGTTCTAACAATTATGGCAATTATTGCTCATCTTAATCATTTCTTCATATTTATAACATATCAATAATAACATTCCTTACCATCACTAATACATTTCTTAATTATACTCTCTTATATTATTATTAATAATTAATAGTAATATTATTTTTATCATTTAAAAATAATTATTTATTTTCGGGTATTGAGTTCGGTTCGGTGTGTCGTTAGAACTGACACCCCTCATTATAACAATTGGTTGTTGTACACAGGAAATTCATTGTGTTCACCCTCGTGTAAACAACGTCCGCGTTCCATTGTATTATCCCCTCGTTACCTTTCCGTTGCATAGCTGCGACGTTTGTGTGCGTACTTACCTTGTGAACGTTTGTTTTGATCGTATAAGTCACCTGTTTATAGTGCAACGTTTTCATTTTGCCTGCCGGCCACTTAAAATCTACCCTCTTTCTCTCGTTACAAATGCTTCGCTCTTTCTCAATTCTCTCGTCACTAGTTTGGTTGAGTGAACCGATGTGAACAGCTGTCGACGGTTTTTTCATTCGTCGTTTATGATAACCTCTGTAGTTTTCATACTTACAGTTATAATTATCGTTATTATAATTATCGTGCGTATATCTAACATCATATTTACCACAATTTTGCGTAGTGTTTCGTCTAGATAACTTACTACGTTTCTTGTTATACCTACAGTGATATTTATCTCCGTAAGTGTAGTGCCTTAAGTGTTTCACCTTATGTGACTTACTAGTGTGTGTGTCTCTCACAATAGGGATATCGCTATTAATAAGGTATGTTTTATTAACCTTTATTTGCTTCTCCTCCTTAAATGTTAATTACTTTTTTATAATTATCATTAGTAATTACACATGTATTTTCAATTAGTATGAATTCTTCACATACTAGCTTTTCACATATTAGCTCCGTTTGTTTATTAATTATTCCACAGACATTTTCTGCGATCGTGTCAATACGTCTGTTTGTATAAACAATTTTTTCAGTTAACTGTGCATTACTGTCAATTATACTTTGTTTTATTTCAATATTATCAATTTTTAACTATTCTAGACTCTCTGTAATTTTTATGGTGTCCTGTCTAAAATTTTCGGACTGTAGCTCTAATTTATTTTCTAAACTTTCTGTTTGTTTCTTATTAGATTCTTTTAATTCGTCTATTCTAGCATTTAAATTTTCTGTCTGTTTATTTAAATTTTCTGTCTGTTTTGTGCTTAATTCATCGACCCAGGCACGCCTCATCATCTGGAATGCCTCGACGTCTAAATTTCCTGAAGTCGTCATGATGAAGTATTATTAAAAATATTTATTTAGTAGTAATTCTTTAACAATTATTTTTGATAACCGTTCCCTACTTATTTATTTATTTCTTTATTTTTATTAATAGTTATTATTAATACTCATTACAGTTACACCTGTTACATAGACAAATAATATTATTCGTGGGCGCCAGCTGTGTGATTACACAACAATTAACATTACATTCAGTTACTGTTTAATATAAATAATAATTACATATTATACATTTTTCATTTAACACACTCTTTATCTTTTAGAGCAACCATTTAGCTACATAAAAATTTTAATAGTTAAATGATGGGGATCGGGCCATACGTTCATGGGCTACAATTTATGTAACAAATTTTTGTACCTAAATTTAGGCATGTCGTGCCCCACGTCCAGGGCGACAAATTGTATGTAACATTACAACGTTGCAAAAGTTTCATAATATTATATTGTATGTGTACAAATTTACATGTAATTTATGTTTGTGATGCCCCACGTTGGAAGCGACATATTTATGATCTCGATAACAAATTGCAAATTTAATATAATTTAAATTTGTGGAGCCCCACGATCTTGGAGCGCCAAATTTATGCAACGTTACATATACATAAAATACGCGTGACCGGTCTCACGTTCAAGATTGACAAATTACGTAACAATATAACATTTAAATTGGGTTTCAGGTGTATCTGCAATAAGAACTCTATGTAACTTGAAACGGTAATTAAAATTTATTTGATACTATTAAAAAATGTGCACATGGCACTGACTTCGATTTAAAACATTCGTTATTATTTGTTGTTATGCCGTAAGGCTTAAGCTATATACATCCTTACTGACTACATATTCTATTCTACTAATTATTGTATAAAAGAAAAATCTCATTTTCAGACTACTCAGTCAATTAATGTGTCTCAAAATATCAATATTTAAATATCTTTTTCTATATTGTAATGTACTCAAAATTATTAATAGTTATTGAATTTATCTTTTGTTTCTCAGTACTGTTTTCTCAAATACTAATTGTTTTCATTTAAATGCTTTGTAATCATTTTATATCATATTAATTTGAGCTCTTGTTACGTTAATCGTATTTCTAAAACATCTATGATTTTAATTCTACTTTACAAGAAACATTGCTCTTACTTTTAAATAAAATAGAAATGTCTTTAATTGTCTTTGAGTTCTTTGTATGATTAAGATATAAATAAGTTGTTTATCACCTTATTGTCGTCAATCATACTCGATCATTTTTTGATCCATCGGTATTCGTCCTCGTCTCGCCTCCAGCGTCGGCTGTCTCTCTTCTCCTCTTGTCCAGCGTCGCATCTCTCTCTCTCTCTGGAACACTCCTCTTGTCCAGCATCGTATCTCTCTCTGGAACTCTCCTCTTGTCCAGCGTCATATCACTCTCTTGTCTAGTGTCGAATCATTCTCTGGAACTCTCCTCGTGCTGTTTCTGATGTTAATGGATCTTCTTAAGTAGTGCTGTTATTAATTAAAATGATTGTCTTTACAGCTTAGTTACATATTTGTACGTAACTGGCAAATTTAAACTGTTTACAAAAAAAAATAAATACGCCGTGCTGACGGGCATAAGCTCCCGCTGCACCGTGGATGATTCAAGAAAGAGAACCACTGTAGCTTGCGTGTCCTATTTATACCCATGTCTTGGTCGACACCTGCAGTGGTACGAAATCGACATGTTAGAAACTGTCTCTGGATTCAGTTCCCCCACTCTTTGTCAAATTCGCTATTTTTTATATTTCTGCGAATTGCAGAGTCCTGTAAGTAAACTCTTATACTTATCTTATAACTATTTTTACAACACATGTTCACTGTAATTTTGGACATTGCAACTTAACCCTTTCGATTTGTACACAGTTATTTCACTATTACACTCGTACGGTGTGTCACTTTCGCGTGGTTTTCGTACACAGCATTTAGTAAATTTTATTACATTTTATTGTGGTTTTGGATTTTAATTCTTAATTATAGTTTATGAATAATTACGGAAAAACAGTAATTGTGCAATTATTCATCTTGGGGTGGCAAACTCGCCTGCAGAGACCTGCGTTCACACACACTAGCAAAATACTGGTGTACACACTTTCAGTTACATTTGTGTGTGTGTGCACGTCGATTCAGGTCGAAACACCTGTTCATATTTTTGTCTGAGTCAAGCTTGCAATCCCTAACATGCTTATTTCTAATATATTATTAATTATTTACAGTTTATTAGGTAAATTTAAATTTTTATATTCCATGCTCAGTACATCACTTATTTGTACTGTCGCATTATTCCTCTGCTTGGTAACAAAAAAAAATTTAATAAATTTATTTATTATAATTGTTTTTTATTTATTATTATTATTTGCAAAAAAAATGTAACAAATAATAAAGAATAATATTCGTCATTTCACCCTTAGTTGGAGTGTATATAAATGTCTTACCTCCCCTCTTCGTACGCTCACTGCTCGTGACCTTGTAGTAGGGTGGCTGGAACAAACAGCTGATCTGACTGGTTTCATTGACCTCGTTGTTTTCATGTGTAGAACTTCATAAATGACGTTGCGTGGAATTTACCAATTTCTTTCTTCTGTATCTCATCATATACGCTGAAAGTGTTCTGTCCTACTCGCTGTCTTAACGTATACGGTCCATTATAAAGTCTGAAGAATTTCTTCGCCGTATTATCACTCCGTTTTCCCACTGGATTTGCTCTGAGTAGTATACTTTCTCCCACGTTGAATTGTTGTAGCTTGTGAGTTAGATTAAATCTCTCTACTCTCTTGTTACTCCTTTCTATTATCCGTTGCCTTGCGTATCCAATTTTCACACTTATTGGTACAGGTACATTTTGGTTATTAGGTTTGTTTATATACTTAGTCCAAAATCTGCTTGGCTTCTTATCTTCTTCTAATTCCATTGGAGTGTATCCTGTTGCTTCACTATAATTTTCATTAATGGCTTTTTTAAGAAATGGTAAATATTCTGCCCATTTATTGTGTTGATCATGGCAATATATTCGTAAATATTTACCTAATTCTTTGTTAACTCTCTCAGCAAGGTTTCCTTGAGGATGTCTTATGGATGTGAGTACTGGTTGTATTCCATTTTCCCTTAACGTCCTCTCCCATTTTTCACTTTGGAATTGTACACCTTGATCACTGAGTACCTTCTTCAATTTTTCCATATAACGGAATATATTTCTGCAGTAGTATCTTTAGAACAACTTTGGTTGTGGGTCGCATAATTGGGTACAGTCGGACTGCCTTGGAAAACACATCGATACATACCAATATGTGCTTCACACCTCGACTTGACCGTGGTAATGGTCCCAGAAAATCCACTGCAATTAGCTCTCCTTTGTTCTCCTTCTGTATACTCTGCATTCCTACATATGTGTGTAAATTCGGTCCTTAATTTTACATTATCTTACTCATACATTCTTACCTTCGCTTCTAATCTTCCTTAGCTCTTTTCTTAACATGACATTACTTTATCTAATACATTACTTATACAATACATTAACATTCATTACCTTTTATTACATTTCTTTAACATTACCTTTCTGATCGCTACTACTTCCTTGAAATACACTTCCGTAACAGAATACTCTTTTAGCTTGTAGTGTGTCGCATGATCGGTTACAGAGGAACTGTCTTGGAAAACAACGATATTTTTCTCGAAGTCCTTAATCCTAAGTATTCTCTGCCCTTATGACTTTTCACTCTCGCTTTCTTCTGTGTCCTTGTATCTTCAATAAGTGTTCGCTTGATCAGTCGTTCTAACAATTATGGCAATTATTGCTCATCTTAATCATTTCTTCATATTTATAACATATCAATAATAACATTCCTTACCATCACTAATACATTTCTTAATTATACTCTCTTATATTATTATTAATAATTAATAGTAATATTATTTTTATCATTTAAAAATAATTATTTATTTTCGGGTATTGAGTTCGGTTCGGTGTGTCGTTAGAACTGACACCCCTCATTATAACAATTGGTTGTTGTACACAGGAAATTCATTGTGTTCACCCTCGTGTAAACAACGTCCGCGTTCCATTGTATTATCCCCTCGTTACCTTTCCGTTGCATAGCTGCGACGTTTGTGTGCGTACTTACCTTGTGAACGTTTGTTTTGATCGTATAAGTCACCTGTTTATAGTGCAACGTTTTCATTTTGCCTGCCGGCCACTTAAAATCTACCCTCTTTCTCTCGTTACAAATGCTTCGCCCTTTCTCAATTCTCTCGTCACTAGTTTGGTTGAGTGAACCGATGTGAATAGCTGTCGACGGTTTTTTCATTCGTCGTTTATGATAACCTCTGTAGTTTTCATACTTACAGTTATAATTATCGTTATTATAATTATCGTGCGTATATCTAACATCATATTTACCACAATTTTGCGTAGTGTTTCGTCTAGATAACTTACTACGTTTCTTGTTATACCTACAGTGATATTTATCTCCGTAAGTGTAGTGCCTTAAGTGTTTCACCTTATGTGACTTACTAGTGTGTGTGTCTCTCACAATAGGGATATCGCTATTAATAAGGTATGTTTTATTAACCTTTATTTGCTTCTCCTCCTTAAATGTTAATTACTTTTTTATAATTATCATTAGTAATTACACATGTATTTTCAATTAGTATGAATTCTTCACATACTAGCTTTTCACATATTAGCTCCGTTTGTTTATTAATTATTCCACAGACATTTTCTGCGATCGTGTCAATACGTCTGTTTGTATTAACAATTTTTTCAGTTAACTGTGCATTACTGTCAATTATACTTTGTTTTATTTCAATATTATCAATTTTTAACTCTTCTAGACTCTCTGTAATTTTTATGGTGTCCTGTCTAAAATTTTCGGACTGTAGCTCTAATTTATTTTCTAAACTTTCTGTTTGTTTCTTATTAGATTCTTTCAATTCGTCTATTCTAGCATTTAAATTTTCTGTCTGTTTATTTAAATTTTCTGTCTGTTTTGTGCTTAATTCATCGACCCAGGCACGCATCATCATCTGGAATGCCTCGACGTCTAAATTTCCTGAAGTCGTCATGATGAAGTATTATTAAAAATATTTATTTAGTAGTAATTCTTTAACAATTATTTTTGATAACCGTTCCCTACTTATTTATTTATTTCTTTATTTTTATTAATAGTTATTATTAATACTCATTACAGTTACACCTGTTACATAGACAAATAATATTATTCGTGGGCGAAAGCTGTGTGATTACACAACAATTAACATTACATTCAGTTACTGTTTAATATAAATAATAATTACATATTATACATTTTTCATTTAACACACTCTTTATCTTTTAGAGCAACCATTTAGCTACATAAAAATTTTAATAGTTAAATGATGGGGATCGGGCCATACGTTCATGGGCTACAATTTATGTAACAAATTTTTGTACCTAAATTTAGGCATGTCGTGCCCCACGTCCAGGGCGACAAATTGTATGTAACATTACAACGTTGCAAAAGTTTCATAATATTATATTGTATGTGTACAAATTTACATGTAATTTATGTTTGTGATGCCCCACGTTGGAAGCGACATATTTATGATCTCGATAACAAATTGCAAATTTAATATAATTTAAATTTGTGGAGCCCCACGATCTTGGAGCGCCAAATTTATGCAACGTTACATATACATAAAATACGCGTGACCGGTCTCACGTTCAAGATTGACAAATTACGTAACAATATAACATTTAAATTGGGTTTCAGGTGTATCTGCAATAAGAACTCTATGTAACTTGAAACGGTAATTAAAATTTATTTGATACTATTAAAAAATGTGCACATGGCACTGACTTCGATTTAAAACATTCGTTATTATTTGTTGTTATGCCGTAAGGCTTAAGCTATATACATCCTTACTGACTAAATATTCTATTCTACTAATTATTGTATAAAAGAAAAATCTCATTTTCAGACTACTCAGTCAATTAATGTGTCTCAAAATATCAATATTTAAATATCTTTTTCTATATTGTAATGTACTCAAAATTATTAATAGTTATTGAATTTATCTTTTGTTTCTCAGTACTGTTTTCTCAAATACTAATTGTTTTCATTTAAATGCTTTGTAATCATTTTATATCATATTAATTTGAGCTCTTGTTACGTTAATCGTATTTCTAAAACATCTATGATTTTAATTCTACTTTTCAAGAAACATTGCTCTTACTTTTAAATAAAATAGAAATGTCTTTAATTGTCTTTGAGTTCTTTGTATGATTAAGATATAAATAACTTGTTTATCACCATATTGTCGTCAATCATACTCGATCATTTTTTGATCCATCGGTATTCGTCCTCGTCTCGCCTCCAGCGTCGGCTGTCTCTCTTCTCCTCTTGTCCAGCGTCGTATCTCTCTCTCTCTCTCTGGAACACTCCTCTTGTCCAGCGTCGTATCTCTCTCTGGAACTCTCCTCTTGTCCAGCGTCGTATCACTCTCTTGTCTAGTGTCGAATCATTCTCTGGAACTCTCCTCGTGCTGTTTCTGACGTTAGTGGATCTTCTTAAGTAGTGCTGTTATTAATTAAAATGATTGTCTTTACAGCTTAGTTACATATTTGTACGTAACTGGCAAATTTAAACTGTTTACAAAAAAAAATAAATACGCCGTGCTGACGGGCATAAGCTCCCGCTGCACCGTGGATGATTCAAGAAAGAGAACCACTGTAGCTTGCGTGTCCTATTTATACCCATGTCTTGGTCGACACCTGCAGTGGTACGAAATCGACATGTTAGAAACTGTCTCTGGATTCAGTTCCCCCACTCTTTGTCAAATTCGCTATTTTTTATATTTCTGCGAATTGCAGAGTCCTGTAAGTAAACTCTTATACTTATCTTATAACTATTTTTACAACACATGTTCACTGTAATTTTGGACATTGCAACTTAACCCTTTCGATTTGTACACAGTTATTTCACTATTACACTCGTACGGTGTGTCACTTTCGCGTGGTTTTCGTACACAGCATTTAGTAAATTTTATTACATTTTATTGTGGTTTTGGATTTTAATTCTTAATTATAGTTTATGAATAATTACGGAAAAACAGTAATTGTGCAATTATTCATCTTGGGGTGGCAAACTCGCCTGCAGAGACCTGCGTTCACACACACTAGCAAAATACTGGTGTACACACTTTCAGTTACATTTGTGTGTGTGTGCACGTCGATTCAGGTCGAAACACCTGTTCATATTTTTGTCTGAGTCAAGCTTGCAATCCCTAACATGCTTATTTCTAATATATTATTAATTATTTACAGTTTATTAGGTAAATTTAAATTTTTATATTCCATGCTCAGTACATCACTTATTTGTACTGTCGCATTATTCCTCTGCTGGTAACAAAAAAAAAATTTAATAAATTTATTTATTATAATTGTTTTTTATTTATTATTATTATTTGCAAAAAAAATGTAACAAATAATAAAGAATAATATTCGTCATTTCACCCTTAATTGGAGTGTATATAAATGTCTTACCTCCCCTCTTCGTACGCTCACTGCTCGTGACCTTGTATTAGGGTGGCTGCAACAAACAGCTGATCTGACTGTTTTCATTGACCTCGTTGTTTTCATGTGTAGAACTTCATAAATGACGTTGCGTGGAATTTACCAATTTCTTTCTTCTGTATCTCATCATATACGCTGAAAGTGTTCTGTCCTACTCGCTGTCTTAACGTATACGGTCCATTATAAAGTCTGAAGAATTTCTTCGCCGTATTATCACTCCGTTTTCCCACTGGATTTGCTCTGAGTAGTATACTTTCTCCCACGTTGAATTGTTGTAGCTTGTGAGTTAGATTAAATCTCTCTACTCTCTTGTTACTCCTTTCTATTATCCGTTGCCTTGCGTATCCAATTTTCACACTTATTGGTACAGGTACATTTTGGTTATTAGGTTTGTTTATATACTTAGTCCAAAATCTGCTTGGCTTCTTATCTTCTTCTAATTCCATTGGAGTGTATCCTGTTGCTTCACTATAATTTTCATTAATGGCTTTTTTAAGGAATGGTAAATATTCTGCCCATTTATTGTGTTGATCATGGCAATATATTCGTAAATATTTACCTAATTCTTTGTTAACTCTCTCAGCAAGGTTTCCTTGAGGATGTCTTATGGATGTGAGTACTGGTTGTATTCAATTTTCCCTTAACGTCCTCTCCCATTTTTCACTTTGGAATTGTACACCTTGATCACTGAGTACCTTCTTCAATTTTTCCATATAACGGAATATATTTCTGCAGTAGTATCTTTAGAACAACTTTGGTTGTGGGTCGCATAATTGGGTACAGTCGGACTGCCTTGGAAAACACATCGATACATACCAATATGTGCTTCACACCTCGACTTGACCGTGGTAATGGTCCCAGAAAATCCACTGCAATTAGCTCTCCTTTGTTCTCCTTCTGTATACTCTGCATCCCTACATATGTGTGTAAATTCGGTCCTTAATTTTACATTATCTTACTCATACATTCTTACCTTCGCTTCTAATCTTCCTTAGCTCTTTTCTTAACATGACATTACTTTATCTAATACATTACTTATACAATACATTAACATTCATTACCTTTTATTACATTTCTTTAACATTACCTTTCTGATCGCTACTACTTCCTTGAAATACACTTCCGTAACAGAATACTCTTTTAGCTTGTAGTGTGTCGCATGATCGGTTACAGAGGAACTGTCTTGGAAAACAACGATATTTTTCTCGAAGTCCTTAATCCTAAGTATTCTCTGCCCTTATGACTTTTCACTCTCGCTTTCTTCTGTGTCCTTGTATCTTCAATAAGTGTTCGCTTGATCAGTCGTTCTAACAATTATGGCAATTATTGCTCATCTTAATCATTTCTTCATATTTATAACATATCAATAATAACATTCCTTACCATCACTAATACATTTCTTAATTATACTCTCTTATATTATTATTAATAATTAATAGTAATATTATTTTTATCATTTAAAAATAATTATTTATTTTCGGGTATTGAGTTCGGTTCGGTGTGTCGTTAGAACTGACACCCCTCATTATAACAATTGGTTGTTGTACACAGGAAATTCATTGTGTTCACCCTCGTGTAAACAACGTCCGCGTTCCATTGTATTATCCCCTCGTTACCTTTCCGTTGCATAGCTGCGACGTTTGTGTGCGTACTTACCTTGTGAACGTTTGTTTTGATCGTATAAGTCACCTGTTTATAGTGCAACGTTTTCATTTTGCCTGCCGGCCACTTAAAATCTACCCTCTTTCTCTCGTTACAAATGCTTCGCTCTTTCTCAATTCTCTCGTCACTAGTTTGGTTGAGTGAACCGATGTGAACAGCTGTCGACGGTTTTTTCATTCGTCGTTTATGATAACCTCTGTAGTTTTCATACTTACAGTTATAATTATCGTTATTATAATTATCGTGCGTATATCTAACATCATATTTACCACAATTTTGCGTAGTGTTTCGTCTAGATAACTTACTACGTTTCTTGTTATACCTACAGTGATATTTATCTCCGTAAGTGTAGTGCCTTAAGTGTTTCACCTTATGTGACTTACTAGTGTGTGTGTCTCTCACAATAGGGATATCGCTATTAATAAGGTATGTTTTATTAACCTTTATTTGCTTCTCCTCCTTAAATGTTAATTACTTTTTTATAATTATCATTAGTAATTACACATGTATTTTCAATTAGTATGAATTCTTCACATACTAGCTTTTCACATATTAGCTCCGTTTGTTTATTAATTATTCCACAGACATTTTCTGCGATCGTGTCAATACGTCTGTTTGTATAAACAATTTTTTCAGTTAACTGTGCATTACTGTCAATTATACTTTGTTTTATTTCAATATTATCAATTTTTAACTATTCTAGACTCTCTGTAATTTTTATGGTGTCCTGTCTAAAATTTTCGGACTGTAGCTCTAATTTATTTTCTAAACTTTCTGTTTGTTTCTTATTAGATTCTTTTAATTCGTCTATTCTAGCATTTAAATTTTCTGTCTGTTTATTTAAATTTTCTGTCTGTTTTGTGCTTAATTCATCGACCCAGGCACGCATCATCATCTGGAATGGCTCGACGTCTAAATTTCCTGAAGTCGTCATGATGAAGTATTATTAAAAATATTTATTTAGTAGTAATTCTTTAACAATTATTTTTGATAACCGTTCCCTACTTATTTATTTATTTCTTTATTTTTAATAATAGTTATTATTAATACTCATTACAGTTACACCTGTTACATAGACAAATAATATTATTCGTGGGCGCCAGCTGTGTGATTACACAACAATTAACATTACATTCAGTTACTGTTTAATATAAATAATAATTACATATTATACATTTTTCATTTAACACACTCTTTATCTTTTAGAGCAACCATTTAGCTACATAAAAATTTTAATAGTTAAATGATGGGGATCGGGCCATACGTTCATGGGCTACAATTTATGTAACAAATTTTTGTACCTAAATTTAGGCATGTCGTGCCCCACGTCCAGGGCGACAAATTGTATGTAACATTACAACGTTGCAAAAGTTTCATAATATTATATTGTATGTGTACAAATTTACATGTAATTTATGTTTGTGATGCCCCACGTTGGAAGCGACATATTTATGATCTCGATAACAAATTGCAAATTTAATATAATTTAAATTTGTGGAGCCCCACGATCTTGGAGCGCCAAATTTATGCAACGTTACATATACATAAAATACGCGTGACCGGTCTCACGTTCAAGATTGACAAATTACGTAACAATATAACATTTAAATTGGGTTTCAGGTGTATCTGCAATAAGAACTCTATGTAACTTGAAACGGTAATTAAAATTTATTTGATACTATTAAAAAATGTGCACATGGCACTGACTTCGATTTAAAACATTCGTTATTATTTGTTGTTATGCCGTAAGGCTTAAGCTATATACATCCTTACTGACTAAATATTCTATTCTACTAATTATTGTATAAAAGAAAAATCTCATTTTCAGACTACTCAGTCAATTAATGTGTCTCAAAATATCAATATTTAAATATCTTTTTCTATATTGTAATGTACTCAAAATTATTAATAGTTATTGAATTTATCTTTTGTTTCTCAGTACTGTTTTCTCAAATACTAATTGTTTTCATTTAAATGCTTTGTAATCATTTTATATCATATTAATTTGAGCTCTTGTTACGTTAATCGTATTTCTAAAACATCTATGATTTTAATTCTACTTTTCAAGAAACATTGCTCTTACTTTTAAATAAAATAGAAATGTCTTTAATTGTCTTTGAGTTCTTTGTATGATTAAGATATAAATAAGTTGTTTATCACCATATTGTCGTCAATCATACTCGATCATTTTTTGATCCATCGGTATTCGTCCTCGTCTCGCCTCCAGCGTCGGCTGTCTCTCTTCTCCTCTTGTCCAGCGTCGTATCTCTCTCTCTCTCTCTGGAACACTCCTCTTGTCCAGCGTCGTATCTCTCTCTGGAACTCTCCTCTTGTCCAGCGTCGTATCACTCTCTTGTCTAGTGTCGAATCATTCTCTGGAACTCTCCTCGTGCTGTTTCTGACGTTAGTGGATCTTCTTAAGTAGTGCTGTTATTAATTAAAATGATTGTCTTTACAGCTTAGTTACATATTTGTACGTAACTGGCAAATTTAAACTGTTTACAAAAAAAAATAAATACGCCGTGCTGACGGGCATAAGCTCCCGCTGCACCGTGGATGATTCAAGAAAGAGAACCACTGTAGCTTGCGTGTCCTATTTATACCCATGTCTTGGTCGACACCTGCAGTGGTACGAAATCGACATGTTAGAAACTGTCTCTGGATTCAGTTCCCCCACTCTTTGTCAAATTCGCTATTTTTTATATTTCTGCGAATTGCAGAGTCCTGTAAGTAAACTCTTATACTTATCTTATAACTATTTTTACAACACATGTTCACTGTAATTTTGGACATTGCAACTTAACCCTTTCGATTTGTACACAGTTATTTCACTATTACACTCGTACGGTGTGTCACTTTCGCGTGGTTTTCGTACACAGCATTTAGTAAATTTTATTACATTTTATTGTGGTTTTGGATTTTAATTCTTAATTATAGTTTATGAATAATTACGGAAAAACAGTAATTGTGCAATTATTCATCTTGGGGTGGCAAACTCGCCTGCAGAGACCTGCGTTCACACACACTAGCAAAATACTGGTGTACACACTTTCAGTTACATTTGTGTGTGTGTGCACGTCGATTCAGGTCGAAACACCTGTTCATATTTTTGTCTGAGTCAAGCTTGCAATCCCTAACATGCTTATTTCTAATATATTATTAATTATTTACAGTTTATTAGGTAAATTTAAATTTTTATATTCCATGCTCAGTACATCACTTATTTGTACTGTCGCATTATTCCTCTGCTGGTAACAAAAAAAAAATTTAATAAATTTATTTATTATAATTGTTTTTTATTTATTATTATTATTTGCAAAAAAAAATGTAACAAATAATAAAGAATAATATTCGTCATTTCACCCTTAATTGGAGTGTATATAAATGTCTTACCTCCCCTCTTCGTACGCTCACTGCTCGTGACCTTGTATTAGGGTGGCTGCAACAAACAGCTGATCTGACTGTTTTCATTGACCTCGTTGTTTTCATGTGTAGAACTTCATAAATGACGTTGCGTGGAATTTACCAATTTCTTTCTTCTGTATCTCATCATATACGCTGAAAGTGTTCTGTCCTACTCGCTGTCTTAACGTATACGGTCCATTATAAAGTCTGAAGAATTTCTTCGCCGTATTATCACTCCGTTTTCCCACTGGATTTGCTCTGAGTAGTATACTTTCTCCCACGTTGAATTGTTGTAGCTTGTGAGTTAGATTAAATCTCTCTACTCTCTTGTTACTCCTTTCTATTATCCGTTGCCTTGCGTATCCAATTTTCACACTTATTGGTACAGGTACATTTTGGTTATTAGGTTTGTTTATATACTTAGTCCAAAATCTGCTTGGCTTCTTATCTTCTTCTAATTCCATTGGAGTGTATCCTGTTGCTTCACTATAATTTTCATTAATGGCTTTTTTAAGGAATGGTAAATATTCTGCCCATTTATTGTGTTGATCATGGCAATATATTCGTAAATATTTACCTAATTCTTTGTTAACTCTCTCAGCAAGGTTTCCTTGAGGATGTCTTATGGATGTGAGTACTGGTTGTATTCAATTTTCCCTTAACGTCCTCTCCCATTTTTCACTTTGGAATTGTACACCTTGATCACTGAGTACCTTCTTCAATTTTTCCATATAACGGAATATATTTCTGCAGTAGTATCTTTAGAACAACTTTGGTTGTGGGTCGCATAATTGGGTACAGTCGGACTGCCTTGGAAAACACATCGATACATACCAATATGTGCTTCACACCTCGACTTGACCGTGGTAATGGTCCCAGAAAATCCACTGCAATTAGCTCTCCTTTGTTCTCCTTCTGTATACTCTGCATCCCTACATATGTGTGTAAATTCGGTCCTTAATTTTACATTATCTTACTCATACATTCTTACCTTCGCTTCTAATCTTCCTTAGCTCTTTTCTTAACATGACATTACTTTATCTAATACATTACTTATACAATACATTAACATTCATTACCTTTTATTACATTTCTTTAACATTACCTTTCTGATCGCTACTACTTCCTTGAAATACACTTCCGTAACAGAATACTCTTTTAGCTTGTAGTGTGTCGCATGATCGGTTACAGAGGAACTGTCTTGGAAAACAACGATATTTTTCTCGAAGTCCTTAATCCTAAGTATTCTCTGCCCTTATGACTTTTTACTCTCGCTTTCTTCTGTGTCCTTGTATCTTCAATAAGTGTTCGCTTGATCAGTCGTTCTAACAATTATGGCAATTATTGCTCATCTTAATCATTTCTTCATATTTATAACATATCAATAATAACATTCCTTACCATCACTAATACATTTCTTAATTATACTCTCTTATATTATTATTAATAATTAATAGTAATATTATTTTTATCATTTAAAAATAATTATTTATTTTCGGGTATTGAGTTCGGTTCGGTGTGTCGTTAGAACTGACACCCCTCATTATAACAATTGGTTGTTGTACACAGGAAATTCATTGTGTTCACCCTCGTGTAAACAACGTCCGCGTTCCATTGTATTATCCCCTCGTTACCTTTCCGTTGCATAGCTGCGACGTTTGTGTGCGTACTTACCTTGTGAACGTTTGTTTTGATCGTATAAGTCACCTGTTTATAGTGCAACGTTTTCATTTTGCCTGCCGGCCACTTAAAATCTACCCTCTTTCTCTCGTTACAAATGCTTCGCTCTTTCTCAATTCTCTCGTCACTAGTTTGGTTGAGTGAACCGATGTGAACAGCTGTCGACGGTTTTTTCATTCGTCGGTTATGATAACCTCTGTAGTTTTCATACTTACAGTTATAATTATCGTTATTATAATTATCGTGCGTATATCTAACATCATATTTACCACAATTTTGCGTAGTGTTTCGTCTAGATAACTTACTACGTTTCTTGTTATACCTACAGTGATATTTATCTCCGTAAGTGTAGTGCCTTAAGTGTTTCACCTTATGTGACTTACTAGTGTGTGTGTCTCTCACAATAGGGATATCGCTATTAATAAGGTATGTTTTATTAACCTTTATTTGCTTCTCCTCCTTAAATGTTAATTACTTTTTTATAATTATCATTAGTAATTACACATGTATTTTCAATTAGTATGAATTCTTCACATACTAGCTTTTCACATATTAGCTCCGTTTGTTTATTAATTATTCCACAGACATTTTCTGCGATCGTGTCAATACGTCTGTTTGTATTAACAATTTTTTCAGTTAACTGTGCATTACTGTCAATTATACTTTGTTTTATTTCAATATTATCAATTTTTAACTCTTCTAGACTCTCTGTAATTTTTATGGTGTCCTGTCTAAAATTTTCGGACTGTAGCTCTAATTTATTTTCTAAACTTTCTGTTTGTTTCTTATTAGATTCTTTTAATTCGTCTATTCTAGCATTTAAATTTTCTGTCTGTTTATTTAAATTTTCTGTCTGTTTTGTGCTTAATTCATCGACCCAGGCACGCATCATCATCTGGAATGCCTCGACGTCTAAATTTCCTGAAGTCGTCTTGATGAAGTATTATTAAAAATATTTATTTAGTAGTAATTCTTTAACAATTATTATTGATAACCGTTCCCTACTTATTTATTTATTTCTTTATTTTTATTAATAGTTATTATTAATACTCATTACAGTTACACCTGTTACATAGACAAATAATATTATTCGTGGGCGCCAGCTGTGTGATTACACAACAATTAACATTACATTCAGTTACTGTTTAATATAAATAATAATTACATATTATACATTTTTCATTTAACACACTCTTTATCTTTTAGAGCAACCATTTAGCTACATAAAAATTTTAATAGTTAAATGATGGGGATCGGGCCATACGTTCATGGGCTACAATTTATGTAACAAATTTTTGTACCTAAATTTAGGCATGTCGTGCCCCACGTCCAGGGCGACAAATTGTATGTAACATTACAACGTTGCAAAAGTTTCATAATATTATATTGTATGTGTACAAATTTACATGTAATTTATGTTTGTGATGCCCCACGTTGGAAGCGACATATTTATGATCTCGATAACAAATTGCAAATTTAATATAATTTAAATTTGTGGAGCCCCACGATCTTGGAGCGCCAAATTTATGCAACGTTACATATACATAAAATACGCGTGACCGGTCTCACGTTCAAGATTGACAAATTACGTAACAATATAACATTTAAATTGGGTTTCAGGTGTATCTGCAATAAGAACTCTATGTAACTTGAAACGGTAATTAAAATTTATTTGATACTATTAAAAAATGTGCACATGGCACTGACTTCGATTTAAAACATTCGTTATTATTTGTTGTTATGCCGTAAGGCTTAAGCTATATACATCCTTACTGACTAAATATTCTATTCTACTAATTATTGTATAAAAGAAAAATCTCATTTTCAGACTACTCAGTCAATTAATGTGTCTCAAAATATCAATATTTAAATATCTTTTTCTATATTGTAATGTACTCAAAATTATTAATAGTTATTCAATTTATCTTTTGTTTCTCAGTACTGTTTTCTCAAATACTAATTGTTTACATTTAAATGCTTTGTAATCATTTTATATCATATTAATTTGAGCTCTTGTTACGTTAATCGTATTTCTAAAACATCTATGATATTAATTCTACTTTAAAAGAAACATTGCTCTTACTTTTAAATAAAATAGAAATGTCTTTAATTGTCTTTGAGTTCTTTGTATGATTAAGATATAAATAAGTTGTTTATCACCATATTGTCGTCAATCATACTCGATCATTTTTTGATCCATCGGTATTCGTCCTCGTCTCGCCTCCAGCGTCGGCTGTCTCTCTTCTCCTCTTGTCCAGCGTCGTATCTCTCTCTCTCTCTCTCTGGAACACTCCTCTTGTCCAGCGTCTTATCTCTCTCTGGAACTCTCCTCTTGTCCAGCGTCGTATCACTCTCTTGTCTAGTGTCGAATCATTCTCTGGAACTCTCCTCGTGCTGTTTCTGACGTTAATGGATCTTCTTAAGTAGTGCTGTTATTAATTAAAATGATTGTCTTTACAGCTTAGTTACATATTTGTACGTAACTGGCAAATTTAAACTGTTTACAAAAAAAAATAAATACGCCGTGCTGACGGGCATAAGCTCCCGCTGCACCGTGGATGATTCAAGAAAGAGAACCACTGTAGCTTGCGTGTCCTATTTATACCCATGTCTTGGTCGACACCTGCAGTGGTACGAAATCGACATGTTAGAAACTGTCTCTGGATTCAGTTCCCCCACTCTTTGTCAAATTCGCTATTTTTTATATTTCTGCGAATTGCAGAGTCCTGTAAGTAAACTCTTATACTTATCTTATAACTATTTTTACAACACATGTTCACTGTAATTTTGGACATTGCAACTTAACCCTTTCGATTTGTACACAGTTATTTCACTATTACACTCGTACGGTGTGTCACTTTCGCGTGGTTTTCGTACACAGCATTTAGTAAATTTTATTACATTTTATTGTGGTTTTGGATTTTAATTCTTAATTATAGTTTATGAATAATTACGAAAAAACAGTAATTGTGCAATTATTCATCTTGGGGTGGCAAACTCGCCTGCAGAGACCTGCGTTCACACACACTAGCAAAATACTGGTGTACACACTTTCAGTTACATTTGTGTGTGTGTGCACGTCGATTCAGGTCGAAACACCTGTTCATATTTTTGTCTGAGTCAAGCTTGCAATCCCTAACATGCTTATTTCTAATATATTATTAATTATTTACAGTTTATTAGGTAAATTTAAATTTTTATATTCCATGCTCAGTACATCACTTATTTGTACTGTCGCATTATTCCTCTGCTTGGTAACAAAAAAAAATTTAATAAATTTATTTATTATAATTTTTTTTTATTTATTATTATTATTTCCAAAAAAAATGTAACAAATAATAAAGAATAATATTCGTCATTTCACCCTTAATTGGAGTGTATATAAATGTCTTACCTCCCCTCTCCGTACGCTCACTGCTCGTGACCTTGTAGTAGGGTGGCTTCAACAAACAGCTGATCTGACTGGTTTCATTGACCTCGTTGTTTTCATGTGTAGAACTTCCTAAATGACGTTGCGTGGAATTTACCAATTTCTTTCTTCTGTATCTCATCATATACGCTGAAAGTGTTCTGTCCTACTCGCTGTCTTAACGTATACGGTCCATTATAAAGTCTGAAGAATTTCTTCGCCGTATTATCACTCCGTTTTCCCACTGGATTTGCTCTGAGTAGTATACTTTCTCCCACGTTGAATTGTTGTAGCTTGTGAGTTAGATTAAATCTCTCTACTCTCTTGTTACTCCTTTCTATTATCCGTTGCCTTGCGTATCCAATTTTCACACTTATTGGTACAGGTACATTTTGGTTATTAGGTTTGTTTATATACTTAGTCCAAAATCTGCTTGGCTTCTTATCTTCTTCTAATTCCATTGGAGTGTATCCTGTTGCTTCACTATAATTTTCATTAATGGCTTTTTTAAGGAATGGTAAATATTCTGCCCATTTATTGTGTTGATCATGGCAATATATTCGTAAATATTTACCTAATTCTTTGTTAACTCTCTCAGCAAGGTTTCCTTGAGGATGTCTTATGGATGTGAGTACTGGTTGTATTCCATTTTCCCTTAACGTCCTCTCCCATTTTTCACTTTGGAATTGTACACCTTGATCACTGAGTACCTTCTTCAATTTTTCCATATAACGGAATATATTTCTGCAGTAGTATCTTTAGAACAACTTTGGTTGTGGGTCGCATAATTGGGTACAGTCGGACTGCCTTGGAAAACACATCGATACATACCAATATGTGCTTCACACCTCGACTTGACCGTGGTAATGGTCCCAGAAAATCCACTGCAATTAGCTCTCCTTTGTTCTCCTTCTGTATACTCTGCATCCCTACATATGTGTGTAAATTCGGTCCTTAATTTTACATTATCTTACTCATACACTCTTACCTTCGCTTCTAATCTTCCTTAGCTCTTTTCTTAACATGACATTACTTTATCTAATACATTACTTATACAATACATTAACATTCATTACCTTTTATTACATTTCTTTAACATTACCTTTCTGATCGCTACTACTTCCTTGAAATACACTTCCGTAACAGAATACTCTTTTAGCTTGTAGTGTGTCGCATGATCGGTTACAGAGGAACTGTCTTGGAAAACAACGATATTTTTCTCGAAGTCCTTAATCCTAAGTATTCTCTGCCCTTATGACTTTTCACTCTCGCTTTCTTCTGTGTCCTTGTATCTTCAATAAGTGTTCGCTTGATCAGTCGTTCTAACAATTATGGCAATTATTGCTCATCTTAATCATTTCTTCATATTTATAACATATCAATAATAACATTCCTTACCATCACTAATACATTTCTTAATTATACTCTCTTATATTATTATTAATAATTAATAGTAATATTATTTTTATCATTTAAAAATAATTATTTATTTTCGGGTATTGAGTTCGGTTCGGTGTGTCGTTAGAACTGACACCCCTCATTATAACAATTGGTTGTTGTACACAGGAAATTCATTGTGTTCACCCTCGTGTAAACAACGTCCGCGTTCCATTGTATTATCCCCTCGTTACCTTTCCGTTGCATAGCTGCGACGTTTGTGTGCGTACTTACCTTGTGAACGTTTGTTTTGATCGTATAAGTCACCTGTTTATAGTGCAACGTTTTCATTTTGCCTGCCGGCCACTTAAAATCTACCCTCTTTCTCTCGTTACAAATGCTTCGCTCTTTCTCAATTCTCTCGTCACTAGTTTGGTTGAGTGAACCGATGTGAACAGCTGTCGACGGTTTTTTCATTCGTCGGTTATGATAACCTCTGTAGTTTTCATACTTACAGTTATAATTATCGTTATTATAATTATCGTGCGTATATCTAACATCATATTTACCACAATTTTGCGTAGTGTTTCGTCTAGATAACTTACTACGTTTCTTGTTATACCTACAGTGATATTTATCTCCGTAAGTGTAGTGCCTTAAGTGTTTCACCTTATGTGACTTACTAGTGTGTGTGTCTCTCACAATAGGGATATCGCTATTAATAAGGTATGTTTTATTAACCTTTATTTGCTTCTCCTCCTTAAATGTTAATTACTTTTTTATAATTATCATTAGTAATTACACATGTATTTTCAATTAGTATGAATTCTTCACATACTAGCTTTTCACATATTAGCTCCGTTTGTTTATTAATTATTCCACAGATATTTTCTGCGATCGTGTCAATACATCTGTTTGTATTAACAATTTTTTCAGTTAACTGTGCATTACTGTCAATTATACTTTGTTTTATTTCAATATTATCAATTTTTAACTCTTCTAGACTCTCTGTAATTTTTATGGTGTCCTGTCTAAAATTTTCGGACTGTAGCTCTAATTTATTTTCTAAACTTTCTGTTTGTTTCTTATTAGATTCTTTTAATTCGTCTATTCTAGCATTTAAATTTTCTGTCTGTTTATTTAAATTTTCTGTCTGTTTTGTGCTTAATTCATCGACCCAGGCACCCATCATCATCTGGAATGCCTCGACGTCTAAATTTCCTGAAGTCGTCATGATGAAGTATTATTAAAAATATTTATTTAGTAGTAATTCTTTAACAATTATTATTGATAACCGTTCCCTACTTATTTATTTATTTCTTTATTTTTATTAATAGTTATTATTAATACTCATTACAGTTACACCTGTTACATAGACAAATAATATTATTCGTGGGCGCCAGCTGTGTGATTACACAACAATTAACATTACATTCAGTTACTGTTTAATATAAATAATAATTACATATTATACATTTTTCATTTAACACACTCTTTATCTTTTAGAGCAACCATTTAGCTACATAAAAATTTTAATAGTTAAATGATGGGGATCGGGCCATACGTTTTGGGCTACAATTTATGTAACAAATTTTTGTACCTAAATTTAGGCATGTCGTGCCCCACGTCCAGGGCGACAAATTTTATGTAACATTACAACGTTGCAAAAGTTTCATAATATTATATTGTATGTGTACAAATTTACATGTAATTTATGTTTGTGATGCCCCACGTTGGAAGCGACATATTTATGATCTCGATAACAAATTGCAAATTTAATATAATTTAAATTTGTGGAGCCCCACGATCTTGGAGCGCCAAATTTATGCAAGGTTACATATACATAAAATACGCGTGACCGGTCTCACGTTCAAGATTGACAAATTACGTAACAATATAACATTTAAATTGGGTTTCAGGTGTATCTGCAATAAGAACTCTATGTAACTTGAAACGGTAATTAAAATTTATTTGATACTATTAAAAAATGTGCACATGGCACTGACTTCGATTTAAAACATTCGTTATTATTTGTTGTTATGCCGTAAGGCTTAAGCTATATACATCCTTACTGACTAAATATTCTATTCTACTAATTATTGTATAAAAGAAAAATCTCATTTTCAGACTACTCAGTCAATTAATGTGTCTCAAAATATCAATATTTAAATATCTTTTCTATATTGTAATGTACTCAAAATTATTAATAGTTATTCAATTTATCTTTTGTTTCTCAGTACTGTTTTCTCAAATACTAATTGTTTTCATTTAAATGCTTTGTAATCATTTTATATCATATTAATTTGAGCTCTTGTTACGTTAATCGTATTTCTAAAACATCTATGATTTTAATTCTACTTTACAAGAAACATTGCTCTTACTTTTAAATAAAATAGAAATGTCTTTAATTGTCTTTGAGTTCTTTGTATGATTAAGATATAAATAAGTTGTTTATCACCATATTGTCGTCAATCATACTCGGTCATTTTTTGATCCATCGGTATTCGTCCTCGTCTCGCCTCCAGCGTCGGCTGTCTCTCTTCTCCTCTTGTCCAGCGTCGTATCTCTCTCTCTCTCTCTGGAACACTCCTCTTGTCCAGCGTCGTATCTCTCTCTGGAACTCTCCTCTTGTCCAGCGTCGTATCACTCTCTTGTCTAGTGTCGAATCATTCTCTGGAACTCTCCTCGTGCTGTTTCTGACGTTAATGGATCTTCTTAAGTAGTGCTGTTATTAATTAAAATGATTGTCTTTACAGCTTAGTTACATATTTGTACGTAACTGGCAAATTTAAACTGTTTACAAAAAAAAATAAATACGCCGTGCTGACGGGCATAAGCTCCCGCTGCACCGTGGATGATTCAAGAAAGAGAACCACTGTAGCTTGCGTGTCCTATTTATACCCATGTCTTGGTCGACACCTGCAGTGGTACGAAATCGACATGTTAGAAACTGTCTCTGGATTCAGTTCCCCCACTCTTTGTCAAATTCGCTATTTTTTATATTTCTGCGAATTGCAGAGTCCTGTAAGTAAACTCTTATACTTATCTTATAACTATTTTTACAACACATGTTCACTGTAATTTTGGACATTGCAACTTAACCCTTTCGATTTGTACACAGTTATTTCACTATTACACTCGTACGGTGTGTCACTTTCGCGTGGTTTTCGTACACAGCATTTAGTAAATTTTATTACATTTTATTGTGGTTTTGGATTTTAATTCTTAATTATAGTTTATGAATAATTACGAAAAAACAGTAATTGTGCAATTATTCATCTTGGGGTGGCAAACTCGCCTGCAGAGACCTGCGTTCACACACACTAGCAAAATACTGGTGTACACACTTTCAGTTACATTTGTGTGTGTGTGCACGTCGATTCAGGTCGAAACACCTGTTCATATTTTTGTCTGAGTCAAGCTTGCAATCCCTAACATGCTTATTTCTAATATATTATTAATTATTTACAGTTTATTAGGTAAATTTAAATTTTTATATTCCATGCTCAGTACATCACTTATTTGTACTGTCGCATTATTCCTCTGCTTGGTAACAAAAAAAAATTTAATAAATTTATTTATTATAATTTTTTTTTATTTATTATTATTATTTCCAAAAAAAATGTAACAAATAATAAAGAATAATATTCGTCATTTCACCCTTAATTGGAGTGTATATAAATGTCTTACCTCCCCTCTCCGTACGCTCACTGCTCGTGACCTTGTAGTAGGGTGGCTTCAACAAACAGCTGATCTGACTGGTTTCATTGACCTCGTTGTTTTCATGTGTAGAACTTCCTAAATGACGTTGCGTGGAATTTACCAATTTCTTTCTTCTGTATCTCATCATATACGCTGAAAGTGTTCTGTCCTACTCGCTGTCTTAACGTATACGGTCCATTATAAAGTCTGAAGAATTTCTTCGCCGTATTATCACTCCGTTTTCCCACTGGATTTGCTCTGAGTAGTATACTTTCTCCCACGTTGAATTGTTGTAGCTTGTGAGTTAGATTAAATCTCTCTACTCTCTTGTTACTCCTTTCTATTATCCGTTGCCTTGCGTATCCAATTTTCACACTTATTGGTACAGGTACATTTTGGTTATTAGGTTTGTTTATATACTTAGTCCAAAATCTGCTTGGCTTCTTATCTTCTTCTAATTCCATTGGAGTGTATCCTGTTGCTTCACTATAATTTTCATTAATGGCTTTTTTAAGGAATGGTAAATATTCTGCCCATTTATTGTGTTGATCATGGCAATATATTCGTAAATATTTACCTAATTCTTTGTTAACTCTCTCAGCAAGGTTTCCTTGAGGATGTCTTATGGATGTGAGTACTGGTTGTATTCCATTTTCCCTTAACGTCCTCTCCCATTTTTCACTTTGGAATTGTACACCTTGATCACTGAGTACCTTCATCAATTTTTCCATATAACGGAATATATTTCTGCAGTAGTATCTTTAGAACAACTTTGGTTGTGGGTCGCATAATTGGGTACAGTCGGACTGCCTTGGAAAACACATCGATACATACCAATATGTGCTTCACACCTCGACTTGACCGTGGTAATGGTCCCAGAAAATCCACTGCAATTAGCTCTCCTTTGTTCTCCTTCTGTATACTCTGCATCCCTACATATGTGTGTAAATTCGGTCCTTAATTTTACATTATCTTACTCATACATTCTTACCTTCGCTTCTAATCTTCCTTAGCTCTTTTCTTAACATGACATTACTTTATCTAATACATTACTTATACAATACATTAACATTCATTACCTTTTATTACATTTCTTTAACATTACCTTTCTGATCGCTACTACTTCCTTGAAATACACTTCCGTAACAGAAAACTCTTTTAGCTTGTAGTGTGTCGCATGATCGGTTACAGAGGAACTGTCTTGGAAAACAACGATATTTTTCTCGAAGTCCTTAATCCTAAGTATTCTCTGCCCTTATGACTTTTCACTCTCGCTTTCTTCTGTGTCCTTGTATCTTCAATAAGTGTTCGCTTGATCAGTCGTTCTAACAATTATGGCAATTATTGCTCATCTTAATCATTTCTTCATATTTATAACATATCAATAATAACATTCCTTACCATCACTAATACATTTCTTAATTATACTCTCTTATATTATTATTAATAATTAATAGTAATATTATTTTTATCATTTAAAAATAATTATTTATTTTCGGGTATTGAGTTCGGTTCTGTGTGTCGTTAGAACTGACACCCCTCATTATAACAATTGGTTGTTGTACACAGGAAATTCATTGTGTTCACCCTCGTGTAAACAACGTCCGCGTTCCATTGTATTATCCCCTCGTTACCTTTCCGTTGCATAGCTGCGACGTTTGTGTGCGTACTTACCTTGTGAACGTTTGTTTTGATCGTATAAGTCACCTGTTTATAGTGCAACGTTTTCATTTTGCCTGCCGGCCACTTAAAATCTACCCTCTTTCTCTCGTTACAAATGCTTCGCTCTTTCTCAATTCTCTCGTCACTAGTTTGGTTGAGTGAACCGATGTGAACAGCTGTCGACGGTTTTTTCATTCGTCGGTTATGATAACCTCTGTAGTTTTCATACTTACAGTTATAATTATCGTTATTATAATTATCGTGCGTATATCTAACATCATATTTACCACAATTTTGCGTAGTGTTTCGTCTAGATAACTTACTACGTTTCTTGTTATACCTACAGTGATATTTATCTCCGTAAGTGTAGTGCCTTAAGTGTTTCACCTTATGTGACTTACTAGTGTGTGTGTCTCTCACAATAGGGATATCGCTATTAATAAGGTATGTTTTATTAACCTTTATTTGCTTCTCCTCCTTAAATGTTAATTACTTTTTTATAATTATCATTAGTAATTACACATGTATTTTCAATTAGTATGAATTCTTCACATACTAGCTTTTCACATATTAGCTCCGTTTGTTTATTAATTATTCCACAGATATTTTCTGCGATCGTGTCAATACATCTGTTTGTATTAACAATTTTTTCAGTTAACTGTGCATTACTGTCAATTATACTTTGTTTTATTTCAATATTATCAATTTTTAACTCTTCTAGACTCTCTGTAATTTTTATGGTGTCCTGTCTAAAATTTTCGGACTGTAGCTCTAATTTATTTTCTAAACTTTCTGTTTGTTTCTTATTAGATTCTTTTAATTCGTCTATTCTAGCATTTAAATTTTCTGTCTGTTTATTTAAATTTTCTGTCTGTTTTGTGCTTAATTCATCGACCCAGGCACCCATCATCATCTGGAATGCCTCGACGTCTAAATTTCCTGAAGTCGTCATGATGAAGTATTATTAAAAATATTTATTTAGTAGTAATTCTTTAACAATTATTATTGATAACCGTTCCCTACTTATTTATTTATTTCTTTATTTTTATTAATAGTTATTATTAATACTCATTACAGTTACACCTGTTACATAGACAAATAATATTATTCGTGGGCGCCAGCTGTGTGATTACACAACAATTAACATTACATTCAGTTACTGTTTAATATAAATAATAATTACATATTATACATTTTTCATTTAACACACTCTTTATCTTTTAGAGCAACCATTTAGCTACATATAAATTTTAATAGTTAAATGATGGGGATCGGGCCATACGTTTTGGGCTACAATTTATGTAACAAATTTTTGTACCTAAATTTAGGCATGTCGTGCCCCACGTCCAGGGCGACAAATTTTATGTAACATTACAACGTTGCAAAAGTTTCATAATATTATATTGTATGTGTACAAATTTACATGTAATTTATGTTTGTGATGCCCCACGTTGGAAGCGACATATTTATGATCTCGATAACAAATTGCAAATTTAATATAATTTAAATTTGTGGAGCCCCACGATCTTGGAGCGCCAAATTTATGCAACGTTACATATACATAAAATACGCGTGACCGGTCTCACGTTCAAGATTGACAAATTACGTAACAATATAACATTTAAATTGGGTTTCAGGTGTATCTGCAATAAGAACTCTATGTAACTTGAAACGGTAATTAAAATTTATTTGATACTATTAAAAAATGTGCACATGGCACTGACTTCGATTTAAAACATTCGTTATTATTTGTTGTTATGCCGTAAGGCTTAAGCTATATACATCCTTACTGACTAAATATTCTATTCTACTAATTATTGTATAAAAGAAAAATCTCATTTTCAGACTACTCAGTCAATTAATGTGTCTCAAAATATCAATATTTAAATATCTTTTTCTATATTGTAATGTACTCAAAATTATTAATAGTTATTCAATTTATCTTTTGTTTCTCAGTACTGTTTTCTCAAATACTAATTGTTTTCATTTAAATGCTTTGTAATCATTTATTATCATATTAATTTGAGCTCTTGTTACGTTAATCGTATTTCTAAAACATCTATGATTTTAATTCTACTTTACAAGAAACATTGCTCTTACTTTTAAATAAAATAGAAATGTCTTTAATTGTCTTTGAGTTCTTTGTATGATTAAGATATAAATAAGTTGTTTATCACCATATTGTCGTCAATCATACTCGATCATTTTTTGATCCATCGGTATTCGTCCTCGTCTCGCCTCCAGCGTCGGCTGTCTCTCTTCTCCTCTTGTCCAGCGTCGTATCTCTCTCTCTCTCTCTGGAACACTCCTCTTGTCCAGCGTCGTATCTCTCTCTGGAACTCTCCTCTTGTCCAGCGTCGTATCACTCTCTTGTCTAGTGTCGAATCATTCTCTGGAACTCTCCTCGTGCTGTTTCTGACGTTAATGGATCTTCTTAAGTAGTGCTGTTATTAATTAAAATGATTGTCTTTACAGCTTAGTTACATATTTGTACGTAACTGGCAAATTTAAACTGTTTACAAAAAAAAATAAATACGCCGTGCTGACGGGCATAAGCTCCCGCTGCACCGTGGATGATTCAAGAAAGAGAACCACTGTAGCTTGCGTGTCCTATTTATACCCATGTCTTGGTCGACACCTGCAGTGGTACGAAATCGACATGTTAGAAACTGTCTCTGGATTCAGTTCCCCCACTCTTTGTCAAATTCGCTATTTTTTATATTTCTGCGAATTGCAGAGTCCTGTAAGTAAACTCTTATACTTATCTTATAACTATTTTTACAACACATGTTCACTGTAATTTTGGACATTGCAACTTAACCCTTTCGATTTGTACACAGTTATTTCACTATTACACTCGTACGGTGTGTCACTTTCGCATGGTTTTCGTACACAGCATTTAGTAAATTTTATTACATTTTATTGTGGTTTTGGATTTTAATTCTTAATTATAGTTTATGAATAATTACGAAAAAACAGTAATTGTGCAATTATTCATCTTGGGGTGGCAAACTCGCCTGCAGAGACCTGCGTTCACACACACTAGCAAAATACTGGTGTACACACTTTCAGTTACATTTGTGTGTGTGTGCACGTCGATTCAGGTCGAAACACCTGTTCATATTTTTGTCTGAGTCAAGCTTGCAATCCCTAACATGCTTATTTCTAATATATTATTAATTATTTACAGTTTATTAGGTAAATTTAAATTTTTATATTCCATGCTCAGTACATCACTTATTTGTACTGTCGCATTATTCCTCTGCTTGGTAACAAAAAAAAAATTTAATAAATTTATTTATTATAATTTTTTTTCTATTTATTATTATTATTTGCAAAAAAAATGTAACAAATAATAAAGAATAATATTCGTCATTTCACCCTTAATTGGAGTGTATATAAATGTCTTACCTCCCCTCTTCGTACGCTCACTGCTCGTGACCTTGTATTAGGGTGGCTGCAACAAACAGCTGATCTGACTGTTTTCATTGACCTCGTTGTTTTCATGTGTAGAACTTCATAAATGACGTTGCGTGGAATTTACCAATTTCTTTCTTCTGTATCTCATCATATACGCTGAAAGTGTTCTGTCCTACTCGCTGTCTTAACGTATACGGTCCATTATAAAGTCTGAAGAATTTCTTCGCCGTATTATCACTCCGTTTTCCCACTGGATTTGCTCTGAGTAGTATACTTTCTCCCACGTTGAATTGTTGTAGCTTGTGAGTTAGATTAAATCTCTCTACTCTCTTGTTACTCCTTTCTATTATCCGTTGCCTTGCGTATCCAATTTTCACACTTATTGGTACAGGTACATTTTGGTTATTAGGTTTGTTTATATACTTAGTCCAAAATCTGCTTGGCTTCTTATCTTCTTCTAATTCCATTGGAGTGTATCCTGTTGCTTCACTATAATTTTCATTAATGGCTTTTTTAAGGAATGGTAAATATTCTGCCCATTTATTGTGTTGATCATGGCAATATATTCGTAAATATTTACCTAATTCTTTGTTAACTCTCTCAGCAAGGTTTCCTTGAGGATGTCTTATGGATGTGAGTACTGGTTGTATTCAATTTTCCCTTAACGTCCTCTCCCATTTTTCACTTTGGAATTGTACACCTTGATCACTGAGTACCTTCATCAATTTTTCCATATAACGGAATATATTTCTGCAGTAGTATCTTTAGAACAACTTTGGTTGTGGGTCGCATAATTGGGTACAGTCGGACTGCCTTGGAAAACACATCGATACATACCAATATGTGCTTCACACCTCGACTTGACCGTGGTAATGGTCCCAGAAAATCCACTGCAATTAGCTCTCCTTTGTTCTCCTTCTGTATACTCTGCATCCCTACATATGTGTGTAAATTCGGTCCTTAATTTTACATTATCTTACTCATACATTCTTACCTTCGCTTCTAATCTTCCTTAGCTCTTTTCTTAACATGACATTACTTTATCTAATACATTACTTATACAATACATTAACATTCATTACCTTTTATTACATTTCTTTAACATTACCTTTCTGATCGCTACTACTTCCTTGAAATACACTTCCGTAACAGAAAACTCTTTTAGCTTGTAGTGTGTCGCATGATCGGTTACAGAGGAACTGTCTTGGAAAACAACGATATTTTTCTCGAAGTCCTTAATCCTAAGTATTCTCTGCCCTTATGACTTTTCACTCTCGCTTTCTTCTGTGTCCTTGTATCTTCAATAAGTGTTCGCTTGATCAGTCGTTCTAACAATTATGGCAATTATTGCTCATCTTAATCATTTCTTCATATTTATAACATATCAATAATAACATTCCTTACCATCACTAATACATTTCTTAATTATACTCTCTTATATTATTATTAATAATTAATAGTAATATTATTTTTATCATTTAAAAATAATTATTTATTTTCGGGTATTGAGTTCGGTTCGGTGTGTCGTTAGAACTGACACCCCTCATTATAACAATTGGTTGTTGTACACAGGAAATTCATTGTGTTCACCCTCGTGTAAACAACGTCCGCGTTCCATTGTATTATCCCCTCGTTACCTTTCCGTTGCATAGCTGCGACGTTTGTGTGCGTACTTACCTTGTGAACGTTTGTTTTGATCGTATAAGTCACCTGTTTATAGTGCAACGTTTTCATTTTGCCTGCCGGCCACTTAAAATCTACCCTCTTTCTCTCGTTACAAATGCTTCGCTCTTTCTCAATTCTCTCGTCACTAGTTTGGTTGAGTGAACCGATGTGAACAGCTGTCGACGGTTTTTTCATTCGTCGGTTATGATAACCTCTGTAGTTTTCATACTTACAGTTATAATTATCGTTATTATAATTATCGTGCGTATATCTAACATCATATTTACCACAATTTTGCGTAGTGTTTCGTCTAGATAACTTACTACGTTTCTTGTTATACCTACAGTGATATTTATCTCCGTAAGTGTAGTGCCTTAAGTGTTTCACCTTATGTGACTTACTAGTGTGTGTGTCTCTCACAATAGGGATATCGCTATTAATAAGGTATGTTTTATTAACCTTTATTTGCTTCTCCTCCTTAAATGTTAATTACTTTTTTATAATTATCATTAGTAATTACACATGTATTTTCAATTAGTATGAATTCTTCACATACTAGCTTTTCACATATTAGATCCGTTTGTTTATTAATTATTCCACAGACATTTTCTGCGATCGTGTCAATACGTCTGTTTGTATTAACAATTTTTTCAGTTAACTGTGCATTACTGTCAATTATACTTTGTTTTATTTCAATATTATCAATTTTTAACTCTTCTAGACTCTCTGTAATTTTTATGGTGTCCTGTCTAAAATTTTCGGACTGTAGCTCTAATTTATTTTCTAAACTTTCTGTTTGTTTCTTATTAGATTCTTTTAATTCGTCTATTCTAGCATTTAAATTTTCTGTCTGTTTATTTAAATTTTCTGTCTGTTTTGTGCTTAATTCATCGACCCAGGCACCCATCATCATCTGGAATGCCTCGACGTCTAAATTTCCTGAAGTCGTCATGATGAAGTATTATTAAAAATATTTATTTAGTAGTAATTCTTTAACAATTATTATTGATAACCGTTCCCTACTTATTTATTTATTTCTTTATTTTTATTAATAGTTATTATTAATACTCATTACAGTTACACCTGTTACATAGACAAATAATATTATTCGTGGGCGCCAGCTGTGTGATTACACAACAATTAACATTACATTCAGTTACTGTTTAATATAAATAATAATTACATATTATACATTTTTCATTTAACACACTCTTTATCTTTTAGAGCAACCATTTAGCTACATAAAAATTTTAATAGTTAAATGATGGGGATCGGGCCATACGTTCATGGGCTACAATTTATGTAACAAATTTTTGTACCTAAATTTAGGCATGCCGTGCCCCACGTCCAGGGCGACAAATTTTATGTAACATTACAACGTTGCAAAAGTTTCATAATATTATATTGTATGTGTACAAATTTACATGTAATTTATGTTTGTGATGCCCCACGTTGGAAGCGACATATTTATGATCTCGATAACAAATTGCAAATTTAATATAATTTAAATTTGTGGAGCCCCACGATCTTGGAGCGCCAAATTTATGCAACGTTACATATACATAAAATACGCGTGACCGGTCTCACGTTCAAGATTGACAAATTACGTAACAATATAACATTTAAATTGGGTTTCAGGTGTATCTGCAATAAGAACTCTATGTAACTTGAAACGGTAATTAAAATTTATTTGATACTATTAAAAAATGTGCACATGGCACTGACTTCGATTTAAAACATTCGTTATTATTTGTTGTTATGCCGTAAGGCTTAAGCTATATACATCCTTACTGACTAAATATTCTATTCTACTAATTATTGTATAAAAGAAAAATCTCATTTTCAGACTACTCAGTCAATTAATGTGTCTCAAAATATCAATATTTAAATATCTTTTTCTATATTGTAATGTACTCAAAATTATTAATAGTTATTCAATTTATCTTTTGTTTCTCAGTACTGTTTTCTCAAATACTAATTGTTTTCATTTAAATGCTTTGTAATCATTTATTATCATATTAATTTGAGCTCTTGTTACGTTAATCGTATTTCTAAAACATCTATGATTTTAATTCTACTTTACAAGAAACATTGCTCTTACTTTTAAATAAAATAGAAATGTCTTTAATTGTCTTTGAGTTCTTTGTATGATTAAGATATAAATAAGTTGTTTATCACCATATTGTCGTCAATCATACTCGATCATTTTTTGATCCATCGGTATTCGTCCTCGTCTCGCCTCCAGCGTCGGCTGTCTCTCTTCTCCTCTTGTCCAGCGTCGTATCTCTCTCTCTCTCTCTGGAACACTCCTCTTGTCCAGCGTCGTATCTCTCTCTGGAACTCTCCTCTTGTCCAGCGTCGTATCACTCTCTTGTCTAGTGTCGAATCATTCTCTGGAACTCTCCTCGTGCTGTTTCTGACGTTAATGGATCTTCTTAAGTAGTGCTGTTATTAATTAAAATGATTGTCTTTACAGCTTAGTTACATATTTGTACGTAACTGGCAAATTTAAACTGTTTACAAAAAAAAATAAATACGCCGTGCTGACGGGCATAAGCTCCCGCTGCACCGTGGATGATTCAAGAAAGAGAACCACTGTAGCTTGCGTGTCCTATTTATACCCATGTCTTGGTCGACACCTGCAGTGGTACGAAATCGACATGTTAGAAACTGTCTCTGGATTCAGTTCCCCCACTCTTTGTCAAATTCGCTATTTTTTATATTTCTGCGAATTGCAGAGTCCTGTAAGTAAACTCTTATACTTATCTTATAACTATTTTTACAACACATGTTCACTGTAATTTTGGACATTGCAACTTAACCCTTTCGATTTGTACACAGTTATTTCACTATTACACTCGTACGGTGTGTCACTTTCGCATGGTTTTCGTACACAGCATTTAGTAAATTTTATTACATTTTATTGTGGTTTTGGATTTTAATTCTTAATTATAGTTTATGAATAATTACGAAAAAACAGTAATTGTGCAATTATTCATCTTGGGGTGGCAAACTCGCCTGCAGAGACCTGCGTTCACACACACTAGCAAAATACTGGTGTACACACTTTCAGTTACATTTGTGTGTGTGTGCACGTCGATTCAGGTCGAAACACCTGTTCATATTTTTGTCTGAGTCAAGCTTGCAATCCCTAACATGCTTATTTCTAATATATTATTAATTATTTACAGTTTATTAGGTAAATTTAAATTTTTATATTCCATGCTCAGTACATCACTTATTTGTACTGTCGCATTATTCCTCTGCTTGGTAACAAAAAAAAAATTTAATAAATTTATTTATTATAATTTTTTTTCTATTTATTATTATTATTTGCAAAAAAAATGTAACAAATAATAAAGAATAATATTCGTCATTTCACCCTTAATTGGAGTGTATATAAATGTCTTACCTCCCCTCTTCGTACGCTCACTGCTCGTGACCTTGTATTAGGGTGGCTGCAACAAACAGCTGATCTGACTGTTTTCATTGACCTCGTTGTTTTCATGTGTAGAACTTCATAAATGACGTTGCGTGGAATTTACCAATTTCTTTCTTCTGTATCTCATCATATACGCTGAAAGTGTTCTGTCCTACTCGCTGTCTTAACGTATACGGTCCATTATAAAGTCTGAAGAATTTCTTCGCCGTATTATCACTCCGTTTTCCCACTGGATTTGCTCTGAGTAGTATACTTTCTCCCACGTTGAATTGTTGTAGCTTGTGAGTTAGATTAAATCTCTCTACTCTCTTGTTACTCCTTTCTATTATCCGTTGCCTTGCGTATCCAATTTTCACACTTATTGGTACAGGTACATTTTGGTTATTAGGTTTGTTTATATACTTAGTCCAAAATCTGCTTGGCTTCTTATCTTCTTCTAATTCCATTGGAGTGTATCCTGTTGCTTCACTATAATTTTCATTAATGGCTTTTTTAAGGAATGGTAAATATTCTGCCCATTTATTGTGTTGATCATGGCAATATATTCGTAAATATTTACCTAATTCTTTGTTAACTCTCTCAGCAAGGTTTCCTTGAGGATGTCTTATGGATGTGAGTACTGGTTGTATTCAATTTTCCCTTAACGTCCTCTCCCATTTTTCACTTTGGAATTGTACACCTTGATCACTGAGTACCTTCATCAATTTTTCCATATAACGGAATATATTTCTGCAGTAGTATCTTTAGAACAACTTTGGTTGTGGGTCGCATAATTGGGTACAGTCGGACTGCCTTGGAAAACACATCGATACATACCAATATGTGCTTCACACCTCGACTTGACCGTGGTAATGGTCCCAGAAAATCCACTGCAATTAGCTCTCCTTTGTTCTCCTTCTGTATACTCTGCATCCCTACATATGTGTGTAAATTCGGTCCTTAATTTTACATTATCTTACTCATACATTCTTACCTTCGCTTCTAATCTTCCTTAGCTCTTTTCTTAACATGACATTACTTTATCTAATACATTACTTATACAATACATTAACATTCATTACCTTTTATTACATTTCTTTAACATTACCTTTCTGATCGCTACTACTTCCTTGAAATACACTTCCGTAACAGAAAACTCTTTTAGCTTGTAGTGTGTCGCATGATCGGTTACAGAGGAACTGTCTTGGAAAACAACGATATTTTTCTCGAAGTCCTTAATCCTAAGTATTCTCTGCCCTTATGACTTTTCACTCTCGCTTTCTTCTGTGTCCTTGTATCTTCAATAAGTGTTCGCTTGATCAGTCGTTCTAACAATTATGGCAATTATTGCTCATCTTAATCATTTCTTCATATTTATAACATATCAATAATAACATTCCTTACCATCACTAATACATTTCTTAATTATACTCTCTTATATTATTATTAATAATTAATAGTAATATTATTTTTATCATTTAAAAATAATTATTTATTTTCGGGTATTGAGTTCGGTTCGGTGTGTCGTTAGAACTGACACCCCTCATTATAACAATTGGTTGTTGTACACAGGAAATTCATTGTGTTCACCCTCGTGTAAACAACGTCCGCGTTCCATTGTATTATCCCCTCGTTACCTTTCCGTTGCATAGCTGCGACGTTTGTGTGCGTACTTACCTTGTGAACGTTTGTTTTGATCGTATAAGTCACCTGTTTATAGTGCAACGTTTTCATTTTGCCTGCCGGCCACTTAAAATCTACCCTCTTTCTCTCGTTACAAATGCTTCGCTCTTTCTCAATTCTCTCGTCACTAGTTTGGTTGAGTGAACCGATGTGAACAGCTGTCGACGGTTTTTTCATTCGTCGGTTATGATAACCTCTGTAGTTTTCATACTTACAGTTATAATTATCGTTATTATAATTATCGTGCGTATATCTAACATCATATTTACCACAATTTTGCGTAGTGTTTCGTCTAGATAACTTACTACGTTTCTTGTTATACCTACAGTGATATTTATCTCCGTAAGTGTAGTGCCTTAAGTGTTTCACCTTATGTGACTTACTAGTGTGTGTGTCTCTCACAATAGGGATATCGCTATTAATAAGGTATGTTTTATTAACCTTTATTTGCTTCTCCTCCTTAAATGTTAATTACTTTTTTATAATTATCATTAGTAATTACACATGTATTTTCAATTAGTATGAATTCTTCACATACTAGCTTTTCACATATTAGATCCGTTTGTTTATTAATTATTCCACAGACATTTTCTGCGATCGTGTCAATACGTCTGTTTGTATTAACAATTTTTTCAGTTAACTGTGCATTACTGTCAATTATACTTTGTTTTATTTCAATATTATCAATTTTTAACTCTTCTAGACTCTCTGTAATTTTTATGGTGTCCTGTCTAAAATTTTCGGACTGTAGCTCTAATTTATTTTCTAAACTTTCTGTTTGTTTCTTATTAGATTCTTTTAATTCGTCTATTCTAGCATTTAAATTTTCTGTCTGTTTATTTAAATTTTCTGTCTGTTTTGTGCTTAATTCATCGACCCAGGCACCCATCATCATCTGGAATGCCTCGACGTCTAAATTTCCTGAAGTCGTCATGATGAAGTATTATTAAAAATATTTATTTAGTAGTAATTCTTTAACAATTATTATTGATAACCGTTCCCTACTTATTTATTTATTTCTTTATTTTTATTAATAGTTATTATTAATACTCATTACAGTTACACCTGTTACATAGACAAATAATATTATTCGTGGGCGCCAGCTGTGTGATTACACAACAATTAACATTACATTCAGTTACTGTTTAATATAAATAATAATTACATATTATACATTTTTCATTTAACACACTCTTTATCTTTTAGAGCAACCATTTAGCTACATAAAAATTTTAATAGTTAAATGATGGGGATCGGGCCATACGTTCATGGGCTACAATTTATGTAACAAATTTTTGTACCTAAATTTAGGCATGCCGTGCCCCACGTCCAGGGCGACAAATTTTATGTAACATTACAACGTTGCAAAAGTTTCATAATATTATATTGTATGTGTACAAATTTACATGTAATTTATGTTTGTGATGCCCCACGTTGGAAGCGACATATTTATGATCTCGATAACAAATTGCAAATTTAATATAATTTAAATTTGTGGAGCCCCACGATCTTGGAGCGCCAAATTTATGCAACGTTACATATACATAAAATACGCGTGACCGGTCTCACGTTCAAGATTGACAAATTACGTAACAATATAACATTTAAATTGGGTTTCAGGTGTATCTGCAATAAGAACTCTATGTAACTTGAAACGGTAATTAAAATTTATTTGATACTATTAAAAAATGTGCACATGGCACTGACTTCGATTTAAAACATTCGTTATTATTTGTTGTTATGCCGTAAGGCTTAAGCTATATACATCCTTACTGACTAAATATTCTATTCTACTAATTATTGTATAAAAGAAAAATCTCATTTTCAGACTACTCAGTCAATTAATGTGTCTCAAAATATCAATATTTAAATATCTTTTTCTATATTGTAATGTACTCAAAATTATTAATAGTTATTGAATTTATCTTTTGTTTCTCAGTACTGTTTTCTCAAATACTAATTGTTTTCATTTAAATGCTTTGTAATCATTTTATATCATATTAATTTGAGCTCTTGTTACGTTAATCGTATTTCTAAAACATCTATGATTTTAATTCTACTTTACAAGAAACATTGCCCTTACTTTTAAATACAATAGAAATGTCTTTAATTGTCTTTGAGTTCTTTGTATGATTAAGATATAAATAAGTTGTTTATCACCTTATTGTCGTCAATCATACTCGATCATTTTTTGATCCATCGGTATTCGTCCTCGTCTCGCCTCCAGCGTCGGCTGTCTCTCTTCTCCTCTTGTCCAGCGTCGTATCTCTCTCTCTCTCTCTGGAACACTCCTCTTGTCCAGCGTCGTATCTCTCTCTGGAACTCTCCTCTTGTCCAGCGTCATATCACTCTCTTGTCTAGTGTCGAATCATTCTCTGGAACTCTCCTCGTGCTGTTTCTGATGTTAATGGATCTTCTTAAGTAGTGCTGTTATTAATTAAAATGATTGTCTTTACAGCTTAGTTACATATTTGTACGTAACTGGCAAATTTAAACTGTTTACAAAAAAAAATAAATACGCCGTGCTGACGGGCATAAGCTCCCGCTGCACCGTGGATGATTCAATAAAGAGAACCACTGTAGCTTGCGTGTCCTATTTATACCCATGTCTTGGTCGACACCTGCAGTGGTACGAAATCGACATGTTAGAAACTGTCTCTGGATTCAGTTCCCCCACTCTTTGTCAAATTCGCTATTTTTTATATTTCTGCGAATTGCAGAGTCCTGTAAGTAAACTCTTATACTTATCTTATAACTATTTTTACAACACATGTTCACTGTAATTTTGGACATTGCAACTTAACCCTTTCGATTTGTACACAGTTATTTCACTATTACACTCGTACGGTGTGTCACATTCGCGTGGTTTCCGTACACAGCATTTAGTAAATTTTATTTCATTTTATTGTGGTTTTGGATTTTAATTCTTAATTATAGTTTATGAATAATTACGGAAAAACAGTAATTGTGCAATTATTCATCTTGGGGTGGCAAACTCGCCTGCAGAGACCTGCGTTCACACACACTAGCAAAATACTGGTGTACACACTTTCAGTTACATTTGTGTGTGTGTGCACGTCGATTCAGGTCGAAACACCTGTTCATATTTTTGTCTGAGTCAAGCTTGCAATCCCTAACATGCTTATTTCTAATATATTATTAATTATTTACAGTTTATTAGGTAAATTTAAATTTTTATATTCCATGCTCTGTACATCACTTATTTGTACTGTCGCATTATTCCTCTGCTTGGTAACAACAAAAAATTTAATAAATTTATTTATTATATTTTTTTTTATTTATTATTATTATTTGCAAAAAAATGTAACAAATAATAAAGAATAATATTCGTCATTTCACCCTTAATTGGAGTGTATATAAATGTCTTACCTCCCCTCTTCGTACGCTCACTGCTCGTGACCTTGTATTAGGGTGGCTGCAACAAACAGCTGATCTGACTGGTTTCATTGACCTCGTTGTTTTCATGTGTAGAACTTGATAAATAACGTTGCGTGGAATTTACCAATTTCTTTCTTCTGTATCTCATCATATACGCTGAAAGTGTTCTGTCCTACTCGCTGTCTTAACGTATACGGTCCATTATAAAGTCTGAAGAATTTCTTCGCCGTATTATCACTCCGTTTTCCCACTGGATTTGCTCTGAGTAGTATACTTTCTCCCACGTTGAATTGTTGTAGCTTGTGAGTTAGATTAAATCTCTCTACTCTCTTGTTACTCCTTTCTATTATCCGTTGCCTTGCGTATCCAATTTTCACACTTATTGGTACAGGTACATTTTGGTTATTAGGTTTGTTTATATACTTAGTCCAAAATCTGCTTGGCTTCTTATCTTCTTCTAATTCCATTGGAGTGTATCCTGTTGCTTCACTATAATTTTCATTAATGGCTTTTTTAAGGAATGGTAAATATTCTGCCCATTTATTGTGTTGATCATGGCAATATATTCGTAAATATTTACCTAATTCTTTGTTAACTCTCTCAGCAAGGTTTCCTTGAGGATGTCTTATGGATGTGAGTACTGGTAGTATTCCATTTTCCCTTAACGTCCTCTCCCATTTTTCACTTTGGAATTGTACACCTTGATCACTGAGTACCTTCTTCAATTTTTCCATATAACGGAATATATTTCTGCAGTAGTATCTTTAGAACAACTTTGGTTGTGGGTCGCATAATTGGGTACAGTCGGACTGCCTTGGAAAACACATCGATACATACCAATATGTGCTTCACACCTCGACTTGACCGTGGTAATGGTCCCAGAAAATCCACTGCAATTAGCTCTCCTTTGTTCTCCTTCTGTATACTCTGCATCCCTACATATGTGTGTAAATTCGGTCCTTAATTTTACATTATCTTACTCATACACTCTTACCTTCGCTTCTAATCTTCCTTAGCTCTTTTCTTAACATGACATTACTTTATCTAATACATTACTTATACAATACATTAACATTCATTACCTTTTATTACATTTCTTTAACATTACCTTTCTGATCGCTACTACTTCCTTGAAATACACTTCCGTAACAGAATACTCTTTTAGCTTGTAGTGTGTCGCATGATCGGTTACAGAGGAACTGTCTTGGAAAACAACGATATTTTTCTCGAAGTCCTTAATCCTAAGTATTCTCTGCCCTTATGACTTTTCACTCTCGCTTTCTTCTGTGTCCTTGTATCTTCAATAAGTGTTCGCTTGATCAGTCGTTCTAACAATTATGGCAATTATTGCTCATCTTAATCATTTCTTCATATTTATAACATATCAATAATAACATTCCTTACCATCACTAATACATTTCTTAACTATACTCTCTTATATTATTATTAATAATTAATAGTAATATTATTTTTATCATTTAAAAATAATTATTTATTTTCGGGTATTGAGTTCGGTTCGGTGTGTCGTTAGAACTGACACCCCTCATTATAACAATTGGTTGTTGTACACAGGAAATTCATTGTGTTCACCCTCGTGTAAACAACGTCCGCGTTCCATTGTATTATCCCCTCGTTACCTTTCCGTTGCATAGCTGCGACGTTTGTGTGCGTACTTACCTTGTGAACGTTTGTTTTGATCGTATAAGTCACCTGTTTATAGTGCAACGTTTTCATTTTGCCTGTAGGCCACTTAAAATCTACCCTCTTTCTCTCGTTACAAATGCTTCGCTCTTTCTCAATTCTCTCGTCACTAGTTTGGTTGATTGAACCGATGTGAATAGCTGTCGACGGTTTTTTCATTCGTCGTTTATGATAACCTCTGTAGTTTTCATACTTACAGTTATAATTATCGTTATTATAATTATCGTGCGTATATCTAACATCATATTTACCACAATTTTGCGTAGTGTTTCGTCTAGATAACTTACTACGTTTCTTGTTATACCTACAGTGATATTTATCTCCGTAAGTGTAGTGCCTTAAGTGTTTCACCTTATGTGACTTACTAGTGTGTGTGTCTCTCACAATAGGGATATCGCTATTAATAAGGTATGTTTTATTAACCTTTATTTGCTTCTCCTCCTTAAATGTTAATTACTTTTTTATAATTATCATTAGTAATTACACATGTATTTTCAATTAGTATGAATTCTTCACATACTAGCTTTTCACATATTAGCTCCGTTTGTTTATTAATTATTCCACAGACATTTTTTGCGATCGTGTCAATACGTCTGTTTGTATTAACAATATTTTCAGTTAACTGTGCATTACTGTCAATTATACTTTGTTTTATTTCAATATTATCAATTTTTAACTCTTCTAGACTCTCTGTAATTTTTATGGTGTCCTGTCTAAAATTTTCGGACTGTAGCTCTAATTTATTTTCTAAACTTTCTGTTTGTTTCTTATTAGATTCTTTTAATTCGTCTATTCTAGCATTTAAATTTTCTGTCTGTTTATTTAAATTTTCTGTCTGTTTTGTGCTTAATTCATCGACCCAGGCACGCATCATCATCTGGAATGCCTCGACGTCTAAATTTCCTGAAGTCGTCATGATGAAGTATTATTAAAAATATTTATTTAGTAGTAATTCTTTAACAATTATTATTGATAACCGTTCCCTACTTATTTATTTATTTCTTTATTTTTATTAATAGTTATTATTAATACTCATTACAGTTACACCTGTTACATAGACAAATAATATTATTCGTGGGCGCCAGCTGTGTGATTACACAACAATTAACATTACATTCAGTTACTGTTTAATATAAATAATAATTACATATTATACATTTTTTATTTAACACACTCTTTATCTTTTAGAGCAACCATTTAGCTACATAAAAATTTTAATAGTTAAATGATGGGGATCGGGCCATACGTTCATGGGCTACAATTTATGTAACAAATTTTTGTACCTAAATTTAGGCATGCCGTGCCCCACGTCCAGGGCGACAAATTTTATGTAACATTACAACGTTGCAAAAGTTTCATAATATTATATTGTATGTGTACAAATTTACATGTAATTTATGTTTGTGATGCCCCACGTTGGAAGCGACATATTTATGATGTCGATAACAAATTGCAAATTTAATATAATTTAAATTTGTGGAGCCCCACGATCTTGGAGCGCCAAATTTATGCAACGTTACATATACATAAGATAGGCGTGACCGGTCTCACGTTCAAGATTGACAAATTACGTAACAATATAACATTTAAATTGGGTTTCAAGTGTATCTGCAATAAGAACTCTATGTAACTTGAAACGGTAATTAAAATTTATTTGATACTATTAAAAAATGTGCACATGGCACTGACTTCGATTTAAAACATTCGTTATTATTTGTTGTTATGCCGTAAGGCTTAAGCTATATACATCCTTACTGACTAAATATTCTATTCTACTAATTATTGTATAAAAGAAAAATCTCATTTTCAGACTACTCAGTCAATTAATGTGTCTCAAAATATCAATATTTAAATATCTTTTTCTATATTGTAATGTACTCAAAATTATTAATAGTTATTGAATTTATCTTTTGTTTCTCAGTACTGTTTTCTCAAATACTAATTGTTTTCATTTAAATGCTTTGTAATCATTTTATATCATATTAATTTGAGCTCTTGTTACGTTAATCGTATTTCTAAAACATCTATGATTTTAATTCTACTTTACAAGAAACATTGCCCTTACTTTTAAATACAATAGAAATGTCTTTAATTGTCTTTGAGTTCTTTGTATGATTAAGATATAAATAAGTTGTTTATCACCTTATTGTCGTCAATCATACTCGATCATTTTTTGATCCATCGGTATTCGTCCTCGTCTCGCCTCCAGCGTCGGCTGTCTCTCTTCTCCTCTTGTCCAGCGTCGTATCTCTCTCTGGAACTCTCCTCTTGTCCAGCGTCGTATCACTCTCTTGTCTAGTGTCGAATCATTCTCTGGAACTCTCCTCGTGCTGTTTCTGACGTTAATGGATCTTCTTAAGTAGTGCTGTTATTAATTAAAATGATTGTCTTTACAGCTTAGTTACATATTTGTACGTAACTGGCAAATTTAAACTGTTTACAAAAAAAAATAAATACGCAGTGCTGACGGGCATAAGCTCCCGCTGCACCGTGGATGATTCAATAAAGAGAACCACTGTAGCTTGCGTGTCCTATTTATACCCATGTCTTGGTCGACACCTGCAGTGGTACGAAATCGACATGTTAGAAACTGTCTCTGGATTCAGTTCCCCCACTCTTTGTCAAATTCGCTATTTTTTATATTTCTGCGAATTGCAGAGTCCTGTAAGTAAACTCTTATACTTATCTTATAACTATTTTTACAACACATGTTCACTGTAATTTTGGACATTGCAACTTAACCCTTTCGATTTGTACACAGTTATTTCACTATTACACTCGTACGGTGTGTCACTTTCGCGTGGTTTTCGTACACAGCATTTAGTAAATTTTATTACATTTTATTGTGGTTTTGGATTTTAATTCTTAATAATAGTTTATGAATAATTACGAAAAAACAGTAATTGTGCAATTATTCATCTTGGGGTGGCAAACTCGCCTCCAGAGACCTGCGTTCACACACACTAGCAAAATACTGGTGTACACACTTTCAGTTACATTTGTGTGTGTGTGCACGTCGATTCAGGTCGAAACACCTGTTCATATTTTTGTCTGAGTCAAGCTTGCAATCCCTAACATGCTTATTTCTAATATATTATTAATTATTTACAGTTTATTAGGTAAATTTAAATTTTTATATTCCATGCTCTGTACATCACTTATTTGTACTGTCGCATTATTCCTCTGCTTGGTAACAAAAAAAATTTAATAAATTTATTTATTATAATTTTTTTTCTATTTATTATTATTATTTGCAAAAAAAATGTAACAAATAATAAAGAATAATATTCGTCATTTCACCCTTAATTGGAGTGTATATAAATGTCTTACCTCCCCTCTTCGTACGCTCACTGCTCGTGACCTTGTATTAGGGTGGCTGCAACAAACAGCTGATCTGACTGTTTTCATTGACCTCGTTGTTTTCATGTGTAGAACTTCATAAATGACGTTGCGTGGAATTTACCAATTTCTTTCTTCTGTATCTCATCATATACGCTGAAAGTGTTCTGTCCTACTCGCTGTCTTAACGTATACGGTCCATTATAAAGTCTGAAGAATTTCTTCGCCGTATTATCACTCCGTTTTCCCACTGGATTTGCTCTGAGTAGTATACTTTCTCCCACGTTGAATTGTTGTAGCTTGTGAGTTAGATTAAATCTCTCTACTCTCTTGTTACTCCTTTCTATTATCCGTTGCCTTGTGTATCCAATTTTCACACTTATTGGTACAGGTACATTTTGGTTATTAGGTTTGTTTATATACTTAGTCCAAAATCTGCTTGGCTTCTTATCTTCTTCTAATTCCATTGGAGTGTATCCTGTTGCTTCACTATAATTTTCATTAATGGCTTTTTTAAGAAATGGTAAATATTCTGCCCATTTATTGTGTTGATCATGGCAATATATTCGTAAATATTTACCTAATTCTTTGTTAACTCTCTCAGCAAGGTTTCCTTGAGGATGTCTTATGGATGTGAGTACTGGTTGTATTCCATTTTCCCTTAACGTCCTCTCCCATTTTTCACTTTGGAATTGTACACCTTGATCACTGAGTACCTTCTTCAATTTTTCCATATAACGGAATATATTTCTGCAGTAGTATCTTTAGAACAACTTTGGTTGTGGGTCGCATAATTGGGTACAGTCGGACTGCCTTGGAAAACACATCGATACATACCAATATGTGCTTCACACCTCGACTTGACCGTGGTAATGGTCCCAGAAAATCCACTGCAATTAGCTCTCCTTTGTTCTCCTTCTGTATACTCTGCATCCCTACATATGTGTGTAAATTCGGTCCTTAATTTTACATTATCTTACTCATACACTCTTACCTTCGCTTCTAATCTTCCTTAGCTCTTTTCTTAACATGACATTACTTTATCTAATACATTACTTATACAATACATTAACATTCATTACCTTTTATTACATTTCTTTAACATTACCTTTCTGATCGCTACTACTTCCTTGAAATACACTTCCGTAACAGAATACTCTTTTAGCTTGTAGTGTGTCGCATGATCGGTTACAGAGGAACTGTCTTGGAAAACAACGATATTTTTCTCGAAGTCCTTAATCCTAAGTATTCTCTGCCCTTATGACTTTTCACTCTCGCTTTCTTCTGTGTCCTTGTATCTTCAATAAGTGTTCGCTTGATCAGTCGTTCTAACAATTATGGCAATTATTGCTCATCTTAATCATTTCTTCATATTTATAACATATCAATAATAACATTCCTTACCATCACTAATACATTTCTTAACTATACTCTCTTATATTATTATTAATAATTAATAGTAATATTATTTTTATCATTTAAAAATAATTATTTATTTTCGGGTATTGAGTTCGGTTCGGTGTGTCGTTAGAACTGACACCCCTCATTATAACAATTGGTTGTTGTACACAGGAAATTCATTGTGTTCACCCTCGTGTAAACAACGTCCGCGTTCCATTGTATTATCCCCTCGTTACCTTTCCGTTGCATAGCTGCGACGTTTGTGTGCGTACTTACCTTGTGAACGTTTGTTTTGATCGTATAAGTCACCTGTTTATAGTGCAACGTTTTCATTTTGCCTGTAGGCCACTTAAAATCTACCCTCTTTCTCTCGTTACAAATGCTTCGCTCTTTCTCAATTCTCTCGTCACTAGTTTGGTTGATTGAACCGATGTGAATAGCTGTCGACGGTTTTTTCATTCGTCGTTTATGATAACCTCTGTAGTTTTCATACTTACAGTTATAATTATCGTTATTATAATTATCGTGCGTATATCTAACATCATATTTACCACAATTTTGCGTAGTGTTTCGTCTAGATAACTTACTACGTTTCTTGTTATACCTACAGTGATATTTATCTCCGTAAGTGTAGTGCCTTAAGTGTTTCACCTTATGTGACTTACTAGTGTGTGTGTCTCTCACAATAGGGATATCGCTATTAATAAGGTATGTTTTATTAACCTTTATTTGCTTCTCCTCCTTAAATGTTAATTACTTTTTTATAATTATCATTAGTAATTACACATGTATTTTCAATTAGTATGAATTCTTCACATACTAGCTTTTCACATATTAGCTCCGTTTGTTTATTAATTATTCCACAGACATTTTTTGCGATCGTGTCAATACGTCTGTTTGTATTAACAATATTTTCAGTTAACTGTGCATTACTGTCAATTATACTTTGTTTTATTTCAATATTATCAATTTTTAACTCTTCTAGACTCTCTGTAATTTTTATGGTGTCCTGTCTAAAATTTTCGGACTGTAGCTCTAATTTATTTTCTAAACTTTCTGTTTGTTTCTTATTAGATTCTTTTAATTCGTCTATTCTAGCATTTAAATTTTCTGTCTGTTTATTTAAATTTTCTGTCTGTTTTGTGCTTAATTCATCGACCCAGGCACGCATCATCATCTGGAATGCCTCGACGTCTAAATTTCCTGAAGTCGTCATGATGAAGTATTATTAAAAATATTTATTTAGTAGTAATTCTTTAACAATTATTATTGATAACCGTTCCCTACTTATTTATTTATTTCTTTATTTTTATTAATAGTTATTATTAATACTCATTACAGTTACACCTGTTACATAGACAAATAATATTATTCGTGGGCGCCAGCTGTGTGATTACACAACAATTAACATTACATTCAGTTACTGTTTAATATAAATAATAATTACATATTATACATTTTTTATTTAACACACTCTTTATCTTTTAGAGCAACCATTTAGCTACATAAAAATTTTAATAGTTAAATGATGGGGATCGGGCCATACGTTCATGGGCTACAATTTATGTAACAAATTTTTGTACCTAAATTTAGGCATGCCGTGCCCCACGTCCAGGGCGACAAATTTTATGTAACATTACAACGTTGCAAAAGTTTCATAATATTATATTGTATGTGTACAAATTTACATGTAATTTATGTTTGTGATGCCCCACGTTGGAAGCGACATATTTATGATGTCGATAACAAATTGCAAATTTAATATAATTTAAATTTGTGGAGCCCCACGATCTTGGAGCGCCAAATTTATGCAACGTTACATATACATAAGATAGGCGTGACCGGTCTCACGTTCAAGATTGACAAATTACGTAACAATATAACATTTAAATTGGGTTTCAAGTGTATCTGCAATAAGAACTCTATGTAACTTGAAACGGTAATTAAAATTTATTTGATACTATTAAAAAATGTGCACATGGCACTGACTTCGATTTAAAACATTCGTTATTATTTGTTGTTATGCCGTAAGGCTTAAGCTATATACATCCTTACTGACTAAATATTCTATTCTACTAATTATTGTATAAAAGAAAAATCTCATTTTCAGACTACTCAGTCAATTAATGTGTCTCAAAATATCAATATTTAAATATCTTTTTCTATATTGTAATGTACTCAAAATTATTAATAGTTATTGAATTTATCTTTTGTTTCTCAGTACTGTTTTCTCAAATACTAATTGTTTTCATTTAAATGCTTTGTAATCATTTTATATCATATTAATTTGAGCTCTTGTTACGTTAATCGTATTTCTAAAACATCTATGATTTTAATTCTACTTTACAAGAAACATTGCCCTTACTTTTAAATACAATAGAAATGTCTTTAATTGTCTTTGAGTTCTTTGTATGATTAAGATATAAATAAGTTGTTTATCACCTTATTGTCGTCAATCATACTCGATCATTTTTTGATCCATCGGTATTCGTCCTCGTCTCGCCTCCAGCGTCGGCTGTCTCTCTTCTCCTCTTGTCCAGCGTCGTATCTCTCTCTGGAACTCTCCTCTTGTCCAGCGTCGTATCACTCTCTTGTCTAGTGTCGAATCATTCTCTGGAACTCTCCTCGTGCTGTTTCTGACGTTAATGGATCTTCTTAAGTAGTGCTGTTATTAATTAAAATGATTGTCTTTACAGCTTAGTTACATATTTGTACGTAACTGGCAAATTTAAACTGTTTACAAAAAAAAATAAATACGCCGTGCTGACGGGCATAAGCTCCCGCTGCACCGTGGATGATTCAATAAAGAGAACCACTGTAGCTTGCGTGTCCTATTTATACCCATGTCTTGGTCGACACCTGCAGTGGTACGAAATCGACATGTTAGAAACTGTCTCTGGATTCAGTTCCCCCACTCTTTGTCAAATTCGCTATTTTTTATATTTCTGCGAATTGCAGAGTCCTGTAAGTAAACTCTTATACTTATCTTATAACTATTTTTACAACACATGTTCACTGTAATTTTGGACATTGCAACTTAACCCTTTCGATTTGTACACAGTTATTTCACTATTACACTCGTACGGTGTGTCACTTTCGCGTGGTTTTCGTACACAGCATTTAGTAAATTTTATTACATTTTATTGTGGTTTTGGATTTTAATTCTTAATAATAGTTTATGAATAATTACGAAAAAACAGTAATTGTGCAATTATTCATCTTGGGGTGGCAAACTCGCCTCCAGAGACCTGCGTTCACACACACTAGCAAAATACTGGTGTACACACTTTCAGTTACATTTGTGTGTGTGTGCACGTCGATTCAGGTCGAAACACCTGTTCATATTTTTGTCTGAGTCAAGCTTGCAATCCCTAACATGCTTATTTCTAATATATTATTAATTATTTACAGTTTATTAGGTAAATTTAAATTTTTATATTCCATGCTCTGTACATCACTTATTTGTACTGTCGCATTATTCCTCTGCTTGGTAACAAAAAAAATTTAATAAATTTATTTATTATAATTTTTTTTCTATTTATTATTATTATTTGCAAAAAAAATGTAACAAATAATAAAGAATAATATTCGTCATTTCACCCTTAATTGGAGTGTATATAAATGTCTTACCTCCCCTCTTCGTACGCTCACTGCTCGTGACCTTGTATTAGGGTGGCTGCAACAAACAGCTGATCTGACTGTTTTCATTGACCTCGTTGTTTTCATGTGTAGAACTTCATAAATGACGTTGCGTGGAATTTACCAATTTCTTTCTTCTGTATCTCATCATATACGCTGAAAGTGTTCTGTCCTACTCGCTGTCTTAACGTATACGGTCCATTATAAAGTCTGAAGAATTTCTTCGCCGTATTATCACTCCGTTTTCCCACTGGATTTGCTCTGAGTAGTATACTTTCTCCCACGTTGAATTGTTGTAGCTTGTGAGTTAGATTAAATCTCTCTACTCTCTTGTTACTCCTTTCTATTATCCGTTGCCTTGTGTATCCAATTTTCACACTTATTGGTACAGGTACATTTTGGTTATTAGGTTTGTTTATATACTTAGTCCAAAATCTGCTTGGCTTCTTATCTTCTTCTAATTCCATTGGAGTGTATCCTGTTGCTTCACTATAATTTTCATTAATGGCTTTTTTAAGAAATGGTAAATATTCTGCCCATTTATTGTGTTGATCATGGCAATATATTCGTAAATATTTACCTAATTCTTTGTTAACTCTCTCAGCAAGGTTTCCTTGAGGATGTCTTATGGATGTGAGTACTGGTTGTATTCCATTTTCCCTTAACGTCCTCTCCCATTTTTCACTTTGGAATTGTACACCTTGATCACTGAGTACCTTCTTCAATTTTTCCATATAACGGAATATATTTCTGCAGTAGTATCTTTAGAACAACTTTGGTTGTGGGTCGCATAATTGGGTACAGTCGGACTGCCTTGGAAAACACATCGATACATACCAATATGTGCTTCACACCTCGACTTGACCGTGGTAATGGTCCCAGAAAATCCACTGCAATTAGCTCTCCTTTGTTCTCCTTCTGTATACTCTGCATTCCTACATATGTGTGTAAATTCGGTCCTTAATTTTACATTATCTTACTCATACATTCTTACCTTCGCTTCTAATCTTCCTTAGCTCTTTTCTTAACATGACATTACTTTATCTAATACATTACTTATACAATACATTAACATTCATTACCTTTTATTACATTTTTTTAACATTACCTTTCTGATCGCTACTACTTCCTTGAAATACACTTCCGTAACAGAATACTCTTTTAGCTTGTAGTGTGTCGCATGATCGGTTACAGAGGAACTGTCTTGGAAAACAACGATATTTTTCTCGAAGTCCTTAATCCTAAGTATTCTCTGCCCTTATGACTTTTCACTCTCGCTTTCTTCTGTGTCCTTGTATCTTCAATAAGTGTTCGCTTGATCAGTCGTTCTAACAATTATGGCAATTATTGCTCATCTTAATCATTTCTTCATATTTATAACATATCAATAATAACATTCCTTACCATCACTAATACATTTCTTAATTACACTCTCTTATATTATTATTAATAATTAATCGTAATATTATTTTTATCATTAAAAATTATTATTTATTTTCGGGTATTGAGTTCGGTTCGGTGTGTCGTTAGAACTGACACCCCTCATTATAACAATTGGTTGTTGTACACAGGAAATTCATTGTGTTCACCCTCGTGTAAACAACGTCCGCGTTCCATTGTATTATCCCCTCGTTACCTTTCCGTTGCATAGCTGCGACGTTTGTGTGCGTACTTACCTTGTGAACGTTTGTTTTGATCGTATAAGTCACCTGTTTATAGTGCAACGTTTTCATTTTGCCTGCCGGCCACTTAAAATCTACCCTCTTTCTCTCGTTACAAATGCTTCGCTCTTTCTCAATTCTCTCGTCACTAGTTTGGTTGAGTGAACCGATGTGAATAGCTGTCGACGGCTTTTTCATTCGTCGTTTATGATAACCTCTGTAGTTTTCATACTTACAGTTATAATTATCGTTATTATAATTATCGTGCGTATATCTAACATCATATTTACCACAATTTTGCGTAGTGTTTCGTCTAGATAACTTACTACGTTTCTTGTTATACCTACAGTGATATTTATCTCCGTAAGTGTAGTGCCTTAAGTGTTTCACCTTATGTGACTTACTAGTGTGTGTGTCTCTCACAATAGGGATATCGCTATTAATAAGGTATGTTTTATTAACCTTTATTTGCTTCTCCTCCTTAAATGTTAATTACTTTTTTATAATTATCATTAGTAATTACACATGTATTTTCAATTAGTATGAATTCTTCACATACTAGCTTTTCACATATTAGCTCCGTTTGTTTATTAATTATTCCACAGACATTTTTTGCGATCGTGTCAATACGTCTGTTTGTATTAACAATTTTTTCAGTTAACTGTGCATTACTGTCAATTATACTTTGTTTTATTTCAATATTATCAATTTTTAACTCTTCTAGACTCTCTGTAATTTTTATGGTGTCCTGTCTAAAATTTTCGGACTGTAGCTCTAATTTATTTTCTAAACTTTCTGTTTGTTTCTTATTAGATTCTTTTAATTCGTCTATTCTAGCATTTAAATTTTCTGTCTGTTTTGTGCTTAATTCATCGACCCAGCCACGCATCATCATCTGGAATGCCTCGACGTCTAAATTTCCTGAAGTCGTCATGATGAAGTATTATTAAAAATATTTATTTAGTAGTAATTCTTTAACAATTATTATTGATAACCGTTCCCTACTTATTTATTTATTTCTTTATTTTTATTAATAGTTATTATTAATACTCATTACAGTTACACCTGTTACATAGACAAATAATATTATTCGTGGGCGCCAGCTGTGTGATTACACAACAATTAACATTACATTCAGTTACTGTTTAATATAAATAATAATTACATATTATACATTTTTCATTTAACACACTCTTTATCTTTTAGAGCAACCATTTAGCTACATAAAAATTTTAATAGTTAAATGATGGGGATCGGGCCATACGTTCATGGGCTACAATTTATGTAACAAATTTTTGTACCTAAATTTAGGCATGCCGTGCCCCACGTCCAGGGCGACAAATTTTATGTAACATTACAACGTTGCAAAAGTTTCATAATATTATATTGTATGTGTACAAATTTACATGTAATTTATGTTTGTGATGCCCCACGTTGGAAGCGACATATTTATGATCTCGATAACAAATTGCAAATTTAATATAATTTAAATTTGTGGAGCCCCACGATCTTGGAGCGCCAAATTTATGCAACGTTACATATACATAAAATACGCGTGACCGGTCTCACGTTCAAGATTGACAAATTACGTAACAATATAACATTTAAATTGGGTTTCAGGTGTATCTGCAATAAGAACTCTATGTAACTTGAAACGGTAATTAAAATTTATTTGATACTATTAAAAAATGTGCACATGGCACTGACTTCGATTTAAAACATTCGTTATTATTTGTTGTTATGCCGTAAGGCTTAAGCTATATACATCCTTACTGACTAAATATTCTATTCTACTAATTATTGTATAAAAGAAAAATCTCATTTTCAGACTACTCAGTCAATTAATGTGTCTCAAAATATCAATATTTAAATATCTTTTTCTATATTGTAATGTACTCAAAATTATTAATAGTTATTGAATTTATCTTTTGTTTCTCAGTACTGTTTTCTCAAATACTAATTGTTTTCATTTAAATGCTTTGTAATCATTTTATATCATATTAATTTGAGCTCTTGTTACGTTAATCGTATTTCTAAAACATCTATGATTTTAATTCTACTTTACAAGAAACATTGCCCTTACTTTTAAATACAATAGAAATGTCTTTAATTGTCTTTGAGTTCTTTGTATGATTAAGATATAAATAAGTTGTTTATCACCTTATTGTCGTCAATCATACTCGATCATTTTTTGATCCATCGGTATTCGTCCTCGTCTCGCCTCCAGCGTCGGCTGTCTCTCTTCTCCTCTTGTCCAGCGTCGTATCTCTCTCTCTCTCTCTGGAACACTCCTCTTGTCCAGCGTCGTATCTCTCTCTGGAACTCTCCTCTTGTCCAGCGTCATATCACTCTCTTGTCTAGTGTCGAATCATTCTCTGGAACTCTCCTCGTGCTGTTTCTGATGTTAATGGATCTTCTTAAGTAGTGCTGTTATTAATTAAAATGATTGTCTTTACAGCTTAGTTACATATTTGTACGTAACTGGCAAATTTAAACTGTTTACAAAAAAAAATAAATACGCCGTGCTGACGGGCATAAGCTCCCGCTGCACCGTGGATGATTCAATAAAGAGAACCACTGTAGCTTGCGTGTCCTATTTATACCCATGTCTTGGTCGACACCTGCAGTGGTACGAAATCGACATGTTAGAAACTGTCTCTGGATTCAGTTCCCCCACTCTTTGTCAAATTCGCTATTTTTTATATTTCTGCGAATTGCAGAGTCCTGTAAGTAAACTCTTATACTTATCTTATAACTATTTTTACAACACATGTTCACTGTAATTTTGGACATTGCAACTTAACCCTTTCGATTTGTACACAGTTATTTCACTATTACACTCGTACGGTGTGTCACATTCGCGTGGTTTCCGTACACAGCATTTAGTAAATTTTATTTCATTTTATTGTGGTTTTGGATTTTAATTCTTAATTATAGTTTATGAATAATTACGGAAAAACAGTAATTGTGCAATTATTCATCTTGGGGTGGCAAACTCGCCTGCAGAGACCTGCGTTCACACACACTAGCAAAATACTGGTGTACACACTTTCAGTTACATTTGTGTGTGTGTGCACGTCGATTCAGGTCGAAACACCTGTTCATATTTTTGTCTGAGTCAAGCTTGCAATCCCTAACATGCTTATTTCTAATATATTATTAATTATTTACAGTTTATTAGGTAAATTTAAATTTTTATATTCCATGCTCTGTACATCACTTATTTGTACTGTCGCATTATTCCTCTGCTTGGTAACAACAAAAAATTTAATAAATTTATTTATTATATTTTTTTTTTATTTATTATTATTATTTGCAAAAAAATGTAACAAATAATAAAGAATAATATTCGTCATTTCACCCTTAATTGGAGTGTATATAAATGTCATACCTCCCCTCTTCGTACGCTCACTGCTCGTGACCTTGTATTAGGGTGGCTGCAACAAACAGCTGATCTGACTGGTTTCATTGACCTCGTTGTTTTCATGTGTAGAACTTGATAAATAACGTTGCGTGGAATTTACCAATTTCTTTCTTCTGTATCTCATCATATACGCTGAAAGTGTTCTGTCCTACTCGCTGTCTTAACGTATACGGTCCATTATAAAGTCTGAAGAATTTCTTCGCCGTATTATCACTCCGTTTTCCCACTGGATTTGCTCTGAGTAGTATACTTTCTCCCACGTTGAATTGTTGTAGCTTGTGAGTTAGATTAAATCTCTCTACTCTCTTGTTACTCCTTTCTATTATCCGTTGCCTTGCGTATCCAATTTTCACACTTATTGGTACAGGTACATTTTGGTTATTAGGTTTGTTTATATACTTAGTCCAAAATCTGCTTGGCTTCTTATCTTCTTCTAATTCCATTGGAGTGTATCCTGTTGCTTCACTATAATTTTCATTAATGGCTTTTTTAAGAAATGGTAAATATTCTGCCCATTTATTGTGTTGATCATGGCAATATATTCGTAAATATTTACCTAATTCTTTGTTAACTCTCTCAGCAAGGTTTCCTTGAGGATGTCTTATGGATGTGAGTACTGGTTGTATTCTATTTTCCCTTAACGTCCTCTCCCATTTTTCACTTTGGAATTGTACACCTTGATCACTGAGTACCTTCTTCAATTTTTCCATATAACGGAATATATTTCTGCAGTAGTATCTTTAGAACAACTTTGGTTGTGGGTCGCATAATTGGGTACAGTCGGACTGCCTTGGAAAACACATCGATACATACCAATATGTGCTTCACACCTCGACTTGACCGTGGTAATGGTCCCAGAAAATCCACTGCAATTAGCTCTCCTTTGTTCTCCTTCTGTATACTCTGCATTCCTACATATGTGTGTAAATTCGGTCCTTAATTTTACATTATCTTACTCATACATTCTTACCTTCGCTTCTAATCTTCCTTAGCTCTTTTCTTAACATGACATTACTTTATCTAATACATTACTTATACAATACATTAACATTCATTACCTTTTATTACATTTCTTTAACATTACCTTTCTGATCGCTACTACTTCCTTGAAATACACTTCCGTAACAGAATACTCTTTTAGCTTGTAGTGTGTCGCATGATCGGTTACAGAGGAACTGTCTTGGAAAACAACGATATTTTTCTCGAAGTCCTTAATCCTAAGTATTCTCTGCCCTTATGACTTTTCACTCTCGCTTTCTTCTGTGTCCTTGTATCTTCAATAAGTGTTCGCTTGATCAGTCGTTCTAACAATTATGGCAATTATTGCTCATCTTAATCATTTCTTCATATTTATAACATATCAATAATAACATTCCTTACCATCACTAATACATTTCTTAACTATACTCTCTTATATTATTATTAATAATTAATAGTAATATTATTTTTATCATTTAAAAATAATTATTTATTTTCGGGTATTGAGTTCGGTTCGGTGTGTCGTTAGAACTGACACCCCTCATTATAACAATTGGTTGTTGTACACAGGAAATTCATTGTGTTCACCCTCGTGTAAACAACGTCCGCGTTCCATTGTATTATCCCCTCGTTACCTTTCCGTTGCATAGCTGCGACGTTTGTGTGCGTACTTACCTTGTAAACGTTTGTTTTGATCGTATAAGTCACCTGTTTATAGTGCAACGTTTTCATTTTGCCTATAGGCCACTTAAAATCTACCCTCTTTCTCTCGTTACAAATGCTTCGCTCTTTCTCAATTCTCTCGTCACTAGTTTGGTTGATTGAACCGATGTGAATAGCTGTCGACGGTTTTTTCATTCTTCGTTTATGATAACCTATGTAGTTTTCATACTTACAGTTATAATTATCGTTATTATAATTATCGTGCGTATATCTAACATCATATTTACCACAATTTTGCGTAGTGTTTCGTCTAGATAACTTACTACGTTTCTTGTTATACCTACAGTGATATTTATCTCCGTAAGTGTAGTGCCTTAAGTGTTTCACCTTATGTGACTTACTAGTGTGTGTGTCTCTCACAATAGGGATATCGCTATTAATAAGGTATGTTTTATTAACCTTTATTTGCTTCTCCTCCTTAAATGTTAATTACTTTTTTATAATTATCATTAGTAATTACACATGTATTTTCAATTAGTATGAATTCTTCACATACTAGCTTTTCACATATTAGCTCCGTTTGTTTATTAATTATTCCACAGACATTTTTTGCGATCGTGTCAATACGTCTGTTTGTATTAACAATTTTTTCAGTTAACTGTGCATTACTGTCAATTATACTTTGTTTTATTTCAATATTATCAATTTTTAACTCTTCTAGACTCTCTGTAATTTTTATGGTGTCCTGTCTAAAATTTTCGGACTGTAGCTCTAATTTATTTTCTAAACTTTCTGTTTGTTTCTTATTAGATTCTTTTAATTCGTCTATTCTAGCATTTAAATTTTCTGTCTGTTTATTTAAATTTTCTGTCTGTTTTGTGCTTAATTCATCGACCCAGGCACGCATCATCATCTGGAATGCCTCGACGTCTAAATTTCCTGAAGTCGTCATGATGAAGTATTATTAAAAATATTTATTTAGTAGTAATTCTTTAACAATTATTATTGATAACCGTTCCCTACTTATTTATTTATTTCTTTATTTTTATTAATAGTTATTATTAATACTCATTACAGTTACACCTGTTACATAGACAAATAATATTATTCGTGGGCGCCAGCTGTGTGATTACACAACAATTAACATTACATTCAGTTACTGTTTAATATAAATAATAATTACATATTATACATTTTTTATTTAACACACTCTTTATCTTTTAGAGCAACCATTTAGCTACATAAAAATTTTAATAGTTAAATGATGGGGATCGGGCCATACGTTCATGGGCTACAATTTATGTAACAAATTTTTGTACCTAAATTTAGGCATGCCGTGCCCCACGTCCAGGGCGACAAATTTTATGTAACATTACAACGTTGCAAAAGTTTCATAATATTATATTGTATGTGTACAAATTTACATGTAATTTATGTTTGTGATGCCCCACGTTGGAAGCGACATATTTATGATGTCGATAACAAATTGCAAATTTAATATAATTTAAATTTGTGGAGCCCCACGATCTTGGAGCGCCAAATTTATGCAACGTTACATATACATAAAATAGGCGTGACCGGTCTCACGTTCAAGATTGACAAATTACGTAACAATATAACATTTAAATTGGGTTTCAAGTGTATCTGCAATAAGAACTCTATGTAACTTGAAACGGTAATTAAAATTTATTTGATACTATTAAAAAATGTGCACATGGCACTGACTTCGATTTAAAACATTCGTTATTATTTGTTGTTATGCCGTAAGGCTTAAGCTATATACATCCTTACTGACTAAATATTCTATTCTACTAATTATTGTATAAAAGAAAAATCTCATTTTCAGACTACTCAGTCAATTAATGTGTCTCAAAATATCAATATTTAAATATCTTTTTCTATATTGTAATGTACTCAAAATTATTAATAGTTATTGAATTTATCTTTTGTTTCTCAGTACTGTTTTCTCAAATACTAATTGTTTTCATTTAAATGCTTTGTAATCATTTTATATCATATTAATTTGAGCTCTTGTTACGTTAATCGTATTACTAAAACATCTATGATTTTAATTCTACTTTACAAGAAACATTGCCCTTACTTTTAAATACAATAGAAATGTCTTTAATTGTCTTTGAGTTCTTTGTATGATTAAGATATAAATAAGTTGTTTATCACCTTATTGTCGTCAATCATACTCGATCATTTTTTGATCCATCGGTATTCGTCCTCGTCTCGCCTCCAGCGTCGGCTGTCTCTCTTCTCCTCTTGTCCAGCGTCGTATCTCTCTCTCTCTCTCTCTGGAACACTCCTCTTGTCCAGCGTCGTATCTCTCTCTGGAACTCTCCTCTTGTCCAGCGTCATATCGCTCTCTTGTCTAGTGTCGAATCATTCTCTGGAACTCTCCTCGTGCTGTTTCTGATGTTAATGGATCTTCTTAAGTAGTGCTGTTATTAATTAAAATGATTGTCTTTACAGCTTAGTTACATATTTGTACGTAACTGGCAAATTTAAACTGTTTACAAAAAAAAATAAATACGCCGTGCTGACGGGCATAAGCTCCCGCTGCACCGTGGATGATTCAATAAAGAGAACCACTGTAGCTTGCGTGTCCTATTTATACCCATGTCTTCGTCGACACCTGCAGTGGTACGAAATCGACATGTTAGAAACTGTCTCTGGATTCAGTTCCCCCACTCTTTGTCAAATTCGCTATTTTTTATATTTCTGCGAATTGCAGAGTCCTGTAAGTAAACTCTTATACTTATCTTATAACTATTTTTACAACACATGTTCACTGTAATTTTGGACATTGCAACTTAACCCTTTCGATTTGTACACAGTTATTTCACTATTACACTCGTACGGTGTGTCACTTTCGCGTGGTTTCCGTACACAGCATTTAGTAAATTTTATTTCATTTTATTGTGGTTTTGGATTTTAATTCTTAATTATAGTTTATGAATAATTACGGAAAAACAGTAATTGTGCAATTATTCATCTTGGGGTGGCAAACTCGCCTCCAGAGACCTGCGTTCACACACACTAGCAAAATACTGGTGTACACACTTTCAGTTACATTTGTGTGTGTGTGCACGTCGATTCAGGTCGAAACACCTGTTCATATTTTTGTCTGAGTCAAGCTTGCAATCCCTAACATGCTTATTTCTAATATATTATTAATTATTTACAGTTTATTAGGTAAATTTAAATTTTTATATTCCATGCTCTGTACATCACTTATTTGTACTGTCGCATTATTCCTCTGCTTGGTAACAACAAAAAATTTAATAAATTTATTTATTATATTTTTTTTTTATTTATTATTATTATTTGCAAAAAAATGTAACAAATAATAAAGAATAATATTCGTCATTTCACCCTTAATTGGAGTGTATATAAATGTCTTACCTCCCCTCTTCGTACGCTCACTGCTCGTGACCTTGTATTAGGGTGGCTGCAACAAACAGCTGATCTGACTGGTTTCATTGACCTCGTTGTTTTCATGTGTAGAACTTGATAAATAACGTTGCGTGGAATTTACCAATTTCTTTCTTCTGTATCTCATCATATACGCTGAAAGTGTTCTGTCCTACTCGCTGTCTTAACGTATACGGTCCATTATAAAGTCTGAAGAATTTCTTCGCCGTATTATCACTCCGTTTTCCCACTGGATTTGCTCTGAGTAGTATACTTTCTCCCACGTTGAATTGTTGTAGCTTGTGAGTTAGATTAAATCTCTCTACTCTCTTGTTACTCCTTTCTATTATCCGTTGCCTTGCGTATCCAATTTTCACACTTATTGGTACAGGTACATTTTGGTTATTAGGTTTGTTTATATACTTAGTCCAAAATCTGCTTGGCTTCTTATCTTCTTCTAATTCCATTGGAGTGTATCCTGTTGCTTCACTATAATTTTCATTAATGGCTTTTTTAAGAAATGGTAAATATTCTGCCCATTTATTGTGTTGATCATGGCAATATATTCGTAAATATTTACCTAATTCTTTGTTAACTCTCTCAGCAAGGTTTCCTTGAGGATGTCTTATGGATGTGAGTACTGGTTGTATTCTATTTTCCCTTAACGTCCTCTCCCATTTTTCACTTTGGAATTGTACACCTTGATCACTGAGTACCTTCTTCAATTTTTCCATATAACGGAATATATTTCTGCAGTAGTATCTTTAGAACAACTTTGGTTGTGGGTCGCATAATTGGGTACAGTCGGACTGCCTTGGAAAACACATCGATACATACCAATATGTGCTTCACACCTCGACTTGACCGTGGTAATGGTCCCAGAAAATCCACTGCAATTAGCTCTCCTTTGTTCTCCTTCTGTATACTCTGCATTCCTACATATGTGTGTAAATTCGGTCCTTAATTTTACATTATCTTACTCATACATTCTTACCTTCGCTTCTAATCTTCCTTAGCTCTTTTCTTAACATGACATTACTTTATCTAATACATTACTTATACAATACATTAACATTCATTACCTTTTATTACATTTCTTTAACATTACCTTTCTGATCGCTACTACTTCCTTGAAATACACTTCCGTAACAGAATACTCTTTTAGCTTGTAGTGTGTCGCATGATCGGTTACAGAGGAACTGTCTTGGAAAACAACGATATTTTTCTCGAAGTCCTTAATCCTAAGTATTCTCTGCCCTTATGACTTTTCACTCTCGCTTTCTTCTGTGTCCTTGTATCTTCAATAAGTGTTCGCTTGATCAGTCGTTCTAACAATTATGGCAATTATTGCTCATCTTAATCATTTCTTCATATTTATAACATATCAATAATAACATTCCTTACCATCACTAATACATTTCTTAACTATACTCTCTTATATTATTATTAATAATTAATAGTAATATTATTTTTATCATTTAAAAATAATTATTTATTTTCGGGTATTGAGTTCGGTTCGGTGTATCGTTAGAACTGACACCCCTCATTATAACAATTGGTTGTTGTACACAGGAAATTCATTGTGTTCACCCTCGTGTAAACAACGTCCGCGTTCCATTGTATTATCCCCTCGTTACCTTTCCGTTGCATAGCTGCGACGTTTGTGTGCGTACTTACCTTGTGAACGTTTGTTTTGATCGTATAAGTCACCTGTTTATAGTGCAACGTTTTCATTTTGCCTGTAGGCCACTTAAAATCTACCCTCTTTCTCTCGTTACAAATGCTTCGCTCTTTCTCAATTCTCTCGTCACTAGTTTGGTTGAGTGAACCGATGTGAATAGCTGTCGACGGTTTTTTCATTCGTCGTTTATGATAACCTCTGTAGTTTTCATACTTACAGTTATAATTATCGTTATTATAATTATCGTGCGTATATCTAACATCATATTTACCACAATTTTGCGTAGTGTTTCGTCTAGATAACTTACTACGTTTCTTGTTATACCTACAGTGATATTTATCTCCGTAAGTGTAGTGCCTTAAGTGTTTCACCTTATGTGACTTACTAGTGTGTGTGTCTCTCACAATAGGGATATCGCTATTAACAAGGTATGTTTTATTAACCTTTATTTGCTTCTCCTCCTTAAATGTTAATTACTTTTTTATAATTATCATTAGTAATTACACATGTATTTTCAATTAGTATGAATTCTTCACATACTAGCTTTTCACATATTAGCTCCGTTTGTTTATTAATTATTCCACAGACATTTTTTGCAATCGTGTCAATACGTCTGTTTGTATTAACAATTTTTTCAGTTAACTGTGCATTACTGTCAATTATACTTTGTTTTATTTCAATATTATCAATTTTTAACTCTTCTAGACTCTCTGTAATTTTTATGGTGTCCTGTCTAAAATTTTCGGACTGTAGCTCTAATTTATTTTCTAAACTTTCTGTTTGTTTCTTATTAGATTCTTTTAATTCGTCTATTCTAGCATTTAAATTTTCTGTCTGTTTATTTAAATTTTCTGTCTGTTTTGTGCTTAATTCATCGACCCAGGCACGCATCATCATCTGGAATGCCTCGACGTCTAAATTTCCTGAAGTCGTCATGATGAAGTATTATTAAAAATATTTATTTAGTAGTAATTCTTTAACAATTATTATTGATAACCGTTCCCTACTTATTTATTTATTTCTTTATTTTTATTAATAGTTATTATTAATACTCATTACAGTTACACCTGTTACATAGACAAATAATATTATTCGTGGGCGCCAGCTGTGTGATTACACAACAATTAACATTACATTCAGTTACTGTTTAATATAAATAATAATTACATATTATACATTTTTTATTTAACACACTCTTTATCTTTTAGAGCAACCATTTAGCTACATAAAAATTTTAATAGTTAAATGATGGGGATCGGGCCATACGTTCATGGGCTACAATTTATGTAACAAATTTTTGTACCTAAATTTAGGCATGCCGTGCCCCACGTCCAGGGCGACAAATTTTATGTAACATTACAACGTTGCAAAAGTTTCATAATATTATATTGTATGTGTACAAATTTACATGTAATTTATGTTTGTGATGCCCCACGTTGGAAGCGACATATTTATGATCTCGATAACAAATTGCAAATTTAATATAATTTAAATTTGTGGAGCCCCACGATCTTGGAGCGCCAAATTTATGCAACATTACATATACATAAAATAGGCGTGACCGGTCTCACGTTCAAGATTGACAAATTACGTAACAATATAACATTTAAATTGGGTTTCAGGTGTATCTGCAATAAGAACTCTATGTAACTTGAAACGGTAATTAAAATTTATTTGATACTATTAAAAAATGTGCACATGGCACTGACTTCGATTTAAAACATTCGTTATTATTTGTTGTTATGCCGTAAGGCTTAAGCTATATACATCCTTACTGACTAAATATTCTATTCTACTAATTATTGTATAAAAGAAAAATCTCATTTTCAGACTACTCAGTCAATTAATGTGTCTCAAAATATCAATATTTAAATATCTTTTTCTATATTGTAATGTACTCAAAATTATTAATAGTTATTGAATTTATCTTTTGTTTCTCAGTACTGTTTTCTCAAATACTAATTATTTCATTTAAATGCTTTGTAATCATTTTATATCATATTAATTTGAGCTCTTGTTACGTTAATCGTATTACTAAAACATCTATGATTTTAATTCTACTTTACAGGAAACATTGCCCTTACTTTTAAATAAAATAGAAATGTCTTTAATTGTCTTTGAGTTCTTTGTATGATTAAGAAATAAATAAGTTGTTTATCACCTTATTGTCGTCAATCATACTCGATCATTTTTTGATCCATCGGTATTCGTCCTCGTCTCGCCTCCAGCGTCGGCTGTCTCTCTTCTCCTCTTGTCCAGCGTCGGCTGTCTCTCTTCTCCTCTTGCCCAGCGTCGTATCTCTCTCTCTCTCTCTGGAACACTCCTCTTGTCCAGCGTCGTATCTCTCTCTGGAACTCTCCTCTTGTCCAGCGTCGTATCACTCTCTTGTCTAGTGTCGAATCATTCTCTGGAACTCTCCTCGTGCTGTTTCTGACGTTAATGGATCTTCTTAAGTAGTGCTGTTATTAATTAAAATGATTGTCTTTACAGCTTAGTTACATATTTGTACGTAACTGGCAAATTTAAACTATTTACAAAAAAAAATAAATACGCCGTGCTGACGGGCATAAGCTGGCGCTGCACCGTGGATGATTCAAGAAAGAGAACCACTGTAGCTTGCGTGTCCTATTTATAACCATGTCTTGGTCGACACCTGCAGTGGTACGAAATCGACATGTTAGAAACTGTCTCTGGATTCAGTTCCCCCACTCTTTGTCAAATTCGCTATTTTTTATATTTCTGCGAATTGCAGAGTCCTGTAAGTAAACTCTTATACTTATCTTATAACTATTTTTACAACACATGTTCACTGTAATTTTGGACATTGCAACTTAACCCTTTCGATTTGTACACAGTTATTTCACTATTACACTCGTACGGTGTGTCACTTTCGCGTGGTTTTCGTACACAGCATTTGGTAAATTTTATTACATTTTATTGTGGTTTTGGATTTTAATTCTTAATTATAGTTTATGAATAATTACGAAAAAACAGTAATTGTGCAATTATTCATCTTGGGGTGGCAAACTCGCCTGCAGAGACCTGCGTTCACACACACTAGCAAAATACTGGTGTACACACTTTCAGTTACATTTGTGTGTGTGTGCACGTCGATTCAGGTCGAAACACCTGTTCATATTTTTGTCTGAGTCAAGCTTGCAATCCCTAACATGCTTATTTCTAATATATTATTAATTATTTACAGTTTATTAGGTAAATTTAAATTTTTATATTCCATGCTCTGTGCATCACTTATTTGTACTGTCGCATTATTCCTCTGCTTGGTAACAACAAAAAATTTAATAAATTTATTTATTATATATTTTTTTTTTTTATTATTATTATTTGCAAAAAAATGTAACAAATAATAAAGAATAATATTCGTCATTTCACTCTTAATTGGAGTGTATATAAATGTCTTACCTCCCCTCTTCGTACGCTCACTGCTCGTGACCTTGTATTAGGGTGGCTGCAACAAACAGCTGATCTGACTGGTTTCATTGACCTCGTTGTTTTCATGTGTAGAACTTGATAAATAACGTTGCGTGGAATTTACCAATTTCTTTCTTCTGTATCTCATCATATACGCTGAAAGTGTTCTGTCCTACTCGCTGTCTTAACGTATACGGTCCATTATAAAGTCTGAAGAATTTCTTCGCCGTATTATCACTCCGTTTTCCCACTGGATTTGCTCTGAGTAGTATACTTTCTCCCACGTTGAATTGTTGTAGCTTGTGAGTTAGATTAAATCTCTCTACTCTCTTGTTACTCCTTTCTATTATCCGTTGCCTTGCGTATCCAATTTTCACACTTATTGGTACAGGTACATTTTGGTTATTAGGTTTGTTTATATACTTAGTCCAAAATCTGCTTGGCTTCTTATCTTCTTCTAATTCCATTGGAGTGTATCCTGTTGCTTCACTATAATTTTCATTAATGGCTTTTTTAAGAAATGGTAAATATTCTGCCCATTTATTGTGTTGATCATGGCAATATATTCGTAAATATTTACCTAATTCTTTGTTAACTCTCTCAGCAAGGTTTCCTTGAGGATGTCTTATGGATGTGAGTACTGGTTGTATTCTATTTTCCCTTAACGTCCTCTCCCATTTTTCACTTTGGAATTGTACACCTTGATCACTGAGTACCTTCTTCAATTTTTCCATATAACGGAATATATTTCTGCAGTAGTATCTTTAGAACAACTTTGGTTGTGGGTCGCATAATTGGGTACAGTCGGACTGCCTTGGAAAACACATCGATACATACCAATATGTGCTTCACACCTCGACTTGACCGTGGTAATGGTCCCAGAAAATCCACTGCAATTAGCTCTCCTTTGTTCTCCTTCTGTATACTCTGCATTCCTACATATGTGTGTAAATTCGGTCCTTAATTTTACATTATCTTACTCATACATTCTTACCTTCGCTTCTAATCTTCCTTAGCTCTTTTCTTAACATGACATTACTTTATCTAATACATTACTTATACAATACATTAACATTCATTACCTTTTATTACATTTCTTTAACATTACCTTTCTGATCGCTACTACTTCCTTGAAATACACTTCCGTAACAGAATACTCTTTTAGCTTGTAGTGTGTCGCATGATCGGTTACAGAGGAACTGTCTTGGAAAACAACGATATTTTTCTCGAAGTCCTTAATCCTAAGTATTCTCTGCCCTTATGACTTTTCACTCTCGCTTTCTTCTGTGTCCTTGTATCTTCAATAAGTGTTCGCTTGATCAGTCGTTCTAACAATTATGGCAATTATTGCTCATCTTAATCATTTCTTCATATTTATAACATATCAATAATAACATTCCTTACCATCACTAATACATTTCTTAACTATACTCTCTTATATTATTATTAATAATTAATAGTAATATTATTTTTATCATTTAAAAATAATTATTTATTTTCGGGTATTGAGTTCGGTTCGGTGTGTCGTTAGAACTGACACCCCTCATTATAACAATTGGTTGTTGTACACAGGAAATTCATTGTGTTCACCCTCGTGTAAACAACGTCCGCGTTCCATTGTATTATCCCCTCGTTACCTTTCCGTTGCATAGCTGCGACGTTTGTGTGCGTACTTACCTTGTGAACGTTTGTTTTGATCGTATAAGTCACCTGTTTATAGTGCAACGTTTTCATTTTGCCTGTAGGCCACTTAAAATCTACCCTCTTTCTCTCGTTACAAATGCTTCGCTCTTTCTCAATTCTCTCGTCACTAGTTTGGTTGAGTGAACCGATGTGAATAGCTGTCGACGGTTTTTTCATTCGTCGTTTATGATAACCTCTGTAGTTTTCATACTTACAGTTATAATTATCGTTATTATAATTATCGTGCGTATATCTAACATCATATTTACCACAATTTTGCGTAGTGTTTCGTCTAGATAACTTACTACGTTTCTTGTTATACCTACAGTGATATTTATCTCCGTAAGTGTAGTGCCTTAAGTGTTTCACCTTATGTGACTTACTAGTGTGTGTGTCTCTCACAATAGGGATATCGCTATTAACAAGGTATGTTTTATTAACCTTTATTTGCTTCTCCTCCTTAAATGTTAATTACTTTTTTATAATTATCATTAGTAATTACACATGTATTTTTAATTAGTATGAATTCTTCACATACTAGCTTTTCACATATTAGCTCCGTTTGTTTATTAATTATTCCACAGACATTTTTTACGATCGTGTCAATACGTCTGTTTGTATTAACAATTTTTTCAGTTAACTGTGCATTACTGTCAATTATACTTTGTTTTATTTCAATATTATCAATTTTTAACTCTTCTAGACTCTCTGTAATTTTTATGGTGTCCTGTCTAAAATTTTCGGACTGTAGCTCTAATTTATTTTCTAAACTTTCTGTTTGTTTCTTATTAGATTCTTTTAATTCGTCTATTCTAGCATTTAAATTTTCTGTCTGTTTATTTAAATTTTCTGTCTGTTTTGTGCTTAATTCATCGACCCAGGCACGCATCATCATCTGGAATGCCTCGACGTCTAAATTTCCTGAAGTCGTCATGATGAAGTATTATTAAAAATATTTATTTAGTAGTAATTCTTTAACAATTATTATTGATAACCGTTCCCTACTTATTTATTTATTTCTTTATTTTTATTAATAGTTATTATTAATACTCATTACAGTTACACCTGTTACATAGACAAATAATATTATTCGTGGGCGCCAGCTGTGTGATTACACAACAATTAACATTACATTCAGTTACTGTTTAATATAAATAATAATTACATATTATACATTTTTTATTTAACACACTCTTTATCTTTTAGAGCAACCATTTAGCTACATAAAAATTTTAATAGTTAAATGATGGGGATCGGGCCATACGTTCAAGGGCTACAATTTATGTAACAAATTTTTGTACCTAAATTTAGGCATGCCGTGCCCCACGTCCAGGGCGACAAATTTTATGTAACATTACAACGTTGCAAAAGTTTCATAATATTATATTGTATGTGTACAAATTTACATGTAATTTATGTTTGTGATGCCCCACGTTGGAAGCGACATATTTATGATCTCGATAACAAATTGCAAATTTAATATAATTTAAATTTGTGGAGCCCCACGATCTTGGAGCGCCAAATTTATGCAACGTTACATATACATAAAATAGGCGTGACCGGTCTCACGTTCAAGATTGACAAATTACGTAACAATATAACATTTAAATTGGGTTTCAGGTGTATCTGCAATAAGAACTCTATGTAACTTGAAACGGTAATTAAAATTTATTTGATACTATTAAAAAATGTGCACATGGCACTGACTTCGATTTAAAACATTCGTTATTATTTGTTGTTATGCCGTAAGGCTTAAGCTATATACATCCTTACTGACTAAATATTCTATTCTACTAATTATTGTATAAAAGAAAAATCTCATTTTCAGACTACTCAGTCAATTAATGTGTCTCAAAATATCAATATTTAAATATCTTTTTCTATATTGTAATGTACTCAAAATTATTAATAGTTATTGAATTTATCTTTTGTTTCTCAGTACTGTTTTCTCAAATACTAATTGTTTTCATTTAAATGCTTTGTAATCATTTTATATCATATTAATTTGAGCTCTTGTTACGTTAATCGTATTTCTAAAACATCTATGATTTTAATTCTACTTTACAAGAAACATTGCCCTTACTTTTAAATACAATAGAAATGTCTTTAATTGTCTTTGAGTTCTTTGTATGATTAAGATATAAATAAGTTGTTTATCACCTTATTGTCGTCAATCATACTCGATCATTTTTTGATCCATCGGTATTCGTCCTCGTCTCGCCTCCAGCGTCGGCTGTCTCTCTTCTCCTCTTGTCCAGCGTCGTATCTCTCTCTCTCTCTCTGGAACACTCCTCTTGTCCAGCGTCGTATCTCTCTCTGGAACTCTCCTCTTGTCCAGCGTCATATCACTCTCTTGTCTAGTGTCGAATCATTCTCTGGAACTCTCCTCGTGCTGTTTCTGATGTTAATGGATCTTCTTAAGTAGTGCTGTTATTAATTAAAATGATTGTCTTTACAGCTTAGTTACATATTTGTACGTAACTGGCAAATTTAAACTGTTTACAAAAAAAAATAAATACGCCGTGCTGACGGGCATAAGCTCCCGCTGCACCGTGGATGATTCAATAAAGAGAACCACTGTAGCTTGCGTGTCCTATTTATACCCATGTCTTGGTCGACACCTGCAGTGGTACGAAATCGACATGTTAGAAACTGTCTCTGGATTCAGTTCCCCCACTCTTTGTCAAATTCGCTATTTTTTATATTTCTGCGAATTGCAGAGTCCTGTAAGTAAACTCTTATACTTATCTTATAACTATTTTTACAACACATGTTCACTGTAATTTTGGACATTGCAACTTAACCCTTTCGATTTGTACACAGTTATTTCACTATTACACTCGTACGGTGTGTCACTTTCGCGTGGTTTCCGTACACAGCATTTAGTAAATTTTATTTCATTTTATTGTGGTTTTGGATTTTAATTCTTAATTATAGTTTATGAATAATTACGGAAAAACAGTAATTGTGCAATTATTCATCTTGGGGTGGCAAACTCGCCTGCAGAGACCTGCGTTCACACACACTAGCAAAATACTGGTGTACACACTTTCAGTTACATTTGTGTGTGTGTGCACGTCGATTCAGGTCGAAACACCTGTTCATATTTTTGTCTGAGTCAAGCTTGCAATCCCTAACATGCTTATTTCTAATATATTATTAATTATTTACAGTTTATTAGGTAAATTTAAATTTTTATATTCCATGCTCTGTACATCACTTATTTGTACTGTCGCATTATTCCTCTGCTTGGTAACAACAAAAAATTTAATAAATTTATTTATTATATTTTTTTTTTATTTATTATTATTATTTGCAAAAAAATGTAACAAATAATAAAGAATAATATTCGTCATTTCACCCTTAATTGGAGTGTATATAAATGTCTTACCTCCCCTCTTCGTACGCTCACTGCTCGTGACCTTGTATTAGGGTGGCTGCAACAAACAGCTGATCTGACTGGTTTCATTGACCTCGTTGTTTTCATGTGTAGAACTTGATAAATAACGTTGCGTGGAATTTACCAATTTCTTTCTTCTGTATCTCATCATATACGCTGAAAGTGTTCTGTCCTACTCGCTGTCTTAACGTATACGGTCCATTATAAAGTCTGAAGAATTTCTTCGCCGTATTATCACTCCGTTTTCCCACTGGATTTGCTCTGAGTAGTATACTTTCTCCCACGTTGAATTGTTGTAGCTTGTGAGTTAGATTAAATCTCTCTACTCTCTTGTTACTCCTTTCTATTATCCGTTGCCTTGCGTATCCAATTTTCACACTTATTGGTACAGGTACATTTTGGTTATTAGGTTTGTTTATATACTTAGTCCAAAATCTGCTTGGCTTCTTATCTTCTTCTAATTCCATTGGAGTGTATCCTGTTGCTTCACTATAATTTTCATTAATGGCTTTTTTAAGAAATGGTAAATATTCTGCCCATTTATTGTGTTGATCATGGCAATATATTCGTAAATATTTACCTAATTCTTTGTTAACTCTCTCAGCAAGGTTTCCTTGAGGATGTCTTATGGATGTGAGTACTGGTTGTATTCTATTTTCCCTTAACGTCCTCTCCCATTTTTCACTTTGGAATTGTACACCTTGATCACTGAGTACCTTCTTCAATTTTTCCATATAACGGAATATATTTCTGCAGTAGTATCTTTAGAACAACTTTGGTTGTGGGTCGCATAATTGGGTACAGTCGGACTGCCTTGGAAAACACATCGATACATACCAATATGTGCTTCACACCTCGACTTGACCGTGGTAATGGTCCCAGAAAATCCACTGCAATTAGCTCTCCTTTGTTCTCCTTCTGTATACTCTGCATTCCTACATATGTGTGTAAATTCGGTCCTTAATTTTACATTATCTTACTCATACATTCTTACCTTCGCTTCTAATCTTCCTTAGCTCTTTTCTTAACATGACATTACTTTATCTAATACATTACTTATACAATACATTAACATTCATTACCTTTTATTACATTTCTTTAACATTACCTTTCTGATCGCTACTACTTCCTTGAAATACACTTCCGTAACAGAATACTCTTTTAGCTTGTAGTGTGTCGCATGATCGGTTACAGAGGAACTGTCTTGGAAAACAACGATATTTTTCTCGAAGTCCTTAATCCTAAGTATTCTCTGCCCTTATGACTTTTCACTCTCGCTTTCTTCTGTGTCCTTGTATCTTCAATAAGTGTTCGCTTGATCAGTCGTTCTAACAATTATGGCAATTATTGCTCATCTTAATCATTTCTTCATATTTATAACATATCAATAATAACATTCCTTACCATCACTAATACATTTCTTAACTATACTCTCTTATATTATTATTAATAATTAATAGTAATATTATTTTTATCATTTAAAAATAATTATTTATTTTCGGGTATTGAGTTCGGTTCGGTGTGTCGTTAGAACTGACACCCCTCATTATAACAATTGGTTGTTGTACACAGGAAATTCATTGTGTTCACCCTCGTGTAAACAACGTCCGCGTTCCATTGTATTATCCCCTCGTTACCTTTCCGTTGCATAGCTGCGACGTTTGTGTGCGTACTTACCTTGTGAACGTTTGTTTTGATCGTATAAGTCACCTGTTTATAGTGCAACGTTTTCATTTTGCCTGTAGGCCACTTAAAATCTACCCTCTTTCTCTCGTTACAAATGCTTCGCTCTTTCTCAATTCTCTCGTCACTAGTTTGGTTGAGTGAACCGATGTGAATAGCTGTCGACGGTTTTTTCATTCGTCGTTTATGATAACCTCTGTAGTTTTCATACTTACAGTTATAATTATCGTTATTATAATTATCGTGCGTATATCTAACATCATATTTACCACAATTTTGCGTAGTGTTTCGTCTAGATAACTTACTACGTTTCTTGTTATACCTACAGTGATATTTATCTCCGTAAGTGTAGTGCCTTAAGTGTTTCACCTTATGTGACTTACTAGTGTGTGTGTCTCTCACAATAGGGATATCGCTATTAACAAGGTATGTTTTATTAACCTTTATTTGCTTCTCCTCCTTAAATGTTAATTAGTTTTTTATAATTATCATATCATTAGTAATTACACATGTATTTTCAATTAGTATGAATTCTTCACATACTAGCTTTTCACATATTAGCTCCGTTTGTTTATTAATTATTCCACAGACATTTTTTGCGATCGTGTCAATACGTCTGTTTGTATTAACAATTTTTTCAGTTAACTGTGCATTACTGTCAATTATACTTTGTTTTATTTCAATATTATCAATTTTTAACTCTTCTAGACTCTCTGTAATTTTTATGGTGTCCTGTCTAAAATTTTCGGACTGTAGCTCTAATTTATTTTCTAAACTTTCTGTTTGTTTCTTATTAGATTCTTTTAATTCGTCTATTCTAGCATTTAAATTTTCTGTCTGTTTATTTAAATTTTCTGTCTGTTTTGTGCTTAATTCATCGACCCAGGCACGCATCATCATCTGGAATGCCTCGACGTCTAAATTTCCTGAAGTCGTCATGATGAAGTATTATTAAAAATATTTATTTAGTAGTAATTCTTTAACAATTATTATTGATAACCGTTCCCTACTTATTTATTTATTTCTTTATTTTTATTAATAGTTATTATTAATACTCATTACAGTTACACCTGTTACATAGACAAATAATATTATTCGTGGGCGCCAGCTGTGTGATTACACAACAATTAACATTACATTCAGTTACTGTTTAATATAAATAATAATTACATATTATACATTTTTTATTTAACACACTCTTTATCTTTTAGAGCAACCATTTAGCTACATAAAAATTTTAATAGTTAAATGATGGGGATCGGGCCATACGTTCAAGGGCTACAATTTATGTAACAAATTTTTGTACCTAAATTTAGGCATGCCGTGCCCCACGTCCAGGGCGACAAATTTTATGTAACATTACAACGTTGCAAAAGTTTCATAATATTATATTGTATGTGTACAAATTTACATGTAATTTATGTTTGTGATGCCCCACGTTGGAAGCGACATATTTATGATCTCGATAACAAATTGCAAATTTAATATAATTTAAATTTGTGGAGCCCCACGATCTTGGAGCGCCAAATTTATGCAACGTTACATATACATAAAATAGGCGTGACCGGTCTCACGTTCAAGATTGACAAATTACGTAACAATATAACATTTAAATTGGGTTTCAGGTGTATCTGCAATAAGAACTCTATGTAACTTGAAACGGTAATTAAAATTTATTTGATACTATTAAAAAATGTGCACATGGCACTGACTTCGATTTAAAACATTCGTTATTATTTGTTGTTATGCCGTAAGGCTTAAGCTATATACATCCTTACTGACTAAATATTCTATTCTACTAATTATTGTATAAAAGAAAAATCTCATTTTCAGACTACTCAGTCAATTAATGTGTCTCAAAATATCAATATTTAAATATCTTTTTCTATATTGTAATGTACTCAAAATTATTAATAGTTATTGAATTTATCTTTTGTTTCTCAGTACTGTTTTCTCAAATACTAATTGTTTTCATTTAAATGCTTTGTAATCATTTTATATCATATTAATTTGAGCTCTTGTTACGTTAATCGTATTTCTAAAACATCTATGATTTTAATTCTACTTTACAAGAAACATTGCCCTTACTTTTAAATACAATAGAAATGTCTTTAATTGTCTTTGAGTTCTTTGTATGATTAAGATATAAATAAGTTGTTTATCACCTTATTGTCGTCAATCATACTCGATCATTTTTTGATCCATCGGTATTCGTCCTCGTCTCGCCTCCAGCGTCGGCTGTCTCTCTTCTCCTCTTGTCCAGCGTCGTATCTCTCTCTCTCTCTCTGGAACACTCCTCTTGTCCAGCGTCGTATCTCTCTCTGGAACTCTCCTCTTGTCCAGCGTCATATCACTCTCTTGTCTAGTGTCGAATCATTCTCTGGAACTCTCCTCGTGCTGTTTCTGATGTTAATGGATCTTCTTAAGTAGTGCTGTTATTAATTAAAATGATTGTCTTTACAGCTTAGTTACATATTTGTACGTAACTGGCAAATTTAAACTGTTTACAAAAAAAAATAAATACGCCGTGCTGACGGGCATAAGCTCCCGCTGCACCGTGGATGATTCAATAAAGAGAACCACTGTAGCTTGCGTGTCCTATTTATACCCATGTCTTGGTCGACACCTGCAGTGGTACGAAATCGACATGTTAGAAACTGTCTCTGGATTCAGTTCCCCCACTCTTTGTCAAATTCGCTATTTTTTATATTTCTGCGAATTGCAGAGTCCTGTAAGTAAACTCTTATACTTATCTTATAACTATTTTTACAACACATGTTCACTGTAATTTTGGACATTGCAACTTAACCCTTTCGATTTGTACACAGTTATTTCACTATTACACTCGTACGGTGTGTCACTTTTGCGTGGTTTCCGTACACAGCATTTAGTAAATTTTATTTCATTTTATTGTGGTTTTGGATTTTAATTCTTAATTATAGTTTATGAATAATTACGGAAAAACAGTAATTGTGCAATTATTCATCTTGGGGTGGCAAACTCGCCTGCAGAGACCTGCGTTCACACACACTAGCAAAATACTGGTGTACACACTTTCAGTTACATTTGTGTGTGTGTGCACGTCGATTCAGGTCGAAACACCTGTTCATATTTTTGTCTGAGTCAAGCTTGCAATCCCTAACATGCTTATTTCTAATATATTATTAATTATTTACAGTTTATTAGGTAAATTTAAATTTTTATATTCCATGCTCTGTGCATCACTTATTTGTACTGTCGCATTATTCCTCTGCTTGGTAACAACAAAAAATTTAATAAATTTATTTATTATATTTTTTTTTTATTTATTATTATTATTTGCAAAAAAATGTAACAAATAATAAAGAATAATATTCGTCATTTCACCCTTAATTGGAGTGTATATAAATGTCTTACCTCCCCTCTTCGTACGCTCACTGCTCGTGACCTTGTATTAGGGTGGCTGCAACAAACAGCTGATCTGACTGGTTTCATTGACCTCGTTGTTTTCATGTGTAGAACTTGATAAATAACGTTGCGTGGAATTTACCAATTTCTTTCTTCTGTATCTCATCATATACGCTGAAAGTGTTCTGTCCTACTCGCTGTCTTAACGTATACGGTCCATTATAAAGTCTGAAGAATTTCTTCGCCGTATTATCACTCCGTTTTCCCACTGGATTTGCTCTGAGTAGTATACTTTCTCCCACGTTGAATTGTTGTAGCTTGTGAGTTAGATTAAATCTCTCTACTCTCTTGTTACTCCTTTCTATTATCCGTTGCCTTGCGTATCCAATTTTCACACTTATTGGTACAGGTACATTTTGGTTATTAGGTTTGTTTATATACTTAGTCCAAAATCTGCTTGGCTTCTTATCTTCTTCTAATTCCATTGGAGTGTATCCTGTTGCTTCACTATAATTTTCATTAATGGCTTTTTTAAGAAATGGTAAATATTCTGCCCATTTATTGTGTTGATCATGGCAATATATTCGTAAATATTTACCTAATTCTTTGTTAACTCTCTCAGCAAGGTTTCCTTGAGGATGTCTTATGGATGTGAGTACTGGTTGTATTCTATTTTCCCTTAACGTCCTCTCCCATTTTTCACTTTGGAATTGTACACCTTGATCACTGAGTACCTTCTTCAATTTTTCCATATAACGGAATATATTTCTGCAGTAGTATCTTTAGAACAACTTTGGTTGTGGGTCGCATAATTGGGTACAGTCGGACTGCCTTGGAAAACACATCGATACATACCAATATGTGCTTCACACCTCGACTTGACCGTGGTAATGGTCCCAGAAAATCCACTGCAATTAGCTCTCCTTTGTTCTCCTTCTGTATACTCTGCATTCCTACATATGTGTGTAAATTCGGTCCTTAATTTTACATTATCTTACTCATACATTCTTACCTTCGCTTCTAATCTTCCTTAGCTCTTTTCTTAACATGACATTACTTTATCTAATACATTACTTATACAATACATTAACATTCATTACCTTTTATTACATTTCTTTAACATTACCTTTCTGATCGCTACTACTTCCTTGAAATACACTTCCGTAACAGAATACTCTTTTAGCTTGTAGTGTGTCGCATGATCGGTTACAGAGGAACTGTCTTGGAAAACAACGATATTTTTCTCGAAGTCCTTAATCCTAAGTATTCTCTGCCCTTATGACTTTTCACTCTCGCTTTCTTCTGTGTCCTTGTATCTTCAATAAGTGTTCGCTTGATCAGTCGTTCTAACAATTATGGCAATTATTGCTCATCTTAATCATTTCTTCATATTTATAACATATCAATAATAACATTCCTTACCATCACTAATACATTTCTTAACTATACTCTCTTATATTATTATTAATAATTAATAGTAATATTATTTTTATCATTTAAAAATAATTATTTATTTTCGGGTATTGAGTTCGGTTCGGTGTGTCGTTAGAACTGACACCCCTCATTATAACAATTGGTTGTTGTACACAGGAAATTCATTGTGTTCACCCTCGTGTAAACAACGTCCGCGTTCCATTGTATTATCCCCTCGTTACCTTTCCGTTGCATAGCTGCGACGTTTGTGTGCGTACTTACCTTGTGAACGTTTGTTTTGATCGTATAAGTCACCTGTTTATAGTGCAACGTTTTCATTTTGCCTGTAGGCCACTTAAAATCTACCCTCTTTCTCTCGTTACAAATGCTTCGCTCTTTCTCAATTCTCTCGTCACTAGTTTGGTTGAGTGAACCGATGTGAATAGCTGTCGACGGTTTTTTCATTCGTCGTTTATGATAACCTCTGTAGTTTTCATACTTACAGTTATAATTATCGTTATTATAATTATCGTGCGTATATCTAACATCATATTTACCACAATTTTGCGTAGTGTTTCGTCTAGATAACTTACTACGTTTCTTGTTATACCTACAGTGATATTTATCTCCGTAAGTGTAGTGCCTTAAGTGTTTCACCTTATGTGACTTACTAGTGTGTGTGTCTCTCACAATAGGGATATCGCTATTAATAAGGTATGTTTTATTAACCTTTATTTGCTTCTCCTCCTTAAATGTTAATTACTTTTTTATAATTATCATATCATTAGTAATTACACATGTATTTTCAATTAGTATGAATTCTTCACATACTAGCTTTTCACATATTAGCTCCGTTTGTTTATTAATTATTCCACAGACATTTTTTGCGATCGTGTCAATACGTCTGTTTGTATTAACAATTTTTTCAGTTAACTGTGCATTACTGTCAATTATACTTTGTTTTATTTCAATATTATCAATTTTTAACTCTTCTAGACTCTCTGTAATTTTTATGGTGTCCTGTCTAAAATTTTCGGACTGTAGCTCTAATTTATTTTCTAAACTTTCTGTTTGTTTCTTATTAGATTCTTTTAATTCGTCTATTCTAGCATTTAAATTTTCTGTCTGTTTATTTAAATTTTCTGTCTGTTTTGTGCTTAATTCATCGACCCAGGCACCCATCATCATCTGGAATGCCTCGACGTCTAAATTTCCTGAAGTCGTCATGATGAAGTATTATTAAAAATATTTATTTAGTAGTAATTCTTTAACAATTATTATTGATAACCGTTCCCTACTTATTTATTTATTTCTTTATTTTTATTAATAGTTATTATTAATACTCATTACAGTTACACCTGTTACATAGACAAATAATATTATTCGTTGGCGCCAGCTGTGTGATTACACAACAATTAACATTACATTCAGTTACTGTTTAATATAAATAATAATTACATATTATACATTTTTTATTTAACACACTCTTTATCTTTTAGAGCAACCATTTAGCTACATAAAAATTTTAATAGTTAAATGATGGGGATCGGGCCATACGTTCATGGGCTACAATTTATGTAACAAATTTTTGTACCTAAATTTAGGCATGCCGTGCCCCACGTCCAGGGCGACAAATTTTATGTAACATTACAACGTTGCAAAAGTTTCATAATATTATATTGTATGTGTACAAATTTACATGTAATTTATGTTTGTGATGCCCCACGTTGGAAGCGACATATTTATGATCTCGATAACAAATTGCAAATTTAATATAATTTAAATTTGTGGAGCCCCACGATCTTGGAGCGCCAAATTTATGCAACGTTACATATACATAAAATACGCGTGACCGGTCTCACGTTCAAGATTGACAAATTACGTAACAATATAACATTTAAATTGGGTTTCAGGTGTATCTGCAATAAGAACTCTATGTAACTTGAAACGGTAATTAAAATTTATTTGATACTATTAAAAAATGTGCACATGGCACTGACTTCGATTTAAAACATTCGTTATTATTTGTTGTTATGCCGTAAGGCTTAAGCTATATACATCCTTACTGACTAAATATTCTATTCTACTAATTATTGTATAAAAGAAAAATCTCATTTTCAGACTACTCAGTCAATTAATGTGTCTCAAAATATCAATATTTAAATATCTTTTTCTATATTGTAATGTACTCAAAATTATTAATAGTTATTGAATTTATCTTTTGTTTCTCAGTACTGTTTTCTCAAATACTAATTGTTTTCATTTAAATGCTTTGTAATCATTTTATATCATATTAATTTGAGCTCTTGTTACGTTAATCGTATTTCTAAAACATCTATGATTTTAATTCTACTTTACAAGAAACATTGCCCTTACTTTTAAATACAATAGAAATGTCTTTAATTGTCTTTGAGTTCTTTGTATGATTAAGATATAAATAAGTTGTTTATCACCTTATTGTCGTCAATCATACTCGATCATTTTTTGATCCATCGGTATTCGTCCTCGTCTCGCCTCCAGCGTCGGCTGTCTCTCTTCTCCTCTTGTCCAGCGTCGTATCTCTCTCTCTCTCTCTGGAACACTCCTCTTGTCCAGCGTCGTATCTCTCTCTGGAACTCTCCTCTTGTCCAGCGTCATATCACTCTCTTGTCTAGTGTCGAATCATTCTCTGGAACTCTCCTCGTGCTGTTCCTGATGTTAATGGATCTTCTTAAGTAGTGCTGTTATTAATTAAAATGATTGTCTTTACAGCTTAGTTACACATTTGTACGTAACTGGCAAATTTAAACTGTTTACAAAAAAAAATAAATACGCCGTGCTGACGGGCATAAGCTGGCGCTGCACCGTGGATGATTCAATAAAGAGAACCACTGTAGCTTGCGTGTCCTATTTATACCCATGTCTTGGTCGACACCTGCAGTGGTACGAAATCGACATGTTAGAAACTGTCTCTGGATTCAGTTCCCCCACTCTTTGTCAAATTCGCTATTTTTTATATTTCTGCGAATTGCAGAGTCCTGTAAGTAAACTCTTATACTTATCTTATAACTATTTTTACAACACATGTTCACTGTAATTTTGGACATTGCAACTTAACCCTTTCGATTTGTACACAGTTATTTCACTATTACACTCGTACGGTGTGTCACTTTCGCGTGGTTTCCGTACACAGCATTTAGTAAATTTTATTTCATTTTACTGTGGTTTTGGATTTTAATTCTTAATTATAGTTTATGAATAATTACGGAAAAACAGTAATTGTGCAATTATTCATCTTGGGGTGGCAAACTCGCCTGCAGAGACCTGCGTTCACACACACTAGCAAAATACTGGTGTACACACTTTCAGTTACATTTGTGTGTGTGTGCACGTCGATTCAGGTCGAAACACCTGTTCATATTTTTGTCTGAGTCAAGCTTGCAATCCCTAACATGCTTATTTCTAATATATTATTAATTATTTACAGTTTATTAGGTAAATTTAAATTTTTATATTCCATGCTCTGTACATCACTTATTTGTACTGTCGCATTATTCCTCTGCTTGGTAACAACAAAAAATTTAATAAATTTATTTATTATATTTTTTTTTTATTTATTATTATTATTTGCAAAAAAATGTAACAAATAATAAAGAATAATATTCGTCATTTCACCCTTAATTGGAGTGTATATAAATGTCTTACCTCCCCTCTTCGTACGCTCACTGCTCGTGACCTTGTATTAGGGTGGCTGCAACAAACAGCTGATCTGACTGGTTTCATTGACCTCGTTGTTTTCATGTGTAGAACTTGATAAATAACGTTGCGTGGAATTTACCAATTTCTTTCTTCTGTATCTCATCATATACGCTGAAAGTGTTCTGTCCTACTCGCTGTCTTAACGTATACGGTCCATTATAAAGTCTGAAGAATTTCTTCGCCGTATTATCACTCCGTTTTCCCACTGGATTTGCTCTGAGTAGTATACTTTCTCCCACGTTGAATTGTTGTAGCTTGTGAGTTAGATTAAATCTCTCTACTCTCTTGTTACTCCTTTCTATTATCCGTTGCCTTGCGTATCCAATTTTCACACTTATTGGTACAGGTACATTTTGGTTATTAGGTTTGTTTATATACTTAGTCCAAAATCTGCTTGGCTTCTTATCTTCTTCTAATTCCATTGGAGTGTATCCTGTTGCTTCACTATAATTTTCATTAATGGCTTTTTTAAGAAATGGTAAATATTCTGCCCATTTATTGTGTTGATCATGGCAATATATTCGTAAATATTTACCTAATTCTTTGTTAACTCTCTCAGCAAGGTTTCCTTGAGGATGTCTTATGGATGTGAGTACTGGTTGTATTCTATTTTCCCTTAACGTCCTCTCCCATTTTTCACTTTGGAATTGTACACCTTGATCACTGAGTACCTTCTTCAATTTTTCCATATAACGGAATATATTTCTGCAGTAGTATCTTTAGAACAACTTTGGTTGTGGGTCGCATAATTGGGTACAGTCGGACTGCCTTGGAAAACACATCGATACATACCAATATGTGCTTCACACCTCGACTTGACCGTGGTAATGGTCCCAGAAAATCCACTGCAATTAGCTCTCCTTTGTTCTCCTTCTGTATACTCTGCATTCCTACATATGTGTGTAAATTCGGTCCTTAATTTTACATTATCTTACTCATACATTCTTACCTTCGCTTCTAATCTTCCTTAGCTCTTTTCTTAACATGACATTACTTTATCTAATACATTACTTATACAATACATTAACATTCATTACCTTTTATTACATTTCTTTAACATTACCTTTCTGATCGCTACTACTTCCTTGAAATACACTTCCGTAACAGAATACTCTTTTAGCTTGTAGTGTGTCGCATGATCGGTTACAGAGGAACTGTCTTGGAAAACAACGATATTTTTCTCGAAGTCCTTAATCCTAAGTATTCTCTGCCCTTATGACTTTTCACTCTCGCTTTCTTCTGTGTCCTTGTATCTTCAATAAGTGTTCGCTTGATCAGTCGTTCTAACAATTATGGCAATTATTGCTCATCTTAATCATTTCTTCATATTTATAACATATCAATAATAACATTCCTTACCATCACTAATACATTTCTTAACTATACTCTCTTATATTATTATTAATAATTAATAGTAATATTATTTTTATCATTTAAAAATAATTATTTATTTTCGGGTATTGAGTTCGGTTCGGTGTGTAGTTAGAACTGACACCCCTCATTATAACAATTGGTTGTTGTACACAGGAAATTCATTGTGTTCACCCTCGTGTAAACAACGTCCGCGTTCCATTGTATTATCCCCTCGTTACCTTTCCGTTGCATAGCTGCGACGTTTGTGTGCGTACTTACCTTGTGAACGTTTGTTTTGATCGTATAAGTCACCTGTTTATAGTGCAACGTTTTCATTTTGCCTGTAGGCCACTTAAAATCTACCCTCTTTCTCTCGTTACAAATGCTTCGCTCTTTCTCAATTCTCTCGTCACTAGTTTGGTTGAGTGAACCGATGTGAATAGCTGTCGACGGTTTTTTCATTCGTCGTTTATGATAACCTCTGTAGTTTTCATACTTACAGTTATAATTATCGTTATTATAATTATCGTGCGTATATCTAACATCATATTTACCACAATTTTGCGTAGTGTTTCGTCTAGATAACTTACTACGTTTCTTGTTATACCTACAGTGATATTTATCTCCGTAAGTGTAGTGCCTTAAGTGTTTCACCTTATGTGACTTACTAGTGTGTGTGTCTCTCACAATAGGGATATCGCTATTAATAAGGTATGTTTTATTAACCTTTATTTGCTTCTCCTCCTTAAATGTTAATTACTTTTTTATAATTATCATATCATTAGTAATTACACATGTATTTTCAATTAGTATGAATTCTTCACATACTAGCTTTTCACATATTAGCTCCGTTTGTTTATTAATTATTCCACAGACATTTTTTGCGATCGTGTCAATACGTCTGTTTGTATTAACAATTTTTTCAGTTAACTGTGCATTACTGTCAATTATACTTTGTTTTATTTCAATATTATCAATTTTTAACTCTTCTAGACTCTCTGTAATTTTTATGGTGTCCTGTCTAAAATTTTCGGACTGTAGCTCTAATTTATTTTCTAAACTTTCTGTTTGTTTCTTATTAGATTCTTTTAATTCGTCTATTCTAGCATTTAAATTTTCTGTCTGTTTATTTAAATTTTCTGTCTGTTTTGTGCTTAATTCATCGACCCAGGCACCCATCATCATCTGGAATGCCTCGACGTCTAAATTTCCTGAAGTCGTCATGATGAAGTATTATTAAAAATATTTATTTAGTAGTAATTCTTTAACAATTATTATTGATAACCGTTCCCTACTTATTTATTTATTTCTTTATTTTTATTAATAGTTATTATTAATACTCATTACAGTTACACCTGTTACATAGACAAATAATATTATTCGTGGGCGCCAGCTGTGTGATTACACAACAATTAACATTACATTCAGTTACTGTTTAATATAAATAATAATTACATATTATACATTTTTTATTTAACACACTCTTTATCTTTTAGAGCAACCATTTAGCTACATAAAAATTTTAATAGTTAAATGATGGGGATCGGGCCATACGTTCATGGGCTACAATTTATGTAACAAATTTTTGTACCTAAATTTAGGCATGCCGTGCCCCACGTCCAGGGCGACAAATTTTATGTAACATTACAACGTTGCAAAAGTTTCATAATATTATATTGTATGTGTACAAATTTACATGTAATTTATGTTTGTGATGCCCCACGTTGGAAGCGACATATTTATGATCTCGATAACAAATTGCAAATTTAATATAATTTAAATTTGTGGAGCCCCACGATCTTGGAGCGCCAAATTTATGCAACGTTACATATACATAAAATAGGCGTGACCGGTCTCACGTTCAAGATTGACAAATTACGTAACAATATAACATTTAAATTGGGTTTCAGGTGTATCTGCAATAAGAACTCTATGTAACTTGAAACGGTAATTAAAATTTATTTGATACTATTAAAAAATGTGCACATAGCACTGACTTCGATTTAAAACATTCGTTATTATTTGTTGTTATGCCGTAAGGCTTAAGCTATATACATCCTTACTGACTAAATATTCTATTCTACTAATTATTGTATAAAAGAAAAATCTCATTTTCAGACTACTCAGTCAATTAATGTGTCTCAAAATATCAATATTTAAATATCTTTTTCTATATTGTAATGTACTCAAAATTATTAATAGTTATTGAATTTATCTTTTGTTTCTCAGTACTGTTTTCTCAAATACTAATTATTTCATTTAAATGCTTTGTAATCATTTTATATCATATTAATTTGAGCTCTTGTTACGTTAATCGTATTACTAAAACATCTATGATTTTAATTCTACTTTACAAGAAACATTGCTCTTACTTTTAAATAAAATAGAAATGTCTTTAATTGTCTTTGAGTTCTTTGTATGATTAAGAAATAAATAAGTTGTTTATCACCTTATTGTCGTCAATCATACTCGATCATTTTTTGATCCATCGGTATTCGTCCTCGTCTCGCCTCCAGCGTCGGCTGTCTCTCTTCTCCTCTTGTCCAGCGTCGGCTGTCTCTCTTCTCCTCTTGTCCAGCGTCGTATCACTCTCTTGTCTAGTGTCGAATCATTCTCTGGAACTCTCCTCGTGCTGTTTCTGACGTTAATGGATCTTCTTAAGTAGTGCTGTTATTAATTAAAATGATTGTCTTTACAGCTTAGTTATATATTTGTACGTAACTGGCAAATTTAAACTGTTTACAAAAAAAAATAAATACGCCGTGCTGACGGGCATAAGCTGGCGCTGCACCGTGGATGATTCAAGAAAGAGAACCACTGTAGCTTGCGTGTCCTATTTATAACCATGTCTTGGTCGACACCTGCAGTGGTACGAAATCGACATGTTAGAAACTGTCTCTGGATTCAGTTCCCCCACTCTTTGTCAAATTCGCTATTTTTTATATTTCTGCGAATTGCAGAGTCCTGTAAGTAAACTCTTATACTTATCTTATAACTATTTTTACAACACATGTTCACTGTAATTTTGGACATTGCAACTTAACCCTTTCGATTTGTACACAGTTATTTCACTATTACACTCGTACGGTGTGTCACTTTCGCGTGGTTTTCGTACACAGCATTTAGTAAATTTTATTACATTCTATTGTGGTTTTGGATTTTAATTCTTAATTATAGTTTATGAATAATTACGAAAAAACAGTAATTGTGCAATTATTCATCTTGGGGTGGCAAACTCGCCTGCAGAGACCTGCGTTCACACACACTAGCAAAATACTGGTGTACACACTTTCAGTTACATTTGTGTGTGTGTGCACGTCGATTCAGGTCGAAACACCTGTTCATATTTTTGTCTGAGTCAAGCTTGCAATCCCTAACATGCTTATTTCTAATATATTATTAATTATTTACAGTTTATTAGGTAAATTTAAATTTTTATATTCCATGCTCAGTACATCACTTATTTGTACTGTCGCATTATTCCTCTGCTTCGTAACAAAAAAAAATTTAATAAATTTATTTTTTATAATTTTTTTTTATTTATTATTATTATTTGCAAAAAAAATGTAACAAGTAATAAAGAATAATATTCGTCATTTCACCCTTAATTGGAGTGTATATAAATGTCTTACCTCCCCTCTTCGTACGCTCACTGCTCGTGACCTTGTAGTAGGGTGGCTGCAACAAACAGCTGATCTGACTGGTTTCATTGACCTCGTTATTTTCATGTGTAGAACTTCATAAATGACGTTGCGTGGAATTTACCAATTTCTTTCTTCTGTATCTCATCATATACGCTGAAAGTGTTCTGTCCTACTCGCTGTCTTAACGTATACGGTCCATTATAAAGTCTGAAGAATTTCTTCGCCGTATTATCACTCCGTTTTCCCACTGGATTTGCTCTGAGTAGTATACTTTCTCCCACGTTGAATTGTTGTAGCTTGTGAGTTAGATTAAATCTCTCTACTCTCTTGTTACTCCTTTCTATTATCCGTTGCCTTGCGTATCCAATTTTCACACTTATTGGTACAGGTACATTTTGGTTATTAGGTTTGTTTATATACTTAGTCCAAAATCTGCTTGGCTTCTTATCTTCTTCTAATTCCATTGGAGTGTATCCTGTTGCTTCACTATAATTTTCATTAATGGCTTTTTTAAGGAATGGTAAATATTCTGCCCATTTATTGTGTTGATCATGGCAATATATTCGTAAATATTTACCTAATTCTTTGTTAACTCTCTCAGCAAGGTTTCCTTGAGGATGTCTTATGGATGTGAGTACTGGTTGTATTCTATTTTCCCTTAACGTCCTCTCCCATTTTTCACTTTGGAATTGTACACCTTGATCACTGAGTACCTTCTTCAATTTTTCCATATAACTGAATATATTTCTGCAGTAGTATCTTTAGAACAACTTTGGTTATGGGTCGCATAATTGGGTACAGTCGGACTGCCTTGGAAAACACATCGATACATACCAATATGTGCTTCACACCTCGACTTGACCGTGGTAATGGTCCCAGAAAATCCACTGCAATTAGCTCTCCTTTGTTCTCCTTCTGTATACTCTGCATTCCTACATATGTGTGTAAATTCGGTCCTTAATTTTACATTATCTTACTCATACATTCTTACCTTCGCTTCTAATCTTCCTTAGCTCTTTTCTTAACATGACATTACTTTATCTAATACATTACTTATACAATACATTAACATTCATTACCTTTTATTACATTTCTTTAACATTACCTTTCTGATCGCTACTACTTCCTTGAAATACACTTCCGTAACAGAATACTCTTTTAGCTTGTAGTGTGTCGCATGATCGGTTACAGAGGAACTGTCTTGGAAAACAACGATATTTTTCTCGAAGTCCTTAATCCTAAGTATTCTCTGCCCTTATGACTTTTCACTCTCGCTTTCTTCTGTGTCCTTGTATCTTCAAAAAGTGTTCGCTTGATCAGTCGTTCTAACAATTATGGCAATTATTGCTCATCTTAATCATTTCTTCATATTTATAACATATCAATAATAACATTCCTTACCATCACTAATACATTTCTTAATTATACTCTCTTATATTATTATTAATAATTAATAGTAATATTATTTTTATCATTTAAAAATAATTATTTATTTTCGGGTATTGAGTTCGGTTCGGTGTGTCGTTAGAACTGACACCCCTCATTATAACAATTGGTTGTTGTACACAGGAAATTCATTGTGTTCACCCTCGTGTAAACAACGTCCGCGTTCCATTGTATTATCCCCTCGTTACCTTTCCGTTGCATAGCTGCGACGTTTGTGTGCGTACTTACCTTGTGAACGTTTGTTTTGATCGTATAAGTCACCTGTTTATAGTGCAACGTTTTCATTTTGCCTGCCGGCCACTTAAAATCTACCCTCTTTCTCTCGTTACAAATGCTTCGCTCTTTCTCAATTCTCTCGTCACTAGTTTGGTTGAGTGAACCGATGTGAATAGCTGTCGACGGTTTTTTCATTCGTCGTTTATGATAACCTCTGTAGTTTTCATACTTACAGTTATAATTATCGTTATTATAATTATCGTGCGTATATCTAACATCATATTTACCACAATTTTGCGTAGTGTTTCGTCTAGATAACTTACTACGTTTCTTGTTATACCTACAGTGATATTTATCTCCGTAAGTGTAGTGCCTTAAGTGTTTCACCTTATGTGACTTACTAGTGTGTGTGTCTCTCACAATAGGGATATCGCTATTAATAAGGTATGTTTTATTAACCTTTATTTGCTTCTCCTCCTTAAATGTTAATTACTTTTTTATAATTATCATTAGTAATTACACATGTATTTTCAATTAGTATGAATTCTTCACATACTAGCTTTTCACATATTAGCTCCGTTTGTTTATTAATTATTCCACAGACATTTTTTGCGATCGTGTCAATACGTCTGTTTGTATTAACAATTTTTTCAGTTAACTGTGCATTACTGTCAATTATACTTTGTTTTATTTCAATATTATCAATTTTTAACTCTTCTAGACTCTCTGTAATTTTTATGGTGTCCTGTCTAAAATTTTCGGACTGTAGCTCTAATTTATTTTCTAAACTTTCTGTTTGTTTCTTATTAGATTCTTTTAATTCGTCTATTCTAGCATTTAAATTTTCTGTCTGTTTATTTAAATTTTCTGTCTGTTTTGTGCTTAATTCATCGACCCAGGCACGCATCATCATCTGGAATGCCTCGACGTCTAAATTTCCTGAAGTCGTCATGATGAAGTATTATTAAAAATATTTATTTAGTAGTAATTCTTTAACAATTATTATTGATAACCGTTCCCTACTTATTTATTTATTTCTTTATTTTTATTAATAGTTATTATTAATACTCATTACAGTTACACCTGTTACATAGACAAATAATATTATTCGTGGGCGCCAGCTGTGTGATTACACAACAATTAACATTACATTCAGTTACTGTTTAATATAAATAATAATTACATATTATACATTTTTTATTTAACACACTCTTTATCTTTTAGAGCAACCATTTAGCTACATAAAAATTTTAATAGTTAAATGATGGGGATCGGGCCATACGTTCATGGGCTACAATTTATGTAACAAATTTTTGTACCTAAATTTAGGCATGCCGTGCCCCACGTCCAGGGCGACAAATTTTATGTAACATTACAACGTTGCAAAAGTTTCATAATATTATATTGTATGTGTACAAATTTACATGTAATTTATGTTTGTGATGCCCCACGTTGGAAGCGACATATTTATGATCTCGATAACAAATTGCAAATTTAATATAATTTAAATTTGTGGAGCCCCACGATCTTGGAGCGCCAAATTTATGCAACGTTACATATACATAAAATAGGCGTGACCGGTCTCACGTTCAAGATTGACAAATTACGTAACAATATAACATTTAAATTGGGTTTCAGGTGTATCTGCAATAAGAACTCTATGTAACTTGAAACGGTAATTAAAATTTATTTGATACTATTAAAAAATGTGCACATGGCACTGACTTCGATTTAAAACATTCGTTATTATTTGTTGTTATGCCGTAAGGCTTAAGCTATATACATCCTTACTGACTAAATATTCTATTCTACTAATTATTGTATAAAAGAAAAATCTCATTTTCAGACTACTCAGTCAATTAATGTGTCTCAAAATATCAATATTTAAATATCTTTTTCTATATTGTAATGTACTCAAAATTATTAATAGTTATTGAATTTATCTTTTGTTTCTCAGTACTGTTTTCTCAAATACTAATTATTTCATTTAAATGCTTTGTAATCATTTTATATCATATTAATTTGAGCTCTTGTTACGTTAATCGTATTACTAAAACATCTATGATTTTAATTCTACTTTACAAGAAACATTGCTCTTACTTTTAAATAAAATAGAAATGTCTTTAATTGTCTTTGAGTTCTTTGTATGATTAAGAAATAAATAAGTTGTTTATCACCTTATTGTCGTCAATCATACTCGATCATTTTTTGATCCATCGGTATTCGTCCTCGTCTCGCCTCCAGCGTCGGCTGTCTCTCTTCTCCTCTTGTCCAGCGTCGGCTGTCTCTCTTCTCCTCTTGTCCAGCGTCGTATCACTCTCTTGTCTAGTGTCGAATCATTCTCTGGAACTCTCCTCGTGCTGTTTCTGACGTTAATGGATCTTCTTAAGTAGTGCTGTTATTAATTAAAATGATTGTCTTTACAGCTTAGTTATATATTTGTACGTAACTGGCAAATTTAAACTATTTACAAAAAAAAATAAATACGCCGTGCTGACGGGCATAAGCTGGCGCTGCACCGTGGATGATTCAAGAAAGAGAACCACTGTAGCTTGCGTGTCCTATTTATAACCATGTCTTGGTCGACACCTGCAGTGGTACGAAATCGACATGTTAGAAACTGTCTCTGGATTCAGTTCCCCCACTCTTTGTCAAATTCGCTATTTTTTATATTTCTGCGAATTGCAGAGTCCTGTAAGTAAACTCTTATACTTATCTTATAACTATTTTTACAACACATGTTCACTGTAATTTTGGACATTGCAACTTAACCCTTTCGATTTGTACACAGTTATTTCACTATTACACTCGTACGGTGTGTCACTTTCGCGTGGTTTTCGTACACAGCATTTAGTAAATTTTATTACATTTTATTGTGGTTTTGGATTTTAATTCTTAATTATAGTTTATGAATAATTACGAAAAAACAGTAATTGTGCAATTATTCATCTTGGGGTGGCAAACTCGCCTGCAGAGACCTGCGTTCACACACACTAGCAAAATACTGGTGTACACACTTTCAGTTACATTTGTGTGTGTGTGCACGTCGATTCAGGTCGAAACACCTGTTCATATTTTTGTCTGAGTCAAGCTTGCAATCCCTAACATGCTTATTTCTAATATATTATTAATTATTTACAGTTTATTAGGTAAATTTAAATTTTTATATTCCATGCTCAGTACATCACTTATTTGTACTGTCGCATTATTCCTCTGCTTCGTAACAAAAAAAAATTTAATAAATTTATTTTTTATAATTTTTTTTTATTTATTATTATTATTTGCAAAAAAAATGTAACAAGTAATAAAGAATAATATTCGTCATTTCACCCTTAATTGGAGTGTATATAAATGTCTTACCTCCCCTCTTCGTACGCTCACTGCTCGTGACCTTGTAGTAGGGTGGCTGCAACAAACAGCTGATCTGACTGGTTTCATTGACCTCGTTATTTTCATGTGTAGAACTTCATAAATGACGTTGCGTGGAATTTACCAATTTGTTTCTTCTGTATCTCATCATATACGCTGAAAGTGTTCTGTCCTACTCGCTGTCTTAACGTATACGGTCCATTATAAAGTCTGAAGAATTTCTTCGCCGTATTATCACTCCGTTTTCCCACTGGATTTGCTCTGAGTAGTATACTTTCTCCCACGTTGAATTGTTGTAGCTTGTGAGTTAGATTAAATCTCTCTACTCTCTTGTTACTCCTTTCTATTATCCGTTGCCTTGCGTATCCAATTTTCACACTTATTGGTACAGGTACATTTTGGTTATTAGGTTTGTTTATATACTTAGTCCAAAATCTGCTTGGCTTCTTATCTTCTTCTAATTCCATTGGAGTGTATCCTGTTGCTTCACTATAATTTTCATTAATGGCTTTTTTAAGGAATGGTAAATATTCTGCCCATTTATTGTGTTGATCATGGCAATATATTCGTAAATATTTACCTAATTCTTTGTTAACTCTCTCAGCAAGGTTTCCTTGAGGATGTCTTATGGATGTGAGTACTGGTTGTATTCTATTTTCCCTTAACGTCCTCTCCCATTTTTCACTTTGGAATTGTACACCTTGATCACTGAGTACCTTCTTCAATTTTTCCATATAACTGAATATATTTCTGCAGTAGTATCTTTAGAACAACTTTGGTTATGGGTCGCATAATTGGGTACAGTCGGACTGCCTTGGAAAACACATCGATACATACCAATATGTGCTTCACACCTCGACTTGACCGTGGTAATGGTCCCAGAAAATCCACTGCAATTAGCTCTCCTTTGTTCTCCTTCTGTATACTCTGCATTCCTACATATGTGTGTAAATTCGGTCCTTAATTTTACATTATCTTACTCATACATTCTTACCTTCGCTTCTAATCTTCCTTAGCTCTTTTCTTAACATGACATTACTTTATCTAATACATTACTTATACAATACATTAACATTCATTACCTTTTATTACATTTCTTTAACATTACCTTTCTGATCGCTACTACTTCCTTGAAATACACTTCCGTAACAGAATACTCTTTTAGCTTGTAGTGTGTCGCATGATCGGTTACAGAGGAACTGTCTTGGAAAACAACGATATTTTTCTCGAAGTCCTTAATCCTAAGTATTCTCTGCCCTTATGACTTTTCACTCTCGCTTTCTTCTGTGTCCTTGTATCTTCAAAAAGTGTTCGCTTGATCAGTCGTTCTAACAATTATGGCAATTATTGCTCATCTTAATCATTTCTTCATATTTATAACATATCAATAATAACATTCCTTACCATCACTAATACATTTCTTAATTATACTCTCTTATATTATTATTAATAATTAATAGTAATATTATTTTTATCATTTAAAAATAATTATTTATTTTCGGGTATTTAGTTCGGTTCGGTGTGTCGTTAGAACTGACACCCCTCATTATAACAATTGGTTGTTGTACACAGGAAATTCATTGTGTTCACCCTCGTGTAAACAACGTCCGCGTTCCATTGTATTATCCCCTCGTTACCTTTCCGTTGCATAGCTGCGACGTTTGTGTGCGTACTTACCTTGTGAACGTTTGTTTTGATCGTATAAGTCACCTGTTTATAGTGCAACGTTTTCATTTTGCCTGCCGGCCACTTAAAATCTACCCTCTTTCTCTCGTTACAAATGCTTCGCTCTTTCTCAATTCTCTCGTCACTAGTTTGGTTGAGTGAACCGATGTGAATAGCTGTCGACGGTTTTTTCATTCGTCGTTTATGATAACCTCTGTAGTTTTCATACTTACAGTTATAATTATCGTTATTATAATTATCGTGCGTATATCTAACATCATATTTACTACAATTTTGCGTAGTGTTTCGTCTAGATAACTTACTACGTTTCTTGTTATACCTACAGTGATATTTATCTCCGTAAGTGTAGTGCCTTAAGTGTTTCACCTTATGTGACTTACTAGTGTGTGTGTCTCTCACAATAGGGATATCGCTATTAATAAGGTATGTTTTATTAACCTTTATTTGCTTCTCCTCCTTAAATGTTAATTACTTTTTTATAATTATCATTAGTAATTACACATGTATTTTCAATTAGTATGAATTCTTCACATACTAGCTTTTCACATATTAGCTCCGTTTGTTTATTAATTATTCCACAGACATTTTTTGCGATCGTGTCAATACGTCTGTTTGTATTAACAATTTTTTCAGTTAACTGTGCATTACTGTCGATTACACTTTGTTTTATTTCAATATTATCAATTTTTAACTCTTCTAGACTCTCTGTAATTTTTATGGTGTCCTGTCTAAAATTTTCGGACTGTAGCTCTAATTTATTTTCTAAACTTTCTGTTTGTTTCTTATTAGATTCTTTTAATTCGTATATTCTAGCATTTAAATTTTCTGTCTGTGTATTTAAATTTTCTGTCTGTTTTGTGCTTAATTCATCGACCCAGGCACGCATCATCATCTGGAATGCCTCGACGTCTAAATTTCCTGAAGTCGTCATGATGAAGTATTATTAAAAATATTTATTTAGTAGTAATTCTTTAACAATTATTATTGATAACCGTTCCCTACTTATTTATTTATTTCTTTATTTTTATTAATAGTTATTATTAATACTCATTACAGTTACACCTGTTACATAGACAAATAATATTATTCGTGGGCGCCAGCTGTGTGATTACACAACAATTAACATTACATTCAGTTACTGTTTAATATAAATAATAATTACATATTATACATTTTTCATTTAACACACTCTTTATCTTTTAGAGCAACCATTTAGCTACATAAAAATTTTAATAGTTAAATGATGGGGATCGGGCCATACGTTCATGGGCTACAATTTATGTAACAAATTTTTGTACCTAAATTTAGGCATGCCGTGCCCCACGTCCAGGGCGACAAATTTTATGTAACATTACAACGTTGCAAAAGTTTCATAATATTATATTGTATGTGTACAAATTTATATGTAATTTATGTTTGTGATGCCCCACGTTGGAAGCGACATATTTATGATCTCGATAACAAATTGCAAATTTAATATAATTTAAATTTGTGGAGCCCCACGATCTTGGAGCGCCAAATTTATGCAAAGTTACATATACATAAAATAGGCGTGACCGGTCTCACGTTCAAGATTGACAAATTACGTAACAATATAACATTTAAATTGGGTTTTAGGTGTATCTGCAATAAGAACTCTATGTAACTTGAAACGGTAATTAAAATTTATTTGATACTATTAAAAAATGTGCACATGGCACTGACTTCGATTTAAAACATTCGTTATTATTTGTTGTTATGCCGTAAGGCTTAAGCTATATACATCCTTACTGACTAAATATTCTATTCTACTAATTATTGTATAAAAGAAAAATCTCATTTTCAGACTACTCAGTCAATTAATGTGTCTCAAAATATCAATATTTAAATATCTTTTTCTATATTGTAATGTACTCAAAATTATTAATAGTTATTGAATTTATCTTTTGTTTCTCAGTACTGTTTTCTCAAATACTAATTGTTTTCATTTAAATGCTTTGTAATCATTTTATATCATATTAATTTGAGCTCTTGTTACGTTAATCGTATTTCTAAAACATCTATGATTTTAATTCTACTTTACAAGAAACATTGCTCTTACTTTTAAATACAATAGAAATGTCTTTAATTGTCTTTGAGTTCTTTGTATGATTAAGATATAAATAAGTTGTTTATCACCTTATTGTCGTCAATCATACTCGATCATTTTTTGATCCATCGGTATTCGTCCTCGTCTCGCCTCCAGCGTCGGCTGTCTCTCTTCTCCTCTTGTCCAGCGTCGTATCTCTCTCTCTCTGGAACACTCCTCTTGTCCAGCATCGTATCTCTCTCTGGAACTCTCCTCTTGTCCAGCGTCGTATCACTCTCTTGTCTAGTGTCGAATCATTCTCTGGATTTATTGTCGAATCATTCTAACATGCTTATTTCTAATATATTATTAATTATTTACAGTTTATTAGGTAAATTTAAATTTTTATTTTCCATGCTCAGTACATCACTTATTTGTACTGTCGCAATATATATATATATATATATATATATATATATATATATATAAGCATTATTAAATGAAAGAGAATTTAAAGTAAAGAGAGTAGAGTTTATTATCAAAATAGATAGTAAAGTGATTAGATATTTGAAGTATAGAAAGATTAATTTAAAGTTGAATATTAAAACAAAGGCCAGTCTACAAGAAATTAAGATAAATTTAAATTGAATTTTAAACATTGGTATAGACTGAGCGAGTAGAGGTCAGATCTGAGATAAGACAAGTTATTTCAATATAAAAATATTTTAATTTTATAATAAATTAATAAACCAATTATTTAACATGTCTAGATATAAGATTATTTACATGTTTAGATATAAGAGATTTTTTTTAAATATGTGTAATGTTGCATATCATAAGATATAAACATTTAATAATGAGCAATAGCGTGACCGACAATTATTAATGATGTTTATGAATACTTATAATAATGAATAAATAATAAATATGAGTTTTAAATACTGATAAATAAAAATCCTCTTATTATAAATACACCTGGTATAATTATACAACCTGCATAAATTACTGTGTATCGAATTTACATATAAATTCGTTGTATATGTTTGTATCCCTTGAACGTGAGGCCTGACATGCCCACATGTATATGTATGTATATGTAACGTTGTATAATTTTGGTGCTCCAAGATCGTGGGGCTCCACAAATTTAAATTATATAATAAATTCGTTGTATAATTTTGGCGCACATGAACGTGGGGCCCGATCCCCACCATTTAACTATTAGAAATTTTGTAGTTAAATGGTTGCTCTAAAAATAAAGGTGTGTTAAATGAAAAATATATTATATGTAGTAATTATTTATATTAAACATTAACTGTATGTTATGTTAATTGTTGTGTACTAAAACACAACTGGCGCTCAACAAAATAAACAGGTGTAATTGTAACATGAGTAAATAAAAATAAATAAATAATAACAGTTCAACGATAAGTAAATAAAAGCTTGCATACGGTTCACTAACAATAATAAATTATAAATAAATATTTAAATACAAAATAATTCAACATGACGACTCCAGGAAACTTAGATATGGAGGCCTTTCGAAAAATGATGTGGGCCATGATGGATGTAGTAGTTACAAAACAGACAGAAAATTTGAATGCTAAACTTAAAGAACAAACAGAAAGTTAAGAAAACAAATTAGAACAACTGACTGAAAATTTTAATAATAAATTAGAACAACAGACTGAAAATTTTAAACAGGACCCATAAAAATACGGAGAGGCTAAAAGAATTAACAGAAAAGGTTGGTGATACCAACTCGCATATTGAGACTATCACAGAAAATGTATGTGAAAGAATTGTTAAGCAAACGGAACAAATATGTGAAATGATGGTTTCTGAACAAACAATTGTAATTGAAAGTAAGAGAGAACAGACTTGCATAATTACTGATGATAATTCTAAAACAATAATTTACTCTAAGGAAGAGTGTAAAATACATTTAAATAAACAAATGTACCGTGCTAGCGGAAGTATCCAAAGTAGTGGTTACACTCACACACAAATAAAACAAGTTAAAAAGGTAACACGATTGAAACAAATCACACGCGACAAGGGTACGCACAGTAAGTATCGATTGAACGATAATCATAAGGATAATCACAATAAATATAAAAACTACAGAGGTTATCATAAACGGCGAATGAAAAAACAGTTGACAGCTGTTTATATAGGCATCAAACGGACTGACCTTACACAATGCATTAGTGACGAGAGAATTATGAAACGTACTGAGAGAGGAGAGAGAGGTTATTCGTCGCAGCTAAGAAACAAATTCATGCTGTACAAACAGGTGAGTTACACAATGACGTCAGATGAGCTCACAGTCGCTGTGTTACAATGGGACGTTAACACAATGAGGGTGCAAGACGGAAATAACTGTACATGTCGGCTAATATACGACAACGGCGACTACACGTCAAAATACAATGAATTTCCTGTTGACGGACCCAATGGAATTGTTAAGGAATGGTAAGGAATGTTATTATTGATGTGTTATTAATATGAAGAAATAATTAGAATGAGAAATCAATGTTAATTGTCAGAATGGCTGATCAAGCGAAATCTTCATACCTTAGCGATAGTGAAAGTCAAGGGCAGAGATTATTTAGAGCTCCAATTACTACGATTAAAACATCGAGTAGAGTTAAGCACATAAAGTCTGGATATAGACGTGTTTCTAAGGTAGTCATCTGTAGCCGATAAGGACTCGCTACGAAGCTAACGAAAAAGGTGTATTTCAGAAAGTAATGGTAAGGATGAAGAAAATTATTAGCGATCAGAAAGGTAATAGTAAAGAAATGTAATAACAGAAGGCAATGAAGGTTAATGTATTGTATAAGATTAATGTAAGAAATGTTAATGTATTGTATAAGTAATGTTCATGTTAAGAAAAGAGTTGAGAAACGAAGGTAAGAATGTATGAGTAAGGAAACGTAAAATTACAGATTGAAGAATGGCATAATATGTTAAGATGCAAAATGTTTACTAGTGCAAGAATGCAAACTCGTGTAGGAAGTGCGACACGTAAAAAAAATAAATAAATAGGTCGATGGGACCAGATTAAAGGAGAACGATGAAAAAAAAATGTTTAGCTACGTATGAATAATGAGAAGCGAAAGTAAGAGTGGGACAAGGCCACTGAACCAGTACAAGGTCAACGCACCGATCAGCTGTATAATGGGGGGTGAATATTGCATACCACCACGGTGAACGTTAGACTGACTTACTCATTATTATGTGATTGTTTTACCGATGTATAAACTTAAGTTAAATTAATATAACATGATTATATTTGTCTAGAACAAATAGACAAAAATTTAATAAATAAATATTTATTAAATTTTTTTTCTCATGCAGAGGAATAATGCAACAATACAGCCATACGCTGTATTAGGCAATAATTTAAATAAATATAAATTTTGTATAATTTGTATAAGTTACGAGTAAATGGACAGGTCTGAAATTGCAAAAATATTTCATTGTTAGATTAGGGGAGAAATTAACCTGTTTCGACAAGCAGTGAACACCTGCTCAATTGTATGTGTGTTACACGTGTATCTTGTGTGTGTTAGTGATGCAGGCAAAGACAGGAATCTCAGGAACCCGCCCCAAGTAATTAAATAAATAATTATTTTAATTCACTGAGCAAAAACTAATTATTGTATGACCAAACCAAAGGCACCAAAGTGTGTGTAAAATTTATAGTTATCCCCAGTGAAAAGATGACATTAATAGAACACATTATGCGAAGACAGTGCAAAATAAACGTGCTAAAAAATACGCAAATTACCCTAAGACGCTCAAATTAATATAGTGAGTGCTTAATCGAATTAGCTATGATTTGTGCTATCTCGATTCCGTGCAAATCATTGCTATTTGCTAATAATTGCAAATAGCCTAGATGAAAAGGTTCAGGAGTGGGGGCTGTCACGAGATATGCAGGTATCGACAGGACGATTTTGGAGCCGACTGGCGCGGAATCTTGAGAGGGTTCGTCCAAAAACCCTTCTCTTCATTTCAAGACACAATTGCAGTCGGACATGCTGTCCGTCGGCAAAACAGTTTACTTTTATTCTATTACAAGTCGCAGTAACAAACGAAATAACGTTCGTTAAATTCACGACAACATTACGGAAAAAGAAAATACCGCAATAGTAAGTCTACCAAGAGTATATACGGGAAAGCTGCTGTAAGAGCGACGCTGGACTCTAGACGTATCCAGGAAAATGCTGCTGTAGAACGACGCTGGACTCTAGACGTATCCAGGAACACATGCTACTGTAGAACGACGCTGGACTCTAGATGTATCCAGGACCACGCCAGGACAAGAGGAATGTGTGCCGGTGTTTGCATAACCCGGCTGTCGAAGGTTTTAGAAAATTAATTTTAAAATAACGCGAACGCAAGGGTCATTTAAAGCGACGAGATTTGTACGGCTCCGTTAAAACTGCGCGCGCACTCTGTGGGGAGGTTTGGCTGTTTGTTAGATCGTAGCTGCTTAATTCAGTCACAGACCGGCACTCAGAGAAGCAACAGACGCCTGAATCCGAACAGATTGTACTACGCAGTTTTTTCTTCTATTCTGATGGCAGGCTAAATTTACGAGACTTCCCGGTAAGTGATCATAGCATCTTATTTTATGCTTCAAAAATAATTAAATTTAATTAACGAAATGTATGCAGCCGTATGAGAAAGACGAATGCATGGGGTGCGACCCGGCAGTATGTATATTAAATGATTATTTAATGTTCAGTTTATAAAGCTCATATTCTTTATGATTATTGTATTGTAAGAGTCACGGTAATCGCTTCATAGAATGTTATATAAATTATAAGCTAAAGTCAGTGCGTAGGCATGGAGTGGAATTGTGCTCGTGCATGCAACAGATTGCACGCGTGTTCTCTTTAATTAATTATGGCAGTAAAATAACTTGTGAGACCACCCTTAGAGGAAACATTATTATTTCAGTTGTGTGCAACTGTGAGTGCCTTGAAGGTGATCATTTTTGGGAAAATTGCAATAATTGTGCCACCACGTGGCAATCTAACCTGTTGAATTCTGTCGGCGCGTGTTAAGAGCTTGTGCAAGTGACTCTTACGCTACGCCTTTTAATAATATCTTTTTATTTAATGAGCTAATCATCTCCTGGTAGACTTTATTACTCTTCTGGCAATTTTCAAAGACATAATAATAACCGAAACTTTGTGCATTTATCTTGAGTTGGTTGAAGGCCCGTTCTGAGGTTATTTACCTGGGAACTTGGGTGGACATTTTTTATGAAAAGCATTTCTAATTTTTATGAATTCCCAGGGTTCTCGCCTAAAGCCGGAGATGCTGGTCTTGCTGATAGAACTCCATCTTCATCAGCCATGAACCATCATACACACACCTGTTCGGAGGAGGGAGTCTGGTGAACACACTCAAGATGAAGCACGTGCTCATAATTAAGGTGATATGAACTCTTTTATTTTTCGTTGGCCGGGCCTGCCGTGCTCCTGATTCACAGTTTAAATTTCTTTTGAAACCATGTGCCCACGTGGCTAGACAGTCTGCTATAGGGTGTGTCAGCTGAACATTCATTCTGAACATCATGTGACTTTAATAATTTAACTTCCTAACACTAAGTACTATGTTTGTAATTGTGTGCTGCACTGGGGAAGCGTGCTAGAGATTTTTTTACATTTAAATATTTTCACATATAGCCAATAGTCATTACTATGCTTACTAAAAAATTTATGTCACATGTTAGGGGTTCTGTTCCGGCTGAACGGGGTTTATATTTTAATTTCATTTTGGTTTAACATGTAAGGGCTGGGGGGGGTTTCGTTTTCTTTTTTTGGTTGTTTTCGGGGGATAAAAGGGGACATAGTTTTTGCCAGGCACATGTTCATGCAGTTTAAGGCAGGTTTGATTCCTGTCACACATGGTTAAGTACAGGCTGGCACGCTCCCACATCTGCTAGAATACAACAGTCAGTTATTATAAACTCCTTTATATACAGCCATCCGGCTTTAACAGAAAGACTTTCATATTTTTCTGGGCATATACTGATTAATGTTTCACTTTGTAAAAGCATATACTGATTAATTTGTTTACCTTGTAAAAGCATATACTGATTTTTTTTTCCTTTGTAAAAGCATATACTGATACATGAATCCATCTGAATTTGTAAAACAAATTAACATTTTATAAACGTATAAAAATTGCTTAAAATCAGGTGATGAAGGTTTTTATTTTTTTTATTTTATGCTGTCGAAGAAACTTAAAGATTTCATATGCTTGTAGTGGGTCAATTATCCGATGCTAACTATACATATGGGCAGTCCGGTCTCTTTATGCTTTGAGAGTGATTATCATCCTTTCGAGGGTTTTTCTTAATTATTTAAATTAATGGAAATTGATGAATGACGGTGACTGAAAGTCGAACATTTATGATTGCCGGTTTTGGGGCTTTGTAGAAACACTGCCTGTTGAGCATGGGTATTCCAAGGGTACTAGGGGTCTGTAGTATGTGTATGTAATTGTGAGTGTATGTGTCTTTATGTTTCTGTACGTGTTGTCAATGTTAAGTGTTAGTCACAAAAAGGGGGGAAAATTATGTAATTACGGAATGTTGTTTTATATATATATATATATATATGATAATTACTGATATACAGACCTTGTCTTTTGACACGATTAAGGATATGGGACTTATTTATTTATTATGTATTTTGTGGGTTATTCCTGATATTATGTGACAATTATGTGATAATTTTGTGATTTACATGTAACGAATTATGGGGTACAATAAAAGTTGTTATTGTTAAATTACAGCCGAGTTTCATTGCAAGTCCCGTCATACTGGACCCATCGCATTTTTGGCTTCTCTAGGCCCGGGCCTAGTTTTAAATAACTTGTGGCTTCTCTTTCAAAAAAAAATATAAATACAAAAAAAAATAAAATACAAAAAAAAATTTTATATACAACATAAAAAGGAAAGAGGGGTTACAAATGGTAGCAGAGAGCGTGGTTCATTCTCGGGTTGAACTATTGGGTCCTTGGGTGTGACGGGGCTTGCAAACTCGGAAATTCTATGCTATTGTTATGACATTGTTTTTTTAGGTATATGCCCGTGTAGGTCATATAACTTGTGAGTCTGGTCGCACCACTGGGGCGGGTATTTGTGTTCGGAAAATGTGATAGGTAGAACTGCCGGGGAGTCTCAAGCGTGGCCGGGGTGATAGAATGTTGCGGATTCAGGGTCGGAGTTTAGCGTGTCATATTAGCGGGATGCGGTATGGCCCGATCGGAAGTCGGTACCGTCACCGACTTAATTCCTGTTAACTTTTGATTACTAGTTTCCGAATTATGAATTCTGATTGCTAGTTGGTTTCTGTGAGTTATGTGTTGGTGAGACGTGTGTGTCGAATTGATGTTTGATGTTATGTGTGTTCAGTATTGTTGGTTGTTGCTTGTCTCCTTCTGTGGGGTGAGTAGATGGTTCCGAAGTAGGCCAGGTCTCCGCAGTGCTAGAGAACCCGGGGGTCCACTTGATGGAAGAGAGAGTACTCAAGTTTTTCCTTTTCTTTTGTAAGTATGTTTTTGTGTTAGGTATATTGTGTGATTCTGGCGGGGGTAGGTTACCAGAGACTACCCAACCCTATTTCCGGCATCCTCCAGAGACTTCCTGTGGTGGATGGAGAAGATGAGGGCCAATTGTTGGTTTTTCTGGACATCGTCCTGGAGTTGGCGGATTTTCCGGGGCTGTCCGATGATGTCCTATTGTCCCTTATATACCCGTATTGCCGGGGTTCATTGGCTGAGCTGGTCACCGACACTCTGCGTCGTGGTGGCAGTATCGACTCTCTCCATGGGGAGGTGTTGGACTCTTTCATACCCCGTCGGCAACGTGAGCATTTGAAACATAACCGGTTCTATCGGGCACAGGCCAACGGGGAGGCGTTGGGGGGCTTGTGCAGGATATCCGTAAAAGTGCCCGGATTTTGAGGTTGGGGTTGCCCGAGAAGGAGATCGTTAGAATTATCTTAGAAGGGGTGACGCCCCAAGAGAGATCCCGTTTGGTGTTCGCGGACCGTCCCCGTTGTTTTGCGGACCTCGAACGGCTGTGTGTGGTTTCTAGAACGGTCCAGGGGATTGACGAGTCCCGTGAGCAAGTCGCACATGGTAAGATAAGACCCGAGAGGCATGGGGGGCGAATTGTTCCATCCTCATGCGGTGCTGAAATTAAAATCATAAACTCTTGTAGCGAGAGGCGCCGTCGTTCGCCGAATGTGACTTGTTTTAGGTGTGGTAGGTTGGGCCACATCAGACGATTTTGTACCGGGGTTGGGTCGAGTCCAACGTCCCTCTCCAAGGCGCCCAAGGTCATTCAGAAAAGTGTCAATGAGGGGAAGATATGTCGGAGGTCTTCCCCTACCTGTCGCGGGTCTTCTAAGGTACGCGCCTCCAGGCCAGTTGTAGGTCCCAGTTCTTTGGGCATCAAGGTCCTCCAAACAATCTCTAGGCCCAATTCCGTATGCCCCTTCTTGCTGTTGGAGTTGAAAAAGAGTCAACTCAGAGCACTAGTTGACTCCGGATCAGCAAGATCAATCATTTCATCCAAGGTGTGCGAGGACCTTGAACGACAGGGTGTAATTAAAAGGTCGGAACAGTCTTCCGTGGTGTGCTGGACGGCATCCCAGGAAATTCTGCCCATTTCCCGGGTAGTTTCATTTAAGTTTAAAATCGAGGGATTTTCTTGGGTGTGGAGCTTTCTGGTTTCTCCTGCTCTGGGAGTCGAATGCATTATTGGTGCCGATTTCATCTGCAAAAGTGGTCTCGTTATTGACATCCAAGAGCACCAATGTTATTTTAAATTTAATCGGGGAGTTGTTATCCCTTTCCTTGGATATCAGGGGACCAGGCAAGATATCCAAGAGGTTAAGTGCCCCGACACATCTAGAGACCACCTCTCCCAGTCCCAGCGGTCCGCATTAGATCAGTTGTGTGAGCGTTTCCCCACTGTATTAACTCCGGCCCTTGGGCTCACACATCTCTTGGAGTATAAGATCCGCCTAACGGACTCCAAGGTGGTGCGCTCCCACCCTTATAAATTTGCCCCTCCGAAGATGAGCATCTTGAGGGAGAAGATTCAAGAGTTATTAGATCAAGGGGTGATTGAACCTTCTCAGTCCAGTTATGCCAGTCCAGCGTTCCTAGTGCCCAAGCCTGAGGTAAACATAGGATGGTCATCGACTACCGCAAGCTGAACGCTAACATTGAGGTAGATTCGGTCCCACTTCCTGACCTTCATTCCGCGTTCGATTGGTTCAGTGAGGCGAGGTATTTTACCATCATTGACCTCAATTCTGCATATCACCAGATTCCGTTGACGAAAGAAAGTAGGCCGTACACAGCATTCTGTGTTCCGTGGAACCTCTATCAGTACACTAGGGTTCCCATGGGTCTAGCGGTAGGGGCCCAAACACTCACCCGTTTACTTGACACCGTCTTTCACGATGTCAAGTTCAAGTACGTCTTCAATTATCTTGACGACTTGCTGGTGTACAGCAAGGGGTACGAGGAGCATTTGGGTCATCTCGAAGAGGTGATGTGCAGGTTGAGGGGTGCTGGCCTCACTGTCAATCCCGAAAAGGTGAAGTTTGCCCAGACACAAATTTCTTTCCTGGGCCACCTGATTTCCCATAGAGGTGTCACTGTGGATCCTGAGCGAACACAGGGAATCAGGGACTTTCCCCCACCAAAGGATGCCAAAGGCATCGCGAGATTTGTGGGGATGGTCAATTTCTATCGGCGTTTTATTCCAAACGCGGCGGAGATCGCGGCACCGCTGAATGAACTCCGGAAAAAGGGCGCCAAGTTTGTATGGGGGGAAAAACAACAGAAGGCTTTCGAGACACTGAAGGAAGCCATCATTTCCCCTCCAGTACTGAGAATGGCAGACTTCTCGAAGCCGTTCATACTCCAGACGGATGCGAGTTCGATTGCGCTCGGGGCGGTTCTGTCCCAAGTCGTTGGTGGTGCTAGGCAGGCATCCCGCCTAGCTAGGCGGTTCTGTGGCTTTCATTTCCCGAACGTTGACCCAGCAAGAACAAAAGTCTTCAGTCTATGAGCTAGAGTGTTTAGCTGTTGTATACGCTCTAGATAAGTTCAGGCGTTTTCTGGAACACGCTGAGTTCCTGCTCGAGACCGACAATCAGGCTCTCTCTTGGCTTCTTGCTCATCCCCGGCAACTGGGTAAAATTGGTAGATGGGTGGTCAAGATCTCATCCTTCAAGTTCAAAGTGCAACACATTAGGGGAACTCAAAATGTGGTTGCAGATGCTTTGTCACGCATGTTTTCCCAACCCAGTGAAGTCCAATCTGAGCAACCCTGTTCTGTTCTGCTAGACTTTCCGTCAGCCTTCACTGATGTGTTACCCCATCAGTTGAACGATGAAGAGCTGGGTCCTATCATCCAGAATATAAAGGAGGGTAACGTGCAGGCCCCTTACTTCTTGTCCAAGGGCGTCCTGTGTTGTCGAGAAAGAAAGGGACGTGCCCCTAAGATCGTGCTGCCTAGCAAGTTAGTGCCCATGGTCTTCAACTATTATCACAATTCCCCAGTAGGAGGCCACAAGGGAATTTCGAAGACCATTTCCAGTATTAGGAAACACTTCATCTGGAAGGGCATGGATAGATTCATCGCAACCAGGGTCAAGAGTTGTCATCTGTGCGGCTTGAGCAAGCCTGCCCGGAACACAAAGTTGGGGTTGTTGTCATCGGACGTGGCGAGCAGACCGATGGAGAAGCTATTAATAGACTACGTGGGACCTCTCCCGCGTAGCAAGTCAGGTAATTCTTACCTGCTTGTTTGCGTGGATGCTTTTTCGAAGTTTGCCTGGCTACTGCCCTTACGGCAGGCAACAGCTCGTTTGACCATAAGCGCGTTTCAGAACCACATTTTTCAGCATTTTGGTCTTCCGGCCATCATTGTCTCCGACAATGGTCCCCAGTTTATTTCGAGCGAGTTTCGGCGGATGTGTTTCGCCAGCGGAATCAGACATGTAACCACTTCTCCGTATTACCCACAGCCGTCCCATGCGGAGAGATTCAATAGGAATCTCAGGTCCGCACTCATTGCTTATCATGCAGAGCAACAGACAACCTGGGACCAGAATCTGAAGTGGTTACAGCTAGCCTTTAACACGGCACTGCATGACAGTCATAAGGCCGTCCCCTTTGAAATCATGTTTGGATTCTCGCCCGCACTCCCGTTGACTAACTTGTGGAATATTGATGATCTTCTGCCACGGGAGCCAGATAACGGAACTGCGGAGAGATGGAAGGAGGCTCGGAGAAATTTGCTGAGAGCGCACGAGCGCGTCCGTAGTCGGTACAATCAGGGGCGAATTCCAAATCCCTTTAAAGTAGGAGATTTGGTCTACTGCCAGAGCCACCCGATCAGCTCAGCTGCCGATAAAAGAGCCGCTAAATTGTGTTATCGCTGGTCGGGGCCATATCGTATCCTGGGGTTCGCGTCGCCAGTGACGGCTCGGTTGGAAGAGCCGGGTAGTAATCCTAAAGAGATTACTACGCATATTTCAAAATTGAAACTGTGTAGAAGAGGGTAAACGGGGTGACAAGGGGGGGGATGATGGTGGTCTCTGTGTGAGTAGGGATGTTGTCATTTTGAAAGGGTGTGCTCCGGGGGCGTTATCGAGAATGATAGGGTAGCGGGTAGATGTTCACCACAGTCCCAGTGGTGTTCGTCTACTTCAGGGATGCGCCCCTTCCTGCGCGAGCCTTGGTTTCCTCCAATTGTCCTTATGTCCGGAGGGAGTCATGTCCTTACCTTTAGTCCCAGCTTATGACCTTTCAATGATCCTTGACCTTCCACCTTCCGATTTTCTTAACCTTCCCCTTTAAAAAACAAAAACAAAAAAAAAAACAAAAAATTAGAAAAGCAAAAACCAAAAAAAAAATGGAGTTGGAGAGAGGATAGACAGCAGCGAGGGGCTCAGGGGCGGTTGTGCGCTCTGGGGCCCTCGCTGTTGTTCACAAGCCCTTGGAGCACACATGTTAAACTTCTTTGTATGTGGGATGGGTGTCATAGTCACAGTTGGCATGGCTTTCCGTCCGGTCCAGAGTGGAGACCATTGCATCATAGAGGCTATCATTTCCCCTTTCCCCTCGCCCGTGCCGTGACAGTATTGTTTGGAATGGGGGGCGTATTAGAGACCCCCCCCGTAGGTATATAGGGCAGATGGCCTGTTAAGGTGGCATTCGTGTTCTGGCTTGAGTGGACAAGCCTCAGGAGGTCGGAACTCAGGGAGCTCCCGAACGTTTCTTTCGTCTGTCTTCTCTGTCCCTCTTTGCTGTGGGTTGGCCCTGATCAGGTCAGCGTGCAGCACCCGCACACTTACACACTACAGGTCTTCTTTCGTCTCTTTCCTTTTCCCTTCTGAGCCTCTGTTCTCCTGAGAGCAAGAGCTGCTGGTCCACCACAACCAGGAAGTCCACTAGCTTGTTTTGGAAAGGGGGTACACTGCAGGGTACTCTCCCGAGTTTAAGAGTGGGGCAACCGGGTTGCCCTTTCGGGGTGGGGGTGTGCCGGTGTTTGCCTAACCCGGCTGTCGAAGGTTTTAGAAAATTAATTTTAAAATAACGCGAACGCAAGGGTCAGTTAAAGCGACGAGATTTGTACGGCTCCGTTAAAACTGCGCGCGCACTCTGTGGGGAGGTTTGGCTGTTTGTTAGATCGTAGCTGCTTAATTCAGTCACAGACCGGCACTCAGAGAAGCAACAGACGCCTGAATCCGAACAGATTGTACTACCTACTCTGATGGCAGGCTAAATTTACGAGACTTCCTGGTAAGTGATCATAGCATCTTATTATATGCGTCAAAAATAATTAAATTTAATTAATGAAATGTGTGCAGCCATATGAGAAAGACGAATGCATGGGGTGCGACCCGGCAGTATGTATATTAAATGATTATTTAATGTTCAGTTTATAAAGCTCATATTCTTTATGATTATTGTATTGTAAGAGTCACGGTAATCGCTTCATAGAATGTTATATAAATTATAAGCTAAAGTCAGTGCGTAGGCATGGAGTGGAATTGTGCTCGTGCATGCAACAGATTGCACGCGTGTTCTCTTTAATTAATTATGGCAGTAAAATAACTTGTGAGACCACCCTTAGAGGAAACATTATTATTTCAGTTGTGTGCAACTGTGAGTGCCTTGAAGGTGATCATTTTTGGGAAAATTGCAATAATTGTGCCACCACGTGGCAATCTAACCTGTTGAATTCTGTCGGCGCGTGTTAAGAGCTTGTGCAAGTGACTCTTACGCTACGCCTTTTAATAATATCTTTTTATTTAATGAGCTAATCATCTCCTGGTAGACTTTATTACTCTTCTGGCAATTTTCAAAGACATAATAATAACCGAAACTTTGTGCATTTATCTTGAGTTGGTTGAAGGCCCGTTCTGAGGTTATTTACCTGGGAACTTGGGTGGACATTTTTTATGAAAAGCATTTCTAATTTTTATGAATTCCCAGGGTTCTCGCCTAAAGCCGGAGATGCTGGTCTTGCTGATAGAACTCCATCTTCATCAGCCATGAACCATCATACACACACCTGTTCGGAGGAGGGAGTCTGGTGAACACACTCAAGATGAAGCACGTGCTCATAATTAAGGTGATATGAACTCTTTTATTTTTCGTTGGCCGGGCCTGCCGTGCTCCTGATTCACAGTTTAAATTTCTTTTGAAACCATGTGCCCACGTGGCTAGACAGTCTGCTATAGGGTGTGTCAGCTGAACATTCATTCTGAACATCATGTGACTTTAATAATTTAACTTCCTAACACTAAGTACTATGTTTGTAATTGTGTGCTGCACTGGGGGAGCGTGCTAGAGATTTTTTTACATTTAAATATTTTCACATATAGCCAATAGTCATTACTATGCTTACTACTAAATTTATGTCACATGTTAGGGGTTCTGTTCCGGCTGAACGGGGTTTATATTTTAATTTCATTTTGGTTTAACATGTAAGGGCTGGGGGGGGGTTTCGTTTTCTTTTTTTGGTTGTTTTCGGGGGATAAAAGGGGACATAGTTTTTGCCAGACACATGTTCATGCAGTTTAAGGCAGGTTTGATTCCTGTCACACATGGTTAAGTACAGGCTGGCACGCTCCCACATCTGCTAGAATACAACAGTCAGTTATTATAAACTCCTTTATATACAGCCATCCGGCTTTAACAGAAAGACTTTCATATTTTTCTGGGCATATACTGATTAATGTTTCACTTTGTAAAAGCATATACTGATTAATTTGTTTACCTTGTAAAAGCATATACTGATTAATTTTTTCACTTGTAAAAGCATATACTGATTTTTTTTTCCTTTGTAAAAGCATATACTGATACATGAATCCATCTGAATTTGTAAAACAAATTAACATTTTATAAACGCATAACAATTGCTTAAAATCAGGTGATGAAGGTTTTTTATTTTTTTTATTTTATGCTGTCGAAGAAACTTAAAGATTTCATATGCTTGTAGTGGGCCAATTATCCGATGCTATCTATACATATGGGCAGACCGGTCTCTTTATGCTTTGAGAGTGATTATCATCCTTTCGAGGGTTTTTCTTAATTATTTAAATTAATGGAAATTGATGAATGATGGTGACTGAAAGTCGAACATTTATGATTGCCGGTTTTGGGGCTTTGTAGAAACACTGCCTGTTGAGCATGGGTATTCCAAGGGTACTAGGGGTCTGTAGTATGTGTATGTAATTGTGAGTGTATGTGTCTTTATGTTTCTGTACGTGTTGTCAATGTTAAGTGTTAGTCACAAAAAGGGGGGAAAATTATGTAATTACGGAATGTTGTCTTATATATATATATATATATATATATATATATATGATAATTACTGATATACAGACCTTGTCTTTTGACACGATTAAGGATATGGGACTTATTTATTTATTATGTATTTTGTGGGTTATTCCTGATATTATGTGACAATTATGTGATAATTTTGTGATTTACATGTAACGAATTATGGGGTACAATAAAAGTTGTTATTGTTAAATTACAGCCGAGTTTCATTGCAAGTCCCGTCATACTGGACCCATCGCATTTTTGGCTTCTCTAGGCCCGGGCCTAGTTTTAAATAACTTGTGGCTTCTCTTTCAAAAAAAAATATAAATACAAAAAAAAATAAAATACAAAAAAAATGTTATATACAACATAAAAAGGAAAGAGGGGTTACAAATGGTAGCAGAGAGCGTGGTTCATTCTCGGGTTGAACTATTGGGTCCTTGGGTGTGACGGGGCTTGCAAACTCGGAAATACTATGCTATTGTTATGACATTGTTTTTTTAGGTATATGCCCGTGTAGGTCATATAACTTGTGAGTCTGGTCGCACCACTGGGGCGGGTATTTGTGTTCGGAAAATGTGATAGGTAGAACTGCCGGGGAGTCTCAAGCGTGGCCGGGGTGATAGAATGTTGCGGATTCAGGGTCGGAGTTTAGCGTGTGATATTAGCGGGATGCGGTATGGCCCGATCGGAAGTCGGTACCGTCACCGACTTAATTCCTGTTAACTTTTGATTACTAGTTTCCGAATTATGAATTCTGATTGCTAGTTGGTTTCTGTGAGTTATGTGTTGGTGAGACGTGTGTGTCGAATTGATGTTTGATGTTATGTGTGTTCAGTATTGTTGGTTGTTGCTCGTCTCCTTCTGTGGGGTGAGTAGATGGTTCCGAAGTAGGCCAGGTCTCCGCAGTGCTAGAGAACCCGGGGGTCCACTTGATGGAAGAGAGAGTACTCAAGTTTTTCCTTTTCTTTTGTAAGTATGTTTTTGTGTTAGGTGTATTGTGTGATTCTGGCGGGGGTAGGTTACCAGAGACTACCCAACCCTATTTCCGGCATCCTCCAGAGACTTCCTGTGGTGGATGGAGAAGATGAGGGCCAATTGTTGGTTTTTCTGGACATCGTCCTGGAGTTGGCGGATTTTCCGGGGCTGTCCGATGATGTCCTATTGTCCCTTATATACCCGTATTGCCGGGGTTCATTGGCTGAGCTGGTCACCGACACTCTGCGTCGTGGTGGCAGTATCGACTCTCTCCATGGGGAGGTGTTGGACTCTTTCATACCCCGTCGGCAACGTAAGCATTTGAAACATAACCGGTTCTATCGGGCACAGGCCAACGGGGAGGCGTTGGGGGACTTGTGCAGGATATCCGTAAAAGTGCCCGGATTTTGAGGTTGGGGTTGCCCGAGAAGGAGATCGTTAGAATTATCTTAGAAGGGGTGACGCCCCAAGAGAGATCCCGTTTGGTGTTCGCGGACCGTCCCCGTTGTTTTGCGGACCTCGAACGGCTGTGTGTGGTTTCTAGAACGGTCCAGGGGATTGACGAGTCCCGTGAGCAAGTCGCACATGGTAAGATAAGACCCGAGAGGCATGGGGGGCGAATTGTTCCATCCTCATGCGGTGCTGAAATTAAAATCATAAACTCTTGTAGCGAGAGGCGCCGTCGTTCGCCGAATGTGACTTGTTTTAGGTGTGGTAGGTTGGACCACATCAGACGATTTTGTACCGGGGTTGGGTCGAGTCCAACGTCCCTCTCCAAGGCGCCCAAGGTCATTCAGAAAAGTGTCAATGAGGGGAAGATATGTCGGAGGTCTTCCCCTACCTGTCGCGGGTCTTCTAAGGTACGCGCCTCCAGGCCAGTTGTAGGTCCCAGTTCTTTGGGCATCAAGGTCCTCCAAACAATCTCTAGGCCCAATTCCGTATGCCCCTTCTTGCTGTTGGAGTTGAAAAAGAGTCAACTCAGAGCACTAGTTGACTCCGGATCAGCAAGATCAATCATTTCATCCAAGGTGTGCGAGGACCTTGAACGACAGGGTGTAATTAAAAGGTCGGAACAGTCTTCCGTGGTGTGCTGGACGGCATCCCAGGAAATTCTGCCCATTTCCCGGGTAGTTTCATTTAAGTTTAAAATCGAGGGATTTTCTTGGGTGTGGAGCTTTCTGGTTTCTCCTGCTCTGGGAGTCGAATGCATTATTGGTGCCGATTTCATCTGCAAAAGTGGTCTCGTTATTGACATCCAAGAGCACCAATGTTATTTTAAATTTAATCGGGGAGTTGTTATCCCTTTCCTTGGAAATCAGGGGACCAGGCAAGATATCCAAGAGGTTAAGTGCCCCGACACATCTAGAGACCACCTCTCCCAGTCCCAGCGGTCCGCATTAGATCAGTTGTGTGAGCGTTTCCCCACTGTATTAACTCCGGCCCTTGGGCTCACACATCTCTTGGAGTATAAGATCCGCCTAACGGACTCCAAGGTGGTGCGCTCCCACCCTTATAAATTTGCCCCTCCGAAGATGAGCATCTTGAGGGAGAAGGTTCAAGAGTTATTAGATCAAGGGGTGATTGAACCTTCTCAGTCCAGTTATGCCAGTCCAGCGTTCCTAGTGCCCAAGCCTGAGGTAAACATAGGATGGTCATCGACTACCGCAAGCTGAACGCTAACATTGAGGTAGATTCGGTCCCACTTCCTGACCTTCATTCCGCGTTCGATTGGTTCAGTGAGGCGAGGTATTTTACCATCATTGACCTCAATTCTGCATATCACCAGATTCCGTTGACGAAAGAAAGTAGGCCGTACACAGCATTCTGTGTTCCGTGGAACCTCTATCAGTACACTAGGGTTCCCATGGGTCTAGCGGTAGGGGCCCAAACACTCACCCGTTTACTTGACACCGTCTTTCACGATGTCAAGTTCAAGTACGTCTTCAATTATCTTGACGACTTGCTGGTGTACAGCAAGGGGTACGAGGAGCATTTGGGTCATCTCGAAGAGGTGATGTGCAGGTTGAGGGGTGCTGGCCTCACTGTCAATCCCGAAAAGGTGAAGTTTGCCCAGACACAAATTTCTTTCCTGGGCCACCTGATTTCCCATAGAGGTGTCACTGTGGATCCTGAGCGAACACAGGGAATCAGGGACTTTCCCCCACCAAAGGATGCCAAAGGCATCGCGAGATTTGTGGGGATGGTCAATTTCTATCGGCGTTTTATTCCAAACGCGGCGGAGATCGCGGCACCGCTGAATGAACTCCGGAAAAAGGGCGCCAAGTTTGTATGGGGGGAAAAACAACAGAAGGCTTTCGAGACACTGAAGGAAGCCATCATTTCCCCTCCAGTACTGAGAATGGCAGACTTCTCGAAGCCGTTCATACTCCAGACGGATGCGAGTTCGATTGCGCTCGGGGCGGTTCTGTCCCAAGTCGTTGGTGGTGCTAGGCAGGCATCCCGCCTAGCTAGGCGGTTCTGTGGCTTTCATTTCCCGAACGTTGACCCAGCAAGAACAAAAGTCTTCAGTCTATGAGCTAGAGTGTTTAGCTGTTGTATACGCTCTAGATAAGTTCAGGCGTTTTCTGCAACACGCTGAGTTCCTGCTCGAGACCGACAATCAGGCTCTCTCTTGGCTTCTTGCTCATCCCCGGCAACTGGGTAAAATTGGTAGATGGGTGGTCAAGATCTCATCCTTCAAGTTCAAAGTGCAACACATTAGGGGAACTCAAAATGTGGTTGCAGATGCTTTGTCACGCATGTTTTCCCAAACCAGTGAAGTCCAATCTGAGCAACCCTGTTCTGTTCTGCTAGACTTTCCGTTAGCCTTCACTGATGTGTTACCCCATCAGTTGAACGATGAAGAGCTGGGTCCTATCATCCAGAATATAAAGGAGGGTAACGTGCAGGCCCCTTACTTCTTGTCCAAGGGCGTCCTGTGTTGTCGAGAAAGAAAGGGACGTGCCCCTAAGATCGTGCTGCCTAGCAAGTTAGTGCCCATGGTCTTCAGCTATTATCACAATTCCCCAGTAGGAGGCCACAAGGGAATTTCGAAGACCATTTCCAGTATTAGGAAACACTTCATCTGGAAGGGCATGGATAGGGACATCGCAACCAGGGTCAAGAGTTGTCATCTGTGCGGCTTGAGCAAGCCTGCCCGGAACACAAAGTTGGGGTTGTTGTCATCGGACGTGGCGAGCAGACCGATGGAGAAGCTATTCATAGACTACGTGGGACCTCTCCCGCGTAGCAAGTCAGGTAATTCTTACCTGCTTGTTTGCGTGGATGCTTTTTCGAAGTTTGCCTGGCTACTGCCCTTACGGCAGGCAACAGCTCGTTTGACCATAAGCGCGTTTCAGAACCACATTTTTCAGCATTTTGGTCTTCCGACCATCATTGTCTCCGACAATGGTCCCCAGTTTATTTCGAGCGAGTTTCGGCGGATGTGTTTCGCCAGCGGAATCAGACATGTAACCACTTCTCCGTATTACCCACAGCCGTCCCATGCGGAGAGATTCAATAGGAATCTCAGGTCCGCACTCATTGCTTATCATGCAGAGCAACAGACAACCTGGGACCAGAATCTGAAGTGGTTACAGCTAGCCTTTAACACGGCACTGCATGACAGTCATAAGGCCGTCCCCTTTGAAATCATGTTTGGATTCTCGCCCGCACTCCCGTTGACTAACTTGTGGAATATTGATGATCTTCTGCCACGGGAGCCAGATAACGGAACTGCGGAGAGATGGAAGGAGGCTCGGAGAAATTTGCTGAGAGCGCACGAGCGCGTCCGTAGTCGGTACAATCAGGGGCGAATTCCAAATCCCTTTAAAGTAGGAGATTTGGTCTACTGCCAGAGCCACCCGATCAGCTCAGCTGCCGATAAAAGAGCCGCTAAATTGTGTTATCGCTGGTCGGGGCCATATCGTATCCTGGGGTTCGCGTCGCCAGTGACGGCTCGGTTGGAAGAGCCGGGTAGTAATCCTAAAGAGATTACTACGCATATTTCAAAATTGAAACTGTGTAGAAGAGGGTAAACGGGGTGACAAGGGGGGGAATGATGGTGGTCTCTGTGTGAGTAGGGATGTTGTCATTTTGAAAGGGTGTGCTCCGGGGGCGTTATCGAGAATGATAGGGTAGCGGGTAGATGTTCACCACAGTCCCAGTGGTGTTCGTCTACTTCAGGGATGCGCCCCTTCCTGCGCGAGCCTTGGTTTCCTCCAATTGTCCTTATGTCCGGAGGGAGCCATGTCCTTACCTTTAGTCCCAGCTTATGACCTTTCAATGATCCTTGACCTTCCACCTTCCGATTTTCCTAACCTTCCCCTTTAAAAAACAAAAACAAAAAAAAAACAAAAAATTAGAAAAGCAAAAACCAAAAAAAAAATGGAGTTGGAGAGAGGATAGACAGCAGCGAGGGGCTCAGGGGCGGTTGTGCGCTCTGGGGCCCTCGCTGTTGTTCACAAGCCCTTGGAGCACACATGTTAAACTTCTTTGTATGTGGGATGGGTGTCATAGTCACAGTTGGCATGGCTTTCCGTCCGGTCCAGAGTGGAGACCATTGCATCATAGAGGCTATCATTTCCCCTTTCCCCTCGCCCGTGCCGTGACAGTATTGTTTGGAATGGGGGGCGTATTAGAGACCCCCCCGTAGGTATATAGGGCAGATGGCCTGTTAAGGTGGCATTCGTGTTCTGGCTTGAGTGGACAAGCCTCAGGAGGTCGGAACTCAGGGAGCTCCCGAACTTTTCTTTCGTCTGTCTTCTCTGTCCCTCTTTGCTGTGGGTTGGCCCTGATCAGGTCAGCGTGCAGCACCCGCACACTTACACACTACAGGTCTTCTTTCGTCTCTTTCCTTTTCCCTTCTGAGCCTCTGTTCTCCTGAGAGCAAGAGCTGCTGGTCCACCACAACCAGGAAGTCCACTAGCTTGTTTTGGAAAGGGGGTACACTGCAGGGTACTCTCCCGAGTTTAAGAGTGGGGCAACCGGGTTGCCCTTTCGGGGTGGGGGTGTGCCGGTGTTTGCCTAACCCGGCTGTCGAAGGTTTTAGAAAATTAATTTTAAAATAACGCGAACGCAAGGGTCAGTTAAAGCGACGAGATTTGTACGGCTCCGTTAAAACTGCGCGCGCACTCTGTGGGGAGGTTTGGCTGTTTGTTAGATCGTAGCTGCTTAATTCAGTCACAGACCGGCACTCAGAGAAGCAACAGACGCCTGAATCCGAACAGATTGTACTACCTACTCTGATGGCAGGCTAAATTTACGAGACTTCCTGGTAAGTGATCATAGCATCTTATTATATGCGTCAAAAATAATTAAATTTAATTAATGAAATGTGTGCAGCCATATGAGAAAGACGAATGCATGGGGTGCGACCCGGCAGTATGTATATTAAATGATTATTTAATGTTCAGTTTATAAAGCTCATATTCTTTATGATTATTGTATTGTAAGAGTCACGGTAATCGCTTCATAGAATGTTATATAAATTATAAGCTAAAGTCAGTGCGTAGGCATGGAGTGGAATTGTGCTCGTGCATGCAACAGATTGCACGCGTGTTCTCTTTAATTAATTATGGCAGTAAAATAACTTGTGAGACCACCCTTAGAGGAAACATTATTATTTCAGTTGTGTGCAACTGTGAGTGCCTTGAAGGTGATCATTTTTGGGAAAATTGCAATAATTGTGCCACCACGTGGCAATCTAACCTGTTGAATTCTGTCGGCGCGTGTTAAGAGCTTGTGCAAGTGACTCTTACGCTACGCCTTTTAATAATATCTTTTTATTTAATGAGCTAATCATCTCCTGGTAGACTTTATTACTCTTCTGGCAATTTTCAAAGACATAATAATAACCGAAACTTTGTGCATTTATCTTGAGTTGGTTGAAGGCCCGTTCTGAGGTTATTTACCTGGGAACTTGGGTGGACATTTTTTATGAAAAGCATTTCTAATTTTTATGAATTCCCAGGGTTCTCGCCTAAAGCCGGAGATGCTGGTCTTGCTGATAGAACTCCATCTTCATCAGCCATGAACCATCATACACACACCTGTTCGGAGGAGGGAGTCTGGTGAACACACTCAAGATGAAGCACGTGCTCATAATTAAGGTGATATGAACTCTTTTATTTTTCGTTGGCCGGGCCTGCCGTGCTCCTGATTCACAGTTTAAATTTCTTTTGAAACCATGTGCCCACGTGGCTAGACAGTCTGCTATAGGGTGTGTCAGCTGAACATTCATTCTGAACATCATGTGACTTTAATAATTTAACTTCCTAACACTAAGTACTATGTTTGTAATTGTGTGCTGCACTGGGGGAGCGTGCTAGAGATTTTTTTACATTTAAATATTTTCACATATAGCCAATAGTCATTACTATGCTTACTAAAAAATTTATGTCACATGTTAGGGGTTCTGTTCCGGCTGAACGGGGTTTATATTTTAATTTCATTTTGGTTTAACATGTAAGGGCTGGGGGGGGTTTCGTTTTCTTTTTTTGGTTGTTTTCGGGGGATAAAAGGGGACATAGTTTTTGCCAGGCACATGTTCATGCAGTTTAAGGCAGGTTTGATTCCTGTCACACATGGTTAAGTACAGGCTGGCACGCTCCCACATCTGCTAGAATACAACAGTCAGTTATTATAAACTCCTTTATATACACCCATCCGGCTTTAACAGAAAGACTTTCATATTTTTCTGGGCATATACTGATTAATGTTTCACTTTGTAAAAGCATATACTGATTAATTTGTTTACCTTGTAAAAGCATATACTGATTAATTTTTTCACTTGTAAAAGCATATACTGATTTTTTTTTCCTTTGTAAAAGCATATACTGATACATGAATCCATCTGAATTTGTAAAACAAATTAACATTTTATAAACGCATAACAATTGCTTAAAATCAGGTGATGAAGGTTTTTTATTTTTTTTATTTTATGCTGTCGAAGAAACTTAAAGATTTCATATGCTTGTAGTGGGCCAATTATCCGATGCTATCTATACATATGGGCAGACCGGTCTCTTTATGCTTTGAGAGTGATTATCATCCTTTCGAGGGTTTTTCTTAATTATTTAAATTAATGGAAATTGATTAATGATGGTGACTGAAAGTCGAACATTTATGATTGCCGGTTTTGGGGCTTTGTAGAAACACTGCCTGTTGAGCATGGGTATTCCAAGGGTACTAGGGGTCTGTAGTATGTGTATGTAATTGTGAGTGTATGTGTCTTTATGTTTCTGTACGTGTTGTCAATGTTAAGTGTTAGTCACAAAAAGGGGGGAAAATTATGTAATTACGGGATGTTGTCTTATATATATATATGATAATTACTGATATACAGACCTTGTCTTTTGACACGATTAAGGATATGGGACTTATTTATTTATTATGTATTTTGTGGGTTATTCCTGATATTATGTGACAATTATGTGATAATTTTGTGATTTACATGTAACGAATTATGGGGTACAATAAAAGTTGTTATTGTTAAATTACAGCCGAGTTTCATTGCAAGTCCCGTCATACTGGACCCATCGCATTTTTGGCTTCTCTAGGCCCGGGCCTAGTTTTAAATAACTTGTGGCTTCTCTTTCAAAAAAAAATATAAATACAAAAAAAAATAAAATACAAAAAAAATTTTATATACAACATAAAAAGGAAAGAGGGGTTACAAATGGTAGCAGAGAGCGTGGTTCATTCTCGGGTTGAACTATTGGGTCCTTGGGTGTGACGGGGCTTGCAAACTCGGAAATACTATGCTATTGTTATGACATTGTTTTTTTAAGTATATACGCCCGTGTAGGTCATATAACTTGTGAGTCTGGTCGCACCACTGGGGCGGGTATTTGTGTTCGGAAAATGTGATAGGTAGAACTGCCGGGGAGTCTCAAGCGTGGCCGGGGTGATAGAATGTTGCGGATTCAGGGTCGGAGTTTAGCGTGTGATATTAGCGGGATGCGGTATGGCCCGATCGGAAGTCGGTACCGTCACCGACTTAATTCCTGTTAACTTTTGATTACTAGTTTCCGAATTATGAATTCTGATTGCTAGTTGGTTTCTGTGAGTTATGTGTTGGTGAGACGTGTGTGTCGAATTGATGTTTGATGTTATGTGTGTTCAGTATTGTTGGTTGTTGCTTGTCTCCTTCTGTGGGGTGAGTAGATGGTTCCGAAGTAGGCCAGGTCTCCGCAGTGCTAGAGAACCCGGGGGTCCACTTGATGGAAGAGAGAGTACTCAAGTTTTTCCTTTTCTTTTGTAAGTATGTTTTTGTGTTAGGTGTATTGTGTGATTCTGGCGGGGGTAGGTTACCAGAGACTACCCAACCCTATTTCCGGCATCCTCCAGAGACTTCTTGTGGTGGATGGAGAAGATGAGGGCCAATTGTTGGTTTTTCTGGACATCGTCCTGGAGTTGGCGGATTTTCCGGGGCTGTCCGATGATGTCCTATTGTCCCTTATATACCCGTATTGCCGGGGTTCATTGGCTGAGCTGGTCACCGACACTCTGCGTCGTGGTGGCAGTATCGACTCTCTCCATGGGGAGGTGTTGGACTCTTTCATACCCCGTCGGCAACGTGAGCATTTGAAACATAACCGGTTCTATCGGGCACAGGCCAACGGGGAGGCGTTGGGGGACTTGTGCAGGATATCCGTAAAAGTGCCCGGATTTTGAGGTTGGGGTTGCCCGAGAAGGAGATCGTTAGAATTATCTTAGAAGGGGTGACGCCCCAAGAGAGATCCCGTTTGGTGTTCGCGGACCGTCCCCGTTGTTTTGCGGACCTCGAACGGCTGTGTGTGGTTTCTAGAACGGTCCAGGGGATTGACGAGTCCCGTGAGCAAGTCGCACATGGTAAGATAAGACCCGAGAGGCATGGGGGGCGAATTGTTCCATCCTCATGCGGTGCTGAAATTAAAATCATAAACTCTTGTAGCGAGAGGCGCCGTCGTTCGCCGAATGTGACTTGTTTTAGGTGTGGTAGGTTGGGCCACATCAGACGATTTTGTACCGGGGTTGGGTCGAGTCCAACGTCCCTCTCCAAGGCGCCCAAGGTCATTCAGAAAAGTGTCAATGAGGGGAAGATATGTCGGAGGTCTTCCCCTACCTGTCGCGGGTCTTCTAAGGTACGCGCCTCCAGGCCAGTTGTAGGTCCCAGTTCTTTGGGCATCAAGGTCCTCCAAACAATCTCTAGGCCCAATTCCGTATGCCCCTTCTTGCTGTTGGAGTTGAAAAAGAGTCAACTCAGAGCACTAGTTGACTCCGGATCAGCAAGATCAATCATTTCATCCAAGGTGTGCGAGGACCTTGAACGACAGGGTGTAATTAAAAGGTCGGAACAGTCTTCCGTGGTGTGCTGGACGGCATCCCAGGAAATTCTGCCCATTTCCCGGGTAGTTTCATTTAAGTTTAAAATCGAGGGATTTTCTTGGGTGTGGAGCTTTCTGGTTTCTCCTGCTCTGGGAGTCGAATGCATTATTGGTGCCGATTTCATCTGCAAAAGTGGTCTCGTTATTGACATCCAAGAGCACCAATGTTATTTTAAATTTAATCGGGGAGTTGTTATCCCTTTCCTTGGATATCAGGGGACCAGGCAAGATATCCAAGAGGTTAAGTGCCCCGACACATCTAGAGACCACCTCTCCCAGTCCCAGCGGTCCGCATTAGATCAGTTGTGTGAGCGTTTCCCCACTGTATTAACTCCGGCCCTTGGGCTCACACATCTCTTGGAGTATAAGATCCGCCTAACGGACTCCAAGGTGGTGCGCTCCCACCCTTATAAATTTGCCCCTCCGAAGATGAGCATCTTGAGGGAGAAGGTTCAAGAGTTATTAGATCAAGGGGTGATTGAACCTTCTCAGTCCAGTTATGCCAGTCCAGCGTTCCTAGTGCCCAAGCCTGAGGTAAACATAGGATGGTCATCGACTACCGCAAGCTGAACGCTAACATTGAGGTAGATTCGGTCCCACTTCCTGACCTTCATTCCGCGTTCGATTGGTTCAGTGAGGCGAGGTATTTTACCATCATTGACCTCAATTCTGCATATCACCAGATTCCGTTGACGAAAGAAAGTAGGCCGTACACAGCATTCTGTGTTCCGTGGAACCTCTATCAGTACACTAGGGTTCCCATGGGTCTAGCGGTAGGGGCCCAAACACTCACCCGTTTACTTGACACCGTCTTTCACGATGTCAAGTTCAAGTACGTCTTCAATTATCTTGACGACTTGCTGGTGTACAGCAAGGGGTACGAGGAGCATTTGGGTCATCTCGAAGAGGTGATGTGCAGGTTGAGGGGTGCTGGCCTCACTGTCAATCCCGAAAAGGTGAAGTTTGCCCAGACACAAATTTCTTTCCTGGGCCACCTGATTTCCCATAGAGGTGTCACTGTGGATCCTGAGCGAACACAGGGAATCAGGGACTTTCCCCCACCAAAGGATGCCAAAGGCATCGCGAGATTTGTGGGGATGGTCAATTTCTATCGGCGTTTTATTCCAAACGCGGCGGAGATCGCGGCACCGCTGAATGAACTCCGGAAAAAGGGCGCCAAGTTTGTATGGGGGGAAAAACAACAGAAGGCTTTCGAGACACTGAAGGAAGCCATCATTTCCCCTCCAGTACTGAGAATGGCAGACTTCTCGAAGCCGTTCATACTCCAGACGGATGCGAGTTCGATTGCGCTCGGGGCGGTTCTGTCCCAAGTCGTTGGTGGTGCTAGGCAGGCATCCCGCCTAGCTAGGCGGTTCTGTGGCTTTCATTTCCCGAACGTTGACCCAGCAAGAACAAAAGTCTTCAGTCTATGAGCTAGAGTGTTTAGCTGTTGTATACGCTCTAGATAAGTTCAGGCGTTTTCTGCAACACGCTGAGTTCCTGCTCGAGACCGACAATCAGGCTCTCTCTTGGCTTCTTGCTCATCCCCGGCAACTGGGTAAAATTGGTAGATGGGTGGTCAAGATCTCATCCTTCAAGTTCAAAGTGCAACACATTAGGGGAACTCAAAATGTGGTTGCAGATGCTTTGTCACGCATGTTTTCCCAACCCAGTGAAGTCCAATCTGAGCAACCCTGTTCTGTTCTGCTAGACTTTCCGTTAGCCTTCACTGATGTGTTACCCCATCAGTTGAACGATGAAGAGCTGGGTCCTATCATCCAGAATATAAAGGAGGGTAACGTGCAGGCCCCTTACTTCTTGTCCAAGGGCGTCCTGTGTTGTCGAGAAAGAAAGGGACGTGCCCCTAAGATCGTGCTGCCTAGCAAGTTAGTGCCCATGGTCTTCAGCTATTATCACAATTCCCCAGTAGGAGGCCACAAGGGAATTTCGAAGACCATTCCCAGTATTAGGAAACACTTCATCTGGAAGGGCATGGATATGGACATCGCAACCAGGGTCAAGAGTTGTCATCTGTGCGGCTTGAGCAAGCCTGCCCGGAACACAAAGTTGGGGTTGTTGTCATCGGACGTGGCGAGCAGACCGATGGAGAAGCTATTCATAGACTACGTGGGACCTCTCCCGCGTAGCAAGTCAGGTAATTCTTACCTGCTTGTTTGCGTGGATGCTTTTTCGAAGTTTGCCTGGCTACTGCCCTTACGGCAGGCAACAGCTCGTTTGACCATAAGCGCGTTTCAGAACCACATTTTTCAGCATTTCGGTCTTCCGACCATCATTGTCTCCGACAATGGTCCCCAGTTTATTTCGAGCGAGTTTCGGCGGATGTGTTTCGCCAGCGGAATCAGACATGTAACCACTTCTCCGTATTACCCACAGCCGTCCCATGCGGAGAGATTCAATAGGAATCTCAGGTCCGCACTCATTGCTTATCATGCAGAGCAACAGACAACCTGGGACCAGAATCTGAAGTGGTTACAGCTAGCCTTTAACACGGCACTGCATGACAGTCATAAGGCCGTCCCCTTTGAAATCATGTTTGGATTCTCGCCCGCACTCCCGTTGACTAACTTGTGGAATATTGATGATCTTCTGCCACGGGAGCCAGATAACGGAACTGCGGAGAGATGGAAGGAGGCTCGGAGAAATTTGCTGAGAGCGCACGAGCGCGTCCGTAGTCGGTACAATCAGGGGCGAATTCCAAATCCCTTTAAAGTAGGAGATTTGGTCTACTGCCAGAGCCACCCGATCAGCTCAGCTGCCGATAAAAGAGCCGCTAAATTGTGTTATCGCTGGTCGGGGCCATATCGTATCCTGGGGTTCGCGTCGCCAGTGACGGCTCGGTTGGAAGAGCCGGGTAGTAATCCTAAAGAGATTACTACGCATATTTCAAAATTGAAACTGTGTAGAAGAGGGTAAACGGGGTGACAAGGGGGGGAATGATGGTGGTCTCTGTGTGAGTAGGGATGTTGTCATTTTGAAAGGGTGTGCTCCGGGGGCGTTATCGAGAATGATGGGGTGGCGGGTAGATGTTCACCACAGTCCCAGTGGTGTTCGTCTACTTCAGGGATGCGCCCCTTCCTGCGCGAGCCTTGGTTTCCTCCAATTGTCCTTATGTCCGGAGGGAGCCATGTCCTTACCTTTAGTCCCAGCTTATGACCTTTCAATGATCCTTGACCTTCCACCTTCCGATTTTCCTAACCTTCCCCTTTGAAAAACAAAAACAAACAAAAAACAAAAAATTAGAAAAGCAAAAAACAAAAAAAAAATGGAGTTGGAGAGAGGATAGACAGCAGCGAGGGGCTCAGGGGCGGTTGTGCGCTCTGGGGCCCTCGCTGTTGTTCACAAGCCCTTGGAGCACACATGTTAAACTTCTTTGTATGTGGGATGGGTGTCATAGTCACAGTTGGCATGGCTTTCCGTCCGGTCCAGAGTGGAGACCATTGCATCATAGAGGCTATCATTTCCCCTTTCCCCTCGCCCGTGCCGTGACAGTATTGTTTGGAATGGGGGGCGTATTAGAGACCCCCCCGTAGGTATATAGGGCAGATGGCCTGTTAAGGTGGCATTCGTGTTCTGGCTTGAGTGGACAAGCCTCAGGAGGTCGGAACTCAGGGAGCTCCCGAACTTTTCTTTCGTCTGTCTTCTCTGTCCCTCTTTGCTGTGGGTTGGCCCTGATCAGGTCAGCGTGCAGCACCCGCACACTTACACACTACAGGTCTTCTTTCGTCTCTTTCCTTTTCCCTTCTGAGCCTCTGTTCTCCTGAGAGCAAGAGCTGCTGGTCCACCACAACCAGGAAGTCCACTAGCTTGTTTTGGAAAGGGGGTACACTGCAGGGTACTCTCCCGAGTTTAAGAGTGGGGCAACCGGGTTGCCCTTTCGGGGTGGGGGTGTGCCGGTGTTTGCCTAACCCGGCTGTCGAAGGTTTTAGAAAATTAATTTTAAAATAACGCGAACGCAAGGGTCAGTTAAAGCGACGAGATTTGTACGGCTCCGTTAAAACTGCGCGCGCACTCTGTGGGGAGGTTTGGCTGTTTGTTAGATCGTAGCTGCTTAATTCAGTCACAGACCGGCACTCAGAGAAGCAACAGACGCCTGAATCCGAACAAATTGTACTACCTACTCTGATGGCAGGCTAAATTTACGAGACTTCCTGGTAAGTGATCATAGCATCTTATTATATGCGTCAAAAATAATTAAATTTAATTAATGAAATGTGTGCAGCCATATGAGAAAGACGAATGCATGGGGTGCGACCCGGCAGTATGTATATTAAATGATTATTTAATGTTCAGTTTATAAAGCTCATATTCTTTATGATTATTGTATTGTAAGAGTCACGGTAATCGCTTCATAGAATGTTATATAAATTATAAGCTAAAGTCAGTGCGTAGGCATGGAGTGGAATTGTGCTCGTGCATGCAACAGATTGCACGCGTGTTCTCTTTAATTAATTATGGCAGTAAAATAACTTGTGAGACCACCCTTAGAGGAAACATTATTATTTCAGTTGTGTGCAACTGTGAGTGCCTTGAAGGTGATCATTTTTGGGAAAATTGCAATAATTGTGCCACCACGTGGCAATCTAACCTGTTGAATTCTGTCGGCGCGTGTTAAGAGCTTGTGCAAGTGACTCTTACGCTACGCCTTTTAATAATATCTTTTTATTTAATGAGCTAATCATCTCCTGGTAGACTTTATTACTCTTCTGGCAATTTTCAAAGACATAATAATAACCGAAACTTTGTGCATTTATCTTGAGTTGGTTGAAGGCCCGTTCTGAGGTTATTTACCTGGGAACTTGGGTGGACATTTTTTATGAAAAGCATTTCTAATTTTTATGAATTCCCAGGGTTCTCGCCTAAAGCCGGAGATGCTGGTCTTGCTGATAGAACTCCATCTTCATCAGCCATGAACCATCATACACACACCTGTTCGGAGGAGGGAGTCTGGTGAACACACTCAAGATGAAGCACGTGCTCATAATTAAGGTGATATGAACTCTTTTATTTTTCGTTGGCCGGGCCTGCCGTGCTCCTGATTCACAGTTTAAATTTCTTTTGAAACCATGTGCCCACGTGGCTAGACAGTCTGCTATAGGGTGTGTCAGCTGAACATTCATTCTGAACATCATGTGACTTTAATAATTTAACTTCCTAACACTAAGTACTATGTTTGTAATTGTGTGCTGCACTGGGGGAGCGTGCTAGAGATTTTTTTACATTTAAATATTTTCACATATAGCCAATAGTCATTACTATGCTTACTACAAAATTTATGTCACATGTTAGGGGTTCTGTTCCGGCTGAACGGGGTTTATATTTTAATTTCATTTTGGTTTAACATGTAAGGGCTGGGGGGGGTTTCGTTTTCTTTTTTTGGTTGTTTTCGGGGGATAAAAGGGGACATAGTTTTTGCCAGGCACATGTTCATGCAGTTTAAGGCAGGTTTGATTCCTGTCACACATGGTTAAGTACAGGCTGGCACGCTCCCACATCTGCTAGAATACAACAGTCAGTTATTATAAACTCCTTTATATACACCCATCCGGCTTTAACAGAAAGACTTTCATATTTTTCTGGGCATATACTGATTAATGTTTCACTTTGTAAAAGCATATACTGATTAATTTGTTTACCTTGTAAAAGCATATACTGATTAATTTTTTCACTTGTAAAAGCATATACTGATTTTTTTTTTCCTTTGTAAAAGCATATACTGATACATGAATCCATCTGAATTTGTAAAACAAATTAACATTTTATAAACGCATAACAATTGCTTAAAATCAGGTGATGAAGGTTTTTTATTTTTTTTATTTTATGCTGTCGAAGAAACTTAAAGATTTCATATGCTTGTAGTGGGCCAATTATCCGATGCTATCTATACATATGGGCAGACCGGTCTCTTTATGCTTTGAGAGTGATTATCATCCTTTCGAGGGTTTTTCTTAATTATTTAAATTAATGGAAATTGATGAATGATGGTGACTGAAAGTCGAACATTTATGATTGCCGGTTTTGGGGCTTTGTAGAAACACTGCCTGTTGAGCCTGGGTATTCCAAGGGTACTAGGGGTCTGTAGTATGTATATGTAATTGTGAGTGTATGTGTCTTTATGTTTCTGTACGTGTTGTCAATGTTAAGTGTTAGTCACAAAAAGGGGGGAAAATTATGTAATTACGGGATGTTGTCTTATATATATATATATATATATATGATAATTACTGATATACAGACCTTGTCTTTTGACACGATTAAGGATATGGGACTTATTTATTTATTATGTATTTTGTGGGTTATTCCTGATATTATGTGACAATTATGTGATAATTTTGTGATTTACATGTAACGAATTATGGGGTACAATAAAAGTTGTTATTGTTAAATTACAGCCGAGTTTCATTGCAAGTCCCGTCATACTGGACCCATCGCATTTTTGGCTTCTCTAGGCCCGGGCCTAGTTTTAAATAACTTGTGGCTTCTCTTTCAAAAAAAAATATAAATACAAAAAAAAATAAAATACAAAAAAAATTTTATATACAACATAAAAAGGAAAGAGGGGTTACAAATGGTAGCAGAGAGCGTGGTTCATTCTCGGGTTGAACTATTGGGTCCTTGGGTGTGACGGGGCTTGCAAACTCGGAAATACTATGCTATTGTTATGACATTGTTTTTTTAGGTATATGCCCGTGTAGGTCATATAACTTGTGAGTCTGGTCGCACCACTGGGGCGGGTATTTGTGTTCGGAAAATGTGATAGGTAGAACTGCCGGGGAGTCTCAAGCGTGGCCGGGGTGATAGAATGTTGCGGATTCAGGGTCGGAGTTTAGCGTGTGATATTAGCGGGATGCGGTATGGCCCGATCGGAAGTCGGTACCGTCACCGACTTAATTCCTGTTAACTTTTGATTACTAGTTTCCGAATTATGAATTCTGATTGCTAGTTGGTTTCTGTGAGTTATGTGTTGGTGAGACGTGTGTGTCGAATTGATGTTTGATGTTATGTGTGTTCAGTATTGTTGGTTGTTGCTCGTCTCCTTCTGTGGGGTGAGTAGATGGTTCCGAAGTAGGCCAGGTCTCCGCAGTGCTAGAGAACCCGGGGGTCCACTTGATGGAAGAGAGAGTACTCAAGTTTTTCCTTTTCTTTTGTAAGTATGTTTTTGTGTTAGGTGTATTGTGTGATTCTGGCGGGGGTAGGTTACCAGAGACTACCCAACCCTATTTCCGGCATCCTCCAGAGACTTCCTGTGGTGGATGGAGAAGATGAGGGCCAATTGTTGGTTTTTCTGGACATCGTCCTGGAGTTGGCGGATTTTCCGGGGCTGTCCGATGATGTCCTATTGTCCCTTATATACCCGTATTGCCGGGGTTCATTGGCTGAGCTGGTCACCGACACTCTGCGTCGTGGTGGCAGTATCGACTCTCTCCATGGGGAGGTGTTGGACTCTTTCATACCCCGTCGGCAACGTGAGCATTTGAAACATAACCGGTTCTATCGGGCACAGGCCAACGGGGAGGCGTTGGGGGACTTGTGCAGGATATCCGTAAAAGTGCCCGGATTTTGAGGTTGGGGTTGCCCGAGAAGGAGATCGTTAGAATTATCTTAGAAGGGGTGACGCCCCAAGAGAGATCCCGTTTGGTGTTCGCGGACCGTCCCCGTTGTTTTGCGGACCTCGAACGGCTGTGTGTGGTTTCTAGAACGGTCCAGGGGATTGACGAGTCCCGTGAGCAAGTCGCACATGGTAAGATAAGACCCGAGAGGCATGGGGGGCGAATTGTTCCATCCTCATGCGGTGCTGAAATTAAAATCATAAACTCTTGTAGCGAGAGGCGCCGTCGTTCGCCGAATGTGACTTGTTTTAGGTGTGGTAGGTTGGGCCACATCAGACGATTTTGTACCGGGGTTGGGTCGAGTCCAACGTCCCTCCCCAAGGCGCCCAAGGTCATTCAGAAAAGTGTCAATGAGGGGAAGATATGTCGGAGGTCTTCCCCTACCTGTCGCGGGTCTTCTAAGGTACGCGCCTCCAGGCCAGTTGTAGGTCCCAGTTCTTTGGGCATCAAGGTCCTCCAAACAATCTCTAGGCCCAATTCCGTATGCCCCTTCTTGCTGTTGGAGTTGAAAAAGAGTCAACTCAGAGCACTAGTTGACTCCGGATCAGCAAGATCAATCATTTCATCCAAGGTGTGCGAGGACCTTGAACGACAGGGTGTAATTAAAAGGTCGGAACAGTCTTCCGTGGTGTGCTGGACGGCATCCCAGGAAATTCTGCCCATTTCCCGGGTAGTTTCATTTAAGTTTAAAATCGAGGGATTTTCTTGGGTGTGGAGCTTTCTGGTTTCTCCTGCTCTGGGAGTCGAATGCATTATTGGTGCCGATTTCATCTGCAAAAGTGGTCTCGTTATTGACATCCAAGAGCACCAATGTTATTTTAAATTTAATCGGGGAGTTGTTATCCCTTTCCTTGGATATCAGGGGACCAGGCAAGATATCCAAGAGGTTAAGTGCCCCGACACATCTAGAGACCACCTCTCCCAGTCCCAGCGGTCCGCATTAGATCAGTTGTGTGAGCGTTTCCCCACTGTATTAACTCCGGCCCTTGGGCTCACACATCTCTTGGAGTATAAGATCCGCCTAACGGACTCCAAGGTGGTGCGCTCCCACCCTTATAAATTTGCCCCTCCGAAGATGAGCATCTTGAGGGAGAAGGTTCAAGAGTTATTAGATCAAGGGGTGATTGAACCTTCTCAGTCCAGTTATGCCAGTCCAGCGTTCCTAGTGCCCAAGCCTGAGGTAAACATAGGATGGTCATCGACTACCGCAAGCTGAACGCTAACATTGAGGTAGATTCGGTCCCACTTCCTGACCTTCATTCCGCGTTCGATTGGTTCAGTGAGGCGAGGTATTTTACCATCATTGACCTCAATTCTGCATATCACCAGATTCCGTTGACGAAAGAAAGTAGGCCGTACACAGCATTCTGTGTTCCGTGGAACCTCTATCAGTACACTAGGGTTCCCATGGGTCTAGCGGTAGGGGCCCAAACACTCACCCGTTTACTTGACACCGTCTTTCACGATGTCAAGTTCAAGTACGTCTTCAATTATCTTGACGACTTGCTGGTGTACAGCAAGGGGTACGAGGAGCATTTGGGTCATCTCGAAGAGGTGATGTGCAGGTTGAGGGGTGCTGGCCTCACTGTCAATCCCGAAAAGGTGAAGTTTGCCCAGACACAAATTTCTTTCCTGGGCCACCTGATTTCCCATAGAGGTGTCACTGTGGATCCTGAGCGAACACAGGGAATCAGGGACTTTCCCCCACCAAAGGATGCCAAAGGCATCGCGAGATTTGTGGGGATGGTCAATTTCTATCGGCGTTTTATTCCAAACGCGGCGGAGATCGCGGCACCGCTGAATGAACTCCGGAAAAAGGGCGCCAAGTTTGTATGGGGGGAAAAACAACAGAAGGCTTTCGAGACACTGAAGGAAGCCATCATTTCCCCTCCAGTACTGAGAATGGCAGACTTCTCGAAGCCGTTCATACTCCAGACGGATGCGAGTTCGATTGCGCTCGGGGCGGTTCTGTCCCAAGTCGTTGGTGGTGCTAGGCAGGCATCCCGCCTAGCTAGGCGGTTCTGTGGCTTTCATTTCCCGAACGTTGACCCAGCAAGAACAAAAGTCTTCAGTCTATGAGCTAGAGTGTTTAGCTGTTGTATACGCTCTAGATAAGTTCAGGCGTTTTCTGCAACACGCTGAGTTCCTGCTCGAGACCGACAATCAGGCTCTCTCTTGGCTTCTTGCTCATCCCCGGCAACTGGGTAAAATTGGTAGATGGGTGGTCAAGATCTCATCCTTCAAGTTCAAAGTGCAACACATTAGGGGAACTCAAAATGTGGTTGCAGATGCTTTGTCACGCATGTTTTCCCAACCCAGTGAAGTCCAATCTGAGCAACCCTGTTCTGTTCTGCTAGACTTTCCGTCAGCCTTCACTGATGTGTTACCCCATCAGTTGAACGATGAAGAGCTGGGTCCTATCATCCAGAATATAAAGGAGGGTAACGTGCAGGCCCCTTACTTCTTGTCCAAGGGCGTCCTGTGTTGTCGAGAAAGAAAGGGACGTGCCCCTAAGATCGTGCTGCCTAGCAAGTTAGTGCCCATGGTCTTCAACTATTATCACAATTCCCCAGTAGGAGGCCACAAGGGAATTTCGAAGACCATTTCCAGTATTAGGAAACACTTCATCTGGAAGGGCATGGATAGATTCATCGCAACCAGGGTCAAGAGTTGTCATCTGTGCGGCTTGAGCAAGCCTGCCCGGAACACAAAGTTGGGGTTGTTGTCATCGGACGTGGCGAGCAGACCGATGGAGAAGCTATTAATAGACTACGTGGGACCTCTCCCGCGTAGCAAGTCAGGTAATTCTTACCTGCTTGTTTGCGTGGATGCTTTTTCGAAGTTTGCCTGGCTACTGCCCTTACGGCAGGCAACAGCTCGTTTGACCATAAGCGCGTTTCAGAACCACATTTTTCAGCATTTCGGTCTTCCGACCATCATTGTCTCCGACAATGGTCCCCAGTTTATTTCGAGCGAGTTTCGGCGGATGTGTTTCGCCAGCGGAATCAGACATGTAACCACTTCTCCGTATTACCCACAGCCGTCCCATGCGGAGAGATTCAATAGGAATCTCAGGTCCGCACTCATTGCTTATCATGCAGAGCAACAGACAACCTGGGACCAGAATCTGAAGTGGTTACAGCTAGCCTTTAACACGGCACTGCATGACAGTCATAAGGCCGTCCCCTTTGAAATCATGTTTGGATTCTCGCCCGCACTCCCGTTGACTAACTTGTGGAATATTGATGATCTTCTGCCACGGGAGCCAGATAACGGAACTGCGGAGAGATGGAAGGAGGCTCGGAGAAATTTGCTGAGAGCGCACGAGCGCGTCCGTAGTCGGTACAATCAGGGGCGAATTCCAAATCCCTTTAAAGTAGGAGATTTGGTCTACTGCCAGAGCCACCCGATCAGCTCAGCTGCCGATAAAAGAGCCGCTAAATTGTGTTATCGCTGGTCGGGGCCATATCGTATCCTGGGGTTCGCGTCGCCAGTGACGGCTCGGTTGGAAGAGCCGGGTAGTAATCCTAAAGAGATTACTACGCATATTTCAAAATTGAAACTGTGTAGAAGAGGGTAAACGGGGTGACAAGGGGGGGAATGATGGTGGTCTCTGTGTGAGTAGGGATGTTGTCATTTTGAAAGGGTGTGCTCCGGGGGCGTTATCGAGAATGATGGGGTGGCGGGTAGATGTTCACCACAGTCCCAGTGGTGTTCGTCTACTTCAGGGATGCGCCCCTTCCTGCGCGAGCCTTGGTTTCCTCCAATTGTCCTTATGTCCGGAGGGAGCCATGTCCTTACCTTTAGTCCCAGCTTATGACCTTTCAATGATCCTTGACCTTCCACCTTCCGATTTTCCTAACCTTCCCCTTTGAAAAACAAAAACAAACAAAAAACAAAAAATTAGAAAAGCAAAAAACAAAAAAAAATGGAGTTGGAGAGAGGATAGACAGCAGCGAGGGGCTCAGGGGCGGTTGTGCGCTCTGGGGCCCTCGCTGTTGTTCACAAGCCCTTGGAGCACACATGTTAAACTTCTTTGTATGTGGGATGGGTGTCATAGTCACAGTTGGCATGGCTTTCCGTCCGGTCCAGAGTGGAGACCATTGCATCATAGAGGCTATCATTTCCCCTTTCCCCTCGCCCGTGCCGTGACAGTATTGTTTGGAATGGGGGGCGTATTAGAGACCCCCCCGTAGGTATATAGGGCAGATGGCCTGTTAAGGTGGCATTCGTGTTCTGGCTTGAGTGGACAAGCCTCAGGAGGTCGGAACTCAGGGAGCTCCCGAACTTTTCTTTCGTCTGTCTTCTCTGTCCCTCTTTGCTGTGGGTTGGCCCTGATCAGGTCAGCGTGCAGCACCCGCACACTTACACACTACAGGTCTTCTTTCGTCTCTTTCCTTTTCCCTTCTGAGCCTCTGTTCTCCTGAGAGCAAGAGCTGCTGGTCCACCACAACCAGGAAGTCCACTAGCTTGTTTTGGAAAGGGGGTACACTGCAGGGTACTCTCCCGAGTTTAAGAGTGGGGCAACCGGGTTGCCCTTTCGGGGTGGGGGTGTGCCGGTGTTTGCCTAACCCGGCTGTCGAAGGTTTTAGAAAATTAATTTTAAAATAACGCGAACGCAAGGGTCAGTTAAAGCGACGAGATTTGTACGGCTCCGTTAAAACTGCGCGCGCACTCTGTGGGGAGGTTTGGCTGTTTGTTAGATCGTAGCTGCTTAATTCAGTCACAGACCGGCACTCAGAGAAGCAACAGACGCCTGAATCCGAACAAATTGTACTACCTACTCTGATGGCAGGCTAAATTTACGAGACTTCCTGGTAAGTGATCATAGCATCTTATTATATGCGTCAAAAATAATTAAATTTAATTAATGAAATGTGTGCAGCCATATGAGAAAGACGAATGCATGGGGTGCGACCCGGCAGTATGTATATTAAATGATTATTTAATGTTCAGTTTATAAAGCTCATATTCTTTATGATTATTGTATTGTAAGAGTCACGGTAATCGCTTCATAGAATGTTATATAAATTATAAGCTAAAGTCAGTGCGTAGGCATGGAGTGGAATTGTGCTCGTGCATGCAACAGATTGCACGCGTGTTCTCTTTAATTAATTATGGCAGTAAAATAACTTGTGAGACCACCCTTAGAGGAAACATTATTATTTCAGTTGTGTGCAACTGTGAGTGCCTTGAAGGTGATCATTTTTGGGAAAATTGCAATAATTGTGCCACCACGTGGCAATCTAACCTGTTGAATTCTGTCGGCGCGTGTTAAGAGCTTGTGCAAGTGACTCTTACGCTACGCCTTTTAATAATATCTTTTTATTTAATGAGCTAATCATCTCCTGGTAGACTTTATTACTCTTCTGGCAATTTTCAAAGACATAATAATAACCGAAACTTTGTGCATTTATCTTGAGTTGGTTGAAGGCCCGTTCTGAGGTTATTTACCTGGGAACTTGGGTGGACATTTTTTATGAAAAGCATTTCTAATTTTTATGAATTCCCAGGGTTCTCGCCTAAAGCCGGAGATGCTGGTCTTGCTGATAGAACTCCATCTTCATCAGCCATGAACCATCATACACACACCTGTTCGGAGGAGGGAGTCTGGTGAACACACTCAAGATGAAGCACGTGCTCATAATTAAGGTGATATGAACTCTTTTATTTTTCGTTGGCCGGGCCTGCCGTGCTCCTGATTCACAGTTTAAATTTCTTTTGAAACCATGTGCCCACGTGGCTAGACAGTCTGCTATAGGGTGTGTCAGCTGAACATTCATTCTGAACATCATGTGACTTTAATAATTTAACTTCCTAACACTAAGTACTATGTTTGTAATTGTGTGCTGCACTGGGGGAGCGTGCTAGAGATTTTTTTACATTTAAATATTTTCACATATAGCCAATAGTCATTACTATGCTTACTACAAAATTTATGTCACATGTTAGGGGTTCTGTTCCGGCTGAACGGGGTTTATATTTTAATTTCATTTTGGTTTAACATGTAAGGGCTGGGGGGGGTTTCGTTTTCTTTTTTTGGTTGTTTTCGGGGGATAAAAGGGGACATAGTTTTTGCCAGGCACATGTTCATGCAGTTTAAGGCAGGTTTGATTCCTGTCACACATGGTTAAGTACAGGCTGGCACGCTCCCACATCTGCTAGAATACAACAGTCAGTTATTATAAACTCCTTTATATACACCCATCCGGCTTTAACAGAAAGACTTTCATATTTTTCTGGGCATATACTGATTAATGTTTCACTTTGTAAAAGCATATACTGATTAATTTGTTTACCTTGTAAAAGCATATACTGATTAATTTTTTCACTTGTAAAAGCATATACTGATTTTTTTTTTCCTTTGTAAAAGCATATACTGATACATGAATCCATCTGAATTTGTAAAACAAATTAACATTTTATAAACGCATAACAATTGCTTAAAATCAGGTGATGAAGGTTTTTTATTTTTTTTATTTTATGCTGTCGAAGAAACTTAAAGATTTCATATGCTTGTAGTGGGCCAATTATCCGATGCTATCTATACATATGGGCAGACCGGTCTCTTTATGCTTTGAGAGTGATTATCATCCTTTCGAGGGTTTTTCTTAATTATTTAAATTAATGGAAATTGATGAATGATGGTGACTGAAAGTCGAACATTTATGATTGCCGGTTTTGGGGCTTTGTAGAAACACTGCCTGTTGAGCATGGGTATTCCAAGGGTACTAGGGGTCTGTAGTATGTGTATGTAATTGTGAGTGTATGTGTCTTTATGTTTCTGTACGTGTTGTCAATGTTAAGTGTTAGTCACAAAAAGGGGGGAAAATTATGTAATTACGGGATGTTGTCTTATATATATATATATATATATATGATAATTACTGATATACAGACCTTGTCTTTTGACACGATTAAGGATATGGGACTTATTTATTTATTATGTATTTTGTGGGTTATTCCTGATATTATGTGACAATTATGTGATAATTTTGTGATTTACATGTAACGAATTATGGGGTACAATAAAAGTTGTTATTGTTAAATTACAGCCGAGTTTCATTGCAAGTCCCGTCATACTGGACCCATCGCATTTTTGGCTTCTCTAGGCCCGGGCCTAGTTTTAAATAACTTGTGGCTTCTCTTTCAAAAAAAAATATAAATACAAAAAAAAATAAAATACAAAAAAAATTTTATATACAACATAAAAAGGAAAGAGGGGTTACAAATGGTAGCAGAGAGCGTGGTTCATTCTCGGGTTGAACTATTGGGTCCTTGGGTGTGACGGGGCTTGCAAACTCGGAAATACTATGCTATTGTTATGACATTGTTTTTTTAGGTATATGCCCGTGTAGGTCATATAACTTGTGAGTCTGGTCGCACCACTGGGGCGGGTATTTGTGTTCGGAAAATGTGATAGGTAGAACTGCCGGGGAGTCTCAAGCGTGGCCGGGGTGATAGAATGTTGCGGATTCAGGGTCGGAGTTTAGCGTGTGATATTAGCGGGATGCGGTATGGCCCGATCGGAAGTCGGTACCGTCACCGACTTAATTCCTGTTAACTTTTGATTACTAGTTTCCGAATTATGAATTCTGATTGCTAGTTGGTTTCTGTGAGTTATGTGTTGGTGAGACGTGTGTGTCGAATTGATGTTTGATGTTATGTGTGTTCAGTATTGTTGGTTGTTGCTTGTCTCCTTCTGTGGGGTGAGTAGATGGTTCCGAAGTAGGCCAGGTCTCCGCAGTGCTAGAGAACCCGGGGGTCCACTTGATGGAAGAGAGAGTACTCAAGTTTTTCCTTTTCTTTTGTAAGTATGTTTTTGTGTTAGGTGTATTGTGTGATTCTGGCGGGGGTAGGTTACCAGAGACTACCCAACCCTATTTCCGGCATCCTCCAGAGACTTCCTGTGGTGGATGGAGAAGATGAGGGCCAATTGTTGGTTTTTCTGGACATCGTCCTGGAGTTGGCGGATTTTCCGGGGCTGTCCGATGATGTCCTATTGTCCCTTATATACCCGTATTGCCGGGGTTCATTGGCTGAGCTGGTCACCGACACTCTGCGTCGTGGTGGCAGTATCGACTCTCTCCATGGGGAGGTGTTGGACTCTTTCATACCCCGTCGGCAACGTGAGCATTTGAAACATAACCGGTTCTATCGGGCACAGGCCAACGGGGAGGCGTTGGGGGACTTGTGCAGGATATCCGTAAAAGTGCCCGGATTTTGAGGTTGGGGTTGCCCGAGAAGGAGATCGTTAGAATTATCTTAGAAGGGGTGACGCCCCAAGAGAGATCCCGTTTGGTGTTCGCGGACCGTCCCCGTTGTTTTGCGGACCTCGAACGGCTGTGTGTGGTTTCTAGAACGGTCCAGGGGATTGACGAGTCCCGTGAGCAAGTCGCACATGGTAAGATAAGACCCGAGAGGCATGGGGGGCGAATTGTTCCATCCTCATGCGGTGCTGAAATTAAAATCATAAACTCTTGTAGCGAGAGGCGCCGTCGTTCGCCGAATGTGACTTGTTTTAGGTGTGGTAGGTTGGGCCACATCAGACGATTTTGTACCGGGGTTGGGTCGAGTCCAACGTCCCTCTCCAAGGCGCCCAAGGTCATTCAGAAAAGGGTCAATGAGGGGAAGATATGTCGGAGGTCTTCCCCTACCTGTCGCGGGTCTTCTAAGGTACGCGCCTCCAGGCCAGTTGTAGGTCCCAGTTCTTTGGGCATCAAGGTCCTCCAAACAATCTCTAGGCCCAATTCCGTATGCCCCTTCTTGCTGTTGGAGTTGAAAAAGAGTCAACTCAGAGCACTAGTTGACTCCGGATCAGCAAGATCAATCATTTCATCCAAGGTGTGCGAGGACCTTGAACGACAGGGTGTAATTAAAAGGTCGGAACAGTCTTCCGTGGTGTGCTGGACGGCATCCCAGGAAATTCTGCCCATTTCCCGGGTAGTTTCATTTAAGTTTAAAATCGAGGGATTTTCTTGGGTGTGGAGCTTTCTGGTTTCTCCTGCTCTGGGAGTCGAATGCATTATTGGTGCCGATTTCATCTGCAAAAGTGGTCTCGTTATTGACATCCAAGAGCACCAATGTTATTTTAAATTTAATCGGGGAGTTGTTATCCCTTTCCTTGGATATCAGGGGACCAGGCAAGATATCCAAGAGGTTAAGTGCCCCGACACATCTAGAGACCACCTCTCCCAGTCCCAGCGGTCCGCATTAGATCAGTTGTGTGAGCGTTTCCCCACTGTATTAACTCCGGCCCTTGGGCTCACACATCTCTTGGAGTATAAGATCCGCCTAACGGACTCCAAGGTGGTGCGCTCCCACCCTTATAAATTTGCCCCTCCGAAGATGAGCATCTTGAGGGAGAAGGTTCAAGAGTTATTAGATCAAGGGGTGATTGAACCTTCTCAGTCCAGTTATGCCAGTCCAGCGTTCCTAGTGCCCAAGCCTGAGGTAAACATAGGATGGTCATCGACTACCGCAAGCTGAACGCTAACATTGAGGTAGATTCGGTCCCACTTCCTGACCTTCATTCCGCGTTCGATTGGTTCAGTGAGGCGAGGTATTTTACCATCATTGACCTCAATTCTGCATATCACCAGATTCCGTTGACGAAAGAAAGTAGGCCGTACACAGCATTCTGTGTTCCGTGGAACCTCTATCAGTACACTAGGGTTCCCATGGGTCTAGCGGTAGGGGCCCAAACACTCACCCGTTTACTTGACACCGTCTTTCACGATGTCAAGTTCAAGTACGTCTTCAATTATCTTGACGACTTGCTGGTGTACAGCAAGGGGTACGAGGAGCATTTGGGTCATCTCGAAGAGGTGATGTGCAGGTTGAGGGGTGCTGGCCTCACTGTCAATCCCGAAAAGGTGAAGTTTGCCCAGACACAAATTTCTTTCCTGGGCCACCTGATTTCCCATAGAGGTGTCACTGTGGATCCTGAGCGAACACAGGGAATCAGGGACTTTCCCCCACCAAAGGATGCCAAAGGCATCGCGAGATTTGTGGGGATGGTCAATTTCTATCGGCGTTTTATTCCAAACGCGGCGGAGATCGCGGCACCGCTGAATGAACTCCGGAAAAAGGGCGCCAAGTTTGTATGGGGGGAAAAACAACAGAAGGCTTTCGAGACACTGAAGGAAGCCATCATTTCCCCTCCAGTACTGAGAATGGCAGACTTCTCGAAGCCGTTCATACTCCAGACGGATGCGAGTTCGATTGCGCTCGGGGCGGTTCTGTCCCAAGTCGTTGGTGGTGCTAGGCAGGCATCCCGCCTAGCTAGGCGGTTCTGTGGCTTTCATTTCCCGAACGTTGACCCAGCAAGAACAAAAGTCTTCAGTCTATGAGCTAGAGTGTTTAGCTGTTGTATACGCTCTAGATAAGTTCAGGCGTTTTCTGCAACACGCTGAGTTCCTGCTCGAGACCGACAATCAGGCTCTCTCTTGGCTTCTTGCTCATCCCCGGCAACTGGGTAAAATTGGTAGATGGGTGGTCAAGATCTCATCCTTCAAGTTCAAAGTGCAACACATTAGGGGAACTCAAAATGTGGTTGCAGATGCTTTGTCACGCATGTTTTCCCAACCCAGTGAAGTCCAATCTGAGCAACCCTGTTCTGTTCTGCTAGACTTTCCGTTAGCCTTCACTGATGTGTTACCCCATCAGTTGAACGATGAAGAGCTGGGTCCTATCATCCAGAATATAAAGGAGGGTAACGTGCAGGCCCCTTACTTCTTGTCCAAGGGCGTCCTGTGTTGTCGAGAAAGAAAGGGACGTGCCCCTAAGATCGTGCTGCCTAGCAAGTTAGTGCCCATGGTCTTCAGCTATTATCACAATTCCCCAGTAGGAGGCCACAAGGGAATTTCGAAGACCATTTCCAGTATTAGGAAACACTTCATCTGGAAGGGCATGGATATGGACATCGCAACCAGGGTCAAGAGTTGTCATCTGTGCGGCTTGAGCAAACCTGCCCGGAACACAAAGTTGGGGTTGTTGTCATCGGACGTGGCGAGCAGACCGATGGAGAAGCTATTCATAGACTACGTGGGACCTCTCCCGCGTAGCAAGTCAGGTAATTCTTACCTGCTTGTTTGCGTGGATGCTTTTTCGAAGTTTGCCTGGCTACTGCCCTTACGGCAGGCAACAGCTCGTTTGACCATAAGCGCGTTTCAGAACCACATTTTTCAGCATTTCGGTCTTCCGACCATCATTGTCTCCGACAATGGTCCCCAGTTTATTTCGAGCGAGTTTCGGCGGATGTGTTTCGCCAGCGGAATCAGACATGTAACCACTTCTCCGTATTACCCACAGCCGTCCCATGCGGAGAGATTCAATAGGAATCTCAGGTCCGCACTCATTGCTTATCATGCAGAGCAACAGACAACCTGGGACCAGAATCTGAAGTGGTTACAGCTAGCCTTTAACACGGCACTGCATGACAGTCATAAGGCCGTCCCCTTTGAAATCATGTTTGGATTCTCGCCCGCACTCCCGTTGACTAACTTGTGGAATATTGATGATCTTCTGCCACGGGAGCCAGATAACGGAACTGCGGAGAGATGGAAGGAGGCTCGGAGAAATTTGCTGAGAGCGCACGAGCGCGTCCGTAGTCGGTACAATCAGGGGCGAATTCCAAATCCCTTTAAAGTAGGAGATTTGGTCTACTGCCAGAGCCACCCGATCAGCTCAGCTGCCGATAAAAGAGCCGCTAAATTGTGTTATCGCTGGTCGGGGCCATATCGTATCCTGGGGTTCGCGTCGCCAGTGACGGCTCGGTTGGAAGAGCCGGGTAGTAATCCTAAAGAGATTACTACGCATATTTCAAAATTGAAACTGTGTAGAAGAGGGTAAACGGGGTGACAAGGGGGGGAATGATGGTGGTCTCTGTGTGAGTAGGGATGTTGTCATTTTGAAAGGGTGTGCTCCGGGGGCGTTATCGAGAATGATGGGGTGGCGGGTAGATGTTCACCACAGTCCCAGTGGTGTTCGTCTACTTCAGGGATGCGCCCCTTCCTGCGCGAGCCTTGGTTTCCTCCAATTGTCCTTATGTCCGGAGGGAGCCATGTCCTTACCTTTAGTCCCAGCTTATGACCTTTCAATGATCCTTGACCTTCCACCTTCCGATTTTCCTAACCTTCCCCTTTGAAAAACAAAAACAAACAAAAAACAAAAAATTAGAAAAGCAAAAAACAAAAAAAAAATGGAGTTGGAGAGAGGATAGACAGCAGCGAGGGGCTCAGGGGCGGTTGTGCGCTCTGGGGCCCTCGCTGTTGTTCACAAGCCCTTGGAGCACACATGTTAAACTTCTTTGTATGTGGGATGGGTGTCATAGTCACAGTTGGCATGGCTTTCCGTCCGGTCCAGAGTGGAGACCATTGCATCATAGAGGCTATCATTTCCCCTTTCCCCTCGCCCGTGCCGTGACAGTATTGTTTGGAATGGGGGGCGTATTAGAGACCCCCCCGTAGGTATATAGGGCAGATGCCTGTTAAGGTGGCATTCGTGTTCTGGCTTGAGTGGACAAGCCTCAGGAGGTCGGAACTCAGGGAGCTCCCGAACTTTTCTTTCGTCTGTCTTCTCTGTCCCTCTTTGCTGTGGGTTGGCCCTGATCAGGTCAGCGTGCAGCACCCGCACACTTACACACTACAGGTCTTCTTTCGTCTCTTTCCTTTTCCCTTCTGAGCCTCTGTTCTCCTGAGAGCAAGAGCTGCTGGTCCACCACAACCAGGAAGTCCACTAGCTTGTTTTGGAAAGGGGGTACACTGCAGGGTACTCTCCCGAGTTTAAGAGTGGGGCAACCGGGTTGCCCTTTCGGGGTGGGGGTGTGCCGGTGTTTGCCTAACCCGGCTGTCGAAGGTTTTAGAAAATTAATTTTAAAATAACGCGAACGCAAGGGTCAGTTAAAGCGACGAGATTTGTACGGCTCCGTTAAAACTGCGCGCGCACTCTGTGGGGAGGTTTGGCTGTTTGTTAGATCGTAGCTGCTTAATTCAGTCACAGACCGGCACTCAGAGAAGCAACAGACGCCTGAATCCGAACAAATTGTACTACCTACTCTGATGGCAGGCTAAATTTACGAGACTTCCTGGTAAGTGATCATAGCATCTTATTATATGCGTCAAAAATAATTAAATTTAATTAATGAAATGTGTGCAGCCATATGAGAAAGACGAATGCATGGGGTGCGACCCGGCAGTATGTATATTAAATGATTATTTAATGTTCAGTTTATAAAGCTCATATTCTTTATGATTATTGTATTGTAAGAGTCACGGTAATCGCTTCATAGAATGTTATATAAATTATAAGCTAAAGTCAGTGCGTAGGCATGGAGTGGAATTGTGCTCGTGCATGCAACAGATTGCACGCGTGTTCTCTTTAATTAATTATGGCAGTAAAATAACTTGTGAGACCACCCTTAGAGGAAACATTATTATTTCAGTTGTGTGCAACTGTGAGTGCCTTGAAGGTGATCATTTTTGGGAAAATTGCAATAATTGTGCCACCACGTGGCAATCTAACCTGTTGAATTCTGTCGGCGCGTGTTAAGAGCTTGTGCAAGTTACTCTTACGCTACGCCTTTTAATAATATCTTTTTATTTAATGAGCTAATCATCTCCTGGTAGACTTTATTACTCTTCTGGCAATTTTCAAAGACATAATAATAACCGAAACTTTGTGCATTTATCTTGAGTTGGTTGAAGGCCCGTTCTGAGGTTATTTACCTGGGAACTTGGGTGGACATTTTTTATGAAAAGCATTTCTAATTTTTATGAATTCCCAGGGTTCTCGCCTAAAGCCGGAGATGCTGGTCTTGCTGATAGAACTCCATCTTCATCAGCCATGAACCATCATACACACACCTGTTCGGAGGAGGGAGTCTGGTGAACACACTCAAGATGAAGCACGTGCTCATAATTAAGGTGATATGAACTCTTTTATTTTTCGTTGGCCGGGCCTGCCGTGCTCCTGATTCACAGTTTAAATTTCTTTTGAAACCATGTGCCCACGTGGCTAGACAGTCTGCTATAGGGTGTGTCAGCTGAACATTCATTCTGAACATCATGTGACTTTAATAATTTAACTTCCTAACACTAAGTACTATGTTTGTAATTGTGTGCTGCACTGGGGGAGCGTGCTAGAGATTTTTTTACATTTAAATATTTTCACATATAGCCAATAGTCATTACTATGCTTACTACAAAATTTATGTCACATGTTAGGGGTTCTGTTCCGGCTGAACGGGGTTTATATTTTAATTTCATTTTGGTTTAACATGTAAGGGCTGGGGGGGGTTTCGTTTTCTTTTTTTGGTTGTTTTCGGGGGATAAAAGGGGACATAGTTTTTGCCAGGCACATGTTCATGCAGTTTAAGGCAGGTTTGATTCCTGTCACACATGGTTAAGTACAGGCTGGCACGCTCCCACATCTGCTAGAATACAACAGTCAGTTATTATAAACTCCTTTATATACACCCATCCGGCTTTAACAGAAAGACTTTCATATTTTTCTGGGCATATACTGATTAATGTTTCAATTTGTAAAAGCATATACTGATTAATTTGTTTACCTTGTAAAAGCATATACTGATTAATTTTTTCACTTGTAAAAGCATATACTGATTTTTTTTTTCCTTTGTAAAAGCATATACTGATACATGAATCCATCTGAATTTGTAAAACAAATTAACATTTTATAAACGCATAACAATTGCTTAAAATCAGGTGATGAAGGTTTTTTATTTTTTTTATTTTATGCTGTCGAAGAAACTTAAAGATTTCATATGCTTGTAGTGGGCCAATTATCCGATGCTATCTATACATATGGGCAGACCGGTCTCTTTATGCTTTGAGAGTGATTATCATCCTTTCGAGGGTTTTTCTTAATTATTTAAATTAATGGAAATTGATGAATGATGGTGACTGAAAGTCGAACATTTATGATTGCCGGTTTTGGGGCTTTGTAGAAACACTGCCTGTTGAGCATGGGTATTCCAAGGGTACTAGGGGTCTGTAGTATGTGTATGTAATTGTGAGTGTATGTGTCTTTATGTTTCTGTACGTGTTGTCAATGTTAAGTGTTAGTCACAAAAAGGGGGGAAAATTATGTAATTACGGGATGTTGTCTTATATATATATATATATATATATATATATATGATAATTACTGATATACAGACCTTGTCTTTTGACACGATTAAGGATATGGGACTTATTTATTTATTATGTATTTTGTGGGTTATTCCTGATATTATGTGACAATTATGTGATAATTTTGTGATTTACATGTAACGAATTATGGGGTACAATAAAAGTTGTTATTGTTAAATTACAGCCGAGTTTCATTGCAAGTCCCGTCATACTGGACCCATCGCATTTTTGGCTTCTCTAGGCCCGGGCCTAGTTTTAAATAACTTGTGGCTTCTCTTTCAAAAAAAAATATAAATACAAAAAAAAATAAAATACAAAAAAAATTTTATATACAACATAAAAAGGAAAGAGGGGTTACAAATGGTAGCAGAGAGCGTGGTTCATTCTCGGGTTGAACTATTGGGTCCTTGGGTGTGACGGGGCTTGCAAACTCGGAAATACTATGCTATTGTTATGACATTGTTTTTTTAGGTATATGCCCGTGTAGGTCATATAACTTGTGAGTCTGGTCGCACCACTGGGGCGGGTATTTGTGTTCGGAAAATGTGATAGGTAGAACTGCCGGGGAGTCTCAAGCGTGGCCGGGGTGATAGAATGTTGCGGATTCAGGGTCGGAGTTTAGCGTGTGATATTAGCGGGATGCGGTATGGCCCGATCGGAAGTCGGTACCGTCACCGACTTAATTCCTGTTAACTTTTGATTACTAGTTTCCGAATTATGAATTCTGATTGCTAGTTGGTTTCTGTGAGTTATGTGTTGGTGAGACGTGTGTGTCGAATTGATGTTTGATGTTATGTGTGTTCAGTATTGTTGGTTGTTGCTTGTCTCCTTCTGTGGGGTGAGTAGATGGTTCCGAAGTAGGCCAGGTCTCCGCAGTGCTAGAGAACCCGGGGGTCCACTTGATGGAAGAGAGAGTACTCAAGTTTTTCCTTTTCTTTTGTAAGTATGTTTTTGTGTTAGGTGTATTGTGTGATTCTGGCGGGGGTAGGTTACCAGAGACTACCCAACCCTATTTCCGGCATCCTCCAGAGACTTCCTGTGGTGGATGGAGAAGATGAGGGCCAATTGTTGGTTTTTCTGGACATCGTCCTGGAGTTGGCGGATTTTCCGGGGCTGTCCGATGATGTCCTATTGTCCCTTATATACCCGTATTGCCGGGGTTCATTGGCTGAGCTGGTCACCGACACTCTGCGTCGTGGTGGCAGTATCGACTCTCTCCATGGGGAGGTGTTGGACTCTTTCATACCCCGTCGGCAACGTGAGCATTTGAAACATAACCGGTTCTATCGGGCACAGGCCAACGGGGAGGCGTTGGGGGACTTGTGCAGGATATCCGTAAAAGTGCCCGGATTTTGAGGTTGGGGTTGCCCGAGAAGGAGATCGTTAGAATTATCTTAGAAGGGGTGACGCCCCAAGAGAGATCCCGTTTGGTGTTCGCGGACCGTCCCCGTTGTTTTGCGGACCTCGAACGGCTGTGTGTGGTTTCTAGAACGGTCCAGGGGATTGACGAGTCCCGTGAGCAAGTCGCACATGGTAAGATAAGACCCGAGAGGCATGGGGGGCGAATTGTTCCATCCTCATGCGGTGCTGAAATTAAAATCATAAACTCTTGTAGCGAGAGGCGCCGTCGTTCGCCGAATGTGACTTGTTTTAGGTGTGGTAGGTTGGGCCACATCAGACGATTTTGTACCGGGGTTGGGTCGAGTCCAACGTCCCTCCCCAAGGCGCCCAAGGTCATTCAGAAAAGGGTCAATGAGGGGAAGATATGTCGGAGGTCTTCCCCTACCTGTCGCGGGTCTTCTAAGGTACGCGCCTCCAGGCCAGTTGTAGGTCCCAGTTCTTTGGGCATCAAGGTCCTCCAAACAATCTCTAGGCCCAATTCCGTATGCCCCTTCTTGCTGTTGGAGTTGAAAAAGAGTCAACTCAGAGCACTAGTTGACTCCGGATCAGCAAGATCAATCATTTCATCCAAGGTGTGCGAGGACCTTGAACGACAGGGTGTAATTAAAAGGTCGGAACAGTCTTCCGTGGTGTGCTGGACGGCATCCCAGGAAATTCTGCCCATTTCCCGGGTAGTTTCATTTAAGTTTAAAATCGAGGGATTTTCTTGGGTGTGGAGCTTTCTGGTTTCTCCTGCTCTGGGAGTCGAATGCATTATTGGTGCCGATTTCATCTGCAAAAGTGGTCTCGTTATTGACATCCAAGAGCACCAATGTTATTTTAAATTTAATCGGGGAGTTGTTATCCCTTTCCTTGGATATCAGGGGACCAGGCAAGATATCCAAGAGGTTAAGTGCCCCGACACATCTAGAGACCACCTCTCCCAGTCCCAGCGGTCCGCATTAGATCAGTTGTGTGAGCGTTTCCCCACTGTATTAACTCCGGCCCTTGGGCTCACACATCTCTTGGAGTATAAGATCCGCCTAACGGACTCCAAGGTGGTGCGCTCCCACCCTTATAAATTTGCCCCTCCGAAGATGAGCATCTTGAGGGAGAAGGTTCAAGAGTTATTAGATCAAGGGGTGATTGAACCTTCTCAGTCCAGTTATGCCAGTCCAGCGTTCCTAGTGCCCAAGCCTGAGGTAAACATAGGATGGTCATCGACTACCGCAAGCTGAACGCTAACATTGAGGTAGATTCGGTCCCACTTCCTGACCTTCATTCCGCGTTCGATTGGTTCAGTGAGGCGAGGTATTTTACCATCATTGACCTCAATTCTGCATATCACCAGATTCCGTTGACGAAAGAAAGTAGGCCGTACACAGCATTCTGTGTTCCGTGGAACCTCTATCAGTACACTAGGGTTCCCATGGGTCTAGCGGTAGGGGCCCAAACACTCACCCGTTTACTTGACACCGTCTTTCACGATGTCAAGTTCAAGTACGTCTTCAATTATCTTGACGACTTGCTGGTGTACAGCAAGGGGTACGAGGAGCATTTGGGTCATCTCGAAGAGGTGATGTGCAGGTTGAGGGGTGCTGGCCTCACTGTCAATCCCGAAAAGGTGAAGTTTGCCCAGACACAAATTTCTTTCCTGGGCCACCTGATTTCCCATAGAGGTGTCACTGTGGATCCTGAGCGAACACAGGGAATCAGGGACTTTCCCCCACCAAAGGATGCCAAAGGCATCGCGAGATTTGTGGGGATGGTCAATTTCTATCGGCGTTTTATTCCAAACGCGGCGGAGATCGCGGCACCGCTGAATGAACTCCGGAAAAAGGGCGCCAAGTTTGTATGGGGGGAAAAACAACAGAAGGCTTTCGAGACACTGAAGGAAGCCATCATTTCCCCTCCAGTACTGAGAATGGCAGACTTCTCGAAGCCGTTCATACTCCAGACGGATGCGAGTTCGATTGCGCTCGGGGCGGTTCTGTCCCAAGTCGTTGGTGGTGCTAGGCAGGCATCCCGCCTAGCTAGGCGGTTCTGTGGCTTTCATTTCCCGAACGTTGACCCAGCAAGAACAAAAGTCTTCAGTCTATGAGCTAGAGTGTTTAGCTGTTGTATACGCTCTAGATAAGTTCAGGCGTTTTCTGCAACACGCTGAGTTCCTGCTCGAGACCGACAATCAGGCTCTCTCTTGGCTTCTTGCTCATCCCCGGCAACTGGGTAAAATTGGTAGATGGGTGGTCAAGATCTCATCCTTCAAGTTCAAAGTGCAACACATTAGGGGAACTCAAAATGTGGTTGCAGATGCTTTGTCACGCATGTTTTCCCAACCCAGTGAAGTCCAATCTGAGCAACCCTGTTCTGTTCTGCTAGACTTTCCGTTAGCCTTCACTGATGTGTTACCCCATCAGTTGAACGATGAAGAGCTGGGTCCTATCATCCAGAATATAAAGGAGGGTAACGTGCAGGCCCCTTACTTCTTGTCCAAGGGCGTCCTGTGTTGTCGAGAAAGAAAGGGACGTGCCCCTAAGATCGTGCTGCCTAGCAAGTTAGTGCCCATGGTCTTCAGCTATTATCACAATTCCCCAGTAGGAGGCCACAAGGGAATTTCGAAGACCATTTCCAGTATTAGGAAACACTTCATCTGGAAGGGCATGGATATGGACATCGCAACCAGGGTCAAGAGTTGTCATCTGTGCGGCTTGAGCAAACCTGCCCGGAACACAAAGTTGGGGTTGTTGTCATCGGACGTGGCGAGCAGACCGATGGAGAAGCTATTCATAGACTACGTGGGACCTCTCCCGCGTAGCAAGTCAGGTAATTCTTACCTGCTTGTTTGCGTGGATGCTTTTTCGAAGTTTGCCTGGCTACTGCCCTTACGGCAGGCAACAGCTCGTTTGACCATAAGCGCGTTTCAGAACCACATTTTTCAGCATTTCGGTCTTCCGACCATCATTGTCTCCGACAATGGTCCCCAGTTTATTTCGAGCGAGTTTCGGCGGATGTGTTTCGCCAGCGGAATCAGACATGTAACCACTTCTCCGTATTACCCACAGCCGTCCCATGCGGAGAGATTCAATAGGAATCTCAGGTCCGCACTCATTGCTTATCATGCAGAGCAACAGACAACCTGGGACCAGAATCTGAAGTGGTTACAGCTAGCCTTTAACACGGCACTGCATGACAGTCATAAGGCCGTCCCCTTTGAAATCATGTTTGGATTCTCGCCCGCACTCCCGTTGACTAACTTGTGGAATATTGATGATCTTCTGCCACGGGAGCCAGATAACGGAACTGCGGAGAGATGGAAGGAGGCTCGGAGAAATTTGCTGAGAGCGCACGAGCGCGTCCGTAGTCGGTACAATCAGGGGCGAATTCCAAATCCCTTTAAAGTAGGAGATTTGGTCTACTGCCAGAGCCACCCGATCAGCTCAGCTGCCGATAAAAGAGCCGCTAAATTGTGTTATCGCTGGTCGGGGCCATATCGTATCCTGGGGTTCGCGTCGCCAGTGACGGCTCGGTTGGAAGAGCCGGGTAGTAATCCTAAAGAGATTACTACGCATATTTCAAAATTGAAACTGTGTAGAAGAGGGTAAACGGGGTGACAAGGGGGGGAATGATGGTGGTCTCTGTGTGAGTAGGGATGTTGTCATTTTGAAAGGGTGTGCTCCGGGGGCGTTATCGAGAATGATGGGGTGGCGGGTAGATGTTCACCACAGTCCCAGTGGTGTTCGTCTACTTCAGGGATGCGCCCCTTCCTGCGCGAGCCTTGGTTTCCTCCAATTGTCCTTATGTCCGGAGGGAGCCATGTCCTTACCTTTAGTCCCAGCTTATGACCTTTCAATGATCCTTGACCTTCCACCTTCCGATTTTCCTAACCTTCCCCTTTGAAAAACAAAAACAAACAAAAAACAAAAAATTAGAAAAGCAAAAAACAAAAAAAAAATGGAGTTGGAGAGAGGATAGACAGCAGCGAGGGGCTCAGGGGCGGTTGTGCGCTCTGGGGCCCTCGCTGTTGTTCACAAGCCCTTGGAGCACACATGTTAAACTTCTTTGTATGTGGGATGGGTGTCATAGTCACAGTTGGCATGGCTTTCCGTCCGGTCCAGAGTGGAGACCATTGCATCATAGAGGCTATCATTTCCCCTTTCCCCTCGCCCGTGCCGTGACAGTATTGTTTGGAATGGGGGGCGTATTAGAGACCCCCCCGTAGGTATATAGGGCAGATGCCTGTTAAGGTGGCATTCGTGTTCTGGCTTGAGTGGACAAGCCTCAGGAGGTCGGAACTCAGGGAGCTCCCGAACTTTTCTTTCGTCTGTCTTCTCTGTCCCTCTTTGCTGTGGGTTGGCCCTGATCAGGTCAGCGTGCAGCACCCGCACACTTACACACTACAGGTCTTCTTTCGTCTCTTTCCTTTTCCCTTCTGAGCCTCTGTTCTCCTGAGAGCAAGAGCTGCTGGTCCACCACAACCAGGAAGTCCACTAGCTTGTTTTGGAAAGGGGGTACACTGCAGGGTACTCTCCCGAGTTTAAGAGTGGGGCAACCGGGTTGCCCTTTCGGGGTGGGGGTGTGCCGGTGTTTGCCTAACCCGGCTGTCGAAGGTTTTAGAAAATTAATTTTAAAATAACGCGAACGCAAGGGTCAGTTAAAGCGACGAGATTTGTACGGCTCCGTTAAAACTGCGCGCGCACTCTGTGGGGAGGTTTGGCTGTTTGTTAGATCGTAGCTGCTTAATTCAGTCACAGACCGGCACTCAGAGAAGCAACAGACGCCTGAATCCGAACAAATTGTACTACCTACTCTGATGGCAGGCTAAATTTACGAGACTTCCTGGTAAGTGATCATAGCATCTTATTATATGCGTCAAAAATAATTAAATTTAATTAATGAAATGTGTGCAGCTATATGAGAAAGACGAATGCATGGGGTGCGACCCGGCAGTATGTATATTAAATGATTATTTAATGTTCAGTTTATAAAGCTCATATTCTTTATGATTATTGTATTGTAAGAGTCACGGTAATCGCTTCATAGAATGTTATATAAATTATAAGCTAAAGTCAGTGCGTAGGCATGGAGTGGAATTGTGCTCGTGCATGCAACAGATTGCACGCGTGTTCTCTTTAATTAATTATGGCAGTAAAATAACTTGTGAGACCACCCTTAGAGGAAACATTATTATTTCAGTTGTGTGCAACTGTGAGTGCCTTGAAGGTGATCATTTTTGGGAAAATTGCAATAATTGTGCCACCACGTGGCAATCTAACCTGTTGAATTCTGTCGGCGCGTGTTAAGAGCTTGTGCAAGTTACTCTTACGCTACGCCTTTTAATAATATCTTTTTATTTAATGAGCTAATCATCTCCTGGTAGACTTTATTACTCTTCTGGCAATTTTCAAAGACATAATAATAACCGAAACTTTGTGCATTTATCTTGAGTTGGTTGAAGGCCCGTTCTGAGGTTATTTACCTGGGAACTTGGGTGGACATTTTTTATGAAAAGCATTTCTAATTTTTATGAATTCCCAGGGTTCTCGCCTAAAGCCGGAGATGCTGGTCTTGCTGATAGAACTCCATCTTCATCAGCCATGAACCATCATACACACACCTGTTCGGAGGAGGGAGTCTGGTGAACACACTCAAGATGAAGCACGTGCTCATAATTAAGGTGATATGAACTCTTTTATTTTTCGTTGGCCGGGCCTGCCGTGCTCCTGATTCACAGTTTAAATTTCTTTTGAAACCATGTGCCCACGTGGCTAGACAGTCTGCTATAGGGTGTGTCAGCTGAACATTCATTCTGAACATCATGTGACTTTAATAATTTAACTTCCTAACACTAAGTACTATGTTTGTAATTGTGTGCTGCACTGGGGGAGCGTGCTAGAGATTTTTTTACATTTAAATATTTTCACATATAGCCAATAGTCATTACTATGCTTACTACAAAATTTATGTCACATGTTAGGGGTTCTGTTCCGGCTGAACGGGGTTTATATTTTAATTTCATTTTGGTTTAACATGTAAGGGCTGGGGGGGGTTTCGTTTTCTTTTTTTGGTTGTTTTCGGGGGATAAAAGGGGACATAGTTTTTGCCAGGCACATGTTCATGCAGTTTAAGGCAGGTTTGATTCCTGTCACACATGGTTAAGTACAGGCTGGCACGCTCCCACATCTGCTAGAATACAACAGTCAGTTATTATAAACTCCTTTATATACACCCATCCGGCTTTAACAGAAAGACTTTCATATTTTTCTGGGCATATACTGATTAATGTTTCAATTTGTAAAAGCATATACTGATTAATTTGTTTACCTTGTAAAAGCATATACTGATTAATTTTTTCACTTGTAAAAGCATATACTGATTTTTTTTTTCCTTTGTAAAAGCATATACTGATACATGAATCCATCTGAATTTGTAAAACAAATTAACATTTTATAAACGCATAACAATTGCTTAAAATCAGGTGATGAAGGTTTTTTATTTTTTTTATTTTATGCTGTCGAAGAAACTTAAAGATTTCATATGCTTGTAGTGGGCCAATTATCCGATGCTATCTATACATATGGGCAGACCGGTCTCTTTATGCTTTGAGAGTGATTATCATCCTTTCGAGGGTTTTTCTTAATTATTTAAATTAATGGAAATTGATGAATGATGGTGACTGAAAGTCGAACATTTATGATTGCCGGTTTTGGGGCTTTGTAGAAACACTGCCTGTTGAGCATGGGTATTCCAAGGGTACTAGGGGTCTGTAGTATGTGTATGTAATTGTGAGTGTATGTGTCTTTATGTTTCTGTACGTGTTGTCAATGTTAAGTGTTAGTCACAAAAAGGGGGGAAAATTATGTAATTACGGGATGTTGTCTTATATATATATATATATATATATATATGATAATTACTGATATACAGACCTTGTCTTTTGACACGATTAAGGATATGGGACTTATTTATTTATTATGTATTTTGTGGGTTATTCCTGATATTATGTGACAATTATGTGATAATTTTGTGATTTACATGTAACGAATTATGGGGTACAATAAAAGTTGTTATTGTTAAATTACAGCCGAGTTTCATTGCAAGTCCCGTCATACTGGACCCATCGCATTTTTGGCTTCTCTAGGCCCGGGCCTAGTTTTAAATAACTTGTGGCTTCTCTTTCAAAAAAAAATATAAATACAAAAAAAAATAAAATACAAAAAAAATTTTATATACAACATAAAAAGGAAAGAGGGGTTACAAATGGTAGCAGAGAGCGTGGTTCATTCTCGGGTTGAACTATTGGGTCCTTGGGTGTGACGGGGCTTGCAAACTCGGAAATACTATGCTATTGTTATGACATTGTTTTTTTAGGTATATGCCCGTGTAGGTCATATAACTTGTGAGTCTGGTCGCACCACTGGGGCGGGTATTTGTGTTCGGAAAATGTGATAGGTAGAACTGCCGGGGAGTCTCAAGCGTGGCCGGGGTGATAGAATGTTGCGGATTCAGGGTCGGAGTTTAGCGTGTGATATTAGCGGGATGCGGTATGGCCCGATCGGAAGTCGGTACCGTCACCGACTTAATTCCTGTTAACTTTTGATTACTAGTTTCCGAATTATGAATTCTGATTGCTAGTTGGTTTCTGTGAGTTATGTGTTGGTGAGACGTGTGTGTCGAATTGATGTTTGATGTTATGTGTGTTCAGTATTGTTGGTTGTTGCTTGTCTCCTTCTGTGGGGTGAGTAGATGGTTCCGAAGTAGGCCAGGTCTCCGCAGTGCTAGAGAACCCGGGGGTCCACTTGATGGAAGAGAGAGTACTCAAGTTTTTCCTTTTCTTTTGTAAGTATGTTTTTGTGTTAGGTGTATTGTGTGATTCTGGCGGGGGTAGGTTACCAGAGACTACCCAACCCTATTTCCGGCATCCTCCAGAGACTTCCTGTGGTGGATGGAGAAGATGAGGGCCAATTGTTGGTTTTTCTGGACATCGTCCTGGAGTTGGCGGATTTTCCGGGGCTGTCCGATGATGTCCTATTGTCCCTTATATACCCGTATTGCCGGGGTTCATTGGCTGAGCTGGTCACCGACACTCTGCGTCGTGGTGGCAGTATCGACTCTCTCCATGGGGAGGTGTTGGACTCTTTCATACCCCGTCGGCAACGTGAGCATTTGAAACATAACCGGTTCTATCGGGCACAGGCCAACGGGGAGGCGTTGGGGGACTTGTGCAGGATATCCGTAAAAGTGCCCGGATTTTGAGGTTGGGGTTGCCCGAGAAGGAGATCGTTAGAATTATCTTAGAAGGGGTGACGCCCCAAGAGAGATCCCGTTTGGTGTTCGCGGACCGTCCCCGTTGTTTTGCGGACCTCGAACGGCTGTGTGTGGTTTCTAGAACGGTCCAGGGGATTGACGAGTCCCGTGAGCAAGTCGCACATGGTAAGATAAGACCCGAGAGGCATGGGGGGCGAATTGTTCCATCCTCATGCGGTGCTGAAATTAAAATCATAAACTCTTGTAGCGAGAGGCGCCGTCGTTCGCCGAATGTGACTTGTTTTAGGTGTGGTAGGTTGGGCCACATCAGACGATTTTGTACCGGGGTTGGGTCGAGTCCAACGTCCCTCCCCAAGGCGCCCAAGGTCATTCAGAAAAGGGTCAATGAGGGGAAGATATGTCGGAGGTCTTCCCCTACCTGTCGCGGGTCTTCTAAGGTACGCGCCTCCAGGCCAGTTGTAGGTCCCAGTTCTTTGGGCATCAAGGTCCTCCAAACAATCTCTAGGCCCAATTCCGTATGCCCCTTCTTGCTGTTGGAGTTGAAAAAGAGTCAACTCAGAGCACTAGTTGACTCCGGATCAGCAAGATCAATCATTTCATCCAAGGTGTGCGAGGACCTTGAACGACAGGGTGTAATTAAAAGGTCGGAACAGTCTTCCGTGGTGTGCTGGACGGCATCCCAGGAAATTCTGCCCATTTCCCGGGTAGTTTCATTTAAGTTTAAAATCGAGGGATTTTCTTGGGTGTGGAGCTTTCTGGTTTCTCCTGCTCTGGGAGTCGAATGCATTATTGGTGCCGATTTCATCTGCAAAAGTGGTCTCGTTATTGACATCCAAGAGCACCAATGTTATTTTAAATTTAATCGGGGAGTTGTTATCCCTTTCCTTGGATATCAGGGGACCAGGCAAGATATCCAAGAGGTTAAGTGCCCCGACACATCTAGAGACCACCTCTCCCAGTCCCAGCGGTCCGCATTAGATCAGTTGTGTGAGCGTTTCCCCACTGTATTAACTCCGGCCCTTGGGCTCACACATCTCTTGGAGTATAAGATCCGCCTAACGGACTCCAAGATGGTGCGCTCCCACCCTTATAAATTTGCCCCTCCGAAGATGAGCATCTTGAGGGAGAAGGTTCAAGAGTTATTAGATCAAGGGGTGATTGAACCTTCTCAGTCCAGTTATGCCAGTCCAGCGTTCCTAGTGCCCAAGCCTGAGGTAAACATAGGATGGTCATCGACTACCGCAAGCTGAACGCTAACATTGAGGTAGATTCGGTCCCACTTCCTGACCTTCATTCCGCGTTCGATTGGTTCAGTGAGGCGAGGTATTTTACCATCATTGACCTCAATTCTGCATATCACCAGATTCCGTTGACGAAAGAAAGTAGGCCGTACACAGCATTCTGTGTTCCGTGGAACCTCTATCAGTACACTAGGGTTCCCATGGGTCTAGCGGTAGGGGCCCAAACACTCACCCGTTTACTTGACACCGTCTTTCACGATGTCAAGTTCAAGTACGTCTTCAATTATCTTGACGACTTGCTGGTGTACAGCAAGGGGTACGAGGAGCATTTGGGTCATCTCGAAGAGGTGATGTGCAGGTTGAGGGGTGCTGGCCTCACTGTCAATCCCGAAAAGGTGAAGTTTGCCCAGACACAAATTTCTTTCCTGGGCCACCTGATTTCCCATAGAGGTGTCACTGTGGATCCTGAGCGAACACAGGGAATCAGGGACTTTCCCCCACCAAAGGATGCCAAAGGCATCGCGAGATTTGTGGGGATGGTCAATTTCTATCGGCGTTTTATTCCAAACGCGGCGGAGATCGCGGCACCGCTGAATGAACTCCGGAAAAAGGGCGCCAAGTTTGTATGGGGGGAAAAACAACAGAAGGCTTTCGAGACACTGAAGGAAGCCATCATTTCCCCTCCAGTACTGAGAATGGCAGACTTCTCGAAGCCGTTCATACTCCAGACGGATGCGAGTTCGATTGCGCTCGGGGCGGTTCTGTCCCAAGTCGTTGGTGGTGCTAGGCAGGCATCCCGCCTAGCTAGGCGGTTCTGTGGCTTTCATTTCCCGAACGTTGACCCAGCAAGAACAAAAGTCTTCAGTCTATGAGCTAGAGTGTTTAGCTGTTGTATACGCTCTAGATAAGTTCAGGCGTTTTCTGCAACACGCTGAGTTCCTGCTCGAGACCGACAATCAGGCTCTCTCTTGGCTTCTTGCTCATCCCCGGCAACTGGGTAAAATTGGTAGATGGGTGGTCAAGATCTCATCCTTCAAGTTCAAAGTGCAACACATTAGGGGAACTCAAAATGTGGTTGCAGATGCTTGGTCACGCATGTTTTCCCAACCCAGTGAAGTCCAATCTGAGCAACCCTGTTCTGTTCTGCTAGACTTTCCGTTAGCCTTCACTGATGTGTTACCCCATCAGTTGAACGATGAAGAGCTGGGTCCTATCATCCAGAATATAAAGGAGGGTAACGTGCAGGCCCCTTACTTCTTGTCCAAGGGCGTCCTGTGTTGTCGAGAAAGAAAGGGACGTGCCCCTAAGATCGTGCTGCCTAGCAAGTTAGTGCCCATGGTCTTCAGCTATTATCACAATTCCCCAGTAGGAGGCCACAAGGGAATTTCGAAGACCATTTCCAGTATTAGGAAACACTTCATCTGGAAGGGCATGGATAGGGACATCGCAACCAGGGTCAAGAGTTGTCATCTGTGCGGCTTGAGCAAGCCTGCCCGGAACACAAAGTTGGGGTTGTTGTCATCGGACGTGGCGAGCAGACCGATGGACAAGCTATTCATAGACTACGTGGGACCTCTCCCGCTTAGCAAGTCAGGTAATTCTTACCTGCTTGTTTGCGTGGATGCTTTTTCGAAGTTTGCCTGGCTACTGCCCTTACGGCAGGCAACAGCTCGTTTGACCATAAGCGCGCTTCAGAACCACATTTTTCAGTATTTCGGTCTTCCGACCATCATTGTCTCCGACAATGGTCCCCAGTTTATTTCGAGCGAGTTTCGGCGGATGTGTTTCGCCAGCGGAATCAGACATGTAACCACTTCTCCGTATTACCCACAGCCGTCCCATGCGGAGAGATTCAATAGGAATCTCAGGTCCGCACTCATTGCTTATCATGCAGAGCAACAGACAACCTGGGACCAGAATCTGAAGTGGTTACAGCTAGCCTTTAACACGGCACTGCATGACAGTCATAAGGCCGTCCCCTTTGAAATCATGTTTGGATTCTCGCCCGCACTCCCGTTGACTAACTTGTGGAATATTGATGATCTTCTGCCACGGGAGCCAGATAACGGAACTGCGGAGAGATGGAAGGAGGCTCGGAGAAATTTGCTGAGAGCGCACGAGCGCGTCCGTAGTCGGTACAATCAGGGGCGAATTCCAAATCCCTTTAAAGTAGGAGATTTGGTCTACTGCCAGAGCCACCCGATCAGCTCAGCTGCCGATAAAAGAGCCGCTAAATTGTGTTATCGCTGGTCGGGGCCATATCGTATCCTGGGGTTCGCGTCGCCAGTGACGGCTCGGTTGGAAGAGCCGGGTAGTAATCCTAAAGAGATTACTACGCATATTTCAAAATTGAAACTGTGTAGAAGAGGGTAAACGGGGTGACAAGGGGGGGAATGATGGTGGTCTCTGTGTGAGTAGGGATGTTGTCATTTTGAAAGGGTGTGCTCCGGGGGCGTTATCGAGAATGATAGGGTAGCGGGTAGATGTTCACCACAGTCCCAGTGGTGTTCGTCTACTTCAGGGATGCGCCCCTTCCTGCGCGAGCCTTGGTTTCCTCCAATTGTCCTTATGTCCGGAGGGAGCCATGTCCTTACCTTTAGTCCCAGCTTATGACCTTTCAATGATCCTTGACCTTCCACCTTCCTATTTTCCTAACCTTCCCCTTTGAAAAACAAAAACAAAAAAAAACAAAAAATTAGAAAAGCAAAAAACAAAAAAAAAATGGAGTTGGAGAGAGGATAGACAGCAGCGAGGGGCTCAGGGGCGGTTGTGCGCTCTGGGGCCCTCGCTGTTGTTCACAAGCCCTTGGAGCACACATGTTAAACTTCTTTGTATGTGGGATGGGTGTCATAGTCACAGTTGGCATGGCTTTCCGTCCGGTCCAGAGTGGAGACCATTGCATCATAGAGGCTATCATTTCCCTTTCCCCTCGCCCGTGCCGTGACAGTATTGTTTGGAATGGGGGGGCGTATTAGAGACCCCCCCGTAGGTATATAGGGCAGATGGCCCTGTTAAGGTGGCATTCGTGTTCTGGCTTGAGTGGACAAGCCTCAGGAGGTCGGAACTCAGGGAGCTCCCGAACTTTTCTTTCGTCTGTCTTCTCTGTCCCTCTTTGCTGTGGGCTGGCCCTGATCAGGTCAGCGTGCAGCACCCGCACACTTACACACTACAGGTCTTCTTTCGTCTCTTTCCTTTTCCCTTCTGAGCCTCTGTTCTCCTGAGAGCAAGAGCTGCTGGCCCACCACAACCACGAAGTCCACTAGCTTGTTTTGGAAAGGGGGTACACTGCAGGGTACTCTCCCGAGTTTAAGAGTGGGGCAACCGGGTTGCCCTTTCGGGGTGGGGGTGTGCCGGTGTTTGCCTAACCCGGCTGTCGAAGGTTTTAGAAAATTAATTTTAAAATAACGCGAACGCAAGGGTCAGTTAAAGCGACGAGATTTGTACGGCTCCGTTAAAACTGCGCGCGCACTCTGTGGGGAGGTTTGGCTGTTTGTTAGATCGTAGCTGCTTAATTCAGTCACAGACCGGCACTCAGAGAAGCAACAGACGCCTGAATCCGAACAGATTGTACTACCTACTCTGATGGCAGGCTAAATTTACGAGACTTCCTGGTAAGTGATCATAGCATCTTATTATATGCGTCAAAAATAATTAAATTTAATTAATGAAATGTGTGCAGCCATATGATAAAGACGAATGCATGGGGTGCGACCCGGCAGTATGTATATTAAATGATTATTTAATGTTCAGTTTATAAAGCTCATATTCTTTATGATTATTGTATTGTAAGAGTCACGGTAATCGCTTCATAGAATGTTATATAAATTATAAGCTAAAGTCAGTGCGTAGGCATGGAGTGGAATTGTGCTCGTGCATGCAACAGATTGCACGCGTGTTCTCTTTAATTAATTATGGCAGTAAAATAACTTGTGAGACCACCCTTAGAGGAAACATTATTATTTCAGTTGTGTGCAACTGTGAGTGCCTTGAAGGTGATGATCATTTTTGGGAAAATTGCAATAATTGTGCCACCACGTGGCAATCTAACCTGTTGAATTCTGTCGGCGCGTGTTAAGAGCTTGTGCAAGTGACTCTTACGCTACGCCTTTTAATAATATCTTTTTATTTAATGAGCTAATCATCTCCTGGTAGACTTTATTACTCTTCTGGCAATTTTCAAAGACATAATAATAACCGAAACTTTGTGCATTTATCTTGAGTTGGTTGAAGGCCCGTTCTGAGGTTATTTACCTGGGAACTTGGGTGGACATTTTTTATGAAAAGCATTTCTAATTTTTATGAATTCCCAGGGTTCTCGCCTAAAGCCGGAGATGCTGGTCTTGCTGATAGAACTCCATCTTCATCAGCCATGAACCATCATACACACACCTGTTCGGAGGAGGGAGTCTGGTGAACACACTCAAGATGAAGCACGTGCTCATAATTAAGGTGATATGAACTCTTTTATTTTTCGTTGGCCGGGCCTGCCGTGCTCCTGATTCACAGTTTAAATTTCTTTTGAAACCATGTGCCCACGTGGCTAGACAGTCTGCTATAGGGTGTGTCAGCTGAACATTCATTCTGAACATCATGTGACTTTAATAATTTAACTTCCTAACACTAAGTACTATGTTTGTAATTGTGTGCTGCACTGGGGGAGCGTGCTAGAGATTTTTTTACATTTAAATATTTTCACATATAGCCAATAGTCATTACTATGCTTACTACAAAATTTATGTCACATGTTAGGGGTTCTGTTCCGGCTGAACGGGGTTTATATTTTAATTTCATTTTGGTTTAACATGTAAGGGCTGGGGGGGGGTTTCGTTTTCTTTTTTTGGTTGTTTTCGGGGGATAAAAGGGGACATAGTTTTTGCCAGGCACATGTTCATGCAGTTTAAGGCAGGTTTGATTCCTGTCACACATGGTTAAGTACAGGCTGGCACGCTCCCACATCTGCTAGAATACAACAGTCAGTTATTATAAACTCCTTTATATACAGCCATCCGGCTTTAACAGAAAGACTTTCATATTTTTCTGGGCATATACTGATTAATTTTTCACTTTGTAAAAGCATATACTGATTAATTTTTTCACTTGTAAAAGCATATACTGATTTTTTTTTTCCTTTGTAAAAGCATATACTGATACATGAATCCATCTGAATTTGTAAAACAAATTAACATTTTATAAACGCATAACAATTGCTTAAAATCAGGTGATGAAGGTTTTTTATTTTTTTTATTTTATGCTGTCGAAGAAACTTAAAGATTTCATATGCTTGTAGTGGGCCAATTATCCGATGCTATCTATACATATGGGCAGACCGGTCTCTTTATGCTTTGAGAGTGATTATCATCCTTTCGAGGGTTTTTCTTAATTATTTAAATTAATGGAAATTGATGAATGATGGTGACTGAAAGTCGAACATTTATGATTGCCGGTTTTGGGGCTTTGTAGAAACACTGCCTGTTGAGCATGGGTATTCCAAGGGTACTAGGGGTCTGTAGTATGTGTATGTAATTGTGAGTGTATGTGTCTTTATGTTTCTGTACGTGTTGTCAATGTAAAGTGTTAGTCACAAAAAGGGGGGAAAATTATGTAATTACGGAATGTTGTCTTATATATATATATATATATATATAAACGTATCTTCCCATCAGTTCACCATCATATTACAGGAGGCATCAATTCTTGAATTTTTTCGACCCCACTATATAAAAAGTACTAATTATCAGAGGCATTTTATTTTACCACCATCAGATTCAGTGATAAAAACCGCATAAGAAAAGTACCACATTTTTTGTTTATACATTCATAACAATAACCTCCAATTCTAACACAACAGTTTTCTTCAGTTATACACATCAATTGCGCAACAGAAGATTCTAAACCTTTAACAGGTCGCTCCAATTGTTACTCTGTATTCAGGTGTAAGAATTGACGAGTCAATGATGTAGAATTGGGCTGTATAATTATTTTATACACTTTGGTCCCCCCACCACTGACTTATTCGTTCATTATTTTCAAGGACTTTCTCAGAAGCCACCTGCAGTAAACATCCTGTGTTTTGGCTATCGTACTATAAACGGTATTTCTTATCACACGAAGTCTGTCTTTCTCTCTCATTCACTCTCTGTGCCTAAATGTAAACCAGAAAGTATCAACAGCTTCATAAGTAACACGTTATACGACACATTACATGCAGAATCTTATACAACCTCAGTTAAGTTTAACTATTCCAGTGTAACAGTGTCGTAGTTAACATTAATTCGCCATATTCCCAACAGATCCCAGTTCCATTGAATTTTTGCAAAATAAGCACATTCGTTATCACAATTAGCAGTGCGATCGCGGTCATTCAACGATGTTATATACACACGAGAATAATTCTGACAGATGGATGGCAGTGTACGAAATAAGATTGTCGCACGCAAATTGCATTGCGCAAGGGCACTTGGTCACTAAAATCGAAATTACTGTTTGATACAGTTAGTACTATAGTTTTTACCTACACTTATGTGCAGGGCCCGGGCTTACGTTAATGGTGCCCTGGGCAAGACGCCCCCCATCCACCCGTTGCGTGCTCAGAGCGCCCGTGCTCTGAGCGCCAACGATGAAATCGTGCTCTGAGCGCCGATACTGATAAACCCGTGTTCTGTGCGCAGACCTTATCTATGCATCATTAGACACCTGGCTGCATATCTGTATATCCGCTGTTCGCCAACTTCGTTGTCAACACTAGCGGTCCAATGAAAATTTGTGCAAGTCATTATTAAAACCATTATCACAGCACTAGTAAGGCCCCAGAACAAAATACATTTATTATTAAGATAGTTAATTCCAATATTGGACAATTATTCATATTATCAGAAAAATTACGAAAACCCAACTATTCTACCATTTTATTAGTAACATAACTGTAGAGCAGACAATCAAAAAATAAATACTAAACGTTTTGGACTACTGCGTTAGTTTTTTAGTTAAATTTGCAACCATAATACCTAAATGACAAATAATTTAGTCATACTACAGTGTCACAACGATTGTCAAACTACAACTAAGGAAAGGTGCATGTAACAAGCTCATTTACGAATCATATGGTCAGCAAATTTAAGGTACGCGGCTATCTAAGCCGTATAGACGACCATACTAGAAAGTTTTGCGCTCTTATCAACCCGCTTCCATTGTACATCCCGTGTTTACGCATATATACAGCTCAGGTCTCTGTCTCATAATCGTATTCTCCTTTATTATTTAGAGTTATGTTTAACCAAATTCTCAAATGTTTTCGTCCCAACCAAATTATAAATTCTGAGAATAAAGAGGATTATTCACCAAAGATGTATGTGCAGAGGCACTATTACAGGCATAATACAAAATTTCTAAGTGAAATTTGCAGACTTCTGAAAAAGGTAAAGGAATAAGATAATAATATTTATCAGTTCCCTTTAAACAGCAGTAAACCTGAAGTATTCAACTACTTTTAAGACTTCCGTGGAAATAAGTTATTTTATTTCTCTTTGACTGGCGCGCGCGCGCGCACACACACACACACACACACACACACAAACTCATGTGTATATGAGTATAGAGTCGGTTCTAGTATGTGTAGATGCGTGAAGCAGATGTATTCGTATAGGCCCACCTGACTGCTAAAACGTAAAGAACTCTACATGAATATTATCTGTACCTACGATATGTGGAATATGCGTAATTGTGATTTGAGTGTGTTGAAGGGGGGGGGAATCTTTATGTGTTTTGGTAGGGGGGAGAGAGAGGAGAGAGAGATAGAGAGAGAGAGAGAGAGAGTGATAGGGAGGAAGAGTATGAATGGCGACGTCTGCATAATTTAACAGTAGACTATATTACTCTGTATAGACGATGTACTCGATAAATATTATTTACAACAATATAAATAATAAATTATAACCATTGTCACATGATTGATTTGTTTACCATAATTTTCTGTTTTAATATCAGTAGTTCTGTTATTTTGTACATAATTTCTAATTTATGGATAAGTGTGTTCAGTGCTAGTAGTAATAATATACGTTATTGAACATCTTACAATCTGCATTCAGCTGTAACATATTTTTAGATATGTATTGCTGTTTGCACCAATTCCAATAAACATTCAATGATTACTGGATCTATAATTATTTACAAACGTAATTAAGGGATTATTATATTATCAATAATTAAAATTGTAGTACTATATTAATTAGGTTTTTGGAATATTGTAATTATGTCTATCTATTTAAGTAAAATAATGTCTAAGAAGTGTTATTATTTTGCCGATGTAAAACAAAATTGTCTTAGCCCTCCCCCCCCCCCCCCCCACACACAGGTATAAACTCTCTGCGTAAACGTAAAATATGAAAGACGCGGATTGACAACTGCAATGAGTTTAAAACTAATCGAATATGTGTCATTATTACTCATACCTACTTTGAAACTAACTGATACTAGACAATATTATGACTGTCTACAACTGTAAGGTGCCTACAATACACACTCTATTTATAAACACAAACCAGAAGACATTTGTACAGCGTCCTTTTGACCTGTAAAGATAATTAAAAGAACATATGTTTAGAAGGCAGTAGGGTGTTCTGGTTGGTAGTTATGTTATGTGTTTGATTTTTCTCTGTTGTCCGTACACAGGTTCTAATGATGACAATAAAATTGTCGAAACGTCGATACAAACAATGTAAAATTTGTGTAATATTTATTGACCGATTCTCACTTTCCATCGTTAAAATTTATTGACCGACGGTCACCACTAAAATTAAGAATGTTATTATTATTTTTATTTAGTATTTTTAATATTATTTAATAATTATAAATCACACTTAACTACAGAGATCTGTGTGTGTGTGTGTTTTGTGTTTGTACCTGTCAATGAGAAATAAAATAACTTACATCTGCCGAAGTTGAGTATTTCACGTCTATTTCTGTTTAACGGTAAAGGGTGAATATTGCCTTACACATTTTTCAGAAGCCTGCAACTTTCATTTTGAAAATTTTTATTATGCATGTATTGGTGCCTTTGGACATCGATCATTAGCGAATAATCCTACTTATTATTTCAGGATTTCTCATTTGGTTGGGACGAACAAATCTGAGGAGACAATAAAAGAAAGTGAAAAAATACAATTGTAATTAAGAAATTGAAAATACAATTATGAGACAGAGCTGAGCTTTATATATGCGTAAACACAGGATGTGCAATGTAAGCGGATTGATAAGGAAGGCAAAACTCACTTGTATGGTTATCTACCCGCATACCTTAAATCCGCTGACCATACGATTCGTAGATGAGCTTGTAATTCGCACCTTTCCTTAGTTGTGGTTTAACAATCGTTGTGACACAGTAGTATTAAAGTCGTGAATTTTGATCTAGATGGAGTCTATTTTTTCACGAGGAATATCAGTACCATTACCGGGTTCAAATGAGTATATTACATTCTGAGCGTATCAAGGGTACATGAAAACAAAAAATTAATTTTAAAAGCACCAAGGGCCAAAAATAGAACTCAAAGTTTAAAAAATTATAAAAGTTTATTTGTGGTTAAAGTTATGAGGAATTTTAGTTAAAATACAAAATCTGTATCTGTAGTCTGTATTTTCAATGTGTAGTAATTTGACAGAATTAGCATGTCTCAACACTCGTTTTGAATCGCTTTCAAAACGATTTGTGAACTAAGTCTCAAAAACCTCATATTTTGTTATCAATTACAAGTATCTGTGAATAACGTTAGAGGTAGACCTACAGATATCTATAGAAACATACATAAACTGAAAATATATGACTAAATTATTTATCATTGAGGTATTGTTGTTAAAAATTTAACTAAAAATCTAATACAGAAGTTCGGAAATTTTATTATTTATCTTATAATTGTCTGATTTAAATTGTTATGTTACTAATAAAATAGTAGCGTAGTTGCGTTTTCATAATTTTTCTGATAATATAAGAAACTTTCTAATATTTAAATTTAACTAACTTAATAATAAACGTATTTCGTTCAAAACAGTTAGATAGTTCTGCAGCTCCGGGAGTTTACTAGTTGTATAATAATTCGTTTTACCAATGAATTGTACATAGGACCGCTAATGTTGACTACGGAGTTGAAGAAGAACGGACAGACAGATAGGCAACCACGTGTTACCGCGTCTAATTATGGACAGATAACCTCGGCGCACAGAACACGGGCTTATCAGTATCGGCGCTCAGAGCACGATTTTAGCGTTGGCGCTCAGAGCACGGGCGCTCTGAGCACATAGCCCATCCACCACCACCCACACCAGATTTTAAGGAGAAAATAAAATCATCCAATTTTAATGACTAAAAATGTTTTATTTAATTCTATTAAATACATATTATTTCAATACCCCAAAACAACTGTCATATAGGCCTACCTTCAAAATATTTAAGAAATACAAAACTTTTAAATTAGGTTACAGATTTTTTCCTAGCATTCAGTTTAGCAAATCTATTTCATTTAATTAATTATGTAAAATTACAATAGTTGAAAAAAACACAAAATACTAGTAACACATCTTCAAGATTTTTTAGAAGCAAAAAAATGTTAAATGATTGTTTTTTTCCTAGCTTTCAGCTTAGCAAATCTATTAATGATTTCTGTAAAATTTGTTTTCAAGGTGATGTCTCTCTCACAGCACATTAAAACTAGAGTTGAGCTTTCTGTCTGAAAGGGTAGACCTTTTCGATTTCTTCACTCTTGTCAGTACAGAAAATCCTCTTTCAGCAGTAGAGTTCGTGATTGGTAAGGTGAGGAAGATCCTTAAGGCTATTTCCAAGTTAGGAAATGTGATACCCAAGTTGTTCTGTTTAATGCGTGTAAACATACACATTTGTGATATCCGTTGTATCTGTTCCAAATCAATATAAGCTTCAAAGTGGCAACATTCATTTGGGAAATCTACATTAATGTCATCATCATAAAACTGAGTAAACTTTGTAGCTGCTTTTATTATCGCTTCATTTGAAGTTTCTGATAACAGAAGTGTCAATGTTTCGAATCGATCCACCAAAGCATCATACGATTCTCTCTTCCTTGCTAAGTTTACTAGTAGGGAATCAATTATTGTATTGTACACGTTAACCCTAAATGCAGTCCTTTCATCAAGATCGCTTTCAACCCCACGGGTTTCATCTGCAAATATTTTCCGTCTTCTATTCCTGTTATAGGTGGGTGTTTTGCAATCTAAAATGTCTATAGCAGTTTTTTCATACGTATTAAACTCTTCCCTTTTATCTTTTATAAAAGTTTCCAAGGTTCGTAGCTGTTTGGAACCTGCTAAAAGATCAAGCGTGTGTTTTTGCAAGTTATTGTTACATTTATCAACACGTTCAAAAATATCATTCTAAAAAAGTGATAAGAAAATGATTTGGAAATTTTGGAATTTTAATGCAATGCCTTGAGCTTCCAACCTCACAGCAGGTTTAACACCTGGGTCTTCAGATATTTCTTGAAGGCAACTTTGTATTTCTTTATAGCCTTTCACTAGAGCTTTTACTACTTCCGCCCTTGCAGACCAACGGCTATCGACAAAGATTTGACCACGGGAGTTTTGTTTTTCTCAAGATGCGTTTTCAAAAGCTCCCATCTGTATGTATATGCCGAGAGAAATTGTAAAGTTCTTGTACAAAAGGAAAAATATTAATACTTCTGTACAACACTTGGCAGCTGTAGAACCTACAAGGTTAAGCGAGTGTGCAGCACATGGCACATAGTCTGCAAATTTATTGTGCCTCTTAATCCTGACTTGAAGTCCTTCGTAGGGGCCTGACATATTAGATGCGTTGTTGTAGCTTTGCCCCCATGCAGTTTTTAATTTCTAAGCCCAATTCTGTCAGACATTTCAATAAAGCTTCTTCTAGATGAATGACTAACACGTGGTAGGAGCTTAAATAAACGTTCTTTAGGTTCTGCTTCCATCAAAGATACGTATCGAAGCATTACTGCTAATTCATCCGTGTGAGAGCAGTCTGGAGTCGAATCGACAATGAGAGAGTAGTACTTGGCATCCTTTACTTCTTGTGAAATTGTTTCTAGAACACAACTTGCCATAATGTGAATAAATTCGTCACGGGAATGGGCTGATAAGTAAGACACATGACCTGAACCTTTATTAGCATATTTTGAAAGATGCTGTGAAAGGAAAGGATCATATTCACTAATCAATTCCAAACATCCCAGATAAAGGCCATTTGAGGTAGACTCAATACGTTCATTGTCTCCCTGAAAAGGAAAGCCTCGTGATGAAAGAAATCTTACAACAGAAACTATTCTTGATAACACATTTTGCCAGTATGTTACTTCTTCTACACACTGATTTGATAGAAAAGTTTTTATTTTGATGGATTTTTTCGCCTTGCTATGTAAGTAAGAATATTATATCTGTGATTAGGCGACTGCTCGTATTGTTAGATCAACTCGCTGCGATGTTTCCAATCGTTAAACCCAGGAGAAAATTAATTGTGTTTTGTTAATATTTTGTTGAAATAAGCAACAAGAAACACAATATAGCTTGCCTGTAGACTGGGAGTACAGCAGCCACTTTCTTACGAAGGTTTCCCCGTTTAGGAGCGTGCCTTTAAACAAATTAGTTGATAAAGTGCGCTTTACTTCATTTTTGTAAATGCGCTCAGACCCTCAAAAATCCGTATTGAAGTCTTGTTCGGGAGGATTTTCTAAAATATGCTCAACAACAACAACAACAACAACAGATAAATCCACTTTCCAAGTAGCAGGATCTTGTAGAATAAATGTTTTAGGTAGTTGGCCTAGCGTTTGGGAGCTGCTTTTAGATAAACCTGGCTGTTGTTCATTCAAGATATCAGTTACTGATCTAATAGGCTCGATATTAACATCTGCATCTGCGGTATTATTCAACAAAGGTGTAATTGATTTATCTGAGCCTACAGCATCATGGTCGCTTAGGTCTTCCTCGTCGTAACTTGAATGATCGGTTAGGTCTACTTGTTTTTTATTGGTGGATGATGGATGGTTCATCTTCATCTAAAAAGTCAGTGTCTGTGGCTGTACTTGTACTCGGCTGAGTTGTAGGGGTGAAAAATAACCCAATTTTGGGAACCTTTTTTAAAAAATGTGCCTCCTCGTTTAGTCTTTTGAAAACACGTTTCCTGTTCTCAGCACCATTTAGTTTTTTTTCATTTCGTGTTTTATCGAGACCAAAATATCTCAGCACCAACTATTAAACACTAAAATACAAACACAAAACACAACACAAACGAAGTTTGGTAGAGTTTACACTGTAGTACTGGTGTTAATAACACAAGTCATTAACAAAGAAAACTGTCAAAACTGCTAATAGCAATATAGTGTGTCGTGTATGAACGGATTTTAATTTTTACTGGCAAATAAAAAAAATACGACTATACGGTACGTAAACAAAAACATAGACAAATACTAAGTAAAATCCAGTTCATCGAACACGATCACATCGGTTGGTATCAGGGCCGGCCCCAGCGCTTCTGCCGCCCTGTGCAGTATTTATGAGTGCCGTCCCCTCTCTATTTTAATTCTGAACACATTCACGCACACTAGACCTACTCTAAAGATACGGGGATTGCCTTCAAATGACGACTAGGAATGTTTGCATTGTTGTGTTTATCAAATAACTAGAACTTTTCCGCATTTGCGGAAGCGGCGAAAGCATGCGGCTATATAGCTTTATCTGAAATGGAAGGTGATTTCCTTTGTCTCCAACGCCAGACGTATCAGCCTAGACGAAAAGATAAATTCGTCAGTGTGATTTATAAAGATTACACTAGGGAAACAACAAACTATAATGGAGATAAACGTTTGACAGTTTTTATCTGTGATGAAATAACTGATGAAATACTAAGAGAACACATTTTTTTGCACAACGAAGTGAACGCGATAACATTGAAAGCGTATAGTGACAGGAAACATGAAAGAGGAAACGACTATATTAATTTTTTTTTTTTTTACCGCAGTGTAAACAAGTTTGTTGTCAGTAAAAGAGTTGCAATTTACTGATATTGAGTAACGATATCAGGCGACATCCGCCGCTGATCGTTTATCAAAAGGCTATACGTCAAACATATAAGCAAAAGGCTATAAAGCAAACATCACACACACACACACAGAGAAAACTATGCGTAACATAATATTATTCATTACATATTCCTTGGCGCGTGCCGGCGTGCATTCGAACGTTTTTTCCTTCATTCCTAGAATTTTAACAATAACACTCAACTGTCTACTGTGTTAGTCTTAACGCGTATTGTTCGTTCATTGGCGCCCCCTTGGAACAGGCGCCCTGGGCATTTGCCCAGTCAGCCCATTTAAAGCCCGGGATCTGCTTGTGTGGTGAGTATACAACCACAAAGTTTTGCGCTGACAAGGTCGTTGTCTCCCCGTACTGCTACAAAACTGAAAGCGTTATTACGCGTTAAATCTGTGCTCAATAATCCCGTAGTAGTACGGAACGGTCAGTCACGGTCCGGATTTTTTTGATCCTGTGTGGGGTACATACGCAATGGATCAAGTCATTATAGACTGCCGTTAAACCTCGCAACAGGCGTGAATGCGGAAAACTAACCAAACTCAGCTTTATTCATACCTCTTTTATATAACATATAGAGATATCGCTACAAAGATAATAATTATTTATTTTCCAAAAAACGTGGACAGAGTCGTGCATACTAACCGCCTAAATAGTTATTAAATGTGTATTAAAACAGTGTTAGGTTTTAGTATAAATGGTTAGCTTTATACATACTAATTTTGTGCTGTGTATAATCTACAGATGTTAATTGAACTGAAGCTAACTCACTTAAAATACGTTGCAAGAACTCCCTTATCCGGGTCAATTGGGGCCAATGTGGATGATATAAAATACTGATATGAGAATTACAAAAATAAGGAAGGCCCAAAGAAATGAGAAAGCACTATGCTGTACATTATTTGCACACATCACAAAAAAAAGATACACTCAAAATGAATTTTAAAATACCTGTATGTATCATCAGTGGCATAGCTAGGCTTTATGGCGCCCGGGGCAAGGAGATAGTCGGCCGCCTCTCCTTTACAATTAAAAGGGGACAAAATAGCAAAAATGACCGCCAATCCAGTGAACAAAGTACAGTACTTAATAAATAAATACAAATGTGTAGATTTTTGTAAGAAAACACGTCCAGCAAACGTCTTAAGAATATTTGTTAAGTCAAAATTAAGAAATTACATATTATAATATTACTGGTAGATAGTTTGTATACATTTATTAGTAACAAATGTAGACTATAAAATGTAGTAAAATAAAAAATTTTTAACATAAAAATGTTCTAATAAACGTGCAAATTCATTGTAAGTCTAAAGCGCATCGTCAAAACAATATCCCAAAGCAACATAAAGTTAAACAAAAAACTACACTAAAAATAATAAACTTAATAAATTACAATTACATGTAGCCATAATTAATGCGGCCTACATAGACTTATACCAAGCAACATCGGCGCTCACATTACAGGCCTACTTAGTACTTAAATAAACTATTATAACGCGATCGAACACATTTGTTATAAATTATAAAGTACTCAAGTAAATATTATAAAAAGTAATATACTGTAGTAGTTATCAAAAAGAAACTTATGTGAACTGTACAAACGTTACATATTCTGTCGCATTATATATAGGATGCGATGTTCTGGACGCGCGTTTAATTGATGTTCTGTACAAATTATGTCGTGTGACTTCTAAACTAAATGAAGTATGGTAAAAAATGTATACAGCTCCTCTCTGTCTGTGTACCTCTGTCTCACTTTCTTGCTCACACACACTCTCTCTCTCTCTCTCTCTCTCTCTCTCTTTCTCTTTCACCACTCTCACTAACTCTCTCTCTCTCTCTCCCTCTCTCTCTCTCTCTCTCTCTCTCTCTCTCTCACTCTCTCTCTCTCTCCTTATTCGTTCTATTTCTTTCCCTTATTTTTATTAAAGAATGAGCCAAGGAGGTTATGTACATTTACACCTGCTGGACACCTCTAAGGGTGCCTCTGTAAGAAACAATAAAATTTCTCAAGTGTTTATGAAATATGAAGGACACTGGAACACGGTAAACGCATAGTAATGTTTATTTGGCTGAGACAAGATAAACGCGAAACGTGATTACATTTCTGGCGGGAATGAATCTTTCCTACGGACTGAGGCGGGAACGGATAGTGCATTTGCAAACTGGCGTCTACGTCACACACGTCCGTCTTTTCTACAAACATTGTGCACAGTTTAATCTGAGTTGTGGTATCGCGAACTCAGAAATGGTTAATACACGTCAGCGCTCACTGCTAGATTGTGTCTAAAGTCTGATATACAGTAAATAGTTCCAAGAGTTGTCATTTCAAGAACATCAAGATGCTGAAAAGGAACAGCACATTTACTGATGCTTTAAAGCAAGATTATCCATTTTTGAAAAAAGTGCTTGGTTATGAGGACAGAGTAAAGTGTGAATATTGTTTGTCTGAATTTTCAGTTTCTCACGGCGGGCGTTCAGACATAAAAGAACATTTGAAAAGTACAAAGGATAAAGCTAGTTTAACTGCAATTGCTGTTTCCTCAACAATTTCGTCATTTTTTAAAAGTGCCGATCCCGTCGACAAAGATCTTTTAATTGCTTCTAAGGAAGCTACTTTTGCTTTCCACACTGCTGCTCACGATTTAAGTTTCAAAACTGCAGATTGTTCTTCAAAATTAATATCTAAGTTCTTTGAACCTAAGTTTGGTCTCGCCCGAACGAAATGTGAGGCTATCATTATAAACATGATTGCACCAATGGCAGTTAAAGAACTCAACGACGATTTGAGTACATCAAATTTTGTGACACTAACAATCGATGTTTCTAACAGAAAAGCAATTAAGATTGTCCCCTGTATTGTGCGGTACTTTGTGCCAGAACAAGGAGTGAAAGTTAAGCTTCTAGAATTTCAGTCAGTTCCTGGTGAAACTTCCGAGATACTGGCAAACTATTTAGAGTCAGTTATAAAGAAAAATAACTTAGTACAGAAAGTCGTTGGATTTTGTGGTGATAATTGCAACACAAATTTTGGAGGCGTAAAACGCAAAGGAGTAAATAATGTTTATGTTCGACTGAAGAAAGAATTGGCAAGAAATATTGTGGGTATTGGTTGTGGTGCTCATATAGTCCACAACTGCCTGCAAACGGCAGTAGATGTGCTACCTATTGAAGTAGAAGCTCTTGTAGTAAAAATATACAAATATTTCTACATTTATACTGTGCGAGTGACTGAATTAAAAGAGTTCTGCGACTTTGTACATTGAGTACAAAAACGTTCTACAACATGGTACCACCCGGTTCCTTTCCCTGCTTCCAGCTATTGAGAGATACTTCTCATGTATGAAGGACTTAAGTCTTACTTTTTATCCCAAGAACAGTGCCCGAAAATGATAAAAGAGTTCTTTGAGAGTGACAGTGGAGAAATGTATTTGTGGTTTGTTCGTGGATAGCTTACCTTGTTTAACAAAAAAATCTTGGCTATGGAGAAAACTGCAGCTAGTGCAACCGATATTGTGATTGAACTGGAAAATCTGAAACACAATCTTCAAGAAAGGGGCGACAATAAATTTGTACAACAAGAAGCTAAGAAACTATTTAAGAAACTTGAGGATGAGGATTGTGGTATCAATTCTATTAATATAATAAGAGAGTTTACAGATTTTTATGACCGATGTTTCTCCTATATTGAGCTGTGGGAAAATAGTTTTGGTGGAGGAGAATCATTTACGTGGATAAACAACAATGCCATTACATGGCCCGAAATTGAGATAACTGGTGAAAAAATCAACGAAACACTTGGAAAACCAGCCATAATAATGGATGAACTGTTTGATGAAGTGGTGGTTGCCAAAGCATTTTGGTCTTCAAACTGTGACAACTGGAAAACCAATAACTTGAACTGTCAAGATAAATGGGTTCAACTGTTCCGGCGGCATTTCAAGAATCGAAATATTTCTGTGGAAAATCTCAGCCGCGTTGTCGAGTACATTTTCTGCCTGCCAGGCTCTTCTGCTCCTGTTGAAAGGGCATTTTCAATTATGAATAATATATGGTCTGAAGAAAGAGGTAAAATGGCGGAATCCACAGTGAAAGGTCTAATGATTTTTAAATTAAACATTGAACTCAGCTGTGGTGAATTTTATGACAAAATTAAGAATGACAAACCGCTTCTAAAAAAGGTCCACACCAGTAATAACAAATATGAATGGTTTTAACCAGCTGATAACTAGGTTTTTGCAGTAAGAACGTAAGGTAGTTTTGTTCCTCATATAATAAAATAAGTATCTACTTTGTAATTGTAATTCTATGTGATTGTGAACGCGTGAACGCACTTTTAGTATTCTGTAATATGTACCCAAGTTGGCCTAATTGTGTAATTAAGGCGTACAAAACCTAAAGTTACGTAATAATTAAGACTTGATATTTTCAAAATTGCATGACAAATTATGTTACAAGTGTCCCGGTTTGAGAAGAAAAAATTATGGTAGCCTATAGTATAAATAATGTGACTCAACATGTATGCAATTCGTAAGGTGCGTCAGTGACGATCATTAACTGGATATGTTGTAACTATAACATACGCGAATATGCCATACTTTAGCTCTCATCAGATATTCTGTGCCTTCATTCAAAATAAATGCATGATCAATCACATACAATCGTTCGCTTAGCTGTGCTTGAAGATGGATATTATAATGTGTATTAGGGCAGGGGATGAGAATGCGATCCATGGACCTGCAATAAAACGCACAACACTGATGAAATCATGGTTTGATTTTAATCAATGCGATCCCTGTGCTTGTCAATTCCTGTATAGTGGCATTTCAGGACTTTACAGATTCACTGACAATAAGTGGATTCCAGGAAATAGAGATGGTTGCAAAATGATAGGGAGAATGTACGCTGTCGCACCAAACGATCATAACAGATTTTATATACGTATGTTACTACTTCATATTAAAGGAGGAACATCATTCGCATGTCCACGCATCTACAGCAGTACATACGCAACTTATAGCCATACAAAGGAGCGGCTTTTGCATGTGGGTTACTTGAAATTGACACAGATTGGCACAAATGTTGGGAGGAAATGCAGAGCACATACTGTACATGTCGTGTCAACTTCGAGAGTTGTTCTCAGTAATGTGCTGCTTCTACAAACCAACATCACTGTTTCAAGTGTAAACGATTATCAAAACACTAATGTAGACGATACGCAGGCCCTTGAAGGAAATGCAGCATTGCAGGATATAGATTACATTCTAAGAATTAATGGTTTGGAGTGCAGGAGCATCGGCCTGCCAATACCAAATAATCCAATGCTTATTAACCCTGTATGCAATGTGAATGAAGAGGCCAGTCATGGTGCTAATATACATAGCAAATTAAATGAAAAACATAAAATTAGTTGTAAATAAAATTATGTGGGCCATAGCAGGCGAGACAATTGAGAAGCTGTTTTTCTTAGAAGCCGCAGCAGAATGTAGCATGTCCTACGTATTCGCAAATATTCTGAATATTGTTAGGGAACAGGCTCATTTAGCATTAGCAACAAAATGGACATGCAAATCTGCGCAATTCTTGGCTGCATGCAGGAGTTATACTCCATTAGTTATTTGGTCTTCTTGTTCCAGTGTTGCCTTCTTCAGTTTCCTCCGTTAAGGCTATGTCAGGAAAAGCTACATTTCCACACGAAGAGTCAGTTATTCTAATTGATGAGATGTCAACGATCTCTGCAGTAGCAGTATGGATCATTTACTTCGAAACATAATGAAGTGTATAGTTCGGTGTATACTTCGAGACATCCATTATAAAGTAAAGTTCAGACTGATGGAAAAGTGATACTTTTAGTGGAGACTTCAGACAGATCTTAAAGTTAGTCCAAAAGGCGGGACAAACAAACAAAACTTTGACCTTTATAACCATACTCTATTTGACATAAAATATATGTGCCAGTGCTAATGAACTACAATTTGTGGAGTGGAAACTTCGATTGGGGAACAGAACTTTTCCTGTGATGGAAACGCAGCATGATGGAAATATTTTTAATATTCCCAGCAAATTTATATGCAAGAAGTATTCAGTTGCTAACCATATATTTGGCAAAATTAATTGGATGGAAATAATGCAAATAATTTCAAATAATAAGTTTATAAATAAAATAAAATATAGTATTTTTAGAAACTCAAACCCGATTTATTGAGTGTCCGTTAAACGACAACTGCAACCTGATCAAGCAGAGCTGTGCTGTGTTTACATTCAGGGGATTTTGACAGAGTAGGCCTACTGCAGTGTAGACTCGATCTATGCCAAGATGGTGATACGGCATATACAAAGAACGTCGTATACACAGAAATACTTTTAAAGAACGACGCAACCACCTAGGCTACTTTTATCACCGACGACTAACAGCGCAACTGGTGGGAATAAAGTTTGTTTCTGAGTTCATTGAAATATTAAATAAAAGGAATTCTTAATAAATTTGTGTCTCATTTCATTGAAATAACTTTTAACATTCTCAATAAATTGGCGTTATTGCTCCACCAAACCACCAGTTAGTTACAAAAATTTACGCTCTTCATCTGAAAATCGCATATAACTTAAAGAATATAAACTAAAGTGTACATTTCCGGCAAGCTACTGTCGTTGTACCACTGAGTTTTCAATCATGAGAATATTTTTCTGTATTAGCGTTGTAATAATTAAACAACGGGGACAAAAACACAATTGTTATTATATTATTCAAAAACTGTACAGACTTCATTATACGCAAAACTATCTAAAAAATATAGTTGTCATTGACACTCTAACTACATAATAATTTTAAATAATTGCACCCTTTCCACTAAAATACGCTCTTCGTTTGTACTTTACAATATAAGCTTTTGTTATATTTAATGCAAGATTAAATAATAAATAAAAATATGCAAAACACAATGCGCTTATTAATCAGTAATGTTCAGAATATTTTAAAATATTTGCTCTTTTTCGTTGGAAAAATTTAAGAAAATTAAGTGGTTATACCACGCAAACTAAGCAAAGACCCGCACGACAATGAGAAAAAAATTCATGTAGACTGCCAGCAGTAAACAAGTTGCAAGGGTCCTTTTGCTATGAGTGAGTTTTGGCATGGTGTGTGTGTGTGTGTGTGTGCGCGCGCGTATGGCTATCGTACGAGAATGTGCTGACGTTGTGTTTGTGAAAGCGCGTGAGTGAATGGAAGGCGATACACAGCCGGGCCTACTGACCTTGAATCTTATGACACAATACAATACACTGAACACTGGAACGTGACGAGACCACTTTAATGTTTTTTTCAACACAAGCTTATTTGATGTCAATATTATTCTTGTTTGCCAAAACAAACGAGGAATAAAAATTTCTTATCGGGCAGGTTTTAAAGTATGAAGAGACCACAGATACAACGCAGCATAGAGATAAATTTAGCTCAACAATATCTATACATTTTCTTGGGAAATCGAAAAAAGACTGATGTTGAAACGAAGACAGTGCTAAGCGTTGATTATGGTGTGCCAATGCTAACAAACAAATGCACATACCAATTCAATAAACATTAACGTAATTTTACAGTGTCTGCTGATATAAACTTGGCGTCTTTATTCAACGAGCCGCCACTTCTTTAATCAAATGCGGCCGGCACTTTGATTTCGAGTTGTCAGTTCGCATAAATAAGAGCGACGGCCCTCAGTGATAGTACAGAGATAAATAGTAAAAGGGGATCAATACCACTTATTACTCTCCCGTTAAAAGAATGACAGGCATCAAAGCAACTATTATCTGTCGTAATTCACAGTACGTAAAATCACGCGTAAGCATCACTACTTGTACTCTGCTTTATGTTGACTGTATTAGGAATTTCTTACAGTTAGCAATAGAAATTCCACAAAAAATCAAACCACGTATTTCATGGGTAGCGTGCTCTAAGCGCCGATCTTATCTATGCTTCATTAGACACCTGGCTGCATATCTGACTATCCGCTGTTTGCTAACTCTGTAGTAGTAATATAATTCGCTAGCGGTCCTATAAAGATTTGTACAAGTCATACCACTAAGACATTATCATAGCACTTGTAAGCGACCAGAACTACCAGAACGGAATACACTTATTAATAATACTTTTGTAAGTAACTCGGTGTGTTTCCTGCAGGTCTTCCATATAATATCTTCAAATAAATACACTACAAGTAGGTTTATTTTTACCTGACGCACGTTTAACAGAAATTATTCTGTATCTTCAGAGGTTTGTTTGAATTGCAATTGAATGTTTCGCTTACAATTGAACATTCAATTACAATTCAAACAAACCTCTGAAGAAACAGAATAATTTCTGTGAAACTTGCGTCAGGTGAAAATAAACTTGCTGTGTATTTATTTGAAGATATTACATTTATTATTAAGTTAGTTAAATTCCAATATGAGACAATTCTTATATTATCATAAAAATTTAAAAAACCTAACTACTCTGCTATTTTACTAACAAGTTATTAGTAACATAACCGTAGATCAGACAATCATAAAATAAATATTAAAAGTTCTGAACTACTAGTTAGTATTTTAGTTAAATTTGTAACCATAATACCTAAATGACAAATAGTTTAGTCGTAGCTTTTCATTGTGTGTATATTTCCATAGACCTCTGTATTTAACCATACGGTATTCATAAATATAATATACAACTGATAACAAAATATAGTTTCTGTTAACATAGTTTACAAACTTCTTGAAAGCGCTTCAAAATTTGAAATGAATGTTGAGACATATTAATTCTGTCAAATTACTACACATACAAAATTCAGAGGATATGGATACAGATTTTGTATTTTCGCTAAAATATCTCACTACTTTACCCCCAAATAAACATTACAACTCAGCTTTCTGTCTCACAATCGTATTTTCATTTTCTTAATTACAGCTGTATTTAATCAACTTTGTTCGTCCCAACCGAATGAGCAATCATGATTTAATAAAGACGATTATTCGCTAAAGATGCACGTGCAAAGGCACTATTACATGCATAATAAAAAATTTCAAAGTGAAAGTTGCAGGCTTCTGAAAAATGTATAAGACAATATTCATCAGGTCCCTTTAAAAAACAGCAGTAGACCTGAAATACTTAATTACTTTTAAGACTTCTTGGAAATAAGTTATTTTATTTCTCATTGACAGGTGCACGCTCTCTCTCTCCCTCTCTCACACACACACACACACACACACACACACACACACACACACACACACACACACACACACACACACACACACACACACACACACACACACACACACACACACACTCTCTTGTAATTTGTGAATGAAACTGTGATTTCTGTAGTTAAGTGTGATGTATAATTGTTAAATAATATTAAAAATACTAAATATAAATAATAATAAAATCCTTAATTTAGAGAAAGAGAGAGAGAATGAGACTGGGGAGTGTGAGAGAGCGTGTTGTGGAGATTACGAAATCTGTGCGGGTGTGTGTACTCGTATATGTATTTGTGTGTCTGTCTGTGTGTGTGCGCGCGAGCCTGTGTATATTGCTGTGTGTGTGTGTGTGTGTGAGAGAGAGAGAGAGAGAGAGAGAGAGAGAGTGAGAGAGAGAGAGAGAGAGATTTATGTATGTGTTTTAGACTGCGTGAGACAGCGAGTGTGAGGGAGTGGTAGATAGTAAAGGAGAGAGTGAGAGAGCATGCGAGTGAGAGGGGGAAGGGTGTAAATGTCGACGTCTACATAATTTTACAATACAAAATACTGTTCTCTATAGACCATATAGTCATTAAATATTATTTTACAACAATATAAATAACAAATAATAACCACTGTTACATGACTGATTGATTTAACACAATTTTGTGTTTTACTTCCATATTCCTTAAGGAATGGAAGTATGGTGATGGCAAAAAAAATCGTGTTCGAGATTATTGCAGATTCTGATTCTACTACACTCAAAACATGAAAAAAGTCGTTTTCCGAAAAGTGTCTGTGTGTGTGTCTGTAGATTTTTTTTTCTATGGCAAACGATAACTGCCGCAAATTCAAACAGAATCAAATAATTTTTTGCATACAGCCCTGATTTGTAGAGGACTCGCGACCTGTTGTTTTTGGTGAAGATCGGTTGAGGGAAAGGGGTAGTTTACCTGCAACGGTTTTTTTTTATCAAGGGAAATTTTTTTTTTTTGGCAAACGATAACAGCCGTAAATTCAAACAGAATCAAATAATTTTCTGCATACAGCCCTAATTTGTAGAGTACTCAAGACCTGTTGTTTTTGGTGGAGATCGGTTGAGGGGAAGGGGTAGTTTACCAGCAACGTTTTTTATCAAGCGTATTTTCTATGGCAAACGATAACTGCCGCAAATTCAAACAGAATCAAATAATTTTTTGCATACGTCAGTGAATTGTAGAGGACTCAAGGCCTTTAGATTTTGGTGAAGATCAGTTAAGGGGAAGGGGTAGTTTACCTGCAACCTTTTACGTTTTAACAAGAGTAAAGTACTTGAAAATTCATTTAAACTTTTTCAAACAATGGTAATTGTTGAAAATAAAATAATTTTGTTCCCAGGCAATCTAAAATTTCAGATTTTGTACCACAAAATCTGAAAAGATTATACGATAGTTTATGAAATGGTTAATAATACGTCAGTGGAAGGTGTAATGAGAAATTAGCAGAAATGGAAACCTGGGGAATGTTAACTGTTCTGTAGATACAATTTTGTCAGAATGTTTGGAAATGATCATCAACATTGAAGAAAAAGTAAGCATATTAAGAAACATGTGTAAGTACTTATTATAAAAATATCGGTATGGAGAACCATACATGACTTCCATATTCTTAGATTTATATTTAAAATCATTTTCAGCCAAACAGCCAGGCTGTGTTTTACCTGCCTTTTTATTGCTGTATTAAATGAAAAATATTATATTACATTAAAATGAAAAAATTATAATTTTATTGCCTGGCAACAAAATTATTTTATTTTTAACAATTACCATTGTTTCAAAAAGTTTAAATAAATTTTCAAGTACTTTACTCTTGTTAAAACGTAAAAGGTTGCAGGTAAACTACCCCTTCCCCTTAACCGATCTTCACCAAAATCGAAAGTCATTGAGACCTCTACAATTCAGGGACGTATGCAAAAAATTATTTGATTCTGTTTGAATTTGCGGCTGTTATCGTTTGCCATAGAAAATACGCTTGATAAAAAAACGTTGCAGGTAAACTACCCCTTCCCCTTAACTGATCTTCACCAAAACCAATAAGCCTTGAGTAATCTACAAATCAGGGCTGTTTGCAAAACATTATTTGATTCTGTTTGAATTTGCGGCTGTTATCGTTTGCCATAGAAAATACCCTTGTTAAAAAAACGTTGCAGGTAAACTACCCCTTTCCATCAACCGATCTTCACCAAAAACAGTAGGTCTTGAGAACTCTACAATTTAGGGTTGTATGCAAATAATCTTTTGATTCTGTTTGAATTTGCGGCTGTTATCGTTTGCCATAGGAAATACCCTTGTTAAAACATAAAACGTTACAGGTAAACTACCCCTTTCCCTTAACCGATCTTCACCAAAAACAATAGGTCTTGCGTACTCTACAAATAAGGGCTGTATGCAAAACATTATTTGATTCTGTTTGAATTTGCGGCTGTTATCGTTTGCCATAGAAAATACCCTTATTAAACAAACGTTGCAGGTAAACTACCCCTTTCCCTCAACCGAACTTCACCAAAACAATAGGTCTTGAGAACTCTACAATTTAGGGCTGTATGCAAATAATCTTTTGATTCTGTTTGAATTTGCGGCTGTTATCGTTTGCCATAGGAAATACCCTTGTTAAAACATAAAACGTTACATGTAAACTACCCCTTTCCCTTAACCGATCTTCACCAAAATCAACAGATCTTGAGAACTCTACAATTCAGGGCTGTGTGCGAAACATTATTTGATTCTGTTTGAATTTGCGGCTGTTATCGTTTGCCAAACAAACAAAATTACCCTTGCTAAAAAAAAACCGTTGCTGGTAAACTACCCCTTTCCCTCAACTGATCTTCACCAAAAACAATAGGTCGCGAGTACTCTGCAAATCAGGGCTGCATGCAAAAAATTATTTGATTCTGTTTGAATTTGCGGCAGTTATCGTTTGCCATAAAAAAAAATCTACAGATAGACAGACAGACACACACACAGACACTTTTCGGAAAACGACTTTTTTTCATGTTTTGAGTGTAGTAGAATCAGAATCTGCAATAATCTCGAACACGATTTTTTTTGCCATCACCATACTTCCATTCCTTAAGGAATATGGAAGTAAAAATAATGTTTGTTTTTTGATAAAGTCATTTTGATTATAAAATATAAATATTTACAACAAGAAAAGAATTTTCAGTTTTCAAAATTTAAATATATTTTTATAAAACAATGGGTTCTTCGTTGAGGTGGGGACCATGTCACTCACTCCATCTCAAGCCTCCTCTCCCATTTTGCAGAAAAAGAGGACCCTGTCAAGGCTGATACTTTGACGACAGTGACAGGGCTTTCCACCAAATTCAGCAGAGTGACAGGTAGGCCCAACTCTGATTGGCTCCTCAGATTTCCCCAGCGTTAGTAGGTTCTATGAAAATATTTTATTTCAAAAATGATTTTAAATATAAATCTTTGATATGTTTTATAAATCTCATGTTTTATGTTTTAACATGGATAATTTTTTATATGACGAACCATAACTGCCGTAAATTCAAACAGAATCAAATAATTTTTTACATATGTGCCTGAGCTATAGAGAACTCAATGTCTGTTGATTTTGGTGAAGATCGGTTACGGGGAAAGGGCAGTTTACCTGAAACATTTTTTGTTGTAACATGAGTAAAGTACTTAATTTTGATAAAGTATCCTGATAAGATCTTAATAATCCACTGTAGAAACGTAGATGAAATATCTATAAATGAAGAGGCTAGTTGAAGGGGCTGGGGGTAATTTTCTATAAATCAAAATTATAGTTGAAGGGGGAGGGGATAATATTTTTTATATGTGTACTACGTTATTGGCAAGAAAGAAGTATTTTTTTGTTAAAATTCCTTCCCTGGCTGATTGGCTGAAAATGATTTTAAATATAAATCTTAGAATATGGAAGTCATGTATGGTTCTCCATACCGATATTTAATATTTGTAAGCCTGTTATAATTCTCTAATTTATGGACAAATGTGTTCAGTTCCAGTACAGTGATAATAACTTTCAGTAATATTCATTACCGAAAATCTTACATACATATTGTATTCAGCTATAACAAATTTCTAGTCATGTATTGCTACCTGCAGGGGTGCCCACAGGGGGGGATCATAGCGCAAGTTGCGCATTGAGAATTTTTGGGGGGGATTTTTTCAAGAATAACATTTTAAATCCAACATTGATGGAAATTTTTACCATGTTTGTGCAACAAACTAAGCTATTAGTAAAAAACTAAAGCAATTGCATATCTTTATGATTGTTTTAACGAACTGGCGGCATAAATGTCTCTACCAGTACAACTAGTAGTAAATTTTGTTTTGGAATTTGGAAAACTGACCCTGGCAGCCTGCAGCAACATCCTGTCAATGAGTCAGAGGGTACGTGAATAACAAATCGTGAATGTAAAAATGTGTGCGTGTGCTAAACTTGTAGACCGGCGGGCACTTTTCAATTGGGGTGGGGGGGTGCTGAGACTTTTGGGGGGGATTTGCGCATTAGGCCTTGGGGGGGATGGGCACCCCCTGGCTACCTGTACCAATTCCAGTATACATCTGATGAATACTCCTACAATTATTTAAAAACATAATTAAGGGATTATTATACAATCAATAATTAAAATTGTATTAATTAGGTTTTTTGAATATTATAATTATGCTTATCTTTTTAAGTAAAACTGTATGTAAGAAATGTAATTATTTTGCTGATGTAAAACAAACTGTCTCACCCCCCTCCATACGCACACACACACTATTAGTTGATCTGGTTGTCTTTGAAATTTTGTCTTACACAGGCCTGTTGTATAAAATTTGCTTTGTTTGATTTCATCAGGCTCTTAGATTCAAACAGGTTTATTTAATTTACCTGATTCTGTATAAAAAAGGATACTGTATTAATTAGTCGGTAGACTAGTATTTAATACATAATAAATGCATAATTAACCACAACTTTTACTAATGATTTTTACTAATAACACATAGGTTACTGTTCTGAGAATGAGAATACAGTGGTTTTCTGAAAGGTTTTAGAAAATACAGTAAAACCTCAACGACAGGGATTGAAAATCAAAACAATGCATATGGAAAAATAACAGTTCTAGAAACCCAATAAATTTAAAGAATAATTTAATAACATATACTGTAGGCCTATGTTCTTGCTGTCTGGATTATTTTAGACTGTCAAAAAATGTTAATTACAAATTGGTTAAAACAACAGATACCTAATTTGTTTGGGTTAAAGTATCATGCTCCTTTGAAAGTAGTTTTCATGTTTAATTTAAAGGGTTCCTATAGCAGGTAGCCATCGAAAATAATTTGTCATAATAGGGTATTCTTTCTGCTGTGAACCAGTGCCACTCAGACCTTCAGCAACAGAAGTGGATCTAGGTGGCATTGGCTTATTGTTATTTATGAACTGTTAAACTAAAATATTCTGATCACTTAATGTCAAAGGAACTGAAATTCCCCTTTCCACTTGACACTGTGAAGAAAGATGCTTGGTGTCAATCCTTGTTAAGAATGTGCCCCCCCCCATCCGTAGAAATTTGACCACCATATAAAGCTCTTTTTTATGGTCTGTTAAGGAGCTCTATAGGGGTTTTACTGTGTACATTTTCTTAAAAAAATCTCTACAGGTCTTAACAGTTAAACCACGGTAAAACCATATGCAAAACACAAGATAGCATTAAATTATATGAAAATCAATATTCTTAGTTCTCTATGGATTTTAACTTATTTGTCTTGGGTGTATAGGTCAAACATCACATTACATAATAACATCACATGACTGTTTCTTTTTTAAATTACATGTGAAACATACACCTACCTGCCATCTGCTATGAATTTTCCCGTAGCTTATACAGAAAACTACTGAGCTACAAAACATTAAAAAAATATGGAAAACAGTTATAGTGAAACAAGCCATCAGTTACTTACAGAAAAAATACAGACAGGATCTAGTTCCTAATACAAACTGTCAAGTGTGTAAAATCTACTGAAAAAATCTATCATTCTTTCTACATGTAATGTATTAGGTTTTATTTTTGTCGAAGTTGTTCTAAACTGAAAATGTGTTTTCATTTTCCTCTGCGTTTGTCTCTCCAACAGTGTACTGGCTTTCGCCTTCGTTATGGTATACGGTAGTTGATATATATTTTTGGAAAATTTTGCCTACCATTGTGCAATGAACCTACTTTTGAAGGTGAAGTGATTTTTGTAAGCAGCAGCTGGCTTTTAGTAGTAATCAGTTCACAGCGAGTGTTGTAGTGATTAGAAGTGCGAGTGTGATTTTAAGACATATGTGTTTAGTTCTGATGGTGTTGTTCATGCCTTGTGAACTATTAATACAACTGTAAAGTTTGAGTGATACATTTTTTGAAAAACATTTAATAATAGTGTACTGTGTGGTGAATTATAACACCAAAAGTTAGTGAGATAATAGTGTAAGTGTACTATAACATGTGGCCAGTTGAGAACAAACAATAACACTCACCTTTCTTTATTTCGTATTTCTAGACCACTTAATAAGCACAAGAAGGTTGAATGGAAAGGTTGGGTATACATTATCTCTCAACAGTACTGAAAGAATTATTTCAACGTACAGTATGTATTTATTTATTATAAATGTTGCAGTGATCATTAGGTTATTTTATAACAACAGGATTTATAAAAACAGAGAATTATAAGGGAAGTCTTAAATCTAGTTTTACAAATGTTACTGACCCAGTTTTGTTGACTGAGCTAAACAATTTTAATTATGCTAAATCACTCCAGATAAGAATAATGTTAATTATTACAATAAAAAATTTCACTTTTAGATACAAAATCTAGTTCATTCTTTAAAAAATACTCCTAAAACAGTATTTTCTGTACCTCTTTTACTTACAGGGTAGGAAAATAAAAAGCTACGAAAAAATAATTATATTATGACTTATCAGTGTAACATTTTAAGTAATGTAGAACTAATTACCTATCATTTTTGCAACCAATAACTTTGTATAGTGCAATGAATTTTAGAAACATGCAGTTATTTCATTTCTAGTGATATCAATAGTATTTAAAAAAAAAAATCAAGAGTATAAGTAAATAGACTATAAGAAGTAGGAATTTTTAAAAATTTATTACAATTGGATGTGACAAAAACAATTAACAAATTTGAAAATGGTGAAAGTTTAAATGAATATAAACAACTTAACTTTTAACACTTGGAACACTTTTGTCTTAGACCTTCAGGCCTACATTAATTTTTTTTTTTATTTCCCTCAAAACTCTGTCTGGTATCTTTACCTTCTTAGTAAAAATGTTGTTAATATAAGTGACAACCTGTCCAAGCGTCCTGGCACTAAGACGCGACTCTTTTTCGTACATTTCTTTTATTTCCTTTCGGTGAGGTTGTGTGTTTTTTATTATATTTTTTCCAAAGTAATCGTAAATAACCTCTTTTTCATCATCTAACCATCGCTTCCTAGTTAGTACTTTTGGTGAACAAAACGAGCTGTCTTCGTGTCCACTGTCTGAATTAGAATTTGATGCTGGTGGTGGCTGGTAATCTTGATCGTGGTCATCTCCATTTTTTCGGTTATTTGGGATCTGATTAATGTCATGATTAAAATTACTGTTGTTTGTAGAGTCTTCCTTTGATGAGCATAAATGGTCTATATTACTTGCATAGTTGGAATATGGTGATGAACTTGTTGGTGAAATGTTTGTGTCTGACTGGTTGTTGTTAACTGTCATCTGTAACAGTTTATGACCAACCTGGCCTTTCTGAATCAGAGCTAATGGAATTTTATAATTCTGTTTGTGCACTGCCAGATCATGACCTAAAAAATTTGCAAGATTCTCAGTGTAGGTGTCATCTCTCTCGGTGAGCTGAGAAACAGTAGCAGCATGGTGTCGTAAGCCTGTTGCCGTAAAGTGTTGTGGTTTCTTAAGTTTGTATTTGCTTTTTATCTCATCTATGATTTTGGTACCATCATGAGAACTAGAGCAAAATGGACGTGCAAAAAGTAAGTTATTGTCATCTGAAACACCAGCATCCTTACGACAAGCCAACAAACAATCCACTGCTTTTTTCATTAGTTTTGTCAAAAGGCAGGGTACTTTTCTTGTGTTTTTTCCTGGCACGTGAAATACGTGCAATTCACTACTGCTTTTTTTCTGGCTGTCATTTAAAATACTTTCTTTGAGTGTGGCCATTTCATCATTGTTGTCCACCGTACTGTAATGTAGAAGACTAGCTCTCACAACTTCTCCTGGCCTCCTTCTACTGAGAATAATTATATGGGCTATCAGGATTTTTGATAATTTTATATAATCATCAGCAGTTGGTTCTTGTTCAAGTTTTATGATTAGCTCTTTATACATGTTAGATAAGCTGGAACAAATTAAAATAATGTCTTCAGAATCAGGCAGTATGTCTTCCTTGTTCACATTCTTCTTTCTTCTACTTTTCTCTGCATTACTGCTTATTTCTCTTTTCCACTCCTTTTTCATTAGATGAAGAAAGTCATCCATTTTCTTCTTTGGGTTATCTTTTTGTGGTGTCAGCAAGTTAGGATCTTTGACAAGATTTGATACAACAATATCAGCACATGTTTTAAGTGAAGAACACAACCTAGGTGCTAGACTTGGTACTGAACAATCTCCAGTTTCATTATTAAAGCCACTTAAGTCACGAACCACATCCATAAGGTCATTGAAATATTTTGGCTGTAAGCAGTCTTCCATGTAAGTAATGTCAGGGTTCATTGCTCTCATTGCTAAAAGAACCCTTGCCAAGTCCCTTATTTTTATCGACACATAGTTTCTATGGTAACTATCTCTATGGTTTTTATAGAAACGGGATCCAGAGTTGAGAATCAAGGGATCTGATTGAGCAGTAAATGATATCTGATCTCGAGCCATATTAGGAAGAACAATTTTCTTCAGTGCCTCACTTGCTTCGGGCATGTCAGGTGTTAGCATAACTGAAGCACTCTTAACCACTCTATTTCTTACCTCTGAACCTCCAGGTACACTGTTCTTATCAAAATCATCTTCCCTTTGAACATTTTCTGAACACGTTTTCTGATGCAAATACAGGTTTTCCTTCCTGAATAAACCAAGACAGAATCTACACAACATGTGAGTAATGTTTGTCACAGGGTAAAGCTGATTTGCAGGCCTTTTCATGGGGAGCAACTCTTTACCGGATTTTTCATTAGTTACTTTAACATTGTAAAAATGATTTCCTCTCTTTCGAAGTTTATTCGTTAAAGTTGTTCTCTTCTGTTTCTGTACTGTGCGATTACTATCCTGGATCAATAAGTATTCCTTTACTTCTTCCTCAAACCCATGGTTTTGCACTATGTGCCTACTGAAGTTTGTTACCAGAACCATACAGAATGGGCAGCAATTCTTTCTGCTTGTTTTTCGCTTCCTTAGGTTTGGGCCAGCAGTTACTCTCTCTTTTACATCCTGAAAAAAGAAAACATTACAATTTTACAGTTCAAAAAAGGTCAACTGTAATATATGTACATATCAGTTGAACTCTGGAACAGCAAGCTCAGGTTTGAAAAGAACTTGAATTTAATAAGACATTTAGAAAAATTAATCATTTTGAAAAACAAAAAGTTATTTATAAAAGAACAGGCCAAGCAAATATCCTTGATCCCTCGTGCTTGTTATGTATGTGTCCAGCTGTAAAAAATATACATATAGATATATATATATTTTTTCAATCACTTTCTGCTACAGTCCGTTTCTTGATGTATATAATACATTTGATGATGAGAGAACAGGAACTCTCGAAACATGTTCCAAATAGAAAAATAACATCTTGAGGTAAATTTAATTATAAATATCAAATGTAATATATATATATTATTTAATATTTATTACTATTTCACAACTGTGTCCCATCCTCAACAATCTTAGCTTTTTCTTTTTTATTATTTTTTGTTTATATATACGGTAGGCTCATGTATCACTAGAACATCCTTTAGCTTAAAATTAATACTGGAAATAAATGGTAACAGAGTTGGCACAAACGTTCTCACAGTTGTTACACCAAGACCCCTTCAGAGTGCATTCTACACAAAAATATGTAAAGATTGACGTTACAGCAGTCTTATTAATTGAAGACTGCTAATTAATATTAAATAATTAATTTTTAAAAAATTATTTTTTGTTTACTTTATTTGAGGAAAGGGGCCTAAAACTCTCACCTTGAATGGTATACATCTTGCGCAGCCTGAGATTTCTGGGGGCAGTACTTCTATTAGATCTGCAGACTGTATAACTGGATCTAAAAAATATAAAAGTAAATACAATGAATGGGAATATAAAACTATACAACAAACACAAATCTAAGTATCCACCCCCAAACCATACCATATTAAAAAACAATATTAATGCTATTTACTTATAAAAATTTGAAAGAAGAAATAAAAACCAATTTTTAAATGAAAAATAAATACATGAAATAATCAAAACTGTTATCTACAAATTCTATATACTGTGAAGTTTTAATTGAATACTATATTAAAACTTTTAATGTAACAGTAAACACTTTCAACATGTATACTTTTGAGTTACATAAGTAATATACAAACAACGGACCTAAACTGGGAACAAACCCTGGCAATTTTTACTTTAAATAGTACATTAGCATATACTGTAGTGTAGTAATCTTGTCATCCTGGGAGGCATGTGAAGGGCTATGGTTTCTCATTGCTGATTTGTGAGGAGTAGTGCTTTTGTCATGATGTAACAAAGATCCACTTATGTCATGACTTTAGAAAGAGGAGGTGCCATTATTACCTCTTACAATTAATTGTTTAATATTCAGCTGGTTATGAGTATTGTTTTGATCTTATTCTGTTAGAAGCTGAAGATAGTGTATTACAGTTATCACTAAAATTGGTACAGAGCCACTCTAAACTTAAAACAACTCTTGTCACTACCTGTGTAAAACATAAAATAATGTACTTCTTAGCCATCTGAGTTCTACATAACCACTACTTCAAACAAATAAAAAATTTCAGTTTTTCACACAGAAGTATTTCATATAAATTTAAAGTGTCTATTCACCATGTTTCAGTCAGCAGTGTGTGAAACCCCCCCCCCCCCACCTGTCAATGCATGACAGAACTATCACGATGACAAAACCTAATACATTACATCCACATCTCTGAATGGAAGGAATGGATTACATTCGTCAACCTGGGTCCTATACAGTTGATTACAGTTGTTCCTGGTTGACTAATATATACTTATCAATATTATTATAAAAGAACTGTGTTAGCATCTCCCCAACAAATTTTAATGTAATAAATTACCTGACAAAACGGAAACGTTTTCAACATCAATCAATGATTCACTATCACAGTACATTTCTACATCTATTGGTAAATCTTTTGTGTCTACTTCAGTTGTTACAGGTGGTGGTACTATCCTGTCTCGTGCGTTATCAGAACATATGTCAGGCTCTGTGTTAGAAACCTGAAAAGAGAGCAAAAATGAATACCCTAGGTTTCTACCATGATTTTACAGTGGAAAAAAAAGTATAACAATAATAAACTAGGATAACTGTCCCTTTGATACTTCTTACTACAAGAAAGCTTAAAATAGCATCCAAGCTAATGTACGTTATAACCAAATTGTGAACAAAGTCTGGAATCCATCTGAGTAGATTTGTGCAAGTCAATGTAAGAGAATATGCAGTATCCAGGGTCACAAAAACTCCCTTTAAGTTGACAACACCAGTCTTGGGTATGGGGATGGTTTCTCCTATTAGAAGGTGCATACAGCCACACCTCATCATACAAACCCACACTAACAAAATGACTGGTAGACTTAAAAGGGGAAAACAGTGACTTTCAGACATAGTTAGATGAAAAGGGTAAAGTATATTGATCTTTTGCAGCCATGGGAAAATTAAATAGTCTGATAGTTGTAATACTAATTATTATATTTCCAAAGCTAAAATTAGTTTCTTAGTTAGCCTAACATAATAAGGAACAATGAAAATTTTTTAAACGATACAGTTATGCATGACCAAAATAGTAAAACTGTCACAATGATTTGAAGCAGGCTTTGTCTAAAAGTCTAACACAATAAGAACCCAAAAAATTTATAGGGTAATGAAAACCTTCTTCACGCAATCAAGCTGCAAACTCGAAGCAGAGATTTCGTGGCTATCAGCCTCCTTCTAAGTATAATATTAATAGTTAATATTCATACATTAATGCTATATAACAATATGACCATAATTAGGGACATACTTGTAACTAACATACATTATTAAACAGCAGAAACCAAATTTGTGTCTTTATTTATAGTATGAAACTCACCAATTTCAATAACTGTCCATCATTCCCAACAGTAAAATCACCTTCTGGTAAATCTGGAACTATTACACCCTGAAAATGAAACTATATGTTAACACATTATATTTAATTATATACTGTAAACTGAATTATTAGTGTAAAGAATGAAAATTATTTTTTTAAACAGGGTTCACCTTACATGCGACAGATTAAATTTAAATTTTTAATTTTTATAGGTTACTTTATTGAAATTCAAAATACCTTGAAAGAAGAATCATATCTTTTTTAGAAGTCTAACCAGACTCCTTATTAAAATACTACATGAACGGCTCAGTAAAAATAAACAACAGTAGGGTCTATTACTACAATAGTAATCTGTATATTCTTTCCTTAAAATCACAAACTCATTTTTTTATGCTCTAGGCAACCACAGAACACAAAGTAGATGAATTCATCAATTTTTTTTTAGTTTCTGCATTACTGTTTATAAACAGCCTACAAAATTTAGTACTGACAATAGTTTTAGTTTTCAATTAAAAGCGGAAGAAGGAATTGTTTTTTGTCATAACTTTTCTTTACTGTTACTTAAAGACTTATTATAATTGATATTTCTACTGTATGTGTGATACTGAAGCTAGTACCGGTACATATAAAATAACCTTATGAAAAACCAACAGATTTATTTATCTACAAGCAAATTTAGGTGGCATGTTACAAAAATATTTACCACTATTATTCTCATTACCACTATAACTAATTAATTGTAACTTTTCTCTGAACCCAAGAAATTGCAACTATAGACCTAACCAAATTGTCGGTTTCAGGTTAAATGATAAAAAAAGCCATCTAGTGGCTGTGAACTTTTAAACGTTATTGTGTTGCAATAAATAACCAGAAATAAGAAATCTAAAAAGACAAAACAATTAAGGCTACCAATGTACAATGTCTCTTAAGGATTTTGTTTACCATATCTATGCCCTTGCTTGTCTTGTTTGCAACATCATTCAAAAAATTATCCATGAGATCTTGGGGAAATACAGAGTAGGTATGTTACTAAAACATTCAGTATTTAAAAGCTGTTGTACACACAAGGTTCATTCATCCTGGAATCAAGCAAACATAATACAGACACATGAAATACTCATTATTGCAGCCTTCAGTGTTTGAAGTTATTTGATAAAAAAGTTACATAAAGGCACTTGCTGTATCATTTCTGTCAAGTATCTAGCCATTATACACTGACAGGCAAAAAAACTAGTTATGTTAATGTAAATTAAAATAAATTAACTACACTTCACTAGGTAAGTTAAGTAAAATGCCTTTAAAAATTACTTAATTAATTAATTAACTTTATATGTAACTGACTACATTTATTTGGAAATAGATCAGTGATCATGCAGTCCAAGGTTAGGTTAACTTTTCACTACATCCTAAAACACAACTCCAGTCTAGTGACATAGTTCACAAACTTAACTTACAGTACATGTTCAGTAGAGCCTAATTCAAGTTACAGTAAATAGCCTACTGTAATGTAAAAAAGTGAATACCATTGTAGTGACATACACAATGGTATCGGTATAGAATTTGAGTGATTTAACTGGTACATAGTTACCCATAACAAACAAGAGAAATGTGGAGGGGGTAGAAAACATTATGGATACTTCACAGAATTTTTATTAATACCTGATATTTAACATCATAAGTTATACTATTTCTTACTGTATCACAACAGACTTGTAATAAAAGAAAACAGTAGCCTTCTTTTATTTTACACTATTCAGGAATGGTGACAAGTTAAAGTTAGCTTATAAACATAATTTCTGCAAAATGTTATGGAAAGAAAAGTGACTAACAACTTTTGTTTTAACTGTACTTATTAATACAAACATATTTTTATAGGCCTTTAACAGGATAAGTTGCTTATCAACTATAAGGTGAGTAAGCATGACTACACTTCTGTTACTAGTTAACAGAAGAAAGTAAGGGATAGGTGACCAATGTATAAGCTACAATAACAGCCGCAAATTCAAACAGAATCAAACAATGTTTCGCATACAGCCCTGAATTGTAGGGTTCTCAAGGCCTTTTGTTTTTGGTGATGATCGGTTAAGGGAAAGGGGAAGTTTACCTGCAGCGTTTTATGTTTTAACAAGGGTAATTTTACTTCCATGTTCCTTAAGGAAATGGAAGTATGGTGTTGGCAAAAAAAATCGTGTTCGAAATTATTGCAGATTCTGATTGTACTACACTCAAAACATGAAAAAAGTCATTTTTCGAAAAGTGTGTGTGTGTGTGTGTGTGTGTCTGTAGATTTTTTTTATGGCAAACGATAACAGCCGCAAATTCAAACAGAATCAAATAATTTTTTGTATTCAACCCTGAATTGTACAGTACTCAAGACCTGTTCTTTTTGGTGAAGATCGGTTACGAGAAAGGGGTAGTTTACCAGCAACGTTTTATGTTTTAACAAGGGTAATTTTTTACTATGGCAAACGATAACAGCCGCAAATTTAATCAGAATCAAATAATGTTTTGCACACCTTCCTGAGCTATAGAGATCTCAATGTCTGTTGATTTTGGTGAAGATCGGTTAAGGGGAAGGGGTAGTTTACTTGCAACACTTTATGTTTTAACAACGGTAATTTTTTCTATGACGAACGATAACTGCCGCACATTCAAACAGAATTAAATTTTTTTGCATACGTTCCTCAATTGTAAAAGACTGAAGGCTTGTTGATTTTAGTGATGATCGGTTAAGGGAATGGGGTAGTTTACCTGGCACTGTTAATGTTTTAACAAGAGTAATTGTTTCTATGACGTACGATAACTGCCGCACATTCAAACAGAATCAAATAATGTTTTGCATGCATGCCTGAATTGTAGAAGACTCAAAACCTATCGATTTTGGTGAAGATCGGTTAAGGGAAAGGTGTAGTTTACCAGCAACGTTTTACGTGATAACAAGGGTAATTTTTTCTATGACAAAAGATAACTGCCGTAAATTCAAACATAATCAAATAAGTTTTTGTATACGTCCCTAAATTGTAGAGTGTTCAATGTCTATTGATTTTAGTGAAGATCGGTTACGGGGAAAGGGCAGTTTACCAGAAACATTTTTTGTTGTAACAAGAGTAAAGTACTTAATTTTGAAAAGTAAAGTATCCTGATAAGAAGATCTTAATAATCCACTGTAGAAACGTAGATGAAATATCTATAAATGAAGAGGCTAGTTGAACGGGGTGGGGGTAATTTTCTATGAATGAAAATTATAGTTGAATGGGGAGGGGATAATTTTTATACGTGTACTACGTTATCGGCAACAAAGTAGTTTGTTGTTAAAATTCCTTCCCGGGCTGTTTGGCCGTAGTCCAATGTTTTCTGCAAAACCAGACGTTTCGGCAGTGCCGTCGACTGCCATCATCAGTGAAAATCGAGTGGAATAACGTGTGGTGGTATACGTTAGTGACCACAGTAATGTGGTTAAGGCTGAAGCAATAAGTGGAAAGAAGTAGTTTCTATGGAAACATTTCATTTCGTAAATGATTTTAAATATAAATCTTAGAACATGGAACTCATGTATGGTTCTCCATACCTATATTTTTCTATGGCAAACGATAACAGCCGCAAATTCAAACAGAATCAAATAATTTTTTGCATGCAACTCTGAATAGTAGTTCTCAAGACCTATTGTTTTTGGTGAAGATCGGTTAAGGGAAAGGGGTAGTTTACCTGCAACGTTTTTTGTTTTAACAAGGGAATTTATTATGGCAAACGATAACAGCCGCAAATTCAAACAGAATCAAATAATGTTTTTTCATACAGCCCTGAATTGTAGAGTTCTCAAGACCTATTGTTTTTGTTGAAGATCGGTTTAGGGAAAGGGGTAGTTTACCAGCAACGTTTTATGTTTTTACATGGGTAATTTTTTCAATGACGAATGATAACTGCCGTAAATTCAATCAGAATCAAATAATGTTTTACATACATATATCAATTGTAAAAGACTGAATGTCTGTTGATTTTGGTGAAGAGCGGTTAAGGGAAAGGGGTAGCTTACCGGTCACCTTTACTGTTGTAACAAGAGAAATTTTTTCATGACGAATGATAACTGCCGTAAATTCAAACAGAATCAAATAATTTTTTACATATGTGCGTGAATTGTTGAAGACTCAAGGCCTATTGATTTTGGTGAAGATCGTTTTCTTAGAACATGGAAGTAATGTATGGTTCTTCACACCGATATTTTACATATGTGCCTGAGTTGTAGAGGACTCAAGGCCTGTTGATTTTGGTGAAGATCTGTTACGGGGAAAGGGTAGTTTACCTGAAACATTTTTTGTTGTAACAAGAGTAAAGTACTTGATTTTGATAAATAAAGTATCCTGATAAGAAGATCTTAATAATCCACTGTAGAAACGTAGATCAAATATGTATAAATGAAGAGGCTAGTCGAACGGGGTGGGAGTAATTTTCTATAAATGAAAATTATAATTGAAAGGGGAGGGGATAATTTTGTATATATGTACTACGTTATCGGCAACAAAGAAGTAGTTTGTTGTTAAAATTCCTTCCCGTCCTGTTCGGCCGTAGACCAATGTTTTCTGCAAAACCAGACGTTTCGGCAATGCCATCGACTTCCATCATCAGTGAAAATCGAGTTCGATAACGTGAGGTGGTATACGTTAGTGACCACAGTACTGTGGTTAAGGCTGAAGCAGTAAGTAGAAAGAAGTAGTTTCTATGAAATATTTCATTTCGAAAATGATTTTAAATATAAATCTTAGAACATGGAAGTCATTAATGGTTCTCCATACCGATATTTACAGAGTTTATACAATGTACAATTTAATTTTTGTGATACAAGAAAATGTTTACAAACAAAAGTTAGAACTATTAGTTAGAAGTGGAACTTATATAGGAAAATAATATTTGCTATGTTTATTTTTAATCATAACAATAATTAATTTAATACTAATCAGTCTGAATCGGATTCGCTGTTTAAATGTTCACCTGTCTTTGTGGTGCCATTTGTATTTATCAGATGAACAAATTCCCATCAAAAGCTTTTTATTTTCTAATAAATAATCATAAACTGAACACATGAAAGACTTTTAAAGTTGTAATGTTCACAAATTATACCTTTAATATTTTCTACCATAAACCTATTTCTCTCTTTGGTCCGCTGTGAACTGATCAGAGAAAATACCCGTTCTGAAAGTTAATCTACCAGTTTAACTTAACTTAACTTCTCAAATGTATGTTTATCTAAATAATTTAGATTTCATTAATTTAACCATACTTTTGGGAAAAGGGGTTTAATGTAGTGTAATTTACTTGGTGTTTAAAATAGTATGAGATTAAAGTAACTAAGCAATACATCTCTTTTTCAGTATACATATTAAACTCTGGTTATTATTATAGTATTATTCTAAATGTAATACATTTTCATAATGTACTTACTTTTATCAGGAGCTTTTTTATTCTCATGTAGTCCAACCATTTCCAGAATTCTCTTTCCTCTTGATGAATACATATTTGCACACGTCGAACACTTACAACAAACAACCAGTAGGCTTACCACTGTCTCACTAATCTCAATATGCACGTACACCGGATGTTGTTACTCATACCACAAACACCACGTAAGACTATTTTTTTTTTTTTGTTCCCGGGTCTTTTCAAGTATTTGTCTACAAGCAACTCTCGCAGCGTTCCCTAGCCCGCCAAGTCCCCCACCAACTTTCCCGCCAGTTCCTACTCCCACAGAAGCGGTGTGAAGAAGGGGTAAACACACTAGGTTCTTCAAAACTATGTTTATCGTGTAGACAAGAATACAAAGAATGTTCATTAACAACGAATGATGAAAAATGATAAAAGCAGCGCCATCAGCAACATGCAGTTAGCACTGATAAAAAGCTCTTTGTTCCCTTTAGTTACTTACATTACTTGCAGTCTACCGTTACGTTGTACGTTGTGCAGTTAGTTACATTGTTTCATTCCTTAGTTATTCGTTTCTTCTTACATACTATACATATACATATACATACTATACTTACATACATATAAAAAGTAAATAAAAATAAAAATTAGAAAAAATGAAACAAAATAAAAATTACAAACAAAAAATTGAAACAAAAAAAAAAGAATTAAAAACGCTCGTGCGCCGCAGAATAGAAGGCGCGCATGCATGCGTGGGGTGCGTGCGTGCGTCAAATTTATGTGTGTAGTAGTGGTGTGCCCATCACTCCTCCTTCACACCGCTCCTGTAGGAGAAGGGACTGGCGGGAACGGTTGGCGGGCTCGTGAACGCTGTGAGAGTTGTTTGTAGACAAATACTTGAAAAGACCCTTGTTCCCGTATGTGTTACAGTAATCACTTTTAGTAACGTATTTTAGTAATTTTGACAACATGCAACATGTTATATATATTTTACAAGTATGCAATATAAGATAGGCTATGTATAGAACATTAAAAAAAAAATTAGCGTAAAGACAACGCGAAAACAAACAAAAATCGTGGCATTTACTAGATACTAGCCGATTTACCCAGCGTTGCTCGGGTTCATAATATATTCATAGGCTCATAGGCACCTATTCTTGTTCTAACGTTATATTACTTCTATATTGTATAATCTTCCTTATACTGTTACGTTCACATTCTCACTGGAGGAATAGACCTACTCTGTAGCGCACCTGTTTAAGAACAGTCATAAATTTTATTCTTATATCTGGAGAAGAATTCTGTTGCGCGTGATGCTCCTGCTCGATTTCTAACTCTGGGAGAGGGCGAACAGCTAAATTAGTTTTCAATAAAATGTCTACAATACTTGCATGCGCTGCGTACTTAACTGTCATTTTATAATTCATTGTATTAATGGTGAAATAAGGTATTAGTTGAATTAGTGTCTCCTAAACTTATTCTAACAATACAATACCTCTATAGATTTCAGCTTATCAATTATTAAATTCAAACTGAAGCAAGCGCATTTATATTGTCTGAACACTACGATCTGAATACAATCGCTATCAAAACATTGTTTTTTAAACTCGCTTATAACTAACTTCTGTCTTAACTTATCCACTTTTAAATTCAAACTGAAACAACTCTGAATTCACGCACTATTAAGAAGTTTCTTAAGACGCATACACCATCTTCGCTATCATAACCTATATCTTTATTTATAAGAACTGTGGACTCTGGCCCGGCCGTCTTTCGCGGGATCCGACCAAAGATTCCCCGGGTTCCGTGGACGGACTCCGGGGAAGGGCCGTAAGGCGACTCCCGCACTATTCCCCACCCGGGAGGCTTCTACCTATGCCGGGACACCGCCTGCTTTTTCCGGCATCCAGGCCGGTGGATCTCCCGCGCTGGGACTTTTTCAAAGACCTCCCCTGGGTACGGAAGATTCTCCGAAGCCCGGAAAAGCCTTCGACATGCCAGGCGACGCGCTGGAACTCTGGCCCGGCCGTTTTTAGCGAGATCCGACCTAAGACTCCCCGGGTTTCGTGGACGGAATCCGGGGAAGGCCCGTCGGACGACTCCTGCGCTATTACCTACGCGGCAGGCTTCCATCTATGCCGGGACACCGCCTGCTTTTTCCGGCATCCAGGCCGTTTGAACTCCCGCGCTAGGACATTGTCAGAGACCTCCCCTGGGTACGGAAGGTTCTCCGAAGCCCGGAAAAGCCGTCTACATGCCAGGCGAGACGCTGGAACTCTGGCCCGGCCGTTTTTCGCGAGATCCGACTTAAGACTTCCCCGGTTCCGTGGACGGACTCCAGGGAAGGCCCGTCGGACGACTCCCGCGCTATTCCCTACGCAGGAGGCTTGTACCTATGCCGGGACACCGCCTGCTTTTTCCGGCATCGAGGCCGGTCTAACTCCCGCGCTGGGACTTTGTCAGAGACCTCCCCGGGGTACGGAAGGTTCTTCGAAGCCCAGAAAAGCCGTCTACATGCCAGGCGAGGCGCTGGAACTCTAGCTCGGCCGTTTTTCGCGAGATTCGACTTAAGACTTCCCGGGTTCCGTGGAAGGACTCCGGGGAAGGCCCGTCGGACGACTCCCGCACTAATCCCTACGCAGGAGGCTTCTACCTATGCCGGGACACCGCCTGCTTTTTCCGGCATCCTGGCCGGTCGATCTCCCGCGCTAGGACATTGCCTGATACCTCCCCGGGGTACGGAAGGATATGTGAAGCCCGGAAAGCCGTCGACATGCCAGGCGAGGCGCTGGAATTTTGGCCCGGCCATTTTCGCGAGATCCGACTTAAGACTCCCCGGGTTTCGTGGACGGACTCCGGGGAAGACCCGTCGGACAACTCCCGCACTCTTCCCTACGCGGCAGGCTTCTACCTATGCCGGGACACCGCCTGCTTTTTCTGACATCCAGGCCGGTCGAACTCCCGCGCTAGGACATTGTCAGAGACCTCCCCGGGGTACAGAAGTTTCTTCGAAGACGGAAAAGCCGTCGACATGCCAGGCGACGCGCTGGAACTCTGGTCCGGCCGTTTTTAGCGAGATCCGACCTAAGACCCCCCGGGATTCGTGGACGGACTCCGGGGAAGGCCCGTCGGACGACTCCCGCGCTATTCCCTACGCGGGAGGGTTTTACCTATGCCGGGACACCGCCTGCTTTTTCCGACATCCAGGCCGGTCGAACTCCCTTGCTAGGACATTGTCTGAGACCTCCCCGGGGTACAGAAGGTTCTCTGAAGCCCGGAAAGCCGTCGGCATACCAGGCGAGGTGCTTGATCTCTGGCCCGGCCGTTTTTCGCGAGATCCGACCTAAACTGCCCGGGTTCCGTGGACGGACTCCGGGGAAGGCCCGTCGTACGACACCTGCGCTATTCCCTACGCAGGAGGCTTCTACTTATGCCGGGACACCGCCTGCTTTTTCCGGCATCCCGGCAGGTTGAACTCCCGCGCTAGGACTTGTTCAGAGACCTCCTCGGGTTACGGAAGGTTCTCCGAAGGCCGGGAAAGCCTTCGACATGCCGGGCGAGGCGCTGGAACTCTGGCCCGGCCGTTTTGTCGCGAGATCCGATATAAGACTCCCTGGGTTACGTGGACGGACCCCGGGGAAGGCCCGTCGGACGACTCCCGGGCTAGTCTCTACGCGGGGTGCCTCCACCGATGCTATGGCAACCAGAATGTATTCTATTGGGTTGCCATGGTAACAAGATCTAATAGTTTTTAAGACCCTAAAGGACCGCCCCCCCAAAGGATCGTATCGAAAAAAACACCTGTCCTATGTTGGTTCTCTCGTTGCGTAAAATATTTGTGCCAAGTTTGGTTGAAATCGGTCCATAGGTTTAGGGGGAGATTTGGAACATACATACATACATATATACAATGACTTTTATTTATATTAAGATAAGCCCTCAAGATTCTGAATGTAATTATGTAGATTCATATATACAAAGTTTATATATATATAGACATAACGAGTAAAAGTGTATAAAACGAGTTTGAATTGATGGGTGATTTGTTACTTGTATAAACGTTTGTATATATTTTCTTCAATTTAGGGCATCAGTTCAACGTCATCGATTGTTGAATACCGATCTGATGGCGAATTATTCTGCATCAAAAATGTTCTACAATCACAGCTAATTTCTATGGGGTATTGGTTAAACTGATGGGCTGCTATATCTATATATATATATATATATATATGATAATTACTGATATACAGACCTTGTCTTTTGACACGATTAAGGATATGGGACTTATTTATTTATTATGTATTTTGTGGGTTATTCCTGATATTATGTGACAATTATGTGATAATTTTGTGATTTACATGTAACGAATTATGGGGTACAATAAAAGTTGTTATTGTTAAATTACAGCCGAGTTTCATTGCAAGTCCCGTCATACTGGACCCATCGCATTTTTGGCTTCTCTAGGCCCGGGCCTAGTTTTAAATAACTTGTGGCTTCTCTTTCAAAAAAAAATATAAATACAAAAAAAAAAATACAAAAAAAAATTTTATATACAACATAAAAAGGAAAGAGGGGTTACAAATGGTAGCAGAGAGCGTGGTTCATTCTCGGGTTGAACTATTGGGTCCTTGGGTGTGACGGGGCTTGCAAACTCGGAAATACTATGCTATTGTTATGACATTGTTTTTTTAGGTATATGCCCGTGTAGGTCATATAACTTGTGAGTCTGGTCGCACCACTGGGGCGGGTATTTGTGTTCGGAAAATGTGATAGGTAGAACTGCCGGGGAGTCTCAAGCGTGGCCGGGGTGATAGAATGTTGCGGATTCAGGGTCGGAGTTTAGCGTGTGATATTAGCGGGATGCGGTATGGCCCGATCGGAAGTCGGTACCGTCACCGACTTAATTCCTGTTAACTTTTGATTACTAGTTTCCGAATTATGAATTCTGATTGCTAGTTGGTTTCTGTGAGTTATGTGTTGGTGAGACGTGTGTGTCGAATTGATGTTTGATGTTATGTGTGTTCAGTATTGTCGGTTGTTGCTTGTCTCCTTCTGTGGGGTGAGTAGATGGTTCCGAAGTAGACCAGGTCTCCGCAGTGCTAGAGAACCCGGGGGTCCACTTGATGGAAGAGAGAGTACTCAAGTTTTTCCTTTTCTTTTGTAAGTATGTTTTTGTGTTAGGTGTATTGTGTGATTCTGGCGGGGGTAGGTTACCAGAGACTACCCAACCCTATTTCCGGCATCCTCCAGAGACTTCCTGTGGTGGATGGAGAAGATGAGGGCCAATTGTTGGTTTTTCTGGACATCGTCCTGGAGTTGGCGGATTTTCCGGGGCTGTCCGATGATGTCCTATTGTCCCTTATATACCCGTATTGCCGGGGTTCATTGGCTGAGCTGGTCACCGACACTCTGCGTCGTGGTGGCAGTATCGACTCTCTCCATGGGGAGGTGTTGGACTCTTTCATACCCCGTCGGCAACGTGAGCATTTGAAACATAACCGGTTCTATCGGGCACAGGCCAACGGGGAGGCGTTGGGGGACTTGTGCAGGATATCCGTAAAAGTGCCCGGATTTTGAGGTTGGGGTTGCCCGAGAAGGAGATCGTTAGAATTATCTTAGAAGGGGTGACGCCCCAAGAGAGATCCCGTTTGGTGTTCGCGGACCGTCCCCGTTGTTTTGCGGACCTCGAACGGCTGTGTGTGGTTTCTAGAACGGTCCAGGGGATTGACGAGTCCCGTGAGCAAGTCGCACATGGTAAGATAAGACCCGAGAGGCATGGGGGGCGAATTGTTCCATCCTCATGCGGTGCTGAAATTAAAATCATAAACTCTTGTAGCGAGAGGCGCCGTCGTTCGCCGAATGTGACTTGTTTTAGGTGTGGTAGGTTGGGCCACATCAGACGATTTTGTACCGGGGTTGGGTCGAGTCCAACGTCCCTCCCCAAGGCGCCCAAGGTCATTCAGAAAAGGGTCAATGAGGGGAAGATATGTCGGAGGTCTTCCCCTACCTGTCGCGGGTCTTCTAAGGTACGCGCCTCCAGGCCAGTTGTAGGTCCCAGTTCTTTGGGCATCAAGGTCCTCCAAACAATCTCTAGGCCCAATTCCGTATGCCCCTTCTTGCTGTTGGAGTTGAAAAAGAGTCAACTCAGAGCACTAGTTGACTCCGGATCAGCAAGATCAATCATTTCATCCAAGGTGTGCGAGGACCTTGAACGACAGGGTGTAATTAAAAGGTCGGAACAGTCTTCCGTGGTGTGCTGGACGGCATCCCAGGAAATTCTGCCCATTTCCCGGGTAGTTTCATTTAAGTTTAAAATCGAGGGATTTTCTTGGGTGTGGAGCTTTCTGGTTTCTCCTGCTCTGGGAGTCGAATGCATTATTGGTGCCGATTTCATCTGCAAAAGTGGTCTCGTTATTGACATCCAAGAGCACCAATGTTATTTTAAATTTAATCGGGGAGTTGTTATCCCTTTCCTTGGATATCAGGGGACCAGGCAAGATATCCAAGAGGTTAAGTGCCCCGACACATCTAGAGACCACCTCTCCCAGTCCCAGCGGTCCGCATTAGATCAGTTGTGTGAGCGTTTCCCCACTGTATTAACTCCGGCCCTTGGGCTCACACATCTCTTGGAGTATAAGATCCGCCTAACGGACTCCAAGGTGGTGCGCTCCCACCCTTATAAATTTGCCCCTCCGAAGATGAGCATCTTGAGGGAGAAGGTTCAAGAGTTATTAGATCAAGGGGTGATTGAACCTTCTCAGTCCAGTTATGCCAGTCCAGCGTTCCTAGTGCCCAAGCCTGAGGTAAACATAGGATGGTCATCGACTACCGCAAGCTGAACGCTAACATTGAGGTAGATTCGGTCCCACTTCCTGACCTTCATTCCGCGTTCGATTGGTTCAGTGAGGCGAGGTATTTTACCATCATTGACCTCAATTCTGCATATCACCAGATTCCGTTGACGAAAGAAAGTAGGCCGTACACAGCATTCTGTGTTCCGTGGAACCTCTATCAGTACACTAGGGTTCCCATGGGTCTAGCGGTAGGGGCCCAAACACTCACCCGTTTACTTGACACCGTCTTTCACGATGTCAAGTTCAAGTACGTCTTCAATTATCTTGACGACTTGCTGGTGTACAGCAAGGGGTACGAGGAGCATTTGGGTCATCTCGAAGAGGTGATGTGCAGGTTGAGGGGTGCTGGCCTCACTGTCAATCCCGAAAAGGTGAAGTTTGCCCAGACACAAATTTCTTTCCTGGGCCACCTGATTTCCCATAGAGGTGTCACTGTGGATCCTGAGCGAACACAGGGAATCAGGGACTTTCCCCCACCAAAGGATGCCAAAGGCATCGCGAGATTTGTGGGGATGGTCAATTTCTATCGGCGTTTTATTCCAAACGCGGCGGAGATCGCGGCACCGCTGAATGAACTCCGGAAAAAGGGCGCCAAGTTTGTATGGGGGGAAAAACAACAGAAGGCTTTCGAGACACTGAAGGAAGCCATCATTTCCCCTCCAGTACTGAGAATGGCAGACTTCTCGAAGCCGTTCATACTCCAGACGGATGCGAGTTCGATTGCGCTCGGGGCGGTTCTGTCCCAAGTCGTTGGTGGTGCTAGGCAGGCATCCCGCCTAGCTAGGCGGTTCTGTGGCTTTCATTTCCCGAACGTTGACCCAGCAAGAACAAAAGTCTTCAGTCTATGAGCTAGAGTGTTTAGCTGTTGTATACGCTCTAGATAAGTTCAGGCGTTTTCTGCAACACGCTGAGTTCCTGCTCGAGACCGACAATCAGGCTCTCTCTTGGCTTCTTGCTCATCCCCGGCAACTGGGTAAAATTGGTAGATGGGTGGTCAAGATCTCATCCTTCAAGTTCAAAGTGCAACACATTAGGGGAACTCAAAATGTGGTTGCAGATGCTTGGTCACGCATGTTTTCCCAACCCAGTGAAGTCCAATCTGAGCAACCCTGTTCTGTTCTGCTAGACTTTCCGTTAGCCTTCACTGATGTGTTACCCCATCAGTTGAACGATGAAGAGCTGGGTCCTATCATCCAGAATATAAAGGAGGGTAACGTGCAGGCCCCTTACTTCTTGTCCAAGGGCGTCCTGTGTTGTCGAGAAAGAAAGGGACGTGCCCCTAAGATCGTGCTGCCTAGCAAGTTAGTGCCCATGGTCTTCAGCTATTATCACAATTCCCCAGTAGGAGGCCACAAGGGAATTTCGAAGACCATTTCCAGTATTAGGAAACACTTCATCTGGAAGGGCATGGATAGGGACATCGCAACCAGGGTCAAGAGTTGTCATCTGTGCGGCTTGAGCAAGCCTGCCCGGAACACAAAGTTGGGGTTGTTGTCATCGGACGTGGCGAGCAGACCGATGGACAAGCTATTCATAGACTACGTGGGACCTCTCCCGCTTAGCAAGTCAGGTAATTCTTACCTGCTTGTTTGCGTGGATGCTTTTTCGAAGTTTGCCTGGCTACTGCCCTTACGGCAGGCAACAGCTCGTTTGACCATAAGCGCGCTTCAGAACCACATTTTTCAGTATTTCGGTCTTCCGACCATCATTGTCTCCGACAATGGTCCCCAGTTTATTTCGAGCGAGTTTCGGCGGATGTGTTTCGCCAGCGGAATCAGACATGTAACCACTTCTCCGTATTACCCACAGCCGTCCCATGCGGAGAGATTCAATAGGAATCTCAGGTCCGCACTCATTGCTTATCATGCAGAGCAACAGACAACCTGGGACCAGAATCTGAAGTGGTTACAGCTAGCCTTTAACACGGCACTGCATGACAGTCATAAGGCCGTCCCCTTTGAAATCATGTTTGGATTCTCGCCCGCACTCCCGTTGACTAACTTGTGGAATATTGATGATCTTCTGCCACGGGAGCCAGATAACGGAACTGCGGAGAGATGGAAGGAGGCTCGGAGAAATTTGCTGAGAGCGCACGAGCGCGTCCGTAGTCGGTACAATCAGGGGCGAATTCCAAATCCCTTTAAAGTAGGAGATTTGGTCTACTGCCAGAGCCACCCGATCAGCTCAGCTGCCGATAAAAGAGCCGCTAAATTGTGTTATCGCTGGTCGGGGCCATATCGTATCCTGGGGTTCGCGTCGCCAGTGACGGCTCGGTTGGAAGAGCCGGGTAGTAATCCTAAAGAGATTACTACGCATATTTCAAAATTGAAACTGTGTAGAAGAGGGTAAACGGGGTGACAAGGGGGGGAATGATGGTGGTCTCTGTGTGAGTAGGGATGTTGTCATTTTGAAAGGGTGTGCTCCGGGGGCGTTATCGAGAATGATAGGGTAGCGGGTAGATGTTCACCACAGTCCCAGTGGTGTTCGTCTACTTCAGGGATGCGCCCCTTCCTGCGCGAGCCTTGGTTTCCTCCAATTGTCCTTATGTCCGGAGGGAGCCATGTCCTTACCTTTAGTCCCAGCTTATGACCTTTCAATGATCCTTGACCTTCCACCTTCCTATTTTCCTAACCTTCCCCTTTGAAAAACAAAAACAAAAAAAAACAAAAAATTAGAAAAGCAAAAAACAAAAAAAAAATGGAGTTGGAGAGAGGATAGACAGCAGCGAGGGGCTCAGGGGCGGTTGTGCGCTCTGGGGCCCTCGCTGTTGTTCACAAGCCCTTGGAGCACACATGTTAAACTTCTTTGTATGTGGGATGGGTGTCATAGTCACAGTTGGCATGGCTTTCCGTCCGGTCCAGAGTGGAGACCATTGCATCATAGAGGCTATCATTTCCCCTTTCCCCTCGCCCGTGCCGTGACAGTATTGTTTGGAATGGGGGGGCGTATTAGAGACCCCCCCGTAGGTATATAGGGCAGATGGCCCTGTTAAGGTGGCATTCGTGTTCTGGCTTGAGTGGACAAGCCTCAGGAGGTCGGAACTCAGGGAGCTCCCGAACTTTTCTTTCGTCTGTCTTCTCTGTCCCTCTTTGCTGTGGGCTGGCCCTGATCAGGTCAGCGTGCAGCACCCGCACACTTACACACTACAGGTCTTCTTTCGTCTCTTTCCTTTTCCCTTCTGAGCCTCTGTTCTCCTGAGAGCAAGAGCTGCTGGCCCACCACAACCACGAAGTCCACTAGCTTGTTTTGGAAAGGGGGTACACTGCAGGGTACTCTCCCGAGTTTAAGAGTGGGGCAACCGGGTTGCCCTTTCGGGGTGGGGGTGTGCCGGTGTTTGCCTAACCCGGCTGTCGAAGGTTTTAGAAAATTAATTTTAAAATAACGCGAACGCAAGGGTCAGTTAAAGCGACGAGATTTGTACGGCTCCGTTAAAACTGCGCGCGCACTCTGTGGGGAGGTTTGGGTGTTTGTTAGATCGTAGCTGCTTAATTCAGTCACAGACCGGCACTCAGAGAAGCAACAGACGCCTGAATCCGAACAGATTGTACTACCTACTCTGATGGCAGGCTAAATTTACGAGACTTCCTGGTAAGTGATCATAGCATCTTATTATATGCGTCAAAAATAATTAAATTTAATTAATGAAATGTGCGCAGCCATATGAGAAAGACGAATGCATGGGGTGCGACCCGGCAGTATGTATATTAAATGATTATTTAATGTTCAGTTTATAAAGCTCATATTCTTTATGATTATTGTATTGTAAGAGTCACGGTAATCGCTTCATAGAATGTTATATAAATTATAAGCTAAAGTCAGTGCGTAGGCATGGAGTGGAATTGTGCTCGTGCATGCAACAGATTGCACGCGTGTTCTCTTTAATTAATTATGGCAGTAAAATAACTTGTGAGACCACCCTTAGAGGAAACATTATTATTTCAGTTGTGTGCAACTGTGAGTGCCTTGAAGGTGATGATCATTTTTGGGAAAATTGCAATAATTGTGCCACCACGTGGCAATCTAACCTGTTGAATTCTGTCGGCGCGTGTTAAGAGCTTGTGCAAGTGACTCTTACGCTACGCCTTTTAATAATATCTTTTTATTTAATGAGCTAATCATCTCCTGGTAGACTTTATTACTCTTCTGGCAATTTTCAAAGACATAATAATAACCGAAACTTTGTGCATTTATCTTGAGTTGGTTGAAGGCCCGTTCTGAGGTTATTTACCTGGGAACTTGGGTGGACATTTTTTATGAAAAGCATTTCTAATTTTTATGAATTCCCAGGGTTCTCGCCTAAAGCCGGAGATGCTGGTCTTGCTGATAGAACTCCATCTTCATCAGCCATGAACCATCATACACACACCTGTTCGGAGGAGGGAGTCTGGTGAACACACTCAAGATGAAGCACGTGCTCATAATTAAGGTGATATGAACTCTTTTATTTTTCGTTGGCCGGGCCTGCCGTGCTCCTGATTCACAGTTTAAATTTCTTTTGAAACCATGTGCCCACGTGGCTAGACAGTCTGCTATAGGGTGTGTCAGCTGAACATTCATTCTGAACATCATGTGACTTTAATAATTTAACTTCCTAACACTAAGTACTATGTTTGTAATTGTGTGCTGCACTGGGGGAGCGTGCTAGAGATTTTTTTACATTTAAATATTTTCACATATAGCCAATAGTCATTACTATGCTTACTACAAAATTTATGTCACATGTTAGGGGTTCTGTTCCGGCTGAACGGGGTTTATATTTTAATTTCATTTTGGTTTAACATGTAAGGGCTGGGGGGGGGGTTTCGTTTTCTTTTTTTGGTTGTTTTCGGGGGATAAAAGGGGACATAGTTTTTGCCAGGCACATGTTCATGCAGTTTAAGGCAGGTTTGATTCCTGTCACACATGGTTAAGTACAGGCTGGCACGCTCCCACATCTGCTAGAATACAACAGTCAGTTATTATAAACTCCTTTATATACAGCCATCCGGCTTTAACAGAAAGACTTTCATATTTTTCTGGGCATATACTGATTAATTTTTCACTTTGTAAAAGCATATACTGATTAATTTTTTCACTTGTAAAAGCATATACTGATTTTTTTTTTCCTTTGTAAAAGCATATACTGATACATGAATCCATCTGAATTTGTAAAACAAATTAACATTTTATAAACGCATAACAATTGCTTAAAATCAGGTGATGAAGGTTTTTTATTTTTTTTATTTTATGCTGTCGAAGAAACTTAAAGATTTCATATGCTTGTAGTGGGCCAATTATCCGATGCTATCTATACATATGGGCAGACCGGTCTCTTTATGCTTTGAGAGTGATTATCATCCTTTCGAGGGTTTTTCTTAATTATTTAAATTAATGGAAATTGATGAATGATGGTGACTGAAAGTCGAACATTTATGATTGCCGGTTTTGGGGCTTTGTAGAAACACTGCCTGTTGAGCATGGGTATTCCAAGGGTACTAGGGGTCTGTAGTATGTGTATGTAATTGTGAGTGTATGTGTCTTTATGTTTCTGTACGTGTTGTCAATGTAAAGTGTTAGTCACAAAAAGGGGGGAAAATTATGTAATTACGGAATGTTGTCTTATATATATATATATATATATATATATATATATATGATAATTACTGATATACAGACCTTGTCTTTTGACACGATTAAGGATATGGGACTTATTTATTTATTATGTATTTTGTGGGTTATTCCTGATATTATGTGACAATTATGTGATAATTTTGTGATTTACATGTAACGAATTATGGGGTACAATAAAAGTTGTTATTGTTAAATTACAGCCGAGTTTCATTGCAAGTCCCGTCATACTGGACCCATCGCATTTTTGGCTTCTCTAGGCCCGGGCCTAGTTTTAAATAACTTGTGGCTTCTCTTTCAAAAAAAAATATAAATACAAAAAAAAAAAAATACAAAAAAAAATTTTATATACAACATAAAAAGGAAAGAGGGGTTACAAATGGTAGCAGAGAGCGTGGTTCATTCTCGGGTTGAACTATTGGGTCCTTGGGTGTGACGGGGCTTGCAAACTCGGAAATACTATGCTATTGTTATGACATTGTTTTTTTAGGTATATGCCCGTGTAGGTCATATAACTTGTGAGTCTGGTCGCACCACTGGGGCGGGTATTTGTGTTCGGAAAATGTGATAGGTAGAACTGCCGGGGAGTCTCAAGCGTGGCCGGGGTGATAGAATGTTGCGGATTCAGGGTCGGAGTTTAGCGTGTGATATTAGCGGGATGCGGTATGGCCCGATCGGAAGTCGGTACCGTCACCGACTTAATTCCTGTTAACTTTTGATTACTAGTTTCCGAATTATGAATTCTGATTGCTAGTTGGTTTCTGTGAGTTATGTGTTGGTGAGACGTGTGTGTCGAATTGATGTTTGATGTTATGTGTGTTCAGTATTGTTGGTTGTTGCTTGTCTCCTTCTGTGGGGTGAGTAGATGGTTCCGAAGTAGGCCAGGTCTCCGCAGTGCTAGAGAACCCGGGGGTCCACTTGATGGAAGAGAGAGTACTCAAGTTTTTCCTTTTCTTTTGTAAGTATGTTTTTGTGTTAGGTGTATTGTGTGATTCTGGCGGGGGTAGGTTACCAGAGACTACCCAACCCTATTTCCGGCATCCTCCAGAGACTTCCTGTGGTGGATGGAGAAGATGAGGGCCAATTGTTGGTTTTTCTGGACATCGTCCTGGAGTTGGCGGATTTTCCGGGGCTGTCCGATGATGTCCTATTGTCCCTTATATACCCGTATTGCCGGGGTTCATTGGCTGAGCTGGTCACCGACACTCTGCGTCGTGGTGGCAGTATCGACTCTCTCCATGGGGAGGTGTTGGACTCTTTCATACCCCGTCGGCAACGTGAGCATTTGAAACATAACCGGTTCTATCGGGCACAGGCCAACGGGGAGGCGTTGGGGGACTTGTGCAGGATATCCGTAAAAGTGCCCGGATTTTGAGGTTGGGGTTGCCCGAGAAGGAGATCGTTAGAATTATCTTAGAAGGGGTGACGCCCCAAGAGAGATCCCGTTTGGTGTTCGCGGACCGTCCCCGTTGTTTTGCGGACCTCGAACGGCTGTGTGTGGTTTCTAGAACGGTCCAGGGGATTGACGAGTCCCGTGAGCAAGTCGCACATGGTAAGATAAGACCCGAGAGGCATGGGGGGCGAATTGTTCCATCCTCATGCGGTGCTGAAATTAAAATCATAAACTCTTGTAGCGAGAGGCGCCGTCGTTCGCCGAATGTGACTTGTTTTAGGTGTGGTAGGTTGGGCCACATCAGACGATTTTGTACCGGGGTTGGGTCGAGTCCAACGTCCCTCCCCAAGGCGCCCAAGGTCATTCAGAAAAGGGTCAATGAGGGGAAGATATGTCGGAGGTCTTCCCCTACCTGTCGCGGGTCTTCTAAGGTACGCGCCTCCAGGCCAGTTGTAGGTCCCAGTTCTTTGGGCATCAAGGTCCTCCAAACAATCTCTAGGCCCAATTCCGTATGCCCCTTCTTGCTGTTGGAGTTGAAAAAGAGTCAACTCAGAGCACTAGTTGACTCCGGATCAGCAAGATCAATCATTTCATCCAAGGTGTGCGAGGACCTTGAACGACAGGGTGTAATTAAAAGGTCGGAACAGTCTTCCGTGGTGTGCTGGACGGCATCCCAGGAAATTCTGCCCATTTCCCGGGTAGTTTCATTTAAGTTTAAAATCGAGGGATTTTCTTGGGTGTGGAGCTTTCTGGTTTCTCCTGCTCTGGGAGTCGAATGCATTATTGGTGCCGATTTCATCTGCAAAAGTGGTCTCGTTATTGACATCCAAGAGCACCAATGTTATTTTAAATTTAATCGGGGAGTTGTTATCCCTTTCCTTGGATATCAGGGGACCAGGCAAGATATCCAAGAGGTTAAGTGCCCCGACACATCTAGAGACCACCTCTCCCAGTCCCAGCGGTCCGCATTAGATCAGTTGTGTGAGCGTTTCCCCACTGTATTAACTCCGGCCCTTGGGCTCACACATCTCTTGGAGTATAAGATCCGCCTAACGGACTCCAAGGTGGTGCGCTCCCACCCTTATAAATTTGCCCCTCCGAAGATGAGCATCTTGAGGGAGAAGGTTCAAGAGTTATTAGATCAAGGGGTGATTGAACCTTCTCAGTCCAGTTATGCCAGTCCAGCGTTCCTAGTGCCCAAGCCTGAGGTAAACATAGGATGGTCATCGACTACCGCAAGCTGAACGCTAACATTGAGGTAGATTCGGTCCCACTTCCTGACCTTCATTCCGCGTTCGATTGGTTCAGTGAGGGGAGGTATTTTACCATCATTGACCTCAATTCTGCATATCACCAGATTCCGTTGACGAAAGAAAGTAGGCCGTACACAGCATTCTGTGTTCCGTGGAACCTCTATCAGTACACTAGGGTTCCCATGGGTCTAGCGGTAGGGGCCCAAACACTCACCCGTTTACTTGACACCGTCTTTCACGATGTCAAGTTCAAGTACGTCTTCAATTATCTTGACGACTTGCTGGTGTACAGCAAGGGGTACGAGGAGCATTTGGGTCATCTCGAAGAGGTGATGTGCAGGTTGAGGGGTGCTGGCCTCACTGTCAATCCCGAAAAGGTGAAGTTTGCCCAGACACAAATTTCTTTCCTGGGCCACCTGATTTCCCATAGAGGTGTACTGTGGATCCTGAGCGAACACAGGGAATCAGGGACTTTCCCCCACCAAAGGATGCCAAAGGCATCGCGAGATTTGTGGGGATGGTCAATTTCTATCGGCGTTTTATTCCAAACGCGGCGGAGATCGCGGCACCGCTGAATGAACTCCGGAAAAAGGGCGCCAAGTTTGTATGGGGGGAAAAACAACAGAAGGCTTTCGAGACACTGAAGGAAGCCATCATTTCCCCTCCAGTACTGAGAATGGCAGACTTCTCGAAGCCGTTCATACTCCAGACGGATGCGAGTTCGATTGCGCTCGGGGCGGTTCTGTCCCAAGTCGTTGGTGGTGCTAGGCAGGCATCCCGCCTAGCTAGGCGGTTCTGTGGCTTTCATTTCCCGAACGTTGACCCAGCAAGAACAAAAGTCTTCAGTCTATGAGCTAGAGTGTTTAGCTGTTGTATACGCTCTAGATAAGTTCAGGCGTTTTCTGCAACACGCTGAGTTCCTGCTCGAGACCGACAATCAGGCTCTCTCTTGGCTTCTTGCTCATCCCCGGCAACTGGGTAAAATTGGTAGATGGGTGGTCAAGATCTCATCCTTCAAGTTCAAAGTGCAACACATTAGGGGAACTCAAAATGTGGTTGCAGATGCTTTGTCACGCATGTTTTCCCAACCCAGTGAAGTCCAATCTGAGCAACCCTGTTCTGTTCTGCTAGACTTTCCGTTAGCCTTCACTGATGTGTTACCCCATCAGTTGAACGATGAAGAGCTGGGTCCTATCATCCAGAATATAAAGGAGGGTAAAGTGCAGGCCCCTTACTTCTTGTCCAAGGGCGTCCTGTGTTGTCGAGAAAGAAAGGGACGTGCCCCTAAGATCGTGCTGCCTAGCAAGTTAGTGCCCATGGTCTTCAGCTATTATCACAATTCCCCAGTAGGAGGCCACAAGGGAATTTCGAAGACCATTTCCAGTATTAGGAAACACTTCATCTGGAAGGGCATGGATAGGGACATCGCAACCAGGGTCAAGAGTTGTCATCTGTGCGGCTTGAGCAAGCCTGCCCGGAACACAAAGTTGGGGTTGTTGTCATCGGACGTGGCGAGCAGACCGATGGAGAAGCTATTCATAGACTACGTGGGACCTCTCCCGCGTAGCAAGTCAGGTAATTCTTACCTGCTTGTTTGCGTGGATGCTTTTTCGAAGTTTGCCTGGCTACTGCCCTTACGGCAGGCAACAGCTCGTTTGACCATAAGCGCGCTTCAGAACCACATTTTTCAGCATTTCGGTCTTCCGACCATCATTGTCTCCGACAATGGTCCCCAGTTTATTTCGAGCGAGTTTCGGCGGATGTGTTTCGCCAGCGGAATCAGACATGTAACCACTTCTCCGTATTACCCACAGCCGTCCCATGCGGAGAGATTCAATAGGAATCTCAGGTCCGCACTCATTGCTTATCATGCAGAGCAACAGACAACCTGGGACCAGAATCTGAAGTGGTTACAGCTAGCCTTTAACACGGCACTGCATGACAGTCATAAGGCCGTCCCCTTTGAAATCATGTTTGGATTCTCGCCCGCACTCCCGTTGACTAACTTGTGGAATATTGATGATCTTCTGCCACGGGAGCCAGATAACGGAACTGCGGAGAGATGGAAGGAGGCTCGGAGGAATTTGCTGAGAGCGCACGAGCGCGTCCGTAGTCGGTACAATCAGGGGCGAATTCCAAATCCCTTTAAAGTAGGAGATTTGGTCTACTGCCAGAGCCATCCGATCAGCTCAGCTGCCGATAAAAGAGCCGCTAAATTGTGTTATCGCTGGTCGGGGCCATATCGTATCCTGGGGTTCGCGTCGCCAGTGACGGCTCGGTTGGAAGAGCCGGGTAGTAATCCTAAAGAGATTACTATGCATATTTCAAAATTGAAACTGTGTAGAAGAGGGTAAACGGGGTGACAAGGGGGGGAATGATGGTGGTCTCTGTGTGAGTAGGGATGTTGTCATTTTGAAAGGGTGTGCTCCGGGGGCGTTATCGAGAATGATAGGGTAGCGGGTAGATGTTCACCACAGTCCCAGTGGTGTTCGTCTACTTCAGGGATGCGCCCCTTCCTGCGCGAGCCTTGGTTTCCTCCAATTGTCCTTATGTCCGGAGGGAGCCATGTCCTTACCTTTAGTCCCAGCTTTTGACGTTTCAATGATCCTTGACCTTCCACCTTCCGATTTTCCTAACCTTCCCCTTTGAAAAACAAAAACAAAAAAAAACAAAAAATTAGAAAAGCAAAACACAAAAAAAAAATGGAGTTGGAGAGAGGATAGACAGCAACGAGGGGCTCAGGGGCGGTTGTGCGCTCTGGGGCCCTCGCTGTTGTTCACAAGCCCTTGAAGCACACATGTTAAACTTCTTTGTATGTGGGATGGGTGTCATAGTCACAGTTGGCATGGCTTTCCGTCCGGTCCAGAGTGGAGACCATTGCATCATAGAGGCTATCATTTCCCCTTTCCCCTCGCCCGTGCCGTGACAGTATTGTTTGGAATGGGGGGGCGTATTAGAGACCCCCCGTAGGTATATAGGGCAGATGGCCCTGTTAAGGTGGCATTCGTGTTCTGGCTTGAGTGGACAAGCCTCAGGAGGTCGGAACTCAGGGAGCTCCCGAACTTTTCTTTCGTCTGCCTTCTCTGTCCCTCTTTGCTGTGGGCTGGCCCTGATCAGGTCAGCGTGCAGCACCCGCACACTTACACACTACAGGTCTTCTTTCGTCTCTTTCCTTTTCCCTTCTGAGCCTCTGTTCTCCTGAGAGCAAGAGCTGCTGGCCCACCACAACCACGAAGTCCACTAGCTTGTTTTGGAAAGGGGGTACACTGCAGGGTACTCTCCCGAGTTTAAGAGTGGGGCAACCGGGTTGCCCTTTCGGGGTGGGGGTGTGCCGGTGTTTGCCTAACCCGGCTGTCGAAGGTTTTAGAAAATTAATTTTAAAATAACGCGAACGCAAGGGTCAGTTAAAGCGACGAGATTTGTACGGCTCCGTTAAAACTGCGCGCGCACTCTGTGGGGAGGTTTGGCTGTTTGTTAGATCGTAGCTGCTTAATTCAGTCACAGACCGGCACTCAGAGAAGCAACAGACGCCTGAATCCGAACAGAATGTACTACCTACTCTGATGGCAGGCTAAATTTACGAGACTTCCTGGTAAGTGATCATAGCATCTTATTATATGCGTCAAAAATAATTAAATTTAATTAATGAAATGTGCGCAGCCATATGAGAAAGACGAATGCATGGGGTGCGACCCGGCAGTATGTATATTAAATGATTATTTAATGTTCAGTTTATAAAGCTCATATTCTTTATGATTATTGTATTGTAAGAGTCACGGTAATCGCTTCATAGAATGTTATATAAATTATAAGCTAAAGTCAGTGCGTAGGCATGGAGTGGAATTGTGCTCGTGCATGCAACAGATTGCACGCGTGTTCTCTTTAATTAATTATGGCAGTAAAATAACTTGTGAGACCACCCTTAGAGGAAACATTATTATTTCAGTTGTGTGCAACTGTGAGTGCCTTGAAGGTGATCATTTTTGGGAAAATTGCAATAATTGTGCCACCACGTGGCAATCTAACCTGTTGAATTCTGTCGGCGCGTGTTAAGAGCTTGTGCAAGTGACTCTTACGCTACGCCTTTTAATAATATCTTTTTATTTAATGAGCTAATCATCTCCTGGTAGACTTTATTACTCTTCTGGCAATTTTCAAAGACATAATAATAACCGAAACTTTGTGCATTTATCTTGAGTTGGTTGAAGGCCCGTTCTGAGGTTATTTACCTGGGAACTTGGGTGGACATTTTTTATGAAAAGCATTTCTAATTTTTATGAATTCCCAGGGTTCTCGCCTAAAGCCGGAGATGCTGGTCTTGCTGATAGAACTCCATCATCATCAGCCATGAACCATCATACACACACCTGTTCGGAGGAGGGAGTCTGGTGAACACACTCAAGATGAAGCACGTGCTCATAATTAAGGTGATATGAACTCTTTTATTTTTCGTTGGCCGGGCCTGCCGTGCTCCTGATTCACAGTTTAAATTTCTTTTGAAACCATGTGCCCACGTGGCTAGACAGTCTGCTATAGGGTGTGTCAGCTGAACATTCATTCTGAACATCATGTGACTTTAATAATTTAACTTCCTAACACTAAGTACTATGTTTGTAATTGTGTGCTGCACTGGGGGAGCGTGCTAGAGATTTTTTTACATTTAAATATTTTCACATATAGCCAATAGTCATTACTATGCTTACTACAAAATTTATGTCACATGTTAGGGGTTCTGTTCCGGCTGAACGGGGTTTATATTTTAATTTCATTTTGGTATAACATGTAAGGGCTGGGGGGGGTTTCGTTTTCTTTTTTTGGTTGTTTTCGGGGGATAAAAGGGGACATAGTTTTTGCCAGGCACATGTTCATGCAGTTTAAGGCAGGTTTGATTCCTGTCACACATGGTTAAGTACAGGCTGGCACGCTCCCACATCTGCTAGAATACAACAGTCAGTTATTATAAACTCCTTTATATACAGCCATCCGGCTTTAACAGAAAGACTTTCATATTTTTCTGGGCATATACTGATTAATTTTTCACTTTGTAAAAGCATATACTGATTAATTTTTTCACTTGTAAAAGCATATACTGATTTTTTTTTCCTTTGTAAAAGCATATACTGATACATGAATCCATCTGAATTTGTAAAACAAATTAACATTTTATAAACGCATAACAATTGCTTAAAATCAGGTGATGAAGGTTTTTTATTTTTTTTATTTTATGCTGTCGAAGAAACTTAAAGATTTCATATGCTTGTAGTGGGCCAATTATCCGATGCTATCTATACATATGGGCAGACCGGTCTCTTTATGCTTTGAGAGTGATTATCATCCTTTCGAGGGTTTTTCTTAATTATTTAAATTAATGGAAATTGATGAATGATGGTGACTGAAAGTCGAACATTTATGATTGCCGGTTTTGGGGCTTTGTAGAAACACTGCCTGTTGAGCTTGGGTATTCCAAGGGTACTAGGGGTCTGTAGTATGTGTATGTAATTGTGAGTGTATGTGTCTTTATGTTTCTGTACGTGTTGTCAATGTTAAGTGTTAGTCACAAAAAGGGGGGAAAATTATGTAATTACGGAATGTTGTCTTATATATATATATATATATGATAATTACTGATATACAGACCTTGTCTTTTGACACGATTAAGGATATGGGACTTATTTATTTATTATGTATTTTGTGGGTTATTCCTGATATTATGTGACAATTATGTGATAATTTTGTGATTTACATGTAACGAATTATGGGGTACAATAAAAGTTGTTATTGTTAAATTACAGCCGAGTTTCATTGCAAGTCCCGTCATACTGGACCCATCGCATTTTTGGCTTCTCTAGGCCCGGGCCTAGTTTTAAATAACTTGTGGCTTCTCTTTCAAAAGAAAATATAAATACAAAAAAAAATAAAATACAAAAAAAAATTTTATATACAACATAAAAAGGAAGGAGGGGTTACAAATGGTAGCAGAGAGCGTGGTTCATTCTCGGGTTGAACTATTGGGTCCTTGGGTGTGACGGGGCTTGCAAACTCGGAAATACTATGCTATTGTTATGACATTGTTTTTTTAGGTATATGCCCGTGTAGGTCATATAACTTGTGAGTCTGGTCGCACCACTGGGGCGGGTATTTGTGTTCGGAAAATGTGATAGGTAGAACTGCCGGGGAGTCTCAAGCGTGGCCGGGGTGATAGAATGTTGCGGATTCAGGGTCGGAGTTTAGCGTGTGATATTAGCGGGATGCGGTATGGCCCGATCGGAAGTCGGTACCGTCACCGACTTAATTCCTGTTAACTTTTGATTACTAGTTTCCGAATTATGAATTCTGATTGCTAGTTGGTTTCTGTGAGTTATGTGTTGGTGAGACGTGTGTGTCGAATTGATGTTTGATGTTATGTGTGTTCAGTATTGTCGGTTGTTGCTTGTCTCCTTCTGTGGGGTGAGTAGATGGTTCCGAAGTAGACCAGGTCTCCGCAGTGCTAGAGAACCCGGGGGTCCACTTGATGGAAGAGAGAGTACTCAAGTTTTTCCTTTTCTTTTGTAAGTATGTTTTTGTGTTAGGTGTATTGTGTGATTCTGGCGGGGGTAGGTTACCAGAGACTACCCAACCCTATTTCCGGCATCCTCCAGAGACTTCCTGTGGTGGATGGAGAAGATGAGGGCCAATTGTTGGTTTTTCTGGACATCGTCCTGGAGTTGGCGGATTTTCCGGGGCTGTCCGATGATGTCCTATTGTCCCTTATATACCCGTATTGCCGGGGTTCATTGGCTGAGCTGGTCACCGACACTCTGCGTCGTGGTGGCAGTATCGACTCTCTCCATGGGGAGGTGTTGGACTCTTTCATACCCCGTCGGCAACGTGAGCATTTGAAACATAACCGGTTCTATCGGGCACAGGCCAACGGGGAGGCGTTGGGGGACTTGTGCAGGATATCCGTAAAAGTGCCCGGATTTTGAGGTTGGGGTTGCCCGAGAAGGAGATCGTTAGAATTATCTTAGAAGGGGTGACGCCCCAAGAGAGATCCCGTTTGGTGTTCGCGGACCGTCCCCGTTGTTTTGCGGACCTCGAACGGCTGTGTGTGGTTTCTAGAACGGTCCAGGGGATTGACGAGTCCCGTGAGCAAGTCGCACATGGTAAGATAAGACCCGAGAGGCATGGGGGGCGAATTGTTCCATCCTCATGCGGTGCTGAAATTAAAATCATAAACTCTTGTAGCGAGAGGCGCCGTCGTTCGCCGAATGTGACTTGTTTTAGGTGTGGTAGGTTGGGCCACATCAGACGATTTTGTACCGGGGTTGGGTCGAGTCCAACGTCCCTCCCCAAGGCGCCCAAGGTCATTCAGAAAAGGGTCAATGAGGGGAAGATATGTCGGAGGTCTTCCCCTACCTGTCGCGGGTCTTCTAAGGTACGCGCCTCCAGGCCAGTTGTAGGTCCCAGTTCTTTGGGCATCAAGGTCCTCCAAACAATCTCTAGGCCCAATTCCGTATGCCCCTTCTTGCTGTTGGAGTTGAAAAAGAGTCAACTCAGAGCACTAGTTGACTCCGGATCAGCAAGATCAATCATTTCATCCAAGGTGTGCGAGGACCTTGAACGACAGGGTGTAATTAAAAGGTCGGAACAGTCTTCCGTGGTGTGCTGGACGGCATCCCAGGAAATTCTGCCCATTTCCCGGGTAGTTTCATTTAAGTTTAAAATCGAGGGATTTTCTTGGGTGTGGAGCTTTCTGGTTTCTCCTGCTCTGGGAGTCGAATGCATTATTGGTGCCGATTTCATCTGCAAAAGTGGTCTCGTTATTGACATCCAAGAGCACCAATGTTATTTTAAATTTAATCGGGGAGTTGTTATCCCTTTCCTTGGATATCAGGGGACCAGGCAAGATATCCAAGAGGTTAAGTGCCCCGACACATCTAGAGACCACCTCTCCCAGTCCCAGCGGTCCGCATTAGATCAGTTGTGTGAGCGTTTCCCCACTGTATTAACTCCGGCCCTTGGGCTCACACATCTCTTGGAGTATAAGATCCGCCTAACGGACTCCAAGGTGGTGCGCTCCCACCCTTATAAATTTGCCCCTCCGAAGATGAGCATCTTGAGGGAGAAGGTTCAAGAGTTATTAGATCAAGGGGTGATTGAACCTTCTCAGTCCAGTTATGCCAGTCCAGCGTTCCTAGTGCCCAAGCCTGAGGTAAACATAGGATGGTCATCGACTACCGCAAGCTGAACGCTAACATTGAGGTAGATTCGGTCCCACTTCCTGACCTTCATTCCGCGTTCGATTGGTTCAGTGAGGCGAGGTATTTTACCATCATTGACCTCAATTCTGCATATCACCAGATTCCGTTGACGAAAGAAAGTAGGCCGTACACAGCATTCTGTGTTCCGTGGAACCTCTATCAGTACACTAGGGTTCCCATGGGTCTAGCGGTAGGGGCCCAAACACTCACCCGTTTACTTGACACCGTCTTTCACGATGTCAAGTTCAAGTACGTCTTCAATTATCTTGACGACTTGCTGGTGTACAGCAAGGGGTACGAGGAGCATTTGGGTCATCTCGAAGAGGTGATGTGCAGGTTGAGGGGTGCTGGCCTCACTGTCAATCCCGAAAAGGTGAAGTTTGCCCAGACACAAATTTCTTTCCTGGGCCACCTGATTTCCCATAGAGGTGTCACTGTGGATCCTGAGCGAACACAGGGAATCAGGGACTTTCCCCCACCAAAGGATGCCAAAGGCATCGCGAGATTTGTGGGGATGGTCAATTTCTATCGGCGTTTTATTCCAAACGCGGCGGAGATCGCGGCACCGCTGAATGAACTCCGGAAAAAGGGCGCCAAGTTTGTATGGGGGGAAAAACAACAGAAGGCTTTCGAGACACTGAAGGAAGCCATCATTTCCCCTCCAGTACTGAGAATGGCAGACTTCTCGAAGCCGTTCATACTCCAGACGGATGCGAGTTCGATTGCGCTCGGGGCGGTTCTGTCCCAAGTCGTTGGTGGTGCTAGGCAGGCATCCCGCCTAGCTAGGCGGTTCTGTGGCTTTCATTTCCCGAACGTTGACCCAGCAAGAACAAAAGTCTTCAGTCTATGAGCTAGAGTGTTTAGCTGTTGTATACGCTCTAGATAAGTTCAGGCGTTTTCTGCAACACGCTGAGTTCCTGCTCGAGACCGACAATCAGGCTCTCTCTTGGCTTCTTGCTCATCCCCGGCAAACTGGGTAAAATTGGTAGATGGGTGGTCAAGATCTCATCCTTCAAGTTCAAAGTGCAACACATTAGGGGAACTCAAAATGTGGTTGCAGATGCTTGGTCACGCATGTTTTCCCAACCCAGTGAAGTCCAATCTGAGCAACCCTGTTCTGTTCTGCTAGACTTTCCGTTAGCCTTCACTGATGTGTTACCCCATCAGTTGAACGATGAAGAGCTGGGTCCTATCATCCAGAATATAAAGGAGGGTAACGTGCAGGCCCCTTACTTCTTGTCCAAGGGCGTCCTGTGTTGTCGAGAAAGAAAGGGACGTGCCCCTAAGATCGTGCTGCCTAGCAAGTTAGTGCCCATGGTCTTCAGCTATTATCACAATTCCCCAGTAGGAGGCCACAAGGGAATTTCGAAGACCATTTCCAGTACAGTATTAGGAAACACTTCATCTGGAAGGGCATGGATAGGGACATCGCAACCAGGGTCAAGAGTTGTCATCTGTGCGGCTTGAGCAAGCCTGCCCGGAACACAAAGTTGGGGTTGTTGTCATCGGACGTGGCGAGCAGACCGATGGAGAAGCTATTCATAGACTACGTGGGACCTCTCCCGCGTAGCAAGTCAGGTAATTCTTACCTGCTTGTTTGCGTGGATGCTTTTTCGAAGTTTGCCTGGCTACTGCCCTTACGGCAGGCAACAGCTCGTTTGACCATAAGCGCGCTTCAGAACCACATTTTTCAGCATTTCGGTCTTCCGACCATCATTGTCTCCGACAATGGTCCCCAGTTTATTTCGAGCGAGTTTCGGCGGATGTGTTTCGCCAGCGGAATCAGACATGTAACCACTTCTCCGTATTACCCACAGCCGTCCCATGCGGAGAGATTCAATAGGAATCTCAGGTCCGCACTCATTGCTTATCATGCAGAGCAACAGACAACCTGGGACCAGAATCTGAAGTGGTTACAGCTAGCCTTTAACACGGCACTGCATGACAGTCATAAGGCCGTCCCCTTTGAAATCATGTTTGGATTCTCGCCCGCACTCCCGTTGACTAACTTGTGGAATATTGATGATCTTCTGCCACGGGAGCCAGATAACGGAACTGCGGAGAGATGGAAGGAGGCTCGGAGGAATTTGCTGAGAGCGCACGAGCGCGTCCGTAGTCGGTACAATCAGGGGCGAATTCCAAATCCCTTTAAAGTAGGAGATTTGGTCTACTGCCAGAGCCACCCGATCAGCTCAGCTGCCGATAAAAGAGCCGCTAAATTGTGTTATCGCTGGTCGGGGCCATATCGTATCCTGGGGTTCGCGTCGCCAGTGACGGCTCGGTTGGAAGAGCCGGGTAGTAATCCTAAAGAGATTACTACGCATATTTCAAAATTGAAACTGTGTAGAAGAGGGTAAACGGGGTGACAAGGGGGGGAATGATGGTGGTCTCTGTGTGAGTAGGGATGTTGTCATTTTGAAAGGGTGTGCTCCGGGGGCGTTATCGAGAATGATAGGGTAGCGGGTAGATGTTCACCACAGTCCCAGTGGTGTTCGTCTACTTCAGGGATGCGCCCCTTCCTGCGCGAGCCTTGGTTTCCTCCAATTGTCCTTATGTCCGGAGGGAGCCATGTCCTTACCTTTAGTCCCAGCTTTTGACGTTTCAATGATCCTTGACCTTCCACCTTCCGATTTTCCTAACCTTCCCCTTTGAAAAATAAAAACAAAAAAAAACAAAAAATTAGAAAAGCAAAACACAAAAAAAAAATGGAGTTGGAGAGAGGATAGACAGCAACGAGGGGCTCAGGGGCGGTTGTGCGCTCTGGGGCCCTCGCTGTTGTTCACAAGCCCTTGAAGCACACATGTTAAACTTCTTTGTATGTGGGATGGGTGTCATAGTCACAGTTGGCATGGCTTTCCGTCCGGTCCAGAGTGGAGACCATTGCATCATAGAGGCTATCATTTCCCCTTTCCCCTCGCCCGTGCCGTGACAGTATTGTTTGGAATGGGGGGGCGTATTAGAGACCCCCCCGTAGGTATATAGGGCAGATGGCCCTGTTAAGGTGGCATTCGTGTTCTGGCTTGAGTGGACAAGCCTCAGGAGGTCGGAACTCAGGGAGCTCCCGAACTTTTCTTTCGTCTGCCTTCTCTGTCCCTCTTTGCTGTGGGCTGGCCCTGATCAGGTCAGCGTGCAGCACCCGCACACTTACACACTACAGGTCTTCTTTCGTCTCTTTCCTTTTCCCTTCTGAGCCTCTGTTCTCCTGAGAGCAAGAGCTGCTGGCCCACCACAACCACGAAGTCCACTAGCTTGTTTTGGAAAGGGGGTACACTGCAGGGTACTCTCCCGAGTTTAAGAGTGGGGCAACCGGGTTGCCCTTTCGGGGTGGGGGTGTGCCGGTGTTTGCCTAACCCGGCTGTCGAAGGTTTTAGAAAATTAATTTTAAAATAACGCGAACGCAAGGGTCAGTTAAAGCGACGAGATTTGTACGGCTCCGTTAAAACTGCGCGCGCACTCTGTGGGGAGGTTTGGCTGTTTGTTAGATCGTAGCTGCTTAATTCAGTCACAGACCGGCACTCAGAGAAGCAACAGACGCCTGAATCCGAACAGATTGTACTACCTACTCTGATGGCAGGCTAAATTTACGAGACTTCCTGGTAAGTGATCATAGCATCTTATTATATGCGTCAAAAATAATTAAATTTAATTAATGAAATGTGTGCAGCCATATGAGAAAGACGAATGCATGGGGTGCGACCCGGCAGTATGTATATTAAATGATTATTTAATGTTCAGTTTATAAAGCTCATATTCTTTATGATTATTGTATTGTAAGAGTCACGGTAATCGCTTCATAGAATGTTATATAAATTATAAGCTAAAGTCAGTGCGTAGGCATGGAGTGGAATTGTGCTCGTGCATGCAACAGATTGCACGCGTGTTCTCTTTAATTAATTATGGCAGTAAAATAACTTGTGAGACCACCCTTAGAGGAAACATTATTATTTCAGTTGTGTGCAACTGTGAGTGCCTTGAAGGTGATCATTTTTTGGGAAATTTGCAATAATTGTGCCACCACGTGGCAATCTAACCTGTTGAATTCTGTCGGCGCGTGTTAAGAGCTTGTGCAAGTGACTCTTACGCTACGCCTTTTAATAATATCTTTTTATTTAATGAGCTAATCATCTCCTGGTAGACTTTATTACTCTTCTGGCAATTTTCAAAGACATAATAATAACCGAAACTTTGTGCATTTATCTTGAGTTGGTTGAAGGCCCGTTCTGAGGTTATTTACCTGGGAACTTGGGTGGACATTTTTTATGAAAAGCATTTCTAATTTTTATGAATTCCCAGGGTTCTCGCCTAAAGCCGGAGATGCTGGTCTTGCTGATAGAACTCCATCTTCATCAGCCATGAACCATCATACACACACCTGTTCGGAGGAGGGAGTCTGGTGAACACACTCAAGATGAAGCACGTGCTCATAATTAAGGTGATATGAACTCTTTTATTTTTCGTTGGCCGGGCCTGCCGTGCTCCTGATTCACAGTTTAAATTTCTTTTGAAACCATGTGCCCACGTGGCTAGACAGTCTGCTATAGGGTGTGTCAGCTGAACATTCATTCTGAACATCATGTGACTTTAATAATTTAACTTCCTAACACTAAGTACTATGTTTGTAATTGTGTGCTGCACTGGGGGAGCGTGCTAGAGATTTTTTTACATTTAAATATTTTCACATATAGCCAATAGTCATTACTATGCTTACTACAAAATTTATGTCACATGTTAGGGGTTCTGTTCCGGCTGAACGGGGTTTATATTTTAATTTCATTTTGGTTTAACATGTAAGGGCTGGGGGGGGGGGTTTCGTTTTCTTTTTTTGGTTGTTTTCGGGGGATAAAAGGGGACACAGTTTTTGCCAGGCACATGTTCATGCAGTTTAAGGCAGGTTTGATTCCTGTCACACATGGTTAAGTACAGGCTGGCACGCTCCCACATCTGCTAGAATACAACAGTCAGTTATTATAAACTCCTTTATATACACCCATCCGGCTTTAACAGAAAGACTTTCATATTTTTCTGGGCATATACTGATTAATGTTTCACTTTGTAAAAGCATATACTGATTAATTTGTTTACCTTGTAAAAGCATATACTGATTAATTTTTTCACTTGTAAAAGCATATACTGATTTTTTTTTTCCTTTGTAAAAGCATATACTGATACATGAATCCATCTGAATTTGTAAAACAAATTAACATTTTATAAACGCATAACAATTGCTTAAAATCAGGTGATGAAGGTTTTTTATTTTTTTTATTTTATGCTGTCGAAGAAACTTAAAGATTTCATATGCTTGTAGTGGGCCAATTATCCGATGCTATCTATACATATGGGCAGACCGGTCTCTTTATGCTTTGAGAGTGATTATCATCCTTTCGAGGGTTTTTCTTAATTATTTAAATTAATGGAAATTGATGAATGATGGTGACTGAAAGTCGAACATTTATGATTGCCGGTTTTGGGGCTTTGTAGAAACACTGCCTGTTGAGCATGGGTATTCCAAGGGTACTAGGGGTCTGTAGTATGTGTATGTAATTGTGAGTGTATGTGTCTTTATGTTTCTGTACGTGTTGTCAATGTTAAGTGTTAGTCACAAAAAGGGGGGGAAATTATGTAATTACGGAATGTTGTCTTATATATATATATATATATATGATAATTACTGATATACAGACCTTGTCTTTTGACACGATTAAGGATATGGGACTTATTTATTTATTATGTATTTTGTGGGTTATTCCTGATATTATGTGACAATTATGTGATAATTTTGTGATTTACATGTAACGAATTATGGGGTACAATAAAAGTTGTTATTGTTAAATTACAGCCGAGTTTCATTGCAAGTCCCGTCATACTGGACCCATCGCATTTTTGGCTTCTCTAGGCCCGGGCCTAGTTTTAAATAACTTGTGGCTTCTCTTTCAAAAGAAAATATAAATACAAAAAAAATTAAATACAAAAAAAAATTTTATATACAACATAAAAAGGAAAGAGGGGTTACAAATGGTAGCAGAGAGCGTGGTTCATTCTCGGGTTGAACTATTGGGTCCTTGGGTGTGACGGGGCTTGCAAACTCGGAAATACTATGCTATTGTTATGACATTGTTTTTTTAGGTATATGCCCGTGTAGGTCATATAACTTGTGAGTCTGGTCGCACCACTGGGGCGGGTATTTGTGTTCGGAAAATGTGATAGGTAGAACTGCCGGGGAGTCTCAAGCGTGGCCGGGGTGATAGAATGTTGCGGATTCAGGGTCGGAGTTTAGCGTGTGATATTAGCGGGATGCGGTATGGCCCGATCGGAAGTCGGTACCGTCACCGACTTAATTCCTGTTAACTTTTGATTACTAGTTTCCGAATTATGAATTCTGATTGCTAGTTGGTTTCTGTGAGTTATGTGTTGGTGAGACGTGTGTGTCGAATTGATGTTTGATGTTATGTGTGTTCAGTATTGTCGGTTGTTGCTTGTCTCCTTCTGTGGGGTGAGTAGATGGTTCCGAAGTAGACCAGGTCTCCGCAGTGCTAGAGAACCCGGGGGTCCACTTGATGGAAGAGAGAGTACTCAAGTTTTTCCTTTTCTTTTGTAAGTATGTTTTTGTGTTAGGTGTATTGTGTGATTCTGGCGGGGGTAGGTTACCAGAGACTACCCAACCCTATTTCCGGCATCCTCCAGAGACTTCCTGTGGTGGATGGAGAAGATGAGGGCCAATTGTTGGTTTTTCTGGACATCGTCCTGGAGTTGGCGGATTTTCCGGGGCTGTCCGATGATGTCCTATTGTCCCTTATATACCCGTATTGCCGGGGTTCATTGGCTGAGCTGGTCACCGACACTCTGCGTCGTGGTGGCAGTATCGACTCTCTCCATGGGGAGGTGTTGGACTCTTTCATACCCCGTCGGCAACGTGAGCATTTGAAACATAACCGGTTCTATCGGGCACAGGCCAACGGGGAGGCGTTGGGGGACTTGTGCAGGATATCCGTAAAAGTGCCCGGATTTTGAGGTTGGGGTTGCCCGAGAAGGAGATCGTTAGAATTATCTTAGAAGGGGTGACGCCCCAAGAGAGATCCCGTTTGGTGTTCGCGGACCGTCCCCGTTGTTTTGCGGACCTCGAACGGCTGTGTGTGGTTTCTAGAACGGTCCAGGGGATTGACGAGTCCCGTGAGCAAGTCGCACATGGTAAGATAAGACCCGAGAGGCATGGGGGGCGAATTGTTCCATCCTCATGCGGTGCTGAAATTAAAATCATAAACTCTTGTAGCGAGAGGCGCCGTCGTTCGCCGAATGTGACTTGTTTTAGGTGTGGTAGGTTGGGCCACATCAGACGATTTTGTACCGGGGTTGGGTCGAGTCCAACGTCCCTCCCCAAGGCGCCCAAGGTCATTCAGAAAAGGGTCAATGAGGGGAAGATATGTCGGAGGTCTTCCCCTACCTGTCGCGGGTCTTCTAAGGTACGCGCCTCCAGGCCAGTTGTAGGTCCCAGTTCTTTGGGCATCAAGGTCCTCCAAACAATCTCTAGGCCCAATTCCGTATGCCCCTTCTTGCTGTTGGAGTTGAAAAAGAGTCAACTCAGAGCACTAGTTGACTCCGGATCAGCAAGATCAATCATTTCATCCAAGGTGTGCGAGGACCTTGAACGACAGGGTGTAATTAAAAGGTCGGAACAGTCTTCCGTGGTGTGCTGGACGGCATCCCAGGAAATTCTGCCCATTTCCCGGGTAGTTTCATTTAAGTTTAAAATCGAGGGATTTTCTTGGGTGTGGAGCTTTCTGGTTTCTCCTGCTCTGGGAGTCGAATGCATTATTGGTGCCGATTTCATCTGCAAAAGTGGTCTCGTTATTGACATCCAAGAGCACCAATGTTATTTTAAATTTAATCGGGGAGTTGTTATCCCTTTCCTTGGATATCAGGGGACCAGGCAAGATATCCAAGAGGTTAAGTGCCCCGACACATCTAGAGACCACCTCTCCCAGTCCCAGCGGTCCGCATTAGATCAGTTGTGTGAGCGTTTCCCCACTGTATTAACTCCGGCCCTTGGGCTCACACATCTCTTGGAGTATAAGATCCGCCTAACGGACTCCAAGGTGGTGCGCTCCCACCCTTATAAATTTGCCCCTCCGAAGATGAGCATCTTGAGGGAGAAGGTTCAAGAGTTATTAGATCAAGGGGTGATTGAACCTTCTCAGTCCAGTTATGCCAGTCCAGCGTTCCTAGTGCCCAAGCCTGAGGTAAACATAGGATGGTCATCGACTACCGCAAGCTGAACGCTAACATTGAGGTAGATTCGGTCCCACTTCCTGACCTTCATTCCGCGTTCGATTGGTTCAGTGAGGCGAGGTATTTTACCATCATTGACCTCAATTCTGCATATCACCAGATTCCGTTGACGAAAGAAAGTAGGCCGTACACAGCATTCTGTGTTCCGTGGAACCTCTATCAGTACACTAGGGTTCCCATGGGTCTAGCGGTAGGGGCCCAAACACTCACCCGTTTACTTGACACCGTCTTTCACGATGTCAAGTTCAAGTACGTCTTCAATTATCTTGACGACTTGCTGGTGTACAGCAAGGGGTACGAGGAGCATTTGGGTCATCTCGAAGAGGTGATGTGCAGGTTGAGGGGTGCTGGCCTCACTGTCAATCCCGAAAAGGTGAAGTTTGCCCAGACACAAATTTCTTTCCTGGGCCACCTGATTTCCCATAGAGGTGTCACTGTGGATCCTGAGCGAACACAGGGAATCAGGGACTTTCCCCCACCAAAGGATGCCAAAGGCATCGCGAGATTTGTGGGGATGGTCAATTTCTATCGGCGTTTTATTCCAAACGCGGCGGAGATCGCGGCACCGCTGAATGAACTCCGGAAAAAGGGCGCCAAGTTTGTATGGGGGGAAAAACAACAGAAGGCTTTCGAGACACTGAAGGAAGCCATCATTTCCCCTCCAGTACTGAGAATGGCAGACTTCTCGAAGCCGTTCATACTCCAGACGGATGCGAGTTCGATTGCGCTCGGGGCGGTTCTGTCCCAAGTCGTTGGTGGTGCTAGGCAGGCATCCCGCCTAGCTAGGCGGTTCTGTGGCTTTCATTTCCCGAACGTTGACCCAGCAAGAACAAAAGTCTTCAGTCTATGAGCTAGAGTGTTTAGCTGTTGTATACGCTCTAGATAAGTTCAGGCGTTTTCTGCAACACGCTGAGTTCCTGCTCGAGACCGACAATCAGGCTCTCTCTTGGCTTCTTGCTCATCCCCGGCAACTGGGTAAAATTGGTAGATGGGTGGTCAAGATCTCATCCTTCAAGTTCAAAGTGCAACACATTAGGGGAACTCAAAATGTGGTTGCAGATGCTTTGTCACGCATGTTTTCCCAACCCAGTGAAGTCCAATCTGAGCAACCCTGTTCTGTTCTGCTAGACTTTCCGTTAGCCTTCACTGATGTGTTACCCCATCAGTTGAACGATGAAGAGCTGGGTCCTATCATCCAGAATATAAAGGAGGGTAACGTGCAGGCCCCTTACTTCTTGTCCAAGGGCGTCCTGTGTTGTCGAGAAAGAAAGGGACGTGCCCCTAAGATCGTGCTGCCTAGCAAGTTAGTGCCCATGGTCTTCAGCTATTATCACAATTCCCCAGTAGGAGGCCACAAGGGAATTTCGAAGACCATTTCCAGTATTAGGAAACACTTCATCTGGAAGGGCATGGATAGGGACATCGCAACCAGGGTCAAGAGTTGTCATCTGTGCGGCTTGAGCAAGCCTGCCCGGAACACAAAGTTGGGGTTGTTGTCATCGGACGTGGCGAGCAGACCGATGGAGAAGCTATTCATAGACTACGTGGGACCTCTCCCGCGTAGCAAGTCAGGTAATTCTTACCTGCTTGTTTGCGTGGATGCTTTTTCGAAGTTTGCCTGGCTACTGCCCTTACGGCAGGCAACAGCTCGTTTGACCATAAGCGCGCTTCAGAACCACATTTTTCAGCATTTCGGTCTTCCGACCATCATTGTCTCCGACAATGGTCCCCAGTTTATTTCGAGCGAGTTTCGGCGGATGTGTTTCGCCAGCGGAATCAGACATGTAACCACTTCTCCGTATTACCCACAGCCGTCCCATGCGGAGAGATTCAATAGGAATCTCAGGTCCGCACTCATTGCTTATCATGCAGAGCAACAGACAACCTGGGACCAGAATCTGAAGTGGTTACAGCTAGCCTTTAACACGGCACTGCATGACAGTCATAAGGCCGTCCCCTTTGAAATCATGTTTGGATTCTCGCCCGCACTCCCGTTGACTAACTTGTGGAATATTGATGATCTTCTGCCACGGGAGCCAGATAACGGAACTGCGGAGAGATGGAAGGAGGCTCGGAGGAATTTGCTGAGAGCGCACGAGCGCGTCCGTAGTCGGTACAATCAGGGGCGAATTCCAAATCCCTTTAAAGTAGGAGATTTGGTCTACTGCCAGAGCCACCCGATCAGCTCAGCTGCCGATAAAAGAGCCGCTAAATTGTGTTATCGCTGGTCGGGGCCATATCGTATCCTGGGGTTCGCGTCGCCAGTGACGGCTCGGTTGGAAGAGCCGGGTAGTAATCCTAAAGAGATTACTACGCATATTTCAAAATTGAAACTGTGTAGAAGAGGGTAAACGGGGTGACAAGGGGGGGAATGATGGTGGTCTCTGTGTGAGTAGGGATGTTGTCATTTTGAAAGGGTGTGTTCCGGGGGCGTTATCGAGAATGATAGGGTAGCGGGTAGATGTTCACCACAGTCCCAGTGGTGTTCGTCTACTTCAGGGATGCGCCCCTTCCTGCGCGAGCCTTGGTTTCCTCCAATTGTCCTTATGTCCGGAGGGAGCCATGTCCTTACCTTTAGTCCCAGCTTTTGACGTTTCAATGATCCTTGACCTTCCACCTTCCGATTTTCCTAACCTTCCCCTTTGAAAAATAAAAACAAAAAAAAACAAAAAATTAGAAAAGCAAAACACAAAAAAAAAATGGAGTTGGAGAGAGGATAGACAGCAACGAGGGGCTCAGGGGCGGTTGTGCGCTCTGGGGCCCTCGCTGTTGTTCACAAGCCCTTGAAGCACACATGTTAAACTTCTTTGTATGTGGGATGGGTGTCATAGTCACAGTTGGCATGGCTTTCCGTCCGGTCCAGAGTGGAGACCATTGCATCATAGAGGCTATCATTTCCCCTTTCCCCTCGCCCGTGCCGTGACAGTATTGTTTGGAATGGGGGGGCGTATTAGACACCCCCCCGTAGGTATATAGGGCAGATGGCCCTGTTAAGGTGGCATTCGTGTTCTGGCTTGAGTGGACAAGCCTCAGGAGGTCGGAACTCAGGGAGCTCCCGAACTTTTCTTTCGTCTGCCTTCTCTGTCCCTCTTTGCTGTGGGCTGGCCCTGATCAGGTCAGCGTGCAGCACCCGCACACTTACACACTACAGGTCTTCTTTCGTCTCTTTCCTTTTCCCTTCTGAGCCTCTGTTCTCCTGAGAGCAAGAGCTGCTGGCCCACCACAACCACGAAGTCCACTAGCTTGTTTTGGAAAGGGGGTACACTGCAGGGTACTCTCCCGAGTTTAAGAGTGGGGCAACCGGGTTGCCCTTTCGGGGTGGGGGTGTGCCGGTGTTTGCCTAACCCGGCTGTCGAAGGTTTTAGAAAATTAATTTTAAAATAACGCGAACGCAAGGGTCAGTTAAAGCGACGAGATTTGTACGGCTCCGTTAAAACTGCGCGCGCACTCTGTGGGGAGGTTTGGCTGTTTGTTAGATCGTAGCTGCTTAATTCAGTCACAGACCGGCACTCAGAGAAGCAACAGACGCCTGAATCCGAACAGATTGTACTACCTACTCTGATGGCAGGCTAAATTTACGAGACTTCCTGGTAAGTGATCATAGCATCTTATTATATGCGTCAAAAATAATTAAATTTAATTAATGAAATGTGCGCAGTCATATGAGAAAGACGAATGCATGGGGTGCGACCCGGCAGTATGTATATTAAATGATTATTTAATGTTCAGTTTATAAAGCTCATATTCTTTATGATTATTGTATTGTAAGAGTCACGGTAATCGCTTCATAGAATGTTATATAAATTATAAGCTAAAGTCAGTGCGTAGGCATGGAGTGGAATTGTGCTCGTGCATGCAACAGATTGCACGCGTGTTCTCTTTAATTAATTATGGCAGTAAAATAACTTGTGAGACCACCCTTAGAGGAAACATTATTATTTCAGTTGTGTGCAACTGTGAGTGCCTTGAAGGTGATCATTTTTGGGAAAATTGCAATAATTGTGCCACCACGTGGCAATCTAACCTGTTGAATTCTGTCGGCGCGTGTTAAGAGCTTGTGCAAGTGACTCTTACGCTACGCCTTTTAATAATATCTTTTTATTTAATGAGCTAATCATCTCCTGGTAGACTTTATTACTCTTCTGGCAATTTTCAAAGACATAATAATAACCGAAACTTTGTGCATTTATCTTGAGTTGGTTGAAGGCCCGTTCTGAGGTTATTTACCTGGGAACTTGGGTGGACATTTTTTATGAAAAGCATTTCTAATTTTTATGAATTCCCAGGGTTCTCGCCTAAAGCCGGAGATGCTGGTCTTGCTGATAGAACTCCATCTTCATCAGCCATGAACCATCATACACACACCTGTTCGGAGGAGGGAGTCTGGTGAACACACTCAAGATGAAGCACGTGCTCATAATTAAGGTGATATGAACTCTTTTATTTTTCGTTGGCCGGGCCTGCCGTGCTCCTGATTCACAGTTTAAATTTCTTTTGAAACCATGTGCCCACGTGGCTAGACAGTCTGCTATAGGGTGTGTCAGCTGAACATTCATTCTGAACATCATGTGACTTTAATAATTTAACTTCCTAACACTAAGTACTATGTTTGTAATTGTGTGCTGCACTGGGGGAGCGTGCTAGAGATTTTTTTACATTTAAATATTTTCACATATAGCCAATAGTCATTACTATGCTTACTACAAAATTTATGTCACATGTTAGGGGTTCTGTTCCGGCTGAACGGGGTTTATATTTTAATTTCATTTTGGTTTAACATGTAAGGGCTGGGGGGGGTTTCGTTTTCTTTTTTTGGTTGTTTTCGGGGGATAAAAGGGGACATAGTTTTTGCCAGGCACATGTTCATGCAGTTTAAGGCAGGTTTGATTCCTGTCACACATGGTTAAGTACAGGCTGGCACGCTCCCACATCTGCTAGAATACAACAGTCAGTTATTATAAACTCCTTTATATACAGCCATCCGGCTTTAACAGAAAGACTTTCATATTTTTCTGGGCATATACTGATTAATTTTTCACTTTGTAAAAGCATATACTGATTAATTTTTTCACTTGTAAAAGCATATACTGATTTTTTTTTCCTTTGTAAAAGCATATACTGATACATGAATCCATCTGAATTTGTAAAACAAATTAACATTTTATAAACGCATAACAATTGCTTAAAATCAGGTGATGAAGGTTTTTTATTTTTTTTATTTTATGCTGTCGAAGAAACTTAAAGATTTCATATGCTTGTAGTGGGCCAATTATCCGATGCTATCTATACATATGGGCAGACCGGTCTCTTTATGCTTTGAGAGTGATTATCATCCTTTCGAGGGTTTTTCTTAATTATTTAAATTAATGGAAATTGATGAATGATGGTGACTGAAAGTCGAACATTTATGATTGCCGGTTTTGGGGCTTTGTAGAAACACTGCCTGTTGAGCATGGGTATTCCAAGGGTACTAGGGGTCTGTAGTATGTGTATGTAATTGTGAGTGTATGTGTCTTTATGTTTCTGTACGTGTTGTCAATGTAAAGTGTTAGTCACAAAAAGGGGGGAAAATTATGTAATTACGGAATGTTGTCTTATATATATATATATATATATATATATATATATGATAATTACTGATATACAGACCTTGTCTTTTGACACGATTAAGGATATGGGACTTATTTATTTATTATGTATTTTGTGGGTTATTCCTGATATTATGTGACAATTATGTGATAATTTTGTGATTTACATGTAACGAATTATGGGGTACAATAAAAGTTGTTATTGTTAAATTACAGCCGAGTTTCATTGCAAGTCCCGTCATACTGGACCCATCGCATTTTTGGCTTCTCTAGGCCCGGGCCTAGTTTTAAATAACTTGTGGCTTCTCTTTCAAAAGAAAATATAAATACAAAAAAAAATAAAATACAAAAAAAAATTTTATATACAACATAAAAAGGAAGGAGGGGTTACAAATGGTAGCAGAGAGCGTGGTTCATTCTCGGGTTGAACTATTGGGTCCTTGGGTGTGACGGGGCTTGCAAACTCGGAAATACTATGCTATTGTTATGACATTGTTTTTTTAGGTATATGCCCGTGTAGGTCATATAACTTGTGAGTCTGGTCGCACCACTGGGGCGGGTATTTGTGTTCGGAAAATGTGATAGGTAGAACTGCCGGGGAGTCTCAAGCGTGGCCGGGGTGATAGAATGTTGCGGATTCAGGGTCGGAGTTTAGCGTGTGATATTAGCGGGATGCGGTATGGCCCGATCGGAAGTCGGTACCGTCACCGACTTAATTCCTGTTAACTTTTGATTACTAGTTTCCGAATTATGAATTCTGATTGCTAGTTGGTTTCTGTGAGTTATGTGTTGGTGAGACGTGTGTGTCGAATTGATGTTTGATGTTATGTGTGTTCAGTATTGTCGGTTGTTGCTTGTCTCCTTCTGTGGGGTGAGTAGATGGTTCCGAAGTAGACCAGGTCTCCGCAGTGCTAGAGAACCCGGGGGTCCACTTGATGGAAGAGAGAGTACTCAAGTTTTTCCTTTTCTTTTGTAAGTATGTTTTTGTGTTAGGTGTATTGTGTGATTCTGGCGGGGGTAGGTTACCAGAGACTACCCAACCCTATTTCCGGCATCCTCCAGAGACTTCCTGTGGTGGATGGAGAAGATGAGGGCCAATTGTTGGTTTTTCTGGACATCGTCCTGGAGTTGGCGGATTTTCCGGGGCTGTCCGATGATGTCCTATTGTCCCTTATATACCCGTATTGCCGGGGTTCATTGGCTGAGCTGGTCACCGACACTCTGCGTCGTGGTGGCAGTATCGACTCTCTCCATGGGGAGGTGTTGGACTCTTTCATACCCCGTCGGCAACGTGAGCATTTGAAACATAACCGGTTCTATCGGGCACAGGCCAACGGGGAGGCGTTGGGGGACTTGTGCAGGATATCCGTAAAAGTGCCCGGATTTTGAGGTTGGGGTTGCCCGAGAAGGAGATCGTTAGAATTATCTTAGAAGGGGTGACGCCCCAAGAGAGATCCCGTTTGGTGTTCGCGGACCGTCCCCGTTGTTTTGCGGACCTCGAACGGCTGTGTGTGGTTTCTAGAACGGTCCAGGGGATTGACGAGTCCCGTGAGCAAGTCGCACATGGTAAGATAAGACCCGAGAGGCATGGGGGGCGAATTGTTCCATCCTCATGCGGTGCTGAAATTAAAATCATAAACTCTTGTAGCGAGAGGCGCCGTCGTTCGCCGAATGTGACTTGTTTTAGGTGTGGTAGGTTGGGCCACATCAGACGATTTTGTACCGGGGTTGGGTCGAGTCCAACGTCCCTCCCCAAGGCGCCCAAGGTCATTCAGAAAAGGGTCAATGAGGGGAAGATATGTCGGAGGTCTTCCCCTACCTGTCGCGGGTCTTCTAAGGTACGCGCCTCCAGGCCAGTTGTAGGTCCCAGTTCTTTGGGCATCAAGGTCCTCCAAACAATCTCTAGGCCCAATTCCGTATGCCCCTTCTTGCTGTTGGAGTTGAAAAAGAGTCAACTCAGAGCACTAGTTGACTCCGGATCAGCAAGATCAATCATTTCATCCAAGGTGTGCGAGGACCTTGAACGACAGGGTGTAATTAAAAGGTCGGAACAGTCTTCCGTGGTGTGCTGGACGGCATCCCAGGAAATTCTGCCCATTTCCCGGGTAGTTTCATTTAAGTTTAAAATCGAGGGATTTTCTTGGGTGTGGAGCTTTCTGGTTTCTCCTGCTCTGGGAGTCGAATGCATTATTGGTGCCGATTTCATCTGCAAAAGTGGTCTCGTTATTGACATCCAAGAGCACCAATGTTATTTTAAATTTAATCGGGGAGTTGTTATCCCTTTCCTTGGATATCAGGGGACCAGGCAAGATATCCAAGAGGTTAAGTGCCCCGACACATCTAGAGACCACCTCTCCCAGTCCCAGCGGTCCGCATTAGATCAGTTGTGTGAGCGTTTCCCCACTGTATTAACTCCGGCCCTTGGGCTCACACATCTCTTGGAGTATAAGATCCGCCTAACGGACTCCAAGGTGGTGCGCTCCCACCCTTATAAATTTGCCCCTCCGAAGATGAGCATCTTGAGGGAGAAGGTTCAAGAGTTATTAGATCAAGGGGTGATTGAACCTTCTCAGTCCAGTTATGCCAGTCCAGCGTTCCTAGTGCCCAAGCCTGAGGTAAACATAGGATGGTCATCGACTACCGCAAGCTGAACGCTAACATTGAGGTAGATTCGGTCCCACTTCCTGACCTTCATTCCGCGTTCGATTGGTTCAGTGAGGCGAGGTATTTTACCATCATTGACCTCAATTCTGCATATCACCAGATTCCGTTGACGAAAGAAAGTAGGCCGTACACAGCATTCTGTGTTCCGTGGAACCTCTATCAGTACACTAGGGTTCCCATGGGTCTAGCGGTAGGGCCCCAAACACTCACCCGTTTACTTGACACCGTCTTTCACGATGTCAAGTTCAAGTACGTCTTCAATTATCTTGACGACTTGCTGGTGTACAGCAAGGGGTACGAGGAGCATTTGGGTCATCTCGAAGAGGTGATGTGCAGGTTGAGGGGTGCTGGCCTCACTGTCAATCCCGAAAAGGTGAAGTTTGCCCAGACACAAATTTCTTTCCTGGGCCACCTGATTTCCCATAGAGGTGTCACTGTGGATCCTGAGCGAACACAGGGAATCAGGGACTTTCCCCCACCAAAGGATGCCAAAGGCATCGCGAGATTTGTGGGGATGGTCAATTTCTATCGGCGTTTTATTCCAAACGCGGCGGAGATCGCGGCACCGCTGAATGAACTCCGGAAAAAGGGCGCCAAGTTTGTATGGGGGGAAAAACAACAGAAGGCTTTCGAGACACTGAAGGAAGCCATCATTTCCCCTCCAGTACTGAGAATGGCAGACTTCTCGAAGCCGTTCATACTCCAGACGGATGCGAGTTCGATTGCGCTCGGGGCGGTTCTGTCCCAAGTCGTTGGTGGTGCTAGGCAGGCATCCCGCCTAGCTAGGCGGTTCTGTGGCTTTCATTTCCCGAACGTTGACCCAGCAAGAACAAAAGTCTTCAGTCTATGAGCTAGAGTGTTTAGCTGTTGTATACGCTCTAGATAAGTTCAGGCGTTTTCTGGAACACGCTGAGTTCCTGCTCGAGACCGACAATCAGGCTCTCTCTTGGCTTCTTGCTCATCCCCGGCAACTGGGTAAAATTGGTAGATGGGTGGTCAAGATCTCATCCTTCAAGTTCAAAGTGCAACACATTAGGGGAACTCGAAATGTGGTTGCAGATGCTTTGTCACGCATGTTTTCCCAACCCAGTGAAGTCCAATCTGAGCAACCCTGTTCTGTTCTGCTAGACTTTCCGTTAGCCTTCACTGATGTGTTACCCCATCAGTTGAACGATGAAGAGCTGGGTCCTATCATCCAGAATATAAAGGAGGGTAATGTGCAGGCCCCTTACTTCTTGTCCAAGGGCGTCCTGTGTTGTCGAGAAAGAAAGGGACGTGCCCCTAAGATCGTGCTGCCTAGCAAGTTAGTGCCCATGGTCTTCAGCTATTATCACAATTCCCCAGTAGGAGGCCACAAGGGAATTTCGAAGACCATTTCCAGTATTAGGAAACACTTCATCTGGAAGGGCATGGATAGGGACATCGCAACCAGGGTCAAGAGTTGTCATCTGTGCGGCTTGAGCAAGCCTGCCCGGAACACAAAGTTGGGGTTGTTGTCATCGGACGTGGCGAGCAGACCGATGGAGAAGCTATTCATAGACTACGTGGGACCTCTCCCGCGTAGCAAGTCACGTAATTCTTACCTGCTTGTTTGCGTGGATGCTTTTTCGAAGTTTGCCTGGCTACTGCCCTTACGGCAGGCAACAGCTCGTTTGACCATAAGCGCGCTTCAGAACCACATTTTTCAGCATTTCGGTCTTCCGACCATCATTGTCTCCGACAATGGTCCCCAGTTTATTTCGAGCGAGTTTCGGCGGATGTGTTTCGCCAGCGGAATCAGACATGTAACCACTTCTCCGTATTACCCACAGCCGTCCCATGCGGAGAGATTCAATAGGAATCTCAGGTCCGCACTCATTGCTTATCATGCAGAGCAACAGACAACCTGGGACCAGAATCTGAAGTGGTTACAGCTAGCCTTTAACACGGCACTGCATGACAGTCATAAGGCCGTCCCCTTTGAAATCATGTTTGGATTCTCGCCCGCACTCCCGTTGACTAACTTGTGGAATATTGATGATCTTCTGCCACGGGAGCCAGATAACGGAACTGCGGAGAGATGGAAGGAGGCTCGGAGGAATTTGCTGAGAGCGCACGAGCGCGTCCGTAGTCGGTACAATCAGGGGCGAATTCCAAATCCCTTTAAAGTAGGAGATTTGGTCTACTGCCAGAGCCACCCGATCAGCTCAGCTGCCGATAAAAGAGCCGCTAAATTGTGTTATCGCTGGTCGGGGCCATATCGTATCCTGGGGTTCGCGTCGCCAGTGACGGCTCGGTTGGAAGAGCCGGGTAGTAATCCTAAAGAGATTACTACGCATATTTCAAAATTGAAACTGTGTAGAAGAGGGTAAACGGGGTGACAAGGGGGGGAATGATGGTGGTCTCTGTGTGAGTAGGGATGTTGTCATTTTGAAAGGGTGTGCTCCGGGGGCGTTATCGAGAATGATAGGGTAGCGGGTAGATGTTCACCACAGTCCCAGTGGTGTTCGTCTACTTCAGGGATGCGCCCCTTCCTGCGCGAGCCTTGGTTTCCTCCAATTGTCCTTATGTCCGGAGGGAGCCATGTCCTTACCTTTAGTCCCAGCTTTTGACGTTTCAATGATCCTTGACCTTCCACCTTCCGATTTTCCTAACCTTCCCCTTTGAAAAACAAAAACAAAAAAAAACAAAAAATTAGAAAAGCAAAACACAAAAAAAAAATGGAGTTGGAGAGAGGATAGACAGCAGCGAGGGGCTCAGGGGCGGTTGTGCGCTCTGGGGCCCTCGCTGTTGTTCACAAGCCCTTGAAGCACACATGTTAAACTTCTTTGTATGTGGGATGGGTGTCATAGTCACAGTTGGCATGGCTTTCCGTCCGGTCCAGAGTGGAGACCATTGCATCATAGAGGCTATCATTTCCCCTTTCCCCTCGCCCGTGCCGTGACAGTATTGTTTGGAATGGGGGGGCGTATTAGACACCCCCCCGTAGGTATATAGGGCAGATGGCCCTGTTAAGGTGGCATTCGTGTTCTGGCTTGAGTGGACAAGCCTCAGGAGGTCGGAACTCAGGGAGCTCCCGAACTTTTCTTTCGTCTGCCTTCTCTGTCCCTCTTTGCTGTGGGCTGGCCCTGATCAGGTCAGCGTGCAGCACCCGCACACTTACACACTACAGGTCTTCTTTCGTCTCTTTCCTTTTCCCTTCTGAGCCTCTGTTCTCCTGAGAGCAAGAGCTGCTGGCCCACCACAACCACGAAGTCCACTAGCTTGTTTTGGAAAGGGGGTACACTGCAGGGTACTCTCCCGAGTTTAAGAGTGGGGCAACCGGGTTGCCCTTTCGGGGTGGGGGTGTGCCGGTGTTTGCCTAACCCGGCTGTCGAAGGTTTTAGAAAATTAATTTTAAAATAACGCGAACGCAAGGGTCAGTTAAAGCGACGAGATTTGTACGGCTCCGTTAAAACTGCGCGCGCACTCTGTGGGGAGGTTTGGCTGTTTGTTAGATCGTAGCTGCTTAATTCAGTCACAGACCGGCACTCAGAGAAGCAACAGAAGCCTGAATCCGAACAGATTGTACTACCTACTCTGATGGCAGGCTAAATTTACGAGACTTCCTGGTAAGTGATCATAGCATCTTATTATATGCGTCAAAAATAATTAAATTTAATTAATGAAATGTGTGCAGCCATATGAGAAAGACGAATGCATGGGGTGCGACCCGGCAGTATGTATATTAAATGATTATTTAATGTTCAGTTTATAAAGCTCATATTCTTTATGATTATTGTATTGTAAGAGTCACGGTAATCGCTTCATAGAATGTTATATAAATTATAAGCTAAAGTCAGTGCGTAGGCATGGAGTGGAATTTTGCTCGTGCATGCAACAGATTGCACGCGTGTTCTCTTTAATTAATTATGGCAGTAAAATAACTTGTGAGACCACCCTTAGAGGAAACATTATTATTTCAGTTGTGTGCAACTGTGAGTGCCTTGAAGGTGATCATTTTTGGGAAAATTGCAATAATTGTGCCACCACGTGGCAATCTAACCTGTTGAATTCTGTCGGCGCGTGTTAAGAGCTTGTGCAAGTGACTCTTACGCTACGCCTTTTAATAATATCTTTTTATTTAATGAGCTAATCATCTCCTGGTAGACTTTATTACTCTTCTGGCAATTTTCAAAGACATAATAATAACCGAAACTTTGTGCATTTATCTTGAGTTGGTTGAAGGCCCGTTCTGAGGTTATTTACCTGGGAACTTGGGTGGACATTTTTTATGAAAAGCATTTCTAATTTTTATGAATTCCCAGGGTTCTCGCCTAAAGCCGGAGATGCTGGTCTTGCTGATAGAACTCCATCTTCATCAGCCATGAACCATCATACACACACCTGTTCGGAGGAGGGAGTCTGGTGAACACACTCAAGATGAAGCACGTGCTCATAATTTAGGTGATATGAACTCTTTTATTTTTCGTTGGCCGGGCCTGCCGTGCTCCTGATTCACAGTTTAAATTTCTTTTGAAACCATGTGCCCACGTGGCTAGACAGTCTGCTATAGGGTGTGTCAGCTGAACATTCATTCTGAACATCATGTGACTTTAATAATTTAACTTCCTAACACTAAGTACTATGTTTGTAATTGTGTGCTGCACTGGGGGAGCGTGCTAGAGATTTTTTTACATTTAAATATTTTCACATATAGCCAACAGTCATTACTATGCTTACTACAAAATTTATGTCACATGTTAGGGGTTCTGTTCCGGCTGAACGGGGTTTATATTTTAATTTCATTTTGGTTTAACATGTAAGGGCTGGGGGGGGGGTTTCGTTTTCTTTTTTTGGTTGTTTTCGGGGGATAAAAGGGGACATAGTTTTTGCCAGGCACATGTTCATGCAGTTTAAGGCAGGTTTGATTCCTGTCACACATGGTTAAGTACAGGCTGGCACGCTCCCACATCTGCTAGAATACAACAGTCAGTTATCATAAACTCCTTTATATACAGCCATCCGGCTTTAACAGAAAGACTTTCATATTTTTCTGGGCATATACTGATTAATTTTTCACTTTGTAAAAGCATATACTGATTAATTTGTTTACCTTGTAAAAGCATATACTGATTAATTTTTTCACTTGTAAAAGCATATACTGATTTTTTTTTTCCTTTGTAAAAGCATATACTGATACATGAATCCATCTGAATTTGTAAAACAAATTAACATTTTATAAACGCATAACAATTGCTTAAAATCAGGTGATGAAGGTTTTTTTATTTTTTTTATTTTATGCTGTCGAAGAAACTTAAAGATTTCATATGCTTGTAGTGGGCCAATTATCCGATGCTATCTATACATATGGGCAGTCCGGTCTCTTTATGCTTTGAGAGTGATTATCATCCTTTCGAGGGTTTTTCTTAATTATTTAAATTAATGGAAATTGATGAATGATGGTGACTGAAAGTTGAACATTTATGATTGCCGGTTTTGGGGCTTTGTAGAAACACTGCCTGTTGAGCATGGGTATTCCAAGGATACTAGGGGTCTGTAGTATGTGTATGTAATTGTGAGTGTATGTGTCTTTATGTTTCTGTACGTGTTGTCAATGTTAAGTGTTAGTCACAAAAAGGGGGGAGAAATTATGTAATTACGGAATGTTGTCTGATATATATATATATATATATACATATGATAATTACTGATATACAGACCTTGCCTTTGACACGATTAAGGATATGGGACTTATTTATTTATTATGTATTTTGTGGGTTATTCCTGATATTATGTGACAATTATGTGTTAAATTTTGTGATTTACATGTAAAGAATTATGGGGTACAATAAAAGTTGTTATTGTTAAATTACAGCCGAGTTTCATTGCAAGTCCCGTCATACTGGACCCATCGCATTTTTGGCTTCTCTAGGCCCGGGCCTAGTTTTAAATAACTTGTGGCTTCTCTTTCAAAAAAAAATATAAATACAAAAAAAAATAAAATACAAAAAAAAATGTTATATACAACATAAAAAGGAAAGAGGGGTTACAAATGGAAAACTAACTCTGGACAACGCTGGACCCCCGACAACAGTCGTAAGATCATCAGAAATCGAAGTGACATGTGTAATGCATTTTAAATGATTTGTAAAAAAAGAGCTCATAAAGACGAACTCAAAAGACAGTAAATTAAAACAAAGAAAAGTTTATACTTAGTAATAATATGTTAAAATGTAAATAAATGTTTAGTCGTAAGAATGATCGATCGTGTATATATATATATATATATATATATATATATAAAAGCATTAATAAATGAAAGAGAATTTAAAGTAAAGAGAGTAGAGTTTATTATCAAAATAGATAGTAAAGTGATTAGATATTTGAAGTATAGAAAGATTAATTTAAAGTTGAATATTAAAACAAAGGCCAGTCTACAAGAAATTAAGATAAATTTAAATTGAATTTTAAACATTGGTGTAGACTGAGCGAGTAGAGGTCAGATCTGAGATAAGACAAGTTATTTCAATATAAAAATATTTTAATTTTATAATAAATTAATAAACCAATTATTTAACATGTCTAGATATAAGATTATTTACATGTTTAGATATAAGAGATTTTTTTTAAATATGTGTAATGTTGCATATTATAAGATATAATCATTTAATAATGAGCAACAGCGTGACCGACAATTATTAATGATGTTTATGAATATTTATAATAATGAATAAATAATAAATATGAGTTTTAAATACTGATAAATAAAAATACTCTTATTATAAATACACCTGGTATAATTATACAACCTGCATGAATTACTGTATATCGAATTTACATATAAATTCGTTGTATAAGTTTGTATCCCTTGAACGTGAGGCCTGACATGCCCACATGTATATGTATGTATATGTAACGTTGTATAATTTTGGCGCTCCAAGATCGTGGGGCTCCACAAATTTAAATTATATAATAAATTCGTTGTATAATTTTGGCGCACATGAACGTGGGGCCCGATCCCCACCATTTAACTATTAGAAATTTTGTAGTTAAATGGTTGCTCTAAAAATAAAGGTGTGTTAAATGAAAAATATATTATATGTAGTAATTATTTATATTAAACATTAACTGTATGTTATGTTAATTGTTGTGTACTAAAACACAACTGGCGCTCAACAAAATAAACAGGTGTAATTGTAACATGAGTAAATAAAAATAAATAAATAATAACAGTTCAACGATAAATAAATAAAAGCTTGCATACGGTTCACTGATAATAATAAATTATAAATAAATATTTAAATCAAAATAATTCAACATGACGACTCCAGGAAACTTAGATATGGAGGCCTTTCAAAAAATGATGTGGGCCATGATGGACGAAGTAGTTACAAAACAGACAGAAAATTTGAATGCTAAACTTAAAGAACAAACAGAAAGTTTAGAAAACAAATTAGAACAACAGACTGAAAATTTTAATAATAAATTAGAACAACAGACTGAAAATTTTAAACAGGACCATAAAAATACGGAGAGGCTAAAAGAATTAACAGAAAAGGTTGGTGATACCAACTCACATATTGAGACTATCACAGAAAATGTATGTGAAAGAATTGTTAAGCAAACGGAACAAATATGTGAAATGATGGTTTCTGAACAAACAATTGTAATTGAAAGTAAGAGAGAACAGACTTGCATAATTACTGATGATAATTCTAAAACAATAATTAACTCTAAGGAAGAATGTAAAACACATTTAATTAAACAAATGTACCGTGCTAGCGGAAGTATCCAAAGTAGTGGTTACACTCACACACAAATAAAACAAGTTAAAAAGGTAACACGATTGAAACAAATCACACGCGACAAGGGTACGCACAGTAAGTATCGATTGAACGATAATCATAAGGATAATCACAATAAATATAAAAACTACAGAGGTTATCATAAACGGCGAATGAAAAAACAGTTGACAGCTGTTTATATAGGCTTCAAACGGACTGACCTTACACAATGCATTAGTGACGAGAGAATTATGGAACGTACTGAGAGAGGAGAGAGAGGTTATTTGTCGCAGCTAAGAAACAAATTCATGCTGTACAAACAGGTGAGTTACACAATGACGTCAGATGAGCTCACAGTCGCTGTGTTACAATGGGACGTTAACACAATGAGGGTGCGAGACGGAAATAACTGTACATGTCGGCTAATATACGACAACGGCGACTACACGTCAAAATACAATGAATTTCCTGTTGACGGACCCAATGGAATTGTTATAATAGTGAGGGGTGGAAATCAAACGACACCGCACTCAATGCTCTATATAAATGAATAATTATTTTTAAAAGAAAAATATTACTGTTAATTATTATTAATAAGAAAAGGAGTTAATTAATAAGAATAATATGTGTAAAAAGATTAAAGAATTTATAATAGAAAGAATGTTATGTTGTAAGAAATGGTAAGGAATGTTATTATTGATGTGTTATTAATATGAAGAAATAATTAGAATGAGAAATCAATGTTAATTGTCAGAATGGCTGATCAAGCGAAATCTTCATACCTTAGCGATAGTGAAAGTCAAGGGCAGAGATTATTTAGAGCTCCAATTACTACGATTAAAACATCGAGTAGAGTTAAGCACATAAAGTCTGGATATAGACGTGTTTCTAAGGTAGTCATCTGTAGCCGATAAGGACTCGCTACGAAGCTAACGAAAAAGGTGTATTTCAGAAAGTAATGGTAAGGATGAAGAAAATTATTAGCGATCAGAAAGGTAATAGTAAAGAAATGTAATAATAGAAGGCAATGAAGGTTAATGTATTGTATAAGATTAATGTAAGAAATGTTAATGTATTGTATAAGTAATGTTCATGTTAAGAAAAGAGTTAAGAAACGAAGGTAAGAATGTATGAGTAAGGAAATGTAAAATTACAGATTGAAGAATGGCATAATATGTTAAGATGCAAAATGTTTACCAGTGCAAGAATGCAAACTCGTGTAGGAAGTGCGACACGTAAAAAAAAAAATAAATAGGTCGATGGGACCAGATTAAAGGAGAACGATGGAAAAAAATGTTTAGCTACGTATGAATAATGAGAAGAGAAAGTAAGAGTGGGACAAGGCCACTGAACCAGTACAAGGTCAACGCACCGATCAGCTGTATAATGGGGGGTGAATATTGCATACCACCACGGTGAACGTTAGACTGACTTACTCATTATTATGTGTTTGTTTTACCGATGTATAAACTTAAGTTAAGTTAATATAACATGATTATATTTGTCTAGAACAAATAGACAAAAATTTAATAAATAAATATTTATTAAATTTTTTTTCTCATGCAGAGGAATAATGCAACGATACAGCCATACGCTGTATTAGGCAATAATTTAAATAAATATAAATTTTGTATAATTTGTATAAGTTACGAGTAAATGGACAGGTCTGAGATTGCAAAAATATTTCATTGTTAGATTAGGGGAGAAATTAACCTGTTTCGACAAGCAGTGAACACCTGCTCAATTGTATGTGTGTTACACGTGTATCTTGTGTGTGTTAGTGATGCAGGCAAAGACAGGAATCTCAGGAACCCGCCCCAAGTAATTAAATAAATAATTATTTTAATTCACTGAGCAAAAACTAATTATTGTATGACCAAACCAAAGGCACCAAAGTGTGTGTAAAATTTATAGTTATCCCCAGTGAAAATATGACATTAATAGAACACATTATGCGAAGACAGTGCAAAATAAACGTGCTAAAAAATACGCAAATTACCCTAAGACGCTCAAATTAATATAGTGAGTGCTTAATCGAATTAGCTATGATTTGTGCTATCTCGATTCCGTGCAAAACATTGCTATTTGCTAATAATTGCAAATAGCCTAGATGAAAAGGTTCAGGAGTGGGGGCTGTCACGAGATATGCAGGTATCGACAGGACGATTTTGGAGCCGACTGGCGCGGAATCTTGAGAGGGATCGTCCAAAAACCCTTCTCTTCATTTCAAGACACAGTTGCAGTCGGACACGCTGTCCGTCGGCAAAACAGTTTATTTTTATTCTATTACAAGTCGCAGTAACAAACGAAGTAACGTTCGTTAAATTCACGACAACATTACGGAAAAAGTAAATACCGCAATAGTAAGTCTACCAAGAGTATATACGGGAAAGCTGCTGTAAGAGCGACGCTGGACTCTAGACGTATCCAGGAACATGTTGCTGTAGAGCGACGCTGGACTCTAGACGTATCCAGGAACATGCTGCCGTAGAACGACGCTGGATTCTAGACGTATCCAGGAACACATGCTACTGTAGAACAACGCTGGACTCTAGATGTATCCAGGACCACGCCAGGACAAGAGGAATGGAAAACTAACTCTGGACAATGCTGGACCCCTGACAACAGTCGTAAGATCATCAGAAATCGAAGTTACATGCGTAATGCATTTTAAATGATTCGAAAAAAAGGAGCTCATAAAGACGAATTCAAAAGACAGTAAATTAAAACAAAGAAAAGTTTATACTTAGTAATAATATGTTAAAATGTAAATAAATGTTTAGTCGTAAGAATGAGCGATCGCATATATATATATATATATATATATATATAAAAGCAATAATAAATGAAAGAGAATTTAAAGTAAAGAGAGTAGAGTTTATTATCAAAATAGATAGTAAAGTGATTAAATATTTGAAGTATAGAAAGATTAATTTAAAGTTGAATATTAAAACAAAGGCCAGTCTACAAGAAATTAAGATAAATTTAAATTGAATTTTAAACAATGGTATAGACTGAGCGAGTAGAGGTCAGATCTGAGATAAGACAAGTTATTTCAATATAAAAATATTTTAATTTTATAATAAATTAATAAACCAATTATTTAACATGTCTAGATATAAGATTATTTACATGTTTAGATATAAGAGATTTTTTTTAAATATGTGTAATGTTGCATATCATAAGATATAAACATTTAATAATGAGCAATAGCGTGACCGACAATTATTAATGATGTTTATGAATATTTATAATAATGAATAAATAATAAATGAGTTTTAAATACTGATGAATAAAAATATTCTTATTATAAATACACCTGGTATAATTATACAACCTGCATGAATTACTGTATATCGAATTTACATATAAATTCGTTGTATAAGTTTGTATCCCTTGAACGTGAGGCCTGACATGCCCACATGTATATGTATGTATATGTAACGTTGTATAATTTTGGCGCTCCAAGATCGTGGGGCTCCACAAATTTAAATTATATAATAAATTCGTTGTAAATATATATATATATATATATATATAACAACAGTATAAATGTATAGGGTACTGTGCATTACATAATTGGTTAAGATAAATAATATAATTAAATAAATAATCCATATTCTTAGTAATAATAATTCAGCTTTCAATCTGAACTGTAAACGGAACAACCAAATTTCTTGCTTGGGCAGGTTGATCACGCCAATCAGCTGTGTCGGTGTGTACACGTGTATTTTACGTGTGTTTGTGAGACCAGTTGATTCCTGTAAAGCGTCACCCCTAATTAACGCTATTAATTATACGAATTATTTAATTTGTAAAGAGTGTGTGCATAATATCACAAAACCAAATATACCACAGTGTGTACAAAAAATTGTGTGAAAATAATAAAAAGTGCGAATATAGTGAATATAAATATAAATAAAACTTATATTAATTAAGATAGGGCAAAACGGTTTGCACACAGTGAACACATAAAAAATTACCGACAAGATGAATATCGGGTAATTTGCAAAAGACTTCGCATGTTGCGAAGACAAGCGAAATAAGTGTGAAAATAATCGTGTTTAGAAAGGGACGCCAACGACAGACTGATACCTGCAGAGGATTGTCAAAACATGATTTTTGCGCCCTAGAGTATAAATACTCGAGACACACCAACTTATTTTTTTTCTCGTTCAACTACCGTGGCAGCCGGAGGCTCTGCCCAACGACAACAACTCTTTCTCGATCAACCACAGTGGCAGCTGGAGGATCTACCCGACTACTCATCACTTTCGTGAGAGCACCTGCAGTCAGAGGCTATGACGGAATACGAGGGAGCAGCCAAATACATGGAATAGAGTCCAGCGTATGGAACGAGGCAACGGACTAAGGAGAGGATCTGAAGGACGAGGACCAAGGACTCCAGGACTGCACGACTACAGAGGAGCATCCAGGATCGAGAACCTAGGATCGAAGAGGATACACTGAGTATTACCGCTACAACTAAGGTGAAACAAAACCATGTATTTGTAAAAACAAAAAGACTCAAGTAAAGACAATTAAACATGTAAAAAGAAAGACAATATAATTCAAAAGTGGAATTAATAATTTTTGAAAATGTAAATGCTTATTTGTATAGTAGTTTAGAGTAATGTTTAAACGTATGAAAGTATAATTTTGAATAAATAATTTAATCAATGATATTTGAATTAATCTGAAAGTAAATAGTACATTTTTTAAAAACGAAGAAATGCATATGCAATAATAAAAAGAAAATAGAATATTAAAAAGAGATCAGATAATTTAATAGTTATCAAAGAAATGAGCAAGTCGAGAGCAATATTATATAATAACAAATGTTTATTGTAATATAAGTGTGTACCGTATATTATGATCTATGTGTAATACGAGGTACTACTTATATGTTAGTAACAAGATGTGTACTACGGCTACACACATGCGACTAATAATGATAGTTTAAACCGCAAAAGAAGTGAAAATTTTTAATTAATAAATTTGTAAATGGTTCTAAACAATTTCATGTTGTGTTATTATTATTACGATTAGCCTACACCCGTGGACATTACGTTAAGGTGGAAATAAGGATAGTATTCATTGATAGGTATGAAGTATAATTAGTATTGTTACATCACAGACAAACATACGTGTTTATCGAACGTTCCAGAGAGATCCAGAATGTAAGCATGTGGCGTACGTGCTGCTAGACGCATTTTGCGAGAATCTTCTCGACTGTGCCGGGCTTCGCTCGGCGCTCGGCCTGTGTCAAGGCCGCAGTTAATTACGTAGTTCACACGAGAGATAAGACGCAGTTTGGAAGCTTCTGGTGTGTGAGTGGGACTATAAATATCTGGGGTAGCGGCCTTAGTTTTCAGTTCAATGCGAGATATTGGATAGTGCAGTTCTAGAGTATTGGTACGATATATTTCCAGAGCGGTTCGAGTTATTACTGTGTACGTTCAAGTAGTTATTAGTGCAGTATTGCGTTTTATAATCGGATGGTATAATTGTAGGCCTAATACAATTGAGTTTTAATATTAGTGGACATTTTATTTGATTTATTTGATTATTAACAATTTTCATTTGATTTGTTGTAGAGACTGTTAATTACGAACTGTTTTACTGTAACAATTAAAGGTGTGATCAGTGACTTAATTGGTGTCTTGTACTTATTTTGTTTCCACTGTACCTACGACGATCGAGTAGACCATCGTAACAGTGGAGTGAGAACTGGGATAGAACGGTTAACAGTGGACAGTTTGTACAAGACGAGTGTCATTCGTAATTAATCGGAAAACAATGGATGTCAGTTAGATGATGGAAAATTTCCAGGTGCTGTTGTTGCAGACAGAAGAACGACGACGACAGGATGCAAAGAATGCGGAAGAGAGTCAGAAACCCTCCTGCTGGAAGCAGAGGGAAGACGCAGACAGGAGGCGGAAGAAGCAGAAAGACGGCAAAAAGAAGAACGGAGACAAGAAAGAGTCTGATGGAAGCAGTCACTGGGCAACGTACCTCCGCCAATTTGAAGCTGCTGCTTGCGCAAATAATTGGACAGAGAAAGACAAGGCAGTTTCACTCGTTCTCTCATTAAAGGACCTGCGGCAGAATTACTACAGAAAGTGCCACCTGACAGCCAGAACATCTATGCCTAGTTGGTAAAGGCTCTAGAATTACGGTATGGTGATAAACATTTGCGAGATGTGTACTGCACCCAGTTGAGAGCAAGGCGACAGCATTCCGGGGAGAGTCTTCAAGAGTTTGAAGCAAGTATCGACAGACTAATTAGACTGGCCTATCGTGAAGCGCCAGAAGATTTCCGAACGAGTTTTGCGATGCAGACATTTACTGCCGGTGTCCAAGATAACGAACTACAGCAAGTGTTACGAATGGCAAGACACCAGAACAGTGTGGACGCCCTGGTACGTGCTTTGCAATTTGAGGCTGCCAAATCAGCGTCTGGTTGGACAAGTCATAAAGTGCGCGCGCTAAACGATCGCGACGGCACAGACGATGAGGAAGAAGAACAAGGAACAGAGACTCAACGGTCGGCGCCACAGAATAAAATAAGAAGGGATGGAAGACCGAAGTGTTATAGATGTGGGAAACCTGGACATCTACAACAAGATTGTCAGGTTAGAATTCAGCAGCAGGGAAACGAGCAGTAGTCGGTACAACGGGGCGTGTGCTGACTAACTGGAGGAACGAAGCCCCTAGACAATACGCAATTTCTACACTTCAGAAAAACAGCGGGAGCTTGCTAGTTACCGGATTTGTTCAAGAAAGGCCGACCTCGATTACAGTTGACACAGGCGCAACAGTTTCTATTGTGCGCCCCGACGTGGTGAAAGATCTCAAGCCAATCTGGTGCTCTGGCAGCTTGCGAACAGCTACTGGATGGCCTGTAAAAGTGTATGGAAAAGTGGAGATACACCTACGCCTCGGTCGACTTGAGTTTAATCATCAAGTACTTGTTGCAGACATTGTGGATGAAGCAATTCTTCGTGTGGACGTTATGAACGCATACGGATTTATAGTCGACTTCAAGAACAATGTCTTGAGAATCAGAGGCGAAGAGGTAATGTTATCAACAATGACGACAGCAGAAAAATTGATGGACGTCATAAACCAAGTGGCCGTAACTGTTCCGCCAAACTCCGAAAAGATCATCATGGTTAGAACTGATGTAGATTCTAGGGGCAACCAGTGCTCTATATTCGAACCCCAGGTAGTCAGCACACCGGGCATACTAATTGCCAAAAGTTTAGTAAAACCTGACAAAATCGGAAATGTACCTATTAGAGTGGCGAATATTTTGAATCAAGCTATCACTTTACAAAGCAATATGCTCCTAGGCAAATTGACTCCTGTGGTCTGGGTAGCTGGAATAACGCAACGAAGATCCAGTTCTTCGGATACTTCCAAATTACCAGAGGAACTGCAAGAATTATTGAACAGATCTTCTAACGACCTCTCAAGTGGTGAGGTAAAAGAACTCAGACAGTTTTTACACGAATTCAAAGATTGTTTTGCCGTTCGGGGACAGTCACTGGGAAGAACCTGTCTTGTGCAACATCGCATCAATACCGGGGACACAACACCGATACACCAACCTCCTCGAAGGCCTCCATTATCTAAACAAGAGGAAATGTCTTGGTTAGTACAGGACATGTTGACAGAGGGAGTAATCGAACCTTCGTCAAGTGCTTGGTCTTCTCCTGTAGTGCTGGTAGCGAAGAAGGATGGTGGATTGCGTTTCTGCGTAGACTACCGGAGGTTAAATGACATTACAAAGAAGAGCTGCTATCCATTACCTCGCGTTGACGATACACTCGACACGTTGTCCGGAGCACAGTGGTTTTCGACATTGGATCTGAAGAGTGGATATTGGCAAGTCGGTCTTCATCAAGAGACAAGGAAAAGACCGCTTTCTCGACCCCAAGTGGCTTATTCCAATTTAACGTCATGCCATTTGAACTCTGTAATGCACCGGCAACATTTGAGAGATTGATGGACCTGATACTCCGAGGCCTGACGTGGAAAACTTGCCTTGTTTACTTAGACGATGTCATAGTGATCGGGAAGACTTTCGAAGATCATTTGGAAAACCTTAAGGAAGTTCTAACGAGAATTCACAGTGCACAACTGAAGCTGAGCCTGAAGAAGTGTTCTCTATTCCAGAAGGAAGTACAGTATCTGGGCCATCTGGTTTCGGCAGCGGGTGTTAGCATGGATCCAGTGGCGGCGCTAACGAAACGGGGCCCCCCGCGAAACTAATAAGGGGCCCTATAAAAATGGTTACAATTTTGTATACGTAATAGGGGAAAACACTCAAATGAGTTTCTGTTTACGTGTGTTTCACAACAATGGTTTGTGAATACTTTCTCGTCTATCACAAAGCGTTTGCAATTTGCAAAGGACGTTTTACACGTGTACAAACTCTTACAATTTATTGTTGCTAAATAGACAAAGTTCTATACAAACTATAAAAAAACCAAAATAAAAAGAATGATTTATTTTTACGTCAAAGATCTAAATTCAGACTATGAAACAGTACCGCACACAGAGTGTTAAAAATTTATTATTTAAAAACGAATATTCAAAATAACATTCTAGCTTTTTTCAAACATTTAAATTAGTTTGTAACTGAATTTGTAAAATTCTTGAATATACTCTATACAAGTTCTCCTTAAGTCTAATCCAATTCAATAACACTCGAACTCAAGTAATGTACAATATTTACAGATGAGGATCAACCAAAGTTCACTGTTTTCCTAAGCCTAGTCTTCTTTTTTTAATAGCTAAGAACTTTTCAACCACTTCGTTGATATAATTTTTCTGTGTCTCTTCATGCTTAATGCTTAACAGTGCCAAGTCACTCAACCGAGTTTGGGCCATAGTACTTCTTAAGTATGACTTAATTAATTTAAGTTTTGAAAAGCTTCTTTCCGCTGTAGCTGTTGTGACAGGTATGGTTAAATAAAGCTGTAAAGCTGTAGTTAAGTCTGGGAGGCAACTCATAAGGCAGCTGTTTTCTTCAACCAGTAAATTCATCATTTCTCGAATGCTTTTCTTGTGTACAATTTCTTTGGCCAGCAGAGCTTTGAAGGATATTACTTGGTCAGGCAATGATGTGGAAAGGTCACCAGGATACACATTTACCAGAGCCTTACTTTTCTCCATTATTGTCTCTTGTGAGAAGTTTACTAAATTCTGAGGCGTCAGGAATGAAAACCTATCATCAATGCAACGCAATCCTTCGAATCTCATTTGTAGCTGAGCTATTACAATATCTAGTGTTGCACTGAAAACTTTTACTTCAAATGATTTCACTGGGTCGTCAATTCTATGGTCAACTTACAACAATCTGCCACGCGTTGGGCAGCCAAATACAACACTGTGGGGTGTTATGCTATTACGCTACTGAATTAATTAATCTGTGATTAAGTAATTATTGAATATATTAATTTGCATAATGAGCTCGTGTAATCAATAAATAACACGTTAATTACTTTACGTTAGCATAACTATTGCATGGAGACTCTAGTTGTTGCATTAATAAATAAAATAAAATAAACTACCATAAATCACTCAAATGCCATTACTTTCTCGTTCTGAGGTAATTTGACAATGATGAACGCATATTGATAAAATAAACACTTATTTATTAACATTATATCATTCATTTAAATTCAATATATAAAATATGGATGATTCCCTGTAAATACATACATTCATAAACTCATGAAAAGAACATAAAAGAACACATGTTTATACATCAAATTACAAGGTAAATCCAATACGTTGTTTGCTGAAAAACATACACATACATATATAAAGTAATCGATATATAGAAACACAAATATTCAAACAATAAATCCTATACTAATGCGTTCATCGTATGCCTCAGATGGATGGCGTAACTTATGTTTATCATGTTTAATTTAAATGCTCAAGGGGTGTTTCTTGAAAAAGAGACAGGACAGTAGAGTTTCTTATGATAAGAATAGCATAAAGATTACTTGTTTAGGTGAATTATCCGATATTTCCATCGGCGTAACTCCTCTCTGCTGGATCATGTGTGGGAAGCTGTGGTCACTGACACTTAACACACGCGAAACAGATTCACTCGCGCAGTGTGTTCGTATTGTGTTGATTCTGCTGTTATTGTTCGAGTCATGAAATTATGTGTCGTGAAGATAAGTTCATCGTTAACTATGGTGTATATATATATATGTCTGTCTATTGTTCAACGTTATATATGTTCATTACTGTTAGTGTTTTGATGCCGCGGTGTAATTGTTCCACATGATATTGTATCGCACCGCAACACTCTATAATGTTATGATTTCGCCGTCCGGTGTTACAACAACGATAGTTCTACGCGTCGATTATTGATGTAAGTGTGACTGGTTAGTTCAATTCTGAATAGAGTATAATAAAGAATTCTATAATTGTTAAGCACTGGCGTATGTCGCATGTTTTTAGACACTGAAAGTCCACTATTACCGGATACGCGCCAATATCGAAATGTCTAAGTCTCTTAGTTACATGACGCGTGGCAAAATTTCAAAGTCCCACTGCCGTCCGTATGTTAATCGAACTTTGACGACCGACTGTTGAAAATTATAAAGACTGTTCTAAGTATATGGTTGAAAAATTATGAGAGACTGTCCTCCTGCGTGCTCTGCAAGCAGTTTTTATCAAACATCGTGTACCACAATGCACCCTTCTGGAAAACACGCCTCAAGTTGAACATGATAGGACGGAAGATCTCCTACCCTTAAGCCAGAGTGTCGTTCTTCACTTCTCATTCGACGTTCCCGTTGCTATGCTGGCGACGGTCCTCTCCACCAGTTCTCTGGGTAGATGCTGGGTTGTGATTGGATATCCTGTCTCCCCACGGGTTCGCGTCGAAAGCCTCCGTACTCTTTTCCTAGAACAGGAGAAATTTCATGCTCGTCTATCATGCTATTGTCTAAGCGTACTCCGGGTCTCGCTGCAGTTCTCACGAAAACAATGTGTCGTCTCTCGTTATTGTTCGCTGTGTTTGACCCTTTTTTCCTGAACGCTATCCTGGCGCAGCGTGACGTCGTTTCCAAAACGGCACACCTACTGCCTGTCGTAAATATCCGTTGTCGCCAGTAAGTCGTTCCCCTGCTGTTTACAAGTTCGATTCTATTATTTTAGGTATCGATGTCCGTCCTCGTATAGGGTATATACTATTGTGTGACTTACACCCCTTTTATTCTTTACTGGTACTCTACAAATTACCCGGCAGTGTGTCCGCCACGGTTTCTCCTCTAAATTGGTACTTGACACAGTTTCCATTATCTTACATTTGCAGGCTGTAAATCTCGTGTTTTAGTCGAGTCTGTCACGGCCAACCCTGTTCCTATTGTACAACTATGTGAAACGTACTTGCATTGTCTGAAGTAAACGTTCACTTGACACATCGACACACATTTCCTTATTTATTGCTCGTGGGCTGAGTAGGTGTGTCATGCTGAATGTAACGTCCTTTCAGCCACACTAAAATTTTTAAATTTTTGGTTGTTACATAGGTCCCCAAATCGGATTTGATGTTGGATTAGCGGAAGACACTCTAATCCGATTTCTGCGCTCTGTGTTTGTTGTGGGAGTCCCCTCTGATAAAGTCGCGGTCAATGACCTACTTTCCTCTGCTTGGGGTATATGGGTATATATTCCCTATCTTTGGTCGTAAACTACCTCTGGGAATTTATTGCCGTGCATCTGAGGAAAGATGAACGCATTTTTTACATATTTGCATATCTAATTAGATATGGGATTATGTACAATAATAATAGCTGTGGATGGCTGTGCCGTCCGCTTATAATCTAACACATGAAATAATGATTTTCGACATGAATTACAATTATTCATGTATCGTTTAAATATCATTATGATAGCTAATGTTCTTAGTCTATCTTGACCATTTAAAATACAATTTACGACCTGTAAATACACATTGATACATTCACTAATTATTATTGAGTATCACTCACAATATGTGTTACTATCATCTATACTAATTATATTGATTAGAAATTTATATACATTATTCAGGAACAATTAACAATTCACTTGAGATCATTATGATTATAAATAACTTTGTTTTATATCACTCAGATTTGATTAATTAATCTAATATCATCGGGTGTCTATAAAACTCGTTATAACGTCTTTTCGCAATTTATTGCTGCACATTCAATTGAACTTTTCACATCATAATTGTCTTTTCTATTTAAATTTCCACTAACACTGGCTATACACATGTAATTAATGTCGTTAGGTTGCCACATTGTGACTTAAGAACTCCTTGTACAAAATCTTTACATTATACACTAATAAGATATACATCATACTGGTTAGCTAGTTGGACTGGTTTTCGCGGGACATTCACCTTATGTGTTGATCCGCCTCCTCCTAGTCCACTAGTCTAACTGATTGTCGATGCACTTTCATTTTCCTTTGAGACTTGTGATTTCGTCTCAAAGTATCTCTTCAACTTGACGTTCATTAAATTTCCTTTCACTTTGTCACTGCTATCGCACTGTGAGTTCGCATGTTGCGTCATTTTAGTTTCATACGTTAATCGTCATTCATTAATACTCATATCTATAATTATCTTACCTTGGTTTATGTATTATCACATAATCAATCATAATTAATGTATTTTATTATCTAACCTAATTATTAAATTTTCAGACGTTCTTAAAATCGCCTTCTTACCATGTGTTCATTTATTTTGTTCTTAGCTGTCTATTTGCGGAGACATAGTTGTGTGTCTAGTAGACCTTGTGCCATTATTCACGCACGCATTTTTGTTTGTAAACAGTGAGGGTAATTGACCTAGTGGCTTGCGTCACACCTTCACTTTTCAGGCGGTCTGCTGATCCCGTTACGCTGTTACAATGTGTTTCGTCTTCAACACCTCCAAGATTTATGACGTGTCTCTTCCTCTCGCTTTTAGAGTGAGTAAAAGATATGTCGTACCGTCCCTTTCGGTAGCTTTCTCTAGGCCGACACGCTCTAAATTGCCTTCGTCGCCTCTTCAAAACCTGTTTACCACTCCCTTCGTACGGGCGTGTTGGAAATATTCCGTACCCTCGTCTTGAACAACGTTTTCCAGTCATACTACCATTATTTACGTATGCACTAAGTATTTTGTTTTCTTGATTCTTAAGAAATCTTATCTCGAGCGCTTGATATCTTCTTTCAGTACTAGTAGCACTTACAATTTTCTTAAGTCGTTCGGCGAATTTTATTCTTCTCCTTTTTCTCATAACGTTCCTTGCCCAGGACGAATTTACATACGGATCCTGTCGGTTTATTCGTTTCACCTCATCCATGGTTTGTTTAAATTTGCATTCTGCTTCATAACACGCAGTGTTCATCTTAATATCGAACTTCCTCTTCATGCTTCTTATTGCTGCAGCTCGACTACTTCGACGATGTGTGTCTATTCCACATTCTAAATAGTTCATCATTGGTTTCACTGATGCAGTATCTCTTCTCGTATCGTTGAATTTATGCCTTTTACGCATTCTATTTGATGGTATTAAACCTTTATTATCTCTATCCATGTCTGGATAATCCTCTTCCGACGTCATTAAGTACAAAGAAACAAAATCATTTCTTTTCTCAATCCACCTGTTTCTCGACTTACTACTGACACTTACGTTAGATCTCACAGTTGTTAATTTCTCAGTAGCTAACACGTCTGTGAAATCAACAGCGTTATCGTTGTCTCGTACTTTCCGTACCTCTTCGTAAATTTCATTCTCTTCTTCTTCCTGTTTCTTCTCGACTTCGTTTTTATTGTTGCTCCAGTTATTCGTATGTCCACGTATATCTGTGCATAACAGCGCGAACTGCTCATTCTGCTTGTTAAAATCCTCGTCTAGGTTTTTATTAAATTTTTCAAAACGCTCGTCTAAATTTTTATTAATTTCTTTAAAATAGTCATTCTGCTTGGCAAAATGCTTGTCTAAATTTTTATCAAATTCTTCAAACTTCTCACGCATGAAGTCCATTAACGTTTGTAATGTCACCTCTTCCTGCGGTTGTTGTTGTTGTTGGGACTCCTGTCCCCGCGCTCTGACGTCTGACGTCTCCTCGGTCATTTGTGAATAAGTTGGTGATTCCTCTCGTTCGACACCAGGCACTCCCTGTTGGTTATTAATGTCGAAATTCATGGAATCTGTGCTACTGGTCGTCATTTTTGCAGCTTTACTACGCGTTAACATTCAGTCCCAGTCCAACTAGCTTCACACTAATAATATTTGTTCTTACAACTACTAACATTAAATATTAATATATACGCTTATCCTATCTCTACTGCCTGCTCTTTGCCGTGCGGTGGGCGCCAAATACAACAATCTGCCACGCGTTGGGCAGCCAAATACAACACTGTGGGGTGTTATGCTATTACGCTACTGAATTAATTAATCTGTGATTAAGTAATTATTGAATATATTAATTTGCATAATGAGCTCGTGTAATCAATAAATAACACGTTAATTACTTTACGTTAGCATAACTATTGCATGGAGACTCTAGTTGTTGCATTAATAAATAAAATAAAATAAACTACCATAAATCACTCAAATGCCATTACTTTCTCGTTCTGAGGTAATTTGACAATGATGAACGCATATTGATAAAATAAACACTTATTTATTAACATTATATCATTCATTTAAATTCAATATATAAAATATGGATGATTCCCTGTAAATACATACATTCATAAACTCATGAAAAGAACATAAAAGAACACATGTTTATACATCAAATTACAAGGTAAATCCAATACGTTGTTTGCTGAAAAACATACACATACATATATAATGTAATCGATATATAGAAACACAAATATTCAAACAATAAATCCTATACTAATGCGTTCATCGTATGCCTCAGATGGATGGCGTAACTTATGTTTATCATGTTTAATTTAAATACTCAAGGGGTGTTTCTTGAAAAAGAGACAGGACAGTAGAGTTTCTTATGATAAGAATAGCATAAAGATTACTTGTTTAGGTGAATTATCCGATATTTCCATCGGCGTAACTCCTCTCTGCTGGATCATGTGTGGGAAGCTGTGGTCACTGACACTTAACACACGCGAAACAGATTCACTCGCGCAGTGTGTTCGTATTGTGTTGATTCTGCTGTTATTGTTCGAGTCATGAAATTATGTGTCGTGAAGATAAGTTCATCGTTAACTATGGTGTATATATATATATGTCTGTCTATTGTTCAACGTTATATATGTTCATTACTGTTAGTGTTTTGATGCCGCGGTGTAATTGTTCCACATGATATTGTATCGCACCGCAACACTCTATAATGTTATGATTTCGCCGTCCGGTGTTACAACAACGATAGTTCTACGCGTCGATTATTGATGTAAGTGTGACTGGTTAGTTCAATTCTGAATAGAGTATAATAAAGAATTCTATAATTGTTAAGCACTGGCGTATGTCGCATGTTTTTAGACACTGAAAGTCCACTATTACCGGATACGCGCCAATATCGAAATGTCTAAGTCTCTTAGTTACATGACGCGTGGCAAAATTTCAAAGTCCCACTGCCGTCCGTATGTTAATCGAACTTTGACGACCGACTGTTGAAAATTATAAAGACTGTTCTAAGTATATGGTTCAAAAATTATGAGAGACTGTCCTCCCGCGTGCTCTGCAAGCAGTTTTTATCAAACATCGTGTACCACAATGCACCCTTCTGGAAAACACGCCTCAAGTTGAACATGATAGGACGGAAGATCTCCTACCCTTAAGCCAGAGTGTCGTTCTTCACTTCTCATTCGACGTTCCCGTTGCTATGCTGGCGACGGTCCTCTCCACCAGTTCTCTGGGTAGATGCTGGGTTGTGATTGGATATCCTGTCTCCCCACGGGTTCGCGTCGAAAGCCTCCGTACTCTTTTCCTAGAACAGGAGAAATTTCATGCTCGTCTATCATGCTATTGTCTAAGCGTACTCCGGGTCTCGCTGCAGTTCTCACGAAAACAATGTGTCGTCTCTCGTTATTGTTCGCTGTGTTTGACCCTTTTTTCCTGAACGCTATCCTGGCGCAGCGTGACGTCGTTTCCAAAACGGCACACCTACTGCCTGTCGTAAATATCCGTTGTCGCCAGTAAGTCGTTCCCCTGCTGTTTACAAGTTCGATTCTATTATTTTAGGTATCGATGTCCGTCCTCGTATAGGGTATATACTATTGTGTGACTTACACCCCTTTTATTCTTTACTGGTACTCTACAAATTACCCGGCAGTGTGTCCGCCACGGTTTCTCCTCTAAATTGGTACTTGACACAGTTTCCATTATCTTACATTTGCAGGCTGTAAATCTCGTGTTTTAGTCGAGTCTGTCACGGCCAACCCTGTTCCTATTGTACAACTATGTGAAACGTACTTGCATTGTCTGAAGTAAACGTTCACTTGACACATCGACACACATTTCCTTATTTATTGCTCGTGGGCTGAGTAGGTGTGTCATGCTGAATGTAACGTCCTTTCAGCCACACTAAAATTTTTAAATTTTTGGTTGTTACATAGGTCCCCAAATCGGATTTGATGTTGGATTAGCGGAAGACACTCTAATCCGATTTCTGCGCTCTGTGTTTGTTGTGGGAGTCCCCTCTGATAAAGTCGCGGTCAATGACCTACTTTCCTCTGCTTGGGGTATATGGGTATATATTCCCTATCTTTGGTCGTAAACTACCTCTGGGAATTTATTGCCGTGCATCTGAGGAAAGATGAACGCATTTTTTACATATTTGCATATCTAATTAGATATGGGATTATGTACAATAATAATAGCTGTGGATGGCTGTGCCGTCCGCTTATAATCTAACACATGAAATAATGATTTTCGACATGAATTACAATTATTCATGTATCGTTTAAATATCATTATGATAGCTAATGTTCTTAGTCTATCTTGACCATTTAAAATACAATTTACGACCTGTAAATACACATTGATACATTCACTAATTATTATTGAGTATCACTCACAATATGTGTTACTATCATCTATACTAATTATATTGATTAGAAATTTATATACATTATTCAGGAACAATTAACAATTCACTTGAGATCATTATGATTATAAATAACTTTGTTTTATATCACTCAGATTTGATTAATTAATCTAATATCATCGGGTGTCTATAAAACTCGTTATAACGTCTTTTCGCAATTTATTGCTGCACATTCAATTGAACTTTTCACATCATAATTGTCTTTTCTATTTAAATTTCCACTAACACTGGCTATACACATGTAATTAATGTCGTTAGGTTGCCACATTGTGACTTAAGAACTCCTTGTACAAAATCTTTACATTATACACTAATAAGATATACATCATACTGGTTAGCTAGTTGGACTGGTTTTCGCGGGACATTCACCTTATGTGTTGATCCGCCTCCTCCTAGTCCACTAGTCTAACTGATTGTCGATGCACTTTCATTTTCCTTTGAGACTTGTGATTTCGTCTCAAAGTATCTCTTCAACTTGACGTTCATTAAATTTCCTTTCACTTTGTCACTGCTATCGCACTGTGAGTTCGCATGTTGCGTCATTTTAGTTTCATACGTTAATCGTCATTCATTAATACTCATATCTATAATTATCTTACCTTGGTTTATGTATTATCACATAATCAATCATAATTAATGTATTTTATTATCTAACCTAATTATTAAATTTTCAGACGTTCTTAAAATCGCCTTCTTACCATGTGTTCATTTATTTTGTTCTTAGCTGTCTATTTGCGGAGACATAGTTGTGTGTCTAGTAGACCTTGTGCCATTATTCACGCACGCATTTTTGTTTGTAAACAGTGAGGGTAATTGACCTAGTGGCTTGCGTCACACCTTCACTTTTCAGGCGGTCTGCTGATCCCGTTACGCTGTTACAATGTGTTTCGTCTTCAAAACCTCCAAGATTTATGACGTGTCTCTTCCTCTCGCTTTTAGAGTGAGTAAAAGATATGTCGTACCGTCCCTTTCGGTAGCTTTCTCTAGGCCGACACGCTCTAAATTGCCTTCGTCGCCTCTTCAAAACCTGTTTACCACTCCCTTCGTACGGGCGTGTTGGAAATATTCCGTACCCTCGTCTTGAACAACGTTTTCCAGTCATACTACCATTATTTACGTATGCACTAAGTATTTTGTTTTCTTGATTCTTAAGAAATCTTATCTCGAGCGCTTGATATCTTCTTTCAGTACTAGTAGCACTTACAATTTTCTTAAGTCGTTCGGCGAATTTTATTCTTCTCCTTTTTCTCATAACGTTCCTTGCCCAGGACGAATTTACATACGGATCCTGTCGGTTTATTCGTTTCACCTCATCCATGGTTTGTTTAAATTTGCATTCTGCTTCATAACACGCAGTGTTCATCTTAATATCGAACTTCCTCTTCATGCTTCTTATTGCTGCAGCTCGACTACTTCGACGATGTGTGTCTATTCCACATTCTAAATAGTTCATCATTGGTTTCACTGATGCAGTATCTCTTCTCGTATCGTTGAATTTATGCCTTTTACGCATTCTATTTGATGGTATTAAACCTTTATTATCTCTATCCATGTCTGGATAATCCTCTTCCGACGTCATTAAGTACAAAGAAACAAAATCATTTCTTTTCTCAATCCACCTGTTTCTCGACTTACTACTGACACTTACGTTAGATCTCACAGTTGTTAATTTCTCAGTAGCTAACACGTCTGTGAAATCAACAGCGTTATCGTTGTCTCGTACTTTCCGTACCTCTTCGTAAATTTCATTCTCTTCTTCTTCCTGTTTCTTCTCGACTTCGTTTTTATTGTTGCTCCAGTTATTCGTATGTCCACGTATATCTGTGCATAACAGCGCGAACTGCTCATTCTGCTTGTTAAAATCCTCGTCTAGGTTTTTATTAAATTTTTCAAAACGCTCGTCTAAATTTTTATTAATTTCTTTAAAATAGTCATTCTGCTTGGCAAAATGCTTGTCTAAATTTTTATCAAATTCTTCAAACTTCTCACGCATGAAGTCCATTAACGTTTGTAATGTCACCTCTTCCTGCGGTTGTTGTTGTTGTTGGGACTCCAGTCCCCGCGCTCTGACGTCTGACGTCTCCTCGGTCATTTGTGAATAAGTTGGTGATTCCTCTCGTTCGACACCAGGCACTCCCTGTTGGTTATTAATGTCGAAATTCATGGAATCTGTGCTACTGGTCGTCATTTTTGCAGCTTTACTACGCGTTAACATTCAGTCCCAGTCCAACTAGCTTCACACTAATAATATTTGTTCTTACAACTACTAACATTAAATATTAATATATACGCTTATCCTATCTCTACTGCCTGCTCTTTGCCGTGCGGTGGGCGCCAAATACAACAATCTGCCACGCGTTGGGCAGCCAAATACAACACTGTGGGGTGTTATGCTATTACGCTACTGAATTAATTAATCTGTGATTAAGTAATTATTGAATATATTAATTTGCATAATGAGCTCGTGTAATCAATAAATAACACGTTAATTACTTTACGTTAGCATAACTATTGCATGGAGACTCTAGTTGTTGCATTAATAAATAAAATAAAATAAACTACCATAAATCACTCAAATGCCATTACTTTCTCGTTCTGAGGTAATTTGACAATGATGAACGCATATTGATAAAATAAACACTTATTTATTAACATTATATCATTCATTTAAATTCAATATATAAAATATGGATGATTCCCTGTAAATACATACATTCATAAACTCATGAAAAGAACATAAAAGAACACATGTTTATACATCAAATTACAAGGTAAATCCAATACGTTGTTTGCTGAAAAACATACACATACATATATAATGTAATCGATATATAGAAACACAAATATTCAAACAATAAATCCTATACTAATGCGTTCATCGTATGCCTCAGATGGATGGCGTAACTTATGTTTATCATGTTTAATTTAAATACTCAAGGGGTGTTTCTTGAAAAAGAGACAGGACAGTAGAGTTTCTTATGATAAGAATAGCATAAAGATTACTTGTTTAGGTGAATTATCCGATATTTCCATCGGCGTAACTCCTCTCTGCTGGATCATGTGTGGGAAGCTGTGGTCACTGACACTTAACACACGCGAAACAGATTCACTCGCGCAGTGTGTTCGTATTGTGTTGATTCTGCTGTTATTGTTCGAGTCATGAAATTATGTGTCGTGAAGATAAGTTCATCGTTAACTATGGTGTATATATATATATGTCTGTCTATTGTTCAACGTTATATATGTTCATTACTGTTAGTGTTTTGATGCCGCGGTGTAATTGTTCCACATGATATTGTATCGCACCGCAACACTCTATAATGTTATGATTTCGCCGTCCGGTGTTACAACAACGATAGTTCTACGCGTCGATTATTGATGTAAGTGTGACTGGTTAGTTCAATTCTGAATAGAGTATAATAAAGAATTCTATAATTGTTAAGCACTGGCGTATGTCGCATGTTTTTAGACACTGAAAGTCCACTATTACCGGATACGCGCCAATATCGAAATGTCTAAGTCTCTTAGTTACATGACGCGTGGCAAAATTTCAAAGTCCCACTGCCGTCCGTATGTTAATCGAACTTTGACGACCGACTGTTGAAAATTATAAAGACTGTTCTAAGTATATGGTTGAAAAATTATGAGAGACTGTCCTCCTGCGTGCTCTGCAAGCAGTTTTTATCAAACATCGTGTACCACAATGCACCCTTCTGGAAAACACGCCTCAAGTTGAACATGATAGGACGGAAGATCTCCTACCCTTAAGCCAGAGTGTCGTTCTTCACTTCTCATTCGACGTTCCCGTTGCTATGCTGGCGACGGTCCTCTCCACCAGTTCTCTGGGTAGATGCTGGGTTGTGATTGGATATCCTGTCTCCCCACGGGTTCGCGTCGAAAGCCTCCGTACTCTTTTCCTAGAACAGGAGAAATTTCATGCTCGTCTATCATGCTATTGTCTAAGCGTACTCCGGGTCTCGCTGCAGTTCTCACGAAAACAATGTGTCGTCTCTCGTTATTGTTCGCTGTGTTTGACCCTTTTTTCCTGAACGCTATCCTGGCGCAGCGTGACGTCGTTTCCAAAACGGCACACCTACTGCCTGTCGTAAATATCCGTTGTCGCCAGTAAGTCGTTCCCCTGCTGTTTACAAGTTCGATTCTATTATTTTAGGTATCGATGTCCGTCCTCGTATAGGGTATATACTATTGTGTGACTTACACCCCTTTTATTCTTTACTGGTACTCTACAAATTACCCGGCAGTGTGTCCGCCACGGTTTCTCCTCTAAATTGGTACTTGACACAGTTTCCATTATCTTACATTTGCAGGCTGTAAATCTCGTGTTTTAGTCGAGTCTGTCACGGCCAACCCTGTTCCTATTGTACAACTATGTGAAACGTACTTGCATTGTCTGAAGTAAACGTTCACTTGACACATCGACACACATTTCCTTATTTATTGCTCGTGGGCTGAGTAGGTGTGTCATGCTGAATGTAACGTCCTTTCAGCCACACTAAAATTTTTAAATTTTTGGTTGTTGCATAGGTCCCCAAATCGGATTTGATGTTGGATTAGCGGAAGACACTCTAATCCGATTTCTGCGCTCTGTGTTTGTTGTGGGAGTCCCCTCTGATAAAGTCGCGGTCAATGACCTACTTTCCTCTGCTTGGGGTATATGGGTATATATTCCCTATCTTTGGTCGTAAACTACCTCTGGGAATTTATTGCCGTGCATCTGAGGAAAGATGAACGCATTTTTTACATATTTGCATATCTAATTAGATATGGGATTATGTACAATAATAATAGCTGTGGATGGCTGTGCCGTCCGCTTATAATCTAACACATGAAATAATGATTTTCGACATGAATTACAATTATTCATGTATCGTTTAAATATCATTATGATAGCTAATGTTCTTAGTCTATCTTGACCATTTAAAATACAATTTACGACCTGTAAATACACATTGATACATTCACTAATTATTATTGAGTATCACTCACAATATGTGTTACTATCATCTATACTAATTATATTGATTAGAAATTTATATACATTATTCAGGAACAATTAACAATTCACTTGAGATCATTATGATTATAAATAACTTTGTTTTATATCACTCAGATTTGATTAATTAATCTAATATCATCGGGTGTCTATAAAACTCGTTATAACGTCTTTTCGCAATTTATTGCTGCACATTCAATTGAACTTTTCACATCATAATTGTCTTTTCTATTTAAATTTCCACTAACACTGGCTATACACATGTAATTAATGTCGTTAGGTTGCCACATTGTGACTTAAGAACTCCTTGTACAAAATCTTTACATTATACACTAATAAGATATACATCATACTGGTTAGCTAGTTGGACTGGTTTTCGCGGGACATTCACCTTATGTGTTGATCCGCCTCCTCCTAGTCCACTAGTCTAACTGATTGTCGATGCACTTTCATTTTCCTTTGAGACTTGTGATTTCGTCTCAAAGTATCTCTTCAACTTGACGTTCATTAAATTTCCTTTCACTTTGTCACTGCTATCGCACTGTGAGTTCGCATGTTGCGTCATTTTAGTTTCATACGTTAATCGTCATTCATTAATACTCATATCTATAATTATCTTACCTTGGTTTATGTATTATCACATAATCAATCATAATTAATGTATTTTATTATCTAACCTAATTATTAAATTTTCAGACGTTCTTAAAATCGCCTTCTTACCATGTGTTCATTTATTTTGTTCTTAGCTGTCTATTTGCGGAGACATAGTTGTGTGTCTAGTAGACCTTGTGCCATTATTCACGCACGCATTTTTGTTTGTAAACAGTGAGGGTAATTGACCTAGTGGCTTGCGTCACACCTTCACTTTTCAGGCGGTCTGCTGATCCCGTTACGCTGTTACAATGTGTTTCGTCTTCAAAACCTCCAAGATTTATGACGTGTCTCTTCCTCTCGCTTTTAGAGTGAGTAAAAGATATGTCGTACCGTCCCTTTCGGTAGCTTTCTCTAGGCCGACACGCTCTAAATTGCCTTCGTCGCCTCTTCAAAACCTGTTTACCACTCCCTTCGTACGGGCGTGTTGGAAATATTCCGTACCCTCGTCTTGAACAACGTTTTCCAGTCATACTACCATTATTTACGTATGCACTAAGTATTTTGTTTTCTTGATTCTTAAGAAATCTTATCTCGAGCGCTTGATATCTTCTTTCAGTACTAGTAGCACTTACAATTTTCTTAAGTCGTTCGGCGAATTTTATTCTTCTCCTTTTTCTCATAACGTTCCTTGCCCAGGACGAATTTACATACGGATCCTGTCGGTTTATTCGTTTCACCTCATCCATGGTTTGTTTAAATTTGCATTCTGCTTCATAACACGCAGTGTTCATCTTAATATCGAACTTCCTCTTCATGCTTCTTATTGCTGCAGCTCGACTACTTCGACGATGTGTGTCTATTCCACATTCTAAATAGTTCATCATTGGTTTCACTGATGCAGTATCTCTTCTCGTATCGTTGAATTTATGCCTTTTACGCATTCTATTTGATGGTATTAAACCTTTATTATCTCTATCCATGTCTGGATAATCCTCTTCCGACGTCATTAAGTACAAAGAAACAAAATCATTTCTTTTCTCAATCCACCTGTTTCTCGACTTACTACTGACACTTACGTTAGATCTCACAGTTGTTAATTTCTCAGTAGCTAACACGTCTGTGAAATCAACAGCGTTATCGTTGTCTCGTACTTTCCGTACCTCTTCGTAAATTTCATTCTCTTCTTCTTCCTGTTTCTTCTCGACTTCGTTTTTATTGTTGCTCCAGTTATTCGTATGTCCACGTATATCTGTGCATAACAGCGCGAACTGCTCATTCTGCTTGTTAAAATGCTCGTCTAGGTTTTTATTAAATTTTTCAAAACGCTCGTCTAAATTTTTATTAATTTCTTTAAAATAGTCATTCTGCTTGGCAAAATGCTTGTCTAAATTTTTATCAAATTCTTCAAACTTCTCACGCATGAAGTCCATTAACGTTTGTAATGTCACCTCTTCCTGCGGTTGTTGTTGTTGTTGGGACTCCTGTCCCCGCGCTCTGACGTCTGACGTCTCCTCGGTCATTTGTGAATAAGTTGGTGATTCCTCTCGTTCGACACCAGGCACTCCCTGTTGGTTATTAATGTCGAAATTCATGGAATCTGTGCTACTGGTCGTCATTTTTGCAGCTTTACTACGCGTTAACATTCAGTCCCAGTCCAACTAGCTTCACACTAATAATATTTGTTCTTACAACTACTAACATTAAATATTAATATATACGCTTATCCTATCTCTACTGCCTGCTCTTTGCCGTGCGGTGGGCGCCAAATACAACAATCTGCCACGCGTTGGGCAGCCAAATACAACACTGTGGGGTGTTATGCTATTACGCTACTGAATTAATTAATCTGTGATTAAGTAATTATTGAATATATTAATTTGCATAATGAGCTCGTGTAATCAATAAATAACACGTTAATTACTTTACGTTAGCATAACTATTGCATGGAGACTCTAGTTGTTGCATTAATAAATAAAATAAAATAAACTACCATAAATCACTCAAATGCCATTACTTTCTCGTTCTGAGGTAATTTGACAATGATGAACGCATATTGATAAAATAAACACTTATTTATTAACATTATATCATTCATTTAAATTCAATATATAAAATATGGATGATTCCCTGTAAATACATACATTCATAAACTCATGAAAAGAACATAAAAGAACACATGTTTATACATCAAATTACAAGGTAAATCCAATACGTTGTTTGCTGAAAAACATACACATACATATATAATGTAATCGATATATAGAAACACAAATATTCAAACAATAAATCCTATACTAATGCGTTCATCGTATGCCTCAGATGGATGGCGTAACTTATGTTTATCATGTTTAATTTAAATACTCAAGGGGTGTTTCTTGAAAAAGAGACAGGACAGTAGAGTTTCTTATGATAAGAATAGCATAAAGATTACTTGTTTAGGTGAATTATCCGATATTTCCATCGGCGTAACTCCTCTCTGCTGGATCATGTGTGGGAAGCTGTGGTCACTGACACTTAACACACGCGAAACAGATTCACTCGCGCAGTGTGTTCGTATTGTGTTGATTCTGCTGTTATTGTTCGAGTCATGAAATTATGTGTCGTGAAGATAAGTTCATCGTTAACTATGGTGTATATATATATGTCTGTCTATTGTTCAACGTTATATATGTTCATTACTGTTAGTGTTTTGATGCCACGATGTAATTGTTCCACATGATATTGTATCGCACCGCAACACTCTATAATGTTATGATTTCGCCGTCCGGTGTTACAACAACGATAGTTCTACGCGTCGATTATTGATGTAAGTGTGACTGGTTAGTTCAATTCTGAATAGAGTATAATAAAGAATTCTATAATTGTTAAGCACTGGCGTATGTCGCATGTTTTTAGACACTGAAAGTCCACTATTACCGGATACGCGCCAATATCGAAATGTCTAAGTCTCTTAGTTACATGACGCGTGGCAAAATTTCAAAGTCCCACTGCCGTCCGTATGTTAATCGAACTTTGACGACCGACTGTTGAAAATTATAAAGACTGTTCTAAGTATATGGTTGAAAAATTATGAGAGACTGTCCTCCCGCGTGCTCTGCAAGCAGTTTTTATCAAACATCGTGTACCACAATGCACCCTTCTGGAAAACACGCCTCAAGTTGAACATGATAGGACGGAAGATCTCCTACCCTTAAGCCAGAGTGTCGTTCTTCACTTCTCATTCGACGTTCCCGTTGCTATGCTGGCGACGGTACTCTCCACCAGTTCTCTGGGTAGATGCTGGGTTGTGATTGGATATCCTGTCTCCCCACGGGTTCGCGTCGAAAGCCTCCGTACTCTTTTCCTAGAACAGGAGAAATTTCATGCTCGTCTATCATGCTATTGTCTAAGCGTACTCCGGGTCTCGCTGCAGTTCTCACGAAAACAATGTGTCGTCTCTCGTTATTGTTCGCTGTGTTTGACCCTTTTTTCCTGAACGCTATCCTGGCGCAGCGTGACGTCGTTTCCAAAACGGCACACCTACTGCCTGTCGTAAATATCCGTTGTCGCCAGTAAGTCGTTCCCCTGCTGTTTACAAGTTCGATTCTATTATTTTAGGTATCGATGTCCGTCCTCGTATAGGGTATATACTATTGTGTGACTTACACCCCTTTTATTCTTTACTGGTACTCTACAAATTACCCGGCAGTGTGTCCGCCACGGTTTCTCCTCTAAATTGGTACTTGACACAGTTTCCATTATCTTACATTTGCAGGCTGTAAATCTCGTGTTTTAGTCGAGTCTGTCACGGCCAACCCTGTTCCTAGTGTACAACTATGTGAAACGTACTTGCATTGTCTGAAGTAAACGTTCACTTGACACATCGACACACATTTCCTTATTTATTGCTCGTGGGCTGAGTAGGTGTGTCATGCTGAATGTAACGTCCTTTCAGCCACACTAAAATTTTTAAATTTTTGGTTGTTACAAACTGATAATTCAACAAAGAAGCGTTTTACAACTCGCTTACGCTTAGTTTTCATGTTACAAGTTATGTCCCATGACTGGGCCAACTGTTTAGCACCAGCAAGAAAGCCGGCAAAATCCTTTCTTAAAACTTTTAACTCATCACAAGCGCGGCTTAGAAACTGCCACGCTCTGCCTAGGTCAACAGTTGGCCTCTGTAGTGCTTTTGAAGTTATATTTACATTCTCTAAAATCTTAGTTTCAAGGCAGAGCACAAGAATAAATTCAAAGTTTTCCAGGTGGTTTCTAATTGCTAATGCTTCTTCTGCCTCGGGTTTTTTTGAGCTGTACAGAATAATTTCTGTCAAACACTTAATCACATTTAACTAAAAATGAACTTTTTCATGTGAAAACTTACTGATTTTATTGGACGCGTTTCGGCTTACGTATCCGCCTTCTTCAGCTTTGATACAGACTGCCAGCATTTTGTAACGGTTGTGTGGAAGGTGTAGTGGGGGTGGTGTGTGAAGGAAGGGGATTGGCGCGGGGATTCAACTTACTGTTTGTTTTCTGTATAATTGTGTCAAAAAGTGTATGTGATTTATATTGTAATTGATCGTTGAGTATGTTGTTTGGTTGTGTTGTGTGGTGTTTATATTCGTATTGTTCAGTTGTGTTGAGTTTTCGACCTTTGGGTATGTAATGTAAAATTTCAAGATTAGTGTCTATGTTGGTGTAACTGTGGTTTTCTGTGTGTATGTGTGTGGCAAATGCGGAGTGTATATTGTTGTTGGTTAAAGCTTTTAAGTGTTCAGAATAACGGGATGAAAAAGATCTTCCCGTCTGGCCTATGTAGAAACTATTGCAGTCATTACAATTTAATTTGTAAACACCTGTTTTGTTATATTTGTCTATGTCTGTGTTTGTATTACTGATGTGTTTTTTGATGGTATTGGTTGTTCTGTATGCTATTTTGTATTTGTGTTTTCTGAATGTGTTGGCGATTTTGTGTGTGTATGAGTTGTGGTATGTGAGTGTGATGTATTTATTGTGTTGTGTGTTGATGGTATTTTGTGTTTTGTTGTTTTTGTTTTTGATGCGTTTGTGTAGTATGTTTATTAAATTGGGGTTATAACCGTTTTTGATTGCTATGTATTTTATTGTGTTGAGTTCGTCGGTGTAATCTTGTTTATTTAAGGGTATTTTAGTTAGTCTATGGAGCATATGGTTGAAGGCCGCATGTTTATGTTGTGTTGGGTGGTTTGATGTGTTGTGTATAACCATGTCGGTTGTTGTAGGTTTCCTGTATATTTTGTACGTGTGTGTATTGTTAGTTTTGTTAATTGTTAGGTCTAGAAAATTTATACTATTGTTTTGTTCAGTTTCCAGTGTAAATTTTAATTTGTGGTGTATAGTGTTTATGTATTTGTGGAAGTTTTCAACTTGTCTTGTGTTGCCTTTGAATAAAAGTAATATATCATCTACATACCTGTGCCAGTATATAATTTTGTTAGTGTATTTGTTGTTGTTTATTATGTGGTTCTGTTCAATGTTGTGTATATATATTTCTGCTAGTATTCCTGATATGGGGGATCCCATCGGGAGTCCTTCTGTTTGTGTGTATATCTTGTTATTGTATGTAAAGTAATTTTGTTCAGTTATTATTTTGGTAAGTGTGATGATTTCTTGTATGTGTGTTTCAGGTGTGTTGTTTTGTCTGAGTAGTTGTTCTAGTGTTTGTATGGTTTCTTTGATGGGGACATTAGTGTATAAATTGGTTATATCAAAAGATGCCAGAGTTGAGTTATGTGGGATGTGTATGTGTTCAGTTTTCCTGACTAGGTCAATGTTGTTTTTGATAGATGTGTTGTTACTGAGTTTAATGTTTTCTCTGATTATTTTGTCTAGTTGTTTTGCGATTTTGTGGGAGGGGGCCTGTGTGTTGTTTATTAATGGTCTGATTGGAATGTTAGGTTTATGTATTGTTGGTAATGCATTTAGTTTAGGGGGGTTAGGTTTTATTTGTTTAAGGTATTTGGCGTTTTCTGGTTTGATTATATGTTTTGTGTTGTTTATAAATTTGTTAATCTGTTTATGAAATTTTAGTGTGGGGTCTTTATTTATTTCCGTTATATTATTTTCGTTGAAGAAACTTTCGATTTTAGTGTTTAATTGGTGTTTGTCCATTATGACGCTAATGTTACCTTTGTCGGCTCTTATGATTGTTGTGTTGTGATCAAGTAACTTGTGTTTACATTATTAAGTGTTTTTATTTCATTGTTGTGTATTTTTGGTTTTGTATGTGTGTTTTGAAGTTTTCGTTTTATGTCGTGACGTATCGGGTCTTGGTCGTTAAGGTGCGTGTTTTGTACAGCCGTTTCTGCGTCTATGATGATGTCGCGTATGTGTTTATTGTGATTTTTGATGTTAGTTGTATTGGTATTCAAATTATGTTTCAGTCCTTTGTTTAATAAATCCATTTCATCTTTTGTGAAATTAATGTGTGTTGTATTAACTACGCGTGTGTGGAATTTGTGTGCCGGTTCAGGGATTGATTCAATTATGCGTGTTGTGAAGTTAGTTATTTTTTTGTTGTGTCGATGTTGTATTGTCAATTTGAGTTTTTCTATGTTGTCTTGTGTGTGTTGTATTACATTTTCAAGTTCTGTGTGGTGTAATATTTGTGTGAGTTTCATTTGTAAGTTATATGCCTGTCTGTTGAGTGTGTCTTTTTTATGGTATAAATAATTGATTATGTTGTTTAGGTTTATTTGTTCTAAACATTACATACCCAAAGGTCGAAAACTCAACACAACTGAACAATACGAAATATATAAACACCACACAACACAACCAAACAACATACTCAACGATCAATTACAATATAAATCACATACACTTTTTGACACAATTATACAGAAAACAAACAGTAAGTTGAATCCCCGCGCCAATCCCCTTCCTCCACACACCACCCCCACTACACCTTCCACACAACCGTTACAAAATGCTGGCAGTCTGTATCAAAGCTGAAGAAGGCGGATACGTAAGCCGAAACGCGTCCAATAAAATCAGTAAGTTTTCACATGAAAAAGTTCATTTTTAGTTAAGTGTTAGTGCTGTGAAAGAAGAGATGAATAATCAAGACAACTATAATACCGCAGATAAAGCGTATTTCGTCAATAAGTACAGAAACGCCAAGCAACAAGTAACAAAAACTTCCTTACACATAGCATTCAATAAAACTTGTCGAAAACACAACATCATACCAACACACGCACAAGTTACAATAAAACAAAACACACATACAGCACTTCAAACCAAACGGAAATTAGAACAAATAAACCTAAACAACATAATCAATTATTTATACCATAAAAAAGACACACTCAACAGACAGGCATATAACTTACACATGAAACTCACACAAATATTACACCACACAGAACTTGAAAATGTAATACAACACACACAAGACAACATAGAAAAACTCAAATTGACAATACAACATCGACACAACAAAAAAATAACTAACTTCACAACACGCATAATTGAATAAATCCCTGAACCGGCACACAAATTCCACACACGCGTAGTTAATACAACACACATTAATTTCACAAAAGATGAAATGGATTTATTAAACAAAGGACTGAAACATAATTTGAATACCAATACAACTAACATCAAAAATCACAATAAACACATACGCGACATCATCATAGACGCAGAAACGGCTGTACAAAACACGCACCTTAACGACCAAACGATACGTCACGACATAAAACGAAAACTTCAAAACACACATACAAAACCAAAAATACACAACAATGAAATAAAAACACTTAATAATGTAAAACACAAGTTACTTGAACACAACACAACAATCCTAAAAGCCGACAAAGGTAACATTAGCGTCATAATGGACAAACACCAATTAAACACTAAAATCGAAAGTTTCTTCAACGAAAATAATATAACGGAAATAAATAAAGACCCCACACTAAAATTTCATAAACAGATTAACAAATTTATAAACAACACAAAACATATAATCAAACCAGAAAACGCCAAATACCTTAAACAAATAAAACCTAACCCCCCTAAACTAAATGCATTACCAAAAATACATAAACCTAACATTCCAATCAGGCCATTAATAAACAACACACAGGCCCCCTCCCACAAAATCGCAAAACAACTAGACAAATAATCAGAGAAAACATTAAACTCAGTAACAACACATCTATCAAAAACAACATTGACTTAGTCAGGAAAACTGAACACATACACATCGCACATAACTCAACTCTGGCATCTTTTGATATAACCAATTTATACACTAATGTCCCCATCAAAGAAACCATACAAACACTAGAACAACTACTCAGACAAAACAACACACCTGAAACACACATACAAGAAATCATCACACTTACCAAAATAATAACTGAACAAAATTACTTTACATACAATAACAAGATATACACACAAACAGAAGGACTCCCGATGGGATCCCCCATATCAGGAATACTAGCAGAAATATATATACACAACATTGAACAGAAAATAGCATTTTAACATATACGGTTCTCACCCCCCCCTTAAATTGACAAGACTCCTTTGAAATGTTATACTAACTTCACATCGAACACTTACAGCGCGTGTACCTAATAAAAACTGTTACACTAAAAATAAAATGACAAAACTGTAAAATGGAACATCGAAATGCTTACAGGACATGTATAGGTAGGTTAGACACGAATACACACAGACACTTTAATACACGAAAAATTTACTCTTGAGTTTACGTATTTGAAGCCGTGAACTTAATAAAATTATTGTGCTAAAATAAATACACAAACTTTAACCAAACGTTTACCAAACTCACATCTGACAACAGAATATAGGCGGGCGTAGATGAGAACGAAGGTAGCCGAAGTTGCCCGAGTGGCTTCATGCTGTCAGTCTGCAGACTCAAGTTAGCGGCCTTAGTTTTCAGTTCAATGCGAGATACTGGATAGTGCGGTTGGAGAGTATTAGTGCGATATATTTTCAGAGCAGTTCGAGTTATTACTGTGTACATTCAAGTAGTTATTAGTGAAGTGTTGCGTTTTATAATCAGACGGTATCATTGTAATACAATTGAGTTTTAATATTAGTGGACATTTTATTGCGTGTGAACAATTTTCATTTGATTTGTTGTAGAGCCTGTGTTGTTTATTACGAACTGTTTTACTGTAACAATTAAAGGTGTGATTAGTGACTTAATTGGTGTCTTGTACTTATTTTGTTTCCACTGTACCTACGACGATCGAGTAGACCGTCGTAACAGTATTAATTTCATTAGTAATATAATGCAGACACATTATCAAAAAGTAATTTCAATTTGGATAGTAGTTCTTCGTTGTGTGTTGATGACATTATTCAAAAGCTTAGAAAAATTACTCGATTGTACATGAAAACGTCTTCCATCACACAGAAAGGTAGGCTCTCTAGCCCGCCATTCTGCTCGTCTATCTGCCCATTCGGAGGTTACATTTTTTGCTAGCCCTTCACAAGACACACACACATCCACAAATGTGTGTAAACATGTGCACGCACACAAATATGAAAAACTTAAATAATCTGGATGGGACCTCGGTTTTCTTACCGCCTAAGGGCCTACAAGATGGTTAATCCAGCATTGGATGTGATAATTCCTGGGGAAGTTCTTTATTTTACCTAGTGGTTATCTCAACATTACATTTAACATAGCTTGAATAAGTTAATCTACGCAAGAAAAGTAGATTTTAAAAGCCTTCCAATGCCTTGTCAAATACTGCACAAAGCCTGATTTTTACTGCTCACCGATTTTTAATTTATCTGATAGATATTGGGGGGTGGCAGACTTAATAATTCAGAAAATAGAAGATAAAGAAGAGACAAGCGCATTGTTATCTGAGAATAAACATAACAAAAACCAAGTAATTAGGAAGATGAAAGAAGTAGGAAAAATACGTCAAAAGAAAATAAAAAATACACGGGAAGAGTTAGATATGATTAAGAGTGGGCTAGTTAATGTGCTTAATCTCCCAATTATTAATCATAGAGAAATAATTAGTGTTAAGAACTATAGAAAAAACTTAGTAGAAATTCTCGAGAGAACTCACCATAAAACAGTGAGAAAAAACGTAAACAAAATTATATTTAAATTCAATATACCAGAAGAAGAAATACTTAATAAAAGGTCAGTGATATCACCAATGAATAATATACCATTGACAGATTTATTTAGTAAACTAGATGATAAAGTGATTGAAGTAGGCCGTGATACTAGTGAAAATGTGATATTAGAAAAAGGGAATTACAAGGTAGGAGAGAGCCATATCACCATAACAGAATTAATTCTGAACCCAATAGTAATCCGAACAACAAGGGCAAATGAAGTAATTGACCATGGTTAAACTAAGCACAACCACAGCATTAAGAAAAAGGGACTGATTTTAGGGAAATCAAGAAAAGCAAACAAACTAGGGGAAAAAGAAGAAAAAATAATATATTAAACTAATAATGAAAATAAGACGAACCAATCTTAAGGGTAACGACTAAGACAAGACGTGAAAAAATAAGAACAATAATGACTACTTTCATAACCATAATTCAAATAAGTACAATTAGAATAATTATAATTAGGACAACTACTATTTAAAATGTATTAGAAAGAAACGAAGTCGGAAAAAAAAAGAAAAAAATATTTTTATGTATACGAATAACATCGGTCACAAGGAAAAAGAGATATACGAATAACATCTGTCAACAACATTGCCTCGCACCTAGATACAGGACATCGGAATGAATCAATAAGAAGGAAAAATAATCAGATCTGAGCAGCGACAATGTGAATAATCCCAAGAGTGTTTATTATTAGTCACGAATTGACTACTTTTTAAGGTTTTTATATAATGATTGTTTGTAGAGATAAGCTCCAGCAATCATTTACCTGAGCAGATGGTACGTCCCTCTGAACTCAGAAGGTGTAGAATGGACCGCGGAGTAATGGAGCCAAAAGTGCCCACCCAATGTGTACCAACTGACAGGTTAGGGAAATTAAATATTCCAGGGATAACACACCAGTCGAAAAAAATATTATTTAAGATCAGAGATCACGATTCATGAAAGGATAGAAGAAATATAAAAGACAGAAGCTCAATTAAGTAAGAACAAGGTATAAAAGTAGACAGAAATATGAGAGGTATAGACATGTTTTTTCAAAGAATAAGTTATCATTCCCTCAACACCAGGAAGTGTATTCAGAAATAATCACTTTTGATGGAGGGGCATTATATAACATGACCAAAGGTACAGAGAACAAAGAGTAATTATAAGCCATGAACTTAGGAATAATACAGCACCAACAGCAGCCAAATTCAGTGTAACAAAGTATTCATGATGAAAAGTAGCTAAGATCGTGAGAAGAAATAGAAACCCCAGATTATTATGAAGATAAAAGATGATTGACCACAACCATCACCAGGAAGAGGAACTAGATAAAACTGTAAAATTAATTACAAGAGAACTATGAGTTCAAGGTGAAGGAAACAGATACCCCATTGACAGACCAGACTTATCCAAATACTGAATAATAATGACTGAGACTTAAGACTATTAGACCCAACTAGATTAGGAGAGTGATAAAATAAATACTAATTGAGTGTAACTAATGATAAGACAGCATATTTTTATAAGAAAATAACAATGTATTTTAAATATTAACTATGACAGTGATGAGAAATAGAATATCAGAAAAGACTGATTACTAATTCAAAATATATGTAAAATGATAATGAAAAACTGGATAATTAATAAGTAATATTGTATGTAAAGGACTATAGTTTGAAACTATAACCAATGAGAACCAACAATGTAAATTAGATATTGTCAAAGAAAGGGAAAGTGAGACAAACTAACCTAGCAACCTGTAAAAGCACTCTTATAATGAGAATAAACGTGATCAACAGGATACAAAACTGCTATGCATTATAAAATAAATGAAAATAAATAAACTGAGGATCATTCTGATCACTAATACAAGACAACTAGAAGGTTGTATTTATTATAATTAATGAAATGTACTTTGCTGAAGTAATCCAGAAGTGATGTACACACAGTGTACAATACACACCAAATTAAATACTTAATAAAAGTGAGAGTGATTACTATCAAAAGTACCAGTAAGAAATCACCTAACTATTGTAATATAAACAAGGTAATACCTACCACTGGTCAAACCATGAATTACGTATTTAGAAGGAATATGACTGTTTGTACCTAGATGTAAGATCTATTATGTAAAACCAGTAATAATAAAGAAAATCAAGCAGAGATAAAAGGTCACAAACTGCATAGTTAACATCATATTTGATTAGAGATCAGATGTTAATGAAAATAATCAAGTCTCACAAAGAAATAATTGTAAATTACAACCATTTCAGAGTACCAGAACTCATATGTTTTACTTCCATATTCCTTAAGGAAATGGAAGTATGGCGATGGCAAAAAAAATCGTGTTCGAGATTACTGCAGATTCTGATTGTACTACACTCAAAACATGAAAAAAAGTCGTTTTTCGAAATGTGTGTGTGTGTGTGTGTGTGTGTGTGTGTGTGTGTGTGTGTGTGTGTGTGTGTGTGTGTGTGTGTGTGTGTGTGTGTGTGTGTGTGTGTGTGTGTGTGTGTGTGTGTGTGTGTGTGTGTGTGTGTGTGTGTGTGTGTGTGTGTGTGTGTGTGTGTGTGTGTGTGTGTGTGTGTGTGTGTGTGTGTGTGTGTGTGTGTGTGTGTAGCTGTCTGTCTACCTGTGTGTCTGTAGATTTTTTTTCTATGTCAAACGATAACAGCCGCAAATTCAAACAGAATCAAATAATGTTTCGCATACAGCCCTGATTTGTAGAGTACTCACGACCTATTGTTTTTGGTGAAGATCGGTTGAGGGAAAGGGGTAGTTTACCTGCAACATTTTTTTTTATCAAGGGTAATTTTTTTTTTTTTTGGCAAACGATAACAGCCAGGGAAAGGGGTAGTTTACCTGCAATGTTTTATGTTTTAACAAGGGTATTTTCTATGGCAAACGATAACAGCCGCAAATTCAAACAGAATCAAATAATTTTTTGCATACAGCCCTGATTTGTAGAGTTCTCAAGACCTATTGTTTTTGGTGAAGATCAGTTAAGGGAAAGGGGTAGTTTACCTGCAACATTTTATGTTTTAACAAGGGTAATTTTTTCTATGACGAACGATAACTGCCGCAAATTCAAACAGAATCAAATAATTTTTTGCATACGTCCCTGAATTGTTGAGAACTCAAGGTCTTTTGATTTTGGTGAAGATCGGTTAAGGGGAAGGGGTAGTTTACCTGCAACCTTTTACGTTTTAACAACAGTAAAGTACTTGAAAATTCACTTAAACTTTTTCAAACAATGGTAATTGTTAAAAATAAAATAATTTTGTTGCCAGGCAATAAAATTATAATTTTTTAATTTTAGTGTAAATCATGTATGAGAGAAAATATATCGTTCGTGGCAGGCAAGCATATCTCAGTTATGTAGTATTTACGTTTCCATTTTATTATTATGACTACCGCAATAAAAAGGCAGGGAAGAGACACACACACACAAAATTCGCATTATTTCTGGCCTCATTCATGTTTATTTTCTTAAATTTGCACGCTTTTTAAATGGAAAGTGCCGAAACCCATACCAACATAACGCGTGCAAGCCGAAAAAGTGTCCAGCGTGGATAGCGATTTGCTTCCTGTGGATCGCTGGGCAGTGTAACTGCACGTGTTTACAGAGGAATGATTCATAGACAGACTTTTCGTCTTTAGGGAATGAACCCTCTGCAAGATGCTGAGGGTCCATGAGTGACTTCGGAGCGCTCCTTCTTTTCTGCGTGTTTGTTCTGTGAAACGTACACTGTAGATTCCCAGCTTTACTCTAAGCAACGCTCAATAGGAAATGTTGAAAATTTTTGTCCACGGTGTACCCTCATACACACTAAACCTGCTCTGATGTTTTAATTACGGACATCATAATATTAAAACTTTGGAAACTTGAGCACTACTTAATGGAGATCAATCATTAACTTATACAAGCCATTAATTTTTGCATATTTTTTATATATATGTGTACAACGTTATCGGCAACAAAGAAGTAGTTTTTGTTAAAATTCCTTCCCAGGATATTTGGCCGTAGTCCAATGTTTTCTACAAAACCAGATGTTTCGGCAATGCCATCGACTTCCATCATCAGTGAGAATCGAGTGCGATAACGTGAGGTGGTATACGTTAGTGACCACAGTACTGTGGTTAAGGCTGAAGCAGTAAGTAGAAAGAAGTAGTTTCTATGGTAATATTTCATTTCAAAAATGATTTTAAATATAAATCTTAGAATATGGAAGTCATGTATGGTTCTCCATACCGATATTTTTAATCACAAACTACAAGAATAGAATCATATCACTAACAAGAAAATGTTAACCACAAGTTGGTATAAGTAGTCAGTAACAAATAGAAAGTATTGACCACACTCTAAAGAACCTGAGGGTATAATACAAATGTAAACTAACTCATGATGTTACAGACACCATGGACATCACAAGAATTATTGTAATTATTGTCATAATTAAAGGTATAGAATATTAGCTCACTACAATAAAAAACATTGTAGGAGCTAAAGTCGACAGAGACAATATGGAATTGTAAATAAATAGATAGTAAGAATTAGTTTAATAAAGATTATTGTATTAAGATATAAATAAAATTAAGGACCTTTGTTATTAATGGACAGAATTATATCATAAGAGGTGTTAAAATGTGCAGAATTGAAAAAGACAAATAGTGGTGAAGTGAGTTTACTTATGGCACAACAGACTTATGTCCATTAGAAACTATTTCAATGATTTTTAGTAAGAAAGTTGGCGTCGGTTTGTTAATCTCCAACCCATCTACCCAAGCCAATAATACAATTAAATTGTTTCTTAAATGAGGGGGAGTGACTTCAGTATGTAATGGCATAAAATTCCACCAATCACAAAGCGTAAAACGACTGAAGCTGGTAGTAGTGCAATTGGAACGGCGAGTTTGAGCGTCACCCCAAGACACTTTTGGTCAAACCTCGATGCTATACAGTTGACGAATTTCAACTGATCAAATTGCCGCCATTCTTACCCAGCATCCTGTGCAACAAATGTCAACAAATGATTCTAACCAAACTAGTGTGGTTTAATAAAGTATTGTAATTTATAATCGTTGAAGTGAAATCAAGTTAAAAGTGATTAGGGAATTGTCTAGTGTACAATAATTGGCAATTCAGGGAAATAAAGGAAAGTATCGTGTACTTATTGTTACTTACAAGTTATGGTATAATCCAACCAAGTAATTTGAAACAGTGACACTTTTCCCCTTTATTCACAAGATCATTTTTTCATTGTTCAGTTGTACTGTAGATATAAGTTAAGTTTAAGAATGGTTCAAGTTAATTAACCAAATAACTTAAAAGTATTGAACTTATTCATACTCCATTTGTGTAATAGTATTAAGATATTATGATTATAGATAAGCACTCTCCTATTCAGAGATCTTATAATTAACATTAACGTTATATAGTCCGTATTTCGCAGTTTAAAAGAACCTACTTATTCAATTTTACTTAAGACGATTCTCGTCTACGAATGTTTATTTTCATGAAACAAGATGACACCCTGAGATTGTAATTTTCCAACCAAATTAATTAATGGTGAACCCAAGTTAAAGTAAACCAATGTATTTACTATGATTCAGTAATATTTAATGCTGAATAAATTATATTTGTTAACCCTTAATGGAGTTTTAAATCATTTCAATTTTATAATAACGATTTAATTATTAGCGGACAGATTATGTTTACTAGTGTAAAGGTTGGCAGCACTCCTAGCCACCGAAAGTGAAAGGATTCAACCATTATATTTGTTTATTCTTAATCCTGACTTCTTTCAATAAGTAATCATGATTGACTACACTACATACAAAGTAAGTAAATAATTGTAACCTGACATGATTACTCGCAATAGGTTTTAGCCGATTTAGAGTTGATGTCAAGTGAAGAGTACTACGGACGATGCTCTGCATCTGACTTCACTCCTAATCCAATTACACTAAATCAGATCAACTAGAAACCTACTGTTCCGTTAATGATGTTACCCTTCAACTATTTTCAATAAATATTTAAAAAATAAAAACCTACCCAAAACTCAAATTCCCCCTTTTTATATTTTTGTTCTTACTTTTACGTGGATCCAGGGTTCTATGCATGAACTCGTGACCTGTAAAAGTGGTTGAGGGGTTTGTTGCGTAATAAATACTAACTCTCATTTACTACATTTAACCAACTTTGTTTACTAAAATTATCTCCCACATACTTTCTTTCGCTTTCTTTTTCTGTTCTTTACAAAATTGTTTTTCCTTAATTCTTATACATTTCCCAAAAACATTGGTTACTTTACTTATAGAATAAGTAACTGTTCTAAATAATTTTTTACTTCCTTACTCTTTACTTTCTTTCTCAAGGTTATTACGTGCTCTTAGTCATCTCTCAAAACAAAACAACTATTAAGGAACTTAATTATAAAATAGTTATATTTTTATTCTATAAGACAATCCAGCACTTTGCTCTCTCTCTCTCTCTCTCTCTCTCTCTCTCTCTCTCTCTCCTATGGCGCTACAGCCCAAATCGGGCCCTGGCCTCCACCAATCTCCGCCTCCAATCCACTCTATCCACTGCAACCCTCCTCCAGTTTCTTATCCCCATGTCTCTCGCGTCCTCTGCAACGCCATCTTCCCACCTCTTCCTCGGTCTACCTCTAGGTCTCATTCCCTCCCATGTACCCAGTAAAGCCCTCTTAGGGTTCCTGCCATCCTCCATTCTCATAACATGTCCGGCCCAATGCAATCTTTGAATTCTTATAAATTTTGAGACTGGTATCTCTTTATATATTTGATACAGTTCGTTGTTGTATCTCAGTCTCCATGAGCCATTTTCTTGTATTGGGCCTATAATGGGTCTGAGGATTTTCCTTTCAAAGGTGTCTACTATGTTGACTGTTTTCTGTGTGATTGTCCATACCTCACACCCGTAGCATAACACCGGTCTGATGACAGTCCTATATATTTTCATTTTTGTTTCCCTGTGCACATCCCCAGACTTAAATGATGGCAGCAATGCGAAGTACGCCTTGTTAGCCATGGTGGTCCGTCTTTGGATCTCCGGCTCCTCTGATCCAGTCTTTGCTAGATTCACTCAGAAATACGTGAAATTGTCCACCACTTCAATTGTGTCCTCCTCTATCTCGATATTGTTATGAACCTGGTCCCTTCTTGTTTGGATAAGCATTTTTGTTTTATCTGTATTTATGGTAGCCCAACTTCCTTGGCTTTGTTTTTAAGCTCTGTAAATATTTCTTTAGCTGCCGTGATCCGTCTTGACATGATGTTAATGTCATCTGCATATGCGGCTATCTGTACAGTTTTATTTGTTAACAGATTGGAGCTATTTATTGATAAGCCTGTAATTGCATATTCCAATGCAATATTAAATAGTGTTGGGGCTAACCCATCTCCTTGCTTTAGTCCTCGTGTAATATTTATGGGTTCAGTTAGTTGGCTATCCACCTTTACTTGGGCTTCAGTCTGCTGCATAGTCACTTGTGTTAATCTTACCAGCTTGCCTGGTGTTCCAAATTCATGCATTATGGTGTAGAGTTTGTCTCTATTAATAGAGTCATATGCTTGCCTGAAGCACAAAGATCTGGTACACATCAATATCACGTTCCCATCCGCATCTTAGTATCTGTTTTACCAAGAAGAGTTGGTCGATTGTAGACCTTCCAGGTCGGAATCCAGCTTGGTATTCCCGTATTATATTTTCTGTGAGGAGTCTCAACCTTTGGTTCAAGATGTACGCAAAAACCTTGTAGGAGGTGCACAGCAATGAAATGCCTCTGTAATTTCTACATTGAAGTTTGTCGCCTTTTTTATAAATGGGACATATAATGCACTTATTCCATTCCATGGGGATTCATTCCGTTTGCCATATGTCCACGATTAAGGAGTGCAGTGCGACTGCCACATCAGTACCTCCAGCTTTAAGCAGTTCTGCAGGAATTAAGTCTGTACCTGGTGCCTTGTTGTTCCTGAGGGCACTAATAGCTTCTTCTATTCCTGAATTGATGGTGGGTCAGATTCCATCTCCCCAATGTTTGCATTCCGCGGAGTGTGAGCAACAATTTCTCCTCCCTGTAGCATACCACCAAGGAGGCCATCGAAGTACTCTCGCCAGATAGTTTTAATTTTCTCTGGATCACTGACAATTCTATTCTCTCTGTCTCTACATACATAGTGTTATAGATTGTTTATAACCTTCCCTGAGATGCTTAAGATATTTATAAGCATTCCTTATTCTTCCATCTGCAAAGTCCTGCTCCATTTTGAGAAGCAGCCCGTTTTCAAAAGTTCCTTTCTTTTTTCTACATACTTTATTTGCCAGTCTTCTATTCTCTTCATATTCTTGCTTCCTTTCTCTAGTCCTACACTGAGAATACTTCCTGTGAGCCTCATTCCTCCGTGCAATACTCTCCCTGCATTCCTCATCAAACCAGTCCTCCTGCCTCCGTCTCTCCTCTATTCCTAGCACCTCTCTGGCGGTTTCCAGGAGTACGCACTTAAGGCTCTGCCATTTCTCTTCCACTGTTCCTGCGACTGACCCGTCCAATTTATTCCTCACTTTCCCAGCATATTCCTGTACCTTTTCTGCTCTATAATAAGTAACTGTTCTAAATAATTGTTTACTTCCTTACTCTTTACTTTCTTTCTCAAGGTTATTACGTGCTCTTATTCATCTCTCAAAACAAAACAACTATTAAGGAACTTAATTATAAAATAGCTATATTTTTAATCTATAAGACAATCCAGCACTTCTCTCTCTCTCTCTCTCTCTCTCTCTCTCTCTCTCTCTCTCTCTCTCTCTCTCTCTCTCTCTCTCTCATACTCGTCACCCCCCTAAAATTCGAGATCTCTTTGTTACCATATTATAATATTGATACATTTTAGTGGGTCTGTGTATAATTGATCTAGGGTTATTAATTTTGAAGAATACTTATCCTTCACGTTGCTTCGTTGTTACGCTAACACTGCTTTTCACTTAAACGTCCGAAAAGTAATTTTAACTGTTTAGTAATTTTGAATACTGTCCTGCTGATGGTGTTGTTGCACTTCACACTATGTTTATTACTATATATTATCACATTTTAACAATATATTGGCCGGTCGGTTCACATTGCTCTGGTGTATGGTTTTTTGCGAACCGCGCTCTAACGCAACTGCGCGGTTCCGAGTTTAGACGCCGACTGCCTCGTCTCCACAATGGCGAGCGTCCCTCTGGGCTCGGCTACTTGGTTTTTGATTGGCTGACGAGCGTCTCGCTAATTCTTGTTATTTCTCGTAATCTCATAGCCGGCGGCAAGGAAAACTGTGCGTGACTTTCACTCTGTCAACGTCAGCACACGCGCACTCATACACATTCCACTGCTCCAGATTTCGTCGCACCTCGCCTGGTTTATTCACAGACTGACCACTGGGTGTTCACAAAAGTAAACTTTGGTTATCAAAACCGGGGCTCAGTGTGGGTGACTCCACATTATTACAATTATTAAGGTATTAAAATATATCCCATAGTTTGTCCCGTTACAATGATGGTGTTTAACAAATTAACCAATAATAAAATAATAATACAGTCAATAAATTAATTCAAGCATGAAGATTAACAAACCACATAAATACCATAAACACACTTAAATAAAAATAATAATACATATAGAAGAGAGAGCGAATCGAGTTTAGTTACAATATATATACAGTAGACGCCCTCTAGTCCGGCCTCGATTGGATCGGCCGTCGGATGGTTCGGCCAGCCATAGGGTGAGTCACACAGTCTAGACGAGCCTCCAGCGACAGGCCCCAACTTGTTAAACGGAAAATATTTGGAGCTCAGCTGACTCGCGCTTTTGTTCATGTGCGGATTTATGTCTTATGTTGTAAGTTCTGTGTGTATAATCTGTGTAAATACATTTGTGTATATAGTAATACTGTATGTATCTGTGTAAATAAAAACTTTTCCGACATGAGTGCGAAACGAAAACACACGTTCATGACTATAGACCAAAAATTACAAGTCATTCAGAGTCTCGATAAGGGCGAATCGTTCCAAAGTATTTGCCAAGAGTTTAATGTAGGCACGAGTACTGTTATTGACTGGCGCCGAAACAGAAAATCGATTGAGACTTTCTGCGCTCAAATTGAAAATGAAAAAGTGCAAGTACTGTATTAGGTCATTTATTGTATGGATCATTCTTTAAGGAGCGTTATTTCATCATTATGGCGTATTTTCGGTTCGTCCAGGCATTTTGTAATCCGGCCTAGGGTCTGGTCCCGAGGTGGCCGGAAGAGAGGGCGTCTACTGTATAGGCATTGCTACGAACGAAAGGGTAGACATCGTGTAAAAAATTTGCTCATTGTGGAGGACGCGTCATTGTTAGGCTTCCAAGGTTACGCTTAGCCGTCCAGTCCGTCTAGGCGCTAAAGTTTTAAGCAGTTATATTGTATCTTCCACACTGATCCGAGTGCTACCTATGTCTGGTTTTGGCTCTGCGCTGACATCATTCAGTAACGTATAAGCGACATACACATTGGGTCATCTGTTTTATTCAGTTGTTTCTTCTTGGCTTGAAGTGGTTTTGCCTTGTTTTTGTTTACATATTATTTTTCGTTTATTAAATATAAGTGTATTTATTATTTAGTGATGTTCATAATTTCTGTGTAAATATGTATAAATGTATTCTGTATAAATATACAGTTAAGTGTATTATCTAAAATTACCACTTAAACTCCGCTCCTATATAATACTGAGTATTTGTTCCAATATAATACTAAGTACATGAAGAAAAAAACGTGAAGTCACAGACTGAAATTAATGGACTAATTAACAACTAGATGGAAAATTATGGAATATGACAAAATTAATTAATTTTGTATATCTTAAATCGTATTCTTTAAGGCACTAGCTTGGCAAATACTGAAATACAGGTGTAGTGACGTTTCTGTTTAATCTCGGTAATTCTGTTTAATGTGGTTAATTTTATTTTAAAAAAGATTATAATAATTAAACATTTGTTACATAAAACTATCCTGAATCCAAAATTTCTTATTTGTGTATACAAAAGACATGTACATTATGCCTTGGAGATGAATCACAGAAGTCGATCATGATTAATCCGGTCGTTATCATGCACATTTGTCGTTAATATAACTTTTCACGACTGATTTTAAAATAACCACAACTCCAAAAAATTGGTCCGTGCAAATTCAGTGGCACAAGAAAAGGCGTTCTTTTCTTTTTAAGCAGTTGATTATACTAGTATACTGGCAATGCAACGTTGAATAGTCTGTAGTAGGTTGTAAGCATGTAACTGAATTATTATCTGTAACCTATACACTAAGTTTGCGTCTGGGCCGGCGACTACCTGGGGCTGGCCCAGGTAATCCCCTGGCTTTCACAACCGCCCACAGCTGTTTCAATAATGTGTCACCTACTAGCAACGCCACTCAGGCATTTAACTTTTTTAACTGACTTACAATTTCAAATTTTCTTGTACATATTTGAAAAGTTCGGAAAAAATATGAAAAATTACACCAAACATGACATTAATAGGTTGGAAAACCAAATTACCGTTACAGCATGTTTATAAACAAATATTCATTTATTGGAGCTATTTAATGTACACTTTATAAAGAAAATTCAAATAATATTTTACATACTGTAGCTATTTACATGGTTGAAAGATAAATGTCCAAATATATTCTTTATGCCAAGTATTTTTCATTAAGCGGAGAAGTTGTTTCCCTTAAGCGGCCATCGTGCACCATGACTCTGCAAACAAAACGAAAACAATAGTGCCTTCCTTTTAACATTTGAAATGTATTATGGTAAAAATAAATTTTTATCAAAGTGAAATTGTATGTAGGATGGTGGGAGTCTTATAATTTTGAAACCAAGCTCAGAGGCTTTCTTGTCTATTACATAAGATGTCACCTGTAGCTTATGCACATTTACAAGGCTGTAGAGCTCTGGCCTGCGCATGTCTGTAGAAAACGTAATATTACGTGACTTTAGCCATTCTACCACTTCACTCTTCCTCGAGGCAGACGTTGGCACTTTATTAGCTACCTGAGAGTGGTACATGATGATTGTTGATCCAACTGGGATCGAAGGAAGAAGAACTTCAAAAAACCAACCCTCAAATACCTCGGCATTCATTTCTTCATGATACTCTACGGTTTTTTTGGACTGAAAAATTAGAGGTGGTGATCTAATCCAGCCGTTGAAGCCCCCTGCATGGCTTATTATTAACCTTTTGCCCTTTCCTAAAGGTGCATTTACTGAACACTTTATGCTGTCATCGGTCCATCCAGAATCTTTAGAGATGTTAGCATGTTTCATCCAAAAAAACAACCATTTTAATGTCAACTTCACGAATTTTCCTTAAAAATCGGCACCTTGCTAGAGCCACTGATGGTTTCTCCATTAGTATTTTTCTGTTATTTAATTTCTTCCATTTGAAGCCAATACTTTTTATCCTTATGCACCCGTTAAACAAATGTGCCGCACATAATGTAGTTTTAAGCTTTCGGAGGGTTGGTACTTCTCGGCGCCTGTAATAGCCAATAACATGATTATGAATAGCATTTTTGCCGAAATCATTGAGCCCTGAAACTACTGATTTAAATGTTTTTTTCCTTCTTGGAGTGTGAAGTTTTGTAACAGAAGGGACAGGATTGGTTCGGTGACAGTGGCGTCACTACTTACTGATGCAGCTCCGTTTCCATGAAGTGGTGGATGTAGATCATCTTCAAAGTCCAGATGTCCCTCACTTTGACTTGTTCCATCTGCCAAAGCCTGTTTCAATTGTAATTTTATCCGGCACAGAGTTCTTGGTGAAACTTGACATGCTGCGGCCACTCTTTCAGATACTTTATTGACATCTAGTAAAGGTCGTTTATTCTCACGCTCCCGCTCGAAGTACTGTAAAACTGATGCTATAATAGTTCTTGCCTGAGAGTTGTATGGCATCCCACGTTTATCTGTTGATGGTGGCATAGTCGCAAATGGACTTCAATAAATTGAAATTTTACTTATAAATAAATGTTAATAAAGTAAAAAAAACACTACTTAATCACTTAACGGCACATAAACACACAAACGCATATCGAAAGCTGAAACATATTATATTTACACTTACTAAAAAAATAATGTAGACTAAGACATAAAATACTTTAGATTACTGTACAACTAATAACACTACAGATATTACAACAGATACGACGTTACACCGGCTAACACTCACTTCAGACTGAACAACTTTCCTTGCCCATAGAACAAACTATACGTTGTGAATCACACTTCCCGGAACAAAACATTAGCCAGACTGTAGACTGTTGCGTTAAATGAACATTTGTTTATAAACATGCTGTAACGGTAATTTGGTTTTCCAACCTATTAATATCGTGTTTGGTGTCATTTCTCATATTTTTTTCTGAACTTTTCAAATATGTACAAGAAAATTTGAAATTGTGAGTCAGTTAAAAAAGTTAAATGCCTGAGTGGCCTTGCTAGTAGGTGACACATTATTGAAACAGCTGCGGGCGGTTGTGAATGTCAGGGGATTACCCGGGCCAGCCCCAGGTAGTCGCCTGCCCAGACGCCAACTTAGTGTATACAGATAATAACCAATTAAATAAGAAAAATAATACTAATTTACTAACTTTTTGCATGCTTATTTAGGTACACATTTTTTACCAATTATTACCCAACTAATGCTACATTGCAACGGTTAAATTGCACAATTGAGAAATAGGGACTTCACATTCAATTAAGAAGTAATTTCCTTTTTAATTTATAATTGTTGTGAATTGAATGGCTAAGCTTAAATCAGTTTAAACTAATAAACACTAAACTAAGAGACCATTAATTTTGTTCTCATAAAATATACGTGAACATTGAATCATTTCTGAAGTATTTCTATAAATATGTAATAAAGTAGGAGTAGGTACTAATGTAAATACTTGTTAGACAGTTACATATTATATACTGATCAAAATTAGGTTTATAAGCAAACGTAAATGAATTATCTAAAATGTACAATATTATTTTAAACCATAACTCGTTTTTACGCCGATATAAAGCATGACTTGTTTTGTTTATCAACCTGTCTGGTGTTTATAATCACATAACAGTTATGACTACTTATGCAAGGCTACACACTGGATGAAAACGAGTTGTTTATTAAACACTTTTGAAGTGGAAGGCCATAACAATACTGAATATTACTGTATGTCTTCATTTGTATACACGAGACAGCTGGTGTATGTTATTAAATAGTTCTCCTTGATAGTAAAACATCTGACAACAATTGCTACATACCTACTAGAAACAATTTGTTAGTCATCAGTACGACAATTTGTACACATGACAATTTGTGGTAAGCAATTCGAACTAACCGATTATCAAACCGTGAATTGACCACAGAACTGGTTATCTGGATGTTATCGAGGAATAGTTATTTTCCTATAAAAAGAATTAGTTTGTTATTAATAAGAAAATCTGGTAATATCAGCTCGCCAAGACGTTTCTTTCTAAGTGAATTCTGTAATTGTATAAATTTAGTGTTAATATTTATGTAAATACTGGAAACATGGAGACGGTTAATATTCTTAACATAACAATTAATTTGAGCGGGGTTTCCTTACAGAAGGCCTTGTTTTCCCTTGAATATTTTGTTTATAGAGAGAGGAAAGCTTAATCAACCTTTTTTTCAATTTTTGTCTTTATAGATCTTTTTTTTAAGTCTCATTTCAGAGTATGTTGTTATTATTTTGTTCTACTATATGTAACTTATGAAAATCTAAAACAATGAAGCCATATCAAAAGACTGGCTTTACCAACACGAATTTTATGCCTTGAAGGATTGACGCCTGGTACAGAAAAGCACAAAACTCAAGAGGCATAATCACCACGAAACCTCAAATTTGGCAGTAAAGGTTATTTCAACCAGTAAACAAATTTATTAAGATTTGATAACCTTCTAAATTAAGGTTCTTGAATAATACGACTAAATTAGCTTAACCAAAACAAAATTCAGCACACTTTTAGAAAATTAATATTCTTTAGAAATATTTGTCACCACTTATAGCCTATTAAACGATTTACTTTATCTATAGGCCTACTTATTAATATTAAACACATTACTATTATTAGTATTGTTATTATCATTACTATCTTTGCAAATATTCCGTTGTCAGGTAATGTATATTGCTATTAAGTTTATGAACTGACAAACGTGCGAATACACAGACACATGCTCGCGCACGCACGCATGCACAAATACAAACTAATGAGATTTATATACATTTGGTGTTGAAGACTCCAATCGTGGATATTTTATAGATATGTTTTTCAACATTTTTAGATTTTGCTTATTGTGAGAAACATATTGTATAGAATACTGTAACATTAAAAGAAATTTACAGCTGTTAAAATAAGATACTTAAATTCGATTGGGTTTTGTAATGTATTTGTATTTGTATTAAGTATGAACTACAAAGTTCTAATTTAAATTAAGATTACAAATGCCGTTGATTCACAAGAATTTATTTTCATGTGTTCTCTCACACATCTTTATGTAACGAAAACTCATAATTTAAAATTTATAATTCAGGTCAAATTAGGTAGTAATCCAGTCCCATTCTCAATGTGACACTATTAGAGGATAAACATCATTCTTATCACAAATAATGAAGCTTTGTAGACCTGGTATTGCTAGATGGTAAGTAAAAAATCAAAATGTTTTATACAATTTGTAGGTTCATTGTCATTAGTCATTGATTTCATTATATTTATAATCAAGTTAAAAAACATTCGCTAGAATTTTGTATGTAATTCCTTTAAAACAAGAAAAACAGAGGGGGATTTTCTTAAAACGCTTCCAGTATTTTTCAACATTTTTCTCTTGGAAAATAAGGGTATTACAGTCTGTGTTGTGAATACATATTTGTTTTACGTTCTCAAACCATCAATACAGTGTATTCACTAAATGTGTCTGTAATACTGGCTTGAGCAGAAGGATGACAATCGGAAGCCTCTGATGTAATAACGTGTTTTTAATTGCGCAGCACTTTCTGACACTATATCTGTGCACTAATCAGGTTAGACATTTTGTAAGATAAGATTACCGTTTTGAGTCCACGTTGACGCTGTGTAGTCACAATTATTAGTATTTATGAATCACAGCTTGAAATGAATCGACCTATCGTGTCGTCATCATTTTGCTGTCGGTATAGTCGTTGTTTAAGTAACATGACAACAACATAAGTACACTGATAAATTAATTACTAATGATGCCGACTGTCATCCTTTTGACCGAGGGAGTATTAGATTTTTAACTATATTTACACATACACAATGATCTTTATTGCATACTTATTTGTCAATCAAAGTACTTCGTATTGTTTAAATTAGCAGCCATCCTTACTATTTCTTTTATGAATTTGCTAACTGCTATAATTTTTATTGCTAAAGTATAAAAGCCTACAACGTACAGTTGATAGACGTTGTTTAAGACCTGATGATGTCAGTGATGACGAAAAGCTTAGTCGAACAATAAAAATTATAGCAGTTAGCAAATTCATAAAAGAAATAATAAAAGTACTGTAATTGGTAATTAAGTTCTTTGTTTGAGATTAGATTGTAATTTAGTGTAGACCCAATTACGTAGCTGTGCGCTCTATATATGTCCAAAATGTTTTATTACAAAATATGTAGCATGGACAAAATCGGGACCAAATAAATAACAAAACTATTAGCTTATTATAACTTTATATTTTGTAACAATTTGGTCGTTGCTTGTTATGTCCCAACATTGAAAGTTACAAATATATGTTTAAACCATTCCATTATTATACTGACCATTTTATTATGACTTGCACTTTTTGTGTAGAGTGTGATAAGTGTACTGAAAACGTGTATTAAAGGAACCGTAAATTGGTATTTGACACTACCGACATTACTGAAATATATTTTTAAACACTGTATGAAAGTAACCTCATATTGTAGTATATTTTATTACAAATTTTATGTATGTTTGGACATCCAAATATTCTTGTACCCGAATTACTCCAGATCCCAATTTGTTCTGATACAACGATCAATTTGTTTGCTCTACTACGATGCAAATCACTATCAAGACATTTTTAAATAAATAACTTATTGTTTCCTGCCTTATGATTTTTTAAAAATTGAAAAACGTTTTTACTTTGTTGTTTTATTATAATTGTCTGTAACACCATTCCCAGGTTTTAAAAATCTAACTTGAATGAGCCCATAAGTTCTTAAAATTTCATGAAGATTAACACTAGTGGTTAACCAAATTATCATGATTATTAACATTTTATAATTGTTAAATAGATAAAAAATGCTGACTTATTCATTCAAACTGCAGTTTAACATTGAATTAGCTACCATTGTTTTGAACTTTTAAAGACTTTATTTTATTAGAATTTTGAATTTCTCAAAATTTTCGTCTATAAATCTTTTTAATCACATGTACTCTGCTTGTAATGATCTAAATTGAAATGCTCTCTCTCTATACTTTACTTAGTTTTCTAATAATTCATCACATCAAGGACAATATTTCAGTAACTATTTAAATTTATTAATATATTAACAAGAACCACATTCCATATCTTCAATAAACTCATTTACCACTCCATAAATTAGAGGTAAACCAAATAAATGAAAATGTCAAAAGTCATCATTACCAAGGATTATACAAAAGTGGTTTGTTCTGGGTCCAAGCAGATAGACTAGAGCTGAACATTTTAATCCTTCTTAGGACGTCCCACACCTCTCTGTCTTTTCGGCTTATAATTCAACAGTTGTTTGAGAATCCGGTTGCATTATAAGAAAGTCATACGAATATGATGGTGTTTAAAAATAGACACATCATATAAGCACAATGTGGATATAAGAGTGAAGAGGAAAATCGTTGGTCGGCATTGAACCTATGAAGGATGCAGAGAGCGCCTAGCTAAAATCAAATAGTATATTATAAGAAAAAATCTTTAGAGTAACCACAAACCCGTAACTTCAGTAAAAGAGTGTAAAAATAGATAAATGAAGATACGTTTAACACAGTACAGACATAAAAACTGATCTACACAATTAAGAGACAAGTATCCTTTAATAAGCAAAGGCAGAATACAGCAATGTAGGTGCATTACAAATCAATACATGAATAAAATATCAGAGAATTAGAAACAAAATAAAAATTGTAGTTGAAAATAGGCGAAAATTGTGACTTGAACCAGAGTGGGGAAAGTGACGTTCGACAGACTCTGACAGGTCAAATATTGTTCAGGCAGGAATTTTTGCACGACCTGACTATAAATACCAGGTCACGCTAATAAAGTTTCTTCTTCTCGATTCAACCATTGCCGCAGGAGGCTACGTCAGTCGACGATGCCAATTCACATCTATAGTGAGAGTCACAGGACAAACTAGATGTCCAATCAGAGCCGCAGAATACATACGATGAGGTCTATGGACACACCGGCAGCATATGACGTGAGACAAGACGACTATTAATCAGCACATGCAGGAGAACACGACCAGAGGACCAGAAGGACACAGAGAACACGACCAGAAGGACACGGAGGACCAGAAGGAGGACGTACAGATGAATAACCACGTCAAATGAGGTGATAAAAAAAACCATTGTAATTATAAACATTTGAAAGACACTAATTAAAGTTGGAATGAAAGACATTCAACTAGTATTAAAATAAATAAATTATACATAAATGTAAAAGGAGAATAAAAATTAGATTCTTGGATTTCGTTATCCATGACGTGTCCGTTACTTAACTAAATATCACTATTACTTTAACGACTCGGAACACTAGATTTTTTATAAGTAAAAGCAAAAAGTTTTACCTTACAGCCTTAACCGGTTTTCTCCTTTAAAAGGCTTCTTCAAAGGCTCTGAAGAAGCCTTTTAAAGGAGAAACCCGGTTAAGGTTGTAAGGTAAAACTTTTTGCTTTTACTTATAAAAAACCTAGTGTTCCGAGTCGTTAAAGTAATAGTGATATTTAGTTAAAAATTAGAATAATATTTCTTGTATCAAATTTAGTAATTAGTAACGTTAATGATAAGAGAAATATTTAAAATTTGAATTAATGTAATTAGTAAAGTCTCTGATGATAAAGGAGAATGCATATGCAGTAGAAAGTTAAAACAAAGTAATATAAAAGAAATTTGAATAAAAGTAAATTCAGTTTTGAAGCTAATGTATCAGCAATTGCAAAAAGATGAGCGCACAATGAGTAAGCCGAGAGCAAAATAAATATTTTAAAGTAATTAAAATTAGATAATACGCTTTGTGTATAACTTGTGTATGTAATTTGTTAGCAATAAGTTATGTACGAAAACTTCGTATAAACAATATAATAATGAGTCAATGTGTAATATGCGATATGAAAGATTTTGTTTAATAAATAAATTATGGAACAATTTTAAACTTAAATAACGGATCATCTTCTTATTACAATTACACCCATGAAATCAATTCAATAAATTAAATTGAATTTGTTTTGATATATAACACACATTTTCATACACATTTAAATTACATTAAATAAATATCAATTTGTAGTGTTATAAAATTTTGATGTCCCAAGAACGTGGGGCTCTTCAAACACAAATAAATTTGTATTTGCAACCTATATACACAAAGGTATACCGTTGTATAAATTGTCGCCCAAGAACGTGTGGCATGATCCCAACCATTTGACTATTTCATTTTTTTTTTTTTGTAGCTAAATGGTTGCTCTAAAAATAAAGGTGTGTTAAATGAAAATTATATTATATGTAATAATAATTATTTATATCAAACATTAACTGTATGTTATGTTAATTGTTGTGTATTAAGACACAACTGGCGCTCAACAAAATAATATCATTGTAAAGGTGTAATTGTAATAAGAAAATTAATATTAATAATAAATAAATAAATAAATAAAAGTAGTAATTCGGTTCCATAAAAATTATATTCTAAAACATAATAAATCAATACAAAATATTCATTATGGCAGCACCAGAAAGCCTGAACATGGAAGCACTTCAAACTATGATGCGTGCTTGGGTAGATGAAATAAGCACAAAACAGACAGAAAATTTGAATGCGAGAATAGACAAATTAAAAGAATTAAATAAAAACCAAACAGAAAGTTTAGAAAATAAATTAGAACAACAGTCTGAAAATTTTAATACTAAACTAGAACAACAGACTGAAAATTTTAAACAGGACCCATAAAAATAATGGAAAGTAGAAGAGTTAACAGAAAAAATTGTTGATACCAACTTACGTATTGATACTCTAGAGAATAATTTTAAACAAGCCTTACACGAGCAAGCAGTGAGGATTGAAAATAAACAAAAGGAATTGTGTCTCGAATGGAGAAGAGATATAAAAGAAGTACATAAACAAATAAATGATGATTTAAATAATAAGTTAACTACTATAACGCGAGAACAGGATGATAAAATTCAAACTGTTAATAATATGTCACAAGCAAATACCAGTAAAATTAGAGAAATAGAAACGCGTACCGTAGTTATTGAAAATAAAATTGAAGAGACTACAAAAGACTGTTCTGGAGAGGTATCCCATATGAAGGAAGAAGTCCGGAATGAAATGAAGCAACTTAAGGAAAAACTTCGCAGATGGCCGACGCAGACGATGATGTTTCCAGCACCATTAGAAGAAAGAAATAAGATAACATTTGCAGGTGATAAGTGGGAAAACAGCATGGAATTTTTGGCGAATATTGAGAAAGACATGGAGAAGATAGGTAGTGCGATAGACGATAATGAAAAGATCGACTTCGTTACTCGACATTTTAAAGATTCTGCAAGCCAGTGGTGTTCTATAATTCGAGATAACATTACTATGTATCAACAATTCTGCGATGCTGTTGAAAACAGATACTGGAACATACATATACAACGTCAAGTATGCGATCAACTTGAATATGGTAAATTCAATATGCATGGTCGTACAAACATTGAACAATATACAATAGCTCAAATAGAAAGGGTGAAACACCATAAACCTAAATTTTCAGAATACGAAATAATCTCCAAGTTTTCTTACCATTTTCCGAGAGATATCCAATTAGCTGTATATACCCAAGGTATTAAAAACAGTTGAAGAATTTTTAATACTAGTCACACAAGCAGAAAATATCACGCAAGGTAGTAATACAAAGCACTATATTCAACCACATGGTAATTATAACTATAATAATTATAATGCTAATTATAAACCACAGCTGCACAACACTCACAACCGCTCTAATGATAATATAAGCCAGGCGACTGTAACAAAAATTGGTGAGAGAAGTCAAGAGAAACGGAGAGGAACTGAACGGCGAGAGCGTAATATCTATGAGAGAAGGCATAGTGGGCCCGTGTCACATACAAAATTTCCAAAACCATACGATAAAATCGTAAGTGCAATGAAAGGAAGCGGCAACAATTCAACGCAGCGAGGAACAATGGAAGGGAACAATAAGCCGTCAACATCTACGCAATGACAGAGCGGACGGAAACAGTGCTTTACAATAAACAATATTACCCTAGCGATATACGTGACGAGCTACTACGCACTGACCAGGATGTAGAGCAAGGTGAGAAACAAACACAATGTCCCATTGTAAATGTTCGAATTGATAATTGTGACATAAAAATGTTAGGAGACACAAGTAGTCAGATGTCAGTTTTAAATTCTGCATGGGTACAGCGAAATAAGAAATATTTTAAAAATACGGCGATGTTACCCATAAATAATATGAACATTACCACAGCCACAAATAAAAGAGAAAGAGTTAGACAACAAGCGTATGTAACTATGACATACAAAGAGTTAGAAATAACATACCCCATGATTATTATGAATAAATTAATATACGATGGTATTTTAGGAATTGATTTGTTGAATGTGCTAGATGCTAAGATAAATATTAATAAGAATAAGATAGAGTGTAAATATAAAGGCACTCAGTATGAGATAAATATGAATGAAGATAATGAGCAATCTAAGGTAAGTGAAACACCTATTGTTTTGTCCAAACCACTAATACATTATGGTCCAACTCGACATATGAATGCAGCAGATGAAGGGATGACAACACAGGAAGAAGAGAAACTGCACGAATTAATATAAGAGTACAGTGAAGTATTTAGTTATTAGTTATTTAGATACTTTAGTGAAGTATCGACGCAGACAACAGTATACGAGCACTCTATAGTTGTGTCAGACCCTACGAAAGTCATCAGGAGAACGTATCCTATCCCAATGCGATATGAGGAAGAGGTTGAACTGGAAATTCGTCGCATGATAGAAAATGGAGTCATAGAGCGATCGAACAGCAACTTCCTGAATCCTCTAGTGGTGGTGAAGAAGAAGAGTGGTGAGATACATCTATGCCTTGACATGAGGGAGCTTAACAGCATTGTATTAAAAGAGTATGACTGTGCGCCTACTGCGGACGAGTTATTTTCCAAATGTAAAGGAGCGCGGTACCTGACGAAGCTGGATTTACACTCAAGTTTCTGGCAGAGTCCAATTCATAAAGAGGACAGAAAGTACACAGCCTTCCTGTATAAAAGTAAATGCTACCAACACAGGGTGGTACCCTTCGGACTAAGCATGAGTTTAGCTGCAATAGTAAAGTGTTTGGAAAGAGCATTAGGATCTGAGGTGGAACCGTACACCATAGTATTCGTAGACGATATTCTAGTAGTATCTAAAACACTATACGAACATATAGAACATCTAAGCATGATATTCCACAAGTTTAGGCAAGCGAATATATCCCTTGACCTAGACAAATGTGAATTTATCAAATCCTCTATTCAATTCCTAGGTCATATTATTTCTTCATCTGGTATTCAATCCGATCCTACAAAAATATTCAGCATAACTAACTTTCCTATACCCAGAAATCTCAAAGGGTTAAGAGCATTCTTAGGACTAACGGGGTACTACAGAAGATTTTCACCATTGTATGCGAAGAATACGCAACCGTTACTGGAGCTGACGAAGAAAGGACACAAGTAGAAATGGGAGAAGAAACACCAAGATGCCTTCAATCAAGTGAAAACATTATTCATGGAAAATATTATGTTACATCATCCTCAATGTGAAGGAAAATTTGTAATCTACTCTGATGCCAGTGACTACGCTGTAGGGAGTGTACTGTATCAACAGGATCCTACGGGAGAGCACCGAGTCATCGCATACGCCAGTAGAGTCTTCAAAGGAGCAGAAAGACATTACTCCACATCAGAAAAAGAAATCCTCGCAATAGTATATGCTCTGAAACAATTCAGATATTATATTTACGGTACTCACTTCGAGATACACACCCACCATCAAGCATTATCCTTTCTATTGAAATGCAAAGTAACAAATGCCCGATTATTAAGGTGGATTCTAGCCATCGGTGAACACTCGTTCACCATTAAATATTGTAAATGTAAAGACAATATTGTAGCTGATACATTAAGTCGATAAATCACAGAGGAATGTGAAGAAGTCTACGAGAACGAGAATAAAGAAGTACAATTGCTATCAATTAAATTTAAAGCGAACGATGAGTTAAAACAAATGCTAAAAAATTTGATGCAACAACAAAGTTTGGACGGTACCATAAGGGAGATGAAAGATCGAGAACAGCTACCGGATCACTATAAGGTACTGCATGGAATTATTTTCAAGTTAGTAAGACAAGACTGGAAGATAGTACTGACTAACGAAATGTTGCAGAAGTTAATCCAACCAGCACACGAGAGCTTAGCGCATGCTGCTGCTCTGAAATGTTACCTGAGTCTGCGAGAGGATTTTACTATTAATAATATGTTTCAAAAAATCAAGAAAGAGGTGAAGAAATGCTATGAGTGTCAAACGGCGAAAGGACCGAATTTACACACATACGTAGAAATGCAGAGCATCCAGAAAGAAAATAAGGGAGAGCTAATTGCAGTGGATTTTCTGGGACCACTACCATGATCAAGTCGAGGAGTGAAACACATATTGGTATGTATCGATGTGTTTTCCAAGGCAGTCTGGCTGTATCCAATTATGCGACCCACAACGAAGGTTGTTCTAAAGATACTACTGCAGAAATATATTCCAGCATTTGGCAAGATGAAAAAGGTCTTGAGTGATCAGGGTGTACAATTTCAGAGTGAGAGATGGGAGAGAACTTTGAGAGAAAATGGAATACAACCTGTACTCACATCCATAAGACATCCTCAAGGAAACCTTGCAGAAAGGGTTAACAAGGAACTAGGTAAATATTTAAGGATATACTGTCATAATCAGCACAATAAATGGGCAGAAATTTTACCATTTCTCGAGAAAGCCATCAACGAGAACTACAGTGAAGCAACCAGTTATACTCCAATATAATTAGAAGAATATAAAAAGCCGAACAGATTTTGGACGAAGTACATAAACAAACCCGACAACCAGAATATACCTGTACCAGTAAGTGTGAAAATTGAGTACGCAAAGCAACGGATAATAGAAAGAGGTAACAAGAGAGTGGAGAGATTTAACAGAACACACAAACTACAACAATTCAATGTGAGAGAAGAGGTATTATTAAAGACTAATCCAGTAGGAAAAAGAGTTGACAATACAGCTAAGAAATTTTTCAGGTTGTATGATGGACCATATACACTAGTACGACAAGTTGGTAAACAGACATTCACAGTGTATGATGGCGTGAGAAAAAAAGAAATGGGTAAATACCATGGTAGCTCTGTGAGAAAATTCCATTCATAAATAACTGGGTCACTAGAACGAGTAAAGTGGAACAACGATTAAAGCGGATGTACCGAAACACCACAGCGACTTTACCTACGAGGGAGGGGAAATATTGCTCAGAAAACCTCCAAATAAGGGTAAAAATTGAAAAATCGAAGACTCATTATTAGTCCACATAAAATAAATAAATGTGTTGATAAATAAAAACAATACATATTATCTGTCTAATAAAAAGGCAGAGAAACAAAAATTTTTAATTTGGCATTAAAAAATTTTTTTTCACCAAGCAGGGAAATAATGCAACAGTACAAACATTAACAGTACTGTGCATTGCCAAAATAAATGAAATAAATAATAAAAATAAATAAATATAAATTAATAAACATGATTCAGATTGCATAAGCTGGATCGTAGTAAAAATAGGGAGCGCAGAATTCATGCATGGACATGCATTTTTGACAAACCTGTCGCTAGCATTGTGTACGCGTGTATTTTGTTGGTGTGTGTGAAACCTGTCCGTTCCTGAAATGTAACCAACCCTTTTCAAGTAAAATAGTTGTGTTTATTTTAATTATAAGAAAACTATGTATTGATAGGATAAAACAAAAGACACCAAAGTGTATAGAAATTATAGGTGAATAAAGTGTTAAAAAACCGTACAGATGTGACGAAAAGTGCACTTACTATACGTAAAAAATGAATAACTCTTTTTGTGAGTACCATAAAGAAGTGCAATTTACGTATAGTAATCACATAAAAATTAACGATCGATTGAGCATCGAGTGATGTGAAACAAACTTCATAATTCACGAAAATAGGTGAAAATTGTGACTTGAACCACAGTGGGGAAAGTGACGCTCGACAGAATCTGACAGGTCAAATATTGTTCAGACAGGAATTTTTGCACGACCTGACTATAAATACCAGGTCGCGCTAATAAAGTTTCTTCTTCTCGATTCAACCGTTGCCGCAGGAGGCTATGTCAGTCGACGACGCCAATTCACATCTATAGTGAGAGTCACAGGACAAACTAGATGTCCAATCAGAGCTGCAGAATACATACGATGAGGTCTATGGACACACCGGCAGCATATGACAGTGTTGCGTCTTAGAAGCTCTTGATAATCGTGAGTTGTTCTTGCTCTTGATAATCGTGAGTTGTTAGCTATTGGAGTTGGCTGGTTTGAGATGAAATAATTGAGTGGACTGTATAATGTTTCCAGAAAATGATGGTTTATTGAGTTAAAGAGACATATTTGAATGCTTATTGAAATTTAAATTGACATATTTGATTGCTGAAGCGTGCAGATTTTAACACGGCATAAGTGCCGGAGAATTGAATAGAAATAAGATGGGGGCGTGCAATACAACACGCAAGCCGAAATCGTCTAAATAAATAGTCGCATGGTGAGCATGCTACTAGTATTAAATACTGAAAAAACTTTAAGTAGCCGCGGCGGCGAGTGAATACGAGTGATCAGCTCGGAGCCTTGAGTAGAACTGATTTAAATTTAACTGTAGTCAGCCTGTCTGAATCCCGGCTGCCTATAACAGGAACAAACGTGATGTCATCTACACACTTCGCAATACAGTATTTAGAATACAAAGAACACATGGGTACAAAGTTTGACCATACTGCCCGCACAAAATCGGGGCGATTTTGCGACTTAATTAACTGTGAAATTACATGGTAATTGACATTACATGATAATAAATTCAATAATAAATAACCATTACTAATATAATAATAACGACATAAAAAATTGACATGTAAGTATAACAATAGAGCAATAAAAACCAGAAAATTAATAGTAGATAACAGTATGATTAACATATTAAATTCATGTGCGGATTACAAAATACATAATGATTTACGTTACATAGTTATTTACGTTGCGTTACACGGTAACAGAACAACAATAATAAAATTCCATGACATACAAAACATGGCAATAATACATGAGAATACAACAATCAGGTATAATAATTAGTAGTACATAATAATAAGATAATGATCACAAATGATTCAACAATCTGTTACAGGTAACAATACAATGACAAAGACATAATAATTTACATGCATGATATTGGAATAACAATCCCCACAAATCCAAAAATACACAACCATAGAGTAAGTACAATAGTGAAAAATATAATAATTGATACAATAATATTATAACAATGCCCAAAAAATTCAAAAATACCCATATACATAATATCACAATAGACATAATAATAGTGTATTAATCATAACAATATAATTCATGTGATTGCCCCGGGCGTGAAGTAGGGTAATGTGATAAAGTTCACATTACTGATAAGTGTCGCATGATGCTCATGCGACTAATCTAGTGCCACCGGAAGTGGGCATAACTTATGAATGGGTCGACGTAGAACACCAAGTGAGGTGCGAACGTCCGCGACGCGCACTATTGAGTCCTGACCCGAATAAACTTTCGTGACTACCCCGCGTTTCCACTGAAGGGGGGGGGATTGTCATCTAGAATAAGGACGAGTAGTCCGGGAGTCAAATTTTTTGACGTAATGCGCCATTTGTTGCGCTGTTGCAACTGGTGCAAGTAATCTTTTGACCACCTGTTCCAAATGGATTGGGTGAATCTTTGGAGCAGTTGCCATCTGCCCAAACGTGTAATATTGATTTGGGAATAGTCAGGTTCCGGGAGAGCAGTGAGCGGAGAACCAACCAGAAAATGAGCTGGAGTTAAAGGTTCGGGGTCCCTAGAGTCATTGGATATGGCGAACTAGGGGCGTGAGTTAAGGCAAGCCTCTATCTGGGTTAAAATGGTGTAATACTCCTCGAAGTTAAGAATGGTTCCGCCTACCACGCGTCGCAAATGAAACTTGACGCTCTTGACTCCGCTTTCCCACAGGCCGCCAAAATGCGGTGCTGAGAGAGGAATAAAGGACCAATTAATGCCTTGGGCACTGGTAAAACCCTGGACGGACTGCTCAAAACCCTTAGACTGCAAAAGTTTATATAATTCGTGAAGCGTGCTACTTACACGATGAAAATTTGTTCCGTTGTCGGAAAATATCTGATCAGGTGTGACGATTTAAATTGTGACAATTTAAAAAATAAAAAATTAAAAAATTTTTAATTAATTAAGGTTGCGTACAATTAACCATTTAAATCTCACATGATAATAATAAAAACATGTAGGTACTAAATGTGAATGTAAGAAGTAATTAAGCAGGGCAAAGTATCCGTAAAGAAAAGGCATATTGTAAATAATTATTATGTTCGTATTTAACCCTTTGCTTGCTATCATGCGCCTACCTGTTGATACCGGAATCGACATGTTTTCCGAGTCTACTGTAATTAAAAATAATATAGTAAACTAATGTTAATAATTAAAGTATCTGTAGACACAGAGAGTAACTAAAACAATTAATTTAAATGATGTATTTTTATCTAGCGATAGTTTGTATAAATAAAAAAGTTTATTCAAAGAGAAACAGGAACTATATATGCTCGCGGAATAAACATCCCACTCTCTCTTGTCATGTACAAGGGTAGCGGACGAAAAATCGGCTCTCGCTATGACGACTCCCAGCAGTGCAGACGCACGAGCAAAATGCTCTGTTCAAAAGTTATGCAATTTATTGTTAGTGTGGATTAATTAATTATTATTTTGTATTTTACTAACTGTTACAAAAAGTGTAACATGTAACGTTAACAAAAAGAACATTTCAAAAAACTTTGTAACAAGAAGAAAGATGTAACTACAAACGACAAGTGTTAAAAAAAACGATGACTGCAATCTTCACCAATGGACGAATCTTTTCAAATTCTCACCTGTGGTCATGGACCATCTGAATTACAACTCTAGTATACCCTACCGATGATGCAGTTCGAGACATCTGAGAATCAACGAGTATCTGTGTAGAAGACTCTACCTATCCTGCAGACGTTTTAAGCCATGAACAACTGAGACCAGACCAAGACGAGGACGACGTTTTAGGACTCCCAAGACGGAACCACATGGAGGAGATTACTACATCCAAAAATAGAGGTGACTCGATAGCACGTCTATCGAGGAATAATGATAATAGTTTTTGTAACACAATACTCTATTAAAGAGACTTTCAGAGACGATTGATTTTATAAGAATATAAAAAACTTAAATTTGAGAATTTAATTGTAACTATTCAATATCATTCAATTGTAACAGTTTAGATATTAACGTAACGTAGTATTATTAATACCATTCTTCTAATGGAATATATAAAGAAGCAAAAAGGTAAAAAGTCTTGCAAGATAAAGTTTTGAATTGAATATAATTAAAAGATTAGAGACTAAATATCAATGGTTACCCGGATCCGGGGGTATAGCTAGATAAATCTGTTGTGATCCCGTAGTCTAAATAAAGCAATTCAATTAATTTTAATAATTTGATTAATAATGTCATGGGATCTGTTCTTTGGAGTAAATGTTATATTTCAAATGTTTAATAAAGCAAGTCTTCTTGTTACACACATATACGGAGTATATAAATCAACAGTTTCACCTTCCCTGATTCCTTGTATGTCTTACTGAGTATTGTTCTGATTTAAATTTCAGCTCGTCTCGAATAAGGCAGCCTGAAATAATTGGCAGAACCAATTATTTGGGGTTCCCTCCGTTATAACTCAAAAGAAGAGGTTATAAGATGCGCCACTCTGCTAATTTGTTTAAATTTTGCTACTAATTGTAAAAAAAAAAAAAAAAAAAAAAAAAAAAATTTTAATGACTTGTGTTGTTAAACAGTAATTGTGTCCCTATTCATAAGCTGTTGATTTATTTACTCGTGTATTTTAATATGTGTAAGAAATTTAAATAAGATAAAAATAATAATTAATATTATAGTAATATAGTATAGATAATTTTATTAGTAAATATGATATGTGTAAAGTAAAAGTAATATATAATCCAATGTAAACAAACCATGTAGGTACTTGTTAAAAGTCCCATTCATAAACGTACCCCATTCACGACAATCTCGGACATGTAAATTTCCTGTTGGCGATTGTTTAATATTATCGTAGTCGGTCTCCCCAGTTAGAGTGAGAACAATCGGTCACCCTTCTTGTGTGGTGTATTGTTATTTGAAGCGTGTCTGTTCATGTGTTAGTAACCGAAGGGGGAATCTTTTGCCGTAAGCATCTGTACGACTGTGTGAGATTTCTCTCTCTCTCTCTCTCTCTCTATGTAAAATGACAACCTTTGTCATCTCATTCTAATTGTTTATTAATAAACGTGTAAGAATACGATTTATTCATATTGTTATATTTGTGTAAAATGATATAGCGTTGTATAGTAGTAAATACTAATCGTAGAATAATTAGTTCTAGCCACTTTACGAAAATGGCTGAATTTAATCCTGATTTATTAGTAAAAGATGAGCTATGCTACGAAGCACTTTTACGAGGTCTAAAACACGTGAATGTAACCGTGTCTGAATTACGAAAATCATTACGCCAAACCGGATCAGAGACAACCTCGCAGTTAGATAAATTGCGTGAACTCGATTATGACGGCGAACGAGAAACCTGTTATGCGAAATATCGGGAACTGATAGTATTATCTCAGAACCTTAAGGACAAGAAATCACCCACGGAACTTTTGCGCGTTACGCAACGTATAGAACATTTAACCCGCCGATTAAATAATTTATTAAGCTGGCCCGACGTCCCCGTCGTCCCCGCCGATGTGCAGAAATTTGCAGGTGAGGCAATACGCCAATTACCTATAATTATTAACGACTTACGTCGAAAGTCGGATGCATCAAGAATGGAGGAAATTGAGCAAGACTTACAAAAATTATATATCTCCCCTGTTCAATCCCCTATTGTAGAACTCCCCCCACCACATCGAACCCCGAATCTCCCACCGCATCTAAGATACAACTGAGTCCTATACAATTACCTAGTAGAAAATTAAATACCCTAACTATGTTAGAACCACCACCACCTAAAGTTCATCGTACTCGTACTAGTCAAAATGCGACCACTAATCCTTCGAAGGAAATACAAAACGTAAATTTGAATGTTGACCTCTACGGAAAGATTTCCCACCCAGTAGAGAAAATAATTAATGAAATTCCTTACACCGATGGGTTAAGTATAACGATACTGTTAACTTTTATAAAATACCTGCTGCAAATAAAAGATCTACAACAATTAAACGATCGGCAAATACTGCAAGTAATCTTACCCAAATGTAAACCACCATTACGAGATCGAGTACTAGAATCATTAAACTCGAGTCTTCCAGTAGAAGATTTTCATACGAATATAATCAAATATTTTATCCCCACGGGAATTTATGAGGATATCAAAAGAAGTACGGTACTTCGAGTACAAGGAGCTCGCGAAAGACTGGCCCACTATATTGCGGATATCCGAGAATCTTCACGTATACTACAAGTCGACTGGACTGAAAAACAATTGGTCGATACTATCCTAGTAGGCTTGTCTCCTGATGAACGCTCCCGTTTAGCACTAATAAGTAGACCCCTTACGTTCGCGGACTTTGAACAATGTAGCATTCATTCTTCCAATGTTTGGTACGCAGATCAGCACAGACATGCATCGGTATCCACTACACCACATAGAAAAGAAATGCATGCCTTAGTATCTGACGCAAGAAGTCTACAAGAAAGAAGACCATTTCAAAGATCAACCAATGGCCATGGTAAGTCCCAGGAGGCTCAACAGCTCCAGGAAACCAGTAAGACACAACGTAAAGAATGTGTGTGTTACAACTGCGGAAAATCTGGACATCTCAGTAGATACTGTATACAAAAAAGGTATAATCAAAAACCTCATTATCCAAAAAACATGTAAGGCAGGGAGATCCAAAACCCTGTGTCTTCCGCAGCATCGTAAAAAAAGGTAAACCCCTGAGAGTCAACAAAATAAAAAAAAATAATAATAATAACAAAAGAAAACTAGACCCCTATGTAAAAAAATTTATAGATAAATGTAACGCTATTAATAAATGTAATTTCAGTAAGTGTCAATTACCTTATATACAAGTTGACCTTGGTGTAACATCCACCCTCGGTTTAATTGATTCTGGATCAACGCGAAGTTTAATTAGTCATGACCTCGCCAATAAGTTATTTAAACATAATTTAGTAAAACGCAGTCAATCCGTAAACATTAAATGCTCAACCGCTAACAAACAAAACTTAATAATAAAACTTATCATCACATGTAAAATTAAAATTAAACATTTGACGTGGTATTTTCCAATGTTAGTAAGCGACGAATTAGGACCCGAGTTAATATTGGGAGCCGATTTTATCAGTAAAACCGGAATAATTCTGAATATTCATGATAAGAAATTTTACTTTGGATTCGATCGTTCACGGATATATAACCTAGAGGATAATTCAAATAACAGAGAAAGTACTAGCACTACTTCTTCTCATCTAAAGCATCACGAATGTGAATTAGGTCATCTGGAAAGTAAAGATAGACGGAACATACAAAAGTTAATAAATCAATTCTCCAATGTCCTCACCCCAAAGTTAGGACTGACGGATCTGATAGAGTATAAAATAAATTTGAGCGATAATAAAGTAATACGTTTAGCCCCATACAAGTTATCACCGCCAAAAATGGAAGTAATGAGGAACCAAATTAATAAACTATTAGAACAAGGAGTCATCGAACCCTCTACTTCATCTTATTCTTCCCCCGCGTTTTTAGTACCCAAAAGCAACGATAAACATAGATTAGTTGTAGACTATAGACAACTAAATAAACGGATAGAATTTGAATCCATACCACTTCCCGACATCCACAGTGCTTTTCATTATTTTACGAAAGCAAAAATTTTTACCATTATGGATTTGAATCAGGCTTTTCATCAGATACCCCTTTCAGAAGAATCGAAACGTCTCACCGCTTTTGCCGTCCCTTTCAACCTATACCAATTTACAAGGGTACCTTTTGGTATTTCCCAAGGTAGTTCTGTATGTAGCAGATTATTAGAAAAAGTATTTCACGACATAAAGTTTAAATATGTGTACCACTACCTAGACGATATTGTCATTTACAGCGAGTCAATGGAACAACATCTTGCACATCTACGTGAAGTACTATCACGATTAGAGAAAGCTGGATTAACTGTAAACCCTAGTAAAGTAAATTTTGCTGTGACGCAATTCTCCTTTTTAGGTCACATCGTAAAAGCCAACGGAAAGGTAAGCATAGACCCAGAGCGCACCCGTGCTATCAGAGAATTTTTACCACCGCGGGATGCGAAAGGAATTGCCCGATTTTTAGGAATGATAAATTATTTCCACAAGTATATCCCACATCTAGCCGAAATTGCAGCACCACTAAATACTTTAAGAAAGAAGGGAGTAAAATTTGAGTGGAATGAGCAACGCCAAACCGCATTTGAGAAATTAAAGGAAAGCATCATATCACCCCCCGTACTACAATTAGCCGATTTTACTAAACCGTTTGTTGTGCAGACAGACAGTTCAAGTGTAGCCCTAGGTGCAGTAATTTATCAAGAAGTAGATAACTCTCGATTACCAATTAGTTACGCTTCACGCACCCTGACGGACCAAGAAAAGAAATACTCCGCATACGAATTAGGATGCTTAGCTATCGTTTTTGCGTTTGAGAAGTTCAAGCCATTTTTAGAACATAAAGAGTTTTTGCTAGAAACAGATAATCAAGCTTTATCCTGGCTACTAAATCACCCAAAACAATTAGGTAGAATCGGAAGATGGGTATTGAGATTAAATTGTTTTAAATTCAAAGTACAACATATTAGAGGCACCCAAAACGTAGTTGCCGATACCCTGTCACGTATGTTCCAGCCGAGTAGTAATAATTACGAAAACAAGAGTAGAGAGACACCGATTATTAATACGTTAATTACCGAATTTCCTCTTGCATTTACGGATTTAGCCCATTATCAACAACAAGACCCACGTTTGAGTCCGATCATCGAACAACTTGAAAAAGGAAACAAGTCTGAAAAATACCTATTAAATAAGAAAGTATTATGTTGTAGAATAGCTAACGGAAAATATTTGCGAATCATCGCCCCGGATATTATTAAACCTATGCTAATGGAATATTATCACTCTTCCACCATTGGAGCACACATGGGAATAAATAAAACCATACATCGAATTCGTAGAGAATATCACTGGGAAAATATGAACAGTGAGATAGCTAACTTTGTAAAAAGGTGTAAGTTGTGTGCACTCAGCAAACCCGCTAGAAACAGCCAAATAAGTCAGTTAGTATCTGAGATTCCTGCCACCCCATTCACCAAAATTTATTTAGACTTTTCTGGACCCTACCCACGTTCCAAGTCAGGAAATACTATGTTACTAATTTGCGTAGATTCCTTTAGTAAGTTCGTCTGGATGTACCCCATGCGGCGAGCTTTAGCTACGACAACAGTATTTTACAGAATAGATTATTCAAAGATTTCGGTATTCCAGTCCATCTAGTGTCGGATAACGGACCACAGTTTAAGCCCAAGGAATTCAGGAACATGTGTTTCAAACTAGGTATAAACCACATTACCACTACCGAGTATCGTCCGCAAGGTAATCTAGCTGAGAGGTACTTGCGAAACCTAAAATCTGCTTTAATTGCCTACCATGCTAACGACCATACTTCTTGGGACCAAAACCTATCCTGGATACAATTCGCCTTTAATTCGGCATACCATGAAGGACATAAGTCCACCCCATTCGAACTATTGTTCAAGTATAAACCTAATCACCCATTATCCACAAAGTGGAAAATACATGAATTGTTACCCCTTGAAATTAGGGATAAATATATTAGAAAAATATGGAACGAAGCGCGCGCTAATTTACGAACAAACTTAGCGAAGTCAAGGAAATATTACGAGCAAAAGAATAATAATAATAAAGTAAAATACCAAATCGGAGACTTAGTTATGTATAACACGCACCCAACGAGTAGTGCAGTCGATAAGACAACTTCCAAGCTATCTTACAGATGGTGCGGTCCTTATAAAATTCATAAATACTTAACTCCGGTAACTGTGACCCTGTACGAACCCTCTACTCAAAAATATGTGCGAAGGACACATATTTCACAGATAAAACGTTATCATGAAGAAGAAAATAGTAGAGTGCCAGTTAATTAAATAAGTAAATGTGAAAACAATGTTTAGTACTCAACTGCAAAAGTACTTAAGTAACCTTTGGCTACCTTGTCGTATAAGTAGGTACGAGGCCTGATCAACCTTGAATCCTCTTCATCGAAAGTAGAGCAAAGCAAGAAGTCAGCTGACATCCAATAAAAATAATGGAGTAATTAAAGAGTAAATTCTATAACTAAGAAAAACTCTCACGAAAGAAAAAGGAAAAATCCGGTAGTAGTAATAAGTAGTAGAGTTAAGGAAATTTAGAATGTTGAAAATACTTTATAATGTAAATTTTATGTAGTAATAGAATTAGCGTGTAAAATATGAAGTATATGTATAGATGGTAAGAAACAGCAAATCAAGAATGACTTATGCTGCTAGTAATTATATACAGCTAGAAACGGGTGAGAGAAATTTCACACGGAACTCCCCAAGCATACTCTCGGTACATAGCTGACCAAAATTTTTAGGAGTCTGTGTTGGTAAGGAGGCAGAGTATGTGACGATTTAAATTGTGACAATTTAAAAAATAAAAAATAAAAAATTTTTAATTAATTAAGGTTGCGTACAATTAACCATTTAAATCTCACATGATAATAATAAAAACATGTAGGTACTAAATGTGAATGTAAGAAGTAATTAAGCAGGGCAAAGTATCCGTAAAGAAAAGGCATATTGTAAATAATTATTATGTTCGTATTTAACCCTTTGCTTGCTATCATGCGCCTACCTGTTGATACCGGAATCGACATGTTTTCCGAGTCTACTGTAATTAAAAATAATATAGTAAACTAATGTTAATAATTAAAGTATCTGTAGACACAGAGAGTAACTAAAACAATTAATTTTAATGATGTATTTTTATCTAGCGATAGTTTGTATAAATAAAAAAGTTTATTCAAAGAGAAACAGGAACTATATATGCTCGCGGAATAAACATCTCACTCTCTCTTGTCATGTACAAGGGTAGCGGACGAAAAATCGGCTCTCGCTATGACGACTCCCAGCAGTGCAGACGCACGAGCAAAATGCTCTGTTCAAAAGTTATGCAATTTATTGTTAGTGTGGATTAATTAATTATTATTTTGTATTTTACTAACTGTTACAAAAAGTGTAACATGTAACGTTAACAAAAAGAACATTTCAAAAAACTTTGTAACAAGAAGAAAGATGTAACTACAAACGACAAGTGTTAAAAAAAAACGATGACTGCAATCTTCACCAATGGACGAATCTTTTCAAATTCTCACCTGTGGTCATGGACCATCTGAATTACAACTCTAGTATACCCTACCGATGATGCAGTTCGAGACATCTGAGAATCAACGAGTATCTGTGTAGAAGACTCTACCTATCCTGCAGACGTTTTAAGCCATGAACAACTGAGACCAGACCAAGACGAGGACGACGTTTTAGGACTCCCAAGACGGAACCACATGGAGGAGATTACTACATCCAAAAATAGAGGTGACTCGATAGCACGTCTATCGAGGAATAATGATAATAGTTTTTGTAACACAATACTCTATTAAAGAGACTTTCAGAGACGATTGATTTTATAAGAATATAAAAAACTTAAATTTGAGAATTTAATTGTAACTATTCAATATCATTCAATTGTAACAGTTTAGATATTAACGTAACGTAGTATTATTAATACCATTCTTCTAATGGAATATATAAAGAAGCAAAAGGTAAAAAGTCTTGCAAGATAAAGTTTTGAATTGAATATAATTAAAAGATTAGAGACTAAATATCAATGGTTACCCGGATCCGGGGGTATAGCTAGATAAATCTGTTGTGATCCCGTAGTCTAAATAAAGCAATTCAATTAATTTTAATAATTTGATTAATAATGTCATGGGATCTGTTCTTTGGAGTAAATGTTATATTTCAAATGTTTAATAAAGCAAGTCTTCTTGTTACACACATATACGGAGTATATAAATCAACAGTTTCACCTTCCCTGATTCCTTGTATGTCTTACTGTGTATTGTTCTGATTTAAATTTCAGCTCGTCTCGAATAAGGCAGCCTGAAATAATTGGCAGAACCAATTATTTGGGGTTCCCTCCGTTATAACTCAAAAGAAGAGGTTATACAGGGATACCTCTACGTGCAATAAACCGTTTTAAGGCAGCTATAAAGGCGTCTGATGTCAGATTTGAGACAAGTTCCAAGTGAATGGCCTTAGTGGTCATGCATACAAATAAAGCAATATAAGCCTTGGAAGTTGATTTTGAACGCTGCCCGCCATGACGTACAAATTTCGGACCGGCATAGTCGACTGCCGATTGGGAAAATGGTTTAGCAGGCGTAACACGGGAGGGGGTAATTGTCCTAGTAATTGGTTTGTGCCCCTAGCACGGAATCTAAAACAAGTGATACATTTATGTATTACCGAACGTATATAAGATTTGTCACTAATTATCCAATATTTCCGTCGCAGAGAGAACTGAGTAAATTGTACACCAGAGTGCTCGCTTTGTATAATTAATTTACTGAGATGAGAGTGTGGGTGTAGTATGATTTGGTGTTTGCTCTCGTAATTGAGCCGAGAGTGCTGAAGTAAAAATGAAGTAAATGATTTTGTTGGTGTATTTGTTGTTGTTTATTATGTGGTTCTATTCTATGTTGTGTATCATTTACTGGCACAGGTATGTAGATGACATATTACTTTTATTCAAAGGCAACACAAGACAAGTTGAAAACTTCCACAAATACATAAACACAATACACCACAAATTAAAATTTACACTGGAAATTGAACAAAACAATAGTATAAATTTTCTAGACCTAACAATTAACAAAACTAACAATGCACACACGTACAAAATATACAGGAAACCTACCACAACCGACATGGTTATACACAACACATCAAACCACCCAACACAACATAAACATGCGGCCTTCAACCATATGCTCCATAGACTAACTAAAATACCCTTAAGTAAACAAGATTATACTGACGAACTCAACACAATCAAATACATTGCAATGAAAAACGGACACAGCCCCAATTTAATAAGCAAACTACACAAGCGCATCTAAAACAAAAACAACAAAACACAAAATACCATCAACACACAACACAATAAATACATCACACTCACATACCATAACTCCAACACCCACAAGCTTGCCAACACATTCAGAAAACACAAGTACAAAATAGCATACAGAACTAACAATACCATCAAAAAACACATCAACGATACAAACAGGGACACAGACAAATACAATGGAACAGGTGTTTACAAATTAAATTGTAATAACTGCAATAGTTTCTACATAGGCCAGACAGGAAGATCTTTTTCATCCCGTTACTCTGAACACTTAAAAGCCTTATCCAACAACAATATACATTCTGTGTTTGCCACACACATACACACACATAACCATAGCTACACCAACATAGATACTAATCTTGAAATATTACACTACTTACCCAAAGGTCGAAAACTCAACACAGCTGAACAATATGAAATATACAAACACCACACAACACAACCAAACAACATACTTAACGACCAATTACAATATAAATCACATACACTTTTTGACACAATTATACAAAAAAAAACAATAATTTGGATCCCCGCGCCAATCCCCTTCCTCTACACACCACCCCCACTTTACCTTCCAAGCAATAACCGTTACAAAGTACTGGCAGTCTGTTTCTAAGCTGACGAAGGCGAACACGATGCCAAAACGCGTTCAACGGAAAAAAACAAGTAAGTTCACAAGGGAAAGTTTCATTATTATATAAAGTATAAATCATTCGACCTGATAATAAGCTTATGGCCACTTGACAATGATATCTGTTTCTGTAGAACTTATTAATAATGTTGTATTAAATGTTATTAACTGTGTACCAAAAAAGTTACTTAGATTGTCATAATTATGTGAAAAGATCATAAAAAATAAAAGTTCATAATCATCTGGACATTGATCCAGGCGTGCTGAAGCTGGCTTCGATCCTGCTGCTCGATCCTGTTAGGAGTCGTTGCACCTCTTGTCTCTACCGGTCAGATGATGCCTGATGTTGCAGCTCTCCATAATTTAAAGCTGTGGAACTTTTTTGATGTAGAGTAACTAATGCTGTCCTGCTGTGTCCCGTCGTCTCTGGTTTACTGCCCTGCAGAATCTTGTAGTGTTGATTGTGAAGTAATTTTTGAAAATAATAGAGGCACGCAACTGTCAGCAATCCAAAGTTGAGAATGTTGGGGCTTGAACCAAACGCCGTTTGGGCCCATTAAATGAAATATTAATGTTGTCGCTGTGGACAAAAAATGTTGCCCGTAAGGCTAAAATAAAATCCGGTTTGGAAGACCAAAAATGCGGTCGCTGTGGACAAAAATGCGGTCGCTGTGGACCAAAATGCGGTCGCGTTGGACCAAAAATGCGGTCGCTGTGGACCAAGAAATGCGGTCGCTTGTGGACCATAAAATGCGAAATCCTGCCCGGATGACCAAAAATGTTGCGTCTTAGAAGCTCTTGATAATTGTGAGTTGTTCTTAGGAACGCTATTGGAGTTGGCTGGTTTGAGATGAAATAATTGAGTGGACTGTATAATGTTTCCAGAAAATGATGGTTTATTGAGTTAAAGAGACATATTTGAATGCTTATTGAAATTTAAATTGACATATTTGATTGCTGAAGCGTGCAGATTTTAACACGGCATAAGTGCCAGAGAATTGAATAGAAATAAGATGGGGGCGTGCAATATAACACGCAAGCCGAAATCGTCTAAATAAATAGTCGCATGGTGAGCATGCTACTAGTATTAAATACTAAAAAAACTTTAAGTAGCCGCGGCGGCGAGTGAATACGAGTGATCAGCTCGGAGTCTTGAGTAGAACTGATTTAAATTTAACTGTAGTCAGCCTGTCTGAATCCCGGCTGCCGATAACAGAGAACAAACGTGACGTCATCTACACGTTCGCAATACAGTACTTAGAATACAAAGTACACATGGGTACAAAGTTTGGCCATGAGACGAGACGACTATTAATCAGCACATGCAGGAGAACACGACCAGAGGACCAGAAGGACACAGAGAACACGACCAGAGGACCAGAAGGACACGACCAGAGGAACAGAAGGAGGACGTACAGATGAATAACCACATCAAACGAGGTGATAAAAAAACCATTGTAATTATAAACATTTGAAAGACACTAATTAAAGTTGGAATGAAAGACATTCAACTAGTATTAAAATAAATAAATTATACATAAATGTAAAGCAGAATAAAAATTAGAATAATATTTCTTGTATCAAATTTAGTAATTAGTAACGTAAATAATAAGAGAAATATTTAAAATTTGAATTAACGTAATTAGTAAAGTCTTTGATGATAAAGGAGAATGCATATGCAGTAGAAAGTTAAAACAAAGTAATATAAAAGAAATTTGAATTGATGTAACTTCAGTTTTGAAGCTAATGAATCAGCAATTATTGCAAAAAGATGAGCACACAATGAGTAAGTCGAGAGTAAAATAAATATTTTAAAGTAATTAAAATTAGATAATAAGCTTTGTGTATAACTTGTGTATATAATTTGTTAGCAATAAGTTATGTACGAAAACTTCATATAAACGATATAATAATGAGTCATTGTGAAATATGCGATATGAAAGATTTTGTTTAATAAATAAATTATGGAACAATTTTAAACTTAAATAACGTATCATCTTCTTATTACGATTACACCCACGAAATCAATTCAATAAATTAAATTGAATTTGTTATGTTATATAACACACATTTAAATTACATTAAATAAATATCAATTTGTACTGTTATAAAATTTTGACATCCCAAGAACGTGGGGCTCCTCAAACACAAATAAATTTGTCCTTGCAACCTATATACACAAAGATATACCGTTGCAATATGCTACTTTAGAGTTGTGCCTTTATGGCTGGGATTACATTGATTGATGGGATTATTACTTATTACAAATTGGTTTACATTCCATAGTAGTAATTTTTTCCTTAGTTTGCCAAATTTTGTTGACTGATTAATTCTATTTAGTGTCAAAGCCTAATTTAGGTATCTATGGTATTTTATACATAACAGTGTGTCTAGTTTCTTACAACCTTTTTCTTCTCTGACAATTCATAATATTCATAATAGCGTAATATTCTTAATAAACGAATCTGAAGACGAAAGTAAAAAGAGGGTTAAAGGACTCCAACAAGAAACAGCAGAGAAGTGCGAACAAATTAAGCAAGAAGTGCATCAAATTCGGAAGGAGGCCAAGGAGGAGATAGGACAGGTACAGACAAGATGTGAGGAGAGATGCAACCAATTAGATGTTTCGGTAAACGAAGTAAAGGGTAAAACAACTGCCCATGAAGGTAAAATAGAGGAATCCCGACTACGAGAGTTGCGTCTCCAGAAAGAAGATAACGCCTTGAAGGATAGACCATATCTTAGTTCCCATATCCCATGCAACGAAAACAGGGATATAATTAATTTTCGAAGCTACAAGCGCAACCCCATTGAATTCCTTGAGCGAGTCGAAGAAAGTCTGTCAAGAACCAGGGAGACAAGATGGACAGTGATTAAGGGTATGTTAGATGAAATGTTTAAAGAGGTCCATGACAATTGGTGGACAGCAGTACGGCCGGATATTCAAAACTTCTTAGAATTTAAAAATAAATACTGGTCCGAGGCTACACAACACGTAGTGAGGAACAACTTAAGCAACGGCCGATTTGATCCGTATTTAGGACAGTCTCCAATGGTGTACTTTTTAGGTAAAGTCAGCGTAGCAAGGAACTTGGAGCCCAATATCCCTGAAGAATGCCTGATAACACAGTTGGCATACCATTATGACGGGGAGATTTCAAAGATCAGGTTGAGCGGATGGATTAAGACCATCCAAGATATGGCATTATTGGGAGAGCATGAACGAAAAAGGCATTACCTACAGCATAGACAACGGAATAGCAATAATAATAGGAATAATGACTTTCGTAATAACCAAAATAACCCTAATGGCAATAATCCACAGGTCAATAATAACAATAACAATCATATTAGTTATCACAATTCTCACACCAACAACAACAACTATTATCATCGTCCAAATAATCCAAATTACAATAATAATAATAACCGAGGTAATAATAATAATACTAACAATGGTAATCACTATCGACCAAATAACCAATATAATAATAACAGCCAAAATCAAACATACAGGCGACGGGTAAATTATGTGAGTATGGAGAATAGAAATGATGGAAGGCAGTATTATCAAGGATGAAGGAGTAGGAGCAGCGAGGATGATAGAAGAAACAGGGATTGCATGACTTTTAATAACGACCCGGTCAAAATACTGGACGCAACGGACAGTAACCAATCAAATAGACCAGATGACCATACGGAAGGAACCAGCCAGCATTTAAACGAGCAGCGGCAGTGAAAATCCACCTGGACCCAGCACTGAACTGATCTATTGGGTACTTACCAAGACTAACAGACCAGACTAATGACCATACCATAACAATTATCCCAAATCACTACTTGAAAAATATTAGAGAAGAGCTACTCGAAGAGAAATCTACTAAAATTAACCATTCAGATAATGAGACTGCTTATGTAATAGCGAAAATAAATGGAATATCAACCAGATTTATGATAGATACAGGCGCTAATGTGTCTTTAATTGACAGTATAGTTTACCACAAAATTCAGAAAGAGAGTAAGGCCATCTTACCAACATTACCTGTTAGCAATATAATTTTAATTGGACCCACTGGGAGACAAAATAAAACTATAAAGAGACAAGTATCATTGGAAGTAACTAGTAACAATGAAACCCTTCCCATGATCTTTTTAATAGCACATGGTTTACCTTTCGATATATTAATTGGTTGTGACATTTTAAGAAAATATTCCGCAGTCATTGACATGAGACGAGCAAGAGTATCAATGAAATCAGAAAACATAGAATGGATAGCTGAACTAATTGGAACCAAGGGTGTAGTTCCAATTAATAACATTTATAACATAAGAACAGTTAGTAATTCCCAAGATAATATATTTGAAGAAAGAACCGAAGACTAAAGCAGTAATGACTGTTTATGGAACAAAAAATTAGAAGAAATTAGGCAATTTCAGGTGAACAAAACGGAAATAGTTTAACCACTCAGCAGGTGGAAAATTTGATATCAATTTGCAATAAATATCGGCATGTGTTCTCAGACCGACCAGGAAAAGTAAGGGGTTATCAGTGCGAATTAAGGTTCAAAGAATCTGCAAATTTTAATAAAAAGTCATATCCGATAGCATACGCAGCGAAGGAAGCAGTAAGGATTGAAATCAACAGGATGCTAGAAGATATCATTGAATACAGTTGTTCACAGTACACCAGTCCCATTGTAGCCATTCCAAAAAAGGACGGAAAGGTACGGCTGTGTCTAGATGCAAGAGAGATAAACAAGATCTTGATAAATGATAGGACATCTCCTGGAGAAATTGAGGAGATACTCAAAAAATTTCACGGTACCCAGTTTATCAGTACCTGGGATACAGTTTGTGGGTACTGGTAGGTGGAGTTGCACCCAGCTAGCCGAAAATATGTTGCTTTTATATTCGAAGGTCAGAACTACCAGTTCAAGTGACTACCATTTGGGCTGGTAAATTCCGTGGTGCTATTCGTCCAATGTATGGACCAAATATTGGGTCCAGAAACCATGCATTATACCACCGTTTGTGTTGATGATTTGTTAGTCACTTCATCCAGCTGGGAAGAGCATTGTGACAGAGTAGAACGGGTATTGAAGAAATTATCGGATAACCATGTAACTTGAAAAATTTAAATTAATAGCTTAATGAGGTTCAATTCCTTGGTTTCAATTTAACTAGACAAGGCATAACACCATCGAATGACAAAATAGAGTCGATTCAATGCTTCCCAACCGCAAAGAATAAAAAACACTACCAGTCATTCCTGGGCATCTGTAATTATTACATGTGGGCCCTGAGCAGAATACAATTTTTCAATCAATTAAGGACAACTTTCTAAAAGCCATTATACAAAGGTTTTGTAAAATATGTAAAAACACTTGGTAAGTTTCACAAATTTTTTAATTAACTCTGACAGCTGTTTCGACTAACTAAGCCATTGTCAAAGAGGCGAATGAATGAAAATTACTATACACAGGATGTGAGTGGAGTGTAGGTGGTGAACATCTGTTTAGGGCATATCTGGAACATCTGTGTTGAGATGGCGAGGGGGTGTGCAAGAGACAAAGGAAGGTCAGGTGTCTTTAAACTAAATACAATCATGAATGCGAAATATAAAATTAATCATGTGGCCCTACTAGATAACACAATCCAGGTTATCAACAAATACGTTCATGACGTACTGCAACGTGTTTACCAAAAACAAAAGATTAAACTTCAAGCTCTTAAACATAAGCAGATAAGGGAGGAGGACTTCGAATGTAAACACAAGTTCTACACGCGTGTCTCTAATTTGACGAGTATACAATTTACATCTGATGAAAGAGATATTCTTAACAAGGGGCTAAATTATAATATTCCTTATATCGGTAAAGACCACATGATTCGAGAAATTATTAGTGCAGAGGCCGCCATAAAAACAATACCAAACCAGACTTTACAAAATGAAACCCGTGCCGTAATTAATAATAGCTTGAATAAATGCCTAAAAACTATAACAAATAATGAAAAGCGCTGTAAAGTTAATCAGAGATACTTGAAAGAAAATAAAACCTTGAAACATATAAAAACTAAATTGGTAGATAACATGCACTGATTACAAAGGCTGATAAGGGGAATACCGTAGTCGTAATAGACAGAGACGAATACACTTCAAAGGTTAATGATTTCATATCAAATAATAATATTGTAATGATACAATCGGACCCAACTGCAGAGTTCGTCAAAGTTTTGAATAATAAAATTAACCTATGTACACGGCTGTTTGATAACGCCACACGCCGTGCACTAAAACCCATTAACGCAGAAGCACCACAATTTGTTGGCCTACCAAAAATCCATAAGACCAATATACCAATTAGGCCATTGATAAATTTCACAACTGCGCCGAGCTACAATGTCAGCAAAAAACTTGCAGTGAAAATAAAAAACAGTATAAAGATAAGTAATAACCATAGTATAAGAAATAACATTGACCTTGTTAACAAATTGAAAAGCATTAAATTACGACCTAATTATAAAATAGCATCTTTTGATATTGTTGACTTGTATACGAATGTCCCTGTTCAAGAAACTCTCACTATCCTTAAAGAAAATCTTATTAACGCCAAAATATGTAATTCTGAAGAAATCAATGATTTAATTAATTTACTGGAAGTTGTACTTGACCAAAATTATTTTACATTTAATAATAATTATTACATCCAAAAAAAGGGCCTAGCCATGGGGTCACCTTTATCTGGTTTATTGGCTGACATATACTTAAACCACTATGAGAATACATATTTGCTCAATGACGTAAATAAACTTTCCAAGAAAATAATATCATATACACGCTATGTTGATGATACGTTTATAATTTTTAATGGCACAATACGACAAATAGAAAATATGAAATTATACATGAATAGTGTCAATAAAAACATACAGTTCACACTTGAGACGGAGATAAATAATAAACTTAACTTCCTCGACCTGACAATTACAAGACTGGATGAAAAATTCCAATATCAAATATACCGAAAACCGACAACCACGGATCTCACGATAAATGCTGAATCACATCATCCCTTTTCTCAGAAAATGGCAGCTTATCATAGTTTAATACATAGGTTACTTTCCATACCATTAGAAGACAAAGATTTTCACGAAGAACTGAACACGATCAAATACATAGCTAAGGCCAATGGTTATAAAAGATCAATCGTAGATAATTTAGTCAAGAAACACAGAAAGAAGAAAAACAACATAGAATTACAAGAAAATAATAGAAATAAAATTAGGTATATAGCATCAGAATATGGTAACACCCTACCCAAAATTTTAAACAAAGTATTCGGTGGGATAAATATTAAAATGGCTTACCGAACTAATAATAACATTAATAAGATACTCTTACCTAAACATTCAAAATCAATTGAAGACAGGACGGGCGTTTATAAGATAATATGCAATGACTGCGACAGCTTTTACATTGGCCAAACTGGTAGACCTTTTAAAAGACGATTCAAAGAACATTTACCTAAAAAAGAATTTAGTAAAACAGTGTCAAATTACGCGCGCCATCTGATGGACAACAGCCATAGTTATACTGATTTCACAACGAACTTTCAACCCCTCCACATATGCAGAAAAGGAAATTATATGAATGCTATCGAAGAATACGAAATATATAAAGCTTACAAAAATAAAAAAACAGAAGAAGTCATCCTTAACGATCAGCTGTATTTCCAGTCCAATCTATTATACGACACAGCGATAAGAATACAGAACAAGGTCCATAGTGCACGACACATAACAACATGAACACTGCAGTCGACTATAGCATGTCGTGGTGCGCACCACCGATATCGTGTGTGTCTAAAATCTGGGTATTTTATGTGTTTTTATGTTTATATTATATTTATTGTTGTGTGTAGAATTGTGTGTACAGTGTTTTTAATATTTTAACGATCGACGAACTTCAACAAGGGATATCCTGATGATGGGGCATATGTCCTGAAACGCGTTGAATGAAATATAGAGAAAAGGCCACCAGACGGACAAGAAAAAGGTAAACTATTTTACTAATTATATATAAAATTAACTGAACTAAATATAAACTAAATGCAAAATTTAAAATAATGATGAACATTCGAAATAATATAAATCTGTACATACCAGATTTGGGAGTTCCAAAATCAATTATCACCGACCATGGTACCCATTCAGAGAAAGAAAGTAGAAGGAGACCCTAACAGACCTAGGCGTCTGGACTTATAAAACTTCCGTCTACCATCCGAATAGCAATCCAGCAGAAAGAGTACTTCGGGAAGTTGGAAGAATCCTTCGAACTTACTGTCACGACAAACAGCGCAAATGGAATGACTATATAAATGCAACTGAAAATTTTATTAACCTTGAATACCATGAATCTATCGGAGATAACCCTTACACAATAATGTATGAAAGGCCACCGCCTCGAGCAATTACAGAACTGATTAATTTCCCAAGCGACCCTGATTATCAATTCGATAACATAAGATTTTGTACTAAAGTGGCTGAACAAGTGGAGAAAAGAAAAAACAAATATCGGAAGGCTCAACCAAAAATAATACAATACAAAGCAGGAGAAAAGGTACTGATAAGAAATCGAGAGTTACCCAGCTCCAGAGAAGGAATAACGAAAAAGCTGTTATTGCTTTATAATGGCCCATATATAATTACTAAGAACAACAATAATAACACATATATAATCAGTGAAGTAACTACAAAAAGAGTTAAGGGAACCTACAACCAGTCTTCACTGAAGAAGTATGAGGCAGAATAAAACCATAAAGAGAAAATTTCAAAATTCAAAAACGAAGTAAGAACAGCTTACACAAAATATTTGAAACAATCTAATTTTGAAAAGAATAAATATCAAAATTCTAAAAGAAGTAAGGATGGCTTACACCAAATGTTAAAAGTAAAATAAATGAAGAATAAACAAAGTAAGGACAACGTACACCACGTTTTTCATAACAAAGTAATTTTAAAAGAGAACAATAATATAGAATAATAAAACTGAGATATACTAAAAAAGTTGAAGGAAGTGAGGACAGCTTAAATAAAATATTTATATAACCCAATTGTGAAGGGGATAACGGTGAAAAATAACATTTTTTTAAGAGAACAAACGAGACAACAGTAAATTAATAAGACAAGGTGATCAAATAAGAAGGACAATGAACCACTAACTGACTATCATTACAATGAGAATTATTGAATTAATAACCATTAATACAGCTACAAGTTAGATTTTAATTGTAAATGATAAAGGAAGGAAGGACATGGAAAACAACTATTGTAAGGAGGAAGATAGAAAATACTACAGAATGTATATGTCAAGAACAAAGCCACACGTATAGAGAAAGAACATCTGAATAAATCAATAAGAAGAAAAATCATTTGATCTGAATAACAACAGAGTAATTAATCCCTAGTGTTTTTAGTAATATTTTTATATTATATTAGTCGCAAATAGACTATTTATTATTATTATTAAATGGTGATTGTTTGTTGAAATAAGTTCCAGCAATCATTTTTATTGAGCAGATGGCATGACCTCTGAACTCAGAATAAGTATATAATGGACAGCGGAGTAATAGAGCCACAAGTTCCCTCTGACTAGTGCCAATTTATATGAATAGAAGGAGAATAATTAGGGAAGTAAAACCTTCAAGGGATATAACACTCATAAGAAAATGAGAAAAGAATATCAGATCAAGGATCATGAAATATGAAATAAATAAATGTAAAACAGAAGACAATCTAATTGATAAGTTCAACCATAATAACAACATTCTATAAGAAGATGTAAAGTAGAAGATAATTTAATTGATGATTTCAGTAAAAACAACCACATTATTTTTAGAAATAATCAATTTTGGTGGCGAAGCATTATGTAATGTGACCTACGATAGCAGAAGGTTTACCAGTATCAATAAGTGAAGAAAAGCTGTATAATAAAAATTATTAAATAGGAAATGATAGAACAACACCATTAACTGAATTTGACGTAGACAAGGACAATGACGATGACGAGACCCAATAGATTGGAAAAGGTGATCCAGAGAAAATAGTTAAAATCATAATATAAAAAAATACCCAATTGTTAAAAAGAATCATATACATAGAAGTACAAAATTAAGTAGGAAAATAAATAGTATGTAAACAGTAGGAAATGTACAAATAAAATGAAATCTAAGAACACATATACCGATACTGATAATATATAGAAAGGGTGGTAATAAGTAAACTATCAAAAGACAATATTATAAAATAAACTTAAATAGCAATAATTAAGTAGGAAAGTGGTGATAGTTAATGAACATTGATAGGACCCAGTGATAATAAATACATGAAATATAAAATACTATGTTAGAAGGTGAACAAAAAAGTGATAAGTAAGTAAGAAAGATAATAATAAATAATGAACCTTGATAGAACCCAGTGCTAATCAATGAACTACATAAAAACACTAGGCAATAAAGTGAAGTGTAGTCAGGAATAAAGAAAGAACTTGTAATAATAGCCTATAAGTAATAACTGGACCCAAATATAATAAATAAACTGTATAAATTATAAGGGACAGTTATAAGTTAGACATTGGCATAGTTTTAATGAAATCAGAAACTGTTTGTATATGATATAACAATGTTTGTTAGAAGCAAACCACTAATAATTGTTTTCCATTATTTTAAGGAAGTGTTTTAGTATATAATAAGGATGGGAAGGAGTCCATTGTTTTATTTTTAATGAATTAAGTTTATAAATTTATATTAACCACTGTTAAAAATAATGATAAAAGACTAATATGTTATGCTGAAAACAGGTAAAGGGAGTTAGACACTGTATTCTATAAGTGAAATTATAAGGGAATACTAGAACACATCTAATATTCATTTTATTATATTCTGTTTTGGTCGTAATTAACCCAAATGTTATTATGTTGAATATTATATGTAACAGAACCGTTTAAAATACATGTAAAACCTTAGATACTGGCATTGGCCTAAAAAGATTTGTTAAGTAATTATGTTATGTTATATGATGATTCAAAATAATCAAATGTTATAATTTAGTCTATGTTATTACAGTAATTATGTTTAGAAGCACTTAAAATTAACAAAATTTACATGAACAGTTGTAATGGGTATAGGGGAGGTGAATTATGAACTCTAGGCAATAGGCCTATAACTGGTAACTAGAAATTTGTAAAATTTAAGACAAAACAATAACAATTGATAAAATAAAAGTATATAATCTGTTTAGGTTTCATAATAATAGTGTAGGACACAAAACTGGATAGAAAATAATTAGTTTAAAAGTAATTTACAAAAGAAACTCAAATGGAAAATGTATGAATCTGTTATAACTTGAAAAAAGGTAACCTTATGAGATATCAAAATAATTTGTAAACAAGAAGCAAACTAATGGTGTTATTATATTTAAGATGCAGGTAGTATAAGGGAGTTATAATAGTTTAAAGATTTTTAGTAATTTTGTATATAAAAATGTTAGTTTTATATAACAATGTTGTAAATTATCAACCAATGGGAGTTCATGTTTGGAAGAGAGACACTATGGTAACCAGTAAATAAATTGTATTATTCCATTATTAGCTCTTGATGACTACAGACGTATTAAACCGCAATGAGTAAAGAAAATAATTAATTAAACAAAATCCATAACAATTAATGACGAAAATAGTAAAATAAATAACAGAAATAACATTAACACTCACATGAAAAAAAAATTAACAGAAGAAATTAAATTATCCATGAGAAATTTCTGAGGAATCCCAAGTGACGGAATACGAACCATTGGAAGGAAGAAAATAACTCAAACCCATAAATGAAAGACGGAATTTTCAATAACAAGGATAACTGATGAAAAATAAATACCTGAACCAAATAACTAAGAAAACAGAAGAATTGAATTAATGAAAAAAAGGACAATCAGCAATATTCGTGAGAAACATTACCCGGATAGACGAGACAGAGGATTGTTAAGTATATTTTAAAATACGACTTAACAGTAACACACCAGAAAACCAAACAATAAGTGAAAATACACCTTTAACACCATTTATCACTTTTTAACAAACACTTGAACTTTTTTTGATTAAATGAACACCTCAAATTGAAGAACAATCTCAATCTAACATTGATTCCTTAAGTGAATATATTTTAAACGTGAAATTTACTAAACTCAAATAACCTCCAAACGCTAAATCCAGTAGCTATAGTTTACCACTGTAATTATAAGTGTATCACATTTTCTGTTATTTATATGGTATTTGTAAAATTTTGTACTTTTATTAGTCCATTTGACAACATTTTCTGTAGTCCCAAGAACTTTGACCTGAGATTATAAATAAACGAGAAAAATCAACTCCGTAACCCTACTCTCGATACAATGGCTGGACAGAATAGCCAACCGCTAATAATTAAACATGCCAGCGCAAAATAAAATATATAATTTGGAAGAAAATGTAATAAGAAAAACTAATTGATAATTGTTAATAAAACATAATAGAAGCATTGAACTGTATGTTTGATTTTATTTAACTATTCTTTAAAAAATTGAGTAGGCTACTCACTTATCAAAAATTAAACTTTGCAATTTTGGTTTACTAAGAAGAGATGGCCAACCCGAAGTTGAGGCAGAAAATATGAATTTGAACGTCCGAACTGGTGAGTAGACACTCTCCACTTGTAAGTATTTTAATGAGCAAGATCTCGTGTGGTTATAACTCTTACTTATTTTATAGTTTTATTTTACATTTTCTATTATTTTTCCTTGATAGAGGTAGTTTTTCTGTTTATTTTGTACGATTGGTCATTTTATTTTGTTTGACTGGGCATGTAATGTTTGTCACATTACATATACCTCCCCACCAAAACATGATTATTTTTGTTAAACAGGGATTGGGGTAAATAATCTGTTAAGCCCTTACCTTTTTAGGTTTAGTCATAGAACATGTAGCGGGGCATTTTGGGGCCTACCTGAGGCAATCTAAAGAAATTTGTATATTTTTTGTAATAAATAAATAAAAATCTTCATTTGGGACAAAACATACAAACGACCGGTAAATTTATTATTTGCGACGGAAGTGAACGTGGCAGCACTGCTTGAGACGGTGAAGACAATATTATTATTCGATGATATTTTGTAAAAACAGATTCAACAGACGCAGAATTAATAAACGACAAACTGCGCCAAGGTCAGCTCCAGTGACACAAAATCTGTCAACAAAATATGCAACGAATCATCAGGCGAGCGTTACGTCAGCGCATTACATAACTAGGAATGTGGGTGCAGCAATGCCACTAGTTTCGTCAGACGCACAGCAAACAGTCAGTCGGCATATATCTTCTGAACGCAGCAGACGCTAACAACTGTGCGTCTCCGGTTCGCCGGTGTTCGGCGAAGTTTTGGTGTTTCGCCGGCCGTGCGTAATTATCGCCCGCATACTGCATATAAAATGTGTATAAAACATTAAAAATGTAAAATAACAAAATTAACTTTCATTAGAGTGGCTAACAACTAAAATTCTTCTTCAAAACATGTAAACTTAGTACGAAATAACAACGGTAGTGCGTGCACGAGGAGTCATCTGATGAACGTACATAGAAGGATCAAAAAAGGAAAGTAAAATTAATACAATCTTTATTAAAATCTTGCAAGTCCCCCATTCTAATATAAAATGACCTCATTAAGAGGAATATAAAATGTAACGCAAGAATGTGTGTGTGCGTGAGTATGTAAAAAATATAGTTAAACAAAGAAGGCTGGTTTGTGTGGTTAGGTCTTAGTGTATATATATTAGTCACGTTTAACTTTATAGAAGTATATTTGCAACTTACATACTATGTTTTAAATCCCATTATATGCCTAATAACTTCTGTCAATATGAATTTGTAGTAGAAAAAAGAATGTCAGGAGATAGTGTTTAAACAACAAAAGTTAGTAAAATGTCAATAAAACTATGTTAATGGGAAACAATATAAAGTTTTTCTTTATTTTGAACAACCAGTTCTGATCTCCTGTGTTCGCCGAAAAGAACCCCAAAATGATAGGTATAAATTTTGTGTTTTTTGTTTGCTTGTAAATCATAAAACAAGATGGCGCCCGGTAATCATACGAGGTATGTTATTAAATTAGTTAATGTTATGTGACTCAAAATAAGTAGCTTCACATTTGGCTTCCGAACGTAGGGACGATTTATATAAATGAATTTATATAAATATAGGCTTACTTGGGAGAACAGAATGGTTGTTTGAACCAGGAAATAATATTGTTGTATGCACTTAAAATAGACGCAGATAGGGGTTATGTTATGACTGTGTGAAGTATGGGTAAATAAAATATCTTTTTGATAAGAAATATATGTTATATATAAAATAACATTTTAAAATGAAATATATGTAAAAGTTTTCTTTTATTTTAAATGGCAGATAATAACGAGGTTGCAGTTGAAATGAGCGAGTCGGCTAGTGTGGAAGAACCAGGGGTTCATTCAACCCCAGTAAATCGAGTAAAAGAATTCAGCCTAACTGAATCCGCTATAGACGACTCGAGTAATATATCGACTCCAATCTCAACAAAATATAAACAAGTAGAAAATGATATGATGAGTATTATGTTGAATCAATTTAAAGAATTAAACAAACGTTTTGACACAAATGACACCAAATTTGACGAGTTAAAAAATGAGGTACAAGAATTAAATAAATGCTTAGAAAATACTAATGAAACAATAGTAAATAGTCTGAATAAATTAGAACAGAGTGTTGAGAAATTTGAGAAGTTAGGTGACAATGTTTTAAGTATGACAAATAGTAAAAATGACAAAATAGTGGGAGAGGTAGTGTTAGATAATAAAATAATGACTAGTGATGATAATGATATTAATTACAATTCTGAGAGTATAGTGGGGGTAAAGAATAATGTAGAAGCAAATAATGAGAATATAATCAAAATAATACTGACGAAGTTCTAGAATGTGATTATGAGATGTTGAGATGTATTGATGAAGTAGAAAGAGAGTGGAAAAATAATGTTGTAGTTGAATGGGGGCAGGGGGTAAATTTTCCCATTAAATTTTTGGAACCAGAGTGTACACAAATGTTGTTGTTTTTGCAGGGCAAGAGACCCATATTAGTAAATGAAGTAATGAGTATATTGATGTTGTATAATGTTGTACCCTCTGTCTGTAATAATTATGAGAGTGTGATGTGGTGTTATGAAGAGAGAGATTTATGTGTGGAGAGAGAAATAGAAATATACAAGTTAAAAAGAAATTATGATGAATTGAGAAAAAGTTTACCTGTTGAAAGAGAGATAGATAATTATTTTGAAAATATTTTTATAAATGATAATGACTTACCTGATGAGAAGACAACTTACCTGACATTAACAAATAACATTGATGTAGACTGGACAGTCATAACTTATGGTGACAAGATTTATAATGGTATAATGGATGAAATAGAGTTGATGGGTTATTATGATAGTAATAATTATAATAACTTGTATGTTGATAAAAATGATTTATGTTATAAATATATTAGATATTTATATGACGATGGAGGTTGAAATGAAAAATCAGTGAATAGACATTTTTGAATACTGTAATTTTGGTAATGACCTTGCTGACTGGAACAATGAAATGTGAAACAATTGAACAGTTATTGACACATATTTTGTAAATAATATTGAATTCATTTGTGTGTATTAGGAAATGTTAGGTGTATATGTATTAGAAAATGTTGTGTTAATAATAATCATATTATTAATATTTTTGCATTCTGAGTAAATAATAAAACAATTATGAAGACAATAATTAATGATTTGTAGAATTTTGATAATAATTGAAATATGTTATTTTAATAGTCAATTAAATATTTAATTTTCATAATCAATTGAAGTAAATAATTTGAGATGTTTAGATACCGTAATTGAATGTTATGTGTTTGAATTTTATAATGAATTTAAATTATGTGATGAGATTTTAATTTGATAACAATGAATAAATAAATGAATGTTAAATGGTTTATTTTGTGGAATAACATAATGGTTAAAAATAAAATGTTAATAATAAATTTAGAAATTTATTAAAATTGAATTACAGCAAAGGATAAATAATGAAATAATGATTAATTAAAGAGTTAATTAAAATTTTAAATCATAGTGTTTATAAGTTTTCGTGTAAATTACTTAAAAGGAAAAATTGTTTGTTTAATGTATGCTAATAATCAAGGTTAATGTCAATTTGTGTATTATGTTATGTAATGTATTATATAAGGTGTGTGTGGCTGGGAGGTTATCCAGGGGATAACGTATTAGAAATTTGCTATATTTTAATTAATAATGATGATTTGCTACTCAATAATTTTGTTTGAATTTGAAAAATAGATGCACTAAATACTTCTTATATTGTGTTAGTATGTCTTATTATGTTAATTGCATTTAGTATGTTAGGAATAAGGATTATAAAAATATAATAATGTGTTTTAAATGTGTTTATAGATTTTAAATAAAAAATGAAATAAAGTTGTGATAGTTAAAATTTTCAATGGGTTGAAAAAGATAGAAGTGGGTGATAGTAATTGTTTGAATAAAATGTTTGAATCAGTCCAAGTTGAATTTTTGTGGGACATATAGATCAATGTCCAAATCAAAGTAGAAGTTAAAGAAATAGTAGAGATGAAAATAATGCAATGTTGTTTTGAGTTAATGTATGTTATAGAATTTTGAGAAGTATAAGTGGAGACACAGTAGTAATGGAGAATAATTGTAGAGTTTTGAGCGATATATTGTTTATTTTGATGTTGTTATTTTGTTGTAGTTGTAGTAAGGTAATGAGATTGAGATTTTGGGGATGGCAATTTTGTAGTAGGGGGTAGTGTAATGTGGGAGTCCGCAACATAAGGGTTGGGACGGGATTTGGTATAGATTTAGTGGGAAGGGGTTGCCTTAGGTAGAATCCAGGAACCAGAGAACGGGAATTGAGCTTTTTGAGGGGGGGAAACACTTATCCTATGTACAAAGGGTTAGGGAGTATTTTTTTTATATATAAGAGTAGAAGGTGGCGAATGGAGTTAAAGTAGTAAGTAGTTAGAGGTAGAGAAGGGTTAGTAGAATTTTTGATAGTGGGGTGTCATACTAGTTAAAGAGTTTGTAAGGGAGCGTTAGAGTAATGAAAGGGGTAAGATTATGAGTAAATGCTAAGTTGCTAAAGTGAATTATAATGAATAACGTAGAATCACCCAAATTAATGAAAGGGAATAATAAATGAAATGATTGGAAAAAAAACAAAAATTTTTTTGAGAAACGAATTAATAAAAGTAACGCAAGTTTAAAAGATAATTTTATGATTTTATATGCCAATTTAATGATGTAAAGTGTGTAACTTTTTAAATACAAATTGTTTATTTTAGGATAAGAATGATGTGAATTATGAATTACTATGCTTTCTTATGTTGTATTGTGTTTGTTAGTATTTAAGAGAATTTTATAAATTTAAATATTTTAAATGCATTTTTAAATTGGGGATGAGATAAATGTAATATGATAATGGGAATGTTTATTTAATTTCTGATGGGAATCAGGGCAATGATTTTGAATTTTGGGATAAAAGTTAACAAGAGAAAGTAGATAGAATGGGAGTATGGAATTTTAAATGGGTATCGTGTTGTTCTTAGATATTTTGATATATAGGTTAGTGATAAGTAAAAACAAAACCAGTGCTTCTTAGCGCAAACCAGCACCGCTAGGGGGAAACAGATCAGTTGGGGATATGGTGTTGTATAAGGCCACTATTTGATATTTGATCTGTTGTTTCAGTGTTTGGTGATGCTGTGGCGGCGGACCTGAGCTGGCCTGCGCGTCAGAGCAGGGGCGTTGAGTATCTGTCTGACTCTACGGTGTTGGGATCTCGAGAGAGAAGTCCAGTATTGTCATGCAGATGCGGTCACAGTCACCAGACCAAGGGTGAGTTGATTATATTATTTTGTAAACCATAAAGGGGGTTGTGGCGACATATCCTGGCTGATCCCTCTAGCAAGTATGAATGTGTCAATGAGATTTTTTATGCTTCGGCATAAAATATCTCATTGAGGGGGTATTGTAGCGGGGCATTTTGGGGCCTACCTGAGGCAATCTAAAGAAATTTGTATATTTTTTGTAATAAATAAATAAAAATCTTCATTTGGGACAAAACATACAAACGACCGGTAAATTTATTATTTGCGACGGAAGTGAACGTGGCAGCACTGCTTGAGACGGTGAAGACAATATTATTATTCGATGATATTTTGTAAAAACAGATTCAACAGACGCAGAATTAATAAACGACAAACTGCGCCAAGGTCAGCTCCAGTGACACAAAATCTGTCAACAAAATATGCAACGAATCATCAGGCGAGCGTTACGTCAGCGCATTACATAACTAGGAATGTGGGTGCAGCAATGCCACTAGTTTCGTCAGACGCACAGCAAACAGTCAGTCGGCATATATCTTCTGAACGCAGCAGACGCTAACAACTGTGCGTCTCCGGTTCGCCGGTGTTCGGCGAAGTTTTGGTGTTTCGCCGGCCGTGCGTAATTATCGCCCGCATACTGCATATAAAATGTGTATAAAACATTAAAAATGTAAAATAACAAAATTAACTTTCATTAGAGTGGCTAACAACTAAAATTCTTCTTCAAAACATGTAAACTTAGTACGAAATAACAACGGTAGTGCGTGCACGAGGAGTCATCTGATGAACGTACATAGAAGGATCAAAAAAGGAAAGTAAAATTAATACAATCTTTATTAAAATCTTGCAAGTCCCCCATTCCAATATAAAATGACCTCATTAAGAGGAATATAAAATGTAACGCAAGAATGTGTGTGTGCGTGAGTATGTAAAAAATATAGTTAAACAAAGAAGGCTGGTTTGTGTGGTTAGGTCTTAATGTATATATATTAGTCATGTTTAACTTTATAGAAGTATATTTGCAACTTACATACTATGTTTTAAATCCCATTATATGCCTAATAACTTCTGTCAATATGAATTTGTAGTAGAAAAAAGAATGTCAGGAGATAGTGTTTAAACAACAAAAGTTAGTAAAATGTCAATAAAACTATGTTAATGGGAAACAATATAAAGTTTTTCTTTATTTTGAACAACCAGTTCTGATCTCCTGTGTTCGCCGAAAAGAACCCCAAAATGATAGGTATAAATTTTGTGTTTTTTGTTTGCTTGTAAATCATAAAACAAGATGGCGCCCGGTAATCATACGAGGTATGTTATTAAATTAGTTAATGTTATGTGACTCAAAATAAGTAGCTTCACAAACATTTTATTTCTGTCTGATTGTAAGTGCCCTTAATTCTGCTATTGTTTATGTACCCAACCACATAAGTGTTGTTACCATTGTTTTTCCTGATTATGAAGGGTCCTATGTATAGTAAAAGTAGCTTTTTTGCTATTCCCTTGGTACTGCTCGGTTGTTGTCTATTTTTCATCAAGATCTTTTCACTGTTCTCGTAAGTTATTGCGGGAATACCCTTCTTGTTTTGCCTCCTTCTTCTCAATTCTGCCTGATGATGTATCCTGTTGTAAACTTGTGCAATATTTATCCCTTCTTGGGGTTCATCAGGGAATTCTATAAATTCAGTTATCTCTCTTGGTGGTGGTTTATTGAACATCAGTTGGTATGGACAGATGCCCAATATTTCATGGTAGGACAGGTTCAAGAATGTTTCTGTTTAGGTTAAATAATCACTCCACTTTTTGTGGTTGTCATGGCAGTAAGTGCGAAGATTACGACCTACTTCTCTCAGCACCCTTTCTGTGGGGTTACTGCTGGGATGATAAATAGAGGTCTTGTAGATTCCTTTACTGATCATTTCTTCACGCCATCTCCTACCTCTAAATTGAGTGCTGTGGTCTGTTATTATACATTCAGGTTCCCCTATCTCTACTAAGTATTTATTTACAATTATGTTGATTATCACCCTGGTGGATGCTCTGCTAATTGGGTACAGCTTTGTATATTTAGTGAAATGGTCCCAAATGATTACAATATATCTGTGCCTATGCCTTCCCCCGCTCCTGGGAAAAGGTCCACAAATATCCAAGAATACTTTTTGTAGCTTTATTTACAATTATGTTGATTATCACCCTGGTGGATGCTCTGCTAATTGGGTACAGCTTTGTATATTTAGTGAAATGGTCCCAAATGATTACAATATATCTGTGCCTATGCCTTCCCCCGCTCCTGGGAAAAGGTCCACAAATATCCAAGAATAATTTTTGTAGCTTCGTGTCAGACGTTATAGTAATTATTGCTCCTTCCTTTCTCTTGTTATTAATTTTTACTCTTTGGCACAGTCCACATTTTCTCAACGTTATTCTCACCTTCCTCGTTATTCCTTTTATATAAACATGTTCTTCTAAGGATTTGATGACTTTTGTAAGTCCCATGTGCCCATAAAGTTGATGATATATGGTTATTATTTGGGCTTCCATTCTTTTGGTATATATAATTTCCATCTATTGTCCCTATTAGTGGATTTGGTAAACATTGTGTTATTAAAAATTTTGTAATAAGGTATTAATTTTAAATCATTGTCTTGTATTCTTCTTCTCATGTGTGTCAATTTAGGGTCCTTCACTTGTTCTTCTTTAATATTGTTCAATAACGTTGATAGTTCTTCCCTTCCTACGCAAATGTGGTATACTTTTCCAATATCTTCCCTGTCAATTTCATAGGTTCCTTTGTCTAGGTTAGCTCGGGATAAAGCATCAGCAACTGTGTTTTGTTTTCCGGGGATATACTCCCTAGTGATGTGGTATTCTTGTAGAGCCAGAATCCATTGAGTCAGTCTACCATGATGCAATTTAGATTTCTGTAAGGATATAGATTTATGGTCCAACCTTACTGTTATCTGGAATCCTAATATATAAGTGCGGAACTTGTTGCACGCAAACACTATATTGAGAAGTTCTTTTTCAGTTACATTTGCTACTGTTTAATGTCCGACTTGCAAAACTCAATACTAGGTGGTTTCCTTCACTATCTTCCTGATAAAGTTTGGCACCAAGGCTCACGTCGCTGGCATCACAATTGATGTAAAACCTTTTACTGAAATCAGGGTGGTGAAGTATAATGTTGTCCAAAAATTTGCGTTTAATTACCTTAAATGTTTCATCGTCTTCCTTGCCCCATTTCCATTTCTGTTTGGATGATAAAAGGTGTTTGAATTTGGTTGTCAAGTATGAATAATTTTTTTGAAACTTTCGATAGTAGTTACAGACTCCTAAGAATGATTGGAGCTGCCTAAGGTTTTTCGGAGTTGGGAACTTTTGTATGGCCTCTACCTTCTCTGGGGATGTGGTAATTCCGTTTCTGTTAATATGAAACCTAGAAATTGCAGCTTATTTGTGATTAATTTGGACTTGTCCAACTTCAGCGTGATGTTGTTTTCAATCAGTCTACTGAGTACTATCTCAATTCTTTGACAATGCTCCTCCCATGTAGTAGATCTTATCAGGAGGTCATCCACATAGACTGTTGTGAATTCAAGTGCTTCTCTTCCCAAGATTTGATCCATGCACTTTACAAAGATCACCACTGAGTTCACCAGACCAAAAGGAAGTTGTTTAAACTGGTAATTTCGGCCTTCAAAGATAAAAGCCACATACTCCCTGCTGTTTGGGTGTAGCTCCATTTGCCAGTAACCACATACTGCGTCCCATATACTCATGTACCTACAACCCTTAAACTTCTTCATTATTTCATCTATCTCTCCTGGCGAGGTTCTGTCATTAATAATGTTTTTATTTATTTCTCTGGCATCAAGACACAGGCGTACCGCCCCATCCTTCTTCTGAACTGCCACTATTGGGCTGGTGTAGGGTGAAGAACTATATTCTATTATATCTTGATCCAACATGTTTTGTATTTCTTTTTTGACTGCTAGTTTTAAAGATTGCGCTATGGGATATGATTTTTTATTAAAGTTAAGAGGTGTGTGGAATGTTAGTTCACACCTAAAGTTCTTTGCCTATCCTGGCATATTGTAAAATACTCTCCTGTACTTCTGATAGATTTCAATAAGTTGCTCCCTTTGTACATTGGTGATTTCGCTCATGTTATCTCTGGTGAATGATTCTATTTCTTCTATTTTACTGTTCCATTCATCCTCTTCTATTTGGGCTGATCCCCTGGTTGGTGCTCTAGATTCCTCCCTCTCACTACTAAATAGAGTGAATGTCTGTCGCTCGTGAGTGGCACATTTGCGGCCCTTTATCTTACTCGACCATTCCCCTAATGAATGGTACAGTGTTATCTTTCCACTGCACATGTTGATGACTGCTGAGTGGTGCCGTAGCGTGTCACACCCTATCATCGTCTTAAACAGTAGCCCTTGCGCTACCATGAACACAATTGGGATTGTCTTGCCCTTACTGGATACTTCTAACATAGCTTGTTGTTTGATGTTCTTGTTCAATCTTCCTGTAGCCCCCACTATCACCATGTTACTTATTGGAAGTGTTCGGATTTCTTCTTTACTCTGTTCCTTTACCCTGTTAAATTCCACTAAATCTCTCAATGACACGTTGGCTCCTGTGTCAACCATTATTTCTGTGGATATCCCTAGCAACTCAGCTGTTATGAATACTATTTCATTATTTTCTCTGGTTCCTGATGTACCTTCAACTTCTAATAGTTCTTCACATATATTTCTGAGATAATTACTTTTTCTTATTATTTTAATTCTATTGTCCCCATGAACACTGGTCATCTGCTCATTTAGGTCCTGCAGTGATGGGCTGTTAGTTGTTCTCACTACAGACTCAAGTTTCCCACAATCTCTTGTGATTGAGCGTTGCCTGCAGCTTCTTCATTATTTATTCTGTCTGTCCTCAATTCTCTTCCCGCTTCTTGGTTCCTATCAGAATGATCTTCGCTACTTCTACTACGGTTTGGGTACCTCCTCCCTTCATTGTACCTGTTATTATTTCTATAATTCCTACCGTTATCAAGACTGATTCGTCTAGTTCTATTTTGATTATTGTTATTATTTCTATAGTTATTATTGTTTTGGTTTTTGTTATAATTATTATTATTTCGAGTATTATCATTATACCGGTTATTATTATTATTATTATTATTATTATTATTATCTCCGCTGCGTACATACGTCACTCGTTGGCGTTGGTTCCGGTTCTGGTCCCCTCTATTCATATTCGGTCTATCATTCTGCCTTCTAGAACTGCGGTAGTACCCCTCTTGCTCATTTTTACCCAGTAGTGCCTCCATGGCTCCTATGGTCTTCCCTTCTCCACAGTCGGGCTTGGCTTACTCCTTCTTCAAAATGGTAAGCTAGTTTTGTTACTAGGCATTCTTCAGGGATGTTTGGTTCTAAGTTCCTGGCTAGACATACTTTTCCTAGGAAGTAGGCTGTCGGTGCTTGTCCTCGGGTTGAACCAAATCTACCGTGGCATATGTTGTCCCTGATGTTTTGGAATGACTCTGACCAGTACTTCTTCCGGAACATTTGTTGAAATCCGTCGTAGCTGTGTACTTCGTTCCTGATGGCTGACCACCAATTGTCATTATGCCTTTGAACCCTTCATCTATGAAGTTCTTTACAATACTCCATCTGTTCTCTCTTGTTCGGTTTAGCCATTCCGTTACCCTTTCAAGGAATTCCATTGGGTTTCTTCTGTAATTACGACACGGAGACCGAAATATTTTGCAAACAAATTTGTGTACACACACACACACACACACACACACACATACGGACAAGTATGGAGGGGGTATCGAGCCAGCAAACGTGACGTCACAATCTACTCTGAGATCAATGACCTCACGATCGGCCATGACCTACCTCAACAGCCAGTGACGGCATTGCAACAATAGCACTAGGCCAGTGATGTCACGTGACCCCCCCTCAAGAAATTTTGGGGAGAATCCTAGGCCACGTCACTGACCTTACTCAACAGTGACGTCACGTGACCCCCAAGAAATTTTGGGGAGAATACTAGGCCATGTCACTGACCTTACTCAACAGTGAGTGAAGTAATGGGCAGCTGAAACAATGGGCGTCATTGTTGGCCTAGGAGAACAATGGGGTTCATTAATGGCCTAGTATTCTCCCCTACACACTACTGCCGATGGACCTCCTCCCAGAAAACCCCGCCAACGGAGAAATACAAATAATTAAATCTCTTCGTCATACTTACTACTACTTACTTCTTGATCACTTAACATATAAAATTTTCCTATCTACCTATCCGGTCTTTATCCCTCTCCTTTGTGTCCCCCCTTGATGCCTCTCTGACGCCTCCCTCCAGCTTTGACGTCCTGCGTTACTCGACCCCGTCGAGGCTGTCATTTCACTTACACTTTTATTATGGTTCTTCCATCACCCATTTGGCTCTGCACACTACGTAAACACATTAATACACAACCACACACTACACTCTCTCCTGAATGCCTCCTCCTTCTCCACCACTGGTTCGCGCTGGTGTGCGACTCCTCTAAATCTTCCATTCGGCTGAAGGGGGCTTGCCCCAGATCAGCCTGAGTCCTCTGGTACAAGTCTCAAACAGCTCAAAAAAAGTAAAATATTATACCCTACTATCCACTGACTGGAAGACGTGAATATGACAGCAGATATGCAAGAATGTAGAAGGCTACGGAAGAATAAAATAACGGTCCAATTTCGGATATTATGGCTTAAGTAATCATATTAAAAAGGATTATTACAATTTACTTTACATACCACACAATATAGGTGATAATTTTAATTTTAATATATAAATTTTGAAACTAATTAAGACCTAAATTAACACCAACCGTTGTGTAGGCCTATATAATTCTTTACCACAGACATTTCACAATGTTTACTGATGTATTAAAACCATGTTTAAGATAATCCATTTTTATTAAACATACCCATTAAATTGTGTAGACTAGACACAAGTATGACAGTAGCTTAATACAGCCTCTTTTCCGGGATGAGAGAGAAATTATAATATTGTGCGCTTAAGAATGAAACTTTCTTTTTTTACTGGTCCAACGTTTACGAAAATCTATTTGGCTTCATTTTTAAGAGTATAACAAAACTTGCAAATCATGTAAAACTAACAAAATGTATGTAACTTGCAAAACGTATGTAAAATTAAAAACGTTTGCCAAAATTATTTGTTACTAACCGAGTTTACTTTATTTTCTTATCCGATGGATTTTGTCATGTCAAATCCATTTATTAGACATTGATTTTTCAATATAAAATTGGTCTCCAGATTATTGGTTTGCATTAATGCATCCAAGGTAAATGGTAGGTTTGATAAACCTTATTACTAAGTTTTAATGTTTGTTTACATACAAATTTTTCAAGAAATTGTAAGAGTTAGAATAAGTACTCAACAATTTGATTACATACCTGTACCCACGGTAAGTATATAGAACAAGTATTCTATACTTACCGTGCCTGTACCTAGTTTCGAATACAGAAGCAGTTTAAAAAGTATTTTGTAAAGCTTTCTTTATAAAATTATAACATAACTGAAGCATAAATGATGTTTAAGATTTTGCACGTTATGCCATATAAAGTTTACTTAAGAACCTGTTACGTTCAGACTTCATGTGATACAATTAACAAGGAGAGAGAGAGAAAGAGAGAGAGAGAGAGAGGAGAGAGAGAGGAGAGAGAGAGAGAGAGAGAGAGAGAGAGAGAGAGAGAGAGAGAGAGAGAGAGAGAGAGAGAGAGAGGTCAAAATATAAGATGTTTACTGCAGGTGGCTACTTATAAGGCACTTGAAAATAATTTTATTTATTGTAATGTAGACAGTGAATGGAACTTGAGCAAAATGTGAGGATTATGTGTAACAGACTCAAGAGTTCTCTTAACAGGATCCAAACAGTCTTTGGTGAAACGACTATTACGATAACTATTATTACGTTTGTAACGGGGCAAACTAAGGGTTTTTTAATTTCATAATAATTGTAACAATCTGTAGCAACCCACACTGAGCAACATTTTTAGATCACCAAAAGCTTGACTTTTGAGAACACCCGGTAGTCATTTTGGTCCCAAGCGGTGCAAGGTACAAAAGCCACTATAACATTGGAATGAGTAAGAGCGCACGGGTGCCGCCTTTTGTGACGTAGAAGTCATGCACATGTTCTCCTTACCGCCTTTCACGAGATGATGAGAAAGGTGTGAGATGTTCACCAGCCAATCAGCGAACGCAAAACGGGCAAGGGGCTTTACCAGACAACGAAGTGGAAACAGCAGCGAGTCCGATCGCCATTTTGGACGCAGCAGTTGGCATCTAAATTCAGAACCGCACAGATGTGTTAACGCTCGGTTCGCCAAAACCGTGTTCATGAACAATGTAAGCAGACCGACCAAAAAGGAGAATGTATTTAAAAACAGTACCAGAGTGTAAGTTAAACCAACATTCAGCAATATCAGTTTTAAACGGTTCAGAACATATTTCGGAGTGTCTCGTGAACGTAATGAATCGGCAGCAGTGGTGAAGTGATTGGACAATGGCTACTAAGAGGATGAGTACCTTTTAACAATTTTACACCTTTAAACCTATAAACAAATTAAACAACAGTCTACTAAAATATTTGAAAAAATTAAAAGAGCTCTATTAATAGAGATGGGGATTTTAAAGATATAATGAGTGTGTGTGTGTGTGTGTGTGTGTGTGTGTGGGTGAGGGAAAATTATATAATGAATATAAAAAGCACTGGTTTGCGTTAAGTAAACTTAATTTGTATTTTCAATATTTGTTTTTCTTTTGACTATGTTTAATTTATATAACTTCATATAAAAGAAGGGTAACTTTCTAATTAACCAATGTGTTGTTTATTGTTTAAATGTAACAGGTATAAGGGAGGGAGAAAGAATATTTTTTGTGTATGATGGGAATGAAATGAATTTAAATTGTTTTGGAATAAAGTAATGATGTAGTAATGATAGTAGTAATGATGCAATGCAGAATAAAAGAGAATAAGAAGTGTATACAAATAATCAATTTGTTTTCTTTAAATAACAATTCTGTTCTCTAACTCGTCCAACCAAACCTTGGGCCTAGGTAAGTAAATTATACAGTTGGCAATAGTTTCAAGATGGCGTCTGAAAGTAGACGGAAACACAGCTGATTTTGTGAAAATAAAAGTGTATAAGAGTAAATAATATTACAATTGGCGCGTCGAACAGGGACTTTTGCATAAAATTTATTTATGTAAACGTGGGCCTGTTTTGGGAGAGCAGAAGGGTTGTTTGAGGTAAGTAAATAAAAATTTTTATTTACGTCTAAACAGACGTAGGTTACAAGGGTATGATATGATTTGTTTATGTATATTGTAAGTAAGAATTAAGTAATAAAAATGATTACAATGGAGAATAATAACGATGAAGTTAGCCTAACTGACATTAATACAGAAAATCCATCAAATATAGTAGTAACTGAAACAAGTCTAACAGAGTCTATCATAATGAATGGCGTGGTGAATCAATCGATGCCGATCCCAGTTAAGAAAGACGATAGTTATGAAATGTTTAAAATGATACAAGCAATGTTAGAAAAGCAGAACGATAACATAAATAGTCATTTTGATACAAATGAAAGTAATTTTAATGAAATTAGAGATGAAATAAAGCAAATTAATAAATGTTTTGAGAAAACCAATGAGACATTAGAAATTAAATTTAACGAGTTAGAACAAAGTATTGAGAGGATGGGAGTGTGGAGAATAGATACAGGTAAGTGTAACAAGAATAAAAAATGTAAAGAAGTGATAGATGTCAATACAGGTGAGAATTATAATGGTGATATAATGACGATGAAATAATTAACGAGGTAAGTGGTAATTATAATAATGAGTTAACAAGTAATAGTGGTAAAAGAGTTGAAAAAGGTGTATCTAAGGGTGATACAGAAAAAGTAAATAGTGATGATGAGAATATAGAGTTAGTAAGGGGTAGTGAGGGGGTAGTAGTCAGTGTTCATGAGTTAGAAAAGGAGTACGAAGAGAGTTATTTTGTGGAAGTGGGGCAGAGGGTAAATTTTCCCCGGGTATATTGTGAAATAGAGTTTTCACAGGTTTTTTTGGAGGGCAAGTGGTCCTCAATCGGAGACGGAAGATCTCAAAATGGTCCCTTAAGTTTTTGTAGTTGTCCTGGAAAAGCCAGGAGGTGTTTTTATGATGTTGTAGTGCCCTCTGCATGGATAGAGAGAAAATGTGAAATGGGAGTGGGAAGGTGATTTGGAGAATGACAGAGAAATATAATTATTCAAGTTGAGTAGAGATCATAAAGAGTTAGTAAAGAGAATAAGTATCGAGAGAGTTGAGAGAATTAAAAACTTACCTGGTGGAGTAGATAATATTGACAATAAAAAGCACTTACCTTGGAGTAGGACTAGTGTACTTGATGTAGTAGATGAATATGATGATGAGATCATAACTTACCTGGGGATAACGAATAATACTAAGGGCGACTTGAATATAACTAATGTTGACAAGGTTTATGAGATAATAATAAGGAATAATCCTATAGATTATTATGATATAATGAATAACACAGATTTAACGGGGTATTATATTAAAAATAAAAATATAATGTATGAAAATAAGAATGAAAATTATGTGAAAATCAGACTAATTTACGATGATGGTTGTTAGATACATAGTGAATGAACATTTAATTATTTCAGTTTATGGTAATTACTTGGTTAACTTATGTAATGAGGTGTGGTAAACAATAAAATGATATGACAAAAATTGTAGATAAATTTGTAGTGACGTTAAATGTATTGTGTTAAGGTTATGTTATTGGGAGGTACATTGTATTTTGTATGATCAGGGTGTACAGTTGATAACAACAATGATATTTTGCCATAAATGAAGTTTATTATGAAAGTAAAGTACTATGAATGTAAAATGTTTTAAATTATGTGATTAAATTAATTTGAGGTAATTAATTTGATTGGAAAGAGGGATGTTGGTAATAAATTTAAATTTTTGGAGAATTTAATTGTATAATAAATGATAAATAATTAAAGGACGATTATTAAAAGGTTCAATAGAAAGTCAAAGTTGAAGTGATAATGCAAGATAAACCGTTAAAATGTTTAATTGAAAAATTGAAATTAAAGTTGGAATGTTTGTAATTTTTATTTAGATTCAAGTGTGAAAGATTTATTTTAATGTAATAATGTTATGTTCAATTTGAGTGTTTATTATGTTGTATTATGAGAAGCATAAAGTGTCTAATTGAGTAGTATGTAATTGTGCAGAGATATAAGATATGTATTGTATGTTTTAAATGCGATTCCCCACTTTCGGGCGGTCACAGTTTCACCAGCCCTGACCGTGGTTTTGGTTTACAACCAGCTGTGGCCAGACTTATTGTACACTGACCATAGTTGGTTGCCTTTAAAATTGGTGCGACTTAGAAATTAACTGGGGGGTGAATCAGGGGAAATCAACACAACTAGGGAACAGCGGCTACCATCGAATGGGATGGTAGACCGTTTAAGGGCACGTGACTAAATTTTAGTAGGATTACTGGTGTCCTCAGATATCAGTAATGCCGAAGGTTTTATAACGCCGAAGCAAGAACGGGGTAAGCAGCTTTACACCCTAAACATTTCAGTTCTTGTGGAAGGAAATGGGCGCTACAGTCCAACATAACAAATCAATAAAAGAGTGTGTGGAAAGGAGCTGGCCGTTACAAGCCAGGGACATAAATATAGTATTTATGTAAATTGGTAAATGCCTTGCACGGTTTACCCATGAGGTTATCAAATTGTAAAGGGGTTAGGGGGGATATTATGAAATGATGTAGAAGGAGAGTTGTTTGTAAATGGTTATCATAACCATGATTACGATAGAATATCTACGGAGATTGTCCTGGTACTATATGCATCTGTTATGTTACATGATTTGCGATTCTGTATTAATCCTGTTTTGCATTGAGTAAAGTTAACCGAAGTAATCTGCCTTATAAGGGAGACATTAAAGGTGTATTATAATGATAAAGTAAGATGGAAGTATTGATAAATTGAACTTATAGTTGAACTGTTCAATTAAATTTTGTGTTTAAATTCTATCTTGTAAAAGTATCACGATAGGTAGTTTCAATCAAATGTATCACGTAATATTAAGGATATATGTGTATTAGAAGTTAAGAGCAACCAGTGCTTCTTAACGCAAACCAGCACAGCTAAGGGGAGACCAGATCATTCTGGATATGGTATAATGCAAGGCCATTATTTTTATTTAATATTTTGATGTAATGTTTCAGTGTCTGGTGATGCTGTGGCGGCAGTCCTGTGCTGGCCAGCGCGTCAGAGCAGGGGCATCAAGTGCCTGTCTGGCCTTGTGGTGTTGGGATCTAGAGAGGGAAGTCCAGTAAGGTCATTCAGGTGTGGCCGCATCACTGGACCAGGGGGGCAAGTTACCCATGAATATAGTAATGAATTACAGGGGGTTGTGGCGCCATATCCTAGCTGGTCCTCTTAGGTTTTAGCAATGAGAGTTTTTCTGTTTCGGCAGAAAACCTCCCATTGGGGGGGGGATATTGTAACGGTGCAAACTAAGGTTTTTTTTTTAATTTCAAAATAATTGTAACAATCTCTAGCAACCCACACTGAGCAACATTTTTAGATCACCAAAAGCTTGACTTTTGTGAACACCCGGTAGTCATTTTGGTCCCAAGCGGTGCAAGGTACAAAAGCCATTATAACATTGGAATGTGTAAGAGTGCGCGGGTGCCGCCTTTTGTGACGTAGAAGTCATGCACATGTTCTCCTTACCGCCTTTTACGAGATGACGAGAAAGGCACGAGACGTTCATCAGCCAATCAGCGAACGCAAAACGGGCAAGGTGCTTTACCAGACAACGAAGTGGAAACAGCAGCGAGTCCGATCGCCATTTTGGACGCGGCAGTCGGCATCTAAATTCAGAACTGCGCAGATGTGTTAACGCTCGGTTCGCCAAAAACGTGTTCATGAACAATGTAAGCAGACCGACCAAAAAGGAGAATGTATTTAAAAACAGTACCGGAGTGTAAGTTAAACCAACATTCAACAATATCAGTTTTAAACGGTTCAGAACATATTTCGGAGTGTCTCGTGAACGTAATGAATTGGCAGCAGTGGTGAAGTGATTGGACAATGGCTACTAAGAGGATGAGTACCTTTTAACAATTTTACACCTTTAAACCTATAAACAAATTAAACAACAGCCTACTAAAATATTTGAAAAAAAATAAAAGAGCTCTATTAATAGAGATGGAGATTTTAAAGATATGATGAGTGTGTGTGTGGGTGAGGGAAAATTATGTAATGAATATAAAAAGCACTGGTTTGCGTTAAGTAAATTTAATTTGTATTTTCAATATTTGTTTTTCTTTTGACTATGTTGAATTTATATAACTTCATATAAAAGTAGGGTAACTTTCTAATTAACCTATGTGTCGTTTATTGTTTAAATAGTAACAGGTGTAAGTGAGGGAGAAAGAATATTTTTTGTTTATGATGGGAATGAAATGAATTTAAATTGTTTTGGAATAAAGTAATTGAAGTAATGTAGTAATGATGCAATGCAGAATAAAAGAGAAAAAGTGTATGCAAATAATCAATTTGTTTTCTTTAAATAACCATTCTGCTCTCTAACTCGTCCAACCGAACCTTGGGCCTAGGTAAGTAAATTATACAGTTGGCAATAGTTTCAAGATGGTGTCTTAAAGTAGACGTAAACACAGCTGATTTTGTGAAAATAAAAGTGTACAAGAGTAAATAATATTACATGTTAATAATTTGTCCCAAATTGAGAAGGGGTCCGTTTTGAGAAAGTTAACAAAACAGAGCATGAGGAACTTTATAAGTTGCTATTAAAATATGTAACCTTCCTTTTCGATACCTCATTATTTTATAATCAGGTTACCAAAACTATACAAAATTGAAATTAATTCTTATTATATACGCTTTAACGTATTATTTCAAAAAATAAGTTTACTGCCCTCTGTGATATAAGAGAAGTAAAAATATAATTAATTTAACATTATAATACACTGTAACTGTTACTTTATTTTATTATATCCGGGATCAACATTGTTAAAACTATTGTAGGCCTATTCTGAGCTGCTAGGCTGTGATTGATTGTTTATGTTCTCGTGTTCTAGCATCTAAACTGTAATGGGTCAAATTAGAAGGTTTTTTATTTTTTATTAATCTTGGTTTTGATTTTGTTAAAAGTGTACAATTCACTTCATATATGGGAGCTACCACAGTTTAATTTTATATTAACATAGATCACCCATTCAATCACTTTTAAATTGCCAGACTTCACCTGTAAGGAGCCTCCAGTACAGCAATGCAACATACATACAGCCAGCCAAAACAATTGCCAGACGCATTGCGTAATCACATAGCAGCAGGCTTGTGTGAAACCCAGTCTGCAGTGTGTCATCAGATAGTGCACAACACGCAGTAGTAAGCAGCGCCAGACAATAGAATTGTGAATTTAAAACAGGGGCCTCGGGTTTACAAGATAGGCCGTTAAAACAAATTTGGCCTATCTTAGAAAGGGTGAAAACAGTCATTAAAAGTATTAACAGTGTACAAACAAAAGTTTGCACCAGTCGACAAGCAACAGTTCCCGTTATCGGGTGGGCCTCTGTAGGCTCGTCACACATATTTAAATATATTAAAGTTGTAGTACAGCAAAACTGTTAAGTGACCGCGGTCAATACGACTAGGGAGTCGGATCAAGTTTTTTCTTCAGAACAGTGAAACCGTGTAACCGAACAATGCGTGTGCGGGAAGACCGAGTGGCCGGCGAAGGGGGCTTCTGATTTGCATAAAGTGTTAAGGGGTTTTTTTTTATTTAGTATAAATGTGAGTGTGGCAAAGCTGGGCGGCTTTCTGTGTATATTTGTGTTTGCATTTTATGTTTGTGTCCTAGAAAAAATAAGGTAAGCCGTAGATTGTAAGTCATATTACAACAGAGTCACGTGTTGCACAACACCTGAAACATGTATTTACTAAATGTATGTTGTTAATTTCACTAAAGTAACAGTAAAACATTAAAATGGAAATTCTCTTCTTAAACTTGTGTTATGTAAATTATTTACGCAACCTTCAAAATTGTGCTTGTATCTTGGTGTTCGTATGAGACCCTGGACCCAAAAGAGCATGTCGGGATGGTAAGTGAAAGTCATTCTAGGTATTTCTATGTGTATGGTACTCAAAATAATTATGATAAATAAATAACGTCACATTTGGCGCCACATATAGGCACGAATTGCAAAAAATGAAATTCCATACCTACAAATGGGATACAAGCACAGTTGAGAGGTTGAGTAAAAAAAAAAAAAAAAATACGTAAAAGGTACTTATGTAAAGTTATGCAAAAGAAGTAAAGAATAGTTGTTCACATAAGAAACAGAGTAAATACCAAAAAATAATAATAATGGAAAATACAGCAGAGAACGGAGTCGATTTGTCCGACTCGACTGCGATAAGTGAAACAGCTGAAGTTGACGAATCAGCTGTGATGAGTAGTCCTGAAATACATTCAACACCGAATGTAGGTCAAGACGATAAAAACATGAATGTGCATAACACAAATGAAAAAGATAATACAGAGGATTCAGGGATTCAAGCAACCCCGACCTCAACAAAATAAAATAAGGGGAATGACGATCTAATGAGTATTATACTTAATCAATTAGAAAAAATGAATAATAAATTTGATAGTCGTTTTGACAATATCGACATAAAATTAGACAGACAAAGTAGGGAATTAAATAATCGTTTTGATGAAATTGAGACCAAATTCAATGTAATGAATAGTCGTTTCGACAATAACGATATAAAATTGAATAAATTCGACGCTAAATTTGATGCACTCAAATTTGATATTAATGAGGTAAAAATAAAATGCGAAAATAGTTGTAATGAGTTGAAACGAGATATTGAGAGAATAGTAGAGTCAGTAGTAGAACAGAGTAAAAGTAAAAATAATAATGATAGTGACTAGTAATAGTAATAATAATAATAATAATATTGTATTAAAACTAGTAATAATAACAAGTAACTAGTGAGAAAAATAATGTTGAAAATGAGAATATAATTAAAAATGTGGTAGCAGAGAGTAAGATAACAAATAGTAACAATGATATTGAAAATGGTATTGTAATTGAAAAGGTGGTATCAGAAAGTGATACGTTGAAAATAGATAGTGAAACAGTGAGTGAGAGAGAGAAAGTTATATGTAGTAACGAAGTTGTAATCAGTGTTGTTGAATTAGAAAAAGAATGGAAAGAAAGAGTAGATGAATGTGTAGGGCAGGGGGTAGATTTTCCCCTTATTTGTGATGAACCAGAGTGTTCAAAAGGGTTATTTTTGGGCAAGAGACCCTTATTAGTGAAAGATTTGAATTGTTTGATTTTGCTGAATAATTTTGTACCCTCTGCGTGGAATGATAAAAGTGGGATATGGTGTTATGATGATGAAAGATGTTTTGAGAGAGAGTTGTTGATAGATAAAGAAATAGAATTATATAAGCCAATGAGAGATTATAACGAGTTGAAAGAGATGTTAAGCTTACCTGTTAGAATAGAGAGTGAAGATTATTTTGATAATACATGTTTAAATAATAATAATTTACTTTATGAAGAAAAAATAACTGACTTGATAACGAATATTACTAATGGAGACTGGACAGAAACAAATAATGTTGACTTGTTTTATGAGTATTTGAGTATGATGGATGAGTTTAGTTTGTATGGTTACCACACACAAAACAGTCATTTGTGTGCTAATAAAATTGAACGATGTTATGTGAAACCCCGTCTAATTTTTGACGATGGAGGCTGAGCCTTAAATTCACAATTGGACAATTTCAAATATGTTAATATATGGTAATGACCTAGCTGATTTTAGATATTGAAGTGCGATATAACTGAATAATTATTGATGAAGAATTGTAAATACATGTGTAGTGAAATTAATTGTATGCATTATAAAATGTTAGATAAACAAGGTATGTATGTAGCCGAAATTGTGATGACAAAATAATATTAATATTTTGCATCTTAAAACAAAACAATACATTAAATCCTGTAATCAAATATAACTAAACCACTATAATAAACCTATAGTTAAATAATTATAAATAACTATGAATAATATAAAACAGTTAGTGGTAGCGGATAGGTGTTCCCCACTTGTCCCAGTGGGGTTCGTATATTTCAGGGACGCGCCCCTGCCCACGCGAGCCTTGGTTTTCTCCATGTACCCTTATTTCCGGAGGAAGCTTTGTCCCTACCTTTAGTCCTAGTTCTTGAACTTGTAATAATCCTTATCCCTTTTATCTTCCCGGTTTCCCTAACCCTCCCCTTAGAGTAAAAATATATACAATAATACGGTACATGTAACATATAACCTATTTACAGGTAATTAAGAAAAAATAAGTATAAATATTACAATAAGTATAATATCAAGTAAATAAATAATTTGGGAAAATATTCTAAAGTAAACTTATGTAACCAAAAGGTTTAATTATTATTTTGTGGTACCTGCTATGTTAGGTTATGAGTACGGTATAATGGTATTAAGCATGTGATCGTGGAGGAATGCAAAGAGAGATTAGAACCAATGATGTAATGTTTGGGAAATTTAGTGAAAAAAAAAAACATTTAATCACGTAGAATCATTTTGAAAATTGCAATTAAAGCCAGGAAAATTGTTTTGTACTAAGAGATGAAATTAAAGTATAACCGCCCCTGGAGTAACATAATATTGTCAATGTTAGTGCTGTGTAAATTCCAACTGCAAATGGAAATTGTAATTTTACATATTGATGCATTAACTTCATAAAATAAAAATGTAAGAGACAAATATGTTATCTAAAAGATTTATAAAATTTGAAAAGTGTAGTAAGCAGATATGTCAGTATATGATGTAACCAGAGTGTTTAGTCTATGAAAGCTGAAACGGAGAATGTTTATAACTGTTGTTTATGAAAACAAGTCTGGCACACAAATGTAAACAGAAATGTTGTAGTCTGTTGAATCAGTATCTTGTGCAAAACCCTATTGTGACATAAAAGAATTGAAATTAAATTTTCACAGACAAAAAATAATGAGGTAATTATTGTAACTTATAGTTTGAGAAATTAAAAACCATTAAATTAATTGGGTATTCAAATTAATATAAACAATGATTTTAACAATGAACTTAAATGTTTGAATTTTAAAAGTTTTGGAAAAAAAAAATGGAGTATATACAATTTAAAATCAATAAATCCTAGAATTAAGTGACCAAAAACAATTGTCAAGTTTAGTATCAGTGAGTATGGGAACGTTTTAAAAAATGTGTAACAAAATATAAACTTGTTGTCAATACAAGAAGTGGGCATATTTTGGGGGGTAGATTGGTGCTCAATGAAGTGATAGAACAATGGAGTGTTGAACTGTATTTGTAGAAAGTTTAATTTTCAATTGTTAAGTAATTAATTAGCTATTAAGTGGCTATTGAGGGGGTGGCCTGTGCTCTCTTAGATAGCGAAATGGGTTGGGGGTAATAGTGAGTGTTACCTCCATCGGAGGCCAAAATGGCGATAAATGTGCGGCACACCTTATCAGTGTAAATTAAAGTGTACACACTGCCAAACTACCGTGTCGCACATAGTAGTGATGTGTAACAGGCAATTAAATTAAAGTTAGATTTCCCCGACTTTTCGGGCGGTTACTGCCTTACCAGCACTAACCGTGGTTCTGGCTAGCGGCCAGCTATGGTCATATCAAGTCCCTTGACCATAGATGACTTGAAATTGGTACAGATTTGAAATTCAATGGGGGGAGAACGTAGAGGAAATCTGCCGGAACTATGGAACAGCGGCTGCCACTCTGCCCACCTTGGGGTAGCAAGACCGGTGGTAGATCCGTTTTAAGGGTGTATCATTTTATAACAAGAACATGATGATGTTCACTACTTTAAAACTTAATAGCGGAAGCAGAGACACGGAGAGGTAAAAACCTGCTCCAAAATATACCGTCTCTGTGGAAGCGAATGGGCGCCACAGTCCACCATAATCTGAAATAGTGTGTGTGGCTGGGAGGTGACGCAAAGGAGTCACAAATGTAAATTTCATGACATAACATTTTTTATTCAAATTCTAATCAAATAAAACTGCTTGTGGTCTGTTCAGGTAACTAGCTGCTTAGATATTTAAAGATAAGGTGTTCATTACATGCTATAAGTTTAAGTGTATTATTTTATTGTTGTATGTTAGATATAGTTGTTGATAAAATGTATTTTCATTATGTGTGTATTTTTTTTCTAAGCCAATAATTAGACGCCTGGCAGGCAATCAACATAATAGAAGTAAGTGTTGATAATGTATTACATGTAATTGTTCAATTTTGAAAGGTATTCATGGTGTTTTAATTATGTCAGGAGATCAGCTGATCAGCAATAACGTCACTGGTATATTATTTATAAATGTTTTAAGCAATTGATGTTCAAGGTAATGTTTTAATGCATTACAGATATTTTAAAGTAATGATAAAAAGAATTTGAGAAATAAAGTAATAATTGATGCAAGTTAACAAAAGATAGTTTTTGGGTGATGAATATTTTGCGGGACATATAGATCTGTCCCAATGGAATTCAAAGTTGAATTTGAAATAGTAGAGATGAATATGATGTAATGTTGTTTTTGAGTTAATGTAATGTGACAGAATGTTGTGAAGTACTGATGTTGACACAGGAGTAATGGAGAATAATTGTAGAGTTCTGAATGATATATTTATGTTTATAATTAATGAGATTATTTTGTGTATTCGTAGTGAGGTAATGAGATTGAGATTTTTGGGGATGGCAATTTTGTATTAGGGGGTAGTGTCATGTAGGAGTCCGCAACAAGGGTTGGGACGGGAATTGGAATAGATTTTAGTGAGGAGGGGCCGCCTTAGGTAAAATCCAGGGGCCAAATAAGGGAATTGAGTTTTGGGTAGGGGAAACACGTATCCTATGTACAAAGGGTTAGAGAGTATTTTTTATATATGTAGAGAAGGTAGCGATTTGTGTTAAATGATAAGTGGGGCTTAGAGTGTCTTGATTAGTAGATATTTTGGTAGAGATGGGTGTCATGGTAATTGAAGTTGATTAATATTAGAGCCAGAAAGGGGTAAAGATTATATATGTATACAGATCTAGTAATACAGTAAATGAGAATGAATAATTTACATCACCCACAGTAGATTAACGTAAGATTGTTGAATAAAAAGAGAGATTTATAATAAAGATATAATTTTATTTTTTAAACCAGTGACAATCTTTTGGTAGAATTTTCAAATAATGTCAAGTTAAGAATTGTTTATTTTAAATAATTTAAATGTCAATTTGATTATTATATTAATATTTTGTTTATTTTAAATATTTTGTTTATGATGTTTGTATTTCAAGCTAGGATATTACAGATGTTCAATGTGTTTTCAGAACTTATACGTAACATATGTAGGTCAAGGGTTTTGGACTTGACCTAGTTTCGATCAGCTGATGAGGTCAGACACCTACTAAACTTGTATAGTAGGGAATTAATTTTATTTGTTTATTTAATCACTTTAAACCAGTTTGGAATAATTTCTAAATATAAATGAAACCTTTAAACAATATGTAAATTTTTTTTGAATTTTAAAATTTTTGGGAATTTGAATTTTCTGAAGAAAAACAAAAAAAAAATTTTTTGATTTTTCGCCTGCCAGCGAACGCATATTTTAGGTAGGGATTCTTTATTTCTGTGTGTATTTACCATGTTTAGTTTACTGATTTATTGTACTGCACTGTATTGTTAGACTAAGACATGTTAGGTTAAGGATTTGTTCAAGTAGAAGAAACGCTTAATTTAAGTCATTTTAAAAGAAAAAAAAGAAAAAAAAAGGAAGAGAATTCTTGATAAAATATTATTTTTTTGAATTTTGAATTTTTTAATTTTTAATAAATTTTAAAAGAAACCTTTTATTTTTAATGTGTTATGTTAACATGTAATGTGAGAGTGTGTGAGCCCAGTACCTGCTAAAGGCAGCCCAGCTTGCAAAAAGGGGAAACATATCGGCGGAGGAGCTGGAATGATTTTAGCCAGGGATTGAGGATTTTGGGGGGTAGCATGTTAAAAGGCGAGGTGGGCCGTGGTACGAGTCTGCTCGATTTCTCGGTGTTGGGATCTCTTATGGAGAAGTCCAGTGATCTCGTTCAGATGAGTCCATGGTCGCTGAGCCAGGGGGGTCGTGTACCCATGAGATTAAGAACCAGGGGGTTGTTGGCACCAGTTCCTCACCGGTCCTCTTCGTGGTTTTATCGATGAGATTTCTTCTGTTGCGGACAGCAGAATTCTCATCGAGGGGGTATTGTAATGGGTCAAATTAGAAGGTTTTTTATTTTTTATTAATCTTGGTTTTGATTTTGTTAAAAGTGTACAATTCACTTCATATATGGGAGCTACCACAGTTTAATTTTATATTAACATAGATCACCCATTCAATCACTTTTAAATTGCCAGACTTCACCTGTAAGGAGCCTCCAGTACAGCAATGCAACATACATACAGCCAGCCAAAACAATTGCCAGACGCATTGCGTAATCACATAGCAGCAGGCTTGTGTGAAACCCAGTCTGCAGTGTGTCATCAGATAGTGCACAACACGCAGTAGTAAGCAGCGCCAGACAATAGAATTGTGAATTTAAAACAGGGGCCTCGGTTTTACAAGATAGGCCGTTAAAACAAATTTGGCCTATCTTAGAAAGGGTGAAAACAGTCATTAAAAGTATTAACAGTGTACAAACAAAAGTTTGCACCAGTCGACAAGCAACAGTTCCCGTTATCGGGTGGGCCTCTGTAGGCTCGTCACACATATTTAAATATATTAAAGTTGTAGTACAGCAAAACTGTTAAGTGACCGCGGTCAATACGACTAGGGAGTCGGATCAAGTTTTTTCTTCAGAACAGTGAAACCGTGTAACCGAACAATGCGTGTGCGGGAAGACCGAGTGGCCGGCGAAGGGGGCTTCTGATTTGCATAAAGTGTTAAGGGGTTTTTTTTTATTTAGTATAAATGTGAGTGTGGCAAAGCTGGGCGGCTTTCTGTGTATATTTGTGTTTGCATTTTATGTTTGTGTCCTAGAAAAAATAAGGTAAGCCGTAGATTGTAAGTCATATTACAACAGAGTCACGTGTTGCACAACACCTGAAACATGTATTTACTAAATGTATGTTGTTAATTTCACTAAAGTAACAGTAAAACATTAAAATGGAAATTCTCTTCTTAAACTTGTGTTATGTAAATTATTTACGCAACCTTCAAAATTGTGCTTGTATCTTGGTGTTCGTATGAGACCCTGGACCCAAAAGAGCATGTCGGGATGGTAAGTGAAAGTCATTCTAGGTATTTCTATGTGTATGGTACTCAAAATAATTGTGATAAATAAATAACGTCACAAAACGTTTAGACACGAGAATATAAGCAATCGACTACGGCCAAACAGCTTGGAAAATAACAGTTTCAACAATGTTGTATACATTTTTGGGTACTTTCTCAATATCCGTAACAACACTATATTTTTGCTGTTTTGAATATGCGATAGTGTATACAAACACACATATACCCTACGTGAAGAAGAAATGCACTAATTATAAATTATTCTATTTCTTAATGTAGAGTGCAATTACATAAATTTTCATTTATAAGTTAGATAATATAGTGCACGCCACTTATTGTGATCACTTTAGGACATAGCTAGCCTGATAACATTAACCAATTGATAACAATGAATGAAAGAACCAAGTAGAACTTTGGAAAGTTGTTTATTCACTTGTTAGTACACTACATACAGTATAATGAAATGTAGTACAGTACAACAAAAACTTACATGTAGGCCAACTGTATCGGCATCAATTAAAAAAGTCTTTTATTGTTGTTTGCCTCTGGTTTTCTCTCAATAGATCATTAATAAAGCGTTCATACTCATAATGTTTCTGAAAATCTACTGACCTGTGCTGGACACCGCATCGTAACACTTTTAACGCCTCTCTCATTTCAGCGTTTGTTGGAGGTTGGACAAACTTTGTATCTATATAAACTTTGAACCTATGTGAACTTTGTATTATAAAATACTGCATTGCGGCGTCTGTAGGTGACATCACGTTTTTCACTGCTACCTGCAGCCGGCCTTGAGACAGGCTGACTGCAGTCAAAATTAAATCAGTTCTTCTCCAGACTCCGAGCAGGCCACTTGTTTCAATCGCCAGCCGCGGCTACTTAAAGTTTTTCGATATTTAATACCAATAGCATGCTCACCATGCTACAATTTACTTAGACAAGTTCGGCTCATACATTGTCATGTATGCCAATATTTTATTTCTATCTTAATTCTCCAGCACTTATGCTGCGTTAAAAACCTACACGCGCCAGCAATCAATTATGTATCTTTAACTCTCAATAAACAATTATTTCTAGAAACATTATACAGTCCACTCAATTATTTCATCTCTGACGAGCTAACCCCAAATAGCGTTCCTAAGAACAACTCAAGATTCATCGAGAGCTTCTAAGACGCAACATTTTGGTCCTCCTGGATCCGGATTTTCGTCCGCATTTTTGGTCCAACGCGACTGCATTATGGTCCTCACGGGACGGATTTCACATTTTGGTCCACTGTGACCGCATTAATATTTCATTTAATGGGCCCAAACGGCGTTTGGTTCAAGCCCCAACATTTTCAACTTCAGATTGCTGGCAGTTGCATGCCTCCATTATTCTAAAAATTACTTCACAATCAACACTGCAAGATTCTGCAGAGCAGTAAACCAGAGACAACGGGACACGGCAGGACAGCATCATTTATCCTACAACGAAAAAGTTCCACAACTTTAAAATTATGGAGAGCTACAACATCAGGCGTCATCTGACCGGTAGAGACAAGAGGTGCAACAACTTCTAACAGGATCGAGCAGCGGGATCGAAGCCAGCTTCAGCACGCCGGGATTCAACATCCACGTGATTATAAACTTTCATTTTTTGTGATCTTTTCATATATAATTATGGCAATCTAAGTAATATTTTTGCACAGAGTTAATAACATTTAATACAACGTTATTAATAATTTTTACAGAAACAGATATTATTGTCAAGTGGCCATAAGCTTATATTTTTATTTAGATTTTCATATGTACAATTATTCTCCTTTACGCAGTTGTGCAATTATGCATTAAGAAATTTAAGTGATGCGATAAGGCTATAGGTATATTGTATAATATAACTTAGTATGGGTGATTATAGATTGTTTAGTTATGTTCAAATTCTTCAATTGTTCAAATTTTTTAGTTATGTTGGGTTCGTCACGTTGTAATACAACTTTGTAGTAATTTTAAAAATGTTTAATTTGTGTTTAATTTATAATTAGGTTTGTTCAAAATAAAGTTCAGAATGTTTGTTTAAAAAAGGACTGTTAAAACTCTCTTGAAGCACTGGTAGATTTACCGTTTCACTTACCAATGGTGATTGTTGTCAGTCTTCCAAAATAGGCCCTGTAATACACTAAAATGTCACAACACAGTTTATAATAAGTCACGGGTGTAGTTGTGTATGTACAGTAAATAAGCTGATTCTGTATATTTAATACTGCTTTAAAATTCGAATATTGGCCGCTCTTTTGTCGTACTGCCACTTTGAAAATAATTGCTCTGTAAATAATTTTTTCTTTTACCTACTTTGAAATAAAGAAACTGATTCAAGGTAAGAAAATTATTATTTTATTAACAATAAGTTAATTTGAAATTAGTATCCTTTTTAAACAAATCATCAAAAACAATTGAAATAGGTATTGAGAATCTCACTGCTCAGGGCTGGTAACACTGATTATCGTATATCGCATAACTGTTAATCTAGTTTGGTTAGTTTGGTTTACAATTACCAACATTCGTATGTTCTTTTAGTTAACATGATACAAGGTACAAAAATGCTGAAATATAACAATAATACATAGAGAGTATTTAAAATTCAAGAAAACAAGTTTAATTACGATATTGGAAATTATCGTATTATGGTACCACTGGTGTCTAATTACCAGCTAGGTAGAGATGTGTATGACACGATTACAAATGCTGTGTGTCAAAATAATATTACTTGGATAAGTATTAATAATGAAATGTATTATAATTAAGTCATAAATTTTTATTAACTGAGTATATTCAAGTGATTATAAATTTAAAACATGACTCAGTATGGTTATTCAACTTTTGTACCATATAGGTTAGATTGCCTATTACTCAAAGTGATTATATAAAATATTCAATTGATGGCATTTAAAATCTTAAAACTATACATAATATTTATTATTGATAAGTATTTTGTTCATTAACTGTACTGACGGTTCTCTGTTAATTTTCGATAAATGATCTGATTTCGTATTAATAGTAATCAAGTTAGCATCTATATTTGATGTTGTTTACATCGATATTCATTATAATGTTATATTCATTTGTCATTTCCTTCTAAAGATTGATAATATCTTATTTAAATTAATAAGATCGAGAACTTTTATTCAAATACTGGTTAATTAACATTCATAAACTAGTTTAACCATGTATGATTGTACTTGGCTAAAGTAGTACCAATGAGAAAACTTTTGTTGGTAAACATTAGTTTTTCATTAAAATATTGTTAATAATAAGTACTCCCTTAGTTTCCCACTCATCATCGCCTTTATTATACACTGGTGATGGATGGATTGTTATTACACTTCACTCGTCGCACTTCACTCGTAAGGGGTTAAGTAACTTTAGTGAGGTTAGCTTCGCTCGTTTATACTGGAGGGCGCGCACATTTTTTGAAAATCTGTTCTCGACGAACATACGTTCCGTTCACTCTGATGGTCCAAGAACTATTAATGCTTTCCTTTGAAGTTGCTGTCGGCGTCTCTTGAAATCAGCTCTTCCTATTGGTTGAGAATTTGATAATCTCGACCCCATATGCCTTAATAGAGTCAAAAATTTTATTTCTTAGCATCGGTCTTTGGGTTCAAGAGTATGCTATGACGCGTTCAATTCTTTTTGGAATTGAAGGAAAACTTTCAATTGTTTATATCTTTCTTAATATTTTACGAATTAAGACGTGAATGGTATTACCATCTTGCGGACACTTTGCTCATTAATTAGAGTCCACTCAAGCTATAAATCCGTCCAAAATTAACCTACGACACTTCTTGATAATTCACTTTTCGTGGTTCTTAATCACATTTAAGTCCTTTCCACTTTATTATGATATATTCTAATTCTAATGCTTATTCTAATTGTTTAGAGTCAATTTCTCTTTATAATTATTTCTAAATACTAAAATATTTACACTTTTTGTCAAATGCTCTTTGGGCGTATAATCCCTACATGTCATTGCATTTGTATTCCTTATTTCTAGTACATTTTTCATATTAATATATTTCTTAGGTGTTTAGGTTGTACCTTAACTGTTTTTACAGTACATTTTTTCACATAATATATTTCTTAGGTGTTTAGGTTGTACCTTAACTGTTTTTACACCTTTAGTGCAGCTTGGTTTCCACTTACTGTGCTTCATATATTTATATTAGATAGCTTTAACACACCATGTCATCATTCTGTTATTTTGATATACATAATTTAACATTAATTGTACTTAATGGATGTGTTTTAATCCATTAATGTGTACCTAGACCTTGTACATTGTCTGTCTATAGTGTACAACACTTTTTTGTAGTGTCCAACATTCATAAATTTCAGTAAGATTGCTCTTTACATGTAGTCTCATGGGTCATGTATGTTTGTTTATTATTGTTTACATATATATTTATGTATTTAGTGTTTGTTAGATGTTCTCATAGAGGTATTGAATGTTCTGGTTGCTACAGTCAACCTATTTTCCTTTCTTCTATCAAGTTTAAGTGAGTAATTTGTGTAACTTTGATGGTCATCTTGTGTTTTGTTAATCTGGCTATTGTTTGTTTAAATAATATAGATTGTATAAATGTGTTTCTCTATTCATATTGGGTTCATTATGTTACTCATTTATCCTATTTTGGTTGTTGATTGAACAATTACTTTTGATTGCATTTTTCTAATTATTACATGTGGTTTTATGTTGTAGATCCTGCTCAGTTGAGGTTATGTGTCTCTTACTGATTTGACAACAATACACATCCTAATCTGTTCATCATTTTGCTTAATTATTATAACTTTGTTATGATATGTTATTACTATTGTTTATTACAATATTCTCACTATTTTATACACATTTTATACTATTTGTTTACACATTATTACTTAATTTTTACTTGTTATAGTTGTACATGTTATTTGTTTATGTTTTGGTTTGGGTAGCTTGTCTTGTCTCTCTATAGCAGATTGCCTTATTCACAATACATTAATTACTACATTATATATTGGTTTTTACTCTCTATTCTTTTGATACTTAAATACATATATTATTAAGGATTTTATATTCAGTTTCAGTTGTTATTGAGCAATTATTTCTCCTTTTAAACTCCGCTAAATATGACGATATTCAGACTCAAATTGAGGCTGACGATTCAGATTTCGCATCAGTCAGTGACAGAGTTCAAACAGAGGATGATCTCTGCAATATCGAATGCAAGTTACACCATTTATTAAAACAAATAGAGGAGGTGGACCAGAAACCGTTGATTAAAACCGAAATTACGCCAATTAAAACCCCCCTGATACAGTTAGAACTGATTAAATTGCCTTCCTTCTCAGGTAGCATCATTGATTGGCAACACTATTATAATATATTTGTGGAATTAATACACGTCAAAACTGACCTGACGGATATTCAAAAATTACACTACTTGCACTCTTCATTGAGTGACGAGGCATTAAATGTAATAAAATCTCTTCCAATCACCCATGAAAATTATGCAGTAGCAGCCCCGGATTAAGGAGGGGGCCAAGGGGCCCGGGCCCTGGGCCACCCACCAAGAGTGGGCCTCCCACCAACATAGGGGTAAATATCACAAAACAGGAAAAATACATGTCTCTTTGCTGTGAACTGTTTATAATGATAGGGAACATTTAACAAAAATTTCCATATATTCTATCTTACTTCTCTAGCTTGATAAGAAGTGTAATAATCAAACTTTATATTTTAAATTAGTTAAAATTATTTAAAATCATAAAAAGTTATTGTACTGGCCTGTTCTTCCAACAACATAGTAATGCACATTAAATTTAGTTACAATGGCTGATAATTTACTAATTTACACCAGTTATAATTATTCACAATTAAATGTTTAGTATGTTTTTACTTGAAAAACACAAATTGCATTATGTTAAAATAATAAAAATGATTTATTATTACTGGTGACCAGGAATATGATCATTGTCCTAGCATGTAGGTTTCATTTTCTAACTTGCTCATAGGTGGCAGCACAATCACAATGTCAGAACAGAACTAGTCTTCTAGAGAGTAGTGATTTTATGAGTTATTGAGTGACAAGTACGATCTCAGTTATGTGTAGTTTACTTGTTTAAAAGTTAATTCTGATTTTCCTGTTTAATGTTTATCAAGAGTCATTTTCCTGGACTTTGTCATATGATACATCTTGGTAAGTGAAAAACTTTTTATTCTAATTAAAATGAATGCATGCTAACAGTGATGTCTTTTCAGTGTAAACCTAACCTCAAAAGATTTGGAGGGAACTCTCAATATTTATATGATGCAGTTTCATCATTGCCGTGCCTATAGTTGGTCAGGACAATTAAATAAACAGTTAAATAAGTTTTTTTGCTTATAATTGTATTTTAATTATTTTTTGTAGATTTAAGTTAATATTGATAAATATACTAAAAGTTTAATATGTTTTGCTAACCAACTAGGCCTATATTGCTAATATTAAAACACTGTACATTTAATTTGTTTGTACAAGGTATTTATAGTTTGTTATTTACAAATAAATTTATAAATTATTTAATTAAAAAAACAAAATGGCAGATATCTGGAAAGCTAAGCGTTTTCTGGAAAAAAAAAGTTTTTCTTGGTTTTCTCTCTATTTTGACCCTTAAAACCATTTTCTGAAGTTTGGCTACTTACTTATGGGACACCCTGTATATAAATATTTTAATCTTTAATCCCCCTTCAGGACTTAAAGGGTTGACAAGGTCATTTTGTTATTTTTAGATTACCAGCATGGACAATCGTGAAGGAGATAGACACAGACATCGCACAAGAATTTGGGAGTCTGGGGCTTCTAAAAGACGTAAGGCAAAAGAAGCAACAATGAAATCAGCAGAAGAGATGGCAAAGATAAGAAAATTGGACCAGTTCTCACTGTTCAATCAAGACAAGTGTTGGAAAGGAGTGATGACTTTGCAGAACCTGATCAACCTGACAATGCTTCAGTGGAAATGGTTGTTGATCCTGGCAAAGAAAAGGCAGAAGTAGTAACGGGTCCAATTGAAGAACACATAGAAAAGGAGGCTGATAGTGGCACATCTTATGTAGAAGCTGAAGTTGAGGGCCCACCAGGGGGCAATGACATTGGACTTTGGTCATCCATTATTTCAGAACAGATGCGGGATTACTGGCTGAAAAGGGGTGTATCAACAATCCAGCACTGTGATGAAAGTTTATTCATTGCACACACGGTTCACCAACCTAGAAAGGACCGCAATATTCCAAGAATGTGCACACTTGGGCTTTTCCGTCGTCAAAATCATAATGGAGAAGTCATAACAAGGAATTGGTTATGCTTCTCTCCCTCTAATGGACGTGTTTACTGCTTCACGTGCAGATTGATGTGCTTAACTACAGCACCTGAGTCTTCTCAGCTTTCGTCTAATGGATTCTGTGATTGGAAACATTCACAAGAACGAATACAAAGTCATGAGCAGTCAACGGAACATCTGAAGGCTACGATTGCTTTCAATAGGAGGTTAAAAGCGATTGGGCGAATTGATACGGAGCTGACACAACAGGTCGAGCGTCTGGAGCATTATTGGAGATCAGTGTTGAAACGAGTAGTAAATGTTATTCAGTTTATTGCCGAGCGTGGCTTAGCATTTAGAGGAGATAACGAATTGGTTGGATCACCTAGAAATGGAAACTTTCTGGGTATTCTTGAACTCATCGCCCAGTACGACGACTTTCTTGCACAGCATATCGAAACTCAAGCCAATCGCAGCAAGGGTCACACAAACTACCTGTCATCTACAATAATGGAAGAACTTATCAGTGTAATGGGTGAACAAGCCAAAGTGAGAGAGAAGAACAATCTTGCATCCTGGATTCCTTGTATGGCACATTCTCTAAATCTGGTTGCTAAAAATGCTGTAGAAAGCTGCTCGAGTGCTGTACATTTTTTTGACTTCCTTGAAAAGCTGTTCGTCTTCTTCACAGTTTCAACGCATCAGCATCAGCTTCTGACTGAGTCTTTGAAAAATAATGACTCAGCATTGACTCTCAAACATGTCACAACAACGCGTTGGTCCTGCAGAGCTGACGCAACTAAGGCACTTAAGCATGACTATCAGCAGATTAAGGATGTACTTAAACAGATTGCTGATGACTTTGAAGAAAAAGGCTGTGTACGGTGTGAATCAGAAGGACTGTTAACACAGATTAATCAGCTTGAAATTGGTATTTACACCACCTTCTGGAATGATATCCTGCAAAGAACAGATGCTACTAGTAAAAATCTACAACATGCAAAACTCGATCTAAATACTGCTGTGGTGTCACTGACCAGCTTAAATAACTATGTCGCATCAAAGCGTGACTCCTTCGAAACTTATGAGAAGCAAGGCGAAGAGCTGTCTGGTTCAACAGAGTATGTTCAGACTCAGAAGAAAACTCGACACAAGCGCCGAAATGTGCATCTTAATCCATTGGATTATGGCCATACGGAAGAAGTACAACTCAGCCCTTCCAAAAAATACAGAACAGAAACTTTCTTGCCTGTTATTGATCAGTTTATCGCTTCTCTTGACCAACGTCTTCAAGCATATAAAGATATATCAAGCCAATTTAGCTTTTTTAGCCATCTGAAAGAACTGTCTTCAGACGAGCTTAAGGCTGTAGCAGAGCAACTCGTCAGGTCTTATTCAGATAACTTGGACATTACATTTATCGATGAACTGTGTCAGTTTGTAACATTTGCCAATATATTCACAGACGAGGAGCCAAAAGATATCAGAACTGAACTTTTCATGTACAAGCTCATCATGAAAAAGGGTGTGCAGGACACTTTCCCAAACATTGAGATAGCTCTAAGGATATATCTAATTTTGATGGTAACAAACTGCAGTGGCGAGCACTCCTTCTCAAAACTCAAATTAATTGAAAACCGATTAAGGACATCCATGAAGCAGGAACGACTTGTAAATTTGACTATCATGAGCATCGAGTCAGATATACTGCGTGAATTGGACTTTAGTGACATCATCAGCGATTTTGCAGCACGAAAATCAAGGAAAGTGCCTGGATTGTAATGGTTATAACGTTATTCATTCGCTGATTTGTAATGTATTTATGTGTTATTTGTTAGTTATGTTATACTATACTTTTTAATAAAAAAATTGAATAATTTTAACTCAATTTCTCTGCGTAAATAAATTTTGTAAATAAACTTGTGTTCGTTTCATTTTGTGTTTTTGCATTACATATTTCAACACCTTGAAACAATGGGCCTCCCACCAAAATGGACCCCGGGCCACCCACATCTTAAATCCGTCCCTGTGCGGTAGCCATTGATTTATTAAAAAACAGGTACGACAGCAAATTAATTGTATCAGCCCATCACATAGGGAATGTCTTGGGCATCAAGTCCGTACAACAAGAGTCCAGGGTTAGCATTTCCAGGTTCATTGACGATATCACAGCGAATATAAATGCCTTAAATTCATTAAATCTACCCGTAAATACATTTGAAATGATTTTAGTTCAATACTTAACGCAGAAACTCGATAATCATACATGCCGGCTCTGGAAAGAAGGCTTGTCGGATGAACGATTTCCTAATTTCAGTAATTTTATAAAATTTTTAAATAACTGAAGGCAGTTATTACAAAACTTGGACGGCGCGACCAGCTCCGTAAACAAGATACACGTTAGCGATAAGAGTCCATATCGCAAAGCAATTAAACCGGTTAATATTTCTAGGACGACATTCCATGCTCATATCGGATATAACATATGTCAGCTGTGTAAAGGTAAACACTGCCTTGCTGAGTTTCCACAGTTTGTAGCGATTACTCCTCTCGAGAGAAAAAATATTCTAATTAAAATTAAACTTTGCTTAAATTGCCTATGCCCAGGCCATGATTTTGCACACTGTCCCTCCAAATTTTCTTGCAGAACTTGTGCTAAACGCCACCACACAATGATCCATATATCTAGCAATAACGCTTCGTCCAGGAACAATCAGTGTTCGTTAAAATTGCAAACAAACAGATCTATATTATTATCCACCGCGGTCTGCATGACAACTGACCATGCAGGTAGGAAGCACCCAGTTAGGGTTTTATTGGACTCAGGATCACAAGCTAATTTCTGCACCATGAGTTTCGCCCGCCGAATGGGTCTAAAACTGATTAAATCTCAATTACCCATCACGGGTATAAATAATTCATTATCTCAAACTGATTTCAGTACTAGGGTAAGGTTGCATTCATGCTACAAGAATTTTAATTTGAACATACATTGCGCTGTGCTTCCCAGTATCACAAATAATCTCCCTGCGGAATCATTTGACATCTCCTCCCTAAACTTACCAAAGGGCATATTTCTAGCTGACCCCCACCTGAACTTTTCTTCGCAAATCGACATATTGCTCAGTGTTCAGTATTACTTACAATTAATTGAACCTGTCAAATTTATCCGTGGCCTACATTTCCCCATAATACAGGAGACAAAGTTGGGATTCATTTGCGCAGGTAACTTGCCATTTAATGTCGATATGACAAAACCGGTTTCATCATTCATGGTATGTGAAGATGATAATGCCATTTCCTCGCAACTAAAGGACTTTTGGAAGTTAGAGGACATTGCTATTCGTGCTCCCTCCGTTGAGGACTCGGAGTGCGAAAATCATTTTGTATCTAATACTGTTCGTAATAATGATGGCAGATTCGTGGTATCCCTACCACGCAGGTTACATAATTGTCATTTAGGCGATTCTCTCTCCGGCGCTATCCGCAGGTTCCAATCACTGGAACTCAAGTTCAAGCAGAAACGTAAACGTAACCGGTTTTACACTGTCAACCCTGCCCACGAGTCATCATCGTGGCCTATCTGTGCCTTCGATGCCCGTTCTCCCTGCACTCATCCAGAGCTTGAGCAGGAACAACGGAAACAGGTCCAAACCTCATTGATTGTCGCATCATCCACATCTAGTTATTTTGAAAAATACTCATCGTTTTCAAAACTCCTTCGCGTGTTTTCGTATTGCCGTTGATTCATTCGGAACTCTAGGCTTCCCACAGAGGATAGGAACACTTCCTTTTTAACCTCCCATGAGTACATGGTACACTTTTGGTTTTTATTCGCCAGTCCCAGAAGTCGCATTTTGGCATCGAAATCAAGGAGCTTGAGGCAAACCGCTGCATCCCTAATAACAGTAAAATTCTTTCACTTAACCCCTTTCTGGACAAGTCAGGAATATTACGCGTAGGAGGACGCCTTCAGCACTCCCAGCTCAACTACGAGAGCAAACACCAAATCATACTACACCCACACTCTCATCTCAGCAAATTAATTATACAAAGCGAGCACCTTCGTTTATTACACGCTGGTGTACAATTGACTCAGTTCTTTCTGCGACGGAAATATTGGATAATTAGTGACAAATCTTATATACGTTCGGTAAAACATAAATGTATCACCTGTTTTAGATTCCGTGCTAGGGGCGCAAACCAATTATTAGGACAATTACCCCCCTCCCGTGTCACGCCTGCTAAGCCATTTTCCCAGTCTGCAGTCGACTATGCCGGTCCGGTATTTGTGCGTCATGGCGGGCAGCGTTCAAGATCAACGTCAAAGGCTTATATTGCTTTATTTATATGCATGACCACTAAGGCCATTTACCTGGAACTAGTCTCAGATCTTACATCAGACGCCTTTATAGTGGCCTGAAAACGGTTCATTGCGCGTAGAGGTATCCCTGATCAGATATTTTCCGACAATGGAACAAATTTTCGTCGTGCAAGTAGCACACTTCATGCATTGCATAAACTTTTGCAGTCTAAGGGTTTTAAGCAGTCCGTCCAGGATTTTACCAGTGCCCAAGGCATTAATTGGTCCTTTATTCCCCCCTCAGCACCGCATTTCGATGGCCTGTGGGAAAGCGGAGTCAAGAGCGTCAAGTTTCATTTACGGTGCTTGGTAGGCGGAACCATTCTTACCTTCGAGGAGTATTACACTATCTTAACTCAGATAGAGGCCTGCCTCAACTGACGCCCTTTGTTCGCCGTCTCCAATGACTCTAGGGACCCCGAACCTTTAACTCCAGCTCATTTCCTGGTTGGTTCTCCGCTCACTGCGCTCCCAGAACCTGACTATTCCCAAGTGAATATTAGTCGTTTGGGCAGCTGGCAGCTGCTCCAAAGATTCACCCAATCCATTTGGAACAGGTGTCAAAAGATTACTTGCACCAGTTGCAGCAAATGGCGCATTACGTCAAAAAATTTGACTCCCGGACAACTCGTCCTTATTCTAGATGACAATTCCCCCCCACTTCAGTGGAAACGCGGGGTAGTCACGAATGTTTATTCGGGTCACGACTCAATAGTGCGCATCGCGGATGTTCGCACCGCACATGGTATCCTACGTCGGCCCATTCATAAATTATGCCCACTTCCAGTGGCATTAGACTAGCCGCATGAGCATCATGCGACACATAGCAGCAATGTGAACTTTATCGCATTACCTTGCTTCACGCCCGGGACAATCACATGATTTATATTGTTATGATTACTACACTATTATTATGTCTATTGTGATATTGTGTATCACTATCATGTTATGGGTATTTTTGAATAATTTTGGGGATTATGATTCTTATATTATTGTATTAATTATTATGTCTTTTGCTATTGTGCTATTTTATGGTTATGTATTTATGATTTTTTTGGGAATTGTTATTATAATATTATTGTATCAATTATTGTTTTTCACTATTGTATTTAATCTATGGTTATGAATTTTTGGATTTCTTGGGGATTGTTATTCCAATATCATGCATATAAGCTATTATGTCTTTGTCATTGTATTATTACCTGTTACAGATTATTGAATCTTTCGTGATCATTATATCATTATTATGTACTGCTAATTATTATACCTGATTGTTATATTCTCATGTATCATTGCCATGTTTTTGTGTTATGGAATTTTATTATTATTGTTCTATTACCATGTATCGTAAATCATTATGTATTTTGTAATCCTTACATGAATTTAGTATGTTAACCATATTGTTATCTACTATTAATTTCCTGGTTGTCATTGCTCTACTGTTATACATGTCAATTTTTTGTCGTTGTTATTGTATTAGCAATTGTTATTTATTATTGAATTTATTGTCATGTAATATCAATTACCATGTACTTTTCACACAATTAATTAAGTTGCAAAATCGCCCCAATTTTGTGCGGGCAGTATGGACAAACTTTGTATCTATATAAACTTTGAACCTATGTGAACTTTGTATTATAAAATACTGCATTGCAGCGCCTGTAGGTGACGTCACGTTTTTCACTGCTATCTGCAGCCGGCCTTGGAGACAGGCTGACTGCAGTCAAAATTAAATCAGTTCTTCTCCAGACTCTGAGCAGGCCACTCGTTTCAATCGCCAGCCACGGCTACTTAAAGTTTTTCGATATTTAATACTAATAGCATGCTCACCATGCTACAATTTACTTAGACAAGTTCGGCTCATACATTGTCAAGTACGCCAATATTTTATTTCTATCCTAATTCTCCGGCACTTATGCCGCGTTAAAAACCTACACGCGCCAGCAATCAATTATGTCTCTTTAACTCTCAATAAACAATTATTTCTAGAAACATTATACAGTCCACTCAATTATTTTATCTCTGACCAGCTAACCCCAAATAGCGTTCCTAAGAACAACTCAAGATTCATCGAGAGCTTCTAAGACACAACAGAGGTTGAGGAGGTTCAGTAGCATCATCATCTTCTGCTTCAGCCTCTTCTTCTCCCACTTGTGAGTCTGAGGATGTGGCAGCTTCACACACGTCGTCTTCTGTCGGTCTAGCAGCAACAATTATGTCTTCGTCGATCTCCATCCATTCTTGAAATTCGTCTACAGTCATGTCTAATGGACGAATGTCTACTGTATCTTCAGATTCTGGGGCCTGTTTTGAAAATCCTCCATGCTTGAAGCAGTTCCGAATCGTACTTCCTGAGACATTATTCCATGACATGGCCAGGAGATGCAGGACCTCAAGAACATTGGTCTGTTTTGCAAGGTCATTTGCACTCAGTTCTTTTGTATTCTCCATGTTTTCTAGGATTCTTGTGCACATCTCATGGCGATAATACCCCTTTAGGGTTCGAATGATCCCCTGGTCGCATGGTTGTATCAATGAAGTCGTGTTGGCAGGTAAGAACACAAGATTGACGTTCTTTAACTCACAGTTTACATTGTGTGCTGTACAATTATCTATAAGCAAGACGATCTTCCTGTTTAACCTACTATCCCATTTTAATAGCCATTCTTTGAATATTAATGCAGTCATCCATACATTAGAGTTTGAATGATAGTCTACTGGAAATTTCTTCACACCTTTAAAGCATTGTGGGTTCTTGCTTTTGCCAATTACCAGAAGCCTTTCTTTGTCACCATTCATATTTACGCAGCACAAGACAATTAACCATCCCTTGGATGTCTTACACCCTTTAGCACTTTCATTGTTGAATAAATAAGTATGCTCAGGCAAGGCGAGATAATACAGTCCGGTCTCGTCTGCATTAAACACACAATCCGGAGAGTACATGGATATAATTTTTGGCCACTCCTCTTCTATCCATCTTTCAGCACCAGAGAAATCAGCATCCTTCTGTTCACCATGCATTCGTTTGTACACAGTGTTCACTCGTTTCTTCCAACGATGACACACCATCCTTCTGTTGCTACGAAATCATCTTTTCCCATTTTCTTAGCAAGTTCTTCTGCTTTTTGTCGCATCAGAGGTCCATCAACACGAGCATCTTGTTCACGAACATTAGTGAACCAAAGTTTTAGAGCTGATTCAATCTCATTGTCTTTTCCACCACGAAACCTCTTACAATTCAAGTTTTGGTTTTCATTTCCAGCCCTCACAATACTGTCCCGATTTTTTAACGACTTGCACAGAAGATGTTGTGAAATCTGTAACTGCACTGTCGCACTGCGTTGACTCATTTTAGGCAATTTGTCATAGCAGTCTATGATTGAAAGTTTTTCTTTAAGGTTTAAATCTTTACGTTTATTCTCCACACTAGCCATAATTTCACTGCAGTAATGTAAACTTCACAATGTAAAAGCTGTAGCTATACTGAAGGGTCGAACATGGGTTTATTGCTCGAAAGTGAAAGTTGAGCGGGTGAATGGCCGACTGCACCCCCTTCTACTTCGTCCTTCAGAACTTGTAAACACTATGACCAGAGGGACAAAGAGTCGCAGACAGTGTAATTCATTTTGTGAATGCAGTACAGTCACCCCAGATATTCTCAGACAAAAGTTTTATGAAAGCAAAAATGTGATACCATAAACCGAATTACTGATTACAATAAGCAACATTTTTTCAATGTTTTAAATTTCGTCTGGACGGGTCTTCTTGAAAGTGATAAGAATATCCGAATGATAACATTATCCGTGATCACAATAAGCGGTGTGTACTGTAATATTATTTGGTTTTTTAGTTTACCGTTTAAAGAAATAGGCTATAAGCCATTCTTAGGAAATATATAGCATTTAATATGTATAGTCTACCCAATGCGTATAACAGAGCAACATTTAATATCAAAAATATAACGTTTATTAACAAAACAGCAACAAAAAAATTTTAAGTGTAAAATACGGTTATTTCTGAATACTAAATTAAAACAAAAGAAAAAAGGTATTAAAAAATGAAAACAAGATTTGTTATTTGTTAGACGGCCAATATTCGTTTATATTGTACAGTAAAATCTCGAAAACTTCACTGGACGCGAATTTTGTGCGGAAAACATAAAAAATGGAGCATGTATAGCAGCCCGCCTTACTTCGAGTTGGCTTTCTTTTACGTGGTTTTCATAAAAAGCGAGTACTGTTTTAAGGGCATGTTGGTTTCCATGTGTACTTTTAGTTTGCATCTTAACCTAACAGAATATATCATGTAGCCTTAAGTTTATTCGTTACTGCTAATTTTGTTCTGTGGCTTAAAATACCTTTTGTTACTTTGCAAGAGCCGTAAAATTGCAACAAGACGTAAGCCTACATGATATTCCTTTGTAAATTACTTATAACTTAATTAAATATTTGCCCATAATGTTTTTTTAAGTACGCTTGAACTGAATTATACAAAACTTTGCTCTCTTCTCTTCACCAGTTGTTTGACTCTCATCTTCATTGTTGTTCTCATCTAGAATCTGGTAATTTTTCGTAGAGACTAGGTTATCAGTACATTATTCTTTTTCATTTGTGATATCTATTTATCGATTCCAAACTCACTTTTTCCGTAGATATAAACTCTTCTGCTTCTGCAGGTTATTTATATTATTGGTAGGCCTACTTGTAGAAATTTTTATGATTTTAATCAGAATGGTGCACACATTTCCAATGAGTGAAAGTCAACTTGAAACATGTTCCTTCGGTACTACTGTATACCAATGACTAAATAACTATATACTTACAAACTATATTTGGTATGAATGAGAATTAAAAATTCATAATTCTCTCTCCCTCTTTCTCTGTCAATTTTCTGTATCTTCCTCACCAATATATTTTATTTCTTTTTATTCTCATTAAGTGAACACGGCACGTCCTTCTGTGACTGCACTTGCGCTCACCCAAAGCTCGCCTCAAGGTATTTGTTGTACTGTTACATTGGCATAAACAGATTACACAAGTCTGAATGTGTAGACTATACGAACACAAGGAATAATTAAACAAACACGCACACTACCTTGGACAGTCACATGTACAGGTGACTGTCATCTCACGTCTATTTAATTTTTATTTTAACTTTTTAATACTCTTATATGTTTAATTATTTTGTAATCGTTAAGGATAAATAGGAGAGATACCACTTTTTAATTGGCTTCATTATATCAAAAAGTAATTCCTTGCTGGATTCGTGAAATGTTTACAACTCATCTTTATTTACGTAGGTCTTGAATATTGTGACACCGATCCTTTGAAGTATTCTCCCATCTCTATAGGTATTTTTTCAGCATTTCTCTCTTTGACTATGATCACAGGCATTCAAAGTTTTGTGTTTGGACTCCTATTATTGTTTGGTCTACCATTACAGTATTATATATTTGATGTGGAAGAAAGTGGCTGAAGTTTGCATATTTAAACTTTCTGATCCCTCTCGAACGGACAGTGATTACTGTAGACTGGGGTGATACGAGTTCTGTAAAGACAATCGAGAGAGTATTGCTGTATCTCTTCTGTACCATTTTCCTTCTTCTATTCACTTTATGCCCAGTCCATTTTTGTTAGTCTACATGTATTACATTTCTAACGACCAAGGATACTTCCAAAGAACTTGTGTGTCCTTTCAAACGAAGTACTGTTTCTTTTTTAACCGGATGCACAATACCGTACAGTTTAAGGATATATAGACGAAGAAGTGTATGTAGTTGCAGTGAGCCAAACGGATCCGACAGTAGCATAGCGAGGTTATGTAAACCTGTATTATTACCCCTGGAGCCTCCAGGATTATCTGTACTATCGCTACACTATGTAACTCCCTGAATACCAGTCCGTCTACGAGAGGAACACAATCGTGTGACAAGTCTAGAGTACATAAGTTTTCGCATAATAGGTTTCCATCTTCGTGAAACAGACTTCATGAAACTGGCGTCAGAGACACACATAGCTACTTACCTTTAGCTACTCGCCAACTCTGCCTCACTTTCACCTGAGTTATTAGGATCTCAGATCACCCCGAGTCATCTTCTGCGCAGTGGAATATATTTTTCCCGACATTCAGCGATGATGTCCCCCCTCATGCTTGAAAGCAGTACAGGCTAGGTTGGTTCCTTCGGTTCATGAAAGAATATCCACTACTGCAATATCTACATATATTGGCAGTAGTTGGCAACCATATAACCCAGGGGCTCTCCCTCCCGGTGATCAAGCAAGATCTCACAATAACTTAGAAGTAAATTGTCACTCATTACTTTTGTAATGTAAATCCCACACCAAAACAGTTAGGAGAAGCAGCAGTTGTATCAAACATATGTGGCAAACCCAAAACTGCTACAAATAAATTTGTTAGTCAGGAACACAATCAGGCAAAGAAGAGGTCTTTTTAACTTGGAAAATGCATTCATGGTCGTCAGTCAGTTATCCGCAGTGTAACGAAGACAATTATATCAAGGGGTAAGGGAGAGAGTAGCAAATAAGTACATGTATATGTAAAAGAATGACTGGGAAAAGACGTAGACTCACGGCTAAGGTAATGGTCATGAAGGTAGGATTAACAAAGTGAAAATGTACCTACCATGTTTACATGGTGTAAATTTGGAAGAATTGATAAATACTCTAGACACAAACAATCGTAGTGCTTCTTGTTTAAGTGGTGTAATTTTATCGAAAATTTTAAAGCATATGTGGAATAATACATAAAACGTTTAAGCAGAAAATGCATTTAAAACTCTACAAAGTGACAAATATTTATGTTCTAGCGATGTTGGTTGTACCATAGCGACACTAGCAGAAGGCACTCGTCATGGATTAGATGCTTTAAAAGTATTCTGGGATGTAGGCCTACATTTCAAAATAAGAAGTGTAGCATAACAAAATTATCACATTAAAATTTTAACTTAATGCAACACAAATAAAGAAGAAAAGGTCCATAGTGAGTGAGAAGAATGAATTGGTTAAAGATTAAACTAAAGAAACTGTACATTAAGTCAATAAAATGTTAATAAGAATAAAAAATAACAAAGAAAACTATTGGTCAAAATAACTTACTATGTAAAAACCCAATAAACCAGCAGTATACCCAGTAGATTGGGGAAGCAGTAAAAAGGAAAGAAAAGAAAAAGGAGATAAAAAGGTGAAAACAATATTAATAAGGGAAATTTATAAGGTCAAGAAGCAGAGAAACCACAAGACAAGAAATTTACTAATATAATAATGAAGAAAGGACAAAATATGTCAAGATTCCTACAAAGAGCCTAGAAATAAGAAGAGCTATTCCAAAAATGTTAATAAAGGAATACATACCTTTGAACTAAATTTAAAACCAACATATTTAGACCCCGTAACTCAAGTTACAAGATACAATCCAATGAAAACCGAGTTGTAAACTAGATATAAGTATTATATGTAACAACCAAAAGACTACCAATAGTGTAGAAACAAACCAAAAACTACCATAGTGTAAAAACAAAAGACTACCATTAGTGTAAGAAATATAAGGTGAAATACCATAATAAATACAATAAGCAATAAATTATTGATAATAATAAATTAATACAAATAATAATTGAATTACAGCAATAAATAGGAAAACCTGTTATGTATATTTAGAGGATGAACCAAATCTGAGACATGTACTTTTATAAATAAACAATGGAAAGAGGAAAAAGACATTTCATAAATTACCCCAAAACGACGACTTTCAGAGTTTAGTCTATTGTTAATCGTTAAAATGACCAGTTGAGAAATTACTAACAGAAGACCGAAAAAGTATAATTTTGTGCAAAACCGTGAGTGTAGCCTCGAAAAGTGTAACAGAGGTTAACTAAATAAAAATAACACTAACAGATAATAATTAACACCTAGCTAATTCAGAACAACAGCAATAACACTATCTAACACGAGCACAAGAAATCAACGGCCATTTTGAGAATATTTTAAACCGTATTAGCAGAACACGAATACAACACATTTTAACACCGGACACTTCACCAGTAAACCATCACGAAACGACATCGCAGGAGAAGGGAGAACACTCTACACTATATTCCAGGACAACTACAACTTCGCAGAGAAGGGAATACTCATTTATTTCTGTGGGAGAAGCTCAACCAGCATCAGCAGTGCATAGCAGAGAAAATCGAGGTTATGGCGGCCATACTTAATTTCCGAACGAGTCCAGGACACAGCCTGCTTGAAGCCAGTGACGTCATTTCGACGAATGGTTCGATGTTACTTTTAATAATTGACAATTTACATAATAATATTGTTTTTTCAGCCATAATAATTTATTTTAAAAATAGCTGTAAGAATTGTATCTTGTTCCTTGCCCTCTCTGACCATTTCGACTCGCTAAAAGAATCCTAATTAATTAATCTTGTAAAAATATATTTTGTCAATCTTGTTCGCTACCGACTTGAGCAAATATTAGCCAATGCCTGGGTCATGCGCAGCCTGAATGGCGCATAATTTCAAATGTCAACAAATGAACATAATTATTCAGTTATAAGAGTTTGTATTTATTTGTATAGTGAATGTTAGCTAATCTTTCTTCTAAAAAAATAATTTACAGTGATAACATAAATATTTGAGAGGAAGAAGAAGAGCAAAGTCAGCAAAGAAAATTAACAGATCTAACTACACAATTAAATTATTAATAGAAACAAATAGTTTCGAACTACAAATTCATACCTATTTAATTGGAAGTAATTAAAGCACACACACAATTAATTAATTATTTATTAATTTAATTTAATTAATTAATTAAACAAAAAAATATATATAAGTAAAATTTTATAACTTACAAAAAATTTTTATTATCAACAAATCACACTTTATTATCATACATTATTTATATTTAATTTATGCTTTGTAATTGGGAATAATTACCAATTGGTGAATCTAAAGTGGAGCTGTATCATCGGCGAGTTCAACACCGAGATTCAGACAACATTTATTAGCATCACAATATCTGTCTTTATATCTTTATTTTATTTATTTATATTTGAATTTTGTAGTAATACTACAAAATTGGCGCCCAACTAAAGGGCTTAAAATAGGAGTTAATAGAGTTATAAAATAAGGACGATTGTCCAGTTTCCTATTTTAGCTCGGCAGCGGTCAATAGGTCGGAAGAAGAAGCGAGATGCACAGGAGGGCTACATCAAAAAAAAGGGCTGTGGAAGCCGAACAGGAGATGGATATGGAGGATAAAGAGGCGACACCAGTGGAAGATGTGGAGTCGATGTTACCGCCAGCAGAACCAAACTAGCCTGCACCACAGGAGGAACAGCCGGAGAAATCCACCAAAAAGGAAGATACAAAATTGGATAGAATGATGGAGATATTACTCAGAGAATTTAAAAAGACAAAGGAAGAGTTGGGTAATAAAATCGTGGATACCAATAAGAAAATTGAAGAAAACAGTAAGAAGGTGGAGGAGAAAATGGAAGAAAATAGTAAGAAGATGGAAGAAAATAATAAGGAAATGAAGAATGATAACCAACGATTGAAGGAAGAATTGGGTAATAAAATTGGAGATACCAGTAAGAAGATAGAAGAGAAGATGGAAGAAAATATTCAGAAAATTGAGGAGAAATGGAGGAAATAAAGACTGAGAATAAACAGTCGAAGGAGGAATTAACCCAGATAAGCCAAAAACTGGAAGAGACCAACAAGAAGATGGAAGAAACAAGTCAGAAAATGGAAAGCAATAATCAACAATTAAGAGAAGAGTTGAAGGAGACGAACCAAGAAAACATGAACCGGTTAGATGGAAAGATGGAAGCATTGAAGGAAGAACTGGGGCAAAAGATAGCTGAAAATAATGAAACAATCAGCAAGAAGGTAGAAGAGGAAATAACGGTAATCGAACAAAAGATTACAAGAGCTGACGAAAGATGGAATCAGACCGAACGAGAAGTACAGAGTATCAAAACAGAAATAAACACTAAGGTTAACAACATTGAAGAAACGAATAGGAAGACTTTAGAGGAAAAACTAAAAGAAACACGTGAAGACTGGGAGCGAGTGCAGGACCGATTCACAGAAAAATGTGACGGCATTGAAGCTACTGTGACCAGTATCAACAGTCAGGTGCGACAGAATCAAACAGATATAGACCTGTTCCATAGTCGACCGACAAGCATTACCAGTTGTCCTAACAACGAGAATCGTGAAGGAATTAACTTCAGGTTTTATAAAAACAAACCGATGGAGTTCCTAGCCAGGATCGAAGAGTACTTCACCAAACACAGAGGCAATCGCTGGAGGGAGAATAAAGAAGTACTTGACGAATCGTTCAAGGAGATAGCAGATAACTGGTGGATGGCGATAAGAGACGAAGTGACCGACTACCAGCAATTCAAAAGGCTATTCAAAGCCAAATATTGGTCTGAATCGACACAAAATATCGCCAGAGATGGGATCTGTCATGGAAAATACAACCCGTATGGAAACCAGACTCTAACGGCATACTTCTTGGGAAAGGTGTGCGTGGCCAAACATCTAGAGCCCAGAATACCGGAAGAATGCCTGGTCAGCAAGCTCTCATACCATTATGAAGAAGATATAATAAGAGCTAGAAGAAACAGTCAAATAAAGACTGTACAAGCAATGACCGAGCTCTTAGAAATGTATGAGCATGAGGATTACTACCGCCAAAGTCGCAGGAGATATGAAAGGCCGGAACCAAGAAGTAACACCAATAATTCGAATAATAATAATCGGCAGAATGTGGGCAACAACAATAATTATAATTCCGCAAATCGGAATAATGCCGAATACAATCATAACACCCGTAATAACAATAATGTACCTAGATTTAATAACAGTAATAATAATAATCATGTTCCTCGAATTAATAATAATGAGGGCAACAACAATAATAATAATAATAATAATAACCGTCCACCAAACAACAACGGTTATTATAATAATAACCGTAATTATGTTCCAAATGGTCAGAGAAACCCCAACCCCTCTAATAACAATTATCATAGTAATTATAACAGGAATTACCAGAATGGAGGTAATAACAATAATTACAGGACATATCGACCCCATATTAACTACATCAGAGCGGAAGGCAGTGGACAGAGGAGGTACCAGCCTCAACGAAGGAGCCAATATTATGAGTATGAGACCTTTCAAGGAAGTCAGGGAAGTAATCGTTACAGAGAGTACGAACCCAGACGCAGTTCCAGCCTGGACAATCAATGAAGACTACCTGTAACGGAAGCCCAACAGGACGATCGTGCTGAACCAAATGAAGCAGTTTCAGGACTCCAAGTTGATGCTTCCAACGGCCTAATCCGTAATGATGCGGAACATTTAAACGAACGGAGGCAGTAATCGTCTCCAATAACCCTTTACTGCTCCAATCTGCTGGGTTTGACCAAGAAATAAATTTCAAGGAAGAAAGAAAAAATTTTACAATAATATACAATAACTATTTGAAAGATATCCGTAAGGACTTGCTAGAAGAAAACGAAATTAACATTAATAATAATGACAATGAAATAATATATATAATTGCAGAAATTGAGGGTATTTCTGTTCCTATAATGATAGACACTGGAGCAAATATCTCTATAATAAATCGTAATGAGTTGGACCGGATACAGCGGGAATGCCACAAAAACTTACCGGTACTACCTATTAATAATATTGTACTTGTAGGAGCTACCGGCCGACAGAACAAAACCATAAGAAAACAGGTATCCCTAAGTGTCAACAGTCAGGGCATTAGTATGGATATGATATTTCTTGTTGCAGCCGGATTACCTTTCAACATCATGATAGGATGTGACATATTGCGCAGAAACTCAGCAGTTATCGACTTGTGCCGAGGAAAGGTATCACTCTTTTCTGAAGGTTCGACCTGGGTAGCCAATTTAACTAACAACAAGATGTTAGACTCCAGAAAACTTCTCGACCACAAAAATAATGTGAATTACTTGTCAAACTACTCGACAGACAACAAGCCAGTAGATCAGAATTCGGAGGATGACCTATGGCCACAAAAGATTCAGGAGATACGTAACTTCCAGTGCCACAATACTACCGAGCAATTAGAGGAAAACCAGCTGAATCAATTAGTCAACATATATGAAAAATATCGAGCTGTATTTTCGGACGAACCTGGAAAGATACGGAACTACCAATGTTCCATACGATTCAGAGAACCGGTAGAATTTAATCGAAAGTCGTATCCCATAGCACAATCTTTGAAGGAAGCCGTACGCACAGAGATCCAGAATATGATCAGTAAAGATATTATCGAGAGCAGTCAATCGCCATACACTAGCCCAATTGTGGCTATACAAAAGAAAAATGGGAAGGTCAGGCTTTGCCTTGACGCACATGAGATAAATAAAATGATTATTAACGATCGTACCTCACCTGGCGAAATTGATGAGATATTGAAGAGATTTCACGGAACGAAGTTCATTACTACGTGGGATACCGTTTGCGGGTATTGGCAGGTGGAGTTGCACCCAGCAAGCCGGCAATACATGGCGTTCATCTTCGAAGGGCGCAACTATCAGTTTAAGAGGTTGCCCTTCGGGTTAGTGAACTCAGTAGCTGTTTTTGTCGCCTGTATGGATCATATACTTGGACCAGAGGCACTCCAATTCACGACTGTCTATGTTGATGATTTCCTAATCACATCAACCAATTGGGAAGAACACTGTTACCATGTGGAGCATGTCTTGAAGAAGCTGGCTGAAAATAATGTTACCCTTAAACTAGACAAGTCCAAGCTTATAGCTAAAGAAGTGCAATTCTTGGGTTTCCAGTTAAACAGTCAAGGAATAACACCATCAACAGAAAAAGTAGACACCATACAACGATTCCCTATACCAAAAAACAGAAGGCAACTACAATCATTTTTAGGCCTGTGTAACTACTATAGGAAGTTCCAAAATAATTATTCCGAACTGACGGCCCGGTTTCAGTACCAGTTATTGTCCAAGAATAAATTGGCGATGGGGTCAAGAACAAGACGAAACCTTCAAATCAATTAAGGAGAAGTTCTTAGAAGCAGTAATGCTCAACCATCCGGATTTTAACCGACCCTTCTTTCTAAACTGTGACGCTAGTAACATTAGCTTGGGATCAACACTGTACCAAGAAGATGAAAGTGGAAACCATCTAGTAGTGAGCTTTGCTAGCAGAACCCTTAACCAGTGTGAAAAGAACTATAATGTGACGGAAAAGGAACTGCTAAGTGTAGTCTTTGCCTGTGGGAAGTTTCGGACGTATATCCTCGGATATCCAGTGACCGTTCGAACAGATCACAAATTTATATCATTTCTGAGAAGATGCACGTTAAGCCATGGTAGATTGACCAGATGGGTACTTGCCCTGCAGGAATACGATATACAGTGGGAGTATGTTCCTGGAAGTAAAAATGTAGTAGCCGACGTGTTGTCGAGAGTAAATCTGGAAGAACAAACGTTCGAAGGCGAAAAGGAGAGCATCTTGAAAATCTATAATATTATCAAGGACAGATCCGATTTAGAAAAGATAGTGCAGGACATCAGCAAACACCAGCAGTCCGACCCGAAGTTAAACCACATTAAACTTCGTCTCTCCAGCCAAGATGACACAATAACCAAGTTTTATTGTGTACATAACGAAATATTATTCATCAAAACATCCCTTGATGAAGAGATATGGAAGATCATGATCCCTACTACAATCGAAAAGGATATCATCCTGGACTATCATCTACGATACGGTCACATGGGAGCCATGAAGGTGATCAAGGCAATAGAAGAGAATTGCCATATAAAAAATATAAATAGAAAGACGAGAAACTACCTCAAAACCTGTCTGATATGTCAATTGGTGAAAACCAACAATGAGAGAAAAGAGGGTATGATGATACCAATTACCTCACAAGCCAAACTGGAAAAGGTCTTTCTGGACATCTGTGGTCCATTTCCCCGCAGTGGCGGACGCCACCGATACAAATACATTATTATCATGATGGATCACTTCACAAAATTCACAAAACTGTACCCTGTGAACAGAGCCACCACTTTGAAGACTCTAGGAATAATAACAAATCATTACATTCCAGAGATACGGAGCCCGGCATCCATAATCACAGGCCACGGAACACAATTTAAGGGTTGGAGGTGGAGAAACACTCTAAATACGTTGGGCATTAAGACATACAAGACATCTGTCTACCACCCCAGCAGTAATCTAGCAGAGAGGGTACTGCGAGAAGTCGGAAGGATATTACGGACTTATTGCCATAATCAACAAAGAAAGTGGCAAGAATATTTATTAGCTACTGAAGAATTCCTTAATTTGGCATATCACCCTGCTATAGGTACCACGCCATACACGGCAATGTATGAAAAACCGCCTCCAAGAGAAATACAAGACATAATAGAATTCCCCATGAGTCAAGAATACAAGTTCAATCGAATCAGATTCTACAATAAATTAGCAGAAGACCAGGAAAGGCGCAAGAACAAGTATCAAAAGGCGATTAAGAAAATAATAAGCTATGAAGTTGGAGAAAAGGTACTACTAAAAAACAGGGAATTACCCAGTGCTTTGGAAGGCATTACCAAAAAGTTGTTACTGCTGTATACCGGCCCATACCTGATTATTAAAAACAATAATAACAATACGTATGTATTAAAGGATATCATTTCAAATAAAGTAAAAGGAACTTATAATCAATTATCAATTAAACAATATATAGAGGAGATAAAAAATTTCAAAATTCAAAAAATTTGTAAGTACAACTTACACCAAACATTCGAAGAATTATGAAGAAACAAAAGGAATTTTGATGAACAAAAATTTCAAAATTCTAAAAAACAGTAAGGACAACTTACACCAACTATTCGAAATAATTATTATAGAATAAAAAAGAATTTTGATGAATAAAAAATTTCTAAAGCTAAAAAAAAAATAGTAAGTACAACTCATACGAATGATGAGAAATAACTCTTAAATATGAAAAGAGATTTTGTAAGAAAGAGATACAAAATTCTAAAAGAGTAAGAACAAATCACACTCATAATTTGAGTGAACTCTTACATTAAAGAATTTGAAGGTAAATGGAGTACAAATGTAAAAACTCTCTCTCAAACTCTCCAGAGACCCAAAACAAAAAGAACAGGTTCCAGTAAACAAAAAGAACAACCAATGTTAAACAAATGGATAATTTAATGTTACCAGAACAATATATTAATAAATTTTTAAAATGTTAGAAGAAGGAATGTAACAAATCCTCATAAAAACCAGTGTTAATAAAGAAAAAAAAAACCCTCAATAAACTATCACACCTATAAAAAACCATACTATAGTTTGTATGATAATAGTGACTATGCTAACAATGACCACTATTATAAATTATGTAAATGAAACAATTTAAGACAAAAATGATACAGAATTTCAAATGAAAAAGAGAAAAGAAACCAGAATATCATATGATTTAATCAAAACAACTTAACCAAACTCACAAAGAAAATAATTTGATAAAGATGGAACAATGAAGAAAGACCAACTAAGTAAAGACCAAATATAAAGACCAGAAACCAAAAACCCTGGTGCTATTAATGATAATATTGTTGTAATAACCACTGTTATAGTGATAAGTGATAAAGAATTAATTAATGTTATGCCATGAGCAATAAAATAACTCATTGGATACCAAATGGTAGAAAAAATATATATATATAGATGCTAATTACTATGTAAACAAGATGAAATGATGAAATGTATATTATACCACATACCTAAACCACATAATATGGAATAAGCTTTAATAGAGAAGAAGAGTCAAGTGTATGAAAGTATTAATTGATATAAAATATTATGAAGTGAAGAATCTAAGGATGTTTATTTTAGTCAAAAGAGACTACTTTTACTGATTATTTATTTTTATGACTGGATGTAGAAAATGCCATCAGTCTTATATTTTGAGCAGAGATGATAATACCTCTGGACTCAATTAATTGAAGTATTGGACAGCAGGGATTGAAGCCAAAAGTGCCACTCTGAACTGTTCCAATTAATATGTTAGGGAATGTTAGGGAGTAAACATACTGGTGAGGAAGCACCAAATAAGAAAGGATATAAAATGATAATGTTATACACAAGATTGAGGATTACTTATTAATGAAGAAAGAAACTAATGAAGGAGATACACATCATCTGAGAGGAAGCAACGGTGGAAAAAGAAGGTATATAAAGTGAAAACATGTAATCACGAAGAAAATATGGTAAATAAAAAGAACTAGTAGTAATTATTTCATCCATACTAAGAGTATGATCTGAACTAATCACTTTTACAGGAGAGCATATGTAGCATAACAAAATTATCACATTAAAATTTTAACTTAATGCAACATAAATAAAGAAGAAAAGGTCCATAGTGAGTGAGAAGAATGAATTGGTTAAATATTAAACTAAAGAAACTGTACATTAAGTCAATAAAATGTTAATAAGAATAAAAAATAACAAAGAAAACTATTGGTCAAAATAACTTACTATGTAAAAACCCAATAAACCAGCAGTATACCCAGTAGATTGGGGAAGCAGTAAAAAGGAAAGAAAAGAAAAAGGAGATAAAAAGGTGAAAACAATATTAATAAGGGAAATTTATAAGGTCAAGAAGCAGAGAAACCACAAGACAAGAAATTTACTAATATAATAATGAAGAAAGGACAAAATATGTCAAGATTCCTACAAAGAGCCTAGAAATAAGAAGAGCTATTCCAAAAATGTTAATAAAGGAATACATACCTTTGAACTAAATTTAAAACCAACATATTTAGACCCCGTAACTCAAGTTACAAGATACAATCCAATGAAAACCGAGTTGTAAACTAGATATAAGTATTATATGTAACAACCAAAAGACTACCAATAGTGTAGAAACAAACCAAAAACTACCATAGTGTAAAAACAAAAGACTACCATTAGTGTAAGAAATATAAGGTGAAATATCATAATAAATACAATAAAAGTTAGAGACTACAGTGAGTGTAGAGAATAACAAGTGACACACTATAATAAAAAATAGTGTAGGAAATAAAAATTATTTAAAAGGGCTGACAACATTATTAGTGATAAGAGTTTTTTAAATTAGATATAAGAAATAATATTACCCATAAAATGTTTTTTTTAATTACAGTTAAGTAAATTGTGAGAAGGACAATAAATACCAGAGGACAGTTCACAACTGAGGGTATAACCAATAATAAAATGTTTGTTATTTATTGTTAATCAGATAATATGTTAGATATAAGGTGATAATAGATATAAGATGTTGTTATCACAGTTAAGTTGTTACCAGAAAAAACAAATACAAAAGACAGTTAATGACTGAAAGTATTATTAGTAATAAGATGTTTTAGTATAATTAAATTTGTTACAAAAAGAACATAAAAACAAAGGACAGTTAATGACTGAAGGTATTGTTAGTAATGAGATGTTTCTATTATAGTTAAATGATATATAAAAAATAATAGGCATAAGGTATTTTGTTATCATTGAATGATACAGTCAAAAATAATAGATATAAGATGTTTTTGTTAAAATTAGGTGATATATGAAAAATAGTAGATAATAAGATGTTTTGTTGTATTTAAAATCATGTTAACTAATTTTCAAGTTTGTAAGGCAGAGAGGCAAGTAGGAAATAGGAATGTTATAATTTTATTTAAAACTGTAAACCATATGAAAGGTACAAAGCAGACTAGCTAATACACCACTCTAGAAAAACAGACCAGTAATGTAAACCAAAACTATCTATCAGAGAATCAAACTACATAATATAGGGAATAGAATTAAGTCCATACAACACAAAAATATGAAAATGTAATTAGTACAGATACAAATAATAACGAATGGAATGACAAAGGAAAGAAAATTAACTTTTTTTTGGAAATAAATAATACTAGGCCTATAATGGTAATCAACTCAGACTAAAAAGTAAATTAATCAATATTGAAGTGTTATAACAACAAAATTATGAACAACAAAAAATAATCACGGAGTGATTAATATTATTCCATGGAAATATTATCAGAAAAACACTTGTAAGCCATTTAAACACTAAATTTGTACAAAATATGAGGCCTACAATAATTATCAAAAATTGTAAATTTTAGGCTTAAATGAGCTTAAAACAGACCCAGCTATATATCCAATTATGTAAAATTAATTTAAGAATATTGCTGAATAGTTCAATTTTTGTAAAATTAAGAAATAATTGAATTACAGCAATAAATAGGAAAACCTGTTATGTATATTTAGAGGATGAACCAAATCTGAGACATGTACTTTTATAAATAAACAATGGAAAGAGGAAAAAGACATTTCATAAATTACCCCAAAACGACGACTTTCAGAGTTTAGTCTATTGTTAATCGTTAAAATGACCAGTTGAGAAATTACTAACAGAAGACCGAAAAAGTATAATTTTGTGCAAAACCGTGAGTGTAGCCTCGAAAAGTGTAACAGAGGTTAACTAAATAAAAATAACACTAACAGATAATAATTAACACCTAGCTAATTCAGAACAACAGCAATAACACTATCTAACACGAGCACAAGAAATCAACGGCCATTTTGAGAATATTTTAAACCGTATTAGCAGAACACGAATACAACACATTTGAACACCGGACACTTCACCAGTAAACCATCACGAAACGACATCGCAGGAGAAGGGAGAACACTCTACACTATATTCCAGGACAACTACAACTTCGCAGAGAAGGGAATACTCATTTATTTCTGTGGGAGAAGCTCAACCAGCATCAGCAGTGCATAGCAGAGAAAATCGAGGTTACGGCGGCCATACTTAATTTCCGAACGAGTCCAGGACACAGCCTGCTTGAAGCCAGTGACGTCATTTCGACAAATGGTTCGATGTTACTTTTAATAATTGACAATTTACATAATAATATTGTTTTTTCAGCCATAATAATTTATTTTAAAAATAGCTGTAAGAATTGTATCTTGTTCCTTGCCCTCTCTGACCATTTCGACTCGCTAAAAGAATCCTAATTAATTAATCTTGTAAAAATATATTTTGTCAATCTTGTTCGCTACCGACTTGAGCAAATATTAGCCAATGCCTGGGTCATGCGCAGCCTGAATGGCGCATAATTTCAAATGTCAATAAATGAACATAATTATTCAGTTATAAGAGTTTGTATTTATTTGTATAGTGAATGTTAGCTAATCTTTCTTCTAAAAAAATAATTTACAGTGATAAAATAAATATTTGAGAGGAAGAAGAAGAGCAAAGTCAGCAAAGAAAATTAACAGATCTAACTACACAATTAAATTATTAATAGAAACAAATAGTTTCGAACTACAAATTCATACCTATTTAATTGGAAGTAATTAAAGCACACACACAATTAATTAATTATTTATTAATTTAATTGAATTAATTAATTAAACAAAAAAAATATATATAAGTAAAATTTTATAACTTACAAAAATTTTTATTATCAACAAATCACACTTTATTATCATACATTATTTATATTTAATTTATTCTTTGTAATTGGGAATAATTACCAATTGGTGAATCTAAAGTGGAGCTGTATCATCGGCGACTTCAACACCGAGATTCAGACAACATTTATTAGCATCACAATATCTATCTTTATATCTTTATTTTATTTATTTATATTTGAATTTTGTAGTAATACTACAGAAGACATAATGACATACGAAAATGGCTAAATTTCCGTATGATGACATATGTCTTTGAACATCGAAATAATAAAAAAGGAACTGTGTTTTTCTCAGTTTCAAATTATACTGGTAAACAATAAAATTGGCTCTCGCTTCATATTATGTCATCGTTCACATAGTATTTCAATACATGCACACATAGGCCTGTACCAAGTAAATTAAAGAATAACTAAATTTAATTGTTACAAAAACATTTAAATTTATTACATTGATTGTCAGATTAAATTGCTTTGGTGTTTAAAAATATTTAAAAACCAATTGGTATCTCCCGACTATTTGTCCTTTTTCAGACTTTTAACTCTCTCAAACATTACTGCATCTCCTCAAAATTGAATACAATATTGTGTACAGAAAAGTTTATATTACTACTAAAAAATGTAAGTATTTCTAAAATTATAAAAGTATGAACTAAAGTACACCTCAAATAATATTTGCCGTAGCCTATATAAGTAAAGGTAAATATACAACTGTAATAGAAAGGTAGTAAACCAGCAGTTATGCATTGATAAATTTAATTCATTGATTAAATTGTAATGATTTTAAGAGTTTACATATTAAAAAAAAATTTTTAAACGTGCAACACTTGTTTATAATTTGTAAATAAAAGAGGGGTATTATCAGAGACGTACAATATATCAGTACGATCTATCTATCAGAGGACGTAGACTGAACTTTTTTTATGTGACATAATGATGTTGAGGTCCATGATGCTTAATTCTTTTATAATTTTGATTGTTTAATATCTTTAAATCTCATTGTTCGAAAACGAATTCTCTACTTGAGCAGATTATAGGCCTACTGCAAAATAAAATTGATGTAACATCATTTTCTTAAGAAGTTAACAGGTATTGCAAGTAGTTTAATAGTTAGGCTGGCCATACGTCCCGTTTTGAACAGGATGGTCCCGTTTTCGTGAGGTTTTAAAAGCGTCCCGTCGGTTTGCCTGTTTGTCCCGTTTTTTTCGGATTTTCCCCACTTCAAGAAACTTTTTACACTAAAATATGTGATTTAGTGCTTCAAATAACAGTGGTGAAATAAACAGCATTGTTAAATTCAATAACAATAATACAGTATTTGTATTCTGCTTGATGCAGACAAAAATAGCTCAGTTCATCACTCGTCGGTCTTCGCCGCCGTCAGTTGTTTGTTGCCATTCGTCAGGTACACAAGCTCTACACCAACCATTATAGCCCTAAGTTAGTGAAAGTGAAGTTGTGTGTGTTTGGTTTATATCCGAACAAAGTACAAATGTAAATCGCAGAATAGTGCTTAATTCTTCAATGGAAAAGTTTTGCAGAAATATTTATAAAAACTTCAGTTAATTTTAAGTGAAGTGGGATTTTTTGAGGTTATTTTAGTATATGTTCAGATTGTTACTAATGGCCAAATCACAGAAACGTTCCTGCGTATTTAATGAAGACCTTCAAAGGGAATTTAAATTTATTAAAACGGACCCATCAACTTCAAACAAATCACGTGTTCTTTGCAAGACATGTGGGGTCCATTTCTCTGTTGCACATGGAGGAAGAAGTGACAGTGCGCAACACACCAGATCTCAGAAACATAAAGACGCTGAAAAATCCAAGAGTAGTTCATCCAATCTGGAAACTTTCTTTACAAAGAAGGAAGATAATGATAAAGTCTCAGCCCAAGAAGGGTTATTTGCTTACCACTCTATTGCACACGGGCATAGTATTAGATCAAATAATTGCTTATCTAAACTTATAAAAAAACTGTATAAGCCTAAATACTCTTCAGGCAAAACTAAAAGTGAAGCGATTGTGTGTAGTGTTTTGGCACCATTTTCCTTAAGTGAAGTGGAAGCGGACTTAAAACAATGCAGTAGCGTCTCTTTAAGCTTAGATGCATCTAATAGGAAGGCAGAAAAATAATTTCCCATTCTGGTCCACTACTTTTTACCGCTTTCTGGTGTTCATGTCTAAATGATTCAGTTCACATCTTTGCCAGGGGAAACTTCCGAAATTCAGAGCAACATGCTTGAGGAATTAATTAGAAAAAAAAATTAGGAGAAAAGGTGGTAGCACTGAGCGCCGATAATACTAACACTAACTTTGGGGGTGTTAAAAGAAAAGGACAAAATAACGTTTGGCATCGTATGCAAGCAAGCCTTGGGAAAGAAATAATTGGCATCGGGTGTGGGGCACATATTGTGCATAACTTTTTACAAACTGCTGTAGACTGTCTTCCCTTTGACATCGAGAGTTTTTCTGTGAAAGTGTACAAGTACTTTCATATTTACACCGTGAGGACGGAAGAGCTGAAGGACTTCTGCAAATTTGCTGGTGTGGAATATGCCAAATTGTTGGAACATGGAAACACCCGTTTTTTGTCTCTTGGTCCAGCAATTGACCGAATTCTAAAGATATTTGGTGGCCTTAAGTCTTACTTTTCATCACAAGAAAAGTGTCCTGCTGTGCTAAAACAGTTATTCGAGGATCCGTGTTTTGAGTTATGGCTGATGTTTTCCTCAGCACAGATTCAGACCTTTGAAGAGGTCATTCTGAAAATTGAGAAAGACAGCATCTCCGCAACTGAAGTGGCATGGCGTATTGACTCCCTGAAGAAACTGTTGCAGGGAAGGCAAACTGAGGGCTTTATCCCTACTGTTGTCAAAGAGAAACTGTTTAGTTTACAAGAAAGTGGAGAAGTCACACAAGAACATTTTATTGCTACAGTGAAAACCTTTTTTAAAAACTGTAGACTATCTTCAAAATTGGGAAACCAGCTGTGGTGGAGCTGAAAAACTTCAATGGGTTTTGCTGCAAACAATTCCGTCATGGAATGAGGTTCAAAATAGCCTAGCTTCGTTTTCGGCTAGTCAAATCAAACAGATTACAGAAAACCCCATTGAAGAAACCAAGCTGTTTGACCAGTGGCAGTGTGTAAAAGAAATAGTTTCTGAGAACCTACCAGAGTGGAATTGGGTCGCAGTTGACAAGACAAACGTACCAGTTGAAGAAAGATGGAAACAGATTTTCCACAAGACGCACAGCCAGAACATTTGACGTTATTTTGAAGGTTGTAGAATTCACTATGTGCCTACCTGGAACATCAGCTCCAGTGGAACGAGTTTTTTCAATACTGAACAACATGTGGTCAACAGAAAAATCTTGGCTCCATATTTCAACTCTAAGTGCAATGTTGATGGTAAAAATAAACTTTGACCACTCATGTGACGAGCTTTATCAAATATTGAAAAACAAAAATATTCTACAAAAGATAAGCAGTTCCCAAAAGTATTTCTGGTATGAGGAGGTGTCAACGTCATCGTCATCAATTGCAGGACCATCAAAACCATAAATATTTGTTAAAATACACATAGTACAACTGAAAAAGAACTTATGTTAATTTGAGCAAGCCATTCACTATACATGTTACATTTGATTAAAAATATGATGTTTACGTTTACTGTGTATTAAAATGTGTTTATTACAAATAAAAAAAATATAGGTAGTAAACATTTTCTGCTAATTGTACATAATGTATGATTACTACATGTTTCATAAATAAAAAAAAAATAATGAAAGAGTGTTTTACTTTTATTTCATCATTTTAAACTTCTTAAATGAAAAAAGTGCACTTTCATGAAGTTGATTTCTAAATATTTATGGGACCCCCCACCCCCCACCGGTTAAGTCACAGCTGTCCCATTTTGGGCAAACTAAATTATGGCCAGCCTATTAATAGTACATGCAAAAACATAAACACAGACACGTTACGTGAGCTTAAATAAAAGTTGCCTGATTTCTGACGGAATGTGTGTGAACGAAAACTGCAATAAGTATCAAAAACATACGCGGTGCTTGTAAAACACAGCCTACAAGCACGCGCGTGTCCACACACACAGAGTCACTCTGTCCCTGACAATTATTCTCTTTCCCCCCTCTTTTCTCTTTCTCTGTTTCAACCATTCTGCCAGCTGAAATTATACGTATTTAAATTATGTTGAAATTAGGCATAGAAACCGCACAGGTTTTTACACACCTGCCTATATGTAAATATATTCTTTATAATCTTAATTTCAACAGTCTTTGGGGCTTGTTTTTGTTAATTATTATTCTTTTTGACTACGTAAAATTTGAATATCAATAACAAATTGGAAACAAGTGCTGAGTGTTTTTAATTATGTTTGTTTGAAATTTAATGTTATACAGTTAGTTGATCAGTGTACTTTTACACGTACGTTTACTTAACCCAGCGTTAAATATTTTCCTATATTGTAGCATGACAGATTATCCACATTATAATGAATGAAAAATGATCATAAATAAATATAAAATAAAATGAAATCAAGGAAGAATCCAAATAAAAACAAATAAGTACCACAGAAAATGCAACCATAATTTGAAGAAATAAAAATAAATTAAAAACAACTAAGCAACACCTATGAGTAATGAAAAATAAACCAAAAAACTAAAAGAGAGTAGGGAAATACCCAGGTAGGATAGGAGTAAGTAAGGCAAAACGCAGAACAAACCGACATCCCTGATAAAAGTACTAATTTTGAAGAAACAAGATAGGATAGTAATAAGTAAGGAAAATACCCAAAACAAACCGACATACCTAATAAAACTATTTTTATCGATGAAACAAAGTAGGAGAATAAGTTAAAGTAAGGAAAAACCCAGAACAAACCGACACCCCAAATATAAGGACTAATTTTGAAGAAACAAGATAGGATAGGAGCAAGTAAGAAATTACCCAGAACAAACCGACATCCTTAATAACAGGACTGAAATTGAAGGAAACCACTTAGTAGAAAAGTATAAAGTAGGGAAATACCCAAAGTAAACCTAGTAATAAAGGAATAAAACCCCCAAAAGAAATATAACTAATGAAAGTATAACACCCAAAATAGAAAATAATGTGAAGTAGATATAGACAAAAGTGTTTAGAGGTATAAGTAAAAGTGCACCCATGAAAGTTATTTTATAATGGAAAAACAAACCTTCATAATCCTCTATAAACAAGATTCTTGATCTTGGAATACTATAAAACTTATTTAGAGATAAGATCCAAGAATAACAGGGGACCAGTGCAAGTTATCTTATTATAATATGTAAATAAACTTCAAGTGTCAGTGTTTTAAATGCTTAATTTAAGTAAATGTATACCTTTACACAACTTTAAAGTTTGTGTACCAATTACAGAAATAATATTTTGTAGAATATTATGATAAAAATAGACTACAAATGTTTTAAGAAAGTGCCACTCTTTATATAACAACATTTTATAAAATGAAATAGACAGAATAAGAGCAGGTAATAAATAAGTGGAGTGACAAGGGGTACATCCCCAATATAAAACAAAAACAGATAAGACTGCACAAAATTAATTTTAAGAAATAAGTTAAAAAGGAAGGGATATATGTGTTTTGTTTATGTTAAGTTCAATGAACTCAAGGCTGAAATGTCTGGGTTTGAATACTATTTTTTGTTATAAAATATTTGTTAGGAGTTAATACTTGTTATCAATGCTAAATGTACATGCAGTTAAGTAAGGTAATTTTCATTAATATTGTATTAGAATAGAAGGTCAGAAGGGGTATAAGCAAGCTGTATTATCCAAAAACTTTGTATGTAAAAACAGATAAAATCTAGGCCAAATGGTAAAAAACAACAACATTATAATTGATAATTAAGTCAAGTAAGTTAATTAAACTGATGAAATTTGTATAAGGTAAATCAAACACAGTATATTATAACTGAAACTATACTTTAGAAAGATATTGTAAAAAGGTATGAAAGATTATTGGAAAAAATGCAAATGTAATAACAGAAAAATCCAAGGGGGGGAGTCCCAAATTAAAGAATAATATTTAAAAAGGATAACTAATTAATAAAATTACAAGGAATTAATGGAAAATAAACATGTTATTTCAATCTGAGATTTTGGTACAATCATAATTATAACATAATACAAATGGCAAACCTTTTAAGAGGACAGGAAGTAAAATTTTACGGCCTACAGTTAGAAATACAGTAAATATGGCAATTTTAGATAAAACACTTTATAAAAATATCTTATTTGGTATCAAATCAAGCAGAATGAACTAAAGAAAGAGATTATGTATTTAGTATTTAATAAAATTAAATAATAGTAAAAATGTATTCAGTAATATAATGTAAATGTCAACCATGTAACAGAAATGATAGAGATTTAAAACAATGTCTTGTTAATATTAACTTGGCTAAGACGTTTCAGATGAAGAAGGAAGTTAAAACAGTTGATTATTAGACTTTGTCGAGTACACATGAGGCGAGCTCTAGCTCAAATATTCACGTATATCGAAGGAAGAAAAAATGGCTTGCATCAACCTAGCCTAGTCAAAGTAAAAAATCGTAAATTTTGGGAACTTTAAACATCAATTAAATTCAGTGAAATAAACAATTACAACTATTATATTAACTAATACTGAACCGGAAAAGTGAATTAACTAATATAACACATAAAAACGATAATCCTGAATATAAAGACGAAATGTGCCATTTTCGACCTTATTGACTGAAATGCATTAAAAACATTATACAACACTAATCAACAAGGCGAATCACGGAACACTGAACCAGGAGAACTACACTAACACCAGAAAGAATAATCACTACTGCTGAGACGAGGAAACTTGGAAACACCACTTTTATTTGAAGAGAATTCTGTCGTGAAGTCGTCATTTTAACATATGCAGTACTGAGGCAGCCATCTTGAACTCCCACAATTCTCTCTACACGCTACTGCCAGCTTCGTCTTCAACGACAAATGATTCAAAATTTTACTTTAATAAACATTATAAATATTGAATGAATCTTTGTATTTTTTAATTCTTAAGCTATTAATTGTAAGTGCCCTAACTTTCCTGAACTTGCCCTTTCTCCGACTATATAATATAACCATTAAAAGAACCTGAAAATTAATATTAATACTTTATGTAAAAATAATCGATCGCCCTGAGACACGATTTAATATAATCGATTTAATATCGATCCATTAATAATTTGTTAAATAAAAACTGGAATTTCATAATTTTGACTTATATTTATTTCAAAAAATATAATTAGAATGACATAAGATAGTATTTAAACCGCGGACTACACGAAAAGCGGCAATTACCAAAGTGAAGGGAGAATACTCTCAGAAGAAGAAGAAGAACTGCAAATCGATTAGTCCAGGAGACAATCTGATTAACGCAGAACTTAATTCTAGTTACCAAAAGGTGATATAATTGACAAAAACAGTAATAAAGGATTTAAAATTTTACACCAAACAATTACAAAAATTAATTACTAAATAATAAAATCAACAAAAACATAATTTACAAAAAATTAAAAAACCAAATTTTTATTTTGTTAACAAACAGATTTAATAATATATATAATACTTTCACTTATGAACTTACTGTTGTCACTTCCCAAACGTTTCGAGATGTTGTTTCTCTTCTTCAGTGGGTTTAGTACTAACTGTCGATTACAGAATAACCGTTACGGAATGGAGTGTGTGGTGGGGGTTGATGGTGGGAAGGGATTGGCGCTGAGGTTCGAATTATGTGTGTGGATCAGTGTGTCAAATAGTGTATGTGATTTGTAATGTATCTGTTCATTTAATATGTTGTTTGGTTGTAGTGTGTGATATCTGTATATTTCAAATTGTTCAGCTGTGTTTAGTTTTCTACTTTTAGGTAAGTAGTGTAGTATTTCCATGTTGAGTTCTATGTTTGTGTAGCTGTGGTTTTCATTATGTAAATGTGTGGCAAATGTGGAATGTATGTAGTTTGTGGTGAGGGCTTTTAAATGTTCAGAAAACCTGGAAGAAAAAGATCTTCCCGTCTGGCCGATGTAGAATTGTTGGCAATCATTGCAATTTAATTTATAAACCCCTGTTTTGCTGTATGTGTCAATGTCTTTGTTAGTATTGTTTATGTGTTTTCTAATGGTGTTGTTGGTTCTGTAAGCTACTTTATAATTTTGTTTCCTAAATGTGTTTGCAATTTTATGTGTATTAGAATTGTAGTATGTAAGTGTTATGTATTTACTGGGTTGTGTGCTGTTGGTCAGATGTGTTTTACTTTTTGTGTTGAGGATTCGTTTGTGTAGTTTATTTATTAATTCGGGGTTGTATCCGTTTTTGACTGCTATGTATTTAATTGTGTTTAATTCATCTTGGTAGTCATGTGTGTTTAGGGGTATTGACGTGAGCCTATGGAGCATGTAGTTGAAAGCTGCATGTTTGTGTTGAGTTGGGTGGTTGGATGTGTTGTGTATGACCATGTCTGATGTGGTGGGTTTTCTGTATATTTTGTATGTGTGTGTGTTGTTTGTTTTGGTGATTGTAAGGTCTAAAAAGTTTATGCTGTTATTTAATTCTATTTCAAGTGTGAATTTTAATTTATGGTGTATAGTGTTAATGTATTTGTGGAAATTTTCTATTTGTCTTTTGTTGCCGTTGTAAAGAAGTAAAATGTCGTCGACATACCTGTGCCAATATATTATTTTATCGGTGTATTTGTTGTTGTTCAGTATGTGTTTCTGTTCTATTTAATAAATAATGTTACAATATTCAAATACACAATTGTATATCGTCTACCGAAGACTCAAGTTTTTTGTTGGCAACGTAAAAATCTCCGAGAACGTGTGAATTTAGTACAATATGCCCGAGTGTGAAGCAGACAGTACATTGGAATGAGGTGTGAGCTGTTACACAGCGCTGACATAAGTGTGGCGTAAGTTAGTTAATAGTCTCCACTGTACCGCTTAAATTATATATCTTAATACAACTTTATATAACTTTGATATGAGTATATATAGATTCAAGACAGTTGAAAATATAGTGCGCAATAAAAAAAAAACCTAAGAAAACGTTATATATTACATATATAAATATGGGGGTGCCCTTGTCCGCTCGGTCATGCAAAATTTATATGTCCTCACAGGCGCTCAGAGCCAGGTGTGTGTGTGTGTGTGTATATATATATATATATATATATATTGTAAAGTACCGCTTTTTTCGTGAGGCACTTTAACGAAACGTACACCTTTAGTCAAGCCCCAAATGTTGGGTTCGCCAAATCTGTGACGTAACGGTTTGAGATAGAGGCGTTTTACTTAATGGAAACTTTGTTTTCTTTGCCCCACGTTGTTAGCGTCAAATCTGTAACGTACCGCTTTTATCACGAGGTGTAGTAGAGTTATATAGTATGCCTCATGCAGTATGCGTCACTTTTGAATTATACTAACTGACGTTTTAAACGGTATAAATAAAGGATTTTGTTTATCTTGTTTTACTCAATCTAAAAGAAATCGAGAGTGTGTGATTTGGGGTCAAGGAGATAATTTGTTCAGCCTTATGCAGAAGAGAGAGTAAGTATCAAATTTGCCCCTCTGTTGTGACGATTCCTTCTGTATGTTGTGCTGAAATTTTCATTAACTACCCACTACAATAAATTATAACACGTTATAATTCAATATTAATTTTCAATAATATTGCTTTATTGATTATTGACTTTTGTCTCCAGCCACCAAAGTATAGGTATCACAATTAATCTTTTTAAAAAGAAAACATCCTCTCGCCTTTACCGAGTAAACATAGATCTGTCTAAAGAACAAAACATATATGTTGTTATTTAACCAATATTACGCTATAATAAAATACATCAGTTATTACATAATTCTTATTAATTCCCCAGGGTTCAGGGTGAATTCTTTGTGTTATGAGAGTGTCAGAAATGGCTAATTGCTACGCTTTACAAATATAAAAAATTAATAAATAATTTTGGTTTATTTTTCAAATGTTACATAGTTTCCGGAATTGCCGTAAGAGAGCAGCATGTATTTGTTTACTTTTGAAAGAAACATATGATAAAATGAATATTTTTTCGTTCTATTTCACTATTAAAAAACGAGTTTTCTTCTGTATTTATTACGAAAAATGTTTATATTACCTCGCTCCGTGTTGTCCTTACTGGATTGAAGTTTTATTCTGTGATGAGGTACGTCTTGCGTTATTATTTCCTTTTCATTTTTCGAGTATTTTTCTGATTGTCTATTAGACGTAGGCCGAATTATATTGGATCCTCAGAATGGTTTCATCCACTGGTTTTTAATGTATAACACCTTTTAATTTGGATTCCTCAGGTATAATTGGTTAGTATTCACTTTGTTTATTACTCTTGCGTGAATTTCGCCTCCTCCAACGTCCAAAAAAGGTTATTTTTTTATAATTTTTGTCGCATCGATTCTTCAACTCTCTGGTTCAGTTCAAAATTTTTTATTTTATTAACAATACTTGTTATTTTTCATCACTCTTAGTAACACATAGTATTTTTATTATGTAGGCAGTTTGTGATTATTATAAATTTATATTTTTATTTATGGAAAAATAATTCCCTTCCATTCCGGTTTATTTACTAATTTAATTCACATAATATGTTTTGGTTAATTTTTTTTTATGACATTGTATATAAATATTTTATCATTTTATTATCATTAAATAAATTTATATATTATTTATTTAGTCTCGAATAGTGTTCATACCCGGTACTACTTCCTGTTGTCCTTTCCTTCCTAGGATTATTTTAATTTTATATTATCTTTGGTAGTTAAAATTTTTATGTCTTTTAAAATTAACCCTGGGTTTTCTTACAATCTAACATAATTATTTGAAACAATATAATATTAACTTGGGTATCACAAATTGTGGTTCATACAATATAAATTACAATAAATAAATAAAATCACAAAAATCAATCAGTATTATTACATACTACTTCCATAGTTTTATCCTATCCAAAACATACAACACAGTTTAGTAATATATTAGTTTCACTTTGGTTTTTCACCTCAATGGGTACACTAGAACTCACTTCGCACTATATACCACTCGAATTGTTTATTATGTGGAGTGATATAATTAAATTTTGAGCGAGCTTTAGTTCTACCCATTTCTGACTTTCACTCTCATGACTTACTTTATTGGGACCGGGTTATGTACCGTTACATAAAGCCCCCCCACTAGAACAAATTTATTTTAGTTCAACTCGTTGATAGAAATAAATTGTTGATTTGTTCAAGTCTCCTAATGGTCTTGACTTTGTTTTCATAATAGTGTTTTATTTCCGACTGATTATACACTCCCTTTATTTTATTATTGGTAATTGTTTTAATTTCGTAAGTATTATTACCCTTCACCTGGGTTATGAGGTAAGGGCCAGTATAAAGTAGCAATAGCTTCCGGGCAATACCCTCTATAGAACTGGGTAGTTGTCTATTTTTTATTAGTACTTTATCTCCCAACTGGTATGTATCCAATCTTCTCCTTTTTACCTGATCCCTTTTTTGTTGAAGTTCCACTTTATGTAACACTCTGTTGTGCATTTCCACTTGGTCAAATTCTACTCTCTCTCCTGGAGGGAAATTTATCAATGACATAATTTCTCTTGGTGGTGGTTTATCAAACATTATTTGATAAGGGCTAGTACCGATAGTGTCATGGTATGACCAATTAAGAAAAGTCTCGGCTGGTTCCATATACTGACTCCAGTTTTTATGTTCTTGATGACAATAGGTGCGTAGAATTCTGCCAACTTCCCTTAATACACGCTCAGCAGGATTGCTACTAGGGTGGTACACGGATGTCTTGTACGTTCTTATTTGCCAATTTCTCAATTCTTCCTTCCACCTTTTCCCCCGAAATTGCGTTCCACGATCCGTTATAATCATTTCCGGTCTTCCCACCTCAGGTAAGTATTTTTTTATAATTACTTCTAGAATTTTCTTCGTTGTAGCTCTACTAATAGCGTAGAGTTTTGTGTATTTCGTATAATGATCAAATAATATGATGATATATTTATATCTATGTCTTCCTCCACTTCTGGGAAAAGGTCCGCAGATATCCAAAAAAATCTTTTCAAGTTTTTTATTAGATGTTATAGTAATCATGGTGCCTGTTTTCTTCTCATTATTTACTTTTACAAGCTGACAAATGTTACAGGTTTTCACTATCTCTCTTACTCTTCTATTTATAGCTTTCACGTAACAATGTTCAGATAAAGCTTTAATAACCTTGAGTGATCCCATATGGCCATACCTTTCATGATAATCTTGAATCAATGCTACTTCTGTTGCTGCTGGTACATATATCTTCCAGACATGATCCTTAATGGTAGGACGAATAAAAAGGATCTCTTCATAAACACAAAAAAATTTCATTATTATAGGGTCATGTTGTAATATTCTTTCCTTAATTTTTGTTAATTTATTGTCACTTTGTTGATCAATTTTTATTTTATTAATTATATCTTGTAACTCCTTTGCCATCTTAATTATGTGATATATTTTTCCAATGCTTTCTGGTTCTATTTCACAAGTTCCTTTTTCAAGGTTAATCCGGGATAATCGGTCTGCTATTACATTCTTCTTACCTGGAATATATTCCCAGTCTAAATTATATTCTTGAAGTATTAATGCCCATCTAGTAAGTCTGCCGTGATTAAGTTTACAATTCTTTAAAAATGAAATTGATCTGTGATCAGTTCTGATAGTCACTGGGTATCCCAAAATAAATGTTCGAAATTTTATACATGAGAACACAACACTCAGCAGTTCTTTTTCAGTTACTGTATAGTTTCTCTCACAACTGCTTAGTACTCTACTTGCAAAACTGATAACTCCATGATTTCCTTCTTCATCTTCCTGATATAGCTCACTCCCAAGGCTAATGTTACTAGCATCACAATTTATGAAAAAACGTTTATTAAAATTTGGGTGATGTAACATGATGCAGTCAAGAAATTTATTTTTTACTATCTGGAAATTATTATCTTCACTTTCTTCCCATTTCCACTTGTTTTTCTTTGAAAGTAAATATTGAAATTTAGCTGTTATTTCTGAATAACTCTGTTGAAATTTTCTATAATAGTTGCATATCCCCAAAAAGGATTGTAATTGTTTCAAGTTTCTGGGTTTGGGAAAATCTTGAATAGCCTTTACTTTTTCAGGAGATGGTTTAATTCCAGTAGCAGATAAAATGAACCCTAAAAATGGTAGTTCATGGGTGATAAACTTAGATTTATCCAGTTTTAAAGTTATATTATGTTGCAAAAGTTTATCTAACACTGTTTCCACTCGGTTACAATGCTCCTCCCAAGTACAAGACGTAATTAGTATGTCATCCACATATATTGTAGTAAAATCTAAAACTTCCTTACCCAAAATTTGGTCCATGCATTGAATGAACACAGCCACAGAATTTACCAATCCAAAAGGCAAACGCTTAAAATGATAATTTCGTCCTTCGAATATGAAAGCAACATATTGTCTGCTGTTAGGGTGTAATTCTATTTGCCAGTATCCACAGACTGCATCCCAAGTACTCATGTACTTGCATTTAAAAAATCTCTTCATAATCTCCTCAATCTCACCTGGAGACGTGCGATCGTTAATGAGCATTTTATTCAACTCCCGAGCATCGAGACATAGTCTAACTTGACCATCTTTCTTCGGTATAGCCACCAATGGGCTGGTATATGGAGAGTTACTTCTTTCAATTATGTCTTCTAATATCATTCTTTGAATTTCTTTCCTTGCTGCTTCTTTCAAAGCTTGAGCAATAGGGTATGATCGTTTATTAAAATTTACATTTTCTTTAAATTTTAGTTCACACAAGAAGTTTTTAGCTTTTCCTGGTGATTCTGAGAATACTGGTTTATATTTATTATAAATTTTTATAAGTTGATGTTTCTGTTCTATACTAATTATTTCCGGTGCCTGCCTATTCTGAAACTCCATTATTTCTTCTATCTTCTCTTTCCAAATCTTTGATTCTGTTACTTCTATATTATTACCTAGGGTTAATCTATTATTCTCCCTAACAAAAAATGAGCTCGGACACTGAGGGGCACTTTGGCTACCAATTATCTCAGCCGTTAACTCACCATTTTCTGTGCTCAAGGTTACTATACCCCTGGCCAGATTTATAATTGCAGTGTGTCGCCGTAGCATATCACACCCTATTAACACCCTAAACGGTAGCCCTTTCGCTACTAAAAATCCCATAGGTATTTCTATTCCATTAGTGGTAACATTCAAAGACACTTGTTTTTTGATTGTTTTATTTTGTTTCCCGGTAGCACCAACAATTGTTAAATTGTTAATTGGTAAAGTAGGTATTCTCTCAGTAGTTAACTCAGTAATACGATCTAATTCTAATTAATCAATAATTGAAATATTGGCCCCTGTATCAATCATGGCCTCTGCTGACACTCCATTTAATTTTATTTGTATATAGACTATGTCATTGTTCGGTGATGACTCTTTGATTACTCTTTCTTCCATTAACTCGGACTGTATATTTTTTAGAAAATTATTTCTGATAATGGTTATTGGTTTATTCAAATTATTATTATAATTGGGTGTATGGTAAATTCTGTGCCCTGTTGTTTCTAGCAGTGACGGGCAATCACATCTTCTCACTGCTGGTACCCGTTTCCCCTATTTATATCATTACTATTGGTTGCTTCAACATTTTCATTATGTTGAATGTTGTTTATCGGTATCCTTTCTTCATCCCTTTCTCTGGATCTAGGTTGATCGATGTTCATACTCCTTGGTGGACCTCCGTCTCTATGATAATAATTCTGTCGATTATTATTAGACCATCTTCCGCGATATCTGTTATTGAAATAACTGTTGTTAGCATGTACATAATTAACTCGGGGCCGATTTTCTCTTGGTGGTTCATTCCTCCGCTCCTCGGTATTCCCTGACCTCCATCTACTTCTCCTATAATAAGATTCCTGTTCATAATTTTCTAGCAGCGTTTCCATGCCTCCAATAGTTTTGATTTGTCCACTCAAGCGTGCACTGATGATCTTTTCTTCAAAATGATAAGCCATTTTGGTCACTAGACACTCTTCAGGTATCTTAGGGTCTAGATACTTGGCGATACACACCTTCCCTAAAAAGTAAGCAGTAGGTGTTTGTCCCACTGTACGGTCATACCTACCATGACAGATATCGTCCCTAATAATGTTTTGTACTGATTCGGACCAGTACTTAAGTTTGAACATAGTTTTGAAACCCTCATAATCACACACCTCGTTCCTAATTGCTGTCCACCAATTATCATTGATATTTTTGAACGATTCGTCTAATAGACCTTTTATCATATTCCATCGATTCTCCTTTGATCTGTTCAAAATTTCATCTACTCTCCCTAAAAATTCAAGTGGGTTTCTGCGATAATCCCGAAAGTTTACACTTTCCTTATTGTCTGGATAAACATGATGACTGCTGCATGCAGATCTAGCACTTATTCTATCTACATCACATTGAAAATTGGTTTGTATTTGTTGCAAACTATCTAATTTCTCTGCTTGGCTATCACATTGATTTTTTACATTCTCTACAGTTTTATGAAACTCTGAAAATTTACAGTTTAGACTGCTTTTAATGCTATCCAACTGGTCATTATTTTCTTGTCGTATGGCCATTACACGAACTTGGTTATCTTGTTCTTCTTTTCCATTCTTGCCTCAACTCCAATTTTAATTAGTTCCATCTTCTCTTCAGTTGTATCTAATCTTTGGTTAGTTTCTACTAATTTCTTCTCTGCCTCTTCCTTATATGCCTCTACTCTTTGGCTTAACGTATTATTGACCAGTTCAATTTTACCTTCTAGATTTTCTCTTAATTCTTTATTGAAATTCTCCATCTTACCTTCAATTTGTTTTAAATTCTCATTATTCTCTTCAAATTTTGCATTCATCTCTTCTCTTTGCCCTTCAACCGCTTCCTTCAGTTCATGGTATCGTTCATTCATAGTTTGTTTTAAGTTTTCCTCCTGTTTCTTAAAATTCTCCTTATTTTCCTCATTGGTTTGTTTCAAGGCTTCCTCCTGTTTTCTAAAATTTTCATCTATTTTGTCAAATTTTTCCTCCTGTTTCTTAAATTGTTCCTTAGTTTGTTTATTCTGTTCCTTAAATTGTTCATTAGTTTGTTTATTCTGTTCCTTCAAAGTTTCCTCCTGTTTCCTAAATTTTTCGTCTATTTTATCATTGGTTTGTTTATTGCTTTCCATAATAATTCTCAACATCTCCTGCATGCTCATGTCTTCTTTTTGGGTGGATTTATCTGGTTGGTCCCCTTGGGCATCCTCTTCCACTATTTCCTTTTCCGTATCCATAACTACTTCGGTTTCTTCTATATCACCTGTCAGTTGGTCCATTTCACTGTCCGTGACTAACTCTATTTCTTGTTCCTGTCCACCTTCTTCAATCTCCTTTTCTTCTGCCCTCTTCTTCGATTTTCCTCGGGTATTAGGCATTTCTTGTTTTCTCATAACTGCCAACGATAATTAGATTTTTTGATATATATTTTATATTAAATATCAAAATTCTTTTCTAATTACCGCCCTTTTACGTTGAGCGCCAATTTGTAACGTACTGCTTTTTTCGTGAGGCACTTTAACGAAACGTACACCTTTAGTCAAGCCCCAAATGTTGGGTTCGCCAAATCTGTGACGTAACGGTTTGAGATAGAGGCGTTTTACTTAATGGAAACTTTGTTTTCTTTGCCCCACGTTGTTAGCGTCAAATCTGTAACGTACCGCTTTTATCACGAGCTGTAGTAGAGTTATATAGTATGCCTCATGCAGTATGCGTCACTTTTGAATTATACTAACTGACGTTTTAAACGGTATAAATAAAGGATTTTGTTTATCTTGTTTTACTCAATCTAAAAGAAATCGAGAGTGTGTGATTTGGGGTCAAGGAGATAATTTGTTCAGCCTTATGCAGAAGAGAGAGTAAGTATCAAATTTGCCCCTCTGTTGTGACGATTCCTTCTGTATGTTGTGCTGAAATTTTCATTAACTACCCACTACAATAAATTATAACACGTTATAATTCAAGATTAATTTTCAATAATATTGCTTTATTGATTATTGACTTTTGTCTCCAGCCACCAAAGTATAGGTATCACAATTAATCTTTTTAAAAAGAAAACATCCTCTCGCCTTTACCGAGTAAACATAGATCTGTCTAAAGAACAAAACATATATGTTGTTATTTAACCAATATTACGCTATAATAAAACACATCAGTTATTACATAATTCTTATTAATTCCCCAGGGTTCAGGGTGAATTCTTTGTGTTATGAGAGTGTCAGAAATGGCTAATTGCTACGCTTTACAAATATAAAAAATTAATAAATAATTTTGGTTTATTTTTCAAATGTTACATAGTTTCCGGAATTGCCATAAGAGAGCAGCATGTATTTGTTTACTTTTGAAAGAAACATATGATAAAATGAATATTTTTTCGTTCTATTTCACTATTAAAAAACGAGTTTTCTTCTGTATTTATTACGAAAAATGTTTATATTACCTCGCTCCGTGTTGTCCTTACTGGATTGAAGTTTTATTCTGTGATGAGGTACGTCTTGCGTTATTATTTCCTTTTCATTTTTCGAGTATTTTTCTGATTGTCTATTAGACGTAGGCCGAATTATATTGGATCCTCAGAATGGTTTCATCCACTGGTTTTTAATGTATAACACCTTTTAATTTGGATTCCTCAGGTATAATTGGTTAGTATTCACTTTGTTTATTACTCTTGCGTGAATTTCGCCTCCTCCAACGTCCAAAAAAGGTTATTTTTTTATAATTTTTGTCGCATCGATTCTTCAACTCTCTGGTTCAGTTCAAAATTTTTTATTTTATTAACAATACTTGTTATTTTTCATCACTCTTAGTAACACATAGTATTTTTATTATGTAGGCAGTTTGTGATTATTATAAATTTATATTTTTATTTATGGAAAAATAATTCCCTTCCATTCCGGTTTATTTACTAATTTAATTCACATAATATGTTTTGGTTAATTTTTTTTTATGACATTGTATATAAATATTTTATCATTTTATTATCATTAAATAAATTTATATATTATTTATTTAGTCTCGAATAGTGTTCATACCCGGTACTACTTCCTGTTGTCCTTTCCTTCCTAGGATTATTTTAATTTTATATTATCTTTGGTAGTTAAAATTTTTATGTCTTTTAAAATTAACCCTGGGTTTTCTTACAATCTAACATAATTATTTGAAACAATATAATATTAACTTGGGTATCACAAATTGTGGTTCATACAATATAAATTACAATAAATAAATAAAATCACAAAAATCAATCAGTATTATTACATACTACTTCCATAGTTTTATCCTATCCAAAACATACAGCACAGTTTAGTAATATATTAGTTTCACTTTGGTTTTTCACCTCAATGGGTACACTAGAACTCACTTCGCACTATATACCACTCGAATTGTTTATTATGTGGAGTGATATAATTAAATTTTGAGCGAGCTTTAGTTCTACCCATTTCTGACTTTCACTCTCATGACTAACTTTATTGGGACCGGGTTATGTACCGTTACAATATAAATATATATATATATATATATATATATATTGTAACAAATAACTCTTGTTGTTATTATTTATTACGAGTGTAATACGGTTGCGGGTTTATCGTTAATTCAGCCCACGTTGAATTAACCAATTTGTTACTAATTCACTCTGTTTATAAGAAAAAATATTTATTATATAGTTGATATTATTCGTTTGTCGAACATAGACCTGTGTTAAGTGGTTATTAAGTGTTTTACCATAGAAAAAGCGCTATATTACAGTTATTACAGTGAATAATTCAGTAATTTTCTCCAACCCTATTTGGTATGTATTATTTAAATTGAAAAGAGCGGAATGTGGAGAGAGTACGTTAGTTCTCTATTCTCCCGTATTCACCAGCTGTAGGCAAATGAGCGCTGTGGTGGGCGATTAATCCGTTACTCTAGGTTAAGTCGTTCCACTTTAGGTTTTTATCGCTTTCTTTCTCTGTAAATTACACCCTATTGAAATGTAATAATTATTCTACAATAACACAAACTCGTCAAATACAATAAGGGTTCTTTATTTTATCTAAGTTTCCAATTCCAACAGTTTCCTTCTCCAGTGATTAACACATCATGTCGATCACACAATACAGGATCGATTCGTTATTGAACTCGTGGTTTATGTTACAATTTGATTATAATTATATTTTATTCTTTTTGTATCTCTTATCTCAGGGTACAGGTAATTCTTTTAACGATTAGTAAGGCCAGGTAATGCAAAATTAAGGTTACTAAGTATTACAATTGTTATTAACTCTTAATATATAAAATTAAATATAAGCAGGTTTGTTACCAAACTGTGTAGACTCGGAACACAAAGTTTTTTATAAGTAAAAACGTAAAGTTTTACCTACGACGAGAAAGTGTTTCGAAAGATTGAAGCTGTGTGTGTGTGGTGAGATGTGTTCGAATAATGCGTGCGATTTGAATTGTGTCTGTTCGTTTAGGATGTCGTTTTTATTTGTTTTTGTGTGTTTGTATATTTCTAATTGTTCTAGAGTGTCTAGTTTTCGGCCTTTTGTGTGTACGTGTAGTATGTTCATGTTATTGTCGATGTTTTTATATGTGTGGTTTGCTTCAATGAGGTGGTTTGCGAAGGTAGATTCTGTAGTGGTGTGGAGTGCTTTTGTGTGTTCAATCACAGCCGGTTTAGGCTGTAAGGTAAAACTTTACGTTTTTACTTATAAAAAACTTTGTGTACGATACTTAAGGTGGCCGTGTCTGTTTACAACGGAGTGAAGACGGAATGGTTATGCTACTCTTGACCAAAAACAGCGTCCAGATTCTCAATAAAGGTTTAGATGTGATGTCCCGGAGTGTAATAGAAGTTCAGTTCTGGTCTTCGTTCTTCTTCACGATCCTAGTAGTTGCCGGTCCCAATGGAATTGGTGTAGTATTACGACTTCGTTGTTTATTGAAAGTGAGGTTTAGTATTTCAATACAAAAGTTCTTCGTGTATTTTTTAATTTATATTTCAATTAATTTTGACTTCTTCTGCTATGGATCATCTTTGTTTAATGGTAAATCATTTTCATCATCATTCTTTTACTGGAAATAGGTTGAATGAGTATTTATTAATTCAGTGAACTTTAAGGGTATGTAAAATTATATTTACTGAGATGTAGTTTCAGGAGTTATTACTCAGTTCTTTTTAAATGGATTTCTTTAAGACATTTAATTTGTTTAAATTTGATTCATTTTATTTGGTTCTTTTTTTTTTAATTTGTCTGCTGAACTTTACCCATTAGCATATAACAATCGAATTGAAAGGTTTTTTTAAATTCTTTTCTGGATTCGTATTAATTCAACTTAACCCATTCACATGTAACAATTGAATGTTTAAATCAACAAGATTTCTTGCATTTTGTTGCCTTAACAACCATTGCTTATTCTGTCATTGGATAATATCTGTTATCCTAGAGCCAGAATTATGAAATATTCTTACACTTATTTAATAAAATACTCCCTGCTTGGAATTACATTAAATAACATAAAACTTTCACTTAATCTGCCTTATTAAACCGTATACATTTTACTACATTTTCTTTTTAATTGACTTATTTTAAAAGGTATTAATTTCCTTTTACAAAATACTGAAATTAGGCCTATTGGTTTTATTACAGGTGTTATAATTTTTTTTTTTTAATTTAATTTTTCTTACCTGACCTACTGTACAAAGAGTCACTGGCTTATGGCTAATTATTACAATTTTAAATTCCTGATTTCATTTTATTATTATTATTGAGTTTTTCATAGAACCCTTCATCGGTTTTTTAACATCATTATAATGACCACTTGCCAACTTATTAACACTTATTGTCTTCCTGGCCAAGTTTACAAATACTATTTTAAACATCTTCATTAATTATTTAAAGTAAATACCTTTAGATGATATCATACATAATAAACACACTTGTATTTAATTACTTAAATACAAGTTTAACATGAATGAACTGAGTACCCATTACTTAGTACTTCCTTAAAGTAATGGCTCCACACCTACTATATACCAAATACAAAATAAATATCATGTAAACTCAATATCATGATAAAGCACAACAACAGGTACATCTTTATAAAACATTAAATATTAATTAAACAGTTTATTATATTCGAACTCATCCACAGTAAACTCATCTCACTAGACACAGTGTTTATAGTTTACATCTTACTCTAATCACTCCATATTTTATAATTGGCTACATTTTACTAATTTATTACTTAGTAACCTTACTTAGGTATCGTCAATATATTTTTTGTTTGGGTGAGATTGGCCCTCTTGACCTTAATTATGGCATGCCTTGGACATTGTTTTAAGTCATGTTGACAAAGTTTTTATGTAATGTCGGGAACCTCAACTTTGTTACGTTACATAATACTCCCCCTCTGAAAGAAGTTTATTTTGGCTGAATAAAGTTTAGTTAAAATAAACTTATAGTTTCTTCATACTTTGGAATATTTCTTTAAAAAAATTATTAATTTATAATGGTTCCAGTCCTTCATTGTTTCTGTTTTAATCCGCAATTCAATGGGTTCTTTGGTGTTTATTTTTTCCTTCTATTCTTTAAACTTTTAATTGCACCGGAAAACTGTGTTGATACTCCTGGTATATCTTGTCATTAATTCTCTACTGGTACCTCCCTCAGTTGTAGACCTGTCCTTTTCTCTGGAACTCATAACTTCTTCTAGCTTTTTACGCTATCATTTCTTATTATCATTTTTATATTTAATTACCTCTCTTGGTGTATAATCCCTAAAATACTATATTTCCCTAACATTTTTCCCTAATATCATAGCTGGTACGGAATCAGAGGGGCACTATTGGCTTCCATTACTCTGCCGTTTCCCTAACTATATCTTCTGAGATCAGAGGAACTTCATCTCTGTCCAGAAAAAAAATAAACGTTGCACGATCACAACACAATACATATAATTATTACCTATAAGGTAGCTCCTTCGCTACAAACTTATATTCAAGGGATGATTACTATTATTTCTGAGGTATCCTAATACTTTTCTTAAATTATTTATCTCGTTGTTCTGTAGTTCCATTTATCATATTATTCACCAGTATATTAGTTAAAGCTGTTCAATATTCATTTTAAATTCTTCTTAGTTCCGTGCTGTCAATTAATTATTCTTTAGCATACGTATTGTAATATTTTTAATTCACTCCCATTTACTTTTGCAATTAAACACTGAATCTCCTCCTTATCATAAATTGTATGGCATATTCTTCCTTCATCTAACTCATTTCTAACCCTTCTTTCTCTTTTTTTCTGTTTATTAGTTTAAAATAATTTCTTCTGAATTATATAGTAAGGTGTTCTTACTTATTTTTGAATTTTTTGGTTCTTTAAATTGATTCCACATAATTTCTCTGAAGTATCGTGTAATTAGTTTATTTCATTTAATAGTTAGTTTTGTATATTTTAATTAGTTTCTCATTATTTTCCTTTGGTTTGCTTTATTTGTTATCCATAAAATCCGTCCCTTTTCTCTATATTCTGTTTGGAATCTGTTTAACCGTGGTCCATTATTTCCTCTGTACTGATTGTTCGGATTTCTCTAGTGTGTATAATTATTTCCATCCTTGTGACGTATCTCACTATCATCTGGTTCTTCCATCTTGTCGCTACAAAATTTTCATTTATGATAAAGTTTATCATCGTCTTTCGAACTGATTCTTCCGTACTGTTTCTTAATCGTTCATACATAATCTCCAGAAGTCCTCCATGCTCCTCGGTTAGTTTTGGCTTTTTCGGTCCTTCTAATCTATCTAGGAATTCAATTGTGGTTCGTTTAGAGTTTCTTAATTGCCTTACTTCTCTGGGTTCCGTAATGGGTATATTATGTAGCTTAACTAATCCCCCTTTAATCATCTCCAATCCTTCCCGTGTATTCATTAATTTCCTTTGACGTTTTTGCCTTATTTCCATTGTCTTCATTTCATTGTTAACCCGTTCTATTCTTCCGGCTATGTTGATTCGTACTTCGTTTAATTTTTCTTAAGTTTTCGCTTGTATCTCCTTTACTCTAGTATCGTTAAGGTTTCCTATTTGGTTTATTTTGGCCTCTACTTCCACTGCGAGTTGTATGATGGTTTCATCTGTCTTTTCTAGACCCACCTTAGTTTCAGTTATTTGCTGTCTTACTTTCTCTTCATAATTATCCACCCTTTTGTTAAGTGTTTCATTGACATTTGCAACCCTTTCATTGATGACTTCCCTCAACGCTTGGTTTTGTTCATTTATAATTTGCCGCAACTCCTTATTACTGTTTTCGATTTTCTCGTCTATTTATTTGTTATTTTCCTGAATCTGCCTTAAGCTCTCATCGTTCCTGTCAAACCTTTCATTAATTTGGTTTAAGCTTTCATTTATCAGCCAGTTATTCTCATCAGTTTCCTCTTTATTTTTGTCAAACTTCTCATTCATTAGTTTGATTAAATTCTCACTCAAAATTTCGTTTTGTTTCTTCAAGTTTTCGTTAATATTGTCTATTTTGTTTTCTAGCTTTTCTGAATTTTCATTTATACTGTCTATTTTATTTTCTAGCTTTTCTGAATTTTCGTCAAATTTTTTATTTAATTCTTCCTTCTGTTTCCTGGAATCTTCTTTTATTTTAATACTGTCTATTTTATCATTAGTTTTTGTCTATTTTGTTCCTCCATTCGTTTATAATTTTCATCATTGGCTTCCTTCTGTTTCTTGGAATCTTCTTTAATTAATTCCCATAGTTTTAGTAAATCCATATCACCTCTGGCTTCCTCCTTGTCACCCGCCTGTTGTTACTTTTCAACGTCTGTAACTATTTCTGCTTCTTCCTCCCGTCTATCTTCTTCCGTTTCTTGGTCTTTCGCCATCCTATTAGAAACACCTCTCGTATGCATTCCTGTGCCTCTAATAGTTGCCTGCTCCAGTTAATTAATAGCAATATAGTCGAATTTTTTACTTAACTAAAGCCCACTCGTTGAGCGCCAATTTGTAACAAATAACTCTTGTTGTTATTATTTATTACGAGTGTAATACGGTTGTGGGTTTATCGTTAATTCAGCCCACATTGAATTAACCAATTTGTTATTAATTCACTCTGTTTATAAGAAAAAATATTTATTATATAGTTGATATTATTCGTTTGTCGAACATAGACCTGTGTTAAGTGGTTATTAAGTGTTTTACCATAGAAAAAGCGCTATATTACAGTTATTACAGTGAATAATTCAGTAATTTTCTCCAACCCTATTCGGTATGTATTATTTAAATTGAAAAGAGCGGAATGTGGAGAGAGTACGTTAGTTCTCTATTCTCCCATATTCACCAGCTGTAGGCAAATGAGCGCTGTGGTGGGCGGTTAATCCGTTGAGCACACTATTGGTTCTTACTTTTCAATCATAAGCCTTATTATATATATTTTATAAAATTTATCTTAACTCTGTAATAATTCAGTATAAGTGAAATTTCATTCATTTTCTTTTACTGCCATAGCCAGTGTATTACTAGTTCAGTTGTTAATATGAGCACACTATTGGTTCTTACTTTTCAATCATAAGCCTTATTATATATATTTTATAAAATTTATCTTAACTCTGTAATAATTCAGTATAAGTGAAATTTCATTCATTTTCTTTTACTGCCATAGCCAGTGTATTACTAGTTCAGTTGTTAAAATGAGCACACTATTGGTTCTTACTTTTCAATCATAAACCTTATTATATATATTTTATAAAATTTATCTTAACTCTGTAATAATTCAGTATAAGTGAAATTTCATTCATTTTCTTTTACTGCCATAGCCAGTGTATTACTAGTTCAGTTGTTAATATGAGTACACTATTGATTCTTACTTCCAATCATAAATTCTGTTATACATTTTGTACGGCCGTGCTGCCATGTTGACCTGGCGATGGCACATTCCTATCTGGGGGAACCTTTCTAAAATTTTGAATACTTGTAATAATTTCATTGGTTGCAAGCAGTCATACCCGGACGGGTTAATGGATTGGGTTATGAAAAGTTTTTATGGAGGCTGGGCACTTTACCCTTTTACAGTAGTTTGGGATGGGGGTCTAGGTTACTGATACTGAGGATTGTATTCTTCGGCGGCATGGTGAAATGTATATGGGCTGCCTGCCAGGTGAACATGTGTGTAATATATATATGTGTGTATATAGATATGTGTGTGCTATGTGTATTTATGTAACTATATTGATTCATGTTCTATTTATGTATATTTGGGAGAAATTATTATGCTAAGGTTGACATATATTCCAAGTTTATGAGATTACACGTGCATATTTTCAGAGGACTGTAATGATAGGGAGGGGAGTAAAAGTTTGTAACAAAAGTTTTTTCAATTCTATAAAAGTATATTGTATACTGGGAGTGATACTTACATGTTATTTGAAATGGCTGAATAAAATTGTTATTGTTGCTTAACAACGAGTTTAATTGCAAGTCCCGTCATACTGGACCCAGCGCAGTTTTGGCTTCTCTAGGCTCTTGCCTAGTTTTAAATAACTAGTGGCCCCTCTTTCAAAAAAAAATAAAATAAAAAAAAATAAGAAAAAGGGTTTTTTTTTATACAGTCTAAAAGTTGAAAGAGGGGTTACAAATGGTAGCAGAGCGCGATCGATTCTTTGGTCGAACCCTTGGGTCCTTTGGTGTGACGGGGCTTGCAAACTCGGAAATAGTTTGGAAAGAACATCAAACATCAGCAATATTTGAAAATGAAAATTGGTAGATGCAATGGCAGGTTTGATATTGTATGTATATAGGTATTAGGTATGAATTATTGCTATGTGATTTCAATTGTAAACCTGGTGCCGCCACGTGGCATGCATTTTAGTTGGGGTTTTTGTTGTTGTTGAGATTGGACCTTACCAGAGAGCGCGGGGGGGATTGCCGGGGGAATGGGCTGCCTTATATAAATAGTTATGAAGTAATAGTGCGAGAGGTTAGCTGGATGCGGTAGGGCCTGACCGGAAGTCGGTACTGTCATTGACCTGACTTAGTCGCGGAAGTTATAATAAATGTCTTGTTGAATTGTTATATGTTGTGGTAGTTGTTCGGTGGTGTGGATTGTATGTTAGTGTTAGTGTCTGATGTCGTTTCTTCTTTGAGTCTGGCGGCTGACGGAGAGTTGGTTCTGGAGTGGATCGGGTTTTCGCAGCGCTAGGGAACCCGGGGGTCCTCTTGATGGAAGGAATAGTACTCAAGGTCTTCAGTATTGTTGTTGTCAATTGTTATTGTGTGGATTGTGTGTGAGTGGACTCGGGCGGCTCAAGAATGAATCCTGTGAACGTGGATCTCTATGTCAAAGATGAGCTCGAGTTTGAGGTCCGGACCAGGGGTAAGAAACCACGAGGGGACGTGATCTCCCGAGGGACGCTCTCGCCGCAGGGGACGAGCCGTCGCAAGTGAAGATCAGTGATGTGTCGGCGGAGATGGACTTGTGCCAAGAGAAGTGTTACGAGCTGAAGGATCTGGCAGAAGGCCTGCAGTCAGCCGCACCCACTTCCAGAGCCAAGCAGAGAGTGCGCCCATCTAGCTATGTGCATACAGAATTTGGAAGCCCAAGCGCTGGGCCCCGAGATGGAGACCATTCTTAAGGACCTCAGGGGACAAGTGGGGGCGGCCCTGCAGGAGCCTTCGAAGAATCAACAAGTTCCGACGAAGCTGACCCCCCTCTCTCCTCCCTTGTGGAGGAGAAGGAACCAGTACTCGCGGCGCCCCCGGTGGCTTTCTCAGGGATGGCAGGCGCATTTTACCATAAGCTCCTGAACCCCCTCGCCGATGTCGTCCAGCGTCTCCCGGTCGTGGACGGGTTGGACGCCGATAGACTTTTGCAATTTTTTAAAGTATTCTTCCAGCTAGCGGATTTTCCCGGAGTGTCAGACCGGACTCTGCTCGAGCTCATCTACCCCTACTGTCGGGGTTCCATGGCTGAACGGGTGACTCAGGCCCTCAGGGACTGTGGTAGTATTGACTCCTTTCACGGGGAGGTGCTCGACGCCTTTATCCCGGGCCGACTACGCGATAGGCTGAGGCACAAGTACCTTTACAGAGTGCAAGCCACGGGCGAAGGTCTGGGTCAGTTTATGGCTAGTATAAGAGAGGCGGCCAAGATTCTGAGAGTGGGGTTGTCCGAGCCTGAAATCATTCAAATTATTTTGGAGGGGGTAAATCCCCAAGAACGCTCCCGCTTGGTGTTCGCGGAACATCCGCGTTGTTTTGCAGACCCAGATCGGCTGTGCGTTATGTCCCAGGCGGTCCAGTTAAGTGATGAATGTAGAGGTCTGGGCGTGGCTTGCAATTCGGGGTTTAGAGGTGGCGAGCGATGGGCCGGACAATCCCAATCTCGAGAGGCTGGTTCTGGGAATGACCGTGGCTGGGTCGTTCAGATCTGTTATAATTGTAGTAAGCCGGGGCATATCAGTCGGAATTGCCCCGAGGGTCATGCCCGCGCTGCACCTTCCCCGAGGGGAGCCAAATCAAAAAACTAAATAACCCGGGGAAGATGAATCGGAGGTCATCTTCCCCACTCTATCGGGGGTCTTCAAAGCCACGCGCCTCCAGGCCATCGGTAGGTCCCCGTTCTTCGGGCATCAAGGTCCTCCAGTCCATCTCCAGGCCCACTTCTGTATGCCCCTTCTTGCTGCTAGAATTGAAGAGGAGTCAACTCAGAGCCTTAGTCGACTCCGGGTCAGCAAGATCAATTATATCATCTAAGGTGTGCGAGGACCTTGAACGACAGTGTTTACTTAAAAGGTCGGAACAATCTTCCGTGGTGTGCTGGACGGCATCCCAGGAAATTCTGCCCATTTCCCGGGTAGTTTCATTTAAATTTAAGATTGAGGGATTTTCTTGGGTGTGGAGCTTTCTGGTTTCTCCTGCTCTGGGAGTTGAATGCATTATTGGTGCCGATTTCATCTGCAAAAGTGGTCTCGTTATTGACATCCATGAGCACCAATGCTATTTTAAATTTAATCGGGGAGTTGTAATCCCTTTCCTTGAGTATCAGGGGACCAGGCAAGATATCCAAGAGGTTAAGTGCCCCGACACATCTAGAGACCACCTCTCCCAGTCCCAGCGGTCCGCATTAGATCAATTGTGTGAGCGTTTCCCCACTGTTTTAACTCCGGCCCTTGGGCTCACACATCTCTTGGAGTATAAGATCCGCCTAACGGACTCCAAGGTGGTACGCTCCCACCCTTATAAGTTTGCCCCTCCAAAAATGAGTATCTTGAGGGAGAAGGTTCAGGAGTTATTAGACAAAGGGGTGATTGAACCTTCTCAGTCCAGTTATGCCAGTCTGGCCTTCCTAGTGCCCAAACCTGGATGTAAACATAGGATGGTGATCGACTACCGCAAGCTCAACGCCAACATTGAGGTAGATTCGGTCCCACTTCCTGACCTTCATTCCGCGTTCGATTGGTTCAGTGAGGCGAGGTATTTTACCATCATCGACCTCAATTCTGCATATCACCAGATCCCGCTGACGAAGGAAAGTAGGCCCTACACGGCATTCTGTGTTCCGTGGAACCTGTACCAGTACACCAGGGTTCCCATGGGTCTAGAGGTAGGGGCCCAAACACTCACCCGTTTACTTGACACCGTTTTTCACGATGTCAAGTTTCGGTACGTCTTCAACTATCTTGACGAGTTGCTGGTGTACAGCAAGGGTTATGAGGAGCATTTGGGTCATCTCGAAGATGTGATGTGCAGGTTGAGGGGTGCTGGCCTCACTGTCAACCCCGAAAAATGTAAAGTTCGCCCAGACTCAAATTTCTTTTCTGGGTCACTTGATTTCCCATAGAGGTGTCACTGTGGATCCAGAGCGAACACAGGGGATCAGGGACTTTCCCCCACCAAGGGATGCCAAAGGCATCGCGAGATTTGTGGGGATGGTGAATTTCTATAGACGTTTCATTCCGAACGCGGCCCCCCTGAATGAACTCCGTAAGAAGGGCGCCAAATTTGTATGGGGGGAAAAACAACAGACGGCCTTTGAGGCGTTGAAAGAGGCCATCATTCCCCCCCCCCGGTGCTGAGGATGCCTGATTTCTCCCTACCTTTTATTCTACAAACGGACACGAGTTCGATGGTGCTCGGGGCGGTTCTGTCCCAAGTCGTGGATGGTGCTAGGCAGCCTGTGGCCTTTATATCTAGAACTTTGACCCAACAAGAACGGAAGTCTTCAGTCTATGAGCTAGAGTGTTTAGCTGTTGTTTACGCTCTAGACAAGTTCAGGCGTTTCTTGGAACACGCTGAGTTCCTGCTCGAGACCGACAACCAGGCTCTCTCTTGGCTTCTCGCTCATCCTCGGCAGCTGGGTAAGATTGGACGATGGGTGGTCAAGATCTCATCCTTTAAATTCAAGGTGCAACACATTCGGGGAACTCAAAATGTGGTTGCAGATGCTTTGTCCCGTATGTTTTCACAACCCAGCGAAGCCCAGCCTGAGCAACCCTGTTCTGTTTTACTACACTTTCTTTTAGCTTTTACTGATGTGTTACCCCATCAGTTAGAAGATGAAGAGTTGGGTCCGATCATCCAAAATCTAAAAGAGGGTAACGTACAGGCCTCTTACTTCTTGTCCAAGGGCGTCCTATGTTGCAGAGAGAGAAAAGGACGTGCCCTGAAGATAGTGCTGCCTAGCAAACTCGTGCCCATGGTCTTCAGCTACTACAATTCCCCAGTAGGTGGACATAAGGGGATTTCGAAGACCATTTCCAGTATTAGGAGACAGTTTATCTGGAAGGGCATGGATAGGGACATTGCGACAAGGGTTAAGAGTTGTCATCTGTGCGGCTTGAGCAAGCCTGCCCAGAACACCAAGTTAGGGTTGTTGTTATCAGATGTGGCGAGCAGACCGATGGAGAAGTTATTCATCGACTACGTGGGACCCTTCCCACGTAGCAAGTCAGGTAATTCTTACCTGCTTGTTTGTGTGGATGCTTTTTCGAAGTTTGCCTGGCTACTGCCCTTATGGCAGGCAACAGCTCGTTTAACCATAGGCGCGCTCCAGAATCATGTGTTTCAGCACTTCGGTCTTCCGGCCATCATTGTCTCGGACAATGGTCCACAATTCATTTCAGGCGAATGTGCTTCGCCAATGGTATCAAACATGTAACCACCTCCCCCTATTACCCACAGCCGTCCCACGCGGAGAGATTCAACAGGAATCTCAGATCCGCGCTTATTGCCTATCATGCTGAACAGCAAAATTGTTGGGACCAGAATTTGAAGTGGTTACAGTTAGCCTTCAATACGGCCTTACATGATAGCCACAAGGCTGTTCCATTCGAAGTGATGTTTGGTTTCTCGCCTACGCTTCCCTTGGCTAACTTATGGAACATAGAAGATCTTCTGCCAAGTAATCCGGACATTAAGACGGCAGATAGGTGGAAAGAGGCCTGGAAGAATTTGCTCCGTGCACACGAGCGCGTCCGTAGACGATATAATCAGGGGCGTATTCCGAATCCTTTAAGGTGGGGGATTTAGTCTACTGCCAGAGTCACCCGATCAGCTCAGCAGCGGATAAGAGAGCCGCCAAGCTGTGCTACCGCTGGTCGGGGCCATACCGCATCCTGGGGTTTGCGTCGCCTGTGACGGCTAGGTTGGGCGAACCGGGAGGTAATTCTAAAGAGATAGTCTCTCACGTTTCGAAGTTGAAGCCCTGTCACAATGGGTGGACGGGCTGATAGAAAGGGGGGAACTTGTCGGTCTCCATTTAGGTAGGGATGGAGGTTATTTGGGGAGGTGTGTGCTCTGGGGGGGGGAGTTGATTATGGTAGCGGGTAGGTGTTCCCCACAGTCCCAGTGGTGTTCGTCTACTTCAGGGATGCGCCCCTGCCTGCGCGAGCCTTGGTTCTCTCCAATTTTCCTTATTTCTGGAGAAAGCCATGTCCTTACCTTCTGTTCCAGGCCTTGATCTTCAATGATCCTTGCCCTTTCCTTCTTCCTGATTTTCCTAACCTGCCCAAAAAAAAAAAAAAAAAAAAAAAAAAAAGTAGAGAGCCCTTGGAGCACACACACGTATGGGATTATGGATATATATGGATATATACATATACATGCAAGTGACATTATTGGGTCATGGAGACCAGATCCCCCTTTTCTTCGGTGATTCTGAAACACGGTTATTGTTTGGCGTTTTGGGGCTAGTCCCTCTGGTAACTATAGGGCTTGCCGCCCTGTTGTGGTTGTGTCGGTTTCTCAAACATAATTGGGCATGTCTCGGGGGGCCAGTGCTCAGGGAGCTCCCGTACCTTCTTTCGTCTTTTCTTCGCTGTCTTTTCTTGCCATAGGCTGGCCCTGATCAGGTCAGCCTGCGGTGGCTACACACTTACACGTTACATGTCTTCTTCTGCTCTTTCGTTTTCCTTCTGAGCCTCTGTTCTCCTGGGAGCCATGACTGGTGGGAAAACCGATACCAACTTGAGTATGGAATATAAGGGTGGTACACTGCAGGGTACCACTGAGTTCCAGTTGGGGCAACCATGTTGCCCTTTTGGAGTGGGGGTGTGCCGAGTTTTGGAATACTCGGCTATTTCCCAGTTAATTATGTGACTGTCATTGCAGGGTATGTGAATTAATTACCTGAGCGGAATCTACTCTGTTATCTGCATGCTTGTTTGCCGATCCACGCACTCTCTGTTGGGAGCGATACGTAATATTTTTCCTGTGACTGCGCTGGGCAGTACTCACCAGGCAGCCGAACGCGACGCAGCAACCATTTTCTCCCGGCGGCGTTTGATTTTTTTTTTTGTCCGCTAAAATCTATCACGATTAGATAAACGACTACGCGACTCTCCGGGTTCCCGACCTAAGACGATTCCCGATTCACTTCTGCTGGTGGCCGAACATCTGCCACCAATGGCATTAAAACGAGTGATTCTCCGTCTATGCCGTCGGGAGGAAGAAATGGACAATACATCATGAGTACCTCAGGTTTTGTGCCGGATTATACCAGGTGACATTTAACCCATTTATATATATATATATATATTTTTTTTTTGGCCTCTACAATGTTGAACATCTGATTCTCTTCCTGGAACATCTCCAGTTAAAGTTTGGTGCACAAGTCCAGCGAGACAATTAGTGCTTGTAAATTTTGTCAGTGTATTTTACTAAGGCTTAAGCCCCCTGAGTAAGTGTGAGCCCGGACGGGGTCATGCGTCACCGAATTTTGCTGCGAAATTTTCTTTTAGGGTAAAAGTGTGTGTGACTTAAGATTACTGATTTATTGGGGGGGTGAATTATGCTTGCATTGATTAAGGGTATTCATAGCTATATGGGTTTTGTTTTTTTAGTAGATTTAAAGGTTTGGGGAGGTGCTGTAACCTGTGGACGTCACCTGTTGGTGCCGTTAGCTACAGGTCTATAGCATGTTTTAGGTTGTTGGATCTGGTGGTGCGCATGGCCTCGCCTGTGGCCAAGCCAATTCTGTATGAATACCTCAAATGTGTTTTATTAGGGGCTGATGTTATAAAGTTTTTTATTAAAATTGTCATTATATATTTTTTATAAAAATTATCTTAACTCTGTAATAATTCAGTATAAGTGAAATTTCATTCATTTCCTTTTACTGCCATAGCCAGTGTATTACTAGTTCAGTTGTTAATATGAGCACACTATTGGTTCTTACTTTTCAATCATAAGCCTTATTATATATATTTTATAAAATTTATCTTAACTCTGTAATAATTCAGTATAAGTGAAATTTCATTCATTTTCTTTTACTGCCATAGCCAGTGTATTACTAGTTCAGTTGTTAAAATGAGCACACTATTGGTTCTTACTTTTCAATCATAAACCTTATTATATATATTTTATAAAATTTATCTTAACTCTGTAATAATTCAGTATAAGTGAAATTTCATTCATTTTCTTTTACTGCCATAGCCAGTGTATTACTAGTTCAGTTGTTAATATGAGTACACTATTGATTCTTACTTCCAATCATAAATTCTGTTATACATTTTGCACGGCCATGCTGCCATGTTGACCTGGCGATGGCACATTCCTATCTGGGGGAACCTTTCTAAAATTTTGAATACTTGTAATAATTTCATTGGTTGCAAGCAGTCATACCTGGATGGGTTAATGGATTGGGTTATGAAAAGTTTTTATGGAGGCTGGGCACTTTACCCTTTTACAGTAGTTTGGGATGGGGGTCTAGGTCACTGATACTGAGGATTGTATTCTTCGGCGGCATGGTGAAATGTATATGGGCTGCCTGCCAGGTGAACATGTGTGTAATATATATATGTGTGTATATAGATATGTGTGTGCTATGTGTATTTATGTAACTATAATTGATTCATGTTCTATTTATGTATATTTGGGAGAAATTATTATGCTAAGTTTGACATATATTCCAAGTTTATGAGATTACACGTGCATATTTTCAGAGGATTGTAATGACAGGGAGGGGAGTAAAAGTTCGTAACAAAAGTTTTTTCAATTCTATAAAAGTATATTGTATACTGGGAGTGATACTTACATGTTATTTGAAATGGCTGAATAAAATTGTTATTGTTGCTTAACAATGAGTTTAATTGCAAGTCCCGTCATACTGGACCCAGCGCAGTTTTGGCTTCTCTAGGCTCTTGCCTAGTTTTAAATAACTAGTGGCCCCTCTTTCAAAAAAAAAATAAAATAAAAAAAGGTTTTTTTTTTATAAAGTCTAAAAGTTGAAGGAGGGGTTACACCGTTACTCTAGGTTACGTCGTTCCACTTTAGGTTTTTATCGCTTTCTTTCTCTGTAAATTACACCCTATTGAAATACAATAATTATTCTACAATAACACAAACTCGTCAAATACAATAAGGGTTCTTTATTTTATCTAAGTTCCAATTCCAACAATTTCCTTCTCCAGTGATTAATACATCATGTCGATCACACAATACAGGATCGATTCATTATTGAACTCGTGGTTTATGTTACAATTTGATTATAATTATATTTTATTCTTTTTGTATCTCTTATCTCAGGGTACAGGTAATTCTTTTAACGATTAGTAAGGCCAGGTAATGCAAAATTAAGGTTACTAAGTATTACAATTGTTATTAACTCTTAATATATAAAATTAAATATAAGCAGGTTTGTTACCAAACTGTGTACGATACTTAAGGTGGCCGTGTCTGTTTACAACGGACTGAAGACGGAATGGTTATGCTACTCTTGACCAAAAACAGCGTCCAGATTCTCAATAAAGGTTTAGATGTGATATCCCGGAGTGTAATAGAAGTTCAGTTCTGGTCTTCGTTCTTCTTCACGATCCTAGTAGTTGCCGGTCCCAATGGAATTGGTGTAGTATTACGACTTCGTTGTTCATTGAAAGTGAGGTTTAGTACTTCAATACAAAAGTTCGTGTATTTTTTAATTTATATTTCAATTAATTTTGACTTTTTCTGCTATGGATCATCTTTGTTTAATGGTAAATCATTTTCATCATCATTCTTTTACTGGAAATAGGTTGAATGAGTATTTATTAATTCAGTGAACTTTAAGGGTATATAAAATTATATTTACTGAGATATAGTTTCAGGAGTTATTACTCAGTTCTTTTTAAATGGATTTCTTTAAGACATTTAATTTGTTTAAATTTGATTCATTTTATTTGGTTCTCTTTTTTTTTAATCTGTCTGCTGAACTTTACCCATTAGCATACAACAATCGAATTGAAAGGTTTTTTTAAATTCTTTTCTGGATTCGTATTAATTCAACTTAACCCATTCACATGTAACAATTGAATGTCTAAATCAACAAGATTTCTTGCATTTTGTTGCCTTAACAACCATTGCTTATTCTGTCATTGGATAATATCTGTTATCCTAGAGCCAGAATTATGAAATATTCTTACACTTATTTGATAAAATACTCCCTGCTTGGAATTACATTAAATAACATAAAACTTTCACTTAATCTGCCTTATTAAACCGTATACATTTTACTACATTTTCTTTTTAATTGACTTATTTTAAAAGGTATTAATTTCCTTTTACAAAATACTGAAATTAGGCCTATTGGTTTTATTACAGGTGTTATAATTTTTTTTTTAATTTAATTTTTCTTACCTGACCTACTGTACAAAGAGTCACTGGCTTATGGCCAATTATTACAATTTTAAATTCGTGATTTCATTTTATTATTATTATTGAGTTTTTCATAGAACCCTTCATCGGTTTTTTTAACATCATTATAATGACCACTTGCCAACTTATTAACACTTATTGTCTTCCTGGCCAAGTTTACAAATACTATTTTAAACATCTTCATTACTTATTTAAAGTAAATGCCTTTAACATGATATCATACATAATAAACACACTTGTATTTAATTACTTAAATACAAGTTTAACATGAATGAACTGAGTAGTCATTACTTAGTACTTCCTTAAAGTAATGGCTCCACACCTACTACATACCAAATTAAAGCGTTACGAGCTTTAATATAAATATTTAAAATCTAGAAATCTGTGTATATAACTGAAACTCTACTCGCTTAATAAAAAAGATTTAAATTGGTCTCACTTACCTTCTTAGCGAATTATCAGGGTGTCGTCTGATGTACTTAGGCAGAGAAAAACGGGCAATGCAATGACAAACACACATTGATGTGTTTAATTGACACTTTTTATTAACTTTTAATTTTTTGATATTAACTATTAAATTTTAACTCCCTCTTCATCAATTTCTTTTACATTACATCGTTAATAATTATTGGAATATCAGTTCAATTTTAATTTACTAGCGGTTCATTCGAAAAACTTTGCTTGAAAACATTGATACTTGTCATACATGAAATGAAAATAGTTGCGATACTTATGACTAAACACTTAACATTCTAACCATGGTATCTAAATTATGAAAGCGACCCATATTGCTCTCTCTCTCTCTCTCTCATACTATCAGATTCCCTATAATTTAGTTATAACCCCCCTTTTTTTATGAATTTGAAAAATAATTGAAATTAGGTTTGAGTCGACTACTTAACCAGAGTCCTTCGGCTGACCGCGTGTGGCGTCGCGCATGTAAATGAATGTCCTGTTTATTTGTCACATTTTTTCACTTTTGCTGTACACTCTGCTAACTTCGTTTACACTGTCGGATTTAACTGTTTATCTTCAAATTTACTGTTACACTTCAGAATATGTTAAAATGCAAAATTTAAAGGTCGCGAACTGCGAACCTTGTCCCGGCCGGGAATGGGGAATTTCGTCGACTGACCACACTACAAATGCGTTGGTCAAAATACATTTCCGCCAGCTCGTGCTGTGATTGGCTGCGGCATCTCACATAGCTGGTTCCGGTGATCGACTTTGGTGTCGAGAGTACAGATAGCGGCACACGGGCGCACACGCACTGCCACATTCCATTGTCGTTGAGCGTTATTCACCAAGTTTTTGTTACTCCTCCCCAACGGAGGATACACGCATGTGCGCACAAGCTGACATTCCACGGTGTTATCGTTGTGCGCTAGGCACGGACCGGTACAGGATTGTATACAGGGTGTCCAAATAAGTGTTAGTGGTCTCGGTGGCCGCAAAGGGTGTCCAAACCGATTATTTCCCAATAGTTGATATTAAATGAAATAAAAAAAAAACATACCTCCTTCAAAATTGTCCCATTACAATACCCCCCCAATGAGAGATCTTCTGCCGAAACAGAAGATATCTCATTGCCAAAACCCCTAAGAGGACCGGTGAGGATATGGAGCCAACAACCCCCCTTTAATTTCTTAACACATCATGGGTAAACTACCCCCCTGGCTTGGCGACTATGGACTCATCTGAACGAGATCACTGGACTTCTCCGTAAGAGATCCCAACACCGAGAAATCGAACCGACAAGTACCACAGCGCACCTCACCTTCTAACATGCTACCCCCCAAAATCCTCACTCCCTGGCTTATATCATGCCAGATCCTCAACCGATCTGTTCCCCCTTACATGCAAACTGGGTCGCCTTCAGCAATACTGGGCGCATACACGTACTTGTTAATTCCTACCTATCAAATTTTAAAAGTTTCTGTTAAATTAACATAAAAAAATTTTTTTTTTTTTTTTTTTTTTTCAAAACAAACAAAAATTTAAATTCAAAAATTTACATTTTATAACATTTTTTCTCAATAGGAAATTTATTTGAACTTATTTAAATTAATGAATAAACAAAATTGGCCTCGCTTCTTTGCCAAAACTGGTTTAGTATAGAACATCACCCATCAGCTGACCAAAACTGGGTCAAGTCCAGATCCTTGACCTACATACGTTATGTACAAGTTACATCTGTGAATACATTAAACTCCTGTAAAATTCAGTCTTGCAATGCAAAAACATAATAAAATACAACATTTAAAATTAACAAAGTATTATTATAATTAACCATTGGATTGACATTTAAATTATTCAAATAAACACCTTATACTTTTACACTTTCAAATTCTACTAAAATTTTCCTTGGTTTCAATCAAAATTTTACCTTTTTACTATGAACCTCTTTTCTTTGATAATCTCATCTCCACTACTTTGGGTGATTTAGTTATTTATACTGGCTTGAACAAATTGCAAATCATTCCTAAGTGATATTCTACATATCAATAATTATATACTATATATCAGCTGACATCCCTAGCTAATTGTAAACACATTTCAAAATTGAGCAAATTGCATGAAATATATTTTTATCAATTCTTATATCTAACGTACAACAATAATAATAATACACTTAAAATTATAGCATGAACGACTTGTATTGACTTGTCTGAGCAGCTAGTTATTTAACAGAGCACAAGCAGTTTTTTTATAGGATCAAATTTGAATTAGTAAAACATTTTTATGTTATAAAATTTACATTCGTGGCTCCTCTGAGCCACCTCCCGGCCACACACTCTATTGCAAATTGTGTAAGACTGTGGCGCCTTTTCGCTTCCACAGAGACTGTACATTTTGGAGCAGGTTTTACCTCTCCGTGTCTCTGCTTCCGCTATTAAGTTTTAAAATAGTGAACATCATCATGTTCTTGTTATAAAATGATACACCCTTAAAACGGTTCTACCACCTGTCTATGCTACCCCTACGCAGGCAGAGTGGCAGCCGCTGTTTCATAGTTTGGTGATTCCCCTTAATGTCACCCCCCCATCAATTTCAAAGTACACCTTTACAACGATAACAGCTATGGCCAGTTATGGTCAGCGCGTAATCGTAATGTGCCCCAACCATAGCTGTTAAAGCTAAACCAATTCCACGGTCAGGGTTCGGTGAGGCCGTGACCGCCCGAAAAGTTGGGGAATCACAAGTATAATATATTTTTTTTTTTTTTTTAAATAAAAATTTAAATTACATGACATTTCTAGTCTTGGTGGTATTATATAAAATATTATATAAAATACATAATGTGTGTATAAACAATAGTAACAATTTATAATAATAGAATATAAAAATGTCTGTTTATGTATGATAATTTTAATATGTACAAATACATCCATCATCACTCAGCTAGATAATACTTTTTTAACTGGGTCACATTATAGGTTCCCTTTATTTCTTGAGTTTGCAAATCTACTAAAACATACGCATTCTCCATTTTCACTTGGCTAACCTCATATGGACCGTCATACAATAGGAAGAATTTCTTAATTTCTTTGTCCAATGCTGATGATTGATCGTGATTTTTTATTAATACTAGTTGTCCTACCTCGTATTGTATGGGTGTTAAATTCCGGTCATGCCTCCGTTTCCGCTGTTCGGCCTTACTCAGCAGGCGCTCCCTAGCGATTACCAATTTCCTATCATGTGGTATTTCCGTCCGGGTTGGAAACTTTACTAGCTCTTCTAATATGCGTGACGGTCTTCTCTGAAACATCAACTCACATGGGCTGTAACTAGTGGATTCATGTAAACTATTGTTAATATACCCCTCAATTTTGCACACAAAAGTGGCCCACAAAGAATGTTTTTTATGGCAAAAAGTCCTAAACATTCTACCTAACTCCCGCATAACCCGTTCACTTGGATTTGACTGTGGATGATACACTGATGTATGTTTAACTAAAATATTTTCCCAACCTAAAGTTTCCCGCCAGGTGTTGCTGGTGAACTGCGAACCATGATCTGATAATACTATTTTCGGCTTACCTACTTCAACAAGGTATTCATTCACTATTTTCCTAGCCAACACTGATGAGGTTGCCTTTTTAATCGGGTACAATTTTACAAATTTGGTAAAAACATCTAATACAACAAATAAATAATTTACCCCTCCTCGACCTTTGGGTAACGGGCCATATAAATCAACGGCAACTAATGCTAAAGGACTGTCTGGCAATACATGTTGCATTAAACCCTCCTGTTTACGATTGTTTACTTTAGCTTTCTGACAAATTTCACATGTTTGTAATATTTTACGCACCGTTCTTTCCATATTATTAAATTTACATGACTCCTTTAATATATCACTACATTTCTTGGGGCCTATATGGCCATGCCTTAGATGGCAGTCTCTCACTACTCCAGGTATTATAACTTTAGGGATACATAACTTCCAATCATCTCCCTGTTCATTTGCCCGATGAAATAAGTGTTTATTAAACAAGCTAAAATGTTTCTCCCACTTATGAGGTACGTTGGGTATTTGACTCAAAGCTAATATTATTTTATTAAGTTCGGTGTCTCTTTCTTGTTCTGTTGCTAAGTTACTTATTAATTTTTTCATATTTACGTTCCCCGCTTCTTTTACTATAAATATTTTATATGTATTTGCTATGTCTACTTCGGTATTATTATCAAAATCTGTTCTGGATAGGACATCAGCTACTATATTTTCTTTACCCTTACAATACTCAATTGTTAAGTCATATTCTTGTAATATTAACATCCACCGCACTAACCTACCATGCGTTAATTTACAGTTTTTTAAAAACGTTAAAGCTTGATGGTCGGACCTTATGATTACTTTATTTCCTAACAAGTACGTTCTAAACTTCCTACAGGCGAAAACAATTGATAACGCCTCCTTCTCCGTCGTAGTGTAGTTCTTTTCACTAGTTAATAGAGATCTACTTGCAAAAGCTACTACTTTGTGGTTATCACTCCCATCTAACTGAAACAACTCTACTCCTAAGGCAATGTCTGACGCGTCTGTGTGTATATAAAATGGCTCTGAAAAATTAGGATGAGCTAATATAACTGTGTTTAAGAATTTATTTTTTATCAGCTCGAATATATTTTGCTCCTTTAAATTCCACCGCCATCGATTGTCTTTATTTAATAAATGTCCCAATTGTACTGTTAAATATGAATATTTGTCTACAAATTGCCTATAATAATTGCACAATCCTAAAAAACTTTGCAACTGTTTAACATTTTTTGGTATCGGAAAATTTTGTATTATTTCTACCTTCTTAGGGTCTGTACTAATACCCCTTGCTGAAATTATATGTCCTAAAAAATTAACTTGTTCTTTCAAAAATTCTGACTTCTTAAATTTAACGGTTATGCCATACTCATGCAGTCTACTTAGTACCCTATCTAACCTTTCACAGTGTGTATCAATGTCTGGTGATGTAATTACTATATCATCTACATAAACGGTTGTGAATTCTAAAATCTCTCTCCCTAGCACATAATCCAGGCATTTGATAAAAATTGCAACACTTACGTTGAGTCCAAAAGGTAGTCTTCGAAATTGGTAATTCCTACCGTTGTATAGAAATGCCACATACTGCTGAGACTCCTCTTCCAGCTCTATCTGCCAGTAGCCTGCAGTCAAGTCTAAGGTGGTGATGTATTTGGTCCCACTAAAACGTTGCAGAATTTCGCTTACTGGTTCCGGTGATTCTCTGTCTGGAACAATTATTCTGTTTACTTGTCTTGCGTCTAAACATAATCTTATCGATAAATCTTTCTTTGTCACCACTACTAAAGGGTTGGAATATGGTGATGTAGATTTTTCTATTATACCTTCCCTCAACATTTTATTTATTTCCTCCTGTACTAAACCCCTCTTGGAGTATGGTACCGGATAGGCTTTAGGTGCAAAGGGTGTTTTTTCTTTAACGACTAATTTACCTTTAAAATTCTTTACCAAACCGGGTTCATCTGAAAAAACTGATTTATTTTTGTTTATTATTAGTACTATTTTTTCTCTGTCTTGGTAGCTAAATTCCCCCTCTTGATATAGGATTTTATTCATTTTCTCCTCCCAATTATTTTCATTGTCAAATAACTCATTATTATTTACTCTCAAGTTACAATAATTTATCATTAAGGGTCTACACTCATTTATATCATTGTCAGAAATTAACATTCCCTTACTAATTATTTTTAATGCTTTCATTCCTACAACTTTCTTTTGTATGAATGGTATTTCAATTATATTATTATTATTATTTAATTTCATAGTCTGTGTGTAATAGTTTAATTCTACTTTGAAATTATTCAAAAAATCATTACCTATTATAGCTCCCATATTTAGTCCTGGAATAACTAAGAAAGGTACATTTATTGTGTTCTCATTTACTTTTAATTGTAGCATTATTTGTTTGGTTACTTTTTTACTGCGAACACCCGTTACTCCTATAACACTAATTCCCAGTACTGGTAATTGTGGAATTGTTTCTGTAGTCTGATTTTTGATTTTTTCAAACATTCTATCGTCTATAGCAGTCAGTTCACTCCCTGAATCTACTAGAAAAATATATTTAGAACTAAATACTTCGGCTTCAAATTCTGCCATCCCGAAAGCATTATTACTCTCTCCCGCTTCTTCGTCAGATAAATCATTGTGTATATTAGTAATTAGTGACCCTATTGTCATGTGACTACTAGACGGCTGGGGGCTTTCTTTTTCAACCGCCCTTTTTAGTTTAACGGATGTGAAGGTGGTGGTTCACTGTAAACCCCCCTACTGTTTTGATTATGAGCTGGTACTTCTACGCCCCGAGTTTCATTTGGGTTACTAACATATCCCCCTCTTCCTCTCTGATTAAAATTTCCTGACACTACCCGATTACTAGTAAAACCTCTCCCCCTATGATTCCCTCTAAATTGATCGCAACCCCTATTATAATTCTCCCCTCTCCCTTGGGCACTACTCCTCGGACCCTGACACCGGTAACATTGATTCCGCGACCCATTATAATTACTGGCTCCACAACTAGGGTTTGGACATAACCACGCCCCCTCCCCTGATCTACTCACATTACTAATAAAATGGTCTAGTTGTCTTGTTTCAGTATTTATTTGACTTGATTCGTTGACTCTAAACTGGTATTTATTATCTTCTTCCTCTTTCATACTCTGGTATGCTTCTAGTATTTTTTCCAATTCTGCGATATTAGCAAACTCCCGAGTTCTGATTGTGGACCGTATGTCCTTAGGTAAATGTTTACTAATGTATCTTATAAAAGATGAAAGAGGCATTGGTGGTTCTAAATATTTAACCTGACTATATAGTCTCGTTACATACGATGTAATACTCATGTGTTTAATATTAAAATTTCCCCACCCCATTATGGTACTACGTAACCCCTCTTGTTTCTCTTCTGACCAGTACTTATTTCTAAATGCCTGCTCAAACTCATTAAAATCTACCCAGTTATCGTTATGAGCATCCGCCCATATTTTAGCATCCCCTTTAAAGTACTTTAAAATTCTTACTAATTTAATCTCCCAACTTTCTTGGTTATATTTATTAAAACTTTTTATAGAGTTCAAAAATTGTATGGGGTTCACTCCCCTACTTTCATTACTAAAATAGCTTAACTCTACTTCCATATTCACTCTCTCACTCACACTAGTAAATTTTTGGTTAATTGCTACGCTTAAATCTTCTCTGACTTTAGTTATTTCTTTTTCGTGTTCTGTGTGTTTACTTTTCAAATTAGTTACATCAGTTTTAATTACATCAATCTGCTCAAAGTTACTTCTAAATTCATCATTGATTTTTTCTTGTATTTCACCTGCTCGTCTGAATTGTTCGCACTCATTTATTATAGATTGAACATTACTGTCCATTTTGTCATTTTGCTTTTTAATTTTATCATTAAATTTACTTGTCAATGTGTCAAATTTTTTATTTGTTTCTAACATTTTCTCTTTTTGTTTCTCGTTAATTATTTTGATATCGTTTTTCATTTCAGTTTGTATCTTATTGATATCACTAGTCAGTTCATCTCTCACTCCAATAATAGTCTCATTCATACTTTCCAAACGGCTATTCATATATATTTCACTCGCTCTCAATTCGCTCCTCACATTTATGAACTCGTTATTTAAATCAGTCAGTTTAATATTTATAGTATTCACTTCTGATTTGATCTCTGTTTTCAAATTATCATTTTCTGATTTCATTTTCTCATTTTGTTTGTCAAGTTTATCATTGATTTCAGTTTTCATTCCTGACATCATTTCCATCATTAACGCTAATTGGTTAAATATATTTACGTTATCGCTTATTTTTGCGTCTACTGTCTCAATAGTTAATTCGTGTGTTGTATTGTTTACGCTCTCGTTAATATTTGTCGATACTAAATCGTCTTGCGTAACATTTAAAATTGACCCCTCCACAATATCTTCACATAAATTTACACTCTCGCTTTTCTCTGCCATTTTTTCGATCAGGTTGTAAATTACTTTATTTTATATTACATTAAAAATTAATTTACAATGTCCCTGTTCGGGCGCCAATTAAAGCGTTACGAGCTTTAATATAAATATTTAAAATCTAGAAATCTGTGTATATAACTGAAACTCTACTCGCTTAATAAAAAAGATTTAAATTGGTCTCACTTACCTTCTTAGCGAATTATCAGGGTGTCGTCTGATGTACTTAGGCAGAGAAAAACGGGCAATGCAATGACAAACACACATTGATGTGTTTAATTGACACTTTTTATTAACTTTTAATTTTTTGATATTAACTATTAAATTTTAACTCCCTCTTCATCAATTTCTTTTACATTACATCGTTAATAATTATTGGAATATCAGTTCAATTTTAATTTACTAGCGGTTCATTCGAAAAACTTTGCTTGAAAACATTGATACTTGTCATACATGAAATGAAAATAGTTGCGATACTTATGACTAAACACTTAACATTCTAACCATGGTATCTAAATTATGAAAGCGACCCATATTGCTCTCTCTCTCTCTCTCTCATACTATCAGATTCCCTATAATTTAGTTATAACCCCCCTTTTTTTATGAATTTGAAAAATAATTGAAATTAGGTTTGAGTCGACTACTTAACCAGAGTCCTTCGGCTGACCGCGTGTGGCGTCGCGCATGTAAATGAATGTCCTGTTTATTTGTCACATTTTTTCACTTTTGCTGTACACTCTGCTAACTTCGTTTACACTGTCGGATTTAACTGTTTATCTTCAAATTTACTGTTACACTTCAGAATATGTTAAAATGCAAAATTTAAAGGTCGCGAACTGCGAACCTTGTCCCGGCCGGGAATGGGGAATTTCGTCGACTGACCACACTACAAATGCGTTGGTCAAAAAACATTTCCGCCAGCTCGTGCTGTGATTGGCTGCGGCATCTCACATAGCTGGTTCCGGTGATCGACTTTGGTGTCGAGAGTACAGATAGCGGCACACGGGCGCACACGCACTGCCACATTCCATTGTCGTTGAGCGTTATTCACCAAGTTTTTGTTACTCCTCCCCAACGGAGGATACACGCATGTGCGCACAAGCTGACATTCCACGGTGTTATCGTTGTGCGCTAGGCACGGACCGGTACAGGATTGTATACAGGGTGTCCAAATAAGTGTTAGTGGTCTCGGTGGCCGCAAAGGGTGTCCAAACCGATTATTTCCCAATAGTTGATATTAAATGAAATAAAAAAAAAACATACCTCCTTCAAAATTGTCCCATGACAAAATACAAAATAAATATCATGTAAACTCAATATCATGATAAAGCACAACAACAGGTACATCTTTATAAAACATTAAATATTAATTAAACAGTTTATTATATTCGAACTCATCTCACTAGACACAGTGTTTATAGTTTACATCTTACTCTAATCACTCCATATTTTATAATTGGCTACATTTTACTAATTTATTACGTAGTAACCTTACTTAGGTATCGTCAATATATTTTTTGTTTGTGTGAGATTGGCCCTCTTGACCTTAATTATGGCATGCCTTGGACATTGTTTTAAGTCATGTTGACAAAGTTTTTATGTAACGTCGGGAACCTCAACTTTGTTACGTTACATAATATATATATTCAAACTCTTTTTGCTACAGTCCGTTTCTTGATTTCTATAATACATTTATTATTCATACTGAAATTACCTCAAGATATTTTATTTTCCTTACTAGGAACATGTTTCGAGAGCTATTGTGCATCTAGTGAAGTACCTACCTATGTGTAGTGACGTACATACACCACAATCACACACAAAAATACCACCACTTTGAGATACCAGAAACCAACAGGAGACCACAATGGCGACAGACCTACACGTAGGTATTTCACTAGACACAGAATCGCGAAGGCTGAGGATGAGAGCACAATAGCTCTCGAAACATGTTCCTAGTAAGGAAAATAAAATATCTTGAGGTAATTTCAGTATAAATAATAAATATAATATATATATATATTGCGACAGTACAAATAAGTGATGTACTGAGCATTGAATATAAAAATTTTAATTTACCTAATAAACTGTAAATAATTAATAATATACTAGAAATAAGCATGTCAGGGATTGCAAGCTTGGCTCAGACAAAAATATGAACAGGTGTTTCGACCTGAATCGACGTGCACACACACACACACACACACACAAATATAACTGAAAGTGTGTACAACAGTATTTTGCTAGTGTGTGTGAACGCAGGTCTATGCAGGCGAGTTTACCACCCCAAGATGAATAATTGCACAATTACTGTTTTCCCGTAATTATTCATAAACTATAATTAAGAATTAAAATCCAAAACCACAATAAAATGTAATAAAATTTACTAAATACTGTGTACGAAAACCACGCGAAAGTGCCACACCGTACGAGTGTAATAGTGAAATAACTGTGTACAAATCGAAAGGGTTAAGTTGCAATGTCCAAAATTACAGTGAACATGTGTTGTAAAAATAGTTATAAGATAAGTATAAGAGTATACTTACAGGACTCTGCAATTCGCAGAAAAATAAGAAATAGCGAATTTGACAAAGAGTGGGGGAACTGAATCCAGAGACAGTTTCTGACATGTCGATGTCGTACCACTGCAGGTGTCGACCAAGACATGGGTATAAATAGGACACACAAGCTACAGTGGTTCTCTTTCGTAAATCATCACGGTGCAGCGGGAGCTTATGCCCGTCCGCACGGCGTATTTATTTTTTTCGTAAATAGTTTAAATTTTCCAGTTATACACACATCAATTTAGGAAGTTGCCTGGTTAGCGCATGCGCAATGAATGAGCGTCTCCCACCATACAGTCTGACTGTAAGTTTGGTGTTGTTTACACGTACAGTCTGCAAGCATTCCAAAAGTTACTGAGTTGCTGTTGTGTTTTGTGTTTTGCAATCTGTGCTGTGGTTTTGTATTTTAATAGCTATCTTAGTGATTAGGTTTACCTTTCTGTGACGTTATTTAAAACTAATTTGTTTGTATTGTTTTTCGTCGCGATACATTTTATATCTTTAATTTTTGTTATTAGTGATTGCTTAACAATGAGTAAGTTGTCGGGAAAGGTGCTTAAAAGCCAAACTCGCGAAGTTATATACAATGTGATGGAGTTTATGAAGAAGGAAGCAGATCATGGAGGGTTTTTAATAGACTGTAAAAAAGTTAGAGAAAGAGTGTCGGCTTCAGTTGGTGTAAGTCGGATGACACTAGCGAGAATAAACCAGGAAGCGAAGAGGCAGAGAAGCGAAGGGCAACCATTATTTGAAACGCCAAATAAGAAAAGGAAGAGAGAAAAGCCTGTGACAGATTTGGACGATTTTGATAAATCTGTTATACGCCGAATGATCAACGGCTTTTACCTCGTCGAAAAATGTCTACCTACACTACCAAAATTACATTCAAAATTAGTGAAAGATATAGGGTTTAATGGAGGGAAGACAAGTTTAAGGACAGTAATCAAACAGTTGGGTTTTAAATGGAAAAAGACGAGAAACAACAGACATGTACTTATTGAACAACAACACATAGCCTTCCACAGACACGAATATTTAAAAAACATTAGGAAATACAGAGAAGGGCGACCAGTAGTTTACATGGATGAGACTTATATTCACTCGTCACATGTGAGCCAGAAATCGTGGGCAGACAATAACAATGATGGTGTCGCTATACCCCTCATTAAAGGAGCAAGACTTATAATCATTCATGCGGGAGGAGAGATGGGTTTTATTGAAAACTGCTTCACCATGTGGAAATCAAGTCTGTGTTCAGGAGACTATCACAGTTCAATGAACTTTGGAAACTACCAAAAGTGGTTGACAGAAAAATTAATACCAAACCTGCCAGAAAAAAGTGTACTTGTCATTGACAATGCACCATACCATAATGTGCAGTCAAAAAAGTGTCCAACCTCCACTTCAACTAAAAGTAAAATGCAAGAGTGGCTTTGAAGTAACCGAATACCTTTCGATGATTCGATGCTGAAAGTACAGTTACTGCAGTTGATTTCGTTACATAAACCAAGGATCAAAGAATATGTAATCGATTCGCTCCTTCAACAACACGGCCACACTGTATTGCGCTTACCTCCATACCATCCGGAGCTCAACCCAATAGAACTTATTTGGGCCGAGGTGAAGAACTGGGTAGCAACCAACAACACAACGTTTACAATTGAAGACGTGAAGCAGCTAACAGTACAAAAATTCGGGGAAATCACCAGAGAATCCTGGCAAAAAAAATGTGACCATGTAAAAAAGGTTGAAGAAGACTACGTTACATCTCAACCACAAATAGAAAACGCTGTTGAAAATTTCATCATTCAACTTGGAGGGGAAACCAGTGACACAGATGAGGATGACGCCAGCGGATATAGTCAAATGGACACGGACAGTGAAGAAACTCTATCAGGAATTGAAGACTTAATGTGAAGTGTGGTTTACCTGCTGTCATAGCTGTTAACTTAGTTGAAAATTTTTTTGGTACAAAAAAGTCCATTACTATAAAAAAAGTCATATTACTATATGACTTGCACAGTAAAAATTTTATTATTTTCTATTTGAACAGTTAGCAATTATTTGTGACCATAGGACTGCATATTACTGATCGTCTACTGACATGAAACGAAAAGGAGCTCTGAAGATGACCCTTGGAATCATTAAAGGTAATTTGTATAAACATAATTCCATTTTTCATTTTTGTTGTGTTGTGTAGGGCCTACTTCTATAGTACGTAGTTCCAATGATCTATTTTACTGCATAAATAGGAGCAAGTGGGGTGAGGTGATGAATGGATTAATTTGATAATGTCGGCATATTTATAGGCCTACAATAATTTTACAATAATTTACAATAATTTTCGGTATGCTTTGTTAGTGTTCTGTGTTTAATTTGTAGTACGTTAATGATTATAAATGTTGTTCTTTAGATCCAAAAACATTAAATAGAAAATAATTTGCATTACAAAATTTAGAAATTACAGTAGCACATAATTACCAGTAGTATTTGCATTTCGTTGTTTGGTTCTATTTTTAAAGGGACAGTGGATATTTTTCTTAAGAAATAAAAATATAATGCATATTTGCTACCACCTGGGGGCTATGAGCGCACGAGTGTGCAATTTTTATATTTAAAACAGCTCTTAAATTATTGAAATTTAAACAAACACTGACACAAACAAAGCGTTCCGAACACTGCTTGCAGTAGTGACTGTACCAACTAGTACACGCGTACTCACGTAATAGTGGGAAGTCAGTCAGCGGAGGGGAAATTTCCCCTCTGTGGGTTTCCAGCTACGTTGATGTATGTATACATACAACTATGTAACTAAGTTATAAAGACAATCATTTTTAAATAATAACAGCAGTACATAAGAAGAATTACATAAGAAGATCCACTGACGTCAGAAACAGCACGAGGAGAGTTCCAGAAAGTGATTCGACACTAGACAAGAGAGAGATACGACGCTGGACAAGAGGTGAGTTCCAGAGAGAGATACGACGCTGGACAAGAGGAGACGAGAGACAGCCGACGCTGGACAAGAGGAGACGAGAGACAGCCGACGCTGGACAAGAGGAGAAGAGAGACAGCCGACGCTGGAGTGAGAGACGAGGACAACTACAGATGGATCAAAATGATCAAGTATGATTGATGACAATAAGGTGATAAACAGCTTATTTATATCTTAATCATACAATGAACTCAAAGACAATTAAAGACATTTCTATTTTATTTAAAAATAAGAGCCAATGTTTCTTGTAAAGTAGAATTAAAATCATAGATGTTTTAGAAATACGATTAACATAACAAGAGCTCAAATTAATATGAAATAAAATGAATACAAAGCATTTAAATGAAAACAATTAGTATTTGAGATAAAACAGTACTGAGAAACAAAAGATAAATTCAATAACTATTAATATTTTGAGTACATTACAATATATAAAAAGAGATTTAAATATTGATATTTTGAAACACATTAATCGACTGAGTAGTCTGAAAATGAGATTTTTCTGTAATACAATAATTAGTAGAATAGAATATTTAGTCAGTAAGGATGTATATAGCATAAGCCTTACGGCATAATAACAATTAATAACGAATGTTTTAAATCGAAGTCACTGCCATGTGCACAATTTTTAATAATATCAAATAAATTTGAAATACCGTTACAAGTTACATAGAGTTCTTATTGCAGATACACCTGAAACCCAATTTAAATGTTATATTGTTGCATAATTTGTCAATCTTGAACGTGAGACCGGTCACGCTAAATTTGTGTATATGTATATGTATTGTTGCATATTTGGCTCCCAAAGAACGTGGGGCTATACAAATTAAAGTACATATAAAAATTCACACACATAAATATGTTGCAATATATTGTAACGAGACATATAACCACGATATTTTAACCGTCAAAATATAAGTAACGTCATCACAATTGAGGGGGACGAGACCCATTAAGTATTTACAATGAGAATACCAAGCATGAAAACTACATAAGCAAATAATAATAGAAGAATGAACTTACAACAAGAGAGTTAATAAAGTAATGGTAATAATAAAAATAACAAGAGAGAAAATGCATTAAATAGTGATTATACAATAACCCAATAGATCCGGTCAGTAAGAAGCCAAGAAGGAAAAATATTACAAAGAAGAAATAATAATAATAATAATAATAATAATAATAATGATATCAATCAAAATGGTGACACAAGGAGAACCAAGAAACTACAATAACAAGGAGATAAGAAGGCCACATGTGAAATAAATACCCAACACCAGTGAAGTACTAACTGAAAGACAAGGACAGACAAAACACTAACTAACTAAAAGTCTAGTAAATGAGTAGGGCATCCAATATTAGCCAAGAGAGTGAGAGTAATAATAATATTAGTATAATACTGTAAGAAGCTGTAAACAACAGTATTATAACATGTTATCAGAGATGTGAAATATTTGAAACCGTTGCATTTAAAATGCAAATACAAAATGCAAAATACCTATTTCTATTTTGCATTTAAATACTTTTTCAAAAAAAGCATTTTGTATTTTATTTCAAATACTTTTTTGAACGTATTTTCTATTTACTAAATGCAAAATACATTTTTTTAACATTTCTCAAGTATTACCAACATTATCGATCGAACGTTACAAGTTATCATATAAATTTTACGAAAGTTGTTCACACTGACCACTAGAGGCGTAGCAAGTCAAGTTATATTACGAGCTTTGTGTGTTGTGTGTGGTCTGTGGACCATGTTTTCGAGTTGCGACAAGTTTGCATGTAGGTACTGACTATTGAAGTTGCATTGCAGTGATATCAGTGCCTGTTTTGTTTATTTCAAATCAAGTTTGTTTTATCAGCACTAGTTATTGCGTTGTATTGGTGGAATTGTATGTATTGTGTTCCTTTCTGATCGACTGTTTACGGTTTGTGCGTCGTGGGCGTGGGGTTATCTGTTGTATCTATGCACATCACGTTACTTTGTTATTCTATGAAGTAAACCTACAAAATGTAAGTACAAAAGCAATAATGTTTTATTTACACTACCTAACACAAATTTTACTTATTATTATGTTATGTTTACTCCATCTCTATCGTTATAACGTACTAAAGAACGGATGAACTTAGAAAATGTTTCACAAAAATGGTGTCATTATAGCATCCATTTTAAATTATTTTATCAATTATCATACAGAATACGTTAAAATAAGCGTGTTTTACTTGAAACAAATTTCTAAAAAAAAAAAAAAAAAAATCACCCAGCTTGGGGATCTGACAGATTGGAATTTTTTGCTCATAAAGCACAAGTACATTATTATTATGTTAGGGGAATGGGGATTTATGTTACACTATTTTTTATTTCAGGGACAATACAAATATCCCATTTGTATTGAAACACTGTTTTAAAGATGTCAAAAAGGATGCTGGAAGTGAAATTAATATATCCGCTGTTTGCAAGCAATGCTCAAAAACATTGAAAGGAAGTCTTAATGCAACTACAAACTTCTTAAACCATATAAAAGTAAGTAGTGTTACTTAGCTTACACAAACATTATTTACTAAAGTAAATAAATAAAAATAATATTTTCCTTTATAGTCTTAATTCTTGTAATATCCGAGTACTGAATTAATAGAATTAACTTGAAATTTAAATAAGGTAAAGGCACCAATAACGGAACAGACACCAATAACGGAACAACTCGGTAGAAATATGTTAATTTAATATTTTCTAATTGTTTAATCGTTATAAAAAATTTTTTTAATTATTTTAACAATTATAATAAGTGTAATAAGTGCTTTACCAGTAGTATTATTCAATTGTTTATCCTTAAAAATAATTAATAATTATTGCGTCTCAGCTGTTTTGCTGAAAATCATTGATTTCTAGCAGTGTCACGTGCAACGGAGAAGTACTTTGATTCATTAATAAAATTATTTTTAAATTATTAATATTAAAACTTTTTATTTTATCTGTACTGCAAAGAGTTATATTTTCACAAAATAATTTTTTTTAATAATATTATTACACTGAAATTAAATTAAGGGGTGTTCGAATACTGGTGTAGCTGAACAGGTTATTCACCAATTTATGTACATATTTAAAAACATAAATCTTTGAGGTTATAACCTCAAAAAAAATATATACATTTAAAATTTTTATTTAAATAATTACTTTTGGTGATTTTATTTGTTAATTTTATAAAATAATTGTGGTATTAAAATTTTTCGTAATAATATTTTTTGGTAAGAAAAAAAACCTTGAAATATATAAGGTATATTTAAAATTTTTTAATAAATACTAGTCTTCATAATGACTGCGTGTTTTAATTATTTATATTGCATAAATTAATTTATACGCGTAACATTGTATTACTTTTAATAAGTAAAAAATATTATTATAATCATAATTAATACTATAATTACAACAAATAACATTTTAAAAAAATATAAACTAATCCTGCAGCAAGTGTTCCGTAATTGGTGCAATTAGTGTTTCATAATTGGATACAGCTGTTCCGTTATTGGCGATTTGGGCTTTTTTAAATTTAATTATAAATTTAATAATAATTTATTAAATAATTATAATAAATACTAATATATTTAAAAAGTTCGAATGTTTGGTAATTGAAAAATCCATGATTCATTTTCTTTTGCCTCATAATTATTATTTTATTATTAATTTAAAGTTGTGAAAATCCTTAAGTGTTCCATAATTGGTGCCTTTACCTTAATAATAAATATGTTTTTTCAGTGAAAAGGTCATGGTGATTTATTCAAAGAATATGAGGAACTCAAATCTCAACAAACAAAGAAGAGGAAATGTGGTGTTACAGATTCAGATGATAGAGCAAGTACATAAAAAAATGAAACAAACAACTCTGTCGAATACCTTACCAAAGTCTATTAATTTAGACAAGTTGATTGTGAATTTTGTGGTTGATACAATGTCACCAATATCAGTTGTGGAAAATGCTTATTTTAGGGCTCTAATTGAAGGAGCTCAACAATTATCACACCCTCCTAAAATTATGTGCTGCCCGTACATGTAATAAAAAAAATTGCTGAAAGATTTACTGAATATAAGGAAAATCTAAAAAATAAATTAAAAAATGTGGAATATGTTTGCACCACAGCTGATATTTGGTCATCATCAAAGAGAAGTTATCTACGTATGACTGTTCATTGGATTGATTCCAACACATTTGAAAGGAAAAGTGCTACTCTTGCCTGTAGGAGATTTAAAGGATCTCATACTTTCTACAAAGTAGCAGAACTGATCATTGATATACATTCTGAATATGATTTGAGGTTGGCAAAAATAACAAAAACTGTAACTGATAATGGCTCCAATATGGTCAAAGCTTTTAAAGTATATGGGAAACCCGATTTGGAAACAGACACAAGTGATGGAAATTTACCTAATAATAAAAATACTGAAATGAACGAAAATGAAGACAGCCATAATGATAATGATGATGATTATGATGAGGATGGGGTATTACTTTTGAAAGAATTTCCTGGATCTGATGACATGTACCAACTACCTAACCATGAAAAATGTGCCACCCACACATTACATCTGATTCCTTCTTGTGATACTGATAAGGCCAGATCTCAAAATAATTCATACAGAAAACTGCATGATGCAGCAATGTCTAAATGCCATGCAGTTTGGAATTTGTGTTCCAGGTCGCCTAAAGCATGAGATATATTTAGAATCTACAGGAAAATCTCCAACAAGTCCATGCCCAACACGATGGAATTCATATTATACCTTTGACGGTTCAGGAGACTATAAATGAAGCTTTGAGAAAACTAGGTTTAGCAGTTTTTAAGGAGATTGAATTACAGTTCCTAATTGAATATACCAATTGCTCAAGGCCTATAGCTGAAGGTATCAGGAGTTTGGAAGGAGATAAAGAAACATTTTACGGATGCCTTCTACCTGAATTAATGCGAATGAAAAGAATACTAGACTCATTAAAAATGGATAATCCAGCATATTGTGGTGTGCTTATAGATGTAATCAAGAAGAGTCTAGAAAAGCGTTTTGAAAAATTTTATTCATTCGAGGAGCTTAGAGCTAAAGAAAGTGTATTGGCATCTGTATCATATCCCTTTTTTAAACTGAAATGGGTTCCGAAAGGAAGTAGGGAGTTTGGGAGTTTGTGAAAGAATTGTTTGTTGCAGAAGTAAGAAAGATGAAAAATGAAGACATAAAAAAACCTAATCAATATGAAAAAATAAGAGAAAAAAACGAGACATACTACATGTTTGTAGAGGATTCCGACTCTTCTGCAGCTAGTGACACGGCTAACACCACAATTGATTTAGATACGCTTCAATATTTGAAAGATGACGATACGAGTTTGGATTCACTAAACAAATACCCAAATATCAAAAAAGTGTTCCTAAAATTTAATACGTGCTTGCCAAGTTCTGCACCAGTAGAGCGTTTATTTTCCTTCGGTGGCATGATCATGAGGCCTCATAGAAGAAAGATGACTGATAATTTATTTGAACAAATTGTTGTGTTAAAGTCTGGATTATAATATACCTATATAAGTACTCTTTTCAATTTGTCTATGAGGCCTCAAGGCCTCATGATCTTTATAAGCAATATTGATATCAATAAAGAAAACTGATAATTTGTCTTTATAAAAGCATTTTATTTGAAAAACGTATTTTAAAAATACCTATTTTGCATTTAGTATTTAAATACAAAACGAAGAAACTATTTTGTATTTGCATTTGAAATGGAAAACACAAAAAGTATTTGTATTTTGTATTTAAATATTTTTATCAAACCATTTTGTACATCTCTACATGTTATGACCAAAATTAATGTAAATGAAAAGAGAATCAAAATTGTCAAATAACAGTCATAATTACTAAGTTATGAAAAAATGATAATAGAAAGAAAAAAGAACTAATTAATAAATTACAGGTGACAATTAATAACATAGTATGAGTAAAAACAAGATTAAAAGTGTAAATTAAAATCAGCTCAGTCAACCCATTGTTGCTTTAGAGTGGGAAGACACATAACCTAAATACAGGTACTTTCCACACTGATTAATAAGAAATAATAACTTAAAACATATTTAAACTAAAATCTCTTGGACAAAAAAATCAAGTAGAGGTTGTATGGTTTCTACCAGTACAAAGATCAGCTACCTAGAGTAGTATTTATATGGTAATTAATCTAAACCAAATGAACAAAACAGACAAAATGGGAATCACCATGTAAATTTTAGATAAAACCAGTTGTAAAATTAAACAGAAATAGAAAGGGTGATACCTGTACAATAAGGGAAATGGTATATCACTAATATAATATTGTAAGATAATTATTATCACTAATGTAAGGCATAATAATAATAATTAAGCACATCTGTCATGTGACACTAGATGCAAGTACTGTTATTCAATTCTCAACACAAGAGAACGAACCAATGTATAAAAAACACCAGATTGTAAACCAATGTAATAACTGTAGTGAACAATTCTGAACAAGACAGTGACTTGAAAGAACACCACTTAATTAAAAAAGAAATAAAGTAAGGAGACACCTGATAGTACAATACAGAGGTGATTAAATAGACTCAAAACCAGGGAATAACAATGTATTCCCAGTAACTAAGTCAAACAGTAGTTGTAATGACACTGTATGTGTAATTGGGACACCACAGAAATTGCCCAGAACCAAATGTTCAATAGTAATTAATCAATATAGCTAGTAGACTCATAGACCTAAGGCAACTTTAGCATATGAGATATAATTTGTGAATAATCATAAGTAGATGATAAGTAAAGAGTGTAAAAGGACTTGAAAAGCATAATCTCGAAGAGATGTGATTGTCATTAGTTAGTTCTAATCAAAGAATATACAAATTTACTAATAAATAGTGCAAAGTGTTAATTTCAAACAATATCTTCCTTAATCATGGACGAAAACATATCATGTGTGGACTCTAAATTAAGAGCCAAATATTCGCCATACCGTAGTAAGATTAGATTCACAATCTGAGGTGTGATAAGAAAGTTATATCAATTTAAAAATATTTGATTTATTTGGGAAAATGTCTAGCGTCATACTCTCGAACCCGAAGACCCACGCTTATTGTAACAATTAAATAATTTCGCGAAGGGGGTATGTGCGCTAAAATAAAGATCTTCAGCCAATCAAAAGAGAGAATTCGATAAATTTTACAAGGAATGCAGATGAGAACAGCAAACAAACGCAATCTTTTTGAATAACCATTGAAAAGGACAGACGGCAGCTTCGCATCCCCAGATAACAACAGTCTAACCTAACTTTGTGCGTGTTGTCAAGTGTAAACAATGAAAACATAACCTCATTTGTGCAAAATCATAATAACGTTACAGTTGAAGATTAGTGAAGACTATATAGTGCGACATGAATTGCTAAGTGTATAATCCATAGCAATTACGCGATATACAGGGAGTACAGTGATTTTTTTACTTTTATTAAAGAAGTTAAGAAATTGACGATATATTTTATCAAACAACATTAATACTATGTGTACAGACTAACGAATAAAGGGCATTGCACCCCATTATATTATTTTCATTCAGCAGTTAATTACAAAGAGAATTCTCAAATTCATTTTATTTAATTAGCAAAATAAGAGTTATGAAGATGATGATAGTTCGTTCAATATAAACACTAAGAGTGTTGTAATTAATAACATATCGATGAAGTCATTAATCGTTAAACCAATATTAAACTGACAATAGTTAGAAGTTTGAGAATTGTCAGTTGACAAGATTAATTATCAACAGTTAAAAAATGAAACTATAATTTATGTTTAGAATTAAGAGCGAGTCTACTACTATTACGATATTTCGTTATTTCATTAATAAAAGAAGTTCATACCAAGCGAAATACAATTCTAATAATTAAACGATTACCTATTTGAAGGAATCCAGTATAACATTTCAGATGATTCTTCAAGGAACACTGAATTGATTTATTATTTTATGGTGTTCATATTTTATGTATTAAAAAGAATTATTAAATCATTTAACATTAACTGTCAATTGACAGTACAACAAGTTAACCTATAATGCCGGAACAAGGCATGGCTATAATGTTTTCTATTATTCATTAAGATGTAATTGATTTGTAATCACTCTCCAACTACCCAATAATGGTAATATACGTTTTCTAGTTGTTTTATTTGTATTCCGCAGGCTAAAAGGACCTACATTTTAACTCTTAACTAAAAATGAACTTTTTCCTGTGAAAAACTTACTATTTTATCGGACGCGTTTCGGCTTAGTATCCGCCTTCTTCAGCTTTGGTAACAGACTGCCAGCATTTTGTAACGGTTGTGTGGAAGGTGAAGTGGGGGTGGTGTGTGGCGGAAGGGGATTGGCGCGGGGATTCAATTTACTGTTTGTTTTCTGTATAATTGTGTCAAAAAGTGTATGTGATTTATATTGTAATTGATCGTTGAGTATGTTGTTTGGTTGTGTTGTGTGGTGTTTATATATAAACACCACACAACACAACCAAACAACATACTCAACGATCAATTACAATATAAATCACATACACTTTTTGACACAATTATACAGAAAACAAACAGTAAATTGAATCCCCGCGCCAATCCCCTTCCGCCACACACCACCCCCACTTCACCTTCCACACAACCGTTACAAAATGCTGGCAGTCTGTTACCAAAGCTGAAGAAGGCGGATACTAAGCCGAAACGCGTCCGATAAAATAGTATGTTTTTCACAGGAAAAAGTTCATTTTTAGTTAAGTGTTAGTGCTGTGAAAGAAGAGATGAATAATCAAGACAACTACATTTTAACTAAATTGTTAACCAAAAAATAAGTTTAATCAGTCTGATAATTGTAAGTCAGAACTACCAACCCTGAGACAAGATTTTCATAAAAGTAAATTCTATTGTAAAGCAATTTAACCCTAGAACAGTTTATTATATTTTTAAAACAATGTAAAGAATATTATCAGAGAATAAATCACAATTTTATACAACAAAATAGAGTCAGACAATTTATTTTAGTAGACTAGGTTACTACAGAACAGAACAGGTGGACATCTCTCCATGTATGGCAACAAGGCAACACACACAACAGCGGCAAATTGAATTTATGGTGAATACATCTAAAATTAGACTGTCACCTCAACACTGCGCGGTCAGCCAGATTCACTTCAAGTAAGTAATTAGTTACTAAAAAAAAAATATCAAGAAATCATCAAGAAACGGACTGTAGCAAAAAGTGACTAAATATATATATATTGTAACGTAACAGAGTTGAGGTCCCCAACGTTACATAAAAAATTGAATTAACTATGGTCAAGGACCATACCCTGAATTAAGGTTGCTCAGTAATTAATGCATCTGAGAGGTACCTCAAGTCAAAAGAGGCAATAATTAATGTTGAATATAAAATACCATACCAATTAATAGTTAATATAATAAATTGTGCTTGTTTTTATACTGTAGCATGTTAATGTTCACGGAATATTTATGTTATGTTTTGAGTATGGTAAGAGTGAACTGATGTTGTTTAATAGGAATACTTCATCAATGATTATGTTTGTATTTATGTTAAATTTGTCTTTAGACAATCAAGTACAGTTACCTGTGTTAGGCATTATACTAAGTTTTAAGTATTGTCTAAAATTGAATAATGCAGTTGTTTTAATTAATGTTTGTAAACTTGGCCAGGAGGGCAATCTGTGTTTAAGGTTTGACAAGTAGTTCTGATAATTATATTGTAAACTAATGAAGGGTTCCAAGACGAATTAATTAAGGTAATAAAATAAAAACCAGGAAGTTAAAATTAATGTAAATAACCATTAACCAATAATTAATTGTACAGTAGGTCAGGTAAAAGAAAATTAAGTTAAAAAACCAAACAATGTTGTAACAGTTGTAAGAAAACCTATAGGCCTAAATTTAATATTTGTAAAAGGAAATTAATACCTTTTTAAGGAGTCCAGTCCAATGAAACTAGTAAAGCATATACTGTTTATGAAGGAAGGTTAGGTGAGAATTTTAGGTAATTTAGTATTATTCCAAGCATGGAGTATTTTATTGAAAAAGAGTAGTAATATTCTATAATTCTGGCTCTAGGATATCTAATTTCACCCAATGACAGAAAAAAGTGGTTGTTAAGGCAACTGAAATGGACATGAGTTGTTTATATTGAATCATTCGTTCTGATTGTTACAAGCTATTGAGTTGAGATGGGCAGATACATTTAAAAAAATGAATAATAAATTCTGAAGAAAATAGGAATCAAAATTAAAAAAACTTCTTTGAAATCCAATTCTATCATAATACTGATGAGTAATAAAACTAATTAGACTTCCAAATTATAACTGAATACATTTAAAAGAGTTGAAAACCCCTCACCTCATTCACCAGAATAATTCCGCTGGATTCGGTATTAAACCGATTTCTCCTATAACCAGAAGATTAATTACGAGAAATAAAGGCCGAAACTAACGGAATTATTGAGAAGACATACGAAGATCTCGTTTTGCAGAGTTAACCTTCACTTGCCGAAGAAGCTGGGATACTATTTTCATTCCACCGTGACCAACAACTATCAAGATCATAGGTGAAGAACGGCAGTTAGAAGAGTTCCTGAGAGCTTCCCTGGATATTACACTATCAATTTTATTAAGGGCCAAAACAAGTTTTCCTGGATGAATGTAACTTGAGCTGAACATCTTCACTGTTTACAGACGACCAGTGCCAGTTTGAGTTCTGCCGACCCGGTAAAAAACAACCTATTTTAAATTCAATATATTCAGAGTTAATAATTTTGTTTTGTAATACTTGAGTAGCCTTAATTGTGCATTTTACCTGGCCTTACTAATGGTTCAAAGAATCTTACGAACCCTGGAATAAGAATTGTTTATTGTTATATTAATTTGTATGAGTCAAAGTAACTTGATCAATTGACAATCAATATATTTTTGTATAATCGATTTGATAATATTATTATTTTGGAGATAACGGTAACTGTGAAATAATAGATAAAATTAATAAAGGATCTTTATTGTATGAGATAATGTTTGAAGTTATTGCAGAATAGATACTATCTGTAGTGGGTGGAATAATTTACAATAAAAGGTTGATTCAAACCCGATGAACGGCTAACCTAGAAACACGATTATTACAAATAACAGCGCTAAGTGTTTACAGCTGGTGGAACGGGAGATTGCTGAACTAGCGTGTTTTCAGTACAAAGTTTGAACAGAATTTTCTAACATCGAGGGACTAGGGTTGACAAGAATACTCATTACATTCAGTCAATACACTATATATATCGTTAATATTACCCAACTACTGAATACCAAGTTAAACCTATATCGTAGTACGATTATAAGTTAAAAGAACATAATTATAATTATATTTGCCTAATAATATATTTTCAGGAGGTTTCATCGGTAACAACCGAATAGATATATTCATTAATAACAACTGTAAATTGACAGATTTACATCTTGATTAAAAACAGGTAACAACAAGTGGTTTGTTACAATATATATATATATATATATATATATATATATATATATATATATATATATATATATATATATATAGTGTCACTTTCTGCTACAGTCCGTTTCTTGATGTATATAATACATTTAATATTTATAATTAAATTTACCTCAAGATGTTATTTTTTTCCTTTTTTGGAACATGTTTCGGGTACAATCTTGTACCCATCCTCAGCCTTCCGGTTTTTTTGTCTGGTGAAGTACATATGTGTTGTTGGTTGACTATTATTATTGTGGCTTCCTGTTGGCTTCTGGTATTTGAAATTGGTTTTATTGTGTGTGATTGTGGTGTATGTGTTAGTTTTTTGTGTATTTTCAATGTTGAGTGCTTTGAATATTGTGTCATGTTTTGTATTGATTTGTATTTGTTCAGGTATTAGTTTGTTTTCTGTTTTATGTTTGTATATTTGTAAATTTTCCCAAATGTTCATTATGGTGCCTTTGTGTAACACTAATAAAACATATACCACACAAAGGCACCATACTGAACATTTGGGAAAATTTACAAATATACAAACATAAAACAGAAAACAAACTAATACCTGAACAAATACAAATCAATACAAAACATGACACAATATTCAAAGCACTCAACATTGAAAATACACAAAAAACTAACACATACACCACAATCACACACAATAAAACCAATTTGAAATACCAGAAGCCAACAGGAAGCCATAATAATAATAGTCAACCAACAACACATATGTACTTCACCAGACAAAAAAACCGGAAGACTGAGGATGGGTACAAGATAGTACCCGAAACATGTTCCAAAAAAGGAAAAAATAACATCTTGAGGTAAATTTAATTATAAATATTAAATGTAATATATATATATATATATATATATATAATGTACTTTCAGTGAGAGATCGACTTCATAGATTCGCCTAGTCAACAGAAGAAACGTCACACCATAAACAAGTTTTGAAGAAATCTAATCGAACAATTTTAAAACAACGACAAAAGACATTAACCGAATTTAAAATTAATTAAAAATCAAAACAAAATTCAACAACAAACTTAAATAAATAAACATAAATTAAAGAGGACCGGACTCGGTAATTCTACAGAGTAACTTCCAGACGTGTGGCATTAATTATAAAGAGACCCGAACTACGTATCACTACAAATTGGCGCCCAACGTGGGGCTCGAATTAGGTCAAAACTAATTCTAAATAAATAAATAAAAATCAATTTACCTAATTTCTAGCAGCTGCTGCAGTACAAAAACTAGAAGATGCATCGGAGAGCGACATCGAAGAAACGCGCGGTGGACGCGGAACAGGAAATTAATATGGACGAAAAGGAGGCGACGCCAGTGGAAGACATCGAAGCGAGATTACCTCCCATGGAACCTAACAGACCCGAACAAACCACGGAGAGCGTGAACATGGATAGCCTCATGGAATTCCTCAAGAAAATGGATAACAAAATAGATGACAACAATAAGAAAATAGATGACACCAATAAGAAGATAGACGACAATAATAAAGAATTAAAGGAGGATTAAGCGGAAAAATAGATGACAAAAGCAAGAAGATGGAAGAGAAAATTGAAGAGTTGAAACAAGATAGCCAGAAGAACATGGAAGCCCTGAATAAGAAAATGGAAGAGGAAACGATGGAATTTAGAAAAGAAATCTCCGAAATAAACGGCAAATGGAAACAAACCAACCATGAACTGCAACAGGACAAAGAAAACATTAACACCCGAATGAACGACATGGAGGAAGATCATCACATCAGAATCGAATCGGTACGACAGGAAACGCAAGATGAGGTGGTACGACTGCGATCGAACATCGGAGAGAGGTGCGTGGGCATCGAGACAACAGTAAATGGAGTACGAACACAGGTCAATGAAAATCAAGAAAAGATAGAGGAATTACAACGCCGATAAATTCCCAAAATCAGAGAGGAACTCGAGACTATCGGTAACCGACCAATGATCGTACCACACCTCCAAAATACGGACAATCGAGAAGCCATGAACTTCAAGGCATACAAGAAGAACCAAATAATTCAGAAGATTAAGAAAACGAAGGAAAGAGGAATAATACGTCCTAAGAAAATTAAAAATACACGAGAAGTGTCAGAGATGACTAGGAGTGGTCTAGTTAATCTACTTAATCTCCCAATTATCAATCGTAGAGAAGGAATTAATGTGAAGAATTATAGAAGGAACTTAATGAAGATGGTCGAAGTGGCTCACCATATGAGTGAGAAAAAATTTTACCAACGATGTATTTAAATTAAATACACCCGGAAATGAAATACTTCATAAGAGATCAGAGATGTCATCAATAATTGATATACCAGGAACATATCTGTGTAATAAACCAGATGATAAAATAATCAAAGTAGGCTTGAATACCAGTGACAATTTTGTGTTAGAAAAATTGGAATGCCAGTTAATTGAAATTGAAAAAGAATTAACGAGGACAGGATTAGTTCGAAACACAACTGTAGACCTTAAAATAAATGAAAATTTGATAGCAGCAAAATGGAAGAACCAGATGATAGCGAGGTACGTTACAAGGACAGAAATAAATCTGAAAACGAAGGTAATCCGAGGAACAAGGGCAATGAAAATAATCGACCACGGATAAACCAAGTACAAACCAATCATTGAAAAAAGGGACGGATTTTTATGATACTAACCAACACAAACCAATTAAGAAGAAAAAGAATATATCTAAATAAATATAATAATATACTAAAACTAATGAAAATGAAACGGACCAATCTTAAGGGTAGAATCACAGAACGAACAACCAAAAGAAAGGAAAGAAGATATAAGCCATTACTATAAAGAAGACTAAGTAGTTAAAAAACTTGAAGGTATAATCAATAAGACAAGACATGGAATATAAGAACAACTAGAATTATTACAACTGATACAGCTACTAATCATAAGGTGTTAGAAGGAGATCGATAAAAAGAAAAAAAATATATAGGAATAACATCTATCAACAATATTGTTTCACATAGAGCTTAGAATATAAAACAAAGTCGATAAGAAAGAAGATATTATCAAATCTGAGCAGCAACAGCGTGACTAATCTCTGAATATTTTTTTTAGTCGCACATCGACTACTTTAAAGTTTTTTAATGATTGTTTGTAGAGATAAGCTCCAACAACCATTTACCTGAGCAGACGGTACGTCCCTCTGAACTAAGAAGAACTAGGATGGACAGCAGAGTATGGAAGCCAAGAGTGCCCCTCTGACCTGTACCAACTACCATGATAGGGAAAATAGATACGGAAATTAAATACTACAGGGATAAAACACCAAGCAAGAAGATATTAGATCAGATCAACGACAACAATGTATGAAAATATGAAATAGAAGAAATAAGAATTAGAAGACTCAAGTAAATAAGAAACAAATTGAACAATAATTTCTCAAATCCAGTGAAAGAATTTTTCAAAATGATCTATTTTTGTGGGGGGACAATATGTAACGAGACATAACCACGATATTTTAACCATCAAAATATAAGTAACATGTCATCACAATTGAGGGGGACGAGACCTATTAAGTATTTACAATGAGAATACCAAGCATGAAAACTACATAAGCAAATAATAATAGAAGAATGAACTCACAACAAGAGAGTTAATAAAGTAATGGTAATAATAAAAATAACAAGAGAAAAAATGCATTAAATAGTGATTATACAATAACCCAATAGATCCGGTCAGTAAGAAGCCAAGAAACCAAGAAGGAAAGATATTACAAAGAAGAAATAATAATAATAATGATATCAATCAAAATGGTGACACAAGGAGAACCAAGAAACTATAATAACAAGGAGATAAGAAGACCTGTAACGGTACAGAATTGTAGGCTACCACAGTTTTAATTTTACTTTATATTAATTCAGTTCAAGTTTCCAATTGTTAACTTTCACCTGTGAGGAGCCCCAGTACAGCAATGCACAATGTTAGCCTAAACAATTGCCCAGACGTATTGCGTAACCGCCCAGCAGCAGGCTCTTTGTGAATCACAATCTGCAGTTTGTCATCAGAGAGTGAACAGTAGTAAGCAGCATCAGACAGTAAAAAGTTTGTGGTTTAAAATTAAACGGTGGCCTCGGGTGCAATATAGGCCGTGAAATTAATTCGGCCTATCTTGTAAGGCACAATAGAAAAGTGTAAAGTGTACAAACAATAGCGTGGTCACATAGTTAAAAACATATAAGAGTTCAAGTCAAGTACGTCGGCCGATTTTTGTTGTGAAGCTATCCGACAAACAAGTCTGTAAAAGTAAAATTCGTAATTGCAAACTAAAGTGAATTAAATAAGACGGAGTGTGTAGCGGTAGTGCGGAAGATTATGAACTGTGGAAATAACCTTAGTGACCGGAAACAGCCAACAACACAAGGTGGTAATGGAACTGATTAACGCCGTGGGTTGTTAAGTATTCTACAAAACACTATCAGAACTATTCCCTAAATACAGACATTAAATATAAATAACGAGTTTTAATTACTGGGTTTTAAAAGAGAATAAAATAAAAAAGTATGAATGAGAGAGCGTTGCAAAGTGCTGGTCAAGTTATTCGTAAATTGTACTATTGTTAAGTCATTTTCATATGCGTTAAAACCAATTGTTCAAGTATTCATGCCTTATTCTAAAATAAAAAATGTAATGTAAAAGTAGAGTGAAAGCAAATAGTAAATTAAAGAAAGTTAGTTGTTTAGAATACAAAATTTGGTGTTAGAAAAATTATTTTGAAATGTCAACCCAAGTAACCTTGTCTGTAGCTGGTTTCGTCTGAACGACTTTGGACCCTATCTTGGAAGGTAAGAGTAAGATAATATTTTAATATTTGTCATAAATTAATACAGTTTCACTGGCCCCGAACAGGGACGGCGAGTATAATTTGTGGTTATATTCGCCAGACCTAACCAAGCTGCAGAATGGGTCATTTGAGAGGGAGGACGTAATTCTTATGTGACATTTTATAAATTCTTATGTAACATTTTATAAATTTATAAAAAATGGCAGGGAATAATGACGATGTCAATGAAATAACGAGTGTTGACAATTGTGACGAGTCAAATGTTATGAGTAATTTTGAGATACATTCGACTCAAAGTGCGAGTCAAGATAAAATAATACAGCTAAATATAACAGATGAAACAATAGTTACAGAGGACTCTGGGGTTCAATTAACCCCAACCTCAACAAAATGTAATAGCCAATTCGATAATGAGGTAATGAGTTTTTTGCAGAAACAATTTCAAGTAATCAATTGTCGTTTTGATGTAAGTGATGTTAAGTTCCATGAGTTAAAGGGTGACATAAATAATATTGACAAAAAATTTGATAAGCGTTTATGTGACATGAAACAACAGAGTGTTAAGTTAGAAGACAATATTAATAAACGTTTAAATGAGATGGATGAATGTTTCAACACATTTAGAGAACAAGTGATAGGATCAGTAAATGAACAATTAAATAATCATATCATTAATGTAAACAAACAAGTGTCAAAGACAGTCAAAATACAAGTTCATGAGCAAATTCAAGAGATTAAAGATAATTTTATCAGTAATGACGTGTTGTTAGTAAATGCCAATGAGAATGAGAGAGAGTGTGAAGACAGTTTAAATGTAGAGCATAAAAAGAGGGCAAAATTTTCTAGTGATACAGGTGAAGAAAAAGTTTCACCAGCAGTGTTGTTGGAGGACAAAGGTTCCTCCTTAGTTTTTGTAAAAGACAAAAGCTCTTTAAATTATTTTTGTGTATCTGGTAAAGCCAGATGTTGTAATAAAGTTGTGTTGCCCTCTGTATGGAATGAGAATGTGAAATGGTGGGAGAAATATTGTGATGAGAGAATTAAAGTAAGAAAAACCGAAATATTTAAGTTGAATAGAAATTATGAAATATTAGTACAGAATTTATGCATGAAGAGAGAGGATCAAATTGATTTACCTTATAAAATAGAGTTTGATAATTATTTTGAAGAATATGGTAATAATAATGTAATGGTAATAACAAAAAACACTGACGGAGACTTTACAAAAAATACTGATGTCGACTTGATTTATGATAATTTTGGGGGGGTAACCCTATAGATTATTGTTTTGGTACAATGGAAAAATAAGCTCTTGTGGTTATAATACAAAAATAACCATATGTGGCGTATCAATTAGACCAGACTAACTTTTAAGTCAATAAAGACCAGACTAATTTTTGACGATGGAGGCTGAAATTCACAAATGAACAATTGTAAACATTTTGTTTTACGGTTCAGACCTCGCAATCTTGGACATTGAAGTGTGATAAAACTGAAATAATAATGATAAAGATTTGTAAATATATTATAGTGAAATTATAGGGAAATTAATTGTGTGTGTACTGTAAAATGTTTCATGTAACCATATGTGTATTGATTGACTTTAATAATAATATTATTTTATGTTGTCAAATAATAATAATAATGAACAGGAGGTATTCATGAAGCCTATTTTGTATTGTGTATTTATATTCAAAGTGTTTTAAATAATATAACTAAAGAAAATGTTTTTAGTAAAATGTTATTAAAAGTAATTGTAGTGAATTAAAATTATATTTGATTGGAATTTATATTGGAATAAAAAATTTAAGAGATAAAAATGTTAACTAAAAGATTTATAAAAATTGAAAAGTGCAGTACAGGTGTTAGAGGTGAGGTAAGCAGAATGTTTAGACTATGTGAGTGTTTATAACGGTGTTTATAAAACAAGTCTGGCACACAACTGTTTATGTAAACAGGTGTGTTGTATGTTGTGACCAAGGTCTACAGACATACTTGGTGACAATAACAAAATGTTGTAGTCTGCTGAATCATTGCTAGTAGAAAATCCTATTATGTAATAAAAGAAATTAAGATGTGTTGGAATGAAGCTAAATTTTATAATGTAAGGAAATGACAATGTTTTGATTGTGAGACAATGAATATTTGTGTGATAGGTTGTTGTTAATGTAAAATCATTTTGAAAAATGTAATTAATTTTGAAATTGTTAATTAAAACAATATGAATTAAATTTAATGAAAGGTAATTAAATAAATTAAAAAGATAATTTTTGATAATGACTTCGAATCTATTTTGATCTGAATTTTGATGGTAAAATAAATAATTGATAAAAAACATAATGATTAAAATATTCATTATGGTAGAATGTAAGTTTATATTATTAATTTTAAACCAAACCAGTACTTTGCAAAGAATGAGCCTTTATGGCTAAGAGGAAACGAATCAGTTGTGGGATATGGTATAATGGAAGGCCTTTTTGTTAATTTTTTAATTAAATGTCACAGTCGCTAGACTAGGGGGGTAAGAACCCACAATTTTAATAGAAAGTTCAGGGGGGTTGCGGCGCCATATCCTCACTGATCCTCTTAGGGTTTAGGCAATAAGAGTTTGAACGCTTCGGCCTTCAACCTCTTATTGGGGGGGGGGTATTGTAACGGTACAGAATTGTAGGCTACCACAGTTTTAATTTTACTTTATATTAATTCAGTTCAAGTTTCCAATTGTTAACTTTCACCTGTGAGGAGCCCCAGTACAGCAATGCACAATGTTAGCCTAAACAATTGCCCAGACGTATTGCATAACCGCCCAGCAGCAGGCTCTTTGTGAATCACAGTCTGCAGTTTGTCATCAGAGAGTGAACAGTAGTAAGCAGCATCAGACAGTAAAAAGTTTGTGGTTTAAAATTAAACGGTGGCCTCGGGTGCAATATAGGCCGTGAAATTAATTCGGCCTATCTTGTAAGGCACAATAGAAAAGTGTAAAGTGTACAAACAATAGCGTGGTCACATAGTTAAAAACATATAAGAGTTCAAGTCAAGTACGTCGGCCGATTTTTGTTGTGAAGCTATCCGACAAACAAGTCTGTAAAAGTAAAATTCGTAATTGCAAACTAAAGTGAATTAAATAAGACGGAGTGTGTAGCGGTAGTGCGGAAGATTATGAACTGTGGAAATAACCTTAGTGACCGGAAACAGCCAACAACACAAGGTGGTAATGGAACTGATTAACGCCGTGGGTTGTTAAGTATTCTACAAAACACTATCAGAACTATTCCCTAAATACAGACATTAAATATAAATAACGAGTTTTAATTACGGGGTTTTAAAAGAGAAAATAAAAAAGTATGAATGAGAGAGCGTTGCAAAGTGCTGGTCAAGTTATTCGTAAATTGTACTATTGTTGTCATTTTCATATGCGTTAAAACCAATTGTTCAAGTATTCATGCCCTATTTTAAAATAAAAAATGTAATGTAAAAGTAGAGTGAAAGCAAATAGTAAATTAAAGAAAGTTAGTTGTTTAGAATACAAAATTTGGTGTTAGAAAAATTATTTTGAAACGTCAACCCAAGTAACCTTGTCTGTAGCTGGTTTTGTCTGAACGACTTTGGACCCTATCTTGGAAGGTAAGAGTAAGATAATATTTTAATATTTGTCATAAATTAATACAGTTTCAGGCCACATGTGAAATAAATAGCCAACACCAGTGAAGTACTTACTTACTTTTCTTTATCCAATCCCCGCTCTCGGCAGTTCAGCCATTCGGCGGCGAGCCTCCCAGTACAGACAGGATGTAATGTGTCAAAATGGGGGCTTTTATTTTTTTTATTAAATTTCTTTAGTATCATCATTACAAGTCGCATGTGAAATAGCATTGGATTCAAACAATGAACGGTAACATAACTTTTTGGGCTGGGTGTTGTCGGAGAACGCAATACTTGGAACGCAAGAATCGAATTTTTGTCACGTACTGTGTGCGCATACACAAGTCCGGGCGCAGCTTCTACGCACAACAGTTGGAACCGACGCGACAAAAATGGCTAAGCAGAAAGATTTTCTTGCCATGTGCTTTGGTTTGGAGATGGAGGAAATCAACGAAGAGGCTTCACCCACCTGCGTGACGCAGCGGTGTTAGACCACGTAAGTTGTGAATACACAACAATTTTTTTTTATAAATGGGCATAGACATATATAAATAAAAAATAAAGGTAATGGTTCTTTAGATGTTAGATACCGTAGTTAAAGATAAAAATGATAAGGATGTATTTCATATGTTGTAAAACGGCAAGATTTATCGTTAAAAATGCTCCACTGTTGTGAGCGCCAAATTTATAAAAAGACGAGATCCCGCCTGTTAAAATTAATGTTATTATATTTAAAATAAAAGTTAAATATCGATTGTAGTCGAATCTCGTTTTACTATTTAAAACATTAATATGAAATCTCTTTGCCTTATATGCAACAATTCTTTTTAGTGATAAATGGTAATTATTGTTTGTGTAATAAAGTGTGATAATTATAGTGAATAAAATATTAATCGCTGGTCGGTGGATGAATGTAGCCGTAGCGTCGATCTTGCAGTGGAACTCCTCTTCTTGGTTAAGTGTTGTCAGTGTACGTATCGTCAAGTCTCGTCTGGACAAATAATTTATAATAAAAAACACTTTCACGTACCTGTTCGTGATACTGGAAGTTCTGATGTTCACTTACCAAAAAATAAACTGCCAAGATGCGCTTATGACCAGCTTACTTTATCAACAAGGTTATATCACTCCTTGTGTGCAATATGGGCGCCACATGGGTTTATTTTAAGAAAAAATCACATGAAAAAACAAATTAATAAAGTTTAGAATCGTATAAATTCTCTCTATGTTTTGTTTAAATGCTGGAGGCATTCACAACAATTCAAATATAATTTAGTAAAGTCTCGACTCAGAGTTATTTCACTATACTCAATGTTGAGTATTAATTAACTATATGAAATAAATATAATCAAGGTTTATACTGAATGAAATCGGGGTTTTATTTTACCCTTTAACACAATTCAACAATTAAAAAAAAAATACAATAATTACTTTAACATAAACTTGATGTTAATTTTTTGCCCGTTAATACGGTCTAGCTCAGTTTAGAACATTAAACTATTATATCTATTAATAAATTTGACTTTTAATTACATAATATATCTCACGGGTAGGCTCTTTGAAATACAATAAAGAACTATCTTATGCCTTGACAGACGTTAATAATAATAATAATAATTAGTAATTTGGCCTCTTTTTTAAAACTCATAATTATTTTTCAGGTTAGCGTTCGTTACGCTTACTTATCTACTAACATATATTTAATGAAGAAATTTGTGTTAGTGGTTGAAATCACAATCAGAATGATCAATGTTGCACACCACTAAAAACTTACAATTTAAGGAAGAGATAGGAGGTAAGCAAATAAATTACTTAGATTTAAACATAGAAATTAAAGATAATGAGAAACTAGTTTGGGATATTTAGGAAAGAGTCGTATTCTGATATAATTATACCAAGAGAGTCGTACCACCCATACAGATATAAAATGGCGGCAATCAATTCCTTTTGTTACAGAGCTCAGAAGTGTTTAAAAGAGACCGAATCAAAAGATAGGGAGTTAAAAACGATAAAGGGAATTGTAAGGAATAATAATTATAGCACCAACATAGTGGATAAAGTTATAAAAGGGTCAACATACAAAAAGCTAAAATAGAACCAGAACAAAAGAATTATGCAGGGTCATTGACATACATAGGTTCACATACTAGAAAAATTATAAAATGTTTTCATAAATATGGAGTAGATATAGCTATTAAAAAATGTGAAACGGTATTTGATAAGATAAGGAATAAGAATATAGAAAAAATTCCAGTATTACAGAAAAGCGGAATTTATAAATTAAAATGTAAAGACTGCAACAAAGTGTACCTAGGGGAGACAGGACGAAAATTAGCATGCAGGTTGTCTGACCACAAACGTGGAGAAGGTAATAGAACAACCAATTCGTTATATGCAAGACATTTCATAGAAGACAACCACAAGTTTGTTAATCCTTTGGAAGAATACGAAATTGTAAAAGTAGTAAATAACACAGTTGAAAGGAAGCTTAGAGAGGAGTTAGAAATATTGAAAGAAAGAGAAAAAGGGTTAGACAATTTAATTAATATTAAAATTAAATTTGATAATGAAGAAATATTTTATAACATGATTAAGAAGTAAATGAGAGAGGGCAGATAGATAAGATTAAGAATTATATTTCATAGTACTAAATGGTTGTTTTAAAATAAGGGTGTGTGACTGACCCACGTGTGTGGAGAGGAAGAGGGTAGTTTAAAGGGATTCACACACACACACACACACACACACACACACAAGGAATTTACTAGAAAAATATGTAACTGTACAGATGGTGAGACAGAGTTTAGGGGGTGGGGAAGGGTCATTAACTTTTAGTTTGTTGTGGGTGAGCAGGGTGGGGAGAGGGGTGAAGGGTTGGGTATTACATATTTTCTGCCTATTCCTGATCTGACGATGAGCTGTGAAGCTTGAAAGCGCTAATCGGAATAATTTTTATATAGTGGTGTGCAACATTGATCATTCTGATACTAACATATATTTTGATGCTTACTACTAATACAAATATCTTACGTTGGATTAATAAATCCGCTAAATAAATTGATTCTGTGTATAAGATTGAAAGTTTTGTTGTCCTTGCGTCAGTACAAAGTTGTGGTAAATAATGATCAGCGCAAACAGAATAGTAATATAAATGGTCACTGTATTACCTTATTTCTTTTAATCGTATAGATTAAAATTTAAAAACACTCCAGTGATCGGATTATAATGACCACTGGTTAATTACACTTCACACGCACTGTGAACGAGGAGTCTGCCCTCTTCTTACTAAATCTGGGCTATGTAAATTACTGATTATAACACTCTCTCTCTCGTTCTGACATCACGCAATAATTAAAATATTCACCTTACTGGCGTAGCACTTTCCTTGTAGTCAATTGCTGTATTGTTAAATGTCTTGAAGAAATTTTGAAAGGTTTACTATTGTTATTCTATGTTAAGTTATAAAAAATGTTACGGTGACGAGCGGCGACTGTATCGCTCGAGTAGATGACAAAAAGTGTAACGAACTTTCTTCGCTGCTGGTTATATACCCCTTCACTGTATCGTGCTTAGGGAGAAAAGTCGTTTAGTAAACTCTTTTCTGATTGGCCCTGATAACCGTTACAAATGACGTATTGTCTTTCTAACTGTCACCAGCGCGAACGTTGCGCTCAGCTTTTTGTGTTGTTGGTATTACCCGAACAATTTCTTATTTTTAACAATAAATGATGCTAACACGCACTATGCATTTATTATAGTTCCGATCTCGAGGTTATTACCATCAAATTAAAGTTTAGTTCATGGGCTTCAATTTGATGTGGCTTAACACTGGTTTTAACCTCGTTTTCTTTGACAATGCTTATAAATAATGTTTTGACACATGGTTTCTCACTGTCGTCTGCTAGCGATGCATAATACGATTATTTTCTATCTTTTTACATTTAGTGATTTATATTGCGTTTTCTTTATAACGTCTTTGTTTGAACAAACAAAGTAAGTACATCTATGATTATACTTAAGAGCTATTTATAACTGTACAATTCTGAATCTTAACATAATTAGGGTAATACACTATTATAAAAAATCCTTATTCTCTAATTACATTGTGACAGTACGAAAAACCTGATATCAAATTTATGGTATACAAGGTAGCAAATTATTGTATTTCGATGTTTTTTACATTCATTTCTATGGGTAATACAATTTCCCTGGTTTTGCCGGCAACGACGCAGTTTCGAGACAACGAAATAATTTCAAGGCCAGCAGCGTACGTGCGAATAAGAACACTTAAAATGGTTACACCAACAAATACCGGCTCTAGATACGTCTGTTTCATTGGCCGACAACGCCAAACGTCATTAACAAAAGAATGACGTGCATAAAATACGTAACAAGCAGGGAGTTTATGTAACGAAAGACAAAGAACAATGACGTATGTGCACACATACATATGTAAAAATTGCGTATTGTTCGCTCCAGTCTACACAACTCCGCAGCAGCGGCAACACCTTGCTAAAGGCAGCCGACAATTTATACCGGCCTAGTTGTTTTTAACAGTTCAAAATGTAATCTAAATATGTAATTATATACTAGCTAGAAGAGAAACTAAGACAGTGTACAGTAATTGTTTTCAAAATTAAAACGTAGAGTCAGTGACTATAGTAAAAATGTAACCACGCCACTTTTGAGAAAGCAACATGGGAATCCGCTTCCAGAACTTCTAGTCTACAAAATCAGGAAAGTGCAAAACCCAATTCAATTTAAAGAGCTCTTTTACCCAATTAACAGATATATGTATACCCAAAAAGTAAATTAATATTGTAAGTATGAGTGAGAGTGAGGAAGTTGGGAGTGTATGGTAAATGTCGACATCCAAACGGGGTGTTGGTTTGCGTTTCAATTAAGTAAAATTAATTAAAATCATTTGATAATAAATCAGCTGCATAGTTAATATATAACTTTTGGTAACATGACATTTAAGAAGCGATAAAAGAATTTTGTAATAAAAGAGAGTTAATGTAAGTAAAGGCCGCCATCTTGATTTCTTGTTTGGGGCAATTGGCCATTGTCAGTAAAGAACCAGTCCGGTGTACACATGAAAGAGAATAAATCAACATTGATATTTGATGTTTTCAAATGAACGTATTTTTATTTCAATGCCTACCTCTGTATGTATGTTGCTTGTTATTTCTTCTTCTAAATATATTTATATGAAGATAAAGAATTGTGTACAAGTGCAAATTGCGCCCGGAACAGTGACTATTTATTTAAGTTTGAACCAGTGCAAATTGCGCCCGGAACAGGGACTATTTATTTATTTAAGTTTGAACAAGTGCAATTGCCGCCCGAACTGGTGACTGTATACAAATATATCCTGTTGTATTTTATATAATAGGCCTGAATGATGGCAGAGTGGGCATTGAAACTAAGAATGCGATTGTAGGTTAGGTGGTAACGCTAATACAGAGCAACAAATCATTAACATTTTATAATGGCAGATAATAACGAAAACAGTAACGTAGAAAATACAAACACAGAATCATTGGCGTTGAACTCAACACCTACTATGAATAAAGTTTCATTGGAAGATCTCTTCCAATTAATGCAAATACAAAACGGTCAACTGAATAGTAAATTAAACCAATTTGATGAACAGTTTAACGACATCAAAAAAGAAATTAAGAAACGAGGTTGCAATTTGGACAAAAGATTAAGTGAAATAGGTACAAAGTTAGACAAAATAGAATTAGAAAATGAGAAAGTAATAAACAAATTTGAATTGAACAAAGATGACAAGGTTAGTAGTGGAAATGACGATAAAATAGATGAAAATATAGTAATAGGAGATAATAGTGTGGATGTTGGTAGTAATAGTGAGATTTTAATGAGAATAGAGGTTAATGGTGAGGTGACAGTTGTAGATGAGAGTGAAAGTGGGGGTAAGGAGAGTTTAAGTGAGTATAGTGAGCAGAGGGCAAATTTTCCCAGTGGTATAGTTGGAGTAAAGACTCCAAAATTGTTATTTGAGGAGGAAGGTTCCTCTAGAGTTTATGTGGGAGACGTATGGTCTCCAAATGATCCCTTAGTTTTTTGTGTTAGTGTACCTGGTGAGGCCAGGGGGTGGTTTTATGGAGTAGTAGTGCCCGATGCAAATGTGGAAAGAGAGAGATGTTTTAAGAGAGAGAGATGGTATGATAGTGAGAGATATACTGAGAGAAACAGAAGTAGAAATTTTTAAGATATGTAGAAATTATGAAGAGTTTATAGAAAGGTTAGGTGGAGAGAGAAGTGAAAATAATAACAAGTACTTACCTTACAATGAGACTGAAGTAGTAGGAGAGAATGAGAATAATGACTTTACAAAATACCTAATTATGACTGATTTTACTGAAGGTGACAGAAACATACCCGATCATGAGTTATATGAGATTGTGGAAAATTATAAAAATTTGAATAGTATGTACATTGATGATATGAATATAAGAGATTCAATAATAAATGATTTGTATAGTTTTAAGATTCGATTATTATTTGACGATGGAGGTTAGTTGTTCTTATTGTGTTTATGAACATTTAATTATGTGGACAGTGTTTTTTAAGATGGACTGTTTATGACTGATTTATGGTAAATGATTTAACGATTATGTGGATTGTATATTTTTGTGTATATTAATGTCATTGTATTTGTGTATTTTGCTGTTGTGTATTTTACGTATTTTTTATGTAAACATGTATTGTAGAATTTTAAATAATTTAAGGAAGTTGACAATGATTTTAAACAATTATGAGATTTAGATTCCAATGGTCAGTAAATGATTATATATATTGGATATTGAGCTGTTGTAGGATTGTAAGATAAGTGATGAATTTTCTAGTGGTATATTAAGGTGAAATGTTGTAAAGAGGTTTGGGGATAGTGATAAATAAGGGCATTGGAGTTAGTTAAATAGAGTTATTGGGAGTAGTGAAAATAAGAATGTTGAGATGTTGATAATATATAAAGAGGTGTTAGATATTTTAGGGACACAGTAGTTAGTGATTATATGTAGAGGTGAGTAATGTGAATGGTAATTTTATAGTTGTTGTTGATGATATTTTGTAATAAGGATCCGGTGTAGGAGTCCACAACGAAAGGTGTTGGGACAGGAAGGGACCATTGTGTGCCGGAAAGGGTTGCCTTAGGTAGAATCCAGGAACCAACATAAGGGAATGAGCATAGGTAGAGAACATACATCCTTATTAAAAACAAAATGAGCAGTGCCAGAGGTTTTAAATGGGATTTGTGAAGGGGGTTATTATTGAGATATTGGTGTCATAATATGTTAATGGTTAGAAGTGGTTGTTAGTAGAGAAAAAGGGGTAGTAAGGTTAGGTTGACGAATGCCAAAATAAGATAGAGAAAATAGTGAATAATAGAGAGTCACCCAAACTAATAAGGATAAAAGGGTTAGAAGGGGAAAATTCATGGTAGGAAGGTAATTGTAAATGAAAGGTAAATGATAAATTTGAAATTTTTTGTATAGAATCTAATGAATGTTAAATGATAAAAGTTAATAGAGAGTTGATAAAAATAGTAATGTCTTATTAAAGTTTTGCTACAAGTTATGTAAATATGAATTAAGTTATGTGAATTGTTCAATGTTAGTGTTTAGTGCTTTATGATGTACAATGTTCTATTATGTTTTATTATGTTGATGGTACAATAGGCTAGAAGGTTACTACCAGGATAGTAACGATAATAATGTTAAATTTTGTGAGGGTTGTCAATTCTGTAGTAATGATTCTGTTATAAAGAAAATTAAACATAAAGAAAAGATCGTAAAGAAATTATAGAGCTTTAAAGTGGTCTGCCATGATATATAGATATTGTACGGTTATATGAAGTAAAATATTAGAGTTAATGGTTGTTGCTAGAGAAGTAAAATGTGTTTTCTGTTTAGGTTAAGAACAATTGTTTTCATGTGATAAAGAGAGTGAATATAATTGACTGGAGTCAGAAAGGTGTACTAAATACCGGGTTATTAAAAGGAGAAGGAATTTTCTATCTTAACTCTTGTAATACATTGTTTGAAACTTGTAGAATTAAGCAAACCAATGCCTCAAAACGCAAACCAATGCACTAAGAGGAAACATATCAGTTGTGGATATGGATAGTGAGAAGGCCATTATTTAAAAATTTTATATTGCATGTTTCAGAGTTTGGTGGTGTGGTGACCGCGGTCCTGAGCTGGTCGGTGCGTCAGAACAGGAGCGTAAAGTGCCTCATGGCCTTATGGTGTAGGGATCTCTCCGGAGAAGTCCAGTAAGGTCAGAAGGTGCGAACCTCATCATTGGACCAAGGGTAAGTGATGACAAATTTTATATAGTAACATTACAGGGGGTTATGGCTCCATATCTGGGCTGATCCTTTTAGAAAAGTGTGAATGAGTCAATGAAAGTTTTTGTGTCTCGACACAAAACCTTTCATTGAGGGGCTTTTGTGACAGTACGAAAAACCTGATATCAAATTTATGGTATACAAGGTAGCAAATTATTGTATTTCGATGTTTTTTACATTCATTTCTATGGGTAATACAATTTCCCTGGTTTTGCCGGCAACGACGCAGTTTCGAGATAACGAAATAATTTCAAGGCCAGCAGTGTACGTGCGAATAAGAACACTTAAAATGGTTACACCAACAAATACCGGCACTAGATACGTCTGTTTCATTGGCCGACAACGCCAAATGTCATTAACAAAAGAATGACGTGCATAAAATACGTAACAAGCAGGGCGTTTATGTAACGAAAGACAAAGAACAATGACGTATGCAAACACATACATACGTAAAAATTGCGTATTGTTCGCCCCAGTCTACACAACTCCGCAGCAGCGGCAACACCTTGCTAAAGGCAGCCGATTATTTGTACCGGCCTAGTTGTTTTTAACAGTTCAAAATGTAATCTAAATATGTAATTATATACTAGCTAGAAGAGTAACTAAGACAGTGTACAGTAATTGTTTTCAAAATTAAAACGCAGAGTCAGTGACTATAGTAAAAATGTAACCACGCCACTTTTGAGAAAGCAACATGGGAATCCGCTTCCAGAACTTCTAGTCTACAAAATCAGGAAAGTGCAAAACCCAATTCAATTTAAAGAGCTCTTTTACCCAATTAACAGATATATGTATACCCAAAAAGTAAATTAATATTGTAAGTATGAGTGAGAGTGAGGAGTTGGGAGTGTATGGTAAATGTCGACATCCAAACGGGGTGTTGGTTTGCGTTTCAATTAAGTAAAATTAATTAAAATCATTTGATAATAAAGCAGCTGCATAGTTAATATATAACTTTTGGTAACATGACGTTTAAGAAGCGATAAAAGAATTTTGTAATAAAAGAGAGTTAATGTAAGTAAAGGCCGCCATTTTGATTTCTTGTTTGGGGCAATTGGCCATTGTCAGTAAAGAACCAGTCCGGTGTACACATGAAAGAGAATAAATCAACATTGATATCTGATGTTTTCAAATGAACGTATTTTTATTTCAATGCCTACCTCCGTCAGCAATCACGCTGAGTCGAAACCCTGGACCCTAGATAATAATAATAATAAGATTGAAACAACAGGGTTTTCAAGGTATGGTAAGTACCATAATTATGGTGTGTGGGACACACGTGTCTGAAGTACATAAGGTAAACAAAACCAGATGTATGTTGCTTGTTATTCTTTTTCTACAAACAAATATATAAAGATACAAAATGAGTTTAACAACATTTCGTTTGGCCTACTCAATTTAACGTTATTCATTAACAACTGAGTGGTGGTATTTCATATTACATTTAGTTATATTGATTGTTCAGTAAATTTTATGTTCACTAGGAGTCCTGTTTCCTTATTAATTTACTGACAAACGTTTGTTTAGGCATGGGCTAGACACATTCTAAGTACTATGTTCATGCCTTAATAATTGTTACTAGTTACATTTTGGTATAATAAGGAAGCTACTCATCCACATAAGGTTTCCTTTTATAACTACTTTCACTCACTAATATTACATCTGGGCTTGTAATGCTGGTTTTAATATACATTGTGGCCATAGCTAATCTAGTCATAGGCTTTGTCATTTACTGGTCATGGTTCTTTTACTTTCAGCCAAAATGCTGTTACTGATATTACATTACTTCAATCATTATTTAATTAATTTTATTAACACGACTCTATATTCATGTCATGGACTGGCTTATTTGACAGCTTATTATGAACTTGGCATGTCCATTAGTTAGAGTCAGTCATAGTGTTTGTTGTAGTGTCACGCAGTGTATTCATCACTGCTTCCTGGGACGCTTCCTCTTCTTTCTTCTTTGTTGATCCTTCTCTTCTTTGCTACATTCATTATAAACGATTCATTAATGTCACTTCAGTGTAATTATTTACCCTTCTGGTGAATGTCTAGGTTATGTAACATTTTGTGGTGTTACATATACTCCCCTCTCAAAATTGATGATTTGAGAAAAGTTTTATATTTTGAAGAAATTATCACTTTATTTTGGTTTTATCATACTATTACTGCTTCTTTCTGCATTAAGTTCAATAGTTTGTTGGTGTGTTACACTAGATTGAGTTCTTGGCTAGTATTATTTTTTAGCTTACTAGTATTTTTTCAAGTTTCTTACATTCTTAGTCATTCAGTTATAACATGTCTTAGTTCTTAAATTAACAATTTCCTGTTTTACAATAATACATTTTTCTTTACATTAAACACATCTTGATTCTTGTAACAAACTCTTTTGTTCTTTCATTTTTACCTCACAGTGTTTGATTTATAATCCTTGACATATTACCATTTAATTCCCTAACATTTGTAATGGGTTCGGAATCAGAGGGGCTCTATTTGGCTTCCATTCTCCGCCGTTCCTCAGTTACACATCCTCAGAATCAGAGGAATCCTCATCTCTGTCTGGGACAATAAAAAGTTGCACATAACAACCGTTGCACTATCACAACACATAAAATATAACATATCATTTACTATTTCAATAAGACATCATATTCAATATAACATTCAAGGTATTAGAGGTTTCATTGTTATCACTGTTCATGCTTTATTACTTTAGCTAACGTACTTCTCTTCACAGGTCATCATTCTGTCTCTAATTTGACATATGGGCTATGTTAGTTATCAGCCTTGTTGCCATTTTTCGATACTAGTTTGTAAGTTGTTTTGTTTATTTCAATGTCTTTAAATTACACACTTAAATTTATCACCATATAATTATGCAGTTGGTTTTTAAATTCTTCTTGAGTTCACCATATTTCACTCTTAACATTGTTTATACATTGGGTTTTTTAACACTTGGTTCATTATAGTCTCTGATTATCAGGGGTTTACAATATTCATATAATAAACATTTTTGTTAGATACATTAAGATGCACATTTTTGGTATATAAAATTAACATTTCTCTTTTTTATGTAATATGATCAACATTTTTCTTTATCGTTTAATCAACATTCTCATTCCTTGTTTAATCCATCTCTTTTCAATGTTCGACGCTTTGTTGTTTTTCTCCTCTGCTCCTTCAAGTGATAGCTGTTTATCACTTATTCTGGATGAATAATTTCATTTATCGAAATTAATTTTGAAGGATTAGAGTAACATGGTAGTATTATTATTTGATACACATTTTGGTTATACACTATATATGATAATCATTTTTGTTATATTTAACATGGACATTTTTCTTTATCATTTAATCACTTTTCATGGTAGACACCTTTAGTATATTTAATACAATAAACATTATTATATTCACAGTATGATAAAATAGTTCACTCTTATATTATATGTTCACTCAATAGTATATATACGGGGTTCTTTGTGCTTCACCATTCTATTGGGCTCATTATGGGTCAATTACATTTTCTTGGATTCATTTTTGATTGCTGTTCATAGTATTACATATCTTAGTTTGTACATTTCATAATATTCAACATCTTACAATAAATCTCATTATACATAGTACATTTTCAAGGATGCTTGGTTATATGTACCCTTGACCTTTTTACTTATGGGATCAGAAATTTCATAAGTATTATTCTGATTGTCTTTCGTTATTGTATAAGGGCCTATATACAGTACTAGCAGCTTTTTAGTGATACCCTCCATGGTACTGGGTAACTCTCTATTTTTTAGTAGTACTTGATCTCCTACATTGTACTGTATAATTTTTGCTGGCACTTGTTGATGCTTCCTTTTTCTTTTTTCTAATTTCTCAATAATCTTGTTATGGAAATGGACTCTGTCAATTGGTATTCCTGACTTGGAGGAAACTGAATAATGTCACAAATTTCTCGTGGTGGAGGTTTCTCAAACTGGCATTATAGGGTGTGGTCTCTATGGATTGGTGGTGTGCTAGATTGATAAAGTCTTCTGCAGCTGAGATGTACTCACTCCACTTCCTTTCTTGGTTGGAACAATAGGTTCTGAGAATTCTTCCAACTTCCCTCAGCACTCTTTCGGACGGGTTACTGCTGGGATGGTACACTGAGGTTTTATATGTTTTCACCCCATGTTCCAGCAGTGTCTCTCTCCATTTTCGGCCCTTGAACTGGGTACCATGGTCCGTGATTATTGTCTTCGAACACCCCACTTCAGGTATATAACTTTGTGTAATTATATTAAGTATCTTGCTCGTATTGGCACGATTTATTGGATACAACTTAGTGAATTTTGTGTAATGGTCGAAAACTATTATAAGGTATTTATATTGCCTTCGACCTCCACTTCTTGGGAATGGACCGCAGATGTCCACAAAAACTTTCTCTAACTTGTCTGATGAAGTTATGGGGATCATGAGTCCCTCCTTCCTTTCGTTTGTGCATTTCACCATCTGACATATATGACAACTTTTGATATAATTCCGCACTCTTCTGTTCATGTCTTTAATATACAGGTGCTCTTCCAGTGCTTTTATCACTTTAACTGCTCCCATGTGTCCATAACGAATATGATAGTCCGTTATATCTTTTTCTAAAGTTTTGGGTATTACCAGTTTCCAGGTATTGTTGTGGTATTTGGTTTTAATAAATAATACATTGTTATGTATACAATAGTATGGGATTATTCTATTGTCTTGGGCATTTAATCTTTGGAAAATTTGCATCAATTTACTATCTTGCCTTTGGTGTTGCTCCACTTCTTTAACTATATCTTCTAAGTCTGTCCGACTCTTTAGGACGTGATAGACCTTCGCAATCGTTTCCTTCTCTCCTTCATAGGTCTGGTTGGTTATGTTGATACGTGACAGTACGTCTGCTGCTATATTCTTTTTTCCTGGGACGTATTCCCAACTGATGTTGTACTCTTGTAAAACTAGGGTCCATCTTGCTAAACGACCGTGGCTTAGTTTACAGTTTTTCAGGAAGGATATGGATTTGTGGTCCGTCCGTACTGTTATGGAATATCCTAAGATATAGGTCCGGAATTTTCCGCAGGCGAATACAACACTTAATAGCTCCTTTTCTGTTACGTTTTAATTCCTTTCGCATTTGTTTAGTGTTCTACTGGCAAAGCTTACCACCAGATGGTTCCCATCTTCATCCTCTTGGTACAGTGTAGAACCTAGGCTGATGTCACTGGCATCACAGTTGAGATAAAAAGGTTTATTGAAGTCTGGGTGATGTAGCATCACTGTCTCTAGGAATTTGGTTTTGATTTGTTGGAACACTGTATCTTGAATTGGTCCCCATATCCATTTGTCTTTTGAGGATGTGTGGAGATAATTTGGTATTCAACTCCGAATAGTTATTCTGGAATTTGCGATAATAATTGCACAGGCCTAAAAAAGACTGCAATTGTTTTTTATTTCTGGGGGTGGGGAATTTTTGTATAGCTTCTATCTTTTCTTTAGATGGTGTTGTTCCCAGTTCTGTCAATTGGAAGCCTAGAAATTGCACTTCTTTGGCTATGAGTTGACTTTTCTAGTTTTAACGTGTTGTTTTCGGATAATTTACTTAACACATGGTCTACTCTCTGACAATGTTCTTCCCAGTTTGTAGATGTTATCAGTAGATCATCTACATAAACAGTAGTGAAATGGAGCGCTTCTTGGCCCACTACTTGGTCCATACACTGAATAGATACTGCTACAGAGTTCACTAATCCGAAGGGCAACCGTTTGAAGTGGTAGTTGCGCCCTTCGAATATAAAGGCTACATATTTCCAGCTGTGGGGGTGCAGTTCCACCTGCCAGTAGCCGCAGACAGTGTCCCACGAGCTAATGAATTGTATTCCATGAAATTTCTTCAAAATCTCTTCTATCTCGCCAGGAGATGTTCAGTTATTGATTAAGTTCTTATTAATCTCCCTAGCGTCTAGGCAGAGTCTCACCTTTCCGTTCTTCTTTTTGATCGCTACAATAGGGCTAGTATAAGGTGACTGACTGCACTCAATGATATCGTCTTTCAGTAGTTGATTAATTTCAGCCCGAACTGCTTCTTTTAGAGAATAAGCAATCGGGTACGACTTCCTATTAAAATTGACGGATTCTTTAAATCTTAGCTCACATTGATAGCTTCTCACTTTCCCAGGAACGTCTGAAAATACATGTCGGTGTCTGTTATATATTCCTACCAACATTTCAATTTGGTCTGGGCTTGGTGAGTGGTCACTGGTGGTTGACTTGAATCGTCGAATTTCCAGGATCTTTTCATCCCACAAGCTGTCATTGGTTGTTGGATACTCAACTTCATTAATAGGCATTTGATACCTAGGATTTCTTACTTCTCTGATGTGAAAAATGGTTCGGTCTTGAGGAGATTCCATGCTCCCAATAATATCAGCCGTCCATTCCAAATCTGGCGTACTTAGTGTTATTTTTTCTCTATTCAGATCGATAATAGCTGAATATTTACGCAAGATGTCGCAGCCAATTAAACTGCGAAATGGCAATCCAGTAGCTACCAAGAATATCATGGGTATCTTGACTCCCCGACTGGTCACTTCAAGACTGACCTGTTTCTTGACGGTCTTATTCTGTCGTCCAGTCGCTCCCACTAATATGATATTATTAATCGGTAGAGTTGGTATCACTGCTCTGCCTTCTTCCTGGATGCGGTTGAGTTCCGTACTATCCATTAATGAAACATTCGCGCCCGTGTCGATCATCAATGTAGTTGTCACTCCGTTAATTTTTGCAGTCACGTACGCTATGTCATGGTTGCACTGATGGTGATCACTTTCTTCTTCTTCCAACAGCTCTTGTCTAACATTTTTGAGATAGTGACTTCTTAATATAGTTATTTTATTTGAAGTCGTTGCGTAATTGTACCCAATAGAATGGTTCAGCGAGGGGTCTATGTGGTTTCTCACTGGCACGAGGCGTTTAAAGAGAGTTCGCTCTCTTCATTGCGCCTGTCTTGTGTGTCTACCGGGTTCCTTTCTTCTATATCAGGCCGTCCTCCATGATGATTCTGTTCATGGTTTGGAGCGAAGTGAACTTGTGGCCGATAATCATTGTTGCGGCTGTTGCCCTCGATACTCCTGTTTCTCCATCGTCCGCCCCTTGCATTCCTCCTGTCTCCGCTGAAACTATCGCGCCGTGGATAGTACCGCCTCCTTCCCTGTTCATAGTTGGCCCTACGGTATTGTTGCGGTTGGTTGTTTCCCCCTGGGTTCTGGGGTCGGTTGTTATAATTCTGCGGCCGTCTTGTATTATTATTATTATTATTATTATTATAATTACCAGCTGAATTATTATTATTATTCTGGTTACTTGGCCTATAATTATTCTCATTATTATGGTTTACATTATTCTGATTATAATTATTAAAATTACCTCGGTAATTTCGGAAGTTCGTGTTATTATTATTTGTGTTGCCGCTTCTGTCATGGAAGTTCTCGTTCCTCCTGCGGCTCCTTCTATAGTAGCCCTCGTGTTCATGGTCCTCAAGTAAAGCTGACATGGCTTGGATCGTTTTAACTTGTCCCCATTGACGTGCTTTGGCAACTCCCTCCTCAAAATGGTAAGCGAGTTTGGTGACCAGGCACTCCTTAGGTATTTTTGGTTCAAGGTTTCGCGCCAGACATACCTTACCAAGGAAGTAAGAAGTTAGTGTGGTTCCTTTACTGGCGTCATACTTGCCGTGGCAGATATTGTCCCGCACTATGTTCTGCGTAGCCTCCGACCAATATTTTGCCCGGAATAGCATCTTAAATTCTTCGTAACTCTGGACCTCGTGGCGTGTAGCAGTCCACCAACTGTCGTGAATTTCTTTAAAGTACTCGTCCATCAGACTTCGTATTACCGTCCATCTATTCTCCCAGATCCTGGTCAGGTTTTCGTCCACTCGTTCTAGGAACACGATAGGGTTTTTCTTGTAATTTTTAAAATTTATTATATCACGGTTATCCGTTGATTGGAGGTAGTTACCCTGTGCTGGTCGATTACGAATGAATTCTATCTCTTCACGCATCTGTAAGATCTCCCGTTGACGTAGCTCTTCTATTTTCTCTTTGTTGGCAACTGTCAGGGTCCTTACGGTGTCCACTGATGCGCTTATTTCTTCACACCTTTCTCCCACATCTGTTCTCACTCGTTTGATCTCGTCCTGGCTCATCTTCTTCAGTGACTCGATTCGGGCTTCATTTATTTCTTCAATATTGTCGATTCGTCCATCAACCTCTTCTCTAGTACGTTTCAACTCTTGGCTGTGTTGTTCACATCTCTCGTGTACTTCCGTAATCTCTTTTCTGACTACTGTGATTTCTATGTCTAATTTTGTGTTTATTTTCTCATTATTTTCCTCCCATCTTCTTAGTGATATTATCTAATTTTGTATTCAAATCTTCTTTCAATGCTTTACTGCTGTCGTCTATTTTATTATTTAATGCGTCCATGGATTTATTGGTATCGTCTATTTTCTTGTTCAGGTCTTCCTTCAAGGACTCTAAATTCTTATTTAATAATTCATTATTTTTCTGGCTGTCATCCATTTTCTTGTGGATCGATTCCATATTCTGGCTGTTGTCATCGAATTTTTTATTTAAACCTTACATAACCTTCCTCATCCATTCCTGGAAGTCTGTATTCCCCGTTTGTGTGGGCTTCTCAGGTTGTCGTTGCTCGGGTTCTGCAGGAGGCGTTCCTTCTGGTCGGGTTTCCACATTATTATTTGTCGCGACTTCCATTTCGGACGTTGGTTGCGTCTCTTGTATCTCTGTATTTATTTCCGTGTTCGTTTGTGCACCTTCTCCTTGGCTGGCCTTGTATCTAGTGTCGTGTCTGTGTGTATGAGGCATGATTGTTCTCTTGTATTTGCCGGGCTTAATATCGTAATATTAAAAATTTATTCGTTTAATATTTTTAAAGCCCCACTCTGTTGGTCGCCAACTTGTAAAACGACAAGATTTATCGTTAAAAATGCTCCACTGTTGTGAGCGCCAAATTTGTAAAAAGATGAGATCCCGCCTGTTAAAATTAATGTTATTATATTTAAAATAAAAGTTAAATATCGATTGTAGTCGAATCTCGTTTTACTATTTAAAACGTTAATATGAAATCTCTTTGCCTTATATGCAACAATTCTTTTTAGTGATAAATGGTAATTATTGTTTGTGTAATAAAGTGTGATAATTATAGTGAATAAAATATTAATCGCTGGTCGGTGGATGAATGTAGCCGTAGCGTCGATCTTGCAGTGGAACTCCTCTTCTTGATTAAGTGTTGTCAGTGTACGTATCGTCAAGTCTCGTCTGGACAAATAATTTATATAAAAAACACTTTCACGTACCTGTTCGTGATACTGGAAGTTCTGATGTTCACTACCAAAAAATAAACTGCCAAGATGCGCTTATGACCAGCTTACTTTATCAACAAGGTTATATATCACTCCTTGTGTGCAATATGGGCGCCACATGGGTTTATTTTAAGAAAAAATCCCATGAAAAAACAAATTAATAAAGTTTAGAATTGTATAAATTCTCTCTATGTTTCGTTTAAATGCTGGAGGCATTCATAACAATTCAAATATAAGTTAGTAAAGTCTCAACTCAGAGTTATTTCACTATACTCAATGTTGAGTATTAATTAACTATATGAAATAAATATAATCAAGGTTTATACTGAATGAAATCGGGGTTTTATTTTACCCTTTAACACAATTCAACAATTAAAAAAAAAATACAATAATTACTTTAACATAAACTTGATGTTAATTTGCCCGTTTACAATACGGTCTAGCACAGTTTAGAACATTAAACTATTATATCTATTAATAAATTTGACTTTTAATTACATAATATATCTCACGGGTAGGCTCTTTGAAATACAATAAAGAACTATCTTATGCCTTGACAGACGTTAATAATAATAATAATTAGTAATTTGGCCTCTTTTTAAAACTCGTAATTATTTTTCAGGTTAGCGTTCGTTACGCTTACTTATCTACTAACATATATTTTGATGCTTACTACTAATACAAATATCTTACGTTGGATTAATAAATCCGCTAAATAAATTGATTCTGTGTATAAGATTGAAAGTTTTGTTGTCCTTGCGTCAGTACAAAGTTGTGGTAAATAATGATCAGCGCAAACAGAACAGTAATATAAATGGTCACCGTGTTACCTTATTTCTTTTAATCGTATAGATTAAAATTTAAAAACACTCCAGTGATCGGATTATAATGACCACTGGTTAATTACACTTCACACGCACTGTGAACGAGGAGTCTGCCCTCTTCTTACTAAATCTGGGCTATGTAAATTACTGATTACAATACTCTCTCTCTCTCTCGTTCTGACATCACGCACTAATTAAAATATTCACGCAATACATTTAGTGATTTATATTGCGTTTTCTTTATAACGTCTTTGTTTGAACACTAATACATCTATGATTATACTTAAGAGCTATTTATAACTGTACAATTCTGAATCTTAACATAATTAGGGTAATACACTATTATAAAAAATCCTTATTCTCTAATTACATTTCGTTTGGCCTACTCAATTTAACGTTATTCATTAACAATTGAGTGGTGGTATTTCATATTACATTTAGTTATATTGATTGTTCAGTAAATTTTATGTTCACTAGGAGTCCTGTTTCCTTATTAATTTACTGACAAACGTTTGTTTAGGCATGGGCTAGACACATTCTAAGTACTATGTTCATGCCTTAATAATTGTTACTAGTTACATTTTGGTATAATAAGGAAGTTACTCATCCACATAAGGTTTCCTTTTATAACTACTTTCACTCACTAATATTACATCTGGGCTTGTAATGCTGGTTTTAATATACATTGTGGCCATACCTAATCTAGTCATAGGCTTTGTCATTTACTGGTCATGGTTCTTTTACTTTCAGCCAAAATGCTGTTACTGATATTACATTATTTCAATCATTATTTAATTACTTTTATTAACACATGACTCTATATTCATGTCATGGACTGGCTTATTTGACAGCTTATTATGAACTTGGCATGTCCATTAGTTAGAGTCAGTCATAGTGTTTGTTGTAGTGTCACGCAGTGTATTCATCACTGCTTCCTGGGATGCTTCCTCTTCTTTCTTCTTTGTCGATCCTTCTCTTCTTTGCTACATTCATTATAAACGATTCATTAATGTCACTTCAGTGTAATTATTTACCCTTCTGGTGAATGTCTAGGTTATGTAACATTTTGTGGTGTTACAATGTTAAAAACAATAATGTGAAAGGGTTAATTTTTTCTTATTTCATGCATAGAAAGAAGTTTGAATATAAATGTCACTTTAATAGTAAATAAAATGTTATCTACTATTTTATTATACAATTTGTTAAAAAAGTTATTTACAAACACATCATTTCATTTGCTGCACTGATCAGTTCGTCGTAAGAACGGGGTTAGTTCACCACTAGAGATCCGGCCAATACATATAAGAATTAAAGGTAGGTGGAAGTTTAAAACATTTTTTATTATAGCAAATTAAATTAGATAGTTACACGGATAAAGTTCGCGGTTGCAGGTTCGCCAGTTCAGGACAGACAGGTAGGTGTTGTCCATCCATCATTCCTCCATTACACAGCGGCCAGATGTTGGAATTCACCAGGCTAACTTGGTTGTGAATTTGAATCACCAGATGTTGGAATGTGAAGTACTAACTGAGAGACAAGGACAGATAGACAAAACACTAACTGACTACCTTAGATGACCTGAATATGACCATTAGTCTAGTAAATGAGTAGGGCATCCAATATTAGCCAAGAGAGTGAGAGTAATAATAATATTAGTATAATAGGAAGCTGTACACAACAGTATTATAACATGTTATGACCAAAATTAATGTAAATGAAAAGAGAATCAAAATTGTCAAATAACAGTCATAATTACTAACTAAGTTATGAAAAAATGATAATAGAAAGAAAAAAGAACTAATTAATAAATTACAGGTCATAATTAATAACATACTACGAGTAAAAACAAGATTAAATGTGTAAATTAAAATCAGCTCAGTCAACCCATTGTTGCTTTAGAGTGGGAAGACACATAACCTAAATACAGGTACTTTCCACACTGATTAATAAGAAATAATAACTTAAAACATATTTAAACTAAAATCTCTTGGACAAAAAAAAATCAAGTAGAGGTTGTATGGTTTCTACCAGTATAAAGATCAGCTACCTAGAGTAGTATTTATATGATAATTAATCTAAACCAAATGAACAAAAACAGACAAAATGGGAATCACCATGTAAATTTTAGATAAAACCAGTTGTAAAATTAAACAGAAATAGAAAGGGTGATACCTGTACAATAAGGGAGATGGTATATCACTAATATAATATTGTAAGATAATTATTATCACTTAATGTAAGGCATAATAATAATAATTAAGCACATCTGTCATGTGACACTAGATGCAAGTACTGTTATTCAATTCTCAACATAAGAGAACGAACCAATGTATAAAAAACACCAGATTGTAAACCAATGTAATAACTGTAGTGAACAATTCTGAACAAGATAGTGACTTGAAAGAACACTACTTAATTAAAAAAGAAATAAAGTAAGGAGACACCTGATAGTACAAAACAGAGGTGATTAAATAGACTCAAAACCAGGGAATAACAATGTATTCCCAGTAACTAAGTCAAACAGTAGTTGTAATGACACTGTATGTGTAATTGGGACACCACAGAAATTGCCCAGAACCAAATGTTCAATAGTAATTAATCAATATAGCTAGTAGACTCATAGGCCTAAGGCAACTTTAGCATATGAGATATAATTTGTGAATAATCATAAGTAGATGATAAGTAAAGAGTGTAAAAGGACTTGAAAAGCATAATCTCGAAGAGATGTGATTGTCATTAGTTAGTTCTAATCAAAGAATATATAAATTTACTAATAAATAGTGCAAAGTGTTAATTTCAAACAATATCTTCCTTAATCATGGACGAAAACATATCATGTGTGGACTCTAAATTAAGAGCCAAATATTCGCCATACCGTAGTAAGATTAGATTCACAATCTGAGGTGTGATAAGAAAGTTATATCAATTTAAAAATATTTGATTTATTTGGGAAAATGTCTAGCGTCATACTCTCGAACCCAAAGACCCACGCTTATTGTAACAATTAAATAATTTCGCGAAGGGGGTATATGCGCTAAAGTAAAGATCTTCAGCCAATCAAAAGAGAGAATTCGATAAATTTTACAAGGAATGCAGATGAGAACAGCAAACAAACGCAATCTTTTTGAATAACCATTGAAAAGGACAGACGGCAGCTTCGCATCCCCAGATAACAACAGTCTAACCTAACTTTGTGCGTGTTGTCAAGTGTAAACAATGAAAACATAACCTCATTTGTGCAAAATCATAATAACGTTACAGTTGAAGATTAGTGAAGACTATATAGTGCGACATGAATTGCTAAGTGTATAATCCATAGCAATTACGCGATATACAGGGAGTACAGTGATTTTTTTACTTTTATTAAAGAAGTTAAGAAATTGACGATATATTTTATCAAACAACATTAATACTATGTGTACAGACTAACGAATAAAGGGCATTGCACCCCATTATATTATTTTCATTCAGCAGTTAATTACAAAGAGAATTCTCAAATTCATTTTATTTAATTAGCAAAATAAGAGTTATGAAGATGATGATAGTTCGTTCAATATAAACACTAAGAGTGTTGTAATTAATAACATATCGATAAAGTCATTAATCGTTAAACCAATATTAAACTGACAATAGTTAGAAGTTTGAGAATTGTCAGTTGACAAGATTAATTATCAACAGTTAAAAAATGAAAATATAATTTATGTTTAGAATTAAGAACGAGTCTACTACTATTACGATATTTCATTAATAAAAGAAGTTCATACCAAGCGAAATACAATTCTAATAATTAAACGATTACCTATTTGAAGGAATCCAGTATAACGGTTCACATGATTTTTCAAGGAACGCTGAATTGATTTATTATTTTATGGTGTTCATATTTTATGTATTAAAAAGAATTATTAAATCATTTAACGTTCACTGTCAATTGACAGTACAACAAGTTAACCTATAATGCCAGAACCAGGCATGGCTATAATGTTTTCTATTATGCATTAAGATGTAATTGACTTGTAATCACTCTCCGACTACCCAATAATGGTAGTATAAGTTTTCTAGTTGTTTTATTTGTATTCTGCAGGCTAAAAGGACCTACATTTTAACTAAATTGTTAACCAAAAAATAAGTTTAATCAGTCTGATAATTGTAAGTCAGAACTACCAACCCTGAGACAAGATTTTCATAAAAGTAAATTCTATTGTAAAGCAATTTAACCCTAGAACAGTTTATTATATTTTTAAAACAATGTAAAGAATATTATCAGAGAATAAATCACAATTTCATACAACAAAATAGAGTCAGACGATTTATTTTAGTAGACTAGGTTATTACAGAACAGAACAGGTGGACATCTCTCCATGTATGGCAACACAGCAACACAGACAGCGGCAAATTGAATTTATGGTGAATAAATCTAAAATTAGATTGTCACCTCAACACTGCGCGGTCAGCCAGATTCACTTCAAGTAAGTAATTAGTTACTAAAAAAAAAAAATATATATATATATACATATATATATAATGTACTTTCAGTGAGAGATCGACTTCATAGATTCGCCTAGTCAACAGAAGAAACGTCACACCATAAACAAGTTTCGAAGAAATCTAATCGAACAATTTTAAAACAGTTTTTAAACAACGACAAAAGACATTAACCAAATTTAAAATTAATTAATTACTAAAATTAATTAAAAATCAAAACAAAATTCAACAACAAACTTAAATAAATAAACGTAAATTAAAGAGGACCGGACTCGGTAATTCTACAGAGTAACTTCCAGACGTGTGGCATTAATTATAAAGAGACCCGAACTACGTATCACTACAATATATATATATTAAAGGTGAAAGTGCCAGGGATCTGTCCATAGTGTCAACACAGCCATACTGTTGGTGAATATTTATAAAAGACAAACCCATGACTACAATACCTGCAAGATGCAATATGAGAATGTGTTAGGAAACACAGCAATATAGTAAAATACAATATATACCTTAATACTCTGTACTGACTGGATAATTCTAATATTGGTGTTGGATAAGAAATTATACTGTATATAAAAATTCATAAAGTATATAAATTTTAGTACAATTAAAAGACCTATCTAGTACAGTCCCTAAGAGAAAATAGAATACTTGACAAAAATATTTTGACAAATCAAAAAATATAATTTTTATCATTAAAAGTCTTAACATTTTGAAAAACGATTAAACAGTTCATTAAGAGAAATCAAAACTGACTATGTACAAAAACAGAGTGACTATCGTAAATATAAATAAAAAAAATGTACAGGCATTGCACAGAGAAGGGCATTGAAAATGCTTCAATAAATCTAAAAAATATATATATTTGTTCATTCACCAATCAATGAATTCATTCTTCATTTACCAATGTACAGATTATAAGTTAAATGTAGCCGCATTCATACGCGAAGTTTTATATGTGTACTACGTTATTGACAACAAAGTAGTTTCTATGGAAACTCACCGGTTCCCATTTTTGATCACGTACCAGCGATCGGCCGCAAATGTGCGACACGTCCATTCAATTTCAATAAAAAGTTGGTCACGGTCAATATAGCAAATAGAATTTACCCATTTCTTTTTAAACATTCTGTAACACTTGTGACCAAAGAATCTAGTGTTATTCTATTTTTTAAAATTGATGTACAAGTACATAAAACATATCAACAAAACATGATTATTTTAGAGTTTTCTAACACATTTATTACACATTGTTAAAATTATCTGACTCAAAATCCATTTCAATTTGAATTTATCTTAAATCGATTTTCCAATAAAATACTTCAAATTTATATTTTTAATATATTAAGGAATGTTGTTTGTATGTTACATTATATCAAGTTAATATCTGAATATGAAATGTGTACTTGACTCTGCCAGTATTTAATTTAAAATGAACTTGTAGAATGTTTTCATGGAAACAGCAACAATGTTAATTAATTGAAAAAATTTACCAAATTATAAATGTGTGAACTTAAATTATATATTACCAGATTTCATACACACACAACAATAATCTCTGCCCTTTCAGAAAAGCATCTCTAGCTCATTGCTTAGACAGAGTGTTGAGGTGCCACTGTCAACTTAAATGGTTGTGTGTGTGTGTGTGTGTGTGTGTGTGTGCGCGCGCGTGTGCATGCACATGTATGCAGAAAATGAATAATTTGTATAATGATTTTTCACATTTATATGAAAAATATAGTTTTCTATTATTTACATACATTTTTATGTACACATTCGAAAAAACACATTCTTGTTCTTTTATTACACTTTTAAAATACTACTACTGTAAGTCAACTACAGAACAGGTAAAACTATGTACAGAACTGTTTTTACAAACTACATTTTCTTACAATCATATTTACTAGTAGAAATATAATAGAAAAGTTAAAAACTGTTTGTCAGGTAAAACTATGTCAACGTATCCAGTTAACTAAAATCACAACTATGTACAGAACATAAAAAGAGCTAAAGTTTGTTCAGTCTCTTGTAGCTTTCTATTACATTCACTGGATGATTGACAAATTTTTTAATGCTATTTTTAAGTCTTTGACTTATTTTGCTACGTTTGGCTTAAAACACTATCACAATTATTTCTTTCCACTTCTCGGTTGCTGTGTCTTTTTAGGAGGAGCCCACTTTAGCGCCGTGTTGTCGACTAAGAGACGTGGTCTCTTGAACTGAGATGACCTGATGTGCTCCTCAACTATTTTTGGCGTCACACAAATCACGTGCTGGCCTTTCCAGTATTTCACCATATTCATTGACTGCAATGTTGATATGATGTCTGTCTGAGTAATACTTGTTATTTCACTGTAACAAAATATATTTGTTATATGAAACTGACAACTGTGTATACTACACTATGGCTAAACACATGACAGTGTGGCAGAACTCTTCATATAACAAACTTTAGATTTCACAGACAGACAAATTTATTTTCCTGGTGGAACAGCATGGCAAGCTTTACAAGCGCGCGTGCGCGCGTGCACACACACACACACACACACAGATTAATTTTCTTTATTAGGATATAAATCACATTGTGAATTACAGCAAAAAATATTAAATTCTCACTACGTTAAAACTTTTTAATAAAAATGGAAATATTAGTCCACATACACAAAGCTTATGCTGTGAAGAAATAAGTATATAAGTAAATAAAACATGACGACCAAGAAAATGTTACTGACGATAACACAAAAATGAGGCAGCTATCAATACAAGCAGAACTGTGAAACGAATTAAAAGCTTGACAAAATGTGAAATCAGAGAACTTAGAAGAGCAAAAGAATAATCAACAGAGAAACATATCTGTTTTGTTTTTGTGGATGTTGATACCTGGTACATTAATGTGTGTTACTTAACCCTTTGGGAACAAGAGTACAATATATCAGACATCATGTGTTTGACACAATGACATGATATCCAATACATCAGACATGATTAAAAACTGCAGCAATTATTCTAAAAATAAATTCATTGGTCATAAAAAATAAAAATAAAAATTGGTCAGATGTAAAATAAATATTAGTAATTCACAACTCAATTGCCAAAAAACATTGTTTTTACCAGCATTGACATGATTGTATACACACAATATATATATATATATATATATATATATTGCAACTGGACTTGGTTGGTGTGTTTTATTGGTATCGCCAATTCTGGGCAACAGCGAGTATTAATACTGTTCAGTTTACACACACAAAGACCAATGCAATTTTAATTAGACTTACCTTAACTGAATTTACTTTTACTTCTCTGCTACACTTATATTCTGTAGACCTGTGTGTGAGAATGTGATGGATGGGTGTTATTTTTGAAATAATTACTTCTAACTCTTTAGTTATTATAAGAATTGTGTTTAATGTTTTTTTTTATATTTTACTTTAACTCTTTAAATGACTCTACTTCAATTTGCTCTGTTATCTTACTTTACTAATTACATAATTTTTTTTTTATAGTCTCTGAAATTGTTCTCTTTCTTGTTTACTGTCTTTTTGAATTCAAACTTAAATGTTTAATACTCTACTTGTTACTGTAGTTCCGGCATCTATCTCATGGGCGTTTCTGGGTTTGAATGTTCCAATTGTTCCTCTTCTTGTTCATCCAGTCTCCATGGTATGGATATGTGTACAGCTTCCCTGATGTGGAGTGTTCTCAGCTTCCCTGGATTCTGGTGTGAACAGCCTCCCTGACGTGGATATGTCCTCAGCTCCCTGTTGTGGAATTGTACTGCCTCCCTGATGTGGAATTTTTACGTTCAGATGCTATTTTTACGCTATTGTTGATTTATTTGAACGGAGTCGCTTTCACGTTAATTTCGAGTGTTTTTAAGTTTAACTTGTCGCGTGATTTTACTCACTACGCACTGCTCGGGCTAGTAATTCAAAACCAATGTTCCGTACTAGTGTTTTACTGCAAACTACTCGGACTGGTTGTTTAACATAGACTTTCCGAACTAGTGTTTTAAAGCGGACTACTCGAACCGGTGGTTTAATGCACACTGAAGTGCTTTGAGCCCGTTAGCGACGTCGCCCTGTCTTTTCCCGCTAGTTTAATGACACTCTACCCTTATTGGTTTATCAACTGTCACGTGTTGTTGTTCACTCTCTGATGGGTTCTTTTTAAACTGTTAATAAGCGGTTAGGGATTATTTTTGTGCAATAATGTTAGCTATTTCACTTTTGTTATTCGCTCTATGTTTTGTATTGTATCCTTACGCACCTACGCGTTGCACTTCCTATCGCACTCCAACACTTTTCATTCTTATTACTGTTTTTACATTTGAAATATTGATACACAATTACACAATTCTTATTATTATACTTTCTTAACTCTATTTACTTAATCTTATACATTGTTTCTTATTATACTAAGCAGAGCATTGCTTTATGCACTGCATTTTCTATTTTGCTATATGCATATGTGACGGTTGTCATATTGTGACTATTCGTCCTGTCACAATATATATATACACACACATATATATATATAGTAGTAAAATCCTTTTAGTTATGTATGGTTTAACAGCCACATTATTGTAGGTGTCACTTTGTTATAAATGTTTCGTGTAGTCTGTGTTAATTTGTGATAAAGCTGTCGCTGATTATGATGATTGCGACCACGCTAATAAACCGTCCCGAATCTTCTTGTTGTCTGTTAGTCCTTACCTGTCCTTACTCACTGGGTTTTTCTTCCCGATAGGCGCCAAGTTGTTTTCCAGAAAAACAATTAAAAGATTCAATATCAGTTTGTTTGTTTACGGTACTGTGATGAATAATTCGAATTACTCGCAGACTGGCGGGAACTCGAATTTCGCTTGTCTGGGGGGACGTGTTGCCAACATAAAATTTGGTCAAATAATCCTATTCACTGCTACAGAACACAACATACATAATACATTTGAAATAATTACAGGACAGCTAGTAAAGATCCGTACTTATTTATTTTACTTGATAGCTTATTAATTTTCAATAATTGTTGTACAATTGAGATTATTATAATAATTTTTAGCCTCGGCAATAAATTAATTTTTTACTCAGCAGAGAGCAGGGTGGCAGCACAAAGTTAGTTTGACGACATAATGGTCGCCATGTCTTCTTATTTATACAAATTAAATTGCCAATGAATTCTTTTGAGTACGAAAAAAAAGTTTAGAACAAGATGTTTAAATAAAGTACATCACCTTACAATTGTGGTACTTAAAAATATGAAAGAGGTTTACAGTGTTATCGTTTTATACATAGGTTATCTTATAGTTACTTCAGGTGTTCATAAATATTTTTCATTAATCTTTGAAAGAAATAGGTGTTCCAAGTTCATAGTGAGTTTTCTATTGTGAGAAAAGTGGATCAGTTTTAGTTTTTTAATTAATCATAATTTAATTTATACTTAACACAATCACGGTGTTAGTGTTATCGATCATCAATGGCTTCTTCGCTGTTGTTAATGCATTCATCTAATCTCAAAGATAGGGTTGTCGTCTTCGTTGGCGTCTGTTTCTTTTATTACAATTTTTAGTTATTTATTAATTTTGTAACTTCGTTTATTCTTCCTCCTGGTGTTGCTGGAACTCTTGTTTACTTCGGGTATTCAATTTGGTTTCATTTCTTTTTGATCTTCTTACTTATTTGCTTTTTAAAAGGTCCGCATCAGTATATCATCTATACCTCTGAATTGTTAATAATGGAATCTCATTACCTAACGGTCAAAATTATAATGTTCTGTTTCTATGGTAACCGGCTTGACTCTGATTGGTTTAAGTACATTTGAAACTATTGTTATAAATCCTGGTTTTCGGTTCAAAATAAATAAATATTTTATAAATGTTATTTTTCCTTGGGGATATTTCCAATGCTTGAATATTAATATAGATGTCCCTATTTTCTTTCAATGAGCAATTTGACATCTCACAAGGCTGTCTAGGCCCTGTACTAATGTTTTTGTATAAAATTGATAATTCTATTTTACTACACATTTTACTTATTTATACCATTTATCACAATTCTGACATGTTATTCTGGTTATTTAATTGTAATTACATAATTTATTTGGTCATATCATTCAAGTATAGTATTCAATTGTTTATTATTGGTTTTCTGAACTTATACATCTATGTCATTGATAAGCCTAAACTGTAACATCTTAGAATTTCTTAATTTGCTCTATTTAAACATTATTTACTTAAGCACATATGGTTTGCTTGTTTGCATTCGTGCTTATTGGCTTTTGAAATACATTGAACTGTTTTTACAATTTATTCATGTTATTATACTTTTACCAAATTATTTCCTATCTGATATTTTACTTTCTATTTATTACATTTATTAATTTGTTGTTTGTTACTTTTTATGCCATTATTAGTTCTACTCCTACTCCCATTTCTCACATATCTATTTAACTTAAATCTATTAACAAAACATAACATATAAATAACTTGATGGACTGTATATTGTTCAGCCATACTCTTTCTTATTACATACAATTATATTGTATGTCATTACTCAAAATGTTCATACTCTTCATAACATAGAAATAACTCCTTCTTATTAAAATACAATTATTATCTTGTATGTCATTAATTAAAATGTTCATACTATTCATCTCCTTATACCTTCCTTACTTATATATAAATACAAACATATTATTGTAAACTTCTGCCTTCTGGGTTTACACTCCTTTAAACATCAAACAAACAAATTACTTTTCATTTACTTAATAACATAACAATTTTGTGAGTATTGTATTGATACCCTCTATTCTATATAGATAAGCTTTCTAGTCATTCTTTTGGTAATAGAATGTTTTTATATTTTCTTCCCCTCACACCTATGCTGTTTCTTACAGTTTAACACAATTCACTTATTTTCTTATTCACCATTTGGTTATGGTTTTGGTTTGTTACACTGGGTCACTATTCTTTTCCTTGAAATTATAAGTTGTTTATTTTAATATTACCACCACTTCAGTGTTTATTGTTACCACTTCCTACCTATCTCTCACTCTTGGATTTTTTCTATATTTTATGTTCTACTTTTTCTCTCACTATAGGGTTATTAATAATACATTCATTCATTCATTCCTGCATCTCCTAAGTGGAGCATAGGGCATCAATGAACTTCCGCCACCGGACTCTGTTCCACACCGTCGTCTTGATCTCGGGCCAGGTCTTCCCTCCTTTCTCCATCCCTTCCGCTATTACACTCCTCCTCCATGTGTTCCTTGGTCTGCCTCTTCTCCTGCTACCTTGAGGGTTCCATTCCATGGCTTGTCTTGCTATGTTGTCTCTATCTCGTCGTAATGTATGCCCAATCCACTTCCATTTCCTACGACGCATCTCTATGTCAATGGGTGTTTGATGGGTTCTTCTCCACAGCTCTTCATTGGAGATAACTTGTGGCCACCATATCCTCAGGATATTCCACAAACTTCTGTTCACGAATGTTTGGAGTCTGCTAATCAGTTGTTTGTTAGTCTTCCAAGTTTCACACCCATAGAGCAGTACAGACAACATTTGTATTGAAGATGCGTAGTTTGGTATTGGTGTTAAGTTCCCTTGATTTCCAGATTGGTCTCAGCATTGCAAATGCTCCTTTAGCCTTATTTATTCTATTTCCTATATCCTCTATGGTTCCTCCCTCCGTGGTGACCATACTTCCCAGGTAACAAAACTGTTTGACTTGTTCGATCTCTTGGTTCCCTAAAAATAATAGTGCCTTATTGCGGTTATTATAACGCATCTCCTTGGTTTTCTTTCCATTAATCTTCAATCCCACCTCTGATGCTTCGGTTTTTAAATCGTTCAGCTTTACTTCCATATCCTTAAAACTGTTGGTTAGCAAGCACAGGTCATCCGCGAAGTCCAAGTCCTCCAACCTATCTGTCAGTCCCCACTGAATTCCTCTTCGGCGATTCATTGCCTTCTTCATCATGAGATCCAGCACCATAATAAATAATATTGGTGACAGCAAACATTATTAATAATACATACATTCTATTAATGTTTTCCCTTAATTACTATTGGTAGTGTACTTTTTTTGTTTACATACTCTATATAATACTTGCTACTATTTTTTGCTTTATTATTTGTGTTCTGGTATTGTTTGTCTACCTTTGATTATTTTATTTGTCTTTATTTGTCCTATCACTGGTGTTGGGGCTTGTTCTACCTACTCACTTACCATATCTATCGGGTTATTTTGGTTAAATCGCATTGTACTATTGTTTTTCAAGTTTTGTTTTGTTGCTTGCTACATTTCTCTTATCAGAGGTTACTTTTATTATTACCTTTATCTGTTTGATCGCATAATTATGTTAACTACCCATTCCTTTATCTCTGACTCATCCCTTTTAATTCATAGTGTTAATCATTTAGTATTTTATTCTTATCATGTTGCTTCATAAATGTATGTTGAAGATATGTACCCTTACAAAAAATATATATATGTATATATATATTGTAAAGAAAAGAAAGCTCCCGTATTTATCTTTATCTTAAGCCCCACTGTTGGGATCGCCAATTTGTAAAGAAACGAATTTATCCTGTGTTTATCTTTGCCTTACTGTTGAAATTGTCAATTTGTAAAAAAAATGACGTGTGATATGTTTTTTCTGTTTGTGAACAGTCACCTGCTGTAAGCGTTAATTTGTAATAGATATTATTGAGAAAGATAATATGTTCTTATCTCTAATATAGTATGTAATAACTAAATCTGTTCGGAAAGAGTAGTGTACAATATTAGTTAGTATATTGGATGATTATCTGGTTACTATTCTGGCCTAGTCTGTACACAACACTAAGAGAGGAGAGTAAGAGCAGTAAATAGTTTTTCTCTTCTCTCGTAATTCAACAGCTGGACGCGGGCTGGCGCTGTGGTTTATAGTCAGCCGGTTATTATAGGTTAAGTTGTTCTAAGCCCTGTATTCCTCTCGTTTCTCTCTCTATACGCTATAAATTATTCAAAACACACTAAATCATCAACAAATAATAATAATTCATCAATTTCAGTAAGGATTCTTTATTTTTATATTCTTTAAAACAGATGTTCACTCTTGGCACAGGTACAACACATCGATCACACTGGAATGAATCGATTAGTTACCGAATTTGGGTTTTAGATGTTTAATTTTAATTATATTGTTATTTTTCTTAATCTCAGGGTTCGAAAGGTTCTTGTGACTATTAGGAAGGTCAGAAAATGGAAAATAAAATTACAAGGTATTACAATTTAATTATAAAATCTTATTAATATTTTAAACGTAAGTAGAATTTTACCGTCCGTTGGCACAGTTACTTGTAATGGCAGTGCCCCGATAAACTCGTGCTGGTCGGCCAACAAATGTAAAGATGTCTGAAATATGCTAGACTCCCGCTTCGAAATAAAAGTTGGTGTTCGTGTCCCAGAATGTAGTGGATATACTACAATACTTAATCTTCGGTAATGTTTGCGTTTCTGGTGGTTACGGGTTCCAATGGATTTTGTGTAGTTTTAGTTTCTTCACCTTGTCGTAAGAAAGTGAGGTTCAGAGTGCAGTTTTAATTTTGCCTTTTGACTTTTAGAATACTTGATTACTTTAATTTCTGTAGGTCTTTTGTTTTCTTCCTTTGTTTATTATTTAAATTTCGTTATTGCTCATATTATCGAATTAACATGGAAATTTATTCCTTTAGATTTTCCTTTAATTTTATTAGTAAGCTGAACTATACTCTCTTATAGATGACCATCGAAAGTTAGCAAACTTCCTTTTTCTGTTAATTATTAGTTATTAATTTACTAGGCAATTTAGTCTTTATATTTTTTCTGGTTTTTCTCGGTTCATGAAGCTGGACTGTACTCGTTCATAGATAACAACTGAATGTAATTGAATAAACAAAATTTCTTGCATTTTGTCATCCTTAACAACCAGTCTTTGTTCTGTTATTGGATAATATTTGTAATCCTAGAGCTATAATTAAAAAATGTTCTTGCACTTACTTAATAAAATACTCCCTTACTAAAGTTACATTATACCATATTAAACTTTCACATATTCTTTGTTATTAAATTATATACATTTTGCTAGCTTTATCTCTTAATTTTCTTAGTCTAACAAGTACTATCTTCTCATTACAAAATACTAATTTTGGGACTATTTTGTTATTACACCTATTATGATTTTATTGTAATTGAAGTCACTTATCTGTTATTAATAACTACTACTGCTTTCTCCTAATTCATTATATTACATTTAGTGTTTTTACATTTTTTTTGTTACCTAACTTTTCTGACACGACTTCCTGTACTGGCTTATGGCCAATCATTCAATTTTTATTCCATTCTGCTTTTAATTTATTATTACATAGTTTAGTATAGAATCCTTCATGCTTTTACAACATAATTACAATAAACCCTTTGGGATCTTATCACCAATTATTGCCTTCCTGGCCAAGTTTACAATTATAATCTAGCAATACCTCCATTATCTATTTAATGTGAGTACCAAAATATTTACTCTTTATAAAGTTTAAAACAAATTCTATGGTGACATGTTCGTTACCATACATTAAATTAACATCAATTATTTGATATCCTCTTAAAGCAACTGCTTAACACCTCCTACATACAAAATACAACATAAATACCCTGATAACAAAACAATATGATAAAACATGATAAATTGAATTAACATCAATTAATTAGTCTACTCTCAATGTAATCATTTTCGATCATTGACTAAACCGTATATATTATTTTCCACTGTATTTATCACTCACACTGTTCACTGACCACTTCATAGTTTGTATTTATAAACATTTATTTTTGACTCTATTACATTTGTAATCTTATTTGATGTTATTTGTTTTCTATTTAATAAGGGTTTACACTTCTGACCTTTATTACCCCGAATAACTAGCGGTTTTTATTATGATAATAATTATAAATTTTTTATGTAACATAGGGGACCTTGGTTTTGTTACGTTACATATACTCCCCCTCCAAAATAAGTTTATTTTATCTGAATGTGGTTTGGGTAAAATAAACTTATAATTTTCATGTCTTGGAATATTTTCTTCTTATTCATAGTATTTTTTTATTTCAGCTTGGTTATAAGTACCTCTTACCTTGTTACTAATTGGGTCAGTCACCACATATGTATTGTTTTGGTTATCCTTACTTATTAAAAAAGGCCCAACATATAATAACAATAATTTTTTAGCTATCCCTTCAGAACCGCTTGGTGGTTGCCTGTTTCTTATTACAAATTTTTCACCTACTGTGTACTTAATGGTATTTTTTCCTGTTGTATTCTGCTTTTTCCTTCTAAGTTCCATCTTGTGGAGTAACCTTTTGTATACATGGGTAAGGTTGAGTTCTTCTTCTGGTCCTTCAGGGAATTGTATCATATTAGTAATTTCTCGAGGTGGCAGTTTTGAAAACATCATTTGATATGGTGTAACACCAATAGTTTCGTGATATGCAATATTTAAAAGGGTTTCTGTTTTACTTATGAATTCACCCCATTTTTTATGGTTGTCATAGCAATAAGTACAGAGGACTCGCCCCACCTCTCTAAGTACCCTTTCAGCAGGATTACTACTAGGATGGTAAATGGAAGTTTTGTATGTTTTGATTCCTCGATTTGCCATTTCTAATTTCCATTTTCGACCTTTAAATTGGGTTCCATGATCTGTTATTATGGAATACGGAGTTCCTACATCAATTATGTACTTTTCTATGATCACCTTAACGATAACGGTGGATGCTTTACTTATAGGGTACAGTTTAGTGTATCGGGTGAAATGGTCTAGTATTATTACAATATATTTATATCGGCGCCTGCCTCCACTGCGTGGGAAAGGCCCGCAAATGTCAAGAAATGTTTTTTCTAATTTCCTCTCTGAGGTTATTGTTATTAAAGTCCCTTCCTTTTGCTCGTTTACTTTTACCTTCTGGCATATCACACACTTTCTCACTATTTCTCTTACCTTTTTGTTCAAACCCTTAATATACACATGCTCCTCCAGTGCCTTTACTACTTTAATAGGACAAATATGTCCATACATTTGATGGTAATTATTTATTATTGATGACTCAATTATCTTGGGATTATACAATTTCCACCTATTATTCATGACAGGGGATTTTATGAAAACTAAACCGTTATATATTTGATAATATTGTACCATTATGGTATCGTCATTGACAAGGCGCTCTCGGATGGTAGATAATCTCTGATCTCTTGACTGCTCTTCCTGAATTTTGCTTAGTACCTCTACTAGTTCTTCTCTGGCTGCTACCACACGATATACCCTTCCAATATTCTCCCTTTCCATCTCAAAAGTACCACTCTCCAGGTTCACTCTAGATAGAGCATCGGTTACTGTGTTCTGCTTGCCCGGCACATATTCCCATGTTATATTATATTCTTGGAGAGCCAAAATCCATCGAGTTAGTCTCCCATGGCTTAACTTACACCTTTGTATGAATGATATGGACTTACGGTCGGACCGTACTGTCAAGGGATAACACAATATGTATGTGCGAAATTTACCGTATGCGAATACCACACTCAATAATTCTTTCTCTGTGACATTGTAATTTCGTTCACATTGATTCAACACCCGACTGGCAAAACTTATTACTTGGTGATTTCCTTCCCTGTCTTCCTGGTATAGTTTGGCACCCAGACTCACATCACTTGCGTCACAATTTATAAAAAATTCCTTATTAAAATCAGGGTGATGTAGAATGATGTTTTGTAAAAATTTTTCTTTAATTAAACTGAAAGTTTCATCATCTCTCTCATTCCATTTCCATTTATGTTTGGATGATAGCAAGTGTTTGAACCTTGTGGTTAACTGTGAATAATTTTTTTGGAATTTTCTATAGTAGTTGCACGCTCCTAGAAATGATTGCAACTGCCGAATGTTTCTTGGTCTGGGGAAGTTTTGAATAGCTTCCACTTTCTCATGGGATGTGGATATCCCATTTTCAGAGAGTATGAAACCGAGGAATTGTAACTTATTAGTTATTAATTTTGATTTATTCAATTTAAGAGTAATGTTGCTTCTTTCTAATTTGCTTAATATCATTTCCACACGTTGACAATGTTCTTCCCACGTTGTTGAAGTTACCAATATGGCATCTACATACACCGTTGTGAAGTCCAACACTTCCCTATCCAGGACCTGGTCCATGCATTTGATGAAAACCGCCACAGAGTTTACCAATCCAAAAGGAAGACGTTTAAAATGGTAATTTCTACCCTCAAATATAAATGCAACATATTTTCTACTGTTGGGATGCAACTCCACTTGCCAGTACCCACAAACGGCATCCCAAATACTCATATACTTACAATCCTTAAATTTCTTCATTAATTCCTCAATTTCTCCTGGTGAAGTCCTATCATTAATTATATTTTTGTTAATCTCTCGGGCATCTAAACATAGGCGTACTGTACCGTCCTTTTTCTTTATGGCTACTATTGGGCTGGTGTATGGAGATGAGCTATATTCAATTATATCCTGTTCTATCATACTCTGTATTTCCCTTCTCACTGTTGGTTTTAGGGATTGGGGTATAGGATATGATTTCCTATTAAAATTAATGGGTTGTTTGAATGACAATTCACAAATGAAATCCTTAGCCTTTCCAGGCAAATCTGAAAATACTTTTTTATATTTGTTGTAGATTTTTACTAATTGATTTTTTTGTTCTGGTGTCACTTCGCTCGTACTGGTAGCTTTAAACGAATAAATTTCTTGTAATTTTTCCTTCCATTCATTATCCTTAACACAGGCTATTTCCTCAAAGGGCGTTTCATAATCCGTTCCGTCATCACGTATTAGGGTAAAAGAATGTCGGTGGTGAGTGGCACTTTTCCGATCCACTATTTCACTTGACCATTCCCCATTTTCATGGTACAGGGTTATTTTTCCCCTGCCCATATCAATAATAGCTGAGTGGCACCGCAGCGTATCACACCCCAGCATCGCTTTAAATGGTAATCCTTGCGTTACCATAAACACCATAGGAATAGTTTTACCTCTGCTGGATACTTCCATCATTACTTGTTGCCGTATCGTTTTGTTTGGCCTGCCAGTAGCACCTATTATTACCATGTTATTGACTGGTAGTGTTGGTATATCTTTCTTATACACTTCCGTTATTCTGTTATATTCTACTTTGTCTAAAAGTGACATGTTCGCCCCAGTGTCAATCACCATCTCGGTTATAACTCCTTGCAACTCCGCCGTTATATATATTATTTGATTGTCATTTTTATTTTCTGACGGTAACCCTTCTTCAGTTAGATCCTCTCGTATATTTTTCAAATAGCTGTTTTCTGTAATGATTATAATTTCGTTATTGTCTTTTTTTGTTTGTGTATACCCTTTCAATCCCAGCAGTGAGGGGCTACTTGATATTTCCACTGCTGAATTTAGTTTTCCACCCTATCCTGCGGACGATCATCTCGAGCAGTGTTTCCTGGGTTGCCATCATCTGGTCTAAACTCTCTACTATTTTCTTGGTTCCTGGGCAGGCCATCCTCTCGACTTCTATTACCGTTTTGATTTCGTCTGTCATTGTTCCCTCAGTTACTGTTCCAATAATCTCTTCCGTTGTCAAAATTCCTTCGGCCTGGGCTGTACCGGTTATTATTATGGTTATTTAAGGGGTTATTGTTTTGATAATTATTATTGCGGTAGTTATTATTCATATAATTGTTATTATTTCGGTTATAATTATTATGGTTATACCTATTCACTCCCTGACGCGGTTCTCTATTTTGCTCTTCTCTCCTATTGTTCGAATAGTCATTTTGTCTTCGAGACCTCTGATAATAGTCTTCCATTTCATAGCTTGCTAACAATGTTTCCATCGCTCCTGTCTTTACTTGCCCACTGCATCTAGCACGAACTATTTCTTCTTCGAAATGATACGACAGTTTGTTCACCAAACATTCCTCTGGTATACGTGGCTCCAAATGACGCGCCAGACACACTTTTCCCAAAAAGTAGGTAGTTGGGGACTGTTCTTGATTAATGTTGAACCTTCCGTTGGTGATATTGTCTCTAATCATATTCTGTACGGAGTCCGACCAATATTTTGACCTAAAAACTTTCTTAAATTCTTCATAATTATTTGTTTCATTTCGAACAGCAGACCATCAATTATCATTTATGTTTTTAAAAGTCATCTAACAAATTCTTAATTATATTCTATCGGGTCTCTTTTATTCTGCAAAACCATTCATCTATCCTATCTAAAAATTCAATGGGGTTTCCTCTATAAATTTTAAAATTGTTTTCCTTTTGGTCAGGAGGTGCTATGTGGTGGTGCCAGGTACATTGGTCTATTTTGTAAATTCTCGACTGACTCTTTTATATTAATTAACTCCTGATTTTATATATTCTCGATGCTCCCTTTATTATGATTTACTTGAGTTTTCATTTGTATCATTTCATTGTTAACTGTTTCTATTCTTCCGGCCATGTTTATTTGTATTTCGTCTAATTTTTCTTGTGTTTCCACTTGTACCTCCGTTACACTAATTTTGTTATTAATTTCCATGTTATTTACTCGGGTAGTCACCTCTTCCTTGAACCCTAGAAGTTCCTCTTTCGTTTGGTCGACTCTTTGACTGATAGTTTCGTTAATATTCTTTATCTTCTCATCCGTATTCTCGTTAATTTTGTCTATCCTATCATTTATACTATTTATTTTCTCATGTATTTCTCTAAACACTTCTTTAGTACTTTCATTGGAACTGTCGATTTTCTCATTTATTTGTCTCAAATCTGCCTTCATTTGATTATTTTCATTTATAGTTTGCCTTAGGGTTTCACTAGTACTTTCCTTAATACTATCTATTTTTTCATTGCTCTGTCGGTTGTTCTCATTAGTTTCCTCTTTATTCTTGTCAAACTTCACATTCATTAGTTTAAGTTCTCACTCAAAATTTCATTTTGTTTCTTTGAGTTTTCGTTTATACTGTCTATTTTATTTTCTAGCTTTTCTGAGTTTTCGTTTATACTGTCTATTTTATTTTCTAGCTTTTCAGAGTTTTCGTTATACTGTCTATTTTATTCTCTAGCTTTGCTAACATTTGTTTGTTTTTTCCGTTAGTTTGTTTATTATCCTCCTTCATGCTACTCATTAATTCCTTATTTTCCTCCTTCATGCTACTCATTAATTCCATTAATTTTTCCCAATTTAGTCCGCCTCTGGCTTCCTCTTTATCGCCCGCCTGTTGTTCCATTTCAGTGTCTGTAAGTATCTCTGCTTCTTCTTCCCGTCTATATTCTTCCGTTTCTTGGTCCTTCGCCATCCTTTTAGAAACACCTCTTGTATGCATTTCTGTGCCTCTAATAGTTGCCTGCTCAAGTTAAGTAATAGCGATGGAGTCGATGTTTTACTTAACTCAAGCCCTACAAGTTGAGCGCCAATTTGTAAAGAAAAGAAAGCTCCCGTATTTATCTTTATCTTAAGCCCCACTGTTGGGATCACCAATTTGTAAAGAAACGAATTTATCCTGTGTTTATCTTTGCCTTACTGTTGAAATTGTCAGTTTGTAAAAAAAAGTGACTGTGATATGTTTTTTCTGTTTGTGAACAGTCACCTGCTGTAAGCGTTAATTTGTAATAAATATTATTGAGAAAAGGTCACCTGCTGTAAGCGCTAATTTGTAATAAATATTATTGAGAAAGATAATATGTTCTTATCTCTAATGTATTATGTAATAACTAAATCTGTTCGGAAAGAGTAGTGTACAATATTAGTTAGTATATTGGATGATTATCTGGTTACTATTCAGGCCTAGTCTGTACACAACACTAAGAGAGGAGAGTAAGAGCAGTAAATAGTTTTTCTCTTCTCTCGTAATGTAACAGCTGTACGCGGGCTGTCGCTGTGGTTTATAGTCAGCCGGTTATTATAGGTTAAGTTTTTCTAAGCCCTGTATTCCTCTCGTTTCTCTCTCTATACGCTATAAATTATTCAAAACACACTAAATCATCAACAAATAATAATAATTCATCAATTTCAGTAAGGATTCTTTATTTTTATATTCTTTAAAACAGATGTTCTCTCTTGGCACAGGTACAACACATCGATCACACTGGAATGAATCGATTAGTTACAGAATTCGGGTTTTAGATGTTTAATTTTAATTATATTGTTATTTTTCTTATTCTCAGGGTTCGAAAGGTTCTTGCGACTATTAGGAAGGTCAGAAAATGCAAAATAAAATTACAAGGTATTACATTTTAATTATAAAATCTTATTAATTAATATTTTAAACGTAAGTAGAGTTTTACTGTCCATTGGCACAGTTACTTGTAATGGCAGTGCCTCGATAAACTCATGCTGGTCGGCCAACAAATGTACAGATGTCTGAAATATGCTAGACTCCCGCTTCGAAATAAAAGTTGGTGTTTGTGTCCCAGAATGTAGTGGAAGTTCCAATTCTTAATCTTCGGTAATGTTTGCGTTTCTGATGGTTACGGGTTCCAATGGATTTTGTATAGTTTTAGTTTCTTCACCTTGTCATAAGAAAGTGAGGTTCAGAGTGCAGTTTTAATTTTGCCTTTTGTCTTTTAGAATACTTGATTGCTTTAATTTCTTTAGGTCTTTTGTTTTCTTCCTTTGTTTATTATTTAAATTTCGTTATTGATCATATTATTGAATTAACATGGAAATTTATTCCTTTAGATTTTCCTTTAATTTTATTAGTAAGCTGAACTATACTCTCTTATAGATGACCATCGAAAGTTAGCAAACTTCCTTTTTCTGTTAATTATTAGTTATTAATTTACTACGCAATTTAGTCTTTATATTTTTTCTGGTTTTTCTCGGTTCATGAAGCTGGACTGTACTCGTTCATAGATAACAATTGAATGTAATTGAATAAACAAAATTTCTTGCATTTTGTCATCCTTAACAACCAGTCTTTGTTCTGTTATTGGATAATATTTGTAATCCTAGAGCTATAATTAAAAAATGTTCTTGCACTTACTTAATAAAATACTCCCTTACTAAAGTTACATTATACCATATTAAACTTTCACATATTCTTTGTTATTAAATTATATACATTTTGCTAGCTTTATCTCTTAATTTTCTTAGTCTAACAAGTACTATCTTCTCATTACAAAATACTAATTTTGGGACTATTTTATTACACCTATTATGATTTTATTGTAATTGAAGTCACTTATCTGTTATTAATAACTACTACTGCTTTCTCCTAATTCATTATATTACATTTAGTGTTTTTACATTTTTTTTTGTTACCTAACTTTTCTGACACGACTTCCTGTACTGGCTTATGGCCAATCATTCAATTTTTATTCCATTCTGATTTTAATTTATTATTACATAGTTTAGTATAGAATCCTTCATGCTTTTTACAACATAATTACAATAAACCCTTTGGCATCTTATCACCAATTATTGCCTTCCTGGCCAAGTTTACAATTATAATCTAGCAATACCTCCATTATCTATTTAATGTGAGTACCAAAATATTTACTCTTTATAAAGTTTAACACAAATTCTATGGTGACATGTTCGTTACCATAAATTAAATTAACATCAATTATTTGATATCCTCTTAAAGCAATTGCTTAACACCTCCTACATACAAAATACAACATAAATACCCTGATAACAAAACAATATGATAAAACATGATAAATTAAATTAACATCAATTAATTAGTCTACTCTCAATGTAATCATTTTCAATCATTGACTAAACCGTATATATTATTTTCCACATTATTTGACACTGTATTTATCACTCACACTGTTCACTGACCACTTCATAGTTTGTATTTATAAACATTTATTTTTGACTCTATTACCTTGTAATCTTATTTGATGTTATTTGTTTTCTATTTAATAAGGGTTTACACTTCAGACCTTTATTACCCCGAATAACTAGCGTTTTTTATTATGATAATAATTATAAATTTTTTATGTAACATAGGGGACCTTGGTTTTGTTACGTTACTATATATATATATATATATATATATATATATATATGTACATCTCATCATTAAAGTTGCGACCGCCAATGGGTAAAATCACATGTAAAATGGCGACCGGTGCTTATGACGACCATATATGGTCGTCACTTTACCAACATCGTTTTTTTCAGCTCCAGAGGCTACGAAATGTAGGATAGAGCTCATTTTGATTTTTGAAGTTTGTCGTCATATTGATGAACTCATGAAAAAAAAGTATACACAGTTAGTTCGAGCAATTTCCGGGCGGCGCACTAGAGTCACACAGGTGTATATCGGAACTGAATATTTCGTCTGGCAGTCTGTTCATCTCTTCGCTTAAGTGACGACCAGAGATTTGGCAACACCGCATTGCCAGATTTGGGCGAGCAAAAAACTTGTGTACGCTATCCTTTAGTTAGCTTTTAATTCTCGCTGACTTCCAAGGTGTATATTTTCAATGAATGGTCGTCACATACCACCCATACAGATGCGAACCCATAACGTTTAACAGAAACACGATAGCTATTGATGTTCGAAAATAGGTTATTTTTAGAATTTCTTTTTAGATTCTACAAGTTAGTTTACGAAAAGCTAAACTTCATGGTCGAGTTCCATTTTTACTTTAGTTCAGAGAGTAAGGTGAATTCGTGTTTATAATTATTAAAGTAACACCGCGGCCCTGTACTCTTCAGTTGTTCAATGTTCTAGATTAGTTTAAACAGAGTTAGATACTTATGAGCAACAACATAACTCAGGGGTAAGCTTAGTGGTTGGATTACACTGCCTAACCATGCGCTTGCATCACGCCAGGCAACCGATAGTAGATGTTTATAATTGAATGACAACAGACGGTGTGATGAGGAGACACACTGACTGCTTATCCCAACCATGGGCTGACCGAAAAGGCCTACGATTTATCTTCTTAGTGGTTTTTAAAATTTTTATGCAAATAATTAGCCATGGCCGAGCCCACTTGTTATCATTACAAAGACTCATACATCCACAAATAATAATTTTGTTTTCAGTTCAATTCAAACATTTATTTTGATGAATGATTTTAAGAAATATTAACATCGCAAAATAAGCTTACGATTACATGTTATATTTTTTATTTAAATTCATAATATTCATTGACTTGTAACAATTATTTTTAACTCATAAATATACAAGACCTCTAAATTTTTTTGAAATAATTAAAAAAAAGTAAAACCTCGTAGATATTAAGTAATTTCTAAATTAGTTAAACTTTAACCAAACGAATTTTATAAATAATTTCAGTTTTCAAATATTGTGTAGTATGAATTAAAACTGTTTTTGACAGGTGAAATTTAATTTAAGTTTTAGCCAGTGTGTTTATGACTTCCGTAAACACTTATATTATTAAGAGTGTTTATAAGGAACTCCAAGAGTGAACAAACATTAGTCACCTAGCGACTGCAGTCACTACGTGTGCAGTGGGTCTTAGATCGCCATTAATTGGAGAAAGTTTGTGCCAAACCGTAATTCCCTTACTTTTTTATAATTTTATTTTAGCAAACTGTAGATGCCAAGATATCTATTCAGAAGGTGAGTAATTTACACTGGTGCTTAACCACGTATACAAGAACAAAATCCGTAATTTAAACCTTGCACATTGATGCCTGCGAAAGTTTCGAGAACCTAACGCTTAATTTAATAGTATTTATATTCAGATCCGAAAATATGTGATAACTGTAAAGTACAAGAGGTTCAGAATATTACTTAGAAAGTCAGTTATTTACACTGGTGCGTTAGCAAGTTTAAAGCTGATATTTTAAAGGAATTTGTGGTCAAAATCGTTATTATGTGGCGGGCGACTGTAAACTACAGAAACCTTAAGATATTAATCCAGGAATTCAGTGATTCACACTGGTATGTAACCAAGTATTAAACCAAAAAACTAAATTCCAACAAGCACGACGCATACCTGGAGCGTTCCAAGAGTTACCATCTTGCTCTCTTAGTCATCACATCACTCGGCATTGACACTGCGAAGTGCAGAAGCGTACAGTTAGTGTTACTAGATAGAAGCTAGTGAACTGGTGCCTCACCAAGTACGTCGCAGCAGAAAGGATGGATAGATATGTAAGTAATATATGCTTACTTTATATTTCTTATGTTTTATTAATTGCTGTAATTTTGTTCTTTATTATAATAGGTTGATGTTTTACTCTAAAATAATAATAGGAATTTATACATGCCTATCGTAAAACGAAATCCAGGTGACCGCATTTTTTTTTTTAGCAAGGTCACTAATTTCTAACGAAAATTACATTTTGCAAAAATATGAGGATAAAGTCATTAAAGTAGGCCTAGGTGTTAAATAGGGAACGGAATTTTAAGTGAATAAATATTTTTGAATGTAACTAAATGTTTCATATTTAAGTTAGGCCTAATTATTAAATATTTTTCAGAAATAGGTTATTAACATATATTTTTAACATTTCAAATCAGTGCGTTGATTTTTGACTTTATTGCGTTTCATTTTTGTGAGCACATTCGCAGAAAGAACACAATCAAAGAAAGAAGTGGAGAAAAGTTTTTCTGGGAATAACCTCAACAGTGTTAAAATTTGATTAACAGAACGTGCCATAACTAATTAATATTTTAGTGTCTGGTGCGAGTTCATGAGAATACCTACACACCTTCCAATCCAATCCGATCCGATGTCCTAAATGTAAGATGAAAATAGCAAATTGTATAGTGTGTAGGATGATCGTCTTTACAAAAATGTTGGAATCCGATTTAGGAAGGTCGGGCGGTCCTCCCCATCCAACTAGCCGACTTAGGGCAGATCCCTCCACCTTCCTTCCTAGATCGTATAGTGTGTAGCGCATTGTTCATTCATTCGTAAAAAAATTCGGATATCGTCTTGAGTTCAGTTGCTTCAACAATATCGAATGGGTAAATTTCTTTCTTTCATTTAACCACTTTTTTGCCCAAAATTTCCTTTCTGGTGGGGGCTTTTGAAGGATCAACAGTGTTGTAAGAGCAACCCCGAGTTTTTGATTTTTCAACAAAAACGGTGCCATTACGAGAGTGTGACCAGGTCGGGAATCTCAATGGTACTGACTAAAATGACGAGATTGGAGAAGGAAATTGGACAGTATGGATAGCGGTCTCCTTTCCTAAATTGGAGATCGGATCGGATTGGATTGGAAGGTGTAGGGGCCTGTAGCTTGGTTTCACTGCTTGCGAGTTCAAGGTTAAAGTTGTACTTACTCTCACCAGTATTGGCAGGCAAGCAATTTTTGTCACCCGACCTTAAGCATTTTGTAACAAAATTACCCCCACCAAAACATAGAAATACAAACACCGCACTTACAGCACAGTTGAGTGAAAAATAATACCCCTAAGTCAGTTAATAGTAATAAGTACTCTGATGATTTAACACAAAGCAAACAATTTCTTGCAGAAACTGTACGGGCTCACTGAATGGAATGTGGTTACAAGGAGTGAGTCAAGTATGTATCACTTATCTCTCCCTCCAGTACGTTTCAGTGAAAATTAATACCATACAGTCGGTTAACGGCTGAAGCTGCCCATACACCTTCGTGCATTGCACACCAGCAATGCACGAAGGAAAAATACCAGTGTGTGGGCTCCATCATGCTTTGCACGGCGTGCATTGCATGGCACGAAGGCGATCAAGACAAGCTGTTTTTTTTTTTGGCACGGCGTGCAAAGCATGAAGGTGTGTGGGCTCGCCACGTGCCGGAGTGAAGCGCTTTTACATTATGTTCAGTTAGTCATAAGCTGTGATCTGTGTGGACTGTAGTAGTGTAATCATGAGTGACTCGGCATCTTTTCTGTCTGCTCACTTTCTCCCGACGTTTATTGAAGCCTACAGAAACCACGATTCTTTATGGCGGGTAAAAAGTAAAGACTATTGTAACAAGAACATGAAGGGGGCTGCCTACAAAGAACTGTTTAGGTTCAGCTAACCAGAAGATTTTACAATTTTTGCAAAAATCTGTAGCTGTTTTCTATTGCTCATAATATCCAGAATATTTCAACACAGAATGAAAAATGATAATTAAAATGTCTATTTATAAGCCATAACACACCTGGCTGAAGTGTCATTTTATTGACAGCATTTATTGGAATACGAACAACTCTCAATTATCCACGCTAAGGTTTGAGAAGGATAACGGTCGACATAAATATTCACTTTTTGTCATATTGTAATAAAAGCAGTATCAATAATCCGTGCAGTAATGATAAACTGTGTATCCTTTAACCAGCTTGTCTATAATTTCTAGTTTTTCAGGTACTAATATAAAAATACTAGTACCTGAAAACAATTTTTCAGGTGCCTATAAAAAATACTAGCAATAAGAATTTTCAGTTAAAAACGAAAAACTGCTTATTCATTGTAAAGTGTTGACTTACCTTAATAAACAAATTTCAAAACTATAAACGCTTGGCAGTTTCACAAAATTTATTGTTAAATTCTGACAATTGTTTCAGCCGATTAGGCTATTCTCAAAGAGATGGTAAGAATAACGAAATACAAAGAATGTGTTACAGCAGGGATTCTCAACTATTTTAGTTGATAGCAGTAAAGAAAACATTGCCTAAGTGGGTGGAACAACAGATAAATATTTGTAATTACGTAATTAAGTGAAGAGTATATTACTTAAGAGTTTTAGTCTAATTGTTGCATTAAAATTTTGTCTTCTGTTCTGAACGAATAGCCTATTTCTCCGCGCTTGCGTGCGCACCCCCCCCCACACACACACGATCATTCACATCCGAGCGTGTTATTGTTTTTACTTACTCATCAGATTTAGGGGACTGATAACTATGTATTACTATGTTTTCGACGAATCGTAACATAGGCCTATACACGAAGCATCGCATACTCCAAAACACACAAGTTTGTTGATATTTGAATTTAGCTAAGTAGAAACATATTTTTTTACGAAGCACCAACAGGTAAACACTTCCTTGTTATAGACACAACATTGCTAAGTCACCGTTTACAAAATAATAACATAGGCCTACTCAACATTTTATAACTCTGTGAAATGTTCATATTGTTCCCTTTCTGTTGTGTCCTAATGCTTATTTCGTCTGATAAAACTATGTTTACTGAATTTAGTCTTGTATACATAGGTAACTACACGCATTGTATGTAATTTGGAGCTAGGTAAAACGTTTCTAGTGCGCGCACGCGCGCGTGTGTGTAATCACCCACGATTAACTAGTTTTTATGTTACGCCAATAAAACATATGTTTTGTGTCCTGGTGTCCGCACTCATCGCATGTCAAATGTTCGTGACTCATGGTTTACCGTTCTCATATATCAGACTGTACCACTGTCCGCTCTCTTCGCAACATTCCTGTATAAATTCAGCTATAAATTCAATTACACGCTACTAACAAGAAACCGTACACACTGGGATCGTATCTGGCACGCCACGAGACTGACTACTTTTCCAGTGTGTGGGCTCACCACGTGCCATGCAATGCACGATGGTGTATGGCGCACTTAATAGATACTCTAACGGATTAACACAAACGTTTCGTTATGTGTTATATTTTTATTTTGTACACAAAAATTATTCACTGTTACATATTTCTTTCATACCTGATGTACCACCATTTTTACAATTGTCTTCCTTACAGTCATTCTTTCAACTAATTAAATCGTCTCCTATATTTATAATAATAATATTTTCTGTTGTGTTTCCAACAATTGCTTTCTTTTCAAAGTAATCCGATTCAATTTTTTCGATGTGTTTGCACCGAGTTTTCCAGTTGTCCGTAGTAATTTTGGAAAGTCTTTCTTCGCATAGCCTTAATACATCGTCAGTGTTAAATTTTACATTATGACTCAAACTCACCTCTTCAAATTTGATCAGATTAGTTCAAATGAATTGACGTCCATATGATACAGAGGTAGTCTAAGAACTGTCCCCTTTCGGATCAAATTTCATCAATAACTGTAAGCCATCAATGAGATTGCGTTAAGTGGTGGAGTAGCTACCCTTGTACACGGGCACATTTAAAAATTTCTAGTAACGACAATTTCTGGCCTTAGAATATGTGATTCATTATTCCAAGAGAATGAGTCATTGGGTTTTAGCTTATTCGGTTAGGTTCCTGACGTTCGTATGTAAAACAGGTATTCCCTAGTATTTTATATTTCTGCCCACGTAAACATTTTCTTTAAACGAAAAAATTATAAAGACGGCAATAATTCTTCTTATTGATTTTGCTAGAATATTTTACTGTTTATGGAGCAAAATATACTGAGTTAATCAAATCTTACCTTAGTTTCAAAAATACACTAATTTAGTTGTCTCGCAAAATACTCTATTCTAAACAATAAAAGGAATTAAGAATTATTTATTTTCCTTTGAAGTTTACAGTTTTTTACATACAAATTATGGGAAACATCCCACCGCATACAACATTTAATATAAAAGAAATATCTCTGTGTTTAGTTGGGCCACTGGACTATCACTTCACATCTTGGCGTATACTCAGAAAGAAATGAAAAGACTTTTCAAATAATAACAAGATGTTTAAGTTAAAAGTAAAATTCTTAATTCATAAACTTACATTTTCAGATGTGTTTGTTTGGCAATAACGTAAAACATTTCTTATCATCATTACATTATGTTTTGCTCGAGGCTCCTACTTTTCAACTAATTAAAACAATGAGGTACCGAGATTGTCTTACTATATTAAATATAATTAAGGGCTTAATTTCTTCAAATGAATTTATTTTTAATACTATAAAGCTTTTATAATAATTTTTGGTAATTAATTAAAAATTCGCCTCCTCGCGAAGAGTTAATTTATTCAATAATTTAATTACAATTTGAGTTTGTTGATACCCTGCACCAATTCCTTAAGTATAATGACAGCCCATTGTAAAGATTACTCTGTATATGTCATGTCAGTGCTCTTAAGTAATACATAATATTCATATTTACAGAGAAATAGAACAAAAAGAATACTCGAACTTTCAAAGGCAATTAGTAAAGAAGACAATAATGACACTGTGTCACCAGCAGATGGTAAGTACAGAAAGGAGTATACTAAACAAAGCATACGTAGGTCTACATACATTTTAAATGTGCTACCAATGGGACCTGAAAAACAAAACTATTTTCAACAAATTTAAGGAAGAGGGGCATTCAGTAATTTAATATTTCTTAGAAATCTCCTACTAAAATATGGTGTTCTCAGGTTTTACACAAAATTTTAGGTGTTCTTATGAAACCTTTTTATAAGCCAACTCATTTAGGAGACACTGCCAATTTTAAGTTTTGATATTTTTTCATTTTGGACATATCCAGGAAGGAAGAAATTCTCTTATTTTTTAAAAATTCCTTTAATAACCTAAAGGAATTAAAATGGGCTCCAAAAACAAACATGCTTTAAAATTTTCATTTTTTGTTTTGTTTTTTAGAGAAAAGCTACTTAAGTTGTACTTCTGATGTCACAGACAACAACCAAGAAGGTGCAACAGCAACTAATTATTTAAGCCTACAGCCCTGCAACTTCTTTGAAAATGATAGTAACGTTAATGATACGAGTTCGTCTATGACTGACGATGAAGATAAGGACCCCACTTTCGAATGTGACAGTGATGCAGCATCTTCATGCGACAGTACTGCAATAGAGTTGCCAATACAAAAATACATCCGAGTAAATTACACGGAAGAAGATAAGAATCAGCATGAGGGTTCTGTAATCGAAGAATTGGGTAGGAAAACTGAATCGATGGGTGGTGACAGCCAGTATGCAGAGGAGTTGCCAACTACAGTCCTAGATAGTAACAATGAACTGAAGGAAAGTTGTTCGGAGGAATTGCCAATAGTTTATGATTTGTATGAGCTTCAAGATAGTGATAGTGAATGAAAGGATAAAAATAGTAAAACTGATACAGGTAACCCTAAAAAGAAGCGTATTCGAAGCAAGGATTTCTGTTTCTGTTGTGAAACACAAGTGACACAGTTTGCTAGACATATTATTAGGAATCACCCAAATGAAATTGAAGTTAAAAAAATAAAGGCGCTTCCTAAAAAAGGCAAGGAAAGGAAAAAGATTTTGACAGTCCTAAGAAAAAAAGGGAACTATCTGTACAGTTCTATTGGAGAAGTAAAACCTGTCAGAAAACAAGACACTTCCAGATCGCCTAGGAAAGTGGCACCACGTACCTACTGCCTTGGATTTTACGCCAGAAAACAATTATGGCGCCATAAAAAAGCTTGCAGTGAAAAACCGGAAAACACACGTAAATCATTTGCCTTAAGAGAGGCTCAACACCTTTTGCTTAGCAACATAACTGTAGACATCGCATTAAAAGAAAAGGTATTTCCCAGAATGATGGCGGATGAAATTTCTTTAGCAGCCAAGAAAGACATGTTGATATGTTTATATGGATCTCGCCATTTAAAAACTCGCAGAGAAAAACACCAGATAAATGTCACATCGAGAAAAATGAGGGAGTTAGGAAGGCTGTTGGTAGAGATTAAAAAGAGACAACTCCATAAATAATCTGCTGCAATCTCTATGGGCCTCAAAATTCAAAGTTATAGTTGAAGCTACAAAAGCAGCCTCAAAATACGACGCAGAAAAGGATAAGTTTGGTGCTCCTACCTATGCTATGAATATTTGCACCTCTTTGAAAGAGTGCTGTGACATTGCAGTATCCCATGTATATCAAACAAGAAATAGATCAAACAAGGAAAAGATTGACGAAATTAAAACAGAATTAGAAACAATGAAAAATCTGTTGATAAGTGATTGGAAGTTTGAAATATCACATCAAGCTGCAAATAATTTAAGCTAGAATAAGATGAATGCAATAACAATAATACCCCTAGCTAGTGACTTAAAGAAGTTTAAGAATTTTCTTGTGATCGAATGTTTAGAAGCATCCAGTCAGTTAAAAGAAAACCCAAATGACAAGGTAGCATATAACAATTTAATTGAAATTGTGTATTGCAGAGTAATTATCCTTTGTATGAAAAGGGGTGGGGAGTTTTTGAGGCTCTATGTAAAACAATATGAAGAAGTATCAAAGAATAAAACATATGAATAGTTTCAAGATGCATTGAAACCCACAGAGATGATTCTTTCAAAAAGATTTAAAAGAGTTGTTATTAGGGGAAAAAGAAGGGAGACACCTGTTCTATTTGCAGATGACGTCCAAAAGCATATTGAACATTTATTGCAAATCAGAATGAACTTTGTTCCAGACTACAATTCTTATGTATTCTGTAACATTAACACTGACAATCCGATTGTTGGATACAAAGTGTTAACAAAACATGCAAGCAAAGCTTGTTTGCAGAACGCAGATGCGATTACAAGAAGATTGCGTAAATGTATGGCTACAATCAGTCAAATATTCTCTATGAATGACCAAGAAATTGAGCAATTGGCAACTTTCATGGGCCATAGTTCTCTTACTCATCGGAATGAGTATAGGCTGCCAGATGACATTTTTCAAACTGCAAAGATCAGCAAAGTTCTGTTAATGATGGAAGATGGGAGTGCTGGTAAATAGAAAGGAAAGTCCTTAGATGAGATTGATATAAACTTAGAAGAAAAAATACTAGCTCCACGAGATAATATTAATGATGATGACAGCTGTGACAAGAAAAAAGATTGGGAAAGACGTGATTATGAAAATAAGGAAGTTTCAACAGAAATGTTTGGGAAAACAAGTGATCCTGCACAAAATCTAACTGCATTAACAGAAAATAAGGCAACAAAGAAAAAACAACGAATTCTCATACCATGGACAACTGAACAAAAAACTATAGTTAAGAGTTTTTCAAAGAGCACATAAAAAAAAAAACTCCACTGTCCGTTAAGGACCAAGGCGTACCGCGCAGCTTTTTGTGTTAGTGTGATGGTGTATGTCTAGTACTACGTGCCACCAGCCGCTAGTTGCGGTATTCACGGCCAGGAGGCGGCGCTGTTATCTCAGCGCCTACTCAGTTTGCCTCACGACGCTGAGTGCACGCCGTATGGAGCCTCCGCCGGGAATTGAACCCGGGACCACGAGCGCATCAATCGCCCGCGTTAGCCACTACACCACCTGGAGGCTACATAATGAAACAAAAACCCCCAAAATGAGGTGAATGTGAGGAGATTATCTCTAAGTATCCAATATTACTTGCCAATAAGAATTGGCTCAAGATTAAAGTATTCATTCTGAATCTATATACCAAAAAACAAAAAAATTAACTAAATTAAGCAATTCATATGAAGGTATTCTGTAACTCTGATGATTTTGAATCCAAGTCAAATTGTAACGTTAATTTCACTTTAATGCAATTGCATTGGATATAAATATGTATTATTTACTTTAAATAAAAGTTTAATTTTTAACTGAATATTTATTTTTTTTAATCCTTAACAAATCTCAAAAAGCACACTCCAATTACATATACTTTAATACAATTTGTTGTTTACTAAAAATTATTTTTAAACCATTTTTTGATTACTCATGACTAATGAGAAGCAACTTGTTTTGAAAAAAAAAGGTTTCATTCAACTCTTTAAAATAGGAAGAAAAGAACTGATAGAAAGAAACTGACCGCATATGATACAGATATGATGCGATTGATAATTAAGAATTGCCTATTTAAACATGAGATTTATAAATTCAATTTTAAAAATAAATTTTAAACGTGAATCAAAAATACCAGGCAACTACAAATGTTAGTGATGTCCCCTGCCCCTCCAAAACACATGATTTTGTTCCTTTGACATAGCCCATGATCAATTGCAAGTTTATTTTAAAACAAGAATCCTTGCTCCTTGTATTTTCGAGAAATAGTCAAGTACTACAGATTTTAATTAAATAGTAATATTACTTGAATGATGTTCATTTCTTTCAAGACAACATTACGATAACCCAAACTACTGTCCGAATAGGTCAGCTCTAAAATCCGATGGGAAGGCTACAATTTCTTTTTTTAGGCAGGTAAGTACTATGTATGGTCCCAGGCAGTAAACAAAATATCCATAGATATTTTTTTTCATTTTTGAGTTAATAAAATAGCTACATAATTGCAATATGACGACCGTATACATAATAATTGGTTGTGTAGAAGTGGCAACGACGTTGGTTGCTGTAATGATGTTCAGGTTGTTTCCAATATACGTCCTAGTCGTCATATGAACTGTGAGATGTATGTGTATATAGTGGTCGCAATGTTGACGGCACTGTGAACAGTTGCCATAATGACGATTAGATGGATAGAGCCATTTTTTACTTAGAATAAGAAAATAAATGCCATTACTTCATTAACGACCTATATACTAACCAATATTCACTTTAAAATAGTTATATACATCACTCCTTTAGGTGGCTGCTACAAAGCTGTGGCACTGTATGGTAGCCATAATGATATCGGGATGTATATATATATATATATATATATATATATATATATATATAATATATATTACAACGATTCAAATTTAATTATAACTAATAAGGATATTGTTGAGTGTGTAAAAATTACAAACACGTCTATTATGGAGGAGATAAAAAATTATTTATTACACAAGAATATAGTGTTTTAGATGTATATTGTATTACAATTGTCGTGCATTTATATTGGAATATAAGCAATTATTATTGGAATAATAGTTTATATTGTTCGATAATACAGTGAAACTTCGCTAATTCGGACCAAGCTCAGTCCGAATTGCTGAAAGTCCGAATTATAGAACATTACAAACTGATCGCGAGTTTTTGCGTGTTATCGGTTACCGATAGCAGACAATATGAAAGAAATCATTCTGAAACCCAATTTGAATCTACAAGAGGTCGACTGCATGTTCTTGTTAAAAATACTGTATTTAATACTCTATTAATTAGTAGTAGAAGAGGTATAAAATAAGAAATAACGTACAGTACCTGTTTATGTGATGTTTACTAAAAAAATTCGACTGTTTTATACTGTAGTACGTAACTTACATACAAAACAAAACTTAAATACAAAACATCTATTTTCACTGCACAGTACGTATTCTAGCAAGCCTACAGCTTCTTAAAAAAATCAACGTTTTTCTGCATGTATTTTGTTTTTAGCTGTTTCCTCACAAAATCCTGTTTCATTTCACTTAAAACAAACAAATATTTGCTTAAGTCAGAGTTTGCAGGCATTTCTACGAACTTCAACTGTAGCGTGTCAATTTTGGGTCATTTTATTTTCTTTCAGGATGGGGTATTTACAATTTTATTTATTTCGTTTTTGTGCGTGATTTCATAAAACTCTTGTGCAACGTAGTTCATTACAATAGAACCCATGGTAAGCTGAACAGTGTTGAGAAACAGTGGTGTAACAAAGCCGAGGCGCAGTTACTGTATTGTGTCATTCGGCTAAAGAATTTGCAACACCCCGAATTCTAAGAACTCTGTACTTGTGTGGCGGTGCACACACGCCACTATACAAGCACGCGCTCGAAGGGACGCTCTCAACTAAAAAACCAAGATGGCTAGAGTGCAAAATTATTCATCGTCTCTTCACAGACCCTCAGGAAGTGCTGCGGAGGACCGCCCACTTTAGTGACATCAGTATGGCCGATGCAAATATCGTCCTCGGCTACCACATATATACCAGCTCTATTCCCTGCATAACGTGATTATCCAACAACAAATTAAGTATGAACGGCGACTAAAACCTGGTGGCCATGAATGCACATTTCCTGCCGCTCAAAGAGACACACTGAGCAGTTCCACTATTGAAGCCGGCCAGCTCGGAGCGAAGTAGGCTCCATACAAAAGTTTTTTATTATTTTACTAGTCAAAAGTTAAATATCAGTGGAAAAAAGTTTGTGACCGCATTCAATCCAATCGGTAGAAACAATTCGAGTATATTTTTCGGACATCCAGCACTTAAACATTTATGAAAACGATGACTGTGCGCGAAGACCGCGTGGCCACCGTGGGGGGAAATGTATCATCATTAAAATGTTAAGGGTATTATAAATTTTGTGTGTGTGTAAAATATGCAGGCTGCGCTCTGTATGTATGGCCATATAGGTATAAGGTAAGCTAGAATGTAAGTTAGAGTAAGAACGCCGAGTATGTAACCAAACAATAGATTTTTTCTCACAGAATTATTTCAGATGCCGTAGAATGTAAAGAAATGTCGAATGAGTCAAAATTAAAGTGAAAAGTAATTCTCTTCTCAAACATGTGTTATGTAAATTATTTACGCAACCTTAAAAGATTGTGCTTGTATCCGAACGTACGTATGACGCAACCCTGAAGCCGAGATTGATGAGTGTTGGTAAGTATAAGTTTCTTCACTCTTATTTTGCATTTTTAATATATCATTTATTAATGAACATAACAATGGCGCCACGAACCGGAACGAATTTAATAATATAAATTCCATACCTACAAATAAGATACAAGCGTAATTTAGAGGTTCAGTGAAAATACGCAAAAGGTACTTATGTAAAGTTACGCAAAATAAGTAAAGAATATTTGTTCACATAAGAAACAGAGTAAATATTTAAAAAATATAATAATGGAAAATACAGAGAACGGAGTCAATTTCTCCGACTCGACTGTGATAAGCGAAACTGCTGAATTTGACGAATCAGCTGTGATGAGTAGTCTTGAAATACATTCAACACCGAATGTAGGTCAAGACGACAAAACTATGAATGCAAGTAACACAAATAATACAGATGATTCGGGGATCCAAACGACCCCAAAATCAAATAGAGAAAATAAAAATAATGACAATGGAGTCAGCTTCATTGACGATAAAATAGAAAGTCTAGCGACACCTGTCCAAAGTAAACAAGAGATAGATAAAGATGAGAAAGTCATGAATATGTTGCAACTGATTTTGGAGCAACAAAGTATTAAATTTAATGAAGTACAAAGTAATTCTGACGCTAAGTTCAATATGCAAAATTCAATAATCAATAACAAATTCGATGAATTAAAAAGTGAGATTCAAGAAATTAATAGACGTTGTGAAAATACCAAAGTAGAATTTACTGATAAAATTAACCAAGTAGAAGCCAAATTAGAGAATTTAATACAGAAGACAGATGTTAAATTTAATGAAATAGATACTCAGATAAATAGAGTTGAGAAGCAAATCAATGAGAATAATGAAAAATTAATTAATTCAATGAATGAGTATAACGATGACATAGAATCTAAAATTAATAAATGTAATACTGAAACTGAATGTAAGCTGAGTAGTGTAGTAATGACAGTTGAAAAAATTAGTCAAAATATTGATGAACACCAAAATAAGATAGACTTTAAAATAAATGAAATTGAAAGTAATTATAAGACAGAAATACAAGCAGTAAACGAATCTATTGAAGTAATATCAAAAAATAATGTAGTCTGACAAAAAATTATATTCACTTGAACAAAACATTAGTAGTATGAGAGACGAATTAAGTTTAGTAAGAAACCAAAATTTAAACAATGTTACTGAACACATATTTATGACACGAGACACAAATAATGAAATAGAATTAGAAACTTTTAGTAGTGAAAATCGGAGAGTGCATCCAATGCAATTTTTGAATCGAGTACGGGAATTTGACAGATTTAATGGTAGTAGTTGGGAGGTTAAACTTGTAAAAATTTTGAAATGTTTTAAAGGCAATTCGGAGATATGGGCGGAGACACATCGAAACGAATGGGAGAGGTATGGAGATTTTGAAAGAGCCTTTCGGAATAAATACTGGTCGGAGGAGGAGCAGGAGATACTACGAAGCCAAATAATGGGAACCGGGAACTTTGGAAGAAACAACCGGAATATTACCGTGTATACCATGAAGCTATACAACGAAGCGAAGTACTTAGAACCACCGTTGCCATTCCAGTCGTTTGTACGCCACATCAGTAAGCACCTACCGAGGGAAGTGCAGATCACGTTAATGACCAGAGAGGTAAGCGATATAAATGAATTAGAAAAAATATTGGATGTTTTTCAGAATATTAAGGACCAGGAAGACAGCAGACGCATACAACAACTTAATATGCAAAATGGAGGTAATTATACACCAAGAGGAGGACCAAACGGGGGAACCACACAAAATGGTCGAGAACGAGACAGATGATACCCGATGTGGAAATGTGACGGGTGCCTGGTGGAAAATTATGCTGACCGTAATTTTTGTTATAGATGTAGAAGGGCAAGGCCCGGACAGCAGCAGAGGACACCACAGAGATTCAACAACCCACAGCAGAGGAACGGTGACCGACGAGCAGAGAATCTGAGAAACGAAGGAGGAAATCAGCATATGGGTAGAGTGTATACGCCCCGTAATGCAGACGAAAGGACGGGAAACTAAGGAGGACAATGGATGAGGAGGCCCGGCCATTGTCGAGGAATAATCACGGGGTCCACGAAAATAAATACAGGAATAACACAATCCACACGGACTTGGCTACGGAATTGATGGAAGAAGAGGAGGCGGAAACGAGGAGACAAGAGGCGTGGTTGACTGAGGTAAAACTGGAGATAGAAGGTAAGTCAGTCTTGACACTTATAGATACAGGTAGTGAAATATCTGTAATAGCAGAACATGTACTGAATAAATTGAAAGAGACTAACAAACATATTCCGTCTTTGCCAGTAGCGGGAGTAACAATTGTAGGCATTACGGGTGTTAGAAGTAAACGGGTTACAACACAAGTCCAGTTGAACATGTTAATAAATGGAGAAAGTTATGAGAATACATTTTTAGTTGTAAGGGGTTTAAATTTAGAAGTAATTTTGGGTAATGACTTTCTAATCAGGAATAATGCGGTCATCAATTTTAGAAAAAGAATTTTAGAATTGAGTAATGAAAATAAACAAATAACGGTTAATTTTGAACGGGTTTTAGACACAGTAAAGATTTCGGGTATAAGGGTTATACCAGATAAGACCATAAATAGGGATATGGAATTTAGTATACATGCGTGTAGAGACAGTGTGAGTGAAGAGAGTGGAGAGAGAATATGGGCGGATAGAGAGGTTAAATTTTGCGGGGAAGGTGGTGCAATGGGGAGTTCTCAGCGTAAAGCGCTGTGGCGGGTAGTTGAGGATTATAGGGGAGTGTTTGCCGGGGAACCAGGAAGGGCAAAAGGTTATGAATGCGAGTTAAAGGTGAGGGAGCATGCGCCATATGTCCAACGTAGTTATCCGGTACCATATTCGAAACGGGAGGCCGTACAATTAGAATTGGATAGGATGTTAGCGGGGGATATTATAGAAAGGTCGGTATCAACTTATTCCAACCCTTTAGTAGTAGTGATAAAAAAAGACGGGAGAGTGAGGTTATGTCTAGATGCCCGCAAAATCAATCAAATAATTATTCCAGACCGGGAGTCACCCGAAGCGATAGAAGAGATTTTTCAGAAATTCAGCGGTGTGAAATATATGACCTCTTTAGACCTGACTGCAGGGTATTGGCAAGTCCCGTTGGCAGTAAATAGCAGGATACCGCGTTTTTATTCAACGGAAAAAATTATCAATTTAAGCGTTTGCCATTTGGGTTGAACACCAGTGTAGCCAGCTTTATTAAGTGTCTTGATGAGATTTTGCAACCCCATAACTTAGATTTTTTAACCATATATGTGGATGACATACTGATAGCTTCTAGAACATTTGAGGAGCATGTCGAACATTTAGAGTATGTATTGGAGAAGTTACACCAGGGAGGTTTGACGGTGAATTGGGACAAATCAAAATTTTTGCAAACTGAGATACATTTTTTAGGTTTCATAATAACACCTACAGGAATACGTGCTAATCCGGATAAGGTAGAATCCATCCTGACGTTCCCGGAGCCTAAAAATATAAAACAATTGCAAAGTTTTCTTGGTCTCTGTAATTTTTACAGTAAGTTCCAGCGGAACTACGCCCAGATGACGGCCCGACTCAGCGCAGTGCTGCAAAAGAATAAACAATGGAGATGGGGCGATAACGAAAGAGCAGCGTTCAACGACATCAAAAATAAGTTCGCTGATATGATTTTAATGAATTATCCCAATTTTAATGAAAAATTTTACTTACAGACAGACGCAAGCAATATAGCACTTGGAGCAGAACTATACCAAGAGGACGAGGCGAAAGAACACAAAACCATCGCCTTCGCCAGCCGGACGCTGCTAGCTGCAGAGCGCAACTATACTACCACCGAGAAGGAGCTCCTCAGTATAGTGTTCGCCGTGAGGAAGTTCCGCACGTACCTGCTGGGTAATAGAACCATCATCAGGACGGACCATAAAGCGCTGTCGTTCCTGAATACTTGCAAACTCACACACAGCCGGATAACCAGGTGGGTGTTAGCTCTTCAAGAGTATAATTTTTCTTGGGAATACATTAAGGGCGTAGAGAACAGGGTGCCAGACACACTATCACGAGTAGACATAGACAGAAATAGAACGGGTAGAGATATCAAAGAAATAGAAATCTATAGATTGTCCAGGGAAGATAAACTTTTTGGGGAAGAATTAAAGGATATAAATGTAATGCAGAGAGCTGATAGTAAATTAAATAAAATCATTACTAGCCTAGAATCCGATGTAGATGAGTTTGGGTATAAACAATATTTTCAAGTGTTTAAAGGGAGTTTGTTCAAAAAAGTAGAGGGGAGAGAGAGGGATTGGAGGTTAGTTATACCTGAAGGGTTAGTAGAGAAAATAGTGTGGGACTGTCACCTTAGATATGGGCATTTTGGGGCACGGAAATGTGTGAATGTGTTGAAGGAGTCCTGTTTATTTAAGAATATGGAGAAACGAGTCCGAAAAATACTTAGAGTTTGCGAGATATGTCAGAAATCTAAAGTTGTGAATTATAGGTTAGAAGGAGAATTAAATTATATTAAAGTAGAAAAACCATTCGATTTAGTAGCCGTAGATTTGTACAGCCCATTGCCAAAGGGTAGGGGTGGAGTGATGCATATTTTTGTTGTACTTGATACTTTTTCCAAATATGTAAGGCTATATAGCGTGAAGCGAGCAACAAGTAAGGTGCTGAGTGAGAAGATCACACGTGACTACATGATCAATGTGGGAAAGCCGAAGGTGATATTATCCGACCATGGGCCGCAGTTCATCAGCGGAAGATGGCGCCAGACTCTTGGATGGGAAGGTATCATCCCAAAGCACACCGCAGTATATCACCCGCAGTCCAATCAGGCGGAGAGAGTCATGAGGGAGTTGGGAAGAATTTTCCGGACATACTGCCACGCCAAACACAGCGAGTGGCCACTCTATGTCCAGAAGATTGAAAATTGGCTTAACTGCACCACCCACGAGTCGACAGGGTTCACGCCTTACGAGTTAGTAAGAGGGAAGCGTCCACAGAGGATTTTGGAACAATTAATTGAGTATCCACCGGAAACTAACACTATTGGCCACGATATTAAACTTAGGCTAGCGAATGAAAGCTTGTTGACGAAGGGGGAGAAGAGAAAACAGAGACATGATATGAAAGGTAAGTGGACGCAGTACGAGGTTGGACAGATGGTATTGGTGCGACGCCACGATTTATCAAGTGCACAAGATAAGGAGATCAAGAAATTTTTCTTATTGTACGAAGGGCCGTACGAGGTAATCGAGGTAAAAATGAAGAATTCGTATGTGTTACAGAATAGAGAAACCAGGGAGATAGTAGGTACGCACAACGCTACAAATTTGAAATTATTTTGGTCAGCATAATGATTTTTATCAATGAGTAAATGTATGAATGTCATTTAATTGTTTTTCTGTATGTTTTTAGAAGGGATCTTCCCCCATTTTCGGGCGGCCACGATCTTACCAGTCCTGGCCGTGGAATTCGGAACTCAGAGGCGGGCCATGGTTGGCAGATCTTCTTTCGGGCGGTGAAAGCAACGATGGTCCGGCTCCACCAAAATTGGTATAAACTAGAAATTTAACTACATATTTGAATGGGGAGGGGGACCCCAAAAAGGTACGTGACGAATTAAATTTTTATACACTCTAGGTGCAACGTTTTGATGTACCTGTCACGTGCCTGCACTGCCTTAGAGTGTTGAATACAAGGCAGTGCATACAAACTTAAATATTTTTAGTGTCAATGGTAAAGTTCCAAATGAGCCATTGACAATAGTTTGCTTACACCGAAATGAAGAGTTTTGCTGGGAGGCACATTTGATGAAAATTCAGACGGTGGGTCTGGAGAAATGAGAGTCAGAGAGAGAAAAGTAGGAAGTAATTTCACAAAGCAGATCTGAATGTTCATCGAAATTGTGCCTCGTAGCAAAACACCCCCGTTTCAGGTGCGTCCATAATCGCCGAAGAAAAAAAAAAAAAAAAAAAAATGCCAAAACAATTTTGGATGTGTATAGTTTTAAATGTAAATAAATTTTAGAATTAAGTGACCAAAAATAATTGTCAAGTTTTAGTATCAGTGAGTATGGGAACGCTTTGAAAAGATGTGTAACAAAATAAAAACTTGTTGTCAATACAAGCAGTGGGGATATTTTGGGGGGTAGATTGGTGCTTAATGAAGTGATAGAACAGTGGAGTGTGGAACTGCAATTGTAGAAAGTTTAGTTATCAATGTTAATTAATTAGTTAGTAAGTTGCTATTGCGGCGGTGGCCTGTGCCCTCGTAAATAGTGGAATGGGTTGGGGGTAACAGAGAGTGTTACCCCCATCGGAGGCCGAAATGGCGAAAATGTGCGGCACACCTTTTTTCGTGTAAATTAAAATTTACACACTGCTAAACGACCGTGTTGCACATAGTAGTAATGATTGTAACAGGCAGTCAAAATGAAGTTAGATTTCCCCGACTTTTCGGGCGGTTACTGCCTTACCAGCACTAATCGTGGATTTGGCTAGCGGTTAGCTATGGTCATATCAAGTCCCTTGACCATAGCTGACTTGAAATTGGTATATATTAGAAATTCAATGGGGGGAGATAATTAGGGGAAATCTCCCGGAACTATGAAACAGCGGCTGCCACTCTGCCCGCTTTGGGGTAGCAAAGACAGGTGGTAGACCCGCATTAAGGGCGAGTAATTATATAACAAGAATATGTTGATATTCGATAATGTTCAAATGTAATAGCGGAAGCAAAGACACGGAGAGGTAAAACCTGCTCCAAAATATACAGTCTTTGTCGAAGCGCAAGGGCGATACAGTCCTCCATAATTTGAAATAGTGTGTGTGGCTGGGAGGTGACTCAAATGAGTCACGAATGTAAATTTTATAACACACAAAGTTTTTGCTAATTCAAACTTTGATCCAATAAAACTGCTTGCGCTCTGTTCAAATAACTAAATGCTCAGACACTCAATACAAGGTGTTCATGCTATAATTTTAAGTGGATTATTTTATTGTTGTAAGTTAGATATAGTTGTTGATAAAAATATGTGTTTTCATTATGTGTGTATATTTTAAACTAAGCCAATAATTAAACTGTCTGGCAGGCGGGTAACACAAAATGATCAGAATCAGAAAAGGGGGAAACAATGAGGTGAGAAGTAATGATAAATAAATATATATATATATATATATGTCATGTAATTGGTTCCATTTTTAAATGTGTTTTAATTGTGTTAGGGAGATCAGCTGATCAGCTATAACATGTCACGGGTAAAATGGTTTATAAATATTCCAAGTAATTAATGTTTGATGTAATGTTTTTAATGTATTACAGATGTTTTAAAGTAATGGGAAAAATAATTTGATGAAATGAGAAATAAAGTAACAATTGTCAGAGTTAACAAAAGATAGTTTTTGGGGTGATGAATATTTTGTGGGACATATAGATCTGTCCAAATTGAATTTCAAGTGAAGTTGAAATAGTAGAGATGATATAATGTAATATTGTTTTGAAGTAATGTAGTTTTGTGAAGTATTGATGTTGACACAGTAGTTACGGAGAATAATTGTAGAGTTTTGAATGATATGTTGTTGTTTATAATTAATGATGTTATTTTGTTGTAGTTGTAGTATGGTAATGAGATTGAGATTTTTGGGGATGGCAATTTTGTATTAGGGGGTAGTGTAATGTAGGAGCTCGCAACTTAATGATATGTTGGGACGGGATAGGTACCGATTTAGTGGGGACGGGGTCGCCTTAGGTAGAATCCAGGGGCCAAATAAGGGAATTGAGTTTTTGGGGGCGGGGAAACACATCCTATGTACAAAGGGGTAGAGAGTATTTTTTTTATATAAGGGTAGAATGATGCGAATTGAGTTTAATGATAGGTTGGGTTTAGAGTGTTTTGGGATAGATCTTTTAAATAGAGATGGGTGTCATGGTAATTGAAGTTGATGAATATTAGAGTCAGGGGGAGAAAGATTATATATGTATACAGATCTAGTAGTACAGTCAATGAGAATAAATAATTTACATCACCCACAGTAAGGGAGAATCAGATTATTAAATAAAGAGAGAGATTTATGATAAAGATATAAAATTTTCATTTTTTAAACCAGTGACAGAATTTTGATAAAATTTGAAAATGATGTAAAAAATAAGGATTGTTATTTTGAATAATTTAAATGTCAATTGGCCCATTGTTTATAATAATATTTTGTAATTTTAAATATTTTATTTTATTATGTTTTGTGTTTCAAGTAGGATATTACAGATGTTAAATGTATTTGCAGATGTAGTGTACATAACATATGTAGGTCAAGGGTCTTGGACTTGACCTAGTTTCGATCAGCTGATGAGGTCATATACCCACTAAGCTTGTATAGTAGAAAGTCAATTTGATTTGTTTATTTAATTAATTTGAACCAATATTTAAATAATTTTACATATAAAGAAATATTGTAATAAATTTAATTTTTTTTTGAATTTTAAAATTTTTGGAAATTTTAATTTTTTGAAAAAAAAAAAAAAATCTTGATTTTTCGCCTGCCATCGAATGAATATTTTAAGTGTTGATTATTTTGTTATTTGTGTGTTAATTATTTTATTGATTTATTTTGTATTGCATTGTATTGTTAGCCTCTAAGTGATTACCTGTTAGGTTAAGGATGTGTTTTGAAATGTTTAACTTAAATCATTTTAAAGAAAACAGAAAACCAGGAAGAGAATGTTTTGAGTATATTATTTTGAATTTTGAAGTTTTTTAAATTTTTCATAAATTTTCAAAGAATTTTTTCAATTTTACAATGCGTTATGTCAACATGTAATGTGAGTGTGCGTGTGAGCCCAGTATCTGCTAAAGGCAGCCCAGCTTGCATACAAGAGGAAACATATCGGTGGAGGATCTGGCATAATCTGAGCCAGGGATTGAGGATTTTTGGGGGTAGCATGTTAAAAGGCGAGGTGTGCTGTGGTACTTAGCTGTTCGATTTCTCGGTGTTGGGATCTCTTACGGAGAAGTCCAGTGATCTCGTTCAGACGGGTCCATAGTCGCCAAGCCAGGGGGGTAGTGTACCCATGAGTAGTAAGAACAAGGGGGTTGTTGGCACCAGTTCCTCACCGGTCCTCTTCGGGGTTTATCGATGAGATTTCTTCTGTTGTGAACAGCAGAATTCTCATCGAGGGGGTATTGTAGCGTGTCAATTTTGGGTCATTTTATTTTCTTTCAGGATGGGGTATTTACAATTTTATTTATTTCGTTTTTGTGCGTGATTTCATAAAACTCTTGTGCAACGTAGTTCATTACAATAGAACCCATGGTAAGCTGAACAGTGTTGAGAAACAGTGGTGTAACAAAGCCGAGGCGCAGTTACTGTATTGTGTCATTCGGCTAAAGAATTTGCAACACCCCGAATTCTAAGAACTCTGTACTTGTGTGGCGGTGCACACACGCCACTATACAAGCACGCGCTCGAAGGGACGCTCTCAACTAAAAAACCAAGATGGCTAGAGTGCAAAATTATTCATCGTCTCTTCACAGACCCTCAGGAAGTGCTGCGGAGGACCGCCCACTTTAGTGACATCAGTATGGCCGATGCAAATATCGTCCTCGGCTACCACATATATACCAGCTCTATTCCCTGCATAACGTGATTATCCAACAACAAATTAAGTATGAACGGCGACTAAAACCTGGTGGCCATGAATGCACATTTCCTGCCGCTCAAAGAGACACACTGAGCAGTTCCACTATTGAAGCCGGCCAGCTCGGAGCGAAGTAGGCTCCATACAAAAGTTTTTTATTATTTTACTAGTCAAAAGTTAAATATCAGTGGAAAAAAGTTTGTGACCGCATTCAATCCAATCGGTAGAAACAATTCGAGTATATTTTTCGGACATCCAGCACTTAAACATTTATGAAAACGATGACTGTGCGCGAAGACCGCGTGGCCACCGTGGGGGGAAATGTATCATCATTAAAATGTTAAGGGTATTATAAATTTTGTGTGTGTGTAAAATATGCAGGCTGCGCTCTGTATGTATGGCCATATAGGTATAAGGTAAGCTAGAATGTAAGTTAGAGTAAGAACGCCGAGTATGTAACCAAACAATAGATTTTTTCTCACAGAATTATTTCAGATGCCGTAGAATGTAAAGAAATGTCGAATGAGTCAAAATTAAAGTGAAAAGTAATTCTCTTCTCAAACATGTGTTATGTAAATTATTTACGCAACCTTAAAAGATTGTGCTTGTATCCGAACGTACGTATGACGCAACCCTGAAGCCGAGATTGATGAGTGTTGGTAAGTATAAGTTTCTTCACTCTTATTTTGCATTTTTAATATATCATTTATTAATGAACATAACACAACAAGGATTGTACGTTTTTTATTGCATCACTTATTTTAACATTCTCACTTTCTTCGTGACCGTTTTCTTCCTCATCATCATCATCATCATTGCCATTTTGATCGTCTGTCATCAGTCCCTTAGTTTAGCGACCTTCTACAGTAGCAGCTATTTCTTCTTCCGACTGCACAACGTACCCTACCTCACCAGCATCTTCATCCAGCCACTCTCGAATATTTTCTGTGTTTGTCTCATGTTCTCCTGCATTTTCTAAAATATTTCTGTAATCATCTTCTTCAATTCCATTAAAATCCTCTTCTTTGTTATCTTCAGGGTTAAGAAGTTTTTTCCAAGAATTAGCAATAGTAGTGGCTTTCACCTCCTTCCAACTTGAAGCCCAGTTAAATAAAGCATTTTTTATGTTGTAATTTTTCATATTGATTAAAGTCTGTTCACCTAAACTGGTACGCAACCCTCTTCATCTTCAAAAAACACGAGACAGTCTTGTAGCTGTTTCTTTCTGTACAGCCGTTTGCAACTACAGATTACTCCTTGGTTCATTGGTTGTATTAGTACCGATGTATTAGGAGGCATGAATAGACATTTTATTTTTCCATTATCACTTCGTAAAATGTCCTTTGCAGGATGCACTGGAGGATTGTCCAATAACAACACTGCTTTAACTTCTTCCCTAGCAACATTTTTTTCTTCCATCTGAAATGTTGTGACTGATGGAATAAAATTGTTATGAAACAAAGAACTGAAAATTTCACAGCTGAACCATGGTTTCTGTGAGCTTTATAAATCATAGGAAGAGCAGTCGCGTTTATGTTCTTCATTGCTCTTGGGTTTTTAGATTTTCCTAAGACAGATTTTAATTTATGCATACCATCGGAATTGGCACACAGTAATGCAGACAGCCTCATTTTATTTATTTTATGTCCAGGGGTATGGGTTTCTTTTTTACTCGATTGTGTATTTTTGGCATTGCCTTCCAAAACAATCCCGTCTCATCAGCACTGTAGATTTGCCACGGTTCAAGTTCATTATCATTAATAATCTTTTGTGATTTATTCTTATATGGTTGAACAGCTTCATGATCTGCACTTACATTTTCCACAAATCGATCGGTTTGCTATGCCATGTCGATTTCTATATCTAAACAACCACCCTGTACTTGCCTTAAAATCTTGGTTTTGAAATCGAGTAGCAAAACGTTCAGCAGCAGTCTGCAATTCTATCCCACGGATCGGTACACCAGCAGCTCGTTGTTGTTTATACTACGTTCAAACAGCTTCGTCAATGTCAGACTTTTTTGGCAGGAGTCATCCGTTTTCGCTTAATTTCACTGGCACTATCAAAGTCTCTATTCAATGAAAAATTTGTAATTGCTGATCTGCTTTTTTTAATATCGTAAAATGTCGATTTACTGATACCGAAATTGCGTAAAACACTCTGAACTGAATCACCTTTGTCAATACATTTTAAAACTTCTATCTTTTCTTCTATCGTTAGCGATTTATACGAACCACGTTTACCAATTTTTGAACAAAGGAAAAGGTACGAACACTACGGAGTCAAAACGTAAAGTGACTGGCTATGGGACGAACATTCACAATGATGACAAATGTGAAAGTCTGTACGAGTCATATCCATTGTTATGAATTGTACAATACTGTTCAGAATTTCCAGGAAATGTATACGACACTGCTTTTCGTTATCGCTGACCTACCAATTAATAATCCCAGTTCATGGAAATACACTATGTACAGTATTTCCGGCCTTTCTCTTCTCAAGTAGGCTAAATCTACACTTGATTTTGAATTTTTACATATGTACGTATAAATTACAGTACTGAGAACCCCAGTCCGAATTATAGAAATTCCGAATTAGCGAAGTTTCACTGTATATCGATTTTACTTGGTTGATGATACATCCTCCGTACGTGCGATTCTCCTCTTCCTATCGTCGCTCCCGTCCTGGCGTCCTCTTCTTCAGCGTCACACTCCTTACTGGCGTCCTCTTCTACGGCGGGCTGCTCCAGCGGCGATATTTCAATCAGTCTCGTTGAAGATTATGTCTAACTGTTAACATCAATTAGACTCTTCACAAATTGTTAAACTCACAATGATTATTGTTTTTACTCGAACAGTTTATTATTAATTGATACGTTAAATTTTATCAATCTCAGGGTGAATATGGGTATTATTTGAATGCGGTGTATCAGTCTTACACCTTCCAAGAAAGCTTGAAGTGTCTTTAATTCCCTATGCGGATATCTTAAACTAACACGAAAAAGCACTATAATATACTATAATTTTACTTAAATAATTAACCCGCTCGGTTTTTACGCTGAACTTCGTAAAGAATACCAAGGTTTATTTTAAGTTATATTTTCCTATGTTCATACGAGAAAAAACTCGAACGCCGAGCACAACTTCACCTTGCAGATGCTACAGAAGAACTGTGTCGATCCTTACTCTACAGAGTAGGAATATTACTGAAATTAGTGTCTTCCGATTGGTTAAACCCAAGTCACATGGTTGATGCTTCCAAAAGATACAAAGTTTTCCTGAAACAGTTTGTATAAATCCGCACTAGCTTGCATTGAATTTATCTACAAATTTTATTACCCTATTAATGATAAGCATTTCAAATTGAGTTTTCCCTACTTAAAAAACCATATTTCTAAAATAGTTATGAACCTCAGAGTATAAATAAATTGAAGCTATTTACATAAATAATCCATTGTCAAAGTTTCATGTTGATCGGTTAATTACCGCAGAAGATATAGCGATCACACGTTATCACACCTGCACAAATTCACTCAAAAAATACATGACAATAAAGAACACCTTTTTGTGAATAATTTGGTATACCCTACATGCTTATCCATTTCTAAATACAAAACTTACGGCTAAAAGACAAAATATTACATAAAACCAATTTAAACATGAAAATGTTCGTCATTCATGTGCTCAGATACAAACCTACCTAGCTTATCATCCTGTGTTCCGTTGCAATATATATATATATATTTTATTTTTATAATGAATTTACCTCGAGATATTTCTTTCCTTATTAGGAACATGTTTCGGGTACCATTTTGTACCCATCCTCAGCCTTCCGGATTTTGTTTCTGGTGAAGTACATGTGTGTTGGTTGGTTGCTATCATGGCTTCCTGTTGGCTTCTGGTATTTTAAATTGGTTTTATTGTGTGTGATTGTGGTGTATGTATTAGTATTTTCGATGTTGAATGCTTTGAAAATTGTGTCATGTTTTGTATTGATTTGTATTTGTTCAGGTATTAGTTTGTTTTGTGTTTTATGTTTGTATATTTGTAAATTTTCCCAAATGTTCATTATGGTGCCTTTGTGTGGTATGTGTTTTATTAATTAGTGTCATGTTGGTTATGTTTGGGAATTCATGTCCAGTGTTTATTGCATGTGTGGCCAAATTAGATTTGTATATTTGTTTTTTTTTTGTATGCATTTAGGTGTTCAAAATAACGTGTTTTCAGTTGTTTTTTGTTTGTCCTATGTAACATTTATTGCAATCTTGGCATTCAATTTTGTATATACCATTGGTTGTTGTGTGGGTTATTTAGTTTTTGTAGATTATTTTTGTTAGAGTTGTATGATATTTTAATGTCTGTTTTAGATACATGTTTTTCGGTATCCAGGCCACTTATAGTATATAATTAGTAAAATAGTTTTAGCTTTTTCTTGTCCGTCTGGTGGCATTTTCTCTATATTTAATTCTACGCGTTTCGGGACATATGCCCCATCATCAGGTATATGCCTTGGTGAAGTTCGTCGATCATTAAAATATTAAAAACACTTTATATACAATTTTACACACATAACAATAAATATAATATAAACATAAAAAATATACATAAAATCCCCAAACTTGAAACACACGCGATATCGGTGGTGCGCACCACGACATGCTACAGTCGACTGCCCATAGTCAAGTCCCTTGGCAGTCGACTATAGCATGTCGTGGTGCACACCACCGATATCGCGTGTCTCAAGTTTGGGGATTTTATGTATATTTTTTATGTTTATATTATATTTATTGTTATGTGTGTAAAATTGTATATAAAGTGTTTTTAATATTTTAATGATCGACGAACTTCACCAAGGGATATGCCTGATGATGGGGCATATGTTCCGAAACGCGTAGAATAAAATATAGAGAAAAGGCCACCAGACGGACAAGAAAAAGGTAAAACTATTTTAATGTCTGTGTTCTTAAACACTTTTGTTAGCTTTGGCGTTCTATTATTTATGTATGTGAATGTGGTCCATTTTATATTGTTATTATTTTTGTTTTGTTCATTTTGATTAATTCTTAATTGTTCAGTTTTTATTTTATATTTGATTTTATTTTCTATTTTGTTTACAGTGTTTTTATTATATCTTTTTTCATACGCAATTTGGTATATTATATTTCTTTCTTTGTCTATTTCTTGTTTGTTTAGGGGTATTTTGTACATTCTGTCAAATAGTGAATAGAATGCTGCCATTTTATGTTGTGGTGGGTGGTCAGAATGGTTAGGTATAATGATGTTAGTGGAAGTTGGTTTTCTGTATATTGCATATTGTAGGTGGTTATTGTATCTTGTGATGGTTATGTCGAAATAGGTGATTTTGTTGTGATTTTCTTTTTCTTCTGTGAGTTGTATTTTTGGATGTATGTTATTGATTTGTTTTAATATATTATCTGCATTTGTATTTTTGTTACTTGATATATATATATATATAGCCCATCATCTACATATCTTATCCAAATGCCATTTGGATCAAAGGATTTTATAATATTTTGTTGTCTATATGTTGTAAGAATATTTCTGCTATAATGCTAGATAATGAAGATCCCATTGCCAATCCTTCTTGTTGTTGATAAATTTTGCTATTGAATTCAAAGTAATTTTGTTTTAGTATTAGTTGGAGGCTATTTTTTATTTCAGTTATATATTATGTGTCTTCATTTTGTTCTTTAAGTTTGTTTATTATTATGACTATTGTTTCATCTTGAATGTTGGTGTACATATTTGTGATGTCATGATGTTGTAACGGGACATTTTGGCCTATTTTTGGGGTAATGAATAAATTTGTATTTTTTTAATAAAGCAAATAACATTTTTATGATAATTGGGACAAAACGTAAACAAAAAGATATATTTTGTTAGAAGCGGCAGTGGTAGCACTGATTGTGAAAATTATTCAGAAATTATTATTGTGAAACGACAAAATCAACAGACCGCAAAACTGTGCCAAGGTCAACAAATGACCTACAAAATCTGTAAACAAATTATGTAACTGAGCATCGGACGATCTTACGTCAGAGACGATCCCCGCTGTGGAATTCAGTTATGAAACAAAAACAGTATGCTGGCGTAGTAATACTAACTTAAGAACAATAAGGATTGGTCATATAACCACGGCGACTACACAAAATAGTGCCGTTTGTCTAATTCCAGTATAAAATTACTCAGTGAGCCGGCCGGTCACATAAAAAGTTCTGGAACGTAAATCGCGGGCGCCCGCAACCTATAAAATGTGAATAACATATATATAAAATGTAAATTAAACACTTAACGGTTAATACCATTATTATAGTACATCAAAATGTGAAATAAGTAATACAAACTCAATAGAATCAGTAAATTCAGTGAAAACCGCTAGCTATGTTGTGCGGGTAACATCTTCTGGACTCAAGGAACAGATAAGTAACATATTGGGATAAAACAAAACTTTAAATGAAAATTCAAATATTCAATATTTTAAATGACGGAAATAAAATTTTCAACATAAAATGAGATCTCTAAAGGCCTAAGTAACTGTGTGTGTGTGCGTGTGTATGTGAGAATATATTTAAACAAAGAAGGCTGGTTTGTGTTCCCTTAGTAAATTTATTTTAAGAGCTTGTTATTGTATTGTGAGTAAGTAAATTCGTATATAAGAGATTCAAGGTAGAAACAATTATTATTCACTAACAAGTTTTGGCTGTACGATTTTCTTTTGTAAAAAATCTTAAGAATTATTTGGGTTGCAAGGGGTTGAGTAAAAGAAATATGAAAAATAATAAAGCATTAATAAAATTTAATTATTAATGAACAAATAAATGATTGTTGTTATTTCAGCAACCATATTCTGTTCTCCCGGTTCGCTGATTCGAACCTTGGTAAGTATATATATTTTTTTCTTGTAGTTGGCAATACAAGATGGGGCCCGAAGAAATTATTTAGAAAGTAAACAATGAGTCAAAAGTAAAATCAATTATATTTCAATAATATCAATAGAAAATTATATAACAATGTGAATATGTGTTTTCATCTATATTTATTACTTTTTGTTTGTCTATTAATGCTTACGTATTTTTTATGTTGTGATAATTATTTGTTAGATGGTTATTTTTTAGTTTTTGTGCTATTATTTTTGCTATTTTGTATGTAGGTGCCTTTTTGAAGTTGATTAATGGTCGGTATTGGGTTGTTTAATTTGTGTATTTTTATTAGGCTATTCATTTTAGGTGGTTCTGGATTATTACTTATATATGTCTGTATTTTTATTGTTGAAAATGTTTTTTGCTCTTTTTATTAGTTTTATTGTTTGTTTACGATATTTTTCTGTTGGGTCTTTATTTAATTGTATGCAATCATTATTGTTGATGAAGTCTTCAGTTTTTCTGATGTAGTCTGTTTTGTCAATAATTACTGTTGCCTGGCTTTTATCTGCTTTTGTTATGATTAAATTGGTGGTATTTACTTTATTTTCAATTTCTTTTATTGTTTTAATATCATGCTTTTGTTTAGATTTGTTTTTATTTCACTTGTGATTATTTTTTTAATTATATGTGTCGCTTCTGTTCTTTTTTCTTCTTGTGTATTGTCTTGTATTAGGTTAATGGCAAATTCTGTTTCTACTATTAAGTTTTCTAGGTTTTTGTTTGTTTTGAGTTAGGTTAGTTTTTGACATATTGTTTAAATATTCTGTTTCTTTTTTGTTAAATTCTGTGTTGCTTAGGTTAATGGTTTGAGGATAAAATGTGTATTTATTTTTGTTTTTTTGTTGTTCTTGATTTTTGTTGTGTTGTTTTAATGTGTTGAGTTTTCTGTTTATTGTATTTTTCAGATTTTATTTTACTTTCTATGTCATTGTATTTATTATTCCATGTAATTGGATGTAATATACTTGTTATGTAATGTACAATCATGGTACATTTTATAATTACCTTAAATATGGTAAATAAAACCATAAATATTGTATTTGTTAGTTTGGTCATAATTAAACCAACATTAAATAACTGGTCTGAAGATATAGTGAGTGGACTGTATAATATTTGCCAGGATTTGGACCGATTCATAGCAAAAAACTGTGAAGCATCACAAAAACAGTATGTAATTTGTTGCGATTACAGTGACGATCCTTAATTACGTCAGCGGCCGAGAATGTGTTTACATCCACAACACGATGCTGTAAACAGCTTAACAAAGAACGAGTGACGCAGGTTCACCCCACCTCGGCAACATATAACAAAGACTCAATGTCATTCCATCTGCAACTGTGATCGCAGCCGGCCGGCAGATCGTTAACTAATAAGTGAATTTTAACTTTTAAACCACTGTAAGTGGTTAATAAACTATTTAACTACAGTGTTTCAACGTCAAAAATGTGACCGGAAAGTATAATCGGTAAACTCGCGGTACGCGAAGTTTTACCTCAAAGAAACTGCAACTAAAACAACAGCTACACGACTTTGGTGAGAACGTTCCATCAACACAAAAAATATATTTATTTTCACATCAACTTTATTTGAAATGACCAAATAAATAAATTCAAGTATTCAAAATTTCACTTTTTCAAAATGAGCTCATAAAATTATAATGAATTTGTACCATGAGAGAGAGAGAGAGAGAGAGAGAGAGAGAGAGAGAGAGAGAGAGAGAGAGAGAGAGAGTGTGTGTGTGTGCGTGAGTAATTTCTAAGTGCTGGGTTGTGCGAAACAATATCTAAAGATGTATAACTATATTTACCATATATATATCATAATTATCTAATACAACACATTTTCTAGTACATGTTAGGATTTTGGAGGGTAATTTGATTTTTGAAACGCCCATGGCGCAATGTGTGGGTCTTATTTATTTTTCACTATGTAGTCAAATACAAGTTCAATAATAATAAAAATACTTTATATATGGTATTTTGTGTATGTTTTATTTCAGGTAATCTGTTTCACAAAACTGGTCCGTGTTGCACGAATTCTGGCCCGAAACGTAAATGTATGTAGTGATATTTTGTACAAAGATGGCGCCCGAGGTTATTTACTAGTACATACGAAAATACATTTTTTACGATAATTAATTAAACGATAAAAAGTAATAAATTACAATTGGCGCCCGAACAGGGACTCGACATAAAATAAAATTTTATGTAGAGTACACCTACTGGTATGTGAAATAGTTACCTGAGATAATAGCGTTATAGTACGCAAAGCGTGCGCAAGGTAAGGTTAAAATTTTAGGTTATAAATAAATCTGTTTTAGTAACACAAAATAATACAATATGAGTAATAAGGATAATATTACAACAGAAATCAGTACAACTGATGTAAATTTGACTGGCGAGATGGATGTACAACCAAATCAAGCTAGTCAGACTGACGAGGCAAATACGCCTGTGTCTGTAGAGACAACGAAAACCGATACATCCATATCAGCTATGTCGGATAGCAAACCAGATTGTACTGCTGTAATGATGCAACTTTTATTAAATAAATTTGACAATTTTGACAAAAAGTTAGATGCGCAGAAAAATGAAATCAGAGATAGTTTTGACAAACAATTTAATGAACTTAAAAATGAAATCAAAATAAGCCATGATAATATGGTTAAGAAGGTTGACAAAGTAATAACAAAACTAGATGAAAATTTAAGTCAATTAGAAAGCCAGAAAGTAAATAGTAGTACCCAGAAAAATGCAGTACTGAATAATAACGAATTTAAAAAAGATAACTCAAATAATGAATGTACAGATAGTAAGAATATTACAAGTAGTAAGAATGTGGTGTTAGAAAATGAAAGTATTATGAATGATAATGAAATGTTTGAATTTATTGAGTCAGAAAGAAAGTTGAGAGAAAGTATTTTTGTACAAGGAGTGCAGGGGGTAGAATTTTCTTTTGATGTTGTGTTAGGGGGTGAAGACAAGTCTTCATGTAATTTTTATAAGGATAAGAGTTCCTTCAATTTATATTTGAAAGACGAAAGGTCTACAAATAAAGTTTCTTTGTTTTTGTGTACCTAATAAATGGTGCGATAATTTTATGATAGGGACCCCTGCATATTTGGAGAGAGAAAGTGTAATTTGGTGTTATGGAGAGAAATGTATTAAGAAAGAAAGTATAGAGAGATATTGTGAGAGTAAGAGAGTAATAGAAATATTTAAAGTAAACAGAAATTACAGACAATTGTTAGAAAGGTTAGGGTTAGATAAGGTGGATGAAAATAAGGAATACGTACCTTATAATAACAATGAATTTGAGATAACAATAAATGAGAATAAAGGTATTAAGTACTTACCTGTGGTGGAAAATTATGAGGATAATTATAGAATAAATAACCAATTAATGACATGTGATACTGAGATAAACAGAACCCTACTCGATCGTGACTTGAAATATGTGTTTGATAACATTTGTATAAATGAATATGAATATGATATTACTATCAGAATGATCAATATTGCACACCACTATATAAAAATTATTCCGATTAGCGCTTTCAAGCTTCACAGCTCATCGTCAGATCAGGAATAGACCGAAAATATGTCATACCCAACCCTTCACCCCTCTCCCCCACCCTGCTCACCCACAACAAACTAAAAATTAATGACCCTTCCCCACCCCCTAAACTCTGTCTCACCATCTGTACAGTTACATATTTTTCTAGTAAATTCCTTGTGTTTCAGTGTGTGTGTGTGTGTGTGTGTGCATCCTTTTAAACTACCCTCTTCCTCTCCACACACGTGGGTCAGTCACACACCCTTATTTTAAAACAACCAATTAGTACTATGAAATATAATTCTTAATCTTATCTATCTTCCCTCTCTCATTTACTTCTTAATCATGTTATAAAATATTTCTTCATTATCAAATTTAATTTTAATATTAATTAAATTGTCTAACCCTTTTTCTCTTTCTTTCAATATTTCTAACTCCTCTCTAAGTTTCCTTTCAACTGTGTTATTTACTACTTTTACAATTTCGTATTCTTCCAAAGGATTAACAAACTTGTGGTTGTCTTCTATGAAATGTCTTGCATATAACGAATTGGTTGTTCTATTACCTTCTCCACGTTTGTGGTCAGACAACCTGCATGCGAATTTTCGTCCTGTCTCCCCTAGGTACACTTTGTTGCAGTCTTTACATTTTAATTTATAAATTCCGCTTTTCTGTAATACTGGAATTTTTTCTTGGATTTCGTTGTCCATGACGTGTCCGTTACTTAACTAAATATCACTATAATATTGACGACTCGGAACACAAAGTTTTTTATAAGTAAAAACGTAAAGTTTTACCTTACAGCCTAAACCGGCTTTCACCTATAGAAGGCTTCATCAGAGGCTGTCCTCTGATGAAGCCTTCTATAGGTGAAAGCCGGTTTAGGCTGTAAGGTAAAACTTTACGTTTTTACTTATAAAAAACTTTGTGTTCCGAGTCGTCAATATTATAGTGATATTTGGAATTTTTTCTATATTCTTATTCCTTATCTTATCAAATACCGTTTCACATTTTTTAATAGCTATATCTACTCCATATTTATTAAAACATTTTATAATTTTTCTAGTATGTGAACCTATGTATGTCAATGACCCTGCATAATTCTTTTGTTCTGGTTCTATTTTAGCTTTTTGTATGTTGACCCTTTTCATAACTTTATCCACTATGTTGGTGCTATAATTATTATTCCTTACAATTCCCTTTATCGTTTTTAACTCCCTATCTTTTGATTCGGTCTCTTTTAAACACTTCTGAGCTCTGTTACAAAAGGAATTGATTGCCGCCATTTTATATCTGTATGGGTGGTACGACTCTCTTGGTATAATTATATCAGAATACGACTCTTTCCTAAATATCCCAAACTGTAGTTTCTCATTATCTTTAATTTCTATGTTTATATCTAAGTAATTTATTTGCTTACTTCCTATCTCTTCCTTAAATTGCAAGTTTTTATCCTTATTATTTACCTCCTTTATAAACTCATGCACTTCTTCTATGCTTCCTTCCCAAACTACTAATACATCATCAACGTATCTAGACCATAATTTTATATTGTCTTTATACTTAGTGGAAGTTATTAATTGCTTTTCAAAATCATTCATGTATATTTCAGCAAGAATAGGGGATAATGAAGACCCCATAGGTAAACCTTTTTTCTGTATATAAAACTTGTTAATAAACCTAAAATAGTTATGATTTACACATTCTTTAATTACTTTCATCAACTGCTTTTTATACCTGTATTCTCCCATATTATTATCGTTTATTAACTTAATAACTTTATTTACTGTGATATTAGTAAACATGTCCTTAACATCCAGTGATATCAATTTTGTATTTACATTAATGCTAATATTTTCTAATTTTTCTATCAATTTTATATTATTCTCTATGTTGTATTTTGTCCCAAATTCATATTTCTAGTTGTCTTGATTGTTCATCTCTTCTTTCACAGCACATCACTTTACTAAAAATGAACTTTATCTTATGAAAAACTTACTTTTTTCGTCGGACGCGTTTCGGCTTAAGTATCCGCCTTCTTCAGCTTTTAGTCAGACTGCCATCATTTCGTAACGGTTTTTGTGTGGAAGGTGTAGTGGGGGTGGTGTGTGGAGGAAGGGGATTGGTGCAGGGATTCAACTTGATGTTTGTTTTTTGTAAAATTGTGTCAAAAAGTGTATGTGATTTATATTGTAATTGATCGTTGAGTATGTTGTTTGGTTGTGTTGTGTGGTGTTTATATATTTCGTATTGTTCAGTTGTGTTGAGTTTTCGGCCTTTAGGTAAGTAATGTAAAATTTCGAGATTGGTGTCTATGTTGGTGTAACTGTGGTTTTCTGTGTGTATGTGTGTGGCAAATGCAGAGTGTATATTGTTGTTGGTTAGAGCTTTTAAATGTTCAGAATAACGGGATGAAAAAGATCTTCCTGTCTGGCCGATGTAGAAACTATTGCAGTCATTACATTTTAATTTGTAAACACCTGTTTTGTTATATTTGTCTATGTCTGTGTTTGTATTATTGATGTGTTTTGTAATGGTATTGGTTGTTCTGTATGCTATTTTGTATTTGTGTTTTCTGAATGTGTTGGCGATTTTGTGTGTGTAGGAGTTGTGGTATGTGAGTGTGATGTATTTATTGTGTTGTGTGCTGATGGTATTTTGTGTTTTGTTGTTTTTGTTTTTGATGCGTTTGTGTAGTGTGTTTATTAAATTAGGGTTGTAACCGTTTTTGATTGCTATGTATTTTATTGTGTTGAGTTCGTCGGTGTAATCTTGTTTATTTAAGGGTATTTTAGTTAGTCTATGGAGCATATGGTTGAAGGCCGCATGTTTATGTTGTGTTGGGTGGTTTGATGTGTTGTGTATAACCATGTCAGTTGTGGTTGGTTTCCTGTATATTTTGTATGTGTGTGTGTTGTTAGTTTTGTTAATTGTTAGGTCTAGAAAATTTATACTATTGTTTTGTTCAATTTCCAGTGTAAATTTTAATTTGTGGTGTATAGTGTTTATGTATTTGTGGAAGTTTTCAATTTGTCTTGTGTTGCCTTTGAATAAAAGTAATATATCATCTACATACCTGTGCCAATATATAATTTTGTTAGTGTATTTGTTGTTGTTTATTATGTGGTTCTGTTCTATGTTGTGTATATATATTTCTGCTAGTATTCCTGATATGGGGGAGCCCATTGGGAGACCTTCTGTTTGTGTGTATATCTTGTTATTGTATGTGAAGTAATTTTGTTCAGTTATTAGTTTGGTCAGTGTGATGATTTCTTGTATGTGTGTTTCAGGTGTATTGTTTTGTCTGAGTAGTTGTTCTAGTGTTTGGATGGTTTCTTTGATGGGGACATTAGTGTATAAATTGGTTATATCAAAAGATGCCAGGGTTGAGTTATGTGGGATGTGGATGTGTTCAGTTTTCTTGACTAGGTCTATGTTGTTTTTGATAGATGTGTTGTTACTGAGATTATTATTTTCTCTGATTATCTTGTCTAGTTGTTTTGCGATTTTGTGGGAGGGTGCCTGTGTGTTGTTTATTAATGGTTTGATGGGAATGTTCGGTTTATGTATTTTTGGTAATGCATTTAGTTTAGGGGGGTTAGGTTTTATTTGTTTAAGGTATTTGACGCTTTCTGGTTTGATTATATGTTTTGTGTTGTTTATAAACTTATTAATCTGTTTATGAAATTTTAGTGTGGGGTCTTTATTTATTTCCGTTATATTATTTTTGGGTAATTATTGTTGATCCGGACTATGCTCAAATTGCGGTGAAATATTTCTTTTCCTATTCTTCTATACTATATAAGCACGAAAAAAATTATTTTAAACGGGGGTCGAACCTATTTACGGAGAAAAAAAATTAAATAATTACTCACATTAGAATGCATGCAAATAGCCGGTGAACGCCATTTTGAGACTGAATATGTACACCGGTACAGGACGACGCGTGACGTCACCGGTTGTACATCAGCTGTCGCTGCAAATTGGCCTTTGGGATGTATATATAACCATTTTCCAAACATTTACAAGCGAGTTGGATGAAAAGCGAACAAAACAAAATTTACATGATTCTTACATGTTCAAAATTGCGTTGAGCCCAAACGGCGGTTTAAAGCTTTGCGTTGAGCCCACCGCGAGTTTATTATTAGTAACCTCGGAGGCGCCGAAGGCGCCGTACAGTAAAGCATGTGCGGTGAGCCGGCTACCCAAAATCACTCTCAGCGGTGGATACTGTAGGAAACTGATGAGCCAGCCACCCACGAGTCTGAAATGTAATGCTTTGCGTTGTAGGCAATTGAATTACGTTAAGGCAAAATGTAGTGGTGATCCAACTAACTATTCAGTTATAGGCGGCCCGAAGGGCCGCGGGATATAGTTCATTGTTCCAGATAATAAAAATTAAGGCGAACCGCAAAAATCGGACTGTATGAAAAGCGAGTTGAGTCAATTGCTGAAATACGGGTACCCAAATGCCAAACGCCAAAAATTTCCAGAGGCTGATGTAATGCTGACTTACCATTAGTACTTGAGAAAAAATCAACGGCTGGGTTTAAAATTTTGTAATCTCGCCTTTGTAATTGGTTAAGACAAAACAGCGGTTTCACCGTTGAGAATAAACGCGCAAATTTCACCATAAGTTGCATATTGCATAGTGTGTACTGTCGCCGCGTTAGGTAGTCTGGTGCGTGAATGTTTCTGTGATTATTATTATTGGTATTCAGTGCTTTAGTTTGTGTTTGTGTGGTGTTATTAATTATGGTTTAATTATTTCTGTTGTTTACTATAGCTACTATACTATACTATATATATATATATATATATATATATAATACATTTTTATTCACACAATGGCCTGCTCAGCTATTCCTTGCGAGAAGAAGCCAGACGAATGCGTCCGCATGAGTGATTCTCAGATTATTGACTTTTTAATAGCCCACGAGGTTATTAAAGGGTCAATAAATTGTCCTACGTGTGGCTCCTTACTCGAATTGAATAGAGAGAGATTACATTTTCGATGTCAAAATTTGCGAGAAGTTGGCAAAAAAAAAAAGGAGGTGTAACATCAAGTGGTCCGCACGAGAAGGAAGTTTCCTGTCGAATACCCGCCATCCTATCTCAACCTACTTCAACCTGGTCTGCCATTTCCTACATACCAAACCGCCTCGCCAACGCTTTCTCATGTGAAACTGTGGTGTGACCTCCAACTTCATCGTCGACTGGTACAGTTTTTGTCGGGAGGTTTTTATTTTCGACGCCCAGCGCTCCTCAGCCAAACTGGGGGGCCCTGGTAAGACTGTAGAAGTCGACGAGGCCAAATTTGGGCGTCGCAAGTATAATCAGGGCAGGCTTATTAAAGGGCAGTGGGTGTTCGGGGGAGTGGAACGCGGTTCTGGAAAGTGTTTTCTCGAACCGGTGGAGCGCCGGGATTCCACTACTCTGCTCAATATCATTGAGAAGTGGATTCTTCCAGGCACAACTATCATAAGCGATTGCTGGAAAGCATATGATTGCCTGGAAGAAGCGGGGTTCATTCACCAAAGTGTGAATCACCAGCAAAACTTCGTGGACCCCGCAACCGGCGCTCATACTAACACCGTGGAGAGGGCGTGGAGAGAAGTCCGCCATGGTATCCCACGATTCGGTCGGAGAGAAGAACATTTCGTTGGATACCTGGCGGAATACATGTTCAAGCGACGGTACCCGCTATATGACGGCCATCGCGTGCACGCCTTTTTCAGAGCCGCAGCCGATTTGTATCCCCCGACACACTAAGGTAAGATTTTCATCTTTTCATAATTATATGCATGGATTACATGTGTGTGTGTGTGTGTGTGTGTGTGTGTGTGAAATATTCAAATTGCCGTGAATTATTTCTTTTTCTATTCTTCTATACTATATAAACACGAGAAAAATAATTTTAAACGGTGGTCGAACCTATTTACGAAGAAAAAAAATTAAATAATTTCTCCCATAAGGCGCCAAAAAACGCTACGTTATTTGCCGCGTAAACTTGGGAAGTACAGCGCTGAGTACTCTCCGCAATGACGTCATAACTCATTCGCTGTGTAACTGTGCGCCGTTTCTTAGATAACATGGCGGTCATTCACTTTACATGCGCGCTTATGGGAGTAATTATTTAATTTTTTTTCTCCGTAAATAGGTTCGACCCCCGTTTAAAATAATTTTTTTCGTGCTTATATAGTATAGAAGAATAGGAAAAGAAATATTTCACCGCAATTTGAGCATAGTCCGGATCAACAATAATTACCTATTTTTGTTGAAGAAATTTTCGATTTTAGTGTTTAATTGGTGTTTGTCCATTATGGCGCTAATGTTACCTTTGTCAGCTTTTAGGATTGTTGTGTTGTGTTCAAGTAACTTGTGTTTTACATTATTAAGTGTTTTTATTTCATTGTTGTGTATTTTTGGTTTTGTATGTGTGTTTAGAAGTTTTCTTTTTATTTCGTGGCGAATCGGGTCCTGGTCATTAAAGTGCGTGTTTTGTACAGCTGTTTCTGCGTCTATGATTATGTCACGTGTGTGTTTATTGTGATTTTTGTTAGTTGTATTGGCCAAAAACTCAACACAACTGAACAATACGAAATATATAAACACCACACAACACAACCAAACAACATACTCAACGATCAATTACAATATAAATCACATACACTTTTTGACACAATTTTACAAAAAACAAACATCAAGTTGAATCCCTGCACCAATCCCCTTCCTCCACACACCACCCCCACTACACCTTCCACACAAAAACCGTTACGAAATGATGGCAGTCTGACTAAAAGCTGAAGAAGGCGGATACTTAAGCCGAAACGCGTCCGACGAAAAAAGTAAGTTTTTCACAAGATAAAGTTCATTTTTAGTAAATTCATATTTCTCTTTCAGTACTCTGCTAACTTCCTTTGATAATTTATAAATAGGTGCATTAATAAAAGAAACAATCGGTCTAATTGGTTTTCCTTCTTTATGTATCTTAACCTGACTTTTAAAAGTTGGTGCTGTTGGATTACTTTCCAATAAATACTTTATCTTTTTTTCTTCTATAAACGTTATCTGTTTCATCATTTGTTTTATCCTTGACTGGTACTTACTTGTATAATCATACTTTATTTCCTCGTATGGTCCTTCCCTTATAAATTCTTCCGTTTTCTTTATGTATTCTTCCTTTCTCATTAGTACCATTGTATTTCCTTTATCCGCCTTCGTAACTATAATATCATTCTTCTTTATTTTATTCTTTAGTTTAGTTACAGTTGCTTTGATTTTTTGTTCATTCTTTGAATTATACAAACTTTTCTTAAATATTTTATCTACTACATTCCCTACTTCCCACCTTATTCTTTTTTTATCATTTTCATTTCCTAGTTTTTGTATTATGCTTTCGCATTCAATAATCGTTTTTTCTTGATTTAATTCTGGTGGCGGTGCATATTTTAAGCCTTTCGCTAACATTTCTTTTTCTTCCGTATTGAAATTTACCTCTGTAAGGTTTATTACTCTTTTTTCATAGTTATTCTTAGAGAGGTGTTCCTTTTTTACTTCGTTCTTTCTTATTAATTTATTTAACTTATCTACCATTTTTTTATTTTTATTTTCCAATTTCTTTTCTATGTACCCCAAACCAAAATTATATAATATTTCTTCTAACTCTACATACGAGTATATTCTTAATAATTCTATGTGTCTGTCATATAATTCCCTATTATATCTATTGATTAAGCCGTAGAGTGACCTTATTTCCAGTTTCATCCACAACTTCTCGCTTTGTTCTTTTACTTTTTTGGCTACACTGTTCTTATTTTTAATTTTAACTTGAGCGTACTTTGGGATGACATTATTATCCAGACATTGTTTATTAAACCATATTTTACTTAAAACCCTCTTCAATTTAACTTTTAACTTAAGATATTTAAAAACTTTACTTACCTTATTGTTGTCGTTTATTACCTCATTGTTGTTGTCTATTACCTGTAGTCGATTGCACATCTTAACAGACGTTTAATGAAGAAATTTGTGTTAGTGGTTGAAATCACAATCAGAATGATCAATATTGCACACCACTATATAAAAATTATTCCGATTAGCGCTTTCAAGCTTCACAGCTCATCGTCAGATCAGGAATAGACCGAAAATATGTCATACCCAACCCTACACCACTCTCCCCCACCCTGCTCACCCACAACAAACTAAAAATTAATGACCCTTCCCCACCCCCTAAACTCTGTCTCACCATCTGTACAGTTACATATTTTTCTAGTAAATTCCTCGTGTTTCAGTGTGTGTGTGTGTGTGTGTGTGTGTGTGTGTGTGTGTGTGTGCGCATCCTTTTAAACTACCCTCTTCCTCTCCACACACGTGGGTCAGTCACACACCCTTATTTTAAAACAACCAATTAGTACTATGAAATATAATTCTTAATCTTATCTATCTGCCCTCTCTCATTTACTTCTTAATCATGTTATAAAATATTTCTTCATTATCAAATTTAATTTTAATATTAATTAAATTGTCTAACCCTTTTTCTCTTTCTTTCAATATTTCTAACTCCTCTCTAAGCTTCCTTTCAACTGTGTTATTTACTACTTTTACAATTTCGTATTCTTCCAAAGGATTAACAAACTTGTGGTTGTCTTCTATGAAATGTCTTGCATATAACGAATTGGTTGTTCTATTACCTTCTCCACGTTTGTGGTCAGACAACCTGCATGCTAATTTTCGTCCTGTCTCCCCTAGGTACACTTTGTTGCAGTCTTTACATTTTAATTTATAAATTCCGCTTTTCTGTAATACTGGAATTTTTTCTATATTCTTATTCCTTATCTTATCAAATACCGTTTCACATTTTTTAATAGCTATATCTACTCCATATTTATTAAAACATTTTATAATTTTTCTAGTATGTGAACCTATGTATGTCAATGACCCTGCATAATTCTTTTGTTCTGGTTCTATTTTAGCTTTTTGTATGTTGACCCTTTTCATAACTTTATCCACTATGTTGGTGCTATAATTATTATTCCTTACAATTCCCTTTATCGTTTTTAACTCCCTATCTTTTGATTCGGTCTCTTTTAAACACTTCTGAGCTCTGTAACAAAAGGAATTGATTGCTGCCATTTTATATCTGTGTGGGTGGTATGACTCTCTTGGTATAATTATATCAGAATACGACTCTTTCCTAAATATCCCAAACTGTAGTTTCTCATTATCTTTAATTTCTATGTTTAAATCTAAGTAATTTATTTGCTTACCTCCTATCTCTTCCTTAAATTGTAAGTTTTTATCCTTATTATTTACCTCCTTTATAAACTCATGCACTTCTTCTATGCTTCCTTCCCAAACTACTAATACATCATCAACGTATCTAGACCATAATTTTATATTGTCTTTATACTTAGTGGAAGTTATTAATTGCTTTTCAAAATCATTCATGTATATTTCAGCAAGAATAGGGGATAATGAAGACCCCATAGGTAAACCTTTTTTCTGTATATAAAACTTGTTATTAAACCTAAAATAGTTCTGATTTACACATTCTTTAATTACTTTCATCAACTGCTTTTTATACCTGTATTCTCCCATATTATTATCGTTTATTAACTTAATAACTTTATTTACTGTGATATTAGTAAACATGTCCTTAACATCCAGTGATATCAATTTTGTATTTACATTAATGCTAATATTTTCTATCAATTTTATATTATTCTCTATGTTGTATTTTGTCCCAAATTCATATTTCTCTTTCAGTACTCTGCTAACTTCCTTTGATAATTTATAAATAGGTGCATTAATAAAAGAAACAATCGGTCTAATTGGTTTTCCTTCTTTATGTATCTTAACCTGACTTTTAAAAGTTGGTGCTGTTGGATTACTTTCCAATAAATACTTTATCTTTTTTTCTTCTATAAACGTTATCTGTTTCATCATTTGTTTTATCCTTGACTGGTACTTACTTGTATAATCATACTTTATTTCCTCGTATGGTCCTTCCCTTATAAATTCTTCCGTTTTCTTTATGTATTCTTCCTTTCTCATTAGTACCATTGTATTTCCTTTATCCGCCTTCGTAACTATAATATCATTCTTCTTTATTTTATTCTTTAGTTTAGTTACAGTTGCTTTGATTTTTTGTTCATTCTTTGAATTATGCAAACTTTTCTTAAATATTTTATCTACTACATTCCCTACTTCCCACCTTATTCTTTTTTTATCATTTTCATTTCCTAGTTTTTGTATTATGCTTTCGCATTCAATAATCGTTTTTTCTTGATTTAATTCTGGTGGCGGTGCGTATTTTAAGCCTTTCGCTAACATTTCTTTTTCTTCCGTATTGAAATTTACCTCTGTAAGGTTTATTACTCTTTTTTCATAGTTATTCTTAGAGAGGTCTTCCTTTTTTACTTCGTTCTTTCTTATTAATTTATTTAACTTATCTACCATTAGTTAGAAGTAAAAAAGGAACACCTCTCTAAGAATAACTATGAAAAAAGAGTAATAAACCTTACAGAGGTAAATTTCAATACGGAAGAAAAAGAAATGTTAGCGAAAGGCTTAAAATACGCACCGCCACCAGAATTAAATCAAGAGAAAACGATTATTGAATGCGAAAGCATAATACAAAAACTAGGAAATGAAAATGATAAAAAAAGAATAAGGTGGGAAGTAGGGAATGTAGTAGATAAAATATTTAAGAAAAGTTTGTATAATTCAAAGAATGAACAAAAAATCAAAGCAACTGTAACTAAACTAAAGAATAAAATAAAGAAGAATGATATTATAGTTACGAAGGCGGATAAAGGAAATACAATGGTACTAATGAGAAAGGAAGAATACATAAAGAAAACGGAAGAATTTATAAGGGAAGGACCATACGAGGAAATAAAGTATGATTATACAAGTAAGTACCAGTCAAGGATAAAACAAATGATGAAACAGATAACGTTTATAGAAGAAAAAAAGATAAAGTATTTATTGGAAAGTAATCCAACAGCACCAACTTTTAAAAGTCAGGTTAAGATACATAAAGAAGGAAAACCAATTAGTCCGATTGTTTCTTTTATTAATGCACCTATTTATAAATTATCAAAGGAAGTTAGCAGAGTACTGAAAGAGAAATATGAATTTGGGACAAAATACAAAATAGAGAATAATATAAAATTGATAGAAAAATTAGAAAATATTAGCATTAATGTAAATACAAAATTGATATCACTGGATGTTAAGGACATGTTTACTAATATCACAGTAAATAAAGTTATTAAGTTAATAAACGATAATAATATGGGAGAATACAGGTATAAAAAGCAGTTGATGAAAGTAATTAAAGAATGTGTAAATCAGAACTATTTTAGGTTTAATAACAAGTTTTATATACAGAAAAAAGGTTTACCTATGGGGTCTTCATTATCCCCTATTCTTGCTGAAATATACATGAATGATTTTGAAAAGCAATTAATAACTTCCACTAAGTATAAAGACAATATAAAATTATGGTCTAGATACGTTGATGATGTATTAGTAGTTTGGGAAGGAAGCATAGAAGAAGTGCATGAGTTTATAAAGGAGGTAAATAATAAGGATAAAAACTTACAATTTAAGGAAGAGATAGGAGGTAAGCAAATAAATTACTTAGATTTAAACAGAAATTAAAGATAATGAGAAACTACAGTTTGGGATATTTAGGAAAGAGTCGTATTCTGATATAATTATACCAAGAGAGTCGTACCACCCATACAGATATAAAATGGCGGCAATCAATTCCTTTTGTTACAGAGCTCAGAAGTGTTTAAAAGAGACCGAATCAAAAGATAGGGAGTTAAAAACGATAAAGGGAATTGTAAGGAATAATAATTATAGCACCAACATAGTGGATAAAGTTATGAAAAGGGTCAACATACAAAAAGCTAAAATAGAACCAGAACAAAAGAATTATGCAGGGTCATTGACATACATAGGTTCACATACTAGAAAAATTATAAAATGTTTTAATAAATATGGAGTAGATATAGCTATTAAAAAATGTGAAACGGTATTTGATAAGATAAGGAATAAGAATATAGAAAAAATTCCAGTATTACAGAAAAGCGGAATTTATAAATTAAAATGTAAAGACTGCAACAAAGTGTACCTAGGGGAGACAGGACGAAAATTAGCATGCAGGTTGTCTGACCACAAACGTGGAGAAGGTAATAGAACAACCAATTCGTTATATGCAAGACATTTCATAGAAGACAACCACAAGTTTGTTAATCCTTTGGAAGAATACGAAATTGTAAAAGTAGTAAATAACACAGTTGAAAGGAAGCTTAGAGAGGAGTTAGAAATATTGAAAGAAAGAGAAAAAGGGTTAGACAATTTAATTAATATTAAAATTAAATTTGATAATGAAGAAATATTTTATAACATGATTAAGAAGTAAATGAGAGAGGGCAGATAGATAAGATTAAGAATTATATTTCATAGTACTAATTGGTTGTTTTAAAATAAGGGTGTGTGACTGACCCACGTGTGTGGAGAGGAAGAGGGTAGTTTAAAAGGATGCACACACACACACACACACACACACACACACACACACACACACACACACACACACACACACACACACACACACACACACACACACTGAAACACGAGGAATTTACTAGAAAAATATGTAACTGTACAGATGGTGAGACAGAGTTTAGGGGGTGGGGAAGGGTCATTAATTTTTAGTTTGTTGTGGGTGAGCAGGGTGGGGGAGAGGGGTGAAGGGTTGGGTATGACATATTTTCGGTCTATTCCTGATCTGACGATGAGCTGTGAAGCTTGAAAGCGCTAATCGGAATAATTTTTATATAGTGGTGTGCAATATTGATCATTCTGATTGTGATTTCAACCACTAACACAAATTTCTTCATTAAACGTCTGTTAAGATGTGCAATCGACTACAGGTAATAGACAACAACAATGAGGTAATAAACGACAACAATAAGGTAAGTAAAGTTTTTAAATATCTTAAGTTAAAAGTTAAATTGAAGAGGGTTTTAAGTAAAATATGGTTTAATAAACAATGTCTGGATAATAATGTCATCCCAAAGTACGCTCAAGTTAAAATTAAAAATAAGAACAGTGTAGCCAAAAAAGTAAAAGAACAAAGCGAGAAGTTGTGGATGAAACTGGAAATAAGGTCACTCTACGGCTTAATCAATAGATATAATAGGGAATTATATGACAGACACATAGAATTATTAAGAATATACTCGTATGTAGAGTTAGAAGAAATATTATATAATTTTGGTTTGGGGTACATAGAAAAGAAATTGGAAAATAAAAATAAAAAAATGGTAGATAAGTTAAATAAATTAATAAGAAAGAACGAAGTAAAAAAGGAACACCTCTCTAAGAATAACTATGAAAAAAGAGTAATAAACCTTACAGAGGTAAATTTCAATACGGAAGAAAAAGAAATGTTAGCGAAAGGCTTAAAATATGCACCGCCACCAGAATTAAATCAAGAAAAAACGATTATTGAATGCGAAAGCATAATACAAAAACTAGGAAATGAAAATGATAAAAAAAGAATAAGGTGGGAAGTAGGGAATGTAGTAGATAAAATATTTAAGAAAAGTTTGTATAATTCAAAGAATGAACAAAAAATCAAAGCAACTGTAACTAAACTAAAGAATAAAATAAAGAAGAATGATATTATAGTTACGAAGGCGGATAAAGGAAATACAATGGTACTAATGAGAAAGGAAGAATACATAAAGAAAACGGAAGAATTTATAAGGGAAGGACCATACGAGGAAATAAAGTATGATTATACAAGTAAGTACCAGTCAAGGATAAAACAAATGATGAAACAGATAACGTTTATAGAAGAAAAAAAGATAAAGTATTTATTGGAAAGTAATCCAACAGCACCAACTTTTAAAAGTCAGGTTAAGATACATAAAGAAGGAAAGCCAATTAGACCGATTGTTTCTTTTATTAATGCACCTATTTATAAATTATCAAAGGAAGTTAGCAGAGTACTGAAAGAGAAATATGAATTTGGGACAAAATACAACATAGAGAATAATATAAAATTGATAGAAAAATTAGAAAATATTAGCATTAATGTAAATACAAAATTGATATCACTGGATGTTAAGGACATGTTTACTAATATCACAGTAAATAAAGTTATTAAGTTAATAAACGATAATAATATGGGAGAATACAGGTATAAAAAGCAGTTGATGAAAGTAATTAAAGAATGTGTAAATCAGAACTATTTTAGGTTTAATAACAAGTTTTATATACAGAAAAAAGGTTTACCTATGGGGTCTTCATTATCCCCTATTCTTGCTGAAATATATATGAATGATTTTGAAAAGCAATTAATAACTTCCACTAAGTATAAAGACAATATAAAATTATGGTCTAGATACGTTGATGATGTATTAGTAGTTTGGGAAGGAAGCATAGAAGAAGTGCATGAGTTTATAAAGGAGGTAAATAATAAGGATAAAAACTTACAATTTAAGGAAGAGATAGGAGGTAAGCAAATAAATTACTTAGATTTAAACATAGAAATTAAAGATAATGAGAAACTACAGTTTGGGATATTTAGGAAAGAGTCGTATTCTGATATAATTATACCAAGAGAGTCATACCACCCACACAGATATAAAATGGCAGCAATCAATTCCTTTTGTTACAGAGCTCAGAAGTGTTTAAAAGAGACCGAATCAAAAGATAGGGAGTTAAAAACGATAAAGGGAATTGTAAGGAATAATAATTATAGCACCAACATAGTGGATAAAGTTATGAAAAGGGTCAACATACAAAAAGCTAAAATAGAACCAGAACAAAAGAATTATGCAGGGTCATTGACATACATAGGTTCACATACTAGAAAAATTATAAAATGTTTTAATAAATATGGAGTAGATATAGCTATTAAAAAATGTGAAACGGTATTTGATAAGATAAGGAATAAGAATATAGAAAAAATTCCAGTATTACAGAAAAGCGGAATTTATAAATTAAAATGTAAAGACTGCAACAAAGTGTACCTAGGGGAGACAGGACGAAAATTAGCATGCAGGTTGTCTGACCACAAACGTGGAGAAGGTAATAGAACAACCAATTCGTTATATGCAAGACATTTCATAGAAGACAACCACAAGTTTGTTAATCCTTTGGAAGAATACGAAATTGTAAAAGTAGTAAATAACACAGTTGAAAGGAAGCTTAGAGAGGAGTTAGAAATATTGAAAGAAAGAGAAAAAGGGTTAGACAATTTAATTAATATTAAAATTAAATTTGATAATGAAGAAATATTTTATAACATGATTAAGAAGTAAATGAGAGAGGGCAGATAGATAAGATTAAGAATTATATTTCGTAGTACTAATTGGTTGTTTTAAAATAAGGGTGTGTGACTGACCCATGTGTGTGGAGAGGAAGAGGGTAGTTTAAAAGGATGCACACACACACACACACACACACACACACACACACACACACACACACACACACACACACTGAAACACAAGGAATTTACTAGAAAAATATGTAACTGTACAGATGGTGAGACAGAGTTTAGGGGGTGGGGAAGGGTCATTAATTTTTAGTTTGTTGTGGGTGAGCAGGGTGGGGGAGAGGGGTGAAGGGTTGGGTATGACATATTTTCGGTCTATTCCTGATCTGACGATGAGCTGTGAAGCTTGAAAGCGCTAATCGGAATAATTTTTATATAGTGGTGTGCAATATTGATCATTCTGATTGTGATTTCAACCACTAACACAAATTTCTTCATTAAACGTCTATAATATTACTATTCATAAAATTTATTTATTAAGTAATAAATTAAATAGACCTAAGATTCGTTTGTTGTTCAACGATGGTGGATAGACTGTTTCAATTGTGTAATGAACATTAAAAATATATGTGTAAAGTGATATTGAATTGGACTGCTATGAACTGAGTTTGGTAAATAATAAAATAATGAGTTGGAGTGTATATTTTTCATTGTTTTATATGTATTTATCTATCAATGTATTTTTGATGTGTATTATGTATTATGTATTTTACAGGTATATTTTAAGTACACCAGTAGGTATTATTATGTATTGTAATAACATGTTTAATAATAATATTTGTTTAACAATTGAATAACCATTAAAGAGTAATCATTCTTTATTAAATTGTGGTACAAAAGAAAGTTGTACTAACTTTGTAACTTTATAAATTATTAATTGTCATAGAAAGTTTTTAATGAAGTTCAATCATTATTTAATTGTAAGGAAAGTAATTACTAACGAATAATAATAATATTTAAATAAGAATATATATATTTGAAAAGTGAGATGTACTATTATGAGTAGGTGAGATATGTATTTTATAAGACAATTGTCAATGATTACAGCAAGGTAGAATGTTTAAACAGGAATAGAGCCTGGGGATAGATAAAATGCAGGTGAGTTATTTAATTAATGTAAATGGAGTTAGATAGTTAAGAATTTTGAAGTAAATAATACAAAGAGAATTATTAGACATTTAGGGACACAGTAGTTAGTGATTATTTGTAGAGGTGAATAAAGTAAAGGTATAAACATATATTTGTTGTTGATGAATTCTGTAGTGGGGGTGAGGTGATAAAGAGTAGCCAACCAATAGTGTTGTGGCAGGTATTAGCATAAGTTTAAGGGAGTGTTTGCCGAATTATTTTGGAAGGGCAAAATAATATGAATGTATATAGCCAGTTAGGGAACACCCAACCCATTGCAAAGACGAGCGGTGCCATAGGATTTAAATGAAATTAGTAATGGTGTTTATAATTGAGATATTGGTGTCATGATAGGTAAATTTGGTGGTCAATTAGAAGGTGAGTAAGATTATAATAAATAAAGGCATAGTGAATATAGGAGTCATCCAGACTAAACAGTGATAGAAGGTGAAAGGTTAGGTAGTTAGGTAGGAGAAAATTCAGAATAGAGAGGTAATGAATTATGAAATAATAATATTATAAGAATGTAATAATAAATTTAAAATGAATTTTATAATTATAATAAATAATAATTGATGTCTAAATAATTAATTAACAGCAATTGTAATTTTTTTAAGATTTAAATGTAAACTTAGATAGAATATGCAAATCAAGATTAAAAATGAATCAATCATCAATCATGTCAATGTATTAATGTATCAATGTGTATTATTATTATGTAAAATGTATTATGTATTTATGTTATAACATTTTTAACATGACTTTATAATATGGAAATAATGTGTACGAAGAGATAAAAAAAAAAAAAATAATTGGCACTGTTAATGACAGATTATTACCTGTTAATAATAATAATAATAATAATAATAATAATAATAATAATAATGATAATGTTTTATTTGTTATTTTGTATTTTTTTTTTTAACCATTCAATAAGATTTATACAGATTTATTAATTCTTTTATATCCATATAATTTGTTTTTCTCCAGGTTTGGGAGATTTATAGTGTAATTTTCATATTTTCAAATAGAGTTTAATTCTTTTTATATCAATGTGTTTATGTTATAATTACAGTAATTATAAAAGAGAATGAGATAAATATTATCGATAGTAATCGAAACCATTCATTAATTCAGGATTTGTTAATATGGAGAAGGGAAATTCTTTCTAATTCTTGAGAGTTACTTTTAGTAGTATAATTTTTATAACTATATCTTAGTATTATAACTATATCAAGCCAACCCAGTGCTTATTAGCACAAACCAGCACCTAGCTAAGGGGGAACAGATCAGTTGAGGATAGAGTAATTTACCAAGTCACTATTTTGAGATTTTTTTATTTATTGTTTCAGTGTTTGGTGATATGACAGCGGTCCTGAGCTGGCCAACGCGTCAGAGCAGGGGTGTTACGAGCCTAAGTGGCCTTATGGTGTTGGGATCTCGCAGGAGAAGTCCAGTAAGGTCATGTAGGTACGGTCATCATCATCAGACCAAGGGTGAGTTGTTATTTTCTTTTATATAAAATTGTAAGGGGGTTGTGGCGACTTATCCTGGCTGATCCCTTTAGGAAGTATGAAAGGGTCAATGAAAGTTTTTGTGCTTCGACACACAATCTTTCATTGAGGGGGTTTTGTAATGGTACAATCATGGTACATTTTATAATTACCTTAAATATGGTAAATAAAACCATAAATATTGTATTTGTTTGTTTGGTCATAATTAAACTAACATTAAATAACCGGTATGAAGATATAGTGAGTGGACTGTGTAATATTTGCCAGGATTTGGGCCGATTCATAGCAAAAAACTGTGAAGCATCACAAAAACAGTATGTAATTTGTTGCGATTACAGTGACGATCCTTAATTACGTCAGCGGCCGAGAATGTGTTTACATCCACAACACGATGCTGTAAACAGCTTAACAAAGAACGAGTGATGCAGGTTCACCCCACCTCGGCAACATATAACAAAGACTTGATGTCATTGCATCTGCAACTGTGATCGCAGCCGGCCGGCAGATCGTTAACTAATAAGTGAATTTTAACTTTTAAACCACTGTAAGTGGTTAATAAACTATTTAACTACAGTGTTTCAACGTCAAAAATGTGACCGGAAAGTATAATCGGTAAACTCGCGGTACGCGAAGTTTTACCTCAAAGAAACTGCAACTAAAACAACAGCTACACGACTTTGGTGAGAACGTTCCATCAACACAAAAAATATATTTATTTTCACATCAACTTTATTTGAAATGACCAAATAAATAAATTCAAGTATTCAAAATTTCACTTTTTCAAAATGAGCTCATAAAATTATAATGAATTTGTACCATGAGAGAGAGAGAGAGAGAGAGAGAGAGAGAGAGAGAGAGAGAGAGAGAGAGAGAGAGAGAGAGAGAGAGAGAGTGTGCGTGAGTAATTTCTAAGTGCTGGGTTGTGCGAAACAATATCTAAAGATGTATAACTATATTTACCATATATATATCATAATTATCTAATACAACACATTTTCTAGTACATGTTAGGATTTTGGAGGGTAATTTGATTTTTGAAACGCCCATGGCGCAATGTGTGGGTCTTATTTATTTTTCACTATGTAGTCAAATACAAGTTCAATAATAATAAAAATACTTTATATATGGTATTTTGTGTATGTTTTATTTCAGGTAATCTGTTTCACAAAACTGGTTCGTGTTGCACGAATTCTGGCCCTAAACGTAAATGTATGTAGTGATAGTTTGTACACTATGGCGCCCGAGGTTATTTACTAGTACATACGAAAATACATTTTTTACGATAATTAATTAAACGATAAAAAGTAATAAATTACAGTTAGTTCTAGGTGTAATTTATATATCTCTTGTGTTATGTTGTTTTTCTTACTGTATAATTTATTAATTTCATTTTGTATCCATAATTTTTGTGCCTGTTTTATTGTTTTTCGTGCAGTCATATTTTTGTTGTTTTTGTTTATGTTAATGTAATTAGGTGTCAATTGGTGTTTTTGGCATTGTCTATTGAAGTATATATTCAGGTTTGTGTTCATTAGTTGTTTCTTTCCAGTGGCGAAGTTACATGGAGGCAATTGAGGCAATGCCTACCCTAAAAAATTCTGTAGAATAAAAATTATAAATACGTATGAACTACATAACGTAAAGATTATACATTGTTACCGCGACTGTCGAATTTATTAGGCCGAAACGTGCTTTACTGAGCGACCGCTAGATGGTGACAGGTGAGACTCGGCATAGCTCGTTTAAAGCCAATGAGGCAACCTGAACTTGCCTCAGCGTTTTTTGTATACATCGTATGTAAGCAATGTGCTGGAGCGATAGGGCAGTGAAGGGAGGGGGGATTGTCCCGTGCTGTACACATAGAGCGTTGAGGCATGCCTCACTTCTGTGGTCCAAACAGTTAAGTTAAAGCGCCTGTGTTGTTTCTAAGTGTTTATTTTATGCGGTTATTAAGGTTATTAAAAGTGTCACTGTTATTCCACTGAACTAACAGATGATCAAGACTGTTATTTGAATTAATTATTTGTAACATTAAATATATATATATATAGAAACTAATCAAGTTTAAAAATTTGAAGTTCAATCAGTTGTATTATTGTGTATGACTAATACAAGGATTGTTCAATAGAAACACGTATAGAGCTGTAAAGCATTTTTTATTCAACGATTTTAAAAGAAGTCTCCATTAACATTAAGACATGAGTTCCACTGTTGCACCAACCTGTAGATTCCCTGCTAGTAAAATTCTTATGGCTGTTTGTGGAACCATTCGCTTACAGCAAACTCTACCTCAGCGTCCGATTTGAATTACCATCCTTTTTGTGATTCCTTAAAAAAAATTTAAGATAAGATTTTTGCCTACCCATTCATTAACTACAACTACTAGCTTCGCCACTGTTTCTTTCGTGTCTGAAATTTATTTAATAATTTGGTAATGTGGTTATTTGGACGTTTGGTTACGTTGTTTGAGTACATGTTAATGTTTGTTTATGTGGTGGTGGATAATTTGGTGGTATATATTTATTATTTCATTAAATGATTGTTGCTTTTCACTTTTTTATTGTTATACACTTCACTATTTTATTTCCACATTACACTATTGTCACGATTTTTAATAACCTCACTTTTCTTTTGTTTACTTTTTTCTATAGTCTTATTTACCTTGTATGGTATTATCAATTCAAACACTTTTTGCTACAGTCCGTTTCTTGATGTATATATTATATTTAATTTTTATAATGAATTTACCTCAAGATATTTCTTTCCATATTAGGAACATGTTTCGGGTACCATTTTGTACCCATCCTCAGCCTTCCGGATTTTGTTTCTGGTGAAGTACATGTGTGTTGGTCGGTTGCTTTCGTGGCTTCCTGTTGGCTTCTGGTATTTTAAATTGGTTTTATTGTGTGTGATTGTGGTGTATGTATTAGTATTTTGTGTATTTTTGATGTTGAGTCCTTTGAAAATTGTGTCATATTTTGTATTGACTTGTATTTGTTCAGGTATTAGTTTGTTTTGTGTTTTATGTTTGTATATTTGTAAATTTTCCCAAATGTTCATTATGGTGCCTTTGTGTGGTATATGTTTTATTAGTGTTACATTGGTTATGTCTGGGAATTCATGTCCTGTGTTTATTGCATGTGTGGCAAAATTATATATAAATATATAATATATACATCAAGAAATGGACTGTGGCAAAAAGTGTTTGAATATATATATATATATATATATATATATATATATAGTCACTTTCTGCTACAGTCCGTTTCTTGATGTATATAATACATTTAATATTTATAATTAAATTTACCTCAAGATGTTATTTTTTTCCTTTTTTGGAACATGTTTCGGGTACTATCTTGTACCCATCCTCAGCCTTCCGGTTTTTTTGTCTGGTGAAGTACATGTGTTGTTGGTTGACTATTATTATTGTGGCTTCCTGTTGGTTTCTGGTATTTCAAATTGGTTTTATTGTGTGTGATTGTGGTGTATGTGTTAGTTTTTTGTGTATTTTCAATGCTGAGTGCTTTGAATATTGTGTCATGTTTTGTATTGATTTGTATTTGTTCAGGTATTAGTTTGTTTTCTGTTTTATGTTTGTATATTTGTAAATTTTCCCAAATGTTCATTATGGTGCCTTTGTGTGGTATATGTTTTATTAGTGTTACACTGGTTATGTCTGGGAATTCATGTCCTGTGTTTATTGCATGTGTGGCTAAATTGGATTTATATATTTCTGGTTTTATACGATTTACAAATATACAAACATAAAACACAAAACAAACTAATACCAGAACAAATACAAATCAATACAAAACATGACACAATATTCAAACCACTCAACATCGAAAATACACAAAATACAAATACATATACCACAATCACACACAATAATACAACTTTAAAATACCAAAGACCAACAAACAACCTTAATAGCATCCAGCAGCCAACACACAAACACTTCACAGAAACAAGATCGCGAAGGCTGAAGAAGATGAGAGCACGGGAACTCTCGAAACATGTTCCAAATAAGGAAAAATAACATCTTGAGGTAAATTTAGTTATAAATATTAAATGTATTATATACATCAAGAAACGGACTGTAGCAGAAAGTGATTGAATATATATATATATATTGCAACTGGACTTTGTTGGTGTGTTTTACTGGTATCGCCAATTTTGGGCAACAGCGAGTATTAATACTGTTCAGTTTACACACACAAAGACCAATGCAATTTTAATTAGACTTACCTTAACTGAATTTACTTTTACTTCTCTGCTATACTTATATTCTGTAGACCTGTGTGTGAGAATGTGATGGATGGGTGTTATTTATGAAATAATTACTTCTAACTCTTTAGTTATTATAAAAATTGTGTTTAATGTTTGTCTTTTTATTTTACTTTACTTTAACTCTTTAAATGCTCTATTTCAATGTGCTCTGTTATCTTACTTTACTAATTACATAAATTTATTTTTTATAGTCTCTGAAATTGTTCTCTTTCTTGTCTACTATCTTTTGAATTCAAACTTAAATATTTAATACTCTACTTGTTACTGTAGTTCCGGCGTCTATCTCATGGGCGTTTCTGGGTTTGAATGTTCCAATTGTTCCTCTTCTTGTTCATCCAGTCTCCATGGTGTGGATATGTGTACAGCTTCCCTGATGTGGAGTGTTCTCAGCTTCCCTGATGTGGAATTGTACTGCCTCCCTGAGGTGAAATTGTACTGCCTCCCTGATGTGGAACTGTACTGCCTCCCTGTTGTGGAATTGTACTGCCTCCCTGATGTGGAATTTTTATGTTCAGATGCTATTTTTTTACACTATGGTTGATTTCTATGAACGGAGTCGCTTCCACGTTAAGTTCGAGTGTTTTTACGTTTAACTTGTCGCGTGATTTTTCTCACTACGCACTGCTCGGGCTAGTAATTCACAACCGATGTTCCGTATTAGTGTTTTACTGCGAACTATTCGAACTGGTTTGTTTAACATAGACTTTCCGAACTAGTGTTTTAAAGCGGACTACTCGAACTGGTGGTTTAATGCAGACTGAAGTGCTTTGAGCGCGTTAGCGACGTCGCCCTGTATTTTCCCGCTAGTTTAATGACACTCTAACCTTATTGGTTTATCACTGTCACGGGTTGTTGTTCACGCTCTGATAGGTTCTTTTTAAACTGTTTTTACATTTGAAATATTGATACACAATTACACAATTCTTATTATTATATTTTCTTAACTCTATTTACTTAATCTTATACATTGTTTCTTATTATACTAAAGCAGAGCATTGCTTTATGCACTGTATTTTCTATTTTGCTATACGCATATGTGACGGTTGTCATATTGTGACTATTCGTCCTGTCACATACACCTACAGCCATAATAAAAAAAAATTTCTCTCATAAGAAATGTTTTTTTTCTATTTTGTTTTACATATTTGTTATGGTATACATTTTACATATTTATTTGTTATTACTACTCTTTTACATATATTGAAATATTGTTATTATAATCCTATCCTTACTTTACTAGTTATTATTTACATAAATGCTTTCCCATTCCACCCCACATTTTATATAGGTTAGTAGGTCAGTCGGGTATGTGTTATTGTCAAACTTAAACTGTGTTGTTGACATTTACTACTCCCCTCCTGTGTTGAAAACATTACCAGCTGGTGGGAGAACGCCTTGTCATCAAGTTCCTGCATTCCTTTCCTTTCATTTCCGCTGTAAACATTTCTCGGTTGGTTTGAGGGTCACTAAGTGACGTAGCGTGTCCCCCTCTCTTTCTCTCTCTCCTCGTTGTCTGCGGTCAGCTGTGTGCGCGAGTCAACCGTCTTCTCTCGTCAGCTGTTTCATTTTGTATGCATTTATTTCGTTATCATAATTCTTTGTTTAAATTTTCATATGTTGTTTATACATACAAATGATATGACTATTTATTTACTTACTTTTATGTTTTATTAAAGTATTTTCGTAGTGACGACGCGTGGTATTTTCCTAGAGATTTATTTTTTCTAGTGTCCGTCACCATAAACGTGTTCCTACCCACTCTCTTAGTTAGTGTGTAAGGTCCATCGTATAATTTAAAGAATTTGGTTGCAGTATTGTCCTCACTTTTACCAACAGGGTTCATTTTTAATAATACGGTTTCTCCTATTTGGAATTGTTGCAATTTGTGAGCTGTGTTGAATTTCTGTGTTCCCTTTGCTGCTTTGTTTTTGATGTTAACTTTTACATCCTAGATCTTCATATGCCAAGGTTTAAGCATATTGGCAGTTGGTATTTTCTTTATATATTTAGACCACACTCTGTTCGGTCGTTCGCCTGTTTCCAACTCCTTTGGTGTATATTCAGTTGTGTGATTGTAATTTCCATTTAATGTTTTTTCAAAGAATTCTACGTATTGTGGCCAGGTGCTATGTTTGTCGTAGCAATATAACCTAAATAATTTTCCTAGCTCTTTATTTATTCTTTCGGCCAGGTTTCCCTGTGGTCTCCATATTGCTGTGAGTATAGGCTGGATTCCATTCTGCTCTAAGGTGTTTGTCCACGCTTGATTCTGGAATTGTTTACCTTGGTCTGACAGTATTCGTTTTATTTGTCCATACTGTGGGATATACTTTTTGAATATTATGTTTAACACTGCCTTGGTGGTTGGTCTGGTGACAGGGTATAGTCTTACTACCTTGGTGAATGCATCTGTGCAAACTAGTAGGTGCCTAAGCTTTCGACTACCTCGAGGGAGCGGTCCTAAGAAATCCACACATAACATTTCGTTCTTACCATTGACAATAATATTCTGCATTTCCACGTACATATGTAGGTTCGGAGATTTTGCTGTTTGACAGTTATGACACACTTTTAAAATACTTCTTACTTTTCTATACATATTATTACAAATAAAATCTTCTCTTAACGCTAAATATCAGCGGTATGGTCCCGCTTGCCCTAGACTCTCATGGCATGCCCACGTTACTTCACTTAATAGGTCGTTTGGCATTACTACTTTCCATTCACCCTCCCAGAGTTTATACAGTATCTCGTTTTCTAGCTTATACCTTGGATCTTCTTTTTGAATGTACTTTCTTCGTAGCTCCACAACTCTGTCGTCATCTTTCTGTTCTTTGTGTATGTTTTGTAGTCGTATCTTTAACTCATTTGTCATTTCATATTTCATTGCTAATATTTTCACTTCATTGGTGTGGCATTTATGTTCTTCTTCTTCTTCTTTAGGTGTGTTTATTATTGCATTTATTTGTTTAAGTTGATCGATCCCAATAATTGCATCAAAAATTAAATTCTTTATAATAATAGCTGGTATTTCTAAATTCATCTCGTCTTTATTTATGTTTATAAACATTTGCTGATCGACTTTCTCTTTCTGGTTTACGGCCGTTTGTACACACATATTATTCAATGGTAGCACTGGTGCCTTATTAAATTGTTTTTTATTTGCGTTTATAAATGTCTGGCTTATAGCTGACAGTTCGGCTCCTGTATCAATTAGTATATTGGCTAACACATTATTTATATATGCTATTATGCATGGGCACTTACGTTTCACTGTATCGCTAGGTTTGTCGTCTATTCGCAATAGTTCATCCCTAATTTCCGGTGGATACACATTGTTTATTTGCACACATATTTCATTAGTATTAATTTTATTTTTACATTTATAATTATTATTACTGGAAGTCTTGTGAACGCCCCTTACTGTACGTTTTTTGAAGTTGACTGTACCACCTGACTTATCTCTTCCTGTAGCGGTGTCGTTTCCGTCCGTATTGTTGTATGCAGTGCACTCGTATATGCGTCTGTCTGGGTCGGTGTTATTGTTTGTATTTGAGCTGACTTATTCCAATTCTTATTTGTAAAACTTCGTTCATTATTACTACTATATTTATTTCGTGGACCTAAATACGGTTTCTTTGTATAGGTGTTTTGTTGTTGTCTGTTTTCGTAATTGTTTTCGAAACTTGGATCTGGTCTAGGTTGCGCGTCTGACCTTGGTTGTTGTTTTAGCGAATATCTTATCTCTCCCCACTGTGCCAGCATGAGTAGAAGTTCTTCAATCGTCTTAGTTCCCCTCATCATTACTGCAACATTGATATCGCGGTCAAAGTGATAAGACAGTTTATTTACGAGTTCACTCTCCGTCAACTTAGGTTTTAAATGTTTCGCTCTAGCTACAATATCAATTACATATGCTTCTCTGGACTTATCTTTTGGCATGTATTCGTATTTATCAAACTCTAACTGGTTTCAAATTTTTCTTTGGATATGGTCGCTCCAGTATCTTTGTTCAAATTTATTTTTGAAATCCTCGTAGGACGTAACGTTTTCTCTTATTATCGAATACCACTTTGCAGCTGTGTGTTCTAATCGACGTGCTATCCATTCCACGCGTTCGTTATCGTTTAGGTTATTTCCTACCATCTCCATATTTCTTTCACATTCTATTAAAAATTCTATTGGGTTTTCACTTCCCATCCACTAAATTTCTGCATTTTCGGCATATCTTCAGCACTCCTGTAGATGTACGTGATCTGTTCTGCTTTCGTTTTCTTCATCTGTTTCTGCAGCTGTGCTATCTGTTCTCGTAGGTGTTTGTCGTTCTCCTCACCTTGTTCCTTATTTGTCATTATTGTTGTTTCGTGCCTAGCGACGACTTGGTCCAATATTTTTATATTTTCTTTCACCTCCTGTATATTTCCTTCTGTCTCCTGAATAAATTTAGTTAGTTTCTCTTCTTGGGCCTGTACCGTTGTGGTTAACTCTTGTTGCTTCTTGTTTATACCATTTGTCTATGTTCGCATATTTTCGCTTAGTTTCTTTAGTTCCTGTCTATTTTCTCCATGTAGTGCTCCGAATTCCTCTCGTAATTGTATCCTTGCCTCTTCCCACCATTCTGGTTTTTCTTTTCGTAGTCCTTCTTCACGCTCTTCTTTTTCTTTTCTTCGTTTTTCTTTTTCTACTTTCTCTTCTTCTCGTTGTTGTAGCATTTGCTGTATTGCTGCCATTATGTTGGTAGGTGTTTGCGGTTCTGCCATTTTCGCGGTTTAATTATTGACCTAGTATTTTAAAATCACATCTAATAGTTTATAAAATATTTTCTCAGCGTTGACAATTTCCTCCCCTTATAACTAACAATGGTTATACAATATTAACAATAGGTCTTTGTTCAGACCAAAACTTTCTTAGATCTAATTCCCTGTATTGTTCTACTGATACTTAACTTGTATCCTTTAAAATTATTACTACTCCGGATGTTGTTTCCGGTTTAAACTTCACCTCTCATCCGTTCTCACACTGGTCTGACTCTTATAATTCAGTTAAGGCTTCTAACGGTTTCTATATTTTTTTACTTCAAATAATTATTACAATTTATTTTAATTTTATATTTTCTTGGTTTGTCCTTAATATGGGTTTGTTATTTATCTGGGCGCCAGTCATAAACAAATATAATATTTTCATGGAACTATTTATTTTATGACAATTATTAGATTTTTAATTTTATTTATTTTATGTACATTTAATTAATCGTGCTCCACGCTTTGGGCCGCCATTTTGCAACTGGACTTTGTTGGTGTGTTTTACTGGTATCGCCAATTTTGGGCAACAGCGAGTATTAATACTGTTCAGTTTACACACACAAAGACCAATGCAATTTTAATTAGACTTACCTTAACTGAATTTACTTTTACTTCTCTGCTATACTTATATTCTGTAGACATGTGTGTGAGAATGTGATGGATGGGTGTTATTTTTGAAATAATTACTTCTAACTCTTTAGTTATTATAAAAATTGTGTTTAATGTTTGTCTTTTTATTTTACTTTACTTTAACTCTTTAAATGACTCTACTTCAATGTGCTCTGTTATCTTACGTTACTAATTACATAAATTTATTTTTTATAGTCTCTGAAATTGTTCTCTTTCTTGTCTACTGTCTTTTGAATTCAAACTTAAATATTTAATACTCTACTTGTTACTGTAGTTCCGGCATCTATCTCATGGGCGTTTCTGGGTTTGAATGTTCCAAGTGTTCCTCTTCTTGTTCATCCAGTCTCCGTGGTGTGGATATGTGTACAGCTTCCCTGATGTGGAGTGTTCTCAGCTTCCCTGATGTGGAATTGTACTGCCTCCCTGAGGTGAAATTGTACTGCCTCCCTGATGTGGAATTTTTATGTTCAGATGCTATTTTTTTACACTATGGTTGATTTCTATGAACGGAGTCGCTTCCACGTTAAGTTCGAGTGTTTTTACGTTTAACTTGTCGCGTGATTTTTCTCACTACGCACTGCTCGGGCTAGTAATTCACAACCGATGTTCCGTATTAGTGTTTTACTGTGAACTATTCGAACTGGTTTGTTTAACATAGACTTTCCGAACTAGTGTTTTAAAGCGGACTACTCGAACCGGTGGTTTAATGCAGACTGAATTGCTTTGAGCGCGTTAGCGACGTTGCCCTGTATTTTCCCGCTAGTTTAATGACACTCTACCCTTATTGGTTTATCACTGTCACGGGTTGTTGTTCACGCTCTGATAGGTTCTTTTTTAAACTGTTTTTACATTTGAAATATTGATACACAATTACACAGTTCTTATTATTATATTTTCTTAACTCTATTTACTTAATCTTATACACTGTTTCTTATTATACTAAAGCAGAGCATTGCTTTATGCACTGTATTTTCTATTTTGCTATATGCATATGTGACGGTTGTCATATTGTGACTATTCGTCCTGTCACACACACACACACACACACACACACACACACACACACACACACACACACACACACACACACACACACACACACAGTACAACCCCTCAAATCTGAACCCCAGAAATCCGAAAACCCGGGAAATCCGAACATGATTTTGAAGAAAAACAACACTTGAAAAAACACATGAAGACATAAGAAACACATTTATTATTACATAAAACTATCATATGTAACCTAATTTTATGTAAAGAATCATTGAAAAATTAATAAAGTATGTACAAGTATTGCTACTTACGTAAAACAGGATTGAAATGTAAAAAATATTGGAATTAACACTGTATAAAAACAACGTCATACAGCATTTCATTAACATCAGAGCTGAATGGCCAAGGAAAAACACAAAAGAAACACACACAAACACTACACTACATTTTTTCACTTAAAATCAGTGATCTTCATCTGGCGAAGTGACATAAACCTTCCCGAGGATGTGATGTTGCGCCAACGTCGCATAAACATGACATCATTGGGTGTAGCAGCTGCGTGTTGTTCTACGTAGCGCAACGCGATGTCGAGAGCGACGGCAGCGTCAGAATGAGTCACGTTTGTTGAGGCATCTTCTCCCTCGCTATCGCTACCTGATACATTGTCATGTTGCTCCTGGACCACAGACACTATGTCATGCTCGGTGCATTCTTCATTGTCGTCTAGTGCTGCCCACTCCTCCATGACAACCTTTTTCAGCATCCTCACATCCTGGTACTTTTTGAAAGAGATGAAGGAGCTCAGTTTCATCATCTCGTGTTGCAAGTGGTGTTTCCACAAATTCGAGACTGGGCCAAAGCTTCGTCCAAGATCTCTGCAGTAAATTTTTACTGGTATTGTTCCAGGATTCTGCAACCCAGTAAATCACATCTTTTATTGTTATCTTCTTTAGCTTCTCAAGAATAGAAAGAGAACAATCTTCTTCAATAAGAGTTTGCAGAAGCATTTTTCTGTAGCTTAGTTTTATGTTCTGTAGCACACCTTGATCCATAGGCTGCAGCAGTGATGTCACGTTAGGTGGTAGAAAAATTGCTTTTATGTCTCTGCACACCAACTGCATGTCGGAAGGATGTGACGGAGCGTTGTCCATCAAAAGTAGAGCTCGACGTGGCAGTCCATTTTCTTCATTAAATCTTGTTACCGAAGGAACAAATTTCTTTTCAAACCACTCCTTAAAAAGATTACCAGTCATCCACGCCTTAGTCTGATTTCTGTAATAAGCAGGGAGAGAATTCATGTTCATATTTTTAAGGGCTCGTGGCTTGGCAGATTTTCCAATCACCATTAATGGTAGATTGTTTGTTCCCACGGCGTTACTGCAGGCCAAAACTGTGAGACGCTGTTTGTTCATTTTAAAGCCTGGCGCAGAAGATTCCTCTTTAGAAGCAAGATTTTTAGTGGGAAGTGCTTTAAAATTCAATCCAGTGTTGTCCGCATTATACACTTGCTGGGGCGAGTAATTTTCCGACGAAATCAAATCGGCGAATTCATCTAAATATTCTTTTGCGGCAGTATTATCAGCTGATAACTTCTCTCCGCTTATCGTCAATTGTCTGATAACATGAATTCTCTTCCATCGATCCAACCACCCATTGCTAGCAGTAAATGCCAAATCTCCGTTCATTAGTTTGTTCAGCCGCAATGCCTTTTCTTGAATTAATGGACCACTAATAGGAACTCCTTGTGTAAACCACAAAAACACTGCTTCGTCAATTTCTTCATTTACAGAAACTTTTGCGTGATGCCGTTGTTTCAAAGTTTTTTCACTTGTTGCACTGCAAAACTGCTCAATTTTCACACAATTCTTTTTCCAGTCACTGATTGTTGCCTTACCAACACCAAATTCAACAGCCAACTTCGTCAAACTTTCCCCTTTGTCTAGTCACATTAACACTTCGAGTTTTTCTTTTAAAGTACAAGAACTATGTTTTCGTTTGCTTGCCATAATTTAAGAAAACTAAAAAACCCGATCTACACTGCTCACTTCAAATGCACAAACAATAAACCTTAAACGAAAACTCGAACAAACTATGTACACTGGATGGAAACAGTAACAGCAGACAAACACACAGGACAACAAACGCCAGAGGACTAATTGGAATACAAAGATTTTTAGACCTATTGTAGTAGGACTGGGCTATTTTTAGCGCACTTCCACCCGACAGCAACAGTGATTCACGGGCAGTCAAGGTCAGCAACCTCCGGCGGCTTCGTCTCACCCCTACGCAACATTACCGGGCGGCGCGTACGCAGTAACTAGTGTTGAGTACTATGTATGCAGATTTTTCGGCTAATCCGAACTTTTCCGAATCCGAACAGGCTACAGCCCCAATTAGTTCGGATTTGAGGGGTTCCACTGTATGTGTATATATATATAGCGATAGAACACAGGATCATGATAAGCAATGAACTATGTCTTATGCATGGATGATGAACATTCTCGTGTTTAAATTTGTTTCTTGTTCAAATTGTTTTTTTTTAGCTATAGTTTTTGTATTGTATTACCGATAAGAATTTAGAATAGGTCAAACTCTTAAAAATTTTATTCGTCATTTTTCTATGTAATGTGTTTGTGAAAGTGTGCGCGGGTGCGGTTCATTAACATTTTTCTCTACTGTGTCCGTTATAATTATCCGATTTACATGAGACTTGAACAAGACAAAATTTAATATTAGCTACAATTTCCCTATATTCTGTGATCTTCAAATAACTGTAAAGTGTGAATTTTTGTTATATGAAATCTCTATTTAAAACTCACTCAGGCGTAAAGTAATAAAATCCCAGATAATTATCTGTGCAGGCTTTGCCAATTTCATGCAAAGTGTTGCATGAAGAACTATTAGTGCCGTGTGCATAAATTATCATGTGACCGATAATTGGCCAATTAGAACGCAGTAAAATCATTGAGCATTCATCTACTAAATGTGCGGTCCACGTTCAAGAAGTTTCTCTTGCGTGAACATGTAAACAGTGCGAAAGGTGTACGAAAACTTGGAACTCTGTGTGAGTTATTCTACAGACCCAAGTATTTCAGTTTTAATAAATAATATTGTGATTTACAAGTATCCGTGTTAATCAAGATATCCTCATAGGGAATTTGTTTACAATTCTATCAGAACATGTTATCAGATTACTGACCGCGGTAGATCTTTGACGCGAGGACACTTGAAGACGTGCCGGAAGGTGTACGCCTATACACCACTTTTCATTAAACACCCACGTTACACCTTGAGATACGTAAATACACTATAACAATATTAAAACATTTTAAAAACCATTAACAATCATAATCAGTGTTATCGCAGCGAGGCAGTGTTGCAGTTCGTCGAGCAATTTGAGATGTTAAATACCTATTAATAAATTTCTTCTAATATAATATAATAGATTAACTTCCACATACCTGGAAGGTTTCGTTTTATTTCGGGCCAGGATCCTTTCGTACGAATGTAGATACAAACGTGTTTCATGGGTTCTTGAAATAATTAACTCTACACATCTTTAAGAAGAGAATTATTAATTTTAATGTTCAATTGTTGGAATTACTGTTTACATGAAAAATAGCTTTACATGGAGTTACGTATTGTGTAACTCGTGCACCTGGTTTGTACAGGAACTTACAACTATAGCTTACCTTATCGTTTCACAAAACACAAAAGCAAATATAACATACAAAAGAAACAGCCCAGCTTTGCTTGTACACGCTCTCATTCACAATTTAAAATACCCTTAACATTTTATTATTAATAAAACTTCCCGCACGGCAGCCACGCGGTCTTCACGCACAGTCATCTTTCTATGAAATGTTATAATGTTGAGGTCCGAAATAACACTCGGTTAGTTTCTACCGCACGGATGTATTATCGTCACATACTTTTCTTCACTGATATTTGAATTTAAAGTGAAAATAATAGAAAAACTTTTGCGTGTAGCCTAATTCGTTCCTAGCCGGCAGGCTTCAATAGTGGAACTCCGTTGCAAACTTTTTGTTTGTACACTGTTACTTTTTAATGACTATTTCACACTTTCTAAGATAGGCCAAATTTGTTTTAACGGCCTATCTTGTAAACCCGAGGCCCCTGTTTTAAATTCACAATTCTATTGTCTGCTGCTGCTTACTCTCTGGTACCAAACTGCACACTCTGATGACACACTGTAGACTGTGTCACAAGGCTGCTGCTATGTGATTGTGCAATGCGTCTGGCAATTGTTTTGACTGACTGTGTGTATGTTGCATTGCTGTACTGGAGGCTCCTTACAGGTGAAGTCTGGCAATTTAAAAGTGATTGAATGGGTGATCTATGTTAATATAAAATTAAACTGTGGTGTCCCCCATATATGAAGTGAACTGTACCCTTTTAACAAAATCAAAACCAAGATCAATAAAAAATAAAAAACCTTCCAATTTGACCCATTACAATACCCCCTCGATGAGAATTCTGCTGTTCGTAACAGAAGAAATCTCATCGATAAACCCCGAAGAGGATCGGTGAGGAACTGGTGCCAACAACCCCCTTGTTCTTGATCTCATGGGTACACGACCCCCCTGGCTCAGCGACCATAGACTCATCTGAACGAGATCACTGGACTTCTCCGTAAGAGATCCCAACACCGAGAAATCGAACAGCCTCGTACCACAGCGCACCTCGCCTTTTAACAAGCTACCCCCAAAAATCCTCAATCCCTGGCTAAAATTATTCCAGCTCCTCCGCCGATGTGGTTCCCCTTTTTGCAAGCTGGGCTGCCTTTAGCAAATGCTGGGCTCACACACACTCACATTACATATTACACTTTGACAAATTATAAGATTGAAAATTATTAAATTCCTTAAGATTGACAAAAAATTCAAAATAATATTTTATCACAAAAAAAATTCTCTTCTTTGTTTTTTCCGTTTTTATTTAAACTAAGCTAAATTAACAATTTCTTATGGCTAAAACATCCTTAACTTAACAGGTGAATACTTAGATTCTAACAATACCGTGCAGTACAAGAAATCAACAAAATAAACATGTTAAATACATACATAATAAAATACTCATTACTCAAAAATATTTACTCGCTGGCAGGCGAGAAATCAAAAAAAATTTTTTTTTCAACAAAAAATTAAAATTCCCAAAAATTTTAAAATTCAAGAAAAATTTAAATTTATTTAAAATGTTTCCTTTATATGCAAAATTATTTAAATATTGGTTTGAATTAATTAAACAAATTAAACTGACTTCCTATTATACAAGCTTAGTCTGTGTATGACCCCATCAGCTGATCGAAACTAGGTCAAGTCCAAAACCCTTGACCTACATATGTTATGTATCCTTTCTGAAAATACACTGAACATCTGTAATATCCTACTTTGAAATACAAACATAATAAAACAAAATATTTAAAACAAACAAATATTTAATATAAATAATCATCAACTTGATATTTAAATTATTTAAAATACACAATTATTTTGTTTCTCATATTCTTTTTTTTCTTTACTTCAAAATATCCGTAGTACATTAAACATTAATTACGTGTAACATTTACAAACCAATAACAATATACCAGTGACGTTATTGCTGATCAGCTGATCCTCCTAACACAATGAAAATACATCTTAAAATTGAACAAATTACATGGAAGATACATATTTATTTTTATTTATTCTCCCTTCTCACCTCATTGTTTCCCATTTCTCTGATTCTGGTTATTTATGTTAGCCTGCCAGACGATTTACTTATTGGCTTAAAAAAAAAATACACACATAATAAAATTACATATTCTTGTCAATGCTTATCTAACAGACAACAATAAAATAATACACTTAAAATTATAGTATGAACACTTTATTTTAAAATATCTAAGCAGCTAGTTACCTGAACAGAGCACAAGCAGTTTTATTTGATCAAACTTTGAAAAAAACTTTTATGTCATAAAATTTTAAATTCGTGACTCCTTTGCGTCACCTCCCAGCCACACACACTATTTCAGATTATGGAGGACTGTCTCGCCCTTTCGCTTCCACAGAGACGGTATATTTTGGAGCAGGGTTTTACCTCTCCGTGTCTCTGCTTCCGCTGTTAAGTTTTAAAGTTGTGAACATCAACATGTTCTTGTTATAAAATCATACACCCTTAAAAACGGATCTGCCACCTGGCTCTGCTGTTCCTCCTCGAACAGAGTGGCAGCCGCTGTTCCATAGTTTCCGGAGATTTCCTCTAATTGTCCCCCCATTGAATTTCAAATATATACCAATTTCAAGTCAGCTATGGTCAAGGGACTTGATATGATCATAGCTGGCCGCTGGCCAAAACCACGGTTAGTGCTGGTAAGGCAGCAACCACCCGAAAAGTCGAGGAAATCTAACTTTAATTTAATTGCCTGTTACACATCACTACTATGTGCGACACTGTAGTTGGCAGCGTGTACACTTTAATTTACACTGATAAGGTGTGCCGCACATTTATCGCCCTTTTGGCCTCCGATGGAGGTAACACTCACTGTTACCCCCAACCCATTTTGCTATTTGCGAGAGCACAGGCAACCCCCACAATAGCCACTTAATAGCTAATTAATTTATTAACAATTGATAATTAATCTTTCTACAAATACAGTTCCACACTCCATTGTTCTGTCACTTCATTGAGCACCAATCTACCCCCCAAAATCACCCCCACTTCTTATATTGATATCAAGTTTATATTTTGTTACACAATTTTTTTTTTTTTTTTTTTTTTTTTTTTTTTTTTTTTTTTTTTTTTTTTTTTTTTTTTTTAGTTCATTGTTAAAATCCTTGTTTCTATTAAATTGATTAATTTAATGGTTTAATGGTTTTTTAATGTCTCAAACTCTGAGTTACAATGATTACCTCATTATTTTATCAAAACATTTTCTTTAATTCTTTTATGTCACAATAGAGTTTTGTTATGGTCACCAAGTATGTCTGTAGGCATTAGTCACAACATACCACTCCAACACACCTGTCTACCTGAACGTTGTGTGCCAGACTTGTTTTCATAAACAGCAGTTATAAACATTCTCAGTTTCAGCTGTCATAGACTAAACACTTTGGGTTACTTCATATACTGACATATCTGCTTGCTACACTTTTCAAGTTTTATAAATCTTTTAGATAACATATTTGTCTCTTACATTTTTATTTTATGAAGTTAATACATCAATATGTAATATTACAATTTCCATGACTTTAATTACCATTTTCAAAATGATTCTACGTGATTAAATGGTTTTTTTTTTCAATAAGTTTTACAAACATGACATCATTGGTTCTAAGCTCTCTTTAAATTCCTCCACAATCACATTCTTAATACCCTAATCCCCTACTCATAACCTAACATAGCAGGTACCACAAAATAATAATTAAACCTTTTGGTTACATGAGTTTACTTTGGAATATTTTCCCAAATTATTTATTTACTTCATATTATACTTATTATTTTTTCTTAATTACCTGTAAATAGGTTATATGTTATATGTACATGACTATAGTGTACAGAGATTTATTATCTAGTTTGTCTACTCGGCCACAAAACTTCTCCACTACCTACCTAAGTAAGGGATGAGTTTACAATTCATAAATAACACCAGTTTATTTAATTTTGAGGATTACCCTAATGTAGTATTTAGAATTAAGGCAATCAAATGGTTACAAAAAGTGTGCCAATTTGTGTAACTATTGTTTATATATTTACTCTAAGGGGAGGGTTAAGGAAATCTGGAAGACAAAAGGGATAAGGATTATTACAAGGTCACGAACTAGGACTAAAGGTAGGGACAAAGCTTCCTCCGGAAATAAGGGTACATGGAGAAAACCCAGGCTCACGTGGGCAGGGGCGCGTCCCTGAAATAGACGAACCCCACTGGGACAAGTGGGGATCCTCTATCCGCTACCACTAACTGTTTTATATTATTCCTGATTTTGTAGTTATTTTTAATTACAATATTTAATATATTATTTTAATTATTTCAATTATTGGAAACAACATTTTTAATTACTTCCATAAAGTTTTACAACACACAAATAAATTTACTAAACATGTATTTACAATCCTTCATCAATAATTGTTCAGTTATATCACACTTCAATATCTAAAATCAGCTAGGTCATTACCATATATTAACATTTAAAATTGTTCATTTATGAATTTCAACCTCCATCGTCAAAAATTAATCGGGGTTTCACATAACATCGTTCAATTTTATTAGCACACAAATGACTGTTTTGTGTGTGGTAACCATACAAACTAAATTCATTCCGTTTATTCACATACTCATTAAACCGGTCTACATTGGGTATTTTTGTTAAGTCTCCATCATTAAATTCATTAACTATTGGGTTAATCATTTTTATTAAATCATTGTAGTCGTTATCATTCACATATATTTCTAAACTTTCCTTCCATTCATCATACTTTTTATTTAAGTTATATAATTCTGTGACTTTATTAACACACAATTCTCTGTTTACATCTCTCTCTTCATAACCCCAAATCACACTCTCAAAAGTATTACAGACAGAGGGTATAAATTCAATTAAATCTTTCCTGACTTCTCCAGGAAAAACAAAAAACTTATTTGTAGCACACTCGTCTACACAATATATACGTGAAGGTCTTCCTTCACCCCCCATTCTACCTCGTAAACAATTTACCCCCTGTTCATACCTGTAATATAACTCTCTCTCCACTCTCTCTCTAACTCCTTAACACACATTAACATTTCATAATCACATTCTACCACTTCATTAGTACTCTCAGATACCACTTTTTCGACTACATTATTATGCTCAATATTATCAACATCATTATTATTTATTAATTCATTACCTAATACAACATTGTCATTACGACTTTCGTTTGTATTATTCTTACTTGATTCTACTTTATTCACACTGTTTCTTGTCATTACATTGGCATTTTCAAGACATACATTCTTGTCTTGTATATTATTTATCAACTCGTCAAATTTTATATTTATATTTTGCTGAAACTGAATATTCTGTTCTTTAATTTCATTAAAAATAATATCATTTTTAATATTCTGCTGTTCGTATTTTATTCTCTGTTCATCTAATTTATTGTTAAAATCACTTTTCATCTTATTTAAAATTATATCATTATCATCAAAACGACTATTTAACATGTCAAATTTATTTGCAAATTTATTGTTCTGTATATCAAATTTTATGTTCATATCCTTAGACATATTTCTCACGTCACTGGCCATGGTTCTCATGTCACTAGACATGGTTCTCATGAAATTAAATAAATCGTTCACTGACAACTCTGTAGCTTTATTTGTTACGGGAGTTGATATCGCTCCTGGTGAGCTAAATACAGATGCTTCTGTGTTATACTCATTTATTGACGTTACTTCTGTTTGAATACCGGAGTCAACATTTGCTTGACTCTCGGTCTGATTGTCAGATAAGCCGACTTCACTGTTATCTGCCATTTCTTATTTTATGCTTAATATTTGTTTATAAATAACATATAATCAATAAAGTGTATTATATAACCACTTTTGCGTTAACACCGCGCTTTTGTTTTATTCCGCTAACCCCAAAAACATGTTTGTATCTCTACTATAGGTACGGTCTTTGATATTTTCATTACCAAAAACTGTCCCTGTTAACGGAAGCCATTGAGATGTTAAATACCTATTAATAAATTTCTTCTAATTTAATATAATAGATTAACTTCCACATACCTGGAAGGTTTCGTTTTATTTCGGGCCAGGATCCTTTCGTACGAATGTAGATACAAACGTGTTTCATGGGTTCTTGAAATAATTAACTCTACACATCTTTAAGAAGAGAATTATTAATTTTAATGTTCAATTGTTGGAATTACTGTTTACATGAAAAATAGCTTTACATGGAGTTACGTATTGTGTAACTCGTGCACCTGGTTTGTACAGGAACTTACTAACTATAGCTTACCTTATCGTTTCACAAAACACAAAAGCAAATATAACATACTAAAGAAACAGCCCAGCTTTGCTTGTACACGCTCTCATTCACAATTTAAAATACCCTTAACATTTTATTATTAATAAAACTTCCCCCACGGCAGCCACGCGGTCTTCACGCACAGTCATCTTTCTATGAAATGTTATAATGTTGAGGTCCGAAATAACACTCGGTTAGTTTCTACCGCACGGATGTATTATCGTCACATACTTTTCTTCACTGATATTTGAATTTAAAGTGAAAATAATAGAAAAACTTTTGCGTGTAGCCTAATTCGTTCCTAGCCGGCAGGCTTCAATAGTGGAACTCCGTTGCAAACTTTTTGTTTGTACACTGTTACTTTTTAATGACTATTTCACACTTTCTAAGATAGGCCAAATTTGTTTTAACGGCCTATCTTGTAAACCCGAGGCCCCTGTTTTAAATTCACAATTCTATTGTCTGCTGCTGCTTACTCTCTGGTACCAAACTGCACACTCTGATGACACACTGTAGACTGTGTCACAAGGCTGCTGCTATGTGATTGTGCAATGCGTCTGGCAATTGTTTTGACTGACTGTGTGTATGTTGCATTGCTGTACTGGAGGCTCCTTACAGGTGAAGTCTGGCAATTTAAAAGTGATTGAATGGGTGATCTATGTTAATATAAAATTAAACTGTGGTGTCCCCCATATATGAAGTGAACTGTACCCTTTTAACAAAATCAAAACCAAGATCAATAAAAAATAAAAAACCTTCCAATTTGACCCATTACAAATTTCAGCGTGTTTATCATCAGGACACCATCCCAGCAGAATCCACGAGGGAAGAACATGTGAGATATACGCATCGCCATCAGCCACTTGCCGCATCAAATTGGAATATCTTCACTCAAGTAACAAATTGAGATCTGAACTTTATATAAACTGTTTTCAAACAATATTTCAAAATTCATAACATTTGTGTATGTTTAAAAATATATCATATGAAGTATTATTCAATTGGTGTGCAATAAACAATTATAATACCTCCAATATATAGACTTGTTGATTTATAAAACACACCATATTCCTATGCGCAAGAATTAATTCAATTGTGTTGTCACATAGTATTAAATGGCGCTAGCCAACTAGGGGCACGATTAATTTAGTAATTTAAGTAATATTTCTAAATTTTGTATAAACTAATTCTGTGAACTTTTATTTGTGTGTGTTGTTAATTTCTTTATCAGAGAATATATATCTTATGTTTGCGTTTTCTCGGGTATATGTTATATGAACAGTTTATCAGTAGTGTATTGGAGGTTGAATTATTATTTGTTTATGTTAGAATCAGGTTTCTTTACATTTGATGCTATTGGACTGCATACTTTAAACCGTATAATCTGAACACTCTTAACAACAATAATCCAGTAATAATAATAGTTGACGTTCCGATAAATAAGGAAATTTTAATATTTTGTAAGATTTATAATATAAATTGTCAAAATGACCGAGTCTCAAACTCCAGCACTGGATATGCAAACGACATTGGCTGCGATTTTGGCTAATATGCAAACGATGTGCGAGGAAAATAAATTGGCTAAAGAGGACGCGATTAAACAGAACAAAGCACTTCACGATGAAAATAAAAAAATCTATATCGCGGTGCACGACCAGGCCAAACAGAACAAGCAACTGCTGGAAGCCACGGAAAAACGGATTGGCAAGAAGGTGGAGGTAATCCGCGCCGACATTGAAACTGCACTCGAAGTAAATAATTCACGTATCAGTGAGTGCGAGGCAAAGATCACCAGCATCGAAGAAAAGGTTGTGCAACATGCTTCCACAGTAAGTGAGTTGGTTGCAGAACAAGACCTACGTATTCAGGAGTTGAAACAACAACTATCACGACTCCAAGATACGTCATCAACAGCTGATTATACAACCTACGTCTACAAAACCTTAGACGATACGAATTTGCAGTTGAAATTTTTCGGCCGCGATATCGAAAACCCCATCCATTTCATCAAAAGCTGCCAGCGCGATATGGAAGTGATAGGGGACACCTTGAGTGAGCGGATAAGATTAATTATGTACTGAGGAGGTTAAAAAGTACCGCAGCGGAATGGTTTACTATTGTACAGGATAAAATTAGTACCTATGAAGATCTGGTGAGGCACTTCAGGGCTAGGTACTGGAATAGTGAAATACAACGGAAAATCCGAATACAGCTGGAATTTGGTAGGTATTCCAACATAAAGGGTTCAAAAGAAAATTACCTAATCCAGTTGGTATCGCGGGCCAAATATCTAAAGCCAGAAATGGTCAACAAATTAGCACACCATTTCGGGCGCGGTATCCAAATTAATCACGCAAGGAGTCAAATCCTTGGAAGAATTACTCCTTTTGTTGACAAAATGGGAACATGTTGACAGCCAAAACAGTGGCAATAATAATAGTGAACTGCCGCGTAAACAATTCCAGCCTCAACCACAAAAAAAAAAACAACAAAGTAAAAATAAAACAACTTTCATAATTTTAATGCACATAAAGTATCAGCTGAAGTAAATTCAAATGAAGAGCAACAAAACAACGAGTAAGGTTGCACGGCGTGAGTCCGTGCAACAAAGTAAAAAGCACAAATAAAATTACAAATAAAGAAAACAATAACAAAAAGCAGTTCAATAGATCTAATGTTAATAAGTCTAATTATAAGGATGTATACGTTGTGTCAGGCCTATATCCTGCTGAAATTAGAGACGATTTAGTTTATAGTAACTGTAAGGATAAGTGTGTGTTAGAGTTAAGGATGATAATGACACTGTGGTGAATGCCAAAATTAACGGATGTGTCGGAGAGGTGTTGTTTGATAGTGGAGCACAAATTTCTCTTACTGATGAATGTTTTTTGACCAAGCACAAGCACTATTTTAAAGAAATTCCGATTCTACCCGTTAACAATAAAATGGTCACATCTGCAACTTGTGAATCGCAGGTTGTCGGAAAATAAGCACTTATAACAATATATACACAGGGGGTGGAAATTGAAGTCCCCGTACTGGTGATAAAAAAAACTTGTGTATGACGTCATAGTGGGTACCGACACGTTAAAGAAATTGCAAGCCACTATTGATTTTGCTAACAGAACACTGAAATGTACCATCCAAGACAAGTTACACACAATTAAACTCGAGTGCACTCACGACAATATCGAGCAATGTCAAAGCTCGGGTCGGATACTCAAGCCACACATTAATTATGTTGATAAGATAACGGACAACAAGCTTACCCGCAATAGTCAGATAACCCAAGATAAACAAAGGCAGTTAGACGAAATTTTAAATAAATACAAATCAATTTTTGCCAATAAACCCACGGTTACTAACGTATATGAACACACGATACAGGTCACCAACAAAAATAAATTTGTCAGAAAGACCTACCCCATTCCGCTTCATTATCAACAACAAGTTGATGAGGAAGTTAGCAAGATGTTAGAAAGTGGTATCATCGAATGCACCGATAGTAACTTCTTAAACCCTATGATTATAGTTAAAAAAAAAATAATGATGTTAGAATATGCTTAGATATGCGCAATTTTAACACGATTACACAGAAGTGTTACCATTGCACACACAATGCGGAAAATTTATTTGTCAAATGCCAAGGGGTAAAGTACATGTCCGGCCTCGACCTTAAAAGTGGGTTCTGGCAGATACCTTTAGCTAAGGAATCCCGCAAATACACTGCATTTCTATACAAGAACAAGTGCTACCAATTTAAGGTAGTTCCATTTGGATTGGTAACCAGTTTAGCCGCAATGGTTAAGTGCCTGGAACTTGCGTTAGGTCATGAAGTGGAAGATTTTGTCAGTGTATTTGTCGATGACATCCTTATAATATCCAGATCGTTTGAGGAGCATCTCCAACATCTTGAGATCGTCTTCCGCAAATTAAGGGATGCCAACCTAGCCCTTAACTTGGAGAAGTGTGAATTTGGTAAATCGCAGATAAAGTTCCTTGGGCATATAATTTAAGCGGACGGGATAACCACTGATCCTGAAAAGATACAGGCCATCACCGATTTCCCAAATCCAAGGAAACTGACAGACATCAGGGCGTTTCTTGGTTTAACAGGATACTTCCGACGTTTCACACCTGAATATTCCAAGACGATTGAACCGCTACCGGAATTGTTCAGGAAGAATACAAAAGAGAGGTGGTAGGAGCGTCACGAGCAGGCTTTCATCGCCACCAAGGAACTATACAGGAAAAATCTACATGTATTTCACCCTGAAAAGGACGGCACATATGTGCTAAATTGTGATGCTTCTGATTATGCTATTGGAGGAGTACTTTATCAAAGAAACAACAAAGGTGAGCATAAAGTAATCGCGCACATACGTAGGTCATTAAAAGGGGCGGAAAGAAACTATTTTACTTCAGAAAAGGAGATCTTAGCGATAGAATACCTCGAATATATAGACTTGTTGATTTATAAAACACACCATATTCCTATGCGCAAGAATTAATTCAATTGTGTTGTCGCAATATATATATATATATTGCAATGGAACACAGGATAATAAGCTATGTTGTTTGTATCTAACCACATGGATGATGAGCATTTTCATGTTTAAATTGGTTTTATATAAAATTTTGTCTTTTAGCCATAAGTTTTGTATTTAGAAATGGATAAGCATATAGGGTATACCAAATTCTTCATAAAAAAGTGTTCTTTATTGTCATGAATTTTTTGTAAGAATTTGTGTGGGTATGATAACGTGTGATCACTATATCTTCCGCGGTAATTGACCGATCGACATAAAACTTTGACAATGGATTATTTATGTAAATAGCTTCAATTTGTGTATACTCTGAGGTGCATAACTATTTTAGAAATAGGGAAAACTCAATTTGAAACACTTATCATTAATAGGGTAATAAAAATTGTAGATAAAGTCAATGCAAGCTAGTGCATATTTATACAAACTTTTTCTGGAAAAACTTATATCTGTTGAAAGCATCAAACATGTGACCTGGGTTTAACCAATTGGAAGTCACTAAATTCAGTAACATTCATTCTCTGTAGAGGTAGGATCGACACAGTTCTTCTGTAGCATCTGCAAGGTGAAGTTGTGCTCGGCGTTCGAGAGTTTTCCTTGTACGAACATAGAAAAATCTAACTTACAATAAACCTTGGTGTTCTTTACGAAGTTCAGAGTAAAAACCGAGTGGATTAATTAGTAAAGCAAAAATTATAGTATATTATAGTGCTTTTTAGTGTTAGTTTAAGATATCCGCATAGGGAAATAAAGACACTTCAAGATTTCTTGGAAGGTGTACGACTAATGCACCGCCTTTAGATAATACCCACATTTACCCTGAGATTGATAAAATTTAACGTATCAATTAATAATAAACTGTTCGAGTAAAACAATAATCATTGTGAGTTTAACAATTTGTGAAGAGTCTAATTGATGTTAACAGTTAGACATAATCATCGAGACTGATCGAAATATCGCCGCTGGAGCAACCCGCCATAGAAGAGGACGCCAGGACGGGAGCGACGATAGGAAGAAGAGGATCGCACATACAGAGGACGTATCATCAACCATGTAAAATCGATATATTATCGAACAATATAAACTTATTATGCCAAATATAAATGCATGACAATTTGTAATACAAAATACATCTTAAAACACTATATTCTTGTGTATAATAAATAATTTTTCATTTCCTCCATAATAGACGTGTTTGTAATTTTTACACACTCACAATATCCTTATTAGATATAATTAAAATTGAGCCGTTGCATAAGGATATTTGGCACTGGCCAACGTGTGACTCGATTTTTTTTGGCATTAGTTGTAAAAAAGAAAATATCATTTGCATGTGTATAGAATAAATCCATTGAACTAATTGTGTGTGTCATTCTGTGTTATCAGGGAGCGTAGATAAAAGTTTGAATACTCTCTCTTATCAGATAATGTAAAATTTCAGATTGAAGAATGGCATAATATGTTAAGATGCAAAATGTTTATCAGTGCAAGAATGCAAGTTCATGTAGAAGGTTTTATACGTAAGAAAATATATAAATAAATAGGTCAGTGGAACCAGATGGAAGGAGAACAATGGGAAAAAGCAGCTACGTTTATGGATTGTTAGCAACTCGTAGGGAGGGGAGATAGGAACTAGACTTGTTTTACCCTCCAACTAAGGGAATTTGAACAATTAATATTCATTATCATGGGTAGTAGTGTATAAATACAAATAAAAAAAATATATAAGTAATATGAGATATAAAAATACAAGATGTCTAATGATAGAGAAAAAAAAATATTTTAATAAATAAATTTATTAAAACTTTATTACCAAGTAGAGGAATAATGCGACAATACAAGCATAGGCTGTAATGCGCATATATAATATAAAATAAATATTTAAGTTAATTTCAATAATATATAATAGACGAGCAGGTGTGAGATTGGAAGCTGCCTTTCAAGCAGGAACCAACAGGTAAACATCACGCGATTACCACTGCATGTATGTATACAAGTAAATAGTGTGTGTGTGCGTGAAGCCTGTTTGATCCTGAAAGTTTGCAACCCCACCCCAAGTCAATGCTAAATTAAGAATATATTTAATATTAACCAAACCATAAATGTTAGTGAGAAGGTAAAAACTTCTAAAAATGTGTAAAAATCAGACACAAGTGCAGTGCGAATTTTACGTAATTCGGACAATCAGTGCGATTTTTAAAGCATTATAATTACACTAGTGGTGCGAGCATCATGATAATTGCACATCACATAGGTCATTAAATTAGACAACATTTTATCACTGTGAAATCTGCGTTGAACAGTGCGATTGGCGAAAAATTGCAATTATGTGAAATAGGACAAGAGTGGGGGCTATCATGCCATGGTTCAACTGTCGACAGGCTGATTCCTGAATCGACAGCTGCAGTTTTCTTGGTGGATATAAATATGAGCCCAGGAGAGATGAACTCTCTCTTCTAACAATCCTCAGTCGCGGCGGTACGCTATGTCCGTCCGAGACGCGAATTTTTTAACTACTTTGGACAAAGTTAGACACTATGTCTAACATCAGTACGATTTTTTTTAAGCTTAACTTATAAAGTATTATGGCAAATGTTTTGATTTAAAGTATTAATGAAAACAATAATTAAAAAGTACCGTAACAAAGAAATCGTCGGATGTCTACAAGCTAAGAACAACTCCTGACAGAGGACAAGAGAATGACTAGCAGATGAACGAGACGCAGAGGACTAGAGACGGTTCTATCATAACAGCTACAGATCCAGAGCAACGCGTCATCATAATCTACAGCAGCCAATGTACCATGAAGGACGAGAGACGAGAGGACGAGCAGTGAGCACAAGAGGACATCCAGGAGAACCGATGGAATCACTGGAGGACATGGGACAACTCTGCAGAATTTAAGGTGACGAAAAACCAATATATAATTATCAAAGAGAAAGTCATTGAAAGACTTTAATAAAAAGAAAAACAAAAACAAAAAATTTTTGTAAGATTAAATAAATAGATGTAGATAGAGATAAAACCAATGTAATTTATGTGTATTCAGAATATGTTTTAATTATTTTTCTTTAATGAATGAACAGTCAATGTAACGATAAGTTAAATCCTTGCTTGGAAAATGAACAAGTAATTAATTTATTTAACTTTTTCTTAGTAAAAGCACATAACGTAGAGTCATTGAAAATAATCAATTAATTGTGTTAAAATGATTATAAAGCCGTAAAAAGGTATAAAGAAAATATAGAATAAGAATGTATTAACAATTTAAAAAAAAAGCACACATTTAGACTGAGTAGTCAAGAAATCATAATATAATGAAGAAAAGTTTTTAATTAAAATTTATAATATAATATCTAGAATATAAGATATATGTTTGTGAAGATAACACGGCAAGTAAAGAAACTTTGAAACCATAGATAATGGATATCGTATGGCGAATTAATCATAATTTTTATATTATTATATTTTTTATGTTTGTTTAAATTAATAAATGGAAACATACTACGATTCATAAAAAAAGAGTTACTCTTATTATAATTACACCTGAACCCCAATTATACATACACGTTGTTAGTAATATTATATATAAATGTTATATGAGTATAAACACATAGACCATTAAATTAGATGTTACATGCATATACTGACTAATCCATGCGTATAGATGTGCATTTTTGGATTTAGACAAGTATAATATATATGCATGAAAATATTTCTACACATATTTGCACATATATGTGTGTGTATATACATGTACAGTATACAACTAAAAACGCCTTACGTTCAAAAATGACGTTTTTGTAGTTGTAGTGTGTGTGTGTGTGTGTGTGTGTGTGTGTGTGTGTGTGTGTGTATATATGTGTGCATAAATATATACATGCAAAAATTTACATCCAAATACTTGGTATTACATGTACAAACACTTACAGACCCATATTTAGCGCTTTTTACTATACAAAAATCGGCCTTAACTCAAAAAATGGGAGTTTTTTTTCGTAAAAATGCCTTATACGAAAAATTGCAAAAAAAAGGTCTCAACTTTGAGCGCTCATATCTCTGTCCCAGTGCGTCTGACGAAAAAATTACTAAGGACCATTTTGATGGGAAATTTGGTCAGCTACAACTTTTATATTTAACGTTTTTTGATATCTTGCTTAGTTTTTGAGATATTTACAACAAACTGTTTTGCCCCATTTTTTACCCCCCCCCCAGGGGGACCTAGCTGTGAGCTGGAGTGTCCGATTTTTTTCCCCAATTGAAGTGACCCCAAAACCTAACTTTCTACCAAATTTCGTGTCTGGAGGATTTTTGTCCAGTAAAAATCTTTATTCAATGGTCTAACAGCACTAATTCAAAATACATTAAATACAGCAACGTGTACCGCTGTATAATTTTGGTGCTCCAAAAGCGTGGGGCTCCACAAAATTAATTTATATCGTTGTAATATATATATATATATATATATATATATTTAAAATTTATAATTATATTACCTCAAGATGTTCTTTTCCTTATTTGGAACATGTTTCGAGAGTTCCTGTACTCTCATCTTCAGCCTTCGCGATCTTGTTTCTGGTGAAGTATTTGTGTGTTGGCTGCTGGATGTTATTAAAGTAGTTTGTTGGTCTTTGATCTTTTAAAGTTGTATTATTGTGTGTGATTGTGGTATATGTTTTTGTATTTTGTGTATTTTCGACGTTGAGTGCTTTGAATATTGTGTCATGTTTTGTATTGATTTGTATTTGTTCTGGTATTAGTTTGTTTTGTGTTTTATGTTTGTATATTTGTAAATTTTCCCAAACGTTCATTATGGTGCCTTTGTGTGGTATATGTTTTATTAGTGATACATTGGTTATGTTTGGGAATTCGTGTCCTGTGTTTATTGGATGTGTGGCTAAATTGGATTTATATATTTCTGGTTTTTTGTATGCATTTAGGTGTTCAAAATAACGTTTTTTCAGCTGTTTTTTTTGTTTGTCCTATGTAACATTTATTGCAATCTTGGCATTCAATTTTGTATATACCGTTAGTTGTTGTATTATCTTTGTTGTGTGAGCTATTTAGAATTTGTAATTTATTTTTATTAGTTTTGTATGCTATTTTTATATCTGTGTTTTAAAATAGTTTTGTTAGTTTTGTCATTTTATTATTTATGTATGTGAATGTGGCCCATTTTTGTTGTTGTTATTATTCATGTGTTGTTCATTTTGATTGATTCTTAATTGTTCAGTTTTTATTTTATATTTGATTTTATTTTCTATTTTGTTCACAGTATTTTTATTGTATCCATTTTCATAACCAATTTGGTATATTATATTTCTTTCTTTGTCAGTTTCTTGTTTGTTTAGGGGAATTTTGTACATTCTGTTAAATAGCGAATAGAATGCTGCCATTTTATATTGTGGTGGGTGGTCAGAATGGTTAGGTATAATGTTAGTGGAAGTTGGTTTTCTATATATTGCATATTGTATGTGGTTGTTGTATCTTGTGATGGTTATGTCTAAATAGTTGATTTTGTTATGTTTTTCTTTTTCTTCTGTGAATTGTATTTTAGGATGTATGTTATTGATTTGTTTCAGTATGTTCTCTGCATCTGTGTTTTTGTTATTTGATACATATAGCCCATCGTCTACATATCTTATCCATATGCCATATGGGCTCTGTCATTTTATAATATTTTGTATTTTTGTGTCTATGTGTTGTAGGAATATTTCTGCTATTATGCTTGATAATGGTGATCCCATTGCTAAACCTTCTTGCTGTTGATAAATCTTGCTATTAAATTCAAAGTAATTTTGTTTTAGTATTAATTGGAGGCTATTTTTTATTTCGGTTATATATTGTTTGTTTTCATTTTGTTCTTTAAGTTTGTTTATTATTATGTCTATTGTTTCTTCTACTGGGATGTTGGTGTACATGTTTGTGATGTCATATGATGTGAAAAAAGTATTTTCATCTATATTTATTGTTTTTAGTTTGTCTATTAAATCGTATGTATTTTTTATGTTATGATGGTTATTTGTTAGATGGTTATTTTTTTAGTTTTTGTGCTATTATTTTTGCTATTTTGTATGTAGGAGCTTTTTTGAAGTTGATTAATGTTTTTGGGTATTGGGTTTATTAATGGATTGGGTTTATTAATGGATTGACGTATTGGATTGTTTAATTTGTATATTTTTATTAGGCTATTCATTTTAGGTTGTTCTGGATTATTATTTATATATACCGTATTTTCGCGTGTAACACGCGCACCCCTTATTTTTAGGTCCTACAAAAAAAAAAAAAATCGCGTATTCAAAAATATGAAAAAAAATCATATACCGGTATTTGGAATAGTATTACCATATATCTATTGTAAGGGAAAAACTGTAATAACTAATGAAATAAACGTCAAGTTACTTTTTTTGTTACACTAACTTACGGATTTATTTTTTATTACAAGTAAAAAATGTATGTTTATTACAATGAAAATTAATATTTATTACAACTAGATACAGTAATTAGAAGCGAAGGTTACAGCAATCGTTACAGAACCAGCCGTAATTGTAAATTCGGGTTTGCCAACCTAAGAAAATTAAGAGTGCATTAGAACAGTACATCAATGAAAACGAACACAGTTATAAACCCAAGGGATACCGGTATGTTTGATGTAGTTTATGAAAATTTTTTACTAGTGTCTTACCTGATTTTCATTCGTCGTTGCTACTGTCGAATGGGGAGTCTTCATCAGAAGCAGACGCTGCCTCATCTTCACTAACGAACAGTTTATCGTCTTCACTGCCATCCAAGGCGTTGGAAATGCCAGTTTTTTTGAAACTTTTCTTTATTAAGTCTTCTGGTATACTGTCCCATGCTTTGATGATCCAACTGCAGATCAGCGTCAGTGATGGCCTTCGGAGTCTTCCTGTCGGCGTCAGCTCGTGTGGTGCAGTACTCATCCACTGGGTGTACATTTTTTTTAACTGGCACTTGAAGGGCTTATTTATGCACACATCAAGTGGCTGGAGCATCGAAGTCATTCCACCTGGAATAATCACTTGTTCAGTCTTTGTTTCTGATAAAACTTTCTTAACGTTGTCAGTCAGATGGCCACGAAAACTATCCATAACAAGCATCCCAGGGCGTTTTAATAATGCTCCAGGTCGCCGATTCCAAACGCGCTTTATCCAGTCAAGCACTAACTCATTGTCCATCCACCCTTTTTCTTGAGCTTTCATTATCAAACCTGGTGGGAAACTTTCATTTTTTGGAAGGTTTTTCCGCTTCAAGATTACATAAGGAGGCAGTTTCTTTCCATCGGCTAAAACAGTAAGCATTACAGTGCACCGTTGTTTCTCGCAGCCAGCTGTACGAATTTTTACAGTTTTGTCACCAACTTTATTTACTGTCGTATCCACAGGCATCTCGAAATAAACTGGAGTTTGATCCGCGTTGCCGATCTGGCATAGTGGATAATTGTTCAGTTTTCTTAACTGAATTACGTAACGCTGAAAACACAAGAGTTTATCAGTGTACGCCTCTGGTAAACGTTGAGATATCGTTGTTTTCCGTCGAACAGAAAGGTTACTTCTTTTAAAAAACCTTTGAAGCCATCCCCTGCTTGCTTTAAACTCATTTATGTTAATATTCAGCTCCTTCGCAATCTTAATTGCCTCTATTTGGCACATTTCTGTGGAAACAGCATAACCATATTGACGCTTATCATCTATAAACGCTGTAAGTTTAACTTCTAGTTGAGGATATTTTGCAGCTTTACCTCGAAAAGCTCTTTTCTTTAAAGGAGCTTCCGTTAATTTTTCTTTTTTCTTACGCCAGTCTCTGATACACGATTCCGGCACGTCGTATATTCGACCCGCTGCTCTATTTCCTATTACCTCTGCTTCGTTTATAATTTTTAACTTCTCTCCGGCAGTAAACGAACGCAATCTTTTCCCACATTCCATTGTAATACGAAACAACACCTTGATAAATTAAAAGAACACAAAACACAAACGAAGACAAATTGTTTAAAATGATATGATACAGTACGATTTACCGTAGTAATTACGATTGCCGTAAATTCGATATTGAATAACGTAAATACCGTAACACAATAAACATTTGGTGAATACCGTAAAACACTTCAAAACACAGCTTACGTTTTCACAAACTGGTACAGAACGAACCGAATTTTAACAGCAGACTGTTAGAAACACTATGAAATGCTACCTGCTATTTTGCAGTGGGGGTTGAAAGTGTTGTCTGTGCAATGCTTTAGTCAAGGTCAATATCCGCCCGATGTATGGTACATAGTAGTGACTGAGGTTTGAACAGGAATTGCGGTAGCATAAGGTCAATGACCACTCTGATGAAGACTGGCAAGTTAGTTTCCTCGTGTAACACTCGCACCCCATTTCTACGAAATATTTTTTAGTAAAAAAGGTGCGCGTGGTACACGCGAAAATACGGTATGTCTGTATTTTTCATGTTGAAAATATTTTTAGTTGTTTTTATTAGTTTTATTGTTAGTTTAAGATAGTTTTCTGTTGGGTTTTTGTTTAGTTGTATGCAATTATTATTGTTGATGAAGTCTTCGGTTTTTTTAATGTAGTTTGCTTTATCAATGATTACTGTTGCTTGACTTTTGTCTGTTTTATATATTAATAATACACAAATTAAACAACCCAATACGTCCACTAATCAACTTCAAAAAAGCTCCTACATACAAAATAGCAAAAATAATAGCACAAAAACTAAGAAATAACCATCTAACAAATAACCATCATAACATAAAAAATACATACTATTTAATAGACAAACTAAAAACAATAAACATAAATGAAAATACATTTTTCACATCATATGACATCACAAACATGTACACCAACATCCCAGTAGAAGAAACAATAGACATAATAATAAACAAACTTAAAGAACAAAATGAAAACAAACAATATATAACCGAAATAAAAAATAGCCTCCAATTAATACTAAAACAAAATTACTTTGAATTTAATAGCAAGATTTATCAACAGCAAGAAGGTTTAGCAATGGGATCGCCATTATCAAGCATAATAGCAGAAATATTCCTACAACACATAGACACAAAAATACAAAATATTATAAAATCACAGGACCCATATGGCAAATGGATAAGATATGTAGACGATGGGCTATATGCATCAAATAACAAAAACACAAATGCAGAGAACATACTGAAACAAATCAATAACACACATCCTAAAATACAATTCACAGAAGAAAAAGAAAAACATAACAAAATCAACTATTTAGACATAACCATCACAAGATACAACAACCACATACAATATGCAATATATAGAAAACCAACTTCCACTAACATTATACCTAACCATTCTGACCACCCACCACAATATAAAATAGCAGCATTCTATTCGCTATTTAACAGAATGTACAAAATTCCCCTAAACAAACAAGAAACTGACAAAGAAAGAAATATAATATACCAAATTGGTTATGAAAATGGATACAATAAAAATACTGTGAACAAAATAGAAAATAAAATCAAATATAAAATAAAAACTGAACAATTAAGAATCAATCAAAATGAACAACACATGAATAATAACAACAACAACAATGGGCCACATTCACATACATAAATAATAAAATGACAAAACTAACAAAACTATTTTAAAACACAGATATAAAAATAGCATACAAAACTAATAAAAATAAATTACAAATTCTAAATAGCTCACACAACAAAGATAATACAACAACTAACGGTATATACAAAATTGAATGCCAAGATTGCAATAAATGTTACATAGGACAAACAAAAAAACAGCTGAAAAAACGTTATTTTGAACACCTAAATGCATACAAAAAACCAGAAATATATAAATCCAATTTAGCCACACATCCAATAAACACAGGACACGAATTCCCAAACATAACCAATGTATCACTAATAAAACATATACCACACAAAGGCACCATAATGAACGTTTGGGAAAATTTACAAATATACAAACATAAAACACAAAACAAACTAATACCAGAACAAATACAAATCAATACAAAACATGACACAATATTCAAAGCACTCAACATCGAAAATACACAAAATACAAAAACATATACCACAATCACACACAATAATACAACTTTAAAAGACCAAAGACCAACAAACTACTTTAATAACATCCAGCAGCCAACACACAAATACTTCACCAGAAACAAGATCGCGAAGGCTGAAGATGAGAGTACAGGAACTCTCGAAACATGTTCCAAATAAGGAAAAGAACATCTTGAGGTAATATAATTATAAATTTTAAATACTTTAATATATCAAGAAACGAACTGTAGCAGAAAGTGATTGAATATATATATATATATATATATATATATATATATATATATATATATATTACAACGCTACTTTATATCTAACACACTTATATAATATATTTAATGATAGATAAAACGTTACTTACCCGTGATTTTACTTTACCTGGGCGCCAGAACAAATCCCAGATACAAATGACACGGTTTCAGCTTAGCTCGGAGCATAGAGACACACTTTATCAGGATTCGTTCAGTGAATGTGAAATTCAAAGGGAATCGTTACAAATAACACTTAAAATTTTTGTTGAAGTTTGTTTAATTACCGTTTTAATTATTTTGTTAACTTCTTGAAAAATGCTAATTGTAGAACTTATTGCTACCCTAACTCTTATAATTAATGAGTGTGCGTGAAAAGTGAAGATTAAAACGTCCAAACGACCTATTGCTCTTATCTGGTTTAATTAAGAAAATTAATATCTCCCAAACCAGTGCTAAAGAACAGGTCTGCAATAATTTGCACGTTCAATACTACACCTCACTTTCCATTCAACACTCCTATACTATGTTATAACTAATCTTACTAATAAAATACAAAGTGTGAAGTTACTTAGTGTCTTTTAAAATTGTTTATTTTTGTTTTTATTATTTATTTATTATTTATTTCATTGATCAATGAATCTATTTCTTACTGTTTGATGCGTCGACCGTAGATAGGAATCCGTAGAGATCCTCCTTTTGATGGTTCAGCACAGAAGAAATGATGTTGACCAATCCTGTTGAACGATGATCTGGGCAATTACAGATGCTGTAGCTCTCTGTTGCACCAGTCACTTCACAATTGATTATTAATTAATTAATGTGGTGTTACACAGTGAGAGTTGTTGTCGAACTGTACTAGTTCCTCTGCAACTGCGGACTACTTCTCGAACTTTTTACTTAAATGAAACTTTGCGTGTTTGTGAAATTAAGCACGTAATTTACACACGTCTAGCGCATTGAAGATCCGAACGAAGAGTGCTCGCTACCCTCCGTCAGAGTTGGCGTCTGTTCTAAATGCAGGATTCTGATTGGTTGTACAAATAAATCATGCGTTTTTCCAGTTGAAACAATATCGGACAGGTCGACCAAATGTCCCTTGACAGGTCTCAGACGGCACAGAATTACTGGCTAAAATCGTACTTCCTTTGTTTGCAAATCGTTTGATTACAGGTATTTGCAAACGTGATTTCACAGATCTGACCACAGAATATTGTTGCTTAGGTCTTTACCTGTGTGTGTGTGTGTGTGTGTGTGTGTGTGTGTGTGTGTGTGTGTGTGTGTGTGTGTGTGTGTGTGTGTGTGTGTGTGTGTGTGTGTGTGTGTGTGTGTGTGTGTGTGTGTGTGTGTGTGTGTGTGTGTGTGAAAACACCTAATTCGTACCTAACCTAATTCTCGAGTTACTTCTCTTGGCGTTCTCCTTCTGTATATCTTCTGTAAATGTTAATTATATTTGTTGATATTTTGGCTACTTATAGAGCTTTAATTGCTGAACACTATGCTGTTTTCAGAATTGCTGTATATTTATTGGTTTTAAAGATATTGCAGTTTTAACACATAAATTCAATTGAGTAAAATTTCCTGTCTGCACCGGCATTTGTCGTAGCAGTGACGAGGTTAGACAGAGATGGCTACAATTATACGCTCTCTCTCTTGCTTACGTCACTATACTCGCTCCGTTTGACACTTTCATATAACGCTCAGATAGGACGACAATATGAATCGTTATAATATATATATATATATATATATATATATATACAGTGTCATTTCCAGGTTAATGCAAAGTTATTTTTGGCAGATTCTTTTTATTTATACAGATTTTCTATTAACAAACATATTGATCATTACACTTATTTGTACTTTTGTTTTATTCACACTGTGACAGTACGAAAAACCTGATATAAAAAGTATGGTATACAAGGTAGTAAATTATTGTATTTCGATGTTTTTAAATTCATTTCTATGGGTAATACAATTTCCCTGGTTTTTGCCTGCAACGACGCAGTTCCGAGACAACGAAATAATTTCAAGGCCAGCAGTGTACGTGCGAATAAGAACACTTAAAATGGTTACAGCAACTAATACCGGCTCTACATACTTCTGTTTCATTGGCCGACAACGCCAAACGTCATTAATACAACAATGACGTGCTTAAAATACGTAACAAGCAGGGCGTTTATGTAACTAAAGACAAAGAACAATGAAGTGTGTGCACACACACATACGTAAAAATTGCGTATTGTTCGGCCCAGTCTCCTGAACATCATCATGGCGATAACACGTTAAAATTTTGCTGGCCTAAAGTAGTCAGCTAAAGTGTTTTATTTGAATCAACAAAATGTAATCACAAGTAAATAGTGTTAACAAGTAATTATAACCACCATGTAAATTCAGTGCAAAGGACAGACGAAAGTTAGAGAGTACAACGTCTGCCCAGTCTACACAATTCAGCAGCAGCGGTAACACCTTGTTACAGGCAGCCGGCAATTTATACCGGCCTAGTGTTTTAAATAGTTCAAAATGTAATTATGTGCTAGCTAGGAGAGAACTAAGACAGTGTGCAGTAATTGTTTTTCAAAATTATACTTTAGAGTCAGTGAATCTAGTAAAATGTAACCACGCCACTTTGAGAAAGCTACATGTGAATCCGCTTCTAGAACTTCTAGTCTACAGAATCAGGAAAGTGCAAAACCAAAATTTTACTTAAAGAGCTCTTTACCCAAATTGCAGATATGTGTACACAAAAAGTAAATTGAGATTGTAAGTATGAATGTGAGTGAGGAAGTGGGGCGTGCTTGATAAATGTCGACATCCAAATGGGGTGTTGGTTTGCGTTTGTTATAAGGAAATATAATTAAAATCATTTAATAAGGAAGCAGCTGCGTAGTCAATATATAAAATTTAGTAAACTGGTGTTTAATAAAATATAAAAGAGTTTGATAATAAAAGAGAGTTAATGTAAGTAATGGCCGCCATTTTAGAATTTTGCCGGTGTACACAAAAAAGAATAAACCAATATTGATGTTCAATGTTTTCAAATGAACGTATTCTTATTTCTATGCCTATCTCTGTCAGCAATCACGCTGAGTCGAATCCTTGGACCCTAGGTAATAATAATAATAATAATAAGATTGAAACAACCGGATTTTCAAAGTATGATAAGTACCATAATTATGGTGTGCGTGACATACGTGTCTGATATAAGTAATGTAAACAAACCCAAATATAGGTTACTTGTTATTTCTTCTTACAAATACATTTATAAAATCTTTAAAGAAGGGAGAAACTTAACAATTGGCGCCCGAACAGGGACTATTTATGAAACTTAACAATTGCCGCCCGAACTGGTGACTATAATATATCCCGTTGTATTTTATATAATAAGCCTGAATGATGGCAGAGTGGGCATTGAAACTAAGAATACGGTTGTAGGTTAGGTGGTAACGCTAATATAGAGCAACAGATCATTAACATTTTATAATGGCAGATAATAACGAAAACAGTAACGTAGAAAATACAAACACAGAGTCATTGGTGTTGAACTCAACAAATACCATGAATAAAGTTTCATTGGAAGATCTCTTCCAATTAATGCAAATACAAAACGGCCAATTGAACAGTAAATTAAACCAATTTGATGAACAGTTTAACGACATCAAAAAAGAAATTAAGAAACAAGGTTGCAATTTTGACAAAAGATTAAATGAAATAGGTACAAAGTTAGAAAAAATAGAATTAGAAAAGAAGAAATTAGAATTAAACAAATTTGAATTGAACAAAGATGACAAGGTAAGTAGTAGTGGAAGTGATGATAAAATAAATAAAAATATAGTAATAGGAGATAATAATGGGGATGTTGGTAGTAATAATGAAATTTTATGGGGAATAGAATATAATAATAAGGGAATGATAGTGTGTTTTGAAGGTTTAAAGAGTGGGTGTAAAGAGAGATATATTGAGAGAGAGAAGTGTTGTTGGGAGAGGTATTATTATGAGAGATGTTTTAAGAGAGAGAGATGGTATGATAGTGAGAGATATATTGAGAGAAACAGAGAAGTAGAAATTTTTAAGATATGTAGAAATTATGAAGAGTTTATAGAAAGGTTAGGTGGAGATAGAAGTGATAAATATAATGAATACTTACCTTGGGTTGAAGCTGATATAGCAGCAGTAGGAGATAATGTTAATAACAATAATGACTTGATAAAATACCTAATTATGACTTATTATACAGGAGGTGACAGGACAATGATCAATCATGACATGTTAAATGAGTTTGGGGATAATAATGAACGTTTGAATTGGATAGGTATTTCTAATGATAGTATAAAATATCTAATATTAGGTATAAAATATCTAATATTAAACCATGTATATAGTTTTAAGGTTCGATTGTTATTTGACGATGGAGGTTAGTTGTTCTTATTGTGTTTATGAACATTTAATTATGTGGACAGTGTTTTTTAAGATGGACTGTTTATGACCGAGTTTTGGTAAATGATTTAATGATTATGTGGATTGTATATTTTTGCTGTTGTGTATTTCATGTATTTTTTTTGTAAACCATGCATTGTAGAATTTTAAATATTGAAGAATAATTAAGTTAATAATGATTTTGAAAAGATATTATGGAATTTAGATTCTAATGGTTAATAAATGAAGCAGGTAATATATTTGGATATGGAGAGGTATTGTTGTTAGTAGATAAGTGATGAATTTTCTAGTGGTATATTAAGGTAAATGCTGTAAAAGAGTTTGGGTAATAGTGATAAATAAGGGCATTGGAGTTAGTTAAATAGAGTTAATGGGAGTTAGGGAAAATAGAATGTTGAGATGTTGATAATATATAAAGAGGTGTTAGATATTTTAGGGACACAGTGGTTAGCTATTATATGTAGAGGTGAGTAATGTGGATGGTAATTTTATAGTTGTTGTTGGTGATATTTTGTAGTAAGGATCCGGTGTTAAGGAGTGATCAACGAGCGACGTGGCAAGGGACCAGCGTGCAGCGTTGTGGCAGGCGGAGCAATTTTGGGTTAGAGTGTTTGCCGATATTTGGTGGAGGGCAAATGGTTCGGAATGGATGGCCAGTTAAGTAACATACATCCTTATATAAAAGACAAAATGAGCGGTGCCAGAGGTTTTAAATGGGATTTGTGAAGGGGGTTATTACAGAGATATTGGTGTCATAATATGTTAATGGTTAGAAGCGGTTAGTAGTTAAAAAGGGGGTAGTAAGGTTAGATTGACAATGCCAAAATAAGAGATAGAGAATAGTGAGTAATTGAGAGTCACCCAAACTAGTAAGGATAAAAGGGTTAGAAAGGGAAAATTCATGGTAGGAAGGTAGTTGTAAATGAAAGGTAATGATAAATTTGAAAATTTTTTGTATAGAATCTAAGGAGATAATGAATGTTAAATAATAAAAGTTGAAAAGAGTTGAAAATAGTAATGTCTTATTAAAGTTTTGCTACAAGTTATGTAAATATGAATTAAGTAAGGTGAATTGTTCAATGTTAGTGTTTAATGTTTTATGATGTACAGTGTTTTATTATGTTGATGGTACCATAGGTCAGGAGGTTACTACCAGGATAGTAACGATAATAATGTTAAAATTTTGTGAGGGTTGTCCAGTCTGTAGTAATGATTCTGTTATAAAGAAAAGTAAACATAAAGAAAAGATCGTAAAGAAATTAGAGAGCTTTAAAGTTGTTTGCCATGATATATAGATATTGTAAGATTATATGAAGTAAAATATTAGAGTTAATGGTTGTTGATAGAGCAGTAAAATGTATTTTCTGTTTAGGTTAAGAACAATTGTTTTCATGTGATAAAGAGAGTGAATATAATTGACAGGAGTCAGAAAGGTGTACTAAATACCGGGTTATTAAAAGAGAAGGAATTTTCTGTCTTAACTCTTGTGATACATTGTTTGAAACTTGTATAATTAAGCAAACCAATGCCCCACAAACGCAAACCAACGTACTAAGAGGAAACATATCAGTTGTGGATGTGGATAGAGAGAAGGCCACTATTTTAAAATTTTGTATTGAATGTTTCAGAGTTTTATGGTGTGGTGACCGCGGTCCTGAGCTGGCCAGTGCGTCAGAACAGGAGCGTAAAGTGCCTCATGGCCTTATGGTGTAGGGATCTCTATGGAGAAGTCCAGTAAGGTCAGAAGGTGCGAACCTCATCATTGGACCAAGGGTACGTGATTGAATTTCTTTTATAGTAACACTACAGGGGGTTGTGGCTCCATGATCTGATCTGAGCTGATCCTTTTAGAAAGTGTGAATGAGTCAATGAAAGTTTTTGTGTCTCGACACAAAACCTTTCATTGAGGGGGTTTTGTGACAGTACGAAAAACCTGATATAAAAAGTATGGTATACAAGGTAGTAAATTATTGTATTTCGATGTTTTTAAATTCATTTCTATGGGTAATACAATTTCCCTGGTTTTTGCCTGCAACGACGCAGTTCCGAGACAACGAAATAATTTCAAGGCCAGCAGTGTACGTGCGAATAAGAACACTTAAAATGGTTACAGCAACTAATACCGGCTCTACATACTTCTGTTTCATTGGCCGACAGCACCAAACATCATTAATACAACAATGACGTGCTTAAAATACGTAACAAGCAGGGCGTTTATGTAACTAAAGACAAAGAACAATGACGTGTGTGCACACACACATATGTAAAAATTGCGTATTGTTCGGCCCAGTCTCCTGAACATCATCATGGCGATAACACGTTAAAATTTTGCTGGCCTAAACTAGTCAGCTAAAGTGTTTTATTTGAATCAACAAAATGTAATCACAAGTAAATAGTGTTAACAAGTAATTATAACCACCATGTAAATTCAGTGCAAAGGACAGACGAAAGTTAGAGAGTACAACGTCTGCCCAGTCTACACAATTCAGCAGCAGCGGTAACACCTTGTTACAGGCAGCTGGCAATTTATACCGGCCTAGTGTTTTAAATAGTTCAAAATGTAATTATGTGCTAGCTAGGAGAGAACTAAGACAGTGTGCAGTAATTGTTTTTCAAAATTATACTTTAGAGTCAGTGAATCTAGTAAAATGTAACCACGCCACTTTGAGAAAGCAACATGTGATTCCGCTTCTAGAACTTCTAGTCTACAGAATCAGGAAAGTGCAAAACCAAAATTTTACTTAAAGAGCTCTTTACCCAAATTGCAGATATGTGTACACAAAAAGTAAATTGAGATTGTAAGTATGAATGTGAGTGAGGAAGTGGGGCGTGCTTGATAAATGTCGACATCCAAATGGGGTGTTGGTTTGCGTTTGTTATAAGGAAATATAATTAAAATCATTTAATAAGGAAGCAGCTGCGTAGTCAATATATAAAATTTAGTAAACTGGTGTTTAATAAAATATAAAAGAGTTTGATAATAAAAGAGAGTTAATGTAAGTAATGGCCGGCATTTTAGAATTTTGCCGGTGTACACAAAAAAGAATAAACCAATATTGATGTTCAATGTTTTCAAATGAACGTATTCTTATTTCTATGCCTATCTCTGTCAGCAATCACGCTGAGTCGAATCCTTGGACCCTAGGTAATAATAATAATAATAAGATTGAAACAACCGGATTTTCAAAGTATGGTAAGTACCATAATTATGGTGTGCGTGACATACGTGTCTGATATAAGTAATGTAAACAAACCCAAATATAGGTTACTTGTTATTTCTTCTTACAAATACATTTATAAAATATTTAAAGAAGGGAGAAACTTATCAACACACAAAAATAATCATATAGAATTGCCTAATATCAGCTAAAACGGCTGGAACATATTAACTGAATGGATGACTGTTGCAGCCCCCAAACAACTGTGGAATTATAAGCTGAAAAAACAGACTGGTGCGAGGTTTTAAAAGAAGCACTGGAGTGACCAGTTCTAATCTGTCTGCTTGAGACTGGAACAAATCATTTTTGGTTTAACACTTTCAATGCCACACCAATTTTTGTCAACTTTTTTCGTGGACCAACCACTTTCTGGAATAGTTTCACCAGTGGTCTAGTATATATATATATATTTGCTGACACTGCTTCAAAATGAATTAAAATGAGATAATATAAGTTAAATTTTTTTTAAACCAAGTTCAAGGTGTTTTACCTCAATCCAGGCCTGAACAATAGGCCTATATGCTTATATGTATAACTGTGAATAAATCTTATACACAGTGTCTGAAACATGACCACTTCGTGTGTATCAAATTGATACACATGGTCTGTGACAACAAATGCAGTGTGTATCAAACTGATACACATAGTCCACTGGTAAAACACAAGCGTGCATCAAATTGATATACATGGCACTGAAAGTGTTAATCATATTTGCAAGAGGACGAAGAAAGTTTAGAGCCACTGCAAAAATCGCAAAAACTGCCTGGGTATTTTTGCACGTTCCAATGAAAATAATGCTGGTTTCCAAATAGTTAAACCAGAGGTTTTGGCAACGTCTGAAGGAGTCCTTATTCAGCGACAATGGTGAAATGGAATGCTCAAAAGTGAAAAAGAGCTTTTACACATGGAACAAACCAAATATTACATTAGACTGATGACAAACTCAAAGATAAAGGCAAGATGATCTCCTCCCCACCAGAGATACTGAGCATTAAAAATCTCAAAAATTAACAGATTTCAAATTTTGATTAGTTGTAATTTAAAGGGGAGGAATTGGGAAAGCTGAGATCCTAATAATGACAGTGCTGCAAAGAGAAGACAAATACAACTTTGTTGCATACAATTACTGACTTAACCTTGTAAAATGTTTTTATTAAAAATTATATGTAGTAATGTCTGTTACCATAATTTATCAACTTTCTGGACCAAAAGTTACACCTGCACATATGCGGGTGCATACACACACACACTCATGCATATGTACAAATGAATTTTTTACCTGAGTTCCTTAATCGAGATTGTGCCTCTAAAATCTCGAAGTATTTCTAACAATACCCATGACCAATACGATCTGTAGCTTAGTTTTCCTAAATCCGACAATGGCTTTTCTGGACTGCCTACAGCACACTCCATTTTACTTAGTTCATAACTAAATGCTATTAACAGTTTACCATAACCTTGTCTTTGGTGCGGTGGTAGGGTCAATATACAAGCGACATTGTTTCCATCTGGTGATTCCTTTTCCTGCGAACAAGAAATGTTATTTATACATTATTACACTTACATTATTCACAATTAAATCACATTTCTTCTGCTTGTAGGTTTTATGTGTTTTGCAAATATAAACTGCACTGTCAGAAGGCAAGATAAAATTTTAATAATATAATAACATGGATACATGTAGTTGTTTAAGAAAATGGCTGCATGGAGAAAAAGCTCACGACTGACTGGATCAAAAGTGTGTACAAGACAAATACTAAAGCAGACGCTTCGTGAGAGAGAGTGGGAAAGAACATGGGATGCAGAGAGGGGGAAATTGTTACGGATTCTCGTCGCATTCCTTTCTGATGACGTCACATTCAACCGATTCACTCCCGTGTAAATTGTTTCCCTCTCCTCTGCTATAAGAAGAGTGGGAAAGAACATGGGATGCAGAGGGGGAAATTGTTACGGATTCTCGTCGCATTCCTTTCTGATGACGTCACATTCTAACGATTCACTCCCGTGTAAATTTTTTCCCTCTCCTCTGCTATAAGAAGTTAACACTTCAAAAAAGTCTTTGAGGACTTTAAAGTTGTTCATTCCTTCTTGGTTTTCAGATGTTTCTGATGACATCTCAAGAAGTTTAAGATTCTTTAAAGAAGAGAAGTACAGATATGGACAGTTTCAATTCACCAAGTCATTTACACACAATGTACAATAACAGTTTGCTGAGTGGATGTAAATGAGAATGTACCTTTATACACACTGGAAAAATTATTAATGGCTGCCATTCAGAGTAATGTACAGTAGATCCTGTACCATGAACTCCACAAAGAGTAGTAGTGAACATCCTGATAATACTTATTTGTTGAGGTCTGTCACATTACACAGTTAATGTAAGGTAAAAACACAAATATAAAGATTGAAAATCATTAGAAATTAGCATTTATTTACATACTTCACTTAAATATTGTGAAGAATAATAAAATAATGCAGTGCATGAACTGTTCACACTATTTCAAAATATACCCTTCAATTGACAAAAATCCCAGCATAATTTACTATCAGCAGTTACCTTTGCTACCGAACAAGGAATATGGTGATGTATACCATTCCACTGCATGCATCACTGTAATACTACACATTCAAAATACATTTAACACAGTTTCGGTGTGACTTGACTGTCTCTCACAAGGTATTTCTTGTAGCGCATAAGAAAACACACTTTAACAAAATATTCAATAAACTACACTGACATATAATGTACGAACGCTCAATCTAATAACACAAAGTTACAACTAAATACGTCTTCTGACGTTTGAAGAATGTTTACTGTTTACAGAACCAGTAATACCCTACCAACACAAGCACACACTATCATTCAGTAGACCCCTCCCTCCGCAGGCGTCTCGGCAGCAAAACTGGTGCGAGTACAGTAGGTACCATGGATTTTTAAAACGTTCATTTAAAAATGTGCAAATACTATTAACTTTGACAATGGCAAAATACTTAAATTAATAGGTCATATAATGAATCTACTACATATTACTGATATATTTTTATTATCAATTTCATTTATATTATTGTTATTATTACTACTACTAACAACAGATTGGTATTGTCCATGTATTTAAAAACCAATATTTACCTTTGAGAAATATCCAACAAGGTGTGCTCCATGTTTGTCCACTTCACAGAGTATATAGAAAAGAAACGGTTCTACATCAAAATACAGGGTCTTGTGATCTAAGAATAATTTGGCTAGCAAACATAAATTCTGACAATATGTTTTATGATGTGATCCATCTGTCTCCCATATTGACAGTGTCCCTTTACGGTAGATTTCTTTACCAGGTGGCTGCCTCCACGTACACTCACTCTAAACATAAAATAGATAAGTATATTGCGTATAATACATTTTCATATGTGTAACAGTGATACATAGATAATCTGGGCTCCTTTTACTCCAAATTTTTTTAAATTATTTATTTCACTCACCTATAATATAATTATACATAAGTGTCTTTAATTTGAATTATTTGTATAACACCTACTATATACATTCACGTTTATAAAATGACTGTATTACTAGTATGTTCCCTGAGCTGCAGAACTCGCTCGCAATTTTGAACAAAGTACATTTATCCTACACTATTAGACAAGCAATAATTGTACGTGGATATTTCTCAAAAACTGCTTAACAATTTTGACAAGACTTGGTCGCTTAAGGTTTTCGGGTATGAGAAATCCATTGGGCTAGATTGCATGTTCCGATGGGTTAAAGGCCGAAATTAGAGGGCCTAAATTGACCATGCAAAGAAGCACTGATTACCTTCAGTTGTTTTCTGGTTGCATAGAAATGGAAACCTGTTTATTTACGTTGGAAGGCCTAAGTTAACCATGTGAAGAAGCATCGGTTACCTTCAGTTGTCTTCAGGTTCCATAGGAATAGAAACGTGTTTATTTAAATTGGAAGGCTCAAACTAACCACATGAAGAAGCATTAGTTACTTGGTTGGTTAGTTACATGAGCGTACTCCCACTCACAGCTGAAAAAATTTGTTCTAGCCTCATTTATTGTTTCCTGAACATTGTACAGGAATCAACTCCCATCTAACCATAAACTGTGCATGTGTACAAACTGAATCGATTTTATTTTGATAGCCTATCTGTAAAAATCTTTACAAATACCTATACATTTCTTAAGTTAAAGTCAAAGCCTTGATATAAAACTTTTTGATTTAATAGCTATTTTTCCTTTGGGCTGTTGAAGAACTTTCTATCAAGGCCCCACTGCATTAGATGTGATATAATTCATCTTCCACATTACAAAAAGTATCTGTACCTAAACTAAAAGAGGAGAATTATCAAAGAGCTGGTCTCATTCATAAAAATACGTCAGTACCCAAAAGTGCTTGAAAAATAATTTCAAATTAAAAGTAAAAATTGTCCATTCAAGTGCGTAAATAAAAAATAGTTTAGTAAAACTACAATCAAATTTTTTACTAAAAGTTGACATTTTTTTAAATTAAATATTTTAATAACATGTCTGTTGGTATCCAGGCCACTTATAATGACTAATAATAATATATATTTACCTTATTTCCTGTCTCGTGACCACATGTATTTAACGCAATGAATATAATTACGCGTTTCGAGACATATGTCTTGTCATCAGAATATATACTGTATTAAAATTTAAGTCACTCAATGAGGTCGTTAAAAATTAAAACATCAAAATCACAAAATCGAAAACCAAACATATAAGTATTTATGTGATGCGAGTGCGCACTCAGCGAAAGCCGGCCAGACACTGATTGATATCAGTTACAGATAAATTTTAGTGCTTGTTATACTCTAATACATTTTAAAACATATGAAATACAAAAATTACCGTTTCCACCTACCTGCAAAGTTTCGTTTATCTGGGTCCAGGATTGTTTCATACGAACGCTAGATACAAACATGTGTTTCATAGGTTATCGAAATAACTAACTCTACACATCTTTATGAAGAGAAATGATTATTGTTTATTGATCAAATATTGCAACTTTTAATGTTTGTTTTCCAAAGAAATTTTCTTACATGTTTTTCAAATGTTGTGTAACTCTTGTTCATACATCTTATTTTTATATACTTAACTAATATTACTTACTCTTACGAAGATAGCCCAGCCTGCCTTTCACTCACTACTCACATTCTTAAAAACAATCTTAATACCCCTTAAACCCCATAAATACCCCATAAATATTGGATCAAAATTTGAGTTAGCAAATTTTATGTTATAGAATTTAAATTCGTGGCTCATCTGAGACACCTCCCATCCACACACTCTATTGCAAGTTATGTAAGGCTGTAGCGCCTTTTCACTTCCACAAAGACTATATATTTTGGAGTACTTTGACATCTCCGTGTCTTTGCTTCGGCAGTTACATTTTAACATTATGAATATCAGCATATTCTTGTCTATAATTAAACGCCCTTAAACGGGTCTACCACCTGGCTTTGCTGCCCCCATGCGGGCAGAGTGGTAGCCGCTGTTCCCTAGTTTGGTGATTCCCCTTAATTCCCCCTGTCAATTTCAAAATTCACCTTGACAACAATAACAGCTATGGCCAGTTAAGGCAGCGCGTAACGTAATGTGCCCCAACCATAGCTGTTAAAGCTAAACCAATTCCACGGTCAGGGTTCGGTGAGGCCGTGACCGCCCGAAAAGTTGGGGAATCACAAGTAAAATCTCTTCTGTAACACTAAAATTAATAATTTATATTAACTTGTTAATATCTAATAACTAAATTCGAAATTGAATGTACAGCATCATAATATGAAACTTTCATCCATCATTCATCATTTAACTCCTCCATAACTTTCTACAATTGGATTACTTAAAATTTTCAAATTCATTATTAATAATTATCATATATCATCGTTCAATTATTATTAAAAGTTTGTAATTATCATTTTTATTTAACACAGTTATTTCAAATCATCTCATTATTGAATTAAACTCTCTTCATCTAAGTTACAGCTGTAAACATTTGTTATTATACATGATTCGTACTATAAAATTTCTATACTTACAGTCCATTCAAATTGACATACACAAAAATACAAATACAAATACCCCACAAATGCAATAAATAAAATTACCCAATTTTGACACGTTACAATACCCCCCCAATGAGAATTCTTCTGTCCAAAACGGAAGAAATCTCATTGATAAAACCCCTAAGAGGACCGGTGAGGAACTGGTGCCAACAACCCCCCTTTGTTCTTACTCTGCATGGGTAAACGACCCCCCTGGCTCGGCGACTATGGACGCATCTGAACGAGATCACTGGACTTCTCTGTAAGAGATCCCAACACCGAAAAATCTAACAGACCCGTACCACAGCACACCTCGCCTTATATCATGCTACCCCAAAAATCCTCAATCCCTGGCTTAGATTATGCCAGATCCTCCACCGATATGTTTCCCCTCATATGCAAGCTGGGCTGCCTTTAGCAGATACTGGGCTCACATACACTCACATTACATGTTATAAATTGAAAAATTCTTTAAAATTTGTTACAATACCATTCACTGGTTGTTTCCATTTAAGATCAAATCATAAATTTTGTATATATTGTAACGAATTAAAAAGTTTTAGTTTTTATATTTAAAGTATTATTTGAAATATTAAAAATATTAAAGGTTGTAGTTGTTGAAAATCGAAAGTTACTAATTTTATAAAGCAATTTAAAATGTAACATTCGAGGTTACTAAAAGTGTGTTTACAATTGTAGAATTATAATTGTCTGAAAAGAATTCCCTTAGATAAAATAAATAAAATAGTTGTATTAATATTATTTAAACACTAACGTTGCTTAAGTTTTAAAAGTAAAGTATACTAGTTGGTCACTTGATGGTGGTGACCGTCTTGCTGATACTAGCTGCGAAACTCCTCCTCCAGGTCGATGATCGTCTAAGTACGTTACGTCTAGTAATGTCTGGACAATAGAATAAATATAATATACTTTCACGTACCTGTTCGTGTTTTCTGGAAGTTCAATAAGCTGCCAAGACGGTTTACAAAACCAACTCACTTTATCTACAAGGTTAGGTTACCTTGTTTAATAATGGGCGCCACACGGATTTATTTTGGGAAAATCCCGTGGAAAACCCATTGATAAACTCAAATAATAATTTTTTAAAAAAGTTAAAATAATTGTTTATTGCCCTTATGGCAATGCAAATCACCAATATTTAATCACAACTGAAGGTTGTTTTGATTCTTCTAAATGAATTATTTAGTTACTGTTTAGAAATAAATTAAGTCGAGTTATGCTGTTAATAATGGGGTTTTATTCATACCCTTGATAGAGAATTCAAACAAATATAATTAAAAGAATACAATGATGTACAATTGCAAATATGTTGTTACAAACCCTATAAGGCTGGCTCAGAGCATAAGCAATAAATCTGGTTAAGTCCAGATATTTTTTACTTTAAACATTAATGTTATTTAAATTTCAGGTGTAAGTTCTTTGAGGCACAAAAAAGAATGCTCATGCCTACACGATAGCTAATGATTTTCTGATATAATATAGACTAGTAATGCCTTTGATGTTACTATTATAAAAATAAAAATGTTATTTTATAGGTTATGCGTTCGTCACGCTTGGTTCATGATTTACAAAGTTCTATTTTGAGAACACTTATAATTAACATTCAGCTTAACTAACATTGACAAATCCATTAAATAAATTTAGACATGGTGTAGTACAGAAAGATGTTTCAGTGTTATGCGTCAGTACAGATCTGTTTATCAAAACATACAGGTTATGGCGCTCGGAGTAATGAATAAATTGTTACACTGTTACCTTTGTGTTTTAATCTTTCAATTAACACATCAATGATCGGATTATAATGATCATCGTTATTCACTACACACGCACATGAACAGAGAAAATTGGTTCGCTTCTGACTAAAAGAACCATATATGACATTATTTAATTATTTCTTCTGTTCGTTATTTTTTCCCGCACTAAATGAAATAATACTGCATTTAAACACACTGGTCCTTTGTAGAATATCTTGAAGTAATTGTTGGTTGTTGCCAAAATGTTTCCATTGCTGTACTGTTGTGATGACACTATCAGTTAATAAAATTTTGATGAGACCAGCGTACCTTCCACGCTGAATGAAATTAAGAAGTGTCTGTTGAAAATCTGCTGCAGCCCTTTATATACCCGATCGTTTGATCGGCTTTAGGCGATTGTATTAATTACTAAGCTATTTTTTTATTGGCTTAGCCAGGTGTGATGAAAGTGACGTATTGATGTTCCAACCGCCACTAACGGTTTTTTAACCGACTCGTCACCAGAATGATTGACAGTTGCCGTTGTTATTGGTGTTGATAACCAGATTTCTTATGCATTTTTTGTAAATGATGCTAACGCCTTTCACGCACTTATTATAGTTCCGATTGGGGTTGTATCGCTATCAAATTAAAGAATATTTTGTCCTCTTTAATTTGATATAGTTTGACACTGGTTTAATTACACTTTTACTGACATTGCTAAATAAACAATGTTCAGGTACACTGCTTGGCGCTGTCGTCTGCTAATCGAAGTCGGCGATTACACACTCTGACTAATATTGTTTGCGTTCCACACCGCGTTTTTTCACTTGAACGTTTATGTTAGAACACTATTAAATCTGTACTGATATTTATTTACTGAGTATTATAATTAAATCTTAACTTCTACATCGCTATTAACAATACTTATTCACTATGACATTTCGTTTCACCTTATTTTGCTCCGTTCTATTAACTAACGATTGAACTATTAATTATATCATATTAATAATGCTTATCGCTGTGTTTGAGTATACAAATTGTTCTGTGGATGTGATTTACACTCATATCACCTCCTACTAATCACTTTACTGATGATTGTTTGGTTTAGGCATTGTTGAGACATACCGTTTGTACTGGATATCTGCCTCAAAAACATTTATTAGTTCACAATTCGGTACTTTGCTGAGGTAGCTTATTGGTATAAGGTTCCCTCTTACAAACGTGTTTACTTGTTATAAGTATATTTGAGACTGAAATGTAGCTTCATTCTCATATTGTGGCCATCGCTAATTTTAGTCCTTGGCATTCATAGTTACTAGTCATGATTGATTTATTATCAGCCAAATGCTGATTCTGATATCACATTATTCAGATTCTTATTTAATCATTTTTTATTAACATATCATATTCCATTTACGTTATTCACTGACTCGCTTGACAGCTTAAAGTTAATTTAAATTGTCCATTAGTTTGTGTCAGTTATAGTCTGGTTGTAGTGTCAAACAGTATCTAGGTTTACTGCTTCTTGTGGCACTTCTGCTTCTTTCTCCTTCCATAGTTCCTTTCTTCTTGGTTACTCTTATCACTACATTATCTATTTACATCATCGTTATGTACTTATTAAGTCTGATAGTATATGTCTAGGTTATGTACCATCTGGTTATGTTACATATACTCCCCCCTCAAAATTGATAATTTGAGAGAAAATTAGATTTTTTATAAAATTATCATTTCATTGATCTTTAACATACTATTAGTGTGTTACACTAGTTGGTTTTTTTTTCCTAGTGATATAATTCTTAGCTTACTAGTATTTTTTTGAAGTTCCTCGCATTTTAAGCCATTTAATTACAATAGATTTCACTTCTTAAATTAACAATTTCCTGTCTTATATACGTTTTTCTTTCTTATTACATATTTCTATCTTTGCGATAATCTCAACGGTTCTTACATTTTTTACCTCACAGATTCTTTCATAATAGTCCTTGATACATTACTATATAACTCCCTAACTTTTGTAGTGGGTTCGGAATCAGAGTGGCTCACTGTGGCTTACATTCTCTGCCGTTCCTCAATACACATACTCAGATTCAGAGGCATACTCATCTCTGTCTGAGAAAAAAAATAAAAATTGCACCTGGCAATAGTTGCACTATCACAACACATAAAATATCATACATAATTCATTGTCAATAACATAATATATTCAATATAATATTCAAGGTATCAGAGGTTTTCATTTGTATCACATCTCCTTCTCTTATACTTTCTAACATACTTCCTCTTCACAGGTAATTATTTCTTTTCAGACTTGACATTCTCGGCCATGCTTTTTATTAGCCGTATTGTTACTTTATTATTATTTTTTTTATACTAGTTGACAATTTGTTTTGGTTTACTTGAGTATTCTTAAAATTACACACTTACATTGATGCTTATATAATTATGCAGTTGGTTCTTACATATAGAGTCTACAATATTTTATTCTCACAATAGTTTACAAGTTTTTTTTTTCGTTAATAATTTATACTTATCCTGACTTATCAGGGTTTACAGTATTCATATACTAACTGTTGTTATTAGATGTTCTCTGACATATCTTGTTACATACAATATTTGGTAATTAATTAACATTTTTCTTTCTCTTCATTCCACAATAATAATAGCCATCTTTATAATTAACTCTCTTTGTTATTCTGCCTCTCTACTCCTTCAAGTGTCTGATAATTTACACTTATTCTGGATGAATTTATTTCTCGTTTATGGGGTATACAATATTTGATAATTACAATACAATGTGATCGTATAAAAACAACATATTAATATCTGATCTTATAGACATTCTTGGGGTTACATGGTTTATTTAATAAACATTTTTCTCTCTCTCTACTTTCCATAATAATATCCTTCTTTCATGTTACTCTCTTTGTTATTCTTCTTCTCTACTCCTTCAAGTGATGGTGGTTTCCACTTATTCTGGACGATTTTAATTAATATTTAGTTTTATGAGAGGTACACAATATTTGATATTTAATAAACATTTAGTTACATACAATATTCATTTGGTAAACATTTTATTTATTTTTTCTTTAAACACAATATAGTAATTTTAGTTATAAGATAGTAGTAGCTCCTCCTTAAATTAATCTAACATAGGAGTATTAAAGTAATTTTATGTCATTATCCTAGGTATATTTTTGTTATATGCCACCTTTGGTTCTCTATGACATAATAGATGTCTTTCTTCTCATTAAATTATTTGGCTTTCAATACACATTTTTCTACCATCTAGTCTGATAGACCTGGTTCTTATTTAATAGGTAACAAATAGTTTGGCCTATATCTTAATCCTACACACTTTTTATAACACAATATGGCAAATAGGTTTGTTACAGACAATTAGTCACTTTCAATATCTTGGGCATAATACATGATCCTTCTAATCACTAAATGAATCCGTTTATAGTAGTTATTTTTAAAACATTTTTTATACACTAAATATTCCGGTGGTAAATGTCGTATACCACTATAATTTATCTGCTCTTAACAATAATCACTTTTATGGTTTACATATTTGGGGGTTACTTTGTGCTTTTCCATTCTATTGGGTTCATTGTTTGGGACAATTACGTTTCACAGGTATCCTTTTCCATATCTGTCTCTAGTACTACATGTTTGTGGTATCTGGCACTCTGTCCCTATCATGCGGTTCTTCCACTTTGCGGCTACCAGATAGTCATTGGCTCCCCGTTTTCTCGCCTTCTTCTCCTCCTCATCTTTGGCATCCAGGTGTCCCGTGTACTCCTGGTCTTTGTTATTCTTGACGTCCAGTACCTCTTCTAATTCGGGTTGACCGTCATTAGTTTCCTGGTTGGATTTTTCCATTGATTGGTCCCTCTTCCTTCGCAATTCTTTTATTTCTTGGGCATACCCTTCAATGATCCGGTCCAGTTGTTCTTGATAACCTTTCCTTTTCTTGGAATGCCTTATTCTCCCTTTGGAAATATTTCCTTTAAGTACTTTATTGGTTATAGTCTTCTTTGTTGTAGCACATTTCTTCTCTTCATCCAGCTTCATGAAGCTCCTTCGGTACTCCTTCCTATAGATTCCTTCTTTACGGTTGATGACTGGGAAATAAATCATATTAATTAGACCACTTCGAGTCATTTCGATTAATTCTTTTGTTACTCTAGTCTTCTTTGGGCGTATTATTCTTCTTGTCTTCGCCTCCTTTTCTTCCGTTTTCTTAATTATTTTGTTCCTTTCTTCACGATTTTTAATTTTTAAATTCACTTGTTCGGTGTTTTTATTTCTGGGTACTCCTCTTGTTTCCACTTGACCATCACACATTGGCAGATTATTTTGTTCTAAGTCTTCATTCTCGGCTACTAACTCTTCCGCTTCTTTAATTACCTGAGTCTCCTTTATACCTACGGCATCGATCTCCTTGTCATGAATATCTTCCTCGTTTCTGTCAAGCTCATTTTCAGATGATAATGTATTTACGTCTTGTTGCTTTTTGGCTGGTTCCTCATTACTTTTCATTTCTTCATGATCTTCAGGCTTTGGGCTCACTTGTCCCATGTTTTTATCTTCGGGTAGCTTCCATTTTTCCTCCCACTTCCGGTTATTCTCCTCCAATACTTCCTCCAGCACTGCCCTCATCTTCTCCAAGAATTCCATGGGGTCCATACCTCCTGGTAATATCAGTTTTTCAGGCCTGCTCATTTCCTGTTGATTTTCTGCGGTGTCACTTATTCGTGTGTCAGGCATGTTTGTTCTTTTGTGTCTGCCGGGCTGATTTAAAATATAAAAAATATTTTTATCCAATATTTTTTTCAGCCCCACTAGTTGGTGCGCCAATTTGTAACGAATTAAATTGTGCTGTAGTTTATAATTAATTTTTATATTTGAAATATTAGTTTAATTATTAAAGGTCGTAGTTGTTGAAAATCGAAAGTTACTAATTTTATAAAGCAATTTAAAATGTAACATTCGAGGTTACTAAAAGTGTGTTTACAATTGTAGAATTATAATTGTCTGAAAAGAATTCCCTTAGATAAAATAAATAAAATAGTTGTATTAATATTATTTAAACACTAACATTGCTTAAGTTTTAAAAGTAAAGTATACTAGTTGGTCGCTTGATGGTGGTGACCGTCTTGCTGATACTAGCTGCGAAACTCCTCCTCCAGGTCGATGATCGTCTAAGTACGTTACGTCTAGTAATGTCTGGACAATAGAATAATATAATATACTTTCACGTACCTGTTCGTGTTTTCTGGAAGTTCAATAAGCTGCCAAGACGGTTTACAAAACCAACTCACTTTATCTACAAGGTTAGGTTACCTTGTTTAATAATGGGCGCCACACGGATTTATTTTGGGAAAATCCCGTGGAAAACCCATTGATAAACTCAAATAATAATTTTTTAAAAAAGTTAAAATAATTGTTTATTTCCCTTATGGCAATGCAAATCACCAATATTTAATCACAACTGAAGGTTGTTTTGATTCTTCTAAATGAATTATTTAGTTACTGTTTAAAAATAAATTAAGTCGAGTTATGCTGTTAATAATGGGGTTTTATTCATACCCTTGATAGAGAATTCAAACAAATATAATTAAAAGAATACAATGATGTACAATTGCAAATATGTTGTTACAAACCCTATAAGGCTGGCTCAGAGCATAAGCAATAAATCTGGTTAAGTCCAGATATTTTTTACTTTAAACATTAATCTTATTTAAATCTCAGGTGTAAGTTCTTTGAGGCACAAAAAAGAATGCTCATGCCTACACGATAGCTAATGATTTTCTGATATAATATAGACTAGTAATGCCTTTCATGTTATTATAAAAATAAAAAAATAAAAATAACCTATTTTATAGGTTATGCGTTCGTCACGCTTGGTTCATGATTTACAAAGTTCTATTTTGAGAACACTTATAATTAACATTCAGCTTAACTAACATTGACAAATCCATTAAATAAATTTAGACATGGTGTAGTACAGAAAAATGTTTCAGTGTTATGCGTCAGTACAGATCTGTTTATCAAAACATACAGGTTATGGCGCTCGGAGTAATGAATAAATTGTTACACTGTTACCTTTGTGTTTTAATCTTTCAATTAACACATCAATGATCGGATTATAATGATCATCGTTATTCACTACACACGCACATGAACAGAGAAAATTGGTTCGCTTCTGACTAAAAGAACCATATATGACATTATTTAATTATTTCTTCTGTTCGTTATTTTTTCCCGCACTAAATGAAATAATACTGCACTTAAACACACTGGTCCTTTGTAGAATATCTTGAAGTAATTGTTGGTTGTTGCCAAAATGTTTCCATTGCTGTACTGTTGTGATGACGCTATCAGTTAATAAAATTTTGATGAGACCAGCGTACCTTCCACGCTGAACGAAATTAAGAAGTGTCTGTTGAAAATCTGCTGCAGCCCTTTATATACCCGGTCGTTTGATCGGCTTTAGGCGATTGTATTAATTACTAAGCTATTTTTTTATTGGCTTAGCCAGGTGTGATGAAAGTGACGTATTGATGTTCCAACCGCCACTAACGGTTTTTTAACCAGAATGATTGACAGTTGCCGTTGTTATTGGTGTTGATAACCAGATTTCTTATGCATTTTTTGTAAATGATGCTAACGCCTTTCACGCACTTATTATAGTTGCGATTGGGGTTGTATCGCTATCAAATTAAAGAATATTTTGTCCTCTTTAATTTGATATAGTTTGACACTGGTTTAATTACACTTTTACTGACATTGCTAAATAAACAATGTTCAGGTACACTGCTTGGCGCTGTCGTCTGCTAATCGAAGTCGGCGATTACACACTCTGACTAATATTGTTTGCGTTCCACACCGCGTTTTTTCACTTGAACGTTTATGTTAGAACACTATTAAATCTGTAATGATATTTATTTACTGAGTATTATAATTAAATCTTAACTTATACATCGCTATTAACAATACTTATTCACTATGACATTTCGTTTCACCTTATTTTGCTCCGTTCTATTAACTAACGATTGAACTATTAATTATATTATATTAATAATGCTTATCGCTGTGTTTGAGTATAAAAATTGTTCTGTGGATGTGATTTACACTCATATCACCTCCTACTAATCACTTTGTAATGGTACAATCATGGTACATTTTATAATTACCTTAAATATGGTAAATAAAACCATAAATATTGTATTTTTTAGTTTGGTCATATTTAAACCAACATGAAATAACCGGTATGAAGATATAGTGAGTGGACTGTATAATATTTGCCAGGATTTGGACCGATTCATATAAAAAAACTGTGAAGCATCACAAAAACAGTATGTAATTTGTTGCGATTACAGTGACGATCCTTAATTACGTTAGCGGCCGAGAATGTGTTTACATCCACAACACGATGCTGTCAACAGCTTAACAAAGAACGAGTGACGTAGGTTCACCCCACCTCGGCAACATATAACAAAGAGTCGTCGTCATTTCATCTGCAACTGTGATCATAGCCGGCCGGCAGATCGTTCACTAATAAGTGAATTTCAACCTTTTAACCACTGTAAGTGGTTAATAAACAGTATAAGTATCTAAAACATGTGGTGAAGAACGTTAAAAGTTCGGCTTCGTGTATGCGTCATCGGCCGATGGATCGTCCCAAATAGATCAGCGTATAGAATCGGTCCGAGGAGTTACGTGGGTCGACACGACGGTGCGCCGTAAAACGCAGAAAACTATACCGATTGTGCTAATCTGGACGATTCTAGCAGTGCGAGGTGGCCTACACGACTTTGGTGAGAACATTCCATCAACACAAATATATATTTATTTTCACATCAACTTTATTTGAAATGACCAAATAAATAAATTCAAGTATTCAAAATTTCACTTTTTCAAAATGAGCTCATAAAATTATAATGAATTTGTACCATGTGAGAGAGAGAGAGAGAGAGAGAGTGTGTGCGTGCGTGAGTAATTTCTAAGTGCTGGGTTGTGCGAAACAATATCTAAAGATGTATAACTATTTTTATCATATATATATCATAATTATCTAATACAACACATTTTCTGTTACATGTTAGGATTTTGGAGGGTAATTTGATTTTTGAAACGCCCATGGCGCAATGTGTGGGTCTTATTTATTTTTCACTATGTAGTCAAATACAAGTTCAATAATAATAAAAATACTTTATATATGGTATTTTGTGTATGTTTTATTTCAGGTAATCTGTTTCACAAAACTGGTTCGTGTTGCACGAATTCTGGCCCTAAACGTAAATGTATGTAGTGATAGTTTGTACACTATGGCGCCCGAGGTTATTTACTAGTACATACGAAAATACATTTTTAACGATAATTAATTAAACGATAAAAGTAATAAATTACAATTGGCGCCCGAACAGGGACTCAACATAAAATAAAATTTTATGAAGAGTACACCTACTGGTATGTGAAATAATTACCTGAGATAATAGCATTATAGTACGCAAAGCGTGCGCAAGGTAAGGTTAAAATTTTAGGTTATAAATAAACCTGTTTTAGTAACACAAAATAATACAATATGAGTAATAAGGATAATATTACAACAGAAATCAGTACAACTGATGTAAATTTGACTGGCGAGATGGATGTACAACCAAATCAAGCTAGTCAGACTGACGAGGCAAATACGCCTGTATCTGTAGAGACAACGAAAACCGATACATCCATATCAGCTATGTCGGATAGCAAACCAGATTGTACTGCTGTAATGATGCAACTTTTATTAAATAAATTTGACAATTTTGACAAAAAGTTAGATGAGCAGAAAAATGAAATCAGAGATAGTTTTGACAAACAATTTAATGAACTTAAAAATGAAATCAAAATAAGCCATGATAATCTGGTTAAGAAGGTTGACAAAGTAATAACAAAACTAGATGAAAATTTAAGTCAATTAGAAAGCCAGAAAGTAAATAGTAGTACCCAGAAAAATGCAGTACTGAATAATAACGAATTTAAAAAAGATAACTCAAATAATGAATGTACAGATAGTAAGAATATTACAAGTAGTAAGAATGTGGTGTTAGAAAATGAAAGTATTATAAATGATAATGAAATGTTTGAATTTATTGAGTCAGAAAGAAAGTTGAGAGAAAGTATTTTTGTACAAGGAGTGCAGGGGGTAGAATTTTCTTTTGATGTTGTGTTAGGGAGTGAAGACAAGTCTTCATGTAATTTTTATAAGGATAAGAGTTCCTTCAATTTATATTTGAAAGACGAAAGGTCTACAAATAAAGTTTCTTTGTGTTTTTGTGTACCTAATAAATGGTGCGATAATTTTATGATAGGGACCCCTGCATATTTGGAGAGAGAAAGTGTAATTTGGTGTTATGGAGAGAAATGTATTAAGAAAGAAAGTATAGAGAGATATTGTGAGAGTAAGAGAGTAATAGAAATATTTAAAGTAAACAGAAATTACAGACAATTGTTAGAAAGGTTAGGGTTAGATAAGGTGGATGAAAATAAGGAATACGTACCTTATAATAACAATGAATTTGAGATAACAATAAATGAGAATAAAGGTATTAAGTACTTACCTGTGGTGGAAAATTATGAGGATAATTATAGAATAAATAACCAATTAATGACATGTGATACTGAGATAAACAGAACCCTACTCGATCGTGACTTGAAATATTTGTTTGATAACATATTTAGAAATGAACATGAATATAATGTTACTATTCATAAAATTTTTTTATTAAGTAATAAATTAAATAGACCTAAGATTCGTTTGTTGTTCAACGATGGTGGATAGACTGTTTCAATTGTGTAATGAACATTAAACATATAATTGTAAAGTGGTATTGAATTGGACTGCTATGAATTGAGTTTGGTAAATAACAAAATAATGAGTTGGAGTGTATATTTTTCATTGTTTTATATGTATTTATCTATCAATGTATTTTTGATGTGTATTATGTATCATGTATTACAGGTACACCAGTATGTATTATTATGTATTTTAATAACATGTTTAATAATAATATTTTGTAAAAAATGGAATAACCATTAAAGAGTAATCATTCTTTATGACTAAAAAATTATGGTACAAAAGAAAGTTGTACTTTATCAGAGAAGTAAGGTATTAATTGTCATAAAAGTTTCTATGAAGCAAATTATTAATTAATATGTAATGAAAGTAATGCCTAATGAATGATTGAATAAATATTTAAATAAGAATATATATATATATATATATATATATATATATATATATTTGAAAAGTGAGAAGTACTGTTATGAGTAGGTGAGAGATGTATTTTATAAGACAAATGTCAATGATTGCAGTGAGGTAAAAAGTTTAAACAGGAATAGAACCTGGGTATAGATAAATGCAGGTGAGTTATTTAATTAATGAAAATGGAGTTAGATAGTTAAGAATTTTTAAAGTAAATAATACAAAGAGAAAAATTAGATGTTTAGGGACACAGTAGTTAGTGATTATTTGTAGAGGTGAATAAAGTAAAGGTATAAACATATATTTGTTGTTGATGAATTCTGTAGTGGGGGTGAGGTGATAAAGAGTAGCCAACCAATAGTGTTGTGGCAGGTATTAGCATAAGTTTAAGGGAGTGTTTGCCGAATTATTTTGGAAGGGCAAAATAATATGAATGTATATAGCCAGTTAGGGAACACCCAACTCATTGCAAAGACGAGCGGTGCCATAGGATTTAAATGAAATTAGTAATGGTGTTTATAATTGAGATATTGGTGTCATGATAGGTAAATTTGGTGGTCAATTAGAAGGTGAGTAAGATTATAATAAAAAGTATAGTGAATATAGTAGTCACCCAGACTAAACAGTGATTAGAAGGTGATAGGTTAGGTAGTTAGGTAGGTAGGAAAGTTCAGAATAGAGAGGTAATGAAAATGAATAATGAAATGATAATATTATAAGAATGTAATAATAAATTTAAAATGAATTTTATAATTATAAACAAATAAATTGATGTATAATTAATGAAAGTTTAATTGAAATTGTAATTTTTAAATGATTTAAATGCAACTTAGATAGAATATGCAAATCAAGATTAAAAATGAATCAATCATGTCAAGGTATCAATGTATTAAATGTATCAATGTGTATTATTATGTATAAATGTATTATGTATTTATGTTATAAAATTTTAACATGCTTTTATGAAGGGATAAATAGAAATGGCGCTGTTAATACCAGATTATTACCTGTTAATAATAATAATAATAATAATAATAATGATAATGTTTTATTTGTTATTTTGTATTTTTTTTAACCATTCAATAAGATTTATAAATAAATAAATATACAGATTTATTAATTCTTTTATATCCATATAATTTGTTTTCTCCAGGTTTGGGAGATTTATAGTGCTATTTTCATGTTTTTAATTAGATTTTAATTCTTTTTATATCAAGGTGTTTATTTTATAATTACAATAATTATAAAAAGAAAGAGATAAATATTGTCGATAGAAATCGAAACCATTCATTAATTCAGGATTTGTTAATATGGAGAAAGGAAATTCTTTCTAATTCTTGAGAGTTACTTTTAGTAGTATAATTTTTATAACTATATCTTAGTATTATAACTATATCAAGCCAACCCAGTGCTTATTAGCACAAACCAGCACCTAGCTAAGGGGGAACAGATCAGTTGAGGATAGAGTAATTTACCAAGTCACTATTTTGAGATTTTTTATTTATTGTTTCAGTGTTTGGTGATATGACAGCGGTCCTGAGCTGGCCAACGCGTCAGAGCAGGGGCGTTACAAGCCTAAGTGGCCTTATGGTGTTGGGATCTCGCAGGAGAAGTCCAGTAAGGTCATGTAGGTACGGTCATCATCATCAGACCAAGGGTGAGTTGTTATTTTCTTTTATATAAAATTGTAAGGGGGTTGTGGCGACTTATCCTGGCTGATCCCTTTAGGAAGTATGAAAGGGTCAATGAAAGTTTTTGTGCTTCGACACACAATCTTTCATTGAGGGGGTTTTGTAATGGTACAATCATGGTACATTTTATAATTACCTTAAATATGGTAAATAAAACCATAAATATTGTATTTTTTAGTTTGGTCATAATTAAACCAACATTAAATAACCAATATGAAGATATAGTGAGTGGACTGTATAATATTTGCCAGGATTTGGACCGATTCATAGCAAAAAACTGTGAAGCATCACAAAAACAGTATGTAATTTGTTGCGATTACAGTGACGATCCTTAATTACGTCAGCGGCCGAGAATGTGTTTACATCCACAACACGATGCTGTAAACAGCTTAACAAAGAACGAGTGACGCAGGTTCACCCCACCTCGGCAACATATAACAAAGGCTCGATGTCATTTCATCTGCAACTGTGATCATAGCCGGCCGGCAGATCGTTCACTAATAAGTGAATTTTAACTTTTAAACCACTGTAAGTGGTTAATAAACTATATACATACAGTGTTTCAACTTCAAAATGTGACCGGAAAGTATAATCGGTAAACTCGCGGTACGCGAAGTTTTACCTCAAAGAAACTGCAACTAAAACAACAGCTACACGACTTTGGTGAGAACATTCCATCAACACAAAAAATATATTTATTTTCACATCAACTTTATTTGAAATGACCAAATAAATAAATTCAAGTATTCAAAATTTCACTTTTTCAAAATGAGCTCATAAAATTATAATGAATTTGTACCATGAGAGAGAGAGAGAGAGAGAGTGTGTGTGTGTGTGTGCGTGAGTAATTTCTAAGTGCTGGGTTGTGCGAAACAATATCTAAAGATGTATAACTATATTTACCATATATATATATATATATATCATAATTATCTAATACAACACATTTTCTAGTACATGTTAGGATTTTGGAGGGTAATTTGATTTTTGAAACGCCCATGGCGCAATGTGTGGGTCTTATTTATTTTTCACTATGTAGTCAAATACAAGTTCAATAATAATAAAAATACTTTATATATGGTATTTTGTGTATGTTTTATTTCAGGTAATCTGTTTCACAAAACTGGTTCGTGTTGCACAAATTCTGGCCCTAAACGTAAATGTATGTAGTGATAGTTTGTACACTATGGCGCCCGAGGTTATTTACTAGTACATACGAAAATACATTTTTAACGATAATTAATTAAACGATAAAAGTAATAAATTGCAACTTTACTGATGATTGTTTGGTTTAGGCATTGTTGAGACATACCGTTTGTACTGGATATCTGCCTCAAAAACATTTATTAGTTCACAATTCGGTACTTTGCTGAGGTAGCTTATTGGTATAAGGTTCCCTCTTACAAACGTGTTTACTTGTTATAAGTATATTTGAGACTGAAATGTAGCTTCATTCTCATATTGTGGCCATCGCTAATTTTAGTCCTTGGCATTCATAGTTACTAGTCATGATTGATTTATTATCAGCCAAATGCTGATTCTGATATCACATTATTCAGATTCTTATTTAATCATTTTTTATTAACATATCATATTCCATTTACGTTATTCACTGACTCGCTTGACAGCTTAAAGTTAATTTAAATTGTCCATTAGTTTGTGTCAGTTATAGTCTGGTTGTAGTGTCAAACAGTATCTAGGTTTACTGCTTCTTGTGGCACTTCTGCTTCTTTCTCCTTCCATAGTTCCTTTCTTCTTGGTTACTCTTATCACTACATTATCTATTTACATCATCGTTATGTACTTATTAAGTCTGATAGTATATGTCTAGGTTATGTACCATCTGGTTATGTTACAATATTTTGAATTATTCTCTTCATTAAGTTTTTTCTGTTATTTAAAATAAATAAATTTAAACATTTCTTACAATTAAGAACATCCTTAACCTAACATGGATTACCTAGAGTCTAACAATACAATTCAACAAAATAATTCAATAATAATAAACATGGTTAGTACACTAACAATAAAATAATCAAAGTTTAAAATATCCCTCAAAAAAAATATTTTCCAACAAATTTTAAAATTCAAAGAAAAAATTTAAATTTATTAAAAGGTTTACGTTACATATAGAAATTATTTAAAATTTGTTTAAATTGACCACAAAACAAAAGTTGAATTAACTTCCCTACTAAACAAGCTTAGTATGTATATGACCTCACTGTCAGCTGATCAAAACTAGGTCAAGCCCACAACCTTGACCCACATACGTTATGTACAGGTTCTATCTGAAAATACATTTAACATCTGTAACATTCTAACTTGAAACACAACATAATAAAATAAAATATCTAAAATAACAAAATATTAATATAAATAACAATCAAATTGACATTTAAATTATTCAAAATAAACACCTTCTATCTTTACATTATCAAATTCTATCAAAGTTTGCCACTGGTTGTAATTAAAATTTTATATTTTTGTTATAAATCTCTTTCTTTACTTGACAATCTTATTTTCCATTACTGTGGGTGACTTAAATATTTATCTCATTTACTTTACTACTTGATCTGTATACATATATAATCTTTCTCCCTCTGACTCTAATACTCATCAACGTTAACTAATATGACACCCATCTCTATTAAAACATCTATCAATCAATCTCTAACCCCAACTTATCATTAAACTCAATTCGCCACCTTCTCTTAATATATAAAAAAAAATACTCTCTAACCCTTTGTACTTAGGATACGTGTTTCCCCCCCCCAAAAAACTCATTTCCCATTATCTGGTCCCTGGATTCTACCTGAGGCGACCCCTTCCCCCTAAATCGGTCCCATCCCGTCCCAACCATTGTTGCGGACTCCCACATTACACTACCCCTTATTACAAAATTGCCATCCCCAAAATCTCAATCTCATTACCTTACTTCAACTACAACAAAATAACATCATCAATTATAACATCAATATATCACTCAAAACTCTACTTATTCCACTTAACTACTGTGTCAACATCAATACTCAAATTCTATTGCATTACCTCATAACAACATTACATTACTTCAAAACAATATTTCGATCTTTACTACTTCAACTCTAATTTCAACTTGGACTGATCTATATGTCCCAATAAAATACTAATCACCCCCAAAACTATCTTTTATTATTTCTTACAATTACTACTTTGTCTCACTTTACCCACTTACTTTTCTCATTATTTAAAATAGCATCTGTAATACATTGAAACATTACATTACCTGGAACATTTACGACCAATATAACAGTGACATTTTATTGCTATCAGCTGATATTCCTAACACAATGAAAACACATCTCAAAATTGAACAAATTACATGAAATATACATATTTATCAATATGTCACCGCCGGTTGACTTCGGTGATGGACTGCGCAATGTTCTTGGCGAGCGGGAGAAAACAGTGGTCCACTGCCAACGGATTTTGTCGCCGTTCACAGTTGAGTTGTTGTGGCTTATTGGTTAAGCACATACTACATAGTGATTTTTGTAGATTTATGTGTATTGTAGAAGGTTAGATAAACAATGTATGTATCTAGGTAAGTGATCATAATAATAATAATATTTTGCAATTTAAATAAATAAACAGAATTAATTTTGAAAACAGTAATTAGAGAATTGTAATTGTTTTGATGGTAAGAAATTTTGTATTGTTAATAATTAAATTAATTAAAATAATTGGAGATGTTTTAAATATTTTGATTGATTATTTAAATGTTAATTAATTAAATTTTCTAATGAATTGAAATTATGTTACGAGGTGAATTTGGTAATTAAATGATAAATTGTTTGATTTAAACTAACATTTGTGTTAAATGTTTCAGAGGTGAGGTGAAAGTATTGTGGTGTAGGGGGGATCCAATAAAAATGCTTGTGTTCTGTTTGAATAACTAGATGCTCAGACATTCAATATAAGGTGTTCATTCTATGTTTAAATGTAATATTTTGTTGTGGTAGGTTAGATATAAGGGTTGATAGAAAGCATGTGTTTTATATCATTTGTGTATTTTTGTGTATGTTTGAATGATATATTGATGTTATAATTGATGATGTTATTTTGTTGTAGTTGAAGTAAGGTAATGAGATTGAGATTTTGGGGATGGCAATTTTGTAATAAGGGGTAGTGTAATGTGGAAGTCCGCAACAATGGTTGGGACGGGATGGGACCGATTTAGGGGGAAGGGGTCGCCTCAGGTAGAATCCAGGGACCAGATAATGGGAAATGAGTTTTTGGGGGGGGGGAACACGTATCCTAAGTACAAAGGGTTAGAGAGTATTTTTTTTTATATATTAAGAGAAGGTGGCGAATTGAGTTTAATGATAAGTTGGGGTTAGAGATTGATTGATAGATGTTTTAATAGAGATGGGTGTCATATTAGTTAACGTTGATGAGTATTAGAGTCAGAGGGAGAAAGATTATATATGTATACAGATCAAGTAGTATAGTAAATGAGATAAATATTTAAGTCACCCACAGTAATGGAAAATAAGATTGTCAAGTAAAGAAAGAGATTTATAACAAAAATATAAAATTTTAATTACAACCAGTGGCAAACTTTGATATAATCTGATAATGTAAAGATAGAAGGTGTTTATTTTGAATAATTTAAATGTCAATTTGATTGTTATTTATATTAATATTTTGTTATTTTAGATATTTTATTTTATTATGTTGTGTTTCAAGTTAGAATGTTATAGATGTTAAATGTATTTTCAGATAGAACCTGTACATAACGTATGTGGGTCAAGGTTGTGGGCTTGACCTACTTTTGATCAGCTGACAGTGAGGTCATATACATACTAAGCTTGTTTAGTAGGGAAGTTAATTCAACTTTTGTTTTGTGGTCAATTTAAACAAATTTTAAATAATTTCTATATGTAACGTAAACCTTTTAATAAATTTAAATTTTTTCTTTGAATTTTAAAATTTGTTGGAAAATATTTTTTTTTGAAAAAAAAAAAAAAAATCTTGATTTTTCGCCTGCCAGCTAAGGGATATTTTAAACTTTGATTATTTTATTGTTAGTGTACTAACCATGTTTATTATTATTGAATTATTTTGTTGAATTGTATTGTTAGACTCTAGGTAATCCATGTTAGGTTAAGGATGTTCTTAATTGTAAGAAATGTTTAAATTGATTTATTTTAAATAACAGAAAAAACTTAATGAAGAGAATAATTCAAAATATATACAAAATTTATGATTTGATCTTAAATGGAAACAACCAGTGAGTGGTATTATAACAAATTTTAAAGAATTTTTCAATTTATAACATGTAATGTGAGTGTGTGAGCCCAGTATCTGCTAAAGGCAGCCCAGCTTGCATATGAGGGGAAACATATCGGTGGAGGATCTGGCATAATCTAAGCCAGGGATTGAGGATTTTTGGGGTAGCATGATATAAGGCGAGGTGTGCTGTGGTACGGGTCTGTTCGATTTTTCGGTGTTGGGATCTCTTACAGAGAAGTCCAGTGATCTCGTTCAGATGCGTCCATAGTCGCCGAGCCAGGGGGGTCGTTTACCCATGCAGAGTAAGAACAAAGGGGGGTTGTTGGCACCAGTTCCTCACCGGTCCTCTTAGGGGTTTTATCAATGAGATTTCTTCCGTTTTGGACAGAAGAATTCTCATTGGGGGGGGTATTGTAACGTGTCAAAATTGGGTAATTTTATTTATTGCATTTGTGGGGTACTTGTATTTGTATTTTTGTGTATGTCAATTTGAATGGACTGTAAGTATAGAAATTTTATAGTACGAATCATGTATAATAACAAATGTTTCAATAATAACAAAAATAAAATAAAAATAATAACAAACACATTCAATTTACACATGAAACAGAAATAGATAACAAACTGAATTTTCTTGACTTGACCATCACCAAATGTGATGATAAATTGAAATATAGTATATATAGGAAACCCACTACCACAGATGTAACCATACCTGCTGGCTCACACCACCCATTCTCGCAGAAAATGGCGGCTTATAATTATTTCATACACAGGTTGTTAACGATACCTCTCAATGAAAATGATTTTAAGATTGAATTAAATATTATAAAACACATTGCTGTTGCCAATGGTTACATATCCCCCATGGTTGATAACCTCCTTAAAAAGCATAAGCATAGATTGTCAAAACCTCGAATGATAAAAAATAATGAACCAACCTTTATTTCAACAGCCTACACCAGTATTATGCCCAAAATTTTATCAAAAGTATTAAATAGTAACAATAGAACTGTAATATTTAAAATCAGCAACAATCTGTTTAATAAGCTTCGTAATAGAACCAGTACACCTTTGGAAATGAAAATAGGTGTTTATAGGCTTTCATGTAATGACTGTGAATGCTTTTATATTGGTCAGACAGGGAGAAGTTTTTATAAACGTTTCGTTGAGCACACTCCAAAGCATAATGTAAAGGATTTGACAACACAATCTTGTATAAAGTCTAACTATGCTCGTCATCTTATACAGGAGAACCATAATATAATTATAAAAGGGGCAAGCTTTGACACCAACTTGAAACCCTTACATGTCTGTGGTAAAGGCGCTTATTTAAATGCACGTGAAGAATTTGAAACATATAGAGCACATAATGACAAATACTACCGTAATTTCATATTAAACGACCACTTACATTTCAAGTCGAATCCATTATATGACACAGCACTAAAATTTAACTGATATCAATCAGTGTCCGGCCGGCTTTCGCCGAGTGCGCACTCGCATCACACAAATACTTATATGTTTGGTTTTCGATTTTGTGATTTTGATGTTTTAATTTTTAACGACCTCATTGAGTGATTTAAATTTTAATACAGTATATATTCTGATGACGAGACATATGTCTCGAAACACGTAATTATATTCATTGCGTTAAATACATGTGGTCACGAGACAGGAAATAAGGTAAATATATTTATTATTTGTAAATATTTTAAATCTGCAAGCTCTTGAGGGTTCAAATTAAGCAACGATATATTTTGGATTTCAAATTGACCAATTATGCAATTGTCAGCTCTGCAATCTCCATTCCATCATGCATTACTATATTACTATGCATTTGTATTTTGGGTTTCATTTTCCCCAAGTTTTAAAATGAAATCTTGAAGAATTCTTTGCCCGAATAATGACAGTGTGCACACAGAAACTGGAATACAACAACTAGGATATGTTTGTATAAAATAAACATACTGTTTTTAGACTATCACGAATCTACAGGGTGACACATGGCAATAGGACGTTTTTGAACTGCGTAGTACTGAATGCATGGTGGTGGGAGAAGGTTGTGGTGGGGCTTGTTCTCCTCCCAACAAGACGCCACTTTAGTAGCAATAGAGCAGTGGACCTTGTAACATCGGCTGTTTGCGTATGACAGTTTTGTTCGAAGTGGTGGGTTTATCGCAGAGACTCTTTCCCTGTCAATTCAATGTTGGTCGACGAGGGGCTGTTCCGGGTCGGAACAAAAACCTTAGATGGGTGCAAAATTTTAGATCAACTGGGAACATTATGAAGAAGAAGCGATCAGGCCCTAGACGCAGTGTAATGACATCGGAGAACATAGTAAGGGTTATAGAAGCACTGATCAGGGGCCCAAGACGATCAGCTAGACGACATGCAAGGAGTTAGCAATCAACCGTGAAACGGTCAGGCGAATTTTACACAATGATTTTGAATTCCACCTATACAAAATTCAAATTGTGCATTAGCTAAAGGCAGTAGATTACGGACAATGTGATGACTTTGATGTGAAAATGCAAGTAATATTGAGTGAAAATGTGCAATTGTTAATGAGTGATTGCTCATTTTCATCTGGACGGGACCGTAAATAAGCATAACTAACTTTTATTGGGCACCTTAACAACCAAGTCTTATTCACCAGCGTCCTCTACACTCTCCATGAGTCACAGTGTGGTGTGCTGTTGACTCTTTTGGAATTATTGGACCGTACTTATTTGAGAAAAAATGGCGTCACATTCACTGTCAAATCAGCTCATTACATTCACATGCTTCAAATGTTCTTCACGCCAGAACTACAAAGACGATGAATTGCCTTGAAAAATGTCTGGTTTCAGCAAGATGGTGTTATGGCACACTCCATGAATGATTCAATGAATGTTCTTCAGCGCATGTTTCATTGCCACCTCATTTCACGATGTGGTGATGTTCCATGGCCTCCAAGATCTCCCGACTTGTCAGTGTGTGACTTTTTCTGTGGGGGGTACCTCAAAAGCCATGTGTACGCTAACAAACCCCACAATTTGGATGAGTTAAAGAATGCCATCATTCAAGAAATTGCTGCCATCCCTCAAGAGATGTTGGCTCATGTGATGCAGGATTTCCAGTGGAGACTTGAAAACTGCATTCAAGAAGATGAGCGTCACCTCATGGACATTATTTTTCACAATTAAGGTAGCCATTACCATAACTCATGTATGTTTTATTTATTAACATAAATGGCATGTATTCAGCTATAATTTTATGTCAATAAACCCACTTGAAGTTTACAGTTTACTGAGTATTGGTTATTTAAGAACTTTCCGATTCCCGTGTGTCACCCTGTACTTAGGTATACTGTAGTTGATTTGAAACAATTTATATTTTTTGTAACTCTTAATAGTAATTATTATTTAAAACAGCACTGAGTAGAGAACACACAAACTTACTCCTACTAAACAACATAATAAAAAATAAAAAAATGAAAGCTTACAGATTTCAAATGATTCAGTTCTATACTGATTTCTGCTTCAGCTTCAAGTAGTGGAATGACCAAGAATGAGATTGTATCGAGTGGTACAGTTGCTTACATATAGGAGAATTCCCTAAATCAAGAGAAGAACAAGAAACTACAATGGGTCATTTTAATTTATTTTGGTCACGCACTTGAGAAATGTATGGTATATCTCTATTACCAGCAACTTCTGCTGCTTTGAGAGGCATTTTTTGTAAATGTTCACTTTTTTTGTGTGTATATAGTTACTTTAGAAGTGCACATTGCTTTCCCTTTTGTCAACACATCATATCTGAATCTGAAAACAAATTATTCCAATGATCCTTGGCTGTCAATGGCGATGATTCCTTGTTGTTACTGAGCATGTTTTACAAGTAGTGCAGCCAGAATATTAAAAGGTTTTTACACAAACCAAATTACAAATGTAAAATATACAAAAATAAAAGAATTTTTGATGCTACTATAAAAAATTTTGTAAACTTTTTCAACATCAACTTTTAGTTGCATTAAACTGTCAACATCATTGCAATTGACTATTTTAATTTACTATTTTGTGCATATTAAATCAAGAAATGAATCAAGAAAGTATTCAGTTTCTTCAACACAGCAACATGCTATGTCTTAAGAACATTCAGATGTTGGCACAATAAATTCTGAAAACTGCAAACATTATACAACCCCTGGGATATACAACTTACACTTACTTGACAACCTGAAAATGTTAAAGGAACTGCATGATAGAACATTACATACTTCTATACATGTAAAGTTAATCACTGTACAGTGTCAGTGATTCTACTGGAGAAAATCTGCATTCCACGATGGAATATAATTTTAATATGTGCACACTGCGCAGATATTTATATGCCTACTGTATTTTCAACAAATGTAAATAAAATAACATTCCTCAATTTTACTGTTATTATACTGTCAACCAACATTCCATTACAATGTATTTCTTTTTACTTACCATATGATATCTGTATGTTTTCTCCAACCGCATATATCGTAAACAGTATTCACATATCCACAACTTTGGCTGTTTCCCATATTCATCTGGGTACGGACTGAAATACCATGTATCAATTTCAAACCTACCAATCTGAATCCTGTCTATATATTTAACTTTGGTTATGGCTTCATGTTCTTTTTCTAATGCAGCAGTAGTTGGGTCCATTTCCTCATACGTCTAAACAAGATACATAACACTTGTTACAAACAAAACTGGTAAACAAAAAAAGTAGTACAAACGTGATTAAAATCCCTTGTGTATTTGACTTCCTAACTTTTATCATTGACCAAGATTATCCATATTTTTGTAGTTGACCTTGTTATTCACACTTAGTTGTGGTTTGCAAATTGTGAGCAGAGTCTTGTTACCAGTTATGAATTTTCAAGTTTTTGTGACCTAAAAAGGAGTTATTACTTCAAAGAAAGTCTCTCCTTCTTCTTGAGGTATGTCAGTACAGGTTTAAACATTCAAATAATAATATTTCGTTCTGATTGTGTGAGAAGGGAAAAACAGCGTGTCAAGTGTCCATCAAAACAAGGAATGTAACATCAGAACTTTAAAAATTTCATCAAAACAGTTCATTCAGAAATATATGGTGATACTGGAAGAGGTAGTAGTGAAACGAAACGAGTGTTTACCCAGTAGTGTATGTTCTCTTGCAAAATAAAAAATACAAAATACGAGGGACATTCACGTCAATCCAGGACTTTTGTTAGACTAGAGTATAAATGGAGATTCCTGTGCATTCTGTTGGTTGTACATATGAAGTACAAGTGTCAGCTATTACCACACGGTGCGCTGTATTGTTTACATGTTAAACAATAACAATAGTCAGTCATAAAGAACATGGCGTCCAATGCACATGTGGTACGTGTTGTAATGAAATTTCTCGTGAATGAAAGCGTAAAACCCAGTGAGATTTATTCACGACTCCTTGCACAAAACGGTGATGAGACTCTTAGTCACAGTAAAACATTTGGGTGGTGCAAACGTTTTAAAGAAGGCCGTACATCAGTGAGTGATGATCCCAGTCGAGGTGGTTCGGAGCCTACTGTAGTCATTCCTTTGAACATTCAGCGTGTGGAAGAACTGATCCTTGATAATCGACGGATAACTTGTCAGCAAATAGCAAAAGAAATAAATGTGTCTGTGGAAACTGTAAACAAAATCATTCACGAACATCTGAAGTTCAGTAAGGTTAGTGCACGTTGGGTACCAAGGCAGCTTTCTGCTTTTGACCAGCAAAGAAGATTGCAAATCTGCAAGGAGTTAGAGCAACGTTTTGACAAAGAAGGCTAGCTTTTTCTCAATCGAATTGTTACCTGCGATGAAACGTGGGTCCATCATTTCACCCCGGAATCAAAACATGCAGCAAAGCAGTGGAAGCATGTGACTCACCACCTCCCAAAAAATTTCAAACAATTGCTTCTGCAGGCAAAGTTATGGCCTCAATTTTTTGGGATAAAAATGGCATTATTCACGTGATTTTCTACCCCGTGAAGTCAATATTAACAGAGTACTATTGCAAAGTTCTTCAAGATGTGCACAATGCTTTCAAGAAAAAACGGCCTGGTGCGATCACTAAAGGCATTCTGTTTCTGCAGGACAATGCATGCCCGCATACCGCACGACATGCACGCTACAAGATCTTGGCTGGGAATTATTGGCACACCCCCCTTACAGTCCGGACCTCGCTCCCAGCGATTTTCACCTGTTCGGGCCCTTGAAATTGTTCCTGGGAGGCCCAACAACTCCAACAGCCCAACAGCTGTTTTTGTTGTTGATACAGTCCAACAGCGACTATGAGGTGAAGCAGTCAGTCCTATCTTGTTTTCCACGTAATGACAAATCTTTCTACACTACGGGTATACAGGCACTAGTGAAACGCTGGTGATAAATGTAGCACAGGATTACATCGAGAAATAAAAGTATTTTTTACTATCATAAATGTGTTCTATATTAATTAAAAATTAATAGTCCCGGATTGACGTGAATCCCTCGTACATGGCTATCTTCAGCTAATCACTGTTCTGAAGGGAAAGGATGGTTTCGTCAAAAAGTGAAGATGGACTAGAAAACTGCTGCAATTTCAATTTCACCTGTTACGAGTATCTTTCCAGACATGGATATGTCTGGCTATTTTTATTTTACAATGATTACAGTAAAATATTCAAAATATAACCCTCAGTAGTAACAGTCAAGAAGTGCGTTTGATGTGCAGAATTGCTGCAGACTCACATTTGTTTATTTATAAATGAAAACCTGGTTTATGATTATGGAAATGTGCCTGAATCATGCATACCTTATGGAGTTTTTGGACTCATTGTGTTCCAGTGGTTCAACAATGAAGATATACCACTTCATTTGTGGAATATTTTTGGAAAAAGACACAGAATATTGTAACATAACAAGATTATGCCCTAGAATAAATATAATTTAATCATCAAAATTCGTTGTGAATTATGCCGAAATGCAATCTTGCTTATAAATAAAATACAAAGAAGTATAAAATCAAGTTAACAAATAAAGAAATGAAAATAAAAATGTAACTATTTAAAAATAAATAATAATGTCAAGGAGTAAAAGGTAATAAAAAACAAAAGGGAAATATTATAATAAGTACATACAATAGAAATAGGAAATGAAAACTTATCAATTCATTAGTTTAATGACAATGACAAGACTATCAGACGATATGACTGTGACTACTACACCCAGGAGGGAAGATCGAATGATAATAAAAATGTAAATAGTTGTTAATAAATAGAAATATAGTGTATAAATGTTAACAAGTTAGGAAGTAAGTAAAATCACATTTGTTATTGTATAAGCCTATTAAACTATAGAGAGGTCTGCGAACCTCAAGCAGTTATTTTGTGTAATTGCACTACGAACTGTGATATTACAAAACAATTAAAATAATATTAAACAATAATCACAAACTACCTATGTAAGAAAGTGGAAATAACGAAAATAACGGTGATTAACATTAAAAAACAGTGTAGTGAAAGTGCATAGGAAGTAGACCTGCTTATAATACAGGGTGGCGCAGGGAAACGGGAAAATTTGAAGTTGATGTTGGCAGCCCTGTAGATGTAGCAGAAGTGAAACTCTCTGTCTAGCAGTAACGGACATTTAGTTACCATGGAGCAGTGGAGCGGTGCAGAGCGTGCGGTCGCCGTAAGGGCGTTTTACCGATATGGTGACAGTTTTGACAGCTGCACAACGAGAGTTTCGGTGCCACTATCAGATCCCGCCCTGCGGTCAAGTTCCTTCGTTACACGCAATCGAAACGTGGATTCATAATTTTGAAGAGACTGGTTCAGCTTTGAAGAAAAAGCCTAGTGGGGGTGTACGGTCTGTACGTACCCCAGAAAACATTGATGCCGTGCGAGCTGCCATCTTAAGGAGTCCTCATCGTTTAGTGCGAAAAACTGCCTCGTCATTGCAGCTCGGACGTCGGAGCGTTCAAAGAATACCATGAACTTCAATTTCATCCGTACAAACTTCAGATTGTGCAACAACTGAATCCTAATGATTGTGTGTTGCGCCTGCAAATTTGTGAACAATTGTTGGCTAAAATCAATGAGGATGCTAACTTCATTCAAAATCTTTGGATGTCCGATGAAGCCCATTTTCACTTAAGTGGATACGTGAATAAGAAGAACTTCCGTTACTGGGCTCAAGGAAACCCTGCTCAGCTTCACCAGCGTCCATTACACAGTACCAAAGTTACCATATGGTGTGCAGTGTCGTGTCATGGGGTGATAGGCCCTTACTTTTTTGAAGATGAACGAGACACTGCTGTCACTGTGACGTCTGAACGTTATATCAACATGCTAGAGACATTTTTGGCTCCAAGACTCCATACTTTTCCAAATCTTGACATTCAGCACACCTGGTTTCAACAGGATGGGGCCACCTCACACACTGCCAGACAGTCTATGGCAGCAGTGAAACGTTTGTTTGGGGATCGCATCATTTCAAGGAATGCTAACATTGCTTGGCCGCCCCGATCTCCAGACCTTTCAGTCTGTGACTTCTTTTTATGGGGACATCTGAAGAGCACCTTGTACCAGACTAGACCAAGAACCCTTGCTCAGCTGAAGACACAGATTGAAGAGGAAATCGCCAAAATCCCAGGTGACACATTGCGCCGCACTATGCTAAACCTACAGAAACGACTTACTGAATGTGTACAGCAAAATGGGCAGCATTTAACTGATGTAATTTTTAAAAAGTGATGCCTAATATAATTTCCAGTCTTGTAGAACATATTTTCAGCCTCAAATAAAGTTTTGTAACGTTCCTTCACTTTTTCTAATTATTTCAAATGTTCCCGTTTCCCTGCGCCACCCTGTATAAACAGTGAATAACACATATAATTTATATAAAACAACTATATAGCTAATATAATAAAATTAAACAAGGTGTACAATAATTAAAACTAGTGGAATATATCGCTAGAAACTAATTATATACATCAGTGATGAGTGAAAAAAAGATTATAATAAATCATGTTAATTATAAGGTATAAAAACAAACCTGTGACCCATAAACATGTCGTGGAGCCAAGAGCTTTACTAAGTGAATCTAGAGATTAAATGGAATTTTATTGTTGTTGAATTTGGAAAATAAGCCAGAACAGATATAATTTAAAGCTGAACATTTTCTACAAAAAAATGTCACACAGTAAATTAATGAAGGAAAACTCCGGAAATAATGAGAAGTATAATGGCTTAATATAATACATGGAAAACTGAAGGCCAGAAGAATTCTAACAAGAAAATAATCTGTAAACTAAACTACAATTTGGTGAGATTGTTCTATTATGCTAAGACATACATTTGTTCAATCATTATTCAATTTAAAGCACTAGAACAGTGAAATGATATAACAAAAACACTACAAACATTATGATTATTAATTTTGTTTTCTCAATGTACTATTTTAGTGTATTTTGGTAATTATGAACCCCTAACTCAGCACACATGTACAACATCACATTACTGAAACCGATTTATAATTATTATATTTTCTATCATATGTAAGACCTTGACTGTACATCGACTTCAATTTTTTTTATTAACCCTGAGAAAGAGTTTTTATGTTATCGAACCTAAAGGAGCTACTAACTGAAGAGAAGGGCAGTGCATGTTAATAAATGTTAAAAAGAAAAGAATAATAAAATTTATGGAAAATAAGAAAAGACTGAATATGAGTTAAATTTTTTATTTCACATTATAAAATTTGCACCAACAACTTGGAGTTACGGATATAATTACATTGAAGGGTAAGATTTACATTTAGATTTATATTATGATATGCTAGAACAAAAATACAACATTACATAAATTTTGGTAACCAACTTGAGGGCTAGAAAAAAGGAAACAAAAAATAAGTAAATAAGAATTGGACAGAATTATAGTTGTCATTTCTAGCCGGCGATTATACAAAAGAAAACAAGATGTCCAGGAGAGGAACCTCATGTAGGAGAAAAACAAGACAGCTAATACGGAAATGAATATGGAAGAGGAGGCTCAACCTGCACTAGAAGTGGAGGTAGAAGCCAGCAATATAGAAGAAAATCAACCCGACAAACCAGCATATACGGAGAATGTAAGCATACAGGAAATGATAAGGCTTGTGACAGAACAACTAAGTCAGAAAATGTAAGATACCAATAAGAAAATAGAAGATATCAATAAGAAAATAGACGATAGTAACCAACAATTGAAGGAAGACTTAAAAAATGATAGTAAACAGTTGAAGGAACAATTAAGCAAGACAATAGAAGAACAAATGACTGAAATCAGAAAGGATCTGAAAAATCAGTTAAAGAGAAAATAGAAGAGGTAAATCAAAGAGAATTAGTAAATACACGGGAAGAATTGGAGATGATTAGGAATAAGCCATTAATGTACCTAATTTCCAACTTACTGATAATAGAGAAATGATTGATTTCATGAATTACAGAAAGAACCCAATGGAATTCTTAGAAAGAATTGAAGGGAAAATTGCAAAAACAGTAAACAAGAGAGACAGAAATAATATTGCAAACAACAGTAATCAGAGTAATAATGGCAACCGTGATAATCAATCACGGGTAAACTATGTGCGATCACACAATGAGAAAATAACTGCGGTTCTAGAAGACAATACTACCAAGGATGCAGGAGCCTAGAACTCAACCACCAATACCTGAATAGTAATAGAGACAATAACTCTATAATAACAATAATTACAACACAAGTTCCCCAAGAAGGAGCAGAAGTATTGAAGATAATAGGAGAACGAATAATTATAACTCAATGGGGGACACCAGTGAGGACAGACAAGGACAGACATAATGTAAATAGGAACGATATTCACAATAACAATGATAGTAGGGACAATGATGATAACCAGAATTTAAATGAGAGGCGGCAGTGAGAAATCATAATGGCCCATCACTGATCTGATCTTCTGGGTACCGACTTAGACAACCACACCACATACCCAACAAGACTATTACTGTAATTAAAAATAATTATTTGGAAAACATACGACAGGACTTGTTAACCGAAGAATCTGCCCATGTAGAAAGTAACAATAATTAAATCATATACATTAGAGCTGACGTAAATGGGATTCCAACTGAATTAATGATAGATACTGGGGCGAACGTTTCATTGATTGACAGCACGGAGTTAAATAGCATACAAAGGGAATGCAAGAAAATAATACCAACATTACCCGTTAATAACATAACACTAATCGGAGCTACTGGACGCCAGAACAAGTCTGTAAAGAAACAGGTATTGCTTGACATAAAAAGTAATGGATCAACAGTTCCCATGATATTTTTGGTAGCCAAGGACCTACCATTTAATCTGTTAGTCGGGTGCGATACATATGCTAAGGCAGTATTCGGCTATAATTGATCTGAGCAGAGAGAAGGTGTCTCTGATCTCAGATGATTTAGTATGGACGGCTGAGTTAATTGGAAGCCAATGTGCCCCTCAGAACCGTGCCAGCTATTATGTTAGGGGGGATAAATATGATGGATATGATTCACTACAAAATAGCATAGAATATCATGACAATAATGAAGAAATGTGGCGGACTAAACTAGAGGAGATCCAGAGATTCCAGCAAGAAAAAACGGGGTTAAATTTAACTGAAGAAAAGGTGAATAAACTAATATCACTATATAGTAAATATAAACATATTTTCTCCGACATGCCCGGTAAAGTGAGAAACTATCAATGTAAATTAAAATTCAAAGAACCAGTCGAATTCAGAAGGAAGTCATATCCCATCGCTCATTCCTTGAAAGAAGCGGTAAGAAGTGAAATAAATAAAACGATGGCAGATGATATTATCAAATATAGTCACTCTCCATACACAAACCCTATAGTTGCAATCCCAAAGAAAAATGGAAAAGTTCGGCTTTGCCTTGATGCCAGAGAAATCAACAAGATGATTGTAAACGATAGAACGTCTCTGGGGGAAATAGAAGAGATATTAAAGAAATTTCATGGTACCAAATTCATCAGTACTTGGGACACAGTATGCAGGTACTGGCAGGTAGAATTGCATCCGGAGAGTCAGAAGTAGATGGCTTTCATATTCGATGGAAGAAATTACCAATTCAAGAGACTCCCATTTGGTCTCATTAACCCGGTGGCTATTTTTGTTAAATGTATGATCAGATACTGGGACAGGAAGCACTACAATTCACCACAGTATACGTCGACGATTTGTTGATTACTTCATCAGACTGGGACGAACATTGTGACAGAATTGAACACATATTACAGAAATTGTCAGAAGATAATATTACTCTGAAACTTGACAAGTCAAGACTTATTGCTGACGAAGTCCAATTTTGAGGTTTTATTTTTTCCAAGTTAGGCATCTCTCCATCGCCCGACAAAATAAATACCATCCAGAATTTTCCTACTCCAAAAAACAGAAGACAATTACAATCGTTCCTTGGACTATGCAATTATTACCGAAAATTTCAGCAAAATTACTCAGAGTTAACAGCAAAGTTTCGACAATAATTAACATCCAAGGACAAATGGAGATGGGGACCTGAACAAAACACAGTGTTACAATTAATTAAGGACAAGTTTCTAGAGTCACTTATATTACATCACCCCAATTTTAACAAACCCTTTTACTTAAACTGTAAATTGGCACATTATAAAAAAAACCCTTTTTTTTACACATTATAAAATTGGCACCAACAACTTGGACCTACAGGATATAATTACATTGAAGGGTAAGATTTATATTTAGATTTATATTATGATATGCTAGAACAAAAATACAACATTACAATATGCATTAGAGTGTTGAAATTGAAAGCTCATTGCCTCGGTAGGAAGATGGCAAGAAAACTTTTAAACTGAAGCAGTATATATTCTTTAATGGATACATACACTGAAAAATAAAAGTGCCTTGAGGTTTATTCCAAACACGGATTTATAAAAAATTGTATGTTTAATGTCTACAGAGCTTGTTGTAGCTACTGAAATTATAAAGAATTGTAAAATATTGGTGTAACAGTACAAATTTAATAAAAAATTTAACGAAAACGGAACAATTAACAAAAATGCACTAAAACCTTAACATAATAATTTTACTAACAAAATTCTGAATTGCACAAGAGAAAACATATCGACAACTCAATCAAATGCGAATTCTACTGCACTTTAGAAAATCATGAAGAGAATGCCCCCATTACAGAAGTTTGGAATGTAACACCTTAAGAATTACATTGAAACAATAAAATAATTTTAGAGATGAACAATAATTCCATTATCACCATATATACAGTATATATAAACAAAGTCACTATAATAAAAATTTGTTGTAAAAGGTATACAGGAAATGGGAAATGTTCAAGTGAAAAATAAAAAAATAAAATTAATAAACAAATATGAAAATTGTGAGACTGCCAAATAAAATTTTCTAGACTAAACAAAATTGCAACAGCATCCATAAGAACAATACTACTGTAATAAAAAAACTGAAGAAGGAGCGAGTTAACACTTTGACTCCTTTGGACGAGTGCAGCTCATCCACAGTTTTAACAGCATTTATATTTTAGTAGATGGCTCTTATACATCCATAGGTTTGTTTGATGGTAACGGTAATATTTTAGTTTTGCAATACAACCTCAGAAGGCAGCACCAGCTTGGAAACAAAGAAACAGCGTTAACACAACACGTGGTGAAGCCATTTTGTGTGATTTATGCTGTGTTGTGACACGCGCTGTCCCAAAACACATACCACACAAAGGCACCATAATGAACATTTGGGTAAATTTACACATATACAAACACAAAACAAACTAATACCTGAACAAATACAAATCAATACTAATATATACACCACAATCACACACAATAATAACAATTTAAAAAACCAAAAACCAATAGGCAGCCATAACAACAGCCAACCAGCACACAGGTACTCCACAAGATTCAAAATTAGGAAGGTTGATGATGAAAGTTAAGATTCGACTTTTAACTTTACGACGACGCGCACGTGAGTGAATTCACATAGCTATGTGTTTGCGCGAATACAAATGTTGTGCAGTGGTCTTATTTTTAAAACTTAACAACTAGTGACTAGTGTATGATTTAATTTTATAACCTGATGATAGGACTGTGTTCCTGAAACACGTCGTTACGCAAATAATTAAGTTGCAAGGAAGGAATTAGATAAAGGGAATTACCAATCTATATAATTTATTAAATATAAATATATATATACATATACACATATTGTAACATGACATAAGATAGCGCGAAATACCACTAATAATTAATAAAAGAAAAAGCTGAAGGTAGGAAGAAATGTTAAAAAACTTATAACTTGAAGATTGATAACCCAACTACGAAATAACAATTGACTAAGAAACTGACTACGACTTAACCCAATAGACTGGAGAAAAGAGAATGAAGGAACGAGAAACCAGGATGTAACCCAAAGTATGACCACAATCATTGTAACCCCAAGATGTAACTAATAAATAAAATGTAAAATAAATGCACTAAAACAGATAGGGCATAAATAAGATGTAAAATATATAAACCATAAAAATAAAATAAGAGATATTATGTATGTTAAATGAAAAGGAAAAGAAACATGAATGTATAAGATAGGAAGATAGAAATAAAAAGTACCCTATTAAATAATAAACTAGCCAAAAGCAAGTAAAATATAATTGAGCTGAGTAAAGGCAATAATTAATACAAAAGTGACAAATGTGAAATGAGAATAAAACAAATGTTAATGACCAATAACCACCCAGTGATGATATACTAAATAAACAAACTATGTGTAAAATATCAGGTGAAGGATATAAATACATAAATAGAAATAAATGACAACGAACTATGTAAATAACATAGTGTAAAAGTAAAAAAGTGATAATAGATAAATAAACCTCATGTGAAAGGAAAAGTGCAGTGTGAGTGCATACAGTGTAGAATACAGTAAAAAAGTAGACTATATTGATATAGCAAAACAATCTTTAAAAGCATGTTAGATAGTAAGAAATCTAAACTAATTGTATCTTTATTAATTTAAGTAATCGAAGGTAAGAAATACATAAAAATAATGTCAAAGTTAAAATATTAGAGTGGAAGATGGGAGAAGGAGACACTAGGTTTAGTGAAGGAATTTGTGAATGAGTTTTATTGTTTAAGGTAGTGTTAAAAATTATTATTATAAGAGTTTTGTTATTGTAAGAACTATAGTATTAATAAACTTAGAAGATAGGTGAGATAAAAGTAAGAAACCTATAATAATTAGAAGTTTAATTTCAGGCTTGGACCTGGTAAGAAAATATTTTAATCATAAAAGTGTGTTGTTAAAAGCACCAATTTTTTTGTTAATTAGTTTCTATAGAAAATGTTCAATGAACCACTAAATAAAGTTAATGAATTGTAAAGAATGTTGAATAGGAGTATTGTGAAACCTAGGCTTTAGGCCTAGCATGAAGGAAGGAATTTTGTAAGTTTAAAGAGAAAACAATAACCAAGGGTCAATTAGAGTATATAAAATGTTTAAGTACTTAAGTAAGAATATCAGGTATAAAAATGTATAAATAATATTCAGTTTAAAGATAATTACAAAAGAAATATCAATAAGAAAATAAGAAAAATGTTATTAACTAATTAAAAGTAACCGTGAGGGATATCAAAATAATCTTTAGTAAAAAAGCAATACAATGGTGTTAGTATAATTAATATTACTACTAGCATAAGAAAGTAATTATAATTTAAAGGATTTTTATAAATTTGAACAGAAATAAAACGTTAGAGTATAACAATGTTATAAGATGTTGACCGATGAGAACTAGTAAAACTTGAAGAGTAACCATGACAACTAGAGTTTGTTACACATTATGACCGTTGAAATCTAATTACTTCATTATTGACTAACATAGAGGGCGGACATATGGAGTCCTTGAAGACAAATTAATTCTAAAATCATTAAGTTTTTCTAAATTTGAATGAAGAAGTACAAGAAGAATATTTGAGTTAATCATTGATGAGATGACCATTAATTAAAAACATTTATATAACAAATATTATGGCCAAAACTGGAAAGAAGTAAACTAAATTAATAAACGACCAATTCCGGAGGAAGAACTGAAGATACCTAACTCAGCCTGAGGAAACATATCATCTACAAGAACTGATGAAAGCTGGACACTGAATTTCAATCATTTGAACGGAGATCTCAGCAAACCCAAAGAAGAAAGGACCCGCAGACGTCTTCCAGAAGAAGAAGAGGATCGCAAGAGAAGCTACATTAAGGAATTGATGAGTATAAATTAAATACTTCACCCCAAAATTAAACTTTCAATTACCCAATAAATGAGCAATTTTATTTTCACTTCACAAATCACTAAATTAACTTTTCGAACTGAACTTGATTAAATAATCACTTTCGATAAACCATATCGATCACTGAATATTAATTTTATATTATACTATTTAAAAAATAATAATATGCTAACAAAACTTAACCAAGTGGGCACTACTTCTTATTTTCAATAACTTACTTTTCATATTTTAAAATATCACATATTGTATTTTAGTTATAAGGAATATTATGAATTTATGTGCATTTATTAGTCTGTAATCCAACTTCTGTAGTCCAAAGAACTTTTCCCTGAGATAAAATTATTATAAAATATAAAACTGTACGCCACTGTGGCATTTACGTATGAACTGAACGAAGCAGGACGCTGCCAACTGAGCAACTTGTAAACGCCGGAGTTAAAATAAATATATGTTTCATTTCTCAACTGTAATTGACCTGATAATATAAAGAAAGTGTTAAATAAATCTTCGTATTTCTCAATCGCTGTATGTTTGATTAATTAAGAAAAGGTAATATAAGAATTTGGGACATAAACAATAAAAATACTGCAGTTGACGAATTCGACTCGGCCAGACAGTGGGGACCAATCAGACGGCGAGGCGGAAAATTTGAACTGAGCGACGAGAATACGGTCGACTTAGTAAGTATTAAGAAAAAGTATAAAACGGCTCGCTACATAATTAAATACCCCAAAAGTAAGTAAGCGACATATTATTAACACCGGCAATAAGTGATGACATTACAAAGTGGCACACCAACTAGTAGGGCTAGAATAATTAAAAAACTATACAATTAAACCCTATAGATTCTAGCGGCGGCTGCAGAAAATGGAACAGGCAAAGCACGACACAAGGTACCAGGCTAAGCAACGCGAGAAGGAGGCTGACAAGGAAGCAAAGAGGTTAGAAAAGGAGACCGAGAAAGACGTCGGAATGGAAGAAAGGGAAATAACATCGGTTGAAGATATGGAAGAATTATTAACTCCAGCGGAACATACGAAACCCACACAACAGGAGGAAGCCAGAGGAGACATGGACTTATTACAACTATGGGAATTAATTAAAGAAAACTCTAGGAAGCAGAAGGAATAAATTAATGAGGACAGTGAGAGAAGGAGAAGAGAAGACAAAGAAGAATTGAATAAGAAATTTGAGTCAATAAGTGACAATTTCAAGAAACAGGAGGAAAAATTGGACAGAAATGAGGAGAGTAATAAAAAGAATATGGAAACATTAAAACAGGAAATGAAGGAGGAGAATAAATTGATAAGTGAAAAAATAGAGAGAAGTAATGAGAAAACCATTGAAACCTTGAGACAAATGAAAGAAGATATAGAAACACTGAATGATAAAATCGAGTACAACGAAGACACATTACAACAACAATTGACAGAGTACCGGGAAGAATTGAAGCAAACCGTGATGGAGACCGAAGAGAAAATAGAGAGGAACAGCAAAGTGGTGTTACAAGTCCGGGCAGAAATCTTAACCAAGGTAAATGAAGCTCAAGGTGAAAGCAAAAGGAGGATTGAAGGACTCCAGCAAGAAACAACCCATAAATTCGAACAAGTACAAACAAGAACTGAAGAGAGGTACACCCAGTTAGATGCGTCCGTAAGTGAAGTTAAGGGTACCACAACAGCCCAGGAAGGAAAATTAGAAGAATTCCGAGTAAGAGAGTTACGCCTCCAAGAAGAAATAAACGCAATGAAGGACAGACCATTACTAAGTTCACACGTCTCATGCGGTGAAAATAGGGAGATAGTCAATTTTAAAACTACAAACGTAATCCAATTGAGTTTATCGAACGACTGGAAGAGAGTCTAGCAAAAACCAGGGAGACCCGATGGACGGTTATTAAGGGCATGCTGGATGAGATGTTTAAGGAGGTCCACGATAATTGGTGGACAGCAGTACAACCGGACATCCACAATTTTGCCGAATTTAAAGAACTTTTTAAAAACAAATACTGGTCTGAGGCGACGCAGCACGTAGTACGGAACAACATTAGTAACGGCAGATTCGACCCGTACTTGGGACAATCTCCCACGGCTTATTTCTTGGGTAAGGTCACTGTGGCGAGAAATTTAGAGCCGAACATCCCAGAAGAATGTTTGGTAACACAACTGGCTTGCCATTATGATGGGGAGATCACCAAAAGCCGACTGAGTGGGAGGATCAAGACAATACAAGATATGGCCGCTTTATTGGGGGGAGTATGAGCGAGAGAAACACTACTTACTAAATCGACAGAAGAACATCCCGAATAATAGAAACTACGACATGAGAAACCACCAAAATGGGCCCCAGGGAAACAATGCACCAGCAAATAACCCACCGAACAATCCCAATAATTTACGAACCTTCAATAACAATAACAACAACAATTATCCGAGAAATAACAATCAAAATTACTACAACAATAATAATAATCATAATAATTCTTATAACCGAGGGAATAACCAAAATGGTGGCCACTACAACAGGCCCAACCACCAATATAACAATAATAACCACCAAGGATAGAATCAAACATACAGGCGACGGGTCAATTACATCAACGCCGAAAATAGAAATGATGGAAGACGGTATTACAGAGGACCAAGGAGCAGAAGCACAGAAGAACATAGAAGAAGCCGGGAGCGGGTAACATTCAACGACTACTCGGTTGAAAGGATGGAAGTAACTGATAGTAACCACCCCAATCGACCAGAGGACTGTGCAGAGGGTACTACCCAACATTTAAACGAACAGCAGCAGTGAGAATCCAACAGGACCCGTCACTGATCCGATCTATTGGGTACATAACTAGACTGACTGACCAGACAATAACGATCATCCAAAATCATTATTTGAAGAATATACATGAAGAACTGATGGAAGAGAATACAATACTAATTAACCATCCAGACAATGAAATCGCTTATATTATCGCCAGTATAAATGGAATGTCTACAAAATTCATGATTGACACAGGCGCAAATGTGTCCTTAATTGACATAACCATGTACAACAAAATTCAAAAAGAAAGTAAGGTCAGCTTACCTACGTTACCTGTGAGTAACATTATTTTGATTGGAGCCACTGGAAGGCAAAACAAGACAATTAAGAAACAAGTATCCTTAGAAGTGACAAGTAATAATGAAACATTGTCAATGATCTTTTTAATCGCACACAATTTACCGTTTGAAATTTTAATGGGTTGCGACATTTTAAGAAAATACTCTGCAGTTATCGACAGGAGGCAATCAAGAGTAACCATGAAATATGAAAATAAAGAATGGATGGCAGAATTAACTGGAAGTAAGGGGGTCGTCCCAGTTAACAATGTGTATAATATAAGAACAGTCCGTTATTCACCAGACAGAATGTGGGAAGATAAAACAGAACACCAAATAAATAGTGACCTTCTATGGAACAAGAAGTTGGAAGGTATTAGACACTTTCGAGGTACTCAGGACGGGAATCCCTTAACCACTCAAGAAATGGAAAAGTTAATCAACATCTACAACAAATACCGTCATGTATTTTCCGACCAACCAGGAAAAGTAAGGGGGTATCAATGCGAGTTGAGGTTTAAAGAGGTTGCTAACTTCAATAAAAAATCATATCCAATTGCATACGCGGCGAAGGATGCAGTACAAATGGAGATCAACAAAATGTTACAAGAGGACATAATCGAGTACAGTTGTTCACAGTACACCAGTCCCATAGTGGCTGTTACAAAGAAGGACGGAATGGTACGCCTATGTTTCGACGCAAGGGAGATAAACAAAATTTTAATTAACGACAGGACATCTCCTGGAGAAATTGAGGAGATCCTAAAAAAGTTTCACGGTACCCAGTTTATCAGTACCTGAGATACAGTTTGCGGGTACTGGCAAGTAGAATTGCACCCAGCCAGTAGAAAGTATGTAGCATTTATATTCGAAGGTAGGAACTACCAGTTCAAGCGATTACCTTTTGGGCTGGTAAATTCAGTAGCGATATTCGTCCGCTGTATGGACCAGATATTGGGTCCTGAAACCATGCATTATACCACTGTGTACGTTGACGATTTACTAATCACTTCATCCAACTGGGAAGAGCATTGTTCAAGAGTAGAACGAGTACTGGAGAAATTATCTGAAAACAATGTGACATTAAAATTAGAAAAATCAAAACTAATAGCCGAAGAAGTCCAATTCCTTGGATTCAATCTATCCCGACAAGGCATCACACCATCAACAGACAAAATAGATGCTATTCAACATTTCCCTACACCTAAAAATAAGAAACAATTACAGTCGTTCCTGGGCATCTGTAATTATTACAGAAAATTTCAACAAAACTATTCTGAACTAACAACCAAATTGTCACCACAATTATCATCTAAAACCAAGTGGATGTGGGGTCCGGAACAAGAAACCATTTTCAAAACTATTAAGGACCATTTCCTTAAAACAATTATGTTAAAACACCCTGACTTCAATAGACCCTTTTACTTCCATATTCCTTAAGGAAATGGAAGTATGGTGATGGCAAAAAAAATCGTGTTCGAGATTATTGCAGATTCTGATTGTACTACACTCAAAACATGAAAAAAAAGTCGTTTTTCAAAAAGTGTCTGTGTGTGTGTGTCTGTCTGTCTTGTGTAGATTTTTTTTTCTATGGCAAACGATTTAACTGCCGCAAATTCAAACAGAATCAAATAATTTTTTGCGTACAGCCCTGATTTGTAGAGTACTCACGACCTATTGTTTTTGGTGAAGATCGGTTGAGGGAAAGGGGTAGTTAACCTGCAAAGGTTTTTTTTTTATCAAGGGAAATTTTTTTTTGGCAAACGATAAGAGCCGCAAATTCAAACAGAATCAAATAATGTTTCGCATACAGCCCTGAATTGTAGAGTTCTCAAAACCTATTGTTTTTGGTGAAGATCGGTTAAGGGAAAGGGGTAGTTTACCTGCAACGTTTTTTTAACAAGGGTATTTTCTATGACAAACGATAACAGCTGCAAATTCAAACAGAATCAAATAATTTTTTGCATACAGCACTGATTTGTAGAGTACTCAAGGACTTTCGATTTTGGTGAAGATCGGTTAAGGGGAAGGGGTAGTTTACCTGCAACCTTTTACGTTTTAACAACAGTAAAGTTTTAAAGTCATTGTACTGGTATCCGCGTCACAATTATTATAATTAAATTTTTAAAAATTTTACCTTAATCCGTCTATGTGACCACTTGGTTTCTGTCTTCTAACGCGTTTCGGATTAATTTAATCCATCATCAGAGTAAAAATTCGTCGGTTATGACTTCGTTAAAACATTAAAAAGACACTAAAATACATTTATGTATATGTTCTACAAACACATCGACGTACGCGGATGTGAGTGCGCACTCGACAATCAGACAAGGGCAACACTATGGTTATTTTACCGATAGACATGCATCAACAAAAAGTGTATGAATTTATCCATAGCAACAACATAAGAGCCATAGATTCCGATCCCACAACGAAGTATATAAAATATATCAATCAAACGATTAATAAATGCACACACCTTTTCGATGAAACTACACGCCACCAGTTGAAACCCACAATCGCACATGCACCCATGTTCAACGGTTTACCTAAGATCCATAAACCAGGTATACCGATAAGACCTCTCGTTAATTACACAACAGCCCCGGGTTATAAATTATCCGAGAAATTGGTCCAATTAATAAAAAATAACATAACCATAGACAACAATCATTCTATAAAAAATAGCACTGAATTAATAAAACTAACTAAAGACCTTAACATTAATAGTCAGCATAAGTTAATCTCCTTTGACATAGTAAACCTCTATACAAGCGTCCCAGTACAGACAACCTTGGACATTCTAAAAGATAATTTAATAAGAACAGGAAAGTTAAATCTACAAGAAGTAACAGAATTGTTACTTTTACTAGACATAATATTGAAACAAAATTATTTCACATTCAATAACACAATTTTTATTCAAGAGGAGGGTTTTGCAATGGGTTCACCCTTGTCCGGTTTGTTGGCTGACATTTTCCTGAATAACTTCGAAAATACATATTTGCTATCATCACATAATAAATGGCAACGTAACATTACATTTTATTTTATAAAAGATACGTAGATGACACATTTGTTATCTTCGACGGGACAACGAGACAGGCAAACATGCTGTTACATTATATGAATAACATCACCAAAAACATACAGTTCACATTCGAAATAGAGTCAAACAACGCAATAAATTTTTTGGATTTAACTTTTATGAAACACAATAATAAATTTCAATACAGCATATACAGAAAACCCACCACAACTGATGGTGTCATACATGCTGATTCTTTCCACCCGCACTCACAAAAAATGGCCGCATTCAACAGTCTGATACACAGACTATACAGTGTACCTTTAGATCCAACAAACCACAAGGAAGAAATAGATATAATTAAACACATTGCAATCGCGAACGGTTACCGCAGCTCATTAGTTGAACACTTGATGCTTAGACACAAACACAGAACTGACAACCCTCACCGTGTCACGATGGACGCAATATATAGGTCGGTTGATTATACTAACAACTTCTCAATGCTCATTAGAAATACATTTAAAAAACATAACATCCACATCACATTTAGAACAAATAACAATATCCAAAAAATGTTAAATAATGCCACACGAACATCAATTGAAAAAAGAACGGGCGTATACAAGATGATATGTGCTGACTGCGACATGCATTACATTGGTCAGACTGGCAGGGGTTTTTTCGAAAGATATAAAGAACACTTACCCACGAGCATTTCAAATATAAATAAATCAAATTACGCTAAACATCTCGTTTCATTAAATCATAATTATACAAATTTTGAGGCAAATTGCAAACCCTTACACATTTGCAAAAAGGGAAGATATATGGATGCAGTAGAAGAGTTCGAAATTTACCAGGCCTTCAGAAATAATCCTAATAATATACTAAACGAACAATTGGCATTTAAATCACATACACTATATGATAAGATTATAGATAACATAACCATAAAGTGCACGCCCCAACACAACAATAGATAACATAACTTAAATAAACTGTGCAGTACGTCGTCAAACCGGTGTCGAGTGCGCACTCACATCCGCGCACATCGATGTGTTTGTAGAACATATACATAAATGTATTTTAGTGTCTTTTTAATGTTTTAACGAAGTCATAACCGACGAATTTTTACTCTGATGATGGATTAAATTAATCCGAAACGCGTTAGAAGACAGAAACCAAGCGGTCACATAGACGGATTAAGGTAAAATTTTTAAAAATTTAATTATAACAGTAAAGTACTTGAAAATTCATTTAAACTTTTTCAAACAATGGTAATTGTTAAAAATAAAATAATTTTGTTGCCAGGCAATAAAATTATAATTTTTACTTCCATGTTCCTTAAGGAAATGGAAGTATGGTGATGGCAAAAAAAATCGTGTTCGAGATTATTGCAGATTCTGTACTACACTCAAAACATGAAAAAAGTAATTTTTCGAAAAGTGTCTGTGTCTGTAGATTTTTTTTCTATGGCAAACGATAACAGCCGCAAATTCAAACAGAATCAAATAAATTGTTGCATACAGCTCTGATTTGTATAGTACTCATGACCTATTGTTTTTGGTGACGATTGATTAAGGGAAAGGGGTAGTTTACCTGCAACGTTTTTTGTTTTAACAAGGGTATTTTATATGGCAAACGATAACAGCTGTAAATTCAAACAGAATCAAATGATTATTTGCATACTGGCCTGAATTGTAGAGTTCTCAAGAACTATTGTTTTTTGGTGAAGATTGGTTAAGGGAAAGGGGTAGTTTACCAGCAACGTTTTATGTTTTAAAAGGGTATTTTCTGTGGCAAACGATAAGAGCCGCAAATTCAAACAGAATCAATTACTGTTTTGCATACAGCCCTGATTTGTAGAATACTCAAGACCTATTGCTTTTGGTGAAGATCGGTTAAGCGGAAGGGGTAGTTTACCTGCAACATTTTATATTTTAACAAGGGTATTTTATATGGCAAACGATAAAAGCCGCAAAATTAAACAGAATCAAATAATTTTTTGTATACAGCCCTGAATTGTAGAGTTCTCACACCTTTTTGTTTTTGGTGAAGATCGGTTAAGCGAAAGAGGTAGTTTACCTGCAACGTTTTATGTTTTAAAAGGGTATTTTCTATGGCAAATGATACGAGCCGCAAATTCAAACAGAATCAAATAAGTTTTTGCATACAGCCCTGACTTGTAGTGTACTCAAGACCTATTGTTTTTAGTGAAGATCGGTTAAGTGAAAGGGGTAGTTTATCTGCAACGTTTTATGTTTTAAAATGGTATTTTCTATGGCAAACGATAAGAGTCATCAAACAAAATCAAACACTTTTTGGCATACACCTCTGATTTGTAGAATACTCAACACCCGTTGTTTTTGGTGAAGATTGGTTAAGGGAAAGGGGTAGTTTACCTGCAACTTTTTTTTTATTCAAGGGTAATTATTTATTTGGCAAACGATAACAGCTGCAAATTCAAACATAATCAAATACTGTTTTGCATACAGCCCTGAATTGTAGAATTCTCAAGACCTGTCGTTTTTGGTGAAGATCGGTTAAGGGAAAGGGGTAGTTTACCGGCAACATTTTATGGTTTAACAAGGGTAATTTTTTATATGACGAACGATAACTGCCATATATTCAAACAGAATCAACTACGTTTTTGCATACCTTTTTGAACTAAAGAGAACTCAAGGTTTGTTGATTTTGTTGAAGATCTGTTAAGGGAAAGGGGTAGTTTATCAGCAACGTTTTATGTTTTAAAAAGGGTAATTTTTTTATGACGAATGATAACTGCCGTATATTCAAACAGAATCAACTACGTTTTTGCATACCTTTTTAAACTAAAGAGAACTCAAGGTTTGTTGATTTTGTTGAAGATCTGTTAAGGGAAAGGGGTAGTTTATCAGCAACGTTTTATGTTGTAACAAGAGAAATATTTCGATGACGAACGATAACTGCCGCACATTCAAACAGAGTCAAATATTTTTTTGCATGCATCCCTGAATTGTGGAGGACTGAAGGTCTATTGATTTTGGAGAAGATCGGTTAAGAGAAAGGGGTAGTTTACCTGAAACATTTTATGATTTAACAAGAGTAAAGTACTTAATTTTTATAAATAAAGTATCCTGATAAGAAGCTCATAATAATCCACTGTAGAAACGTAGATGAAATATCTATAAATGAAGAGGTTAGGTGAACGGGGTTGGGGTAATTTTCTATTATTAAAAATTATAGTTGAAGGTGGAGGGGAGATTTTTTTATACGTGTACTACGTTATCGGCAACAAAGAAGTAGTTTTTTGTTAAAATTGCTTCCCGGGCTGCTTAGCCGCAGTCCAATGTTTTCTGTAAAACCAGACTTTTCGACAGTGCCATCGACTGCCATCATCAGTGAAAATCGAGTGCAAAAACGTGAGGTGGCATACGTTAGTGACCACAGTACTGTGGTTAATGCTGAAGCAATAAGTAGAAAGACATAGTTTCTATGGAAATATTTCATTTCGAATATGATTTTAAATATAAATCTTAGAACATGGAAGTCATGTATGGTTCTCCATACCGATATTTTCATTTTAATGTAAATTATGTATGAGTTAATATACATGTATACATGTATAAAATAATATATCGTTCGTGGCAGGTAAGCATATCTCAGTTATGTAATGTTTACGTTTCCATTTTATTATTATGACTACAGCAATAAAATGGCAGGGAAAACACACACACACACACACACACACACACACACACACACACACACACACACACACACACACACACACACACACACACACACACACACACACACACACACACACACAATTCGCGTTATTTCTGGCCTCACTCATGTTTATTTTCTTACATTTGCATGCTTTTTAAATGGAAAGTGCCGAAACCCACACCAACATAACGCGTGCAAGCCGAAAAAATGGACATCAATTTGCTTCCTGTGGATCGCTGGGCAGTGTAACTGCACGTGTTTACAGAGGAACAATTCATAGACAGACTTTTCGTCTTTAGGGAATGAACCCTCTGCAACATGCTGAGGGTCCATGAGTGACTTCGGAGCGCTCCTTCTTTTTCGCGTGTTTGTTCTGTGAAACATACACTGTAGATTCGCAGCTTTACTCTAAGCAACGCTCAATAGGAAATGTTGAAAATTTTTGTCCACGGTGTACCCTCATTCACACTAAACCTGCTCTGATGTTTTAATTACGGACATCATAATATTAAAACTTTGGAAACTTGAGCACTACTTAATGGAGATCAATCATTAACTTATACAAGCCAATAATTTTATGCAATTTTTTATATATATGTGTACAACATTATCGGCAACAAAGAAGTAGTTTTTGTTAAAATTCCTTCCCGGATATTTGGCCGTAGTCCAATGTTTTCTACAAAACCAGATGTTTCGGCAATGCCATCGACTTCCATCATCAGTGAAAATCGAGTGCGATAACGTGAGGTGGTATACGTTAATGACCACAGTACTGTGGTTAAGGATGAAGCAGTAAGTAGAAAGAAATAGTTTCTATGGTAATATTTCATTTTGAAAATGATTTTAAATATAAATCTTAGAATATGGAAGTCATGTATGGTTCTCCATACCGATATTTTCATGAACTGCGATGCAAGCGACATTAGCTTGGGGTCAGTATTATATCAGGAGGACGTTGACGGAAACCATCAAGTAGTGAGTTTCGCAAGCAGAACTTTGAATCAGTGTGAACGCAATTATCATGTAACAGAGAAGGAGTTGTTAAGCGTAGTGTTTTCTTGTGGGAAGTTTCGAACTTATATCCTTGGGTACGAACCGACCATAAATCTAAATCCTTTTTAAAGAACTGTAAGCTCAGTCATGGACGATTGACCAGATGGATACTTGCTCTCCAAGAATACCACATCAGTTGGGAATATATCCCTTGTAGTAAAAACATTGCAGCTGATGTGCTATCCCACATCAATATCGAACAACAAACATTTGATGGAGAGAAGGAAACGATAGTGAAGGTGTTCAATATAATGAAAAGCAAGGCAGATTTAGAAACCATACTGAAGAAGGTAAGACAACACCAAAAAGATGATACTAAATTAAACCAGATCCAAGAGCGGCTGAACCAGCAAGAGGAAAGAGTAACCCAATTCTATTGTTTACACGAGGACACATTATTCATCAAAACCAAGCCTAACCAAAATTCATGGAAGTTGATAATACCTAAGGGATATGAAACTGAGATTATAAAGGAATACCACCTTAGATACGGGCATTTGGGAGCTTTAAAAGTGATCAAAGCACTAGAGGAACATACCTACCTGAAAGACATCAACAGAAAAGTAAGGAAGGTTATAAAAAACTGTCACATATGTCAATTAGTCAAGTGTAATAACGACAAAAAGGAAGGAGTAATGCAACCAATAACTTCGACCAACAAACTGGAACAAGTTTTCTTAGATATATGTGGACCCATGCCACGCAGTGGAGGAAGAAAACAATATAAGTTTATAGTGATCATCATGGACCATTACACCAAGTTTGTAAAGTTATATCCCATCAACCGTGCTACCACGAATAAGGTACTAAATATTATCACACAGAAATACATACCAGAATTAGGGATCCCGACATCTATTATCACCGATCATGGTACCCAATTCCGAGGGAGAAAGTGGAAGGAGACATTAATGGATCTGGGCGTCCGAATATATAAAACTTCTATTTACCACCCGAACAGCAATCCAGCTGAAAGAGTGCTCCATGAAGTAGGAAGAATTCTTCGAACGTACTGCCACGATCAGCAACGTAAGTGGAGTGAATACATCGAAGCAACAGAAAATTTCATTAATCTCGCATACCACGAATCCATTAGAGATACCCCTTACACCATAATGTATGGAAGGCCACCACCTCGAGCAATTGAAGAACTTATTAATTTCCCCACCAACCCTGAGTACAAGTTTGATAATGCCCGATTCTACAGCAAGATAGCTGAACAAATAGAGAAGAGGAAGCAAAAATATCACAAAATCCAACCTAAAGTAATACAATATCAAGAGGGAGAAAAGGTGCTAATACGGAATAGAGAGTTACCCAGTTCAAGAGAAGGTATCACGAAGAAATTATTACTACTTTACAACGGCCCCTATGTCATTGTTAAAAATAACCATAATAACACATATGTCATAAATGAAATAACTACCAAAAGAATCAAAGGGACTTACAACCAGTCTTCTTTGAAGAAATATTATGAGGCAGTGCAAGAATGTTAAAAGAATTTTGAGAATAAATAATTATCAAAATTCAAGAAATACAAGTGAGAACAACTTACAACCAAGTGTGTGAAACTAAATAAGTGAAACAAGTTAATTTTGAAGAAAAATTATAATGAAGCATCATGAAAAACTGACATAAAATACTAACATTTAACAAAAGTGATGACATTACTTAACATCATTAAATAACCCTATTGCGAAAGGGGATCATAAAGAATAATCATTTTAAAAAGGGACCGACAAGACAGTCAAATAAAGGATGACAATGACATACTAAACGGACTATCAATGAAAAAAAAATGTGTAAGTAAACCAAAAAACAGCTACAATGTTAACATTAATTATAAATGAGAAGAGAAGTGATAACAAATAAAACAACTATCATATGAAGAAAATTGAAGAAACGATGCAAAATGTATATTGAACATCGCCACAGACATAGAGAATGAATCCAAATAAATCAATGAGAAGAGAAGGTTATGATATGAAGAAAAAACAGAATAAGTAATCCCAAGAGTGTTTTATTATATTTATATTATATGAGTCGAAAATAGACGACTATTATTATTATTAGTATTATTATTTGATGATTTATGTTGAGATAAGTCCAACAATCATTTTATTTTATTGAGCAGATAGGCATGACATCTGAACTCAAAATGTGTATAAATGGATAGCAGAGCAATAGAGCCACACGTGCCCTCTGGCTAGTACCAATTTATATGAATGGAAGAGATGAAAATTTTAGGGAGATAAAACATACAAGGGATAACACTCATAATAAAAGAGTAAAAGAGGAGAATAATATCATATCCAGAATCATGAACCATGAATTGATAAAGATAAACTAAAGAAGAAGATGATGATTGATGAATTCCATAATAATAACAACTTGATTTAATAAACTATGTTGATGATTTCAGAAAAACAATCTTTATTTTTTGAAATAATTTTGGCAGCGATGCATTATGTAACATGACATACGATAGCGCAAAATACCACTAATAATTAATAAAAGAAAAAGCTGAAGGTAGGAAGAAATGTTAAAAAACTTATAACTTGAAGATTGATAACCCAACTACGAAATAACAATTGACTAAGAAACTGACTATGACTTAACCCAATAAATTGGAGAAAAGAGAATGAAGGAACGAGAAACCAGGATGTAACCCAAAGTATGACCACAATCATTGTAACCCCAAGATGTAACTAATAAATAAAATGTAAAATAAATGCACTAAAACAGATAGGGCATAAATAAGATGTAAAATATATAAACCATAAAAATAAAATAGAGATATTATGTATGTTAAATGAAAAGGAAAAGAAACATGAATGTATAAGTATAAGATAGGAAGATAGAAATAAAAAATACCCTATTAAATAATAAACTAGCCAAAAGCAAGTAAAATATAATTGAGCTGAGTAAAGGCAATAATTAATACAAAAGTGACAAATGTGAAATGAGAATAAAACAAATGTTAATGACCAATAACCACCCAGTGATGATATACTAAATAAACAAACTATGTGTAAAATATCAGGTGAAGGATATAAATACATAAATAGAAATAAATGACAACGAACTATGTAAATAACATAGTGTAAAAGTAAAAGAGTGACAATAGATAAATAAACCTCATGTGAAATGAAAAGTGCAGTGTGAGTGCATATAGTGTAGAATACAGTAAAACAGCAGACTATATTGATATAGCAAAACAATCTTTAAAAGCATGTTAGATAGTAAGAAATCTAAACTAATTGTATCTTTATTAATTTAAGTAATTGAAGGTAAGAAATACATAAAAATAATCTCAAAGTTAAAATATTAGAGTGGAAGATGGGAGAAGGAGACACTAGGTTTAGTGAAGGAATTTGTGAATGAGTTTTATTGTTTAAGGTAGTGTAAAAAATTATTATTATAAGAGTTTTGTTATTGTAAGAACTATAGTATTAATAAACTTAGAAGATAGGTGAGATAAAAGTAAGAAACCAATAATAATTAGAAGTTTAATTTCAGGCTTGGACCTGGTAAGAAAATATTTTAATCATAAAAGGTGTGTTGTTAAAAGCACCAATTTTTTTGTTAATTAGTTTCTATAGAAAATGTTCAATGAACCACTAAATAAAGTTAATGAATTGTACAGAATGTTGAATAGGAGTATTGTGAAACCTAGGCTTTAGGCCTAGCATGAAGGAAGGAATTTTGTAAGTTTAAAGAGAAAACAATAACCAAGGGTCAATTAGAGTATATACAATGTTTAAGTACTTAAGTAAGAATATCAGGTATAAAAATATATAAATAATATTCAGTTTAACCCCCACCCCCTAGTAACTAAGTCAATGCACCGGAATGACTCACGTCCGCCCGCCAGTGCCGAATGACAGTTTTCAGAGACAAACACCCTTGTCAGGTATAAATCGTTGAAAGATAAAACCCAACCCCAATCCACCATTGAATTAACTGGTTAGAGAATTAACTGTTGAGATAATAACAACAAATACAGGAAACTGTTTGTTTGAATGGTAAGGGAAAGGGAGTTGAAAACAAAGAAAGGTTAACACCTTAGCCAGGTATATTTTCACTTCCACCACTTCTGGTCAGTATTGTTCACTTGTTTGTCGCACACAGTCACACGTCCTGCCTATAACGTTTTTTAATTTATTCAAATCATGTCGTTAAGTAAGCCAAGTGTAGGACAGAAACGGAAGCGTAAGGCACTCAGTCTTCAAGATAAACTCTCCATTATAGAAAAATTAGAAAAAGGAGCGTCTGTTTCTAGCATTTGTTGTGAGTATGAAATCGCAAAACAAACTGTATCGGACATTAAAAAAATCAAAAAATGACATTCGTAACTTTGTTCTCAAGTTCAATGTAGAAAAGGAGAAGAGTGCAGCAGAGCGTATGCGGCTGCCTTCTATGGCAACACTGGATGATGCAGTCTACAAGTGGTTATCTCAGCTTCGTTCATGTGGAATGGCTGTTAGAGGAATTGAAATTCAAGTGGCTGCCGAAAGACTCTCCAAACAGATGGGACTTGAACAGTTTAAAGCGAGCTCTGGTTGGCTATTTAGGTTTCGTCGACGTCACAACATTTCAAACAAGAAGATTAGTGGGAAAATTCTTAGTGCAGACTTTGAAGCTGTTGAGCCTTTTATAAAAGAATTAGACGATTTGATTAAAAAAGAAGGTTATCAATTGAGCAAAATTTATAACTTTGATGAGACACGTTTGTTTTGGAGAACTCTACCTGACAATACACAAGCTTCAAAAGCCGAAAAAACTACGCCTGGTAGAAAAGACAGCAAGGAGCGTGTGTCAGTTTTGTTGTGTGGAAATGCAGACGGCACTCACATGCTTAAACCTGCTATCGTTGGTAAAAGCAAAAAACCGAGGGCACTTAAAAATGTGATGGACAATTTACCAGTTCACTATTATAGTTCACGAAATGCGTGGTTTACAACTGAAATAACAAGTGATTGATTTCATAAGAAAGCTGTGCCAGCAATTATAAACCACCAAATGGAAATTTTGAACATTCCAAAAGAAAAAATAAAAGCTTTGGTTCTTTTGGATAACGCACCAACCCACCCTGAAGTTGACAAACTCTGCAGTCGAGGCAAGAAGATAAAGTGTAAGTTCCTGCCTCCAAACACAACATCCATGTTTCAGCCCATGGACCAAGGAGTAATTAATACTGCCAAGCGGCTTTATAGAAAAAAATTTCTCAATGAAATCTTAGAAGTTGATGAGCCATCCACTGCTGAAGAAGATAGAAGGGGCCAAAACACTCTTCAAAACTTGAAGGCCTACAACATTCGATCTATGATTCACAACTTTGCTGATGCTGTAAAATAAATTAAACCAACTACTTTGGTGAACTCATGGAAAAACCTGTTAAAGAATGAACAAGCGTGTTTAGAAATAGAAAATTATGAGACAGAAGATTTCCGTGAAACTTTGCAAAGAGGAGGGAAGGAAGAAGTTTTATTGGAAGATGTGGAGACCTGGCTTGAAGAAGATGAAGATGACCCTGGATTCCACTTGTTGACAGAAGAGGAGATTGTTGGCAGTGTCACTGAGAAAGAAGACTCTTCGGAGGACGAGGAGGAAGACTTACAAGAGGAAGACAATACTCAGGCAACAATAAAAGTGAGTGAAGTGAAAGATCATTTAAATTTTGTCATTGAATATGTTGAACAATCAAAAAATGAAAACGTGTTTGCTTACTATGAATACTTGCGGCATCTTCGTCAGTTACTGACCAGCGAAATAAATAACAAACAAACACAACAAAAAATCAATACTTTTTTCAAACCAGTTAATGTTAGTAGTAATAACCTAATGAATAATAATGAACCAGGCCCTTCTTGTTCAAGAGAATAAAACAATAAAATGTATATAAAGTTTCAATTCTGGTCTATAATGTAAATATGAACAGTATGATCTCATTTGTCATGTATGCTATGTAAAATGATGTCAAGTAAAAATAAACATGTTTTATACTAATTTACCGAGTTTTATTGATGTAAATATGACCTAACAAGACTTATTTGTTATATAACGGACTTTCATTACAACAGACAACCTTTAGCCCCAATTAGTCCGTTATAATGAGGTTCCACTGTAATTACAAAAGAAATACCAATAAGAAAATAAGAAAAATGTTATTAACTAATCAAAAGTAACCATGAGGGATATCAACATAATCTTTAGTAAAAAAGCAAAACAATGGTGTTAGTATAATTAATATTACTACTAGCATAAGAAAGTAATTATAATTTAAAGGATTTTTATAAATTTGAACAGAAATAAAACGTTAGAGTATAACAATGTTATAAGATGTTGACCGATGAGAACTAGTAAAACTTGAAGAGTAACCATGACAACTAGAGTTTGTTACACATTATGACCGTTGAAATCTAATTACTTCATTATTGACTAACGTAGAGGGTGGACGTATGGCGCCCTTGAAGACAAATTCATTCTAAAATCATTAAGTTTTTCTAAATTTGAATTAAGAAGTATCCAAGAAGAATATTTGAGTTAATCATTGATGAGATGACCATTAATTAAAAACATTTATATAACAAATATTATGGCCAAAACTGGAAAGAAGTAAACTAAATTAATAAACGACCAATTCCGGAGGAAGAACTGAAGATACCTAACTCAGCCTGAGAAAACATATCATCTACAAGAACTGATGGAAGCTGGACATTGAATTTCAATCATCTGAACGGGGATCTCAGCAAACCCAAAGAAGAAAGGACCCGCAGACGTCTTCCAGAAGAAGAAGAGGATTGCAAGAGAAGCTACATTAAGGAATTGATGAGTATAAATTAAATGCTTCACCCCAAAATTAAACTTTCAATTACCCAGTAAATGAGCAATTTTATTTTCACTTCACAAATCACTAAATTAACTTTTCGAACTGAACTTGATTAAATAATCACTTTCGATAAACCATATCGATCACTGAATATTAATTTTATATTATACTATTTAAAAAAAAAAATAACATGCTAACAAAACTTAACCAAGTGGGCACTACTTCTCATTTTCAATAACTTACTTTCCATATTTTAAAATATCACATATTGTATTTTAGTTATAAGGAATATTATGAATTTATGTGCATTTATTAGTCTGTAATCCAACTTCTTAGTCCAAAGAACTTTTCCCTGAGATAAAATTATTATAAAATGTAAAACTGTACGCCATTGTGGCATTTACGTATGAACTGAACGAAGCAGGATGCTGCCAACTGAGCAACTTGTAAACGCCGGAGTTAAAATAAATATATGTTTAATTTCTCAACTGTAATTGACCTGATAATATAAAGAAAGTGTTAAATAAATTTTCGTATTTCTCAATCGCTGTATGTTTGATTAATTAAGAAAAGGTAATATAAGAATTTGGGACATAAAACAAAAAAAATACTGCAGTTGACGAATTCGACTCGGCCAGACAGCGGGGACCAATCAGATGGTGAGGCGGAAAATTTGAACTGAGCGACGAGAATACGGTCGACTTAGTAAGTATTAAGAAAAAGTATAAAACGGCTCACTACACAATTAAATACCCCAAAAGTAAGTAAGCGACATATTATTAACACCGGCAATAAGCGACATTACAATATACACACATACACTTGAAATGTGAAAGTGTTTTTTTGCGATTATTGAAATAAAAGGTATTCTGATCTTGGAAAATTGCTTTCCATCAGCCAGCAAAAACAGCAAAACACCAAGGGTCCCATACTAAACCAGAGCATAAAATCAAGATTTATTTTTCATGGATTGTACAGGCGATTAGCCAGGATCATTAAAAATGAGCGTTACAACAAGGGCCGCTTTATATCAAAGGAGTGTTAAATCAATATTTCTTTATATTAACAAAATAAAACATACAAAGACCTCTTATTTAGAACATAAAGAACGAGAAATATGGTGTCATGTAAAAAAAAATGTTATGAATGAAAAGGAATGAGTGTTTCAAATTATGGATAAGGAAAATGAAAGAACACACTAAGATAGTGGAACTTGAAAACAGAAAACAGTTTACCAAAATTGTTACTAAGCACATTAGAGACAGTACATGGTACCTAGGAGTTATTATCACAACAGTACATGTGTCAATGGAGAACCAATGAAAATTCTGAGCTTAACAGTCAACTAACTGATTATCTATACCATGTCTACAAAAAAACTTAAGGCTGGAAAATCTACATGAACACAATTAACCTAAATGCAACAGAACTGCAAAATAACAGCATTTTTTAAATGCACTTGTTATTGTAGTTTTTTTTTTAATGGGAACAAAAGCCAGTAAGACTAAATCAGTCTACACAATCTTCACTATAATGAAGAGCAATTACCATTAGTTACACTAAACAGATATGAACTAGCATAGGAACAGAAAATTAAATATACTCAGGTTTGCACGTAGACAGAAGATTTACATGGTGGAAGCACTTATGTATAAAATAAGATATGTATTAGGTGAATGGCATAAACTCACATTTGCCACTCAAAAACAAGCTACTTGTTTGCAAAACAAAAATCAAGCCTATTTGGATATATGGCATACAACTGTGGGGCACTGTAACTTCAACAATGATATTCTCCAATCGTTTCAAAAAAGATACTTCATAGACCATGGTGGAGTCACTGTATGTCCCAAGCAGTGTTAAAAAAAAACTTACACGTAGCTACTGTTATATATAAAATCTATAGATAAAATTTAAACTACATTGTAAGGCTCTGTGAACATCCTAATTAGCTGGTCAAGAAACTGTTGTACAATCACCATGAAGTCTCTCGCTTGCAAAGCGTCAGGCTGTATATCTTGGCAATCAGATTTTGTACAAACAACTGAAAAGAGAGTAAACTAAAAGGATATTGTTACGACAGTCTACTTGATCGTCATAGGTACAGTGGAAACAAAATACAAGACACCAATTAAGTCACTAATCACCAGCTTTAATTTTCACAGTTAAACACTTCATAATTAACAACACTGTCTCTTACAACAAATCAAATAAAAAATTGTTCACATGCAAATAAATGTCAACTAATATTAAAATACAACTGTATTACAATATACCGCCCGATTATAAAACCCTTCACTAATAACCACTTTAATGCACACAGTAATATCACCCAATAATCACTTGTCATCGCCCGACAATAAACTAATAAACTAAGCAGCAGGTATGGGCTATTTATAGTCTCAAGTGTTCCATAACATGCGTCCTTAACAAGCCATCGAAAATTCCAGAGGACACTTCAGCGCAACCTTCGCAGAAACACACCGTTGGGCTAATCGAGATGCTTTCAGAACGCACGAGACGTGCCGCATTACGTAATACTGCCTCACATGTCAAGTGTCACATATGCATTACAGCTGCGGGATCGTTCTCCAATGTACCAGAACATTCCGTAATGACAACCCTTTTCCTGCATTATGTAACAACCAATATGTTTCATAAAAATATTCTTATAAGAATATAAATTCATGGTCATGGTCATTGCCCATATCGGGTATATCACAATAAATTGTAATATAAAAAGCTTGAAAATCTGCAATAAATAAATTCATATAAACAGTCTATCAGTCACAATAAGCTAACAACATACCTTCTGAATGTGATTTATTTCATCATGCCTTCTCTTCTGATTCCTTGTGATTTTTCTATCAGATTGATCCAAAAGATCAACTGCATTTCGGTCACTGTTTTTCCACTGTGTGTCTGACATATCAAATCTTGAATTCATTATCCTATATAAAAACATACACATAAGGGAAAAAGCATTTCTGACTACAAACTTCTTTACTATAAATTACTTACTTCTTACTAAACAGGTAGTGATTCTGATATATGAGAAATCAGTCATTAGCAGTTGTGTGTAATGAAAGAGTAATTTTCTAGGCTATATAGACTCTAATCAAACTCTATAATGTCACATATTATCTTTATAGAAAACTGCGATGCAAATTGTTTACACTTACATATTTACTACTGAATTAACCTAAAACAATAAATTCTGAAATATTTTTTCAATAATAATCTACAATAAACTCTTCACACAACTTATATGGATTCAAAGGATTTTACATCTTTTCAAAAAGTATAAAAATTCAAGACTATTAATAAACAACACTTAGTTTCTCTTAGTATTTGTTTCTAATACTAACACTTTTGTAGTCAAGTCTATGTCTATTATGAGCATGGCGTTTTAATCAGCTATGCCATGCCCATGTCTGCCATGGGATTTCATTTGTGGTCTTATACAAAATGCAATTGTGACTATATATGGCCAAACAGTATATGTACAATTATTTTGAATATTAAATATAATGTTGCACACTCTATCAGCTAACAGAAGAGGTTTTCAGTTTGATAGAATAAATGTAAATGTTACAAAGCATACAATCCTAGCATTCTGTGTTTACAATGCATAACATTTGTAGGCAATCTATATAATGGCTAGGCATTGTACAAATGCTGGAGGACATCCTAGCAAAATGACAAACTCTGTTGTAAATAAAGTTAATATGATTTAATTTTTTTTTTTAGAACATCACAATATATTTGTCATATAAATTCTTTGATACACAATATTTTAAATTTTGTTTAAATTTGTTTAAACAAAAAAAAAAATAATAATAATAATATAATTATACGCATAAGTAAATATAATTGCAAAATTACAAATTACTTAGTGCTTAGTATGTGGCTGTCAATGAATTTTTAATAAGACTGAACCATTTTGCCTTGTTAAAGGACAACACAAGCGAAATATCCCTCCTCCTCCTGGAGTTGTCAGTCTTTCGACAACTTTGTGCCCTCCCCACATATACATGTGTTACGGAGTCCGAACGAACTATTAAAGAGTGCAGGAGGAGACTTCATAAAGGAATTTGCCCATCTCATAGAGCGAATATGGCTGGAGGAGGTAATGCCTGATGAGTGGAACAATGGGGTGGTGTGTTTAATACATAAAAAGGGTGATCCGCTCATATGTAAAAATTATAGGGGCATCTCTCTACTTAATACAGCATATAAGGTATTGTCCAACATCATATTTCTAGGCTGCTTCCCTACGCTAAGGAAAACATAAAAGACTATCAATGTGGATTCACTAGGAATAGGTCAACAACAGACCAAATATTTACACTAAGGCAAATCCTGGAAAAAACAGAATATAGAGTGGCCACTCACCATCTCTTTGTGAATTTCCAGTCGGCATATGATTCAATCAACCGTAAAATGCTATATAGAGCTATGAAGAAGTTGAATATACCATCTAAGTTGGTGCGTATGGTCGGAGTAGTTATGTCCAATTCTAAGTGCCAAATCAGAATACAATCAAATCTATCTAAAGCCTTAAAAATATTGAATGGGCTGAAACAAGGAGATGCCTTAGCGTGTCTGTTGTTCAACATAGCTCTAGAAAAGGTCATCAGGGATTCAGGAATTCAAACTAGCGGACACATATTTCACAAGGAGGCACAGCTTCTGGCATATGCCGATGACATTGACGTCATAAGTAGGTCTGAATCTGGCTTAAAGGAAGGCTTTCAGGAACTGGAGTTGTCCACTAAGGCTATGGGCTTGGTTATAAACCAAAGCAAAACCAAATATATGGTTGTAGGTGCCAACACTCATGCCCTGTCCCTGCGCATTAATGATTATGAATTTGAAAAGGTTCAGGGTTTTCCATATCTCGGGTCATATGTGGACTCTGGAAATGACTCCTCTAGAGACATTGAAAAACGGATATTATCTGCTAATAGGTGTTACTACGGACTGGTGAAACATTTTAAGTCAAAATTAATAAGTAAAGATACAAAAGCCACCCTATACAAGACCTTGATCAGACCAGTCCTGATGTATGGCTCGGAATGCTGGGTGCTAAAAAAACTAGATGAGCAGAAACTATCCGTTTCTGAGAGGAGGGTACTGAGGAGAATCTATGGCCCTGTGAAGGAAAACGACATTTGGAGGCGACTGCATAATCGAGAGTTGTACGAAAGGCTTAAAGATCTTCCGATCAATGGAGGATAGAATCCCAAAAAGAGTTATGAATTATTTGCCGATGGGAAGGATGTAACGGTACAGAATTGTGTGCTAAAAAGATAACAATTTAAATTAGTTTTAATTTTAAAGTAGTCAGTGTTCACCTGTGGGGTGCCTCGTGTTGGCTAACCATACGTACAGTGTTATTGCAGACTGTTTATGTCTGAAGCCTGCAGCCTGCCCGGCTAGACGTATTATGTAACCGCTGGCAAGCAGTCTCTTTGTGAATCACAGTAAAACACTTTGTCACCCCAGTTTGCATCAGACAGTAGCAGAGAACAGTCGTTTACAAGTTAAACTTTATAACAGTGGCCTCGGAAATTTTGGTAGGTCGAAGCGGAAAGAGTAGCCTAGACCTACCGATATGTATTGAAACATCAATGAAGAATACTATAAAGAAACAGTGAGCGTGATATAAGATGAATTCTTAAATTAAAGTAATTAGAACACGGTAAGTATGGTTTAAGTGAAAGTGCATGGGAAGATGGCAGAAAAGTGGAATAGCGAGAAAAGTTAAGTACAGTGAATGCATTGGCCAGCAAGTTTTTGAATTTTAAAACAGTAAAGTGCTTAGTAAAAGGGGGGTAAAAAGTATATGTAGTAATTGTAAAGAGTGAGAGAGTGTATGCGAGGGAAAAGGGGAGCAATAATTAATCAAAGTACTGGTTTCTAGCTAAAAGCAGTTGTTAAAAGAATTTTTTGGTTTCTAACTGTTAAGAAAGAGTAAAAGAAAAAGAAGGGAATATTGCATTGTGAATAAAATAAGATTTGCTTTAATATAAAACATGTGTTAGAGTAAGTTATTACGTCATAACCATTTCCTATTCTGTGCTGAAAAACGTCTAACGTTCTGTGGAATTTTCTGAGTTTAAGGGTGGTCAGATCGCGGGAATATTTAATCTTTTATAAGGGAAAGAGTGTAAAGGTTTCGATATTAAACCATAAAATATCGTGGCGACCTGGGCAGTTTAATAAGGTAAGTTTAACGGGATTATGACGGTGAGTAAAATTCTGGCAGCAGTGAGTTTCAGTAGTATTATTTATTATAATGGTAAAAGATAAATACCGTTACAAGGAGAAGGAAAGGAAGACTGCGTACAAGATGGCTGGACCAGGTTGGTAAGAAGGCAGTGAGGCTGGGTGCAGCAAACTGGTGGACATTGGCCGGGAGTAGAGACCAGTGGGGAAGATTTCTTTTGGAGGCCAGGGCCTGGACTGGGCTGTAGCGCCGAGGATGTATGTATGTATGATGTAATCAATAATAATGAGGTTCTTTATTAGCGTTATTTTATGATGAGGGTTAAATTAGAATTTGATACCTCATTAACTAACTCTCGAAGATACTCAATGGTAACTCCTGAAGAAGTGTCTTAGCACTAAGTACTAGTTACTAAGCACTAAGTTACGCAAGCGAACGTGTTCAAGCCATCACTGTAGATTTCCTGGCAGATGGCTGGATGACACAAGATTGTCAACAAGAACAGAGGACTGATGAAGACATTGGACCGATCTTATCGGCACAAGAGGAAGGTCGCCGCCCAGATTGGCAAGATATCTGCCATGGTTCGGAAATGCTGAGGGGCTACTGGGTACAATGGGAATCTCTTACCATGAAGAACGGATTGCTAAAAAGGGCTTGGGAAAGAAAATGCACATGGATGAGTGTAACGGTACATATAACACTACATCCACCAACGTACCGAAAATTAATTTGAAAGCCACTACTGTTAAGAATGCATAAAAGGTCAAGAATACCACCATGGATACAGAAGGAGAAAGTACCATATGTTAAAATAAGTGAAGTATCATGAAGGAGTAATTACTAGTAAATGTACCAATAAAGAAGAATAAAGACGAGACGACTGACATACCTTACCCAATAGATCAGTGAGAAGAACAAGGAAACAAAAGAAGAGAATAAATCAGTGAGAAGAACAAGGAAACAAAAGAAGAAAGAAGAATCAGTGAGAACACAACGATAACGACCTCAAGAAAGAAGAAAGAAGAAACAATGCGAAGGAGACAAGTGAAACAACATCATGTATAAAATAAATAAGAGTGGGAAAGAGATCAGTGAAGAAAAGAAGAAGGAAGATATCCAGACCAGACACAAGGAAAAAGGGAAAGAAATTGAAATATAACAAACTAACATAAATCTATAAAGGAATAATTGTACTAAGAAGAAAGAAGAAATGTTAATTAATTACATGATATAAATCCCTAAGCTGTATGGTAAAGTCAACACTGACCACAACTCATTTGATGAATACATTCCTTGTCCATGTAAAATAAACTGTAATCAATAAGGACTAAATATTGTAAATAAATAGTCACCAACAAACTGAATAAGAATAGGATAATTTTATATTAGCTAAATGATGTGTAGACATATAAAAAGAAGACTAGGTACCAAAATATAAATGACCAATTGTACAGTGGGATTGATGTTAGTAAAAACCCACTAATTAACAATAATTAAGACCATAAAAGAGTAAACCAAAGGTACAATAATAATAACCAATAATCAATGAACAAACATTGAATGAAAGCCAATCAACCAGAGTAATGCAGAAATACACAGCCAGCAGCAACACATTACTGCTTACCAAACATGCAACATAACCTAATCTGGGTAACCAGTTTTCAATAAAACTTAAGAAAAACAAAGCCAAAATAATAACAAACCAGAATGTATTGAACTAGGAAGTAACTAGGTGATATAAGGAACGTTTTGTACACAATAGATGATATAATAACTAAATATAAGAGCTATATTAATGTAATCCAATATAACTATAGGCTTGTAATAACAAAGATGCATGATGCAACGAAATTATGTTATAAACTTATTATACAAAGGTAGTAACTCAACTAACAACTTGAAGTAGGACAGAATACTGTTCAGATGAATAAATTCAACCAAGATAACTATATAAATAATCAAAATAACAATAATAACAACAAAACTATAGTAACAACTAGCTGCAAGCAATGTTGATAGCTACTAAACCAAGGTGATAACAAATTCAAATGCAGAATGAACTGCAGCACAATGATAACCATGTCATTAAGACCATTATAATTAGCATTTGAATAACAATCAGAATAATATGTATAGAGTACCAAGCATACAGTAAGGTAACTCCATGAAGTATGATAAGCCTACTTAACAAACTATAATTAAGGCACTAAACTAATAGTGTAGGGAAAAAGAACACTATCAATAGTGACTAAACCCATTAATGTGTAAATAGGCCATGTTAGAAATTAGTTAAATGTTAGTATTATTAAAATATAAGAAAAACAAATATGTATAGTCATAGACCTAGGTTTGAATCTATGAAAACGGACATAGTATTAATATTAAGGCATAGTTTTAACGGAAAATTGTACAGTAAGTTAAGAATACGTTATTACCATCGAATATGGAATAAAAACAACGTATTAATAATAATTAATAGCTTAATGGACACTAAGTATATATACCAAGTGCGATTTCAGCAACCCTGAATCCGAATATATGATGAGGGGATTCAAAATAATCGTCACAAAAAATTAGAAACAATGAGGGTAATTAAAATGACATCAGTGCATTTATAAGTAAGATATTGGACTTATAAAAATAATTGTATAATGCTGAACCCTTCCGCGTGGGTATGTCGACCAAAAATTCTTAATCTTGACCCCAAAGGGTGACGCGGTTGTAAGCGTCTGTTTTGACGAAGCCCACCGAAAATAGACGAATTAAAATATATTGACCAATCAGATCCTATAAAAAATACGAAGTGCATCATTCCGACAGAGGAAGCAAAAACAAGTCTATTACCAACAACGAAGCGAACTACATGCACGTCGTCTCTCCAGAAAAAACAGCGACCAGATGTAAACATACGTTAACTTCAAACCATGAGTGGAGGTTATGTCTACTGAAGAAAGTGCAGTATATTTTTAAGTGAAAATAATTCGGAGTACATGCGCATAGGAGTGAGTGCAGTGCAGTGATAAAAATTTAATTAATTAATTAAAAAATTTTAATTAATTAAAAAGTTTAAGAAAAAAGTGTAAACACTACGAACGACCAGTTACGCAAGTATCAAATACCCACAACTAGTATATTATGATTGTATAGTAATAGATATAACAGAACGCTAATAGCGACTTGGATTAACATCAGTTAATCAACTAAATACCCAATTCCTAAAGGAAGGGAACTCTGTGATACAGATAAACAATGTCAAAATTGAACGCTTTAATAAACGACAATTTTAGCTATTTGTATAATTCGGATGTTTAGTATAAGTAAAGACATTGTATAATCAATGAAGGGAGTATGTGCCCTAAATAGAGATCTATAATATAGGTATTCGCACCCGCCATCTTTGCTCCGAGACTTTTAAATGTAATGTGGCGGAAGCAATGTAAGCACGCTGTGCGTTCCATTATTTAATGTAAATTATGTATGTAAATATTGATATTTTTACATATCAGGGTTATAACCTTAGTGTACTAATTTGATTTATGTATTACACACGAATATGTATAATAATCATCTCATCTTGTCAGTGAAAACAAGGTTATAAATACTGGTGTTAGAGATATTATTAATGTTATGTAGTATGTTTTGCAGATTGTTGTACTACATCTCATAATCATAACGACTGGTTGTTGTGCTGTAAATTGCAAAAATCGAACAGAAACTAATTTTAGAACATTCAAATTTCCAGCAGACCTTATTCGATGTGCAAAATGGATTCAAAATATGAGACGAGACAAATTTATACTAAGCAGGTGTGAGGTAAATTTAATAGTTGTTCCTTAAAAGTTTGTGAATGTTAATCATAACGACTAAAAATGTAATACACCTTTGCACTTTTAGGTTCATTTTGAAAGTTCACAGTCTGAACAGGCACGAGTAGATTGTTGGAAAAAACTGAAGCCTAATGCCATACCAACTTTGTTTGACGTACCAAATCCACCTCCTAGGATCGGCCCAGTTCCACGCAGATCACTGTACAAGGTGGTTTATTTTTTTAATCCATTAATTATAAATATAATGTTAGACTACAACTAAAGCCCGGATTCACGTGCAATTGCATCTTTTTTTTTGCTAGTTCGTAAACGGCCAGTGACAAGTTATTTATCCGAATCGGGACGTGTAGGTCATTTTAACATACATTTTATTTTGCACAAAATTGCACGTTTTGGGGGTTACTGCATAAAACTGCACATTCTGTAGTTTTAATGCACAAAATTGCACATTTACCTGTTTTTCGAAAATCAGCTGCGCGATAGCCAAGCGCGAAACATACACGCAGATCATAAACAAAGTTGAGAACAAAATCAGCACGAAGAAATTCTAGTCCAGTAAGCGCAGCTTTTGACGTAACAAAATTTTGACTGTCGATGGAATTTCACAAAATTTGATATGTATGTTCTATATGCACTCTAGAACAAAGTTAAACTGTACGCTTTTTATTTGGGGGTGAGAACCACCCCTTTTTCAAGGGTGATTGATAAAAAAAAAAATTAACCCCAGGATCCAATAGAGAATCAAATTCTAAGCAAAAAAGTCAGTACGCAACTGTTTTGAAAAATGCGTTGTTTTCGAGTTATTCCAAATCAACATTTTCGATTTTTACCCCCAAAAAACAGGATTTTAGCGTAATTTTTAGCGAATAACTAAACAACGTTTGAGTTTATAGTAAAAAATGAATAGGTCCAAAATTATTCTATACGAAATAACAAACAAAATGCGTTTTGGCCGGGTTTTAATCCAAGAGTTGTTTTCAAGATATGGCCGTGAGAAGTTGTAACTTGCAAATTTTTTGCCTGTACTAACAAAGTTTAACCCTTCCTACTAACCGAGAAAAATACTTTTGACTATAAAATGTCTAGTGCAATGAAAAATACATTATTGTTAATTTTAATAAAATGTTAAGCTAAACTTTTTATTATTAATTTTAACTAAATGTTAAGCAAAAAACCTGAACATAAACTTAATAGTAAGTAAGTTAAAAATGTAAATTAGTGTTTATTAAAAATAGTTTTAGTAACTTTATTTGGACTTTTGGACAAACGGAAGTTTAGTAAACATTAATTCAACAGTCATCTATTATAAACAGGAATAAAAGTAAAAGCTGAGAATATATACCTAACAAAGTGGTAAGTGGTAACGATTGGTATGGTATTTGTTGTTTTTTAGACAAAATTATTCTCCTCTTACTATGGTCTGAATCAGTAAGTTTTAAGATGAAAACTATTATTTCCATATTTTTAAGGACGTGGGACATAATTTCACACTTTGAAATTATATTTTTGCACGAAAAACTATAATAGTTTATGTAATATCGAAAACAAACTTATACTGCGTCCCATGTATACACAAGCGCCACCATAATATTATGTCAGTCTCGGAGCAAAGATGGCGAGTGCGAATACTCCCTTTTATAGATCCTTACCCTAACCATTAGTCAGATAAGAGTGTTCAATATTTTGTTTCTATAATTAAGTAAGAGTTACACCAGAGGGTGGCATAAATATATTCAATGAATTACAAATACCTGAATTAGGTACATCCAGTTTTGGAGATGATTATAATCCATGACACTGAATTCTAATGATTATTATCACTTATTAACAAATAATTAATAACTTTTAACCAAACAAGGTTGCACTAAACTATCTTAATGTCAATGCTTAACCATGAACAGTTGTTCATATTTTATATTTTTTCAAATTAATAATCCATGAATTTATATTTTATCTACTTTTTATAACCGTAGCAATTTTATTAAACATGTGTATTTTGCAGACTCAAAGAACCTACTACTACTATTATTAATAATATTACAAGTTTAATAACACTACATAACCTATTTGTTTATCAACACAATTATACGACTAGCCAAATGCAGTCATACCAACTTGAAATTTTTAAATGTTTTAGAGTCCATGTTCGAATTTAACTGTTAACCAAAAGGAAAGTAAATTATATTATTGTACTAAATCTTATTGTTCTAGAATTGAATTAATTATTATTGTCATTTGAACCTTTGAAAGAGTTGGCTTTTATTGTAATCAGTAAATACAGCTTAGTGAGAAAAACGAGACGGTTGGTACCAGACGTCCAGAGCGAATCTGTCAAATGGAATGATTTTTCCAACCGCACCGACCTATATGTATTATTACACAGTATAAATTATCGTAAATATCATGTTTGTGTATGTTTATGTTAGTGTATAGGCAGGACATTACTGATCATCTCACCACCGCTGATCAACGGAGAGCCAACAGAACTTCAAGTGAATCAATTCTAAGAAGTGAATCAAAAATATTTTCTAAACCAAATAAACTGACAATTAAAACGGCGATAAAAAGTGTAAGTAACCGATTTATTCACTACTGGATTCAACAATAGGTTGAATTGAGTGGTATAAATCACTAAACAACCACTTAATAATAAAATACGAGCTTGAATAATAATAATAAATAAATTGCAAGACCCCATATTAAATAAAAACAACCCTGAGACTAATAATTATAAATATTTAAACTATAGACGGAATCTCGTCTAGTTATAACGAGATGTGGTCATATAGCTGATAGTTTCCCGAAGTAAAGTGCAGTCTGTTTTGAAGGAGATGCATGATGGTACGTCTGAAGGTCATTTTGGCGTTTACAAAACCCTTGCCAAAAGACGGAAGTGATTCTATTGGCTTTGTCTTTGCCACGACGTAGAGGAATGGTGTGGGACATGTGAAATATGTGCTGCAAGCAAACCAGAAGCAGGGGAGAAATGAGACAGTATAACATTGGACTGCCTTTCGAGAGAATTTACATAGACATTGCTGGACCTTTCCCAGCTATTGACGATAAAAGCTGATACATCATGGTTATAGGTTGTGGGTGGAATCATTTACTAAGTGGGTGGAAGCTTACACAATTCCAAATCAGGAGATTATCACTGTGGCGAAGGTGCTACTTCACAACTTCTGTTGCCGTAATGGACTCCCTATGGAAATCCATATGGATCAAGGGAGGAATTTTGAGTCACGACTGTTTAAAGAATTATGCCATCTACTTGGAATTCGAAAGACCAGGACAACGCTGCTCCATCCTTGGTTGGACAGATTGGTTGAGAGGTTCAATAGGACATTTAAGCAGCATCTTTCGAAGGATGTTGACAAGAACCAAAGAGACTGGCATCAACGTATACCACTATTCTTCATAGCGTATAGGTCATCAATACACGACACAACCGGCATGACTCCAGCAAAATTGATGTTTGGGCGGAAGATTCGCCTTCCTGGGGGCTTGATGTTTGGATCACCTGAGACTCAGTCCCAAGACCCACAGAACTATTCATCGTAATTAGAAAACCAACTGCGAAAAATGAATCGCTTGATAAGAGGATGGCCAGTGATAAATGAAAACTCAGTATGACATTCGCAGCAATAGTGTGGGTTTCCAAGGAGATCAGGTCTGGTTGTTCAACCCAAACCACTCAGTCGCTCACCTAAACTTCAGACTAACTGGGAAGGACCTTAACACTGTGAAACAGGGAATCAACGATGTTGTCTACCAGATTCAACAAGGACAGCGAAAATTCAAAGTCGTCCAAATAGATCATCTGGCCACATATTACTTCAAAGACGGTTTGCCAGTTCGGGACAAAGAGGCTTGAGGAGGGGGCAGTGAAACGAATGGAACCACCTCGAACCCCCGAGAGCGTCCTCCAAGCATCCCCCCTGCTAGTCGGGCAGGTATAGCCTCAATCAAGGCAGCATGCAATCACGTTCCAGTGTGTTCAAGAACACTTAAGATACACATTAAGCTGGCGTGCAGTTAAGGATGGAAAGTTCATTCTAGAACACGTGCGCTACCTATAAAAAGGCAGAGGCTGGTTTTGTCAAGTTCAGTTCGTTGAGTGATTTTCCTTAGTGCGGATCAAGTAGTGGTTGAAGTATTGTGCCGAAGTGTTATTGTGTTATAATTAGTGTGGAACTCTATTATATGACATTGTTCTTGCGTGTGGACAAACTTGACAGGAATTATTGTATTGATTACAAATTGCTATTTGTGACTAATTAAAGCTGCTGATTAGTGACTCAATTGGTGTCTGTATTTTGTTTTCCACTGTACCATACAACAGTCAGTGAGACCATGGTAATAATATTTTATTTCACACTTTGCCTGGTGTCTTTAGGCATTCTATAGAATGCTGGATTCCATACACTGCTGGTAACAAACATTCGGTGTCATTCTGCATTGTTTTGTTTTGTTCTTATAGGTTATTAATTTGACGTATATCATAGATAGTGAAATAAAATATTTATTTTTTCACTGGTGATTGAACTAATATGATACATTACATCCCATTGTTAAGTTCTATTCTTTTACTTACCTTATATTTTCACGCCACTCTGACTTACCGCTCACAGAAGATCCCAAACTATTAATAGGTCGCCACGATGTTTTAAGGTTTTGCATCGAAACCGTTAAATCAACTTTAATTGCCAGGTTCGTTAGGCGAAATCTTCCACACTGGATAGGTGATGGTAATGTGGCGTAATAATTAGCTTAACACATGGTTACGCGACTAATTCATTTTATTAACATTCATTGCAAGCTTACGTTCTCCTCCACTTATAACTTTCATCAAACTCTTTACTTCATGTTATACTTTAAAAACCTTCTGGTGAAATTACATTGATTTTAATTCTTGTTTAATCATGAAAACTGAGGAATAATTTTATAGCGTTACTTTTTCTCTTTCTAATTTCAAACATATGCATATACAAAAAATAAATGCTTTAACTCACTTATTCTAAATCTTTTATTTTATTTTATTAAGGCGGCCCAGCAATGCCCACACTCAACTCACATACAATTTTACAACCCCATTTAATTGATTTAGAAAACCCTTTTTTTTTTTTTTAAATGACAATTAATTTTGTTCGACGATTACCCAACTTGCGTCGTTCCTCTCGTCGTCATGCGCCGCGTTCCCCGTAGCCGTCCGAAAGTTTTTCCTTTTCAATTTACCACATCTTATTTTCGGTTCCCGCACTTCACTTCATATTCTGATTTACTGTTTCACTTGTTTAGATAACTGTTACGGATTCTCACCGGCGAGGTCGGCCGACCTTGGAAAAAAACTTTTAGTAAAATTTACACGGACCGCATGCGGCCTGTAGGTGAGATTAACTGGGCAGAAGCTTATTCGTGTTCCCCTCTCCACGGTTATTCAACACGGGAACTCACTGCCTGCTGGTGCTAAAGTCATAGTCACTGCACCCACTACACGTGTTATTTACGTGTGTTGGCAGTAGACGAAATTTGGTGTCCACTGGTTTACGTCACTGAAAAGGTGTGTCATTCATTATGTTTCCGTCGTGTTTCTGAGCACATGGCACACAGAATTCACCATCAGGCCATGTTGTTTTTGGCCTCTCGTTGTCGGTTGCGCGCCCGCTGGTGTTTGCGCGTTTGTGTGTGTGTCACACAGTATTAAAGTTCTGCGAATTGTACTGCGTTGTTGACAACACTACACATTCCATTGCAACGACTTCGCCTCACAGCTCCTTTGTTTGAGCTACAATTTGTATTACCATAGTACTGATCACGCAGATGAAAATGAATTTACAATTTTTCAATAAAATAAAAACCCCTCCTTTTTAGCCCTGTTACAATACCCCCCCCCCCCCAATGAGAGATCTTCTGCCGAAACAGAAGAAATCTCATTGCTAAACCCTAAGAGGACCGGTGAGGATATGGTGCCAGCAACCCCCCATTAGTTCTTATACATCATGGGTAAACTACCCCCCTGGCTCGGCGACTACGGCTGCACCTGAACGATATTACTGGACTTCTCTATTCGAGATCCCAACACCATAAAATCGAACAGACACGCACCACAGCGCACCTAACCTTCTAACATGCCACCCCAAACTCCAAATCCCTGGCCTTATACCATGCCAGATCCTCAACCGATATGTTCCCCCTTGTCATGCATACTGGGTCGCCTTTGGCAAATACTGGGCGCATACGCATATTCATAATATCTTATAAACAAACTCCTTAAAAAATCATTTTTCAATTTAAGATATAGTAAACAAATTAAATTCCAATCATTAAATTTGGTTAAAAATTCATCTAAGTTCCAAATCAATCTGTTCTATTACCATTTCTTTCTTCAAAACTAAGAAACTAAAAATCTTTTACCTGAATCTATCAATTTTCTTCATTAATACTAATAATCAGAAAAACAAATAAATTGAACATCTCATTAAAACATGAACTTATTTATCCTAACATTTGATTATACATACAGTACATACTAAACAATGTAATTCAATAAAAACACTAGCAATACATGTAAACAATAACATACTTGAAATTCAAAATATCCTATATGGCAGGTGTAAATTCCCCCCCCCCCAAAAAAAACAAAAATATTTAATGCAATCAAGAAACAAAACCTCAGAAAAATGGTTCTGCCTCCAACATCAGTCATCAGCTGATCTCTCTAGGTCAGGTCAACGACCTTGACATACATATGTTACACAAGTTACATCATAAAGTACATAGAACAACTTTAAAATTCTTTACCTTTAAACACAATACAACATAATAAAATAAGACATACAAAATTAACATGGTTATTTTCATCTTACTATAAACAAAAAAATTGACATTTAAATTGACCAAAAATCACACATTTTATAGCTTTACATTATTTTCAAATTCTCTCAAAATCTGTCACTTGTTTCAATTATTTTTTTCATTTTAACTATGATTTACTTTCTTTAACATTTTCATTCTCAATTAGTTTGGGTGACTCTATTGTTCATAATAATTCAACTTATAAATGGGTGATTAAACATAACCTCACCCCCCTTCTGACTCTAATACTCACTTACCAGTTTTACTTAGTGTGACACCACTCTCTCAAAATATTTCCCAACCATTCTCTACCACTAACTTACTACTCAAACTCAATTCGCATCATTCTACCCTTATAAAAAAATATTCGCTACCCCTTTGTACTCAGGATGTGTGTTCCCTCAACTCACCACCGTGCTCCACCTCTTGCCCATCCTATTTACCTGGCAATCCCTCCCTGAAAACCCACTGCTACCCGCCACAACGCCTGTCATTGCGGACTCCTTATCACACCACCCCCCTTTAGAAAATCACCATCAACTAATTACTCTCCCATTCCATCACTTTCATCTACAAAATATCACCCGGTTTATTACCCCAATATATCAATCATTACTATACAAATTATCCCCATAACTACTGTGTCATTATTACGTCTCAAATTCTACCTTACTTTTATTCACAACAATCTTATTCTCTCTAGTACCCCTTTAAGCTTAACATGGACTGATTTAAATGTCCTAATGAAATAATAATCACCCAACTTCTACCTTTTACAAACCATTTAAAACTCTTTAACTATCTCAAATTACTTCCATCATTTAAATTAAAATCTTTCAACCACATTGAAATCATTATATTCAAACATTAATTATCTTCAAGCATTTAGTTACACTGAAAAGTTTGTAAATTTTTTGCAAGTGACGTAATACATTTATAATTCCAGCAATCAGCTGATTTTCTTGGCAAGGTAAATGACCCTACTACTGATACATTCTACAATTATATGAAATACATATTCTTACAATCCTTATATCTAACATCCTACATACAATTAATACACATACACCAAATTATATAGTTATCCTACACTGTTATTTGAATTCATTACAAATTACATCTGGTACTTAAAATCATTTTGCTCTCATAGGGACATAAATCGCTACTCATTGAGACATAGTTATAGCAACAGTTACTGAACAGCTCTATGGATTGTCAACCCCCAACTCTCTTTATAGAGTCATGGTATAAGTTGACCGCCCACTGTTTACAGAGGTCGTCACCCTCTCGCTGAATTTACAGCTACACTCCCACTACATCGTCACTTAAAGTCCCGCCTTTACCCAGTTACAATTAGATAAACCACCTGCCGGTCGGTCTAGTATTTACCTTGTGCACAGATGCTATATCTGTGCCCCTGGCTTGTAACTGCCAGCTCCTTTACCACACACTCTATTGTTTTCTGATGGTGGACTGTGGCGCCCATTTGCATCCCCAAGAACTGAAGTTACATATATAAGGTATAGTCGCTGACTATACCGTTCTTGGTTCAGCGTTACATAAAAATTCAGTATTACTGCTGTCCGAGGACACCAATAATCCTACTAAAATGATTCACACACCCTTAAATACGGAACTATCGCCACCTTCGAGGATAGCCGCTGTTCCATAGTTATGTAGTTTCCCCTGTTACCCCCCTGGTTCAATTTCAACGTTCACCAATTTTGTAACTACTTACATAATTCCACGGCCAGGGCCTGGTGAAACCGTGACTGCCCGAAATGTGGGGAGACTACCAAAAGACATATAAGGCCAACGCTGACACCGCTACTGCAATTCATGGAAGGTCAACTCGTATATGTTTGGGTATATTAATTACTTGATTTTTCATTCTTAACATAATAAATACAATATACTCATAATTAACATGGCGATTATTCCATTAAAACAAACAATTCACTTTTAAATTTGCATATAGAATTATAAACATTACATTTTAATTTCAATTGAACTTCTATTAATTAATTATGAATTATTGAACATTTTACTTTATTTAAGTTGCATTATAAAATTCATACTTACATTCCCTCACTCAACACTATCATAGACAAACAAATACAAACATCAAACACCAATAACTCCATGTTACCTTCTGAAACATTCCAACAACCATGTTATTCCACATACCAGATACAATTTAACATTTATTTATTTATTAATTATTATCAAATTTAAATCTCATAAAATAATTTAAATTCACCTTCAAAATTCAATTATATACCATTTTAAATCAATCAAAATATTTAAACATTTCAAATTATTTACTTCAATTAACTATTAAAAACACAAGTTAGTCTAATTACTTTACTTCCACAATTACAATTCATTAATTACCAACTCATTATTTCTTTTGTCTGCTAAATATTATTATTGTTAAAATCAATTTCTACTACCCACACATTGTTTACATTACATACTTGTTACAATACAAACACAATTAATTTCACTAGATTATTTACAAATTCTTCGTCATTAATTGTTCAATTTTACCAGACTTCATTTCCAAATTCAGCAAGGTCATAACCATACATTAAAATATTTAACATATTTAAAATTTCCATTTATTGATTTCTTATCTAACCGCCATCGTTGTATAATAGTCTTATTTTTTTGTAACACTTCTCATTCTTACTCACACTCAATTTATTATTATCATTATTATGATAACCCATTAACTCTATTTCATTCATTATACCATTATATATAATTTATAGGATTATTCCCTATTATTATTTCATAAACCTTGTCAATATTAGTTATTTTTGTCCAGTCTCCATCAGTACTTTTGGTTAACATCAGGTAAGTTATTTTATCATCATTATATTCTTCTACTACAACATCAGGTAAGTTATTATCATTTCCAACAGTATTATCAAAATATTCATCTACCTCTATTCCACAAGGTAAGTTACCTTTTTCATCTCTCTCCATATCTAAAATCTGCACTAACATTTCATAACCTCTATTAACCTCAAAAATCTCTATTTCTCTCATTACAACACCTCTCATAACCCCACTGAACTCTCCCATTCCATGCAAAGGGCACCATTAAATACTTATTACCTCCACTACCCGGTAAACCACAAAAAACTAAAGGACCATACGAAGACACCTCGTCTTCCACACCACCACCAGAGGAAACTCTGACCTCATAAAATACCTGTGAACATTCCATGTCACAATAAACTTGGGGAAAATCTGCCCTCTGCCCTCTAAACTCTCTACACACACACTCATACCCTCATCAGCACTTTCTCCGCTCACAACCTTACACTCTAACACCACGTTTTTACTTTCACCACTGTCATCACTCGTTAACCCCTTGTTATAATTATCGCTATTACTCACCTGGTCTACCGTCACCTGTTCTGCATCTAAACTACTACCACCGTTAATACATATCTCTCCGTTATTTTCACTTATTTTGCTCTTACCTGTATTTATCACCCACACTCCCATTCTCTCAATATTCTGCTCTAATTTATTCAAATTATTTTTAAATATTTCATGGGTATTTTCTACATGCTTATTGATCTCATTGATATGGTTTTTTAACTCATTATTCTGCTTTTTCAACTCACTGAAATTACTTTCACATTTTACTTTCTGTTCATGTATTTCACTACTCAATTTATCAAATTTTTTGTCAAAACGATCATTTAATGCATCAAATTTCTTACTGTTATCATTGGACATTTGTTTGATCTCATATTTTAAACTATTTTGGTTAGACATCAGTTTAATTTCCCCCATTATCTCACGCAACCAGTCCTCAGTTTTATTACTTTCTGTCCTATTTTCCATTTTTTATAAATCTAATTATTTTTTATTATATATAACTTGGTTATTATCTAAACAAAATCTCGTAACTTAACTCTTTAACAATATTTGACGTCTTAACCTCTATTCACATATCTCGTAATTTTGGAATTTTTCTATTACAAAATCTGCCTACTATCACCACCTATTTCGTACTTCAAATTAGGCCTAAACCCATATGAATTATTAATTCATCTGAGTTATACTGGCAGCGATCGCCAATTGTTAAGTTCTATTCTTTTCACTTACCTTATATTTTCACGCCACTCTGACTTACCGCTCACAGAAGATCCTAAACTATTAACAGGTCGCCACGATGTTTTAAGGTTTTACATCGAAACCGTCAAATCAACTTTAATTGCCAGGTTCGTTAAGCGAAATCTTCCACACTGGATAGGTGATGGTAATGTGGCGTAATAATTAGCTTAACACATGGTTACGCGACTAATTCATTTTATTAACATTCATTGCAAGCTTACGTTCTCCTCCACTTATAACTTTCATCAAACTCTTTACTTCATGTTATACTTTAAAAACCTTCTGGTGAAATTACATTGATTTTAATTCTTGTTTAATCATGAAAACTGAGGTATAATTTTATAGCGTTACTTTTTCTCTTTCTAATTTCAAACATATGCATATTGTAATGGTACATATCTTCACCTAACCATAATGAAGAAGACATGACCAGATAAATTATTTAGTCATTAACACTAGACTAAAAAGGGATGAATTAGAATAGAAGAATGGGTGAATCAGAATAATAAAACGATCAGACATATCAAGGTAGTCAGAACGGTAACTTATATTAATAAAGTAGTAACAAACAAACAAGTCAAAATGGTAAATACAGAAACAAGATGATTTAACCCGAATAGCCCAATAGATGGTAAGTGAGAGAGTAGAACTAGCCCCAAAGGACCAAGAATAACCTAATAGTGACAACTGCAAATGGACTAGAAATAGCCACCGCACCAACATAAGTGTAAATAAGAAGAATAGTGACTAAAAGACAATTAACATATAAGTGTAATGACACAATCAACCACAACACTAAGGAAGCGACGTATAATGTATGACAAAAGAAAGTGAACTAAGAAGGAACACCTGACTTGTATTAAACCAAAGAAATAGACTCAATAATGAAAATTGTATATAATATTAATAATTGTAAGGACAGACAAGTTAGAGATACTAATCATTAAGTACTTAAGATATAGAAGGGCACAATAACCCCAAACAAATAGAGTAAACTAAGACAAATCACATTAGCATAATACTAACATATTAGTGGTACAATAAAACGACATGAACTTGTGAATATTATAATTAAACCTTGTAAAGTGAGAGGTAGAGAGTTAGAGAAATAGTGAACATAGTAAAGTGAGAAAGAGAATTTAAAGTTAGGTAATACCCACTAGTAACACTTAAATTAAACATATAAAGTGCAAAGTGATAGTGTGAAAACCCCAAATTAAATAGAACCCTATTGATACGGATAGACACCAAATAATCAGTGAAAAAACACTAAAGAGTTAAGAGTGATCAAAAACCATCAGTGAGTGGTAAAAAATAAGTGAAGGCTGATAATGGCTAATCACAGAAAGGACTGTGGCACTTAATAGCAATTATCCAGTGAACACAAGTGTATTAATAACAAAATGAAACAAAGTGTAACAAACTAGATAATAAGTAGGTTTTAGATAATAATAGTACTTACTACTTGTCATATTTTAGTTTGCAAATCTTAATGTTAGGTAATAATTTGTTAATTAGTATTGTTACTCATGTATTCAAGAACGAATGACTATCAGTGTGTTAATACACCAAAATATATGATTTTATTCACAGAAATAAGAATCCAATATCATTAATTTAAAATGATACATTACAGAATATTTTTCATGACAAACTGATAATAATAAAAAAAAAGATATTAATATTAGATAGTAAACAGTTGTTGAAGATTCGGTTATGGCTTAATGTCATTTAGAGTTAGTCATAACAATATACCATTGTATTAATATGTTCAATTCATGTTTATGTCTTTATTTTTTATGTCAAGTAATAATTATGATTCATCAAAGAGTATGGGGAGATGAAGAGTATGAGTGGATAATATGTTTCAAATAATTATGTTTAAATGATAAGAATTATAGCTATGAGAATTGTTAAAACCATTAGATGTTATGTTATATGTTGTAAGAAATAAGATTTTAAAACCAACAGAAACCAGTAAACAAGAAACAAACCATACATTCAAATACAATGACACTAAAAATGAGTTATCACAGTAGACAAATTAATATAGGGAAACAATAAAATTACATATAATTACAAGGACCGACTTAAACATTGAACAAATGAACAGAATCTGGTATTCAAACAATCAGGACCCATTACAAGGAGAATAAAATGTAATATCAGTAATTAAAGAAAAATAGTCAATTGCTGTTTAAGCCTATGCAAATTCCCAACTGTCAACTACAAAAAACTTCAATTTACAGAATTAGACACTGACGTTAGGAAGACTAAACCACATAAACTATGAAATACAAATAGACAATCATGTTAAGGCAGAAATATTATGATAATAATGTAAATTGAGAAAACAGTATAATTAAATAAAATTAACAAAACTGTTAAAATGTTGATACCTAAGTGAACACTAAAATATTGGATGTCAAATTAATCCTTGAGCAAAAATATGAACAGTGGTGATAATATTTACTACTAAAAAGGGAGTACTGAAGATTAATCACATTTAGAAGATCTGTAACCAGTTTAAATAAAAATTCAAATACCCTAACAATACTCTTTAGCCAATTTCAGCCAATCAAAAACTTTGAGTAACCATGACAACAACCGAATATAGACTAATTTCAGTTAGGAACAATACTTGATGTAGTGACGCTAAACTGGAGAGACGCCACGCCGTGAAGGGCACAAATTTTCAACAGAAAAACAGTATAAGTGCCCACAATTTTGAGAAGGAGTAGCAGTACAACTGATGAGAGGCCATTACAACTAATTTACACCAAGGACCAGCTCGGAAATAATCCAGATGACCGGAAAATACCTGTAATTCAACTTGAAGAAGATGACAACCAATCTTTGAGCCCAAGATCAGAAGTAGGAAGAATAAAACACCGGCCCATTACTTCACATGGACGACTGACAATACCCATCATATCTACTAACGTTGAGTATTGCTGAATTTATTTGAATATTATAAAACAAATTCTCTTTCAAAAATTCTAACTATAAAATAAAACTGTCACTGTCACTGAATATTTTCAAGGATTAATAAAATAACGAAATAACTTTGTAAACATTGAATGAACACATGATAACCTATGTTACACAACGACACTGTCACACTTCAACACCACAATATTTAATTTATAGCAAACCTTGTATAATTTTAATGATCACAAACTTTTAATGATATGTTCTAATTTTGTTATCTTGTTATGTAAACCTCTGTTTCGTACTTAAAAGAATCCAATTGGCAGATTTATTTTGTAAAATAATAACCAGAGTCAATTGTAAACATTGCACTGCCAACCTAGCGCTCCGCAGAGCGAGAGATTATATTGCCGAGGCTAAAATTTTATTATAACAGTTATTATTTTTATGAAGCGTTAATGATAATTAACAAGCAAAAGCCTAATAAAAAAGTGCGTACTGATAACAAACTGTCCAGTATTTATTTGTAGAAAATATTATGTATGTGTTGTTTACTAGCAGTGGGTCGACATAACCAACATTAATTCAAGTTGGCAACACGTGTTCCCCCACTCACATGAGAATCAGTTACAAGCCAGACGGCGAACTATTCGAATTTTCGATAACAAATCACTATACTATACCAATAAAAACTTTTAATTGTTTTCAAGAAAACAATTTGGCGCCTACCCGGAATTACTAACAGTGCGAGAAGGGACAGGTAAGGCACACAGGCTACCAGACGCTTCCGAATGACAATTTACGTTCGACAAAACTAACAACTACACAAACATTAATTAATTAAATAATTTTAACACACGTCCAAAAGACAATTTTTAACAATATACAAAAAATAAATGCTTTAACTAACTTATTCTAAATCTTTTATTTTATTTTATTAAGGCAGCCCAGCATTGCCCACACTCAACTCACATACAATTTTACAACCCCATTTAATTGATTTAGAAAACCCTTTTTGTTTTTTTTTTTTTAAATGACAATTAATTTTGTTCGACGATTACCCAACTTGCGTCGTTCCTCTCATCGTCATGCGCCGCGTTCCCCGTAGCCGTCCGAAAGTTTTTCCTTTTCAATTTACCACATCTTATTTTCGGTGCCCGCACTTCACTTCATATTCTGATTTACTGTTTCACTTGTTTACATAACTGTTCCGGATTCTCATCGGCGAGGTCGGCCGACCTTGGAAAAAAACTTTTAGTAAAATTTAAACGGACCGCATGCGGCCTGTAGGTGAGATTAACTGGGCAGAAGCTTATTCGTGTTCCCCTCTCCATGGTTATTCAACACGGGAACTCACTGCCTGCTGGTGCTAAAGTCATAGTCACTGCACCCACTACACGTGTTATTTACGTGTATTGGCAGTAGACGAAATCTGGTGTCCACTGGTTTACGTCACTGAAAAGGTGTGTCCATTATGTTTCCGTCGTGTTTCTGAGCACATGGCACACAGAATTCACCATCAGGCCACATGTTGTTTTTGGCCTCTCGGCGTCGGTTGCGCGCCCGCTGGTGTTTGCGCGTTTGTGTGTGTGTCACACAGTATTAAAGTTCTGCGAATTGTATTGCGTTGTTGACAAAACTACACATTCCATTGCAACAACTTCGCCTCACAGCTCCTTTGTTTGAACTACAATTTGTATTACCATGGTACTGATCACGCAGATGAAAATGAATTTACAATTTTTCAATAAAATAAAAACCCCTCCTTTTTAGCCCCGTTACACCATGTTACATGTACCAATAAGCAGCATTTTTATTATAGTTTTTTTTATTATTAACTATCCATAATAATAAAAATAATAGCATATGAAACTGGCTCATAACAAAACTCATACTCAACTATGTTAATATTATTATTTGCTATTAAAATATTCAATAAAACCATGTATAGGCAAATTATTACAAGACAACAATACCTAATCTATAAGAGAACTTTTCTGCAACCTCAATCCAGACACTGTTCAACAATGTCTGTTCTAATGTAGCCTGTTAGCTTATTACCAATGCTTACTATATCCATCCATGAATCCTCTCCTTCAGTACTATTTCTCTGAAATCTTTAAATAATCCCTTCGCCTTTTTAGAACAGCCCATGACCCTTGTTTGAGATTAGCTGCCCTTTCACTTTTGTAACAGCTTTTGCCTACGGTATACTCGATGGGATTTAATGTTCTCAGTGGATCAATCCAGAATTACTCTGCTACATACTTCAGAGTGGTACTTACATAATCTGACAATTGAATACTCACAGAAAAACAACACTAGTTTGAAATATTTCTCTGTACAGCTTCATCAATGCGAAGAAATACATAAACATAGAAAGGTAAAATAGACAGGACAGTGTGTGTGTGTGTGTGTGTGTGTGTGTGCTTAGAAAACGTGAACATGTTTTCAAGTGGTTTACTCACTGCACGGATTTTACCAAAATTACCTTACAGTACTATTAAATTATGCTAATTTGATGTACATTGACATTGGCCACTAATTACTGTCATAATACTTCTTTTACTTGGGTCCAAATTAATTTGTACCGAAAAAGGATTGGAGGGACAAGTGTGTTCTGACTTTTCAAATTATCCCAAACAATCAACGAGAAGATTACATGCAATTATCATTACCTGTCTCGAGGTACCCACTCATCCAGTCGTCTGTTGTAACCTTCATAGTGAACATAGTACTCATAATGACTTTCTTGCTCATTATACCGTGTCTGAATAATTTCTGCTGGATCTGCAAATAAAAAGTTAAAATTCAGAACAAAATATCTTAATTTTGTAAAAAATCTAACTTTACAAAAAATTTCATATACATTGAACTTCTTACTAAATAATGTCATATTGAATCAGTTTGTTCATTCATTATCTTAAACAGACGTTTTCAAGTGGTTTATTCACTGCACGGATTTTACCAAAATTACTTTACAGTACTATTAAATTATCCTAATATGATGTGCATTGACATTGGCCACTAATTACTGTCATAATACTTCTTTTACTTGGCTCCAAATTAATTTGTACCGAAAACAAAAGAGGTCAAGTACAATTAAACTGTCTAATTCTGTCTAGTTGAACAAAGTTCTAACTTGATTATCATAAGATTAGTAATTCGCAAAACAATATTGTTATGACAATTACAGAACGCTCAAACAATTGAGAGTGTGTGTTCTTCTACGCGTTTCTTGGCTAACTGAGCAGGTGCAGTGTCTGCGTCAAGGCCGCACATTCAATTACTCTCTAGACCAGTGGTTCCTAAAGTGGTCCCCTGGATTCCCGGGGGTCCCCGACAATGTTTCAGGGGATCCGCGGACACTTTTAAGAAAAAATAAAATATTCCGTAATTTTCTCCAATTTTTTTATGCTCTAAAATCTAAACGTTAGAATCTAAAAACAATTAGTAGAAGATTCCAGTTTTTTTTTTTACTGAGTGATGAAGTAAAGCTCTTTTTATTTGATTCCAACTTCGACCTTAAAGACAGGTTCCATGACTTTAACTGGATTTTGAAGCTATCATGCCTTGCTGATATTTTCTGTCATCTGAATGGACTCACTTTAAGCGTGCAGGAATCTAGCATCACTGTTTTCCAGGTTCGAGGTAAAACTGAAAGGACGATAAAAAAAATTGAAGCTGTGGATTCAGAAATTAAACTCTGATCTTCGAACAATTCCCTTCCATAGCAGATTTCGTCCAGATATCTAGAGAAAGTGTTCCAAAGGAGATCCTCAACGTTATTATGTCTCATTTGGAGCAACTGCACTTGCAGCTACGGGAATATTTTCCACTGTCGGATGATAGTGAAATGTGGATAAGGAATCCATTTGCTGAAGGGCTGTCAACTAACCTTTCTCTTAAGAAGAAGATTCATTGGTAGAACTTTCAAGTGACAGTTACCGTTTTTACAATTAAAATTACACGCATTTTTTCAGCTCACGTACTTAAAAGTCAAAGTTAAGAAATAAACTTGATGTCGAGAGTGACGTAATATTTAAATTATTATCAGACATTAAACCAAATATTGCAGAGATAATTGTTCAAAAGCTACTTCATTGTTCACATTAAACTATGTTTGATATCATTAATATCATAATTTTGCAAGTTATGAGAATTTTGAATTTAATATATTTTAATTAATATGTAAGAGTTTGTATCATATTTACTGTTTGTTTTATTTCATAACTCAGACGGGGTCCGTGAATTTTTAAATTTTTTTGTGGGGTCCGCGGACTGACAAGTTTGGGAACCACTGCTCTAGACTGTTCGAGTGCTTGCTGAATATGCAAATTATGCTGGTATAGAAAATTATTCTGGAACATCTGCAGGCTATATATAAGCAACAGTGGCCACCATAGAGGTGGCAATTTATTCAAGTGCGGATCGAAGAATTGTGGCGAAGTTACTATTGTCTTATAATTAGCATGGAACTCTAATAGTTGACATTAATATTCCATGTGGGCAAATATAACTAGAATTTGTTACGTATGAGAGTATCTTGTTAATTTCAAATTGTTATTTGTGACTCATTAAAGCTGGTAATTAGTGATTTCATCATCAGGACAATTAAGATACAAAAGAAAAACACAATAAAGGTTAAGCAAGACTTTTGTAAAGGCATTCTTATTTTTATGTAATTTATACGAAAATGCTAAAAAAAAATGATGTTGCGGGGTGGTTCAAACTTAACAAATGAGACTAATGGCCTCCTGAAGATAAATAGGTCCCCAACAGTTGTAGTGGATGTTGTACATTTCCGAGAACAATTTTCTACACTGTCAGAGAAACCAAATGTATTAATGAATAAGGAATTTATATTAATGTAATAACAAAACTGATTATTATTCAACACACACAAAAATGACAAGTAGAATACATCACTTTTACACTAAGTAAAAAACAATTATTTTTTGTGACAATTATTGCCAATCATCTTAAAACCACTTTAAACAGCGAATAACAATTACAACAAATGTTACAAAAATTACAAATGCTAATAATACATTACTCTCACAACCTTAAAGTTTCTGTTTATCTAAATACATGTTAATGGTTTCAGAAGACAAATATTTGATTAAAAAAACAAAATAAAATTTCTATAATTCAGTATACAATACATAGTTATCAACATTACAATTATCAACATCTTGAATAGTATCAACTAGAGTGGATAATTTAACTATGTATAACCCAATCAAAACAACAATACTAATTAAGATTATTTGGAGTTTAGGTATTCTAAATTAACAAAAAACATCAATTTAACTGACCGAATTTAGTCCGAATAGTACACAAATGCATACATTGGCAGTACGTGGCATAACATAAAATGTATCCTTTCTTACAAAATAAAATATACTTAAATAATTAAAACTTAATTCATTTCTTATGACTGAAGAGTCTGAACAACCTTTAAATTCGATGTTTTCTATTTTTACAAATGGTAAACATAAGATTAAAACTTTTCCTAATGAATACACTAAAGACCCAAAACAAAACTAGATATAACTGACATTTTTTTTTAATTTAATTTACAAGTGAAACAATACTACACAATTAGAAAGAAAATAAAGAAAATAACCCTGCAAACGTCAGTTCATCCTGCAAATAAATAGTATTTCTATTTTTATCACAAACATACATACCACTCAGCCTATGCTATTGACGTTAGTATGAGAAAACGAAAAGAACAGTTAATTAAACTGAAACTGTACAAAATTGGAATTTGTGTTGGGAGGCTGCAACACATAATAAATACATTCTCTTGCCTCTTTTAAGTCTATGAACAAAAACTAAGATTTCACATGAGGACTAGGCAAGAAGATGGCACATGTCATGAAAGTTACTACACTGGAGACGAAGAGACATAAAATATGCCATAATATAAGATGAAGGGATGCTCTGATAAGCACTGTGACATAGAAACAAACTGAAAAAACAAACATCAGACACAAACTGTTCAGCAAATAAATCACTGCATAATGACAGAGGAGGCATTAATTTAGTTCTACACAGTGGACAGATACATGCTAATGGTGATGATGACAATGTATGAGAATATTTGTCTAAAGTGTGTGTGTGCACGCACGCGTATTAGCTAGTAATACTTACACTCAGCTAGTAAAGCTGTACATATTTTAATAGTTGTTAAAGTTGCTTCTTAAAGTATAGCCTATATAATATGGAATTGACTTTCTAATGTAGCATTAATTTTGTAGCAGTTCACACTTACATCTGCTCGGCATTATAAATAAACTTTGATGTGTCTCATTAAATGATGACAGTAACATTATAATGCAGTACTGATTATTTACTTTTTTCTTTAACTGAACAAATATTCCCTCTTCAATACAAACATTATGGACACTTCATCGCTTTACTGTTTAAGTATTATTGGTTATTTTTAGTCCATTTTATTGTATTTTAATTTGAATATATTACATTATGATTTCCGTTAGTATAATTTACCCAAATTTAAACCTGTATACATTTTGCTGTAGACTCAGGTGGGCTGGACATGTGATCAGAATGGGGGAGAATGAAATACAAAGAAAGGCACTCACAGAAAGATCTATGGCACCAGGAGAGTTGGTAGACCCAAACTACATTGGTAAGACGGTGTGAACTACAATGTGTGCCACATTCTTGGGACCCGGAACTGGAGAGCAGCTGCACTTGATCGGGACAACTGGCAGAGGCTGTTAAAGGAGGCCTTGACTCAGTAATGGGTTGTTACACCACTGATGAAGATGATGATGAATACATTTTGCTGTCATATTTAATTTGCATTATAATAATCATTACATTTGAAGAGCTGTCATATAATTTATTTTTACTCCCATATACTTTTCATCCATTTCATGAAAATTTATTTTCAGCTTGGTACAATTTTGTTTTGATTATAATACATTTTACTTAATAAAAAGGTTAGGTTTAATCTAAGTTAATAAGATCAGTTTCAGTCCAATTCATTATTTGTTATAATTCAGGTTATACTTTTAAAATAAATTTAGACTTATTTGACACCATTTATATCACTGCTCTTTACACAGCTAATACTACAATTACCTTCACAAAATAGCAGCTACTCTACAATGATGTGGCGCCTGATAAATACATTTAATTAAAGTTTTAAAAGATTTTACTGGTCATATTAACAAAACTGAACCACAAAATTTAAATGCATTGGTGTTAGGTGATGCAGGCAACTAACAAAAGCTTATTAATATTTACATTCTAACTAATTCTGAATCAATTCTTGGAATCAGAGTTGAATAATGTTTCGAAGACACAATGTTGTGAATTCAAATACATTTGAGAATGAATGATCCATAACAACATCCACCCAACCCTAATGATCTAGTTAATTAGTACTATTACTTTAGTGATATGCCACACAGCCAGAGTAACGAAGGCTATGGTAACCTAAAATGCTGTCAAGGCTATACAGCAATCAACTTCAACTAATTCTAGACATGTTGATAAGAATATGGTTGTTTCGGGACAAACCTTAATGTTAAAAAAAAAAGAGTTCTTGTGGTCTTTTATTTTAATTTACATACCACTAAAACGACAAAAAACCAGTAATCATGAATCTACGAAAGAAAAAACTCCTATGCCTTTCGATTCAGGCCTGGCTGCCACCGTTCTAACCTTCAGAAAACTATGCCTTACAATTTGTGGCCGTCTCCCTCACTTATTTATAAAAGTTGTTGACTAAAATCATTTGTTATTAGGGTAAAATATAACAAACAGTTACATAACCATTCAATTATTTGTCTATCATTAATTGTTAACATAAAACGGTATACCCAAAAAACAAAGCTTTTTCTGATTTTCATAAACGTTAATTACAATTCACGTTATATACAAAGTTGAGTTAGTTCATCAAAGTATGTCACATAGCTATAATAAACAGGCGGACAGTACAGTTCAGTAATTCACAACCACCACTTTTTTATCACCTCTCTGTGCAAGTGACCCATATAATACGTAAGTAAGCCCCATTTATATTTGCAAATTATTCAGTTGTAAGCGAACTACACGTTCACTCTATTCCTAAAATATTTTTACAAGCAACTATCATATATTACGTCTGAATAAACACAATTTATTTTAATTTTTCGATATTTATCGTACAGGCTACACTTTTTGTCACTACCTATAAACTGCATAACTGCACCTTCCACCTATTATGTTTACATACTGGTGTCAACTCTTGTCAACTCACTCGTGCTCTTCAATTTAGTACCGGTATTCACCACGCAGTTCGTAATTTATAATTGACACTGGATAAAAATAAAAGTGACACGTCAACATATACTACTTACATAAGACTACAAAGGTTTTTTGGTATAAAAATGCAGGTATGACTATCGTAAAGCAAACGATAACTTCATACCGTCATGAAATTTCACTGTACACTAAGTCTACTTTGAAACTTACGCCAAGAACCATCAGATCTCCGAACTAGGTAGTGCTCTCCAATGTCCAACGGCTGTTCTTCTAGTGATTCAGAATCTTCGTTGTCACCTGCTCCTTTTTCTTGGTTTGTGTTCTCCGATTTCTTATCACTCTTCAAAGCTACATTGTTTGAGATAGGTACATTTTCCTTTACAGTACTCTTATCCCCATCCGCCATTTTCATACGCAATACCAACAAAGAACTACAATCTTAACTTGCACTACACACACTTGGCTTGTAAAATCCTTGTGCTTTAAGCAAAATACACATAAAATTAAGTAATTAAAACATACGTAACACTGTTTCTTACACGAGAACAAACACACCACAACTACACTACATCAATTCGTTAAGCACGCTTTAAGAGTATTTAGAAATGTAGTTTAGACTTCGTTTCACAGAGGGCAGCGTAGAAACTTTTGAAAGCTTTCTGCTCGCGCAGTCGAAGTTTTCAATATTAACCTTACATAGCAAACATTGATTCGAAGATACTAGATGTGAGTTATGTATTTTATTTTACATAAAAATACACTTTTAATAAGCCTATTTTGTTTAATAAAAAAGCTAAGAAGATAATTATTAAGATAATCATTACTACAGGAACAGTTTGTATATTTCACCAATATATTTATATACGCGCATAATTATTGTGTACGCGTTTATATTTTTAAAATGCGTCTGATGAAAAAATCCTGACAGTATGAAACTGATACAACCTTTTAATGTACCTTGTATAGTCATTGTATTTTAAAAAGTACCACGTTCATTTTGTTAGGGAAGAGTTCTGTAGCAATTCCACAACAAAATGAACCTGGTACTAAAATAAAATAAATGGTTTTGTTCATATTTTATTTATTTGTAACTCATATCAAGGCCGTTTAAGTTAAATTTACAGGCCTAGTTAATTGTGCCTAAATTTCAGCAAAAGTTTAGTATCGTAGTGTTCAAGAGAGTTTTAGCTAATACGTAAAAGTTTTTTAAAAACGTCATAGTACAATAAGAAATCATTATAATTATGTTGAGAATATCCATTATTACACATTAATATTCGTTTTTGTTAAAGCCTTTAGACACCGTACCATATTATTTCAAAGAGATGATTTATATTCTAGATAGAATACCTACAGAACTGTTGTAGATCTGGTGTCAGAGACAGTTATGTAATTATCCCAAAATACTCTTGAGACAATAAAAACAAATAATTGAGACAATCTATTTATTGTATTGTTTGCTCTCAAAATTTGTTATACTGTGTGTGTGTGTGTGTGTGTGTGTGTGTGTGTGTGTGTGTGTGTGTGTGTGTGTTGCTGTTAATGTGTGCAAGTTCTGAAAATCACTGTATAAGTAATTATGCATACTGCACAGGTAACGTGGAATCATGCCATCCGATTCACCTAGTCCTTTTGTGTACTGGGCACAAGATGCAGATTATATCTTTCTAAAAGTAGATTTAAAGGACATTAAGGTAAGTAAAATGTAGCCATAAAATAATTGCTAGAGGTACGGTATCAAATATATCAAGAATATTTTTCATTCAAAGATGTGCATGATTGGAATGTTTGAAGAATACACTCTATAGCAGTGGTTCCCAAACTTTTCAGTCTCTGGGCCCCCCAAATAATTTAAAAATTCACGGACCCTGTCTGAGTTCTGAAATAAAACAAACAGTAAATATGATTAAAATTCTTACATTTTAATTAAATCCTTAAATTTTTAGTGACCGTCAATCAATGAATGTTTTAGTGGATGGTAAGTGAGGAACGGTCAATAATACAAATTTTAGCTATTTTGCGTCGATGTTTCGACAGTATTTATTGTCATCTTCAGGACCTGTGTATGAAATACAACAGAAATTCTCTGAGAGAAAGAGAGAGAGAGGGAAGAAGGGAGACAGTGAGTGAGCTGTAGAAGAGAGAGAGAGTGAGTGAGCAGGAGTGATAGTGAGTGATACATCGATTTCAGGTTAGAGTGAGACGCTGTGAGAAGGACTGGCAGGGGGAGAATGGGTGAGAGAGAAAGGTGATTGTGGACACATACATAAATTACATTATTCTATAGTACTCTTGTCTATATTTTATAATATGATTACAATTATTATCCAAGTTTACCTATTAGTAAAATTTACCAGAAACATTTGTTTGTAACCTTTGTCAACTTTCTGATTTAAGTCGTAATGTTCTACAGTATTGTGTAAATTGTATGTTTCTAAATTATGATTGTTTTTTAACACCAGTAGGGAGTGAAACATGGTAAAAATAACTTTTAATAATTACGTAGTGAACATCCCCTAATCTGTTTTAGTTATAGGTAATATATTACTTTGCTATATGTTGACTGCTGTAGGTATAAACAACTGTAATTATGTAAGTATAAACATCTAGGTATGTACCAATCTAATATCCAGTTGTTGATTACTGTTTGTTTAATTAATTAAAATATCATTACATTTAGTAATTTAAATTGTAATACTGTATAAATTAAGTTCTCTGATACTATAATTTGCTCGCTTTCTTAAAGATAATTTGAAGATGTAAACAAACTATCATAAGTCTTCACATATAAAATGATACATACATACGCACGTACATACCACATACACCAACACGTTCACCCAAATATTTAATTGTTTCGTTATGTTTCATATTTCTATTGTATTTCATACACAGGTCCTGAAGATGACAATAAATATTGTCGAAACATCGACGCAAAATAGCTAAAATTTGTATTATTGACCGATCCTCACTAACCATCCACTAAAACATTCATTTTAATTAAAATGTATTAAAATCAAAATTCTCTAAACCGTCAAAATTATAGTATTAATGATATCAAACATAGTTTAATGTGAACAATGAAGCTGCTTTTGAACAAGTAGCTCTGCAATATTGGGTTTAATGTCTGATAATTTCAATATTAAGTCACTCTCAACATCAAGTTTATTTCTTAACTTTGACTTCAATACATGAGCAGGGAGAATGTGGTCTTGCACAGATAAGTAGAGGGAAACAGAGTTAAAGATTCAAAGCGTTTTCTACGAGTTCAGGATAGTCAGTCATTACATAAAACCATAAGTCAGCTAGCTGTAATTGCGAAAACTGTAATTTTAATGAACTGTCAGTTGAAAGTTCAGCTGACAAACAGATCTGCTACACGACATGATTTAAAGACATTATTAAAGCCATTCATTTGAAAGTAGTTTTACAGTTACAATTAGTTTGAACCAAAAACTAAAATACTGGAATCTACTAATTTTAAGATTCTAAAATTTAGATTTTAGTGCATACAAAATCGGAGAAAATTACGGTATGTTCTAATTTTTCTTAAAAGTGTCTGCGGACCCCCTGAAACATTGTCGTGACCCCACTTTGGGAACCACTGCTCTATAGCATCATCAGTCCTTTCATGAATAGCCTGCACCTGAATATTTCACTTGCTCAGTAACTTAATGTTCTCAGTAGTCTCATTTTAATAAGTGAAGATTCTATACAAAGTAAGTTGCCTTTTGATTTAGCATCATACCAGCTCAATAGTATTTAGGTTGCAGTGGTATGATGGTAAAGAGAAAACAGTAACGTTCTTCTCTTTTTGCCTTTTCATCTACCAACCAGTCTGAAAATTTATATTTTATTTTGTTAATTTCATTCAGTAGTTCTTTTTTCAAATAATCATCTGGGATGTTCACACTTTTTGAATTAAGCGAAGCTGTAATATCTATTTTTCACCACACTGTCGTTGGTATTTTCCCTTTCCTCCAAGAGTGATATGAAGCATTATCTGTTAAAACTACACTTGTGTGTGGAACTGATGGGAGCAGTTTCTTCTCAAACCATGATTTGAACCGTATGCTGTCCATTTGTTTGTGGTAATCTGACATGTTTTTCTTTGCCATAATTACTAACTTAATACCGGGAATAAAGCAATCTTCACCACAAGCATTTGCTTTTTGAAATTGAAGCCTTCAATCCTGTCTTTAATCCTGCAAGGAAGCGTCATTCGGAGTTTTTATTGTTGTATCACTCCACATTTTTTTTTGTATAACTGACCCACGTGCACTCGTGTTAATCTAAGTAAATCATTTTTACTTCCATGTTCCTTAAGGAAATGGAAGTATGGTGATGGCAAAAAAAATCGTGTTCGAGATTATTGCAGATTCTGATTGTACTACACTCAAAACATGAAAAAATATCGGTATGGAGAACCATACATGACTTCCATATTCTAAGATTTATATTTAAAATCATTTTCGAAATGAAATATTACCATAGAAACTACTTCTTTCTACTTACTGCTTCAGCCTTCACCACAGTACTGTGGTCACTAATGTATACCACCTCACGTTATCGCACTCGATTTTCACTGATGACGGAAGTCGATGGCATTGCCGGAACGTCTGGTTTTGTAGAAAACATTGGACTACGGCCAAATATCCCGGGAAGGAATTTTAACAAAAACTACTTCTTTGTTGCCGATAACGTTGTACACATATATATAAAAAATATGCATAAAATTAATGGCTTGTATAAGTTAATGATTGATCTCCATTAAGTAGTGCTCAAGTTTTCAAAGTTTTAATATTATGATGTCCGTAATTAAAACATCAGAGCAAGTTTAGTGTGAATGAGGGTACACTGTGGACAAAAATTTGCAACATTTCCTATTGAGCATTGCCTAGAGTAAAGCTGTGAATCTACAGTGTATGTTTCACAGAACAAACACGCGAAAAAGAAGGAGCACTCCGAAGTCACTCATGGACCCTCAGCATCTTGCAGAGGGTTCATTCCCTAAAGACGAAAAGTCTGTCTATGAATCGTTCCTCTGTAAACACGTGCAGTTACACTGCCCCGTATCCACAGGAAGCAAATTGATGTCCTTTTTTTTGGCTTGCACGCGTTATGTTGGTGTGGGTTTCGGCACTTTCCATTTAAAAAGCGTGCAAATGTAAGAAAATAAACATTAGTGAGGCCAGAAATAACGCGAATTGTGTGTGTGTGTGTGTGTGTGTGTATGTGTGTGTGTCTTCCCTGCCATTTTATTGCTGTAGTCATAATAATAAAATGGAAACGTAAACATTACAACTGAGATATGCTTACCTGCCACGAACGATATATTATTTTATACATGTATATTAACTCATACATAATTTACATTAAAATGAAAATATCGGTATGGAGAACCATACATGACTTCCATGTTCTAAGATTTACATTTAAAATCATATTCGAAATGAAATATTTCCATAGAAACTATGTCTTTCTACTTATTGCTTCAGCATTAACCACAGTACTGTGGTCACTAACGTATGCCACCTCACGTTTTCGCACTCGATTTTCACTGATGATGGCAGTCGATGGCACTGTCGAAAAGTCTGGTTTTACAGAAAACATTGGACTACGGCTAAGCAGCCCGGGAAGCAATTTTAACAAAAAACTACTTCTTTGTTGCCGATAACGTAGTACATATATAAAAAAATCTCCCCTCCACCTTCAACTATAATTTTTAATAATAGAAAATTACCCCCACCCCGTTCACCTAACCTCTTCATTTATAGATATTTCATCTACGTTTCTACAATGGATTATTATGAGCTTCTTATCAGGATGCTTTATTTATAAAAATTAAGTACTTTACTCTTGTTAAATCATAAAATGTTTCAGGTAAACTACCCCTTTCTCTTAACCGATCTTCTCCAAAATCAATAGACCTTCAGTCCTCCACAATTCAGGGATGCATGCAAAAAAATATTTGACTCTGTTTGAATGTGCGGCAGTTATCGTTCGTCATGGAAACATTTCTCTTGTTACAACATAAAACGTTGCTGATAAAGTACCCCTTTCCCTTAACAGATCTTCAACAAAATCAACAGACCTTGAGTTCTCTTTAGTTCAAAAAGGTATGCAAAAACGTAGTTGATTCTGTTTGAATTTACGGCAGTTATCGTTCGTCATATAAAAAATTACCCTTGTTAAAACATAAAATGTTGCCGGTAAACTACCCCTTTCCCTTAACCGATCTTCACCAAAAATGACAGGTCTTGAGAAATCTACAAATCAGGACTGTATGCAAAACAGTATTTGATTATGTTTGAATTTGCTTGCGGCTGTTATCGTTTGCCAAATAAATAATTACCCTTGATTAAAAAAAAAAAGTTGCAGGTAAACTACCCCTTTCCCTTAACCGATCTTCACCAAAAACAACGGGTGTTGAGTATTCTACAAATCAGAGGGGTATGCAAAAAAGTATTTGATTTTGTTTGAATTTGCGACTCTTATCGTTTGCATAGAAAATACCATTTTAAAACATAAAACGTTGCAGGTAAACTACCCCTTTCCCTTAACCGATCTTCACTAAAAACAATAGGTCTTGAGTACACTACAAATCAGGGCTGTATGCAAAAACCTATTTGATTCTGTTTGAATTTGCGGCTCGTATTGCTTGCCATAGAAAATACCCTTTTAAAACATAAAACGTTGCCAGTAAACTACCCCTTTCGCGTAACCGATCTTCACCAAAAACAAAAAGGCCTGAGAACTCTACAGTTCAGGGCTGTATACAAAAAAGTATTTGATTCTGTTTAATTTTGCTGCTTTTATCGTTTGTCATAGAAAATACCCATGTTAAAAAAATGTTGCAGGTAAACTACCCCTTTCCCTCAACCGATCTTCACCAAAAACAACAGGTCATGAGTCAGGGCTCAAACAAATCAGGGCTGTACGCAAAAAATTATTTGATTCTGTTTGAATTTGCGGCAGTTATCATTTGCCATAGAAAAAAAATCTACACACAGACACACACACACACACACACTTTTCGAAAAACGACTTTTTTTCATGTTTTGAGTGTAGTACAATCAGAATCTGCAATAATCTCGAACACGATTTTGTTTGCCATCACCATACAGTACTTCCATTTCCTTAAGGAATATGGAAGTAAAAGTCATTTTTCGAAAAGTGTCTGTGTGTCTGTCTGTAGATTTTTTTTCTATGGCAAACGATAACTGCCGCAAATTCAAACAGAATCAAATAATTTTTTGCGTACAGTCCTGATTTGTAGAGTACTCACGACCTATTGTTTTTGGTGAAGATCGGTTGAGGAAAAGGGGTAGTTTACCTGCAACGGTTTTTTTTTTATCAAGGTAATTTTTTTTTTTTTTGGCAAACGATAACAGCCGCAAATTCAAACAGAATCAAATAATGTTTCGCATACAGCCCTGAATTGTAGAGTTCTCAAGACCTATTGTTTTTGGTGAAGATCAGTTAAGGGAAAGGGGTAGTTTACCTGCAACCTTTTACGTTTTAACAACAGTAAAGTACTTGAAAATTCATTTAAACTTTTTGAAACAATGGTAATTGTTAAAAATAAAATAATTTTGTTGCCAGGCAATAAAATTATAATTTTTTCATTTTAGTGTAAATCATGTATGAGTGAAAATATATCGTTCGTGGCAGGCAAGCATATCTCAATTATGTAATGTTTATGTTTCCATTTTATTATTATGATTACTGCAATAATAAGGCAGGGAAGACACACACACACACACACACACACAAAATTCGCGTTATTTCTGGACAGTGCTTAATGACAGTAGTGGAGGAAATAAAAATATAAAATTTTGCAGATTCATGAGTAGTGTGGTGTTCCCTCAATAAGTAAACAGGATGAGTGTAAGACACAGTACACATACAAAAATTCGTTCGAACTATAGCTGACACGTCGCATTGAATTTTATGTATTTGAGTTATGGAAATCAGTTCAATAATATACTAGAAACTTTCTACCATTAAGATGTTACATAAAAAAAATACAGTAAAACCCAAGTTAACCAGTGAAAATATCTTACATTACCACTACCTTACGAAATTAGAATGACTGTGCGATACTCATAAGGTTTTAACATGTTTTTTACTTTAAAGAACATTAAATTTTGTCTATAAAATGTCTGCTGTAGGCATCTATGAACCTTCAAAATGTGCCATTGTTTTTTTCAGTCCTCATTTGTCACTGGTTTTAGAATTTTTAACAGTTTAAAGTACAAAAAATAATTTAATTGTGATTTTAATGTAAGCCTCATTGATAACATCAAAGTAAATATTTAATTTAAAAAAAACATTGTTGTATTATTTAGATTAATTTCAATCACTTTCTGCTACAGTCCTTTTCTTGATGTATATAATACTTTATTAAATATTATATACATATTATAAATATTAAAGTATTTAGATTAAGTACTTTACTACTGTGTAGTATTTTTTCAGATTTATTTACGAAAGTAAAACTGTTGTGTAGTGGCAGCACTGTAAGCAGTGTGACCTTGACAGGACTATTTCCATGCAGGGTACTATAGTTTGATACTACATCTCCTCACTCATATAAAGGCAGAGGCGAGGTAGTGGTGGAAGCATGCCGACGTCCCCAAAACGGACTGTCCCGGCGAAACGAGCCGTTGCTGCAGAGTCGGCAGGCTGCATATCACCTTCCCCTGAAATTACAGTACCAGAACCAACACCTAAACAACCAAAGATACCCCCATACGTCGTGCCACAGTGCAGCGACTGGCATACCCTCCTTCGGGAGCTAAAACAAGTTGTGCTGTCTGGGCGAATTGAGGCCAAAAGCCAAGGTTCGTCGATTCGACTGCTGCCGAAGTCGATCCAGAACTTTCGGGCTTGCCAGAAATTCCTGGCCGATTCCGGTCGCGCCTTTCATACCTTCCCCCTCCCTGAGGAGAGGGAACTCAAGATTGTGGTGTCCGGGATTCCCCATGACACACCAATCTTGTGGATCTGGGAGGATCTGGCGGAGAAGGGGTTCTTTCCTACCTCCATCGTCCCTCTCCTATCCGGTGATCGCAAGAGGAAAATCAATTCCTTTTACATCAGGATCCAGAAGGTTGGTTCCTTCGCTGACGTCTAATCTTGAAACCATTCTGTGCCTCCGGGTACAGGTTAGGGCTTTTAATAGTAAGCCTGGGCCTTCCCAGTGCTTTCAATGTCAGCGATTCGACCACTCATCAGCCTTTTGTAAGATGCCGCCATGTTGTGTACGCTGCGGAGAGGCCCACAACGAGAATTGTCCTGTTGTGAAGCCTCAACCCGCGACGTGCTGCAACTGCGGAGGCAGTCACCCGGCTAACTTTAGGGGTTGTAACCACTTTAAGAAGGCCCTAAAGAAACAGCAGCGGGAGCAAAACCGACAGGTTGAACCTCCTCGCCCTGCTCCTAGACCCTCGAAGCGGGTGGCAGTCCAACCACCCGCCTCGGCATCTACGGCTCTTCCTGCGGCACCTGCCGCTGGAGGAACCATAACTTACGCTACAGCGGTCGCTACGGCGCCCCCTGTGGCCCCCAGAACCTCAGCACCTGCCGGAGTGCCATCTCCTCAAGCGGCAACGCCCGCAGTACCCCCCTCACAGACCCAGCCGCCTAAGAAACGGCGCTCTAAGCGCAAGGCTAGACAGCCACTAGTGGCAAAACATCTATAACCGGAGGCTAACAACGCCCCTCCGGCTGCCCAGCATCTACCCGGCCAGGAGCCTGCTTCTGTTGCCCAGTCCCCTGCGACTTCCATGGAAGTCTCGCCAGCCCCCGAGCAGCCAGCTCCAACTGCCCAACCTCCCCTGGAGGCGGCATCTGCACCTTCCGAGGCCCCAGCGCCGGCTAGTCAGGCCCCTGCGGCCAGTGGTTCACCACTGGTCACTGAGGCTCAGCTGATGGCCTGTGTCAGCGGCATTGTCCCACAAATTCTTGCTGCTCGGGATGTCCCGACTATACTGAAGGTGATCCTAACATCCCTGATCGCCCTGATTGTCCCTACATTTAACCATGGCTAGACAGTTTCGGTTCATGGCGTGGAATGCTGATGGTGTTCCGGCGCGTCGGGTCGAACTGGCAGCTTTCCTTGTGGAGTACGACGCAGATGTCGTACTCCTCTCTAAAACACATCTTGTCCCTAATCGTCGATTCTCCCTGCCACCCTATGCTTGCTACAGGAAAGACAGGAATGGTCCCGATTGCCGCCACGCATCTGGCGGAGTGGTGATCTTAGTCCACAGGCGGCACTCTCATAGAGAACTCCCTGCCCCTGAAACTACCCTCATCAAAGCATGTGCTGTGGCGCTGGATGTTGCCGGCCTGGAGGTGCGCTTTGTTTCTGCGTACCACCCGCCCGGCCATCGAGCTCCACCGCATGAGGAGTGGGACGCACTCCTAGACAGCGATCTCCCAACCATCGTAGCCGGAGACCTTAATGCCAAGCATCCCTCTTGGAACAGCAGAACGTCAAACCCCTACGGCAATTCTCTCCGTAGGGCTGTCGAAGATGATCCCAGTGTCCTCATCATCGGCCCGTCTGAACCGACACACTTTCCCACCGCGGGTTATCCACCGGATGTCCTTGATATTGTAATTGTCAAGGCCATCCCCATTCATCTACAAGTCAGCGCGGTGTCGGACCTATCGTCCGATCACGACCCCCTGCTTGTAACTGTCTTGCTGCCGTCGGTCTCACCCCGACTTCCCGATCATCCTGTTAGGAGAGTCATTTGGCGATCCTACCATGATGATCTGGCCAGGCAGTTGCCATCTGTCCCTCTGGACCCACTCGTCTCTTGTGACGACGTGGATCTCCGGGTACATCAGCTCCAGGACCTCGTCCAGTCTGCAATGAACAAGAACACATATACTGTTCCGGTGAGTAATAAATGCTCCGACCTTCCTGTGGAAGTTCTCCAAGCCATCTGATTACGGCGCCAGCTCCGCCGCAGATAGCAGCATACCCGTGACCCTGCCGCTAGACGGCGTTTTCGAGCCCAGTCAGAACACGTCTCGCAGCTTCTGCTTGACGTAAACGCGAATCGATGGGACTCCTATTTGGAGTCCTTGGAAGTCGACCACGCCTCCGTATGGAGAGCCGCTGGTAGACTAAAAGGCGAAAAGAGGACTCGCCATCCCTTGAATACCCCGGACGGCACTGTATACTCTGCAGAAGGCAAGGCGGAAGTCTTCGCCGACTGTATTGAGGAACAGTTCACCGTCCATAGAGGCATCTCTGACCTGGCTCATACGGCCGTCGTCAGGGATTTCCTATCTGGATACTTTTCTGCTCCCCCCAATGATCCTCCTAATTCGGTCGACGAGGATGACCTTGCGTCTGTCCTAAGCCGACTGAAGAAGAGGAAGGCCCCTGGCCCCGATCGCATTGGCGCCGCTGCGTTGCAGAATCTCCCACCTTCGGCAGTTGACGTTCTTCTTGAGCTGTTCAACTCCTGTCTCCGGCTGAGGTACTTCCCCCGCCTGTGGAAAACTGCTAATGTCATCATGATTCAGAAATCTAAAAAGCCGCCCACGCTACCTGGAAGCTACCGCCCGATATCACTATTGCCAGTAATCTCGAAGGTATTCGAGCGTCTTCTCCTGGCCCGTATTCGGCCCCTGGTGGATGGTTTCATCTGCGAGGAGCAGTTTGGGTTTACGCCGAGGCACTCGACTACTCTTCAGTTAGTACGGGTTGTCACCTGTCTAGCCAACGCCGCCAACAATCATCAGGCAACAGGCGCCATCCTGTTGGATGTGAGCAAAGCCTTCGATAAAGTCTGGCACGAAGGCCTGCTCTACAAACTGGCGCATTTACCACTCCCGACATCTATCGTCCACTTGCTCCAATCCTATCTGATGGATCGCACCTTCAGGATCAGCGTAGATGGGGCGTTCTCTCGGGTTCACCCTGTCGCCGCCGGCGTCCCACAAGGATCTGTCCTCGGCCCCGTTCTGTACGTACTGTACACGAACGATCTGCCTGTTTATCCCGGGGTCACGTTATCTCTATTTGCCGACGACGCGATGTTTCATTTTAGCTCGCTTTCGCCTTGGCGGACAAGCGTAATGTTACAACGCCAGTTGGCTATGCTTCCGGACTGGCTAAGGAAATGGCGGGTAGCGATCAATACGGAGATATCCGAGGTGATCTGCTTTACTCATAAGTCCATTTCCCGATGCCAGTCCCTCTCCTTAGAGGGGATACCCATCAACTGGACTGAGACGGTGAAGTACCTAGGTGTTCGGCTTGATCGGCACCTAAACTTCAACGCCCACATGACCGCAACCCTCAACATGGCTTGTGGCATCAGAGCCAAACTATCACCTATGCTTTCGCGGAACAGCCGTCTGGCTCTCCGTACAAAACTAACATTGTATCTACTGTTCCTCCGAACAGTACTCACTTATGCGGCGCCCGCTTGGTGTGGCCTCTCCTGTCGGCCACCAACAGGCATAGGCTGACTACATTTCAGAACTGGACCATACGCTTCCTCATGGGGTCCCCGTGGTATGTGCAAAATTCCGCCATTCACCGGGGCCTCCGTGTTCCCACCGTAGAGGTCTTCGTCTGGTCCTTGGCAACGAATTTATTTGCCAAGGCCTGCGAGTCCCCTTATCCGCACCTCCAAAGGCTTAACAGCATGGAGAATGCACTGCCCCCTCGCCACATCAGGCGCCCTAGGGCGCTGTTAGACGACCCCCCCAAAGTTCATCACATGAACCCCCCAGAAACGAACCCCCCAACCTTCTGGAAATCTGAACCGATCACAAACATTAACTAACTACCTGCGCCTGCCGAAACTGTAGTAAATCATGCTGCGGCAGATTGGATTGGATAGAACATTATTGCCAGCATCGGCTTTGCCGATTCGGCAGGGCTTTGATCCGGGACACGGGCTCCCGCGAGGTTGTGCAAATGCCTTCCTTGCGAGAGCCGACTGCCCCGGTGACTAGTCCCCTCAACTCGGCCGCCGCCTTCGGGCGGTCGAGCCTCTTGTCCTCGCCAGCGCGCCTCTAAGTTTCCGTGGGCTATGTCCTCGGAGACCAAGGAGCCATGACCAGGCGTTGCGATTGGCTGAAGCCATGACCACTGAGAGCCCCGTCAGCACCTGCTTTGCTGATTCGGCAGGGTAATGATCTGAGACACTGAGACACGGGCTTCTGCGAGGTTGTGCAAGTGCCTTCCTTGCGGAAGCTGGCTGTCTCGGAGTCATTCCTTACCGTTTTGGCCGACGCCCTAGGGCGCTCGAGCCTCTTGTCAGCCAGTGCGTCACTACGTTCCCAAAGGCTAGCCTGAGGGGACCATGGTGTCGCGCCTCGGTGGGACAATTGGCTGAAGCAAAAGCTCAAGCTTGCCTCTGTGGTGGCCATGTCTTATCATGGACCCGTGGAATGCACCATAACTCCTTGTGCAGAGCAAACGACCGCGCTGACCTGTTGGCACCTGGCGTTCATCAGGCCTTGGCCTGGACAACGCACACAAATTAGGGCACAAGACGCCCGCGCAACATCCATCCATCCATCCATAAAGGCAGATTTGGCATAATTTTAATCTTAAGTTCTGCATTTATACCAATTTTGTTTTAATTAAAAAATGTTTCATTAAATTAGAAACAAAAACTCTGATTAATTATTAACCTCTTTGATTAATTGATAATATACTTCTAAACTTGACTCTGCTGTCAATTTAAAAAGTTTGGAGCGTGGATACTTGTGTTTAGACATCCACCAAAAATAAATGTGTACATCACTTCCAGTGTATTCCAAAGAATGATGCTTTTGTGTACATTCCCAGTTAAATACAAGAAGTACGTGTTTTGCATGTTTGAAGAAACCTATTATGGTGAAATGTAATCAGCAATTGCTCTGAGTATTCTGAGCATGTGCTTTAAGTTATATAGTTTGAATTTGTATACTTCTTAAAAAGAAGGTCCTATCATTTTTGTAAAACATTTTCTTTCTATTCAAATTAAGATAAACTTGACATCCTTTAATTATTTCTAATGGTGCATTTATACCAAACTATTTTTGAGATTTATCATGGATGTATGCAATTTATATTGATTTTACTTCCATGTTCCATAAGGAAATGGAAGTATGGTCATGCCAAAAAAAATCGTGTTCGAGATAATGGCAGATTCTGATTGTACTACCATCAAAACATGAAAAAAAGTCGTTTTTCGAAAAGTGTCTGTGTGTAGAATTTTTTTTATGGCAAACGATAACAGCCGCAAATTCAAACAGAATCAAATAATTTTTTGCATACAGCCATGAATTATAGAGCGCTCAAGGCCTATTGTTTTTGGTGAAGATCGGTTAAGGGAAAGGGGTAGTTTACCTGCAACGTTTCACGTTTTAACAATAGTAAAGTACTTAATTTTGATAAATAAATTATCCTGAAAAGGAGGTCATAATAATCCACTGTAGAAAGGTAGATGATATATCCATAAATGAAAAAGGGAAGTTGAAGGGGGAAGGGGTTATTTTTTTTTTATAAATTAAAATGGTAGTTGATGATGGAGGAGGTAAATTTTTACAAGTTTTATATGTGTACTATGTTATTGACGACAAAGAAGTAGTTTCTATATAAATATTTCATTTAACTTAAAAAAATTCTATATTTTTACTTCCATGTTCTTTAAGGAAATGCAAGTATGGTGATGGCAAAAAAAATCGTGTTCGAGATTATTGCAGATTCTGATTGTACTACACTCAAAACATGAAAAAAAGTCATTTTTCGAAAAGTGTCTGTGTGTGTGTCTGTAGATTTTTTTCTATGGCAAACGATAACAACCTCAAATTCAAACAGAATCAAATAATTTTTTGCACACAGCCTTGATTTGTAGATTACTCAAGGACTATTGTTTTTGGTGAAGATCGGTTAAGGGAAAGGGGTAGTTTACCTGCAATGTTTTTTTTTAATTAAGGGTAATTTTTTCCTATAGCAAACGATAACAGCCGCAAATTCAAACAGAATTAAAAATAATGTTTTGCATACAGCCCTGAATTGTAGGGTTCTCAAGACCTATTGTTTTTGGTTAAGATCGGTTAAGGGAAAAGGGTAGTTTACCTGCAACATTTTATGTTTTAACAAGGGTATTTTTTATGGCAAACGATAACAGCCCCAAATTCAAACAGAATCAAATAATGTTTTGCATACAGCCCTGAATTGTAGGGTTCTCAAGACCTGTTGGTTGTGGTGAAGATCGGTTAAGGGAATAGGGTACTTTACCTGCAACATTTTATGTTTTAACAAAGGTAATTTTTTCTATGACGAACGATAACTGCCGTAAATTCAAGCAGAATCAACTACTCTTGTGCATACCTTTTTGAATTATACAGAATTCAAGGTCTGTTGATTTTGTTGAAGCTCGGTTAAGGGAAAGGGGTAGTTTACCAGCAACATTTTATGTTTTAACAAGGGTAATTTTTTTATGACGAAAGATAACTGCCGTAAATTCAAAGAGAATCAAATAATTTTTTGCATACGTTCCTGAGTTGTAGAGTACTCAAGGCCTGTTGATTTTGGTGGAGAGCGGTTAAGGGAGAGGGATAGTTTACCTGCAGCATTTTATGTTGTAACAAGAGAAATGTTTACATGATGAACGATAACTGCCGCACATTCAAACAGAATGAAATATTTTTTTGCATGCATCCCTGAATTGTAGGGGACTGAAGGCCTATTGATTTTGGTGAAGATCGGTTAAGAGAAAGGGGTAGTTTACCTCCAACGTTTTATGTTTTAACAAGAGTAAAGTACTTAATTTTGATAAATAAAGTATCCTGATAAGAAGCTCATAATAATCCAATGTAGATATGTAGATGAAATATCTATAAATGAGGTTAGGTGAACGGGGTGGGGGTAATTTTCTATTAATGAAAATTATAGTTGAAGGGGGAAGGGAGAATTTTTTTATATGTGTACTACGTTATCGGCAACAAAGAAGTAGTTCTTTCTTAAAATTCCTTCCCGGGCTGTTTAGCCGTAGTCCATTGTTTTCTGCAAAACCAGACTTTTCGGCAGTGCCATCAACTGCCATCATCAGTGAAAATCGAATGCGAAAACGTGAGGTGGTTTATGTTAGTGACCACAGTACTGTGGTTAAGGCTGAAGCAATAAGTAGAAAGAAGTAGTTTCTATGGAAATATTTCATTTCGAATATGATTTTAAATATAAATCTTAGAACATGGAAGTCATGTATGGTTCTCCATACCGATATTTCTCTTTTCTTTCGCATGCCATCTTATATCCTTAAATAAGAATGCTATCACAAAATTATATCATCACATTCTAATTAAAGTGACTTGTGATTTTTGTGACTTTTCAAAGATTAATCCCATTTCCTTCACAGGTACATAAAAGGTAGATTGTTTGAAGTCTGGAGTTTGTGGATCCGCAGTTACAGCACATAATACTTCAACCATAGTTGGAGGCCTATTATTTAAAAAGTAGCTGTGTACAATTTTTCTAATTGCACTTCTGACAAAATTGTTATATCTAACGTTCCAAGCATGTGCATAAGATGCTGCTCTCTTTGGCTTATGTAGTATTTGCACTGGTGGGAAAGAATTATTTGTGAATATTAAACACTAAAGTAAAGTTTACTAATTTTCCAAACAATTATTTATATTTCAAATAAAAAATTACTTGTAATTACTGTATGCTATTGGTATACGACTATACAGGAAACGTAATGCTGCAGTGTATCTAAGATGCATCTTGTGGAAACTGATGGTTTGTCTTTAACAACTAATATTAATAATAGTTTGGAACATAAATCTCTGCATTTAAAAATTACTTGTCATGAAAATTATATTTCAAAATTAAATTTACTTAATGATTATTATAAACAGTAAGAGCGCCAAATTGTTTGCATTCTGTCATATACAAAATTTTCATTACCTCTCAGACCCATCTTTCTTGTAAAAAGATTAAAAAATTGTTATAAACTATGAAGTTTGTTCTAAAATCGGTTTGCTTATACTGCAAACATATCTCTTATAGGATGAAAGTTAGTCAAATGATTATAACTTAAAGTCACTGTACATTTTTCCACAAATTTAATTTTTCATGGTGAAAGAATTCATTTTCATCAATAATCTATAGTAATTTTTTATTATACTGATTATTTGATTAACTTTGATATTTAAAAATTGTTTTTAAAGTTATCAAAACACTTCGCCATAACCAGCATTTCATAATAGAAAAGAATCGAGAAAATCCAATGGAGTACATTCTTCCAGTGTGGATAGTAGTGCATTTTCTCCTATTTAAATACATAGGCAATACTTTCTAATGATCTCAACTAATGCCTGGAACAACTGTAGACATGTGCATAAAATTTGTTTGCTGTATTCCATGATGTATAACCTAAAAGCAATAGTGCCTTTCCCTTTTTCCTTAGATGAAGGTGACTAACCAACGTTAATAGTTGTGAGAGATATTATTTAATATTGGAATTATATTGCCAAATACAGTTAGACAACACGTTGATTAGAAAAGACTTTATTCATTGAACTAACCTTCATAGAATACATACATCCGTTGTAACAATAATAATATGCGCATGCGTATTGTACATACATTGTTTAACCATTTTTAAATTGTACATATGATATATTTGACATTCCCCCTCAATTTAAGTACCCATATAATTTAAATACCCTTAATTTACATTTGTAACAGTTTTGGTATGAGTACAGTTGATAAATATATTTAAATAAAAAAAATAAATGCAAAATTGAAAATTTTTGGTATCTGAAAACTATTTTATGTTGAGTTTTTCAAAAAACTTTGCAAACTTTATATTCTTTAAGGATTTTTTGAAAATATCAGCTACATTATCTTGGGTTTTTATGTACTCTAATTCAATAAGTTTTTTGTGTATAAGATCCTTAATATAGTGATATTTAATGTCTATATGTCCAGTACGTCTGCTATTCTCATAGCTTTCACACATTTAAGTGCACTTTGGTTGTCTACATAAATTAAAGGAATTAAGACATTGCACTTCAAGTCCACAAGTATGCATTGAAAGTATACCACATCCATCGCTGCCATTGCACATGCTATGTATTCCGATTCAGCTGTTGACTGGGATACACATGTTTGTTTCTTTGTAAACCAGGATACAGGGTTGTTACAGTGATATATTATACATCCACTTGTACTCTTTCTGCTGGTGATGTCTCCTGCCCAATCTGCATCTGAATATGTGATTAATCCAGTATCTTGATTTGTATGAAATGTGAGATTCAAATGCTTGGTACCGTTTAAGTACCTCAATACCCTTTTCGCAGCAATCCAGAGTTGTTTAGTGGGTTTATCAAGATATCTACTTAAGGCAGATGTAGCGTAAGCTATGTCTGGTCTACTTACAATTGATATGTAGATAAGTGAACCAAGGAGTTCTCTGTAAGGTAAGTTTTTGTCCACTGGTAGAGATAAGTCAACCTGGAAATTGTGTTCCATAGGTGTATCCATCGGTTTTCCATTTTCCAGACCAAATCTTGAGATTACTTTTTGTATGAATTCCTTTTGAGAAATGGTGATCTGCTCTTTATTTACATTGATTTCTGTGCCCAGAAAGTTGTTGATGATTCCTAATTCTTTTGCGTTGAACTCCTTTTTAAGGAACTCAATGATTTTTAGACATTCGCTCTTGTCACCTGTGATGATTATATCATCAACCCATATAATAAGGTAAGCATTTTTACCCAAGTACAAACAAAAGTCATTCTGAGATCTGATTAGACCATGATGTTGCACAGCCTCGTTAAACCTTTCATTCCATTTTCTGGGTGAAGAGCGAAGACCGTATAAGCTTTTCATGAGTTTTAGAGCATTTGTTGGACATTTTACTCCTTTGGGTGGTTTTATATAAACTTCAGTGTCTAGCTTGCCATTTAGGAATGCTGTAGGGATATCAAGTTGTTTAATTTCCCATCCATTTTGCAGTGCTACAGACAGTAAGATTCTGATGGTGGAAAGTTGAGCGACTGGTGCATAAATGTTGGAGGACACTTCCTCTTGAAATCCTTTTGCTACTAGACGAGCTTTCTTAGTGCCATCAGGCTTGATTTTGAAAAGCCACATTGTGTCAATAGCTTTGATGCCTGTGGGTAGATTTGTTGCCTTCCAAGTTTGATGTTTTTCGAGGGCACTTATTTCCTTTTGTATCGCTTCTTCCCAACCATCTCTAGTACATATGGCATCTTCATAAGAGATTGGTACTCCTGCACAAAGACAGTACACTAAGTGCATCTCATCTTCATTTTGACTAAAACTTTCATTATAATCCTTGTACAGTATATAATCTTTAAATTTCTCTGGCACAGTTTTAATTCTTTCACTTCTATGCAGTGATGTTTGATCACCCTGTTGGACAGTATCGCTTAGACTGCTGTCTCTATGTGCAGGTGAGGTGCCAGTGACATTTTGAACCTGGATGTCTCCTTCGCTCATACTTTGAAGCTCTTTATCACCTACACTGTCACCTCCAATTACCATTTGTGGGATATCTTCTAAGGCTTTCTGACTAGTATAGTTGATGTTAATTTCATCAAAGGTAACATCCCTTGAGATTATAATTTCACTTGTTTTGGGTACCCATAGTCTATACCCATTTTTAGCATAGCCTACCATAATGCATTCAACTGATCTTGTTTCTAGCTTGTCTGCTGGAACAGGCAGTTTATATGCCCAAGCCTTTGAACCAAAAACCCTCAACTTGTCATAATTCACTTTACCTAGGTAGACTTCAGCGGGTACCTTATTTTCCTTCAGGGCAACTGTTGGAGAGCGGTTCAATTGGTATGCAGCACAACGTATTGCTTCACCCCACAAGAACTTAGGCAAATTTGTTTCAGCGAATAGTGTTCGTACTCTGCTCATTAGAGTGAAATTGATTCTTTCACTAACTCCATTCTGCTGCTGTGTATGTGGCAAAGTGTATTCATTGACTATTCCTTTTTGTATATAGAATTTTTTAAACACATGTGATGAGTACTCTCCACCACAATCTGACCTGATTCTTGAAGAGTAATATCCTCTGGCCTTTAACTCTTGGACATAATTCATAATATTTCTTTCTGCTTCATTTTTGTGTTTTAAAAGGAACACCTGGGTAAAATGTGAATAGTCATCGATAATTGTTTGATAATATTTTTCACCTTTCATGGTGTGTATTTTAAAAGGACCAGCCAAGTCACTGTGAATGAGTTCTCCAATTCTGTTTGACCTTGGTAGGGGTACATCATAAAAGGCTTTCGTTTTGCTTTACCTTGGTTACAGGGACTGCATACTCCAAAATTGTGTGGAAAATTTAGTGATCCAAGACCTTGAGCATTGAGATGTCCAAGTCTTCGGTGCTATAGTAGATCCTTACCTAATGAAATGCAACAAGTTTCACTCATCGAAGGGTGTGCTATTGAAAATTGAGCCACATACAAATTTCCTTCGGATTCACATTTCATTTGCAATTTGTTATTTGAGATAGTAACTGATTTTCCACCACTATTGAATTGAACATCAAATCCCTTTGAACTCATTCTTTTCACTGATAAGAGATTGTCGGGAAACTCAGGTACAATAATAGCAGGTATCTTTATGAAAACATAACTGTTATTTTTATTGTTCAACACTTTCAAGCAAATTATACCTCTTTTTGTACCTTTTATAGTGCTACCATTTGCTGTTTTTATTTCCATTTTATTCTCCATTTCTTCAACATTTTTCATAAGCTTTTCCAAATTTTCTGATACCCAATGATTTGTGGCACCGCTATCTAAAATGAATTTAACGGATCGAGTATTTCCTAGTAATTCTGAGGATAAAGCGCCATTTTTCTCAATATTTTTAGCGGAAATGAAATCAAATTCTTCTTCTTGATCATCTTCGCTCTGTGCAACGTTTGACGTATGTCTTGTCGTCTCGCCTCTTCCACGTCCTTGAGAGTTTCCTCTCCCTCTCTCACCGCGATATCCATGGCCGCGATATGACGTCTGAGGCGTCTGTTGAGTTTGCACATCCTTGTTTGATGGACACTCGTTTTTGAAATGTCCTTTGCCTCTACATGTGTGACATATTACATTTTCATACCTCATCTGTGAGCTATTCTTATATTCACCTGGAGAGTAGAAAGAGCAGTTACCGTCGGTATCGACCTTATCACCTGTATTGGAGTTCTCTTTGTTTTTGAGTTCAGTATCCAATAACCTTGTTTTTACATCAGAATACGAATATACTGTCGCGTCTTTATTCATTATCGTTTCTATCGATGTAATGACACTCTCAAAGCTTTCCGGCATTGTCAGAAGAAGGTAACACGTTTTGTCGGTATCATCGGTTGCAACTTTGCTTACGCCATCGAGTTCTTTTATGAGTTTTTCGAATTTAGTGAAATGCTCTTGTAATTCGCCATCGACGAATTTCATTTTCAATAGCTTTCGCATTATAAACATCTCAGATAATGCGCTTTTTCTCTGGAAGACATTTTCCAGATTTGCAATCATTTCTTTGGCGCTTTGTGCACTCTCTATGTATTCAATATACTTATCTGATATTGACTGTGCGATAATGCATTGAGGTTTTACGTCTTTAGCTTGGAAACTGGTCAAATCTGCACCTGTGAGTGCTGCGATTTCTGTGTCTGTTTTATCTAATGCTACGAGTGCACCCTCTTTATTCAGAACAAGACGTATTCTATATTTCCAAGTGGAAAAATTATCTGCCTTTAGCAGGGGAAAGGGAACCGTGGACGTAGCCATTTTAGGTTAAGCACGTGAACTCTTTCACTTTGAACCTGTATATGTAAACAAACTTTTCTCTGTAAATAATTCCGACGTAATTACAACTAACACACGTCTATATATCTCCAAATTACTAGTGTCGGCCCATAACCTATGAGAGATATTATTTAATATTGGAATTATATTGCCAAATACAGTTAGACAACACGTTGATTAGAAAAGACTTTATTTATAGAACTAACCTTCATAGAATACATACATCTGTTATAACAATAATAATTCGCGCATGCGTATTGTACATACATTGTTTAACCATATTTAAATTGTACATATGATATATTTGACAATAGTGACTAACCAAATATTGGTTTTGTGTGTTAGCACATGTGTCTGTGTGTATTAAATAATTTAAAATATTGGATCTCTTTCAGAATAAAGAAATACACTTACAAGATGATGAAGTGCACATGCAAGCATATGGAATTGGAGCTCATGGACCAACAAACTACTCTTTTAATTTGAAGCTTTTTGACAATTTACAGTCATCTGATGTAAGTTAGCAGCTCTGTGTGTGTGTGTGTGTGTGTGTGTGCGCGCGCGCGCGCGCATGCGCATGCGTGTGCGTGTGTGAGAGTGAGAGAATGAGAGAGAGAGAGAGAGAGAGGGTGACTTTTTTTCACGAATTTTAGGCCTACATTTAACACATAATGCATGTCCAGTAAAATATATGTAACAAGTGATAATTTAATTATATACATGGTACACAGTTCATGCCAAAGTCCATGTTTGAAAGTAAACAGTGATGGATTATTTGTGTTAAAATTTGAACATCAAGCAGCATTTTGGCTACACCACTGATCAGGAACTGTCTTCAGTCTGAACTAACTCTAAAGCATAGAAAATAAAAATAACAGAGAACAGACGTAGTCTTCTGATAACAATTCTATTTGATTGCAAATAAGTTGTGATGTTTCCAAACATCTCGCTCTAACCATACGAAGGGTTATATAGCAGATTTGTTTTTCACCTTGAGCAGTGAACATTTGTAAACTTCTCTCACTGCTTAGGTTTCTTTTCTGTACGTTGTGCACTGTGGATTTAATGGTGTCCTGATTTCAGTGACAATACTTTGCTCATTATGAACAATAGAACTCCAAAAGACAAATCATTTCACTTAATTATACGTAATAATTAGTATTTTATTAACTTTTGTTTACGTGACCGTATATCTCTTGAGTTTATTTTTTTTATTTTAGTCTTTGTGTTTTAGAATTTCACTGTAAAAGGACAAAACATTGAACAACTGTCCAGTTTTAACTATCTAGAAACGATAGTTGAATGTAAAGGAAAGCAAGATAATGAGATGAATAATAAAATAGGTAAGGCTTTTGAATTATACAATTTTCTAAAAATAGCATTGAGGAAAATGAAGTATTCAAATAAATTATAACAGAAATTGGTGAAAAACTAGTGACTTCAACACAAGTACAAGAAAGTGAATCCTAGACCGTCACTAAAAGGAATAGGAGCTGAATCAATGTGACTAAATGAGATTCCTGAGGAAAATGAAAATAAAGTTGAGGAGAGATAAAATTAGAAATTAAGTCTTCAGAAAAGAATTGTGAGGCTAAAACTGAAGTTAGTAAAGAATCAGGAAAAGCAATTGGTTGATTGGGTTATGTGCAATAGAATGCCAGAATCAGCACTGACCTTGAGGGTATATCACACATGAATACATGAAGTCAGCAGAAGAGCCAAACGAGAAAAGCTTCTCAAGAGAAAGTGAGGCAGGCAGCTCAAGAGAGGACTATTCAGCGAGAGGAGGTAATAACAAAATATGAAAGAGCAGAAAAACATGATCAATTTAACCATCAGTCTTACATCTTTACAATAGAAAGACCTTAGGATTATGTAAGAATGTTTTAGAATTAGTTTAGTCTAAAGATGGCTAATGTTTTCTTGCTTTATTAATTAATTCAGTGATGGCTAATGTCTATTGTTTGAATATTAAATATGGTCCAAGTTTCTTGTGTTAATGACATACAGAGTTGATCCTATTGTTTTATTCATGCACATCATCATGAATACAATGCACATTGTCAGTTAATGATAATCCAGTCATTAAATACTGTGTTAAGTACTTTTTTAGTATATAACAACGTTTTAAACTTTGCAGGATTGCAAAAAATATACATAATACGAGTTTGAAATTTGTTTGTATAAGATATAATAAATTTAAAATTTGTTTGTATAAGATATAATAAATTTAAAATTTGTTTTAAAACATAAATGTAGTTTTAGAGTTATCAATAGATCACAACTAAAGTTAAAAAGAAATAGCTTTAGAATAAAAACAAACAGCCCTAAAGCCAAAGAGTTTGAAAGTTTAAATGTTTGCTTAAATATTTTAGAATGTGTTGATTGCTATTAAAACATACAGGGAATAAAAAAATATATACCAAATTGTTGAGGAAAATGGTTACAGTAAAAACACCGTAAGCAAAGTAGAAACTAAATAAATGAAACATAAAATAATTCACCACATTCAAGAACTGATCAGAAAGAAACAAGAAAAAACAACACAAAAATGGACTATGCTGATACACATAAACAAGACTATGAGAAAACTTACAACATTCTTTAAAAATACAGATATTAAAATACCATATAAAACAAACAAAAACATACAAATACTCATTATTGGAAATACTCAAAAAACAAATTTATATACCACATCTGATCACCATAACACCAATAAGCCCCAATCAGCAAAAGCCTACAGTAGCACACAAATAATTCAGTAGATTAAAAACCAACATGCTGTAATCCAATTGAAATAATATATTTGTTTTCTGACCAAAAATAATTATACTATGATTGGTATATTCACATTAATGTCTTATGAAGTGTGATACAAGGAAAATATATTTTTCTTAATTTTTTCTTGGAAACAAAATTTTAAAATAATTTTTAAAGAATTGTGTGATCCAGACATTTTAAAAATATCAACATAGATTTTATAAAAATAATTTGCTAATTCTATCAGTTGGCTACTGTGTAGCAGAAGTATTTATTTTCACTGTAACAATGAATAAATATTGTACTTTTTAAAATAGGACATATCACAACACATTAAAATATCAGATCGAGCTGTGCAGTTTACACTAAAGAAACAGGAAAACAAGTGGTGGCCAAGACTGATCAAAACACATCAGAAACCAGCCTGGCTTAAGGTAATGATGTATTATTTAAGCTAACCTGTATACATTATTTTGTGAATAAAAATAATTTTATGATATTATAATTTCATAATTTTATTATACAAAAATATTTTCATTTTAATTTGTAATTTTGACTAAAATATTGTAATTTATTGTCTTAATTCTGGCTAATATGATGCTGTACTTGAATATGGCTGATTATGGTCCATTAATGCATCATCATTTTATCTGAGTTATAATTAATGCCAAACATTTCACATAATTAGTACTTCATTAAGTTACACGTGACGAAGTAAGGCCTCATTACACTATGCAACTGCTTGCATGCTACTAATTGCAAAGCTATGTGAAACCAGTTGTAGGCTAGTAAAACAAACTATAACTGCTCTGCAATCAGTTGCAGAGTAAGTTTGTTGTCGCTTTACTTCAGAGTAGAGTTGTCAAGTTGAAGAGTTAATTTTAGTTATGCCAGTAATCAGTACTTAAGTTAATAGTGTACTATTACAGTAACTGCAATCATGTCGTTGTAACGGGGCAAAAGGGAGGGGTTTTATTGTATTACATATTTGTAACAATTCATTTCATATGCGTGGCCAGTCACATGTTGAATCTAAATCGTAGTGAACAAAGGAGCTGTGATGAAGCAATTACAATGGAATGTGTCGTATCGCACACAACAGTGCAATTCTCAGAATTGTAGTACGGTGTATTGTGCCCTAACGCACCAACATCTGCGGAGCGCCTAAACGACGCCGAGTTGGTAAAACAATATGGCCCAGAGACGATATTTTTCGCCACGTGCTTCAGAGGTGACGGAAACACAATTGTAGGTCACGCCTACTCCAGTGACGTAAACCAGTGGCAGTGTAATTTCGCCAACGTCCAGCACACGGGAGTTTGCACTTGTTAAATGTGCCACAGCTATGACTGTAACGCATAAGGCATTGCTTTCCGCCTTGTCCGAAAGAAATCTAGTTGGTGGGGACTTGGTGAACGCTCTTCCCAGTACCTCACTGACGCTCGCCTGCGCAGGCAGCCTGCCAAACATGGCTCATTAATAAATTTTCAACATCAAGTAAAAGTGAGTGCAGTTAGTCAAAATGAAGAAGTGCGTATGGTTTTCAGCAGAAGAAAAGTAAATTATAAACTGTTTCGGACTTACAACTAAATTTATAAGTGAGAAGCCACGAGTTCGGAGAAACCCCACGTTGCCGGCAAGGGTATTGCATAATGTATTCAATAATATTCTAAATAAATAAAGAGGGGGTTTTTGTTTTTGTAATGAAATGAATGTGTGTGTGAGCAGGCTGGGCTGCCAATGTAAGGTAAGATGTTAATTGTAGTATTGTAATATATCCAATCATGTCATAAATATTATTAAAAAGTTGTATGTATTTTAAAATTTCGCAAGAAGTAACCGCTTGAGTTAAGAGGCAAAGAACTGAATAAACAATAATTTGAAGTTTTAAAAATTTAAAGAATAAAATAAAGTTCAATTTGTTTCTCTTTATAAATGCGAGTTGCGTCTGTTATTAACACAGCCTTAAAATCATATTTGCATTTCTACGTTCGTGTGACGAATTCTGGGCTAAGAGGGCAACACGAGGTAAGTTTGAAGATAGTTATAAATATTTTTATGATGTTAAATATATTAATAAAGTAATAAACAGCACATCGTCAAGTAATGTAGAGCTGCTTCTACTCACCGTGTTAATTAATAAAAAGAGATGAAGAAGAAGGTCATAAAAATACCATGTTCATCCCATGTTATCTACAAGAAAGAATAAAGGGGTTTATTAAACATTAATTAATGAACTTTGTGATAAAAACAAGTTCTTTAATTACTTTCACACATCCAAATCTTCTTTTGATGAATTGCTCAGTTACATAAGACTTAAGGGGAGTTGAACTGACCATGTTATTTTGCTAACTTCATGACCCATTTTCACAGTAACCCTTTCATATACAGGGTTGAAATTTTTACATAACTTAGAGACATGTTTGAAGGGTCCACTGAACTACAATAAACTTTTTATATCAATGTATAAATTGTGTGCAATTTAAAAAAAAAAATTTTTTTTAACAAAAAAAACATTTTTTGTAATTATCTTGTTGATTCATCCTCTTCATTCACTTTATAAAATATTATTATACATATAAACTTTCACATATGAACTTACTTTCTTTATCACTTCTCTATACGTTTCGAGGTGATGTGCCTCTTCCTCAGTGGGAGTAAATACTGAATGTCATTTTACAGAATAACGGTTATGGACTATAGGTGTGTGTGGTGGGGGTTGATGGTGGGAGGGAATTGGCGCTGAGGTTCAAGCATATATATATATATAATAACATTTTTTGTGTTTGTAAAAATTGTAATTTTTATTTTTTTAACATAATCCTAGTTCAGTACAGTATTAAATATGTCCATTACACCGTGTAAAAATTTCACAGTGATACCTTGAGTAGTTTTCGAAAAAATAGGTCTTTTATAAGCAAAAAACACAGTTTTCGGAAAAAAGTGACTAAACATATGCCCACAAATGATATTACTTATCGTACCATTAGAAGCCTCCAGGAGAGTAGTGGTCATCCTCCCCTTCATCATCTAACAGAAGTTGTCTCCTTTTCTTTACTCTGGCCTCCTTAGTCATTTCCTCAGCTGCCTTGTCTGCTTCCGAAGCCGTTCTTTGTCAAATTTCTTGAGAGCCAGTATGGTATGTTTTCCCAAGTCTTTTATACCAAGCTCTTCCAAGATGCGAAGCCTCCCCACATTACCATCGTTAAATGTAATTACACTGTCCCAAACACCAATTTCTAATGTTTTCTTACCAACAAATGTCCCCTTGGGTATACGGGTCCGTACAACATTGTTAAAAGATTCGTTGACGTTTTGCGTCTGTCCATGCAAACATTTATTTAGGAGATTAGGGCTGGATAAATCTCTGTAAATGGGTTTTATTGCCATTAGGACTGCCTCTGGTAATGCCTTTTTATGTTTAAATTCATCTAGTTTGCCTTCAATCTCAGCAATTCTGTACTTACACCATGTGTCTGGTGGTTCAGGGCACAATTGGTGGCTCGGTCTTTCATCCGTCGAATGAAAATATGTGGCCCAAACAGCCCTTTGCATAGCCTTCAAATCATGTCCATTGCTCCTAATGGCTTTTCCATAATACTGTTGAAGCTCATCCATAACTTTATCTGTTAGGCGACCTTTTCCATGTAGAGATTTACCATCACTCAAATTTGTACCTTTCATTTTTAATTTTAGTTTTCTCAACCGTGAACCTATTCTCTTTTCAACATGACCTACACATTCAAGTTTTTTTATTACTACATCATTATAAGGTTTGCTCTCCCTAACACTTTCAAAGGCTTTAGAGTCTCCGTCACCTAAGAAATTGACATACCGCACCCCTTTGTCTTTTTCAGATCGCCCAAACATAATGGCTGCCGCAGACTCCATGCCACCACTAGATCCTTCATAGTTCTTCACACAACATTTTCCATGGAGAATTTTTTTTAAATTGTCCTTAGGTTTTAGTTTAGTACATCCACTGCAAAATGTTGTCATTACTTCGGTATCCAGAACTTTTCCAGTGTCTAAACTAGTGATTGTACCATAGCTATTTTTTGACTTGAATCCACGCTTTTGCCAGCTGCCATCAAAAGCTATGCTTATATCAGTCTTAGGCGTTTCATTCTCTTCTACTGCTTCCTTGGTAGCTGCTATCATTGACTGTTTAGCAATTATTTCAGTGCTACTTGAAAGAATGTCTGTATACTTTGCACGAGCTGTGCTGGGTGGTGGAAGATTCATTATAGCACACAGTAGTTTGCCGGACTCAAGCCCTCTGCCAATACAACGAAAGCCATAAAATAGCCTAACATTGCTCTCAAACAAACCTTTTTTAGTGCATTTTTGTGATGTCTAATAACATGACTCATTATGACAAGCTGTACATGAAACAAGTAATTTACAAGCTAAACCATTTCTCTCATTATCTTCTTCAGAAATATTTAGTAGTCCACCGCATTCTTTACAAACAACATTTTCAAATAGAGACTGCAAAATAGAAAAATCTATAATAATATTGTAGGTTTTACCTTCAAACTGTGAATACTTATCTCCCTCATCACCTTTGAATAATTTGTTTCTTGTAGCACTTGATGGAGTAACAGTCTTTTCAGGCCTAGGTTCAGAAGTTGTAGGCCTAGGCTGAAGGTTAAAAAGATTTGCATTATTTGCACATTCAATAATAGGCCTACATGCATTTAGAAATCTGTTTCCATGGAATTGTCTTTTCTTGAACACACCTTTTGTCTTTGTCATCTTATTATAGCAGAACAATCACAAACACATAAACACTAATTGTAAAAAATAAAACACAAGGAACTGACTTTGGTTATAATGTACTATTATTTCAAAACCACACCTGATTCAACTGATCAGCTGTTCTTCTGCAAACATGAATAACAAACAAGCAATCTATCAGTGTCACCAACCCAACAAAAAGAAAAAAAACCTTTAAATGCCATATGAATCTGGCAAAGGATTTATACTATATGCGTGGCTAAATTTCCCCCGTATTCACAAGCAGGCATTTACAATTTTATTGATTTAGGCATGTTGGAATGAACTTTTGTGGCTATATTATATATTTTCTTGTTCATAAAGAATCATATAATCATAAAATACAATTAAAAAAAATGTAATTTTTGCCATTCAACTCCCCTTAATTGGCATTGATACTAAATTGGGGAGAAGTATTATATGTTTATTTTTCTCTCAAAGCAGTTATTAATTTTTGTTTGTCAAATCATCCTTCTTTGTGTTTTTGTCAAATCGTTCAGGCCACTGATTGCAGAAAAAGTTATGATGTACAGGTTTAAATTAGACCTATTACACTTACTGCAATCAGTTGCATGGTCTGCAATCGATTACAAGCCATGCAACTCCGCATGCAACAATTAGTTTCATGCGCTTAATGTGGAGCATTGATTCAAATGTAGCCTATTACACTATCCAACGATAGCATACTATTCGCCTGCACGTGTATTCTGCGGACAATGAAAAAATTTCATGACATGGGACCGAAACAACTCACATAATTTTTTACAAGCCGCCAATATCTCGAGAATGAGAAAGAGGATTTTATTGAAACAACAACCAAAATAAAATTTGGAATTTTCTCTAAATTTCACTCACTGACACTATATAGATATCTCTTATAGAACAAAAGTTTGTCACATGCCGAAAACTTCACTACACGCAAATTAATAACAAAAATTTCATGACATGGAAAGAAGGTTCTGTTCTTGAAAATTATTAAAGCTATCGGTTCAAATTTTTGTTTGGAACCATCCTCAAACTTCAAACAACACAGTGGTGAAAGAAGTTTTTTTTTATCAGATCAGTAGTTTCTGAGGTTAGCCCGGGAAACAAAACAAACAAGCTTATGTCTTTATGACAGTAGTATAACGACAGGCTACTCTGCAACTGATTGCAGAGCAGTTGCAGCCTGTTTTTTTACTACACTGCAACTAGTTTTACATAGCCTTGAAAGCAGTAGCATGCAATCAGTTACAAATTGTAATAGAGGCCTGTGTTTATGTTACTTAAACAGGAAACTTGACCACCTCAGGTAATGAAGAGGTGTTTATTAGTGTGAACTGTTTGAGGCCTACTTAGATATAAAAACTTAATAACCTGATAATGCTATACCAATTAGTATTTGCTTCTTTTTGGATTAAATTTTTGTAAATAACATTTTTATACCTTCATAAATTTCAAGTAGTACTTCATATTCTCTACAGTAGAGCTCTCTGTAACAAAAACTTCTCTACATAACAAAAAACTGTAACTGGTCATGGTGTACATGGAACAATCTCTCCTTTACTGCAGGGAAATTTTGGGTCTTCATTGAATCTGTTGTATGGAGGCTTACTAACATTAACTTTATCACTAAAGCAACACAATTATGGGTGTTAGCTTATCACAGTATAAACTGCATGTACTTACTCATTGCATAAGTATAAATTACTAAAAGGAAGCAGACGTGGTTCCAGACCTACATGACTATGGAACATGAAAGTAATGTTTACTATCTTCATATATATTGCTCACTTATTTTGATGCAATCCGTTCAGATTACTTCTGTGAAACATTATTGTATTATCATGCAGGCTGAATAGAGTTACTATTACATAGTGAGTAGTATTGTGTAGCCGTGCCACAGTGAAAACACAGGTAGCAACACTTGCCAGAATTGTGTTGTGTGATTGATTCAACTTTGATTACCGTATTTTCTCGCATAATTAACGCCCCTGCATAATTTACGCATCCCATTTCTGGGGGGGTTCAAAGTGGGAAAAAAAATTTGCGTATTTGACGCAACCACTTTCTCGATGATTTCATCACGCAGTTGCAGGTGCGTTTCAAAATAAAGATGTCAAGTAGTAGCTTTCCTATTGCGCAGCCTCGCATTTCAAACCCTCGTGCAACTTCCTGTTATTACTCACTGCGATATTTCAGTCCGGTGAGTGAATCAGCGAAGACGTGATTAGTGACGATCTATTCCAGTCTGGTAGAAACTCATTTTACGAGTGTTTCGGGTACACAGATGTTTTCTGATCTCAAAGTCGTTCATTAATCCACAATGAGCAAGTATTCGAGTAATACTGCGTCATATAAACTTGCGGTGATCGCTTACGCCGAAACACACGGGAATACGGCAGCAGGCCGCAAATATTCTGTGTCCGAGTGTAACGTGCGGTACTGGCGAAAACAGAAAATTGCCCTTCAAGAGACCAACAAGTCTCGTAAAGCATTTCGCGGTCCAAAAAGTGGCAAGTTTCCGCAAGTAGAGGAGTATCTTCTGAAATATGTGATTTCGTTACGCAATGATGGATATGCCGTTTCTTACGAAATGCTGTATTTTAAAGGACGAGAAATAGCTGCAGCACATGGGATCAGTGTCTCGAATTTTAAGGTTAGCCGAGGCTGGGTGATTAAATTTATGAAGAGAAATGGACTCTCTCTTCAAAGAAGAACATCCTTATGTCAAAGAATGCCGAATGATTTCGACCAGAAAGTCATTGATTTTCATCGCTTCGTGATTAGGAAACGGAAAGCGAAGAAATATTTGCTTTCCCAGATAGGAAACGCAGATCAGACGCCCATCAGTTTCGATATGCCACAAAGTCGAACAATCGATACGAAAGGAACATCGAGTGTTATTGTGCGCACTACTGGAAGTGAAAAACAACGGTGTACGGTAATGCTTGCTGTAACAGCTGATGGCAGAAAGCTTGCACCGTACGTTGTCCTGAAGCGAAAAACAATGCCAAAAGTAAAATTTCCATGTGGGATCCACGTTCGTGTCCAAGAAAAAGGGTGGATGGACACGTCACTCGTAGAAGACTGGATACGAACGGTTTGGGGAAATAGACCGGGGTCTCTCCTTCGGTGCCCGGCTCTTCTCGTGTTGGACAGTTTTCGTGGCCATCTGACGGAAAACACTAAAAAAATTATTGGAAACCATGAAAACCGATTTGGCTGTGATTCCTGGTGGACCCACATCAGTACTTCAACCCTTGGACGTTTCGATAAATAAACCATTCAAGGACAATGTGCGAAAACTCTATCAGTGCTGGATGGCGGAAAATGTGCACAAACTTACTCCAACAGGCAAAATTCGGAAACCATCTGTGGAACTCCTTTGTGGTGGATATTGCGCGCTTGGGACATGATTTCTTCGAAGGTGATTGAAAAGAGCTTCAAAAAGACAGGAATCTCGAATGCGTTAGACGGGACTGAAGATGACTTCTTATGGAGAGATGTGAGCAGTGATAGCAGCACCAATTCTTCCTGCAGTTCCAGTGGCGACAACCAACTCGGTAGCCTATAAAAGGTAAGATTATTTTTCTTCCTTTTTAGCAGGTATGTCATTATTACTTACGTCGTTAGTACTTTCGTTAATTCATATTTATTTTGCTTCAGGTTGTACTATCAGCTCGTGACAGGAAGAATATTTTCCGGTGTCCGTACTTGAAACTGTGTGTCCAACTTGCCTAATGTACTCTATTTGATTGTTCAGAAGAAAACTCAACCGTAATTTTACGCCAAATGACGATAACTTCAATGAGTTGAACTGATTTTGTGTATAATATATTTAATGTATCTTTTAAATGTCAATAAATTTCAAATGAAATTTGAGTGTATCTGAAATCCTTGAATAATTTACGCACCCGAAATTTTTTGCCGGTATTTTTCATCAAAAAAGTGCGTTAATTATGCGAGAAAATACGGTACTGTGTTAAAAAAATTCCATTTGTCACTTCATCAAAGAGTGGTAAATTTTAATGTATTTGTTACTTTTTTACAGTTTAAATGACTTTTATTACATGAAAATCCCTTGTACAACCAAAAATCTGTTCCCATTCCAGTGTCTTTAACTTTTTATATCTTAAAAAACTTCTTTCTTTATGTTTCATAAAATACAAAATTAATTAATTTTGTTATGTAATTTATGATTAACATTTCAGACAAATCTTGCAGTTTTAAAAACATTGGGATAACAGCCAGGCTACAGAAAATCTAAAAAGGCTAAGGTCCAAAACATTAAATCAAATATTAGAGTTTTGTATGTTTACAGATTGATTTCGAACGATGGAAAAGTGAAGATGATGATGAAGGTTCTGATAGTGGCCTCTATAGAAATGGAACAACAGCTAAAGATGTGTTGGGTGACTATCCACATCTATATGAAAAACTAAAAAAAGATGAATTCGGATATATGAAAGGTACACTGCAGTTTATTGTGATGTTAGCTTTATAATTATGTCCTAGATTGTTTTACATATCGAATTAATTTTAAATTTTTCATGTTTCAGAGGACTACCGTAAAGTGTACTTAGTGTTCTACAATCTAAGTCAGTTTGTGTTCTTCATGTATATTCTAGTGGTTATGATCATAAGATATGCCAAAGAAGGACCAGGTAAGCAAATATAGTGGTAACCATTGTGTAATGTTAGACAGAAGAGGCAATAGTTTTTGTTTACATTTAGACTGAAATTGTTAATATACTGCACTTGTTGCTGGTACTTACACAGTTTACTACAAATTTTCGTGTACATTTTGGATGGCATGTTTGGGTTATTACACATTACCACAGTCTGTCACAGTCAGATTATAGACTCCAGTCACATCAACTGCATATCCAGTAAAGTCTTATTAATGAACTAATAATTGAGATATACTGTCAAAAGTGAACAATATAGTAGTTAAAAAGTAATTAAGAAATTTTCAGAAACAACTATATTTTTTTCTATAATTTTTCTTGCTTGTCTAATTATGTTGTTATGTAAAAGTTATCATTTAATAATTGCTTTAGATACCCAGTTTCATAGAATAGCATTATCTGTAATGTATTTGCTTTGGATGTGAAGATAGATTTAATAAATTCCAATTTAAAATTAAATGCATGGGACAACAGAATTGTGCATGATGGTCTGAAGTTCTCAGCTAAGTATCTTTTTAAATTTGTATCCTGACTTGCAACATGAAATCTGTTTTTAATTTCTTATGTAAAATGTCTACATTTTATACATAATATCGTTTAATTGTAGATATTTTTAACAGTAGGTGGTAGTAGAATTCTTCTCACAAATTCCAAACAGCTGCATTTGCATTTTGCTCAAAAAATTGTTACTGCTATTTTAACATGTATTTCATGTGCAGAAAACCTATTTGCTATATTATTGTTGTTATTATCATTAATTGTTCTGTCTGATGGCAGGTCCCCTGACTTCACCTGCAGATTTTGTTTTTGTCTTGCCCTATTATTGGTTTATTCCTTCATATCCCAGTATTTCCTTTTCTCTTGTATGGTCGTCTCTAATCGCTGACAAACTCAAGAAAAATGTTGATGATAAAATTCAGGAGAATGGACGTTTCACCTTAGATGGTTTACACAGTTTCTTTCCTGAAATTTCAAGAGCCTTACTTCATGAAATTGTCACAATCCATCTTGGTTACAAAAAAATGTGTGCCAGATGGGTACCTCAATAGTTGTCAGATGATCACTAGAAACAGAGGATGGGAGCTGCTTTAACATTTCTCACTCATTATCATCAAGATGGAGTCGAACTTTTTGAACATACTGTTAAGGGTGATGAGACAGAAGTTTCTCACAAAACACCACCAGAAACAAAGCGTCAGTCAATGAAATGGCTCCATTCCAAATCACCAACAAAAATGAAAGTAAAACAATCTCTGAGCACACGGAAAGTGGTGCCGATCGTGTTTTGGGATCGAAAGGGAGTCCAATTGGTTCATTTTATGCTAAGAGGACAGACAATAAACTCAGAGGCGTACTGTCAGACGCTCCACCAGCTTCGACACGGCATCACCTTTGTTCATGATAACGCTCACCCACATTCACCTGCAGCAACTCAAGCTTTGCTTCAACATTTTGACTGGAACGTTTTTCAGGATCTACCATACAGCCCTGACTTGGTGCCTAGCAATTTTCATCTGTTCACTAAGTTGAAAGAGTTTGGGAGGCAGGCACTTTCAAACTGATGACGAGCTGAAAGAAGTTGTCACTGAATGGTTTTAGAACTTGGTGGCAGGAGTGTTTGTAATGGTACATTTCAGCCCACCTAATATTTTGGGAAAACAACATAAATTTTATTCATAAATTATAACAACGTAGAAAGCAAGCGAGTGAAATAGTGTCAAGGTCAACATCCAGACGCGAGAAAAAAAGTTACATTTCGCCAGACGAACTTTGACTGATGAAGTCACTGGTCACGCCTCATTACGTAAGTGACGATCCTTTAAAAACGTCACTTGGAATGCAAGGCGTAGTCGACCTCGCCGCAGAAAGTGGTTCCGTCATATTCATAGAACAATGAAATTTGATCACGTGACCCCCCACCAGTTCAGAACTCGAAGCAGTATAATTCGCCCCAGTTTAAAATTACACCTTGTGCCGGCCGGTCACAAATAAAAGTTCCGGAACGAAATCGCGGGTGCACCCAAACAAAAATCGGATCGGAATTGCAAAAAATCAATTAACAGTTATGATGTAAAAGTACGTTATTTCAGCAAAGTGCGGGAAACCAAGAAATATAAGAAATAGTCAAAAGTGCGCGGTAAGTGTAACCAGATAAGTAATAGAACGAGGCATAATATAATTTCTTCAGCCAGGCATAAATAAATTCAAATACAATTCTAAATGTTTCTAAAGGAAATGTTTTACTAAAATGAGCTCAAAAGGGGGAATATAAAATATGTACCGCATTAAAGTGTGTGTGTCTGTGTGAGTGTAAAGAACCTATATTTAAGAAGTGCTGGGTTGCGATCTATTATATATTGCGACAACACAAATTACTAAACTATTGGCACATAGGATATGGTAGTAGGTGTATCTTAAATTAAAAGTCTATATTGGAGGGTTTAAGATTATTTATTGCACAAGACATATGTAATTGTTTATATGGTATATTTGATAAGTACAATAATGGTAGTGTTTGATATAGAGTCTTTTAAAATGTTAAATACTGTTCATACACATGATGTGATACGTTACATAAGTGAAGATTCCCACGATGATGTTGCTGAAGAGAAAGGGGGGGCTTTGCTGTGTTGTTGAGTCGTCAGGCGTGGCTTATAGATGATAGACGGTTCACCCTGAAACGCTTTCAGCTGGGCTGGTGTCCTGTAACAGCTGGGCTGGTGTCCTGTAATTCCCACGATGACTCTGACGCTTCGCACACCACAACGGTTCTACACTCTTATTATTCGTTTAATTAATGTAGAGTTTATAACTAACAAGTATCTCAGGTGATAGTGAGTTTTATATAACAACGGTATATTGAACTTATACCACTCCGGACTCTTCAAGTGTTCACGCGAATCACAGGTCTACCGCGATCAGCAGACCACCCTATGCGGAAATCTTCCACTAACGCGGAAACTTCTTGATGATACAACTTACTATTGCGTAATTATTAAATTTTACTGACACTGCAGAAAATCTCACACAGTGATACAGTCCACACTCACTTATTATACACGTAATGCTTTAGTAACAATGCCGTGTGCAAAGAGGTAATAATCAACTGTTCTGAGTTTTCACACGCGTTACTATCGCCGAATAGTCTTTACAGATTCTTGCAAGCGACAGAATCTTGAACAAGAATTGTACGTCCCGATCGCGATAGCTGGTTGAGAAGAACTCTCGTAATTATGCACACAATGCTGTAATAATAACACTGTGTGTAGTTGTAAAACACGAATAACTCTGAGTCTTCACACGCGTTACTATCGTCGAATAGTCTTTACAAATTCTTGCAAGCGACAGAATCTTGAACAAGAATTGCATGTCCCGTTCGCGGTAGCTGGCTGAGAAGAACTGCCTGTGTAGCAACAGGCTTAAGAAAATTTCCAACTACCTTCCAGCATTTAATTGGTGGAAGGAAGTCACATGGTTACATACACCATGACAAGCAACTTTTCATGCTGTAAAGTGCATTAACTTTGTAAGAGCATGCATAGCGGTAATCAGAATACCCTTATCTCGTGCATAACTGCATACTTTAATAATATCATATATGAATGTCAAATAATAGCCAGAAATATACAGGGATTGTAGCGAATACATTTGTCTATGTTCAGTTCAGTGTCACAACACAACGATAATTTATTCACGCACAGCCGGGGAAACATTTATCACTCGCGCATGCGCGCACATTTCCACAAACACAGTACATGAATAAACAATAAATAAATAATATACAGTTTACTAAACTTAAATCCTTATCCTTACTAAAATACAACTGATATCACAACCAAATCTAACAATCTACCAATTTAAACATGAATGTTCATAGTCTGTGTATTATATGAGCTTGCCCTGCTTATCAGGATCCTGTGATTCATTGCAATATATATATATATATATATATATATATATATATATATATTGTTACTATACGAATTAATTTACAAATGTATAATTATATTTATTTCTTACCTTAGGGTTTTTCTTCCAAAGTCTTTCAGACGAAAACAGCTGCAAAAAGGATTACTTGGATTTGATATGTTCAATAATTACGTTAACACATGTGATACGGTCTAAAACACATACTTATTTTTATTTATCAAAAATTTGCCTTTCTTTTACGTTATTACAATCTTTCAACGATAGTACAACTGATTGAAATTATTTCTTATCTCTATTGAGTTTGATTTTGGTTATTATTATAAGTGATATTGTTAAATAATTAAAACATTGAAAATGAACCAGTGTATAACCTCTATATTAGCACACACACACTCATTCTGTTACATTGATCTTTGAATAAACTCCGCCCCCGAGAGAACTCTATCGTACAAAGTATTGGTTTTTTATATTTTCCTTTTATAACGAACAATCACCCGTTAGTTGGCATTGGTTTTAATATGCATATTAAATGTTTCTAGTTACCCATACGCAGCGTACTCCTAGGGTTGGTTGCGCGAACTGGTGTTGAATACTTGCTTCAATCTCACGCACTCCGGTACTCGTTTAATACGTTTACTGTTTGTGTTGAAAGGCCCTTACTGTTTTATTGGTTCCACATTATACATTATGATTAAGTCGGCCGAATTAATTTTATTCGCACTAATTTTTTGCAGACTGGCCGCGCGGAACTGTTTTTGAGTTGTTTAAATAGATAGGCCCAATTAATCTAGGCCTATCTTATGCCTGAGGCCACTGGTTTTAATTTACGCACTTTACTGTCTGATGCTGGCTGTCTGTTGTGCACTCTCTAATGACACACTGCATACTGGGTTTCACACAAGCCTGCTGGTGGGTGGTTACGCAATGCGTCTGGCAATTGTTTTGGCTGACTGTATGCATGTTGCACTGCTGCTTGGGGCTCCCCACAGGTGAAAGTCTGGCAATTTGGAAAGTGCTTAAAATGATGATTTATTAATATGAAATTAAACTGGGGTGGCTCACAATTCCGTACCATCACAATACCCCCCCAATAAGAGATTGAAGGCCGAAGCGTTCAAACTCTTATTGCCTAAACCTAAGAGGATCAGTGAGGATATGGCGCCGCAACCCCCCTGAACACTCTACTACATCATGGGTTCTTACCCCCCTAGTCTGGCGACTGCGACAGCACCCATCCGATCTTACTGGACTTCTCTGTTCGAGATCCCAACACCGAAAAACCGAATAGATACACGTCCCAGTATCGCCTGACTTTAAAACATTTGATTAAGAAATTGATAAGCGGCCTTCCATCACTCCATATCCTACAACTGATTTGTTTCCTCTTAACCGTACTGGTTCATTGACAACGTACTGGCTCATTTTATATTATAGACCCTAAAGAATAATATTAATAAAACAATATTGGTTTACAATGATACACATAAATTCCAGTTAAATTGAATAATATTCCCCATACAATGTTGCCCTCCAAAATGATACATAGATTATACAAGGTATCCTTAACTACTATATATGTATAGGATAAAAAATTCATAACATATGAAAAATCTATATGGACAGTAATATACACATCTTATTTTCCAGACACTATCTCATCCTGAACATTTTCCATCAGTTGTCAGTATTAAATAAGTGTTTTAATCATTATTGGCATCAATTAGCATTTAATTTATAATTCCAATTTGAATTTAAATGAAAAGTTAAGTTCATTGTTAAAAATCATTGTTTCTATTAATTTTATTACTAAATTAATTTAATTGTATTTAATTTACTTTAACTAATTCAATTAATCTCAAAAGTTACAGTAATGGCCTCATTATTATTTTGTCTGTAAAAATTTAATTTCAATTCTTTTATGTCACAATAAAATTTTACTCAAGATACTGATTCAGCATACTACAACATTTTTTGTTATTGTCACCAAGCGTGACTCCAGACATTAGTCTCAACATACCACACCTGTTTATATAAACACTAGCCTGCAAGACTCACATAGTCTAAACATCCTGGTTACATCATATTAACACCTGTACTTTTCAGTCTTTATAAATTTTTTAGATAACATATTTATCAATGTCTATTTCTTACAGGTCAACCAAATATACTTTTAATTCACCTTTCAATTATTATTTCTCTTTTAATTACAATTTCTATTTAATGCTATTATCTCAATTCATATTATTGAATCAACATTTTTTCACACCTGTAAGCATTTTATTCTATCTGATTAGTATTATGGACTTTATACTTACAATCCACTTATTGACATGAATACAAAATACACACCACACACACACCAATATCTCCGTGTAACCTCTGAAACATTTAACAATAATGTTATTTCATACAAACCATTCAACATTTTATAATACATACAATTAATTTCACTACACATGTATTTACAACTCTTCAGCAATAATTATTCAGTTACATCACACTTCAATATCAAAATCAGCTAGGTCATTAATTATATATTGACATATTTAAATTGTTCGTTTATGAATTTCAACCTCCATCGTCAAAAATTAATCGGGGTTTCAAATAACAATTTTCAATTTTATTTACATTCCGTATACGGTTATCTTGTGTTTTGTAACCATACAATTTCTGTTTATTCATTTTACCATAATAATCGTATACCAGGTCAACATCAGTATTCTTTGTAAAGTCTCCGTCAGTAATGTTCATTATCACGTCAGTTATCTTTTCTTCATAAAGTAAATTATTATTGTTTGAACATGTATCATCAAAACAATCTTCATTCTCTATTTTAACAGGTAAGTATTTCGTCTCTAACATCTCTCTCAACTCATTATAGTCTCTCTTTACTTTGTATAACTCTGTCTCTCTTTCATTACACCGTTCTATATTTAAACTTCTCTCATCATAACACCATATCATACTTTCTCTCTCATTCCATGCAGAGGGTACAAAATTATTCAACAAAAATAAGCAACTCAAATCTTTCACTAATAAGGGTCTCTTGCCCTCCAATACTAACAATTTTGAACACTCTGGTTCATCACAAATAAGGGGAAAATTTACCCTCTGCCCTACACATTCATCTACTCTTTCTTTCCATTCTTTTTCTAATTCAACAACACTAATTATTACTCCATTGCAACTTATCATTTTCTCACTCTCACTTACTGTTTCACTATCTATTTTCAACGTACCACTTGCTGATACCGCATTCTTAATTATATCATCATTTTCAACATTATTTCTCTCACTTGTTACTTTTTTATTGTCATTATTACTATTACTTTTAATCTGTTCTCCTATTGACTCTATTATTTGTTCTTTAATGGTGTTAAGACATTCATTCGTCTCATTTAAGCGTTTATTCATATTAACCTCAAATTTGGTATTTTGCTTATTTATTTCGTCAAAACGACAATTTTTAATGTCAAATTTAATATTCTGTTCGTCAAATTTGGTATTGAAATTGCTATTTTGAACGTCCAAACGACTATTCTGTTCATCGAATTTCGCGTTAAAACTACTCAAGTTATCAGATATTGTTTTCATGAAATTACACATATCTTCCATTGACAACTGTTTAATTCGTGTTGTCATTGGGGTAGATTGTGCTACTGCATTTTTGTCAGTGAAGCTGACTTCATTATTAATTTTATTTTCCCTATTCAATTTTGGGGTTATTTGGATCCCCGAATCATCTGTATTATTTATTTCATTTGTAATATCTGGTTTTATTTTATTGTCCTGACTCCCATCTGGAGTCGAGTGGACCTCAATATTATGCATAATGGCCGATTCATCAAAATTGTCAACATTAGTTACTTCATTGGCATCGTCATTATTCGCTGCCATTTTATACAAGTTTATATAATGTTACACAAGAATATTAATCTTATCCACTATTGACTTAACCCTTTTTATATTTAATTTACCAAAGCGTCCTCCCTCTCAAATAACCCTTTCTGCAGCTTAATTAGGTCTGGCGAATATAGGTTGTAACCTATACTCGCGTCGCTGTACGGGGGCCAAATGTTACTATACGAATTACATTACAAAAGTATAATTATATTTATTTCTTACCTTAGGGTTTTTCTTCCAAAGTCTTTCAGACGAAAACAGCTGCAAAAAGGATTACTTGGATTTGATATGTTCAATAATTACGTTAACACATGTGATACGGTCTAAAACACATACTTATTTTTATTTATCAAAAATTTGCCTTTCTTTTACGTTATTACAATCTTTCAACGATAGTACAACTGATTGAAATTATTTCTTATCTCTATTGAGTTTGATTTTGGTTATTATTATAAGTGATATTGTTAAATAATTAAAACATTGAAAATGAACCAGTGTATAACCTCTATATTAGCACACACACACTCATTCTGTTACATTGATCTTTGAATAAACTCCGCCCCCGAGAGAACTCTATCGTACAAAGTATTGGTTTTTTATATTTTCCTTTTATAACGAACAATCACCCGTTAGTTGGCATTGGTTTTAATATGCATATTAAATGTTTCTAGTTACCCATACGCAGCGTACTCCTAGGGTTGGTTGCGCGAACTGGTGTTGAATACTTGCTTCGATCTCACGCACTCCGGTACTCGTTTAATACGTTTACTGTTTGTGTTGAAAGGCCCTTACTGTTTTATTGGTTCCACATTATACATTATGATTAAGTCGGCCGAATTAATTTTATTCGCACTAATTTTTTGCAGACTGGCCGCGCGGAACTGTTTTTGAGTTGTTTAAATAGATAGGCCCAATTAATCTAGGCCTATCTTATGCCCGAGGCCACTGGTTTTAATTTACGCACTTTACTGTCTGATGCTGGCTGTCTGTTGTGCACTCTCTAATGACACACTGCATACTGGGTTTCACACAAGCCTGCTGGTGGGTGGTTACGCAATGCGTCTGGCAATTGTTTTGGCTGACTGTATGCATGTTCCACTGCTGCTTGGGGCTCCCCACAGGTGAAAGTCTGGCAATTTGGAAAGTGCTTAAAATGATGATTTATTAATATGAAATTAAACTGGGGTGGCTCACAATTCCGTACCGTCACAATATATATATATATATTGTAATAGTGCTTTGTAGCTCCCGTGTTATAATGCCACACGTTGGATGCGTCAATTTTGTAATAGCTCTCGCTCGTCGTATTCTGCAAAATGTAAAAGTGTCAGAGTGTAATGTGTACTCTCGTGTCTTACCAATCCGTCGTCGCTCTGGAACGTAATGCACGCTGATTGTGTCCGTCGCGAACGTACGAATACCAGGTATCGAAGTCTTTACCTGTTGTTTACTAGGGGTGTGTAAATCCCGGGTGGCGCCAAATTGTTTAATTAAAACAATTAAAAAATTTTAGGATGATAGGGCGAGTTCAGCTCAGGCGGTGTGAAGAATTCAAATTTATTCCCGCCTCGGTTCGACCTTCTTAATCAAGCCGGTAGTTCGTTGAGTTTGCTACATGAGCGCTTGCCGTCAATCCTAGCTGTTCGCTAAAATGTACAAAAATTATAATACACCTTCCTAATGAAAATAAAACACAGTGGTTACACTCAGTACTTGTTTATTGGTTGGTGATTATTGATTATTCAGTTTAACACAGATTATATTTTGTTTTTTAATAAATTTGCACCGGCATTTAATATTCGACAATTTCTCTAGGGTTTGACAAATCGATTTTGAAAGTATCAGACAGTCAATGATGGCGACTGTGGAATTTGTTTACAAATCTTTTCGTTCAAACGTCTTGGATTCTTGTGATTACGATAAAAAGATTATTAATGACTACAACAATAAAAATACACTACCTTACATTATTTATACTTAAATAATATAATGTGTAGCTATAATTTGTTCCTGGAGTGTAGCAAAAGTGTTTCAAAAGTTCGCAATCTAATGCTAGGTTATTTCCTTAGTTAATAAATTTTCAGTGTTTGTTTATTTTACTTAATCTTTGAAAGAAATTATATTCAGTTTATAGTGAGAGTTCAGATAACTGTGAGAAATATTTAAAGTGAGTTTAATCCTGAAATTTGGGTAATTTTAATGATACTTATCACATCAGTAGACTGGATGTACTCAGTTGTTCAGGTAAAAAGGAATTGAGCTGCAATCATATTCAATTTTCAATTGTCTAGGACTTCTGGCATCTTTTTCAAGTTAATCGTAGCAATTTATTCATTTCTTTTTTATTTAATTGGTCCTCGACATCAGTTAAATGTTGTCAGTCATCGTCTACTTCTTACTTGTTCATCTGTTGTATCTGTTTACTTTTTTGACCTATTAAATTAAAATTTTGGTCGTTTTCGACTAGGCGTCTGTTCTGCAAGAGCGTCACATTACGAGTAATAAGATTTAACGGAAAATTCGTAACCAACGTCTGTTGTCATGGTTACAAATTAATTCTGATTGGTTAATCCTGTCTTATGACCATTGTTATCAATTTTGAATTTTTATTCAAAATAGCTGTACATCTTCTGATTGCTTTTATTCATCTGTCTTTCTTCCTATATACAGTATTAAATATTATCACTACTGTTATTATTTCCTTTCAAAGATTATTTTGATATCCCATAAGGTTGGGTTCTATGAAATATTAATGTTTGTACAATTATGTTAATCAGAATGATCAATATTGCACACCACTATATAAAAATTATTCCGATTAGCGCTTTCAAGCTTCACAGCTCATCGTCAGATCAGGAATAGACAGAAAATATGTAATACCCAACCCTTCACCCCTCTCCACCACCCTGCTCACCCACAACAAACTAAAAATTAATGACCCTTCCCCACCCCCTAAACTCTGTCTCACCATCTGTACAGTTACATATTTTTCTAGTAAATTCCTTGTGTTTCAGTGTGTGTGTGTGTGTGTGTGTGTGTGTGTGTGTGTGTGTGTGTGTGTGTGTGTGTGTGTGTGTGTGTGTGTCCTTTTAAACTACCCTCTTCCTCTCCACACACGTGGGTCAGTCACACACCCTTATTTTAAAACAACCAATTAGTACTATGAAATATAATTCTTAATCTTATCTATCTGCCCTCTCTCATTTACTTCTTAATCATGTTATAAAATATTTCTTCATTATCAAATTTAATTTTAATATTAATTAAATTGTCTAACCCTTTTTCTCTTTCTTTCAATATTTCTAACTCCTCTCTAAGCTTCCTTTCAACTGTGTTATTTACTACTTTTACAATTTCGTATTCTTCCAAAGGATTAACAAACTTGTGGTTGTCTTCTATGAAATGTCTTGCATATAACGAATTGGTTGTTCTATTACCTTCTCCACGTTTGTGGTCAGACAACCTGCATGCGAATTTTCGTCCTGTCTCCCCTAGGTACACTTTGTTGCAGTCTTTACATTTTAATTTATAAATTCCGCTTTTCTGTAATACTGGAATTTTTTCTATATTCTTATTCCTTATCTTATCAAATACCGTTTCACATTTTTTAATAGCTATATCTACTCCATATTTATTAAAACATTTTATAATTTTTCTAGTATGTGAACCTATGTATGTCAATGACCCTGCATAATTCTTTTGTTCTGGTTCTATTTTAGCTTTTTGTATGTTGACCCTTTTCATAACTTTATCCACTATGTTGGTGCTATAATTATTATTCCTTACAATTCCCTTTATCATTTTTAACTCCCTATCTTTTGATTCGGTCTCTTTTAAACACTTCTGAGCTCTGTAACAAAAGGAATTGATTGCCGCCATTTTATATCTGTATGGGTGGTACGACTCTCTTGGTATAATTATATCAGAATACGACTCTTTCCTAAATATCCCAAACTGTAGTTTCTCATTATCTTTAATTTCTATGTTACATCTAAGTAATTTATTTGCTTACCTCCTATCTCTTCCTTAAATTGTAAGTTTTTATCCTTATTATTTACCTCCTTTATAAACTCATGCACTTCTTCTATGCTTCCTTCCCAAACTACTAATACATCATCAACGTATCTAGACCATAATTTTATATTGTCTTTATACTTAGTGGAAGTTATTAATTGCTTTTCAAAATCATTCATGTATATTTCAGCAAGAATAGGGGATAATGAAGACCCCATAGGTAAACCTTTTTTCTGTATATAAAACTTGTTATTAAACCTAAAATAGTTCTGATTTACACATTCTTTAATTACTTTCATCAACTGCTTTTTATACCTGTATTCTCCCATATTATTATCGTTTATTAGCGATAATTAGTAATAAATAATAAACGATTTTTTACAGTTAGGTATTTCATAAGCCTAAGCAGCCATTGATTATATTTACTTATTTTATACCAATCATATCTCATTTTACTCCAATGTGTTTTGTTTTGTTATTATAATTGATTTGTTTATTTGTTGATGTGTTTTGGATCTGTTTTTGTACGGATTATGTGTCAACATTATTTTCTACATCATGGCGTGTCAATTATTTCCTAACTGATTTTCCAGTGTTTATTATTTCTGTATTGATTTAACTTCTTATTTATTTAACTTGCCATTGTTAACAATATGACTATTTCTTACTATTCTTTATTACATAAAATATAACCACTAGGCCTATGGACTCTGTATACTTCCTTCAGCCATATCCTATTCATAAATTTAATTGAACAATCTTTACTAGTTATTAGGTAATGTTGGTTTACAATTCATTTCATTCTTTATTATTTTTTGGGTGATAAACATCATCACCTTTTAAACTTACTTAATCGATTATCCCTTATAACATGGGGTGTTTATTGATTTTGTTTTTAATTTCTTATTTCTTTAATAATCTCTATTTCCAATCCATGGTAACACTAACTGTTTATCTTACATGGGCTTTCTCCCCTGAATAACATCGTATCCTTCATTTATATTTAATCTAAATACTATTTTTAATTACTATTATCAGTACAATTCTTATATGTTCACCATTAAATCGTTTAGTGTTTCTCATTGACTTACTAAGTGTTTTTTTTTATCTATCACTATTTTTCATAATACAATCATTTACAATATTTTTATTTATTCATAACCTTCACTTTTAAATTATCTAGTGTTTATCACTGATTTAGTCATTATTTTGTGGGTTTTTACACTTTCACTTTTGGCACTTCTTAAACTTTTTATTTTAAGTGTTTATTAGTGGGTAATCCGTACCATTACTTCTTCTTTGTCACTTAGTTATTTTTATTTTCTCACTATCTCTCTCTTTCTTTACAAATATTATTTATACTTAATAAGTTCATGTCTTTCTAGAGTTCTTACTTACATATACTTCTAATTCTTGTGTTAGTGTACTTTTATTTATCGGGTTTTATCAATTATTAATTACATTTGTCACTTAGTCAATACTAATACTTATTTTTTTACATTGGTTAATTACTGGTTTCGTTTCCTTTATGATATTTGAGTGTATCATTTCTCCCTTCCCTATTCTATATTATTTGTCTGTGTTTTATCATCTTGTTTCACTTTATTTCCTTTATACTTGGTTTGTCCCATTTTTATTTTCATTTTTCTTCTCCTTCCTTCCCATTTTGTGTTGTTGTTGTTTGTTGTTGTTTTCCAATGGCTCCCCCTTGGTACTTTTAACCCATTTGGTACCGAGCTTCCCAATAAAGACCCCTATAATTTCTGAGTTCTTGCATTTCCCGGTTCAGCTTCACACACTCCAATAGATGATTTTTGTTAATTTTTGAGTATTCTCTCCTGCACAATACACATTCTTCTGTGGTGGAAATTTTTAATTTGTAGAGATGCGCTGAGAGACAGTCATGGCCAGTTTCCAGTCTAAAGTTGGCGACTGCTTCCTTCCTGGGTTTTCTACAGTTGTTATTCCATAACTGTTCAATCCCTGACCATGTTTTTCTTTCTGATATGTTTCTTGCTTCTTCCAGGAAGCGAGAGTTTGTTTTCCTTGTCATTAGTCTTCTTAGGGTGCTGAAGTCATGGGTACTCTCCCGGTGGTAGAGCATTGTCCCTCGCTTTGCCAAGGTGTCCGCAGTCTCATTTCCTGAGATGCCTATGTGAGATGGGATCCACTGAATAACTATCTCCTTGTTAAGTGCTGTAAGCTGCCTGGTGAGTCGTCTTGCTTCCAGTGTGCTCCTGGATGTTGCTCCTGTATTAGAGAATGTTGCCTGGATGGCAGACTTAGAGTCCACTAAAAGGACAGCTTTTGAAAAGGAATTTGGCCTCCAAATGAGGTTTTGCAATGCCACTTTGATAGCCTCTACTTCAGCATCATAACTTGATTTATTTTGTCCCACTGCAATATAGTGAGAAAACAATGAGGAGAACACTCCTGCTCCAGCACAACCCACTTTATCCAGCAAGGATCCATCAGTGTATACACGTAGCCAGGTTTCCTCCGGAAATCTCTCATTGATGGTTGTTAGCGTTATCTGTTTTAGTTCTTCTGGAGATCTTGTCTTCTTCTTAACATCCTCTATCAGACTGAGATGTACTTCATACCTATGAAAGTCTAGTGAATTTTCTAAGGGGATCACTTTATTAACTGCTGTTGGTATGCTGTGGTATTGAAGGTAGTTGCTACTTTGGTTTAGCCAGATCTTTTGCGTTTTGAGTCTCTGTGGTTCCATCCTCTCATGAACCCATGACGTCTCAGGTAGTGATTTAATTCTGAGGTTTAGCAGTGCTGCCTGTTGCTTAATTTCCTCTGTTATTGGTTTGTTGCCTGTATATAGTTGTAATGCTGTAACTGGAGTTGATTTGACGCCACCTGTGATGAGTCTTAGGATGTTGGTCTGCAAACGTTCTAGTCTGCCTTCATTTGCAGTAGTGCTTGTGATGGTTCCTTCACTGCCATAAGTTATTACTGGCTTGATGTATGTTCTACACGTCTGTTTAGAACTTCTTGTGAACATCCCCATGATACTCCGGTGAGACGTTTTATAAGGTTTGTTCGTTTGTTTACCTTCTTAGTTATGCTGTCAATGTAGTGTGTCCAGTTAAGCTTATTATCCAGGTTAACACCCAGGTAATGAGTATTTTCAGATTTCTGTAGGAAGTTCTCGCCTACTTTTAGTGAAAAGTCAGGGTTTCTATGTTTCAATGAGAAGTACTGGTAAACGGACTTTTCTGCATTAATCTGCATGTTGTTTTCTTCTGCCCACCTTTGCAGGCCAAGGAGGGCTTTGTTCATGTTCTTTTGTAGAGTGATGTCCTGTCCTTTCTTGTTTGATCCCCTGGCCCAGATGAGCACGTCATCGGCAAACATGCACATCTGTATTCCTTCAACCACTTTCACTCGTTTGACCAAGTCATTTATATAGATATTAAAGAGGATTGTACTATTCACAGCTCCTTGTGGTAGGCCGATTTTTACTTGTTTGTACTTTGAATGGCTGTCGTTGTATCTTGTTGAAATCCAGCGCTGTTTCAAAAATCACTTCAACCAATTAAACATGTTTTCTGTGATGTTAAGGTGCCTTATTTTATTCATAAGTTTGTCCCTCCATACCGTATCGTATGCACCCTTAAAATCTACGAAGACCGCCAGGACACTTTCCTTTCTGTTGAATGCACTTTTAATGTCTTGTGTTAAATGGGCTATTTGGTCAACATCGATCGATTTGTTCTGAAGCCTGCCTGTTCTGGGGCAAGCAGTCCTTCTCTTCCAAGTAATAGTTCAATCTAGTTGCTATCATTCGTTCCTGCACCTTTGCCAACTGTGATGTAAGGGCAATGGGTCTATAGGATGTTATTGAGTCTGCTGGTTTGCCATGCTTGATTATGGGAACGATTGTTACTTTTGTCCACTCTGAAGGGAGAGATTCTGTTGAGTTGCATATTTTGTTATATATTGCTAATAATGTACTTAATGTGGCAGGCTTCAGGTTCTTGAGAAATTCAGGGTGCACTCTATCTGGTCCAGGTTGTTTGCCATTTTTAAGCTTTTTTATTGCCTCCTTCAATTCTTCCATTGTAAAATTTTGTACAAATAACTCCCGTATGCTTGAAGTTGTATTTGTATTATGATGCCTTTCTTGGAGTTTAAGTTTCTTCTCATTGACTTTAGTCTCTGCAGCAATCTTATATTGTGTTGAATAGAATGTATTAAACCTTTCTGCTATCTCTCTGTTGTTTGTGATTTCTCTGCCATTTATTATGATAGGTCTCTGACTTGACTTGGGGAATTTGTTGTTTAGCATGTTCATGTGTTTATAAATTTTGGCAGCATCAGTGCGGTAGTTCAGATTGTTCAGGAACGTCGTGAATGATTTTTGTTTTTCTTCGCATACTTGTCTTCTTAATACTGCCACATATCTTCGCCACTCTTTCACATCAGCAGGATTTTGGGATTTTTCTGCCTTTATTCTTGCCTGATCTCTAGTCTTTTTCAAATCTGTTAATTGTGATGTCCAGAATGGCTTGTACTTAACTGTTTTTCCTCTAGGGATGTTTTGTTTTGCCGAGAAAAGAATTAGACTGATAAGTTGTTTGGTCAGTTCTCCTGGTCTACCCTCTATATCAATCAGATGGATATTTTCTTCCAGGTAATCCCCAAAGTTTGTCCAGTTTGCTTTTTTGAAGTTCCATGATGTTCTTGCAGTTTGTTTTTGAACTCTACATCTCCAGCTGTATGTGAGCTGCACTGCTCTATGGCTGCATCCTGGGTCCTCTATTACTGTTCTACAAACGTGGTCGCTGATATCTGCTGAGGCTAGGGCTAAGTCCAGATTAGTTGTTGTCCCTGAATAGTGTAAGAATGTCAGGATGTCTGTTGTTTTGTAAAGCAATTCCATATTGCTGGAGCTAATGAGATCCTCCACGACCCTTCCTGCCTCATTTATGTAGTTGTATCCCCAGGATGGTGATGCTGCATTCAAGTCTCCGACCATTATAGTTTTCTCTTGCAGATTTATGTTGTCCAGATTAAGATTTTTATTTTTGGGTGGGCTGTAAATTCCATATATATTTAATCTTTTATTTTCTTTCCAGATTTCAAGCTTTATGATTTCTGACGTGTCTTGCTCATTCATTTCTTTTATTATTTTAAATTTGGATTTCAAACTATTTCTGACAGCCACAAGAATACCACTGGCCACTTGCCTACTTTTGTACAATCCGAATATAGTAAACTGACTTATTTTGAAATATTTTATGTTATCCACAGTTATATTTGCTTTGTTAATTATTAGAACATCCATGTTTCTGTCCTTAATTATTTTCTTTATTTCAGTCATTTTTTGACACGACAGTCCTCCAGCATTCCAATGAAGAATGTTGCAACTTTGCCGTGAGTCAATTTTGCTCTTAAAAGAGCAGATTTGCTTATCTTTCTTTGTGTGTTGCTTCATGTGGTCTAGGCCTTGGGAAGCAGCGTAACGCTGTTACTCATTTAGCACTACCCAGGTGACACGTGTAGTTTAAAGGATGCTACGGACGCGAGTAACTTTGCCACCCTTCCCATTTTGTTTCATTTTATTTTGGTGTTTTATCTGGCCGATCTCTGGGGTTGGGTCAAAGTCGTTTGTTTGTCAGTCTAGTCTATTCTTTTAATAATTATTTTTGTTTAAAATTCTTCCTTCTTCTTTCTTAATTACATTTTATATTTTTTCTTCATTATTTATTTATCAAAATATATTACTTTTTAGCATTTCTTACATACTTATAGATATCAAATATGACCTGAATTTGGCGACGTTATATATTATATATATATATATATTATTATTATTATATAATAAATATATGTTTATATTATAACGTAAATTCTCGTGTTCGTTCGTATAGTATACCTCTGTAAAATATAACAGTGTGTCTGAGTGTAAAAATGTGTCTATGTTTCTTACCACTGCGTCCTCGCACGGCGATGTACTTCACGATGTTTGGGCCCGTAGCGAACGTACTGGGGACCAGGTATCGTGGTTCCCGATCTGAGGTTCAAACGTAGTGGATAACCTCCAGGTGGCGCCAAATTGTTTATATAAAACAATTAAAATGGTTTCCTTATCAACGTTCTATTTGAACGAGGTGATGAATTCAATCCGTCCTGCCTTTTCTCAATTTGGTGTCAATCGAGATAGCAGTTGCAGTGTTCGCTACTTGTGCGCTAGACGTCGCATCGGAAACCTTCACTATACATAATATTTTTAAACATGCACTTTGCTACTGAAAATAAAACACGATTTAACACACACAGTATAAATTTATTATCAAATTGAAGTTAATATTTTATAGACACAAGTTGTAATTAATTTTTCATATATAATTCTGCACCAGATAATTCTTAATAAGACTCTTACCAGGGTTAAACTATCGACTTTTGAATACAAATAAACAGTATGGCGTTTTAATATGCTAATCAACAAATATCTCGGTCGATGTTTGTGGTTGTTTGGATCACGTTAAAAGGTTCAGATGCAGTTACAATATTAAAAATACACAACCTTACAATGTTTTTTCCTTAAGTAGGATAATGTGTAGTGGTAATTGTTTTGTTTGAGTGTCATACAAGGTGTAATGGTACAATTATGGTACAATTTGTAATTACCCTAAATGTGGTATAAAAAACCATAAATATTGTATTCCTTCATTTGGTCAAAATTAAACAAACATTTAATAACCTTTATGAATATATCGTGAGTGGACTATATAATATTTGCCAGGATTCGGACGGTTTCAGAGCAAAAAACGTGAAGCCTCACAAAAAAACAGTATGTCGAATAATGCGATAAAAGCGACAAGCCTTTATGACGTCAGCGGCCAGGAATTTGTTTTTGTAAACAACACGATGCTGTCAACAAACAGACAATAGGCGAGTGACGTAGATTCACCCCACCTCAGAAATATGGAACAAAGACTCGGGGGGGTCATTTCATCAGGAACAGTGATCGCAGCCGGCCGGCAAATCGTTCACGCATAGTGAATTTTAACTTTTAAAACCACTAAAAGTGGTTAATTACAACAATGGTTATTGACAGTGACACCTTACCATTCGGTAAGGTGTGAAAGCACTCCAAGATGTGACCGGGAATGAAAACGGTAAACTCGCAGTGCGCGTAGTTTCACCGGACGAACAAAAGCTACAGATTTGGTGAGAACGTTCCAGCATTCTATATTTTTTATTTCCAAATCATACTTAAATCAAAGAAATGACCAACATAAAAATTCCAAGGTAAATTCAAGTCTTTAAATTTTTAATCTTCAAAATGAGCTCATAAAAAGAATTGTACCAGAGTGAGAGAGAGAGAGTGAGAGGGAGAGTGATTTATATAAATGCTGGGTTGTGCATACATATATATATATATATATATGTATATATATATATATATATATATCAATAGAATTATTTCGATTGTTATTAATTCACTTAGAAACCTCTGATGATACTGATATTTTTCAGTGAAACGTGCGTCAGGTGTTAAAAAGAATATACAATATTATCTACTTGCAGAAGAAACAAATTGAAAACTTCACAAATTATATAATTACTGCAAGAAACATCGAGTTACTTATATAGAAAATTATATATATATATATATCTTAAATTTAATGAAGAAATTTGTGTTAGTGGTTGAAATCACAATCAGAATGATCAATATTGCACACCACTATATAAAAATTATTCCGATTAGCGCTTTCAAGCTTCACAGCTCATCGTCAGATCAGGAATAGACAGGAAATATGTAAAACCCAACCCTTCACCCCTCTCCCCCACCCTGCTCACCCACAACAAACTAAAAATTAATGACCCTTCCCCACCCCCTAAACTCTGTCTCACCATCTGTACAGTTACATATTTTTCTAGTAAATTCCTTGTGTTTCAGTGTGTGTGTGTGTGTGTGTGTGTGTGTGTGTGTGTGTGTGTGTGTGTGTGTGTGTGTGTGTGTGTGTGTGTGTGTGTGTGTGTGCGCGCGCATCCTTTTAAACTACCCTCTTCCTCTCCACACACGTGGGTCAGTCACACACCCTTATTTTAAAACAACCAATTAGTACTATGAAATATAATTCTTAATCTTATCTGTCTGCCCTCTCTCATTTACTTCTTAATCATGTTATAAAATATTTCTTCATTATCAAATTTAATTTTAAATTAATTAAATTGTCTAACCCTTTTTCTCTTTCTTTCAATATTTCTAACTCCTCTCTAAGCTTCCTTTCAACTGTGTTATTTACTACTTTTACAATTTCGTATTCTTCCAAAGGATTAACAAACTTGTGGTTGTCTTCTATGAAATGTCTTGCATATAACGAATTGGTTGTTCTGTTACCTTCTCCACATTTGTGGTCAGACAACCTGCATACGAATTTTCGTCCTGTCTCCCCTAGGTACACTTTGTTGCAGTCTTTACATTTTAATTTATAAATTCCGCTTTTCTGTAATGCTGGAATTTTTTCTATATTCTTATTCCTTATCTTATCAAATACCGTTTCACATTTTTTAATAGCTGTATCTACTCCATATTTATTAAAACATTTTATAATTTTTCTAGTATGTGAACCTATGTATGTCAATGACCCTGCATAATTCTTTTGTTCTGGTTTTATTTTAGCTTTTTGTATGTTGACCCTTTTCATAACTTTATCCACTATGTTGGTGCTATAATTATTATTCCTTACAATTCCCTTTATCGTTTTTAACTCCCTATCTTTTGATTCGGTCTCTTTTAAACACTTCTGAGCTCTGTAACAAAAGGAATTGATTGCCGCCATTTTACATCTTTATATTTTTATATCTTTATATATCTTTATCTTTTATATTTTTATATAGTGGTGTGCAATATTGATCATTCTGATTGTATCTTAAATTTGTTGACTATATGTTTCGTATATGTTTAGATTAATTACAAGGTTCAATATTAAATATGTTTATGTATTTCATGATACGTAGGACTACGCCCCAAGGCGTGTTTGGCGCATGGTTGAGTCCAAGATATATGTAAAACTTCTGTTAATAATAAGTTTTGTTTTATATAACCATTTCAGAGTATTTATTTCAGATAACACTTCCTGTTCAACAACCTCGTTCGCTTAACACGAAACCCGGCCCATAAAGTAATGAAATATCAGCTGTTGGTAGTGGCCAACATGGCGCCCGATAGTAAACACAATAATTACTGTTATCGTGTATTTGTAAAATACAGTTACATAAATATGATATAATTTGATATATAACAGATGGTCGCCTGCGAACAGGGACTCTGTATAATATAATTTTATATAGAGTAAGCCTACGAGGAGAATGGAAAGAGTTATCTGAGGTAATAAGAATTTTACGTAAACATAACCAAATTTGACGAAGTTAGGTTATACTATTAGATGCATGCCTGTATTATAAATTGTAAACATGAATACTAATGAAGATAAAACTGAAAAAGTCAGCCTCCCTGACGAAATAGTTATGAGTGAAATGGATGTACAACCAACTCAAATTAGTCAGATTGACGAAGCAGATACACCTGTATCTGTTGTATACATAGAAACCGAGAAGGTCTCTACATCCATGCCTGTTAGTCCAGAAATTAAATCTGACAGTACTGCTGCAATGATGCAGCTCTTATTAAACAAATTTGATGAAAAATTTACAAATTTGAATGACAAATTTGATAGTTTTGATATCAAGTTCAATGAACTAAAAAATGAAATGAAAATAGGTCACGATAAGATCATTAAACAGCTTGACAAGGTAATCACCAAATTAGACAAGAATTTAAATCAATTAGAAACCCAGAAGGAAAACAGTACGAAAAACGAAGTACTGACTAATAACGTAATTAAAAATGATAATGTGAATAATGAATTTACAGATAGTAAGAATATTACAAGTAGTAAGAATGTGGTGTTAGAAAATGATAATGAAAGTAATATGAATGAAAATGAAGTGTTTGAGTGTATTGAGTCAGAAAGAGAGTTTGGAGAAAGTATTTTTGTACAAGGAGTGCAGGGGGTAGAATTTTCTTTTGATGTTGTGTTAGGGGGTGAAGAAAAGTCTTCACATATTTTTTATAAGGACAAGAGTTCCTTCAATGTATATTTGGGAGACGATAGGTCTACAAATAAAGTTTCTTGGTGTTTTTGTGTACCTAATAAGTGGTGCAATAATTTTATGTTAGGGACCCCTGCATATTTGGAGAGAGAAAGTGTAATTTGGTGTTATGGAGAGAAATGTATTAAGAAAGAAAGTATAGAGAGATATTGTGAGAAAAAGAAAGTAATAAAATTTTTTAAAGTAAATAGAAAATACAGACAATTGGTAGAAAGGTTAGGGTTAGATATGGTATATGAAAATAAGGAATACTTACCTTATAGTAATAATGAAATTGAGATAACAATAAATAATGAGAATAATGGTATTAAGTACTTACCTGTGGTAGAAAATTATGAGGATAATTATAAAATAAATAACCAATTAATGACATATGATATTACTGAGATAAACGGAACCCTACTCGATCGTGACTTGAAATATTTGGTTGATAACAGTTTTATAAATGAAAATGAATATAATATTGCTAATCATAAAATTTATTTATTAAATAATAAATTAAATAGACCTAAGATAAGAATGTTATTCAACGATGGAGGGTAGAGTGTTTCAATTGTGTAATGAACATTAAATATATATGTGAACCGTGGTATTGAATTGGACTGCTATGGACTGAGTTTGATAAATAACAAATTAATGAGTTGGAGTGTATAATTTTCATTGTTTTATATGTATTTATATATCCATGTATTTATGTAATTTTGGTGTTGTATTACAACTATATTTTATGTACACCGTATGTATTATTATGTATTTTAATAATTAACATGCTTAATAGTAATATTTTTTTTAATAATGGAACAACCATTCAAGAGTAATCATTCTTTATGACTAAAAAATTATGGTACAGAAGACAGTTGTACTAACAGAAGTAAATTATTAATTAATAGAAAGTTTTTAATGAAGTTCAATTATTGTTTACTTTGTAATGAAGGTAATTACTAATGAATAATAATGTAATAAGTAAGAATATATATATTTGAAAAGTAAGATGTACTGTTATGAGTAGGTGAGAGATGAATTTTATAAGACAATAGTCAATGATTGCAGTAAGGTAGAATGTTTAAACAGGGATAGAGCCTGGGTATAGATAAAATGCAGGTGAGTTAGATTAATGAAAATGGAGTTAGATAGTTAAGAATTTTGAAGTAAATAATACAAAGAAAGTATTAGATATTTAGGGACACAGTAGTTAGTGATTATTTGTAGAGGTGAGTAAAGAAATAGGTATAAACATATATTTGTTGTTGATGATATGTTGTAGTGGGGGTGAGGTGATAAGGAGTAGCCAACTTATAGTGTTGTGGCAGGTAATAGCGTAGTTTAAGGGAGTGTTTGCCGAATTTTTGGAAGGGCAAAATATTATGAATGTATATAGCCATTTAGGGAACACCCATCTCTGTGCAAAGACGAGCGGTGCCATAGGATTTAAATGAAATTAGTAAAGGTGTTTATAATTGAGATATTGGTGTCAAGATAGGTAAATTTGGTTGTCAGTTAGAAGAAGGTGAGTAAGATTATAATAAGTAAAAGGTATAGTAAATATAGGAGTCATCCAGATTAAACAATAATAAAAATGTGAAAGGTTAGGTAGTTAGGTAGGTAGAAAGTTCAGAGTAGATAGGAAATAGAAAGAAAATGAAATAATAATAATAATAGTATGAATACTAATAATAATTTGAAATTAATTTTATAAATAAATAAATTGATGTCTAATTAATGAAACTTTAATTGAAATTGTAATTTTTAAATGATTTAAATGCAAATTTAGATAGAATATGCAAATCTTAATCAAGATTAAAAATGAATAAATTATTTCAATGTAGTAAATGTATCAATGTGTATTATTATGTAAAATGTATTATGTATTTATGTTATGAAATTTTAACATGATTTAGTAAATAATGTGTATGAAGGGATAATTATAATTGGCACTGTTAATGCCATAAGTTTACCTGTTAATAATAATAATAAGAAGAAGAAGAATAATAATAATAATTTTAATTTAACCATTCAATAAGATATATGAATAAATAATACAATACAGATTTATTAATTATTTTGTTTTTCTATAATTTGTTTTTCTCCATGTTTGGGAGATTTATAGTGGAATTTCATATTTCCAATTATAATGTAATTCTTTTACAGTGTCAATGTGTTTCTTTTATAATTACACTAATTATAAAATGGAAAGAGGTAAATATTATCGATAGAAATCGAAACAATTTATAAATTCAGGGTTGTCCATATTGCAAAAGGAAATTCTTTATAATTCTTGGGAGTTACGTTTTTAGTAGTATAATTTTTATAGCTATATCTTAGTATTATAACTATATCAAGCAAACCCAGTGCTTATTAGCACAAACCAGCACCTAGCTAAGGGGAACCAGATCAGTTAAGGATAGAGTGATTACCAAGTCACTATTTTGAGATTTTTCGTTTATTGTTTCAGTGTTTGGTGATATGACAGCGGTCCTGAGCTGGCCAGCGCGTCAGAGCAGGGGCGTTAAGAGCCTAAGTGGCCTTATGGTGTTGGGATCTCGAAGGAGAAGTCCAGTAAGGTCATGTAGGTACTGTCATCATCATCAGACCAAGGGTGAGTTATAATTTTCTTTTATATAAAATTGTAAGGGGGTTGTGGCGACCTATCCTGGCTGATCCCTTTAGGAAGTATGAAAGGGTCAATGAAAGTTTTTGTGCTTCGACACAAAATCTTTCATTGAGGGGGTTTTGTAATTGTACAATTATGGTACAATTTGTAATTACCCTAAATGTGGTATAAAAAACCATAAATATTGTATTCCTTCATTTGGTCAAAATTAAACAAACATTTAATAACCTTTATGAATATATCGTGAGTGGACTATATAATATTTGCCAGGATTCGGACGGTTTCAGAGCAAAAAACGTGAAGCCTCACAAAAAAACAGTATGTCGAATAATGCGATAAAAGCGACAAGCCTTTATGACGTCAGCGGCCAGGAATTTGTTTTTGTAAACAACACGATGCTGTCAACAAACAGACAATAGGCGAGTGACGTAGATTCACCCCACCTCAGAAATATGGAACAAAGACTCGGGGTCATTTCATCAGGAACAGTGATCGCAGCCGGCCGGCAAATCGTTCACGCATAGTGAATTTTAACTTTTAAAACCACTAAAAGTGGTTAATTACAACAATGGTTATTGACAGTGACACCTTACCATTCGGTAAGGTGTGAAAGCACTCCAAGATGTGACCGGGAATGAAAACCGTAAACTCGCAGTGCGCGTAGTTTCACCGGACGAACAAAAGCTACAGATTTGGTGAGAACGTTCCAGCATTCTATATTTTTTATTTCCAAATCATACTTAAATCAAAGAAATGACCAACATAAAAATTCCAAAGTAAATTCAAGTCTTTAAAATTTTAATCTTCAAAATGAGCTCATAAAAAGAGTTGTACCAGAGTGAGAGAGAGAGAGTGAGAGGGAGAGTGATTTATATAAATGCTGGGTTGTGCATACATACATATATATATATATATATATATCTCTTAAATTTGTTGACTATATGTTTCGTATATGTTTAGATTAATTACAAGGTTCAATATTAAATATGTTTATGTATTTCATGATACGTAGGACTACGCCCCGAGGCGTGTTTGGCGCATGGTCGAGTCCAAGATATATGTAAAACTTCTGTTAATAATAAGTTTTGTTTTATATAACCATTTCAGAGTATTTATTTCAGATAACACTTCCTGTTCAACAACCTCGTTCGCTTAACACGAAACCCGGCCCGTAAAGTAATGAAATATCAGCTGTTGGTAGTGGCCAACATGGCGCCCGATAGTAAACACAATAATTACTGTTATCGTGTATTTGTAAAATACAGTTACATAAATGTGATATAATTTGATTTATAACAAAGGTGTTTAAAAGTCGTACATAAATATGAGGTTAGTTCTATAGTTAACAAATTTTCAGTGATATAATTTCACGGTCCAATCCTTGCAAGAGAATAAAAATGATTCAGTGGTATTCAGCATACATTGAGAAATATTATAGTGCGTTTATTTTTTGGAAGTTGAAATAATTTAACTGATACTTAACAGCATTGCGGTACGGAATTACTCGGGATGTCGAGAAGGAAGGATTATGGCATCAATATTATTCCTGTGTTGTTTATTCAAGCTTCGGCATCTTTTTCAAAGTTGTTTGGACTTATTTAGAAATTTCGTCTTGAACTAAACGTCTTCTCCCTATGGAAATGGTATTCTGCATCCATCAGACTGCTTTACGATCAATTTCTATACTTGGTTTCACTTTTACGATGTTTTAAATATTAAAATGTGTTGTACAGAAAATTCGCATCTGGCATGCGATAGCGTCACTTTCCAAGTAAGTGTATTTAACGGTAATTACCTCGTTAAACGGTCGTTTCCATGGTTACATCAATGCTCTCATTGGGTGAGCTGAACATGAACACATTGTTATCAATTGTCGAATTCCTTTCAAATCTTCCCATATCTTCGGATTTTCTTCCTCCTCTTATCTTCCTTCTGTGTTATTATCTAAATGCACTGTCATTTATATTTTCTCACAAAGATTATTTTGGTACCCCACAATATTGGGTTTTATCAAGTTTTCTAAGTTTACAATTAACTTTATACTTACTAATTACATTTCTTTGTTTATATAATTCCTTACTTTGATATTTGGTTTTTAATAATAACTACTATTCATCCTTGATGAATTAGTCACCTTGGATTTGTCCATTACATGGTGATTTTTATACAATCAGTAATTGTTTATGTTTGACCGTTAGGCCTGTTTCACCTTTAAGTAGCCATTACTGGATTTTTATGGCTTCATACACAATATATTTCTTTTAGTCCTAAATTGTTATTTTGTATTTCTAATTGGGTTTAATGTCTCTGGATGTGTTTTAATTTAGTCTTTGTTAGTAACAACTGTGTTATTCCATCTTACTTGATAATTATTTTCTACTCATTTCCAATATAACATCTAGGTCTATGGTCTGTTTGACTCTTACAGCCATATCCAATTCATAAACAATAATTTATAAAATTACTTAATTCTTATTTGTTGTTCTGGTGCTAAACAATCTCACCTCTATTGAACTTTTTTCATCATTAAACTCCCCTTATAACATGGGTATTTACTTAATGTTAATACAGACTTATTTTTTAATGCTTTTTGCTCTCCCTTCCATGTTAACACCATCTGATTACTTTTCCTTGTGAATCACACCTTTAAACTTTTACAATACATTTTTAAGTTATAACAATACTATTTCCTAGTCATCACAGTGAACATCACTACTTAGTGTTCATTATTTACTGAATAAATGTTCTATCCTAAATACTATTCATTGTAACTTGTTAAATGTTATTGTTCACCCTTAATACTAAAACATGAGTAATTTTACTAAGTCTTTACCTTAGCCTACTCTCCTCTTACTATTTTTATGTTAGACAATATTTGTATTTATTTTTCACTAGCACTTTCTTAAATTATTTAGTGTTCATTATAATTTGCTTAGTGTTTCCTAAGTATTGTATCACTCTAGTATAAATCACTTTCACTAATTCAACTTCCAGTTATTTCTCATCATTTTATTCTCTTTCTCTACACACTATCTATATAAAATTATTAATATTGTGTCTTTCTTAGTTAATAAATTACATATATCCCTAACTCTTTTGGTTAGTGTACTTTTATACATTGTTTCATATTACCGATGGTTTATAATTGTCATTTTATCAATACTAACATTCATTAATAGTTTTGGTTCTTAACCGAATTTCATTGTCTTTATTATTTTGGGTTACATTATTTCTCCCTTCTCTATTTTTCATTACTTGTCTAGTTTTCTTGATGCGTTTCATTTGTTTTCTTCCTCATGGGTTTGTTCTCTCTTGGTTTTCATTCTTCTTCTCCTTCATTCGTCTTGTCTTCTTTATTTCGGTTTCTTAACTGGTTTCTAAACTGGCCAATCTCTGGGGTTGGGTCAATGTCGTTTCTCTGTCAGTCTATTATTTTAGTTTCTTTATTAATCACTTTCGGTTTATTACTCCTTCTCCTTCAATGTTAATTACCTTTTATTTATTTTTTACTCTGCACATGATTTATTTATTCAAACATAATATCATTTAGCATTTTTTATACATACTTATTGTCATCAAAATTTATCTGAATTTGGTGATGTTATATAATGCTCACCCACCAAAATTGATCATTTTATAGTGATCAAAATTTAAAAAATTTATAATTTCTCAATCAAGTGGCACGCTCACACACTCGAGTTGACGGACACAAGCCCGGGTCATAAATAAAGACGAATTAGGGACACGTCAGACCCGACGCCAGTGCGAAGACAATGATAAAAACGGCTGTGTACACGTCACAATAAGAATCTAAGGAACGTCGTTGACACCTCAAAGTTTGTTACAATTTACAGCACCTAGCGAACGAAACAAAGGTTTAGTCCAGCTGCCTGGTTACGCAGAAATGAAATGGAACACATGCTGTGGGGGTGTGTTGTAACGAGCACACATAAGAACGTTACACCCTGCAACAAAGGGTATAGAAAATCTCGACAAATATGTAAACAATAGAACGGACACTCAGTGAATACTGGAGGTACTGTGCTTACCAGCATGAAAACAAACCCTGACAGCTAGCTAAATTTACAACTAGAAAGCGTGGGATTCGTCCAGGGATGTCACCAATGAAGAGTTGATAATCGGCGGAACGAGCGAAGGGTAAATTGAACAGTTGACCAAGAGACTGCAGACTCTTAACAAAAGCAAAGTCAGAGCACCTCGACAACGTCGAAACAAAGGTTGACAGACAGGTGAGAGAATTGCCCTAGTTTCTGAGAATTAGCACAACGTTCGTCGCTGGAATATTCCGGGGATGTCGGCGACCAACCAGCGTTGGGCATCTTCCTAAAGAACTCGTGGAGAGAGTAAGAAAGACTCGAACGACGAATCGGGAAACCGATGACAGGATCTACAAGATGGTAGGAATTTAAAGCAATCTATCAGTAACGAGATAAGGCGTAGAAATATAGAATTTGCCTTCTGGGTAGTATGTTTGATAAAAACTGTTTGCGAGGACGCGGAGCGGCAGTAAGACAGTTAGTAATACAGTTAGTAACACAGTAGTTATGGCATTAATACGGTAGAAGATGGGTAGTAGTAGTTGCAGTAATAGTGGTAGTTGGAGCGGTAATAACGGTAGTAATTGAAATAGTTTACGCGACTTACCGAACTTTTAACTCAGTGAAATCGTAACCAAGTCGCGGTCTTAAGTGAACATAGACATTCAATTCTATCTCAATTATACAAAAGTACGTTCGACAGTAATTTGAGTTCCGATAATCAACAGTGCGAATAGACATAACTAACGTTAAATATCAGTGTGTATGTGACTCTAAACTACGACCGACACGCAGCATAATAATACAAGTGAGTAACATTCCGAGAGTAAAACAGTGGGTGACAGTTCAAACACTATTCTACCATAAGGATTCGCTATATTGAACATTTGAACTGAGTGAATCAACCCGAACACTATTACGCACATAGCATACACTACGTCCAAGATAGATGAAATAGTTAATTATATGAACACGCCCACAGCTAACTCTAAGAGTAAACCATTTTAATGACGATGTTGACATCTTAACACTTGAACTCAAAAACACTTGACACCAGCGTACAACACCACACTATACATAACGAGAGTGGAAATCAGTGAAGTGAAGTGAAGTGTTCTTCAATTAACAGTGATTAGGAGGTACAAGGAATCCACCAACGGATGTCATCTTACACCGATGGAATTTTGGATAAACCCTTCTGCAAGATAAGCCTTTATGTTTATTAAATCCTAGTGATACATATACTACTGCACTGTCTCATCTTTTCAAAGAGCTACTCCCGAGAGATTTTGTAAAGTTAGATAAATCATAAACCTTATAATGTTAATATTAAAGTAATTCATCTGAGCATAATGAACGCATTTAGCTAGGGATAAAATATATTTGATTGTTTATTGTTTGTATAGGTATGTTATTATGTTGTATTTGAATGTACTGTATGTCTTGTTTTCAGGAAACAACGAAGGAATATTATTGTAATTTTGTTATTATATGTTTGAATTATGTATTTGCAGGACATAGTACTTTACTTAACCAACAATATAATAAATAAGTAATTATTATTTATATACTTAAATCTTGTGTTCATTATTGCAAATTAACCTTGACAATTAATTTATCATGTTGCAAGTAATTTCATAAAGAGTCTCAGAGTTATGCTAATTATCAATAGACACAACCAAATCGACCATTGAAATGTCAGATTAACAGGCTCATGCAAATCATATTGATTTGATAACTATATTGAGTCTAATCCGACAAAAATTAAGTTACTTTCATATGTGTGTTAAATATTAATGTCAATTACAACCCTGTTTGATTACATATAATTAGTATACGAAGTTAATTCGATAATAATAATAATTAGCATAATTACACTAAATATAAATGGCGCCCAACGTGGGGCCAAAGAGAGCAGGCAGTAGTATTTAGATTAATTAAAATAATATAATACAATAAGATATTTATAGTGTAAGGTTAGCTTGACTGGTAACTGGATGATAACTAGAAGTAAAGCTAAAATGGCTAGCGGTAGTTCAGACAGCATGGACTTTGACATTAACAACCAGTTAGGCGCACCCGACAACGGAGCAGAAAACTCATCGGTTGAACCAAATATGACTGAGGAGACGTCAGAGGTCAGAGCGCGGGGACAGGAGTCCCAGCAACCACAGGAAGAGGCGTCACTGCGTTCACTGCTGATGGATTTCATGCATACACAAAGTGAAAACCTCAAAGCAATTAATGAGAACAATCTCAAAGTAATTAAGGAAAATTTAGAAGAGAACAGAACGAAAGTCTCAAAATAATGAATGAGAAATTCGGTCAGCAGAAGGAAGAAATTAAGGAAGAAATCAATCAGAAATTCGATAAAATTAACGAAAATTTTAATAATCATAAAGAAGATGTCAGACGACAGATGGACGAACAGCTCGCGCAAATACAAGCGGAAATGCGTGACTACAAGACCATTTGTGACGACAAACTAAGTGAAGTCCTGAAGAAACAGGAGGACACTACAAAAGAATTAAAGGATGACACCACTAAGAGGTTTGAAGAAGTGTGGGAAACCCGAGAGTCGGATCGTCAAGAAGTCAAGAACCTTGCGCAGAACACACAAACCAGTATTAAAAAAGTCCACAATAAGTTAGAATCACATATCAACAATAACCAGAAGAAACAAGAAGAATTAAAAACCGAAATATATCACACACTTAGACAGCAGCAACAAGAAATAGGAGAAACAAACAACACACTACAACAAAAAATCGAAGAAGTAGACGGCAGACAAAAGACGACTGAACAGAAACTTGACGAAAACGTCAAGGAGAAGACAACCCACATTCAAGAACTAAGGTATCAATTAGAAAGACTGCGGCGACAGATAACCGAAGGGGAGTCTGGGCCAAATAGAACAGTCAACGGGCAAGTACAGGTGGAACTTAAGTACGACGGAACCGACAGATTCCCGATGGAGTTCCTGAAAGAATTGTCGGAGTTCCAAGAATTGTATTACCCAGATAATGACATCAAATGGATCGGTAAGCACTTAGAGAAGGACGCGAGTATATGGTGGCGCGTAATCCGGGACCAAATAACCACATTTGAAGAGTTCAAGGAGGCGTTCACATTAAAGTATTGGGGATTAGAGCGACAAGACATCATTCGTGATAACCTCGAGTACGGAAAATTTGAATGGCACGGACCGGTTACAGCTATCCAGTATATTGAAAGAATCCTTTTAGAAAGCCGACAATTAACTCCTGCATTGACCGACCGGCAATTGATAAGGAAAATTTCCAGGCATTTTGGGAGAGATCTGCAGATCGCTGTTATCACATGCGGGATCACCACAATACCTAATTTTGAAGCCCTAATCACTGAGTATACAAGTATTCAGTCAAACAGTGGGAGCAACAGGTGGACGCAGTATCAGTCAACTGATGAAAGGGAAAGCGGAACTAACGACCGACCGAGAGGGAGCTTTGTAAATAAAAACGAAGGTGACAGAAAACAAGTTTGGCAGGGGAGGCCACACGGTAACCGTTACGGAGACAGACAGTACAATGGGATGAACACTGTTGAGTTCATTAACTGTAAGCCGAGCACGAGCCAGGCGACTGACAACAATAACTCAAGGACGAATACCGACCATAATGGCAAAAAAAAACACCCCTGCACAGCGAACGACTTAGTTTTTGTCAACAAACACAACCTCATCAATAATGTCAGCATTTTATTACCAGACCTGAGGGATGACCTGCTACAAGAACACGACGAGGACATTAATAAACAATTATTAAAATGTCCCGAAGTACTTATTAAATTCAACAATGACATTAAGGTTTCGGCAATTATCGACACCGGCTCTGTTATTAACGGGTTATCAGAAGAGTGGTTCAACGTAAATAAAAAGGACATTGAACCATATGAAATTTTACCTATGACGAATTCTCTCATCATTAGTGCTGTTGGGAATAAGTCCAAATTAATCAGAAAGCAGATACTGTGCGACATTGAAATTGACGGGATCAAGAATGAATGTGTTTTCTTAGTTATACCTGATCTTATTGAGCAATGTATATTAGGAATAAGTTTTTTACAGGAGGTGGGATGTCGCATCGACATCGGTAATAAGAAGATAGAATTAATGAATGCAGCTGATGAAGAGGTGCACGCCGTACCCATCATGAACATAGAACTACTAAATAATGGAAAAGAAGAAGAAATCCTGAGGAACATCGACGAGAAGATAGCAAGCATGGATTGTCAAGATGAAGAATTATTGGAACGATTGAGGGAAATACTTATAAAGAATAGAAGAGTGTTCAGGGAATGCCCGGGGAGGATAGAAGGATACGAGCATGAATTTCAAGTCACGGACAGGACGCCCTACTTTCAACGGGGTTGGCCTGTACCACTGGCATATAAAGAAAAGGTAAAGGACGAGATTGACAGGATGCTGTGGTACGGAGTGATTGAACGATGCACGAGTCCGTTCATAAATCCACTCGTCACAGTCATCAAAAGAGATGGAAGGGTTCGTTTATGCCTAGATGCAAGAAAGATATACGGCGTTACGATTCCCGATTATGAAGGCGTTTCCCCGATCAACGAAATTTTGGCAAGATGTAGTGAGATGCGCTACCTATCTACCGTTGATTTGTCCAGCAGTTTTTGGCAAGTGCCATTGAAGGAAGAATGTAGAAAGTATACCGCGTTCATGTATGAGGGAAGGTGCTACCAATTCACTGTAACACCATTCGGCCTTAGTACCAGTTCGGCGGCACTGACACGCAGATTGGATACAGTTTTGGATGAAGATGTCAAGAGAAACACGCTAATATATGTTGACGATTGCTTATGTTATTCTAACGATGTTCAGACGCACCTAGCACATTTAGAGGCACTGTTAAACAATCTCAACAAAACAAACTTGACCGTCAACCTCAATAAATCGCAGTTCTTCAGAAAGGAAATATCGTATCTTGGATACCAACTGACAACACGTGGCATCCAAGCTACGGAAGAGAAAGTGAAAGCTATTATGGATTTCCCGAAGCCCAAGAATCAGAAACAGTTAAAAGGTGTCTTAGGCCTCACTAATTTCTATAACCGCTTTACAAATAAATATGCGGAGACCACGCAACCTCTCCATGAATTATTGAAGAAAGATCGCAAGTTTTTATGGACGACTGAATTAGACGATTGCTTTGTCAGAGTCAAGAACTTATTTGTGGATGCAGTAGTTTTAAGATTTCCGCGTCCAGACCAGAGGTATTACATACAATGTGATGCTAGTGATTACGCATACGGAGGACAACTTTATCAGCTTGATGAAGAAGGGGAGATTGGCGTGATTGCCTTCACGAGTAAAACATTCAAGGGTGCCGAACGGAACTACTACACTACAGAAAAGGAGCTCTTAAGTATTGTTAGATGCTTAGAAAAATTCCGCATATATGTTCTCGGTCAACCGTTGACGATAATAACTGACAACAAGGCGTTGACGTTCCTAAACAAATGCCACTTGAATAATTCGAGGATTACGCGATGGATTCTCGCTGTGCAAGAATATAAATTCGATATTATCCATTGCAAGGGCAAGGACAACATCGTAGCCGACATCTTAAGCAGGTACCCACACAATACGAAATTAGATGAAGTTCAAGACAATACGCATGAATATTTGGTCAATCACTTCACCGTTAAGATGAAACTCGAAGTACGAAAATTAATCCAAAATATTGGAAAACACCAAATAGAAGATGACAAGCTTAAAACAATCATTAATAAAATTAAGGAGGGAAGTTTAGACCCAAATTTAAATAAATTTTATAAATATGTCAATGACAAATTATATAGGCGGCAGCGGAATGAGTGGAAGCTATATGTTCCTAGCAACATATCTGGGGACATAATCGCTGAAATCCACCAAATGTTCGGACATTTAGGGACGAAGAAGTGTATGAAAATGCTCCAGGAACATTTCACGTTCGACCGGATGTTGAAGAAGGTCAAAACTTATATACAAACATGCGACGTTTGCCAGAAGTGCAAAGACACCAACAACAAAGAGCTATTTGGTGGCACACGCGCTGTGATACCTACAGCAAGAGGAGATCTGGTAAGCGCAGACTATTATGGACCCCTACCGACAGGAACGGGTGGTGTTAAATATTTACTAGTAATAGTGGATAATTTCACAAAATACGTTGTTATTCACCCTCCGAAGAGCAACAACCACTACGACGTTGCGGAGAATAAAAGCGTATTGTGAACAGTTCGTACGTCCAAGGGCCATTTTGACAGACAACGGGACACAGTTCACCTCCAGAAAATGGGTCGATGGTTTAAAGTAGTTGAACATCCAACCGAAGTTTACCGCCATACGAAACCCTTGTACTAATCTTGCCGAGAGGATTAACCGGCAACTTGGGAACTTGTTTCGAATTTTCGTGAGTGACCGACACACTAGATGGTCCCAATACATAAAGACAATCGAAGCGTGACTGAATGAGGTGTACCACGAAACAATCGAAATTACCCCTCATGAAGCACACCTCGGTACGAGACCTACACGAGCATGGGAACAATGCTTGGACAAGGGGATCTTTAGTAGTGAAGGGAAGCGCGAGAATAACATATTTGTGAAAATCAAGGAGAAGAGAGAGAAGCACGCGAAGCGCTGCAACGAGAGTAAGAAGATAACGAAGTTTTCAATTGGCGACAAGGTATTGGTAAGAACATACCATCAATCAGACGCTATATTGAGAAGAATCGACAAGTTTTTCGAACTATTTTCAGGACCGTATAAGATCAACCGTATCATCGACGAGGCCACGTATGAGCTCGTGGAATGCGATAGCGGAAAGGTACGAGGAAGATTTAACATACGACAAATTAAGGCATATCATGAACCGGCGAAAGAAGTACGGATTACACAAGAAGGTAGTAATGACTCCGGCTGCTAGATGACTGCAAAGCGGAATACGTAAATCATGTAACTTGCTCGCGCGGCCAGTCCAGCTAACCAAATAATGATGTACATTTTACCATACTGTGTTTAATTCATACTTCAATATCAATTGTGTTTATGATCACCATGTATTCATTATTTACAATGTTAATTAGGTATTTAAACATCAATATGTATAAAGTAATTTGATAACGTGCACCATGTATCAAAAGGACATTATGATACAATGATACAGGACATTAAGGTCATTAGTAATTGTGAAATAATAACTTGATAAAATGTAGTGATTCGAGTAATTTGCTGATGCAATTAATAATTTAAATATGAACAATCGTTTTGTAACTTTAGGAATAAGCGTCGAGGTATACATCATGAGGTATGATGAATCCTTAATTGTTTAATTAATATGCATATTTCATTTGTTAATGTAATCGTTTATAATATGTCACAAGTTAATCCTATGTATATATTTATTTGTTAGCAACTATAGTCTTGAGATACTAGTAACGAATTAAAAATATTGTGTCGTTATATGATTCATCGATGTATGATCGATTGATTTAATTGCTAGCTAATCTTCAGCTAATTTATTACGTTATATAGGTATAGCGAAAGAATGTAGACGATGACAAAACAAACTGTCTAATGGACAGATGTAAATATCTTAGTTTAATTATTTATATGAAATAATATTGTATAATCCGCATATAAACGGATAGAATGTAGAAAATGCGTTCATTTCACTCAGATGGGTGGCAATAAATTCATATGATCATGTAGGACGCCAAGATAGAGAATAACTATAAATTTCTCCATATGAGGGATATAGGTTATTCAACCACATCCATTCCAAAGCAGACGTCCACGACTGGGACAGAGCACAGAAATTGGATCAGATGTCTCCTGTTAATCCAACATCCAATCCAATTTGGGGACAATATAGTGATCGAAATTTAAAAAATTTATAATTTCTCGATCAAGTGGCACGCTCACACACTCGAGTTGACGGATACAAGCCCGGGTCGTAAATAAAGACGAATTAGGGACACGTCAGACCCGACGCCAGTGCGAAGACAATGATAAAAACGGCTGTGTACACGCCACAATAAGAATCTAAGGAACGTCGTTGACAGCTCAAAGTTTGTTACAATTTACAGCACCTAGCGAACGAAACAAAGGTTTAGTCCAGCTGCCTGGTTACGCAGAAATGAAATGGAACACATGCTGTGGGGGTGTGTTATAATGAGCACACATAAGAACGTTACACCCTGCAACAAAGGGTATAGAAAATCTCGACAAATATGTAAACAATAGAATGGACACTCAGTGAATACTGGAGGTACTGTGCGTACTAGCATGAAAACAAACCCTGACAGCTAGCTAAATTTACAACTAGAAAGCGTGGGATTCGTCCAGGGATGTCACCAACGAAGAGTTGATAATCGGCGGAACGAGCGAAGGGTAAATTGAACAATTGACCAAGACACTGCAGACTCTTAACAAAAGCAAAGTCAGAGCACCTCGACAACGTCGAAACAAAGGTTGACAGACAGGCGAGAGAATTGCCCTAGTTTCTGAGAATTAGCACAACGTTCGTCGCTGGAATATTCCGGGGATGTCGGCGACCAACCAGCGTTGGGCATCTTCCTAAAGAACTCGTGGAGAGAGTAAGAAAGACTCGAACGACAAATCGGGAAACCGATGACAGGATCTACAAGGTGGTAGGAATTTAAAGCAACCTATCAGTAACGAGATAAGGCGTGGAAATATAGAATTTGCCTTCTGGGTAGTATGTTTGATAAAAACTGTTTGCGAGGACGCGGAGCAGCAGTAAGACAGTTAGTAATACAGTTAGTAACACAGTAGTTATGGCATTAATACGGTAGAAGACGAGTAGTAGTAGTTGCAGTAATAGTGGTAGTTGGAGCGGTAATAACGGTAGTAATTGAAATAGTTTACGCGACTTACCGAACTTTTAACTCAGTGAAATTGTAACCAAGTCGCGGTCTTAAGTGAACATAGACATTCAATTCTATCTCAATTATACAAAAGTACGTTCGACAGTTATTTGAGTTCCGATAATCAACAGTGCAAATAGACATAACTAACGTTAAATATCAGTGTGTACGTGACTCTAAACTACGACCGACACGCAACATAATATTACAAGTGAGTAACATTCTGAGAGTAAAACAGTGGATGACAGTTCAAACACTATTCTACCATAATGATTCGCTATATTGAACATTTGAACTGAGTGAATCAACCCGAACACTATTATGCACATAGCATACACTACGTCCAAGATAGATGAAATAGTTAATTATATGAACACGCACACAGCTAACTCTAAGAGTAAACCATTTTAATGACGATGTTGACATCTTAACACTTGAACTCAAAAACACTTGACACCAGCGGGGAGTACAACACCACACTATACATAACGAGAGTGGAAATCAGTGAAGTGAAGTGAAGTGTTCTTCAATTAACAGTGATTAGGAGGTACGAGGAATCCACCAGCAGATGTCATCTTACACTGATGGAATTTTGGATAAACCCTTTTGCAAGATAAGCCTTTATGTTTATTAAATCCTAGTGATACATATACTACTGCGCTGTCTCATCTTTTCAAAGAGCTACTCCCGAGAGAATTTGTAAAGTTATATAAATCATAAACCTTACTTATAATGTTAATATTAAAGTAATTCATCTGACCATAATGAACGCATTTAGCTAGGGATAAAATATATTTGATTGTTTATTGTTTGTATAGGTATGTTATTATGTTGTATTTGAATGTACTGTATGTCTTGTTTTCAGGAAACAACGAAGGAATATTATTGTAATTTTGTTATTATGTGTTTGAATTATGTATTTGCAGGACATAGTACTTTACTTAACCAACAATATAATAAATAAGTAATTATTATTTATATACTTAAATCTTGTGTTCATTATTGCAAATTAACCTTGACAATTAATTTATCATGTTGCAAGTAATTTCATAAAGAGTCTCAGAGTTATGCTAATTATCAATGGACACAACCAAATCGACCATTGAAATGTCAGATTAACAGGCTCATGCAAATCATATTGATTTGATAAGTATATTGAGTCTAATCCGACAAAAATAAGTTACTTTCATATGTGTGTTAAATATTAATGTCAATTACAACCCTGTTTGATTACATATAATTAGTATACGAAGTTAATTCGATAATAATAATAATTAGCATAATTACACTAAAATTTTATAAAACGTGATTCTAAGTTTGATGAAATTATCAATTGTATTGTATCATTTTCTTCTTAAACTCTCCTGCTTCTCACTCGATTTTTATGCTTAATTCTGTATCTTTTATTTCCTTTCTCCTGATTCTTCTCTTCATTATTTTTTCTTATTACGAACTGGCTTATTGATTTTTTATTATAAATTATTCCCTATAAATCTTATTTTCCCTAACTAACTTTACTTGGTAGTTGCAATCGATTCGGATGGGCTCTATTGGCTTACCTAACTCCATCGTTCAAAACTACTCTTATTCTGAGATCAGGGAAACATCATCCCTGCTCAGTAAAATGATTGCTGGACTTATTCAACAGTCAGTCTCAATTAATGAATCTTAAATACAGCCATCTTGTGACTCAACATAATAATAATCATAACATTTGTTGGGAATCTTTTACCTTTATATTTCATTATTGCTCAGTTCGGGTCATATATTTTTTCTTCTTTCTTTATAGATACTACTTGATATTACTTGAAGCATTGCTTTTTATTGATACAGTTCACATTTTTATTCATTTTTAATTAATTTTTGTTTCATCTCAATTCATATTACAACTCTTAGAATGTTTATTTTATTTGTTTCGTTTTTTGATCATTGGTTTTCTTAATCTTACTTCCCATTTCTTTCTAAATAGTAGTGGAATTTGATCATTTTGTTTGATATTATTTTTTTTCATAACTTTTTAAATATCGTAGTAAGTTAGTGTTTCTTACTAGTTAGGAATATTTGTAGCTTATTCCTGTATAGTATGTTTTGCTTTTTTGTGCCTCATATTTTGGCTAAAGATTATTGTAACTTAATCTTATTGTGTTAGGAATGTTTTGTAACTTCACTCCCTTATTATTAATTTTTACTCAAATATTATAGTTAGTTAGTGTTATCTTACTAGTTAGGAATTTTTTGTAGCTTATTCCTTTATAGTATGTTTTGCTTTTTTGTGCCTCATATTTTGGCTAAAGATTGTTGTAACTTAATCTTATTGTGTTAGGAATGTTTTGTAACTTCACTCCCTTATTATTAATTTTTACTCAAATATTATAGTAAGTTAGTGTTTCTTACTTTATGTGGATTCTTGGTAATTTTATTTCTCCATTTTTATGATTGGTCTAAAATATTCTCGAAATATCTGTGTAAGCTGTCCTTATATAACTTTTTTGAATTTTGAAATTCATTTTACATATATATTTTTTCATTATTATTTATCAGTAAACTCACTGGCTGAGATTATTCTTTCTTTTTATTCCAACTAACTTGGTTGGCTGTTTCAACTTGAATTCTTTTCAGTTAAGTTTGATTGCCATAGTACTTTTTAATCGATGCTTGGTTATATACCCCCTTTATTTTCTGGGTGGTGGGGTTGGTTATTTCATATGTGTTGTTGCCCTTGTCTTGTGTGATAGTGTACGGCCCTACATACAGCAATAGTAATTTTTTCGTAATGCCTTCTATGGAGCTGGGTAATTCCCTGTTCTTTATTAATACACTCTCTCCTGTCTGGTACTGGATCGTATGTGGATGATTTTTAGAGTATTTATTTTTCTGCTGCTCTACCTTCTCAGCAATTTTGTTATAAATTCTTCTCTTTTCAAATTGGTATTCTGCATTGGTGGGAAATTTAATTAAATCGTTTATCTCCCTAGGTGGTGGTCGTTCAAACATCATTGAGTATGGTGTGGTTTCAGTGAAGTTGTGGTAAGCAATATTTATAAACTCTTCAGTGGACTTTAAGTAATTGTGCCACTCCTTTTGTTTGTTATGGCAGTAGGTCCTCAGAATACGGCCCACTTCTCTAAGCACTCTTTCAGCTGGGTTACTGCTGGGATGATAAACAGATGTTTTGTATGTTTTGATACCATGTTCCCAGAGTTTATTTTTCCACAAATTTCCCTTAAACTGGGTCCCATGATCGGTTATTATGGCCGACGGTTTTCCCACTTCTGGTATATAGTTGTCCAATATAATTTCAATGATTTTCTTGGTAGTAGCACGGTTAATAGAATATAATTTGGTATATTTGGTAAAGTGATCGAATATGATGATTATGAATTTAAATCTGTCTTCCTCCACTGCGAGGAAACGGACCACAAATATCAAGAAGTACTCTCTCTAATTTTTGGCTTGATATTATGGGTATCATCATACCCTCCTTCTTAGCTTTGTTGCATTTCACCATTTGACAGATGTGACATTTTTGTATGGTTTGGCTTACTTTCGATAGATACTCTTGATATATACTTGCTCCTCTAGTGCCTTCACTACTTTCATGGCACCCATATGGCCGTACCGGATGTGGTAGTCCATGATTATCTGTTCTTCGGTTGTAGATGGGATTACAAGTTTCCATTCTCCGACGCTAGGGTTATTTCTGATAAATAATAAATTGTCATGTACTTTATAATACTGTACAAGAGGTTCTTCTTCCTTCAGTATTCTTTCTCTGATACTCACTATCTTTGGGTCCACATTCTGCTGCTTGCTTATCTCCAGCGTTATCTTTTCCAAATCTGTTCTATCTTTAATGATGTTATATACTTTGACTAGCAGTTTTTTTTCTCCGTCGAATGTTGGTGCTGGATGTTGATACATGATAATATGTCAGCAGCAATATTTTTCTTTCCTGGTATGTATTCCCAGTTGATATGGTATTCCTGCAATAGTAATATCCATCGGGTCAGTCTTCCATGGCTAAGCTTGCATTGTTTAAGGAAAGATATTGATCGATGGTCACTCCTCACGGTTACGTTGTACCCTAAAATGTATGTCCTGAATTTGTCACAGGCGAATACAACACTAAGTAACTCCTTTTCCGTGACGTGGTAGTTCCTTTCACAGGCATTTAGGGTTCTACTTGCAAAGCTTATGACCATCTGTTGCCCTTTATCATCTTCTTGATACAAGACAGCGCCGACACTCACGTCGCTCGCATCACAATTCATGAAAAATGGTTTTTGGAAATCCGGATGGTGTAGCATGATGGTGTCTAAAAATTTTTCTTTTATTTGTTCGAATACCTTGTCTTGGTCAGCTCCCCATGTCCATTTATTTTTTGCGGATAACTGTTTTTGAAATTGTGCTGTCAGCTTGGAATAATGGTCCTGGAATTTCCGATAATAATTGCATATTCCCAGGAAAGATTGCAGCTGTTTTTTATTTCTAGGTGTTGGGAATCTTTGTATTGCTTCAACCTTCTCTGCTGAAGGGGTGATACCTTCTTCGGTCAGATTAAAACCTAAAAATTGTACCTTGCTGGCTATAAATTTGGATTTGTCCAGCTTAAGGGTAATATTGTTATCTGATAATTTTTTCAAAACTGTTTCTACTCTATTACAGTGGTCTTGCCAGTTTGATGATGTGATCAATAAATCATCCACATATACGGTAGTAAAGTTAAGTACCTCTTGTCCCAGTATCTGATCCATACACTGGACGAATACAGCAACCGAATTAATTAATCCGAATGGCAGTCTCTTGAATTGGTAGTTTCTCCCATCAAACAGAAAAGCTAAGTATTTTCTACTGTTCGGGTGTAGCTCTACCTGCCAGTATCCGCAGACGATATCCCATGCGCTGATGTATTTCGTGCCATGGAATTTCTTAAGGATCTCTTCAATTTCGCTTGGGGACATTCTATCATTTACTATCATCTTGTTGATTTCTCTAGCATCAAGGCATATTCTTACCTTGCCGTCCTTCTTTGGTATCGCCACTATCAGACTTGTATACGGGGATTGGCTTAATTCTATTATATCCTCTTCCATCATCCGGTTGATCTCGGCCTTCACTGCGTTTCTTTGAGAGTATGCGATAGGATATGATTTTTTCTTAAAATCCACGGGCTCCTTGAATTTAATTTGATATTGATAATCTTTTACCTTTCCCGGGGCATCAGAAAAAATGTGTCGGTATTGATTGTAAATTTTTATGAGATCCTCCGCCTGGTTGGCACTAATCGGTTGATCTCGTACTTCTCTTTGGAATTGTCTGATCTCCTCCAACTTATTTGACCATATTTCTTCGTCCTCCCACTCATTCATTATTTTTACCTGTGCTTGTTGACAGTAATTATTCTGTAATATTGTATAACAGTGGTTTATTGAAGGTAAGTTAACACCCTTCACTATATTGGTTGTCCATATTCCATTTTCCGTGTTTAATGACACTTCTCCCTGCTTTAGATTAATTATAGCAGAATATTGTCGGAGTATGTCACATCCCACAAGTATTGAGAATGGTAGGCCACTGGCAACAAGAAAAGACATAGTGAATGTTAGTCCTTCACTTTCAAGTTGCAGGGACACTTGTTTCTGGACAGTTTTGTTTTGTCTGCCGGTAGCACTGATAATTGTTATGTTATTTATTGGTAGAGTTGGTATAGGTGTACTACTTTTTTGTTGTATTTTGTTTAACTCTATTTGGTCAATTAAAGATATGTTGGATCCAGTGTCGATCATTAATGTTGACATTACTCCATTGATTTTGGCATTCACGTACACTATCTCACTATTTCGGCTGGGCATTGGTTGGTTACTTTCTTCCACCATTTCCTCTCTGATATTTTTTAGATAATGCGTTGTTATTATAGTGATTATATCTTTCGTCGTCGTACATTCCCCAAGAGATTGGTCCAGTGATGGGCTGTCCACAGTTTTCACTGGCCTTAAGCGTTTAAATGAGGGTTGACCTCATTGTCCCTCACTTCATTAGTGTTTGATGGTTGGTTAACGTTCGGCTCCTGTCGATTGTTCCGGCCATCCACGCTGTTCCTGGGATCTTCTTCGAATGGGTGACTTCTTGTATCGGTACCTGGTTAGAGTACGTTCGCCGATAGTTAGATGGGGGGTAGTTTCTTCCTGGACTCCGTTGTCTTTGTCCCCTCATGTAGTTTACCTGTGGCCGGTATCCTGGATTATTGTTATGGTTATTGTTATTGTTTCCAGGGCGATAATTGTTGTAACCATTCGATGGGTAGTTACCCCTGTAGTTGTTCCTGAAGTTGTTATTATTATTGTTTCCATTTCTGTTAAAATTTCTGGGCGCGTTATTGCCCCGTGGGTTCCCTTGATAATTGTTAGGGTTGTTTACCGGGGGCTTATTATCTCCCTGTGGATTTGGTGGTACTTGTCCATCGTTTATTCTATTATTCCTGAAACTGGACACCCTATTTTTTCTGTACTGCCACTCATGCTCATGGCTTTCCAATAAGCTAGCCATGTCTTGGATGGTTTTTACCTGGCTGTACATCCGTGCTTTTTGGATAGCGTCGTCGTAGTGGTAAGATAACTGTACTACCAGACACTCTTCTGGTATACGTGGTTCCAAATTCCTGGCCATGCAGATTTTTCCCAAGAAGTAGGAGGTAAGGGATTGTCCATTTTGATTTTCATACCTCCCATTGCTCAGGTTATTGCGGACCATGTTCTGAGTCGATTCAGACCAGTATTTAGCCTTGAACTGGGTCTTAAATTCTTGAATGTTTTGGATGTCTGGTCGGGTGGCAGTCCACCAGTTGTCATAGGTCTCCTTGAACATTTCGTCTAGCATTCCTCTTATTACTGTCCACCGGGTCTCTCGATTTTTGATGATTAACTCTTCTACCCTTTTCAAGAACTCAATAGGGTTCTTTTATAATTACGGAAGTTAATAGTATCTCTGTTGTCCGCGTTCATGACATGATTATTGTTACATGGTCGGTCATGCCAGGTGTCCACTTCTTCCCGTAATGACTATTCTATTCTGCGCATTTCGTCAATCCTTTGTTGATTTTTGTCTACTTTGCTGTCTATTTTATTTAAGTTGCTGTAAACTCCTTCCATTCGTTCTCCCAAGTCTGTTCGTACAGCTGCTATCTCTTTCTGGTTTTCTTCCCTGACTTGATGTATGTCCTGATCCATCTGGGCACATCTTCTGACTGTTTCTTCCTGACCCTCCTCAGTTCTCCTTTTATTCTCTCCTTCAAGATGGTTCATTTTATTGAGTACTTCCTCCCGGACTCCAGAAACATTTTCGTTGGTCTTCTCTAGCTTCTCCAACGTTTCCTCTCCATTAATTGGTGTGCCATCTGCAGCTTCATTTCTTTATTTTTCTTGTGGTCCTCCTTCAGCTGTTCCCTCAATTCTTCGTTTCTTTGCTGAATTTCCTCCATCAATCGTTTTTGTAATGTTTCATTATTCTTGTTAATGGTTTGTCTCAATTCTTCCTTCTGTTTCTTAAAATTTTCACTTGTTTCTTCCTTCAGTTTCTTAAAATTTTCGTTTGTTTCTTTCTTCATCTGTTTCAGACTCTCCTCATTCTTGTCGAATTTCTCCTCCTGTTTCTTAAAATTTTGATTGGTTTCTTTCATCATATTATTCATCATTTCCATTAATTTCAGTATGTTCGTGTCTCCTCTAACTTCTCCTTTGTCACCCGCCTGTAGTTCCATTTCTTCGTCTTGGGTTGGTTCTGTTGTGGTTATTGCTGTCTCCACTTCTTCAATTGGCGTTCCTTCCTCTTCTTCCCCTCTATTTTCTTCCATTTCCTTCTCCTTCGCCAACTTTTTCGATAAACTCTTGTGTGCATCCTGATCTCCTTTCGTGACCGCCGCTAGAACTTCGTATCTTCCTTTTTTCAAGCTCCACCGGTTGGTCGCCAATTTATAACATAAATTCTCGTGTCTCGTGTTCGTTCGTATAGTATACCTCTGTAAAATATAACAGTGTGTCTGAGTGTAAAAATGTGTCTGTGTTTCTTACCACCGCGTCCTCGCACGGCGATGTACTTCACGATGTTTGGGCCCGTAGCGAACGTACTGGGGACCAGGTATTGTGGTTCCCGATCTGAGGTTCAAACGTAGTGGATAATCTCCGGGTGGCGCCAAATTGTTTATATAAAACAATTAAAATGGTTTCCTTATCAACGTTCTATTTGAACGAGGTGACGAATTCAATCCATCCCGCCTTTTCTCAATTTGGTGTCAATCGAGATAGCAGTTGCAGTGTTCGCTACTTGCGCGCTAGACGTCGCATCGGAAACCTTCACTATACATAATATTTTTAAACATGCACTTTGCTACTAAAAATAAAACACGATTTAACACACACAGTATAAATTTATTATCAAATTGAAGTTAATATTTTATAGACACAAGTTGTAATTAATATTTCATATATAATTCTGCACCGGATAATTCTTAAGACTCTCACCAGGGTTAAACTATCGACTTTTGAATACAAATAAACAGTATGGCGTTTTAATATGCTAATCAACAAATATCTCGGTCGATGTTTGTGGGTTGTTTGGATCACGTTAAAAGGTTCAGATGCAGTTACAATATTAAAAATACGCAACCTTACAATGTTTTTTCCTTAAGTAGGATAATGTGTAGTGGTAATTGTTTTGTTTGAGTGTCATACAAGGTGTTTAAAAGTCGTACATAAATATGAGGTTAGTTCTGTAGTTAACAAATTTTCAGTGATATAATTTCACGGACCAATCCTTGTAAGAGAATAAAAATGATTCAGTGGTATTCAACATACATTGAGAAATATTATAGTGCGTTTATTTTTTGGAAGTTGAAATAATTTAACTGATACTTAACAGCATTGCAGTATGGCATTACTCGGGATGTCGAGAAGGAAGGATTATGGCATCAGTATTATTCCTGTGTTGTTTATTCAAGCTTCGGCATCTTTTTCAAAGTTGTTTGGACTTATTTAGAAATTTCGTCGTGAACTAAACGTCTTCTCCCTATGGAAATGGTATTCTGCATCCATCAGACTTCTTTATGATCAATTTCTATACTTGGTTTCACTTTTACGATGTTTTAAATATTAAAATGTGTTGTACAGAAAATTCGCGTGTGGCTTGCGATAGTGTCACTTTCCAAGTAAGTGTATTTAACGGTAATTACCTCGTTAAACGGTCGTTTCCATGGTTACATCAATGCTCTCATTGGGTGAGCTGAACATGAACACATTGTTATCAATTTTCGAATTCCTTTCAAATCTTCCCATATCTTCGGATTTTCTTCCTCCTCTTATCTTCCTTCTGTGTTATTATCTAAATGCACTGTCATTTATATTTTCTCACAAAGATTATTTTGGTACCCCACAATATTGAGTTTTATCAAGTTTTCTAAGTTTACAATTAACTTTATACTTACTAATTACATTTCTTTGTTTATATAATTCCTTACTTTGATATTTGGTTTTTAATAATAACTACTATTCATCCTTGATGAATTAGTCACCTTGGATTTGTCCATTACATGGTGATTTTTATACAATCAGTAATTGTTTATGTTTGACCGTTAGGCCTGTTTCACCTTTAAGTAGCCATTACTGGATTTTTATGGCTTCATACACAATATATTTCTTTTAGTCCTAAATTGTTATTTTGTATTTCTAATTGGGTTTAATGTCTCTGGATGTGTTTTAATTTAGTCTTTGTTAGTAACAACTGTGTTATTCCATCTTACTTGATAATTATTTTCTATTCATTTCCATTATAACATATAACATCTAGGTCTATGGTTTGTATGACTCTTATAGCCATATCCAATTTATAAACAATAATTTATAAAAGTACTTAATTCTTATTTGTTGTTCTGGTGCTAAACAATCTCACCTCTATTGAACTTTTTTCATCATTAAACTCCCCTTATAACATGGGTATTTACTTAATGTTAATACAGACTTATTTTTTAATGCTTTTTTGCTCTCCCTTCCATGTTAACACCATCTGATTACTTTTCCTTGTGAATCACACCTTTAAACTTTTACAATACATTTTTAAGTTATAACAATACTATTTCCTAGTCATCACAGTGAATATCACTACTTAGTGTTCATTATTTACTGAATAAATGTTCTATCCTAAATACTATTCATTGTAACTTGTTAAATGTTATTGTTCACCCTCAATACTAAAACATGAGTAATTTTACTAAGTCTTTACCTTAGCCTACTCTCCTCTTACTATTTTTATGATAGACGATATTTGTATTTATTTTTCACTAGCACTTTCTTAAATTATTTAGTGTTCATTATAATTTACTTAGTGTTTCCTTAGTATTATATCACTCTAGTATAAATCACTTTCACTAATTCAACTTCCAGTTATTTCTCATCATTTTATTCTCTTTCTCTACACACTATCTATATAAAATTATTAATATTGTGTCTTCCTTATTTAATAAATTACATATATCCCTAACTCTTTTGGTTAGTGTACTTTTATACATTGTTTCATATTACCGATGGTTTATAATTGTCATTTTATCAATACTAACATTCATTAATAGTTTTGGTTCTTAACCGAATTTCATTGTCTTTATTATTTTGGGTTACATTATTTTTCCCTTCTCTATTTTTCATTACTTGTCTAGTTTTCTTGATGCGTTTCATTTTGTTTTCTTCCTCATGGGTTTGTTCTCTCTTGGTTTTCATTCTTCTTCTCCTTCATTCATCTTGTTTTCTTTATTTCGGTTTCTTAACTGGTTTCTTAACTGGCCAATCTCTGGGGTTGGGTCAATGTCGTTTGTCTGTCAGTCTATTATTTTAGTTTCTTTATTAATCACTTTCGGTTTATTACTCCTTCTCCTTCCATGTTAATTACCTTTTATTTATTTTTTACTCTCCACATGATTTATTTATTCAAACATAATATCATTTAGCATTTTTTATACATACTTATTGTCATCAAAATTTATCTGAATTTGGTGATGTTATAATATATATATATATTGTAATATATCAGTGTTCTACGAGTGTAATACGGTTGCGGGTTTATAGTTATTTCAGCCCCACGTTGTTGACGTCATCTGTAATCTAACAGTTTATTTGTGGGTTTTTTGTTTATGTGTTTTGAGTTTCAAAGAGTTTTATTTAGTGTAAATTGCCTCCACTCATAAGTCAAATACGGATCGGCTGCCGCAATCGATTGTGTCCTCGATCTGTGTTCTTTTTCCAAATGCTTCGGTCCGTTCGCTGCTCACTCTCCTGTTGAATTACCTGTAATTGTCCTGTAAACTTTCAAATTATCTACAATGACAACTCCTTTGATTCCAAATAATAATGTTTATTTTCATTAAAGTTATTCAGAGAAATGAACAGTCGACTTGTCGGAACAAATATTGGTCGGGTCGACTCTAGCGCTCAATTCGACTTTTACACTAACAAGTTCCAAATAACAAATTATTCATAATAATATATTAATTCTCAGGGTTTAAGGGTTCTTTTAGACTGTCATTGAATTCAGCAAATACATACAAAAATACAATACATTACAAAGGTAAGTAAAATTTTAAAATCTTAATACTATATTTCGTTATTATTAGTTGCTATGGCAACCAGACTATCGGCAAGATGGCCGCCGAAAACGTTTGGCCACGTGCTGTCACAAGTTATTTTAAAATAAATGTTTCAGTGTTCACTGTTTTAGTTTTTAAGATTTTTCTTCAATAAATGATCCCTGGTGTTATTCTGTAAGTGTAGATAGTGTCTACGGTAGTGTTGTTTAATTGTACTTGTAGTGTGGTTAATAGTTGAAGTTGGCGTCATTCACAGGTGTTATGAAAGTGTGTTCATAGTAGGCAATCAGGATTTTCAAAGGTTCTGCATTTATTTGTTGTTTTAATTTAAATATTTTCATCTTCTAATCTTCCACAGTATTTATAGCTTCTATTAGTTATAATTTTTCATCGCCAACAGTCCAAAAAACATTACTTTGGTTTAATTAAAAACTTCTTCATTAGATCTCATCTGCTCACTGCAATAGTTAACAATACAATACTACAATTCTATATTCCTGCCTTTCCATCAACGGTTTCGTGCCCTCACAATACTGGCCTGTGATTGGTCAAAACAGAGAGTTCATAAGGTCACGTGGTCAGTTTACAAGATTTAAATGTTCATCTGCCTATAAGAAAAATACTCCTTTTTTAGCTTTAAGTTTTCTTAAATTTAAATTACGTCATGCTTTTTTTATGTCATTATGAACATTTTGCTACTTCATTTACTTACATTGGTTAATTATAAAGGGTGGTTTTTCACCTTACAAAAATTCTAATGTTGGGCCTATACTTTAATTATACATTTGTTATATCACTTTACAATTCCTTAAATTAATCTAATATATAATATTACTGTTAAAACAATTAGCTTCATCATATAAATTTTGCCCCTTTCCTGTTTTATCACATTGGTTTACTAATCTACTCATTTCTGACATTATTTCCTTTGTATGGAACTTGTGGCCTAGGCCATCAATAGCATTTCATTAATATATTCTAAATTACATTTATTATTACCTAGGTTGTTGGTTTTGAACCCTTTTTCGTGAGTTACATCTTATTACATGAGCCTTGACCCCTAACATGTTTTCACAATAGTTAAAAATGAAATCTTTTGACTTATTACTTACAGTAGTGTTTACATGGACAAGTTTACAATCATAAATTAACAAATAATATAATCAGAACAAAATCTTTTAACATGTTACCTTCAAGGTATTGCCTTTATGGCCAAATTCTACATTTATAAATTGACAAATAATTATAAACTACTTGGTGTACCATACTTCCATCCCATCAAGCATTACTGGCTAATGAATAGATTATTGTTCATAGGTCCTGGTTTCTAATACACATTTTCTTATTCTGCCTGTAGGCTCACACAAACTTATAATGTAGTTTATAAATGTTAATAACTATAGGCTTTGGTGTAGAACACAAATACAACTACTTACACCAAAGCCTTCACTAACATTTCAATCTGAGATGAAACCCTTCACCACCATTCACTATTGGTGTTATTTATGGGTTTTCCTTTTTTTTTTTTAAAGTAATCAACCCGCACTTATTTTGTCACCACTCCACTGACACTTATTGTATTTATAACATATTTAAATAATAATAGCGATTGTTAACTTTATTCCCCACTGCTTCACATTCACTCATTTACATAAAGGTTTGTATGTATATTATATACTTGCTATAATACATTTTAATTATTTATTTTATTATTTGTATTGTATTTTTTTCTTATCTTTTATATTGTACAGTCTTTTCTGTAAGTAAGGGTTGTTCATCTTTATCTGGTTTTAATAGGATAGCATAAGTGACTTTACCTATTATTGTACCTATTGAATTGAGCAGTTTTTGGTTTTGGGATAGGGCTACTATTGTGTCACATTACATATGCTCCCCCACCAAAACATGTTTATTTTTCTTAGCTGCAGGTCTATGGAAAATTAACTGTTAATATCCTGTTTCTTACATCATTCAAAATACTTTTTCATTTCGGACACATTGTATTATGTAACGGTACAGAATTGTGTGCTACCCCAGTTTTAATTATATTTTATATCAATTCAGTTAATTTTCAATTGTCAGACTTCACCTGTGAGGTGCCCCAGTAACCAGCAATACACACTGTTAGCCTAAACAACAGTCTAGACGCATTGCGTAACTGCCCCAGTAAGCAGCAGGCTTTGTGAATTACAGTATGCAGTTTGTCATCAGAGAGTGTACAACAGACAGCCAGCAGTAGCATACAGTGCAGTTTATTAAAATAAAACAGTGGCCTCGTGTGCAAGATAGGCCGTAACTATTACAATCAGCCTATCTATTAAAGTATTAAAACAGGTATAAAAAAGTGCATAAACCGTACAAAGCGCAGCCAACCTAAAAAATCTAAGTGTTCGAAAAGTTACGTCGGCCGACACAATTATAAAAAGTGAAATATAACTAAAACGTGGTTTTAGTAACCAGCAAAACTTAACGCCAGTCAAAAGACAAAATCACTTTAACGAGCATTAATTGACTTGCGAAGTGCGGGGTAAAAACAAGTGCATCATCAGTGGGATCAGATTAACAACCAGGATGAGTACCCTATAATCAATTTTAATTCAGAATTTTTAACTACATTACAATTTATATTTGCAGATGTTTCACTAAATCATGAGATCTCAAAGTGGGGTTTAATAGAATGTTAATGTAAAAAAACGAATGTGTGAGTGTGGGGACAAATTATGTACTGGTTTGTTTAATAGAAATTTAAGAAACAAATTAATTAAGGAAGTAGTTTTAAGCGATTATGGTCTGTTCTTTTAAAAGTAGGAAATTAAAGTGTAAGGATGCATAACCAAACCATATGATTCAGATAGATGATGTAATAGAGTCAGTATAACAATAACATGGAATAAGTAAAGTAAAATCTATCTTGTTTAATAAAAGAGAGATAATTTGTTAGAACTAAAAAATATTTTGCACTGAAACTCAAATAATCCTTTCTGCAGCAGTTTCGTCTGTACGAGTCTGGGAAAAAACCCTAAGGTAAGAGTTAATTATTAATTTGAATTAAATTGAGTAGTTTCATTGGCGCCCGAACAGGGACTCGAGTGTGAGTTTTACATCTTACATTCGCCAGACCTAATTAAGCTGCAGAACAGGTTATTTGGAAGTGAGGGTGTGGTTAGAACGTTTTTAGATCGTAGAGAGTAAATTTACTAAAGTAAAATTGATAATCATTTAATTAAACAATTTCATAATGGAGAACACAGAGAGTAAAACAAATACAGCTAATGTAACTGTTATGAATGAGTCGGTAAATCAATCAATGACCGAATCAGCGGTAATGGAAGAAGTTAGAGTTCATTCAACCCCTGTCCCGACTAGGGATAGTGATAAAACAGACAACGAAACGAGAAATTGGTTTCGTGAGACAATGGGGGAGATAAAACAAATGTTTAATGATAATAATAAGAGATTTGATGCTAATGACGATTTTTTGCGTAAAAGTGTGAGTGAATTAAGGGACGATATTAATAGTCGTTTTGACATGAATGAGACTAAATTAAATAAACGTTTTGACATGAATGATACCAAGTTCAATGAACAAAATACAAAATTTGATATATTAAGTAGCGACATAAATAGTCGTTTTGACATGAATGATGCTAAGTTTGAACAATACAAAGAACAGAATATGAAATTTGAAAATAGCATAAGTGTAAAGCTTGATGAATTAACTAATTCATTGTGTAGTATTGATGTACGAATTAATGAAATATGTAGTGAAACAAAAAGAAAAACAGATGAGTTAGGAGAGAGTGTGTGTGTGGTAGATGGTAAAACAATTACAGCAAATGACAAATTAGAAAGCTTGGTAAGTAAAGAGAGTAATGATGTTGAAAATATGGTATCAAAAAGTGATACAGCAAATAATAGTGGTGATATTGAGAATAGAATAAGAGTTGAGGTTGATCAAAGAGTGTTAGTTAGTGTTAATGATTTAGAAAGAGAGCATAGAAGTAGTTTAAATGAAGAGAGTATACAGAGGGTAAAATTTTCCCGTGATGTGGTTGGGGGTGAAGAAAATGCTTCACGATTGTATTTGGGAGACGTATGGTCTACAAATAATGGTCCCTTGGTTTTTTGTGTATCTGGTAAAGCCAGATGTTATAGTAATAAAGTGGTACCCTCTGTATGGAGTGAGAGAGAGAATGTGAAATGTTGTGATGATGAAAGTAATTATGAGAGAGAGAAAGAGTGGTTTAAGTTAAATAGAGATTATGGAGAGTTGATAGAGAATATGAATATTAAGAGAATTATAGTAAACACTGAGTATATTGTAGTTGATGATGATAAATATTTACCTGTGGGGAGAGTTAACAATAATGTAGGAGCAGAATATGGTAATAACAATGTAATGGTAATAACAAACACTGACGGAGACTTTATAAATAATACTGATGTCGACTTGATTTATGATAAGATAATTTTGGGGGTTACCCTATAGATTATTATTTTGGTACAATGGAAAAAATAAGTTCTTGTGGTTATAAAACAAAAAATAACCATATGTTGTGTATCAATAAAATTGAAAACTGTTATGTGAAACCCAGACTAATATTTGATGATGGAGGCTGAACAAAAACTAAATAAATGGACAATTTAAATATTTTGATTTCTGGTTCTGACCTGGCTGATTTTGGAAACGAAGTGTGATAAAATTGAACAAGTAATGATGAATATTTGTAAATACATTATAGTGAAATTAATTGTGTGTGTACTGTAAAATGTTTCATATAACCATGTGTGTATTGATTGATTTTAATAATAATATTATTTTATTTTGATAATTAACAATGATAATTAACTGAAGGTATTGATGAATTAAATGCTGTATTGTGTGTTCATATTCAAAGTGTTTTAAATATTATATTTTAATAAATTGTTTTTAGTAAAATGTTATTAAAGTAATTGTGGTGAATAAAAATTATATCTGATCTGAATTGGAACAAATAAGAGATAAATATGTCAACATTGAAAGTTATAGAAATTAAAAGTTGAAGGAAGTACAGGTATTAGAGGTGAGGTAATCAGAATGTTGAGACTGAGAATGTTTATAACACAAGCCTGGTAGACAACTGTTGATGTAAACAGGTGTGTTGAATGTTTTGACTAATGTTTACAGCCAGGTGTTGAAGTTAATAACTATTGTATTCTGCTGAATCATTGCCAGTAGTAAAATCCTATTATGAAATTAAAGAAATCAAGATGTGTTGAAATGAAGGTAAATTTTTATAATGTAAGGGAATGACTTAATGTTTTGAATATAATGCAGCTAAATCTTGTGTGATAGGATTTTGTTAATGGAGAATCATTTTGATAAATGTAATTTTGAAACTGTTAATTAAATAAAATTAAATTAAATGGGTAATTAAGTTAATTAAAAAGGCGAATTGTTATAATAAAGTTAAATTTAACTTGATTCAAATTTCACCTATAATGGTAGATTAAATAATAATTGATGAAAAATATTCATTTAAAAAATTGCAAACTGAAAGAACGTTCAAGCGGAGATAGTGTTTGGGAAAATAAGGTGTACATATAACTGTGTATATAATAGAAATTAAGGATACCTTGTATAATTGATGTGTTATTTTGGCTGGGCAACATTGTATGGGGAACGTTATTTAATTTAACTGGAATGTATATGTACTACTGTAAACCTATATTGTTTTGTTAACACTATTTTCTAGGGTTAAGATATATTTTATAATAAAAAATGAATCAGTACTTTGTCAATGAACCAGTACGACTAAGAAGATACAAATCAGTTGTGGGATATGGAGTGATGGAAGGCCGTTTGTTGATTTTTTAATTGAATGTTCCAGAGTCAGGCGATACTGTGGCGGGTATCTGTCCGAGCTTATGGTGTTGGGATCTCGTACAGAGAAGTCCAGTTAGATCGGATGGGTGCTGCCACAGTCGCCAGACTAGGGGGTAAGTACCCATGATTTTAGTAGAGAGTTCAGGGGGGTTGCAGCGCCATATCCTCACTGATCCTCTTGGGTTTTAGGCAATAAGAGTTTGAACGCTTTGGCCTTCAACCTCTTATTGGGGGGGTATTGTAACGGTACAGAATTGTGTGCTACCCCAGTTTTAATTTTATTTTATATCAATTCAGTTAATTTTCAATTGTCAGACTTCACCTGTGAGGTGCCCCAGTAACCAGCAATACACACTGTTAGCCTAAACAACAGTCTAGACGCATTGCGTAACTGCCCCAGTAAGCAGCAGGCTTTGTGAATTACAGTATGCAGTTTGTCATCAGAGAGTGTACAACAGACAGCCAGCAGTAGCATACAGTGCAGTTTATTAAAATAAAACAGTGGCCTCGGGTGCAAGATAGGCCGTAACTATTACAATCGGCCTATCTATTAAAGTATTAAAACAGGTATAAAAAAGTGCATAAACCGTACAAAGCGCGGCCAACCTAAAAAATCTAAGTGTTCGAAAAGTTACGTCGGCCGACACAATTATAAAAAGTGAAATATAACTAAAACGTGGTTTTAGTAACCAGCAAAAACTTAACGCCAGTCAAAAGACAAAATCACTTTAACGAGCATTAATTGACTTGCGAAGTGCGGGGTAAAAACAAGTGCATCATCAGTGGGATCAGATTAACAACCAGGATGAGTACCCTATAATCAATTTTAATTCAGAATTTTTAACTACATTACAATTTATATTTGCAGATGTTTCACTAAATCATGAGATCTCAAAGTGGGGTTTAATAGAATGTCAATGTAAAAGAACGAATGTGTGAGTGTGGGGACAAATTACATACTGGTTTGTTTAATAGAAATTTAAGAAACAAATTAGTTAAGGAAGTAGTTTTAAGCGATTATGGTCTGTTCTTTTAAAAGTAGGAAATTAAAGTGTAAGGATGCATAACCAAACCATATGATTCAGATAGATGATGTAATAGAGTCAGTATAACAATAACATGGAATAAGTAAAGTAAAATCTATCTTGTTTAATAAAAGAGAGATAATTTGTTAGAACTAAAAAACTGTGTTAGAGTAATTATTTCGCACTGAAACTCAAATAATCCTTTCTGCAGCAGTTTCGTCTGTACGAGTCTGGGAAAAAACCCTAAGGTAAGAGTGAATTATTAATTTGAATTAAATTGAGTAGTTTCAATTATTTGGATTGGTCAAAACATAGGTGTTGTTGCTGTTGTCCTTGATTACCACAAATGATCCATGGTATAGCAGCAGAAGTTTTTTCATTACGCCTTCCGTACCACTGGGCTGCTGTCTATTTCGTATAAGTACTCTTTCTCCGACTACAAATTTGAGTTCTGGTATCCCACTATTTCTTCGCTTATTCCTCCTCAGCGCTATCTTGTTTCCAATTTGATGGTATACTCTTGCAATATCCAATTCTTCTTCCGGCATCTCGGGGAACGTAATTAATTGAGTGAGCTCACGTGGTGGTGGTCTTGAAAACATCATCTGATATGGGCTTAGTCCCAGCGTCTCATGGTATGCTATATTTAAAAATAGTTCGGTATTGGTCACATGCTCGCTCCAACTTTTGTGATTGCTGTGGCAATAGGTCCTGAGAATGCGGCCCACTTCTCGCAATACTCTTTCTGCAAGGTTGCCTGAAGGGTGATATATGGAGGTTTTGTAAGTTTTTATCCTTCTAGCTAATAACGCTTCTCTCCATCGCTTGCCCGTAAACTGGGTTCCATGATCCGTTATTACTGATTCAGGTGTACCGACCTCACTGGTGTACTTTTCTAGTACTATTTTGACAGTGACTTTAGTTGAGGACTTGCTGATTGGGTACAGCTTGGTATACTTGGAGAAATGATCCCATATTATTACAATAGAAGTGGAAATGATAAACGTTCTAAGTGCCGAAAATGAAAATGTTCAGGAACGACAAGAAACTGTATATTTCGTGTCATAAAAATATTTTAATAATATATATATACTTTCACTTATGAACTTACTTTTGTCACTTCCCAAACGTTTCGAGATGTTGTTTCTCTTCTTCAGTGGGTTTAATACTAACTGTCGATTACAGAATAACCGTTACGGAATGGAGTGTGTGGTGGGGGTTGATGGTGGGAAGGGATTGGCGCTGAGGTTCGAATTATGTGTGTGGATCAGTGTGTCAAATAGTGTATGTGATTTGTAATGTATCTGTTCATTTAATATGTTGTTTGGTTGTAGTGTGTGATAACTGTATATTTCAAATTGTTCAGCTGTGTTTAGTTTTCTACTTTTAGGTAAGTAGTGTAATATTTCCATGTTGTGTTCTATGTTTGTGTAACTGTGGTTTTCGTTATGTAAATGTGTGGCAAATGTGGAATGTATGTAGTTTGTGGTGAGGGCTTTTAAATGTTCAGAAAACCTGGAAGAAAAAGATCTTCCCGTCTGGCCAATGTAGAATTGTGGGCAATCATTACAATTTAATTTATAAACGCCTGTTTTGTTGTATGTGTCAATGTCTTTGTTAGTATTGTTTATGTGTTTTCTAATGGTGTTGTTGGTTCTGTAGGCTACTTTATAATTTTGTTTCCTAAATGTGTTTGCAATTTTATGTGTATTGGAATTGTAGTATGTAAGTGTTATGTATTTACTGGGTTGTGTGCTGTTGGTCAGATGTGTTTTACTTTTTGTGTTGAGGATTCGTTTGTGTAGTTTATTTATTAATTCGGGGTTGTATCCGTTTTTGACTGCTATGTATTTAATTGTGTTTAATTCATCTTGGTAGTCATGTGTGTTTAGGGGTATTGACGTGAGCCTATGGAGCATGTAGTTGAAAGCTGCATGTTTGTGTTGAGTTGGGTGGTTGGATGTGTTGTGTATGACCATGTCTGATGTGGTGGGTTTTCTGTATATTTTGTATGTTTTGTTTTGGTGATTGATTGTACAGTGTTGTTTGTTTTGGTGATTGTAAGGTCTAAAAAGTTTATGCTGTTATTTAATTCTATTTCAAGTGTGAATTTTAATTTATGGTCTATAGTGTTAATGTATTTGTGGAAATTTTCTATTTGTCTTTTGTTGCCGTTGTAAAGGAGTAAAATGTCGTCGACATACCTGTGCCAATATATTATTTTATCGGTGTATTTGTTGTTGTTCAGTATGTGTTTCTGTTCTATGGTGTGTATGAATATTTCTGCTAGTATACCTGATATAGGGGAGCCCATGGGTAGTCCATCTGTTTGTGTGTAATACATGCTATTGTGTGCGAAATAATTTTGATCTGTGATAATTTTAGTTAGATGGATGATCTCGTTTATGTGTGTTTTGGGTGTGTTATTTATTTTTAGTAATTGTTCTAATGTAATTATGGTTTCTTTTATGGGAACGTTGGTGTATAGGTTTGTTATGTCGAATGAAGCAAGTGTGGAATTGTGGGGAATGTGTACATGTTGAGTTTTATTCGCTAGATCTAAATTATTTTTGACAGTGGTGTTGTTTGTTAAATTTATGCTATTTCTGATCAATTTATCTAGATGTCTAGCTATTTTGTGTGCAGGTGCTTGTGTGTTGTTTATAAGTGGTCTGATGGGAATATTGGGTTTGTGTAATTTCGGTAGTGCATTTAGTGTAGGGGCTTTTGGTTTAATTTGTTTTAGATATTTGATGTTGTCAGGTGATACTATGTGTTTTGTGTTATTTAGGGTTTTGTTTATTTGGTTGTGATATTTAGGGGTGGGGTCTTTATTTAATTTAGTGATGTTGTTTTCATTAAAAAATGTTTCAATTTTGTTATTTAAAGCCTGTTTTTCTATTATGACATTTATATTACCTTTGTCTGCTTTAAGTATGGTTAGGTTGTGTTACAACGTATGTGTAATTTATGTTTTATGGTTTTTAGTATTTGGAATTCATTATTGTGTTGTTTATTTTCATATTGTTGTGTGTGTTGTAATTTACGCTTTATTTCATAACGTATGGTATCATGGTCTTGGTTTAGTGTGTGTTGTATGGCTGTTTCAGCGTCTAGGACTATGTCACGTGTATGTTTACTATTAACGTTATTAGTTGTATTGATACCTAAATTGTGTTTTAGACCTTTATCTAAGAGGTTTATTTCTACGTTAGTGAAATTGGTTGTCGTATTTACAGTACGTGTGTGAAATTTATGTGTCGGTGTAGGGACAGTTACGTTCCTGCGTGCTAATAGGTTATTGATTTTTCTGTTATGGACTTCCTGTATTTTTATTTGGATTTTTTCTATGATATTTTGTGTATGTTGTATTATGTGTTCAAATTCAATGTGGTGTAATATTTGTGTGAGTTTTACGTGTAGGTTATATGCCGTTTTGTTTAGTGTATCTTTTTTATGGTATAAATCATTAATGATATTGTCTAGGTGTATTATTTCAGCTTTATGTTTTGTTTTTGTTGCTGCATATGTATTATTTTTTATTGTGATTTGTGCATGTGTGGGTATAATGTTGTGTTTACGGCAAGTTTTGTTGTAAGCGATGTTCAAGGAGGTTTTCGTTATCTGTAATCTAACATTTCTGTACTTGTGGATGTAATACGCTGTGTTGGCGGTATTAAAATTATCTTGTTGTTACATCCTATTCGTTCACTTTATTATTTTAATAATATATATATACTTTCACTTATGAACTTACTTTTGTCACTTCCCAAACGTTTCGAGATGTTGTTTCTCTTCTTCAGTGGGTTTAATACTAACTGTTGATTACAGAATAACCGTTACGGAATGGAGTGTGTGGTGGGGGTTGATGGTGGGAAGGGATTGGCGCTGAGGTTCGAATTATGTGTGTGGATCAGTGTGTCAAATAGTGTATGTGATTTGTAATGTATCTGTTCATTTAATATGTTGTTTGGTTGTAGTGTGTAATATCTGTATATTTCAAATTGTTCAGCTGTGTTTAGTTTTCTACTTTTAGGTAAGTAGTGTAATATTTCCATGTTGTGTTCTATGTTTGTGTAACTGTGGTTTTCGTTATGTAAATGTGTGGCAAATGTGGAATGTATGTAGTTTGTGGTGAGGGCTTTTAAATGTTCAGAAAACCTGGAAGAAAAAGATCTTCCCGTCTGGCCAATGTAGAATTGTGGGCAATCATTACAATTTAATTTATAAACGCCTGTTTTGTTGTATGTGTCAATGTCTTTGTTAGTTTTGTTTATATGTTTTCTAATGGTGTTGTTGGTTCTGTAGGCTACTTTATAATTTTGTTTCCTAAATGTGTTTGCAATTTTATGTGTATTGGAATTGTAGTATGTAAGTGTTATGTATTTACTGGGTTGTGTGCTGTTGGTCAGATGTGTTTTACTTTTTGTGTTGAGGATTCGTTTGTGTAGTTTATTTATTAATTCGGGGTTGTATCCGTTTTTGACTGCTATGTATTTAATTGTGTTTAATTCATCTTGGTAGTCATGTGTGTTTAGGGGTATTGACGTGAGCCTATGGAGCATGTAGTTGAAAGCTGCATGTTTGTGTTGAGTTGGGTGGTTGGATGTGTTGTGTACGACCATGTCTGATGTGGTGGGTTTTCTGTATATTTTGTATGTGTGTGTGTTGTTTGTTTTGGTGATTGTAAGGTCTAAAAAGTTTATGCTGTTATTTAATTCTATTTCAAGTGTGAATTTTAATTTATGGTGTATAGTGTTAATGTATTTGTGGAAATTTTCTATTTGTCTTTTGTTGCCGTTGTAAAGGAGTAAAATGTCGTCGACATACCTGTGCCAATATATTATTTTATTGGTGTATTTGTTGTTGTTCAGTATGTGTTTCTGTTCTATGGTGTGTATGAATATTTCTGCTAGTATACCTGATATAGGGGAGCCCATGGGTAGTCCATCTGTTTGTGTGTAATACATGCTATTGTGTGCGAAATAATTTTGATCTGTGATAATTTTAGTTAGATGGATGATCTCGTTTATGTGTGTTTCGGGTATGTTATTTATTTTTAGTAATTGTTCTAATGTAATTATGGTTTCTTTTATGGGAACGTTGGTGTATAGGTTTGTTATGTCGAATGAAGCAAGTGTGGAATTGTGGTATGTAAAAATATGTTGGTATTGTGTTTGAACATGAACATAGCTTTGGGTAAATGGATTGTAATACATATTTCTACAGCTCTATAAGAGAATTAGTTTTTATAAAAAAAATATATTTATATAGAACGTTCCAAGTGCCACATGTGTTTTCCTTATAATCATTACAAGTACCAAGTTACAAGGTATAGTAATACACATTAACAGCATTCACAACTTTAATTAGCTATTTCTTTATAGTAAAAGTGATAATACATACTTGATATTTTTACAAAAAAGTGATAAAAATGATAAAAAAAGCTTAAATTTCTATACTGTCCATATCGCCACTGATAATATTGCTGTAATAGTGTCTATCTGCCTCCTTCAGGTAGGGGAGTATTTTCCGAATGTCACGTAACTTGGCTTGTGCTATACCCGGAGCAGGTACTACCTGAAATTGCGCTGTTTTGATGTCCAAAATGGTTTTGCCTTTTCTGATCACATTGCAGTAGTTCCATGGTTCGCCGTCCAAAAAATTATTTTTATATGCTACATTAGTTGGATTTTCAGCACTGATTCTAAAAGCACACGCTTTTGAAATGGCAATTTTCTTTGTATCAATGAGTGTGTCAGCTACCTGCATTAAATTGAAAAAGTTATGTGAATGCAATTGAACCGGAGTCAGTGGGTGAACAAATTTGGCTGTTGAGATTAAATTGCATAAATCTTTCGGTATACAGATTAATTGTTTCCTTTTCCTTTTCTCAATGTGACCAAAGTCACAATCACAAGTAAGGAAACTATGACCTTTCAATAAAAATTGCTGTTGAATTTCCTGGAACAGACCATTACTGACTAACCATATCATAAGGAACAGCATTGTGTGATTTTTATTTTGGCCAGCACAATTGTCAGACCACAGTACTAGTTTCGTTTTTTGCAAAAGACCATCATTTACTAGTTTTAAAAGACATGATGTCATTTCATTGCTACCACGACTTGCTTGGCCTTCATGCCAAATATAACAAAAAGCTGAATCGTTGTTAGCCACATGTACACCAAAATTGTAAAAATTCAGCTGTCGACTGTAATACATTTCTGTATGAGTTAAGGTAGGTAGCTGAATGACCTGTTGCAAGTCCATTGACAGAACAAGGGTATCACATTCAGGGTGCTTCGCTTCTGCGTGGTCGTTATTCATCTCATTCAATGCCCTTCTGTAGGCTCTATGATGCATTTGCAAAATAACTGAAGCACGGCTTGAATCAGGAGTGTTAGCTTTAATACGACAGTTGAGCTTATCACAATTTGAACACGTATCGACTCTTGGTCGGCTAAAAGACAGTTTTGGTTTAAACGATACAAATATCTTTCTGTAAAATTTGTATGTGACTACAGAATCAGAATGCTTTTTAATAAAAGCTTTATGCATTCGTTTGATAGACAAGTCTGGACTTAAGTATTCTTTACTACTTTTGCCCCTGCCATAGTGACTAACATCCCTAGGATACAAATTAATGTCAGAGATAACTAAATCACGGTCAGCTTCAGAAAACTTGCTTGTTCTTTTGAATTGCCATAGTGGTCTTCATACATAGACATCCCGCTTTTCTTTCTACTTTGCAATGTTTGCAAAAATCTGTGCTTTAGGCCTAAAGTTTCCATGAACACTATCTTACATACTTCAACTGTGTTACCTGTTGCAGTTGGTAATCTATACTGTACTGAAAATTGGCGTTTGCTGTCTTTCAGGTCGTTATATTTACCATTCCTACATCTTTTTACAGGTTTAAGAGTTAAGAAACCTAAAGCATACGTTCCCTGATCATTCTCTGATTTGAGGTTACGATACCCATTGTACAGCTTTGTCCTCCAAGAGTGTGATAAAGTTTTACAAGACATCTTACATTTGCATGACACCTGAAAAATATAATACTTACTGTTAGTGAAAAATGTTATTTGTAACTATTTAGAGAGAAACGCCGGGATGCCTTTGTATGAATACCACATTTTTCGACCACGCAGAAGCAAAATTTTTACTTAGAAGTAGGCTAAACAATATTTTTTGGGTTGGTTAAATACAGTTAATTAAAAATACAAGTACACTAGTAGTATAAACTTTGCAAAAACAATAATAAACACACTCAAAAGTACATAAAACTAAACTAACCTCTTTGGCTGGTAACGGCAATGCTTCTACCATTTTACCGTTTTTACGACTATACTCGGTTCCAGATAGTCGCGATTTATGTTGTGTTAATCTGAATTCAGTTTTTGAAATTCTTCCTTCCATTATCTCAATGATAAACCACGCACATGTACAATAACCAGAACAAACAAAATAATAGCAGTACACTAATCATGGGTATTCTTGCTCGTGTCAGTTTCACAACAATGTCAACAACACAGCTGTGGACTTGGAACGTTTTCAGAAACCAGTACACATGGACAAAGAACAACTGCCATCTATCGGGGTATGTTAGAACTAAAATAATCATATATTGGGACTTGTAACGTCTATGTGGTATAGGCATAGGACTTGGAACGTTGTTAGTGGACAAAACGAATTTTGAAAAAAAATGGCACTTGGATCGTTTATCGTTTCCATTCCAATTTGTATCGGTGTCTGCCACCGCTTTTTGGAAAAGGTCCGCAAATGTCGAGGAACACCTTCTCTAATCTTCTGTTCGACGTAATGGTCATGAACTCTCCTTCCTTCTTGGCATTGTTTACATTCACCTTTTGGCATATCGCATATTTCTTCACTATCATCCTCACCTTTTTGTTCATCCCCTTCATGTACAAGTGTTCTTCTAACGCCTTGACTACTTTGGTCCCATGTGCCCATACATCTGGTGATAATTATTCACTATAGATGGTTCTAATGACTTTTGTACACTTAACTTCCATCGATTAGTTTTAATACTGGGTCTTGTGAAAACTAGCCCATCATGAAGTTGATGGTATTTTGTTACTGTAGGGTCGTTATTTTCAATGCGTACTATAATTCTAGCCAGTTTTTGGTCTAATGCTTGTTCTTCTCTGATATTGCTTAAAATGTTTGCTAATTCTTCTCTGCCTGCTAATGAGTAAAATACTTTTGTGATATTACTTATAATGTCCCTAGTTCTGGGCATCATTTGTGATATTACCCACTTTATTTTTAATTATTACACACATCTACTTATATTTATATGTATAAATAGTACCATAATATGGCACATATGTGTACTTACCAATTTCAGTCACTGGCGGGCTCATACTCTTCTTTGTAATATGCTTTTTACCTAAGGGGCCAGGATTCATTAACAGCGAGATTTTTGATACACAGAAGGCGACACAAATGATAACACTGTATTATATTGAGATTAAGTATCAAATTTTTAATTTCCCAAATAGATTTTGCATATACAACCACGTGGCCAAAATGGCGTCATACAATATTATAAAAACAAAATGGTGGCTATTTTAATTTACTCTGTTAATTCTTACGATTCTCATTTTATCGCCAAGCAAGGTTCTTATGTACTTTTATCTTTAGCTGCAGCTCTAATTACTTATCATGTTTAAATCTCATTTACACACAAACCAATGCCCTCGGCATATATGTTCATGGCCATGAGCTCATTCACACACTCTCACACACATTCGCCTTATTACCAGTACATTTGTTCAGTTGTTTTATTTTTGAATTAATGAGCTCATTAAAATAATAAAGAAATGGTAAAAATGGACTTCTCTTAGATGTGGGCTGTGCTGCTCCCTCGCTGGTGTTTGTCGGTTCCAAGGTGTATGGCCGGTGTTCGCCTCATGTTTGGTTGTTTTTACGTAACGATGTTTACACTGATTCTACATGTTATGTTCTAATAGTTATTACACTTGAGCATCTTTTGCTCCACCATAAGAAATTTTACTTTATGAGTTAGTTGTTTTAAGCTTTTAATTTGAAACTGATCATACAGCGATACATCGCTGTTGATCCCTTGAAGAACTACGTTGAATTGAGACGGAGGCAAATGTAAATTTGCGCTTGTGTGTGTGTATTTTACGTCATCAAGCTTTGTCATACAGGACGACGCCTCGTTGCACGTATTGTAGTCAGTGCGTCATTGTTTTTGGTTATGACGGAACAGTGTTATTATCCAATCACAATGCATATGTAAAGTCATTTGTCACAAACACCGCCATGGCTTTTACCGACTCCCGCACGTCCAACGGTGACCTTGGCATGGTACTCTTGCTGAATCTGCTTTGTTCCTTCGTATATAGGGACAATGGACCTAACCATTCTGTATTTTAATGATTAAACAATAAAACATTGAAAAAATACCTTTAAATCCCATAATTATGGTATTGGGTCATTATGTACTGTTACACTTTGCCAATATCCTCTCTGTCAGGTTCGAAAGTCCCCTTTTCTAAATTTATTCTTGACAAAGCGTCCGCAACCACATTCTTCTTCCCCGGTACATACTCCCAGGTGATGTTATACTCCTGTAGAGCCAGGACCCAACGAGCTAGCCTTCCATGGCTCAATTTACATCTCTGTAGAAACGAAATTGATTTGTGATCAGATCTCACTGCGATCGGGTATCCCAAGATGTAAGTGCGAAATTTGTTGCAAGCGAATACTACGCTTAGAAGTTCTTTCTCTGTAACATTATAGTTACGTTCGCAGTATTTTAGTGTTTGACTGGCAAAACTTACAACTTGGTGATCTCCTTCACTATCTTGTTGATAGAGTTCTGCACCTAAACTTGTATCACTTGCATCGCAATTAATGTAGAACCTCTTTCAAAATTGGGATGATGTAGCATGACCCCTTCTAAGAATTTTTTCTTGATTAGATTGAAAGTTATGTCATCTTCACTACTCCATTTCCATTTGTACTTGGATGATACCAGATGTTTGAAATGGGATGTCAACTCAGAGTAATTCTTTTGAAATTTTCTGTAATAGTTGCAGACCCCTAGGAAGGACTGTAACTGCCTGATGTTCTTAGGTTTGGGGAATTCCTGAATGGCCTCCATCTTCTCTGGAGCTGTGGTTATGCCTGTTTCTGAGAGTACAAATCCTAAAAATTGTAACTGGTTAGTCAGTAATTTTGATTTTTCAATTTTCAGTGTAATATTGTTGGTGGCTAGTCTTTGTAGAACCATCTCTACACGTTCACAATGCTCCTCCCATGTGGTGGATGTAATCAATAAATCATCTACATACACCGTGGCGAACTCCAGTACCTCTCTTCGTAATATCTGGTCCATGACCTTGACAAAAACAGCAACAGAATTTACCAGACCAAATGGTAATCTTTTAAACTGATAGTTGCGACCATCAAAAATAAACGCAACATACCTCCGGCTGTTGGGGTGCAGCTCAACTTGCCAATATCCGCATACGGTGTCGAGGATGCTCATGAACTTGCAGCCTTCAAATTTCATCTATTTCGCCCGGTGATGTTCTATCGTTCACAATGTTTCTGTTTATCTCCATGGCATCTAGACACAACCTGACCGCCCCATCCTTCTTCTGCACAGCGACAATTGGACTGGTGTAGGGTGACGAACTGGTTTCAATAATGTCTTGTTCCAACATTCTGTGTATCTGTTTTCTGACTGCTTGTTTATGTGATTGAACAATGGGGTAGGATTTTTTGTTAAATTTTATTGGGTTGTGGAATTCTAATTCGCAAACAAAGTTCTTCGCCTTCCCAGGTAGATCTGAGAAAGTGTTTCTGTATTTCTGGTACACATTTACCAACCTTTCCTTTTGTTCTATTGTAATTTTTTCTCCTCTGGTGACTTGAAATGAATATATTTCGTTTAATTTTTATTCCATTCTTTATTTTCAGGGTAGGTTGATCTTTGAGGTGGTGTCCTAAACTCCTCTCTCTCATCTTGTATCAAGGTGAATGAATGTCTATTGTGTGCGGCACTATTCTGGCCTAAAATTTCACTCGACCATTCACCCTGTTCGTTGGTCAGTGTTATTTTCTCACTGCCAATGTCAATAATTGCTGAGTGGCCCCTTAAAGCATCGCACCCAATCATAACTTTAAACGGTAACCCTTGGGCCACCAGGAACACCACTTGGATCACCTTTCCGTTGCTCGATACATCTATTTGTACCTGTTGTCTTACTGACTTGTTCATCTTGCCAGTAGCACCTACTATCACCGTATTATTAATTGGTAGGGTTGGTATTGGTTCTTTACTTATTGCTTTAATTCTATTAAACTCCACTTTGTCAATGAGTGATACATTCGCTCCTGTATCAATTATAATTTCAGTTGCTACCCCTTGCAATTTAGCATTGATAAAAATTATTTGATTGTTATCTTTCTTCTCTGAGTATTGTCCTTCTTCCATAAGGTCATTTCTTATATCCCTTAAATAATAGTTTTCATTGATCATCTGGACTTCATTTCTTGTAATATCTTTATTTATTCGCCCGTCCAATTCCCGCAGTTGGGCCGGTCATAGTTCTCACTGCTGTGTCTAGTTTTCCGCCCTGTCTACTTGCTGATTACTTGTTGTGGTTTCTCCAAGGTTTCTTGGAGAACGATCTCGAGAGCTTCCCCTCCTGGGTTGGTTTCCTTCCTCTTCATCCCTCCTATTGGTATTATTCGGATACCTCCGGTCATAGTTTATATTGCGTCTCCATTCTCGGTTTCCGCCACTATTGTTATTACTATTTTGGCTGCGGCCGTTATTTTGGTTGCGGCTGTTATAATTACCTTGGTTATTTCTATAATTGTTATTATTATAGTTACTGCCACCATTTCTATTATTATGGTGATTGTCATTATTCCCATTTCGGGGTTGGTTTGACCTTGGTTGTTGGTCTCTACCGTTATCTCCCCTGTCCATCTGTGATTGGTCATACTGCCTCCTTGATTTTCTATAATAATCTTGGTGTTCATAGCTCCCAAGCAGTCTTTCCATGTCAGCTATTGTCTTGATCTGGCTGCATAGGGTGGCTTGTACAATCCCTTCATCAAAGTGGTGTGCCATTTTGCTAATTAAGCATTCTTTGGGAATTTTCGGTTCCAAGTTGCGTGCTACACACACCTTCCTGAGAAAGTAGGCTGTTGGTGACTGGTAATGGGTGGCGTTGTACCTTCCATGGCAGAGATTATCTCTGATTATATTTTGTACTGACTCTGACCAGTATTTTATCCTGAAGGTTTGTTTAAACCCCTCATACGTCGTTATCTCATTTCTGACAGCCGACCACCAGTTGTCGGTTATTTCTTTGAAGCTGTCATCCAGTAGATTCTTTATCATTGTCCAGCGGTTCTCTTTAGTTCTCTGTAAACATTCATCCACACGCTCTAGGAATTCCACTGGGTTATACGATAATTCTTAAAGTTTATATTTTCTTTGTTGTCCAGCATATTATGTTGAACACTGCAGGCTGGTCTATAGCTCACTCTGTCGAGATCCTCTCTCAGGTTCTTTAGCTGTACTTCCTGGATGTTATCGATTCTTCCCGTATTATCATTGGTTTGGTTCTTTACCTGGTTCATCTCCTCATTTACCCGTTCGATTTTTCCTGAGGTGTTAGTTCGTAGTTCTTCCAATCTTTCTTGTGTTTCTTGCTGTACCTCTGCTATCCTAACTTGATTGATGTTGTCTGCTTGGTCTAACTCTGCTCTGACCTGTACAATTGTTTCTTTGTTTTGTTCCACCTTTTCGACTATTTCGGCTGTTTGTTGCTTTCTTTCTTCATTATATGCCTCTACCCTTTTGCCAAGTGTTTCATTGATATTTTCAATTTTTTCATCAATTCGTTTTAAATCTCCCTTTTGTCCATCAATAATTTCTCTCAACTCTTTGTTAGAGCTATCAATTTTCTCGTTTATTTTCCGAAAGTCTTCCTTAGTACTCTCATTCATTTTCCTCAAGTTTTCATGGGTACTGTTTATTTTTTCCTCCTGTCTGTCTATTTTCTCATTTGTCTGTTTATTTTGTTCTTTAATACTGTCTATTTTTTCGTTAGTTTGTTTACTATTTTCCTCCATTCGTTTAAAATTTTTATTCATTTGTTCCATGAATTTCAGTAAATTTGCATCTCCTCTGGCCTCTTCTTTATCACCCGCCTGTTGTTCCATTTCAGTGTCTTGTTCTGCTGTTTCTTGTCCTTCCCTACCTTCTTCCGTCTCTTGGTCCTTTTCCAACCTTTTCGTCACTCCTCTTGTATGCATTTCTGTTTTTTCTGACAGTCGCCAGATGAAATTGGGTTTCCTGTATCATTAATAATTACGTTAGGATCGGTAATTTCCCCAATTCCAGCCTCACTGGTTGGACGCCATCTGTAATATATCGGTGTTCTATGAGTGTAATACGGTTGCGGGTTTATAGCTATTTCAGCCCCACGTTATTGACGTCATCTGTAATCTAACAGTTTATTTGTGGGTTTTTTGTTTATGTGTTTTGAGTTTTGAAGAGTTTTATTTAGTGTAAATTGCCTCCACTTATGTCAAATACGGATCGGCTGCCACAATCGATTGTGTCCTCGAGCGCCCCATTCTTTTTCCAAATGCTTTGGTCCGTTCACTGCTCACTCTCCTGTTGAATTACCTGTAATTGTCCTGTAAACTTTCAAATTATCTACAATGACAACTCCTTTGATTCCAAATAACAATGTTTATTTTCATTAAAGTTATCCAGAGAAATGAACTGTCGACTTGTCGGAACAAATATTGGTCGGGTCAACTCTAGCACTCAATTCGACTTTTACACTAACAAGTTCCAAATAACAAATTATTCATAATAATATATTAATCCTCAGGGTTAGTTCTTTTAGACTGTCATTGAATTCAGCAAATACATACAAAAATACAATACATTACAAAGGTAAGTAAAATTTTAAAATCTTAAGACTATATTTCGTTATTATTAGTTGCTATGGCAACCAGACTATCGGCAAGATGGCCGCCGAAAACGTTTGGCCACGTGCTGTCACAAGTTATTTTAAAATAAATGTTTCAGTGTTCACTGTTTTAGTTTTTAAGATTTTTCTTCAATAAATGATCCCTGGTGTTATTCTGTAAGTGTAGATAGTGTCTACGGTAGTGTTGTTTAATCGTACCTGTAGTGTGGTTAATAGTTGAAGTTGGCATCATTCACAGGTGTTATGAAAGTGTGTTCATGGTAGGCAATCAGGATTTTCAAAGGTTCTGCATTTATTTGTTGTTTTAATTTAAATATTTTCGTCTTCTAATCTTCCACAGTATTTATAGCTTCTATTAGTTATAATTTTTCATCGCCAACGGTCCAAAAAACATTACTTTGGTTTAATTAAAAACTTCTTCATTAGAGCTCATCTGCTCACTGCAATAGTTAACAATACAATACTACAATTCTATATTCCTGCCTTTCCATCAACGGTTTCGTGCCCTCACAATACTGGCCTGTGATTGGTCAAAACAGAGAGTTCATAAGGTCACATGGTCAGTTTACAAGATTTAAATGTTCATCTGCCTATAAGAAAAATACTCCTTTTTCAGCTTTAAGTTTTCTTAAATTTAAATTACATCATGCTTTTTTTATGTCATTATGAACATTTTGCTACTTCATTTACTTACATTGGTTAATTATAAAGGGTGGTTTTTCACCTTCCAAAAATTCTAATGTTGGGCCTATACTTTAATTATACATTTGTTATATCACTTTACAATTCCTTAAATTAATCTAATATGTAATATTACTGTTAAAACAATTAGCTTCATCATATAAATTTTGCCTCTTTCCTGTTTTATCACATTGGTTTACTAATCTACTCATTTCTGACATTTTTCCTTTGTATGGAACTTGTGGCCTAGGCCATCAATAGCATTTCATTAATATATTCTAAATTACATTTATTATTACCTAGGTTTTTGGTTTTGAACCCTTTTTCGTGAGTTACATCTTATTACATGAGCCTTGACCCCTAACATGTTTTCACAATAGTTAAAAATGAAATCTTTTGACTTATTACTTAAAGTAGTGTTTACATGGACAAGTTTACAATCATAAATTAACAAATAATATAATCAGAACAAAATCTTTTAACATGTTACCTTCGAGGTATTGCCTTTATGGCCAAATTCTACATTTATATATTGACAAATAAATATAAACTACTTGGTGTACCATACTTCCATCCCATCAATCTTATCAAGCATTACTGGCTAATGAATAGATTATTGTTCATAGGTCCTGGTTTCTAATACACATTTTCTTATTCTGCCTGTAGGCTCACACAAACTTATAATGTAGTTTATAAATGTTAATAACTATAGGCTTTGGTGTAGAACACAAATACAACTACTTACACCAAAGCCTTCACTAACATCTCAATCTGAGATGAAACCCTTCTTCACCATTCACTATTGGTGTTATTTATGGGTTTTCCTTTTTTTTAAAAAAAGTAATCAACCCGCACTTATTTTGTCACCACTCCACTGACGCTTATTATATTTATAACATATTTAAATAATAATAGGGATTGTTAACTTTATTCCCCACTCCTTCACATTCACTCATTTACATAAAGGTTTGTATGTATATTATATACTTGCTATAATACATTTTAATTATTTATTTTATTATTTGTATTGTATTTTTTTTTCTTATCTTTTATATTGTACAGTCTTTTCTGTAAGTAAGGGTTGTTCATCTTTATCTGGTTTTAATAGGATAGCATAGGTGACTTTACCTATTATTGTACCTATTGAATTGAGCAGTTTTTGGTTTTGGGATAGGGCTACTATTGTGTCGCATTACAATATATATATATATATATATATATATATATATATATATATATATATATTACTTTAATATTTATACTAAATTTACCTCAAGATGTTTTTCTGAAACAAGAGAAACAAGATGGCGAAGGCTGAAGATGAGAGAACAGGAACTCTCGAAACATATTCCAAATAGAAAAAACATCTTGAGGTAAATTTAGTATAAATATTAAAGTATTATATACATCAAGAAACGGACTGTAGCAGAAAGTGATTGAAATAAATATATATATATATATATATATAAAATTTAATTTGATGATTTATTATACTCTATTTTGTTGGAAGAATAAAATGTTGATAATAATAATTACTTTTAACTTGATTTTATAAATTGCGCCTCATGGCCGAATAGATGTTTTCATTTTTTCGAAGAAGGGTTTAATGTACAAGTGTTATGACCAAGAATAAAGGGTAATGGTATTTATAAAAGAAAAAACAAATGAGTTATTTCCTGAAAACAACCCATTCTGTTTCTTCCGTTCGCCTAACCGAACCCGAGCAATTGGTAAGTAAATTTTATACCTCATTTTTGGTAACAAGTAAAGATGGCGTCCGAACTATGGACGAATACAGTAAACAAAATTAAAATAAATTAAGAGTGGGTGAAGAGAAGATTACAATGTCGCTATCCGAACAGGGATTTCAACATAAAATTTTTTAATTTTATGTGGAAGTAGGCCTACTTGGAAGAACAGAAGGATTGTTTGAGGTAACAAAATAAAATATAAATAAATGTAGGTATGATGTTGTTGTGGTAAAGTAAAGTACTGGGGAGGTTAATATTTTGTGATGTGGTAGTTATATATAGTGTGTATAGTAATTATTTTGACAGAATTTTACAATTTAAAACAAATGGATACTAACGAGATTGAGGTTGGAATGAGCGAGTCAGCTGGTGTGGGGGAACCAGGGGTTCCTTCAACCTCAGTTAATCAGTCTAAAAAGAATACAGCTTAACTGAGTCAGCTATAGATGACTCGAGTAATCAATCAACCCCAACCTCGACAAAATGTAACAGTCAATTTAATAATGATGTGATGAGCTTTTTACAAAAACAATTTAATGAACTAAATATTAACCTGAATGAACAAAAGAATGAAATTAAGGAGATAAAGAGTAATTTTAATGATAAATTGAAGGAGCAAAATAATGAAATAAATAGTAATCTAAATGAAAAGTTGAAGGAGATTAAGGACGAAATTAAACAACAGAATTTTGATATTAATAAAAGTTTAAAAGAAGTTGATGAACATTTTAGTGTTATGGTAAAGCAATTGCAAGATCAATTAAACGAAAATAAAGACGACAAGGTAAGTGGTAGAAATGATGTTAATGATAATTATGAGAGTATAGTGGGGGTAGAAAGTGGTGATAAAATGACGAATAATAATAAAGAAGTAATTAACGAAGTAAGTGATAGTCATACTAATGAATTAACAAGTAGTAGTGGTAAGATAGTTGAAAAAGTAGGATCTAATGGTGATACAGTGAAAATTAATAGTGACGATGATAATATAGAGATAGTAAGTGAAAGTGAGAGAGAAATGGGAGTAGAATATAATAATGGAATGTTAGTGAGTGTTGACGAGTTCGAGAGAGAGAGTATGAAGAGAATTATTTTGTGGATATGTGGCAGAGGGTGAATTTTCCCCAGGTTTATTGTGAACCAAGGTGTTTACAAATGTTGTTGTTGATGGGCGAGAGTCCCTTAGAGGAAAACAGTGTGTTTTCAAATTGTCCCGTGAATTTTAGTGTTGTTCCTGGAAGAGCCAGGAGGTGTTTTTATGATTTAGTGCCCTCTGCCTGGGATGGTAGAGAAAGTGTGAAATGGCGTTATGATGAGAAATATTTTGAGATAGAGTTGTTTGAGGTTGGTAGAAGGTATAAAGAATAAATAGAAAGGTTAGATATAGAGAGAGCTGATAATTGTATTGAGTACTTACCTTGTGTTGAAACTGATATAGCAGCAGTAGATGATAAGGTTGATGATAGTCTAACTTACCTAATGGTGACAAATCATACTAAGGGCGACTTGAATATACTCGATGGTGACAGGTTATATGATTAATAATATGGAATAATCCTGTTGATATTGTAGAAAAGTATGAAAATTTAAATAGTCATTATATTGATAGAGATAATATAATGTATTTAATAACAAATGATTTGTGTAGACGTAAGATCAGACTATTATTCGATGATGGTGGTTATGTTATGGTTATGTTTTTTAATTAAACAGTTGTTGTTCATGAACATTTAATTATGTAGGGGGTTATGAATTGGACTGTATTGTGAAATGATTTGCGGTAAACAATAAGGAATAATAATTTGGATTGTATATACTTTTGTGTTAATGTTAAGTGGAATGAGGTAGCAAGGTGAAGTATACTTAGCTTTGTGAATTTTGTTAAAGTAATTAAATGTGTTTGATGAAATAGTTGAAATAATTGTAAAGGAGATAATAAATGAAATATAGTATAAGATGAATGTTGATAACAAATTAAAAAATTTTTGGAGAATTTAATGGTATAGTAAATGATAAATAATTGATGGTTGATTAGTAAAAAGTTCAATTGAAATTAAAGTGTAATATTTATAATTTTATATACAAATTTAAAGGTGAACTGTTTATTTTGATGTAATAATCGCAATGTTAAGTATGAGTGTATTATGTTTTATTATTATGTATTATGTTAGTGTGTAGGAATCTTAAACATGAATTGTATGTTTTAAATAGATTCCCCACTTTCGGGCGGTCCCGGCCTTACCAGCCCAGACCATGGTTTTGGATGACAATCAGCTGTGGGCAGACTTATTGTAACCTGACCATGGTTGGTTGCCTATGAAATTGGTACAATTTAGAAATTAACAGGGGGTTTCCATCAGGGGAATACACATAACTATGGAACAGCGGCTATCACCGAAGGCAGTGATAGTGCCGTATTAAGGGCGTATGAATCATTATAGTAGGATTACTGGTGTCCCCAGACGTCAGTAATGCCGAATTTTTATATAACGCCAAAGCAAGAACGGTGTAAGCAGCATTTACACCTTCATAAAATTCAGTTCTTGTGGACGCAAATGGGCGCTACAGTCCAACATCAGTAAACAATAGTGTGTGTGGAAAGGAGCTGGCCGTTACAAGCCAGGGGCATAAATACAGCATTTATGCACAAGGTAAATACCAGAAACGGTGTACCCGTGAGCTTATTTACCTAATTGTAACTGGGTAAAGGGGGGATATTAGATATTGATGGAGAAGGAGGTTACTAAATTATTAGTAACGAATTAGTGAATATGAAAATGAATTATGTTGATGATGTAGAAGGTGTAGTTGATCTGATGAGATAACTAAATGATTTCGTATTGAGTTAAAAAGTATTATGATTAACAATTTTAAGTAGATAATTTGTTCTGAAGTAGTTGATTTAAATGTTTTTTATTCTACATAAGAATTTTATTGATGAATTTAATTATTTTGAAATATGAATTATATAATAGAAGGTATTTGTAATGTTGTAATGGGGAATGTTTATTTAAATTCTGATAGAATCGGAGAAATATTTTGTATTTTGGGAATAAGAATTAACAAGCGAAGGTCATTCAGAATGTAGTATGGAAGTTTAAAAAATGTTTTATATTATGTTATGTTAAATATGTATTCAGGTATATGTTAGAAGTTAAGAAAACCAGTGCTTCTTAACGCAAACCAGCACAGCTAAGGGGGAAACAGATCAGTTAGGGATATGGTATTATACAAGGCCACTACTTGATATTTTGATTTGATGTTTCAGTGTCTGGTGATGCTGTGGCTGCGGTCCTGTGCTGGCCTGTGCGTCAGAGCAGGAGTGTTAAGTGCCTGTCTGGCCTTGCGGTGTTGGGATCTCGAGAGAGAAGTCCAGTAAGGTCATTCAGGTGCGGTCACAGTCACTGGACCAAGGGTGTAAGTTAACCATGATTTTAATAAACATAAAGGGGGTTGTGGCGACGTATCCTGACTGATCCCTTTAGGAAGTATGAGAGTGTCAATGAGAGTTTTTATGCTTCGCCATAAAACCTCTCATTAAGGGGTATTGTAACGGTACATTTCAGCCCACCTAATATTTTGGGAAAACAACATAAATTTTATTCATAAATTATAACAACGTAGGAAGCAATCGAGTGAAATAGTGTCAAGGTCAACATCCAGACACGAGAAAAAAACAGTTACATTTCGCCAAACGAACTTTGACTGATGAAGTCACCGGTCACGCCACATTACGTAAGTGATGATCCTTTAAAAACGTCACTTGGAATGCAAGACTAGGCAACCTCACCTCAGAAAGTGGTTCCGTCGTATTCATAGAACAATGAAATGTGATCACGTGACCCCCCACCAGTTCAGAACTCGAAGCAGTATAATTCGCCCCAGTTTAAAATTACACCTTGTGCTGGCCGGTCACAAATAAAAGTTCCGGAACGAAATCGCGGGTGCACCCAAACAAAAATGTGAAAGTATCAACAAAATCGGATCGGAATTGCAAAAAATCAATTAACAGTTACGATGTAAAAATACGTTATTTCAGCAAAGTGCGGGAAACCAAGAAATATAAGAAATAGTCGAAAGTGCACAGTAAGTGTAACCAGATAAGTAATAGAACGAGGCATAATATAATTTCTTCAGCCAGGCATAAATAAATTCAAATACAATTCTAAATTTTGTTAAAGGAAATGTTTTACTAAAATGAGCTCAAAAGGGGGAATATAAAATATGTACCGCATGAAAGTGTGTGTGTCTGTGTGAATGTAAAGAACCTATATTTAAGAAGTGCTGGGTTGCGATCTATTATATATATTATAATATCTCGTTTCTTCCAAGTTCCAATCTTTTTTCCTTCGTAATAAATGTTTTGTTGTGATTTAAATCATTTATTAAGTGTTAAGTGGTTTCTCTTAAAAAACGCAATGTCAGGTTATTTGTGACGAAATAATATCTTTTAATGAGTGATCTTAATCAAATATTAAGAATATCTCAATATTATATAATAATTTAGTACTTTCTGTAATAATAACGTTCAATACCAGTTGATATATTGTGTAATTCTAAGGTTCTTATTCAAGCCTAGTCCGCGTTTTGAGAGAGTAGAGTAAACTCCTTAAATCCGTTTCTCTTCTCTTGTAATTCAACAGCGGTCCGCGAGCTAGCGCTTTGGTTCACCGTCAGCTGGGTATTGTAGGTTAGTTATTCCACTCACAATACTTCCCACGTTACACTCTATATAAATTACAACTCGTTCAACATGCACTAAATATTATACAAATGATAAGAAATCGTCAATTTCAAAAATGGTTCTTTATATTTTATATTTTTTTTCTTGAAAACAAAGGTTCTTCCTTTACGAAGATACAAAATCGATCATACTGGAATGAATCGATTAATTATCGAATTTAGGGTTATACATTACTTTTAATTATTATTGTTTTTCGTAAACACAGGGTATGAAGGTTCTTTCAACTATTAGTAAGGTCAGAAAATGCAAAAAATAGGATTACAAGGTATTACAATCTATTACTAACTTCTTATTAATTAATATTTAAAATAAGTGGAGTTTACCGTCCGACGACATCATTACTTGTAATGGCCGTGCACAGCTAACCTCGTGCTTCGAGATGTTTGATCAACGCCAAGGTACAGATGAATAAATCCTCGCCAGTCTTCACTCCAAGTTCGAAATAAAGTTTGATGTGTTGGTCCTGGGATGACGCAGAAATGCCGATCCTTACTGTTTACCAATGTCCAGTTCTTGTGGTTACGGGTTTCACTGTATTTTGTGTCAAAATATGTTTCTCTATCGAGTCGTGGAAAGTGAGGTACAATTTTAAGTTCCTCTTTCGTTCTTTAGACTACTGGATTATTTTATTTCATTCAGGTAGTTATTTCTCTTCATTTGTCTATTAATTAAATTTAATGATTACTCATTATACTGAGTTTTATTTGTAAAGTCCTTCCTTTAGATTTTCGTCAATTTTAGTTGATAGGCTTAATAGTACTCTTTTATATGTGACCGTCAAAAGTCAGTGAGCTTTCCTTTGGTTATTTATTATTTAATTTTGTTTACTCATTAATTTATTTTATTTAATTTTATCATTTTTTCTAAGTTCATCAAAACTAAACTGTCCTCGTTCATGGATAACGATTCAATAATCGAATAAACAAATTTTATTCCATTTTGTCGTCCTTGACAACCAGTCTGTGTTCTCTTATTGGATAATATTTATAATCCTAGAACCATAATCATACAATGTTCTTGCACTTATTAAAATACTCCCTTACTAAATTTACATTATATCATATTATACCTTTACACATTGTTTGTTATTAAATTATATATATTTTGCTGTCGTTTCCTCTTAATCTACTTATTCTAACAAGTACTATTTTCTTGTTACAAAATATTACCTTTCGGCATCATTGCACTATTACATTTTAAGATTTTATTTAAATTGAAGTTACTTATCTGCTATCAATAATTATTATTGTTTTCTCCTGAACTCATTACCTTATACTTAGTGTTTTTACTTCCATATTACTTCCATGTTCCTAAAGGAAATCGAAGTATGGTGATGGCAAAAAAAATCGTGTTCGAGATTATTGCAGATTCTGCTTGTACTACACTGAAAACATGAAAAAGAGTCGTTTTTCGAAAAGTGTCTGTGTGTCTCCCTGTAGATTTTTTTTTCTATGGCAAACGATAACTACCGCAAATTCAAACAGAATCAAATAATTTTTTGCGTACAGCCCTGATTTGTAGAGTACTCACGACCTATTGTTTTTGGTGAAGATCGGTTGAGGGAAAGGGGTAGTTTACCTGCAACAGTTTATTTTTTTATCAAGGGTAATTTTTTTTTTTGGCAAACGATAACAGCCGCAAATTCAAACAGAATCAAACAATGTTTCGCATACAGCCCTGAATTGTAGAGTTCTCAAGACCTATTGTTTTTGGTGAAGATCGGTTAAGGGAAAGGGGTAGTTTACCTGTAACGTTTTATGTTTTAACAAGGGTATTTTCTATGGCAAACGATAACAGCTGCAAATTCAAACAGCATCAAATAATGTTTTGCATACGTCCCTGAATTGTAGAGGTCTCAAGGACTTTTGATTTTGGTGAAGATCGGTTAAGGGGAAGGGGTAGTTTACCTGCAACCTTTTACGTTTTAACAACAGTAAAGTGCTTGAAAATTCATTTAAACTTTTTCAAACAATGGTAATTGTTAAAAATAAAATAATTTTGTTGCCAGGCAATAAAATTATAATTTTTTTCATTTTAGTGGAAATCGTGTATGAGAGAAAATTATCGTTCGTGGCAGGCAAGCATATCTCAGTTATGTAATATTTACTTTTCCATTTTATTATTATGACTACCTCAATAAAAAGGCAGGGAAGACACACACACAAAATTCACGTTATTTCTGGCCTCACTCATGTTTATTTTCTTACATTTGCACGCTTTTTAAATGGAAAGTGCCAAAACCCACACCAACATATAACGTGTGCAAGCTGAAAAGTGTCCAGTGTGGATAGCGATTTGCTTCCTGTTGATCGCTGGGCAGTGTAACTGCACGTGTTTACAGAGGAACGGTTCATAGACAGACTTTTAGTCTTTAGGGAATGAACAAGATGCAAGATGCTCAGGGTCCATTAGTGACTTCGGAGCGCTCCTTCTTTTCTGCGTGTTTGTTCTGTGAAACGTATACTGTAGATTCGCAGCTTTACTCTGAGCAACGCTCAATAGGGAATGTTGAAAATTTTTGTCCACGGTGTACCCTCATACACACTAAACCTGCTCTGATGTTTTAATTACGGACATCATAATATTAAAACTTTGGAAACTTGAGCACTACTTAATGAAGATCAAACATTAACTTATACAAGCCATTAATTTCATGCATATTTTTTTATATATATATGTACAACGTTATAGGCAACAAAGAAGTAGTTTTTGTTAAAATTCCTTCCCGGGATGTTTGGCCGTAGTCCATTGTTTTCTACAAAACCAGACGTTTCGGCAATGCCATTGACTTCCATCATCAGTGAAAATCGAGTGCGATAACGTGAGGTGGTATACGTTAGTGACCACAGTACTGTGGTTAAGGCTGAAGCAGTAAGTAGAAAGAAGTAGTTTCTATGGTAATATTTCATTTCAAAAATGATTTTAAATATAAATCTTAGAACATGGAAGTCATGTATGGTTCTCCATACCGATATTTTCCTTAAGGAAATGGAAGTATGGTGATGGCAAAAAAAATCGTGTTCGAGATTATTGCAGATTCTGATTGTACTACACTCAAAACATGAAAAAAAGTCGTTTTTCAAAATGTGTGCGTGCGCGCGCGCGCGCGCGCGTGTGTGTGTGTGTGTGTGTGTGGATTTTTTTTCTATGGCAAACGATAACAGCCGCAAATTCAAACAGAATCAAATAATTTTTTGCATACAGCCCTGATTTGTAGAGTACTCACGACCTATTGTTTTTGGTGAAGATCGGTTGAGGAAAAGGGGTAGTTTACCTGCAGTGGTTTTTTTTTATAAAGGGTAATTTTTTTTTTGGCAAACGATAACAGCCGCAAATTCAAACAGAATCAAATAATGTTTCGCATACAGCCCTGAATTATGGAGTTCTCAAGACCTATTGTTTTTGGTGAAGATCGGTTAGGGGAAAGGGGTAGTTTACCTGCAACGTTTTATGTTTTAACAAGGGTATTTTCTATGGCAAACGATAACAGCCTCAAATTCAAACAGAATCAAATAATTTTTTGCATGCAACTCTGAATTGTAGAGTTTTCAAGACCTACTGTTTTTGGTGATGATCGGTTAAGGGAAAGGGGTAGTTTACCAGCAACGTTTTACGTTTTAACAAGGGTAATTTTTCTATGACAAACGATAACTGCCGCATATTCAAACAGAATCAAATAATTTTTTGCATACGTCACTGAATTGTAGAGAACTCAAGGCCTTTTGATTTTGGTGAAGATCGGTTATGGGGAAGGGGTAGTTTACCTGCAACCTTTTACATTTTAACAACAGTAAAGTACTTGAAAATTCATTTAAACGTTTTCAAACAATGGTAATTGTTAAAAATAAAATAATTTTGTTGCCAGGCAATAAAATTACTTGAAAATTCATTTAAACGTTTTCAAACAATGGTAATTGTTAAAAATAAAATAATTTTGTTGCCAGGCAATAAAATTATAATTTTTTCATTTTAATGTAAATCATGTATGAGAGAAAATATATCGTTCGTGGCAGGCAAGCATATCTCAGTTATGTAATGTTTACGTTTCCATTTTATTATTATGACTACTGCAATAAAAAGGCAGGGAAGACACACACACAAAATTCGCGTTATTTCTGGCCTCATTCATGTTTATTTTCTTACATTTGCACGCTTTTTAAATGGAAAGTGCCGAAAACCATACCAACATAACGCGTGCAAGCTGAAAAACTGTCCAGCGTAGTTAGCGATTTGATTCCTGTGGATCGCTGGGCAGTGTAACTGCACGTGTTTACAGATGAACGATTCATAGACAGACTTTTCGTCTTTAGGGAATGAACCCTCTGCAAGATGCTGAGGGTCCGTGAGTGACTTCGGAGCGCTCCTTCTTTTCCATGTGTTTGTTCTGTGAAACGTACACTGTAGATTCGCAGCTTTACTCTAAGTTCAATAGGAAATGTTGAAAATTTTTGTCCACGGTGTACCGTCATACACACTAAACCTGCTCTGATGTTTTAATTATGGACATCATAATATTAAAACTTTGGAATCTTGAGCACTACTTAATGGAGATCAATCATTAACTTATACACGCCATTCATTTTATGCGTATATTTTATATATATGTGTACAACGTTATCGGCAACAAAGAAGTAGTTTTTATTAAAATTCCTTCCCAGGATATTTGGCCGTAGTCCAATGTTTTCTACAAAACCAGATGTTTCGGCAATGCCATCGACTTCCATCATCAGTGAAAATCGAGTGCGAAAACGTGAGGTGGTATACGTTAGTGACCACAGTACTGTGGTTAAGGCTGAAGCAGTAAGTAGAAAGAAGTAGTTTCTATGGTAATATTTCATTTCAAAAATGATTTTAAATATAAATCTTAGAATATGGAAGTCATGTATGGTTCTCCTTACCGATATTTTACAAATTTTGTTACCTAACTTTTCTGACCTGACTTCCTATACAATGTTACTGGTTTGTGGCCTATCATTACATTTTTATCTCATTCCGATTTTAATTTATTATTACCTACATTAGTATAAAATCCTTTTTTTGTTTATGATGTAATTACAATAAACCCTTTGGTATCTCATTAACAATTATTGCCTTTCTGGCCAAGTTTACAATTTTAATCCGCATACTAAATAAGTACATGTATACAAAACATTTAATTTTATAAAGTTTAACACCAGTTCTGTAATGATATATTTGATAACATAAAAATGAAATTAACATTAGTTAATTGATATTCTCTTAAAACAATTTCTTCACTTGCTACATACAAAAAACAACATAAATATCATGATAATAACACATCATGGTAAAACATAATAACATGTACATTTTTATAAAATAAATCATGCACTAATTAATTATTCTCCTCTCAGTTAATTCATTAATCATTCTAAAACTGTCTTAAGTTAGGTTTTACATTACTTGTCAATGTTTATCGTTTACCCTTTTCACTGAACACTTAATAGTTTGTATTTATAAACATTCTTAATTTTTCTTTTACCTTGTATTCTTATTTGGGGGTTATTCATTCATTTAATAATGGTTTATTTTTCTGACCTTTTATTATTACGGACAATTATTATTTTTATTTTTAGTTTGAGAATTATAAACTTTTTATGTAACGTAGGGGACCATATTTTCGTTACGTTACAATATATATATATATATATATTACTTTAATATTTATAACTAAATTTACCTCAAGATATACGTTTTTCCCTATTAGGGACATGTTTCAAGAGTTCCTGTTCTCTCATCTTCAGCCTTCGCCATCTTGTTTCTGGTGAAGTATTTGTATGTTGGCTTCTGGATGTTATTAAGGTAGTTTGTTGGTCTTTGGTCTTTTAAAGTTGCATTATTGTGTGTGGTTGTGGTATCTGTTTTTGTATTTTGTGTATTTTCGATGTTGAGTGCTTTGAATATTGTGTCATGTTTTGTATTGATTTGTATTTGTTCTGGTATTAGTTTGTTTTGTGTTTTATGTTTGTAAATCTGTAAATTTTCCCAAATGTTCATTATGGTGCCTTTGTGTGGTATATGTTTTATTAGTGTTACATTGGTTATGTCTGGGAATTCATGTCCTGTGTTTATTGCATGTGTGGCTAAATTGGATTTATATATATTTGGTTTTTTGTATGCATTTAGGTGTTCAAAATAACGTTTTTCAGCTGTTTTTTTGTTTGTCCTATATAACATTTATTGCAATCTTGGCATTCAATTTTGTATATACCGTTGGTTGTTGTATTATCTTTGTTGTGTGAGCTATTTAGATTTTGTAATTTATTTTTATTAGTTTTGTATGCTATTTTTATATCTGTGTTTTTAAATAGTTTTGTCATTTTATTATTTATATATGTGAATGTGGCCCATTTTTTGTTGTTGTTATTATTTATGTGTTGTTCAGTTTGATTAATTCTTAATTGTTCAGTTTTTATTTTGTATTTGATTTTATTTTCTATTTTGATCATAGTATTTTTATTGTATCCATTTGCATAACCAATTTGGTATATTATATTTCTTTCTTTGTCAGTTTCTTGTTTGTTTAGGGGTATTTTGTACATTCTGTTAAATAACGAATAAAATGCTGCCATTTTATGTTGTGGTGGGTGGTCAGAATGGTTAGGTATAATGATGTTAGTGGAAGTTGGTTTTCTATATATTGCATATTGTATGTGTTTGTTGTATCTTGTGATGGTTATGTCTAAATAGTTGATTTTGTTATGTTTTTCTTTTTCTTCTGTGAATTGTATTTTGGGATGTATGTTATTGATTTGTTTCTGTATGTTCTCTGCATTTGTGTTTTTGTTATTTGATACATATAGTCCATCATCTACATATCTTATCCATATGCCATCTGGGTCATGTGTTTTTATGATATTTTGTATTTTGGTGTCTATGTGTTGTAGGAATATTTCTGCTATTATGCTTGATAATGGTGATCCCATTGCTAAACCTTCTTTCTGTTGATAAATTTTGCTATTAAATTCAAAGTAATTTTGTTTTAGTATTAGTTGGAGACTATTTTTTATTTCGGTTATATATTGTTTGTTTTCATTTTGTTCTATAAGTTTGTTTATTATTATGTCAATTGTTTCTTCTACTGGGATATTAGTGTACATGTTTGTTATGTCATATGATGTGAAAAATGTATTTTCATTTATATTTATTATTTTTAGTTTGTCTATTAATTCGTATGTATTTTTTATGTTATGATGGTTATTTGTTAGATGGTTACTTTTTAGTTTTTGTGCTATTATTTTTGCTATTTTGTATGTAGGAGCTTTTTTGAAATTGATTAATGGACGTATTGGGTTGTTTAATTTGTGTATTTTTATTAGGCTGTTCATTTTAGGTGGTTCTGGATTATTGTTTATATATATGTCTATGTTTTTATTGTTGAAAATGTTTTTATTTGTTTTTATTAGTTTTATTGTTTGTTTAAGATAGTTTTCTGTTGGGTTTTTATCTAGTTGTACGCATTTATTATTGATGATGAAGTCTTCGGTTTTTTTGATGTAGTCTGCTTTATCAATGATTACTGTTGCTTGACTTTTGTCTGCTTTAGTTATTATTAAATTATTGTTCTTTACTTTATTTTTAATTTATTTTATTGTTTTTCTTTTGTTTATCTTTGTTTTTCATTTCGCTAGTGATTATTTTTTTAATTATATGTGTTGCTTCTGTTCTTTTTTCTTCTTGTATATTGTCTTTTATTAGGTTAATGGCAAATTCTGTTTCTACTATTAAATTTTCTAGATTTTTGTTTGCATTTTGGGTTATGTTAGTTTTTGACATATTGTTTAAATATTCTGTTTTTTTTTTGTTAAATTCTGTATTGCTAAGGTTAATGGTTCGAGGGTAAAATGTGTGTTTATTTTTGTTTTTTTGTTCTTGATTTTTGTTTTGTTGTTTTAATGTGTTCAGTTTTTTGTTGATTGTATAAGTCTTTTTGTTTTTTCAAATCTTATTTTATTTTCTATGTTATTGTATTTATTATTCCAAGTGATTGGATGTAATAAACTTGTTAGCTCTATGTGTAGTTTGTATATGTCTAGTGTTATGCTATTTTTCTTACATTTTTCTAGCATAACACTAGACATATACAAACTACACTTAGAGCTAACAAGTTTATTACATCCAATCACTTGGAATAATAAATACAATAACATAGAAAATAAAATAAGATTTGAAAAAAAAAAAAGACTTATAGAATCAACAAAAAACTTAACACATTAAAACAACAAAACAAAAATCAAGAACAAAAAAACAAAAATAAACACACATTTTACCCTCGAACCATTAACCTTAGCAATACAGAATTTAACAAAAAAGAAACAGAATATTTAAACAATATGTCAAAAACTAACATAACCCAAAATGCAAACAAAAATCTAGAAAATTTAATAGTAGAAACAGAATTTGCCATTAACCTAATAAAAGACAATATACAAGAAGAAAAAAGAACAGAAGCAACACATATAATTAAAAAAATAATCACTAGCGAAATGAAAAACAAAGATAAACAAAAGAAAAACAATAAAATAAATTAAAAATAAAGTAAAGAACAATAATTTAATAATAACTGAAGCAGACAAAAGTCAAGCAACCGTAATCATTGATAAAGCAGACTACATCAAAAAAACCGAAGACTTCATCATCAATAATAAATGCGTACAACTAGATAAAAACCCAACAGAAAACTATCTTAAACAAACAATAAAACTAATAAAAACAAATAAAAACATTTTCAACAATAAAAACATAGACATATATATAAACAATAATCCAGAACCACCTAAAATGAACAGCCTAATAAAAATACACAAATTAAACAACCCAATACGTCCATTAATCAATTTCAAAAAAGCTCCTACATACAAAATAGCAAAAATAATAGCACAAAAACTAAAAAGTAACCATCTAACAAATAACCATCATAACATAAAAAATACATACGAATTAATAGACAAACTAAAAATAATAAATATAAATGAAAATACATTTTTCACATCATATGACATAACAAACATGTACACTAATATCCCAGTAGAAGAAACAATTGACATAATAATAAACAAACTTATAGAACAAAATGAAAACAAACAATATATAACCGAAATAAAAAATAGTCTCCAACTAATACTAAAACAAAATTACTTTGAATTTAATAGCAAAATTTATCAACAGAAAGAAGGTTTAGCAATGGGATCACCATTATCAAGCATAATAGCAGAAATATTCCTACAACACATAGACACCAAAATACAAAATATCATAAAAACACATGACCCAGATGGCATATGGATAAGATATGTAGATGATGGACTATATGTATCAAATAACAAAAACACAAATGCAGAGAACATACAGAAATAAATCAATAACATACATCCCAAAATACAATTCACAGAAGAAAAAGAAAAACATAACAAAATCAACTATTTAGACATAACCATCACAAGATACAACAAACACATACAATATGCAATATATAGAAAACCAACTTCCACTAACATCATTATACCTAACCATTCTGACCACCCACCACAACATAAAATGGCAGCATTTTATTCGTTATTTAACAGAATGTACAAAATACCCCTAAACAAACAAGAAACTGACAAAGAAAGAAATATAATATACCAAATTGGTTATGCAAATGGATACAATAAAAATACTATGATCAAAATAGAAAATAAAATCAAATACAAAATAAAAACTGAACAATTAAGAATTAATCAAACTGAACAACACATAAATAATAACAACAACAAAAAATGGGCCACATTCACATATATAAATAATAAAATGACAAAACTATTTAAAAACACAGATATAAAAATAGCATACAAAACTAATAAAAATAAATTACAAACTCTAAATAGCTCACACAACAAAGATAATACAACAACCAACGGTATATACAAAATTGAATGCCAAGATTGCAATAAATGTTATATAGGACAAACAAAAAAACAGCTGAAAAACGTTATTTTGAACACCTAAATGCATACAAAAAACCAAATATATATAAATCCAATTTAGCCACACATGCAATAAACACAGGACATGAATTCCCAGACATAACCAATGTAACACTAATAAAACATATACCACACAAAGGCACCATAATGAACATTTGGGAAAATTTACAGATTTACAAACATAAAACACAAAACAAACTAATACCAGAACAAATACAAATCAATACAAAACATGACACAATATTCAAAGCACTCAACATCGAAAATACACAAAATACAAAAACAGATACCACAACCACAGACAATAATGCAACTTTAAAAGACCAAAGACCAACAAACTACCTTAATAACATCCAGAAGCCAACACACAAATACTTCACCAGAAACAAGATGGCGAAGGCTGAAGATGAGAGAACAGGAACTCTCGAAACATGTCCCTAATAGGGAAAAAGGTATATCTTGAGGTAAATTTAGTTATAAATATTAAAGTATTATATACATCAAGAAACGGACTGTACCAGAAAGTGATTGAAATATATATATATATATATATATATATATATATATATATATATATATATATAATTTAATTTGATGATTTATTATACTCTATTTTGGTGGGAGAATAAAATGTTGATAATAATAATTACTTTTAACTTGATTTTATAAATTGCGCCTCATGGCCGAATAGATGTTTTCATTTTTTCGAAGAAGGGTTTAATGTACAAGTGTTATGAGTAAGAATAAAGAGTAATCGTATTTATAAAAGAAAAAACAAACGAGTTATTTCCTGAAAACAAACCATTCTGTTTCTTCCGTTCGCCTAACTGAACCCGAGCAATTGGTAAGTAAATTTTATACCTCATTGTTGGTAACAAGTAAAGATGGCATCCAAACTATGGACGAATACAGTAAACAAAATTAAAATAAATTAAGAGTGGGTGAAGAGAAGATTACATGTTCTATGATGAAATAGAAAAAAAGGCATTACGCTATGATAAGTGTTTGAATTTGTATGGAGACTATGTAGAAAAGTAGTAATGGTTATATAAAGCTGGAACTATGTATAATGGTGCCTGTAAGTATAAAATAAAAGTTGTTTGATTTACCACTTTTCTTGATGTTTTAATAACAAAACGTTCCTTACTTTCTGGATGACCCTCGTATTATCTTAAAATGTAAAGATACATGCAGACCCTGTAGTTCTAAAATTTATTGCATCATATCTAGTCTAATTATACCTCCCCACTCCCAGTCACTTTTCTTCATATTCCTTACAGTTAATTTCCTTTCACTTTTTAAATAATAACTTTATTAATTGAGAAAAGGTATGGAATTTTGTTATTTTTAAGTATGGTATGCACATTTTTGCAGTATTTTTGTTGGGAAAAAAGTTTGCTTGCTTTATTTTTTTTTAAATTAATTAAGTCAATAGAAAATGCCTCTTGTCCACTTCAACATTTTTTTTTTATTACATTAAGGAGTAAAATGATATTGTATCATTACAGATTCAATGGCTGGTACGTATGAGGCTGTAGGGTCTGTGTTTAAGTTCTGCCAGCTCATGCAGTTCCTTGAAGTAATGCATCCTATGTTTGGATATACGAAAGGAAATGTGTTAATTCCATTCCTTCAGGTGACTGTTATATATCTTTATTTATATTTAGTAATAAGTGTCCATGTTACTCTTACAGGTTTCAGTCTATTTGCACCTAATATAAATAATTATAAATAAATTTGCTATATTTTTATTTGGCATTTTGTCAGTGATCACATTAGTATAACTAAAAATTAGAAGACAATTTATCATACATCAAGGAACCTTGAAGAGAAATAACAGAAATGTGAGATTCAATCAATACAGATAAAATAGAATATACTGTGGAATCTTTCAAACAGTGTAATTAAAAGTCATATCAAAGGGCATTTTTCATGAATTGGCAAAAGTACGTCTAGTCATCTTCATTTGCAGAGAACAATCCTTAGTTTTATTAATCCAAAGATTTATTAACACACTGCATTGCTGTTGACAAGGATTAAATGTTAATTTCTCCAGTCCAGTTTCCAGCTGTTCATTTGTTAATAAATTATATAGACTGGTAATTACCTTAATCTAATTCCTTCCTGCAACTTTTGATTGTTTGTGTAACGACGTGTTTCAGGAACACAGTCCCATCATCAGGTTATAAAAATGAAATCATGAATTAGTCACTCGTCATTAAGTTTAAAATAAAACCACTGCACAACATTCGAATACATGCGAACACATAGCTATGTGCATTCACACACGTGGGCGTCGTCGTAAAGTTAAAAGTCGACTCAGTTAAGTGTCGATTTTTAACTTTACGACAATGCGCACGTGTGTGAATGCACATAGCTATGTGTTCGCGTGTACTCGAATGTTGTGCAGTGGTTTTATTTTAAACTTAACGACGAGTGATTAATTCATGATTTAATTTTTATAATCTGATGATGGGACTGTGTTCCTGAAACACATCATTACGCAAACAATCAAAAGTTGCAAGGAAGGAATTAGATTAAGGTAATTACCAGTCTATATAATTTATTAAGATACGCAACTTGGAGACCAAACCAAAAATGTTCATTTGTCTTTATTAATTGTCCAGTTTGCTTATGTTATATGTAATTCTAATTGTATGACCTTTTTAATATGGTCCCTCTAATTTTCAGCGCTTAGTGTAGCTCATAAACATGAGTCTGAGTTTGAATCTTATTCAAATCTTTCCTGTTGACTACCATTAATTACCAAGTTCTGATCTGCATTCAAGTATTTAACAGCGTTGATCTGAACCTTCATTTACTACAGTGAAAAAATTGGATACTGAATTTAAACCTGGTCGTGCAAGTTTGGAAGATGGGCGTCCAAAAAGTGCTACTACACAAGAAATCTTCAATAAAGTGCACGATATTGTTTTGGAAGATCACCATTTGAAGGTGTCTAAAATTGTTAAGATTGTGGGCATCTCAGATAAAAGGGTACATCACATTGTTACTAAGGAATTAAGTATGAAAAAACTGTCTGCAAGATGGGTGCTGTGTTTGTTGACAAGTGACCAAAAACACATGCGAATGGAAGCTTCTCAGGAATGTTTGGACCATTTTAAGAAAAATCCGAAAGATTTTATTAGTAGATTTGTAACAACTGATTAAAATTGGGTCTGTTACTTCACTCCAGAAACAAAACAGTTGAAACAATGGATGCATAGTGATTTGCCGCTTCCAAAAAACGAAAATCAATTTTGTCGGCTAGAAAGTGTATGGATCCATTTTTCTGAGATGCTAAGGGAGTATTGTTACTAGATTGCCTTGAAAAGGGTCAAACGATAAATGGCGAGTATTATGCTAACCTTTTGGGCCAATTAAATGTAAAAATTTGAGAAAAAAGACCAGGTTTAGCAAAGAAGATAATTTTCTATCAGGATAATGCACGCCCTCACAAATGCATTGTGTGTATAGCAAAAATCGCTGAGTTGAAGTACGGTCAGTTGCACCATCCACCTTATTCGCCTGATTTAGCGCCATATGACTTTCATCTATTCCCAAACCTCAAACAATTTTCAGGGGGAAGCGATTTTCCTCAGATGACGAGCTGAAAGTGGCAGTAAACGGTTATTTTGAGGACCTAGAAGAATCGGACTTCCTCAATGGGGTAAGTGATGGTGTAATGACTTGATGCTTAACAGCTGTTCGTGGGGCGAACGTGGCGTCATGATGCGCTAAAAAACAGAAACGCCACACATTCGTTTATATGGTAGGCTGAGAACTTTTCAAATGGCCCTCGTACTTCCCAGTGCTTCCTTCTTTTGCTATCGCTGTGCATCTTTTGCTGTTCTGTGTTTTTTTTTTCTTTTATGATACTCTCTTTCATTCCTTTAACTGCTCACAAAATTTAAAGCAAGGTTCATAGTGGCCTGGAAAGTCAGGGAAATCAAAATAAGTCGGGGAAAGTCAGGGAAACATTTTAAGATATGCCAAAAGTCAGGTAAATTAAGTATATTTTTCAGAAAGTCAGGGAAATTTTTTACTACGACCAGTCACACAAAACGTATGAAGATGATCCAAGTTTCATGAAGAACTGCATGAATTCTTTGCTGCTCTGTAATGGACCTGAATATGTATGTACCTATAGTTTATATTTTAAACTGTAGTTGTTTTGAAAGAATATAGTTTCACTATGAGTAAAAATAATTGTTCACTCTGCTTACTTGCAGTTTTTATTATTTTTTATATTGCTTAATGCAATAATAAGTGGACTGGAGATGGGTCTGCGTGTTGCTAAGTGGCTACAGAAAACTACCTTTTTTAATTAAAGGTGACAAAGTAATTTTAATGTATAAGATTACAACATTTTAATTGTTTTGATTTGGTTTTGAAAATATTGCCTCTAATTCTGTTTTATTTATTACCAAAAAGAAGAAGAGAAGAAAAAGGTTGAGGAAAGAAAATTATCCATAGAGATCAAGAAACTTGAAGAGCAGAGAAAGATGTTAAAACTGCAAGTTTTGAAAGAAGAAGACAATATAAAATCAAAAATTCAGATTCTTGAGATGAAAAGGTTAGGCTAAATCTCCCCATTTAGAACTTTTATGATCACGGTCGACTTTATTTACCTAAGCTATGATAATTAAATTTGTATTCATGTATCTGTTAAAATTAGGTATGGAATTTTAGGTTACCCGTATCAAAGAGTGTTTTAGTTTTAAAGAATAATACAATCTCTTTGTTGCTTTGTATGTTTCCTTTAGATTTTTTATGCAGTTTTTTATGATATTTTAACCTAATAATGTACATTTATTGTAATTTTTTAATATAAGCTAATTAATTTTGTTATTGTTTTTTGTATAAATACAACTGTTTAATGCGTTAGACGGCTGTGGGGAAGGTGGAGGCCGATTACTAAAAAAATAAATATTTATTTAAATTCATCTATGATTAAATATCACTATAGTATTGACGACTCGGAACACTAAGTTTTTTATAAGTAAAAACGTAAAGTTTTACCTTACAGCCTAAACCGGCTTTCACTTATAGAAGGCTTCATCAGAGGCTGTCGTAGGTAGCGCTGTTCGTCTTGTTGTTGGTGACAGGATAGTTTTTTGAAAGATCGAAGCTGTGTGTGTGTGGTGAGATGTGTTCGAATAATGCGTGCGATTTGAATTGTGTCTGTTCGTTTAGGATCTCGTTTTTATTTGTTTTTGTGTGTTTGTATATTTCTAATTGTTCTAGAGTGTCTATTTTTCGGCCTTTTGTGTGTACGTGTAGAATGTTCATGTTATTGTCGATGTTTTTATATGTGTGGTTTGCTTCAATGAGGTGGTTTGCGAAGGTAGATTCTGTAGTGGTGTGGAGTGCTTTTGTGTGTTCAGTGTATCTCTGTTCGAAGCTACGTCCTGTCTGGCCTATGTAGAATTTATTGCAATTTGAACAGTTTAGCTTGTATACACTGGGTAGATCGAATTTGTGTTGTGCTTTGGGCATGCGTTTTGATAGTGTGTGTTCTGTTTTGTTAGTAGTTTTGTAAGCGATTCTGTATCCTGCTTTTTTGAATTTGTGGGCAATTTTTTCAGTTTGTTTGTTGATGTATGTTAGTGTTATGAATTTGTTGTTTTCTGTCTTTGTCTGTTGTTTGTTTTGTGTTTTGTGTAGGAGTTTACTGACTATTGGTCTGTCATAACCGTTAGGTTCTGCTAGATATTTTATCGTGTTTAGTTCGTATTTGTAGTCTATTTCATCTAAGGGGATGTTGTTAAGCCTATGTATCATGGTTCTAAAAGCAGCTAGTTTGTGTTGTATTGGGTGATTGGAGGTGTTGTGTATTAGTGTGTCAGTTGTAGTTGGTTTTCTGTATATACTGAATTTGTGCCTGTGTTCTAGTTTTGTGATGGAGAGATCTAAGAAGTTTATGGTATTGTTGTGTTCGTATTCGGCAGTGAAGGTTATGTTTTTATGTATTTTGTTTATGTGCGTTAGTAACTGTTCACATTGTCTTTTGTTTCCCCTGTATAGTATTAGAATGTCATCAACGTATCTGTGCCAATATAGTATTTTATGTGAGTGTCTGTCATTGTTTGTGAGTATTTTTGTTTTTTCTAAGTGTTGGAGGAAGACTTCTGCTAGAATGCTGGATATGGGGGAGCCCATGGGTAGGCCATCGTTCTGTGTGTAGTATTTATTGTTATGAGTAAAGTAGTTTTGTTTTGTGATAATGTTCAGAGTTTCTGTTATTTCATTGATAAGTTCGTCTGGTGTGTTGTTCTGTTTGAGTTTGTTTTGTAGGATGGTGATTGTTTCAGAGATGGGGATGTTTGTGTACAGGTTTTTAATGTCAAAGGAGGCTAATGTGGCATTATGGGGGATGTGTATGTCTTTTATTTTTGTTACTAGGTGAGTGTTGTTTTTTACTGCAATGTTGTTGTCTATTTGTGTGTGTTGTCTAATAATAATAACGAAATCCAAGAATCATCCATGATGATGGACGATTATAATGTTAAGCATACTAAAGTAAATTTCAATAAGATAATGTATGAATATTTCATGCTTACAAATAAAAATAAATTTCACTAATAACTAGTATTTTAAACTGAGTAAATAGGTTACAATAATGTTTAATAGGTAATTTATATATTGAAAAATTGGTATTGTACGCAAAAATAATGCATACGCTAGTTAGAGAAAATTTGCAGATTTGGTCATGGAAAGTCAGGGAAATCAAATTCAAAATTTCAGTATGAACCCTGTAAGGGAGCCTCATGGTGTTGTGTTCCTAACATATTCAGTGTATTTATATTTTTCTCAAGAGTAGGAATAATTTTCTGTGAGGTCTCATGTGATGATTTCAGGCATTTCACACACACACACACACACACACACACACCACATTTCGTACCTCTCATGTGCTCACGATATTTCGTAAACACGATTTGAAAAAAGTGTATCACTTATACTGAGTACCGAGTTTCTTCCTATTTCACGTACTGTTACTTCATATTATTTTGATTGATGTAAGTGAATATTAAGGTACTGGCCTATGTATGTTTTTTATATCAGTACCACACGTATTAGTAATGTATTACCTGATAATCTCAGTAAAAGTGAACTATTACCTTATTAAAATAGTTAAGAAGAATTAATTTATTAGGTGTTACTGTCTACAATTCTTTTTTTAGAAACTAACTTCTCAAGCTCCTTGATAGATATTGCTCCAGTAACTTTTTAAAATTTATTTGGTATAATAATTATCTGTTAATGTTAGACGACATTTGCTTATTCATTTGAAAGTTACTAAGACAAAATACAGCTTCACTGAAGAAAGTGAATAATACACAACGCATATTCTATAATAAACAGGCATCAACACAACATAAACAGGCAGCCTTCAATCATATGCTACAAAGACTCACTAGAATACCAATGAATAAACAAGACTATAAAGATGAACTTAACACCATAAAATATATAGCCCTACAAAATGGATACAACCAGGATTTAATAAACAAATTACATAGGCAGATCCAAAACAAAAACAACAAACCACAAAATAAAAACAACACACAACAAAACAAATACATCACACTCACATACTACAACTCTAACACACACGGAATCACCAACACTTTCAGAAAATACAACTACAAAATAGCATACAGAACCAACAACACCATCAAAGGGTACCTCAACGGCACAAACAAAAACACTGACATATACAACAAAACAGGGGTTTATAAATGAAAATGCAACGAATGCGAAAAATTCTACATAGGCCAGACAGGAAGATCTTTTTCATCCAGATTTTATGAACACACCAAAGCAATCACCAATAATAACATACAATCCACATTTGCCACACACATCCTGACAGAAAACCACAGTTACACCAATATAAAAAACAACCTTGAAATTTTACACTTCCTACCCAAAAGTTGTAAACTTAACACCACAGAACAATTTGAAATATACAAACACAACAAAACACAACCCAACAACATACTCAATGACCAACTACAATTCAAAACAACCACACTATTTGACACAGTAATAAACAACACCAAAACAATTCAAACTCCAGCGCCAATCCCCTCCACCTCCACCCACACACAACATGTTAACTAAAAACCGTTATACATAAAACTACAGACAGTTTGCGCATTCCATATTGAAACTCACTGAAGAAGGAGAACACCACTTCGAAATGGCGTATGAGAAAATACAACAAGTAAGTTCACAGTGAAAGTACCAACAATACTAATAGTCTATTCAACGAGGCATAAAAATCGGCAAAACTAGGGAATTGTAGAAAGTCTCCATGGATTTTCATAACTTGTTTTTTATTGTCTTCCTACAAGCTTATACAGCAAAGTTAAAAAAATTTTTTTGACCGCTCTCACCCTTAAAGGGTTGAAAAACGCCCCGAAAGGGTGAAAATGTAAAAAAACTTTAGGACACCGTTTAAAGCCCTCGACATGGGTATATATAGGTTTTTTGGGTCGCTGATCACGATTCTGAGGTCAGACTGCACGTTTCTTTGGTGCAAAAGGGGTGGTTTTAAGGGCAAAAATAGCCAAAATTAGGGGTTGATAACATAATATTTCGCTCGAAAGATCTCAACATGGGTATATATAGGTTAAAATTCAAATTGCGCGAAAAAATAACAAATAATAAAAAAATATTTATATCTTAAAAACTATAATATACAAAACACTTCATATTTATTATTTATTTTCGACTTCCACTTAGTAGCCGTTGATAAAATAAGAAGTTACCGAATTTTATCATCGTTGAGCGCTCACATTTTTTACCATAACTCGGTTAATTTTAAAGATAAAAAATAAAAGAAAATGCATTTTGTAGAAAATTAAAAGGGCTACAACTTTTTTAGAATGGACCATAGTCAAAAAACGTACTGTTTCTAAGATATTGTACTTATAAACAAAAAAGTTTATCATAAAATCTTATAAACACACCTTGTAACAGTTGTAACTTGTTGAAAAATACTTACAAAAACATAAATAAGAATGAAAATATTCAGCTTTTTATGTGCTATACTTTTGGTCAATATCAATTTTTTGATAAAATGCTTTGTTTTCAAGATATTTTTTGAAAACGACAAATTTTCTCTGAAATCAAAAAAATTAAAATTTACGAAAACGGTACGTAGATTTTCTAATCTATAATACATTTAAAAACAAAATTTGGGACATTCCTAATATAACAGACAATCTAAATCTACAATATCTCGCACCAATATGCAAAACTGACAAAATGGCGACCATTTTATTTTTGATTTAAAAAAAAATTTAAGAATTTTTACTATTTTTCTCTGTAACTTCGTTGTTTTTTCAAGATGTGCAAAATATCGACTTACCATTTTATAGGAAACTTCAAGAGCTTTCATTTAATAATAATATAATCGCAAGTTGCGTTATTTTTCATTGATAAATATTAAGTTTAAGTTCGCTTCTTCAGTTAAAAATGAAGAGTTGACATTTTGTTTATAGTATATCTCGATAACGATTCAATATATGGCGAAACAAAGTGCAAATTGTTCCTTATTGAATTAGCTTTTATTTTGATTCTTATAAGTTTTTTCCGAAAAGTTTATAGTTTTCGAGTAAAGTACGAAAAATGCTCCAAAAACATAGAATATTTCGCAAAAATACGCAATTTTCAAGTCTGAATAACTAAAAAACAACGCATTTTTTCAAAAAACTTTATTCTATATAATTTACTTAGAATTTGCTTTTATATCGATTCCTGGGGTCATTTTAATTTTTTTCTTTTTACCCTCGAAAAAGGGGTGGAAACCACCCTTAAATTCAAAAGCGGCAAAAAATTCTGTTTTAACTTTTTTTATAAGCTTTAAGGAAGACAATAAAAAAAAATTACGAAAATCCATGGAGACTTTCTACAATTCCCTAGAAAAATCCCCATTGAATAGACTATAATAATCATATTCTATAACTACAGTAGAACCTCGTTAACCCGGACCTCTTTAACCCGGACATCCGTATAACCCGGACCAGTTTTGGAAAAAAAAATTACATGTATGTTGTTCAGCGTAGTAAATGAAGACTTGTTTTACAGACAATAAATCGGTATTCTCAGTAGGTACATTACTCGAATTCACTTGCCAGCGGGCGAGTTCATTGCACTCACCGCACCTGCTGTTGCTACGCAGCAAACTGGTGACTCAACCCTCTCCTTCCCCTCCCCGCACCTCGCACTTGACATTGACCTAGAAACAACATTCCTCAGTTGCGCTGCAATCTCGGTAGTGTTCGCGTGTTGTCCTAGTGTCACTGTCGAGGTACAGTATCGTTGTGCTGTTTCGTTAGCGTGTTGTTCGCGATGGCGACGAAACGTAAAAACATTGTTGTGACTATGAAAAAAAGGATGGAAGCATTGACAAGAATTGATAAGGGAGAATCGTTAAAGAACATTGCTGCTGAGTTTGGAGTAGGAACATCGACCATATCTGATTGGAAAAAGAACAGAAAACGCATTGAAGACTTTTGTTTCAAAATGATTTCTAAGGACAGTTTGGATAATCGGTGTAAAGCAAAAACTGCTAAACTAGAAACTCTGGATGAAGCATTGTTTGTCTGGTTTTGTGCTGAAAGAGAACGTGGTTTGCCGATTTCTGGACCCATCATCCAACAGAAAGCATTGAGTTTGAACAAACAGTTGCCCCATGGAGACCCGAGTTTTACAGCTAGCCATGGGTGGTTGGACAGATGGAAAAAACGGCATGGAGTGCGTCAACTTACAATCACTGGAGAAAGCTTGTCAGGTGATGTTGAAGCGGCGGAAAAATTTAAAAAAGAGTTTGAAGACTTTATTAAAAAGGAAGAACTGACTGCAGATCAAGTTTACAATGCTGATGAATCCGGTTTATATTACCGGATGTTGCCGAGTAAAACGCTAGCCTCAAAATTAGGAGATTCAGCGAAAGGGTATAAAAAAGGGAAAGACCGCCTCACCATAATGGCTTGCAGTAATGCATCAGGAAAGCACAAAATTCCTCTCCTTATAATAGGGAAGTCTAAAAACTCCCGTGCATTGAAAAATGTGAAACGAGGCTCATTGCCTGTCGTTTACAGCTCACAAAAAAGTGCTTGGATGGTTAGTGACATTTTCAAACAATGGTTTTTCGAGAATTTTGTGCCGTCAGTAAAAAAATATTTGAAGAACTGTGGCCTTCCCAACAAGGCGGTTTTGCTGATTGACAATGCGCCTTCGCATCCGTCTGTCAATGAACTAGTCAAAGATGACATTTCAGTGAAGTTTTTACCACCTAATGTAACTTCTCTCGTTCAACCGATGGACCAAGGAGTTCTAGAAAAAATAAAAAAAGTGAGAGGACGAAGGAGAGCATGGTGTGGTAGAGGTGCTGAAATCTTTTAACGTAAAGACTGTTATTTATATGATTGCGGAAGCTTGGGACCAGGTTGGAAGAGAAACTTTGATAAAGTCATGGAAAAAGTTGTGGCCTGGTGTGTGTGACTTGCCAGAAAACAATACAATTGAAGAAGAAGAAGAAGAAGAAAAAATAAGTGTGGAAGAAGATTTTATAGACATTTTTAAAAATATCGATGGCTGTTCCGATGTTGATGAAGAAGACATTGACAATTGGTTGCAAATTGACAATGACGGAGGTTATAAAGTGATCACAGAGGAAGAAATTATTGCATCATGCAGTGTTACAGAAAATGAAAATGAAGAGGATTCAGACAGTGTTGATGAACCAGCTGTGGTTATGACCCATGCAGAAGCAGTAGCAAACAGATAAATTGATGGTTTATTTCGAGAGTCAAGCCGAAACATCGCCAAACGAACTTCTAATGCTAAAGCGGATGCGAGATCGCACTGCTCGTAAGCGATACACAAAACTGAGGGAGCAAAAGCTCACTGCCTTTTTTACTACCGACTAGTTTGTACCTATATTGTGTACAGTGTAAATACATATTATGTGTTTTTAGGTGAAAGTGTGCCGATAATAATTTTTAAACTCCATTAAAAATATTTTTGGTAAGTACATGTTCTTTTTTATCGTTTTTCCCTCATTCTCTGGATAACCCGGATTTTCGTTAACTCGGGTCGGCCCCGGCCCCAGTTGATCCGGGTTAACGAGGTTCTACTGTACCTACAGAAAAATTATCTTTTTCTGTCAGGCAGCTGGATGACTGAGATCACAGCACACTCTCTCATTCTGTTTGTCTCATTATTCTCGTTGTCAGAAAAAGCAAGCAAAACTTGAAAAGGTTAAGTAATACATGAATACATAACACTACCATTAGATAAGAAACTGAAGTCTGTGATCTATCAGTTATCATGATAATTAAGCTAAAGCAGAATTGAACCAATAATATTGCAAGATGACATGTGAGCAAAGTGAATGGAACCTCCAGCAAAGTAGTTTGAAGTTATACTTTTATCACCACTCTCAATACTCACACAATTATTTTCTAACACCATATTTTTAATTCTATTATCATAATTCTCACCACTACTTACCTTGTCTTTATTTTCATTCAATTTATTTGATTCTTTACTATTCTCTACCCCCATTTTACTCTCGTAATTTTCATCTACTTTATTCTTTTGTCTATCAAACTTCTCATTAACTAATGCAACTATTTTCTCTTCCGTTTTATCGAAACGTGCGTGCATTTCATCAATTCGTTTATCAAAATTAAAATTTTGTTTTTTGATTTCGTTTTTTATTTCGTCAAATTTTACATTAAAATTATTCTGGATTCCTCTAATTTCGCTTTTTTGTTCACTAAACAGCATTTGCATCATTTTCATAATTTCGTTATTTTCAGCCCTGTTATTTGGGACTGGTGTTGAGTGAACAACTCCTTCACTCATGACTATTGATTCTGTCATACTTATTTGACTGTTACTCGTACTGTCAGTTATGCTTAATAAAGAAATATTTTCTTTATTTTCTGCCATTATAAAAAAAATGTTAATGGTTTGTCGCTTTATATTAGTGTTACCACCTAACCTACAACCGTATTCTCATTTTCAATGTCCACTCTGCCACCATTCAGGCTTATTATATAAAATACATTAATATATTTTATATAGTCACCAATTCGGGCAGCCATTTGTGACTGATCACTCTATTTGAATGATAAATATAAATATATTTGTAATAAGAAATATCCAGTAACCTATATTCATCTCTATTTACATTACTTGAATGAAGCACGTGGGTCACATACACCATAATTATTGTACTTACCATAATTTGTGAATCTGGTTGTTTCAATCTTGTTACTCTTATTTTTACCTAGGGTCCAAGGATTCGACTCAGCGAGATTGCTGACAGAGATGGTCACAGAAATGAGAATACGTTTATTGAAAACAGTTACCATCAATCCGAATTTATTCAGTAATTTTGGTTAAGCGTGTACACATAATAACATTTTAACATGGCGGCCATTACTTATACTGGCTCTTTGTTATAAAACTTCTTTATGTTCTATCAAACATTAATTCATCAAATTCTAATTATGTAATATGCATTAGTTTCATGGTTAATTGACCTGTATGCTATTTACTTATCACTACCGCAAACCAACCCCCATTTAGAAGTCGACATCTAACGTTCACGCACTTCTCTCGCTCTCTCATCCATACATACAATTTTTAATTTACTTTCATTTGTGTACACATAATATCGGCAATTTCGAATAAAAGAGCTCTTTAATTAAATTTTGGGTTTGTCACTTCCCTGGTTAAATAGTCTGGAAGTTCTAGTAGCGTCACATGTTGATTCCAAAACGGAGAGGTTACATCTTTCTGAATACACTGATTCTACATTTACTTTTGAAAATATTACTTCACACTGTCTAGATTTTTTGTAGTTAACACTGGTTTACATTTTGATTACATTATTAATATTTTAAATCACTTAAACTGACTAACTCAGGCCAGCACAATTGTTAGCGTGTTATCGCCATGATGAATTTCTGCAGACTGGGTCAGACGTAATATATCTAGCTTCCGTCTGTCTTTTACACTGAATTTACATGGTGGTTATTGTTATCTGTTCACTATTTACTTTTAATTACATCTTGTTAATTGAAATAAAACACTAGCTGACTAATTTCGGCCAGCACATTTGTTAGCGTGTTATCGCCATGATGAATTTCTGCAGACTGGGGCGAAAATTATGCAAATTTTATGTATGTGTGTGTGAGTAAACGTCATCGTTCTTTGTCTCTTGTTATATAATCGCCTTGTTAGTTACGTATTTTAATCACGTCATTGTTGTTTTAATGACGTTTGGCGTTGTTGGCCAATGAAACGGGACCATGTAGCTCCGTTATTGGTGGCTGTAACCATTATAAGTCTTTTTATCTGCACGTACACTGCTGTCCTTGACATTATTTTGTTGTCTCGGAACTGCGTCGTTGTAGGCAAAAACCAAGGGAAATTGTATTACCCATAGAAATTACTTTAAAAACATCGGAATACCATACTTTACTACCTTGCATACCATACCTTTTATATCAGACTTTTTGTACTGTCACAAAACCCCCTCAATGAAAGGTTTTGTGTCGAGACACAAAAACTTTCATTGACTCATTCACACCTCTCTAAAAGGATCAGCCCAGATATGGAGCCATACCCCCCTGTAGTGTTACTATAAAAAAAATTCAATCACTTACCCTTGGTCCAATGATGAGGTTCGCACCTTCTGACCTTACTGGACTTCTCCTGAGAGATCCCTACACCATAAGGCCATGAGGCACTTTACGCTCCTGTTCTGACGCACCGGCCAGCTCAGGACCACGGTCACCACACCATAAAACTCTGAAACATTCAATACAAATTTTAAAATAGTGGTCTTCTCTATATCCATATCCACAACTGATATGTTTCCTCTTAGTACGTTGGTTTGCGTTTTGGGGCATTGGTTTGCTTAATTCTACAAGTTGCAAACAATGTATATCAAGAATTAAGACAGAAAATTCCTGCTCTTTTAACAATCCGGTATCTAGTACACCTTTCTGACTTCTGTCAATTATATTCACTCTCTTTATCATATGAAAACAATTGCTCTTAACCTAAACAAAATGTACTTTACTGCTTTAGCAACAACCATTAACCCTAATATTTTACTTCATATAATCTTACAATATCTATATCATGGCAAACAACTTTAAAGCTTTATACTTTCTTTACGATCTTTTCTTATGTTTAACTTTCTTTATAACAGAATCATTTCTAGAGAATGGACAATCTTCACAAAATTTTAATATTATAATCGTTACTATCCTGGTAGTAACCTCCTATCCACACACATTATCATCAACATAATACAACATTGTACATAAACACTAACATTGAACCATTCACATTACTTAATTCACATTTACCTAACTTTTAGCAAAATTTTATAACATTTTTACTATCAACAATTCTCTATTCAACTTTTAATATTTAACATTCATTTAGATTCTATACAAAAATTTCACATTTATCATTACCTTTCAGTTACCTCACCTTCCTACCATGAATTTTCCTTTTTCTAACCTTTTTATCTTTATTTGGTTTGGGTGACTCTCTATTATTCATTATTCTCTATATCTTATTTTGGCATTGTCATTCTAACCATCAATACATTATGACACCAATATCTCTATAATAACCCCCTTCACAAATCCCATTTAAAACCTCTGGCACCGCTCATTTTTGTACTAGTATGTGTGTATTCCCTCTAACCAACTCATTCCCTTATCGGTTCCTGACCCTTTCAGGTAACCCTTTCCGGCTCTAAACGGTCCCTTCCTGTCTCAACATCTCTCGTTGCAGACTCCCTACACCACTACCCTTATTACAAAATATCATCAACAACAACAAATATAATTACCATGCACATTACTCAACTCTACTTATATAATCACTAACCTACTGTGTCCCTAAAATATCTAACACCTCTTTATATATTATCAGCATCTCAGCACTTTATTGTCCCTAACTCCCATTAACTCTATTCAACTAACTCCAATGCCTCTATTTATCACTATCCCCAAACTCTTTACAACATTTCACCTTAATATACCACTAGAAAATTCATCACTTATCTACTAACACCAATACCTCTCAATATCCAAATATATAATCATCTACTAACCATTAGAATCTAAATTCCATAATATCATTTCAAAATCATTATTAAACTTCCTTCAATTATTTAAAATTCTACAATACATGTTTACATAAAAAAAAATACATAAAGTACACAACAGCAAAAATACACAACTACATTGACATTAATATACACAAAAATATACAATCCACATAATCATTAAATCATTTACCAGAACTCAGTCCATAAACACTCCATTTCAAAAAACACTGTCCACATAATTAAATGTTCATAACACAATAAAATAATTATCCTCCATCGTCAAACAATAGTCTTATCTTTGGTCTGTACAATTTATTTTTTATTAAATACATTATATTAACATCATTAATATAACACTTATTTAAATTCTTATATTTTACAAAACCGTCATCATTAATAGGGTTATTACCTATCAATTCATCATACAACCTGTCACGATTGGTTATTGTCCTGTCACCTCCAGTATAATTAGTCACCACTAGGTACATTATAAAGTCATTATTTCCATTATCATCTTCTCCTACTGCTATATCAGCTTCATTACCAGGTAAGTATTTACTTTTATTATCAATCATCTCTACTCCTAACCTTTCCATAACTTCTTCATAAGTTCTACTCATCTTAAAAATCTCTATTTCTCTCTTTCTCTCACCATATTTCTCACAATACCTCTCTACACACTTTCTCTCAATATATCTCTCTCTATCACACCAAGCTACATTCTCTCTTTCAATATTTGCAGGGGACACTAATTCACAATTACTGCACCACCTGTGAAGTGCACTAAAAAAACCAGGGACAACTTTATTTGTAGACCTATCGTCTCCCAAATACGCACGTGAAGCCTTTTCTTCACCCCCGACTACAACATTATGGGAAAAATTTACCCCCTGCAACCCCTTTATCTGTAAATTCTCTCTATACTTTCTCTCTAATTCATCAACACTTTTTATCACTTCATTATCAAATTCTACTCCCATTATACTTTTATCACCACTCTCAATACTCACACAATTATTTTCTAACACCATATTTTTAATTCTATTATCATAATTCTCACCACTACTTACCTTGTCTTTATTTTCATTCAATTTATTTGATTCTTTACTATTCTCTACCCCCATTTTACTCTCGTAATTTTCATCTACTTTATTCTTTTGTCTATCAAACTTCTCATTAACTAATGCAACTATTTTCTCTTCCGTTTTATCGAAACGTGCGTGCATTTCATCAATTCGTTTATCAAAATTAAAATTTTGTTTTTTGATTTCGTTTTTTATTTCGTCAAATTTTACATTAAAATTATTCTGGATTCCTCTAATTTCGCTTCTTTGTTCACTAAACAGCATTTGCATCATTTTCATAATTTCGTTATTTTCAGCCCTGTTATTTGGGACTGATGTTGAGTGAACAACTCCTTCACTCATGACTATTGATTCTGTCATACTTATTTGACTGTTACTCGTACTGTCAGTTATGCTTAATAAAGAAATATTTTCTTTATTTTCTGCCATTATAAAAAAAATGTTAATGGTTTGTCGCTTTATATTAGTGTTACCACCTAACCTACAACCGTATTCTCATTTTCAATGTCCACTCTGCCACCATTCAGGCTTATTATATAAAATACATTAATATATTTTATATAGTCACCAATTCGGGCAGCCATTTGTGACTGATCACTCTATTTGAATGATAAATATAAATATATTTGTAATAAGAAATATCCAGTAACCTATATTCATCTCTATTTACATTACTTGAATGAAGCACGTGGGTCACATACACCATAATTATTGTACTTACCATAATTTGTGAATCTGGTTGTTTCAATCTTGTTACTCTTATTTTTACCTAGGGTCCAAGGATTCGACTCAGCGAGATTGCTGACAGAGATGGTCACAGAAATGAGAATACGTTTATTGAAAACAGTTACCATCAATCCGAATTTATTCAGTAATTTTGGTTAAGCGTGTACACATAATAACATTTTAACATGGCGGCCATTACTTATACTGGCTCTTTGTTATAAAACTTCTTTATGTTCTATCAAACATTAATTCATCAAATTCTAATTATGTAATATGCATTAGTTTCATGGTTAATTGACCTGTATGCTATTTACTTATCACTACCGCAAACCAACCCCCATTTAGAAGTCGACATCTAACGTTCACGCACTTCTCTCGCTCTCTCATCCATACATACAATTTTTAATTTACTTTCATTTGTGTACACATAATATCGGCAATTTCGAATAAAAGAGCTCTTTAATTAAATTTTGGGTTTGTCACTTCCCTGGTTAAATAGTCTGGAAGTTCTAGTAGCGTCACATGTTGATTCCAAAACGGAGAGGTTACATCTTTCTGAATTCACTGATTCTACATTTACTTTTGAAAATATTACTTCACACTGTCTAGATTTTTTGTAGTTAACACTGGTTTACATTTTGATTACATTATTAATATTTTAAATCACTTAAACTGACTAACTCAGGCCAGCACAATTGTTAGCGTGTTATCGCCATGATGAATTTCTGCAGACTGGGTCAGACGTAATATATCTAGCTTCCGTCTGTCTTTTACACTGAATTTACATGGTGGTTATTGTTATCTGTTCACTATTTACTTTTAATTACATCTTGCTAATTGAAATAAAACACTAGCTGACTAATTTCGGCCAGCACATTTGTTAGCGTGTTATCGCCATGATGAATTTCTGCAGACTGGGGCGAAAATTATGCAAATTTTATGTATGTGTGTGTGAGTAAACGTCATCGTTCTTTGTCTCTTGTTATATAATCGCCTTGTTAGTTACGTATTTTAATCACGTCATTGTTGTTTTAATGACGTTTGGTGTTGTTGGCCAATGAAACGGGAGCATGTAGCGCCGTTATTGGTGGCTGTAACCATTATAAGTCTTTTTATCTGCATGTACACTGCTGTCCTTGACATTATTTTGTTGTCTCGGAACTGCGTCGTTGTAGGCAAAAACCAAGGGAAATTGTATTACCCATAGAAATGACTTTAAAAACATCGGAATACCATACTTTACTACCTTGCATACCATACCTTTTATATCAGACTTTTTGTACTGTCACACACCACTATAGAAAAAATTCCCAGTTAGCACTTTCAAGCTTCACAGCTCATCATCAGAAATATTTCCAATCTGATGACAATCTGTGCAGCTTGAAAGTGCTAATTGGGATTTTTTTTTCTGCAGTGGTGTATAACTGTATTATTTCTGTTTGTGATTATAACCACTAACATAACTTTATGAATTAAATTTCTAGAATTGCTGCATTGTAACAAAATATAATCGTGTGATATGATGCTACACTGTTTTATTATTATACATAAAAAATTTTGATGTTAATGTGAATGAAAACATGTAAATTTAATTTTATTGTTCTCTGTGTGCTCAGGTCTCAGGCAGAGCTTTGATATTGTTTGCTATGGTCGATGCTGAACCTCGAATGCAAACAAAACCAGTTGTGTTTTACTTGTTTTTTATATGGACCCTAGTCGAAGTTGTCAGGTTTGTTATTGAGTATTTTGTAAACAGAAATGTCATTTTGTTTATAAAAGATGCACTTATATTTTAAAACATTTGTATTAATAATTATCAAATCAGGAGAATATGAGGTAATTCTGGAGTAAAATGTAACATAATTGGTAGTGGAATTAAAGATTGGTGAAATACATGGGTCATTTACTTATTGTAAATTGGTTCTGAGCTTACAACAGTGTGAACAAGTCTGTTTGTTAACACTTTGGGTGCGGGACGTTTCAACACAAAACTTCTATAGAGTGCCAGCTGCTGACGCAAAACACTTCTATAGAGTGCTGGCCGTTTTTAATGTTTTTCAATAAATTCTTGTGAAACTGTAACATAATATAGAAAAATGGTAATTACTTTATTTTAAACATTGAACCTTCCTCTTCATAATGAAATATAAAATTGTATTATTTTATATAAACATAGTGAAACTTTCTTTTTTTAACAATTTTTATTTAAAAGAAAGTTGTCAAAATTGTTATAGCACGCTAAAAATATTATAAAATCACTTTAAATTACATAGAAATAGTAAATTTCACTGTTGAAACTCAAACCATAAAAAAAATTAAAATGTAAAGACTGCAACAAAGTGTACCTAAGTGAGACAGGACGAAAATTCGTATGCAGGTTGTCTGACCACAAACGTGGAGAAGGTAATAGAACAACAATTTCGTTATATCCAAGACATTTCATAGAAGACAACCATAAGTTTGTTAATCCTTTGGAAGACTACGAAATTGTAAAAGTAGTAAATAACATAGTTGAAAGGAAGCTTAGGGAGGAGTTAGAAATATTGAAAGAAAGAGAAAAAGAGTTAGACAATTTAATTAATACTAAAATTAAATTTGATAATGAAGAAATATTTTATAACATAATTAAGAAGTAAATGATAGAGGACAGATAGATAAGATTAAGAATTAAATTGCATAGGACTAATTAGGTGTTTTTAAAATAAGGGTGTGTGACTGGCACACATGTGTGGATGAGAAAGACTAGGTTTAAAAGGAATGCACACACACACACACACACAACACTAAAACACAAGGAATTTGCTAGAAAAATATGTAACTGTCCAGATGGTGGGACAGGGCTGAGGGTGAGGAAGGAACATTGAATTATAGCTTGTTGTGTGTGAGCATGGTGGGCTGGGGTGGGGGTGAAGGGTTTGTTTTCAGGTTATTTGTTTCATATCCCATCTGACGATGAGCTGTGAAGCTTGAAAGCACTAATCGGAATAAGTTTTATATAGTGGTGTGCAACAGTGATAATTCTGCTTATAACTTTTTTGTTAATGAAAAGCTTTGAAGCATGAGTCTTTACACATAACAATTGGAAATTTTCTGGTAAAATTTCTTCATAATTTCGGTTTTGTTCAATTGAGCTACCATCTGCTGGCAGTTTTCTAGAACTAAGAACACTAACAAACATAACATGACAGTGCAAATTTTTTTTTTTTCATTTATTTATTACTACAACTAAGTTTACACTTATCTAGTAGTTTTCATTTCATAAAACTATCACTTATTGTTAGGAATTATTCCACTGAATAACCCTAGTGTCTACACGCACTTTTCACGTGGCATCAATGCTTACTGCACCAGGTCCCAAGGTTTTGTCCTTTTAAGTCTCCGCACTACGCTACTGTTATCCAGCATTTGCAGCACAGCAATGTTGTCATGATTGTGAAGTCTGTGTTCATGCTTCACTGCTGTAATTCTTATTTCTTCAAGGACAGTATTCATGTTAAGGTCTTTATGAATATTTTCATTACGAACATATCACGGTGCATTTATTATTTTGCGTAGTACCTTGTTCTGAAAAGTCTGTATAATTTTAGTATTAGTTTTCTTGGTGCAACCCCAGATCTGCGATCCATACGTCCATATTGGTTTCAGCACTTGTTTGTATAAGAGTAGCTTGTTATATATACTTAGCTCAGGATGTCGTCCTAGCAGCCAATACATTTTCCTGTACTTAATATCAAGTTCTTGTTTTTTTCTTTTTAACATGCACCTTCCAGTTTAGTTTAGTATCAAGCCACATTCCTAGATACTTAGCTTCATTTTCACATGGGATCACTTGTGAATTGATTGTTATAGGTACTTTCGTCACTTTTTTATTTGTGAAAATTACATAGGTAGATTTACATTCATTGAGCTTCATGCGCCATTTTTGGTCCAAGCGCTGACTTTATCCACTGATTTTTGCAGATTTACTGTTGCTACTTCAACAGTTTCTGCAACAGCCATAATAGCAGTATCATCTGCAAAGGTGGCCATGCTTGTATCTTCATCTTGTGGTATGTCTCTGGTGTATAGCAAGTATAACATTGGTCCAAGAACACTTCCCTGTGGCACACCAGCAGATATTTCCTTAAATTTAGAATAGTCGCTACCACATTTGACACGGAAGAGTCTCTCGTTCAGGTACGACTTCAAAATCTCACTATACTGTCTTGGAAGATATTGCTGTAGCTTGTAGTTGAGACCTTTATGCCACACTTTATCGAACGCGTGGGAGACGTCGAGGAAAATGGTAGAACATACTTTCTTTTCTTCTAGTGCATCCTCAATTATTCCAGTTATCCTGTGGACCTGGTCTGTTGTTGAATGTTTGGTTCTAAATCCAAACTGATGGGTGGGAATCAGCTCTCTCTCCTCTAAGATAGGTTTCAAATGCTTAATCAGTAATTTTTCAAACACCTTGGATATTATCGGTAGCAAAGAGATGGGTCGGAAAGATTTCTTATCGTTTGGATCTTTCCCAGGCTTGACAATCATTATGACTTCTGCCACTTTCCACTGTCTTGGAACATATTTTAATCTAATAGCTGCGTTAATAAGGTGCAACAATTTAATAAAGCCTTTGTTAGGCAATTCTTTCAGTATCTGTCCTGTAATCAAGTCATATCCGGGAGCTTTCTTAGCACTCAAATTGCTTTTGATTACTTGTTTGCGTTCTGTAAGTGATACCTGACTGATTTCTAGACTGTCGTTTCTTGAACTTGGTACAATTCTTTCATCAGCCATTTGCTTAGGGAGTGGTTGGAATGTATTTTCTAAATATTCTGCGAATATCTCTGCTTTTTCTTTATCGCTCCTTGCCCATTCATTATTATCTTTTTTAATGGGTGGTGAATGCACTTTAGGTCTTTTAATCCCCTTTGTAACCTTCCAGAGTGAATACTCTGTATCTTTTTCTGCTGTCAATCCCTGGAGATACATGCTAATATTTTGATTTTTAATATTTTTAAGAAGATCTTTGAGTTTATTACTCAAGCGATTCAGTATTGTCTTATCTTGTGGTGCACGACTTTTGTGCCATTTTTTACGTGCTTTTCTCTTTTCTTTAACCAGCTGATGTACTTCCAGAGGATAATTAAAGTTAACATTATTAAACTTCCTTACTTTATCAGGTGTATTGTGCCATGCTACTTGCTGTATATTATCTACAAACAGATTTACTTCCTTTTCTAGCTGTTCTGGTGACCGAAGAGGCACCTGGAGTTCAATAAGGCTTTCATGCTCAATTCTAAATCCATCCCAGTCAGTTTTACAAGTGGTCAGTCTGGGTTGTATTTCCTTCTGTATCAGTGTTTCGCTTATTGTCAGGGTGACAGGTGTATGGTCAGAAGTAAGATCACTGCAATCAGTAACCTCAATATAATTGTTAGAAAGCCCTTTAACGACAAAAAAGTCAATGAGATCAGGCACTTTCTTCAGGTCAGTTGGCCAGAATGTTGGTTTGCCTGACGAGTAAAAATCACAATTCGCCTCCTTACCTGCAGCATACAGCATTTTGCCTTTTGGGGTACTAAGTCTTGATCCCCAGTAGGTATGTTTCACGTTAAAGTCACCACCAACAACAAAATGGCTGCCGAGCGATTATAACAAATCCAGATAATCACTCTTCAACAAATTATAGCGTGGAGGACAATATATAGCTGAAATATTGATCTTTTTATATTTTGTTTGCACACATACTGTAGTCACTTGCATTGTTTCAGTATCAATTTTTACATCTTCAGTGTGCTTAACTGAATCCTTAATAATCACAGCTGATCCACCCCTAGCTTTATTAGAGGGGTGAGTGCTATGATATATTGCGTATCCTCTTACTTTAACATACGTCTGTTTTGTAAAATGGGTATCAGATATTAAACATATATCAATTTTTTCTTCCCTTAGAAAGAGTTCCAATTCGTTGATTTTATTAACGAGCCCATTGGCATTCCATATTGCAATTCTGAGGTAGTGGCTCATTTACTCCTGCTTACACTTTTCTTTCCCATATTCTTCTCCAGCTTATTCAGCCTGTCAAATATCATTTTATTCATAGTACTTTGCTCATCCAACCTGCCAAGTATGAGATTAAGCATTTTAGCATTGAAGGAGTTATCATTTTCTTCATTTCCATTACTTGTTATTTGTCCATAAGTTTTTTGTTCGGAGGTACTTAGTTTACTCTCCTTATTGAAACCCGGTTCCTTTTCATTAACTGATCTAGTCTTTGTTGCCAATTGCTGCTTTTCTTTGAGTGGCTTCATAAGCACAACCCCTGTAATTAGCCGGATGTGCTCCTTGACAGTTTACGCATTTTGGAACAGATTTCCTATTAATGTTGCAATTTTTAGTTAAATGTTTCCCTGCACATTTTACACAACATGGCTCCTTCTGACAGTATGCCTGTGTATGATTGAATCCTTGACACTTTTTGCATTGAGGTATCATTTTTGTGTTTTTCCTCACAGGTTCAATTTTAACTACCATATTTAGTATGGTTTTAATCTTATAAATTTCCTCAACATTCTCTTTGTTATCAAAGGTTAGCATGAAGAGCGGGAGTCCATGCTTGGTAATGACTTGTTCCCCTCGTTCATCTTCATGTTTTTGTTTCTTGATGATATTAACAGTGTCCAGTATTTGATAACCTCTATTACGTAGATCTTCTTGTACATGTTCTATTGTGCATGATTCATGGAGTCCTCGTGCCATTACTCGTATTGGCCTTTCATTTTTATTTTCATATGAATACCACTGAATTTTTTCAGTATTTAGTTTCTGTGCCAATGATCTGTATGTGTCAGAGTCTGAGACGTTGATTTTCCAAATATTATTATTTAATGTTGTGACCTTGTGATCTTTTCCTGCGATTGATTTGAGGAGAGAGTGCAACCTGTTATAATCCGTTAGCCCAGTTACATTTATTGGTGGAGGCAGTTGCTCCTTTATTTGTGCTCTTTTTCTGACATGTATTTTTGATTCACTCAGACTTGGTTGTTCTACTTCTGGAGAGAATTCAGCTTTTCTTTTTTTTTTTCGAACTGTTCACAACTCTTTCCTTTTTACCTTTTTTTAGTATCCAATCTGTTTCTCATCTCAGTTCTTCTTCATCTGTATAAAAATCTATTTGGCCAGAAATAGTATTTGTTTCTCTCAGGTTCACAGCATGAGAACCTTTTTCTTCTTTTAGGGCTACCAGTTCTTGCTTAACTTCTGATAGCTCTTTTTGTAAAGAAGTAATAATAGCATACATTTTGTCACTCTGAACAAGTTGTTTTTTAATTTCCTCATACAATGCAAACTCCATCTCCGTTTGCAGATCATTCTCATCCAAGTTCAGCTGCTTCAATGGTTCTGCCCTTAGGATCTGTAGTTTCTAATTTATTTCAGTTTCTTTTGATGATGAGATCGATGCAGACCTAGGCCTTGGTGGTGACCTGCAAATGGTATTTCTTCTCTGAAATGGATTTAACTTCTCCAGTAGCTAACCTGAACTTCACGGGCTGGTGATCCACTGTGAGTTCTGAGCAGTCGCTGGCTGACGGTCGGCGGTAAAGCGTTACGAGCTTTAATATAAATATTTAAAATCTAGAAATCTGTGTATATAACTGAAACTCTACTCGCTTAATAAAAAAGATTTAAATTGGTCTCACTTACCTTCTTAGCGAATTATCAGGGTGTCGTCTGATGTACTTAGGCAGAGAAAAACGGGCAATGCAATGACAAACACACATTGATGTGTTTAATTGACACTTTTTATTAACTTTTAATTTTTTGATATTAACTATTAAATTTTAACTCCCTCTTCATCAATTTCTCTTACATTACATCGTTAATAATTATTGGAATATCAGTTCAATTTTAATTTACTAGCGGTTCATTCGAAAAACTTTGCTTGAAAACATTGATACTTGTCATACATGAAATGAAAATAGTTGCGATACTTATGACTAAACACTTAACATTCTAACCATGGTATCTAAATTATGAAAGCGACCCATATTGCTCTCTCTCTCTCTCTCTCTCATACTATCAGATTCCCTATAATTTAGTTATAACCCCCCTTTTTTTATGAATTTGAAAAATAATTGAAATTAGGTTTGAGTCGACTACTTAACCAGAGTCCTTCGGCTGACCGCGTGTGGCGTCGCGCATGTAAATGAATGTCCTGTTTATTTGTCACATTTTTCACTTTTGCTGTACACTCTGCTAACTTCGTTTACACTGTCGGATTTAACTGTTTATCTTCAAATTTACTGTTACACTTCAGAATATGTTAAAATGCAAAATTTAAAGGTCGCGAACTGCGAACCTTGTCCCGGCCGGGAATGGGGGATTTCGTCGACTGACCACACTACAAATGCGTTGGTCAAAAAACATTTCCGCCAGCTCGTGCTGTGATTGGCTGCGGCATTTCACATAGCTGGTTCCGGTGATCGACTTTGGTGTCGAGAGTACAGATAGCGGCACACGGGCGCACACGCACTGCCACATTCCATTGTCGTTGAGCGTTATTCACCAAGTTTTTGTTACTCCTCCCCAACGGAGGATACACGCATGTGCGCACAAGCTGACATTCCACGGTGTTATCGTTGTGCGCTAGGCACGGACCGGTACAGGATTGTATACAGGGTGTCCAAATAAGTGTTAGTGGTCTCGGTGGCCGCAAAGGGTGTCCAAACCGATTATTTCCCAATAGTTGATATTAAATGAAATAAAAAAAAACATACCTCCTTCAAAATTGTCCCATTACAATACCCCCCCAATGAGAGATCTTCTGCCGAAACAGAAGATATCTCATTGCCAAAACCCCTAAGAGGACCGGTGAGGATATGGAGCCAACAACCCCCCTTTAATTTCTTAACACATCATGGGTAAACTACCCCCCTGGCTTGGCGACTATGGACTCATCTGAACGAGATCACTGGACTTCTCCGTAAGAGATCCCAACACCGAGAAATCGAACCGACAAGTACCACAGCGCACCTCACCTTCTAACATGCTACCCCCCAAAATCCTCACTCCCTGGCTTATATCATGCCAGATCCTCAACCGATCTGTTCCCCCTTACATGCAAACTGGGTCGCCTTCAGCAATACTGGGCGCATACACGTACTTGTTAATTCCTACCTATCAAATTTTAAAAGTTTCTGTTAAATTAACATAAAATTTTTTTTTTTTTTTTTTTTTTTCAAAACAAAAAAAATTTAAATTCAAAAATTTACATTTTATAACATTTTTTCTCAATAGGAGATTTATTTGAACTTATTTAAATTAATGAATAAACAAAATTGGCCTCGCTTCTTTGCCAAAACTGGTTTAGTATAGAACATCACCCATCAGCTGACCAAAACTGGGTCAAGTCCAGATCCTTGACCTACATACGTTATGTACAAGTTACATCTGTGAATACATTAAACTCCTGTAAAATTCAGTCTTGCAACGCAAAAACATAATAAAATACAACATTTAAAATTAACAAAGTATTATTATAATTAACCATTGGATTGACATTTAAATTATTCAAATAAACACCTTATACTTTTACACTTTCAAATTCTACTAAAATTTTCCTTGGTTTCAATCAAAATTTTACCTTTTTACTATGAACCTCTTTTCTTTGATAATCTCATCTCCACTACTTTGGGTGATTTAGTTATTTATACTGGCTTGAACAAATTGCAAATCATTCCTAAGTGATATTCTACATATCAATAATTATATACTATATATCAGCTGACATCCCTAGCTAATTGTAAACACATTTCAAAATTGAGCAAATTGCATGAAATATATTTTTATCAATTCTTATATCTAACGTACAACAATAATAATAATACACTTAAAATTATAGCATGAACGACTTGTATTGACTTGTCTGAGCAGCTAGTTATTTAACAGAGCACAAGCAGTTTTTTTATAGAATCAAATTTGAATTAGTAAAACATTTTTATGTTATAAAATTTACATTCGTGGCTCCTCTGAGCCACCTCCCGGCCACACACTCTATTGCAAATTGTGTAAGACTGTGGCGCCTTTTCGCTTCCACAGAGACTGTACATTTTGGAGCAGGTTTTACCTCTCCGTGTCTCTGCTTCCGCTATTAAGCTTTAAAATAGTGAACATCATCATGTTCTTGTTATAAAATGATACACCCTTAAAACGGTTCTACCACCTGTCTATGCTACCCCTACGCGGGCAGAGTGGCAGCCGCTGTTTCATAGTTTGGTGATTCCCCTTAATGTCACCCCCCATCAATTTCAAAGTACACCTTTACAACGATAACAGCTATGGCCAGTTATGGTCAGCGCGTAATCATAATGTGCCCCAACCATAGCTGTTAAAGCTAAACCAATTCCACGGTCAGGGTTCGGTGAGGCCGTGACCGCCCGAAAAGTTGGGGAATCACAAGTATAATATTTTTTTTTTTTTTTTTTTTTAAATAAAAATTTAAATTACATGACATTTCTAGTCTTGGTGGTATTATATAAAATATTATATAAAATACATAATGTGTGTATAAACAATAGTAACAATTTATAATAATAGAATATAAAAATGTCTGTTTATGTATGATAATTTTAATATGTACAAATACATCCATCATCACTCAGCTAGATAATACTTTTTTAACTGGGTCACATTATAGGTTCCCTTTATTTCTCGAGTTTGCAAATCTACTAAAACATACGCATTCTCCATTTTCACTTGGCTAACCTCATATGGACCGTCATACAATAGGAAGAATTTCTTAATTTCTTTGTCCAATGCTGATGATTGATCGTGATTTTTTATTAATACTAGTTGTCCTACCTCGTATTGTATGGGTGTTAAATTCCGGTCATGCCTCCGTTTCCGCTGTTCGGCCTTACTCAGCAGGCGCTCCCTAGCGATTACCAATTTCCTATCATGTGGTATTTCCGTCCGGGTTGGAAACTTTACTAGCTCTTCTAATATGCGTGACGGTCTTCTCTGAAACATCAACTCACATGGGCTGTAACTAGTGGATTCATGTAAACTATTGTTAATATACCCCTCAATTTTGCACACAAAAGTGGCCCACAAAGAATGTTTTTTATGGCAAAAAGTCCTAAACATTCTACCTAACTCCCGCATAACCCGTTCACTTGGATTTGACTGTGGATGATACACTGATGTATGTTTAACTAAAATATTTTCCCAACCTAAAGTTTCCCGCCAGGTGTTGCTGGTGAACTGCGAACCATGATCTGATAATACTATTTTCGGCTTACCTACTTCAACAAGGTATTCATTCACTATTTTCCTAGCCAACACTGATGAGGTTGCCTTTTTAATCGGGTACAATTTTACAAATTTGGTAAAAACATCTAATACAACAAATAAATAATTTACCCCTCCTCGACCTTTGGGTAACGGGCCATATAAATCAACGGCAACTAATGCTAAAGGACTGTCTGGCATTACATGTTGCATTAAACCCTCCTGTTTACGATTGTTTACTTTAGCTTTCTGACAAATTTCACATGTTTGTAATATTTTACGCGCCGTTCTTTCCATATTATTAAATTTACATGACTCCTTTAATATATCACTACATTTCTTGGGGCCTATATGGCCATGCCTTAGATGGCAGTCTCTCACTACTCCAGGTATTATAACTTTAGGGATACATAACTTCCAATCATCTCCCTGTTCATTTGCCCGATGAAATAAGTGTTTATTAAACAAGCTAAAATGTTTCTCCCACTTATGAGGTACGTTGGGTATTTGACTCAAAGCTAATATTATTTTATTAAGTTCGGTGTCTCTTTCTTGTTCTGTTGCTAAGTTACTTATTAATTTTTTCATATTTACGTTCCCCGCTTCTTTTACTATAAATATTTTATATGTATTTGCTATGTCTACTTCGGTATTATTATCAAAATCTGTTCTGGATAGGACATCAGCTACTATATTTTCTTTACCCTTACAATACTCAATTGTTAAGTCATATTCTTGTAATATTAACATCCACCGCACTAACCTACCATGCGTTAATTTACAGTTTTTTAAAAACGTTAAAGCTTGATGGTCGGACCTTATGATTACTTTATTTCCTAACAAGTACGTTCTAAACTTCCTACAGGCGAAAACAATTGATAACGCCTCCTTCTCCGTCGTAGTGTAGTTCTTTTCACTAGTTAATAGAGATCTACTTGCAAAAGCTACTACTTTGTGGTTATCACTCCCATCTAACTGAAACAACTCTACTCCTAAGGCAATGTCTGACGCGTCTGTGTGTATATAAAATGGCTCTGAAAAATTAGGATGAGCTAATATAACTGTGTTTAAGAATTTATTTTTTATCAGCTCGAATATATTTTGCTCCTTTAAATTCCACCGCCATCGATTGTCTTTATTTAATAAATGTCCCAATTGTACTGTTAAATATGAATATTTGTCTACAAATTGCCTATAATAATTGCACAATCCTAAAAAACTTTGCAACTGTTTAACATTTTTTGGTATCAGAAAATTTTGTATTATTTCTACCTTCTTAGGGTCTGTACTAATACCCCTTGCTGAAATTATATGTCCTAAAAAATTAACTTGTTCTTTCAAAAATTCTGACTTCTTAAATTTAACGGTTATGCCATACTCATGCAGTCTACTTAGTACCCTATCTAACCTTTCACAGTGTGTATCAATGTCTGGTGATGTAATTACTATATCATCTACATAAACGGTTGTGAATTCTAAAATCTCTCTCCCTAGCACATAATCCAGGCATTTGATAAAAATTGCAACACTTACGTTGAGTCCAAAAGGTAGTCTTCGAAATTGGTAATTCCTACCGTTGTATAGAAATGCCACATACTGCCGAGACTCCTCTTCCAGCTCTATCTGCCAGTAGCCTGCAGTCAAGTCTAAGGTGGTGATGTATTTGGTCCCACTAAAACGTTGCAGAATTTCGCTTACTGGTTCCGGTGATTCTCTGTCTGGAACAATTATTCTGTTTACTTGTCTTGCGTCTAAACATAATCTTATCGATAAATCTTTCTTTGTCACCACTACTAAAGGGTTGGAATATGGTGATGTAGATTTTTCTATTATACCTTCCCTCAACATTTTATTTATTTCCTCCTGTACTAAACCCCTCTTGGAGTATGGTACCGGATAGGCTTTAGGTGCAAAGGGTGTTTTTTCTTTAACGACTAATTTACCTTTAAAATTCTTTACCAAACCGGGTTCATCTGAAAAAACTGATTTATTTTTGTTTATTATTAGTACTATTTTTTCTCTGTCTTGGTAGCTAAATTCCCCCTCTTGATATAGGATTTTATTCATTTTCTCCTCCCAATTATTTTCATTGTCAAATAACTCATTATTATTTACTCTCAAGTTACAATAATTTATCATTAAGGGTCTACACTCATTTATATCATTGTCAGAAATTAACATTCCCTTACTAATTATTTTTAATGCTTTCATTCCTACAACTTTCTTTTGTATGAATGGTATTTCAATTATATTATTATTATTATTTAATTTCATAGTCTGTGTGTAATAGTTTAATTCTACTTTGAAATTATTCAAAAAATCATTACCTATTATAGCTCCCATATTTAGTCCTGGAATAACTAAGAAAGGTACATTTATTGTGTTCTCATTTACTTTTAATTGTAGCATTATTTGTTTGGTTACTTTTTTACTGCGAACACCCGTTACTCCTATAACACTAATTCCCAGTACTGGTAATTGTGGAATTGTTTCTGTAGTCTGATTTTTGATTTTTTCAAACATTCTATCGTCTATAGCAGTCAGTTCACTCCCTGAATCTACTAGAAAAATATATTTAGAACTAAATACTTCGGCTTCAAATTCTGCCATCCCGAAAGCATTATTACTCTCTCCCGCTTCTTCGTCAGATAAATCATTGTGTATATTAGTAATTAGTGACCCTATTGTCATGTGACTACTAGACGGCTGGGGGCTTTCTTTTTCAACCGCCCTTTTTAGTTTAACGGATGTGAAGGTGGTGGTTCACTGTAAACCCCCCTACTGTTTTGATTATGAGCTGGTACTTCTACGCCCCGAGTTTCATTTGGGTTACTAACATATCCCCCTCTTCCTCTCTGATTAAAATTTCCTGACACTCCCCGATTACTAGTAAAACCTCTCCCCCTATGATTCCCTCTAAATTGATCGCAACCCCTATTATAATTCTCCCCTCTCCCTTGGGCACTACTCCTCGGACCCTGACACCGGTAACATTGATTCCGCGACCCATTATAATTACTGGCTCCACAACTAGGGTTTGGACATAACCACGCCCCCTCCCCTGATCTACTCACATTACTAATAAAATGGTCTAGTTGTCTTGTTTCAGTATTTATTTGACTTGATTCGTTGACTCTAAACTGGTATTTATTATCTTCTTCCTCTTTCATACTCTGGTATGCTTCTAGTATTTTTTCCAATTCTGCGATATTAGCAAACTCCCGAGTTCTGATTGTGGACCGTATGTCCTTAGGTAAATGTTTACTAATGTATCTTATAAAAGATGAAAGAGGCATTGGTGGTTCTAAATATTTAACCTGACTATATAGTCTCGTTACATACGATGTAATACTCATGTGTTTAATATTAAAATTTCCCCACCCCATTATGGTACTACGTAACCCCTCTTGTTTCTCTTCTGACCAGTACTTATTTCTAAATGCCTGCTCAAACTCATTAAAATCTACCCAGTTATCGTTATGAGCATCCGCCCATATTTTAGCATCCCCTTTAAAGTACTTTAAAATTCTTACTAATTTAATCTCCCAACTTTCTTGGTTATATTTATTAAAACTTTTTATAGAGTTCAAAAATTGTATGGGGTTCACTCCCCTACTTTCATTACTAAAATAGCTTAACTCTACTTCCATATTCACTCTCTCACTCACACTAGTAAATTTTTGGTTAATTGCTACGCTTAAATCTTCTCTGACTTTAGTTATTTCTTTTTCGTGTTCTGTGTGTTTACTTTTCAAATTAGTTACATCAGTTTTAATTACATCAATCTGCTCAAAGTCACTTCTAAATTCATCATTGATTTTTTCTTGTATTTCACCTGCTCGTCTGAATTGTTCGCACTCATTTATTATAGATTGAACATTACTGTCCATTTTGTCATTTTGCTTTTTAATTTTATCATTAAATTTACTTGTCAATGTGTCAAATTTTTTATTTGTTTCTAACATTTTCTCTTTTTGTTTCTCGTTAATTATTTTGATATCGTTTTTCATTTCAGTTTGTATCTTATTGATATCACTAGTCAGTTCATCTCTCACTCCAATAATAGTCTCATTCATACTTTCCAAACGGCTATTCATATATATTTCACTCGCTCTCAATTCGCTCCTCACATTTATGAACTCGTTATTTAAATCAGTCAGTTTAATATTTATAGTATTCACTTCTGATTTGATCTCTGTTTTCAAATTATCATTTTCTGATTTCATTTTCTCATTTTGTTTGTCAAGTTTATCATTGATTTCAGTTTTCATTCCTGACATCATTTCCATCATTAACGCTAATTGGTTAAATATATTTACGTTATCGCTTATTTTTGCGTCTACTGTCTCAATAGTTAATTCGTGTGTTGTATTGTTTACGCTCTCGTTAATATTTGTCGATACTAAATCGTCTTGCGTAACATTTAAAATTGACCCCTCCACAACATCTTCACATAAATTTACACTCTCGCTTTTCTCTGCCATTTTTTCGATCAGGTTGTAAATTACTTTATTTTATATTACATTAAAAATTAATTTACAATGTCCCTGTTCGGGCGCCAATTAAAGCGTTAAGAGCTTTAATATAAATATTTAAAATCTAGAAATCTGTGTATATAACTGAAACTCTACTCGCTTAATAAAAAAGATTTAAATTGGTCTCACTTACCTTCTTAGCGAATTATCAGGGTGTCGTCTGATGTACTTAGGCAGAGAAAAACGGGCAATGCAATGACAAACACACATTGATGTGTTTAATTGACACTTTTTATTAACTTTTAATTTTTTGATATTAACTATTAAATTTTAACTCCCTCTTCATCAATTTCTCTTACATTACATCGTTAATAATTATTGGAATATCAGTTCAATTTTAATTTACTAGCGGTTCATTCGAAAAACTTTGCTTGAAAACATTGATACTTGTCATACATGAAATGAAAATAGTTGCGATACTTATGACTAAACACTTAACATTCTAACCATGGTATCTAAATTATGAAAGCGACCCATATTGCTCTCTCGCTCTCTCTCATACTATCAGATTCCCTATAATTTAGTTATAACCCCCCTTTTTTTATGAATTTGAAAAATAATTGAAATTAGGTTTGAGTCGACTACTTAACCAGAGTCCTTCGGCTGACCGCGTGTGGCGTCGCGCATGTAAATGAATGTCCTGTTTATTTGTCACATTTTTCACTTTTGCTGTACACTCTGCTAACTTCGTTTACACTGTCGGATTTAACTGTTTATCTTCAAATTTACTGTTACACTTCAGAATATGTTAAAATGCAAAATTTAAAGGTCGCGAACTGCGAACCTTGTCCCGGCCGGGAATGGGGGATTTCGTCGACTGACCACACTACAAATGCGTTGGTCAAAAAACATTTCCGCCAGCTCGTGCTGTGATTGGCTGCGGCATTTCACATAGCTGGTTCCGGTGATCGACTTTGGTGTCGAGAGTACAGATAGCGGCACACGGGCGCACACGCACTGCCACATTCCATTGTCGTTGAGCGTTATTCACCAAGTTTTTGTTACTCCTCCCCAACGGAGGATACACGCATGTGCGCACAAGCTGACATTCCACGGTGTTATCGTTGTGCGCTAGGCACGGACCGGTACAGGATTGTATACAGGGTGTCCAAATAAGTGTTAGTGGTCTCGGTGGCCGCAAAGGGTGTCCAAACCGATTATTTCCCAATAGTTGATATTAAATGAAATAAAAAAAAACATACCTCCTTCAAAATTGTCCCATTACAGCGGGAGCCCACTCGCTCACTCCCTACTCCGACCGGTTCTGGGGTTCCAAGCCCCTGTCCCGTAATATTAAATTTATTATTTGTACTGTTCATCTTTATTAACAGATTGTGGTTTACTCAGGTTTCCTTCCTTAGACCGGTTGCTTTCTCTACAGCTAGTGAGCTCAGTCTGCCCATTGACAGCTGCCCGCTACGGGTCAGACGCTGCCATTTGCCAATTTTGGTCCGCGCCAGGTAAGGTGTCAAGAAATAGAATGAAAAACATGGAAGACACCGTAGCCCTCGAATACTCTAATAGCGTCGGGGTCGAAAAGAACAAGAGTTAGCCAAGGGAGGCTGATAGAAAAGATTAAAGACCAGAAAGATCTCACCCAAGACAAGTTGAAGAAAAGTGAGATCCGAAAAGACAGTGAAAATGACATCATTAGAAGTGATCCCATATTTAAAGAAACATAAAACTACATTACATCAAATGACGTGATCAGCACTCTATAGAAGTTTTGTCACCACGACAAATGACATGATCAGCACCCTAAGTTTTAAAAAAGTCAGTATTTTATATTAATATGATACCAAAAGCAGCCCCAATACCAAAGAAGAAATATAAAATAAAAAGGCATGAAAATAAGAATTAACAATTTTAAATCAAAAAAAATAAAATGACTATAACTTATACGAGACAAATGACAATGACCCAACCCAAGTGATTGGCCCAATGACAAAAGAAATAAGTGGATAAGTAAAATTATCAACCACAAAAAATATATGTAAAAACACTCAAAGAAGTGAATAATTAAATAAGTTTAGTGATAAAAAGGAACTAATATCATTCAATGAAATATTAGTCCAAATAATATTGTAGTTTAGTTAGAAATAAGTATTAAAAAGAACAAAGCCAAACTTTACACCAATGACATGGTATAAAGGATGGGTAGATCAAAAAAGAGAAATGAATGTTTAAATGCTAAAGTTATATGTTAAATGTTTAAAGTTGTTGTAATGATGTTATAAGGAGATGCAGAGAAGATGATAGTGATAGTAGAATTGTTCAAATGTTATAATTGTTGAATTAGTATTAAGAATAAGCTGTATTAATGATGATAAAACCATAAGGAACAAATCATGTTAAACTTATAAAATTAGTTACAGAAAGCAGTAAAATGTCAGAGAAGCTGTAATAGCCATGTACTAAAGAATGTAAATCAATGATTAATGTAAACTACCCAAAACAAAACGATAAAAAACTAGTATTAAGAGTAAAATTAAAATAAAAACATTATAGTAAGAATATGTAAGGGTAGGCCTCAAACTATGTGAACCAAAATTGTAAAATATCCACAAATAACCGTAAACAGAGAGAGAAAAAGATAAGGAAACATAAAATAACAAACCAAGAAACAATATAAATACAAATAAGTGCGTAAAACAACATAATAAGAAAATTAAGTAAAAATAATGATAATAGCCAAATGTTAAAATAGGCCAGAGATAACAAAACATAATCATGTTGGATGTCTGAATAAACTACATCAAAAAAGCTATTCAATGATAATAATAATAATCAGATTGGTAATAAGACAAGGAAAATATCTTAGTTAGAAAATATTTATTCATATTGAACAAAAACTCAAGCTTTATAACAATGAGTACAAAATACTTTCAGCCAATAGAGAGTAATCTGGTTGCTATGACAACAAAACATTATTATATAAAAATCATTAAAAAACGAATTAAGAGTCCATTTTTAGCATCAGAAGAGGGCAGATGATAAAATTGTCGATCCACAGAAATTAGTAAAAATAAACCTAATAGAGGAAAGAAAATACTTAATAACAATGAAGAGACAAGACTGATAGAACATTGCAACAAAATTAAACCAAATTAAATCCGAATTACAAGAAATAAAAACCATATTAGAGAAGGACAACTCCAACACCAGAACTGATGAAAATGATCCATCAAACATCAATAACTTGTAAAGTATAATACTAAATTACTTAACTACACCCACAAGACTTTTCACAACACTTAACAAATTTATGCACAATTTCAAAACTTGGTTCAAACTTAATAAACACTGAATAATTATTAAAATATTCAATAATTAGTTTTAAAAGATTGTCCAAATTCACTAATAACACTTTGAGAAATAAGAAACGATTTATACACAATTCAAACTTAACCTATGTTGTAAAGTGAATTCACTATTGTTTTAAACCATAAGTAAACTGTTGTAAAGGAAGATTATTATATTTAATTAACTTGATGTCAAGGATTGTACTTTCAAAAATCATTTTGTAAACCTTTTTTGGCCGTAATCAAAAGAACTTTTTTACTGAATAAAGCATTGTAACGGGACAAACTATTGGGGTTTATTTTTTTTTCTTAAATACTTGTAAAATGTAATTGCCACTCCAGCTGAACAACATTTGAATCATAAACGCTGGGCAGTTTTTTTAACACGTTGCAGTCAGTGCGGTTCCAAGCCAAGCCGTACGTAGGTGTTATTGTTGCACAAAAGCCATTAATGAGTCTGGGAATGTGAAAGTTAGCAACGAGGGGAGCGTATTCGTGCATGGGTGTGCCACTGTGAATGGTTTGAAAAGCACGTATGAAGCCGTCTTTCTCGCCCAGTGTGCAGAAACAAAGAACTCAACACAGTAAAATCCGCCCAGTATAAAATTACTCCGTGAGCCGGCCGGTCACAAATATAAGTTTCGAAACAAAAATTACGGGCACCTGCAACAACTAAATATGTAAAAGTATAACAGATACAGTATTAATTGAAATGAAGTGAAAGTTGAGTTTTAATTAACAATTTCGATAAGAGTGGTGAATATAAAAAAGTGAGAAGAAAATCCGAGATGAAGCCAATTACGTAAGGAGACGGGACTACGTGGACAAAATTCAGCGGAGCAACAAAATGTGGTTTGAATAAAATTTTAATAAGGGTTAAACCAAAATATTATCATTATAATGTCAATTTAAAAGAAAATGAGATCTCTATGGGTATGGGGTATTTGCGTGTGCGTGAGCGGGTGAAAAGTATGTTAACATAGAGGTGCTGGTTTGTGGGTTAATTAATTAAATAATCTAATTTTCAGTTATATTTACGTTTATTAATAAAAGAAAAAATGTAATAATCATGTTAGAGTGAGGGTTCAGGAATGAACCGATAATGTTGGCTTTGGGTTTGAATGGGAGAATTCAATGTGTGATTGGGATGAAGGTAACAAAAGGTAATAGATTTTTTGGGAACAAATAATTAATTTATTTACTAAATAACCCTATTCTGCCTTCCTGTTTGCTGGAAAAGAACCCTGGTAAGTAACTATTTTATATATATTTGGCAAACCTTAAAGATGGCGTCGGAATTATACAGACGTCAACAAGTGTTTATGTACAAACCGATAAATGATTAAATAACACTTTGTAAATTGTTAACAATTGGCGATTCCGAACAGTGACTTTATATAAATTATTTTTATAAATACAGCCTACTGGGAGGAGCAGAATGGTTATTTGAATTCTTGGATTTCGTTGTCCATGACGTGTCCGTTACTTGACTAAATATCACTATAATATTGACGACTCGGAACACGGCTTCATCAGAGGCTGTCGTAAGTAGCGCTGTTCGTCTTGTTGTTGGCGACGAGATAGTTTTTCAAAAGATCGAAGCTGTGTGTATGTGTGTGTGGTGAGATGTGTTCGAATAATGCGTGCGATTTGAATTGTGTCTGTTCGTTTAGGATGTCGTTTTTATTTGTTTTTGTGTGTTTGTATATTTCTAATTGTTCTAGAGTTTCTAGTTTTCGGCCTTTTGTGTGTACGTGTAGTATGTTCATGTTCATGTTCAACATCGACAATAACAAAGTCGACAATAACACATTCTATAGGTGAAAGCCGGTTTAGGCTGTAAGGTAAAACTTTACGTTTTTACTTATAAAAAACTTAGTGTTCCGAGTCGTCAGTATTATAGTGATATTTGGTTATTTGAAGTAAATAATGTATAAATAAAGTACGTAAGTAAGAAGGTTATGTTATGATTATGTGTAGTATGGGTAAATTGAATATCTTTTTGATAATAAGTATATGTTATATATAGTAAAATTTTGAAAGAAATATATTTAAATAAAATTTTTTTTAAAAATGGCAGACAATAAGGAAAATGTCAGCATCACTGACAGTGCAAATGATAGCCAGACAAGTGTAACTGAATCGCAAATCATGAGTGAGAGTGTTCACTCAATGCCAGTCCCGACTAAAAGGACTGACGAGAATGAGATAGTGAAAATGATGCAAACACTTTTTAATATACAGAATGCGAAATTTGATGAAAAATTTAACGAACAGAAAAGTGAAATTAGAGAAATCCAAAATAATTTTAACATAAAATTTGATGAAGTAAAAAATGAGATCAAAAAACGAAACGATAATTTTGATAAACAATTTGACGAAGTGATTAAAAGGTTAGATGAGAGATTAAGTCAGATAAGAAATAATAAGGTAAGTAGCAGTGACAATATGACAAAAAATAAGGAAGAAAGAATTAATAACACGGTGAGTAATAATGATGATTTGAATAATGAGTTTACAAGTGATAACAATGATAATAGAAGTAAAAATATGGTGTTAGAAAATGATTGTGTAGATGTTGATAGTGATGACGAAATTGTAGAGAGAGTAGAAGTTGATAATGAGATGTTTGTGTGTGATGAATCCGAGAGAGAGTGTAGAAAGGATTTACAGGTAGAGTGGTGCAGGGGGTAGATTTTTCCCTTAATGTTGTAGTAGGGGGTGAAGAAATGGCTTCACGTGAGTATTTGGAAGACGATAGGTCTGCAAATAAAGTTCCTTGGATTTTTTGTGCACTTCATCGGTGGTGCAGTAATTGTGAGTTAGTGTCCCCTGCATATATTGAGAGAGAGAGAGTGTAGCTTGGTGTGATGGTGAGAGGTATTGTGATGAAATTGAGAGAAAGAGAGAGGTAGAGATTTTTAAAGTGAAAAGAAACTATGAAGATTTTGTAGAAAGGTTAGGCGGAGAGAGAAGTAATAATAATAACGAGTACTTACCTTATAGTGAAACTGAGATAGCAGTAGATGATGTTGTTAAAGATGATAATATAACTTACCTGATTTTAACAGAATATATTAAAGGCGACAGGACTATACTCGAGTGTGACCAGGTACATGATAGAATAATATGGAGTAATCATATTAATTCAAACGACATTGTGGAAAGATATAAAAATTTAAATAAATATTATATTGATCATAATAATATCATATATGTAATAAACAATAAGTTGTATAGACCTAAGATTCGACTGTTGTTCAATGATGGAGGATAAATATTTTATTGTGTAATGAACATTTAATTATGTGGACAGTGTTTTTAAAATGGATTGTTTATGAACTGATTTTTGGTAAATGGTAACAAATAATAAGCTGGATTGTATATATTTTTTTTGTGTAGTAATGTCAATGTACTTGTGTGTTCTTGATGTTGTGTATTACAGGTAATTTTATGTAAACCATGTGTGTAACAGGAAGTTATAGTTTAATTGATTTAATAATAACAATTAACATTGTTTTTGTCTAAACAAGTGATGAAAGTAATGATGAACTTTTAAATAATTGAATTAAATAATTGAAGATTAATTACTTAATTAATGTTGTACAAAAGAAAGTTTTATAATGAAGTTAAATGATTTTATGAAATTAAGATTCTATTATGATTAGTAGATGATTAAACAGATAATATGTTCCAATTGAGGTATATTATTATAAGGAGAGAAGTGATGAATTTTCTAGTGTTATATCAAGGTGAAATGTAAAAAGGTTTGGGTGAGAATTATTAAAATAAAGGCATTTGAGTTAGTCAATTAAAGTTAATGGGGGTTAGATAAATACGAATTTTGGATTACCAGTAACACACAAAGAGGGTGTTAGATATTTTAGGGACACAGTAGTAGTGATTATATGTAGAGAGGTGAGTAAGGTAAATGGTAAATATATTTGTTGATGGTGACATGTTGTAGTAAGGGTAGTGGTGTAGAGAGTCATAAGCGACAGGTGTCATGGCGGGAGGAATAGATTTAAAGAGTGTTACGGGTTACCTGAAAGGGTCAGGAACCGATAAGGGAATGAGTTGGTTAGAGTTCGGGTACACACATCCTAGTACAAAGACGAGCGGTGCCAGAGGTAAGTGGAATTAGTGAAGTGGATTATAATTGAGAGATTGGTGTCATGATATGTAAGTCTGGTTGTTAATAGTGGTTGTTAGTAGGAAGAAAGGGAGTAAGATTATAAATGTCTATTCAATTGAAAGCATAGCGAATACAGGAGTCACCCAGACTAATCAATGATCAAAATGTGAAGGGTTAAGTAGAAAATTGATAGTAGAAAGGTAATGAGAAATGAAATAATAATATGTTAAAATGAATGTTAATAATAAATTTGAAATTGTGAAGAATTAAATGATAAATAAATAGTAAATGATAAATAATTGATGGCTAATTAATGAGAGTTTGATAATTAAAAGTATTAATTAATTAATTAAAATGTAATGTTTATAATTTTATACGCAAAATTTAAAGATGTAGGGTGTGTAAATTGTGATCAAAGTTAAATGTGAATTGTTTATTTTAATGTAATAATCACAGTGTTAATTTTGAGTGTATTATTATGTATTATGTTTATTATGTATTAGTGTGGGAATTTAAACATGAATTGTATGTATGTATCACATGTTTTATAAGCGATTCCCTACATTTCGGGCGATATCGGTCTTACCAACCCAGATCGTGGTTTTGGATGACAACTAGCTGTGGGCAGCAATTGTTAAACCTGACCACAGTTGGTTGCCTTTGAAATTGGTCAAACATAGAAATTTAACGGGGTTTAATAAGGGAATCTGAGATTATTTTGAACACAGGCTATTTTCACCCAGATAGGGGTGGTAGACCTTAGGGGCATATGTTAAGCTAATGAGTAGGGGTACCCTGAAGTTTTTGTAACGCTGAAGCAAGGATGGGAGTGAGAGAAAAGAAAAAAGTGCTTACTCCTTCCGCCTCAGTCCTTGTGGAGGCAACTGAACGCAACAGTTCAGGGGGAGAAATAGTGTGTGTGGAGGAGAAAAGGGGATGCTTATTATTAACAGTGCCAGATAAATAGAATTTCTGTTAATAATAATATTTTATAACTGTTAAATGATTTTTAATAGTTTTAGATAAAAGGGGAAATGTTTAAGAATTATAGAAGAAGGGAGATATAGGTGAATTGTATTTGATTAAATTTTGATAATGTGTTGAAGAGAATTTTAACAATGTGTTTAAATATTTTAGATGAAATCTGAGTAATGGAAGATATTTGTAATATTGTAAGGGGAAATGTCTATTTTAATTCTGATGGTAATCAGGGAAATAATTTTGATTTTTGGAAAAGACTTAACAAGAGAAGGGTATGCAGAATGATGTAAAGGAATTTTATAAATGTATCATGTTAGTTTAAGGGTTCATATATACATGTGTTAAGAATTAAGAAAAACCAGTGCTTCTTAACGCAAACCAGCACATAGCTAAGGGGAACAGATCAGTTAGGGATATGGTATTATACGAGGCCACTATTTGATATTTTAATTCGATGTTTCAGTGTCTGGTGATGCTGTGGCGGCGGTCCTGAGCTGGTCAGAGCAGGAGTGTCAAGCGTCTGTCTGGCCTTGCGGTGTTGGGATCTCGAGAGAGAAGTCCAGTAAGGTCATTCAGGTGCGGTCACAGCCACTGGACCAAGGGTAAGTGATTGTATTTTTTTTTCATAAACACTACAGGGGGTTGTGGCGACATATCCAACTGATCCCTTTAGAAAGTATGAGAGTGTCAATGAGAGTTTTTATGCTTCGGGATAAAACCTCTCATTGAGGGGGTTTTGTAACGGGACAAACTATTGGGGTTTATTTTTTTTTCTTAAATACTTGTAAAATGTAATTGCCACTCCAGCTGAACAACATTTGAATCATAAACGCTGGGCAGTTTTTTTAACACGCAGTCAGTGCGGTTTCAAGCCAAGCCGTACGTAGGTGTTATTGTTGCACAAAAGCCATTAATAAGTCTGGGAATGTGAAAGTTAGCAACGAGGGGAGCGTATTCGCGCATGGGTGTGCCACTGTGAACGGTTTGAAAAGCACGTATGAAGCCGTCTTTCTCACCCAGTGTGCAGAAACAAAGAACTCAACACAGTAAAATCCGCCCAGTATAAAATTACTCCGTGAGCCGGCCGGTCACAAATATAAGTTTCGAAACAAAAATTACGGGCACCTGCAACAACTAAATATGTAAAAGTATAACAGATACAGTATTAATTGAAATGAAGTGAAAGTTGAGTTTTAATTAACAATTTCGATAAGAGTGGTGAATATAAAAAAGGGAGAAGAAAATCCGAGATGAAGCCAGTTACGTAAGGAGACGGGACTACGTGGACAAAATTCAGCGGAGCAACAAAATGTGGTTTGAATAAAATTTTAATAAGGGTTAAACCAAAATATTATCATTATAATGTCAATTTAAAAGAAAATGAGATCTCTATGGGTATGGGGTATTTGCGTGTGCGTGAGCGGGTGAAAAGTATGTTAACATAGAGGTGCTGGTTTGTGGGTTAATTAATTAAATAATCTAATTTTCAGTTATATTTACGTTTATTAATAAAAGAAAAAAATGTAATAATCATGTTAGAGTGAGGGTTCAGGAATGAACCGATAATGTTGGCTTTGGGCTTGAATGGGAGAATTCAATGTGTGATTGGGATGAAGGTAACAAAAGGTAATAGATTTTTTGGGAACAAATAATTAATTTATTTACTAAATAACCCTATTCTGCCTTCCTGTTCGCTGGAAAAGAACCCTGGTAAGTAACTATTTTATATATATTTGGCAAACCTTAAAGATGGCGTCGGAATTATACAGACGTCAACAAGTGTTTATGTACAAACCGATAAATGATTAAATAACACATTGTAAATAAGTTAACAGCATTTAGAAAACGTAATAGGCTTTCAGTCGACGACCCAAGGCGAGAATACAGCCAACCGCTGAGTGATAAAATATTTATAGCCGGAGCATAACAAGTACAAAAGTAATATAATTTTATAATTTCATGTTAGCATAATTATTAACAGCAAATTTGACCATTAATAAACCAATACTTATTTTAATACCTGTTAATTATTTCACAAATTAATTTTTATGTGTTTAATTCATTAACATAGCACCGTAACAATTCTTTCTACAAGAAATACAGGTTGGTAAGACTTTGCGGATAAACAGATTTGAATTTCTTCGACGACCAACAGTGAGAGATACGGTTGCGCTAGACGACAACTTTTTAATTGTTTTGGACAAACAATTTGGCGCCTATCAACGGGAAAATCACCATTAAGAAAGGAAACAGGTATTGGCGAGGTCAAATACGACGCAAGAAAGTAGTTATGTAATTACGACGCAACGTGAACTTTAACGAAGCGTAACACATTTATCGTTACAAATTAACTACAATTACACGAAACTTTCAGACCGTACAGAGTCTAGTTGTAACAGCATGTTTTTATTTTTAAATCCCAATTTTGGGCAAAGATCCCTCCCAGACTTAGCCTAGGTAACTAAGAATGTAAACTTTTTTATCCTATGGTGACTAACATGTGAATAATTACATTCTCAGTACATTTGTTCTCTCTATAATAATCAAATCTTCCAGGGTTAAATTTGTTTCACCTGTGCACGTTTCACCAAAAACAACACAGTAGTGATGCTCCCTCCCACACAGTCACAGTCATTACTATAAAATGTTACAACAGTGTGCTCTTCCCCCCCCCCACCAATTTTTGTTCTGTTCTAGGTATGCCAAAGTTATTTTATCTCTTCAGAGCTTTCTCTGTCGTACCTTCTAACATGGTTGGTTAATTTGATGTTTGTATAGAGCTCTAAAATGTCAGTAATCATTCTTCACTTTAATCCTATACATCTCCAGTATCTTTAAAATTTGCTAAAAAATTGTATTTTATGTAATATGAAAAGCTGATATAGCGTACACAGTTACTACATGGCTCTGTTAACACAGAATCTGGAGAGGGGAAGCGTAGCAGCACTGGCACTGCCAGTTGCGCGGGGGGTTCAGTACGTTCCCTTACGCTGCTTGACGTTTGTACAGTCAAAGTAAAACTCATACGCGACTAGAAAATTTACACGTCCAAAAATTAAAGTTAGAGCATTATAATACTTAAACTGTATGCGAATGGTGTCAAAATATTATTCTACTCAGTTTCAAAACTTATTAAATTACTTTGACCATAAACATAAACAATATGAGCAATAAACTCGACAATTTCAATTAGGTATTGATCTGTAAAACATAACTAGTTGTGACTCCGTTGTTGATCAACATAATTGGATTATTGTTACTTCAATTTGGAGCTTAATATTGCAATAAGGCTATTCAATGTTTAATTTTTTTGTACTTTTCATAAATGTATGTTACTTTTGCTCATGATTTTTTCGAATTACTGTACAACATAAAACGTTAGCTGGTTGAGAAAGGTTTTGCTATTATAAATAGTAGTTCTATAAACTAGTGAAATTATGAAGAACAAGTAAATTTAATTTCTATTCAATTAGCAAGTTTCTAACGTGATATTGTGTATACCACGTTATAAACACGATATCATGTTATAAACGGACTTGGGAAACCTCATAATAATTGTTAACTGATCAAAGTTAAAGTTACTGTCCAAATAAACTAACTAAGTTATAGTTATAGTTAATAGTTACAAAAACTAACTGATCAAACAAAACAAAATCTTTATAAATAAAATTAACTGATTAAAATTTAAACCATTTTTGGTTTGCTTTTTTTGTTTTATTTTTATTGAGTAAATTGCTCAGTTTTCTACCAGTCGATATTGAGACTTTTACCTCTTTCCGTATCTTACAAATTGTGGTTTCTGAGTTTCCTGTTGCAGCTGCTGCTCGCTTTGTCACGTTGTTTATTGGGTACTTATAACAACCACTGTTCTTTTCATCAAAAAATTCAATTACTTATCCAACTATTTGGCGTGCTTGACTGCGAATTGTAGGCCTTTCTTTGTTACTTGTCATCCATCAATTCTACAGTTAATGAATTTTAATTTCGGAGTTGATTATAAACTATTATTTAACTCTTGCATTGTCACGTTCTACGCTGTTCTAAATTTTATATGTCGAGTGTGGTGTTAAAAGTATGGAAATTATGCTATATAAAAAGTTCAAGTTTAAATACTTCTATCGGGTTTACACTCACAAATATTAATTACAGGCCTAACGCAAATCGACGCGTACAATGCTCGTAGTTAATAAACATAAATTCAAGTGACAGACTATGTAGACCCAACACAAACATTAATTATACCGCAGATCAACGTTACGATACTCACAATTAGTAAATATAAATTCAAATAACAAACTCTGTAACACGAACACCCACAAATATTAGCCTAGTACTTGTAACGCAAATCGATGCTTACGATATTCATAGCTGGAAAACATACATTCAAATGACAGACTTTTGAGTATGACTGTAAACTGTTTGGTGGGGTGAGACACGCTTGCGTGTTTGTCTCTGAACTCCCTTAGTTCGCATTTTTCCTGCATGTTTTGTTAATGTTGTCAGGTAGTAAACTCTGTATATTCACTTTAAGGCTCTTATTATAATAAAGCTATTGATTCAATATATTTAAATTTTCATTACTGATATAATGGTCATCTTCTCTTGTAAAGCAGCTGAATTTATTTCCACCAAATAAACATGCTAGATAATAAAAATCAATAGAAAGGCTTATGCAGTGCTATTGTTACTAATTTCATTAGTAATGAAATAATAGCATGGCAATGGAGTAATTAGTAATGGCAATGGAATATCACTCAAACCATGAAATCAGTTTCTGACAGACTTAAACGCCATCAGAGAATGTGTACAGTGTATTTGTTATTCCAAAATATATTTTCTGTTGATGTGGATGAACACACATTTAAAACTCAGTTATGCGCTTCATCAAGAATTGAACAAAATACAGCGTGCTGGAGAACAGGTGGAACCCAGTATAATAAATGCCTAGTTGTATAGTACAAAAAAATCAAAGTATACAAAGCAAACAGTGTTTAAACATTAGCCAAAGACATTTTAAACAAATCGATAGTGTCACAGTGGTACACAGTGTACTTAATACAACACCTACTTACATCAAGTTTTGTTATTACAATATTGCAAGTCATGTTGTTTCATCAGTTAATGAGTGACGAATGTGATGAGTTATTATCTGAACATTTCACATGTCATAGAGTAAACTACCATGTTACATTATGTTTCTGGCACAATTTGCTTAATTGAAAATCAATAAAAAGTGCAAAAAAAAATGAAACTGCATGATCAAGTAGAGAAATCAATGAGGACTTCAGTGGGGTTTTTATTGAATACTTTGTCTCAGATATTGTACAAATTATAAAGTTTTAAAGTATGCTATTCTTTCGTTGAGCAGAATTTATATAAAATTTGTAGAAATTGTTAGTGATATTAATATATCCAAGTGGTGTTTTGTTCCAAGTGTGAATATTTAAATCTCTTTTCAGATATCCATATTACATCGGCCAAGTGTACAAAATCAACATTGGTCTCCTGACATGGTTACGATATTCAGTGTGGATACCATTGTATCCCCTAGGAATTCTCTGTGAAGGAATCATTATTTTAAGGTAGGATTAAAAAACAAAAATATATATATTTATTTTTTCACTATTTTTAAATCACAAAGTACGTTCACAAAATTTAGATCACAGTTGAACAAAATTCAGTTGTTAACAGTAACTGAATTATGTCATTACCATCAGCGATGTCATATGCAGATATACATACTTATGCATACATAAAGATGACATAATTTAACAGGAATACAATGTTGTAAGATAATCTTACAGTTTGTAATTATATTTTACTATTTTACTTTTATTGTTTACAAACTCAGCTGTGTTTTCGTCCAATTATTCGGACGCCATCTTTCATTGATGCCAACTGCATAATTTATTTACCAATGTCCAGGGTTGGGTTGGACGAGCTGGAGAGCAGAATGGTTATTCGAAATAAATAATTCATTTACTTGTTTCCAATGAATTAAGTTTTATTTGTTATTATTTCAATTCTTATTTTTCCATCAATTAATTTATTAAAAAAAAAACTTTCAAACCATTTACTTCCCATCACAAACAAAATATTCTTTCTCCCTCCCTTACCTGTTATTAATTTAACAATAAACAATACCTTGATTATATGATTATATAGACATAATGAAAAAATAGCAAAATTTATATATAAATTCAAAATATCAAAAAAATTAAACATAAACTTAAATTTACTTTTACGCAAACCAGTGCTTCTTTTTATGACATAATTTTCACCCCACGCATACACACACACACCCCATGCTCTTATGAGATCTCAATTTATAATAAAATCAAAAAATGATGTTGAATTTCCCCTTGTTAATTTGGTTTTACCCCCCCCCCCAATGTTACTTATCTTGAAATTTAGTCCAGAAGACTTCGTATTGCTCCACACACACTACATAGATTATTCCGTATTTTTCACTGATTTTACATGTTTTTGAAAATAATTTAACTGCTAATCCACTCTAATTAAGGTTTATATTTTGCTGCTTCACATTTTTACACCTTTTGGCATTGGGCGCACCCAAAATCTGTCTGCGAATTGTTGTATGGCCGTACCGGACGAGAGTATAATTTCAACTGGGTTTAAATGTAACTGTGTTTAGCTGGCGGGCAACCTTAATTTTACCACTCGGGCTGCCCACCCAAAATTACGTCCGTCGTCACTAGATGTTGGTTGGCGACTGACTTTATACACCAAGCGTAGACAGACTGCTGACGCCGTCTCGGCGAGTTAGCGGACACTTCCGCATTCCTACGTGATGTATGCTGGGCTCGGCTTATGATGTTGTGTAGCGTAACTTCAAAATGCAAAGTTCAGAGTTCGTTTCGCTAAAAATAGCTGTCTTCCTCTGCTATATTGCCGACCTTGACGCTAATAATTTTTCCCCAAAAAATTTACCCATAAAGTTACCCACATTCACAAAATATTCCTGGACGGTATTACCTGTACCGTTACAAGTTTGAGGCAACAAATTAAAGAAAACACATAATGTTCATACTCACATATATTCCATAAATTTTATAACAAATTATTTATAAACTTTTAATTTCCTCTGTCTGCCTAACAGAAAATGAACTTGTCCATAAGAATGACCAGTTTCTGGAATTTCTCAGATTACATATCCTGTCCATATACAATCAAGACTGTTCACTCATCACCCTTTTTCATGTACTGATAGCAAGCAGGTAGCAAATAGTGGTATTCTCATATGCTTTCATGAATAACAACTTTCATGAAAGTTAAAGGTTGTTTAAGACCTGATGATGTTAGTGATGACGAAAAGCTTTGTCGAACAGTAAAAAAATTGTAGCAGTTAGCAAATTCATAAAAGAAATAACAACTTTCAGGGCAAATTTGGTATCAGTTTTGTAGCAGTTATAATGTTGGCACTGTTGTTAGTAAATGGTGAGAGTATTGCTGAGCCATAGTGCTATTCATACCATTTTAGTAGCCAACAAAATGGCATGGTTAGGCAAACAACTTGTGCTTTTGTAATTGAAGTATTGACAACAGTAATGATTGAAAGCATTCTTGAATATGTTGAACAGGATGCCGTTATTCTTTCAAGTGTTAAAGCACATTTTCATATCTCATACGCAAAAAGAAAATTTTTGTTACTGGTATAATCTAAAGGACTTCACTATACAGTGGACAAGTTACTGAGTGGCGTGCAGTTTAAAATTTGGGAATCACAAACACATATTTTTCAGAGAGAACATTGTTGTACAGTAATAACAACTTTGAAATGGTGCATAATGCTGCTGCATGATTTTACAACCAAACCTCAGTGAGTGTGGAGATCAGCAAATTTGGTTCCAGCAAGATGAAGTGGCGTGTACGCCGCCATATACCAAGAGCTTCCATGTACTGCAAAAACCACAACAGCTAATCCAATTAGCAATTAGGAATTTCAGAGTGAGGTTAATTGAATGTGTGAGAAAAGAATGGAAACATTGGTTGGTTTAATTTTTAATACAAAGAAATTAATTTTAATGAAGTTGTAATTTTTATTTTGATGACTTATTTTTTCTCACCCTCCAAAACTGTCTGGTAATTCTGTTGGACCCTCTGCAATACAGTGGCACTGTTTAATAACTAGAGCCCGGATTACTAAGCAAGATGCTTATTTTTCAATACTTCTATACATAAGCAAAAATGTTATACTTAGTATTACACATCCTGACAAGCAATTTTAACTATGTTTGGTGGTGTTTATAAATTCTTATTCCAGGAGAAAAAGATTTTGCTTCCATATTATGATTATGAATTAAAATTGCATATTTTAGTCTAAACTGTCATATTAAAAGTCCATGTTTCACTCCTAACCGTCATTATTACTGATTCCTTTTTAATCGGCTAATAAAGTAGCTTCAGTCAAATGCAAAAAATCTAAGCTAGAATTTTATTGCAAAATGGGGAAGTCCCAAGTTTTGTGAAATAACACTGCGCAGTTAAAATTAGAAGACAATCTTGGGATTCCCACCAGGCGGCTTCTGCAATTCCAATCAGGGATCAGTACCTTGTCACGTGGTTGGTGAATCCCCAATTCTTCAAGCTGTTAATTCACCCAGTTGCAATGCGTCAGTCGTGTCTCCCATGTTGTTACAATAAGCAGAATGTGATTGGTCCTGTAGTTGAGTTGAATAATACCTCCCACAAAAGTGTCACAATCAGCATTGTTACGTACATACGTAAACAAGTGTGCAAGTAATAGTTTTAGTGAGGACGGCAAAGTGTTATTTTGTTTGGTGTGTGAAAAGAGTGTTTCAGCAAAGAGAAAATTTGATGTTGTGCATATTAATACAACAAGGCATAAAGACAGGATTAAGGATAAATCTAAGTTAAATCAGCAACTGATTATAAGCAATGTAGGTGAACAGCCAAGTTCGAGTGATAAATTTTCCAGACTTGTATTTAGCATTAGTGAGTTCCAACATACTGTTGTGGAAATTGAATAATGTGCAGTGTCAGGGTTTTTTAGAAAAATACACAAACAGAAGGCTGCCAGATGAATCTATGCTGTGCAGAAATTATGTTCCACAGTGTTTTCAGGACATAATTTTTAATATTCAGAAAACACTGAAGCATGAAAAAAAATGGATTTTTATAGATGAAACCACAGATGCATGTGTAGTGCTGTAGTTGGTGCTGTGAAAGCAGGCAGCAGATCATGTCTTCTTAATATACACAAGTACTTGACCAAGTAAATCATTCTACTATTGCAAAATTTTTCAATGAGTCATTAACTTTCTTGTAGCCAGAAGGGGTACGGTATGACAATGTATTGTTATTTCTCAATGAAGCTGCTCCATATATTGTTAAAGCAGCAGTTGGATTAAAAATTCTTTACCCTAAATTAGTTAACCTGTTGTGCCTTGATCATGGTTTACATTGTGTCGCTGAAATTATTAGAACCCAGTATAAAGACGTGGATCTTCTCATCTCCAGCATGAAGAAAGTGTTTGTAAAGGCATCGATTAGACTTCAACAATTTTGTGAACTACTTCCAACTTTGTCTTTACCTCTTCAGCTAGTTTTAGCTCGATGGGGTTCATGGTTGGAGGCTGTGTCATGCTATGAGGAACATTGTAGTGAACTGAAAACATTTTTATATTCCTTAAATGCAGAAGATGCAGGAAGCATAGTCATAGCCCAGGAATGTTTTGTGGAAAACGGCATCCAAGAAAAAAAGATACAGTAGATACATAACCGCTTCTCCAAATTATCTGGTATTATAATACAGTTGGAAGCTCAAAATAATTCCTTGCAACATTCATTTCCTCTAATAAAGGAAATTTCAGTAACATTATCTGAATTTTACTGATAATGCTAAAATTGTGTTCAACAAGTTTAGTCAATTGTTACTAACAAATCCTGGTTACAAAAGACTGTCATATTTTTAATAAGCTATCCGGTGAAGAAATAGATAATGAAGAGGAATTCACTGAAGAAGAACTGTATTGCTTTTCACATGGGCCTGTGACATCATGTGAGATTGAAAGAACATTTCACTGTACAAATCATTCTTCAGTGATAGACGCAGGAACTTCACTTAAGAAAATCTCAGGATGACCGTCCTTTTATACTAGGATGCCATGAATAAAGTAGGATTTCTATGAAACTAATTATTTATTCTATTTTCGCATATTTGTTGCTTACTTTGGTGCATATTTTTCCTGTTTTTCATGCATATTTGAATACTTATTTTACTGTTTGATTGTGCTTATAAATCCAGGCTCTATTAATAACTATAACATGACACAAACTGAAATAAAAGACAGGAATGGCCATTTTTTGTTTTATTTATGTACAGTAGTGAGTAGGTGTGCCCATATAATGCCCACACAATCTCTACAGTATAATCTCCAATCTTGATGATACACGAATTTGTAACTTTTATCTTTAATTAATAAAATTTGGAAACATAAAATATCTAAAAACTGTCAACTTCCAAAATTCTTACCTTTCCATGGTCCAGGGTCCTATATGCGAACTCGTGACCTGTAAGAGTGGTTATTGGGTTTGTTGCATAATAATTCTTAACCAACATTTACCACGTGTAAACAAATTCGTTTATTGTAATTAGTTCCAACGTATTTTCTTTCTCTTTATATTCTTTACAATACGGTTATTTCTTTTTATCTCGTATACATTTCCCAAACATTGGTTAACTTACGTATAGAATAGGCAACTTTTCTACATAACTCTTTACGTTCTTTATAAAAGTGATTTTGACTTAGCTCCTATTCATCTTCCAAGAAAATATTAATTAACTTAATTATAAAATATATATATTTATTATATAAAGCGATCCAGATCCAGTCAGTCTCTCTCTCTCTCTCTCTCTCTCTCTCTCTCTCTCTCTCTCTCTCTCTCTCTCTCTCTCTCTCTCTCTCTCTCTCTCTCTCTCTCTCTCACATACTTGTCACCCCCCCCTAATCTAGATATCTCCACTTTAGCCCATAATCTAGAGATCTCTTCAGCTTTTACATTTTTTAGTGGGTCGTTGTATTGCAGTATTAATTTACAGTATTATTGAAAGTTTTAAATTGCACTCATCCTGTTGTTACACTACGATTTTCCTTTTAAATGTTCCGAAAATGTTCGAATGGTTTCACAAATTTGGCACTGCCTTTCTGTTGTCACTGTCGCACTCTCTCTGTTAATTTTTTGATACTTATTAACACATTTTTTAAGAATTTACTAGATTTTGGCTCTCGAGCACTACTACATAGAACTGCGCGGTTCAGGTGACTGACGCTAAGTGAAGTGTCTCCAAAATGGCTAGCATCACTCTGAGCTTGGCAACTTGCCTTCTGATTGGACGGGCAAGCGTCTCGTTATTTCTCGTATTTTATAGCCGGCGGCAAGGAAAACTGATATGTGCTCTTCACTCTGCTAAGGCCGGCACAGGCACGCTCGTACACATTCCAATGCTCCAGTCCAGATTATGTCGCACCTTCCCTCGATTGTACATAGACTGATCACTGGGTGTTCACAAAAGTTAAGCTTTGGTTATCAAAACCGGGGCTCAGTGTGGTTGACTCCACATTATTACAATTATTATGGTTTTAAAATATATCCCCTAGTTTGTCCCGTTACAATACCCCCCCAATGAGAGGTTTTCTGCCAAAACAGAAAAACTCTCATTGCCTAAAAACCTAAGAGGATCGCCTAGGATATGGCGCCACTAAACCCCCTTAAATCCTTATTCAAATCATGGGTAACTTACCCCCCTAGTCCGGTGACTATGGCTGCACCTGAATGACCGTACTGGACTTCCCTTGACAAGATCCCAACACCATAAAGTCAGACAAGCATGCCACCACAGTATCACCAAACTCTGTAACATTCAAATAAAAATATCAATCACTGGCTTTTCAACATACCATATCCTTAACTGACTTGTTTCCTCTTAGCCGTACTGGATTGCCTTTAGCAAAGTACTGGTTGTGTATTGTAACCATACCACTGCATAAGTAAATATAATATAAATTTGTGATGCCCGACGTTGGAAGCGATATTTCTTATGCAACGATACGATATACATAAAAATAGGCATGTCTGGCCTCACGTTCAAGAGCGACAAATTATGTAACAATATAACATTTAATTTGGGTTTCAGGTGTATCTGTAATAAGAACTCTATATAACTTGTAACGGTATTTCAAATTTATTTGATATTAATAAAATTGTGCACATGGCACTTACTTCGACTTAAAACATTCATTATTATTTTGTTATTATGCCATAAGGCTTATGCTATATACATCCTTACTGACTAAATATTCTATTCTACTAATTATTGTATTAACGAAAAATCTCATTTCCAGACTACTCAGTCAATTAGTGTGTTTCAAAATATTAATATTTAAATATTTTCTTATATATTGCAATGTAACTCAAAAATACCAATAGTTACTGAATTTATCTTTTGTTTCTCAGTACTAATTTATATTTAACGCTAATTTTTACTTAAATGCTTTGTATTCTTTTCGTTTCAATACTAATTTGAGCTCTTGTTTACGTTAATCTTATTTCAATAACATCTATGATTTTAATTCAAATTTTACAATAAACATTGACTCTTACTTTTAAATAGAACAAGAATGTCCTTAATTGTCTTTACGTTAATTGTTCGATTAAGAGATAAATAAGTTGTTTATCACCTTATCGTCATCAATCATACTCAGTCATTGGATCCCTCTGTAATCGTCCTCGTCTCGAACTTCAGCATCACTCTCTCTTCTCCTCTTGTCCAGCGTCGCCTCTCTCTTCTCCTCTTGTCCAGCGTCTACTCTCTCTCTCTCTGTCCAGCATCGCCTTTCTCTTCTCCTCTTGTCCAGCGTCTACTCTCTCTCTGTCTGTCCAGTGTCGTATCGCTCTCTGGAACTTCTCCTCGTGCTGTTTCGGACATCAGTTGATCTTCTGATGTGGATCTTCTTATGTAATTTTGTTACTACTTAAATATTGTTTGTTTTACAATCCAGTTACATAACTGTATGTACCTGGCAGGATGAAACTATTTACAAAAATTTAAATATTCTGTGCGGACGGGCAGAAGCTCCCGCTGCACCGTGGATGATTTAAGAAAGAGAACCACTGTAGCTTGTGTGTCCTATTTATACCCATGTCTTGGTCAACACCTGCAGTGGTACGAAATCGACATGTCTGAAATTGTTTCTGGGTTGAGTTCCCCCACTCCTTGTCAATTTCACTATTTCTTATATTTCTGCGAATTGCAGAGTCCTATAAGTATACTCTTATACTTATCTTATAACTATTTTTACAACACATGTTCACTGTAATTTTGGACATTGCAACATTATATATATATATTTATTATATATATAAATATTTATAATAATAATAGTATGTTTTTCTTTTTTTTATACTTCAATAAAAAAAAAAAGAAAAACATACTATTATATATATATATACATATGTATATATATGTATTATATATGAATATATAAATGTGGTAATACAGTAGTATTAACATTAATATTTTTAATTTAACTATAATCATACTGTAACTATATATCTTATGGACCAGATTTGCAAAATGTGGTTGTACAATAATTGATGTAATTATTGTATTTTAGCTGAATATTTGATTGTTACTAGTTATTCAGTTCCGTAAATTTATTTTAATCAATAAATAGAAATGTAAAAAAATGGGGGAAAGAGTTTATGAGGTTGCGAATTTAAGTATTAGCTGTAAGTCTATTGTATAACAAACGGTATACCAGATATTATAAGTCATAAAAAAAAAAAAAAAAAAAAAAAAAGGTGCCTGAGCAAAAAGGGTTATTTTGATAGAATAAATTATGTAATATTATACTCTTATTATGTTGACAGAATTAAACTGTCTTTTAATATCAAAAATTAATGTTCTTCATAAACTACAACATATAAAAGATAAGCTAAAATTAAGCTAATGGGTTCATACCTTATTTATGGAAAATTATCCTCTTTTTAATTAAAAAAAATTCCTCTTATATAGTATTTGTGGCATTCTTGTTTTTTGGTATTATATTGGCGATTTGTTCAAACAATTGGCTGGGTTGTTGAATGGGAGTCGAAATAAATATGGTATCATTTTTGCCTTTTATAATGAATAAAATGAGAGTTTACTCATCTGAGTCAATAATTAAATATTTTATTATTCAGAGAATGGGTTCAAGATTATTATTCCTGTTTGTTGTTATTTTAGGAATATTATTTCAGGTAAGATATTTTATTATAATTAGTTTAATAATTAAAATTGGATCTCCTCCATTCCACTATTGATATGTTTCAGTAATTGATGGGTTATCTTGATTAGTGTGTTTTTTAATTATAACCGTTGAGAGGATTATTCCCATTATTTTATTGGGTTATCTAGATATAAGACTGATTTTATTTATTGTTTTATCATGTATTTGGGGCTCACTGGGAGGGCTGTGTTATTCATCAATTCGAAAAATTTTAGCATATTCATCAATTTACAATTTAAGTTGAATTTTTAGAGGGGTTATATTAATAAATTATATATGGCTGGTATATTTTTTAATTTATTCCCTCCCTTTATTTTTGACTTGCTATCTGTTTTGAATAAATAATATGAATTATTTAAATCAAATTTTTATTTTGTTTAATAGTAGGGTTAAATCGTTAATGTTAATAATTATTTTTATATCAATAGGTGGATTACCACCATTTTTAGGATTTTTTCCAAAATTTATGATAATTTATTGTCTTTTGGTTAATAAAATGTATTTTTTATGTTTAATTTTAGTAATAACTGCTTTACTAGTGTTATTTTATTATTTACGAGTTGTAATGACAGGGCTGATGATGAACAATATATCTTTAAAGTTGTCAACTTTTAGGTTAAATAATACATTATTTATAGTAAATTCTTTATTGATTGGATTTATAGTTGTAACCTTATTTAATATTATGAATTAATAAGGTTTTAAGTTAATAAAACTATTATCCTTCAAAGTTAAAAATATAATTTCTTGTAAGCTTTAGATTTATTTTAATCACCTTTAAATTTGCAATTTAATATTATTATTAAATATAAGACTGAAGAAAGAATAAGAATAAAAAAATAAGGGAGAAAGATTAGATTATTGAGAGGAAAATATATCCATAAATAAATTTACAGTTTATCACCTAATTCAGTCATCTCAATTGGGAATAAATCAATGATTAGTTATGAATAAGTGATTTTTCTCAACTAATCATAAAGACATTGGAACATTATATTTCATTTTCGGGATTTGATCAGGAATAGTGGGTACAACTTTAAGAGTTCTTATTCGTGTTGAATTAGGCATTCCTGGATCTTTTATTGGAGATGATCAAATTTATAATGTGATTGTTACTGCTCATGCTTTCGTTATAATTTTTTTTATAGTGATACCAGTTATGATTGGAGGATTTGGGAATTGATTGGTTCCCTTGATAATTGGTGCTCCTGATATGGCTTTTCCTCGAATAAATAATATAAGTTTTTGATTATTACCACCTTCATTAACATTATTATTAATTGGTAGAATAGTCGATAGAGGTGCAGGTACAGGTTGGACAGTTTACCCTCCATTGTCAAGAGGCGTTGCACACTCAGGATCTTGTGTTGATTTAACTATTTTTTCTTTACATTTGGCCGGAGCTAGTTCAATCTTAGGTGCAGTTAATTTTATTAGAACAATTTTTAATATACGATCAGCAGGAATATATATGGATCGGTTACCTTTATTTGTATGAGCGGTATTAATTACTGCCTTTTTATTATTGCTTTCATTACCAGTTTTGGCTGGTGCAATTACAATGTTATTAACTGATCGGAATTTAAATACTTCTTTTTTTGATCCTTCAGGTGGAGGAGATCCAATTTTATACCAACATTTATTTTGATTTTTTGGACATCCTGAAGTATATATTTTAATTTTACCTGGATTTGGACTAATTTCTCATATTATCACTCAAGAAAGAGGAAAAATTGAATCTTTTGGGTCACTAGGGATAATTTATGCCATAATATCAATTGGTATTTTAGGATTTGTTGTTTGAGCACATCATATATTTACAGTTGGTATGGATGTCGATACACGAGCTTATTTTACTTCTGCTACAATAATTATTGCTGTTCCAACTGGAATTAAGGTTTTTAGATGATTAGCAACCTTGAGAGGAGTTAAAATCAAGATAAGACCTTCAATTTTATGAGCAGTAGGATTTGTTTTTCTTTTTACTATTGGTGGGCTGACTGGGGTGATTTTAGCTAATTCATCAATTGATATTGTATTACATGATACATATTATGTTGTGGCCCATTTTCATTACGTGTTATCAATAGGTGCAGTGTTTGCAATTTTGGGAAGATTTATTCATTGATATCCTTTATTTACTGGATTATCTTTAAATTCTAATTGATTAAAAATTCATTTTTTGATTATGTTTGTTGGAGTAAATTTAACCTTTTTTCCCCAACATTTTTTAGGATTAAGAGGTATACCATGTCGGTATTCAGATTATCCTGATGCATTTATATCATGAAATATTATATCTTCTATTGGAAGAAGAATTTCATTTATTGGGATTTTATTTTTATTGTTTATTATTTGAGAAAGATTTATTTCACATCGATTGATTTTATATTCGATTAATATAAATTCTTCTATTGAATGGTTACATAAACTTCCTCCGTCTGAGCACTCATATAGTGAGATTCCATTATTAGTTCAATTCTAATATGGCAGATGAAGTGCGATGAATTTAAGATTCATATATAAAATAATTTTTGTTAGAAATTTCTAATTGATCTTATATTAATGTGCAAGATGCTATATCACCATTAATAGAACAATTAATATTTTTTCATGACCATACTTTGACTATTTTAATTATTATTATTACTTCAATTGTTACTTATATAATAACAGTTATTATATTTAATAATATTTTTAATCGACTTTTATTAGAGGGGCAATTAATTGAATTTTTTTGAACACTTCTTCCAGCTTTAACTTTGATTTTTATTGCATTTCCATCCTTACGATTATTATACTTATTAGATGAAATTAATAAACCTTTAATAACTTTAAAAATTATTGGTCATCAATGATATTGATCATACGAATATTCAGATTTTTTAAATATTGAGTTTGATTCTTATATAAAATCTCAAAATGAAATATTAATTAGAGAGTTCCGTTTATTAGAAGTAGATAATCGAACGATTTTACCTTTTAGCACTCAAATTCGATTACTGATTTCATCATTTGATGTTATTCATTCATGAGCTATACCATCTATGAGAATTAAAGTGGATGCCGTGCCTGGTCGATTAAATCAGGCAAGAATATTTATTAATCGACCTGGTATATCATTTGGTCAATGTTCTGAAATTTGTGGAGCAAATCATAGATTCATACCTATTGTTATTGAAAGAGTTGGTATAAATTGTTTTATTAATTGATTAATAAGCTATTCATTAAGTGACTGAAAGTAAGTGATGGTCTCTTAAACCAATTTATAGTAACTAACGATTACTTTTAATGGTGAAAAGTTAGTTTATTATAAAACATCAATCTGTCAGATTCAAGAAACTAAGAATGGTATTTTTCTATTCCACAAATATCTCCAATAAATTGATGTTTTCTGTTTTTCTTTTTTTTGTTAATTGTTACTTTAATTATAACTTTTATTTATTTTTCTTTTATGAAAACTCCAAGGATAAGTTTAACTGATAATTTTAATAATTTACATAACTGATTATGATAACAAATTTATTTTCAACTTTTGATCCATCAACAGGATTATTTTCATTAAATTGATTAAGCTCATTAATTTTATTATTATTTATACCTATAGGGTTTTGATATATCCCTAGTCGTTATATAATTTCTACTAATAAAGTTTTAAATATAATAAGTTTTGAATTAAATTTACTAATAAGTTCAGGATCTTTTGGTAGATCACTATTGTTTTGTTCTTTATTTATTTTCATTCTATTCAATAATTTTCTCGGATTGTTTCCATATATTTTCACTAGATCAAGACATTTAGTATTTTCTCTTAGTTTAGCTCTTCCTCTTTGGTTGACTTTTATTTTATTTGGATTTTTGAATAATACAAATCATATGTTTTGTCCAATAGGAACTCCAATAATTTTAATACCTTTTATAGTATGTATTGAAACTGTCAGAAATTTAATTCGACCGGGGTCTTTGGCTGTCCGTCTAACAGCAAATATAATTGCTGGCCATTTACTAATAACATTATTAGGAAATAGATCAACTAATTTAGAAATTTATATAAATCTAATTATTTTAATTCAGATATTATTAATATTATTTGAATCAGCAGCTTGTATAATTCAATCTTATGTTTTTACAGTTCTAAGAACTCTGTATTATAGAGAAGTATCTTAATGAATAATCATCCATATCATTTAGTTGATTGTAGACCATGACCCTTAACGGGTTCAATTGGGGCTCTGACTTTTGTTTCTGGTATAGTAATAATATTTCATATACAAAATTTTATTTTATTATTTTTTGGATTTTTAATTTTGATTTTAACTATAATTCAATGATGACGTGATATTTCGCGCGAAGGGACGTTTATAGGACTTCACACAATAGTTGTAGTGAGAGGTTTAAAATTAGGAATGATTCTATTTATTGTGTCAGAGATTTTCTTTTTTATTTCTTTCTTTTGGGGATTTTTTCATAGAAGATTGAGACCTGTTATAGAAATTGGGATAAGTTGACCTCCTTCTGGAATTATGCCCTTTAATCCAATACAAATTCCTTTATTAAATACTATAATTTTATTGTGTTCTGGGGTAACAATTACGTGAGCTCATCATTCCATAATAGAAAGTAAACATAATGAATCTGTTTATGGTATTTTGTTAACTTTAATATTAGGAATATATTTTACTATTCTTCAAATATATGAATATTTTGAATCATCGTTTTGTATTTCAGATTCTGTATATGGATCAACATTTTTTGTATCAACAGGATTTCATGGGATCCACGTTATTATTGGAAGAACATTCATTATAATCTGTTTATTACGTCAATTGAAATTTCATTTTTCTAGAACCCATCATTTTGGTTTTGAAGTAGCTGCTTGGTATTGACATTTTGTTGATATTGTTTGACTATTTCTATATGTATCAATTTACTGATGAGGTAGATAAATATTCTGTTAGTATATAAGTATATTTAACTTCCAATTAAAAGGATTAATTTTTAAATAGAATAATTTTCAATGTTGTGGGTTACTGTATTATGATATTATTAATTTTATTTACTTTAATAACTTTTTTATATTTTGTGTCAACTAAATCAATTATTGATCGTGAAAAATCATCTCCATTTGAGTGTGGATTTGATCCTTTTGAGTCATCTCGAATTCCTTTTTCAAGACATTTTTTTATAATTGCAGTCATTTTCCTTATTTTTGATGTTGAATTAGTAATTATTATGCCTATGGTTATTGTGATAACAACTATTAATATTATTGAAATTTACTTAGTGATATTGTTATTTTTATTATTTTTAATATTGGGTTTATATCATGAATGAAAAAATAGTATATTAAATTGAATTTAATGGGGATGTATTTAATCATAATTATTGAATTGCAATCAATAGGTGCTCATATTAGCCATTCTTAAAAGCAATGAAGTAATAAATACATTTAGTTTCGACCTAAAAAAAGAATTTTCATTCCTTTGTTTATTAATTGAAGCCAAAAATAAGGCACTTTATTGTTAATAAAGTTATTGAACACATAATTTCCAATTAAAAGGAAATAGGAATAAAAGCAGCTGCTAACTAGCTTTTAAAGCGGTTAAACTCCGTTTTTTCCTTATTTATAAAGTTTATAAAACATTTCATTTTCATTGAAAAGAGAGGGAAACCTTGTAAATATTTAAAAATATTTATTACCTTAATATCTTCAATATTATGCTCTAATGCTTAAGCTATTTAAATATATAATAATTAAAAATCAAGCAATAAATGTTATTATTTGAATTTTAAAATTATTTTTTCTTATATTAATATTAAATATTATGATTAATTTTATTAATTCAATCATGCCTTGAGGTCCAATTTTTTCTCCTCATCCTAAATCAATTGATTTTTGAAATATAAGTGAATTTTTTAAAATAAGAAATTGAGTATGAAAGGTTGATAGTTGTTTTAAAAATCATATGGAACTTATAAATTCTCTCGTAAATTTCTTTACTATAGATGAAAACATAGATATTTCATATCCAATTAATAATCCTAGAAAAGATAGAGCCATTGCCATTATCTTTCCCTCGATGGGAAGAATAATTCTTGCAGGATTATTAAACATGATTCATCTAAATATAGATCCTGATAAAATTGAATAAATAGATAAAATCATGATTCTCTTTAATATACTATTAAATGACTCGTTTTGTGAACTAAAATTATAATAACTAAAATTTATATTTATTGAAAAGTATGTTAATCGAGCAGAATAGAAGGATGTTATTCAAATTCCAACATACATCAATAATAAAATTAAAAAATTAATATTTCTGGAGCATATTATTTCTATAATTAAATCTTTTGAATAGAACCCTCTCATAAAGGGTATTCCACATAATGATAAATTAGCAATATTTATGAATGTTCTAGTTATTGGTATATTATAACTTATACAGCCCATTATACGAATATCTTGATTATTTATTAATCTATGAATCAATACTCCAGCACATAAAAAAAGTGATGCCTTAAATAAAGCATGAATAATAAGATGAAAAAAAGATAATATTGGATAGCCAAATATTAAAATTGATATTATAATTCCTAATTGTCTTAAAGTTGATAATGCATTAATTTTTTTTAAGTCAAATTCAAAATTTGCAGCTAGCCCTGATATAATTATTGTTAGTACAGATAACATTAAAAATACTTGAATTAAATTAAATGATAGAATTAAATTTCTGAATCGAATAATTAAATATACTCCTGCAGTAACTAATGTTGATGAGTGAACAAGGGCCGACACTGGAGTTGGAGCAGCCATAGCTGCTGGAAGTCATGAGGAAAAAGGAATTTGAGCTCTTTTTGTAAATCCTGCAATAATAATTAATATAATTATTGGACTCATTATTATTTTATTAATAAAAGATATGAAATTTCAAGATCCAAAATTTATCATTCATGCAATTAATAAAAGGATTATAACGTCTCCAATACGATTTATTAATGCCGTTAATATTCCAGCATTTCTAGAATTTAAATTTTGATAATAAACAACTAAACAATATGACACTAACCCTAGTCCATCTCATCCAATGAGAATACTTACTATATTAGGTCTAATAATTAATAATATTATTGACATCACAAATATTATAATAATATAAATAAATCGATTAATATACTTATCACTTATTATATATACACCTCTATATAATATAACTATTGATGAAATAAATATAACAGTTGAAAGGAATAAAGTTGATATAAAATCAAAAATTAGTGTTATATAAATATTACATGAATTGACTGTAATAATTAGTCATTCTATTATAATTGCATAATCAAGAATAATTATATTTATTGATAAAATTAATATTATTAATCTTATAATTAATAAAATTAAGAAAATATATGTATTAAGTTTATTTTTAGTAATGATCCAATATAAATTTATATTTTTAAATCCACAATTTAATGTTTTATTTTAAACTAATTGAATTATATTAATAATGTTAATTTCAAAATAATTAAATTTAATGGAATTCAATGTATTATAATTAAAAAAAAATTCACGTACGTTTCCAGAATTGAAGGAATAACAGCCCGAGAAAATTATTCCATGTTGAGTATGAGAATATAAATATAAACTATAACAAGCTGATAAAAATGAAGAAAAAGACAAGAAAACTATACATAATGAATTTCAAGACATTAATCTATTTAAAATTATAATTTCTCCTGCTAGACTAATTGTTGGAGGACATGAAATATTTCTAGAAGATATTAAAAATCATATGAGAGTTATTGAAGGCATAAATCTTAATATTCCTTTATTAATTAAGATTCTACGTCTCCCCGAATGTTCATAAGAAATATTTGCCAAGCAAAATAAAGCAGATGAACATAAACCATGTCCAATTATTATAAAATATGCTCCGGCTATACCTCATATATTTATTGTTATAATTCCTCCAATAACTAATCTTATGTGAGCTACAGAAGAGTATGCAATTATAGATTTTATATCAATTTGCATTATACAAGATAATCTAATTATAATTCCCCCCATTAATGAAATAGAAATCCAGATGAATCTATAATTAATAAATATTACTGGCATAATATATATAACACGAATTAAACCATAAGATCCCAATTTTAAAAGAATTCCAGCCAAAATTATAGAACCAGAAACAGGTGCTTCAACATGAGCTTTTGGTAATCAAAAATGAAATATAAATAATGGAACCTTAATTATGAATGCTAACGTTATCCCCAAATAGATAAATTTATTATTTGATCTCATTAACATTATAATGTTAGTTATATTATTTCTATATATATATATATAATTGAAACTAACATGGGAAGAGATGCAAATAAAGTATAAAACAACAAGTAATATCTAGCATTTACTCGTTCAGGTTGATATCCCCATCCTATGATAATAATTATAGTAGGGATTAAACTAGTCTCAAAAAAGATATAAAATATCATAATATTATATGAACAAAATGATAAAACTAATAATGTTATTAACAATAACACTATGAATAAAAATAAATTCATATTATTATATTTATATAAAGGACTAGAATTAATTATTAGGAAAGTAATTCAAATTGTAAGAATAATTAATCCATATGAAATATTATCTATATATATATTATATCTTAGTATAATTAAATCTTTTCTGAAGAATAAGATGATAAGTAGTATTAAAAGAATTAATATATTTCTTAATAATCGTATGTTAAATAATAAAGGGGTTAAAAATAATGAAAATAAAATTAATTTTAACATGTTTTTAAAGATATTGATAATAATTGATCATTACCATGTGATCGAATCAGATTGATCAATCTTGATAATCGTACAACTCCTTCACAAACACTAAATGTTAACAAAACTATTAATATATACATATCATTTAATTCAATTGACAGAAATGCAGAAAATATACAAAATAATCTTAAAATTATTAACTCTAATCTTAATAAACTCATCATGATATGTTTTCAATTTAAACATAATGAGATAATGCCCGATATAAATATAATTAAATATAATAAAGGTAATGATAGGTTCATTTGTTTTAATAGTTTAAAAAAAATTTAGATCTTGTAAATCTAAGATAAATTAATAATTTTAAAACTTCAGAAGAGAGTATAAAATCATTTTAAGCATCCAAAGCTTACATTTTTATTAAATTATCTTCTGTATGAAGATTATAATATCAATTACAATTCTATTATCGATAAATTTTATTTTCATGAAGCACCCATTATCAATGGGGTCTATTTTATTAATACAAACAATGCTTACCAGAATTATTTGTATATTTTACATAAATTCTTATTTTTTTTCTTATATTTTATTTCTTGTTTTTATTGGAGGAATATTAATTTTATTTATGTATATATCAAGAATTGCTTCAAATGAAAAATTTTATTTTTCAATAAAATTATTAATATCAAACACGATTATTTGAATTTTGATTATAACTATAAATATTGTTAGATTTAAAATAGATAGTGTTAATAAATTATTGGAAATAAATAATTTATTTGATAGATTTATAATTAAAAAATTATACATATTTCCATCAGGAATAATAACTATCATGTTAGTTATTTATCTTCTATTTACATTGATTGTTGTTGTGAATATTATTAGAATTAAATTGTCTCCTTTACGAAGAAAATTTTAAATGTTAAACATCACTCGACGTACACACCCATTAATTAAAATAATAAATAATTCACTAATTGATTTACCGGCGGCTACGAATTTATCATATTGATGAAATTATGGATCACTATTAGGGATATGCTTAGTTATTCAAATCTTAACTGGATTATTTTTATCAATACATTATAATGCAGATGTAGCAAGCGCATTTAATAGATTAAGACATATTTGTCGTGATATTAATCATGGATGGGTATTACGAATTTCACACGCAAATGGAGCTTCATTATTTTTTATCTGTGTTTATTTACATGTTGGACGAGGACTATATTATGGTTCATATAAAAATTTTGAAACTTGAGTTGTAGGAGTGGTCATTTTATTAATTTTAATAGCCACTGCTTTTCTGGGCTATGTTCTTCCATGGGGTCAAATATCATTTTGAGGAGCAACAGTCATCACAAATTTATTGTCAGCAATTCCATATCTTGGGACGGCCTTAGTGAATTGAATTTGGGGAGGGTTTGCTGTTGATAATGCAACATTAACCCGATTTTATTCTTTCCATTTTATTATACCATTTATTGTTTTAGCATTAACAATTGTCCATCTTATTTTTTTGCATGTCATGGGGTCAAATAATCCACTTGGGATTAATTCAAGTAATGATAAAATTCCATTCCATCCTTATTTTTCCATTAAAGATATGCTGGGATTTTTATTAATTTTAGTTATTTTTTTTTTGTTATATTATACTTGAACCATATAAATTAAGCGACCCTGATAATTTTACTCCAGCAAACCCATTAGTTACTCCAAAACATATTCAACCAGAATGATACTTCTTATTTGCATATGCAATTCTACGATCTATTCCTAATAAATTAGGAGGAGTAATTGCATTATTCATATCAATTTTTATTTTAATTTTTGTTCCCCTCATAAACAATTCAAAATTCATAGGACTATTAAATTATCCTATTAATCAAATCTTATTTTGGTACTTGTTCATTATTCTAGAATTATTGACTTGGATTGGGGCTTGTCCTGTTGAATACCCATATATTAATATCGGAATATTTCTAACAACGATTTATTTTATATATTTTGTTTTAGATCCAATAATTAAATCTTTTTGAGATGAATTAATTAGTTAGTTAATTAGCTTATAAATAAAGCATTTATTTTGAAAGTAAAGAAAATAATTAATTCTATTAACTTAATAATAAGACAATTTTTAATGAATTAAATAATAGATTTAATCATGAAAAAAAAATCAATAAATTTAAACTTACTGGTAAATATGATTTTCATGCTAAATATATTAACCTGTCATAACGATAACGAGGTAAAGTACCTCGAACTCAAATAAATAAAAATGAAATTAATGTTAATTGAATAGGAAAAACTAAAGAATTAATTTTTCTACCTAGAAATATTAAACAAAATATTATACTCATAAAGATAATTCTAACATACTCAGCTAAAAAAATAAATGCAAATCCTGCACCTCTATATTCAACATTAAATCCAGAAACTAATTCTGATTCCCCCTCAGAAAAATCAAATGGTGATCGATTAGTTTCAGCTATCGCTGATGAAATTCAACAAATTCTCAAAGGAAAAAACAGAAATATTAATCATATAAATTGTTGAAAGAAATAAAATTCAATTAAATTAAAACTCTCAATTACAACAACAGGACACAAAATAATTAATACAAGACTGACTTCATATGAAATAGTTTGGGCAATTGATCGAATACAACCCAACATAGCGTAATTAGAATTTGATGATCAGCCTGTAATTATTAGACTATAAACTCCTATTCTTGTGCAACAAAAAAAAAAATATTATACCCATATTGAATGAAACACAATTGATTAAATATGGGTAAATAGCTCATAATAATAAAGAATTAAATAAACCTAACACAGGTCTAATTATATAAATTAAATAATTAGATAGCATTGGCATATTTCTCTCTTTTAAGAATAATTTAATAGCATCTGAAAATGGTTGTAAAATACCAATAAATCCTACTTTATTTGGACCCTTACGAATTTGAATATATCTTAAAATCTTACGCTCCATCAAAGTTAAAATGCAACACCAATTAAAATAAACAAGGCAGTAATTAAAATAGTAATTATAAACATTTTCTACATGTAATATTATTACATAATTAAATTCTAAATTTAATGCACTTTTTGCTAAAATAGAATAAATTAAATTATTTGACATGGTCCTTTCGTACTAATATCAAAAATATATTAGTAGATAGAAACCAACCTGGCTCACGCCGATTTGAACTCAGATCATGTAAGAAATTAAAGGTCGAACAGACCTAGAATATTTAGATTTTGCTCTAAACTCTTTTCTTAATCCAACATCGAGGTCGCAATCTAATTTATCAATATGAACTCTCCAAACTAATAACGCTGTTATCCCTAAGGTAATTTAATCTTATAATCAAAAAATTGGATCAATTAAACATTAATTTATGAAAAATTCATTTAAAGTTTTATTTATTATAATGTCACCCCAACAAAAAATAAAATAATTTTTCCAGTTATTAATTCTAAACCCTAGTAAAATAAATTTATTTTAAATTCTATAGGGTCTTCTCGTCCCACTTATTTATTTAAGATTTTTTACTTAAACTCTAAATTCAATCTATTTTAATTAAAAAAGAAAATTTTTCATCCATTCATTCATACAAGCCTTCAATTAAAAGACTAATTATTATGCTACCTTTGCACGGTCAATTTACCGCGGCCATTAAAATATCATTGGGCAGAATAGACTTTTAATATTTTTCTAAAGGACATGTTTTTGGTAAACAGGTGAAAATTGTATTTGCCTAATTCTTAAATACAATTTATTGTAATTTACTAATTCAATCATTTTAATAGAAACATTTTTATTAATTTAATTTTCTTAATATATACCTAAAACATATTAAATGTATTTAAATAAAAAATAAAATTTAACTTACTCACATAAAAAGGCTAATTGCAAGCCTATTTAATTAATTAAAACCTAAAATATTATAGAAATTATATTTAGCTTATCCTCAATATAATTAAATAAATATAAAACTTTATATTAAAATATAAATTATAATATTTATTTTAAATTAAATTTAATTCTTAAGAAACAAGAAATATTATAGTTCGAATGAAGTTTCATCACTAAAATTATTTTATTAATATTTATATTACAATAATTAACAAATAATTTTAAATCACCATAATTCGGGAAAAATAAATTTTTATATATAATTAATCAACCCTGATAAAAAAGGTACAAATTATAATTTTACTTTTTTATATTTATTGTTTAATCTTCACAGTTCAGTTAAAAATATTTTTTCCATAAATAGTACTAAAACTAAATAATTATTTTTATTTAAAATAATCTCAATAAATTAATCATAAATTTAAATTATTATTCAAATTATATTGATAAATCAATAATTTTTATTAGTGTAAATAATATGCCTTAAGCTCTAATTTGCACTCTAGCCACACTTTCCAGTACAGCTATTTTGTTACGACTTATCCCACTTTATAGTGGGAGTGACGGGCGATATGTGCATAATTTAGAACCTAAATTCAAAAAACTATATTTAATAAATTTACTTTCAAATCCAATTTCATGATTTTCATCATAGAAAACAATTCATTTTTATAATAATGTAATCCATTCTTTCTTTAAAATTAACTGCACCTTGACCTGACATTTTATTAATAAAATAAATGAAAATTATTCTGATAAAGCATTCTTGACAGAGGTATACAAATTTATATAAAGTAAAATCTATCGTGGATTATCGATTACAAAACAGATTCCTCTGATTAGATAAATTACCGCCAAATTCTTTGAATTTAAAGATCATAACTATTAATAATCTAGTTATTTTATTTACACTTTCAATAATAGGGTATCTAATCCTAGTTTTAGATAAAAGTTTCTCAGACATAAAAGTAAACACATATTTATACATTATTTCACCAAAATTTAAAAAACTTAATATTAATTTATTTTTAACTGAAACTAATATAACTAAATTTAGAGAATCGTGTAACCGCAACTGCTGGCACGAATTTTGTTCTCTATAAATAAATTTATTATATCTAAAATTAATAATTAATAATACTTAATACTGCGCTATAGATAATTATCGTTTAGATAATTTTCAATCAATTTAAAGTTATGCATGTAATATAATTAAATATTTAATTTACAAGCTAGAATAAAACTCCTCTTTTTACCTATTTATTAATAACATAGTTTTCCAAAATGTTAAACAATCCCTTTAAAGCAATATTCACTCAAAAATGTATTATTTTTAATCGATGTTTCCCCACAATAAAAATAAGAATTCATGGCTGGTGAATTTTTTGAGATATATTTATTTATTATTTTCACATTAATTTATAAATCATGGCATCAAACCTTGTAATCAGAGCTTTTACGATAATATTCACTCATTTGAGTAATTCTGGTTTTTTTAATATTTATGATTTTATATAGTATGTTTTTAGTTAAATTAAAAATATTAATGTTAATACTACTGTATTACCACACTTATATATTCACATATAATATATATATATATACATATGTATATATATATATATATATATATATATATAATACTATAATACTTATAACTATTTTACCTCAAGATATATTTTTTCCTAAGCAACATGTTTCGGGAGATCCTGTTCTCCCATCTTCAGCCTTCGCCATCTTAGGAAAAAATATATCTTGAGGTAAAATAGTTATAAGTATTATAGTATTATATATATCAAGAAACGGACTGTAGCAGAAAGTGATTGAAATATATATATATATATATATATATATAATAGTATGTTTTTCTTTTTTTTTTATTGAAGTATAAAAAAAAGAAAAACATACTATTATTATTATAAATATATATTAATATATTATTTATATATATATATAAATATATATTTATATATATTTTCACATGGTTTTCGTACACAGTATTTAGTAAATTTTCTTACATTTTATTGTGTTTTTGGATTTTACTTCTTAATTATAGTTTATGAATAATTATGGAAAAACAGTAATTATGCAATTATTCATCTTGGGGTGGTAAACTCGCCTGCATAGACCTGCGTTCACACACACTAGCAAAATACTGGTGTACACACTTTCAGTTACATTTGTGTGTGTGTGTGTGCACATCGATTCAGGTCGAAACACCTGTTCATATTTTTGTCTGAGCCAAGCTTGCAATCCCTGACATTTTTATTTCTAATACATTATTAATTATTTACAGTTTATTAGGTATATTTAAATTTTTATATTCAATGCTCAGTACATCACTTATTTGTACTGTTGCATTATCCCTCTGCTTGGTAACAAAAAAAATTTAATAAATTTATTTATTAAAATTTTTATTATTATTATTATTATTATTATTATTATTACACTTGTAAAAAAATGTAACAAATAATAAAGAATAATATTCGTCATTTCACCCTTAATTGGAGTGTATACAAATGTCTTACCTCCCCTCCTTATACGCTCACTGCTCATGACCTTGTAGTAGGGTGGCTTCAACAAACAGCTGATCTGACTGGTTTCATTGACCTTGTTGTTTTCATGTGTAGAACTTCCTAAATGACGTTGCGTGGAATTTACCAATTTCTTTCTTCTGTATCTCATCATATACGATGAAAGTGTGTTGTCCTACTCGCTGTCTTAACGTATACGGTCCATTATAAAGTCTGAAGAATTTCTTCACCATATTATCACTCCGTTTTCCCACTGGATTAGCTTTGAGTAGTACACTTTCTCCCACGTTGAATTGTTGTAGCTTGTGAGTTAGATTAAATCTTTCTACTCTCTTTTGTGACAATACGAAAATCCTGATGTCGGAATTATGGTATGAGTGGTAGCAAATTATTGTATTTTATTGTTTTACACACACATACATGGGTAGGACTATTTCCCTTTGTAAAGAGACAACGACGCAGATTTCAGCAGAGCAAAAGGATTCCAAGGTCAGGAGTGGACGTGTGAAGCCGAGCAGATACAATGGCGGTATAAGTGAAAACAGACTTTCAATATCCATTCTCATTGGTCCATAAGGCGGGACGTCATTAAAATATAAAGATGACCTAACAACAACGACATGACAACAGGGCATGAGCCAAAATGAAACAAAAGACAATGACGTGGATGCGCTAACACATACGCAAAATATGTGCTTTGCATCCCCCCAGTCAGCATCAGACCATCAAGGCGTCAACACGCTGTGAAAATCGCCGGCAGCTTTTGCCAGCGAAAGTGTTTCTTTGTCAAATTATCAATGTGTTAACATGTAAAAATAACTACTAGACAGAAATCACAACCAACTATTCAAAATGTAAACTAAAGTCAGTGTAACCAAGAAGACACCTGGGACGTTCGGCCGAACACCTGCCTGACCATGATCGCCATCTAAGGACAGCTGAGACTCTACAACGCATATACAGGAAATTGAAATCATATGTTCCAGTCTTTATTATCTAAATGAGCTCAAAAAACCAAAATTCAAATGTATGTGTAAAATCGCTGTTGGCAAAGTGTGTGTGTGTGTGTGTGTGTGTGTGTGTGTGTGTGTGTGTGTGTGTGTGTGTGTGTGTGTGTGTGTGTGTGTGTGTGTGTGTGTGTGTGTGTGTGTGTGTGTGTGTGTGTGTGTGTGTGTGTGTGTGTGTGTGTGTGTGTGTGTGTGTGTGTGTGTGTGTCAGACCGTACCGGTACATATAAGTAATGTTTTTTTTATGAGACGTTGGTTTGTGTCATGTTAGGTGTAAGAAATTGTAAATTCAAAGATGATATTGGCAGTTTCAGTCAAAGTTAAATTCATTATAAATTCCACAATGAAATTAACACATGAATAATGGAAAATAATAGAATAGTGATATAGCGGAATATGTGGACTCCATTTTGTTAATTTGAGTATAAGGATTCCATTTTGTTTTGTTGCTTTTGATGTCGATCTTGATTGTCCATGTTATTAAAAAGCAACTATATATATATATTGCAACTCTACTTATATGCGTTGTTGTTGGGGTGTGTTGTGTATGAGTACCTACCTGCTGTCCGATCTTGCGGTTTCTTCCGACTAGGGCGTGTGGATTTTGGATTTGAATTTTGCAAGTTTGTAATCACAAATTTATGGCAACAACACACAAAATAAGTTACTTTAAAGGGGAAGAGTTTTGTGAGATTGGTAGGCTTTGTAGTACAACAATAAAACAATGCAATATGGGGTAATAAAACGTTGTTTATTACTCCAATAACACACAAGAATAAAAGGGTTATATTATCAATTATCCTTACAGTCTAAACAATGAATCGATCTTGACTAATGTTTTTCAATTGGTTGATAATAGAAAAGAAGTTAAACTCGTTATTCGACAAGTTAATTGCAAGTACAAATTTAATTAATTAATTAATTTAATTAAATTGCTTTAAATAAATTGGATTCAAATGTTAATAATATAAAAACTCTGAAGTTAATTGAATATTTTCCAAAAATAAATTAGGCGTGACAGTCTAGTTCACGTCATTTCATTTTCTAGTGATTTGACTCTGTTATACTGCAGTATGAACTAATAATTAGATTGTTTGTTAAGATTTGTATAGCGCTTTCATATTATTTCTATTGATTCTTAACTACAGCTTACTAATGACTTAGACTGCTATACAGATTATCACAATGAATTTATTCTTATTTACTAGAGTCTTTGATTTTTGTGGCACCTGAATTGTTTAAATTACAATGCTTTTAATTGAAAAAGATAGAAACTTTGATGTTGAAAAATAAATAAGTTGATTTTGCTTTCCTGTTTTTGAAGTGGATGGTAGAGTTGCTCCAAATTGTCCCTCGCTGTCCTGGTCCGATCTGCTAGAGATAGTGATCTGCTTAGAGCGTCCTGGATTCGTTCGTTGAGTTCAGAATTCGGCGACACTCTCCTCTCCTGCTGTTTGTTGAAGATTTTAACGTCTGCGGCTTTCTGCTGGAACTGGTTTATGTCCCTCGTCGATTCGCACGTCAGCGTGTGTGTTTCGTTCGAGTGGTAGCTCAGATCGTCAGCTGGTTCACCAATGATTTAGACGGCCTCTCTGTCGTATTCTTGAAGTCTGGTCTTGTAGTCTGGTGGATCTCTTGCGTGCTTATGACCACAGCTTGTAGTACACAATAAGCTTGTTTGTTGTAATGAAGAGTATCTCGACTTGACGCAATAATTACGAGTTGTACAGTTGATCTGTATTTACTATGTTCGTAATTATGTGTGTTGACCCCGTAGAGTCTTCTGATGAATCTTCACAACTATGGTTACGAGACGATCGAAGAATTACGTCTTTACTTCGCAAGTACTGGCAGAAGAGTGATGGTTCAGCCCCAAAACACCGCGCTGGTCGGGATTTCGTCAAATGATTTGATTGGCTGACACACTCTCCCTACTACACAAAATTTGAATTCCCTCAGTCCGTGAGAATGAAGTTAGTTTCCCACAGACGGAGAATTAATATTATTACTATTATTATTAACCCAGCGGAACTAAATTGTCGGTCCGGATTTCCTGTGATAGTTTTATTTTGCAATATCTTGATTGCAAACCAAGTTGTGCTGAATCTAAAATATACAATCTGTTGGAAATTATTATATTTATAACATATTAAAAGCTCATTAATGTAGCTCTATTTTTACAGAAGTTATTCACATTAATTAATTAACTGTTTTATTTGTTAATTATATTGCGTAAAATTTGCACACATTATTCATATTTCGGCAAACATTTTGGCTATCTTGGATTTCGCCTTAATTTATTAGTTTCCGAGATATTAATAATTAACAGTTGGGGTGTGGCTATTCATTCTACAGCGAGCTGATTACATAACGGCCACGTGTGCGTCGTTTTACAAAGCATTATTTTCATCGCTACTACATACAAATGGAGTTTTGACTATTACAATTTATTTAAACATGATTCTAGTATACAGTTGACATATAACTCCAAATAATTGATATTTGGTGCTGTTATATACTCCCCTGCTCATTTAAAAAAAAAAATGAGTGTAAAAATTACAGTTTTTTTTTTCAATTATTATAAACGTACTTTGTAATCGTTATACTTGCTACTATACATGTTGTATTACTTATTTAAAAAACACATACATGTGTGTTAATGTTCTTCCGTATATACAGCTTAACTCTAAGTACATCCTATTAATAGTATTATAAATGAAATTATTGTGCAATTAAATGTTTTCAGAACGGGTAGTATCTAATCGCAGCGTTTAAGAAGGTTTGTTTGTCAACAGCGGCACGCGCGCGAAGGAATGTGCTGACGTTTGTTTACAGTCGTTATCGCACCGCGTGGCGCTAATTGCTTGACCTAGATTCAAACCGTCGGCCGGTAGTTATCGTGTGATGTAACTATTTCCTGCCCATGTGTTCGCTTCGCCCTATACGCATGTTAGTTACCGCGTTAGAAAAGCATTATTATTTACACACACAATTTACTTACAATTTATTATTAATAATATAAAACACAGTTAATTTATTTTAATTCTAATTATTATTTAATTAAATTATTATTTTTAAAGTGCGTCCAGTATATCGTAGCCATTTTTATGGGTGGCTCTACAATATTCCGCTATGTACTCGTCAAATTCGTATGCGTCCCCGGATATGACTTTCACGTTTTCCCAGGCTGATTGTGTGGGAACGTCGTCGTCAAGTTCCTGTTCCACCGGACATACAATTGTCAGAGTCCATTGTTGTATTGTGTTAACTGCAACCCATGGTTCCGTACCTTCCGGTTGGAATACTTTATTAACTGGCATACAAATTTCTGTAGAAAAATCACTTTTCTTATATCTAGTATTTTTCTTATTTTTACCTATTCTATTTTTATACAATTTAGCATGATTTATGGCGCTTCCCCCCTGGAGGCGCCCGTTTCCAAGTTTTTTGGAAACTTATGATTTTTTTCTTCTCACTCGGGTCCTTATTGCTTGGAGTATCGCTGTCTTGCTCTACTGTATCACTTCTCGCTATTTCGACCGTTTGAATTGCTCTAATCGGGGCCCCATCGTTACCCTTATATTGCCCTTTCGGTCTACCGATATTTGGCTTGCCTTTGTATTCAAAGGTCTTATCTGGGGGTTTTGACAATGTCTGGGGTGGAGTAGAACTTGTACTTGGTCTCTGATCAGGTTGCTGATGATATTGTTACCGTGTATTCTGCCCTTCGTTATTTCGGCGAAAATCAGGGTTATAACGCCACCCACCAAAATCAAAAACCGTCTCGCTTTGGGATACTAGAGTGAGCAGTTCATCGACCGTGCGTATACCCTGCGTAAACACAGCTACTCTTGTATTGTGATTCAAATGATAAGCTAGTTTCGTGACTATGTCAACCTCTGAAAATGCTGGGGTTAAATGCTTCGCGCGCTCGACCTGCTGGATGATATAATTTTCTGCGGTAATACCCATCTTCCTTTCAAATCGCCCATATTCTAATTCATTGCGTAAAAGTCTTTGAGTATGCGAATTCCAATACCGGCTTTCAAATTTTTGTTTGAACTCCGCGTATGTGGGCACTCTATCGCGTACAATGTTATACCACTTACGCGCCGAATCACGCATCGCATTTACTACCCACTGTATTTTATCTTGATCTTCGAGTCTCGACCCTACCCTCGCCATTTCACTTTCACAGGCTAACAAAAATTCAATAGGGTTTTCGTTATTTTCCCCTGTAAAATACACACGATTTTTCTCATCGACAGGACCTTGTACTAAAATATTAGGAGCGGATCTCCTGCATACCTCCTGTCGTACTTTCAAAATTTCATCGTTCAATGCTTGTAAGACACTCTCTTTATTAGAGTCTATGTTAGATCGCGTCTCTACAATTGAAGCGTCTAGTCTGTTTACTTGGCGTTGCATTTCTGTCGCGTCAGCTTGAATCTTTATCTGGAGCGAGTCGACTTTTTTTGTGACGTCTGCTGTTTGTTTCTCGCACCAGCTAATGTGCTCTTTGAATCGGCCCTCCATACATGTGACTTGTTCGATAAACGATTTTTGCATTGTGGTCTCAAAAACCTTAAACCGTTCATTTATTTTCATATCAACCGTATGTACTTTTTCACCGATTTCAGCGACTTTAGCGGTTAACTCTTTATTACTCTCACCGATTTCAACGACTTTAGCGGTTAATTCTTTATTACTTTATCTATTTTCGCAGTCGTTTGTTTATTACATTGTTTAATTTCCGTATTTATGTCGGCTGTTTAATTTCCGTATTTATGTCGGCGTTGCTATTTTCTAATGCCTCGGTCAGGCTGACTCTTTGCGCCTCGATTTTGGACGTTAACTCTGCATTATTCATTTCAGCATTGGCTGTTATTTGTTCAAATTTCGCGTTCATATTAGCGGTCAAATCCGCATTAACTTGTTCCGCTTTAGCTGCATTTTGTTTCATTTCTTGTAATAACTGTTTAAACATTTTTTCTGTATCCATTTTAAATACACAACAATTTCAAATATAGAACAATATCAAATACACAAGAATTTCAAATATACAATAATTTCACTGCTGTACCACCACCAATCACAAAACTCTTCGGGGATTGTTCAGTTGGACGCCAGCTGTTTTAAGAGGTAAAACAGCAAAGTTCATTTTAACGTGAATTAAATTTAATTTGAATTTAATTTCTGGCCCCACGTGCAGGGCGACATATGCAACTCTACTTATATGCGTTGTTGTTGGGGTGTGTTGTGTATGAGTACCTACCTGCTGTCTGATCTTGCGGTTTCTTCCGACTAGGGCGTGTGGATTTTGGATTTGAATTTCGCAAGTTTGTAATCTCAAATTTATGGCAACAACACACAAAATAAGTTACTTTAAAGGGGAAGAGTTTTGTGAGATTGATAGGCTTTGTAGTACAACAATAAAACAATGCAATATGGGGTAATAAAACGTTGTTTATTACTCCAATAACACACAAGAATAAAAGGGTTATATTATCAATTATCCTTACAGTCTAAACAATGAATCGATCTTGACTAATGTTTTTCAATTGGTTGATAATAGAAAAGAAGTTAAACTCGTTATTCGACAAGTTAATTGCAAGTAAAAATTTAATCAATTAATTAATTTAATTTAATTAAATTGCTTTAAATAAATTGGATTCAAATGTTAATAATATAAAAACTCTGAAGTTAATTGAATATTTTCCAAAAATAAATTAGGCGTGACAGTCTAGTTCACGTCATTTCATTTTCTAGTGATTTGACTCTGTTATACTGCAGTATGAACTAATAATTAGATTGTTTGTTAAGATTTGTATAGCGCTTTCGTATTATTTCTATTGATTCTTAACTACAGCTTGCTAATGACTTAGACTGCTATACAGATTATCACAACGAATTTATTCTTATTTACTAGAGTCTTTGATTTTTGTGGCACCTGAATTGTTTAAATTACAATGCTTTTAATTGAAAAAGATAGAAACTTTGTGTTGAAAAATAAATAAGTTGATTTTGCTTTCCTGTTTTTGAAGTGGATGGTAGAGTTGCTCCAAATTGTCCCTCGCTGTCCTGGTCCAATCTGCTAGAGATAGTGATCTGCTTAGAGCGTCCTGGATTCGGTCGTTGAGTTCAGAATTCGGCGACACTCTCCTCTCCTGCTGTTTGTTGAAGATTTTAACGTCTGCGGCTTTCTGCTGGAACTGGTTTATGTCCCTCGTCGATTCGCACGTCAGCGTGTGTGTTTCGTTCGAGTGGTAGCTCAGATCGTCAGCTGGTTCACCAATGATTTAGACGGCCTCTCTGTCGTATTCTTGAAGTCTGGTCTTGTAGTCTGGTGGATCTCTTGCGTGCTTATGACCACAGCTTGTAGTACACAATAAGCTTGTTTGTTGTAATGAAGAGTATCTCGACTTGACGCAATAATTACGAGTCGTACAGTTGATCTGTATTTACTGTGTTCGTAATTATGTGTGTTGACCATGTAGAGTCTTCTGATGAATCTTCACAACTATGGTTACGAGACGATCGAAGAATTACGTCTTTACTTCGCAAGTACTGGCAGAAGAGTGATGGTTCAGCCCCAAAACACCGCGCTGGTCGGGATTTCGTCAAATGATTTGATTGGCTGACACACTCTCCCTACTACACAAAATTTGAATTCCCTCAGTCCGTGAGAATGAAGTTAGTTTCCCACAGACGGAGAATTAATATTATTACTATTATTATTAACCCAGCGGAACTAAATTGTCGGTCCGGATTTCCTGTGATAGTTTTATTTTGCAATATCTTGGTTGCAAACCAAGTTGTGCTAAATCTAAAATATACAATCTGTTGGAAATTATTATATTTATAACATATTAAAAGCTCATTAATGTAGCTCTATTTTACAGAAGTTATTCACATTAATTAATTAACTGTTTTATTTGTTAATTATATTGCATAAAATTTGCACACGTTATTATTCATATTTCGGCAAACATTTTGGCTATCTTGGATATCGCCTTAATTTATTAGTTTCCGAGATATTAATAATTAACAGTTGGGGGGTGGCTATTCATTCTACAGCGAGCTGATTACATAACGGCCACGTGTGCGTCGTTTTACAAAGCATTATTTTCATCGCTACTACATACAAATGGAGTTTTGACTATTACAATTTATTTAAACATGATTCTAGTATACAGTTGACATATAACTCCAAATAATTGATATTTGGTGCTGTTATAATATATATAATACGTTGTCTGATTTCATTATTCCGCACAATCGTGCTGTCTCTAATGATCGCTTAATCGAATCCTGGGACCCTTACATAAAATTTTCGAATCACGAAGTAGGCACTACGAGATGGCCGCCGAATTACGATAAATATGGTAACGAAAGTTAAGTACCAAACAAACAAATACATTATTACTGTTATCCCAAAAAAATATATAGTGAGAGGTAACAAATGGCGCCCGAACAGGGACTTATTATTTGTATTATTTTAATTATTCTATCAGTTAACAAATGCCGCCCGAACTGGTGACGTGATATAAATAAAAGTTTTATACAATAAGCCGGAGTCAGAGACGGAGGGTTGTCGGAAGAAAGGAAGGGATACATAAGATATACCTGGTATGTAGATAATAAGTTATACCATGATTATAGGTTATATTATTGTTTAAATAAAATATAGAACAATTACTAAAAAATAAAATTCATTATTAATATGAGCAAAATGGCAGATAACGAAAACATTAGTATAAATAATACAGCAACAGAATCTCTATTATTGAATGAACCACAAGCAAACTCAACACCCATTATAAATAATAAAGTGTCATTAGAAGACCTTTTTCAGTTGATGAAGATACAGAACAATGAGTTAAAAGAGCAGAGCATTAAGCTCGATACAAAATTAGATAATTTTAATGATAAATTAAACCAGTTTGATGAACAATTTAATGATATCATAGAATTAGAAAATAAGAGGGGAGTAGACAAGTTAGATATAAACAAAGACAAGGTAAGTAGGGGAGAGAATTGTAACAATATAAATAAAAGTATGGTATTAGAAAATGATTATGTAAACAGGGGTAGTGATAATGAAATTTGATGGGGAATAGAATATGATAATAATGGAATGATAGTGTGTGTTGAAGGGTTAAAGAGAGTGCGTAAAGAGAGTATAATTGTAAAAGAGTTGCAGGGGGTAGATTATTCCCTTAATGGTGTATTTGGGGGTGATGTACATGTGTTTAGGAAGGACGAGAGTGCCTTCGATGTATATTTGGGAGACATATGGTCTACAAATAAAGTTGTCCCTGGTTTTTTTTGTGCACTTCACAGGTGGTGCAATAGTTGTGAATTAGTGTCCCCTGCAAATATTGAAAGAGAGAATGTAGCTTGGTGTGGTAGAGAGAGATGTTTTAAAAGTGAGAGGTATTGGGAGAGAAAAAGAGAAATAGCAATTTTTAAGATAAGTAGAGACTGTGAAGAGTTTATGGAAAGTTTAGGAGGAGAGATGATATATAATAAATATAGTAAGTACTTACCTTGTAATAAAACTGAAGTAGTAGGAGATAATGAAAATAATGACTTTGCAAATTACCTAATTATGACTGATTATACTGAAGGTGACAGAACCATACCCGATCATGAATTATATGAGTTTGAGGATAATGATAAAAAGTTGAATGGTATATGTATTTATGATGTTAGTATAAGAGAGTCAATATTAAGCAATGTATGTAGATATAAGATTCGACTATTGTTTGACGATGGAGGGTAGATATTTTATTGTGTTTATGAACATTTAATTATGTGGACAGTGTTTTTCAAGAGGACTGCTTATGACTGATTTTTGATAAATGGTTAAATGATAATGTGGATTGTATATTTTTTTGTGTATTAATGTCAATGTATTTGTGTATTTTTGCTGTTGTGTATTTTATGTATTTTTGTGTAAACCATGTACTGTAGAATTTTAAATAATTGAAGAAAGTTTGATGATGATTTAAAATAATTATGAGACTTAGATTCTAATGGATAATAAATTATTAAACATGTAATATATATGGATAATGAGAGGTATTGTTATTAGTAGATAAGTGATGAATTTTCTAGTGGTACATTAAGGTGAAATGTTGTAAAGAGTTTGGGTAATAGTGATAAATAAAGGCATGGGAGTTAGTTAAATAGAGTTAATGGGAGTTAGATAAATAGAAAGTTGAGATACAGATAAGATATAAAGAGGTGTTAGATATTTTAGGGACACAGTAGTTAGTGATTATATGTAGAGAGGTGAGTAATGTGAATGGTATATATATTTGTTGATGATGATATTTTGTAGTAAGGATCCGGTGTAAGGAGTGATCAGCGTGCAGCGTTGTGGCAGGCGGAGCAATTTGGGGTTAGAATGTTTGCCGATATTTGGTGGAGGGCAAATGGTTAGGAATGGATATGGCCAGGTAGGGAACACACATCCTTGTACAAAAAACGAGCGGTGCCAGAGGATTTAAATGGGATTAGTGAAGGGGGTTGATATTGGTGTCATATTATGTTAATGGTTGTTAGTAGCGGTTGTTAGTAGAAAAAAGGGGTAGTAAGGTTAGATTGACAAATGCCAAAATAAGATATAGCGATAATAATGAATAAGAGAGTCACCTAAACGGATAAGGATTGAGGAAAGGTTAGAAAAAGAAAATTCATGGTAGAAAGGTAATGTAACTAGAAGAGTAATGATAAAGTTGAATTTTTTTTGTATAGAATCTAATGAATATTCACTAATTAAAAGTTGAATAGAAAGTTGAAACCGTAATGTCTTATTAAAGTTTTGGTACAAGTTGTGTAAATATAAATTGTTTAATGTAAATATAACAATGTTAATGTTTGATGTTCCATGTTTTATTATATTTTATTGTTATTAGTAGCAACGATAACAAATATTAAGTGTTAAGGAAATAATAGTGATATTGGTGTTATTTATCAAGTCTATAATGATGATTCTGTTGTAAAGAAAGATAAGAGTAAAGAAAAATAAATAGTTTTGAAGTATTTGCCATAATAGATATATGTGTTGATTTTATCTGAAGTAACATAATAGAGATAGTGGTTGTTGTTTGAGAGATTAAAATTTGTTTTATGTTTAGTATAATAATCTATTTTCTTGTGGTGAGAGAAGTAAGTGATGTTGACTAGAGTCGGAGAATTTGTTAAAAAATACAGGAGTGTTAAAAAATGGAAGGATTTATCTGTCTTAAATCGTGTAGTTTTTTTTGTTATTTGAAAACTTATGAATTAAGAAAACCAACGTCTCAAAACACAAACCAATGCGCCTAAGGGGAGACATATCAGTTGTGGATATGAGAATAGATAAGGCCACTATATTAAATTTTGTATTGCATGTTTCAGAGTTTGATGGTGTTGTGACCACGATCCTGAGCTGGCCGGAGCGTCAGAACAGGAGCGTTAAGTGCCTAATGGCCTTATGGTGTTGGGATCTCTCCTGAGAAGTCCAGTAAGGTCAGATGGTACGATCATCATCATTGGACCAAGGGTAAGTGATTGTATTTCTTTTATATTAACACTACAGGGGGTCGTGGCGACATATCTGAACTGATCCTTTTAGAAAAGTGTAAATGAGTCAATGAAAGTTTTTATGTTTCGACATAAAACCTTTCATTGAGGGGGTTTTGTGACAGTACGAAAATCCTGATGTCGGAATTATGGTATGAGTGGTAGCAAATTATTGTATTTTATTGTTTTACACCCACATACATGGGTAGGACTATTTCCCTTTGTAAAGAGACAACGACGCAGATTTCAGCAGAGCAAAACAATTCCAAGGTCAGGAGCAGACTTGTGAAGCCGAGCAGATACAATGGCGGTATAAGTGAAAACAGACTTTCAATATCCATTCTCATTGGTCCATAAGCGTGAGCCAAAATGAAACAAAAGACAATGACGTGGATGCGCTAACACATACGCAAAATATGTGCTTTGCATCCCCCCAGTCAGCATCAGACCATCAAGGCGTCAACACGCTGTGAAAATCGCCGGCAGCTTTTGCCAGCGAAAGTGTTTCTTTGTCAAATTATCAATGTGTTAACATGTAAAAATAACTATTAGACAGAAATCACAACGTAACTATTCAAAATGTAAACTAAAGTCAGTGTAACCAAGAAGACACCTGGGACGTTCGGCCGAACACCTGCCTGACCATGATCACCATCTAAGGACAGCTGAGACTCTACAACGCATATACAGGAAAGTGAAATCATATATTCCAGTCTTTATTATCTAAATGAGCTCAAAAAACCAAAATTCAAATGTATGTGTAAAATCGCTGTTGGCGAAATGTGTGTGTGTGTGTGTGTGTGTGTGTGTGTGTGTGTGTGTGTGTGTGTGTGTGAGAGACCGTACCGGTACATATAAGTAATGTTTTTTTTATGAGACGGTTTGTGTCATGTTAGGTGTAAGAAATTATAAATTCAAAGATGATATTGGCAGTTTCAGTCAAAGTTAAATTCATTATAAATTCCATAATGAAATTTACACATGAATAATGGAAAATAATAGAATAGTGATATAGCGGAATATGTGGCCGCCATTTTGTTAATTTGAGTATAAGGAGTCCATTTTGTTTTGTTGATTTTGATGTCGATCTTGATTTTCCATGTTATTAAAAAGCAACTATATATATATATATATATAATACGTTGTCTGATTTCATTATTCCGCACAATCGTCCTGTCTCTGATGATCGCTTAATCGAATCCTGGGACCCTTACATAAAATTTTCGAATCATGAAGTTGACACTACAAGATGGCCGCCGAATTACGATAAATATGGTAATGAAAGTTAAGTACCAAAACAAACAAATACATTATTACTGTTATCCAAAAAAAAAAATAGAGTGAGAGGTAACACTTGTTACCTCTTTCTCTTATCCGTTGCTTTGCGTATTCAATTTTCACACTTATTGGTACAGGTACATTCTGGTTATTAGGTTTGTTTATATACTTAGTCCAAAATCTGTTTGGCTTCTTATCTTCTTCTAATTCCATTGGAGTATATCCTGTTGCTTCACTATAATTTTCATTGATGGCTTTTTCAAGAAATGGTAAATATTCTGCCCATTTATTGTGTTGATCATGGCAGTATATTCGTAAATATTTACCTAATTCTTTGTTAACTCTCTCAGCAAGGTTTCCTTGAGGATGTCTTATGGATGTGAGTACTGGTTGTATTCCATTTTCCCTTAACGTCCTCTCCCATTTTTCACTCTGGAATTGCACACCTCGATCACTGAGTACCTTCTTCATTTTTCCATATGACGGAATATATTTCTGCAGTAGTATCTTTAGAACAACTTTGGTTGTGGGTCGCATAATTGGGTACAGTCGGACTGCCTTGGAAAACACATCGATACATACCAATATGTACTTCACATCTCGACTTGATCGTGGTAGTGGTCCCAGAAAATCCACTGCAATTAGCTCTCCCTTCTTCTCCTTTTGGATGCTCTGCATTTCTACGTATGTGTGTAAATTCGGTCCTTTCGCCGTTTGACACTCATAACACTTCTTTACCTCCTTATTTATCTTTCGATACATATTATTAATCGTAAAATCTTCTCGTAGACTAGGATAACATATCAGAGCGGCAGCATGTGCTAAACTCTCATGTGCTGGTTGAATTAATTTTTGTAACATGTCATTCGTTAGTACTATCTTCCAGTCTTGTCTTACTAACCTGAAAAGAATTCCATTAAGTACCTTATAATGATTTGGTAGCTGTTCTTGGTCCTTCATCTCCCTTATTGTCACGTCCAAATCTTGTTGTTGTGCTACATTTTTAGCATTTGTTTTACTTCATCATTCTCTTTGAATTTAATTGATAACAATCGTACTTCTTTCTTTTCGCTCTCATAAACTTCTTCACATTCTTCTTTGATGTATCGGCTTAGTGTATCAGCTATAATATTGTCTTTACCTTTACAGTATTTAATGGTGAGTGAGTATTCGCTAATAGCTAAAATCCATCTTAATAATCGGGCATTTGTAACTTTTCTTTTTATTTGGTATTTTTTATTATTCATATTGAAACCTCCACTTACCTTTAATCTTCGATCTGGCCAGATCGCATAGCGGGGACGAACCCAATTCGTTCGACGAACTTGACAGTACATAAAAGGAAATAAGGTTTTTGAAAGAATTTAACTCTCAAATTTTTTTCTTGGAAGATAAATTATTTTTTGTTTATTAATCAAAGTGTTGAATTTATAAGTTTTCTCCAAAATAGGTTTTTACATGTTTTAAAAGTTGAGCAACTATTACAGCTTACGTCCTATACTTACTTTCTATTACTTACATACCTTAAGATAGCCCAGCCTGCGCACTCACTACTCACATTCTTAAAACTCCTTACTAATATAAAAGCTCCCCATTTTATGTAAAATCAATGAACACAATGCTTTCCGTGTGGAACGTTACATGTGTGGCGTCCTCTTTCCCGACCGCGTGGTGCGTCTTCCACAGTCTTTCATTCTCCGGATGTTCACAAAGTTTATAATATTTAATACCGTCAATATTCACTCTTCGTCTCTGGAGGCACTGTTATACTTGTTTTGTAATATCACATAGGTATTTTGTCGGCCGACTTAAGAAAAAATATGAAATTTTACCCGGACACAAACTGATAGCTGCCACGCGTGGCTTGGTTGCTCGTCGACTGGGCAGAGCGTTACCAACATGCCTCCCTCCAAAAACTCAGACAGAGCGGAAATTGCAATGCCTCATGATCGGATCTTCCGTCACTGTTCATTCAACACAGGTGTTTTTTGTGTGGTGACCGTGGACGATATTTGTGAAGCACGGTTGACGTCACTAAAAGTGGGCAGTCTTAGACGTTATTTCCTGAGGATCGGCCAAGGAGACGATGAATAAAATCGTTCCCCAGACATCTTGGTTTTAGGCTGAAGGCGTCATTCCGAGCGCGTACTTGTACGGCGCGTGGGCGCGCGGTCACACTTATGCACATTTCTGAGAATTTGAGGGTGGTACGAATTCCTTGCCGAGTTACCCAACAGAAATTGTGCCTTGCCTTTGTTTCAACACTGTGTCTTGCCACGTTTCTGTTCCAATGGAAATAACGTTTGTCGTACAATAAAATTTTCACAATATTCTTATAAAATCCCGCAAAATGAAATAAATAAAAATGCAAATACCCATTAACAGTAATAAATGAAATTACCCAATTTTGACACGTTACAATACCCCCTCAATGAGAATTCTGCTGTCCAGAACAGAAGAAATCTCATTGATAAACCCCTAAGAGGACCGGTGAGGAACTGGCGCCAACAACCCCCTCTTGTTCTTACTCCTCATGGGTACACGACCCCCTGGCTTGGCGACTATGGACGCATCTGAACGAGATCACTGGACTTCTCCGTAAGAGATCCCAACACCGAAAACTCGAACAGACAAGTACCACAGTGCACCTCACTTTCTAACATGCTACCCCCCCAAACTCCTCAATCCCTGGCTTAAATTATTCCAAATCCTCCACCGATATGTTTCCCCTTTTATGCAAGCTGGGCTGCCTTTAGCAGATACTGGGCTCACACACACTCACATTACATATTATACATTGAAAAATTCTTTAAAATTTACTATTTCATCTAAGAAAAAAAATTCAGAATTCAAAATAAAATATTGTATCAAAAAATTCTCTTCCTTAGTTTTCTTTTCTTGTTATCAACAAAAAATTACACCCATGGAACACTTCTTAAAATCAAACAAAACATCCTTAGCCTAACAGGTGATTACCTAAAGTCTAACAGTACAATTCAATACAATAAATCAATAAAATAAACATGGTTAGCACCCAAATAATAAAATAATCAAAGCTCAAACAAAAATATTCATTAACTGGGAGGCGAAAAATCAAGATTTTTTTTTTTTTCAAGAAAATATTTTCCAAAAATTTTTAAAAAAAATTTTAATTTTATTTAAATGTTTCCTTTATATATGGAAATTATTTAGAATTTGTTTAAATTGATCAAAACCAAAGTTGAATTAACTTCCTTACTATACAAGCTTAGTATGCATATGACCTCATCAGCTGATCAAAACTAGGTCAAGCCCACAACCTTGACCTACATGTGTTATGTATAAGTTCTACCTGAAAATACAATTAACATCTGTAACCTCCTAACTTGAAACACAAAATATCAAAATAAAACATTTAAAATAATAAAATCTTATTAATAATAATAAGCAAATTGACATGTAAATTATTCCAACTAAACAATTCTTAATTTTACATTATTTCCAAATTCTATCAAAATTTTGTCACTGGTTTCAAAATAAAAAATGTTTATGTCTTTATTAACAATCTCTCTCTTTATTTAACAAACTTATTCTACATTACTTTGGGTGATTTAAACATTTATCTCATTTAATTTACTACTTGCTCTGTATACATATATAATCCTTCTCCCCTTGACTCTAACAACTAACAACTGTAACTTACATGACGCCCATCTCTATCAAAACATCTACCGAAATACTCTCTAAACCTCAACTTATTATTAAACTCAATTCGCCACCTTCTCTCTATATATATAAAAAAATACTCTAACCCTTTGTACTTAGGATACGTGTTCCCCCCCCCAAAACTCATTTCCCTTATCTGGCCCCTGGATTCTACCTAAGGCGGCCCCGTCCCACTAAATCGGTCCCAATCCCGTCCCAAATTATCATTATGTTGCGGACTCCCACATTACACTACCCCCTACTACAAAATTGCCATCCCCAAAATCTCAATCTCATTACCTTACTACAACTACAACAAAATAACATCATTAATTATAAACATCAATATATATCACTCAAAACTCCACATAAATTCTCCACAACTACTGTGTCAACATCAATACTTCTCAAAATTCTATAACATTACATTAACTCAAAACAACATTACATTATTTTCCCTGTTCTCATTCCCTCTGTATCTACCCTGGATAAAATGTCAGGTATCTTGTTTTCCACCCCCTTTATTTACTCCCAAGAAAAATTATAGTCCTGTAAAGCTAGCACCCACCTGGTTAGTCTGCTGTGTGTCAATCTGCAGGTGTTTAGGAAAGACAATGCTTTGTGGTCAGTCCTGATGATGGTAGAATTTCTCAACAGATAGGTTCGGAATGTCTTCACGGCAAAGACAATACTTAGTAATTCCTTCTCAGTTGTTGTATAATTCCTTTCGGCCGCTAGCAAGGTACGGCTGGTGAAAGCGATAGTGTGATGTTCCTTGTAGTCGTCCTCCTGTACAACTCAGCACCTAGAGCGACATTGCTAGCGTCCGTCTGTAAGTAAAATTTGTGTTCAAAGTTAAGGTGATTCATCATGATCATGTTAACAAAGTGGTCCCTTATCTCACTAAATGCATCTCTTTCTTTTTCCCCCCATCTCCACTGTTTATTCTTTTGTAACACCGTACTCAATTTTGAAGTTATATGGGCATAGTTTTTCTGAAACTTACTATAAAAATTGCACAACCCTAAAAAACTTTGCAATTGTTTGATATTTCTAGGTTCAGGGAATTTCAAAATTGACTCTACCTTCTCTGGGTTGACTTTTATCCCTTCTGGTGTGATTATGAAACCTAAGAAATGTATTTCTTTCTGTAAAAATTCAGATTTTTCCCAGTTGACAGTCAACCCCTTTTTCTGCAATTTGTCTAACACATATTCTAAGTACTCCATGTGTTCTGAGAACGTGCCTGAGGCTATCAGTATGTCAGCTACATAAATGGTTAAAAATTCTAAATTGTTTGGTTGTAATATCTCATCTAAACACTTTATAAAACTGGCCACACTGGTATTCAGCCCGAAGGGTAACCATTTAAATTGGTAATTTTTTCCATTGAAAAGGAACACCGTGTATTTCCTACTTTCACATACTAACGGGACTTGCCAATACCCCGCGGTTAAATCTAATGATGTCATGTATTTAACTCCACTAAATTTTTGAAATATTCATCTATTGCTTTGGGTGACTCCCGGTCCAGAATGATGATCTGATTTATTTTACGGGCATCTAAGCACAATCTTACCCTCCCATCTTTCTTTATAACTACAACTAACGGGTTAGAATACAGGGACATCGATCTCTCAATAATATCTCCCTCCAACATTCTATCCAACTCAACTTGAACCACTCTCCTTTTTGAATACGGTACAGGATAACTTCTTTGTATGTAGGGTGTTCCCTTACTTTTAGCACACACTCATAGTTCCTGGCTCGACCAGGCATCTCTGCGAACACCTCTTTAAAACTTTTCACAACCCGCCACAATGCCTCATGTTGGGGACTCTCTACAGCGCCACCCTCACTACAAAATTTATACTCCCGGTCCTCCCATATTCGTTCTTCACTTTCAACGCTCTCTCTCTCTCTCTCTCTCTCTCTCTCTCTCTCTCTCTCTCTCTCTCTCTCTCTCTCTCTCTCTCTCTCTCTCTCTCTCTCTCCACACATTCACTCTTGCTATTGTGTCCACATTTTCTACCCAATGTTGTATCACTTTTATACCTGAAACTCTTATTGTGCCCACTACCCATTCAAAACTAATTCTGACTGGCTCAATCTCATTATATAATTCTAATACCCGTTTATGGAAATCAACCACCGCCCTGTGCCTTATTAAAAAATCGTTACCTAAAATAACCTCTAAATTTAAACCATGTATGACTAAAAATGTATTTTCATATTCCCCCCTGTTTATGACCATGTTTAACTGAACTTGTTTTGTGACCCGCTTACTCCTCACCCCGGTAATCCCTATTATAATAACGCCCGCTACGGGTAATGACGAATATTTTTGTTTACCCCTTTTAATTCCTCTAAAATATGTTCTGAAATTACTGATACCTCGCTCCCCGTATCTACCAAGGTTTTCACTTTCTTACCTTCTATGGTGACCGTTACCTCAGTCAATCCGACCTCTGATTTCCTCACGTTGAAGTTGTCCTCTTCTATTAGTTCCTGGGATATATCAGTTAATACGAGGTAACTCTGATAGCTGTTGTCATCCTGGACCACGCTGTTATTTAGTGACAATGGCTGGGTCACTTCCTCCATTGTCCCCTCTATTTTCCCGGTTGAACTGTTGCACCACCCTGCACGTACCCACTCCCATTACCGGTGCTATTCCCGCTACTCCTCGGCGCTCCGTGGTGTCCATCCTCTCCTCGCTGATTTGTATTGGTGTGTTGTGGTAGCGTTCCTTGCCTCCGACCATTCCTCGCCTGTCTACATCTATAACAGAATATGCGTTGAGCAAAATTTTCAAATTTACACCCCTGACATGTCCAATATTCGTTTCGAATATTATTATTTTCTCCCCTTGCATCTCGATGTATGTGTGGTGGCCCCCTTGTTTGATTATGGTTTCCATTAGTTTCGGTCCCCAGTGGGTTCAGACGCCTACCCATCATTTCACGGTCTCTTATATTATGAAAATGTCCAAAAATTTTTCCAATTCACTTATCTCTGCTATCTCTCGGGTCATCAACGATATCTGTACCTCCCGGGGTAAATGTTTGCTGATGTGTCTCATGAACGATCTAAATGGTAGCGGAGGTTCAAGGTATTTACCTTCATTAAAAATCTTCATTACATAGATGGTCACATTGTCACTGTGCATACCAAAATTCCCCGTTCCCATTATCCTACTCCCCAACACCTCCTGATCCTCTTCCAACCAATATTTTTCTCGGAAAGCCCGTTCAAACTTCTTGTAACTCTCCCATTCGTTTTTATGAACCTCTGCCCAGATCGCGGAACTCCCCTTAAAGCATTTGCTGATTTTTAGTAGTTGTACTTCCCAGTTGTTATTGTTAAATCGATTAAACTCTCGGATACAATTCAAAAAATGCATAGGATGCACACCCTGATTGTCGCAACTAAATTGTTCTACTTTTCTTTTATAAAATTGCTAAACTGCTATAATTGTTATTATTTAGACAAAGCTTTTCGTCATCACTGATAATCAGTGAGTGCAATAATCAGTGATGACGGAAATCTTTGTCTAAATAATAACAATTATAGCAGTTTAGCAATTTTATAAAAGAAAAGTAAGGATGGCTGCTAATTTAAACAATACGAAGAATAAATTGTTCTAGTTCTATTTCATTGTTTAAATCTCGAGTAACTATTAACCGTTCCGTAATATTATTTATTTTCTGGCTTATGGCCACTTGCAACTCGTCTTTAACCTCGATAATACTTTGTTCTATTGACATAATTTTGTTATTGTTAATACAGGGTCCGCCAGTGAAGTGGGAAATTTTGAAAGTCCAATAGTTCGTTTTCTGCTCACGAGAGGGCGTGGAGGTTTTCGATTGTTGTTTTACATTTAATGCCATTTGTTAAACATGGAGCAGTGGTCCGGTGCACAGCGTGCTTTCTGCGTAAAATCGTTTTATAAGAATGGTGACTGTGTGACTTCTGTACAACGATTGTTTCGTAATCATTTCAATATTCCACGACATGGAGGAGTGCCGACCGCTCATGCAATTATGTCATGGGTGAAAAAGTTTGAAGAAACTGGTTCCACATTAAACTTAAAGCATAGAGGAGCAACAAGGTCTGTAAGAACAGAGGAAAACATTGAAAGAGTTCGAGTAGCATTGACGCGTAGTCTACAACGTTCTGCAAAAACATGCATCTGCACTAAACATTAGTGACACATCGTTACGACGAATTTTGCATAAAGACTTATCTTTTCATCCTTACAAAATTCAAGTAATCCAGGAGTTGAAAGATGGCGATATGCTGGCTCGCAGGATTTTCAGCGAAGAAATATTGCGACGTGTAAATGATGATGAAAACCGCAATTTCACCGCATGTTTATGTCAGATGAAGCACATTTTCATTTGAATGGATATGTAAACAAACAAAATAGTCGATATTGGAATGATGAAAACCCAGGTGAGTTGCATGAAAAGCCATTACATAGTCCGAAAGTTACGGTGTGGTGTGCAGTTTCATCATCTGGCATTATTGGGCCATATTTTTTCCAAGACGATAGAGGAAACAACTGTCAATGCAGACCGCTACACACACATGGTCAGAACATTTTTTATGCATCAGCTCCATAGGTTTCCGGAAATTAATTTTTTCCAGCAGGATGGAGCCACAAGTCATACTGCTCATGTGTCCATGGCTGCTTTAAGAGAACTCTTCCCAGACGGACTCATATCCAGATATGGCGACATCTCGTGGCCTGCAAGATCCCCAGATTTGTCCGCATGCGACTTTTTTCTTTGGGGATTTCTGAAGAGCAGGGTGTACATTGATAGACCGCACACCATACCGGAATTAAAAACGAATATCAGACAAGAAATTGCACGGATTCAACCTGACCTGCTTCGTCGAGTGATGGAATATTTTTGGTCAAGATTAGAAGAATGTTTACAAAGAAATGGCTCTCACTTGAGCGGCGTTATTTTTAAAAAGTAAAATAATGGCATACTTTACTCAACTCAAATCTGCAAAAAAAATTCTGATAATAAATGTTTCATGAAAAAATTGGATACTTTTAATTTTCCCGCTTCATTGGCGGGTCTTGTACCTTCGAACTGAATGCTATGTTTGTTCATAACATCCACGTTCTCTTGTATTGACTGTATTTCTAAGTTATACTTATTCTCTATGTCTTTAAATTTAAGGTTAGTATGGTTTTTATACTGCTGAATATTTTTACTTATTTCGTCTGTCTGAACTACAGTGTTCTGTTTATATTCATTTATTTTACATTCTATTTCATTGTTATACTCACTTATCTTATTTACTAACTTTTTGTTATTCTCATTTATTTGTTCATTGAACTTGGTATTTACTGATTCTATTACTTGTTCCTTAATTATATGGAAACGCTCGTTAATTTCATTTATGATCTCACTCTTTACTCCATTGACTCGAGTATTTACTTCGTTAATATTACTACTTAGTTCATTGAATCTGGTATTTTGTTCATTTAATTTGACATTTACTTCATCAAACTTACTGTTTTGTTCATTAAATTTAGTATCATTTACGTCAAAACCTTTATTGATAAGGTTAAATAAGTCATTTATTGACAACCCTCTTTTTTTTATTTTAGTCGCCACGGGAGTCGATTTTGCTCCCGCTTCACTACGGTAATTATTACAGACTGTGTCAAATTATTTTCATTTATTAGGCTTGGAGTTGTCTCCATTCCCGAATCATTCATGTCATCTCTAAGTTACACGTAATCTGCCTTAACCTATCTTACATTCACGAGTAGGCATAGTCTGTACCAAATAAATTTGTACAAACCATCCTAAGTTCGCGGCCGAACTCATCTAAATTTGACTCTAAACTGGTTATTATTTTATTCAATTTGACATCTGCTATCTGCCAGTTATTAATATCCTTCAACTCCTCCCCAAAAAGCCTATCTTCCCTGCTAAGCCTAAATATTTCTATTTCTTTTAAGTCTCTCCCTGTTCTCATTCCTTCTGTATCTACCCTGGATAAAATGTCAGGTATCTTGTTTTCCACCCCCCTTTATTTACTCCCAAGAAAAATTATACTCCTGTAAATCTAGCACCCACCTGGTTAGTCTGCTGTGTGTCAATCTGCAGGTGTTTAGGAAAGACAATCGTGAAGTTATTTCATTTATCACAATTTTATAATAATAATATATTTCCCACTTACCTTTAAATTTCCTTTTCGCCAAGAGTTCGTCACACGAACGTTAGAATGCAAGCATGATTTAGGTTATTTCAAGAACTGACGCAACTCGCATTTTATGAAGAGAATACACACATTTTTTATTATATAATTATTTCATTGTCTGACTTCAAATTATTTTGTTTCTTCCCTCAAATTAAACTATCTCAATTATACATAAAATTCAAACATTTCTTTCAATAGTATATCCTTAATCTAATTGTATTTCTACGTAAGGCGAACCCAGTTTGCTCACTCGCTCATTCATTCATTTAGTTAAACCCCCATTTTATGTAAAATTAATGATAATAATATTTTCATGGTGAAACGTTACGTGTGTGGCGTCCTCTTCCCCGACCACGTGGTGCGTCTCCCAAAGTCTTTCATTCTCTGGACGTTGCAAAGTTTATGATATTTAATAACGTTCGATGTTCACTCTCCACCACTGATTTCACTGTTATACATATTTTTGTAGAATCACAAAGATATTTTGTCGGCCGACTTAAGAAAAATATGAAGATTTTCCCAGGCAGAAAACTGATAGGTGCCACGCGTGGCCTATGCTGCTAGTTGACTGGGAAGAGCGTTACCAACATGCCTCCCTCAAAACACTCGGACAGAGCGGAAGTTTCAATGCCTCATGATCGGATCGTCCGTCACTGTTCATTCAACACATGGTTTCTTCGTGTTTTTAACGTGTACGATATTTAGTGAGCACTGGCTGACGTCACAAAAGAGGCTGGACTAAGGTTCGTTTCCTCCGTCTTAATACCGCAAGGTGAAAAATAGAGTCTTCAAACCATGTTTGTTTTGCTAACTTGGCATCAGTCCGCGCATCTGCTGGTGGTTGCGCGTTTGAGCGTAGATGTTACACAGCCGCAAAGTTCTAAGAATTGTTGACAGCACGACATTCCATTTCAATTGTTTCACCACAGTTACAGCGTACCTTTGCTTTGTTTGAACTGCGAATTAGATTCAACTGGAGACTAGCCACACATATGGAAATGAATTTACAATACTTTAATAAAATGAACCCAAATTGTTAATAAAATAAAATCCCTTTATTTGACCCGTTACAATACCCCCCCCCCCAATGAGATATCTTCTGCCGAAACAGAAGAAATCTCATTGTTAAAACCCCTAAGAGGATCGGTGAGGATATGGTGCCAACAACCCCCCATTTGTTTTTATACATCATGGGTAAACAACCCCCCTGGCTCGGCGACTATGTCCGCATCTGAATGAGATCACTGGACTTCTCTGTACGAGATCCCAACACCATAAAATCGAACAGACACGCACCACAGTGCACCTCACCTTCTATCATGCCACCCCCAAAATCCAAACCACTGGTCTTATATCATGCCAGATCCTCAACCAATATGTTCCCCCTTATCATGCACACTGGGCTGCCTTTAGCAATACTGGGCGCGTACATATACTTTAATACATACCAACAAACTTTATTTTCAAATTTGAAAGTTTAAAACCAAAATTAAAACCAAAATCTCAAAATCAAAATCTTTTATGAGTTTTCTTCATTACGGTTAATAATCAAAAAAGAATAAATTGAACATCTAGTTAAAACATGAACTCACTTATCTTAACATTTGCTTATACATATATCCTAAACAATATAATTCAATAACACTATTAATACACGCAAACAGTAATATAATCAAAATCCAAACCATCAATTAGATGGCAGGCACAAAATCAAAAAAAAAAATTTTTTTTTCTTTAAAAAAAAATTTAAATTTGTTAAAATATATTTTCTCAATATTAAAATTATTTAAAATTATTCAAATTAATTAAAAAGCAAAATCGGCATTACTTCATTGCCAAAACGGGTCTAGTATAGAACATCACCCATCAGCTGATCAAACTGGGTCAAGTCAACAACCTTGACCTACACAAGTCATACATAAGTTACATCATAACATACATTGAACATCTTTAAAATTCTATCTTTAAGCACAAAAACATAATAAAATAAGACATTTAAAAATAACAAAATATTATTATATTTAATAATAAAATTGATATTTAAATTAATCCAAAATTACACATTTTACAACTTTACTTTCTTCTCAAATTCTATTAAAATTATCACTTGTTTCAGTTAAAATTGTATATTTTTACTATGACTCTCTTTCTTTACTATTCTCAATCTCCATTAATTTGGGTGATTTAATTATTTATACTAACTTGATTTACAACTTGATATGTATACATTTATAACCTTTACTTCTTTGACTCTAATATCACTAACAGCTTTAACTAAACATGACACACATCTCTATCAAACAATCTCTAAAACCAGCTTATTACTAAACTCAATTCGCATCACTTCTACCCTTATATAAAAAAAAATACTCTCCCCTTTGTACTCAGGATGTGTGTTCCCCCCCCCAAAAAAGCTCATTCCCTTATGTTGGTCCCTGGATTCTACCTAAGGCAACCCTTTCCAGTGCTAAACGGTCCCTTCCCGTCCCAACCACTTTTGTTGCGGACTCCTACCACACTACCCCCTCTTACAAAATTCCCATCAACTCTATTACCATTCTCATTACATCACTTCAACTACAACAAAATATCTCCAATTACTTATTACATCAAAATATCAAACAATACTCTACATATTATCCTCATAGCTACTGTGTCACTATCAATACTTCTCAACTTCTACATTACATTTATTCATAACAATATTATTCTCTCTATTGCCCCTTTGAACTCAACTTGGACTGATCTACATGTCCCAACAAAATATTAATCACCCAACATCTCCCTTTTACAATCTTTTACAAATCATTAAAAACTCTCAACTATATCAAATTATTTTCATCATTTAAAATAAAATCTTTAACACATTAAAATCACTATTCAAACATTAGTTACCTTGGAAATTAGCAAACAATTTATACGTGACGTTCTACAGCGGATCAGCTGATTTTCTTAGCAAGGTGAATGACCTTACTACAAACACATTTCAGAATTATACAAATCACATTTTATCAATCCTTACCTTAACACAATAAACTAATACATTTATGAGACAGAATAAACACAGCATAATAAGCATACGAACCCCTATTTATCAAATCATAACACAATTATTTAATTAGAGCAAGAGCGAGTTATCGTCTTTAGGTTACAAAAATTTAAATTCGTTGCTCCCCTGAACAACCACCCTGCCACACACACTATTGATTTTTCTGTTGGACTGTGGCGCCCATTGGCTTCCACAAGGATGGCATAGTTGGAGGAATTTGACACCTCCTTGTCCTTGCTTCAGCATTACATTTGAACTATTTAGACATCAACATATCTTTGTTATATAATTATGCGCCCTTAATGCGGGTCTACCACCTGGCTTTGCTGTTCCTCCTCGAACAGAGTGGCAGCCGCTGTTCCATAGTTTCCGGGATTTCCCCTAGTTTCACCCCCCATTAATTTCTAATATCAACCAATTTCAAGCCAGCTATGGTCAAGGGGCTTAATTTATGGCCATAGCTGACCGCTAGCCAAAACCACAATTAGTGCTGGTAAGGCAGTAATCGCCCGAAAAGTCGGGGAAATCAACTTTACTTTCAGGCATGTTACAATCCTCATTTAACTGCACGGCACAAAAAATCTATCAGTATACAATATAAAGTTGTATAAAAGGGTGTGCCGTGCCATTTTCGCCATTTTGGCCTCCGATGGAGGTTACACTCCCTGTTACCCCCAACTCTTTCCGCTATCTACTGTGGCACATGCCACCACAGCAATAGCACACTAATAACTAAATTAACTCTTCCTTCATTTGTAGTTTCTACACTAAATTATTATATCACTTATATAAGCACCAATCTACCCCCCAAAATTACCCACATCTCTTGTATGACAACAAGTTTTTATTTTATTTAACACACTTCAACACGTCCCAACTTTCATTGGTACTACAAACTTTACAATTATTTGGTCACTTATTTATTAAAATTGATATAAATTTAAAATTATAAACATTCCAAAGTATTTTTGGTATCTATTTACACTGGAGGCTGTCTAATATTACTATAATAAGTGGTAGTAAGACAGTAATCGCCCGAAAAGCCGGGGTTTTGCCGCAAAAAGAATAGGCACTAGGTAGACATACTATGTGAATTCACGTCCCATTACCACTACCTTTTGCACCATATTCATCCCTTTTGTTTTCCCATTTATTCAAACCCGCCTTCTACCTCGCGCCAATCCCTCTTGCAACAAAATTTGTCTTTTCAGACTACACTGAAACTATTGTCAATGGCTACATTTAGTTTCGCCATTTACACTGAAATTTTAACTTGTATGCACCACCTTTTATATATGTGCAGCCTCCATTATGTACAAACACTCTAAGGCAGTGCAGGTACGTGACAGGTACACCTGACCGCTGCACCATGAGTGTATTAAAAAAAATCATTGATGTCACGTACCTTTAGGGGTCCCCCTCCCCGTTCAAATGTGGTGTAAATTTCAACTTTTGACCAATTTTGGTGGAGCCGGACCATCGTTGCGTTCACCACCCAAAGGAAGATCCTCCAACCATGGCCCGCCTCCAAGTTCCGAAAACCACGGCCAGGACTGGTAAGATCGTGACCGCCCGAAAATGGGGGAGAGTCCCTTCTGAAAACACAAAACAACATTTTAACACTATCTATATAATTCAAACATTAAAGTGACCTATATAACTTCAAGTTCGTCGCATTGTGTGTACCCACTATTTCTTGCGTTGTTAGATTCTGTAACACATACGCATTTTGCATCTTTGTTTCTACAATTTCATATGGCCCTTCATATAACAGGAAAAACTTCTTTATTTCTTTATCTAGGGCACTTGACAAATCATGCCTCTTCACCAACACCAATTGACCTACCTCATATTTGGTCCATTTACCTTTCGCATCATGTCTCTGCTTCCTCCGTTCTCCTTTTGTAAGTAAATTTTCATTTGCTAATCTGATCTTCATGTTTACGTCTATAATTTGATTTTCTGGTGGGTATTCAAAAAGTTGTTCCAATATTCTGGGTGGCCTTGTTCCTCTGATCAATTCATGCGGCGTAAACCCGGTGGATTCATGGGTGGTACAATTCAGCCACTCCTCTACTCTCTTAACGTAGGATGGCCATTCTGTGTGTTTGGCGTGACAATACGCCCGAAATATCCTACCAATCTCTCTCATCACCCGTTCTGCCTGGTTCGACTGTGGATGGTAAACTGCCGTATGCTTGGGTATGATGCCTTCCCATCCAAGCGTCTGTCGCCACTTGCCGCTTATAAACTGTGGTCCATGGTCAGATAAAATTATTTTTGGTTTTCCTACATTAATCATGTAATCTCTTACTATTTTTTTGCTGAGCACTTTGCTCGTCGCTCTCTTAATACTATACAACTTAACAAATTTCGAAAAAGTGTCTAAGACTACAAATGCATACAACACACCACCTCTACCTCTGGGTAATGGCCCATACAAATCAACTGCAACTAAATCAAATGGTCTTTCAAATCTTATATAATTCATCTCCCCTTCTACTCTATAATTCACTACTTTCGATTTCTGACACAAATCACAAACTCTTAACACTCTTCTAACTCTACTCTCCATATTCTTAAATATACATGATTCCTTTAAGACATTAGCACACTTTCTTGCCCCAAAATGCCCATACCTTATATGACAATCTGAAGTATAACGAGTTAATTAATAATATTGGAATATTTAAATTTGGTATTACTTACCTTTAAAGATTCGTTCATATTACCAAGGTTTCGTCTGATGTACTTTGGCAGAGAATAATAGGTGAATGCAAATGACCAACGCACATTGATGTGGTTAATTAACACTTTTTATTAACTTTTAAATTGTAATATTAATTATTAAATTTTAATTCCCTCTTCATCAATTTCTTTTATACTACATCGATAATAATTATTGGAATATCAATTCAATTTTGATTTACTAGTTACTCATTCGAAAAACTTGGATTCTCAGTTATTTAACCTTTCTCTTGGAAAACATTGATACTTTTTGTACATGAAATAAAAATGGTTGTAATACTTATAACTAAACAATTACATTCTAACCATGGTATTAAAATTAATAAAGCGACCCAGATTGCTCTCTCTCTCTCTCTCTCTCTCTCTCTCTCTCTCTCTCTCTCTCTCTCTCTCTCTCTCTCTCTCATACTGTAAAGTTCCCCATAATTTAGTTATAACCCCTTTTTTATAAATTTGAAAATTAATTGAATTTAAATTTGAGTCGGCTACTTAACCCGCGTCCTTCTGATGACCACGTGCTGCATCTCGCATGTATATGAATGTTCTGTTTATTTGTCACATTTTTCACTTTTGCTGTCCACTCCGCTAACTTCGTCTAAACTGTCGGATTTAACTGTTTCTCTTCAAACTTACTGTTACACTTTGGAATATGTTAAAATACAAAATTTAAGGTTCGCGAACTGCGTAACTTGCCCCGGCCGGGAACGGGTGATTTCGTCTCGTCGACTAGTGACGCTACAGGTGCGTTGGTCAAAAAACATTTCCGTCAGCTCGCGCTGTGATTGGCTGCGGCTCTTATATGGCTGGTTCCGGTGATCGACTTTGGTGTCGAGAGTACAGATAGCGGCACACGTGCGCACACTCACCGCCACATTCCATTGTAGTTGGGCGTTATTTACGAAGTTTTTGTTACTTCTCCCCAACGGAGGATACACGCATGTGCGCATAGGCTGACATTCCAACGGTGTTATCGTAGTGCGCTAGGCACAGCCCGGTACAGGATTGTATACAGGGTGTCCAAACAAGTGTTAGTGGTCTCGGTGGCCGTAAAGGGTGTCCAACAGATCATTTTCAATATTGTTATTAAATGAAATAAAAACATACATCCCTCAAAATTGTCCCATTACAATACCCCCCCAATGAGAGATCTTCTGTCAAAACAGAAGAAATCTCATTGCTAAAACCCCTAAGAGGACCGGTGAGGAACTGGTGCCAACAACCCCCTCTTGTTCTTACACTTCATGGGTAAATGACCCCCCTGGCTCGGCTACTATGGACGCATCTGAACAAGACCACTGGACTTCTCTGTGCGAGATCCCAACACCGAAAAATTGAACAGATACGCACCACAGCGCACCTCACCTTCTAACATGTTTCCCCAAAAAATCCAAATCCCTGGCTTGTATTATGCCAGATCCTCAACCGATATGTTCCCCCTTACATGCAAACTGGGTCGCCTTCAGCAATACTGGGCGCATACATGTACTTGTTAATTCCTACCAACAAAATTTATCTTCAAAATTTTAAAAGTTTCAGTTAAATTAACACCAATTTTTTTTTTTCAAAACAAAAAAATTTTAATTCCAAAATTTAAATTTATTAACATTTTTTTCTCAATAGGAAATTTATTTGAATTTATTTAACTTAATGAATAAACAAAATTGGCATCACTTCCTTGCCAAAACTGGTTTAGTATAGAACACCACTCATCAGCTGATCAAAACTGGGTCAAGTCAAGAACCTTGACCTACATACGTTATACACAAGTTACATCTGAAAATACATTGAACAGCTGTAAAAAATTCTATCTTTAAACACAAAACAAAATAACATAAAACATTTAAAATTAACAAAATATTTTTATGATTAACAATAAAATTAATATTTAAATTACTCAAAATAAACACTTTATAGCTTTACCTTGTCAAACTCTATCAAAATTTGTCACTGGTTTCAATCAAAATTTTATATTCTTACTATGAACCTCTTTATTTTACTAATCTCATCTCCATTAATTTGAGTGATTTAGTTATTTATACTAGCTTGAACAAATTGCAAATCATTCATAAGTGATATTCTACAGCTGATCAGTTGATCTTCTCAGCAAGGTGAATGACCTTGCGACAAACATTTCAAAATTATACAAATTACATGACATACATTTTTATCAATTATTATCTCTAACACAATAAAATAAACATAATAAACATAACATAAACATAAACATTTATAAACAGAATAAACACAGTAAAATGAACATGTGAACACCTATTTATCAAATCATCGTACAAGCATTTTATTTATGAAATTTAAATTCGTTGCTCGCCTGAGCAACCCCCCATCCACACACACTATTGTATTTTATGTGGACTGTAACGCCCATTTGCCTACACAAAGACTGCATAGTTGGAGGAATTGAACATCTCCGTGTCTTTGCTTCGGCTTTACATTTTAAAAGTTTAGGTATCGACATACCTTCGTTTTATAATTAATAAGCCCTTAAAATGGGTCTACCACCTGGCTATGCCGTCCCCACGTGGACAGAGTGGCAGCCGCTGTTCCATAGTTCCGGGATTTCCCCTAGTTTCACCCCCCATTTAATTTCTATTATCAACCAATTTCAAGTCAGCTATGGTCAAGGGACTTGATATGGCCATAGCTGACCGCTAGCCAAAACCACGATTAGTGCTGGTAAGGCAGTAATCGCCCGAAAAGTCGGGGAAATCAAACTTCACTTTAATGCCTGTTCTATTCATCAATATTCTGTACGGCACGAGAGTCTATCATGGCACAATTAAAATTGTACAAAAAAATGGTGTGCCGTACATTTTCGCCATTTCGGCCTCCGATGGAGGTAACACTCACTGTTACCTCCAACCCATTCCACTATCTACTGGGGCACAGGCCACCCCAGCAATAGCACACTAATTGCTAAATTACATCTTTATATACAACATTATAATGTGATATTTTTCATTAGCCATTTTATCCATCATCATTTAACTCATTCATCACTGTCTACAATTAGATTACTTAAAATTTTCAAATTTATTAACATTTATTTTATATTGCCTTTCAGTTATTATTAATTTTTTAATTATCATTTTTATTTAACACAATTATTTCAAATCATTTCATTATTGAATTAAAATCTTTTCATCTGAGTTACACCTGTAAACATTTTTATTATCTCTGACTTGTATCATAAAATTTTTATACTTACAGTACATTATTCACATACGGACAAACACAAAATATATACACCATACACCAATATTTCCACGTAACCTCTGAAACATTTAATCACAGTGTTATTTCATACAAAACAATTTATCATTTATTTATTAATTAATTATCAAATTCACAAATTGTAAAATCATTTAAATCCATTAGAAAATTCAATTATATAACCTTTAAGTCAATCAAAATATTTAAAACATTTCAAATTATTTTAATTAAATTAATTATTGAAAATACAAATTCCATTGCTATCAAAACAATTACACTTCGCTAATGACTGTCTTTAAAATTAATTTTGTTATTTATTTAGATTGCAAAATTTTAATATTATTATTATAACAATTACCTACATACACATTGTTTACCTAACATTTTACAATACACACAAATAAATTCGCTACACATTTATTTACAAATTATTCGTCATTATTATTCAATTTATCACACTTCATTTGGTAAAGCAGTCCATTCCAAAACCATTAATTACATGATTAAACGTTCAATAAACATTCATTGTCTCTACCCCCAATCATCGTACAAAAATCTGGTTTTACGTTTACACAGTTCATTCTTTACAAAACACATTATATTATTTTTATTAATATAAAGATTATCCAAATTCTTATATTCTTCCACAACATCAACAGGATTATTCCCTGTTATTAAATTATGTAATTTATTATCATCGAGTATAGTCCAGTCGCCTTTAGTACGACCTGTCATAGTTATGTCAATTACAGTTTCATTATCATTATTATCTGCTGCTGTATTCACTTGGTCATAAAGTAAGTAGTCTATTACATCAATTGCTGTCCTAACTATTTCGCAAGGTAAATACTTATTATCAATAACTCTTTCAATGTTTAATCTCTGCAATAACTCGTCATAATCTCTACTAACCTTTAATAACATTACCTTCTTGTCAACATATTTTTCATCATAACGCCAATTCACACTTTTTCTATCATTCCGTACAGAGGGTATTAAATCATAAAAATACCTACTACAAATTAAAAAATTATTTTGATATACATCGCTTTCTTGTAAGGGACTCTTGCCCTTCAAAAACATTCGTAACCAGCTTGGTTTACCACAAAACTGGGGAAAATTTACCCTCTGCCCTATATTCACAAAATCATTCTCTTCAAGCTCTCTCTGTAACTTACAAACACTCTCTCCTCTCTCTCTCACTGTTTCTATATTATTATGATCGCTAATTATTTTCACTGTATTATTTTTATATATCTCGTTTTCCACTATCTTACTACTATCAGTTGTTAATTCATTTTCGTAATTATTTGTTATTTTATTATTACTCTGGTTGCCTGTTATTTCGTTACAATCACTCGTAACTGTGTTATTTTCTACCTCCTCCTTCCGCGTTCTACTTTCGTTTATTTCGTCTTGAATATTATTTGTATTTATAATTATCTCACCTCTCATGCCCACAATAGTTTTATTCATACTTTCCAATCGGCTGTTCATATTTACATCACTCATTTTGAGTTCGCTTCTTATTTTTGCAAACTCGTTATTCATTTCTACTTTTACTACATTTATTTCTGATTTGATTTCAGATTTTAAGTTATTATTTTCTGATTTCATTTCATTTAAGCTCATATTTACGACATTTATTTCTGATTTGATTTCAGTTTTAAATTCGTTCAAATTTGTGTTCTGTTGATCAAATTTACTACTCATCATTTCCATAAATAATGCTAATTGATTAAGTATATTTGCATTATCGCTCTTATTACTACATTCAACATTTACTGTTTCAATTACATTTGGTATTTCTAATTGTACATTCTCATCACTACTTTCGTTTGTTGAAATTAAATCGTCATGAGTAACGTTTAAAATAGATTCCTCTACCCCTTCACCTAACTCTGCATTCTTATTTTTCTCTGCCATTTTCGATCAGTTTGTAAATTAATTTAATTTAATTTAATTTACAAAGTCACTGTTAACAGGCACCATTTGAAGTATAACGAGTTTATTAATAATTGGAATATTTAAATTTGGTATTACTTACCTTTAAAGATTCGTTCACATTACCAAGGTTTCGTCTGATGTACTTTGGCAGAGAATAATAGGTGAACGCAAATGACCAACGCACATTGATGTGGTTAATTAACACTTTTTATTAACTTTTAAATTGTAATATTAATTATTAAATTTTAATTCCCTCTTAATCAATTTCTTTTATACTACATCGATAATAATTATTGGAATATCAATTCAATTTTGATTTACTAGTTACTCATTCGAAAAACTTGGATTCTCAGTTATTTAACCTTTCTCTTAGAAAACATTGATACTTTTTATACATGAAATAAAAATGGTTGTAATACTTATAACTAAACAATTACATTCTAACCATGGTATTAAAATTAATAAAGCGACCCAGATTGCTCTCTCTCTCTCTCTCTCTCTCTCTCTCTCTCTCTCTCTCTCTCTCTCTCTCTCTCTCTCTCTCTCTCTCTCTCTCTCTCTCTCTCTCATACTGTAAAGTTCCCCATAATTTAGTTATAACCCCTTTTTTATAAATTTGAAAATTAATTGAATTTAAATTTGAGTCGGCTACTTAACCCGCGTCCTTCTGATGACCACGTGCTGCATCTCGCATGTATATGAATGTTCTGTTTATTTGTCACATTTTTCAATTTTGCTGTCCACTCCGCTAACTTCGTCTAAACTGTCGGATTTAACTGTTTCTCTTCAAACTTACTGTTACACTTTGGAATATGTTAAAATACAAAATTTAAGGTTCGCGAACTGCGTAACTTGCCCCGGCCGGGAACGGGTGATTTCGTCTCGTCGACTAGTGACATCTACATCCGCTTCTATACTAACAATTATTTTACCCAATTTACTTTCGGATCTTTGCATAGTCTTAATGTCCCTTAACTCCTCACCAAAAATTCTATCTTCTCTAGTTAATCGAAAAATTTCTATCTCTTTAAGGTCCCTACCTGTTTTATTTTCTATAATATCTACCCTGGAAAGTGTGTCTGGTACTTTATTATCTGACCCCTTTATGTACTCCCAGGAAAAGTTGTATTCTTGTAAAGCTAATACCCACCTGGTTAGACGACTGTGTGTTAATTTGCAAGAATTCAGAAAAGACAGTGCCTTGTGGTCCGTTCGGATTACCGTTTCGTTTCCCAGGATGTATGTCCTGAACTTTCCCACGGCGAACACAATGCTTAAAAGTTCTTTCTCAGTGGTGGTATAATTTTTTTCTGCAGACAGAAGCGACCTACTGGCGAAGGCGATGGTAAGATGTTCCTTATCGCAGCCCTCCTGGTAGAGCTCCGCCCCTAAAGCTACGTTGCTTGCATCTGTCTGTAAGTAAAAAGTGTTATCTTTCAAATTATATCATACGAGCATAGGTGCTTCCTACTTTGGCATTTAAGTCACCTATGATTATTTTTATGTCATGTCTAGGGCTGCTGGCATACGCATTCTCCAGCAAGTCATAAAAGTCATCTTTCTCCCCCTCAGGCTTATCATCAGTTGGGGCACGTACGTTTATATAGTATAACTAGCAGAACCCGGCTGATGTTTTCCTGCCTGTGTATCTTTATTTATATAAAAATGGATGGTCTGTATGTAATCTAGAATCTATAATGCGTTGTGGAAAAATGAAAGATGACTCATACTGATGAAATTCCATTATTTTTATTGGTATACATAGACGATCAACTATATAAATTTGTTATGAATAATTCACGTGAATGAACAATATTTTTGACTATTCCATTCGCTATATAATTGAACCAACTTAAAATAATTGAAACTAATACTAACATCTAGCGTAACGCAAGTGGATAAACAATATTTTTGGTTTTCTGATTTGGTGTATAGATGTACAGAGTTTCTGGATTTCCTACTCTGGAGCAAGCAACATATAGCTGACCATGCGAAAAACATGGATTTTCTAAATTCAATCCGGCAATGCGCAGCGACTGCCCTTGAGCTTTGTTGATTGTCATCGCGAAAGCAAGACGCACAGGAAAGTGTAGTCGTTTGAATGTGAAGGGCAAATCAGTGGGAATCATTGGAATGCGCGGAATCAGCACATCTTCTCCTTTACATTTGCCGTTAATTATTGTTGCTTCAATCACATTCGGCATCAGTTTTTTCACGGAAAGTCTGGTTCCGTTGCACAACTTTGGCGTGTTCAGATTCCGAAGGAGCAGTATTGGTGAGCCAACTTTCAAGGACAATTTGTGCGGTGGCATTCCAGGAGGCTCCAATGAATTGAGAAATTCGACTGGATAATTAACAGCTTGATCCTCTTCTGTAACTGTGTCAATGGATTTGTATTCCGTAACCGCACCAGGAATTTTCAATTGAATCTTATTATTGATTCGATTGACGTCATCATTTTTTGGAGCTAAGATAGCTCGCTCGCAAAGCCAATCGTGATTCCTGAAGTTGTTGGCGATGTTCGGGAAAACCTTCTTTTCAAGATCTTCAATTGATGACAGAAGTTGACAGAAGTTCGGTGGGAACGATATCTCCTGTGTTGCAGGATCAGCCGGAAGTTTGCCGTCGCCTATATCCAAAAGTTGCTTGGCAAATGTTTGTGCAGAAACATGTCCAAGTAAATGCACACACATATTGGTCGACAGTGTAATTTTCTTCACATGTCTCCAGATAGCCGAATTCTTCAGGCATGCGTTCAGCTCGTCTGCTGGTGTTGATCTTGGAATGACAGGCAAAATTTGACGGAAATCACCGGCGAGCAGTATCAGAGCTCCGCCCATTGGACGTTGATCGTTTCTGAAATCTCGCAGAGTACGATCAAGTGCCTCAAGTCCTTTCTTATGGGCCATGGTACATTCATCCCAAATAATGAGTTGGCATGTTTTCAATACAGTTGCCATTCCAGATGTTTTTCCAATGTTGCAAAGAGGATCTGCAGCTAGATTTAAATTCAATGGAAGCTTGAGAGCCAAATGTGCCGTGCGTCCTCCATCGAGTAGCGTTGCTGCAACCCCGATGATGCCACAGCCAGAGCAATCTCATGCTTCATTCGAATTTCGGCGAGTATGAAATTGAGTAGAAATGTTTTTCCTGTGCCTCCTGGTGCATCAAGAAAAAGAAGTCCACCATTTGCGCCTCGTACATTCTTCTAAACTGTGTCGTACGCAAGTCGTTGGTCGTTTGTTAAGAGCCTTTTCTGAGCCTCAACATAAACTTGCAGCGCATCGACGTCGTATTGTTTTTCTCGCAATACGTCTCTATCGACAACATCATTTCTGTTACGTTCCGGTGAAAATAGCCCAAGCTGATTGAGGATTTTGTTGTTAATCGACATGCACGTATCCTCAAGTGATATCAGTGCTTCATTGAAAATGTCTTCCGAATACTGTACATCGAGGCCGGGGTTGTCTCTGTGTGCTCGGAGAAGTATGTCTTCGCTCATACTCTCTTTGTGTTTTTCCCATAGATCTTTTGGATCAGAAGGCGCACAGGTTGTCAAAATTATGGCGAACAGGGTTCGTATTTGGTGAGCATGACGTGTTTCAGATGCTTCTGCCAATGTGTTGTCCCAATGTTGATCATTTTCAAGCAAACCAAGTTTGAAACATGCTTCTCTGTATGTCTGACACACTTGACCATCGATGGTTTTGATTGCTTGAAACGATGTTGGTCCTTTGACCACGTGAAGCAGCATTCGCAAATACTAGCATTCAAAATTATTCGGATGAACAGTATATACTCGTCCCAATGCGCCAGTAGAAAATATGCCAGGTATCGAAGAATGCCTGGCGCCTCGTTTTCTTCTGCAAAATTTCTTCGTCGATTGATTCCAAGTGTAATAGTGCGGGACTTCGTGATACAGCAACGTTTTTGCGAATTCGTCAGTTGCACACAATTGGAAAAAAGCGGTCAACGTTGTGTTTGGTGGATCTGCAGCTCTCTGGGGTGCGTTCTCTTCCGTGAAGTAGACTTGTTGACCGTTTTCCAAGTGAACACTGAGATGCATGACAGCAGGAAAGCGTTCATGAATGTTGAAACCAAGAATTCGCCATACAGCTTCATTACTGCTAATATAACGTCCCATTTGAAATTGTTCGACTTCATTGACGGGTGCATTGGGATTCGTAAGTCCGAAAACTGCCATATCGCTGCCTTTATTAACGTATTTACATATGTATTTTATTGACTTAACTGAATTGCAAGACTCCACGTTGATATGCGCATTGAATGATTTCAAAAGCATAGGAGAGTAGGGCACAATCCATTGGTTATCAATTTCGAAATCAACGTTATTGATTTTAATAGTTGTTGTGTGTCCTCCATCATCTGGTTTTCGTCGTCTGTACAGCGGATAACCATCGCCACCAGTTTGTGTTTCTGGGAACAGCTGACGTGGATACTTTTTGGTGCATTTTCCGTTTTTCATGCATAGCGAATGTGGGTTGTGTAGTCCACATGGTCCGTGAATCATATTTTTTTTTACAATTTGAAATAATTCTGGATCTTCTTCTGGATCGGGCAGCTCAGCAGTAATGATATCGTCAATCTGAGTTGGAACAATTTTTTCAACCAACCAAATTAAGATATGAGCATGTGGTAGACCTTTTTTCTGCCATTCAATGGAATACATCCAGCAGCGAGTTTCTCCGTATATATGGTTCTTAGTGATGAGATCCATGAAACGTATCAATTTTTGTTTGAAAACTCTCGCTGTGAGGTCATGCCGATGGGATGGTTGCTGGCCAGGCAGAAGTAAATCTTTGATTTCAGTCCAAGATGGATTGCATGTGTACGTGATGAAAAGATCTGGACGTCCATATTTGCGAACATATGTCAGAGCATCCTGAGCATATTCATGCATGTGTCTTGGACTTCCAGTATACGAAGCCGGAAGTATAACCATTTGTCCAATGTTAGCAACTTTTCCATCCTTCGCGATTGCATCTCGCAAATGAATATACTCTTCGACTCTAAGCTTCGATTGATTGTAACGAATGTAATTGAGTCGTTCGCTTTCGACTTTAGCGTACATATCAACGATGAATTGTTGGAAAAGTTGACGACACTTCAGGATGTGGTTGGATTGTTGTGCTCGAATCATGATACGATATGCAAAAAATCCATACAACTGACATTTTTCGTTGTCGCAGCACCTGTGACGGAATGAGTTTGATACAATTCGAGATGATATCCGTCTTCTCCTCGCGGAAACAGTATTGGATATTGAAGTGCGTCGTACGATCGGTGTGTTTCAGCAACACGTTGCTTGGTTTGATCTCGTCTGCTGATAACAATATCTCGCCGGGTAATCTCTGTTCCGACAATAACAGCTGCTACTTCAGGGGCCATTGGAGCATTGAAGCGTCTTTCATGCCCATTCGACGGCGTTTTGTCTGCCCTGATAATGACTTTCAAGTCATCCGCTCTCGCATTCTCCAATGCGGATTTGAAATCTCTGACCAAACAGTTGTGCTCGTGGAATAATGCTCGTAATTCAGCAATAATTTCCCGATCTGCTGCTACACTAAATGCGCATCGTCGATCAATCTCTTCCTCCACATTGTCCATAAAATAAATTTGCAAAAACTGCGGATCTTCTTCGGGTACTGGAAGAAGTGAACCAATCTGATGATACACTTGTCCTTGCACTTTGAATGTGGGCATGAAATTACCATATCTCACAATATTCGTCGCTCCAAACGATGTCATTTGAAAGCATGAGTTGTATTTCCGAATATGCTGTAGAAAGTGTTTGGACTCCCGAGTAGTTCCAGCCACGTAAGTTAGAAGTGGTTCTGGTGGCTCAGCCAGTGGTGGCAAATTGACTTTGCCATTGGAGCAACACATGCCAGGTGTTTCTTTCTGAAACTTCAAAGCGCGACAATGTAAGCACAATGTAGCCATTGGACCAATGACAACATCGCGATGCATTCTGTAATCGCAGTCTTTATCGTAATTGAACGCCGCTTTCTTGAGATCGATTCTCGTTCTTCATCGAGTCTGCCGTGAGCATTCAGCTTCACGTCGTGTGTCTCGCTCTTCGGGTGTTGCAGCAGCTCTTGAAGTAGAAGCTCTTGCTCGAAGATCTGCAACTCGCACGTCATGCTGTTGAGATGTTTCGGCAGCTCTTGAAGTAGAAGCTCTTGCTCGAAGATCTGCAACTCGCACGTCATGCTGCTGAGATGTTTCGGCAGCTCTTGAAGTAGAAGCTCTTGCTCGAAGATCTGCAACTCGCACGTCATGCTGTTGAGATGTTTCGGCAGCTCTTGAAGTAGAAGCTCTTGCTCGAATATCTGCAACTCGCACGTCATGCTGCTGAGATGTTTCGGCAGCTCTTGAAGTAGAAGCTCTTGCTCGAAGATCTGCAACTCGCACGTCATGCTGTTGAGATGTTTCGGCAGCTCTTGAAGTAGAAGCTCGCACTCGCAGGTTTTCAACTCGTGCGTCTCGCTCTTCAGATGTTTCAGCAGCTCTTGGAGTAGAGGCTCTGATCCGGTCAGTTTCCCGGTGCGCGTCTTGCTCTTCAGATGTTTCAGCAGCTCTACTGGCTGACAGTTGCCGCGCATGTCTGGTTGATCTTCCAATGTTTGATTTTTTGGGTGGCATTTCAAATAATTTCAAAATCAATTAATGTTTGGTGACAGATGAGGCGTCCAAAGATAGTTGCGTTGTGTGTGACCCAAATGTCATTCGCCTATAAACAAAAGAACAATGGTTATGCATATTGTAAAGAAATCTTGTCTATGGGTGTAATTAGTTATATGAGACTCCCGTGAATCAACGTTAAGCAACACGTTGAAGGTGGCAATTTGTAACAATTTAAAATGTTGTTACCAGGTTTAAGTAATGTGTTATTAATTAGTAGATCTATTCGGTTGTGACCGATGAAACCTCCTGAAAATATGTTATTAGACAAATATAATTATAATAATGTTTTTTCTTAACTTATAATCGTACTACGATATAGATCTAACTTAGTATTCAGTAGTTGGGTAATATTAACGATATGTATCGTATATTAACTGAAAGTAATGAGTATTCTTGTCAACCCTAGTCACTCGACGTCAGGAAATTCTATTCAAAGTTTGCACTGAAAACACGCTAGTTCTGCGATCTCCCGTTCCACCAGCTGTAAGTATTAGCGCTGTCACTTGTAATAAGCATATTTATAGGTTAGTCGTGCGTCGGGTTTGAATAAACCTTTTATGGTAAATTATTATCCCCACTACTTATAGTATCTATTCTGCAATAACTTCAAATATTATCTCATACAATCAAAATCCTTTATTAATTTTATCTATTAATTCACAGTACCCGTGATTTCCAAAATAACAATATAATCAAATCGATCACACCAAAATATATCGATTATCAATCAATCCAATTCCATAGACTTATACAAATGAAAAATAATAATACATAGTTCTTATCCCAGGGTTCGTAAAGTTCTTGGAACCATTAGTAAGGCCAGGTAAAATGCATAATTAAGGTTACTCAAGTATTACAAACAAAATTATTTACTCTAAATATAGTGAAATTAAAATAGGTTGTTTTTTTTTTTACCGAGTCGACGAAAGCTTCGACTGGCGGTGTAATAAGCATATTTATAGGTTAGTCGTGCATCGGGTTTGAATAAACCTTTTATGGTAAATTATTATCCCCACTACTTATAGTATCTATTCTGCAATAACTTCAAATATTATCTCATACAATCAAAATCCTTTATTAATTTTATCTATTAATTCACAGTACCCGTGATTTCCAAAATAACAATATAATCAAATCGATCACACCAAAATATATCGATTATCAATCAATCCAATTCCATAGACTTATACAAATGAAAAATAATAATACATAGTTCTTATCCCAGGGTTCGTAAAGTTCTTGGAACCATTAGTAAGGCCAGGTAAAATGCATAATTAAGGTTACTCAAGTATTACAAACAAAATTATTTACTCTAAATATAGTGAAATTAAAATAGGTTGTTTTTTTTTTACCGAGTCGACGAAAGCTTCGACTGGCGGTGGACGTCTGTAAACAGTGGTCAAGATGCCGCTTAATTCCTCTTCATCCAGTAAAAGTGCTCTGGCGTTTAATAAAATTGATTATGGCGTGTACTGGGAAGGTTTTTTAATTTTGGTTCATTTTTCTTCCAAATTTATTATTCAATTTTTGTTAAATGTATCTGCCCATCTCAACCTAATAGCTTGTAACAATCAGAACGAATAAATCCAAATCAACAACTTCAGTTGCCTTAACAACCACGTTTTCTAAATATCCTTGAGCCGGCATTATAGAATATTACTACTCTTTTCCAATAAAATACTCCATGCTTGGATTAATATTAAATTACCTAAAATTCTCCCCTAACCTTCCTTCTTAAACAGTAAATGTTTTACCATAGTTTCGTTGGACTGGATTTCTTAAAAAGGTATTAATTTCCTTTCACTAATATGGAATTTAGGCCTATAGATTTTCTTACAACCATTATAACATTATTTGGTTTTTTAACTTAATTTTCTTTTACCTGACCTACTGTACAATTAATTATTGGTTAATTGGTTAGTTACATTAATTTTATTTTACTGGTGGTTACTTTATTACATTAATTAACTGGTTCTGGAACCCTTCATTAATTTATAATATAATTGTCAGAACTACTTGTCAAACATGAAACACTGATCACCCTCCTGGCCCAGTTTACAAACATTAATTAAAACAACAGTATTATTCAACTTTATACAATACTTAGTACTTAGTATAATGTCTAACACTGGTAACTATACTTGATTGTCTAAAGACAAATTTAACATAAATACAACCATAATCTTTGATGAAGTATTACTATTAAGCAACATCAGTTCATTTTTAGCATACTCAAAATACAACATAAATACTCTGTAGACCTCAACATGTTACAGTACAAAAACAAACATTTTATTACATTCAACCATTCATTGGTCTGGCTCTTTTATATTTAACATTAGTCATTGCCTCCTTTGACTTGAGGTACTTCTCAGATATATTAACTACTGAGTAACCTTAATTCAGGGTATGGTCCTTGATCATGTTTCATTCAATTTTTATGTAACGTTGGGGGACCTTAACTCTGTTACGTTACAATATCGACGTCCAACACTCAACACAATTCGAATGGAAATGGTATCCCATTTTAAACTCACTCACCAATTACTAATCACAGTCACAATCACTATTTGTTATAATTGAGGATTGAGGACAATATTATTGACGATTGATGACAATATAAAGGTTAGCGTGAAAATATTCTCCGTGCTGAAATACCTGTGTATACCAATTTTCATAGCGTTCGGTTGAACGGTGTAGAAGTTGATGCACTGCAGCGCCATCTAGTGGCAAGTTACAGCAAAACAGATAGCGCGAAAATATTCTCCGTGCTGAAATACCTGTGTATACCAATTTTCATGGCGATCGGTTGAACGGTGTAGAAGTTGATGCGCTGCAGCGCCATCTAGAAGTTGATGCGCTTCAGCGCCATCTAGTGGCAAGTTACAACAAAGTGAACAGCATAAAAACTTTCTTCATGAAACAATACTTATATGTGCCAACTTTCATGGTGATCGGTCAAACGGTGTTGGAGTCTATAAATCTCAAACATACATACATACATATATATATATATATATATATATATATATATATATACCAACATCCATTTTTATATATATAGATTTATGTAACTGTATACTACAAATACACGATAACAGTCATTAACATTAATTATTGTGTTTACTATCGGGCGCCATGTTGGGAATTACCAACAGCTGATATTTCATTTACTTTACGGGCCAGGTTTCGTGTTAAGCGAACGAGGTTGTAGAACGGGAAGTGTTATCTGAAATAAATACTCTGAAATGGTTATAAAAACAAAACTTATTATTAACAGAAGTTTTACATATATACTGGACTCGACCTTGCGCCAAACACGCCTCAGGGCGTAGTCCTATGTATCATAAAATACACATACATATTTAAAATTGAATCTTATAAATCTAAACATATAATAAACATATAGTAAACAAATTGAAGATATATATATATGTATGTATGCACAACCCAGCATTTATATAAATCATTCTCCCTCTCTCTCTCTCTCTCTCTCTCTCTCTCTCTCTCTCATTCTGGTACAATTCTTTTTATGAGCTCATTTTGAAGATTAAAATTTTAAAGACTTGAATTTACTTTGGAATTGTTATTTTGGTCATTTCTTTGATTTAAGTTTGATTTGGAAATAAAAAATATAGAATGCTGGAACGTTCTCACCAAATCTGTAGCTTTTGTTCGTCCGGTGAAACTACGCGCACTGCGAGTTTACCGTTTTCGTTCCCGGTCACATCTTGGAGTACTTTCACACCTTACCGAATGGTAAGGTGTCACTGTTAATAAACATTGTTGTAATTAACCACTTTTAGTGGTTTAAAAGTTAAAATTCACTATACGTGAACGATTTGCCGTGAAAGAGTTGCCGGCCGGCTGCGATCACGTCCCCTGTTGAAATGACACCGAGCCTTTGTTCCATATTTCCGAAGTGGGGTGAATCTACGTCACTCGTCTATTGTCTGTTTGTTGACAGCATCGTGTTGTTTACAAAAACAAATTCCTGGCCGCTGACGTCATCAAGGATCGTCGCTTTTATCGCAATAAATGACATACTGTTTTTTGTGAGGCTTCACGTTTTTTGCTCTGAAACCGTCCAAATCCTGGCAAATATTATATAGTCCACTCACGATATATTCATAAAGGTTATTAAATGTTTGTCTAATTTTGACCAAATGAAGGAATACAATATTTATGGTTCTTTATACCATATTTAGGGTGATTAAAATTTTGTACCATAATTGTACCATTACAAAACCCCCTCAATGAAAGATTTTGTGTCATAGCACAAAAACTTTCATTGACCCTTTCATACTTCCTAAAGGGATCAGCCAGGATAGGTCGCCACAACCCCCTTACAATTTATATAAAAGAAAATAATAACTCACCCTTGGTCTGATGATGATGACCGTACCTACATGACCTTACTGGACTTCTCCTTCGAGATCCCAACACCATAAGGCCACTTAGGCGCGTAACGCCCCTGCTCTGACGCGTTGGCCAGCTCAGGACCGCTGTCATATCACCAAACACTGAAACAATAAACGAAAAATCTCAAAATAGTGACTTGGTAAATCACTCTATCCTTAACTGATCTGGTTCCCCTTAGCTAGGTGCTGGTTTGTGCTAATAAGCACTGGGTTTGCTTGATATACCACTAAAATCTAGTTATAAAAATTATACTACTAAAAACGTAACTCCCAAGAATTATAAAGAATTTCCTTTCGCAATATGGACAACCCTGAATTTATAAATTGTTTCGATTTCTATCGACAATATTTACCTCTTTCCATTTTATAATTAGTATAATTATAAAAGAAACATATTGATATAAAAGAATTACATTATAATTGAAAATAGGAAAATTCCCCTATAAATCTCCCAAACATGGAGAAAAACAAATTATAGTAAAACAAAATAATTAATAAATCTGCATGGTATTATTTATTCATAAATCTTATTGAATGGTTAAATTAAAATTATTATTATTATTCTTATTATTATTATTATTAACAGGTAAAATTATGGCATTAACAGCGCCAATTATATTTATCCCTTCATACACATTATTTCCATACATGTTAAAATTTCATAACATAAATACATAATAATACACATTGATACATTAATTATATTAATACATTGACATAATTTATTCATTTTTAATCTTGATTAAGATTTGCACATTCTATTTAAGTTGCATTTAATTATAAAATTACGATTTCAATTAATTAATTAAGTAGACATCAATTTATTTATTATAATTATTAATATTTATTTTATTATTGTTATTATTTCATTATTCACTTTTTACTACCTTTGTACTCTGAGTTTTCTATCTCACTAACTACCTAACCTTTCACATTTTATTCATTGTTTAGTCTGGGTGACTCCAATATTCACTCTACTTTTACTTATTATTATCTTACTCACCTTCTAATTGACCACCAAATTTACCTATCATGACACCAATATCTCAATTATAAACACCTTTACTAATTTCATTTAAATCCTATGGCACCGCTCGTCTTTGCACAGAGATGGGTGTTCCCTAACTGGCTATATACATTCATAATTATTTTGCCCTTCCAAAAATTTGGCAAACACTCCCTTAAACTTATGCTATTACCTGCCACAACACTATTGGTTGGCTACTCCTTATCACCTCACCCCCACTACAAAATATCATCAACATCAAATATATGTTTATACCTTGACTTAAACACCTCTACAAATAATCACTAACTGCTGTGTCCCTAAATATCTAATACTTCTCTTTGTATTATTTACTTCAAAATTCTTAACTATCTAACTCCCATTTTCATTAATTAAATAACTCACCTACCTTTATCTATACCCAGGCTCTATCCCTGTTTAAACACTTACTGTAATCATTGACAATTGTCTTATAAATTCATCTCTCACCTACTCATAACAATACATCTCACTTTTCAAATATATATATTCTTACTTATTACATTATTATTTATTAGTAATTACCTTCATTACAAAGTAAACAATAATTGAACTTCATTAAAAACTTTCTATTAATTAATAATTTACTTCTGTTAGTACAACTGTCTTCTGTACCATAATTTTTTAGTCATAAAGAATGATTACTCTTTAATGGTTATTCCATTATTTAAAAAATATTATTATTAAACATGTTAATTATTAAAATACATGATAATACATACTGGTGTACATAAAATATACCTGTAATACAACATCAAAATTACATAAATACATGGATATATAAATACATATAAAACAATGAAAAATATACACTCCAACTCATTATTTTGTTATTTATCAAACTCAGTCCATAGCAGTCCAATTCAATACCACTTTACACATATATTTAATGTTCATTACACAATTGACACACTCTATCCTCCATCGTTGAATAACAACCGAATCTTAGGTCTATTTAATTTATTATCTAATGAATAGATTTTCTTATTAGAAACATTATATTCATATATCAGACATCTATCCAATAAATGCATCAAGTCACGATCGAGTAGGGTTCTGTTTATCTCAGTAATATCATATGTCATTAATTGGTTATTTATTTTATAATTATCCTCATAATTTTCTACCACAGGTAAGTACTTAATACCATTATCCTCTTCATTTATTGTTATTTCAATTTCATTGTTATTATAAGGTAAGTATTCATTATTTTCATATACCTTATCTAACCCTAACCTTTCTACCAATTGTCTGTAATTTCTCTTTACTTTAAAAAATTTTATTACTTTCTTTCTCTCACAATATCTCTCTATATTTTCTCTCTTAATACATTTCTCTCCATAACACCGAATTACACTCTCTCTCTCCAAATATGCAGGGGTCCCTATCTTAAAATTATTGCACCACTTATTAGGTACACAAAAACACCAAGAAACTTTATTTGTAGACCTATCGTCTCCCAAATTGAAGGAACTCTTGTCCTTATAAAAAATACGTGAAGACTTTTCTTCACCCCCTAACACAACATCAAAAGAAAATTCTACCCCCTGCACTCCTTGTACAAAAATACTTTCTCCAATCTCTCTTTCTGACTCAATACACTCAAACACTTTATTATCATTCATAATACTTTCATTATCATTTTCCAATATTATATTCTTACTACTTGTAATATTCTTACTATCTGTAAATTCATTATTCACATTATCATTTTTAATTACGTTATTAGTCAGTACTTCGTTTTTCGTACTGTTTACCTTCTGGGTTTCTAATTGATTTAAATTCTTGTCTAATTTTGTGATTACCTTGTCAACCTGCTTAATGAGCTTATCGTGACCTATTTTCATTTCATTCTGTAATTCTTTGAAATTAATTTTAATTTTATCATTTTGCTCATTAAATTTGTTATTCAAACTACTTTGAATCTCTTTAATTTCGTTATTCTGCTCATCTAATTTTTTGTTTTGAACCTCGAATTTAAAATTCATATCATTAAAATTGGTACACATCATGTTATATAGATGTGTTAACATTTCGTCTGTTTTGTTTTCATGGAGTGAGATTGAGGTTACTTTTTCTGTCTCTACATTTTTGGTCGTACTCGCCTCGCCAACCTGACTAATTGGGGTTAATTGAACATCCATCTCACTCATGACTGTTTCGTCAGAAAGGCTGACTTTTTCAGTTTTATCTTCATTAGTATTCATGTTTACAATTTATAATACAGGCATGCATCTAATGGTATAACCTAACTTCGTAAAATTTGGTTATGTTTAAAATTTCGTTATTACCTCAGATAACTCTTTCCATTCTCCTCGTAGGCTTACCCCACATAAAATTATATTATATAGAGTCCCTGTTCGGGCGCCATATGTTACTTTCAAATTATATCATATTTATGTAACTGTATACTACAAATACACGATAACAGTCATTAACATTAATTATTGTGTTTACTATCGGGCGCCATGTTGGGAATTACCAACAGCTGATATTTCATTTACTTTACGGGCCAGGTTTCGTGTTAAGCGAACGAGGTTGTAGAACGGGAAGTGTTATCTGAAATAAATACTCTGAAATGGTTATAAAAACAAAACTTATTATTAACAGAAGTTTTACATATATACTGGACTCGACCTTGTGCCAAACACGCCTCGGGGCGTAGTCCTATGTATCATAAAATACACATACATATTTAAAATTGAATCTTATAAATCTAAACATATAATAAACATATAGTAAACAAATTGAAGATATATATATGTATGTATGCACAACCCAGCATTTATATAAATCATTCTCCCTCTCACTCTCTCTCTCTCTCTCTCTCTCTCTCTCTCTCATTCTGGTACAATTCTTTTTATGAGCTCATTTTGAAGATTAAAATTTTAAAGACTTGAATTTACTTTGGAATTGTTATTTTGGTCATTTCTTTGATTTAAGTTTGATTTGGAAATAAAAAATATAGAATGCTGGAACGTTCTCACCAAATCTGTAGCTTTTGTTCGTCCGGTGAAACTACGCGCACTGCGAGTTTACCGTTTTCGTTCCCAGTCACATCTTGGAGTACTTTCACACCTTACCGAATGGTAAGGTGTCACTGTTAATAAACATTGTTGTAATTAACCACTTTTAGTGGTTTAAAAGTTAAAATTCACTATACGTGAACGATTTGCCGTGAAAGAGTTGCCGGCCGGCTGCGATCACGTCCCCTGTTGAAATGACACCGAGCCTTTGTTCCATATTTCCGAAGTGGGGTGAATCTACGTCACTCGTCTATTGTCTGTTTGTTGACAGCATCGTGTTGTTTACAAAAACAAATTCCTGGCCGCTGACGTCATCAAGGATCGTCGCTTTTATTGCAATAAATGACATACTGTTTTTTGTGAGGCTTCACGTTTTTTGCTCTGAAACCGTCCGAATCCTGGCAAATATTATATAGTCCACTCACGATATATTCATAAAGGTTATTAAATGTTCGTCTAATTTTGACCAAATGAAGGAATACAATATTTATGGTTCTTTATACCATATTTAGGGTGATTAAAATTTTGTACCATAATTGTACCATTACAATAGTTTTATTAAAGTCAGGATGATTCATCATAATCATATGGCTAAATTTTCTCTTAATTTCGTTAAATGCGTTGCGTTCCATTTCTCCCCATTTCCACTGCTTGTTCTTCTGGAGTACTGCACTTAGTTTCAATGTTGTGTGTGCGTAATTTTCTTGTAACTTCCTATAGAAATTGCATAAACCTAAAAAACTTTGCAATTGTTTAATGTTTTTTGGTTCTGGGAAGTGCATAATAGCTTCTACCTTGTCCGGGTTAGCTAATATTCCCTCTTGTGTAATAATAAACCCTAAGAAATGTATTTCTGTTTGTAAGAACTTAGATTTGTCCCAATTAACTGTCAAACCCCCCTTTTGTAACTTGTCTAACACATATTCTATATGCTCTAAACGTTCAGTGAATGTTCTTGATGCTATCAGTATGTCATCTACGTACACGGTAGTACGTAGTCTAAAAAGTCTAAATCTTTAGGTTGTAATATCTTATCCAAACATTTAATAAAACTTGCAACACTGGTGTTTAATCCAAATGGTAGACGTTTGAACTGATAATTCTTACCGTTAAAAAGAAAGGCAGTATATCTTCGACTCTCTGCTGCTAATGGCACCTGCCAATATCCTGCTGTTAAGTCTAATGATGTCATGTACTTAACGCCACTAAATTTCTGTAAAATTTCATTAATTGGTTCCGGTGACTCCCGGTCAGGTATAATAATTTGATTTATCTTTCTAGCATCTGGACATAGTCTTACCTTTCCATCCTTCCTAATCACTACCACTAACGGGTTTGAGTATGGCGATATTGATCGTTCAATGATGTCTCCCTTCATCATCCGGTCTAATTCCTCCTGCACGGCTCTTCTCTTCGAAAATGGTACTGGATAACACCTCTGCATGTAGGGTGAGTGTTCCCGAACCTTCAGCTCACATATGTAGTCCTTCACTCTCCCTGGCGATTCATCAAACACATCTCTGAAACGCTCCACAACTGTCCACAACTCCTCTCGCTGAGTGCATCCTACAACTACACCTTCATTAAAAAATTTGTTGGCTCGATTTACCCACACACTCTCATCACTCACATGCATCTCTCCCTCCTCATTTTCTATACTCTTACTCTCTCGACACATATTTATTTTAGTTTCTATCTCTCCATCGCCTACCTGCTTTTGTATCATTTTTATTCCCGCAACTTTAGCTTCATCTACTACTTTCTTAAACTTTACCCTGACTGGTTTACTCCCATTTTCAACTCTTACTATTTGCTTATTGAAATCTATTACTGCCCCATTTCTCTCCAAAAAATCATTTCCTAATATTACATCTAAACTCAACCCTTTAACCACTAGGAATGTGTTTTCAAACTCAACTTCATTTATCAATATATTTAAGTGTACTTGTCTAGTTATTCTTTTACTTCTTACCCCAGTTACCCCACTACTGTAACTCCCGCAACTGGCAACGATGGTATATTTTTATTTATTTCTTTTAATTCTCCCATTACATTCTCAGAAATTACAGAGATCTCACTACCTGTATCAATCAAGGTCTTATAACTTTTACCTTCTAAGGTGACTGTCACCTCAGTCAATCCGGTTTTGTGCTCCATCACTTTGTTGTCCTCTTATTCCAATAACTCCTTCGCCATGTCCACTTTGATTATATTACTCTGGTATTCATCTGTCACTTGGAACCGGTTCTCCGTTGACAATGGTTGGGCCCGATTCTCCATTGTCCTCCCTAGTTTACCGTGGAGGGACCTGCTACTGCTTGGTTGTTTCCTCCTCTTCCTCGGTTATAATTTCCACCTCCTCTCGGCGCTCCTCTACTGTATTCTACTCCTCTCTGCTGATTTGGCTGGTACGTCCGCTCACTGCGTTGACACTCCCTGTTTTTATGACATATAAAACAAGTTGTTCTATTAGAATAGTTATCTACATTACAGTCTCTACATCTCCAACTCTCGCCTCGATTGTCATTATTTCCCCCGCGTGCCCCTCGGTGAAAGTTTGGTAACCCCCGGTGTTGATTATTATTACCATCATATGGGTTACTGGTGTGTTTATTCGCCTACTCATATCACGTTCCCGTATATTTTGAAAAATGTCCAATATTTTCTTCAGTTCTGTAATCTCTAGAACCTCGCGGGTCATCAGCGTAATCTGTATTTCTCTGGGTAAATGCTTACTTATGTGATGGACGAATGATCGAAACGGTAACGGTGGCTCTAAATATTTGGCCTCATTGTATATTTGCATTACATACATGGTTACGTTGCCCCCTTGGGTCCCAAAATTACCTGGTCCCATAATTTTACTCCGCAATATTTCTTGTTCTTCCTCCGACCAATATTTTTCTCTAAATGCCGTCTCGAAACTCTGATAATCTACCCACTCTACTTTATGTACCTCCGCCCATACCGCGGAATTCCCTCTAAAACACTTCATTATTTTCAACAATTGTACTTCCCAATTACTTCTACAAAACTGATTAAATTCTTTAACCCTATTTAAAAACTGCATAGGGTGTACCCCCCTGTTTTCACAATTAAACAACTCAAAATCGATATTGCTATTCATATCTTTAGTAATTACTATTTGTTCAGTAACATGGTTAAGTTTTGCATTTATAGCTACATTTAATTCATCTTTATCATTAACTATGCTCTGCTCAATTGATGTAAATTTATTATTATTTAAACACTCAATTTGTACGTTACGTTTATCTATAATATTCACTGTATTTTGTATAGCTTGTACCTCTGTTTTGCACTTACTTTCGATTTCATTTATTTTGACATTGGTATTATTTTCACATGTTCCAATCTTATCAACTACACAATTAAACTTATACTCACTAACATCATTACATTCAGTTATCTTACATTCAAAATTTTCAGTTACTTCCTGTATTCGTTTATCGATTTTTTCTACCACACTACTCTCTATTTCATCAATTCTATTATTCATACTATTTAACGAGTGACTCAACTTTTCGTTTAATTCAAATTTCAATTCGCTAAAATTACTTTCGCACTTCATTTTTACCTCATTGATGTCAGATTTAAGTACATCAAATTTAGCGTCAAATTTATTCAATTTTATATCGTTATTATCAAAACGACTACTGAGAAGGTTAAACAAGTCATTCATTGACATTTCTTTTTCTTTTGTTTTACTTATTACAGGAGTAGAATTTGCTCCTGCCTCACTAATTTTGATAGATTCGTCTACATTAGTGTCACTAATTGACAGTGACTCTGTCTGGATACCTGAATCGCTTTTATCAGCCGATTCAGTTGACATATTTTCATTACTTTCGTTCATTACTTTACATTCGGCTTTATCGCCTACAATTACATCAACTTCATTTTCGTTAGTGGCCATCTCTTATTCTTTATAATTTATATTTGTTAATTTACTTTAATTAATTTAATTTATCATAATACAATTTCGACCTTATGCAAGTTGTGCGTAACTTACGTACTTCTACTTCACTACTCTAACCCCAAATCACGCCTGCATCTTTTGTAGGTGTGGTTTTTCTATTTAAATTTTAATTTACAAAAACTGTCCCTTTCGGAAGCGCCAACTGTGAAGTTACTTCATTATCACAATTTTATAATAATAATATATTTCCCACTTACCTTTAAATTTCCTTTTCGCCAAGAGTTCGTCACACGAACGTTAGAATGCAAGCATGATTTAGGTTATTTCAAGAACTGACGCAACTCGCATTTTATGAAGAGAATACAAAAATTTTTTATTATATAATTATTTCATTGTCTGACTTCAAATTATTTTGTTTCTTCCCTCAAATTAAACTATCTCAATTATACATAAAATTCAAACATTTCTTTCAATAGTATATCCTTAATCTAATTGTATTTCTACGTAAGGCGAACCCAGTTTGCTCACTCGCTCATTCATTCATTTAGTTAAACCCCCATTTTATGTAAAATTAATGATAATAATATTTTCATGGTGAAACGTTACGTGTGTGGCGTCCTCTTCCCCGACCACGTGGTGCGTCTCCCAAAGTCTTTCATTCTCCGGACGTTGCAAAGTTTATGATATTTAATAACGTTCGATGATCACTCTCCACCACTGATTTCACTGTTATACATATTTTTGTAGAATCACAAAGATATTTTGTCGGCCGACTTAAGAAAAATATGAAGATTTGCCCGGGCAGAAAACTGATAGGTGCCACGCGTGGCCTATGCTGCTAGTCGACTGGGAAGAGCGTTACCAACATGCCTCCCTCCAAACACTCGGACAGAGCGGAAGTTTCAATGCCTCATGATCGGTTCGTCCGTAGCTGTTCATTCAACACATGGTTTCTTCGTGTTTTTAACGTGTACGATATTTAGTGAGCACTGGTTGACGTCACAAAAGAGGCTGGACTAAGGTTCGTTTCCTTCGTCTTAATACCGCGAGGTGAAAAATAGTCTTCAAGCCATGTTTGTTTTGCTAACTCGGCGTCAGTCCGTGCATCTGCTGGTGGTTGCGCGTTTGAGCGTAGATGTTACACAGCCGCAAAGTTCTAAGAATTGTTGACAGCACGACATTCCATTTCAATTGTTTCACCACAGTTACAGCGTACCTTTGCTTTGTTTGAACTGCGAATTAGATTCAACTGGGGACTAGCCACACATATGGAAATGAATTTACAATACTTTAATAAAATGAACCCAAATTGTTAATAAAATAAAATCCCTTTATTTGACCCGTTACACAATGCCTTGTGGTCAGTCCTGATGATGGTAGAATTTCCCAACAGATAGGTTCGGAATGTCTTCATGGCAAAGACAATACTTAGTAATTCCTTCTCAGTTGTTGTATAATTCCTTTCGGCCGCTAGCAAGGTACGGCTGGTGAAAGCGATAGTGTGATGTTCCTTGTAGTCGTCCTCCTGTACAACTCAGCGTCCACATGTAAGTAAAATTTGCGTTCAAAGTTAGGGTGATTCATCATGATCATGTTAACAAAGTGGTCCCTTATCTCGCTAAATGCATCTCTTTCTTTTTCCCCCCATCTCCACTGTTTACTCTTTTGTAACACCGTACTCAATTTTGAAGTTATATGGGCATAGTTTTTCTGAAACTTACTATAAAAATTGCACAACCCTAAAAAACTTTGCAATTGTTTGATATTTCTAGGTTCAGGGAATTTCAAAATTGACTCTACCTTCTCTGGGTTGACTTTTATCCCTTCTGGTGTGATTATGAAACCTAAGAAATGTATTTCTTTCTGTAAAAATTCAGATTTTTCCCAATTGACAGTCAACCCCTTTTTCTGCAATTTGTCTAACACATATTCTAAGTGCTCCATGTGTTCTGAGAACGTGCGTGAGGCTATCAGTATGTCATCTACATAAATAGTTAAAAATTCTAAATTGTTTGGTTGTAATATCTCATCTAAACACTTTATAAAACTGGCCACACTGGTATTCAGCCCGAAGGGTACCCATTTAAATTGGTAATTTTTTCCATTGAAAAGGAACGCCGTGTATTTCCTACTTTCACATACTAACGGGACTTGCCAATACCCCACGGTTAAATCTAATGATGTCATGTATTTAACTCCACTAAATTTTTGAAATATCTCATCTATTGCTTTGGGTGACTCCCGGTCCGGAATGATGATCTGATTTATTTTACGGGCATCTAAGCACAATCTTACCCTCCCATCTTTCTTTATATTTACAACTAACGGGTTAGAATACGGGGACATCGATCTCTCAATAATATCTCCCTCCAACATTCTATCCAACTCGACTTGAACCACTCTCCTTTTTGAATACGGTACAGGATAACTTCTTTGTATGTAGGGTGTTCCCTTACTTTTAGCACACACTCATAGTTCCTGGCTCGACCAGGCAACTCTGCGAACACCTCTTTAAAACTTTTCACAACCCGCCACAACGCCTCATGTTGGGGACTCTCTACAGCACCACCCTCACTACAAAATTTATATTCCCGGTCCTCCCATATTCGTTCTTCACTTTCAACGCTCTCTCTCTCTCTCTCTCTCTCTCTCTCTCTCTCTCTCTCTCTCTCTCTCTCTCTCTCTCTCTCTCTCTCTCTCTCTCTCTCTCTCTCTCTCTCTCTCTCTCTCTCTCTCTCTGTCTCTCTCTCTCTACACACATTCACTCTTGCTATTGTGTCCACATTTTCTACCCAATGTTGTATCACTTTTATACCTGAAACTCTTATTGTGCCCACTACCCATTCAAAACTAATTCTGACTGGCTCAATCTCATTATATAATTCTAATACCCGTTTATGGAAATCAATCACCGCTCTGTGTCTTATTAAAAAATCATTACCTAAAATAACCTCTAAATTTAAACCACATATGACTAAAAATGTATTTTCATATTCCCCCTGTTTATGACCATGTTTAACTGAACTTGTTTTGTGACCCGCTTACTCCTCACCACGGTAATCCCTATTATAGTAACGCCCGCTACGGGTAATGACGAATATTATTTTTGTTTACCCCTTTTAATTCCTCTAAAATATGTTCTGAAATTACTGATACCTCGCTCCCCGTATCTACCAAGGTTTTCACTTTCTTACCTTCTATGGTGATCGTTACCTCAGTCAATCCGACCTCTGATTTCCTCATGTTGAAGTTGTCCTCTTCTATTAGTTCCTGGGATATATCAGTTAATACGAGGTAACTCTGACAGCTGTTGTCATCCTGGACCACGCTGTTATTTAGTAGTGACAATGGCTGGGTCACTTCCTCCATTGTCCCCTCTATTTTCCCGGTTGAACTGTTGCACCACCCTGCACGTACCCACTCCCATTACCGGTGCTATTCCCGCTACTCCTCGGCGCTCCGTGGTGTCCATCCTTTCCTCGCTGATTTGTATTGGTGTGTTGTGGTAGCGTTCCTTCCCTCCGACCATTCCTCGCCTGTCTACATCTATAACAGAATATGCGTTGAGCAAAATTTTCAAATTTACACCCCTGACATGTCCAATATTCGTTTCGACTATTATTTTCTCCCCTTGCATCTCGATGTACGTGTGGTGGCCCCCTTGTTTGATTATGGTTTCCATTAGTTTGGGTCCCCAGTGGGTTCAGATGCCTACCCATCATTTCACGGTCTCTTATATTATGAAAATGTCCAAAATTTTTTCCAATTCACTTATCTCTGCTATCTCTCGGGTCATCAACGATATCTGTACCTCCCGGGGTAAATGTTTGCTGATGTGACTCATGAACAATCTAAATGGTAGCGGAGGTTCAAGGTATTAAAAATCTTCATTAAAAATCTTCATTACATAGATGGTCACATTGTCACTATGCATACCAAAATTCCCGGTTCCCATTATCCTACTCCTCAACACCTACTGATCCTCTTCCAACCAATATTTTTCTCGGAAAGCCCGTTCAAACTTCTCGTAACTCTCCCATTCGTTTTTATGAACCTCCGCCCAGATCGCGGAACTCCACTTAAAGCATTTGCTGATTTTTAGTAGTTGTACTTCCCAGTTGTTATTGTTAAATCGATTAAACTCTCGGATACGATTCAAAAAATGCATAGGATGCACACTGATTGTTGCAACTAAATTGTTCTAGTTCAATTTCATTGTTTAAATCTCAAGTAACTATTAACCGTTCCGTCATATTATTTATTTTCTGGCTTATGGCCAATTGCAACTCGTCTTTAACCTCGATAATACTTTGTTCTATTCACATAATTTTGTTATTGTTAATACAGGGTCCGCCAGTGAAGCGGGAAATTTTGAAAGTCCAATAGTTCGTTTTCTGCTCACGAGAGGGCGTGGAGGTTTTCGATTGTTGTTTTACATTTAATGCCATTTGTTAAACATGGAGCAGTGGTCCGGTGCACAGCGTGCTTTCTGCGTAAAATCGTTTTATAAGAATGGTGACTGTGTGACTTCTGTACAACGATTGTTTTGTAATCATTTCAATATTCCACGACATGGAGGAGTGCCGACCGCTCATGCAATTATGTCATGGGTGAAAAAGTTTGAATAAACTGGTTCCACATTAAACTTAAAGCATAGAGGAGCAACAAGGTCTGTAAGAACAGAGGAAAACATTGAAACAGTTCGAGTAGCATTGACGCGTAGTCCACAACGTTCTGCAAAAACATGCATCCGCACTAAACATTAGTGACACATCGTTACGACGAATTTTGCATAAAGACTTATCTTTTCATCCTTACAAAATTCAAGTAATCCAGGAGTTGAAAGATGGCGATATGCTGGCTCGCAGGATTTTCAGCGAAGAAATATTGCGACGTGTAAATGATAATAAAAACCGCAATTTCACCCCATGTTTATGTCAGATGAAGCACATTTTCATTTGAATGGATATGTAAACAAACAAAATAGTCGATATTGGAATGATGAAAACCCAGGTGAGTTGCATGAAAAGCCATTACATAGTCCGAAAGTTACGGTGTGGTGTGCAGTTTCATCATCTGGCATTATTGGGCCATATTTTTTCCAAGACGATAGAGAAAACAACTGTCAATGCAGACCGCTACACACACATGGTCAGAACATTTTTGATGCAGCAGCTCCCTAAGTTTCCGGAAATTAATTTTTTCCAGCAGGATGGGGCCACAAGTCATACTGCTCGTGTGTCCATGGCTGCTTTCAGAGAACTCTTCCCGGACGGACTCATATCCAGATATGGCGACATCTCGTGGCCTGCAAGATCCTCAGATTTGTCCGCATGCGACTTTTTTCTTTGGGGATTTTTGAAGAGCAGGGTGTACATTGATAGACCGCACACCATACCGGAATTAAAAACGAATATCAGACAAGAAATTGCACGGATCCAACCTGACCTGCTTCGTCGAGTGACGGAAAATGTTTGGTCAAGATTAGAAGAATGTTTACACAGAAATGGCTCTCACTTGAGCGGCGTTATTTTTAAAAAGTAAAATAATGGCATACTTTACTCAACTCAAAACTGTAAAAAAAATTCTGATAATAAATGTTTCATGAAAAAATTGGATACTTTTAATTTTCCCGCTTCACTGGCGGGTCCTGTACCTTCGAACTGAATGCTGTGTTTGTTCATAACATCCACGTTCTCTTGTATTGACTGTATTTCTAAGTTATACTTATTCTCTATGTCTTTAAATTTAAGGTTAGTATGGTTTTTATACTGCTGAATATTTTTACTTATTTCGTCTGTCTGAACTACAGTGGTCTGTTTATATTCATTTATTTTACATTCTAGTTCATTGTTATACTCACTTATCTTATTTACTAACTTTTTGTTATTCTCATTTATTTGTTCATTGAACTTGGTATTTACTGATTCTATTACTTGTTCCTTAATTATATGGAAACGCTCGTTAATTTCATTTATGACCTCACTCTTTACTCCATTGACTCGAGTATTTACTTCGTTAATATTACTACTTAGTTCATTGAATCTGGTATTTTGTTCATTTAATTTGACATTTACTTCATCAAACTTACTGTTTTGTTCATTAAATTTAGTATCATTTACGTCAAAACCTTTATTGATAAGGTTAAATAAGTCATTTATTGACAACCCTCTTTCTTTTATTTTAATCGCCACGGGAGTCGATTTTGCTCCCGCTTCACTAATTATTACAGACTGTGTCAAATTATTTTCATGGCTTGGAGTTGTCTCCATTCCCGAATCATTCATGTCATCTGATTCATTTGACATATTTTCTTTGTTTACAAACATTGACTTATTTTCAGCTTCATTGATGACGGTTACGTCAGTTACATTTATTTTATTCTCTGTATTTTCCATCTTTTAAATTATTAAATTTCCATATACATTAAAAAATCATAATCTTAAGTGTATTCAGTAATATTCAATCACTTAAATATAACATAACATAACATCATTTATTTATACGTAATTTACACGTAATCTGCCTTAACCTATCTTACATTCACGAGTAGGCATAGTCTGTACCAAATAAATTTGTACAAACCATCCTAAGTTCGCAGCCGAACTCATCTAAATTTGACTCTAAACTGGTTATTATTTTATTCAATTTGACATCTGCTCTCTGCCGGTTATTAATATCCTTCAACTCCTCCCTAAAAAGCCTATCTTCCCTGCTAAGCCTAAATATTTCTATTTCTTTTAAGTCTCTCCCTGTTCTCATTCCCTCTGTATCTACCCTGGATGAAATGTCGGGTATCTTGTTTTCCACCCCCTTTATTTACTCCCAAGAAAAATTATACTCCTGTAAAGCTAGCACCCACCTGGTTAGTCTGCTGTGTGTCAATCTGCAGGTGTTTAGGAAAGACAATGCCTTGTGGTCAGTCCTGATGATGGTAGAATTTCCCAACAGATAGGTTCAGAATTTCTTCACGGCAAAGACAATACTTAGTAATTCCTTCTCAGTTGTTGTATAATTCCTTTCGGCCGCTAGCAAGGTACGGCTGGTGAAAGCGATAGTGTGATGTTCCTTGTAGTCGTCCTCCTGGTACAACTGAGCACCTTGAGCGACATTGATAGCGTCCGTCTGTAAGTAAAATTTGCGTTCAAAGTTAGGGTGATTCATCGTGATCATGTTAACAAAGTGGTCCCTTATCTCGCTAAATGCATCTCTTTCCTCCCCCCCCCCATCTCCACTGTTTATTCTTTTGTAACACCGTACTCAATTTTGAAGTTATATGGGCATAGTGTTTCTGAAACTTACTATAAAAATTGCACAACCCTAAAAAACTTTGCAATTGTTTGATATTTCTAGGTTCAGGGAATTTCAAAATTGACTCTACCTTCTCTGGGTTGGCTTTTATCCCTTCTGGTGTGATTATGAAAGCTAAGAAATGTATTTCTTTCTATAAAAATTCAGATTTTTCCCAGTTGACAGTCAACCCCCCTTTCTGCAGTTTGTCTAACACATATTCTAAGTGCTACATGTGTTCTGAGAACGTGCGTGAGGCTATCAGTATGTCATCTACATAAATGGTTAAAAATTCTAAATTGTTTGGTACTCAGCTAAACACTTTATAAAACTGGCCACACTGGTATTCAGCCCGAAGGGTAACCGTTTAAATTGGTAATTTTTTCCATTGAAAAGGAACACCATGTATTTCCTACTTTCACATGCTAACGGGACTTGCCAATACCCCGCGGTTAAACCTAATGAGGTCATGTATTTAACTCCGCTAAATTTTTGAAATATCTCATCTATTGCTTCGGGTGACTCCCGGTCCGGAATGATGATCTGATTTATTTTACGGGCATCTAAGCACAATCTTACCCTCCCATCTTTGTTTATAACTACAACTAACGGGTTAGAATACGGGGACATCGATCTCTCAATAATATCTCCCTCCAACATTCTATCCAACTCGACTTGAACCGCTCTCCTTTTTGAATACGGTACGGGATAACTTCTTTGTATGTAGGGTGCGTGTTCCCTTACTTTTAGCACACACTCATAGTTCCTGGCTCGACCAGGCAACTCTGCGAACACCTCTTTAAAACTTTTTACAACCCGCCACAATGCCTCATGTTGGGGACTCTCTACAGCGCCACCCTCACTACAAAATTTATACTCTCGGTCCTCCCATATTCATTCTTCACTTTCAACGCTCTCGCTCTCTCTACACACATTCACTCTTGCTATTGTGTCCACATTTTCGACCCAATGTTTTATCACTTTTATACCTGAAACTCTTATTATGCCCACTACCCGTACAAAACTAATTCTGACTGGCTCAATCTCATTATATAATTCTAATACCCGTTTATGGAAATCAATCACCGCTCTGTGCCTTATTACAAAATCGTTACCTAAAATAACCTCTAAATTTAAACCACATATGACTAAAAATGTATTTTCATATTGTAACAATATTATATATTGTACGAAATAATAATAATAATAATAAAATTTGAAATAAAAAAAAATTATTTCAAAAAAAAATTTGTTTTCGTGTTTTTTGTGGTATATAATTAATAAATAATTTTTGTAACTGCATTTCGTAAAAATTTTAATGATTTTATGATTGTTTATGTTGTTGTGTCACTTTCTCTGAATAACTCCTGAGTTAATATAGTTAACTCCGATACTAGTCAATAGACGCTTCTTCTTCTTCTTCAATATGATCCTTATTTTTGTAAATACCGCCTTTCGGTTAGTCCGTGATCTTGAATTAACTTATTTTTAATTATATTTAAATTAAAATTCAACCAATTTGCAGAATTATATTATTTATTAACAATTTATTAGAAAGATCGATGGTTAATCGATTATAGACAACAGTATCGACTCGTTACTCAGGGCCGGTCGATAGAAAATTTACATGAATAGTGTATATAATATTTTGTTCTTTTAACGGTTATTTTATGAATAGCCAGAGAAGGGTAGGGCCATGAAAGTATAACACTTACAATTAAAAGTCTTAAAACTAACAAGTACAAGGTTATGAATCAATATTGAAAGTTTATATAGTATAATATTCGAACCAGTGACGACTCGATGTTCATTTGTGACAATTCACATAGGATGATGGGAAAACCAAAATGGCCGACTGCAGACTGCGTAGGTTGACATCAGTCACCTCGACAAATATTTCTTGCAATAAAGATGCCTTTTCACCATTTCCTCGTCTCAGCAATTGTAGATATTCGTTATGGAGTTGATTGAGTGTTCCTGGTGCAGTGTTTCTTAGTTCACTTTGTTTAAATGTGTGTGATTATGTCTACTTCACTTTGGGTAAATATGTCGTACTTAACCCTTTTTGTTTCGTCCGTAATAATTATTTGTGGTAGTGTTAATTCAATAATTTAGGCGTATGTGGTTCTGTTTTATTGTATTTAATTGTTTTATTGTTTGTGTTCACTGCTTCTAATAGTTAAAGTCAAAAATAAAAAAGTTACAAATTTTCACTAAACTCGATTCATATCTCACACGCCATTTATATTTCTGACATAGGTTACACGGAGCAAAACCTCGTTCAAGTGTTCGCTTCAACGGATAATAATTAACTGTTCTCATTTCCTTCGTCTCCTGAAATTCTTAGCCAATTTAATATATATCATACATTGTTTCAGATTACCTTGGCTTCCGATACACCTTTATTTAATACATTATATCACTGAAAATATTTTTGTTATTAATTAATTGTATGAAATACTAAATACATATTCGGTTTCTTTAATCTATTTTGCTTATTTTGATACTAATTAATATAGTTTTACAAAGTTTTTATTTAAAAAAGGTATATTTCTTTCATTTTGGAAAAGTAGGCTTAAATTTTTGTTTCCTGTCCTTGTCCAAATAATAGCCATTTTATCTGATATAATTATTATTATACTGAATCTCAGATTGATATAATTGTTTATCTTTCCTTAATTTCTTGCAATTTTGTCCATTAATTATTGTTTTTAAATATAATTCATTTATCTATGACTCCTCGTCTGAAATTTTAGTAAATACTTTTCATTTTTATTCATAATTTTACCTATCTTCTGACAATATCTTCTTAAAGTATAAATTACATGGTATTACTATGTGATGGGTTTATCTTGCATAAAATTCATCAGGTTAGTTGGTTTATAGGACTAGATTTGTCAATTATAATGTAGTTTAGTTTTACTATTTGGCCTAGATTTTATCTGTTGTTACCTACAAAGTTTTTAATAATACAGTTAGTTTATACCCTTTTCTGACCTTCTATTCTAATATAATATTCATTAATAATTCCTTCTTTTACTACTATAACATTTAGTATTGACTTTAAACAATTAAAACATAACAATTATTTGACATTAAATATGGTATTTAAAATCATACCCTTTTTTGTACTGATTACTTACAGTAACTCCTAAAAAACATTTTATTATATAAGAATGATATCCACATTCAGATATTGCATTCCTACTTCAAACTATTAAACACAATAACATTTTATAAATATAAGAATTAATCTCTATTTCCAAACCTTATGCATAGAGTTCATTTATGGTAATTGGAACCTAACATTTCTGTTCCATTAAATTTTTAACACTTACTTAAAACTATTTGGGTACAGTCTTATCTGTTTTTCCATAACTTTAGGGATGTATCCCTTGTCACTGTATGTATTAACTTCAAGCTCTCTATTTATATCATTCACTCCATTGAATGTTATCATATAAACAGTGGCATTTTATTAGAAAGAGTAGTCATTGCTCTTTCACCATACTATTTGATTAAATATCACTCATGATACTATATTAAAACACTTAAAGTTATTTAAAGGTACAGTATTTAATGTACTTTCTCAAAGTTTATTTATGATAATCTAATAACTTGCACTTGTCCCTTGTTATTTCTTGATACTATCACTAGTCCTTTCATAGTTTTATAATATCAAATTGTTTAATCATGGGGGAACTGTTAAGATTTGTCTTTATTAATTATACAATAACTTTCTTGGGTGCACTTCTACTTAGCACTTTAAACACTTTTGTTTTTATTTGTTTTACATGAGTTTATGGTTTTTTGGGGTGTTATACTTTCTATAGTGACATTTACTTTCTTTTGGGGTTTTTGTTTTCTCCCTATTGGGTTTCTTTTGGGTATTCGTCGTGTTCTACTTCCTTTACTACATGTTATCTTCAAACTTGTCCCTGTTCATTAGGTATCTTGGTTTGTCCTGGATATCTTCCTTCTTCATTCTTGGTTTCTTCAGTACCATTTTGTTATTATTGTTTTCTTTGTTCTGGGCCTTTTCCTTTTTTGTTCTTAGTTTCTTCATTATTATTTATTCTTGTTTATTCTGGTCTGTTTAATTAGTCTTGGTAGCTTCCTTACCTACTCCTATCCTACCTGGGTATTATTCTTATTTTAATTTTAGTTTTTTTTTTGGGTTTTATTTTGTTGTACATTTATTTTTGTTGCAGAGTTTTTTTCTTTATATTTACTTTTTCTTGTTATGGTGGTAATTTATTGTGATTTTTATTTGGTTCTCATTTGGATTTTTCTGGATATTCCATATACTTGATTTTTACTAATGATCATGTGGTAATCTATTTAAGTGGATTATCTGTCATGCTACAGATTGCTCTCCTCCAGAAGTGATTAGTTCAGATCATACTTGGTTTGTCTGAAATAATTGCTTATGATATTTATTATAAATTATATTTCTTTACTTCCTTCCCATTTCTAAATTTTTGCTTCTTTATTTTTTAGCTTATCTATATTTCATTATTAACTGGATTTTCCTTGATAGTAATAGTCATCTGAGGTTCATTATTTTTTATTCTTCATTTTTTCTTAACTTGGTTTTTTTATCCTTGGGATATTTATTCCCTAACATTCCTTAACACGTGAGCTGGGGCAGTTCAGAGGGGCACTGTAGGCTACTCACTCTGCTGGCCATACTACGTCATTTATTGAGGTCAGAGGCAAATCATCTCTGCTCAAAACATAATAATACTGCTGGACTTATCTACAGACAGTTATTAATAAAAATTATATAAGAATAGTCCACCTTATGACTATAAAAAAAAATTAAATATCTTTGGATACTTCACTTCGTATTTGCTCAGATCTGTTAATATTTCTATTTCAGTTAATTTCTATCTCAGTCATTTTTCTCAATGGTTAGCTCTGCTGGCATATTATTTCTTATTATGGTTGGAAGCTGTTTTAATATAATTATCACTTGTTATTCAGTGTAAAGTTTTTATTTTTTTATTTTAATTCTCTGTTATTCCTTGACTGTTATTACAATCTTCTTCTGGTCATTGGTAGCATATATTTTGTATTATATTTTTGTTTTTCTTAATTCTTGTGAATCGTTCCACTAGTTTTATGTTCTTGCAATTACTCTTTTTAATTGTCCGTCTTATAATTGACATTTATTTTATGATCATATTCTTATTATGGATTTATTTATATATAGATATTTCTTCCCTTTTCAAAATTTTATTCCGCTCTTGCTTTTTATCCAAATGAACTCTTTAATTATCATTTTTATGTGGCCATTGTCTCTGCTTATTTTGCTTAAAAGTCTTATTATTTTTACTTTACAATAAGTTTATTCATTTTTATTGTATCAGTGGTTTTTACTTCCATTTCTTTATTCTCAAATTTTTTTCATAATTGGTTCCACATATAATTGTTTGTAATGTGAACTTGCTCTTCCTTTTGAATGTTGTGGCTATTCTTCAAAATTCATTTTTCTTTTCTTTTATATTCCATGATTTGAGTTTCATAAATATTTGGTAGTAAGATGTGTTTACTTATTTTTTTAGAATTTGGTTTTTTATTTCCCAAAATTCCTTTCTTTTTATTTCTTAAATGACTTTCATAAATAGCTGGTAGTAATATGTGCTTACTTTGTTTTTTGAATTTAGTTAATTCAATTCAGTTTTTTTCTTTATTTCAAAAGTCGTTTCATAAATATTTGGTAGTAAGATGTGTTTACTTAGTTTTTAGAATTTATTTGTTTAATTCAATTCTTTTATATACATCCAATTACTCATAATATTTTTTCATGGAAGCCTGGTTATATACACCTTTGATCCTTTCTGAATCCATTTCCTTTACTTCATAAGTATTATTGTTTTTTATATTGGAGATTACATATGGTCCTGTGTATAACAGCAATAACTTCTTCGTTATTCCTTCCAGTGTGGTGGGTAGTTCACGATTTTTTAATAAGATTTTTTCTCCCTTTTCATAAGTTATTATTTTACCACTAGCCTTTCGATACTTATTTTGCCGTTTTTCCTGGTCTTCGGCCACCTTGTTGTAGAACTTTACCTTGTCAAATTTGTAAATATTATTTATAGGGAACTCTAGGATTTCTTCGATCTCTCGAGGGGGTGGTTTTTCGTACATGGCGGAGTATGGGGTAATCCCTATAGCTGGATGGTATGCCAAGTTGAGGAATTCCTCAGTGGCTTCTAGATAGTCTTGCCACCTTTTCTGTTGATGGTGACAATAAGTTCTTAGGATCCTCCCCACTTCTCATAACACCCTCTCTGCCGGATTACTGCTCGGGTGGTAGACCGAGGTTTTGTATGTACGAACGCCCATTGATAATAGGGTATCCCGCCATTTTCTACCCTTAAACTGGGTTCCATGATCAGTGATGATCGAAGATGGTTTCCCATCCATGTTTGGGATATACTGCTCCGTTAATATCCCCAGAATTTTCCGGGTAGTTGCCCGATTAGTAGAGTATAGCTTAACAAACTTTGTGAAGTGGTCCATTACGATTATTAGGTATCGATATTGGTGTCGACCACCACTACGGGGAAATGGTCCGCAGATGTCTAGGAATACCTTCTCCAATTTAGCCTGGGAGGTTATAGGAATCATAACACCTTCCTTCTTCTCATTGTTTGTTTTTACGAGCTGGCAGATTTTACAGCTTTTAATATACATTCGGACCTTCCTATTTATGTTTTTTATCTGGCAGCTCTCCTCCAGAGCTTTTATCACCTTTAAGGCGCCCATATGCCCATATCGTATGTGGTACTTTACTATTATTTCTTTTTTGATCTGGGTTGGAACAACCACCTTCCAGGTCTCCTGCTTCAGTGAGGTTTTAACGAACAAGATTTGTTTGTTTAGTTGGTAATATTGAGCAACGGTTTCGTCTCCTTCTTCTAATCGAGTTTTAAGGCTTCTCAATTTCGGGTCTGCTTGTTGGTGGGTGCTCATATTTGTTAATAATGTTGTTAAGTCGGCTCTGGTGCTAAGAGTATGGTATATTTTTAGTACGCTTTCCTTCTCCCCTTCGAAAGTTTGCTCTTCCACATTGACACGTGATAACACATCGGCTACGACATTCTTTTTACCTGGGATGTATTCCCATTTTAGATGGTATTCTTGAAGGGCAAGTATCCACCTTGTTAGTCTGCCATGATTCAATTTGCAGCTTTTTAGGAATTAAATTGATTTATGGTCTGTTCGTACGGTAACAGGGTAACCCAAGATGTAAGTGCGGAACTTACCGCAAGCGAATACTACGCTCAGTAATTCTTTTTCAGTTACAGTGTAGTTCTTCTCGCACTGGTTCAAAGATCTGCTAGCGAAGCTAATTACTTGGTGTTGACCCTTCTCGTCTTCTTGATATAATGTCGTTCCCAGGCTGATGTTGCTGGCATCGCAGTTCATAAAAAATGGTAGTTTAAAATTTGGGTGGCTAAGTATTATTGTTGCCAGAAATTTGTCCTTAATAAGTTGGAAAATCACATCCTGCTCTTGACACCATATCCATTTATTTTTTGATGACAATTGTGTTTGAAATCTTGCGGTTAATTCCGAATATTGTTCCTGGAACTTGCGATAGTAATTACAGAGTCCCAGGAATTACTGTAATTGCTTTCTGTTTTTGGGTGCCGGGAATTTCTGGATCGCTTCCACCTTTTCTGCCGACGGTGAGATTCCTTGGTCGTCCAAGTTAAAACCCAAGAATTGAACTTCTCTGGCAATGAACTTGGACTTTTCTAACTTCAGCGTGACGTTACTGACAGATAACTTCTCAAGCACTTCCACACGGTAGCAGTGTTCCTCCCACGTTTCTGAGGTTATTAGTAGATCGTCTACATACACGGTGGTAAACTGAAGTGCTTCCTGTCCCAATATCTGGTCCATGCAGGTAACAAAGATGGCAACTGAGTTTACGAGTCCGAAGGGCAGTCTTTTGAATTGGTAATTGCGCCCCTCGAATATGAAAGCCAGATACTGGCGACTCCGTGGGTGTAACTCCACCTGCCAGTAACCACACACCGTGTCCCAGGTACTAAAGTACTTGGTACCCTGGAATCGTTTCAGGATTTCTTCTATCTCACCGGGCGATGTTCTGTCATTTATTATCTTTTTGTTTATTTCCCGTGCATCCAAGCAAAGCCGGACTTGGCCGTTTTTCTTGGGAATAGCCATGATAGGGCTGGTGTATGGAGATTGGCTATTTTCTATGATGTCACTATTAATCATCCGGTTTATCTCCGCTCTTACAGCCTCCTTTCGTGAATGCGCAATAGGGTAGGATTTTCTATTAAACTCCACTGTATCTCTGAATTTAAGGGTACATTGGTAATTTTTTACCTTACCTGGCTCGTCCGAAAATACTGAGCGGTACTTTTCATAAATTCTGATCAACTGATTCGCTTGGTTAATGGGCAATTTCTCCCTAGTAATTCCGCTCCGGAAATCCCTTATTTCTTGTAACTTTTGGGACCATAAATCTTCGTCCGTGTTGTCATATATTATGGGGTTAATTATTGTGTTATTTTCCATATAGTTGATGTTACGAATTTGCTGGTGGATACTGCTGGGAAGTACTATCTCGCTACCGACTAAATCGGCCGTCCAGGTCAGACCTCCGGTAAACAGCGATACTTTCTCTGAGCGTAAATCGATGATAGCAGAGTTTTTTCTTAGCACATCGCATCCCACTAATATATTAAAGGGTAATCCTGCCGCAATTAGGAATATCATGTTTATTGCTATACCCTTGCTAACCACGTTTAACGATACTTGCTTTCGGATAGTCTTGTTTTGGCGACCAGTGGTACCTATTAATACGATATTATTTATTGGTAAAGTCGGCAATAATTGACCACATTTCTCTTGGATTCTCTCCAATTCTGTTGAGTTAATAATAGATACATTCGCACCTGTATCAATCATTAGCTGTGCAAAGATTCCTTCTATTTCTGCGTTAATGTATATTATTTCATTATTTATACTATGGAGGCGAGTGTCGTCCTCCTCCAACAGTTCGTTTCATATGTTTTTTAAATAATTACAACGAATAATTGTAATATTGTTATTATTAGTTGCTCTTGGCAACTCTCTTTGATACCCAGGAGATAGGAGCAGCAAAAGGTCCTGATTATTTATTACTGCCTCCTCCCGTTTAAATTCTCATTTTCTTGGTTATTATTGTTTGGACCAACTGAGGCGTCAGTCGGGAAACCTTGAGTGGGTTCCAGCCGTTCTGTTCGCTGTTCGAATAGGTGTTCTCTAGTTGGTTGCTGCTCTGGGTCATCTAGACTGGTACTTCGTCTAGGCGGATTATACCTTGAACTATCCCGTTCTCGGCTTCTGCGTCAGTCTTCATATTCATGGAAACTGTTCCGCCGTTGATGGTTGTATCTGCGATGGCTGTTTCCTTCGGCACGTATAAAATTTACCTTGGGTCGGGAGAACCTGTTGTTGTTATTAGTATTGTTATTTGGGTAACCCCTATTGTTATTATAATACCGTTCAGTATTATTAGTATGGTTTGGGTTTCTCTGGCTATTTACATTTGGATTTGGGTAATAATTGGTTCGATTACCGGGGTACCCGTTATTATTCCTGTTGATATTTTGGTTCATGGGACCATTATTATTATTATTATTATTATTATTATTACTACTACTATTGGTATTATTATGATTATTATAATTGGGATTATATCGGTTCCCTTGGTACCCACTGCTGTTCTGATGATTATTGTTGTTCGGGTACGGATTACTTCGGAATTCTGGCCGCTCATTCCTTCTGCTTTGCCGATAGTATTCCTCATTCTCGTAGTTTTCTAATAGTTCCGTCATCGCCTGGATGGTCTTTATTTGGCTACCCCTTCTTGCTCGTATGACTTCTTCATCATAATGGTATGAGAGTTTATTTACAAGGCAGTCTTCTGGTATGGCCGGTTCCAGGTGCTTCGCCAGACATACCTTCCCCAGGAAGTACGCGGTCATCGTATTACCAAATTGAGTCTTGTATCGGCCATGGCAGATGTTGTCCCGTATTAAATTTTGGGTGGTCTCCGACCAATACTTCGCCTTGAACAAATTCTTAAATTGCTGGTAATCCTCTATCTCACTCCGGTTTGCCATCCACGAGTTGTCCGTCATTTCATGGAATGATTCGTCCAACAGCTCTCGATTATTTAGCCACCTATTGCCTCTATGTTTGGCCATGTACTCCTCGATCCAGGCCAAGAACTCCATTGGCTTCCTTTTATATTGGCGGAAGTTCAGCCATTCCCTATTTTCGTTGATGGGGATATGTGTGAAGTTGGTTGGTCGGTTCCGAATTGCTTCCATTTCCTCCTGGCTCTGCCGCACTTGACCGGTGATGTTCATCATCACTACCTCCATTCCATCGCACCTTTCAGTAATTTGGTTACGTACTTTACTTAGTTCTTCCTGGCTTTCCTTTCGGTTCTCTTCTGTCTTCTTGCGACTATATTCTTCGATATTCGTGACCTTGGTGTTTACCACTTCCTTGAATTCTTGTACTTCCCCTTCAGTTAGCCGACATCTTTCATCAACTTCTCTGATCTATTGGTTTATAATTATTGTTTCTTCTTCCAACTTTTTATTTATAGATTTCTTATTATCCTTGAGTTCTTTGCTCATTTCTTCTCTTAATAATTCCATTCGTTCGTCTAACTTATCCAGATTCTCCTGGTTGACCTCCCTTAATTCTTCTCTTAGTAGTTGGTTATCCTCTCTTAATTCTTCCAACTTCTCCCCCATCTTCTCCTCCATTTTCTTGTTATTTTCCCTTAATTCTTTCTTCAATTGTAGGTTGCCACTTTCCATCTTCCTGCTGTTCTCCCTTAACTCTTCCCTTAACTGCTGGTTGTCATCTTCCATCTTCCTACTGGTTTCCTCAATTCTCTTATTGGTGTTTTCAATTTTACTACCCAATTCTTCCTTTGTAGATTGGTTGTCCTTCTTTAATTCTTCTTTCGTTGCTTGGTTGTCCTTCTTCAATTCTTCTTTCGTTGCTTGGTTGTCCTTCTTCAGTTCTTCTTTTGTTGCCTCTATGTTCTTCCTTAATCCTTCTTTCGTGGATTCTATGTTCTTATTTATTTCCCTCAAATCTTCTTTCAAGGACTGTTTGTCTTCCTTCCTTTCTTTATTATTCTCTTCTTTGGTAGAATCCATTTTCGCCATTATTAATCGGAACATTTCTTGCATGTCCTCTTTCTCTGTTCGCGTAGGTTTTTCTAACTGTTCCCTCCGGACATTGACTTCCCCTGTTTGTGTGGGCATCTCTGGTTGTTCCTTTGGTTGTGCGTGTGGTTTTGGTTCCATTGGGGGTAATAACATTTCTACGTCTTCCACCGGCTTTGCCTCCTTATCCTCCATATTAATTTCTTTTTCGGCCTCCGCCACCCTTTTCTTGGATGTGGCACGACGTTGCATCTTTCCTGTTTCTCTGGCTGGATAACCGCTGCCAAGCTTGAATTAGAAATTGGGCGAGTTATTACAGCCTTTCAATCCCTAATTAAATCCCTTTAGTTGGACGCCAATTTTGTAACAATATTATATATTGTACAAAATAATAATAATATTAAAATTTGAAATTAAAAAAAAAATTATTTCAAAAAAAAATGTTGTTTTCTAAAAAATATTTGTTTTCATGTTTTTTGTGGTATATATTTAATAAATAATTTTTGTAACTGTATTTCGTAAAAATTTTAATGATTTTATGATTGTTTATGTTGTTGTGTCACTTTCTCTGAATAACTCCTGAGTTAATATAGTTAACTCCGGTACTAGTCAATAGACGGTTCTTCTTCTTCTTCAATATGCTCCTTATTTTTGTAAATACCGCCTTTTGGTTAGTCCGTGATCTTGAATTAACTTATTTTTAATTATATTTAAATTAAAATTCTACCAATTTGCAGAATTATATTATTTATTAACAATTTATTAGAAAGATTGATGGTTAATCGATTATAGACAACAGTATCGACTCGTTACTCAGGGCCGGTCGATAGAAAATTTACATGAATAGTGTATATAATATTTTGTTCTTTTAACGGTTATTTTATGAATAGCCAGAGAAGGGTAGGGCCATGAAAGTATAACACTTACAATTAAAAGTCTTAAAACTAACAATTACAAGGTTATGAATCAATATTGAAAGTTTATATAGTATAATATTCGAACCAGTGACGACTCGATGTTCATTTGTGACAATTCGCATAGGATGATGGGAAAACCAAAATGGCCGACTGCAGACTGCGTAGGTTGACGTCAGTCACCTCGACAAATATTTCTTGCAATAAAGATGCCTTTTCACCGTTTCCTCGTCTCAGCAATTGTGGATATTCGTTATGGAGTTGATTGAGTGTTCCTGGTGCAGTGTTTCTTAGTTCACTTTGTTTAAATGTGTGTGATTATGTCTACTTCACTTTGGTTAAATATATCGTACTTAACCCTTTTTGTTTCGTCCGTAATAATTATTTGTGGTAGTGTTAATTCAATAATTTAGGCGTATGTGGTTCTGTTTTATTGTATTTAATTGTTTTATTGTTTGTGTTCACTGCTTCTAATAGTTAAAGTCAAAAATAAAAAAGTTACAAATTTTCACTAAACTCGATTCATATCTCACACGCCATTTATATTTCTGACATAGGTTACACGGAGCAAAACCTCGTTCAAGTGTTCGCTTCAACGGATAATAATTAACTGTTCTCATTTCCTTCGTCTCCTGAAATTCTTAGCCAATTTAATATATATCATACATTGTTTCAAATTACCTTGGCTTCCGATACACCTTTATTTAATACATTATATCACTGAAAATATTTTCGTTATTAATTAATTGTATGAAATACTAAATACATATTCGGTTTCTTTAATCTATTTTGCTTATTTTGATACTAATTAATATAGTTTTACAAAGTTTTTATTTAAAAAAGTTATATTTCTTTCATTTTGGAAAAGTAGGCTTAAATTTTTGTTTCCTGTCCTTGTCCAAATAATAGCCATTTTATCTGATATAATTATTATTATACTGAATCTCAGATTGATATAATTGTTTATCTTTCCTTAATTTCTTGCAATTTTGTCCATTAATTATTGTTTTTAAATGTAATTCATTTATCTATGACTCCTCGTCTGAAATTTTAGTTAATACTTTTCATTTTTATTCATAATTTTACCTATCTTCTGACAATATCTTTTTAAAGTATAAATTACATGGTATTACTATGTGATGGGTTTATCTTGCATAAAATTCATCAGGTTAGTTGGTTTATAGGACTAGATTTGTCAATTATAATGTAGTTTAGTTTTACTATTTGGCCTAGATTTTATCTGTTGTTACCTACAAAGTTTTTAATAATACAGTTAGTTTATACCCTTTTCTGACCTTCTATTCTAATATAATATTCATTAATAATTCCTTCTTTTACTACTATAACATTTAGTATTAACTTTAAACAATTACAACATAACAATTATTTGACATTAAATATGGTATTTAAAATCATACCCTTTTTTGTACTGATTACTTACAGTAACTCCTAAAAAACATTTTATTATATAAGAATGATATCCACATTCAGATATTGCATTCCTACTTCAAACTATTAAACACAATAACATTTTATAAATATAAGAATTAATCTCTATTTCCAAACCTTATGCATAGAGTTCATTTATGGTAATTGGAACCTAACATTTCTGTTCCATTAAAGTTTTAACACTTACTTAAAACTATTTGGGTACAGTCTTATCTGTTTTTCCTTAATTTTAGGGATGTATCCCTTGTCACTGTATGTATTAACTTCAAGCTCTCTATTTATATCATTCACTCCATTGAATGTTATCATATAAACAGTGGCATTTTCTTGGATTTCGTTGTCCATGACGTGTCCGTTACTTAACTAAATATCACTATAATATTGACAACTCGGAACACTAAGTTTTTTATAAGTAAAAACGTAAAGTTTTACCTTACAGCCTAAACCGGCTTTCACCTATAGAAGGCTTCATCAGAGGCTGTCGTTAGTAGCGCTGTTCGTCTTGTTGTTGGTGACGAGATAGTTTTTTGAAAGATTGAAGCTGTGTGTGTGTGTGGTGAGATGTGTTCGAATAATGCGTGCGATTTGAATTGTGTCTGTTCGTTTAACGACATCCTAAACGAACAGACACAATTCAAATCGCACGCATTATTCGAACACATCTCACCACACACACACACACAGCTTCAATCTTTCAAAAAACTATCTCGTCACCAACAACAAGACGAACAGCGCTACTAACGACAGCCTCTGATGAAGCCTTCTATAGGTGAAAGCCGGTTTAGGCTGTAAGGTAAAACTTTACGTTTTTACTTATAAAAAACTTAGTGTTCCGAGTCGTCAATATTATAGTGATATTTAGTGGCATTTTATTAAAAAGAGTAGTCATTGCTCTTTCACCATACTATTTGATTAAATATCATTCATGATACTATATTAAAACACTTAAAGTTATTTAAAGGTACAGTATTTAATGTACTTTCTCAAAGTTTATTTATGATAATCTAATAACTTGCACTTGTCCCTTGTTATTTCTTGACACTATCACTAGTCCTTTCATAGTTTTATAATATCAAATTGTTTAATCATGGGGGAACTGTTAAGATTTGTCTTTATTAATTATACAATAACTTTCTTGGGTGCACTTCTACTTAGCACTTTAAACACTTTTGTTTTTATTTGTTTTACATGAGTTTATGGTTTTTTGGGGTGTTATACTTTCTATAGTGACATTTACTTTCTTTTGGGGTTTTTGTTTTCTCCCTATTGGGTTTCTTTTGGGTATTCGTCGTGTTCTACTTCCTTTACTACATGTTATCTTCAAACTTGTCCCTGTTCATTAGGTATCTTGGTTTGTCCTGGATATCTTCCTTCTTCATTCTTGGTTTCTTCAGTACCATTTTGTTATTATTGTTTTCTTTGTTCTGGGCCTTTTCCTTTTTCGTTCTTGGTTTCTTCATTATTATTTATTCTTGTTTATTCTGGTCTGTTTAATTAGTCTTGGTAGCTTCCTTACCTACTCCTATCCTACCTGGGTATTATTCTTATTTTAATTTTAGTTTTTTTTTGGGTTTTATTTTGTTGTACATTTATTTTTGTTGCAGAGTTTTTTCTTTATATTTACTTTTTCTTGTTATGGTGGTAATTTATTGTGATTTTTATTTGATTCTCATTTGGATTTTTCTGGATATTCCATATACTTGATTTTTACTAATGATCATGTGGTAATCTATTTAAGTGGATTTTCTGTCATGCTACAGATTGCTCTCCTCCAGAAGTGATTAGTGATTAACTTACCCCCCTAATCCGGTGACTATGGCTGCACCTGAATGACCTTACTGGACTTCCCTTGACAAGATCCCAACACCATAAAGTCAGACAGGCATGCCACCACAGTATCACCAAACTCTGTAACATTCAAATAAAAATATCAATCACTGGCTTTTCAACATACCATATCCTTAACTGACTTGTTTCCTCTGAGCCGTACTGGATTGCCTTTAGCAAAGTACTGGTTGTGTATATATATATATATATATATATATATATATATATATGCCTCCTTAACATAAACATATTACATTCCTAATCAAATAAACATTTATGCTTCATAAAATCTAAACTCAAAACAAACATTGTTAACCTCAGGTTAACATAAAACATTTCATTTCTGACTCTGAATAAAATTTACTAACATTACTCAACTTTTAATTGTTTTCTATTAATTAAACATTTTAACTGTTTATCTTGCATAATTATTTCAATTTTGTTTTTATATTCAAACTTTAAATCATTGCTTTTCCTCAGTTACCATTTATTTTACAATTCAAATCAAAATAAATCTAAGTTCATTACTAAAATTCACATTTTAAATTAATTAGACCATCTCTTTTAATTAACAATTTTTTTTTAATCCTCTCATAAACTTTAATTACATTATTCAAAATAACTTCACTTCATTTAATTTCTTCTTGCATTTATTTACTTTCATAATGAAATTCATTTATCATTTTCTATAATCTTCAAATCAAAACTTTTTAAATTTACTACCCAACTCTCTATTTCTTAAATGAATTATAATTATATACTGACAATTATTAAAAAACAAAAAACTTATTACGATCATAAAATCAATTACAACTATAAATCGATTACACCATGCATCAGCTGATGTCTTATCAGCATATGAACATAACCTTACTCTAAGTACCTTTAACATATATGTAAACCAAATACAGAATTATCTACAACATAAGTCATTGAATGTTCTTGTTAACCACACATCGTTACAGTATTAAGTCCAGTATTTAAAACCATTAACTCTCATAATTGAATGTTCATTAATAACCATTTAACCACCATCATTGAAACTTAACTTTCTTTTAATACATCACAATACATAACCATTACAAAACAGTAATTGAGTCACAACTATAACAACATATCTAACCAGAAAAAATCAAACTCAATTTCACAGTGATTAAGGTCACGTAATCCCTAACTGAATATTCAGTTATACATCTTCTTCCACATCATTCTATCATATTCCCCCCCTAACCCAGTTACAATTGGGTAAATAACCTCCCGGGTAAACCGGATGAGGCATTTACCTCCTTGCATCTATGCCCCTGGCTTGTAACGGCCAGCTCCTTTTCCACACACTCTATTGCTTAATGGAGACTCCAGTGATGAAGTTAAAATAGTAGTTGATAAAAATGAAAAAATAAGTTATGATAAAGAGGTTACATATACCAAAACAAGAATTTCACATATGTTTTATGGACTGTAAAGAACATTGTCATAAGCGCATTGTATTTGATGGGGATTACTTTGAAGGGGACAATATTAGTTTTGAATAATAAATAAATTATTTTATAAAAAAAATGAAATTTCTTGTAATTTTTTATAACGCCTTGTATTGTTTAAACAGTCTTGTTGTTGTTGGGTTGTAGTTGGTCTTGTCGAATGCATTATAGTAAAGTTAGTTAAGTAAATCAATTCTTATTATGTACATATTTGGCTCATAGTCTGTTATGGAATGTTTAATATGTCAAATATTAATTTTCAGAAATATTCCATACTTTGAAGAAACTGGAAGGTTTTCAGTAAGTATGCCAAACAGTTGGAACTTCACATTTCATTGTCCGACCGTGATGAAGTTATATCTTCTAGTCTTGTTTGTTCCAGGTAACCAGATTTTTTTAATAGTAAATTTCCTGAGATCAGTAACAGATATTTTGTATTTGTTTTTGGAAGAATGAGGAGAGGAAATGACAACTCTATTCGTTTCTGTAATAAAAAAGAATAAATATTTTTAATATGTATTTTCTGAATACCAAGAAAACCAATAAATGTGTTTTTATTTTCAGTGTTTTTTTTTGTCGTAGTAGGCTTGATCACTCTAACTTTGTATTACTTTGTTGCTGATTTGCTAACTACTGCTTCATGCTGAACAAGACTTTGGTGTCATCATGGATAAGTTTAAAACAACCTTAACTCAGGTCCAAAGTGTTTTTAGCTCAGCACATTGTGTTAATTAATTATATTTTCAATGAATATTTTGATAGGTTACAGGGCACTGGGGATAATTAAACTTAAATATTATTCTAAGGAAAGCCAGCAAACTTGACAGATTCTCTGTTTTAAAAATATACTGTTACGACTGTCTACTTGATCGTTGTAGGTACAGTGGAAACAAAATACAGTACAAGACACCAATTAAGTCACTAATCACCAGCTTTAATTTTTACAGTTAAACAGTTCGTAATTAACAACACAGTCTACTACAACAAATCAAATAAAAATTGTTCACACGCAATAAAATGTCCACTAAAATTAAACTCAATTGTATTACAATTACCATCCGATTATAAAACACACACTTAACTAATAACTACTTGAACATACACAGTAATAACTCGAACCGCTCTGTAAATATATCACACTAATACTGAAACTTACCTGTGCTCACAGACCAAAATGTTCCTAATTGCGTCTTAGCGCTCGTGTGAACTACGTAATTAACTGCAGTCTTGACACATCCCGCGCAGCTGGCGCCTTCGAGAAACCTCTCAAAAATACGTCGACAAGCACGTTACGCCACACGTGTTACATCGAGATTCTTCTGGCACATTCGACAAACACGTAGGTTGTTCTGTGATGTCGTAACACTGCCCCCTCCTTAAGCCAGTTCGTCCCGAACTGGCAAACCATCTCTGAAGTAGTACTTAGCCAGGCAATCTAGGTGGATGACCTTGAATTTTCGCTGCCCTTCCTGTTGAATCCAATAAACAACATCGTTGATTCTTTTTTTCACAGTGTAGGGTCCTTCCCAGTTAGACTGAAGCTTATGTGAGCGACCACGACAGCGCTTTGGGTTGAACAACCAGACCTGATCTCCTTCTTGGAAACCCACACTATTGCTGCGAATGTCATACCGAGTTTTCATTTTATCACTGGCAATCTTCAGTCGTTCTCTTACCAAGCGATTCATTTCTCGCAGTTGGTTTTCCAATTGCGAGGAATAGTTCTGTGGCTCTTGGGACTGAGTCTCAGGTGATCTGAACATTAAGTCCCCAGGAAGACGAATCTCCCTCCCAAACACCAATTTTGCTGGAGTCATGCCGGTTGAGTCATGTACTGATGATCTATACGCCATGAGGAATAGTGGTATACACTGGCGCACCCACGGGGGGTGCTTTGGGTGCTGCAGCACCCCCCAGAATGGGAGAAAAAATATTAACAAAATATCAAAAAATTATTGTATGTGCTGTTTAAATGTATAAAAAAAAACTGGTGTGTAGCAAACTACACGCGGTGGAAATGAAACTTCTATGCAGCATACAATATTTTTGTGTGGAAGGTTGGCAATGTCTCATTAACCGCGCGAACTGGCTCCGTTCCGCCGCTGCCGCTTACTGTGTTCATGTTTTGTTTACTATCGGTTTGAGGTTAGTGCAATCCTACTTCTACTTTAGAAGTGCTGAGCTTATAATATTTTAGTTAACGGAGGTCACGTCAATATATAATGAGTAAGAAGCAAAAGAACGCAATAACAAACTATTTCGGTGCCACTGTGAAGAAACAACGTTTAGACAATGATAGTGATGAGTTTTATGCGTCTACGTCATACGAAGCGGAGCTTCGAGATGAAGTTACAGATAATATCTTGTCTCAAGCTGATTACCAGCCTTCACTTTCACCAGGTAATTATTCAGAAAATTATTCAAAAGATATTTGTAAATTTATAAAAACAGGGAAGTTAAACGAAGAAGAAAAGTTTAGTATATTAAGTAACACTTGGGCACCAGATAAGAAATTTAAGTTTCCATTTCACCAGTTTGGTTCACAAAAAAGGAAGTTCTCAGTTTCTTGGCTTGAAAAGTATAAATGGCTAGCATACTCTGCTAAAGAAGATAGTGCATATTGTAAAGTGTGCATGGTTTTTGCTCCTGAAGTTGTAGGGATGTCAAGTTCACAAGCAACAGGTCACCTAGTTAAAGTGGGGTTTCATTCTTGGAATAAAGCTTTAGAGAAATTTGAAACTCATCAAAAATTGAAATACCACCAAGATTCAATCTTAAAGGCTGAGAATTTTCTCAGCATAAAGCTTTCAAAGAAAGACTCTATAGATAAAGTAATAGATAAAGCCCGCGCTCAGCAAGCCCTTGAAAACAGAAACATTTTAAAACCCATTATTGAAACAGTCACTTTGTGTGGTAGGCAAAATCTTGCCTTGAGAGCACATACAGATTATGGAGTGTTTGATGTGGATTATCCCCCATTAGAAAATGAGGGAAATTGTCCGAGCTTTATTAAGAGCACGTGTAACAAGTGGCGATACTAATCTAAAAAAACATTTTGATTGCTGTAGACGGAATGCTACTTATATCAGTTGGAATATTGTAACATGACATAAGGTAGTGAAGATCCAATTGTATTTAATTATAAAATAAAAAGCTGAAGATAAGAATAAGAGGCAAAAACTTATAAACTTAGAGATCAATAACCCAGTAACCCAAAAATGACAAATGACTATTAAACTGACAATGACCTGACACAATAGATCGGATAAATACCAAAAGAACCACGAGACAATGAAGAAGCAGCCGAGACCTAAGTGCGAACGGTACCTTATTTGACGTTCTAAGTCTACCCGTAGCCGTTCTACGCACAAAAATAGCGCATATTGTAATTTAAATAATGAACTGATAATTGTAATAGATGAGATTTACCTAGGGTAATAAGGTTAATGGAAAGTAATAATATCATGTATATTTTGTTGATAAAAGAATGTACTTATAATATAAGGTAGGGAGTTAGAAACTAACCATACCCAAATTAATAGTGATGATAATAGGCAAAGCCAATAAACGATGCTTTGAGCCAAACAAAAGCAATATTTAAGTAATAACCAAAAGTGATCAGAGTGATTTGAAAGTAAACTAGTTATTCATGACCCATAATCACACAGTGATATCAAAATAATCAGACAAATTGTGTGAATAAACAAGTGAGTGAATTAAAAATGTGTGTAAAAATAAATAAGTGGTGAAGTGCTAGGTATAGCATATAATGAAAAAAAAAGTGATATAGTTAATAAATAAAGAAACCTTCTATGAAAGGAAAAGTGCAGTGGGGGTGTAGAATAAAGTATTTTATAAGCAGACTATAATAAATAGCTAAACAATCTTTGATAAACTTTATGTTAGCAAGTAAGATTAGACTGATTGTGCTATTATGAATCTAGGTAATAGGATGTCAGAGTTATAAAATAAGGTAAAAATTAAGTTATTAGAATGACTAGTAAAATAAGAAGGACAGACACTGTATTTAAGTGAAGGGATTAGTAAGTAAGACATATCGAGTAAGGCACAGTTTAACAGTAGTATTATAAGAGTTTTGTTATTGTTCAAAAAACCATAGAATGTAGTAAATTATAGGATAAGCAAGATAATAGTAAAAAACAGAAAAGGTAGTTAAAAGTTATTTCAGGCTAGAACCTGACAAGGAATATTTTTATAATAAGAGGTGGAGTTAGGAACACTGATGTTTATTGCTTGTTTTGTTTATAAAATTGTATTAGTATTACCAGATATGTTATTAAGAAATGTTAGATGGGAGTAGAATAAAATCTAGGCTCTAGGCCTAACTGTTGAATATAAATTTAGTAGATTTGAGAACAAATAATAATCCAAAGTTAAAGCAGAGTATACCAAATGGTTAAACCAATTAAGTGAGTATTTCTAATACCAAAATATATGAATAACAACCAATTTTGAATAAAATATATGTAAAATATAAATATGGAAAATAGTAAAAATGTAATTAGCTATTCAAAAATGGGCATGAGGGGTATCAAAATGATCATCATGAAAAATTAGGAAGAATGGTACTCATGTAACAACTCTAGCTATTAGTATAAGATAGAAATCTTCATTTGAAGATATTTTGGTAAAATTAGACTAAAAAAGACGTTAAAACATAACAATGACTTAAGTTAATGACCAATGAAAATTAGCATAATTTATTAGGTAACCATAGCAACCAGAAATTTATTGCCAAAAAACCGTTAGATTTTCATTACTGTATTATTGACCAACGCCGAGAGTGGATCGAGTAGCTCTCACACTAAAATTTTATTACTAAAATGAATTTTAACTTAATTTAAACCAAAAGGAGATAATAACAACAGCCCAGGGAATCCTGAACAAAATTTTGTTTAATAAAAAATTATCAACAAACCATAATTATCTGAAGAAGTCGGGAAGACACAGCGAAGAAGAGAGATGACGACGGACACCGAATGAAGATCATCGGGACATAGATTAATAGAAGAAGATGGACGATCACAGAAGGAATGCGAGGCCTGAGTCAGCGAGGAAAACCGTCGGGACGAGAGGAATAAACTTCTGGAGAACATAAGAAGACGACATCTCAGGAGTTATCCGGAAGAAGAAGAAGACGACATCAGGATCTTCAGCGGAAAATCGATGAGTATAAACATAATCCCATTATCGAATTCACAATTTTTTGGTCAAAATTAATAAATAACTATTTCACTTCACTGATCACTATTCCGATTTAGAACTAAATGCTTTGTTAAAATCACTATTTAAACTTTAATCAATTAATAATTATTAAAAGCAAAATATAATAAATAGTTGACAAACCTTTGGACAAATAAATTTGACAAACGAAAACTAACCCAAAATTTTATTAAGTTTTCATTGGTAATTACTTACTTGAATATGATAAGATATTAATTTGTTTATGTAACTAGTATTAAGGATTGTTATAAATTTGTGTGTCTTAGCCGTAAGTATATATTTCTGTAGCCGAAAGGACTTATTAACACCCCTGAGAAAAACCATATTAACTGTAAACTAACGTTAAAGACGAGTTGTATACAAACACGGGAACTGAGCAAGTACCAACCGAACGCGTGTAATAGCCGGTGCAGAAAATAAATTTGATGTATCATAAAGTAATTGAAATCTTCTAAAGTGTCAATAAATGTTCTCACTCTGCAATTCTGTATGTTTGATTCAATTAATTTACAATAACAACTAAGAATTTATTGAAGTGAAAGTGTCAAAACAAAACGTTAGCCGAGTCAACACTGCAGAAAGCCGTGCGCCAATCAGGTGGCGAGGTGGCAACATTTGAATGCAACAGAGAGAAATACGGTTTACCCGTAAATGATAAGAGAAGTTACAGTTTGACATATTACACACTAATAACACTAATTATTAATTTAAACAAACCCCACATACAAAGTTATTTATTACAAAGTGGCGCGCCAACTAGTAGGGCTAGAATAGTTAAGGAAACATACCTTTAAACTTTACAGATTCTAGCGGCGACTACAGAAATGGAACGGGCAGAACACGACACCAGATACCAGGCCAAGCTACGCGAAAAAGAGGCGGAAGAGGAAGCAAGGAGATTCGAAAAGGAGATTGAGAAAGGTGCCAGAATGGAAGAAAAGGAGATCACTTCGGTAGAAGATGTAGAAGAGTTATTAACTCCTATGGAAATAGATAAACCAGCACCACCAGAGAATTTGACCTTACAGGACATGGTAAGGCTAATGGGCGATTTCAGTAAAACAATTAAGGAGGACAATAAAAAATTATTACAACAAAATAACGAAGAATTAGACAAGAAATTTGAGGCAATCAATGACAATTTCAAGAAGCAGGAGGAGAAAATAGATGAAAAATTGGACAAAAATAGTGAGAAGATGGAGAAGAAATTGGACAGCACTAAGGAAGATTTAAGGCGGACCATTAATGGAAATAACGAGAAATTAAGACAGGAAATGAAGGAGGAGAATAAATTGATTAGTGAGAAGATAGAGAGGAGTAATGAGAAAACCAGTGAAGCCTTGAGACTAATGAAGGAGGACATTGAGACGCTGAATGATAAAATTGAATATAACCAGGATACATTACAGCAACAGTTGACGGAGTACAGAGAAGAACTGAAACAAACTGTAATGGAAACGGAAGAGAAGATAGAGAAGACCAGCGAAGTAGTGATGCAAGTCTGAGAAGAAATTTTGACCAAGGTGAATGAAGTGGAAGGCGAAGGTAAGAGGAGGGTTGAAGGACTCCAAAAAGAAACCAACAACAAACTAGAACAAATACAGACCAGAGTAGAAGAGAACTATAGCAGATTAGATGCATCAGTGAGTGAAGTGAAGGACACCACAACCGCCCAAGAAGGGAAAATAGCTGAATTTAGGGCGAGAGAACTACGCCTACAGGAAGAAATCAGTGCATTGAAGGATCGACCAATCATGAGCTCACATATATCATGTAGCGAAAATAGAGAGACAATAAACTTTAAAAATTATAAACGCAACCCAATTGAGTTTATAGAACGAGTAGAGGAGAACTTAGTCTGAACCAGAGAGACACGGTGGACAATAATCAAGAGCATGATAGACGACGTGTTCAAAGAAGTCCATGATAATTGGTGGACGGTGGTAAGACCAGATATAAATAATTTCAGTGAGTTCAAAAAATTATTCAAAGACAAATACTGGTTGGAGGCGACTCAGCACGTGGTGAGAAACAACATAAGCAACGGCCGATTCGACCCTTACCTAGGACAGTCCCCGACCGCTTACTTTTTAGGTAAGGTAAGCATAGCGAGGAACCTTGAACCTAACATCCCTGAAGAGTGCCTAGTGACACAATTGGCATACCACTACGACGGGGAAATCACCAAAAGCCGTTTAAGTGGACGGATCAAGACTATACAAGAGATGGCTGCATTATTGGGAGAGTATAAGCGGGAGAAACATTATGTCTTGAACAGACAGAAGAACACACCCAACTACAGGAGTTATGATAACCGGAATCAACCAAGTGGGCCGCAAGGAAACCACACCCCGGCCAATCATCCGCCAGCCAACCCCAATAATTATCGAGGGTTTAATAACCATAACAACAACAATAATTACCCAAGAAACCATAACCAGAATTACCCCAACAACAATAACAATGCAAACCATCCTTACAACAGGGGAAATAACCAAAATGGAGGTGGTTATAACAGACCCAATAACCAATATCACAATAATAACCAGTCGATACAGAATCAAACATACAGACGACGGGTAAACTATGTAAATGCAGAAGGTAGAAACGACGGGAGACGTAGTTATAGAAGACCGAGGAGCCGGAGTACCGAAGAAAACGGAAGGAGTCGGGAACAAATAACTCACAGTGACCACTCGATCGAGAGAAGGCAAAACACTGAGAATAATCACCCCGTCAGAACAGAGGACCACGCCGAAGGCAACGGCCAGCATTTAAACGAGCAGCGGCAGTGAGAATACCACAAGACCCGTCACTGATCCGATCTATTGGGTTACTAACTACACAGACAAATGAGACTAATGACGACACTATCATAATAATTCAGAACCATTATCTGAAAAATATCCGAGAGGAGCTAATGGAAGAAAATTCCTCATTAATCAAGCACCCGGATAATGAAATTGCCTATGTTACCGCCAAGGTATATAATGTAAATGTAAAATTTATGATTGACACAGGTGCAAACGTGTCTTTAATTGATATAAACATGTACGACAAAATTCAAAAAGAAAGTAAGAGCTTACCCACGTTACCAATAAGTAACATTATTTTAATTGGAGCCACTGGGAGGCAAAATAAAACCATTAGTGTCTCTAGAAGTCATAAGTAATGGTGAGACACTGCCTATGATATTTTTAATTGCTCACAACTTACCATTTGATATTCTAATTGGTTGTGATATATTGAGAAAGTACTCTGCAGTTATCGATGTGGAACTATCAAAGGTAACCATGAAATATGAAGGCAGAGAATGGGTAGCTGAATTAACTGGCAGCAAGGGGGTCATACCAGTAAGTACAATATATAGCATAAGAACAATTTGTGATTCACCAGACCGGAGGTGGGAAGTGAAGCCAGACAGTCAAGAAAACAATGACATTCTATGGCATCGGAAATTGGAGGAAATCCGACAGTTTCGAGGAACCCAAGATGGGAATCCATTAACGAAGCGAGAGGTGGAGAAATTAATAAGAATTTACAACAAGTACCGACATGTATTTTCCGACCAACCAGGAAAGGTACGGGGGTATCAGTGCGAGTTGAAATTCAAAGAAGTGGCCAATTTCAATAAAAAATCCTACCCCATAGCGTATGCAGCAAAGGAAGCAGTGCGCACAGAAATTAGTAAAATAATGGAGGAAGATATCATTGAGTATAGTTGTTCGCAGTACACCAGTCCTATAGTAGCTGTTACGAAAAAGGATGGAAGAGTACGCTTGTGTCTTGACGCCCGAGAAATAAATAAAATACTAATCAATGACAGGACATCTCCTGGTGAGATTGAGGAGATCCTCAAGAAGTTCCATGGAACGCAATTTATCAGCACCTGGGATACAGTCTGCGGGTACTGGCAAGTAGAACTGCACCCAGCCAGTCGAAAATACGTAGCGTTCATATTTGAAGGCTGGAACTACCAGTTCAAGCGACTACCTTTTGGGCTGGTAAACTCGGTAGCAATATTTGTTCGCTGCATGGACCAGATACTGGGTCCTGAAACTATGAGCTATACCACTGTATACGTCGATGATCTGCTGATCACTTCATCAAATTGGGAGGAGCATTGTATGAGAGTTGAAAAAGTGTTAGAAAAATTATCCATCAACAATGTGACATTAAAACTAGAGAAGTCTAAGCTGATAGCAGCAGAAGTCCAATTCCTTGGATTCAACCTGTCACGACAAGGGATAACACCATCAACCGACAAAGTAGATGCCATTCAACGTTTTCCTACCCCTAAAAATAAGAAACAGTTACAGTCGTTCCTGGGCATCTGTAACTACTACCGAAAATTCCAGCAAAATTATTCAGAGCTGACTACTAAACTATCACCACAGCTATCATCCAAAAACAAGTGGATGTGGGGCCCAGAACAGGAAACGATCTTCAACACTATCAAAAAACACTTCCTCGACACTATCATGTTAAACCACCCCGATTTCAATAGACCCTTTTACATGAACTGCGACGCAAGCGACATTAGCTTGGGATCGGTGCTTTACCAAGAAGGCAGAGATGGAAACCACCAAGTAATTAGTTTCGCCAGCCGAACATTAAACCAATGTGAGCGCAATTATCATGTAACCGAAAAAGAACTGTTGAGTGTGGTCTTTTCTTGTGGAAAATTTCGGACTTACATTCTTGGATATCCTATCACCGTGCGCACCGACCATAAGTCTATTTCCTTTTTGAAGAACTGCAAACTCAGCCATGGTCGATTAGCCAGATGGATTCTTGCTCTCCAAGAATATCACATCAACTGGGAGTATATCCCTGGTAGCAAAAACACAGCAGCTGATGTTCTATCACGAATTAACACAGAACAACAAACCTTCGATGGAGAGAAGGAGACCATAGTGAAGGTATTTAACATTATGAAAAATAACGCTGACCTAGAAGTGATAGTGGATAAAGTGAAACAACACCAGAAGGAGGATACAAAATTAAATCAAATCCGAGAGAGACTAGATCGACAAGAAGAAAAAGCAACTCAGTACTATTGCTTACATGAAGATATTTTGTTTGTTAAAACTAAACCCAACCAAGATACGTGGAAACTGTTGATACCTAAAGAAACCGCAGCTGAGATCATAATGGAATACCACCTCAGGTACGGACACATGGGAGCACTGAAGGTGACAAAAGCGTTAGAAGAGCACACATATCTGAAAGACGTTAACCGGAGGGTAAGGAAGACCATAAGAAACTGTCACATATGCCAACTTGTTAAATGCAACAACGACAAGAAGGAAGGGGTAATGCAACCAATAACCTCTACAAATAAATTGGAACGAGTCTTCTTAGACATATGTGGACCTATGCCACGAAGTGGAGGGAGAAAGCAGCACAAATTCATAATCATTATCATGGACCATTATTCAAAATTTATAAAATTATACCCGATCAACCGTGCTACTACAAACAAGGTATTGAACATTATCACACAGAGATACATTACTGAGGTGGGGAGTCCCACGAATATTATCACTGACCGTGGTACTCAATTCCGGGGAAGACGATGGAAGGACACATTAATGGATCTGGGTATCCGAACATACAAGACTTCAATTTACCACCCGAACAGCAACCCAGCGGAAAGAGTGCTCCGTGAAGTTGGGAGGATTCTTCGTACATACTGCCACGATCAGCAACGTAAGTGGTGCGAATACCTCGAAGCCACAGAAAATTTCATAAATCTCGCCTATCATGAATCCATTAAGGATACCCCGTACACCATCATGTACGGAAAACCACCACCTCGAGCCATAGAAGAACTTGTCAATTTCCCCACCAATCCAGTATACCAATTTGATAACGCTAGATTCTATAGTAAGATAGCGGAGCAAACAGAAAAGAAAAGGGCCAAGTATCACAAAATGCAACCGAAGGCAATCCGGTATAATGAAGGAGAAAAGGTACTAATACGAAACCGAGAATTACCAAGTTCCAGAGAGGGAGTCACAAAGAAATTGCTGTTATTGTACAATGGACCCTATCTCATAGCAAAGGACAACAAAAATAATACCTATGTTATAAGTGAGATCACAACTAAGAAAATAAAAGGGACTTACAACCAGTCTTCTTTAAAAAAGTATTATGAACCAGTGTCAGAAAATTAAAGAGAATTTTGAAGGTAACAATTATCAAAATTCAAAAATAAATGTAAGCACTACTTACAATAAGTATTTGATTGGAACTATTATTATTATGAATGAAAGGGAATTTAGAAGAAAGATAAGCTAAATTCAAAACAAAGTAAGGCCAAACTTACGACCAAGTGTGAAACAAATGTGTAAACCCATGTAATTTGAAAAATATGTATAATAAAGTATCATAAAAAATTGAGATAAAATAATAAAATGTTACACAAATAATGATGACGCTACATAACATCATTAACTAACCCTATCACAAAAGGGAATAACAATAAAAATTAATGTTTCACAAAAGAAAAGACAAGACAATCAAATAAAAAATAACACTGACATATTAACCGAACAATTAACGAAAAAATATAAGTGAGTCAGAAACCAGCTACAATGTTAATTTTAAATATCAATGAGCATTAAAGTGATGACGAATAAAATCACTACCATATAAAATAAGCTAATGAAACAATGCAAAATGCCTATTAAATATCGCCATAAGCTTAAACAAAGGAATCCAAATAAGTTATTGAGATGAAAAAGTCATGAAATGTATAAAGGAGAGAATAATTAATCCCAAAAGTGTTTTATTGTATTAATATTATGTGAGTCGGAAATGAACGACTATTATTATAATTATTATGAATATTATTATGTGATGATTTTATGTTGAGATACGTCCAACAATTATTTATGTTATTGAGCAGATAGGCAAGGCCTCTGAACTCAAAATGTGTATAAATGGATAGCAGAGTAATAGAGCCACACGTGCCCTCTGGCTAGTACCAATTTATATGAAGGAGAGAGAAGAAAAATTTTAGGGAAATAGAACATAAAAGGGAATAGTAAAGAAAGAAAATAATACCAATTATCATATTATGAACCATGACTTAATAAAGAATGAATACAGAAGAAGTAGCGATTGACGAATTCCTGAATCATAACAACTTGATAAAATAAACTATATTGATGATTTCAGAAAAAATCTAATAATCTTTGTTTCGAAATAATCAATTTTGGTGGCGATGCATTATGTAACATGACATAAGGTAGTGAAGATCCAATTGTATTTAATTATAAAATAAAAAGCTGAAGATAAGAATAAGAGGCAAAAACTTATAAACTTAGAGATCAATAACCCAGTAACCCAAAAATGACAAATGACTATTAAACTGACAATGACCTGACACAATAGATCGGATAAATACCAAAAGAACCACGAGACAATGAAGAAGCAGCCGAGACCTAAGTGTAATCAAATAACCCCAAATAATGACCATTATATTGTAATTTAAATAATGAACTGATAATTGTAATAGATGAGATTTACCTAGGGTAATAAGGTTAATGGAAAGTAATAATATCATGTATATTTTGTTGATAAAAGAATGTACTTATAATATAAGGTAGGGAGTTAGAAACTAACCATACCCAAATTAATAGTGATGATAATAGGCAAAGCCAATAAACGATGCTTTGAGCCAAACAAAAGCAATATTTAAGTAATAACCAAAAGTGATCAGAGTGATTTGAAAGTAAACTAGTTATTCATGACCCATAATCACACAGTGATATCAAAATAATCAGACAAATTGTGTGAATAAACAAGTGAGTGAATTAAAAATGTGTGTAAAAATAAATAAGTGGTGAAGTGCTAGGTATAGCATATAATGAAAAAAAAAGTGATATAGTTAATAAATAAAGAAACCTTCTATGAAAGGAAAAGTGCAGTGGGGGTGTAGAATAAAGTATTTTATAAGCAGACTATAATAAATAGCTAAACAATCTTTGATAAACTTTATGTTAGCAAGTAAGATTAGACTGATTGTGCTATTATGAATCTAGGTAATAGGATGTCAGAGTTATAAAATAAGGTAAAAATTAAGTTATTAGAATGACTAGTAAAATAAGAAGGACAGACACTGTATTTAAGTGAAGGGATTAGTAAGTAAGACATATCGAATAAGGCACAGTTTAACAGTAGTATTATAAGAGTTTTGTTATTGTTCAAAAAACCATAGAATGTAGTAAATTATAGGATAAGCAAGATAATAGTAAAAAACAGAAAAGGTAGTTAAAAGTTATTTCAGGCTAGAACCTGACAAGGAATATTTTTATAATAAGAGGTGGAGTTAGGAACACTGATGTTTATTGCTTGTTTTGTTTATAAAATTGTATTAGTATTACCAGATATGTTATTAAGAAATGTTAGATGGGAGTAGAATAAAATCTAGGCTCTAGGCCTAACTGTTGAATATAAATTTAGTAGATTTGAGAACAAATAATAATCCAAAGTTAAAGCAGAGTATACCAAATGGTTAAACCAATTAAGTGAGTATTTCTAATACCAAAATATATGAATAACAACCAATTTTGAATAAAATATATGTAAAATATAAATATGGAAAATAGTAAAAATGTAATTAGCTATTCAAAAAATGGGCATGAGGGGTATCAAAATTATCATCATGAAAAATTAGGAAGAATGGTACTCATGTAATAACTCTAGCTATTAGTATAAGATAGAAATCTTCATTTGAAGATATTTTGGTAAAATTAGACTAAAAAAGACGTTAAAACATAACAATGACTTAAGTTAATGACCAATGAAAATTAGCATAATTTATTAGGTAACCATAGCAACCAGAAATTTATTGCCAAAAAACCGTTAGATTTTCATTACTGTATTATTGACCAACGCCGAGAGTGGATCGAGTAGCTCTCACACTAAAATTTTATTACTAAAATGAATTTTAACTTAATTTAAACCAAAAGGAGATAATAACAACAGCCCAGGGAATCCTGAACAAAATTTTGTTTAATAAAAAATTATCAACAAACCATAATTATCTGAAGAAGTCGGGAAGACACAGCGAAGAAGAGAGATGACGACGGACACCGAATGAAGATCATCGGGACATAGATTAATAGAAGAAGACAGACGATCACAGAAGGAATGCGAGGCCTGAGTCAGCGAGGAAAACCGTCGGGACGAGAGGAATGAACTTCTGGAGAACATAAGAAGACGACATCTCAGGAGTTATCCGGAAGAAGAAGACGACATCAGGATCTTCAGCGGAAAATCGATGAATATAAACATAATCCCATTATCGAATTCACAATTTTTTGGTCAAAATTAATAAATAACTATTTCACTTCACTGATCACTATTCCGATTTAGAACTAAATGCTTTGTTAAAATCACTATTTAAACTTTAATCAATTAATAATTATTAAAAGCAAAATATAATAAATAATTGACAAACCTTTTGACAAATAAATTTGACAAACGAAAACTAACCCAAAATTTTATTAAGTTTTCATTGGTAATTACTTACTTGAATATGATAAGATATTAATTTGTTTATGTAACTAGTATTAAGGATTGTTATAAATGTGTGTGTCTTAGCCGTAAGTATATATTTCTGTAGCCGAAAGGACTTATTAACACCCCTGAGAAAAACCATATTAACTGTAAACTAACGTTAAAGACGAGTTGTATACAAACACGGGAACTGAGCAAGTACCAACCGAACGCGTGTAATAGCCGGTGCAGAAAATAAATTTGATGTATCATAAAGTAATTGAAATCTTCTAAAGTGTCAATAAATGTTCTCACTCTGCAATTCTGTATGTTTGATTCAATTAATTTACAATAACAACTAAGAATTTATTGAAGTGAAAGTGTCAAAACAAAACGTTAGCCGAGTCAACACTGCAGAAAGCCGTGCGCCAATCAGGTGGCGAGGTGGCAACATTTGAATGCAACAGAGAGAAATACGGTTTACCCGTAAATGATAAGAGAAGTTACAGTTTGACATATTACACACTAATAACACTAATTATTAATTTAAACAAACCCCACATACAAAGTTATTTATTACAAAGTGGCGCGCCAACTAGTAGGGCTAGAATAGTTAAGGAAACATACCTTTAAACTTTACAGATTCTAGCGGCGACTACAGAAATGGAACGGGCAGAACACGACACCAGATACCAGGCCAAGCTACGCGAAAAAGAGGCGGAAGAGGAAGCAAGGAGATTCGAAAAGGAGATTGAGAAAGGTGCCAGAATGGAAGAAAAGGAGATCACTTCGGTAGAAGATGTAGAAGAGTTATTAACTCCTATGGAAATAGATAAACCAGCACCACCAGAGAATTTGACCTTACAGGACATGGTAAGGCTAATGGGCGATTTCAGTAAAACAATTAAGGAGGACAATAAAAAATTATTACAACAAAATAACGAAGAATTAGACAAGAAATTTGAGGCAATCAATGACAATTTCAAGAAGCAGGAGGAGAAAATAGATGAAAAATTGGACAAAAATAGTGAGAAGATGGAGAAGAAATTGGACAGCACTAAGGAAGATTTAAGGCGGACCATTAATGGAAATAACGAGAAATTAAGACAGGAAATGAAGGAGGAGAATAAATTGATTAGTGAGAAGATAGAGAGGAGTAATGAGAAAACCAGTGAAGCCTTGAGACTAATGAAGGAGGACATTGAGACGCTGAATGATAAAATTGAATATAACCAGGATACATTACAGCAACAGTTGACGGAGTACAGAGAAGAACTGAAACAAACTGTAATGGAAACGGAAGAGAAGATAGAGAAGACCAGCGAAGTAGTGATGCAAGTCTGAGAAGAAATTTTGACCAAGGTGAATGAAGTGGAAGGCGAAGGTAAGAGGAGGGTTGAAGGACTCCAAAAAGAAACCAACAACAAACTAGAACAAATACAGACCAGAGTAGAAGAGAACTATAGCAGATTAGATGCATCAGTGAGTGAAGTGAAGGACACCACAACCGCCCAAGAAGGGAAAATAGCTGAATTTAGGGCGAGAGAACTACGCCTACAGGAAGAAATCAGTGCATTGAAGGATCGACCAATCATGAGCTCACATATATCATGTAGCGAAAATAGAGAGACAATAAACTTTAAAAATTATAAACGCAACCCAATTGAGTTTATAGAACGAGTAGAGGAGAACTTAGTCTGAACCAGAGAGACACGGTGGACAATAATCAAGAGCATGATAGACGACGTGTTCAAAGAAGTCCATGATAATTGGTGGACGGTGGTAAGACCAGATATAAATAATTTCAGTGAGTTCAAAAAATTATTCAAAGACAAATACTGGTTGGAGGCGACTCAGCACGTGGTGAGAAACAACATAAGCAACGGCCGATTCGACCCTTACCTAGGACAGTCCCCGACCGCTTACTTTTTAGGTAAGGTAAGCATAGCGAGGAACCTTGAACCTAACATCCCTGAAGAGTGCCTAGTGACACAATTGGCATACCACTACGACGGGGAAATCACCAAAAGCCGTTTAAGTGGACGGATCAAGACTATACAAGAGATGGCCGCATTATTGGGAGAGTATGAGCGGGAGAAACATTATGTCTTGAACAGACAGAAGAACACACCCAACTACAGGAGTTATGATAACCGGAATCAACCAAGTGGGCCGCAAGGAAACCACACCCCGGCCAATCATTCGCCAGCCAACCCCAATAATTATCGAGGGTTTAATAACCATAACAACAACAATAATTACCCAAGAAACCATAACCAGAATTACCCCAACAACAATAACAATGCAAACCATCCTTACAACAGGGGAAATAACCAAAATGGAGGTGGTTATAACAGACCCAATAACCAATATCACAATAATAACCAGTCGATACAGAATCAAACATACAGACGACGGGTAAACTATGTAAATGCAGAAGGTAGAAACGACGGGAGACGTAGTTATAGAAGACCGAGGAGCCGGAGTACCGAAGAAAACGGAAGGAGTCGGGAACAAATAACTCACAGTGACCACTCGATCGAGAGAAGGCAAAACACTGAGAATAATCACCCCGTCAGAACAGAGGACCGCGCCGAAGGCAACGGCCAGCATTTAAACGAGCAGCGGCAGTGAGAATACCACAAGACCCGTCACTGATCCGATCTATTGGGTTACTAACTACACAGACAAATGAGACTAATGACGACACTATCATAATAATTCAGAACCATTATCTGAAAAATATCCGAGAGGAGCTAATGGAAGAAAATTCCTCATTAATCAAGCACCCGGATAATGAAATTGCCTATGTTACCGCCAAGGTATATAATGTAAATGTAAAATTTATGATTGACACAGGTGCAAACGTGTCTTTAATTGATATAAACATGTACGACAAAATTCAAAAAGAAAGTAAGAGCTTACCCACGTTACCAATAAGTAACATTATTTTAATTGGAGCCATTGGGAGGCAAAATAAAACCATTAAGAGACAAGTGTCTCTAGAAGTCATAAGTAATGGTGAGACACTGCCTATGATATTTTTAATTGCTCACAACTTACCATTTGATATTCTAATTGGTTGTGATATATTGAGAAAGTACTCTGCAGTTATCGATGTGGAACTATCAAAGGTAACCATGAAATATGAAGGCAGAGAATGGGTAGCTGAATTAACTGGCAGCAAGGGGGTCATACCAGTAAGTACAATATATAGCATAAGAACAATTTGTGATTCACCAGACCGGAGGTGGGAAGTGAAGCCAGACAGTCAAGAAAACAATGACATTCTATGGCATCGGAAATTGGAGGAAATCCGACAGTTTCGAGGAACCCAAGATGGGAATCCATTAACGGAGCGAGAGGTGGAGAAATTAATAAGAATTTACAACAAGTACCGACATGTATTTTCCGACCAACCAGGAAAGGTACGGGGGTATCAGTGCGAGTTGAAATTCAAAGAAGTGGCCAATTTCAATAAAAAATCCTACCCCATAGCGTATGCAGCAAAGGAAGCAGTGCGCACAGAAATTAGTAAAATGATGGAGGAAGATATCATTGAGTATAGTTGTTCGCAGTACACCAGTCCTATAGTAGCTGTTACGAAAAAGGATGGAAGAGTACGCTTGTGTCTTGACGCCCGAGAAATAAATAAAATACTAATCAATGACAGGACATCTCCTGGTGAGATTGAGGAGATCCTCAAGAAGTTCCATGGAACGCAATTTATCAGCACCTGGGATACAGTCTGCGGGTACTGGCAAGTAGAACTGCACCCAGCCAGTCGAAAATACGTAGCGTTCATATTTGAAGGCTGGAACTACCAGTTCAAGCGACTACCTTTTGGGCTGGTAAACTCGGTAGCAATATTTGTTCGCTGCATGGACCAGATACTGGGTCCTGAAACTATGAGCTATACCACTGTATACGTCGATGATCTGCTGATCACTTCATCAAATTGGGAGGAGCATTGTATGAGAGTTGAAAAAGTGTTAGAAAAATTATCCATCAACAATGTGACATTAAAACTAGAGAAGTCTAAGCTGATAGCAGCAGAAGTCCAATTCCTTGGATTCAACCTGTCACGACAAGGGATAACACCATCAACCGACAAAGTAGATGCCATTCAACGTTTTCCTACCCCTAAAAATAAGAAACAGTTACAGTCGTTCCTGGGCATCTGTAACTACTACCGAAAATTCCAGCAAAATTATTCAGAGCTGACTACTAAACTATCACCACAGCTATCATCCAAAAACAAGTGGATGTGGGGCCCAGAACAGGAAACGATCTTCAACACTATCAAAAAACACTTCCTCGACACTATCATGTTAAACCACCCCGATTTCAATAGACCCTTTTACATGAACTGCGACGCAAGCGACATTAGCTTGGGATCGGTGCTTTACCAAGAAGGCAGAGATGGAAACCACCAAGTAATTAGTTTCGCCAGCCGAACATTAAACCAATGTGAGCGCAATTATCATGTAACCGAAAAAGAACTGTTGAGTGTGGTCTTTTCTTGTGGAAAATTTCGGACTTACATTCTTGGATATCCTATCACCGTGCGCACCGACCATAAGTCTATTTCCTTTTTGAAGAACTGCAAACTCAGCCATGGTCGATTAGCCAGATGGATTCTTGCTCTCCAAGAATATCACATCAACTGGGAGTATATCCCTGGTAGCAAAAACACAGCAGCTGATGTTCTATCACGAATTAACACAGAACAACAATCCTTCGATGGAGAGAAGGAGACCATAGTGAAGGTATTTAACATTATGAAAAATAACGCTGACCTAGAAGTGATAGTGGATAAAGTGAAACAACACCAGAAGGAGGATACAAAATTAAATCAAATCCGAGAGAGACTAGATCGACAAGAAGAAAAAGCAACTCAGTACTATTGCTTACATGAAGATATTTTGTTTGTTAAAACTAAACCCAACCAAGATACGTGGAAACTGTTGATACCTAACGAAACCGCAGCTGAGATCATAATGGAATACCACCTCAGGTACGGACACATGGGAGCACTGAAGGTGACAAAAGCGTTAGAAGAGCACACATATCTGAAAGACATTAACCGGAGGGTAAGGAAGACCATAAGAAACTGTCACATATGCCAACTTGTTAAATGCAACAACGACAAGAAGGAAGGGGTAATGCAACCAATAACCTCTACAAATAAATTGGAACGAGTCTTCTTAGACATATGTGGACCTATGCCACGAAGTGGAGGGAGAAAGCAGCACAAATTCATAATCATTATCATGGACCATTATTCAAAATTTATAAAATTATACCCGATCAACCGTGCTACTACAAACAAGGTATTGAACATTATCACACAGAGATACATTACTGAGGTGGGGAGTCCCACGAATATTATCACTGACCGTGGTACTCAATTCCGGGGAAGACGATGGAAGGACACATTAATGGATCTGGGTATCCGAACATACAAGACTTCAATTTACCACCCGAACAGCAACCCAGCGGAAAGAGTGCTCCGTGAAGTTGGGAGGATTCTTCGTACATACTGCCACGATCAGCAACGTAAGTGGTGCGAATACCTCGAAGCCACAGAAAATTTCATAAATCTCGCCTATCATGAATCCATTAAGGATACCCCGTACACCATCATGTACGGAAAACCACCACCTCGAGCCATAGAAGAACTTGTCAATTTCCCCACCAATCCAGTATACCAATTTGATAACGCTAGATTCTATAGTAAGATAGCGGAGCAAACAGAAAAGAAAAGGGCCAAGTATCACAAAATGCAACCGAAGGCAATCCGGTATAATGAAGGAGAAAAGGTACTAATACGAAACCGAGAATTACCAAGTTCCAGAGAGGGAGTCACAAAGAAATTGCTGTTATTGTACAATGGACCCTATCTCATAGCAAAGGACAACAAAAATAATACCTATGTTATAAGTGAGATCACAACTAAGAAAATAAAAGGGACTTACAACCAGTCTTCTTTAAAAAAGTATTATGAACCAGTGTCAGAAAATTAAAGAGAATTTTGAAGGTAACAATTATCAAAATTCAAAAATAAATGTAAGCACTACTTACAATAAGTATTTGATTGGAACTATTATTATTATGAATGAAAGGGAATTTAGAAGAAAGATAAGCTAAATTCAAAACAAAGTAAGGCCAAACTTACGACCAAGTGTGAAACAAATGTGTAAACCCATGTAATTTGAAAAATATGTATAATAAAGTATCATAAAAAATTGAGATAAAATAATAAAATGTTACACAAATAATGATGACGCTACATAACATCATTAACTAACCCTATCACAAAAGGGAATAACAATAAAAATTAATGTTTCACAAAAGAAAAGACAAGACAATCAAATAAAAAATAACACTGACATATTAACCGAACAATTAAGGAAAAAATATAAGTGAGTCAGAAACCAGCTACAATGTTAATTTTAAATATCAATGAGCATTAAAGTGATGACGAATAAAATCACTACCATATAAAATAAGCTAATGAAACAATGCAAAATGCCTATTAAATATCGCCATAAGCTTAAACAAAGGAATCCAAATAAGTTATTGAGATGAAAAAGTCATGAAATGTATAAAGGAGAGAATAATTAATCCCAAAAGTGTTTTATTGTATTAATATTATGTGAGTCGGAAATGAACGACTATTATTATAATTATTATGAATATTATTATGTGATGATTTTATGTTGAGATACGTCCAACAATTATTTATGTTATTGAGCAGATAGGCAAGGCCTCTGAACTCAAAATGTGTATAAATGGATAGCAGAGTAATAGAGCCACACGTGCCCTCTGGCTAGTACCAATTTATATGAAGGAGAGAGAAGAAAAATTTTAGGGAAATAGAACATAAAAGGGAATAGTAAAGAAAGAAAATAATACCAATTATCATATTATGAACCATGACTTAATAAAGAATGAATACAGAAGAAGTAGCGATTGACGAATTCCTGAATCATAACAACTTGATAAAATAAACTATATTGATGATTTCAGAAAAAATCTAATAATCTTTGTTTCGAAATAATCAATTTTGGTGGCGATGCATTATGTAACATGACATAAGGTAGTGAAGATCCAATTGTATTTAATTATAAAATAAAAAGCTGAAGATAAGAATAAGAGGCAAAAACTTATAAACTTAGAGATCAATAACCCAGTAACCCAAAAATGACAAATGACTATTAAACTGACAATGACCTGACACAATAGATCGGATAAATACCAAAAGAACCACGAGACAATGAAGAAGCAGCCGAGACCTAAGTGTAATCAAATAACCCCAAATAATGACCATTATATTGTAATTTAAATAATGAACTGATAATTGTAATAGATGAGATTTACCTAGGGTAATAAGGTTAATGGAAAGTAATAATATCATGTATATTTTGTTGATAAAAGAATGTACTTATAATATAAGGTAGGGAGTTAGAAACTAACCATACCCAAATTAATAGTGATGATAATAGGCAAAGCCAATAAACGATGCTTTGAGCCAAACAAAAGCAATATTTAAGTAATAACCAAAAGTGATCAGAGTGATTTGAAAGTAAACTAGTTATTCATGACCCACAATCACACAGTGATATCAAAATAATCAGACAAATTGTGTGAATAAACAAGTGAGTGAATTAAAAATGTGTGTAAAAATAAATAAGTGGTGAAGTGCTAGGTATAGCATATAATGAAAAAAAAAGTGATATAGTTAATAAATAAAGAAACCTTCTATGAAAGGAAAAGTGCAGTGGGGGTGTAGAATAAAGTATTTTATAAGCAGACTATAATAAATAGCTAAACAATCTTTGATAAACTTTATGTTAGCAAGTAAGATTAGACTGATTGTGCTATTATGAATCTAGGTAATAGGATGTCAGAGTTATAAAATAAGGTAAAAATTAAGTTATTAGAATGACTAGTAAAATAAGAAGGACAGACACTGTATTTAAGTGAAGGGATTAGTAAGTAAGACATATCGAGTAAGGCACAGTTTAACAGTAGTATTATAAGAGTTTTGTTATTGTTCAAAAAACCATAGAATGTAGTAAATTATAGGATAAGCAAGATAATAGTAAAAAACAGAAAAGGTAGTTAAAAGTTATTTCAGGCTAGAACCTGACAAGGAATATTTTTATAATAAGAGGTGGAGTTAGGAACACTGATGTTTATTGCTTGTTTTGTTTATAAAATTGTATTAGTATTACCAGATATGTTATTAAGAAATGTTAGATGGGAGTAGAATAAAATCTAGGCTCTAGGCCTAACTGTTGAATATAAATTTAGTAGATTTGAGAACAAATAATAATCCAAAGTTAAAGCAGAGTATACCAAATGGTTAAACCAATTAAGTGAGTATTTCTAATACCAAAATATATGAATAACAACCAATTTTGAATAAAATATATGTAAAATATAAATATGGAAAATAGTAAAAATGTAATTAGCTATTCAAAAATGGGCATGAGGGGTATCAAAATGATCATCATGAAAAATTAGGAAGAATGGTACTCATGTAATAACTCTAGCTATTAGTATAAGATAGAAATCTTCATTTGAAGATATTTTGGTAAAATTAGACTAAAAAAGACGTTAAAACATAACAATGACTTAAGTTAATGACCAATGAAAATTAGCATAATTTATTAGGTAACCATAGCAACCAGAAATTTATTGCCAAAAAACCGTTAGATTTTCATTACTGTATTATTGACCAACGCCGAGAGTGGATCGAGTAGCTCTCACACTAAAATTTTATTACTAAAATGAATTTTAACTTAATTTAAACCAAATGGAGATAATAACAACAGCCCAGGGAATCCTGAACAAAATTTTGTTTAATAAAAAATTATCAACAAACCATAATTATCTGAAGAAGTCGGGAAGACACAGCGAAGAAGAGAGATGACGACGGACACCGAATGAAGATCATCGGGACATAGATTAATAGAAGAAGACAGACGATCACAGAAGGAATGCGAGGCCTGAGTCAGCGAGGAAAACCGTCGGGACGAGAGGAATGAACTTCTGGAGAACATAAGAAGACGACATCTCAGGAGTTATCTGGAAGAAGAAGACGACATCAGGATCTTCAGCGGAAAATCGATGAATATAAACATAATCCCATTATCGAATTCACAATTTTTTGGTCAAAATTAATAAATAACTATTTCACTTCACTGATCACTATTCCGATTTAGAACTAAATGCTTTGTTAAAATCACTATTTAAACTTTAATCAATTAATAATTATTAAAAGCAAAATATAATAAATAATTGACAAACCTTTTGACAAATAAATTTGACAAACGAAAACTAACCCAAAATTTTATTAAGTTTTCATTGGTAATTACTTACTTGAATATGATAAGATATTAATTTGTTTATGTAACTAGTATTAAGGATTGTTATAAATTTGTGTGTCTTAGCCGTAAGTATATATTTCTGTAGCCGAAAGGACTTATTAACACCCCTGAGAAAAACCATATTAACTGTAAACTAACGTTAAAGACGAGTTGTATACAAACACGGGAACTGAGCAAGTACCAACCGAACGCGTGTAATAGCCGGTGCAGAAAATAAATTTGATGTATCATAAAGTAATTGAAATCTTCTAAAGGTCAATAAATGTTCTCACTCTGCAATTCTGTATGTTTGATTCAATTAATTTACAATAACAACTAAGAATTTATTGAAGTGAAAGTGTCAAAACAAAACGTTAGCCGAGTCAACACTGCAGAAAGCCGTGCGCCAATCAGGTGGCGAGGTGGCAACATTTGAATGCAACAGAGAGAAATACGGTTTACCCGTAAATGATAAGAGAAGTTACAGTTTGACATATTACACACTAATAACACTAATTATTAATTTAAACAAACCCCACATACAAAGTTATTTATTACAAAGTGGCGCGCCAACTAGTAGGGCTAGAATAGTTAAGGAAACATACCTTTAAACTTTACAGATTCTAGCGGCGACTACAGAAATGGAACGGGCAGAACACGACACCAGATACCAGGCCAAGCTACGCGAAAAAGAGGCGGAAGAGGAAGCAAGGAGATTCGAAAAGGAGATTGAGAAAGGTGCCAGAATGGAAGAAAAGGAGATCACTTCGGTAGAAGATGTAGAAGAGTTATTAACTCCTATGGAAATAGATAAACCAGCACCACCAGAGAATTTGACCTTACAGGACATGGTAAGGCTAATGGGCGATTTCAGTAAAACAATTAAGGAGGACAATAAAAAATTATTACAACAAAATAACGAAGAATTAGACAAGAAATTTGAGGCAATCAATGACAATTTCAAGAAGCAGGAGGAGAAAATAGATGAAAAATTGGACAAAAATAGTGAGAAGATGGAGAAGAAATTGGACAGCACTAAGGAAGATTTAAGGCGGACCATTAATGGAAATAACGAGAAATTAAGACAGGAAATGAAGGAGGAGAATAAATTGATTAGTGAGAAGATAGAGAGGAGTAATGAGAAAACCAGTGAAGCCTTGAGACTAATGAAGGAGGACATTGAGACGCTGAATGATAAAATTGAATATAACCAGGATACATTACAGCAACAGTTGACGGAGTACAGAGAAGAACTGAAACAAACTGTAATGGAAACGGAAGAGAAGATAGAGAAGACCAGCGAAGTAGTGATGCAAGTCTGAGAAGAAATTTTGACCAAGGTGAATGAAGTGGAAGGCGAAGGTAAGAGGAGGGTTGAAGGACTCCAAAAAGAAACCAACAACAAACTAGAACAAATACAGACCAGAGTAGAAGAGAACTATAGCAGATTAGATGCATCAGTGAGTGAAGTGAAGGACACCACAACCGCCCAAGAAGGGAAAATAGCTGAATTTAGGGCGAGAGAACTACGCCTACAGGAAGAAATCAGTGCATTGAAGGATCGACCAATCATGAGCTCACATATATCATGTAGCGAAAATAGAGAGACAATAAACTTTAAAAATTATAAACGCAACCCAATTGAGTTTATAGAACGAGTAGAGGAGAACTTAGTCTGAACCAGAGAGACACGGTGGACAATAATCAAGAGCATGATAGACGACGTGTTCAAAGAAGTCCATGATAATTGGTGGACGGTGGTAAGACCAGATATAAATAATTTCAGTGAGTTCAAAAAATTATTCAAAGACAAATACTGGTTGGAGGCGACTCAGCACGTGGTGAGAAACAACATAAGCAACGGCCGATTCGACCCTTACCTAGGACAGTCCCCGACCGCTTACTTTTTAGGTAAGGTAAGCATAGCGAGGAACCTTGAACCTAACATCCCTGAAGAGTGCCTAGTGACACAATTGGCATACCACTACGACGGGGAAATCACCAAAAGCCGTTTAAGTGGACGGATCAAGACTATACAAGAGATGGCCGCATTATTGGGAGAGTATGAGCGGGAGAAACATTATGTCTTGAACAGACAGAAGAACACACCCAACTACAGGAGTTATGATAACCGGAATCAACCAAGTGGGCCGCAAGGAAACCACACCCCGGCCAATCATCCGCCAGCCAACCCCAATAATTATCGAGGGTTTAATAACCATAACAACAACAATAATTACCCAAGAAACCATAACCAGAATTACCCCAACAACAATAACAATGCAAACCATCCTTACAACAGGGGAAATAACCAAAATGGAGGTGGTTATAACAGACCCAATAACCAATATCACAATAATAACCAGTCGATACAGAATCAAACATACAGACGACGGGTAAACTATGTAAATGCAGAAGGTAGAAACGACGGGAGACGTAGTTATAGAAGACCGAGGAGCCGGAGTACCGAAGAAAACGGAAGGAGTCGGGAACAAATAACTCACAGTGACCACTCGATCGAGAGAAGGCAAAACACTGAGAATAATCACCCCGTCAGAACAGAGGACCACGCCGAAGGCAACGGCCAGCATTTAAACGAGCAGCGGCAGTGAGAATACCACAAGACCCGTCACTGATCCGATCTATTGGGTTACTAACTACACAGACAAATGAGACTAATGACGACACTATCATAATAATTCAGAACCATTATCTGAAAAATATCCGAGAGGAGCTAATGGAAGAAAATTCCTCATTAATCAAGCACCCGGATAATGAAATTGCCTATGTTACCGCCAAGGTATATAATGTAAATGTAAAATTTATGATTGACACAGGTGCAAACGTGTCTTTAATTGATATAAACATGTACGACAAAATTCAAAAAGAAAGTAAGAGCTTACCCACGTTACCAATAAGTAACATTATTTTAATTGGAGCCACTGGGAGGCAAAATAAAACCATTAGTGTCTCTAGAAGTCATAAGTAATGGTGAGACACTGCCTATGATATTTTTAATTGCTCACAACTTACCATTTGATATTCTAATTGGTTGTGATATATTGAGAAAGTACTCTGCAGTTATCGATGTGGAACTATCAAAGGTAACCATGAAATATGAAGGCAGAGAATGGGTAGCTGAATTAACTGGCAGCAAGGGGGTCATACCAGTAAGTACAATATATAGCATAAGAACAATTTGTGATTCACCAGACCGGAGGTGGGAAGTGAAGCCAGACAGTCAAGAAAACAATGACATTCTATGGCATCGGAAATTGGAGGAAATCCGACAGTTTCGAGGAACCCAAGATGGGAATCCATTAACGGAGCGAGAGGTGGAGAAATTAATAAGAATTTACAACAAGTACCGACATGTATTTTCCGACCAACCAGGAAAGGTACGGGGGTATCAGTGCGAGTTGAAATTCAAAGAAGTGGCCAATTTCAATAAAAAATCCTACCCCATAGCGTATGCAGCAAAGGAAGCAGTGCGCACAGAAATTAGTAAAATGATGGAGGAAGATATCATTGAGTATAGTTGTTCGCAGTACACCAGTCCTATAGTAGCTGTTACGAAAAAGGATGGAAGAGTACGCTTGTGTCTTGACGCCCGAGAAATAAATAAAATACTAATCAATGACAGGACATCTCCTGGTGAGATTGAGGAGATCCTCAAGAAGTTCCATGGAACGCAATTTATCAGCACCTGGGATACAGTCTGCGGGCACTGGCAAGTAGAACTGCACCCAGCCAGTCGAAAATACATAGCGTTCATATTTGAAGGCTGGAACTACCAGTTCAAGCGACTACCTTTTGGGCTGGTAAACTCGGTAGCAATATTTGTTCGCTGCATGGACCAGATACTGGGTCCTGAAACTATGAGCTATACCACTGTATACGTCGATGATCTGCTGATCACTTCATCAAATTGGGAGGAGCATTGTATGAGAGTTGAAAAAGTGTTAGAAAAATTATCCATCAACAATGTGACATTAAAACTAGAGAAGTCTAAGCTGATAGCAGCAGAAGTCCAATTCCTTGGATTCAACCTGTCACGACAAGGGATAACACCATCAACCGACAAAGTAGATGCCATTCAACAAAATGGATGTTTTCCTACCCCTAAAAATAAGAAACAGTTACAGTCGTTCCTGGGCATCTGTAACTACTACCGAAAATTCCAGCAAAATTATTCAGAGCTGACTACTAAACTATCACCACAGCTATCATCCAAAAACAAGTGGATGTGGGGCCCAGAACAGGAAACGATCTTCAACACTATCAAAAAACACTTCCTCGACACTATCATGTTAAACCACCCCGATTTCAATAGACCCTTTTACATTAACTGCGACGCAAGCGACATTAGCTTGGGATCGGTGCTTTACCAAGAAGACAGAGATGGAAACCACCGATTGGTTTAGTTTCGCCAGCCGAACATTAAACCAATGTGAGCGCAATTATCATGTAACCGAAAAAGAACTGTTGAGTGTGGTCTTTTCTTGTGGAAAATTTCGGACTTACATTCTTGGATATCCTATCACCGTGCGCACCGACCATAAGTCTATTTCCTTTTTGAAGAACTGCAAACTCAGCCATGGTCGATTAGCCAGATGGATTCTTGCTCTCCAAGAATATCACATCAACTGGGAGTATATCCCTGGTAGCAAAAACACAGCAGCTGATGTTCTATCACGAATTAACACAGAACAACAAACCTTCGATGGAGAGAAGGAGACCATAGTGAAGGTATTTAACATTATGAAAAATAACGCTGACCTAGAAGTGATAGTGGATACAACACCAGAAGGAGGATACAAAATTAAATCAAATCCGAGAGAGACTAGATCGACAAGAAGAAAAAGCAACTCAGTACTATTGCTTACATGAAGATATTTTGTTTGTTAAAACTAAACCCAACCAAGATACGTGGAAACTGTTGATACCTAAAGAAACCGCAGCTGAGATCATAATGGAATACCACCTCAGGTACGGACACATGGGAGCACTGAAGGTGACAAAAGCGTTAGAAAAGCACACATGTCTGAAAGACATTAACCGGAGGGTAAGGAAGACCATAAGAAACTGTCACATATGCCAACTTGTTAAATGCAACAACGACAAGAAGGAAGGGGTAATGCAACCAATAACCTCTACAAATAAATTGGAACGAGTCTTCTTAGACATATGTGGACCTATGCCACGAAGTGGAGGGAGAAAGCAGCACAAATTCATAATCATTATCATGGACCATTATTCAAAATTTATAAAATTATACCCGATCAACCGTGCTACTACAAACAAGGTATTGAACATTATCACACAGAGATACATTACTGAGGTGGGGAGTCCCACGAATATTATCACTGACCGTGGTACTCAATTCCGGGGAAGACGATGGAAGGACACATTAATGGATCTGGGTATCCGAACATACAAGACTTCAATTTACCACCCGAACAGCAACCCAGCGGAAAGAGTGCTCCGTGAAGTTGGGAGGATTCTTCGTACATACTGCCACGATCAGCAACGTAAGTGGTGCGAATACCTCGAAGCCACAGAAAATTTCATAAATCTCGCCTATCATGAATCCATTAAGGATACCCCGTACACCATCATGTACGGAAAACCACCACCTCGAGCCATAGAAGAACTTGTCAATTTCCCCACCAATCCAGTATACCAATTTGATAACGCTAGATTCTATAGTAAGATAGCGGAGCAAACAGAAAAGAAAAGGGCCAAGTATCACAAAATGCAACCGAAGGCAATCCGGTATAATGAAGGAGAAAAGGTACTAATACGAAACCGAGAATTACCAAGTTCCAGAGAGGGAGTCACAAAGAAATTGCTGTTATTGTACAATGGACCCTATCTCATAGCAAAGGACAACAAAAATAATACCTATGTTATAAGTGAGATCACAACTAAGAAAATAAAAGGGACTTACAACCAGTCTTCTTTAAAAAAGTATTATGAACCAGTGTCAGAAAATTAAAGAGAATTTTGAAGGTAACAATTATCAAAATTCAAAAATAAATGTAAGCACTACTTACAATAAGTATTTGATTGGAACTATTATTATTATGAATGAAAGGGAATTTAGAAGAAAGATAAGCTAAATTCAAAACAAAGTAAGGCCAAACTTACGACCAAGTGTGAAACAAATGTGTAAACCCATGTAATTTGAAAAATATGTATAATAAAGTATCATAAAAAATTGAGATAAAATAATAAAATGTTACACAAATAATGATGACGCTACATAACATCATTAACTAACCCTATCACAAAAGGGAATAACAATAAAAATTAATGTTTCACAAAAGAAAAGACAAGACAATCAAATAAAAAATAACACTGACATATTAACCGAACAATTAAGGAAAAAATATAAGTGAGTCAGAAACCAGCTACAATGTTAATTTTAAATATCAATGAGCATTAAAGTGATGACGAATAAAATCACTACCATATAAAATAAGCTAATGAAACAATGCAAAATGCCTATTAAATATCGCCATAAGCTTAAACAAAGGAATCCAAATAAGTTATTGAGATGAAAAAGTCATGAAATGTATAAAGGAGAGAATAATTAATCCCAAAAGTGTTTTATTGTATTAATATTATGTGAGTCGGAAATGAACGACTATTATTATAATTATTATGAATATTATTATGTGATGATTTTATGTTGAGATACGTCCAACAATTATTTATGTTATTGAGCAGATAGGCAAGGCCTCTGAACTCAAAATGTGTATAAATGGATAGCAGAGTAATAGAGCCACACGTGCCCTCTGGCTAGTACCAATTTATATGAAGGAGAGAGAAGAAAAATTTTAGGGAAATAGAACATAAAAGGGAATAGTAAAGAAAGAAAATAATACCAATTATCATATTATGAACCATGACTTAATAAAGAATGAATACAGAAGAAGTAGCGATTGACGAATTCCTGAATCATAACAACTTGATAAAATAAACTATATTGATGATTTCAGAAAAAATCTAATAATCTTTGTTTCGAAATAATCAATTTTGGTGGCGATGCATTATGTAACATGACATAAGGTAGTGAAGATCCAATTGTATTTAATTATAAAATAAAAAGCTGAAGATAAGAATAAGAGGCAAAAACTTATAAACTTAGAGATCAATAACCCAGTAACCCAAAAATGACAAATGACTATTAAACTGACAATGACCTGACACAATAGATCGGATAAATACCAAAAGAACCACGAGACAATGAAGAAGCAGCCGAGACCTAAGTGTAATCAAATAACCCCAAATAATGACCATTATATTGTAATTTAAATAATGAACTGATAATTGTAATAGATGAGATTTACCTAGGGTAATAAGGTTAATGGAAAGTAATAATATCATGTATATTTTGTTGATAAAAGAATGTACTTATAATATAAGGTAGGGAGTTAGAAACTAACCATACCCAAATTAATAGTGATGATAATAGGCAAAGCCAATAAACGATGCTTTGAGCCAAACAAAAGCAATATTTAAGTAATAACCAAAAGTGATCAGAGTGATTTGAAAGTAAACTAGTTATTCATGACCCATAATCACACAGTGATATCAAAATAATCAGACAAATTGTGTGAATAAACAAGTGAGTGAATTAAAAATGTGTGTAAAAATAAATAAGTGGTGAAGTGCTAGGTATAGCATATAATGAAAAAAAAGTGATATAGTTAATAAATAAAGAAACCTTCTATGAAAGGAAAAGTGCAGTGGGGGTGTAGAATAAAGTATTTTATAAGCAGACTATAATAAATAGCTAAACAATCTTTGATAAACTTTATGTTAGCAAGTAAGATTAGACTGATTGTGCTATTATGAATCTAGGTAATAGGATGTCAGAGTTATAAAATAAGGTAAAAATTAAGTTATTAGAATGACTAGTAAAATAAGAAGGACAGACACTGTATTTAAGTGAAGGGATTAGTAAGTAAGACATATCGAGTAAGGCACAGTTTAACAGTAGTATTATAAGAGTTTTGTTATTGTTCAAAAAACCATAGAATGTAGTAAATTATAGGATAAGCAAGATAATAGTAAAAAACAGAAAAGGTAGTTAAAAGTTATTTCAGGCTAGAACCTGACAAGGAATATTTTTATAATAAGAGGTGGAGTTAGGAACACTGATGTTTATTGCTTGTTTTGTTTATAAAATTGTATTAGTATTACCAGATATGTTATTAAGAAATGTTAGATGGGAGTAGAATAAAATCTAGGCTCTAGGCCTAACTGTTGAATATAAATTTAGTAGATTTGAGAACAAATAATAATCCAAAGTTAAAGCAGAGTATACCAAATGGTTAAACCAATTAAGTGAGTATTTCTAATACCAAAATATATGAATAACAACCAATTTTGAATAAAATATATGTAAAATATAAATATGGAAAATAGTAAAAATGTAATTAGCTATTCAAAAATGGGCATGAGGGGTATCAAAATGATCATCATGAAAAATTAGGAAGAATGGTACTCATGTAATAACTCTAGCTATTAGTATAAGATAGAAATCTTCATTTGAAGATATTTTGGTAAAATTAGACTAAAAAAGACGTTAAAACATAACAATGACTTAAGTTAATGACCAATGAAAATTAGCATAATTTATTAGGTAACCATAGCAACCAGAAATTTATTGCCAAAAAACCGTTAGATTTTCATTACTGTATTATTGACCAACGCCGAGAGTGGATCGAGTAGCTCTCACACTAAAATTTTATTACTAAAATGAATTTTAACTTAATTTAAACCAAAAGGAGATAATAACAACAGCCCAGGGAATCCTGAACAAAATTTTGTTTAATAAAAAATTATCAACAAACCATAATTATCTGAAGAAGTCGGGAAGACACAGCGAAGAAGAGAGATGACGACGGACACCGAATGAAGATCATCGGGACATAGATTAATAGAAGAAGACGGACGATCACAGAAGGAATGCGAGGCCTGAGTCAGCGAGGAAAACCGTCGGGACGAGAGGAATGAACTTCTGGAGAACATAAGAAGACGACATCTCAGGAGTTATCCGGAAGAAGAAGACGACATCAGGATCTTCAGCGGAAAATCGATGAGTATAAACATAATCCCATTATCGAATTCACAATTTTTTGGTCAAAATTAATAAATAACTATTTCACTTCACTGATCACTATTCCGATTTAGAACTAAATGCTTTGTTAAAATCACTATTTAAACTTTAATCAATTAATAATTATTAAAAGCAAAATATAATAAATAATTGACAAACCTTTTGACAAATAAATTTGACAAACGAAAACTAACCCAAAATTTTATTAAGTTTTCATTGGTAATTACTTACTTGAATATGATAAGATATTAATTTGTTTATGTAACTAGTATTAAGGATTGTTATAAATTTGTGTGTCTTAGCCGTAAGTATATATTTCTGTAGCCGAAAGGACTTATTAACACCCCTGAGAAAAACCATATTAACTGTAAACTAACGTTAAAGACGAGTTGTATACAAACACGGGAACTGAGCAAGTACCAACCGAACACGTGTAATAGCCGGTGCAGAAAATAAATTTGATGTATCATAAAGTAATTGAAATCTTCTAAAGTGTCAATAAATGTTCTCACTCTGCAATTCTGTATGTTTGATTCAATTAATTTACAATAACAACTAAGAATTTATTGAAGTGAAAGTGTCAAAACAAAACGTTAGCCGAGTCAACACTGCAGAAAGCCGTGCGCCAATCAGGTGGCGAGGTGGCAACATTTGAATGCAACAGAGAGAAATACGGTTTACCCGTAAATGATAAGAGAAGTTACAGTTTGACATATTACACACTAATAACACTAATTATTAATTTAAACAAACCCCACATACAAAGTTATTTATTACAAAGTGGCGCGCCAACTAGTAGGGCTAGAATAGTTAAGGAAACATACCTTTAAACTTTACAGATTCTAGCGGCGACTACAGAAATGGAACGGGCAGAACACGACACCAGATACCAGGCCAAGCTACGCGAAAAAGAGGCGGAAGAGGAAGCAAGGAGATTCGAAAAGGAGATTGAGAAAGGTGCCAGAATGGAAGAAAAGGAGATCACTTCGGTAGAAGATGTAGAAGAGTTATTAACTCCTATGGAAATAGATAAACCAGCACCACCAGAGAATTTGACCTTACAGGACATGGTAAGGCTAATGGGCGATTTCAGTAAAACAATTAAGGAGGACAATAAAAAATTATTACAACAAAATAACGAAGAATTAGACAAGAAATTTGAGGCAATCAATGACAATTTCAAGAAGCAGGAGGAGAAAATAGATGAAAAATTGGACAAAAATAGTGAGAAGATGGAGAAGAAATTGGACAGCACTAAGGAAGATTTAAGGCGGACCATTAATGGAAGTAACGAGAAATTAAGACAGGAAATGAAGGAGGAGAATAAATTGATTAGTGAGAAGATAGAGAGGAGTAATGAGAAAACCAGTGAAGCCTTGAGACTAATGAAGGAGGACATTGAGACGCTGAATGATAAAATTGAATATAACCAGGATACATTACAGCAACAGTTGACGGAGTACAGAGAAGAACTGAAACAAACTGTAATGGAAACGGAAGAGAAGATAGAGAAGACCAGCGAAGTAGTGATGCAAGTCTGAGAAGAAATTTTGACCAAGGTGAATGAAGTGGAAGGCGAAGGTAAGAGGAGGGTTGAAGGACTCCAAAAAGAAACCAACAACAAACTAGAACAAATACAGACCAGAGTAGAAGAGAACTATAGCAGATTAGATGCATCAGTGAGTGAAGTGAAGGACACCACAACCGCCCAAGAAGGGAAAATAGCTGAATTTAGGGCGAGAGAACTACGCCTACAGGAAGAAATCAGTGCATTGAAGGATCGACCAATCATGAGCTCACATATATCATGTAGCGAAAATAGAGAGACAATAAACTTTAAAAATTATAAACGCAACCCAATTGAGTTTATAGAACGAGTAGAGGAGAACTTAGTCTGAACCAGAGAGACACGGTGGACAATAATCAAGAGCATGATAGACGACGTGTTCAAAGAAGTCCATGATAATTGGTGGACGGTGGTAAGACCAGATATAAATAATTTCAGTGAGTTCAAAAAATTATTCAAAGACAAATACTTGTTGGAGGCGACTCAGCACGTGGTGAGAAACAACATAAGCAACGGCCGATTCGACCCTTACCTAGGACAGTCCCCGACCGCTTACTTTTTAGGTAAGGTAAGCATAGCGAGGAACCTTGAACCTAACATCCCTGAAGAGTGCCTAGTGACACAATTGGCATACCACTACGACGGGGAAATTAAAAAAGCCGTTTAAGTGGACGGATCAAGACTATACAAGAGATGGCCGCATTATTGGGAGAGTATGAGCGGGAGAAACATTATGTCTTGAACAGACAGAAGAACACACCCAACTACAGGAGTTATGATAACCGGAATCAACCAAGTGGGCCGCAAGGAAACCACACCCCGGCCAATCATCCGCCAGCCAACCCCAATAATTATCGAGGGTTTAATAACCATAACAACAACAATAATTACCCAAGAAACCATAACCAGAATTACCCCAACAACAATAACAATGCAAACCATCCTTACAACAGGGGAAATAACCAAAATGGAGGTGGTTATAACAGACCCAATAACCAATATCACAATAATAACCAGTCGATACAGAATCAAACATACAGACGACGGGGAAACTATGTAAATGCAGAAGGTAGAAACGACGGGAGACGTAGTTATAGAAGACCGAGGAGCCGGAGTACCGAAGAAAACGGAAGGAGTCGGGAACAAATAACTCACAGTGACCACTCGATCGAGAGAAGGCAAAACACTGAGAATAATCACCCCGTCAGAACAGAGGACCGCGCCGAAGGCAACGGCCAGCATTTAAACGAGCAGCGGCAGTGAGAATACCACAAGACCCGTCACTGATCCGATCTATTGGGTTACTAACTACACAGACAAATGAGACTAATGACGACACTATCATAATAATTCAGAACCATTATCTGAAAAATATCCGAGAGGAGCTAATGGAAGAAAATTCCTCATTAATCAAGCACCCGGATAATGAAATTGCCTATGTTACCGCCAAGGTATATAATGTAAATGTAAAATTTATGATTGACACAGGTGCAAACGTGTCTTTAATTGATATAAACATGTACGACAAAATTCAAAAAGAAAGTAAGAGCTTACCCACGTTACCAATAAGTAACATTATTTTAATTGGAGCCATTGGGAGGCAAAATAAAACCATTAAGAGACAAGTGTCTCTAGAAGTCATAAGTAATGGTGAGACACTGCCTATGATATTTTTAATTGCTCACAACTTACCATTTGATATTCTAATTGGTTGTGATATATTGAGAAAGTACTCTGCAGTTATCGATGTGGAACTATCAAAGGTAACCATGAAATATGAAGGCAGAGAATGGGTAGCTGAATTAACTGGCAGCAAGGGGGTCATACCAGTAAGTACAATATATAGCATAAGAACAATTTGTGATTCACCAGACCGGAGGTGGGAAGTGAAGCCAGACAGTCAAGAAAACAATGACATTCTATGGCATCGGAAATTGGAGGAAATCCGACAGTTTCGAGGAACCCAAGATGGGAATCCATTAACGGAGCGAGAGGTGGAGAAATTAATAAGAATTTACAACAAGTACCGACATGTATTTTCCGACCAACCAGGAAAGGTACGGGGGTATCAGTGCGAGTTGAAATTCAAAGAAGTGGCCAATTTCAATAAAAAATCCTACCCCATAGCGTATGCAGCAAAGGAAGCAGTGCGCACAGAAATTAGTAAAATGATGGAGGAAGATATCATTGAGTATAGTTGTTCGCAGTACACCAGTCCTATAGTAGCTGTTACGAAAAAGGATGGAAGAGTACGCTTGTGTCTTGACGCCCGAGAAATAAATAAAATACTAATCAATGACAGGACATCTCCTGGTGAGATTGAGGAGATCCTCAAGAAGTTCCATGGAACGCAATTTATCAGCACCTGGGATACAGTCTGCGGGTACTGGCAAGTAGAACTGCACCCAGCCAGTCGAAAATACGTAGCGTTCATATTTGAAGGCAGGAACTACCAGTTCAAGCGACTGCCTTTTGGGCTGGTAAACTCGGTAGCAATATTTGTTCGCTGCATGGACCAGATACTGGGTCCTGAAACTATGAGCTATACCACTGTATACGTCGATGATCTGCTGATCACTTCATCAAATTGGGAGGAGCATTGTATGAGAGTTGAAAAAGTGTTAGAAAAATTATCCATCAACAATGTGACATTAAAACTAGAGAAGTCTAAGCTGATAGCAGCAGAAGTCCAATTCCTTGGATTCAACCTGTCACGACAAGGGATAACACCATCAACCGACAAAGTAGATGCCATTCAACGTTTTCCTACCCCTAAAAATAAGAAACAGTTACAGTCGTTCCTGGGCATCTGTAACTACTACCGAAAATTCCAGCAAAATTATTCAGTGCTGACTACTAAACTATCACCACAGCTATCATCCAAAAACAAGTGGATGTGGGGCCCAGAACAGGAAACGATCTTCAACACTATCAAAAAACACTTCCTCGACACTATCATGTTAAACCACCCCGATTTCAATAGACCCTTTTACATTAACTGCGACGCAAGCGACATTAGCTTGGGATCGGTGCTTTACCAAGAAGACAGAGATGGAAACCACCGATTGGTTTAGTTTCGCCAGCCGAACATTAAACCAATGTGAGCGCAATTATCATGTAACCGAAAAAGAACTGTTGAGTGTGGTCTTTTCTTGTGGAAAATTTCGGACTTACATTCTTGGATATCCTATCACCGTGCGCACCGACCATAAGTCTATTTCCTTTTTGAAGAACTGCAAACTCAGCCATGGTCGATTAGCCAGATGGATTCTTGCTCTCCAAGAATATCACATCAACTGGGAGTATATCCCTGGTAGCAAAAACACAGCAGCTGATGTTCTATCACGAATTAACACAGAACAACAAACCTTCGATGGAGAGAAAGAGACCATAGTGAAGGTATTTAACATTATGAAAAATAACGCTGACCTAGAAGTGATAGTGGATAAAGTGAAACAACACCAGAAGGAGGATACAAAATTAAATCAAATCCGAGAGAGACTAGATCGACAAGAAGAAAAAGCAACTCAGTACTATTGCTTACATGAAGATATTTTGTTTGTTAAAACTAAACCCAACCAAGATACGTGGAAACTGTTGATACCTAAAGAAACCGCAGCTGAGATCATAATGGAATACCACCTCAGGTACGGACACATGGGAGCACTGAAGGTGACAAAAGCGTTAGAAGAGCACACATATCTGAAAGACATTAACCGGAGGGTAAGGAAGACCATAAGAAACTGTCACATATGCCAACTTGTTAAATGCAACAACGACAAGAAGGAAGGGGTAATGCAACCAATAACCTCTACAAATAAATTGGAACAAGTCTTCTTAGACATATGTGGACCTATGCCACGAAGTGGAGGGAGAAAGCAGCACAAATTCATAATCATTATCATGGACCATTATTCAAAATTTATAAAATTATACCCGATCAACCGTGCTACTACAAACAAGGTATTGAACATTATCACGCAGAGATACATTACTGAGGTGGGGAGTCCCACGAATATTATCACTGACCATGGTACTCAATTCCGGGGAAGACGATGGAAGGACACATTAATGGATCTGGGTATCCGAACATACAAGACTTCAATTTACCACCCGAACAGCAACCCAGCGGAAAGAGTGCTCCGTGAAGTTGGGAGGATTCTTCGTACATACTGCCACGATCAGCAACGTAAGTGGTGCGAATACCTCGAAGCCACAGAAAATTTCATAAATCTCGCCTATCATGAATCCATTAAGGATACCCCTTACACCATCATGTACGGAAAACCACCACCTCGAGCCATAGAAGAACTTGTCAATTTCCCCACCAATCCAGTATACCAATTTGATAACGCTAGATTCTATAGCAAGATAGCGGAGCAAACAGAAAAGAAAAGGGCCAAGTATCACAAAATGCAACCGAAGGCAATCCGGTATAATGAAGGAGAAAAGGTACTAATACGAAACCGAGAATTACCAAGTTCCAGAGAGGGAATCACAAAGAAATTGCTGTTATTGTACAATGGACCCTATCTCATAGCAAAGGACAACAAAAATAATACCTATGTTATAAGTGAGATCACAACTAAGAAAATAAAAGGGACTTACAACCAGTCTTCTTTAAAAAAGTATTATGAACCAGTGTCAGAAAATTAAAGAGAATTTTGAAGGTAACAATTATCAAAATTCAAAAATAAATGTAAGCACTACTTACGATAAGTATTTGATTGGAACTATTATTATTATGAATGAAAGGGAATTTAGAAGAAAGATAAGCTAAATTCAAAACAAAGTAAGGCCAAACTTACGACCAAGTGTGAAACAAATGTGTAAACCCATGTAATTTGAAAAATATGTATAATAAAGTATCATAAAAAATTGAGATAAAATAATAAAATGTTACACAAATAATGATGACGCTACATAACATCATTAACTAACCCTATCACAAAAGGGAATAACAATAAAAATTAATGTTTCACAAAAGAAAAGACAAGACAATCAAATAAAAAATAACACTGACATATTAACCGAACAATTAACGAAAAAATATAAGTGAGTCAGAAACCAGCTACAATGTTAATTTTAAATATCAATGAGCATTAAAGTGATGACGAATAAAATCACTACCATATAAAATAAGCTAATGAAACAATGCAAATGCCTATTAAATATCGCCATAAGCTTAAACAAAGGAATCCAAATAAGTTATTGAGATGAAAAAGTCATGAAATGTATAAAGGAGAGAATAATTAATCCCAAAAGTGTTTTATTGTATTAATATTATGTGAGTCGGAAATGAACGACTATTATTATAATTATTATGAATATTATTATGTGATGATTTTATATTGAGATACGTCCAACAATTATTTATGTTATTGAGCAGATAGGCAAGGCCTCTGAACTCAAAATGTGTATAAATGGATAGCAGAGTAATATAGCCACACGTGCCCTCTGGCTAGTACCAATTTATATGAAGGAGAGAGAAGAAAAATTTTAGGGAAATAGAACATAAAAGGGAATAATAAAGAAAGAAAATAATACCAATTATCATATTATGAACCATGACTTAATAAAGAATGAATACAGAAGAAGTAGCGATTGACGAATTCCTGAATCATAACAACTTGATAAAATAAACTATATTGATGATTTCAGAAAAAATCTAATAATCTTTGTTTCGAAATAATCAATTTTGGTGGCGATGCATTATGTAACATGACATAAGGTAGTGAAGATCCAATTGTATTTAATTATAAAATAAAAAGCTGAAGATAAGAATAAGAGGCAAAAACTTATAAACTTAGAGATCAATAACCCAGTAACCCAAAAATGACAAATGACTATTAAACTGACAATGACCTGACACAATAGATCGGATAAATACCAAAAGAACCACGAGACAATGAAGAAGCAGCCGAGACCTAAAGTGTAATCAAATAACCCCAAATAATGACCATTATATTGTAATTTAAATAATGAACTGATAATTGTAATAGATGAGATTTACCTAGGGTAATAAGGTTAATGGAAAGTAATAATATCATGTATATTTTGTTGATAAAAGAATGTACTTATAATATAAGGTAGGGAGTTAGAAACTAACCATACCCAAATTAATAGTGATGATAATAGGCAAAGCCAATAAACGATGCTTTGAGCCAAACAAAAGCAATATTTAAGTAATAACCAAAAGTGATCAGAGTGATTTGAAAGTAAACTAGTTATTCATGACCCATAATCACACAGTGATATCAAAATAATCAGACAAATTGTGTGAATAAACAAGTGAGTGAATTAAAGATGTGTGTAAAAATAAATAAGTGGTGAAGTGCTAGGTATAGCATATAATGAAAAAAAAAGTGATATAGTTAATAAATAAAGAGACCTTCTATGAAAGGAAAAGTGCAGTGGGGGTGTAGAATAAAGTATTTTATAAGCAGACTATAATAAATAGCTAAACAATCTTTGATAAACTTTATGTTAGCAAGTAAGATTAGACTGATTGTGCTATTATGAATCTAGGTAATAGGATGTCAGAGTTATAAAATAAGGTAAAAATTAAGTTATTAGAATGACTAGTAAAATAAGAAGGACAGACACTGTATTTAAGTGAAGGGATTAGTAAGTAAGACATATCGAGTAAGGCACAGTTTAACAGTAGTATTATAAGAGTTTTGTTATTGTTCAAAAAACCATAGAATGTAGTAAATTATAGGATAAGCAAGATAATAGTAAAAAACAGAAAAGGTAGTTAAAAGTTATTTCAGGCTAGAACCTGACAAGGAATATTTTTATAATAAGAGGTGGAGTTAGGAACACTGATGTTTATTGCTTGTTTTGTTTATAAAATTGTATTAGTATTACCAGATATGTTATTAAGAAATGTTAGATGGGAGTAGAATAAAATCTAGGCTCTAGGCCTAACTGTTGAATATAAATTTAGTAGATTTGAGAACAAATAATAATCCAAAGTTAAAGCAGAGTATACCAAATGGTTAAACCAATTAAGTGAGTATTTCTAATACCAAAATATATGAATAACAACCAATTTTGAATAAAATATATGTAAAATATAAATATGGAAAATAGTAAAAATGTAATTAGCTATTCAAAAATGGGCATGAGGGGTATCAAAATGATCATCATGAAAAATTAGGAAGAATGGTACTCATGTAATAACTCTAGCTATTAGTATAAGATAGAAATCTTCATTTGAAGATATTTTGGTAAAATTAGACTAAAAAAGACGTTAAAACATAACAATGACTTAAGTTAATGACCAATGAAAAATATCGGTATGGAGAACCATACATGACTTCCATATTCTAAGATTTATATTTAAAATCATTTTCGAAATGAAATATTACCATAGAAACTACTTCTTTCTACTTACTGCTTCAGCCTTAACCACAGTACTGTGGTCACTAACATATACCACCTCACGTTATCGCACTCGATTTTCACTGATGATGGAAGTCAATGGCATTGCTGAAACGTCTGGTTTTGTAGAAAACATTGGACTACGGCCAAATATCCCGGGAAGGAATTTTAACAAAAACTACTTCTTTGTTGCCGATAACGTTGTACACATATATATAAAATATATGCATAAAATTAATGGCTTGTATAAGTTAATGATTGATCTCCATTAAGTAGTGCTCAAGTTTCCAAAGTTTTAATATTATGATGTCCGTAATTAAAACATCAGAGCAGGTTTAGTGTGAATGAGGGTACACTGTGGACAAAAATTTTCAACATTTCCTATTGAGCGTTGCTTAGAGTAAAGCTGCGAATCTACAGTGTATGTTTCACAGAACAAACACGCGAAAAAGAAGGAGCGCTCCGAAGTCACTCATGGACCCTCAGCATCTTGCAGAGGGTTCATTCCCTAAAGACGAAAAGTCTGTCTATGAATCGTTCCTCTGTAAACATGTGCAGTTACATTGCCTAGCGATCCACAGGAAGCAAATTGATGTCCATTTTTTCGGCTTGCACGCGTTATGTTGGTATGGGTTTCGGCACTTTCCATTTAAAAAGCGTGCAAATGTAAGAAAATAAACATGAGTGAGGCCAGAAATAACGTGAATTTTGTGTGTGTGTGTGTGTGTGTGTGTGTGTGTGTGTGTGTGTGTGTGTGTGTGTGTGTGTGTGTGTGTGTGTGTGTGTGTGTGTGTGTGTGTGTGTGTGTGTGTGTGTGTGTGTCTTACCTGCCTTTTTATTGCTGTAGGCATAATAATAAAATGGAAACGTAAACATTACATAACTGAGATATGCTTACCTGCCACGAACGATATATTATTTTATACTTGGAGGAGTTCAGTGACATACACACGTACAGAAGTCATCTTCAAAAATACTAGAAGTCGTCCACGCTTTTATGTTGGCAGTGTAACTTACAGGAAGTTTTTTTATGTTTTTAAAACATCTAGGATGCAAACTTTTCCCGATAACTAAAAGTTTCCTTTTTTCGGTTCCCGTCATGTTTGCACAAACAAAAACTGTAACTCTTTGTTTAGAGAGCTTCCCACCAACGCACTTTTCATTTTTAAATTTGAAAGTCTTATCTGGAGTTAATTTATAAAAAATTCCTGCTTCATGTCCATTAAAGATGTCTTCATCTTTATATGATCGTCTAATTTCTGGCCAAGTGTTACGCACCCAATCGCCTGTAACGTTCAGATCTACGCATTTTGCCTCACCACAAATTTTTGCAAAGGAAATCGAGTGTCCTTCTATTTTTAATAGTAAAAAACAGAAAAGGTAGTTAAAAGTTATTTCAGGCTAGAACCTGACAAGGAATATTTTTATAATAAGAGGTGGAGTTAGGAACACTGATGTTTATTGCTTGTTTTGTTTATAAAATTGTATTAGTATTACCAGATATGTTATTAAGAAATGTTAGATGGGAGTAGAATAAAATCTAGGCTCTAGGCCTAACTGTTGAATATAAATTTAGTAGATTTGAGAACAAATAATAATCCAAAGTTAAAGCAGAGTATACCAAATGGTTAAACCAATTAAGTGAGTATTTCTAATACCAAAATATATGAATAACAACCAATTTTGAATAAAATATATGTAAAATATAAATATGGAAAATAGTAAAAATGTAATTAGCTATTCAAAAATGGGCATGAGGGGTATCAAAATGATCATCATGAAAAATTAGGAAGAATGGTACTCATGTAATAACTCTAGCTATTAGTATAAGATAGAAATCTTCATTTGAAGATATTTTGGTAAAATTAGACTAAAAAAGACGTTAAAACATAACAATGACTTAAGTTAATGACCAATGAAAAATATCGGTATGGAGAACCATACATGACTTCCATATTCTAAGATTTATATTTAAAATCATTTTCGAAATGAAATATTACCATAGAAACTACTTCTTTCTACTTACTGCTTCAGCCTTAACCACAGTACTGTGGTCACTAACATATACCACCTCACGTTATCGCACTCGATTTTCACTGATGATGGAAGTCAATGGCATTGCTGAAACGTCTGGTTTTGTAGAAAACATTGGACTACGGCCAAATATCCCGGGAAGGAATTTTAACAAAAACTACTTCTTTGTTGCCGATAACGTTGTACACATATATATAAAATATATGCATAAAATTAATGGCTTGTATAAGTTAATGATTGATCTCCATTAAGTAGTGCTCAAGTTTCCAAAGTTTTAATATTATGATGTCCGTAATTAAAACATCAGAGCAGGTTTAGTGTGAATGAGGGTACACTGTGGACAAAAATTTTCAACATTTCCTATTGAGCGTTGCTTAGAGTAAAGCTGCGAATCTACAGTGTATGTTTCACAGAACAAACACGCGAAAAAGAAGGAGCGCTCCGAAGTCACTCATGGACCCTCAGCATCTTGCAGAGGGTTCATTCCCTAAAGACGAAAAGTCTGTCTATGAATCGTTCCTCTGTAAACATGTGCAGTTACATTGCCTAGCGATCCACAGGAAGCAAATTGATGTCCATTTTTTCGGCTTGCACGCGTTATGTTGGTATGGGTTTCGGCACTTTCCATTTAAAAAGCGTGCAAATGTAAGAAAATAAACATGAGTGAGGCCAGAAATAACGTGAATTTTGTGTGTGTGTGTGTGTGTGTGTGTGTGTGTGTGTGTGTGTGTGTGTGTGTGTGTGTGTGTGTGTGTGTGTGTGTGTGTGTGTGTGTGTGTGTGTGTGTGTGTGTGTGTGTGTGTGTGTGTGTGTGTGTCTTACCTGCCTTTTTATTGCTGTAGGCATAATAATAAAATGGAAACGTAAACATTACATAACTGAGATATGCTTACCTGCCACGAACGATATATTATTTTATACTTGGAGGAGTTCAGTGACATACACACGTACAGAAGTCATCTTCAAAAATACTAGAAGTCGTCCACGCTTTTATGTTGGCAGTGTAACTTACAGGAAGTTTTTTTATGTTTTTAAAACATCTAGGATGCAAACTTTTCCCGATAACTAAAAGTTTCCTTTTTTCGGTTCCCGTCATGTTCGCACAAACAAAAACTGTAACTCTTTGTTTAGAGAGCTTCCCACCAACGCACTTTTCATTTTTAAATTTGAAAGTCTTATCTGGAGTTAATTTATAAAAAATTCCTGCTTCATGTCCATTAAAGATGTCTTCATCTTTATATGATCGTCTAATTTCTGGCCAAGTGTTACGCACCCAATCGCCTGTAACGTTCAGATCTACGCATTTTGCCTCACCACAAATTTTTGCAAAGGAAATCGAGTGTCCTTCTATTTTTAATAGTAAAAAACAGAAAAGGTAGTTAAAAGTTATTTCAGGCTAGAACCTGACAAGGAATATTTTTATAATAAGAGGTGGAGTTAGGAACACTGATGTTTATTGCTTGTTTTGTTTATAAAATTGTATTAGTATTACCAGATATGTTATTAAGAAATGTTAGATGGGAGTAGAATAAAATCTAGGCTCTAGGCCTAACTGTTGAATATAAATTTAGTAGATTTGAGAACAAATAATAATCCAAAGTTAAAGCAGAGTATACCAAATGGTTAAACCAATTAAGTGAGTATTTCTAATACCAAAATATATGAATAACAACCAATTTTGAATAAAATATATGTAAAATATAAATATGGAAAATAGTAAAAATGTAATTAGCTATTCAAAAATGGGCATGAGGGGTATCAAAATGATCATCATGAAAAATTAGGAAGAATGGTACTCATGTAATAACTCTAGCTATTAGTATAAGATAGAAATCTTCATTTGAAGATATTTTGGTAAAATTAGACTAAAAAAGACGTTAAAACATAACAATGACTTAAGTTAATGACCAATGAAAAATATCGGTATGGAGAACCATACATGACTTCCATATTCTAAGATTTATATTTAAAATCATTTTCGAAATGAAATATTACCATAGAAACTACTTCTTTCTACTTACTGCTTCAGCCTTAACCACAGTACTGTGGTCACTAACATATACCACCTCACGTTATCGCACTCGATTTTCACTGATGATGGAAGTCAATGGCATTGCTGAAACGTCTGGTTTTGTAGAAAACATTGGACTACGGCCAAATATCCCGGGAAGGAATTTTAACAAAAACTACTTCTTTGTTGCCGATAACGTTGTACACATATATATAAAATATATGCATAAAATTAATGGCTTGTATAAGTTAATGATTGATCTCCATTAAGTAGTGCTCAAGTTTCCAAAGTTTTAATATTATGATGTCCGTAATTAAAACATCAGAGCAGGTTTAGTGTGAATGAGGGTACACTGTGGACAAAAATTTTCAACATTTCCTATTGAGCGTTGCTTAGAGTAAAGCTGCGAATCTACAGTGTATGTTTCACAGAGCAAACACGCGAAAAAGAAGGAGCGCTCCGAAGTCACTCATGGACCCTCAGCATCTTGCAGAGGGTTCATTCCCTAAAGACGAAAAGTCTGTCTATGAATCGTTCCTCTGTAAACATGTGCAGTTACATTGCCTAGCGATCCACAGGAAGCAAATTGATGTCCATTTTTTCGGCTTGCACGCGTTATGTTGGTATGGGTTTCGGCACTTTCCATTTAAAAAGCGTGCAAATGTAAGAAAATAAACATGAGTGAGGCCAGAAATAACGTGAATTTTGTGTGTGTGTGTGTGTGTGTGTGTGTGTGTGTGTGTGTGTGTGTGTGTGTGTGTGTGTGTGTGTGTGTGTGTGTGTGTGTGTGTGTGTGTGTGTGTGTCTTACCTGCCTTTTTATTGCTGTAGGCATAATAATAAAATGGAAACGTAAACATTACATAACTGAGATATGCTTACCTGCCACGAAGATATATTATTTTATACTTGGAGGAGTTCAGTGACATACACACGTACAGAAGTCATCTTCAAAAATACTAGAAGTCGTCCACGCTTTTATGTTGGCAGTGTAACTTACAGGAAGTTTTTTTATGTTTTTAAAACATCTAGGATGCAAACTTTTCCCGATAACTAAAAGTTTCCTTTTTTCGGTTCCCGTCATGTTCGCACAAACAAAAACTGTAACTCTTTGTTTAGAGAGCTTCCCACCAACGCACTTTTCATTTTTAAATTTGAAAGTCTTATCTGGAGTTAATTTATAAAAAATTCCGGCTTCATGTCCATTAAAGATGTCTTCATCTTTATATGATCGTCTAATTTCTGGCCAAGTGTTACGCACCCAATCGCCTGTAACGTTCAGATCTACGCATTTTGCCTCACCACAAATTTTTGCAAAGGAAATCGAGTGTCGGGCCTTAAATCGATCTAGCCATCCGTTGGAGCACGTAAAATGGCTGGCGCCGGCAGTCCTGTTACAGTGCTTATCGCTTGCATACAATGTATGTCTGTAGCCATGGGCTAGCGCGCGCGCGCACATATATACGTTTATATGAAATTTAGAGTAAAATATCTGAGAAATATTTGACGCTATAACAGAGTAGTACAATATTTAGTGACGTTAAAACCGGAAATTTTTATAATGTTAAAGATATCAGTTTGACCGGACTTATGACAAAATAACGCTACACCCGAGTTGACGTAACAGCCGAGGCCGTAATAACCAAGTTCCACTGTATATATAAAGATATTAACTCAAACATAATTTACATTAAAATGAAAAAATTTTAATTTTATTGCCTGGCAACAAAATTATTTTATTTTTAACAATTACCATTGTTTCAAAACGTTTAAATAAATTTTCAAGTACTTTACTCTTGTTAAAACGTAAAAGGTTGCAGGTAAACTACCCCTTCCCCTTAACCGATCTTCACCAAAATCGAAAGTCCTTGAGACCTCTACAATTCAGGGATGTATGCAAAAAATTATTTGATTCTGTTTGAATTTGCGGCTGTTATCGTTTGCCATAGAAAATACGCTTGATAAAAAAACGTTGCAGGTAAACTACCCCTTCCCCTTAACCGATATTCACCAAAAACAATAGGTCTTGAGTACTCTACAAATCAGGGCTGTATGCAAAACATTATTTGATTCTGTTTGAATTTGCGGCTGTTATCGTTTGCCATAGAAAATACCCTTGTTAAAAAAACGTTGCAGGTAAACTACCCCTTTCCCTCAACCGATCTTCACCAAAAACAATAGGTCTTGAGAACTCTACAATTTAGGGCTGTATGCAAATAATCGTTTGATTCTGTGTGAATTTGCGGCTGTTATCGTTTGCCATAGGAAATACCCTTGTTAAGACATAAAACGTTACAGGTAAACTACCCCTTTCCCTTAACCGATCTTCACCAAAAACAACAGGTCTTGAGAACTCTACAATTCAGGGCTGTATACGAAACATTATTTAATTCTGTTTGAATTTGCGGCTGTTATCATTTGCCAAAAAAAAAAAATTTCCCTTGATAAAAAAAAACCGTTGCAGGTAAACTACCCCTTTCCCTCACCCGATCTTCACCAAAAACAATAGGTCGCGAGTACTCTACAAATCAGGGCTATATGCAAAAAATTATTTGATTCTGTTTGAATTTGCGGCTGTTATCGTTTGCCATAGAAAAAAAATCTACAGACACACACACAGACACTTTTCGGAAAACGACTTTTTTTCATGTTTTGAGTGTAGTAGAATCAGAATCTGCAACAATCTCGAACACGATTTTTTTTGCCATCACCATACTTCCATTCCTTAAGGAATATGGAAGTAATTAGCACAATTTATTAGGTAACCATAGCAACCAGAAATTTATTGCCAAAAAACCGTTAGATTTTCATTACTGTATTATTGACTAACGCCGAGAGTGGATCGAGTAGCTCTCACACTAAATTTTTATTACTAAAATGAATTTTAACTTAATTTAAACCAAAAGGAGATAATAACAACAGCCCAGGGAATCCTGAACAAAATTTTGTTTAATAAAAAAATTATCAACAAACCATAATTATCTGAAGAAGTCGGGAAGATGCAGCGAAGAAGAGAGATGACGACGGACACCGAATGAAGATCATCGGGACATAGATTAATAGAAGAAGACGGACGATCACAGAAGGAATGCGAGGCCTGAGTCAGCGAGGAAAACCGTCGGGACGAGAGGAATGAACTTCTGGAGAACATAAGAAGACGACATCTCAGGAGTTATCCGGAAGAAGAAGACGACATCAGGATCTTCAGCGGAAAATCGATGAGTATAAACATAATCCCATTATCGAATTCACAATTTTTTGGTCAAAATTAATAAATAACTATTTCACTTCACTGATCACTATTCCGATTTAGAACTAAATGCTTTGTTAAAATCACTATTTAAACTTTAATCAATTAATAATTATTAAAAGCAAAATATAATAAATAATTGACAAACCTTTTGATAAATAAATTTGACAAACAAAAACTAACCCAAAATTTTATTAAGTTTTCATTGGTAATTACTTACTTGAATATGATAAGATATTAATTTGTTTATGTAACTAGTATTAAGGATTGTTATAAATTTGTGTGTCTTAGCCGTAAGTATATATTTCTGTAGCCGAAAGGACTTATTAACACCCCTGAGAAAAACCATATTAACTGTAAACTAACGTTAAAGACGAGTTGTATACAAACACGGGAACTGAGCAAGTACCAACCGAACAAGTGTAATAGCCGGTGCAGAAAATAAATTTGATGTATCATAAAGTAATTGAAATCTTCTAAAGTGTCAATAAATGTTCTCACTCTGCAATTCTGTATGTTTGATTCAATTAATTTACAATAACAACTAAGAATTTATTGAAGTGAAAGTGTCAAAACAAAACGTTAGCCGAGTCAACACTGCAGAAAGCCGTGCACCAATCAGGTGGCGAGGCGGCAACATTTGAATGCAACAGAGAGAAATACGGTTTACCCGTAAATGATAAGAGAAGTTACAATTTGACATATTACACACTAATAACACTAATTATTAATTTAAACAAACCCCACATACAAAGTTATTTATTACAATATACAGAATCAAATAATTGATGCTTGCCAGGAGATTATCACTAGAAAAATTGTTGATGAAGTAAATAGTCCGCAAGCATTTTCAATATTAGCAGACGAAACTGCTGATATTTCAAAACAAGAACAGTTTACTCTTTGTTTACGTTATGTCAAACAAGACCCCGAAAAACGATATTTTATACTGAAAACTTTCTACAGTTTGTTCCTGTAAAACAACTGGTGAATATATGGCAGAGATACTTTTAAAAAGTTTGGACGATTGCGGTATTGATACAATTTACCTAAGGGGACAGGGTTTTGATGGCGCAGCAGCCATGAGTGGGGTATTTAAAGGCGCTCAGGCTTTCATCTCTAAAAAGCATCCCAAAGCGCTTTACGTTCACTGCGCTGCTCACTGTCTTAATTTGGCTATTTCAAACTCTACTGAGGTTTCTGCCATCAGAAATTGCTTTGACACAATACAAAAAATTTGGGATTTCTTTAATACACCAAAAAGACAAGCTGTCTTACAGGAAAAAATATCAGAAATGATTCCTGAATCAAACAAGTTAAAGTTAAAGAAAATTTGTCCAACCAGGTCGGTCGAAAGACACGAATCTGTTGTGGTAATGGTCGAGTTGCTTCATGCTGTTATTGCAGCTCTAGAGAAGATTCGGGAATGGGAAGACAAAGATGCATCTTCCGGCGTACTTTTGCTTTCTCTTGCTTTGGAGCAGCCTGACTTCATTGTTGCACTGTTATCAGCAGAAAAACTGATGAGCTATACCTTAAAACTGAGTAGAACTCTGCAATCAGATGATTATGACCTAGCGGGGGCTATTTCGTATGCAGAAAGTATTATATCCTCATTGTCAAAAATCAGACAGAATGTGATTCAGGAGTTTGCTTCTATTTTTGAACAGTGTAAGAAAACCGCTTCAATATTTGGTATTGGTTTAGAGATATCTGTGCCGAGAATAGTAAAGGGACACCAATATCACAGAGCAAATGTGCCAGCTGAAACACCTGAAAATACTACCGCCGTGCAGTTTTCTTGCCTTGGCTTGATAGCCTACTAAACAATCTCAGTGACAGATTCACAAAACACAAAGACGTTTTGGCAAACTTCAAGTGTCTCCTTCCTAACAGGGACAGTCACGTAAGCAAAGAAAAAAAGGAACAGTTTTTAAAACTTGTCGATATATACAAAGATGATTTGGAATGTGAAAGCACAAACATTTTATCGGCTGAGTTTCAGCTCTGGCATGAGAAGTTTCATTCTGTGGAAAGTGTCCGTTTGGTTTCTGAGTCCAAAAATAATAAAAGAACTGTGTCTAACACTGCAATTATCGCTCTAAATGAGTGTGACAAATGCTTTTTCCCTAATGTGCATATTCTTTTGAAACTTCTTTGCACATTTCCAATTTCTATTAGCACGCCTGAACGTACCTTCTCAACTCTAAAACGTATTAAGACCTTCTTAAGAAATACGAGGAGTGAAACAAGATTAAATGGACTAGCCAGTTTGAACATTCATAGAGAAATACATGTAGACCCCGAAGAAGTTATTGATGTGTTGGTAAAAAAAGGACCAAGAAAACTCAATTTTGTTTTGAAATCCTAATTAAAAGTATGTATTTTAAGTCTGAGAAAGTAGTGATTCTATCTCAGCTGTGTAACTTGATTTCGATTTAATAAAATTTCTAGTATGTATTACAGTTATTTTATTTAAACTAGCCTGATAATGGTAGTGCATTTCTTTTAAATCTTTATAGAATAGGCTAATATTTTACTCATAATATTTTTAAAAGTAAAAGAGGTTCTCTAAAAATCTAAAGCTCAGGAAACCGGGGGTTTCCCTTAAAAGCCCCCCCCCCCCCGAATTAATTTCTGGGTGCGGCTGTGGTGGTATACGTTGGTCCCAATCTGTTTGGTTCTCATCAACAACCTTCGAAAGATTATGCTCAAGTGTCCTATTGAATCTCTCAACCATCCCGTCCAACTGAGGATGCAGAGGCATTGTCCTGGTCTTTCGAATTCCGAGTAGACGGCATAATTCTTTAAACACTCCTGATTCGAAATTTCTCCCTTGATACGTATGGATTTCCATAGCGGCAACAGAAGTTGTGAACCAACTGCTTTGCCACAGTGATAACCTCCTGATTTGGAATTGCGTAGGCTTCCATCCACATAGTAAAGTAGTCACCTACAACCATGATGTACCGGTTTCCATTCTCAGTAACTGGGAATGGTCCAGCAATGTCTATGGCAATTCTCTCAAAAGGCAGTCTAACGTTATATTGTCTCATTTTTCCCCTGCTTCTGGTATGTGCAGCACATATTTCACACGTCTGAACCCATTCCTCTACGTCGTGGCGAAGATGAAGCCAATAGAATCACTTCCATATTTTGCCAAGGGTTTTGTTAACGCCAAGATGGCCTCCAGATGTTCCATCATACATCTCCTTCAAAACAGATTGCACTTTACTTCAGGGAACTATCAACTGCATGATCACGTCTCGCCCATCTGCACTTTCCCAAGCCCTTTTCAGCAATCCGTTTTCTAAGGTGAGAGATTCCCATTGTGCCCAGTAGCCCTTCAGCACTTCGGAACCATGGCAGATATCTTGCCAATCTGGGCGGCGACCGTCCTCTTTTGCTGTCAAGATCGGTCCAATGTCTTCATCACACATCTACTCTTGTTGACAGTCTTGTTTTTCCAGCCATCAGCCAGGAAATCTACAGTGATGGCTTGAACATGTTCGCTTGAGTTTTTTTCTTCCTTTCTGTGGCAATGTCAGCAGTCTTCCGGGCACAGTCTTCATGATAAGCCATCTGCATTACCATGCAGGTGCTCCCATCGATGTTGTACCTTGAAGTTGTACTCTTGCCACTCGTAACACTTGCTGTAGTTCGTTACCTCAGACACCGGCAGTAAATGTCTGCATTGCAAAACTCATTCGAAAATCTTCTGGTGCTTCAGGATAGGCCAGTCTAATTAGTCTGTTGATACTTGCTTCAAACTCTTGAAGGCTCTCCCCAGTATGCTGTCGCCTTGCTCTTAACTGGGTGCAGTACACATCTCGCAAATGTTTATCACCATACCGTAATTCCAGAGCTTTTATCAATTCAGCATAGGTGTTTTGACTGTCAGGTGGCACTTTCTGTAGTAGTTCTGCCGCGGGTCCTTTTAATGAGAGAACGAGTGAAACTGCCTTGTCTTTCTCCGTCCAATTATTTGCGCATGCAGCAGCTTCGAATTGGCGTAAATACGTCGCCCAGTGCATGCTTCCATCAAAGGTTGGGGCCTTGACATGAACTGTCCCTACTGCAGGCACAGTTACGTTCTCTATTGACTTATTTTCTGCATCTTTATTATTGGTACAGTCTGTTCACAAAGGTGTTTTGGTTGTATCTTCAGGCACTGCACAACTTCATTTTAATTTGTTCTCTTATGTTTGCCATTGAGTTTTCTACTGCAGATATTTTATTTGACACGGATTCTTCTATGACAGATATTTTTGTAGACATCGATTCTTCAACAATCGAAACAGATTTTTCTACTTCAGCTATTTTTAATGTCATTGATTCTTGTACCTCTGATATTGTAGTATCTCACTTATTAAGCTCACCTTGTAGGAGACCCAACTCTGCAGCAGTTTGTTTTTGTGCCTGCTTTTGCTGCTGTATTAACTCCTTGATGTGTTCTGTTTCACGTTTACGTTGTTCCTATGTTTCTTCCTTTTCTTGTCTTCGATCTTCTTTTTGTCTTTTTTCTGTTTCTACCATTAATGCTTTCTGACGTTCCTCAGCCTCTTCTCTTTCCTGCCTGCGTTTTTCATCCTGTCGTTTTTCTGCTTCTTCCGCCTCCTGTCTGCGTTTCTCATCCTGTCGTTTTTCTGTTTCTTCCTGTGTCTGCCACAGCAGTGTTTGTAAAGTTTCCATCATCTGACTGGGATCCATGTTTACCGATTAATTACGAATCACACTCGTCTTGTACAAAGTGTCCACTGTTTCCACTGTTAACCGTTTTATCCCAGATCTGACACCACTTTTACGACGGTCTACTTGATCGTCATAGGTACAGTGGAAACAAAATACAGTACAAGACACCAATTAAGTCACTAATCACCAGCTTTAATTTTTACAGTTAAACAGTTTGTAATTAACAACACAGTCTACTACAACAAATCAAATAAAAAATTTTCACACGCAATAAAATGTCCACTAAAATTAAACACAATTGTATTACAATTACCATCCGATTATAACACACACTTAACTAATAACTACTTGAACGTACACAGTAATAACTCGAACCGCTCTGTAAATATATCGCACTAATACTGAAACTTAAGGCCACTGGTGCCATGTATTTATACCTGCGCTCACAGACCAAAATGTTCCTAATTGCGTCTTAGCGCTCATGTGAACTACACATAATTAACTGCGGCCTTGACACAGTCTGCGTGGCTGGCGCCTTTGAGAAACCTCTCGAAAATGTGTCAACAAGCACGTTACGCCACACACGTTACATCGAGATTCTCCTGGCACATTCGACAATCATGTGGTTGTTCTATGATGTCGTAACAATATAAAACACATATAAGAAAAATTATACTATTTTGAAATATTTTACTGTCAGAAATAGCTTCATTGTGAAAAATACACAATACTTAAAGAATCTCTTTTTACTCACAGAACCATTTTCACATTGCACATAATTCATAATCATAAATTTACTATATAAAGTGAAATAAATACTTAACGTGTATTAATTAAATACTTTAAATGAGTGGTATTAATAGGTGATGTTAAGTAAAACTGTTATTTGTAATGAAAAACAAAAACTATATCACATTGGACTATTTACAATAATCTGCAAAATTAACTCTTAAATATATAGACTCACTAACCAATAAAATGCTAAAAATTAGCTTATTACCAGAGAGCGAGAGAGAGTGTGCACTGAATGAAACTGTTGATCAAACGCTGAATGAAACTGTTGATATAGTTTTTAAAATCTGAAAGTTGGCACACAACATTTTCTTTTTACATACTGAAATATTAGTAATGTAAAATGAGTACATACTGAAATAAATAATGCAAGCATTCTGTTCTCTCTGTCAGATAAGTTTGTTTAATGTGATCAATTCTGTTGACACTATTATATACCCATTTGCTTTGTACAGTAGGATGAGGCCTTTCAGTGTATCCATAATTTGTACCCAAACAATATTAACAACATTGGAATTGACTAGCAGAAAAGTAGGTTGTGTAGAACTTGAGAATGGCGGAGACACTCACAGTCCTCAGCCAGAAGCTAGTTATGAGCAGAGAATATTGATAAGATTATCTTGTGTGTGTTATTATTAATCATTAAGGCCAGTGCAATCAGGATGGAAAGTCTATGTTGAAAAAATACAGATATCTTAAACTAAGGCTTATATCATTTAGCTGTTTACACTCTTCAAAAATTTGTGCATTGCAATAATATGTTTTTTTTCCTTTCAGGAATGTATGCTATGATGACACACATGTATAAAGCAAGGATAAAGAAGCTAGGACCTAAAAAGTGGCGATCTAAGTTTGAATAATGATGTGAAGGATAGAATGAAAAATGATTAAATTGTATTAGGCAGTGTTGAATTAGATGTGTATATTTTGTTTAGGATCGGGTTTGACATTGTCTCTCTGTAGTTTTAATATACTTTTTTGACCAAAGTAATAAAGAACAATTGATATTTTATTATCAAGCCATACTATTGCACTAGTAGAATAATACACTCAGTGACTTACTTTGTATAGGATTTATTATATGTATTACGAGGCGTGTCCGGAAAGTAAAGATACAAAGGTCGTAATTGGTCTAAAAATATTTATTTACAAATCATTAACTGACAATTACGTAAATACATATATCTTTAATTCTCTACATAATTACCGCCATTATCCAAGCACCTATTAACTCTGGGAACCAGCTTTTGTATCCCCGTGTCATAGAAGTCTGCCCCCAACCCTTTGAACCATGTCATGACCTCTTCTTTTACCTCGTCACACAGATGCATATTGTGAGACACTGAGACGTCTTCGACGGGCTATTCAAAACAAAAGGAGAGGAATGCTGACACGTGGCATCTTCCTGCTCCGCGACAATGCTCGACCCCATACTGCACGCGTGACCTCTGCGCTGCTCGGCAGTTGGAAATGGGATGTTTTGGATCACCCGCCGCATAGCCCGGTCCTCGCGCCCAGTGATTTTCACTTGTTCCTTCACCTGAAACAATATCTGGCCGGAAAAAAGTTCGATGACGATGACGAGGTAAAAGAAGAGGTCATGACATGGTTCAAAGGGTTGGGGGCAGACTTCTATGACACGGGGATACAAAAGCTGGTTCCCAGACTTAATAGGTGCTTGGATAATGGCGGTAATTATGTAGAGAAATAAAGATATATGTATTTACGTAATTGTCAGTTAATGATTTGTAAATAAATATTTTTAGACTAATTACGACCTTTGTATCTTTACTTTCCGGACACGCCTCGTACATATTGAAGTATATATTAGTTTATATTGTTTAATTTTTGTTTTCAATTAGAAATTGTACTTTTTCTAATTTTTGTTTTAAAACTACCATTGTCTGAAAATAATTGTATCCGAACTACAAATAAAACAAATTAACTGGCATATTTCTGTCAGCTGGTGTAGAATGCTGAAAACATGATGATTATGCAGTAGCAGGAAGACAAATTGTGTGTGGGGGGGTGTCATCTAGTTATTACACAATTTGAAAACGGCACCAAAGAAGTGATATGCATAGGGCACCCTAAAATTTTTGGTATGCATTTTTCCATTAATTTTTTTAAACAAACTAAACAGTTCTGTTAGATATGATTATTGTAAACCGTATTTTAACACTTTATTTTGAAAAATTTCAATTAATATGTTCCTTTTTATGATATTTCATGTGTTGTATGAAATTTTATACAACATAACATGACTATTTTGGATTTTGCTGTGATTTGATTAAATGCCATAATGTTGCAACAGAACAAATTAAGAATGATTTTATCAGCCATTTGCATTACTTGAGTCAAGTATGTGCCGCCCCTTGGCAAGACAACACAAAAATCGGGAACTAGTTTAATTCTTTACCAGTAAACTAAACCAGCTGCCGTTGTTAGTAAAACGCTTACTAACAAATTACAAAACAAGTATGATATAGGAAACTGACAAGGTTTGCATAAACTTATTCACTCACTAGGTATTAGCTAAAACATCTCTTTATTGCTATTGAAATATTAATCAAACATTATTACTGATTTTAAAGAAAGTTATTTTAGTAAATAGTGCTTTTACTGCTTCAAAGATCTTAATTATATTATTCTTGTTATATCAAAATTTATTCATATAACTGTTGCTTTTAATACCACGGATCCGGGTCTCAATTTTCTCAAAATTATTAATTTATCAATATATACATTACGGTTACTATTACTTCTTACAAAATTACAAAATATACAAATCTGATAATTTGTTCATTACATTGCGAAAGTTCTGTAAAGTTCTTTGTTACTTCTTATTAAGGGGAAATTTACAAAAGTTGTGGTTTGATATCACCTGAGGTTGTTGTTGTATTCTTGGGACATCTCCAGTTGTCTTCTACGGGATGAGTACGTTGTTCTTGGTGTATCTACATCGGGTTGATTTTTAGTTTACTTGAAGCTCTCGAAGATAGGTTGTTTACTTGAAGTTCCACATGTTGTAATTTCACTTTTCTTAGTGCAGATTCTTGTAGTTCACATTTTCTTTATTTTAATTACAGTTATAGTTCTCACTTTGCAGTACTACAGTCTAGTAGTTAACTATGTTACACTTACATTTGATTTTGTTTTTAAGAGATGTGTTGGCTACCTTTTTCTATTTTATTTATATATTTTCTCACAAACTCTAGACACTACATTATTCACAATAACAAGATTTCACGCTGGATATACTTCTAGAGAACATACACATACGTATATGTGTACAACACAAAAACTCACGTCTACTCATTGCGACGTTCTACGGCCGAATGCGCGTACGGTTTAGGGGAGAGGGCTCAGTAAGCTAGGGCGTATTTACGCACTAAGAAAATAGTTCGTACTTTTCCTATTATTATTTATTCATTAATTAGGAGATAAATACTTTATGTTTATTTTATTATGACTTAGGGATTTCTTTATTTCTCTAGTCGCATTTTTAATTATTTAAGTAATTATTATTATTATTATTCACTACTTAATACTTTTCTTGGCGTGTTGGTACTGGAAGGTTTCAAGTTGATTCAGGAATCTGGGTATAGGTAAGGGTGTATGATACTCTTACTTATTAAAATTAAAAATTTTAATCTGTGCGATTTTTTATACATTTAAAATCGTCACATCCTCCTGCACTTAACTATAAAAAACGGGGGGGTGTAATAATATAATTCTCATAAACAATTATATTTCATACTGAAATTTCTCTCTCTCAGCTTATTTCTATTCATCAATCGATTATCTTATACTTATGTCACATCTAAATTCTACTACATCTACTATATAAAATACACAAAACGTAAATCTACCTTATTTTAATTCTTATATCTACTACCGGTTTTTTCTTGAATTGCTCACTCGTTTTACGGAGTTATACTCATGAGTATTTTACTAATAATAATACCGTATTGTAAGGACAATAGAATTACTTTTAGTTTACAGCGCTAAAGATTATTTTTCTTTCTTTCTTTCTCTTCATCTTCATTATACTTGTCATCAGATTTCTCATGTATAATACCATTCTCGCAGGACATTAGCTAAGGTTGATCAGGCCTCGCTTGTATTCGTACGAGGGGGTTTTGAGTTTATAGTTACCTATAGTATAGGATGTTACACAATCTTATCCTATTTCGGTATAAGTCTATACAACATATTTTCTTCTTAATACTTAGATAGTATTCTAGGTTTTCTATCTTTCTCGTAGTCTTCCTTCTGTATCTTGACACGAAAAACATTTTTTTATTTGAGACAAATGACTTCTGCGAACGTAATTTTCTGTATTGGGTTCATACAGAGCTACAGTAACGGGGGTGCTGAACTTATGAATTTGGTAGGGGCCACACCATCGATAAGATAGTTTCGAAGTGATCCTATCAACTGCTTTACTCATAGGATGAGTTTTATACATGACTAAATCACCTATTTTATACTTTATTAGCTTATTATTATTCTCATGATACTTCCTTGATTTCTGTAAATTAGCTCTCAGATTTGCACGAGCTTCGTTCCATATTTTTCGTATGTTATTCCCATTCACGTCGCGGGGTAATAACTCATTGATTTTCCACTTTGTGGTTAAAGGATGGTTGGGTTTGTACTTGTACAGTAAATCAAATGGTGTTGATTTATGACCTTCGTGATACGCTGAATTGAATGCAAATTGTATCCACGAAATATTTTGATCCCAGGTTGTCTGGTCTTTAGCATGATAAGATATTAATGCTGATTTTAAGTTACGCAAGTATCTTTCTGCTATATTTCCTTGCGGTCTGTACTCGGTCACGGTAATGTGATTTATACCTAATTTAAAACACATGTCATTAAATTCTTTCGATTTAAACTGGGGTCCATTGTCAGATATTAAGCTTAAAGGAGTGCCATAGTCTTTAAATAGTTGTTCTTGTAGAATTTTAATTGTCGTAGATGCTAATGCACGACGCATAGGATACATCCACACGAATTTAGTGAATGAGTCTACACAAATTAACAGCATAGTATTTCCGGATTTAGAGCGGGGATAAGGTCCAGAATAGTCGATGTATATTTTCGAGAAGGGAGTGGTAGGTATTTCGGAGATTAGTTTTCCGACTTGACTGGTTCTTGCTGGTTTGCTCAGCGCACAAATTTCGCATTCTTTCACGAACTTTTTTATTTCACTATTCATGTTTTCCCAGTGGTATTCCTTGCGAATACGATGTATCGTTTTCCTAATTCCCATATGAGCTCCAATTGTAGATGAATGGTAGTACTCCATTAACATGGGTTTGATTATTTCCGGGGCGATTATTCTTAGTAATTTTCCGTTTGCCTTCTTAAAACAAAGTACTCTTTTACTCAAGATATATTTGTCAGATTTATTTCCTTTTTCTATTTGTTCGATTATTTTACACAATTTCGGATCTTGTTGTTGGTGATATGCTATATCCTTAAATGCAAGGGGAAAGTTAGTAATTAGTGTATTAACGATAGTGGTTTCAATATTGTCTTCTCCAGATCTTGTATTGGGTAGTTGGAACATGCGGGATAGAGTATCGGCCACTACATTTTGAGTTCCACGAATATGTTGCACTTTGAACTTGTAGCAATTTAATCTTAACACCCATCGTCCGATACGACCTAATTGCTTTGGGTGATTTAATAACCATGATAAAGCTTGATTATCGGTTTCTAGTAGAAATTCTTTGTGTTCCAAAAATGGTTTGAATTTATCAAAAGCAAATACTACGGCTAAACATTCAAGTTCATAGGCTGAGAACTTCCTTTCTTGCTCGGTCAAGTGTCCGGGATGCATAACTGATCGGGAGTCTAGTATTATTTATTTCCTGGTATATTACGGCTCCTAATGCTACACTTGAACTATCGGTCTGTACAATAAATGGTTTACTGAAATCCGCTAACTGCAATACAGGTGGGGATATAATACTTTCTTTAAGTGTTTCAAACGCTTCTTGATGTTGAGTAGTCCACTCGAATTTCGTTCCTTTCTTTCTTAAGGCATTCAATGGGGCTGCTATATCTGCTAAGTGGGGTATATACTTATGAAAATAATTAATCATACCTAAAAATCTAGCTATACCTTTGACTTCTCTGGGAGGTAAAAATTCTCGGATTGCGCGTGTACGTTCGGGATCGATGGTAACCTTACCTTCGGCTGATACTATGTGACCTAAAAATGAGAATTGTTTCACTGCGAAATTAACTTTACTAGGGTTTACGGTCAGTCCGGCTTTCTTTAACCGGGATAATACTTCACGCAAGTGATCAATATGTTGATCCATTGACTCACTATATACTACTATATCGTCGAGATAATGATATACAAATTTAAATTTAACATCATGGAAAATTTTTTCTAACAGTCGGCTGCATACTGAACTTCCTTGTGATATACCGAATGGTACTCTCGTAAATTGATATAGATTAAATGGGACAGCAAAAGCAGTTAAATGTTTTGATTCCTCAGCTAGTGGAATTTGATGGAATGTTAGGTTAAGATGCAATTTAATGGTTAAGATCCATTATGGTGAAGATTTTCGCTTTTGTAAAATAGTGAAACGCACTGTGTATGTCTGGCAGTGGTATCGATTCAAATTCTATACTCTTATTTAGTTGTCTATAATCCACGACTAGTCTATGTTTGTCAGTTCCTTTTGGTACTAGGAATGCAGGCGATGAATATGGAGACGTTGATGGTTCAATGACGTGCTGATCAAGGAGTTTGTTAATGTGGTTTCTCATGATTTCCATCTTGGGTGGAGATAGTTTGTATGGGTGGAGTCGTATTACTTTGTTGTCACTAAGATTTATTTTATATTCAATTAAATGAGTTAATCCTAACTTGGGGGTGAGTACAGCAGAAAAATCTTTTATTAACTTTTGGATTCTTAGTCTCTCATTTCCTTTTAAATGACTTAGACTCGATTCATTAGGCTCTGAATGAATATTTGCGGTTTCACTAACAGTGTCGTTACTTAATTCGGAGTCGAACTGATATTTTTGAGTACGATCAAATCTGAAAAAATATTGTTTTGCATATATATCAAGGATTAAAGCAGTTTTTCTTATAAAATCCGCGCCTAATATTAAGTTCTGTCCTAACTCTTCAGCTACTAGTAGGGGAATGTACCAAGTAAAATTCTGAATTTTTAATTTCACCGTAATACTGTGAGATATCTTTAGGTTTTGTTTATTTGCGGTGGTACACTTTATGTTCACCATTTGGCTACGTTTAATCAGTTTATGATTAGCTAATAAGGTGGCTAACTGTTTACTAATTATACTACGGGTAGATCCTGAATCAATTAAACCAAGGGTTTTCGTTGCTCCAAGGTCTATCTGTACATAGGGTAGTTGGCATATACTTGTTTTACATGCACCAATAGAGTTGCACTTCTCGATAAATTTTGTTAAATAAGGGTCTCTGCGTTTATTTTTACTCATCTTTATTTGACGCTTAGTATTGTTGTTACCTTTCCTTCTGATGCTTCGGAAGACGTAGGATTTTCGGTCTTCCAGCTTCACACATTTTTTTGATTGGTCGGTTTTCTGTTTATAGCGCTTTTGTTTACATAACTTGCTAATATGTCCGGCCTTTCCACAGTTATAACATCTTCTTTCCTCACTTACTTCGCTCGTAGGTTGTCGGGATTTTGGTTTAGAGTATGAAACATGGGGATAGTTTTGGGTTTTATGTGTACTTACGAATCGCTTATCGCGGTAATTTCGGGTATCATTTCCAATAGGTCTAGTTTGCAATGAATTTCTTTGTTGACTCTGGGACATAGAAACACTTCTATTCTGGTCAGAATACCAGACGTCGGACGAATGTATACAACATAGTTCTAGTTCCGTAAAAGTTGTAGGTGGCTTCACGAGTGCTAGTCGAGATCGCTCCTCGGGGGATAGTCTTACTATGATATTGTCTACTAACTGTTGTTCGCTCCATTTAACTTGTAACAATAAAGCAGATTCTCTTACTTCAGAAATATAATGAGCTAGTCTCTCGTAGTACCTTGTGCACGAAGTACTAAGTTTCGCTTCAATTCTTCGTAGATACCGGTGGGAATGAAATGTCTTATTAGTGTGGTATGAAGTTCTTCTACCGATTGATTATACCTTAGGGATTCTAACACTCTATCTTTTAATGGAGATCTACACTTAGGCAAAATAACTTGCAAAATCTGGTTATCTCTTAGTTGTTGCAGTTCCTTTAATTCTAAGATATGTTTGATAAAATTAAGGAGCTTTGTAATATTCAGTCCATCAGTGATTTGTATATTGGACAAAATACTTTCTACAGGGTGGGTTATTTTTCCATAGAGCTCAGGAGTTAAATTTATTTGGCTTGTCATTCTAGGATTTTCCGCAGGTTGATTAGTCCGCGAATGAGAAGGTAATTCGTAGGTATGGGTCATATTTTCTAGTTCATTAGGGAGTGACGTAACGTTTACCGGTTGAATATTTACTTGACTACCACTTAACCGTTCCTTGAATGGATCTATATTGGATTCCTGCAGAATCTGAATTTTTGCAGTACCGTTTGGTTGTTCTTGAGTCGGCGATTGGGTAGGTGAAATATTTAATTTCGTCATTGCTTCTTCGATTTCGTCTAATCTAAACAATTCGGATCGTCTACGTAATTCGCGTATTATCTCAGGTAATTGTTTTAATGCTTCCTCGGCGAATTTTTTTACATCAGGAGGGATATCTTTATCACCGGGCCAGGTCAACAAATTGGTGATACGACGGTATAGATGCTCAATTCTTTGGGTGGTGCGTAATATTACTGCGGGGGATTTTTCATCACGCAGGGTTTGTGCGTACGAAGTTAGTTCTGTATACTTACAATAACACGTTTCTTTTTCGCTATTGAAATCTAAAACACTCAAACGACTTAATAATGAAGGTTTGTCCGGTTTATTTTCACGTAACGTCTTGCGAAGTTCCGCGACAGTTACATTAGAGTAGGGGAGACCACGCCATAATGCTTCATACGTTAATTCGTCTTTCAACAAGAAATCGGGGTTAAATTGAGTCATTTTTGATAATAACCACTTTAAACACACGACGTATTACGAACGACAAATCTTATGTCACTTACTTTACTTCGTTTTCTCAATGTTTAAAAATAGATAACATTAATTCATTTAAACACATACACATATATCTTATTTCATATTAAGCTTTGGGATGTAATCTTATCTTAATTAATCAACATAACTTATTTCACAACAATTAAATTCTCAGTATTGACATATATAATTAATCAAAACAAAACGATAATACTACTTTAGTAGAGAGAAATTTCATATACGGAAAGTTCATTGATTTAACAAACAGCACAAAGAATCAGCTGTTTTGGGGTGTCGTCTAGTTGCATAGGGTAGTAATTCAGAACAATACAAAAACAGGAAAGAGCTTGTCTAACGTGGCTTTGTTTGCTTTAGGGAGGAGGGGTTATGAATGAGATGGGTTCTTACAAAGGGGAGAATTTACATTCATCAACACATATTTAACATGAACCAACTGGCTTGGAATTGACTTGTTTGGAATTGTTTCCCTACCAGCTATTACTTGCTTAACACGGCAAACTCGCGATACTAATATTATTATTATATAATTAAAATTTTACTCATTTATTTTTTTTTTATTTCTGAGTGAATAAATTTATGTTTGTCCTTTTTTATCGTTAACGACTTATAAACTTACACAACAACAATTACATAATTATGTTGCAATTTTCTGTACGTGACACTCTGTAAACAATATTTTTTTTTACCAAGTAAATTACACAATTTTAAATTCAGCAGAGTCGCGCAATTTTGTGCCGCCCCTTGGCAAGACAACACAAAAATCGGGAACTAGTTTAATTCTTTACCAGTAAACTAAACCAGCTGCCGTTGTTAGTAAAACGCTTACTAACAAATTACAAAACAAGTATGATATAGGAAACTGACAAGGTTTGCACAAACTTATTCACTCACTAGGTATTAGCTAAAACATCTCTTTATTGCTATTGAAATATTAATCAAACATTATTACTGATTTTAAAGAAAGTTATTTTAGTAAATAGTGCTTTTACTGCTTCAAAGATCTTAATTATATTATTCTTGTTATATCAAAATTTATTCATATAACTGTTGCTTTTAATACCACGGATCCGGGTCTCAATTTTCTCAAAATTATTAATTTATCAATATATACATTACGGTTACTATTACTTCTTACAAAATTACAAAATATACAAATCTGATAATTTGTTCATTACATTGCGAAAGTTCTGTAAAGTTCTTTGTTACTTCTTATTAAGGGGAAATTTACAAAAGTTGTGGTTTGATATCACCTGAGGTTGTTGTTGTATTCTTGGGACATCTCCAGTTGTCTTCTACGGGTTGAGTACGTTGTTCTTGGTGTATCTACATCGGGTTGATTTTTAGTTTACTTGAAGCTCTCGAAGATAGGTTGTTTACTTGAAGTTCCACATGTTGTAATTTCACTTTTCTTAGTGCAGATTCTTGTAGTTCACATTTTCTTTATTTTAATTACAGTTATAGTTCTCACTTTGCAGTACTACAGTCTAGTAGTTAACTATGTTACACTTACATTTGATTTTGTTTTTAAGAGATGTGTTGGCTACCTTTTTCTATTTTATTTATATATTTTCTCACAAACTCTAGACACTACATTATTCACAATAACAAGATTTCACGCTGGATATACTTCTAGAGAACATACACATACGTATATGTGTACAACACCAAAACTCACGTCTACTCATTGCGACGTTCTACGGCCGAATGCGCGTACGGTTTAGGGGAGAGGGCTCAGTAAGCTAGGGCGTATTTACGCACTAAGAAAATAGTTCGTACTTTTCCTATTATTATTTATTCATTAATTAGGAGATAAATACTTTATGTTTATTTTATTATGACTTAGGGATTTCTTTATTTCTCTAGTCGCATTTTTAATTATTTAAGTAATTATTATTATTATTATTCACTACTTAATACTTTTCTTGGCGTGTTGGTACTGGAAGGTTTCAAGTTGATTCAGGAATCTGGGTATAGGTAAGGGCGTATGATACTCTTACTTATTAAAATTAAAAATTTTAATCTGTGTGATTTTTTATACATTTAAAATCGTCACAAGTATTCATAGCATTATCAATCAGTTGGTAAGAATACACCTGTGATTAGCATGTTAACACTTGAAGTTCTGTTATGCAGTGTGTAAATGAGGTGGTGATCTGTATGGTAACAGTTTACTGCTGCTACCCATTCCCCCTGGTAGCCATGAAACTTATGAAAACCATATTTTTGTGTTTCTACATATGTTATAAGCCTACATTATGTGTAGATGCTTAAAATCAGCAGAAAAAGAAATTTGCTAAGAGTAACTTTATGAAACCAAATGTGTAAAAATGTTTACACTGCAAGCCTAAGTTAGGCACGAAAGCATAGAATCTGAAAAAATGAATTTTACAAGACAAATTGTTATAAAATGTGTGAACATGCAAACAATGATTATTTATGTTCCACTATAATTTAACTGTTTTATTATATTATTCATGTTTTAACTACAGATTTTAACTAGTTATGGAAAAATTATAAATTAAAAACTTATTATATTGTTCACCTACGAAGACAACATTATTTTGGTCCTTGGATTTCGTAATGTAATGTAAGGTAAAACTTTACGTTTTTGCTTATAAAAAACTTTGTGTTCCGAGTCGTCAATATTATAGTGATATTTAATTATTTTGGTCATTATTATCTTCATTGCCTTCTCTTATGTTTAGTCTATTTGTTAAGAAGTTGTTATTGTAATAGTGAGTATGATCATATTTAAAAAGATCAGAGGTCTCTATCATATTTATATTTTGTATATATTAATTATAAAAAACACTTCTAGTATGTTTTGGTAGTAGTAAAAAAATTTTAATAAGTAGGCTAACTGGAAAAAAGCATACAACTTAACTTATATGACAGCACTTAAATGAAAAATATTAAACCTAGTAAGTGAGAGAATACATATTTTGTTCGTAGTAGAAACTGATTTTCAGGTTTTAAGTACATAATTTTATTCATTTTTAACATACACACATTACTGAAACACAATTTTATATTATACAAAAATTTGACTGTGCTTTTGGTAACTGTTTTTCATGCATCATCCCTTGTAAGTACTTTCAAATTATGATTAAAAAGGTGTCGTAGTGTAGTTATGGGTTGTGACAATCTCAGGAAGCTCTTGCCAACAAAGTCATCATCTGAGTAAATAAAAAATGCTAAGTATTAAGAATTGAAGTGTTACAATGTGAAGACAGTAGTAATTAATTAAAAAAGAAGAAGAAACCGGTATTAAAGTCGTAAGTCCATCAGAAGTAGTTGGTAAATTATAAGTCAGGAAAGCTCAGACAGCCAATTTTAACTGACCAAGAATACCAAGGCTCAGTATTTTCATTAATTGTGAAATGAACCATTCATTCTTTTATATGTCACATTCTATTATTTCTGGAGTTTTATTGTTTTTATAAGTACAGTAGAAGGTTAAAATTGTGTAACATAATGAACATGCTGTAACTTTCTTTGTTTTTTATTAATTATAAAATGATCTTAAGGTCACGGCACCAATTGTAACTTTCTTTACTTTCTAGTATTTATTAATTACCTTAATTGAAACTTCCACTTACCTTCAACCTTTGATCTGGCCGGATCGCATAGTGGGGACAAACCCCGTTCGTTCGACAAACTTGACAGTACATCCAATGAAATAAGGTTTTTGAATGAATTTAATTATCAAAATTTATCATTTGAAAGATACTGGTTTTTATTTTTTTATGGTTGTTGAACATCTTAAACATGTATAAAATCAAAAAAATTGTTATTCTCTCCACTGGTTTTTCTTTTAAATTTTGAATTACAGCCTTAGGCATAAATGATGATTAATACAAAAACATAACAACTACCTTACCTTCTATATAACACACACAAACATAAACAGCCCAGCCTGCCTTTCTCACATATATTCAATTTAATAGCCCCAGAACATTTTTATTGCCCCAAATCCCTTAAATATTTTCATAATAAAACCCGCCGGCAACGTGGTTTTCGTTCGCACTCATGGTGACTCCTTTTTAATTAATATTCATGTCCGAAATTTACTTAATCTGTTCTTCACCGTATTGTCGACCGCAGTCACGTATTTTCACTGTGATTTCACTTTTTTTTCTAGTACAATTTATAAAATTTTTTAAAGAGATACCCCGTAGGGTGTACCGGCCGGTACGCTCTGTGACGAACTGGGAAAAGAGTCTCTTTTGGGCGGACGGATATTGATGCCCTGCCGAACGAATTTCTTCGACGCTCATACTGAAGTTGTTGCAGTTTAGTCGCTATGCGCATGATACATAGTGGTTTTTTTCTGTAGTGTGCACCGACGATATTTAGGCGCTTCTGGCTTGATGTCACAAAAGAGGTGGACCTTAAGTTTTCATATCCGGCTTCATGGGGACATGTGCAAGGCAACAATTCCCCTCTAGGCCATTGTGAGTTTCTGAAGTAGCGTCACCCCGAGCGTATACTCACTTGACGCGTGCGTGCGCGCTGTCACATTCAAACAAAGTTCTTGGAAATCTAGGGTGGTGCACATTCCTTGACTGATTTCGCAACGTAATATTGCGTTGCTGCTTTGTTACAAACTGTGTTCTATACACGTGGTCTGTCACAATGGAATAAAACTTACCAATAATTTTTAGAAAACCCAAAAAAATGCAAATAAATAAAAATACCCAAATTTGGTCCGTTACAATACCCCCTCAATGAGAAGTCTTCTGTCCAAAACAGAAGAAATCTCATTGATAAAACCCCTAAGAGGACCGGTGAGGAACTGGTGCCAACAACCCCCTTTTGTTCTTACTCCTCATGGGTACACGACCCCCCTGGCTCGGTGACTATGGACGCATCTGAACGAGATCACTGGACTTCTCTGTAAGAGATCCCAACACCGAAAAACCGAAACCAGACACCAGAAACGCACCTCACCTTCTATCATGCTACCTAAAAAATCCTCAATCCCTGGCTCAGATCATGCCAGATCCTCAACCGATATGTTTCCCCTTATATGCAAGCTGGGCTGTCTTTAGCAGATACTGGGCTCACGCACACACTTACATTACATACTGAAAATTGAAGAATTCTTTGAAATTTTACTTAAATTACAACTCGCTGGTTGTTTTCATTTAAAATCAAATCACAAATTTTGTATCTATTTTGAATTATTCTCTTCATTGGTTTTTTCTGTTATTTAAAATAAATCAATTTAAACATTTCTTACAATTAAGAACATCTTAACCTAACATGTGATTACACCTAGAGTCTAACAATACAATTCAATAATAATAAACATGGTTAGTACACAAACAATAAAATAATCAAAGTTTAAAAATATCCATTATCTGGCAGGCGCAAAATCAAGAAATTTTTTTTTTCAAAGAAAATTTTAAATTCAAAATTTCCAAAAAAAAAATCTTAAATTCCAAAAAATTTAACTTTCTTAAAATATTTTTCTTTTTATATTGAAATTATTTAAATCAGTTAAAAACAAAAGTTGGATTAACTTCCTTGCTAAACATGCCTAGTATATGACCTCACTATCAGCTGATCAAAACTAGGTCAAGTCGAAAACCTTGACCTACATACGTTATGTACCAATTACATCTGTGAACACATTAAGCTTCTGTAAAATTCTGTCTTAAAACACAAAATATAATAAAATAAAACCTTTAAAATAACAAAATATTATTATAAATAATAATCAAATTGACATTTAAATTATTCAAATAAACACTTTATAGCTTTACATTTACAAATTCTATCAAAATTTTGTCACTGGTTTCAATTAAAAAATTTTATATTTTTGTTATAAATCTCTTTCTTTATTTGACAATCTTATTCTCCATTACTGTGGGTGATTTAAATACTTGTAACAATTTAATTTACCACTTGGTAGGCCTACATTTATAATCTCTACCCCTCTGACTCTAATACCCCTAACAATTGTAACTAATATGGCACCCATCTTTATCAAAACATCTATCCAACAATCTCTAAACCCAACTTATCATTAAACTCAAATCGCCACCTTCTCTCTATATATAAAAAAATACTCTCTAACCCTTTGTACTTAGGATAAGTGTTTCCCTCCCCCAAAAAGCTCATTTCCTTAATCTGGCCCCTGGATTCTACCTAAGGCGACCCCTTCCCACCAAATCGGTCCCATCCCATCCCAACCATTATGTTGCGGACTCCCCCATTACACTACCCCTTATTACAAAATTACCATCCCCAATAATCTCAATCTTATTACCTCACTTCAACTACAACAAAATAACATCATCATTTAATAATATCAATATATCACTCAATACTCTACAGATATTCCCCATGACTACTGTGTCAACATCAATACTTCTCAATTTTATAACATTAACTCAAAACAATATTTTTCTCTCTACTACCCCTTTAACTTTGACTTGGACTGATCTACTTGTCCCAATAAACTATTCATCACCCCCAAACTATCTTTTATTATTTCTGACAATTCATTTTAACATCTCAACCTTATTATTTACTTTTCTCATTATTTAAAACAATATCTTTAACACATTAAAACATTATATATGACATTAATTACCTTGAACATCTATCAACAATTTAACAGTGACCTTTTACTATCGATCAGCTGATATTCTTAATAAAGTGAAGACACCTTTCAAAAAATTGTGCAGATTACATTAAATACATATGCTTATCAATACTTACATCTACCCTCATTGTTTCCCCTCTTTTCTGATTCTGATAATTTATGTTAACCGCCTGCCAGTCGGTTTAGTCATCTACGTAGTTTAAAAAATACACAAATCATATAAAACATACTTTTTATTTTTTAATTCTTATATCTACTCTACTACAATAAAATACTACATTAAAAAATATAGAATGAACACCTTATAGTGAATATATGAGCATCTAGTTATTTAAACGGAACACAAGCATTTTTATTAGATTAAAATTAGAGTTAGCAATTTTTATGTTATAAATTTAAATTCGTGGCTCATCTGAGCAACCCCCTGGTCCACACACAAAAATTTTCAAATTTATTATTAATAATTATTATATATCATCTTTCAGTCGTTATTAAATTTTTTAACTATCATTTTTATTTAACACAATTGTTTCAAATCATCTCATTATTAGATTAAAATCTTTTCCTCCGAGTTATACCTGTAAACATTTTTTATTATACACGATTCGTACTATAAAATTTCTATACTTACAGTCCATTTAAAATGACATACACAAAATATCTACCAATACTTTCACCTCACCTCTGAAACATTTAACAAACATGTTAGTTTGAATCAACCAATATATCATTTAATTACCAAATTCACAAATCTCGTAAAAATAATTTAAATTCCTTAGCAAAGTTAATTATACAACATTTAAATCAATCAGACTATTTAAAACATCTCAACTGTTTTAATTAAATTAGTTATTGAAAATACAAATTACATAGCTATCAATACAATTACAACTCATCAGTTACCGTCTTTCAAAATTAATTAATTTTATTATTTATTTAAATTGCAAACATTAATATTATTATTACAACCCTCTACACACACTTGTTTACTTAATATTCTACAATGCACACAAATAAATTTACTAAGCATTTATTTACAAACTTCTGTCATTATTACTCAGTTGTACCACACTTCATTGTCCAAATCTGCCAGGTCAAAACCACAAAACAAAAATATTTATAACTGTCCTTTATCGTTTTATAGCCTACCCTCCATCGTCATAGATAAGTCTTGGTTTTATATAGCACTGTTCAGTATTATTGATGCACAAATTACTGTCTTTTGTGTCGTAACCACAAAAACCAAATTCATTCATTTTACCAAAATAATCATAAAACAAGTCAACGTTAAGTACATCCGTTAAGTCTCCATCAGTAATTGTATTCATTATCGGGTTATTTGCTTTTGTATTATCAATTAAATCCTTATTATTCAGACACACTTCTAACCTTACTTTCCACTCCTCATACTCTCTATTCAATGCATACAATTCTGTTACTTTATTAACATACAATTCTCTATTTAAATCTCTCTCATCACAATACCATATCACACTCTCAAAATTACTCCAGACAGAGGGTACAAAATTATGCAACAAAAATAAACACTTCAAATCTTCTACCAACACAGGACTCTTGCCCTTCATCAACAACACTTGTGAACACTCTGGTTCAGAGAAAATAAGGGGAAAATTTACCCTCTGCCCCCATTCTACCACTATACTATTTTTCCACTCTCTCTCTAACTCATTAACATCTCATAATCACATTCTACAAACTCATCGGTACTCTCCTTATCACTCTCAGATACTACATTTTCGATTACATTATTATTCTCATTATTTTCAACATCATCATTATTATTTATTAATTCTTTATCTAATACAACATTGCCATTACAATTTTCATTTGTATTACTCTTACTCGGTTCTGGTTTATTCAAATTATTTCTTATCATTTCATTGGCATTTTCAAGACATTTATTCTTTTCTTGTATATCATTTATTAAACCATCAAATTTTACGCTAATACTCTGCTGAAACTGAGTATTCTGGTCTTTAATTTCTTTAAAATTAATCTCGTTTTGAATATTCTGCTGTTCGCATTTTATTTTCTGTTCATTAAAATCATTAGTGAATTGATCCAATTTACAGTCCATCTTTTCAAATTTACAGTCCATCTTACGTAAAAAACTCATTATATCCATTTCATCGGCTTGTTTATTTTTATTGGTTGAAACTGGGGTCAACTGAATCCCAGAATCAACATCTGTTTTGCTTAATTGTGTTTGAGCCGCAATCGGAGTGGAATGAACGATTACATTACCGCCGACAGCTGTTTCTGTAACAGCGCTCGGCCCAACTGTTAGCATACTACTTTCATTCAGCGACTGCGACTCAAGGTCACTTTCACTCATCTCTACGTTGGTTATATTACTTTTAGTATTCCCAGACATTTTACTTGATTTATTTTTACTTACGTAACAACTACCAATTATTAATCTCTTTTCAAAACTGATATTACAACATACATAAAATCAACCTTCTATCATAATTACGTAAGTTTACATCAATACAATTTTGCTTTCGCAACCGTACTTCATTCAATGTACTGTCAAAATGTAGGCCGGTGTAATACAACCTTTTTGTTATATTACATCCTGGTCACGGCAACAATTGTAACTTTCTTTGTTTTTTATTAATTATAAAATGATCTTAAGGTCACGGCACCAATTGTAACTTTCTTTACTTTCTAGTATTTATTAATTACCTTAATTGAAACTTCCACTTACCTTCAACCTTCGATCTGGCCGGATCGCATAGTGGGGACGAACCCCGTTCGTTCGACGAACTTGACAGTACATCCAATGAAATAAGGTTTTTGAATGAATTTAATTATCAAAATTTATCATTTGAAAGATACTGGTTTTTATTTTTTTATGGTTGTTGAACATCTTAAACATGTATAAAATCAAAAAAATTGTTATTCTCTCCACTGGTTTTTCTTTTAAATTTTGAATTACAGCCTTAGGCATAGATGATGATTAATACAAAAACATAACAACTACATTACCTTCTATATAACACACACAAACATAAACAGCCCAGCCTGCCTTTCTCACATATATTCAATTTAATAGCCCCAGAACATTTTTATTGCCCCAAATCCCTTAAATATTTTCGTAATAAAACCCGCCGGCAACGTGGTTTTCGTTCGCACTCATGGTGACTCCTTTTTAATTAATATTTATGTCCGAAATTTACTTAATCTGTTCTTCACCGTATTATCGACCGCGGTCACGTATTTTCACTGTGATTTCACTTTTTTTTCTAGTACAATTTATAAAATTTTTTAAAGAGATACCCCGTAGGGTGTACTGGCCGGTACGCTCTGTGACGAACTGGGAAAAGAGTCTCTTTTGGGCGGATGGATATTGATGCCCTGCCGAACGAATTTCATCGACGCTCATACTGGAGTTGTTGCAGTTTAGTCGCTATGTGCATGATACGTAGTGGTTTTTTCTGTAGTGTGCGCCGACGATATTTAGGCGCTTCTGGCTTGATGTCACAAAAGAGGCGGACCTTAAGTTTTCATATCCGGCTTCATGGGGACATGTGCAAGGCAACAATTCCCCTCTAGGCCATTGTGAGTTTCTGAAGTAGCGTCACCCCGAGCGTATACTCACTTGACGCGTGCGTGCGCGCTGTCACATTCAAACAAAGTTCTTGGAAATCTAGGGTGGTGCACATTCCTTGACTGATTTCGCAACGTAATATTGCGTTGCTGCTTTGTTACAAACTGTTCTATACACATGGTCTGTCACAATGGAATAAAACTTACCAATAATTTTTAGAAAACCCAAAAAAAATGCAAATAAATAAAAATACCCAAATTTGGTCCGTTACAATGCGTAAATTTGTAGAAAACATTTGTATTGTAACTTGAATATTGTTAGCATAGGCAAGATAAACATTGAATATAATAAGGAGTTTAAATTTTATTTTATATGAAATAAATGTAGAATTGCTGCTGTTTTGACACTTTTGTTGGTCTTTTTTTATTTTTCAAAGTATGTTAAAAAAATAAAAGGAAATCTGCGGATTGCATTCAAAACAGTTTTCTTTCTGACAATCAAACTTGCATATAAGGATATACAGAATTTATTAAAAATGCAAAAAATAAGTCATTTTTACATTTTTAAAATAATAAAGTTATTGATATTTGTTGTTGATTCATTGTACAAAACAAAAACTACGTTTGTTACATAGATTACTTGTAGTAACGCTTCTGTTAATAAAAAATTGTAACAAATGTGAAACAGTGTGTTAAGAACAATCAAAAACCCCATTTTCAAATATTCATACAGTACTCTTGTATTATTTGCAACTGAAGACATGCACACACAATATTTTTAGGTAACAATTCTTCTCCATCCTCTGTGTTTTTCTGAGAATGGATGTACAGGATACGTTCTTGTCAACACCATGTTATGTCATCTACTTTTACCTCATGGCATGTAACAAATTGATAAGTATGAGGTTGCATTATAGTGACGAGAGGTGAGGTGAGGTGATATTATGACGAGATAATATTGTGATGGTTAAGAGACCAATACCATAAAGAGACCAATAAAGTCTGATGTGACTTTAGGAACCATGAAATTTTGTTTAACTCCTTTCTTGGATTTTGCTATGTAGCACAGGTTCTAAATAAAGTGTGTAGTTTGCTTTTAGTTCTTTGCAAGCAAAATGAAATTGGAACATGAACCAATACATTAAATCTAAACTATTCTATAATCCAGATTCAATTTAAATTTATATTAACAAATAATTTGTAAGCAGATAAGTGTATTTTTGGCTAAGACTTCAAAACATAACATATAAAAACAAAAAATGTACACCAAAAATTGCAATATCCAAAAAGATGTGCAGCAACTGAGAAAACTTAGACAAGACTGGTATAGTTTAAAATTTAGGGTCCAGTTTGCAGGATAGTTGTAACTGGAACTACGTACAAAACAAGGAAAACGTTAAGTTCAGGTTGTGTTGTTATTGTGTTAAAATCAGTGAAAAAATGTAGTTAGAAAAAAATGTACAAAAAGTGAATTTGTGAGAACAATTTAAAACCTGTTTCTGTAAAACTTGTTACACAAATATGTTTTTCAACAAAGTAAATTAAAGTCTGTTAGCAACAAATTTGTTTTTCTAGCTAAAAGCAAAAATGTAAGGTCCAAGATCAACAATGTTAAAAGCCTGCATGAGAAAAGTTTGACTTAATTGGTAAGAAGTATTGGGGGCTGCAAGATGTAATCACATCGTTTTAATGATGTTTCAAGAAGTTTCAAAAAGACATTTTTATGCATTTCTCTTTTTCTTTTTAGTTTTTAACAGCTATGTAATCAATAAAAAAACTATCTATATTAATAATAAAAATTAACATTGAAAATCTGTTTTATGATGTGTCATTGCACTTGAATATCTTTAATTTCAGTTTTCTGTAAATTCCCATGAATGGACTTACCAATAACCCCACGATATACAAATAGAGGGTATATTAGATATGTTTTAATTGTAAATCTGAGTGAAGACTACTTATTCTAGTAGTACAGTAATTTTGACAGTACATAAAATTCTGGAAGTGAGACTATTGAGACATGTCAGGAATAGAAATATCTGACAGTGATTAAAGTTGTACAAGTAACCAACTTCCTAATTCAAGATACATTTAGATTATTTGTGTTTCTTTAAGATAAGTTAACTGATTTGTGTTTGTGTTTTACCAACTGATAAAGTAAGTTAAGTAATAGTATGTCTACATATAAGTTGTGACGAATCTTATTACAGTTAATTGTTTGTTGTGACTATGCCAACACTGACACAATTACATTGTTAGATGAGTTGAAAATATGGAAATAGTAGGAGAACATTCAGACTTCTTTCAAACAACAAGTAACAAGAATTATTACTCTGATACCACCATGTACCGTGTTCTGCATTGTTCATGCTCATGTGTGTGCTTACAGTCAAATTTCATTATAGACTCTTGCTGAGTGTCTTCATCTGATATAGTTACTTGAATTGTAGAAACAAAATTCAATAGTCGAAGTAATTGAATTACTTCTGATTTACTGAAACATGTAGTGGAGAAATTTTTAGCCCTTTCTGTATGACAGCCCCCTCCCCCAATATACTACTCTTACTGTTGTGCTACAGCTCATAGTTGGGTCTTGGCTTTCTTCAATTTCTATTTATTTCTATCGACCACACTGCTCTCCTCCTCTACTTCCCTATTATCAACCACTGGAATTCCTTATTCCTCTACATTTTTCTTGATTGCTCATTTTATATTTTCCCCATCCATTTGTCTTGTAGTGCCCTCTTTAAGTTTCTATGCTGTGCCATCCTTGCTACATGACCAGCACATTTGCAGTTTATCAAATTCTTTATTAAAATTGATAGGAGAAAATAAATAGTTAGATAAAAACCAGTTGGTATTACACAGGTAGATTATAATTGTATCTTACAATGCACTCTAAATACAGCCTTAGATTTCTTCAGAACACGTGTGTGTGTGTGTGTGTGTGTGTGTGTGTGTGTGTGTGTGTGTGTGTGTGTGTGTGTGTGTGTGTGTGTGTGTGTGTGTGTGTGTGTGTGTGTGTGTGTGTGTGTGTGTGTGTGTGTGTGTGTGTGTGTGTGTGTGTGTGTGTGTGATAGCACATACTAGGTTTGACCAAAAAATTTGTGCAATCTTTAAATTTCCCAAATTAGTTTGTCTGATTAAGTGAATTTCGCTAACTGAATGAGTTCTGTTTTTGTTTATTGGAGATTTTTAATATATTACAATGTGGAATCAAAGAACTTGCATCATGCTTTGGTATAAAGAATATAAGATAAAGTCATATGATATGGTGAGAGCACTGTGAAAGGCTTTATGTGAACAACAGTTTTATAAATAGTACAAGAGCTTAAAAAACAGTTTGAATGACTAGAAGATTGTGATAGTAAGATGAAGATTTTGGTATTGTTTTCCAAGAATTTATGTCACTATGTGTAACAGTTGATAAGGAATATTACTTAGGCATTATACACTACATGTATAAATCTGTTTAAAGATAACAAACATATTTATAGAAGGATAATTTATGGAAATCGGGCCCTGATAATCTACCAGCCCATACATCATTGCTTGTTCAAATATTTTTAGCCAAAAATAACACCATGGCTATTCCACAACCACTGTATTCACCAGATGTGGTTCCTTGTGACTTTTCCTCTTCCCAAGACTAAAAGCAATTACTGACAATTTCTGATCTGACAAAACTAAAAGGACAACTTCTGATCTTTGAAGATTGGATAAACATTGGCATAACTTGATCAGACTCTGATTTATCTGATGGGAATTTTTTTGAAGGGGGCAATATAAATATAGAAGAATAAAGACATAATTTTGTAAATAAACAAAATTGCATAATTTGTTATCAAACCTCTTATAAATCAACAATAAATACTAATTATTCTTCAATATAATAAAATTTATTATGATCATAATTAAAAGAAAAAACAAAAGTCATGAAATGTTTGCACAAATGTAAAGCAGAAGGCTGAGATATTTCTGGACAGTAGGAGGCTACTGCAAGTTGATTCCTTTAATATCTTGGGAGATGCATCAGTGTTGTAAAAAGTAGAATTGCACAAGCAAGAGGAGAGTTTTTCAAGAGAAGATCTCTTCTGGCATCCAGAAACATGTCCCTGAAAACCAGGAAGAAATTTATAAAAAGTTTCATTTGGAGCTTGTGTACATATGGCTTGGAAACATGGACTTCGAGGAAATTGAAGAAGCACTACCTTGAAGTTTTTGAGATGTGGTTCTGGAGGAGGGCTTTAAGAGTATCATGGACAGACAGAGTACCTAATGAGGTTTTGAAGAGAATGGGTGAAAAACGGTGCTGCTTGGAACCATTGTGGAAAGGGGAAGCAGTATGATTGGTCACCTGCCACGCCATTCAATCTAGCTCACCACCCTGATCAAGGGACATAGTGAGAGAGGAAGGCCCAGGCAGGAGTACATGGATGGGAAGAAGGTATGTGATGATCAAGAGACGGTCTACAGAAAGAAAGAAATTGCAAGCCAACCAACCCTTGGATTGAGGAGAAGAAGAAGATAATAAAATGTAGATATACCATAACAAATGAATTTTGTTTTAATGTACAGGAAAACACAGAAACTCTTGATTTTTAATTTTGGAGGAGAGGTTTTTTTATTCATTACTCAAATGGATGTTGAACCTCTTCATGTCAGAATCACAGTTTCCTTTCCATGTAGGTTCTAACAAGATGTTGGTGTGAAAAGTAAAAAGTACATTATAGCCTGAAGGTTAATCTTTTTGACTTCAAAAGTGGACATGAGTAAGGTATAAATTGAGAGGCCCAGTAAAGGTAGAATGAAGTGAAGGACTGGTAGAAGCAACTGGCTCAGAAACAGGCTTTAACAAAAGTAATGACAAACAGTGTCAAGTGTTATATAATATGTAAAACAAAGGTATGGAAAGTAATAGATAATAAAATCTTATGGAAAGGTAGATACCGTAGTTATAGACAGACATTATAAATGAGAGAAATGACAATGAGACAAGTTGTGAGAAATTACAATTTTTTCTATACAGTCTACAAATTTTGTTGACTTTCAAATGTGAAGATATCACCAAAGAATTTGAACCACACTATAGGGCCCCATGATTGGTAACATTTATAATAAGTTGTATGTACGAGGTTTGCCCATAAAATTTCTGCACAATTAGGCTAGCGACTTTTTCTTTATCGAGTTAATCAACTGAAAACGTCAACCTTTCAACTTCATTTTTAATTTTTGGAATAAAAATAGTCTACTGGTGCTAGATCTGGTGAATAAAGTGAATGTGAAATGACTGTTGTCTTATTTTTATTTTTATTGTTACATGGCAAAATATCTGAACACATTTTGTTGGGAAATTTGTACCTGAGATGCATTTATGCAAGTACCATTACATTTTGTCTGCTTAAAACTCAAGCAACAAGCTAAAGATGAAACCAGCTTCATCTCCAATATCATTAATCAGTGACAAAACATGAATTAACAGTTGTGATTGTGATACTATACAGTTGAAATCACAAACTCACTGTGTCAAGTTCTCAAATATAGGCTTTTTTTTCAACATACAACACCTGTCCCTTATCAGACCATCAAGTTTTACTTTGAGGTTTTGAAGCAGCTGAATGTCTAGACAAACTGAAGAACATTTGGTTTCTGCATCATGACAACACACATCACTCACCCAGTATGTTTCTAAACATGAAAAAAATTCATCCCCCCCCCCATTTAGTGGGTCTCGTTACCTGCAACTTATTCACCTCATGTTGTGACCTACAGAATTACACGTCAGCCTAGGAATATGTTTTTGTTTATCTTTATGATGTTTCTAATACACTTGCTTCCATTCCCAATTCCCATTCTCAAGATGAAAACGGGATACTGTGACAATACAAGCATATGCTGAAATGTGCATGTATTAAATAAAATAAATATTTAGATTAATTTTAATAATATGTAACAGACAAGCAGGTGTGAAGTTGAAAGCTGAGTTAGACGCAGGAATGAACATGCATGATCACGCGATTATTGCTGAGAGAGTGTACAGCAGTAAATAGTGTGTATATGTGAAGCCTGCAAGTTTGCAGTCTCACCCCAAGTAGATACTAAATTATAGTTTTTATTTAATTATAAGCAAACCGTAAATGTTAGAAAGATTGTAAAGACTTCTAAATATGCATAAAAATCAGACTCATGTGCAGTGCGAAAATGGTGTGATTATGACGTTCAGTGAGATTTTAAGAGCATAGTAATTACACTAATGATGTGATCACTATGATAATTACGTATAATATGTGTAATTAAATCAGACAATGTTAGATCACTTTGAAATCCGCATTAGACATTGGAATTGGCAAAAATGTGCGAATATGTGAAATTGGACGGTAGTGAGGGAACTGACGCCACTGACAGTTTCTGACTTGCAGAATCCTGAGCCGACAGGTGTGGTTTTTTTTGGAGAATATAAGTATGAGCCCAGGAGAGCCAAATTTACTCTTCAATCAGTTTTCAGTTGCAGCGGTAAGCTCTCTCCGTCAGCGACGCGAATTTCAATCAGTCTTCAGACATAGCTGGATGCTATGTCCAGTATCGACGAGATTTTTCTTTATAAACTGTAAAGTCTAATGGACAATACGTTAATTCAAGTAATCAAAAACAGTAACTATTAGTTTGGTTATTTTTAACTACAATTATCGGACGTCTACAACCACAAACGTCAACAGCCTAGACAAATGGCGAGAGCACATCGAGCACAGGAACAATATGGAGAGCAATAGAGACGTTACTAGAACAACAGCAGCTGATGCAGAGCAACATCTCATTTCATTCAACAGCCAGCAGATGGAACCATGAAGGACGAGTGACTGGAGGACGACCAGTGGAACCGGAAAACGCAAGAGGAAATCCAGTAGGAGAGGACCGACAGATCACCGGAGGACATGGGTACAATCTGCAGAATTGAGGTGACAAATAAACATTTTATAATTATGAAAAAATAAAAACATTGAAAAGACATTTTAAAACTTGAAAAATAAAGAAAATTTATGTCATAAGTAGATAGAGATAAGAGAATGTAATTTAACTTTAGTAAGAATTTTCTTTAATGATGACAAATTAATTTAAAGATAACTTCAATCATTGCTTGGATGATTAACAATTGATTTAATAATTTTAAATGTTCACTTAAAGTGTGTAAAGTAATCAGCGTGTAATATCACACGAAATGTATAAAGTAAAGTAATTGGAAATATAGAAGAAGACTAACGATTCGATTAGTACATTTAAAATTTTTATAAAGCATTAAAATGTATGCCAAGCATAGAATAATAATGTAAATAAGAACAAACTTATAAAGCACATAATCAGACTGAGCAGTCGAGAATTTATAGTGTAACAAAGATATGGTTAACATAGAGTTCTGCTAATACAAGATATAAGATTTATTTTATGATGAATGTACGGCAACAAAGAAACATTGAAACAATTGATAATGAATATTTTATGGCGAAGTAAATATTATTATTTTTTTTACTTATAATTTCGTTTGAATAAAGTAATTAAAACATGTTACGATTTATAAAAGGACTACTGTTATTATGATTACAACCCAAACTCTATTTATAATTAACACGTTATAAAAAAATGTTGTATGAGTTATACCACTACACAAATTAGATTACTTTTAAGTAATATGTTGAATTGTTGTATAACTGTGTCTCCCAAAAGCGTGGGCCTACACAAATTAAATTAATTTAAATTTGTATACACAAAATGTGTCGTTGTATAATGTTGGTCGCCCAAGAACGTGGGGCCACATAAATTACATTATATAAAATTTATGTTATTGTACCCAGCGGCAGATTATCCATAAGGCCCGGGCCTAGGGGCCGCAGGCTTAAGGGGGCCGCAGGCCTTTTTTTTTGCTTAAATTATTTTTATGGATTCTTTGTTTTTCATAATGTTTAACAAAAGCGTTTTACAGTTGCAAATCGCAATTTCGATCTTATGTTAATTTATAAATTATATAAAACTAAATTAAATGTCTCAAATTCTTCCCATCATTTAAACAACGTTCTCTATTGCGTCACCAGGTGCCATTAGCTGCTAACAGTCATCGAGTATGACGCATGGCATCATTCTCCAACCCTGGTCCCGACCTCTATGTACGACCGTGTGCCTGAACAACAAAGCAGCTGTTTGTTTTGAGGTTATTGTTACTGGTTAGCCTAAAAGTTGAGAAAGTTTTAGTTCTACAAGTGACAAGTGCGTTGTATTAACTAGTGTTGAATGTTTTTGTGTGCAAAGTGCGACTCTGTGTGAGGCTAAATGCTTATGGTAGGCATCTTAATCAAACTCAAACATGAGTAAAAATTTACACACCGCAAGTGGAGCTTACAAACATAAGTTAAAAAAAGCTAAGGACAATGCTTATTTGAAATCTTTGCAAAAAACAGTTAAGTTAGATAAGTTTTTTACAACTTCAATGATTTTGCAAAGTATTGATTCTGAAAATACTGTTTTAAATGATAGGCCTAGTTGTAGCGTTAACGAATCTGAAGGTACAGATTCTGTAACGGTTTTGCAAAATACAAGTACTGATCCTGAAAATACTGTTTTAAACGATATTCCGTTAGATTCAGAAGCACGAGCACAGTCTAACTGTAATGTGCAAGGACAAATTCTTGAATTTGATTTTACGGACCCAAATTTTTGGGGTCCGTTAACAAATGAGCTAAAAGATAAAATTGTTAAAAGCCTACCTACCACAGGACTTGTCAAAAATAACTGACTGTGATTTTTCGAAATCTAAACGCTTTTATCCAGACAAGACAAGATATGCCAACAAAACTATTTTATTTACTCGTTTGCAAAATGGACAATTACAAAAAAGAGAGTGGTTAATGTATTCGAACTCTAAAGGCTCTTTTTATTGTGTACTGTGCAAGCTTTTCCATACAAATAAAAATGATACTGAAAACGCATTTATTCATGGTTTAAACGATTGGAAAAATAGTTCTAGACTTTTACAACATGAAAAAAGTTTTGAACACAGAGTTAACATGAAATCTTACGTTATGAGAGGCAATGTACTTGGAAAAATTGATTCTGCTCTTCATCAAAAGTATTTAATAGAAGTGAACTATTGGCACAAGGTTTTAACTCGTGTTATTCATGTAATTAAATTTCTTGGTGCTCGTGGACTAGCCTTTCGGGGTTCTGAAAATGAAGTTTTTGGATCTCTATCAAATGGCAACTTTCTAGGAATTCTTGAGGTAATAGCTGAATACGATGATTTTTTAAAGATCCACATACAAAACCATGGCAATCCTGGGCAAGGAAAGATAAGTTATTTGTCAAAAACAATCTGTAATGAATTTATTGAAACAATGTACAATAAAATTGTTTCAACAATTGTTGAGGAGTTAAAATCAAGCAAATACTACTCTATAAGTGTTGATTCAACACCTGATATAACTCATCATGACCAATTAACTTTTATTGTTCGCTGTGTTTTAAATAATGGATGTCCAACAGAGAGATTTCTTAAGTTTATTAGAATGGAAAACCACACTGCTGCTGAAATGGAAGCATTAATTTTGAACACGCTTTCGTCACTAGACATTTCTATTGATTATATGAGAGGTCAATCGTATGACAATGCCGCAAACATGTCTGGGCAATATTCATGACTTCAAGCTCTAATTAAAAGTCGCAACCCTCTTGCAGAATTCATTCCATGTTCAGCACACTCACTGAATTTGGTGGGCACGCACGCAGCTAACTGCTGCCTTGAAGCAACCAAACTATTTATGTTTATGCAAGAGTTATATGTGTTTTCCAGCGCATCAACTTCAAGATGGGCAATAATTGAAAACATGATAAAAGACGGTAACAGCAAGAAAAAACTCTTGCCCAAAAGACTAAATATAACCAGATGGTCAGCCAAATGGCATGCGTCAAGAGCTTTACTACATCATTACTGGGAGTTTTATAAAGCACTTCAAGATATTTCACCATCTGTACAGTTACATAACTTGAGCGTACTTTGGGATGACATTATTATCCAGACATTGTTTATTAAACCATATTTTACTTAGAGTTTAGACAGAGTTTAGGGGGTGGGGAAGGGTCATTAATTTTTAGTTTGTTGTGGGTGAGCAGGGTGGGGGAGAGGGGTGAAAGGTTGAGTTTCACATATTTCCTGTCTATTCCCGATCTGACGATGAGCTGTGAAGCTTGAAAGCGCTAATCGGAATAATTTTTATATAGTGGTGTGCAACAGTGATCATTCTGATTGTGATTTCAACCACTAACACAAATTTCTTCATTAAACGTCTGTTAAGATGTGCAATCGACTACAGGTAATGGACAACAACAATGAGGTAATAAACGACAACAATAAGGTAAGTAAAGTTTTTAAATATCTTAAGTTAAAAGTTAAATTGAAGAGGGTTTTAAGTAAAATATGGTTTAATAAACAATGTCTGGATAATAATGTCATCCCAAAGTACGCTCAAGTTATGTAACTGTACAGATGGTGAGACAGAGTTTAGGGGGTGGGGAAGGGTCATTAATTTTTAGTTTGTTGTGGGTGAGCAGGGTGGGGGAGAGGGGTGAAGGGTTGGGTTTCACATATTTCCTGTCTATTCCCAATCTGACAATGAGCTGTGAAGCTTGAAAGCGCTAATCGGAATAATTTTTATATAGTGGTGTGCAACAGTGATCATCTGAAAGTAATGATCGATAACGATTTAAATGACCATCAAGTGTATAATTGTGATGAAACTGCTCTGTATTTTCGAATGCTTCCTACCAGAACTCTGGATGTGAATAATTCTATAAATAAATCTGGATTAAAAATAAATAAGGATAGAGTTACCTTCCTGTTTGCCACAAATAAATCAGGCAGCCACAAAGTTAAACCTCTCTGTATAGGGAAAAGCCGAAATCCTAGATGCTTTCAACATGTTAACATGACGTCATTACCCATCACATATCGTAATACAAAAAATGCTTGGATGACAAGTGATATTTTCGGTAAATGGTTCCATGAAGAATTTGTTCCATCTGTGAGAACCCACCTGCGGTCACTCAACCTCGAAGAAAAAGCTGTACTGACCCTTGACCACTGTCCAGCACATCCACCTGCTGATATGCTACAGTCAAGAGATGGGAAAATCGGAGTCATGTTCTTGCCGAAAAACACTACAGCACTGATCCAGCCATTAGATCAAGGCATCATAAAAGCATTTAAAGCGCATTACCGCCGTGAACTTCTGAGTGCTATAGTGAATTCTGACGAGGAAATGGAAATTTACCTTAAGTCAATAAACCTGAAAACAGTTGCGTATTCAATAGGTCTTGCATGGGAAAGTATTAGTACGGCTACGATTCAGAATTGTTAGAAGAAATGTTCCTTTGAACAAAACATCGCCGATGGAAATTGCTCTGTTGCCGGATTCACTAATAGTGATGTACAGTCTGCGAGTAGTGCTCTGCTTTGCACCTTCACTCTAGATGACTTGAATGACTGGGCAGAAGTTGACAACGGTGAGCCTGTTACAGAATGTATAGGAGATAAAGATATCATCGATGCAGTTCGAAATGCAAATTCCGAAGAAAAAGAAGACGATGACGATGATGGAAATGAAAATGGGGTGGAAGTGAAAGAAGTTATTCCAGTTAGTGAAGTGATAATACACATAAACAAAGTAATTTCTTGGATGGAGAGGCAAAGTGAATCTAATAATGTTCATCTGCTGCACCTCGCGTTTATAAAACAATACGCGGAAAAGAAACGCTGTGCATTATCCCGTCAAACAACAATTACGGACTTTTTTAAGACCAACAATTAGGCCTACAGTAGGTCGAGTGAGCAATGTATAAATAGTGTACAGTAAACCCTCGATTTAACGGACTAATTGGGGCTGAGGGGTGTCCGTAAAATCGAAAGTCCGTTAAATCGCAAATTTTGTTTTTTGAGGATATATTTAAATCAAATAGGCCTATAACACTTGAAATGTTAATACTATTAATATCAAGCAAATACCATATTGTTCCGAATACAAGCCGCACTTTTTCTAATAAAAACATGGTCGCTAATTTGGCCTGCGGCTTGCATTCGCGCGCTAACGAAATTCGAAGTTATACCTGACTTCTGGCGGGACGAACGCTTTTGGTATCTATGAGTTGTTTACTGCCTAAGCAACAGCAGTTTGCCCGGCTGTAGTTAACTCTGGCGTTATGATTTATGACTACAACCGAATGTTTTAACAGCAAACTGAAGAAAGAATAGGAAGATAAAGTGTAAGTGCGTGCGCATGCGCGCGTGCTCGCACCCTTCTGTAGGCAGCAAGACAAAGGATGAGTAGAGGGGGTGTGAATAACATGTTTCTAAATAACGGGTAAACTGCCCGTGTGGTTTTCTATTGTAACAGCGACAACATCGCTTATCTGTACTTTGTTTTCATTCGGTGTTTTTGTAGTGCGTTTGCGGTACGAGTGATATTGTGGAGACTAAAGGCACGCAGTAAAATCAAATTAAACGTAACCCGTACGATGCGAATTATAAATTAATTGTGATACAAAATGTAGAAAAAACATGCAATCGCGATGCCGCAAGGAAATTCGATATTGATGAATCCTGTATTCGACAATGGAGAAAACAGAAGGAACGACTTTTAAATGCAAATACTGCGCGACAAGCGTTCGCGGGACCTCAAGTTGGGCATTTTGTAGCAGCAGAGTCCAGCGTCTGTGAATACATACGGCTTTTAAGAAGGCAAGGACTCCCTGTCACTAGACATGTTATAAAATTAAAAGCTTTAAAAATTGCAGAAGAATTAAAAGTCTCCGGTTTCAAAGCCAGCTTCGGGTGTACAAGACGAATGATGCGGCGAAATGGATTTGCGCTTAAATGACGTACATCACTCGCGCTAAAACTACCGAGTGACTACGAAGAAAAACTCCTACAGTATCAGCGATTTGTCATTCATTTACGCAAGAAGCATAATTATTCACTTGAACACATGGGAAATGCCGATGAAACGCCCGTATTTTTTATTTTTTTATTTACGGTGGACCAAAATGGAACCAAATCTGTAACAATAAAGATTACGGGAAATGAAAAATTACGTGCCGGTGTAATGCTTGCTGTATTAGCCGATGGACGAATATTTCACAGTGAAATAAGATATTATATTGATCAGTGTATATTGTTCAGTGTTAGTCGTTGTGATGTCTTCCACTGAACGTGTGCGACGCTTGCGTCAACGACAACGCAAAGACAGGGATCGTGAAGAATTAAATGAATTCTTGATGAATACTCCATTCTCATTAATACAATTGAAGATGAGAAAATTTGCGTGTTTCAAAACAAGAAACGAAAGAATGCTGCGATAGCCAAGCAATATCGCCAGAACAGGAGAGTATGGCAGTTTATGCACATTATACGTTTTCTTATTTTTTATTTCTACATTTGGTGACGTAATGTAATTTACGTACAGTATATAGTAGTGCATTATGCTGTAGCCTTTTTCCCGGTCCTCCCTCCCCATCACTTGTCACTGTACAGGTCACCTTCTGATATACCGTGGTTACGCCTATAACGCGGGGGAAAGTATGTCACCCGACAACCGCGCTATATCGGGCTTCTACTGTACAAGGATTGTTCAATAAAAACACGTTTAGAGCTGTAAAGCATTTTTTATTCAACGATTTTAAAAGAAGTCTCCATTAACATTAAGACATGAGTCCCACTGTTGCACTAATCTGTAGATTCCCTGCTAGTAAAATTCTTAAGGCTGTTTACGAACCATTCGCTAACAGCAAACTCTACCTCAGCATCCAATTTGAACCACCGTTCTTTTAGTGATTAATTAAAAAAAAATTAAGGTAAGATTTTTGCCTACCCATTCATTAACTACTAGCTTCGCCACTGATTACAACACAGGGTAAGAATGAAGAAAATTATGGGCGATCAGAAAGGTAATGTTAAAGAAATGTAAGAAAGGGTAAAGAAAGTTAATGTATTATATAAGTAATGTAAAGAATGTTCATGTAAGAAAAGAGTAAAGAATGGTAGGAATGTATGATTAAGGTAATGTAAAATTCCAGATTGAAGGATGGCATAACATGTTAAGATGCAGAATGTTTACCAGTGCAAGAAAGCAACTCGTGTAGGAAGTTCTACATGTAAAAAATAAATAGATCAATGGGACCAGATTAAAACCGAACAATTGTTAAAGCATTGTTAACAACACTGGTGTGGGGAGAGGGAACATTGCTTGCTCAACCCTCCAATTAAGGGGAATTGAACAATTAATATTCATTATTATTGGTTGTATTGTATAAATAATATGGAATGTAAGAATATGATGTGTCTAATGATAAAAGAAAAAAAATATTTTAATAAATAAATTTATTAAAATTTTTTTTACCAAGCAGAGGAATAATGCAACAATACAAGCATATGCTGAAATGTGCATGTATTAAATAAAATAAATATTTAGATTAATTTTAATAATATGTAATAGACAAGCAGGTGTGAAGTTGAAAGCTGAGTTAGACGCAGGAATGAACATGCATGATCACGCGATTATTGCTGAGAGAGTGTACAGCAGTAAATAGTGTGTATGTGTGAAGCCTGCAAGTTTGCAATCTCACCCCAAGTAGATACTAAATTATAGTTTTTATTTAATTATAAGCAAACCGTAAATGTTAGAAAGATTGTAAAGACTTCTAAATATGCATAAAAATCAGACTCATGTGCAGTGCGAAAATGGTGTGATTATGACGTTCAGTGCGATTTTAAGAGCATAATAATTACACTAATGATGTGATCACTATGATAATTACGTATAATATGTGTAATTAAATCAGACAATGTTAGATCACTTTGAAATCCGCATTAGACATTGGAATTGGCAAAAATGTGCGAATATGTGAAATTGGACGGTAGTGAGGGAACTGACGCCATTGACAGTTTCTGACCTGCAGAATCCTGAGCCGACAGGTGTGGTTTTTTTGGTGAATATAACTACGAGCCCAGGAGAGCCAAATTTACTCTTCAATCAGTTTTCAGTTGCGGTGGTAAGCTCTCTCCATCAGCGACGCGAATTTCAATCAGTCTTCAGACATAGCTGGATGCTATGTCCAGTATCAACGAGATTTTTGTTTATAAACTGTAAAGTCTAATGGACAGTACGTTAATTCAAGTAATCAAAAACAGTAACTATTAGTTTGGTTATTTTTAACTACAATTATCGGACGTCTACAACCAGTCTACAACCACAAACGTTAACACCCTAGACAAATGGCGAGAGCACATCGAGCAGAGGAACAATATGCAGAGCAATAGAGACGGTTACTAGAACAACAGCAGCTGATGCAGAGCAACATCTCATTTCATTCTACAGCCAGCAGATGGAACCATGAAGGACGAGTGACTGGAGGACGACCAGTGGAACCGGAAAATGCAAGAGGAAATCCAGTAGGAGAGGACGGACAGATCACCGGAGGACATGGGTACAATCTGCAGAATTGAGGTGACAAATAAACAATTTATAATTATGAAAAAATAAAGACATTGAAAAGACATTTTAAAACTTGAAAAATAAAGAAAATTTATGTCATAAATAGATAGAGATAAGAGAATGTAATTTAACTTTAGTAAGAATTTTCTTTAATGATGACAAATTAATTTAAAGATAACTTCAATCATTGCGTGGATGATTAACAATTGATTTAATTGAGATTCAATGTACGGCAACAGAGAAACATTGAAACAATTGATAATGAATATTTTATGGCGAAGTAAATATTATTATTATTTTTTTTACTTATAATTTTGTTTGAATAAAGTAATTAAAACATGTTACGATTTATAAAAGGACTACTCTTATTATGATTACAACCCAAACTCTATTTATAATTAACACGTTATAAAAAAATGTTGTATGAGTTATACCACTACACAAATTAGATTACATTTAAGTAATATGTATGTTAAATTGTTGTATAATTGTGTCTCCCAAAAGCGTGGGGCTACACAAATTAAATTAATTTAAATTTGTATACACAAAATGTGTCGTTGTATAATGTTGGTCGCCCAAGAACGTGGGGCCATATAAATTACATTATATAAAATTTATGTTATTGTACCGTTGTAATACATTGACTTGATTGAGCACTTGCAAGGTGTGTTGAATCATTAAAGAAAACTTGGGATCACTATGTACATGACTTCTTCAAAGTAGGCAATGAAAAATAGGAGTTAAACATTTTTTGTTATGGTAAAAATCCCCACATTTTTTTGGATAGTATTGTGTGCTTATTAGTGAAATGTAGTAAGCTAATATGCTACATTGAGCAGAAAAATAAAAGTGCTTACATAGCTCTTAATATATGAAGCTGTTCCAGACGTTTGGAGATCGTTCTGCATGGTCAGACTTGATACAGTTTCTAGTGAGTTCCAGGCACCTATCTAGAATGTGACAGATTATTCTTGAATCTCAGCATGTTCAAGCACCACCAGACAGCTAAGCAATTCAGTTAGTTTTTGGACTAACAACATTACAGCACAGTTTTGGAGTGATTATTATTGCAACTTGTAGATTTAGTGTTATTGGTTACTTAGTGTGAAACTGTAATGAGGTGACATTTATTGTTGTGTGTTGGATTAACTTGAGTTATTGTATAAGAGTGTCTTTGTTTATTTCTAACTGCTGTTTCTTTCCAATAACAGTTGTTTAGTGACTTTATCTGGTGTCAGTTATTCTGTTTTGACTGTACCACACAACAACCTGTGCATCCATGTAACAATACATTTGAATAAAATCTTTACCTTCTGTTAATGCCTATAAATTAAGAGGTTTCCAGTCTCTTACCCACTGTGTCACATCTGTCCAAGTTTGGTATTTATACATATGATCCTTTATTCACAAGTGATGCTGTGAAGCTACATGGTCATATTGCTGGATAAATTAATATATTCACAAAACATTTTGATAACAAAATAAGTTTAACTCTGATATTTGATTAAATAAGTACAAAAAATAAAAGTAGACCTATAAATAAAATTAAAGAAGTACAAATCAACATCAACTGCATTTATTCTATAGAATAAAGATCAACTATAGCCTGTATTATAGTGTTTTTTTTATTATTGCATTATTGCACATTAAAGGTATGGCATATTTAGGTCAGTGTGAAAATAATAAAATTGTTAATCAAATACTACATCGTAAATAATAATTATTATTGAAGACTATGTTGTTAAGTGACACACACACACACACTGTATATATATATATATATATATATGTATATATATGATAGGAATGTTAAATATGCCAATGGAAACATAAAATCCAAACAAAGAAGTCGTGAATGCTGCTTGCAAACCGGTTGACACTCAATGTGGTCATGAACTGGTTTTCATTTAAAACTTGAAGTCGTCTTCTTTAGAATTTTTTTTTATTTCAACAAGTCACAAGGAATCTTTTCAACATGGAAAATGTAATTGTACAATTTACATAAAGTTGTATTCTGTAAAATAAATATACAAAATGCAATGCTTAAATATATTCATTTTTAGTAATCCACTATCTGTTCTCATTTAGATATAAATTCCACGATTTTCATATTCTTTGTTTGTAAAAAATATATAATGTATAACTTGTGATTATCTATTATAATTAAATCTTTTCATCTTCAAATTTTGTCATTTGTATCTTATGTAAACTATACAACTGCAAGAACTAAACTATTTGTATTACTAAGACTAATGTAAATTAGTATATACATGGATGTGCTGGCTGTACTTGAAGGAAAACAGTTTAGTAAGTATAATTGTTATGAAACATTTTTTACTCAACAAACGTTTAGTTATAAATACTCCAGTTACTACCACTGTGATTATTATTTCTGCCGTGACATGATAATCAAACAGGGTGTAAGATGGGAGGAGCATGGCTGATTACTGGGGGAAGCCACGGTAGGCATGGTAAGGAGTTAATTGATGACTCGTTGGGCACTTGGTGAAACATATTAATACAAAGGTTTTGTAAAATATATAAAAACACTTGGTAAGTTTCACAAAATTTTTTTAATTAACTCTGACAGCTGTTTCGACTATCTAAGCCATTGTCAAAGAGGCGAGTGAATGAAATTACTGAACACAGGATGTTAGTGGAGTGTAGGTGGTGAACATCTGTTTAGGGCATATCTAGAACATCTGTGTTGTGTAGGTGAGGGGGGGGTGAGCAAGAGACAAGGGAAGGTCAGGTGACTTTAAAACAATACAATCATGAATGCAAAATATAAAATTAACTGAACTAAATATAAAATGAATGCAAAATTTAAAATTATGATGAACAATCAAAATAATATAAAATAAACTAAACTAAATAACAGATTTTAATAAAGGGGATACACAAAATTCAGTCTGTTCATTGGTTAAATTTTTGTTATTTTTTATTGCTTTTTTAATTTCTAAAATTTCTAGCAAATCCATTTTTTACCTTTTTGTATGTTAAGGTTAAAAATATAAACTTTTATATTTTACAAAACCTTTGTATGGTAAGGAGTTATGCGCTTTAAGCTGAAAACATTACATCTTAGCTGACACGCTGAGTAAAGTGGAATTCTATTCTCTGTAATGTAGACAAATGGTTAGTACAACTTTTCACCCTACTTGGCTTACAAGTAGCCGCATAGTGAGGGAGAACAATTTTCATCATGAAATTGCAGCCAAAATGTAGTTGGTTCTTTAAGAAATATTGGTATGAATATTAGAATTTGTGTATATTTTTTCTGTAGTAATGATATTCTGTTTGGAGTGCGTATGTTCTTCTTTTAGAAAGTGTTTGTTTCTTATGAAAATTTTATTTTCTCTATTAGACCCTTATCACAAATTACACACACACACACACACACACACATGCAAAGGAGTAGTGCCTTTTGTCCTTTTGTGAAGATGTGCCATTTAGTACCATATCTCACAATTGTGTGAACTCCAATGGGTTTGGGCCTGTGCAGTATTTTATACATTAAGCTAGTGTACTCGCATCTTTTTTTCAGACAAAAAGTACTGCACACGTTCATACACATAAATCACAAAAATATCAAGTTTTCTACAACTATAATACTGTGTTTTGTCTAACACACACCAGAATTATATTTCTATCAAGACTAAAATGTTTGATACTTCCAGTCTCTGAAGATGAATATACAATTCTGTAATGTACACATTAGACAAAACAATTTTGTACATTTGCTGAAGGAGGAACTTAATTTTGTGTGTGTTAATTATTGATATAACTGCAAAAAGCTTTAGAAATTATAGTGCAGTTTAACAAATTGAATAAAAACATAATTGTACTCTTTTTGCTTGCAGTAAAATTTCATTTTAATAGGTTAAATACACATTTAATATGGAGCAAGTCACTTCATTTTTTTCAAAGAAATTATGTATATATTATTTATACTATTTTATTACTATTTAGTGAAATGACATTAAAAATTTTGAAAGCTGAAAAGTTTTTATTTTTATCTTAAACATACTACTTAATTAATATATTATTTGTGATAAATACATACATAATATGTAATTAATTATGTAAGTGTGTTTCTTAGTGTTTTGATAGATGAAAACCCATCAGAACTGAGGAAAATTCTCATTTAATAGCATTCTAGATATATATGCTGCAGTATTGTATCATAACTCAAACTTGCTGGTAGTTATATAACATTTATCAGAAAAATGGTTAGTTTCTTCAAGTACAAACTAGTTTGTCTAAAACATGTTTTACATACTTGAGTCTAAGTGATGGAAAGTTTCCAGTATCTGGAAATAATGCAGTTGTAAACTCTGATCAAAAACTGTCGTTCAAGTTTTGTAAATCCGATGTTGAGAAATTTTAACTATTAAAATAGTTATAACCTATAGTTATAAAACAAAATATTGTTGCATATTAAATGTATGTTTTCTAAAAAGCCCCTAAAGTTATATAATTTTTAAATTTAAATCATGCACAAACATTATTAACAACAGATAAATATATTAAAATATCACAAAAATAGCAAAAATAATTTATATATTAAGCACAAGTCAATGTCTCTCAATCTTTATTGTCATCAAGGTGAAGGGTAAAAGTTTCATTCCATTCAGGTGCATGTGTCAGGCACTGTGTATTGAGGTGAAGGGTAACAAACAACACTATTTGTGTAGTAGATTCTTACGTAGTATACAATGTGCACTGTACAGTCAGACAATGTTACTTTGGATAGTGATAACTTTACTGTTATGGACAGACAAATGTGTTCAGGGCTTGTACCCACCCCCAGAGTTCCTCAGACCGCATTTTCAGATCGTCAAGAATTCGATTTGTCGTGAACATGCTGCTACATTTTACAACGCTTTGGCAAATTTCACCTTGTGGGCTGTTCAATGTAAGATTTATTTGTTACTTTTGTACCTTAATCTCAGGTGTTAATTGCATGTGTTGGATATGTGGTGTGTGTGTGTGTGTGTGTGTGTGTGAGAGAGAGAGAGCGAGAGAGAGCGAGAGAGAGAGAGAGAGAGAGAGAGAGAGAGAGAGAGAGAGAGAGAGAGAGAGAGAGAGAGAGAGAGAGAGAGAGAGAGAGAGAGAGATTTTACAGCTTAAAGTGATATTTAGTGAACAAAATATTTAATCTGCATTAATAATTGGTTGTATATCCAATTTTACTTTACTATTATGTTATTTTCATTTTATTTACTATTATATTTTTGTATATTTGATTACAGAAATTTTTATATATGTATTAAAAATTACCTTTATGCACAGTTTAACACAATCCTAATAAAAACAAAGGTGTTTGTTTCAGTGTTTGTATCAATTATTTAAAACATTGGAATATTGCTTATTTTTGTAACATAGTTCAACCTGTGTCATTAAAAAACAAGTTTTGTTGCTTTCTACCAGTGTTCAAACAACATTCATTATTGTATATGATATTGCTCTGTGTTAAATTGTACATTTAGAGTTAAATTATACAGCTGCAGTGCTATGTAATGTTTCATATGCTAATTAACTCTATGTGTGTGTGCGTGTTATTTCAAAGTTTAGTTTAATACATTGTATTACAGTACTGGTACTTAAAACATTACTTTCATATGCAAATTATAAAATATTTATGTGGTGCCTGACATATATTTCACAAACAGGGTCTGCATTATCAGAAATTACTGACTTTCAGGAATATTAATTTTCTGATGACACAGATCATGTTTTTGTCAGGCATTATATATTATTAGCCGTTTACAAAAATATTGTTTTTATAATTATCACATTTGTGTTTACCATATAAAGTAACTTCTGGCTTTCAACACTGACAAATAGCCTTCTGACATACAATATATCTTTTTATAAAACTTTTTTATTGTTTTACAGATTTCCTCAGCAAATTATATCTTTCTGGTATTGAATAGAAAACTGTTGTTAGTTCTTACTGAATTGTGCAAAGTATTACATAAATTCTTTGATTTCGTTGTCCATGACGTGTGTCCGTTACTTAACTAAATATAATTAATTCACTACCAACTCAGAACACAAAGTTTTTATGCCTCTAAACAAGCTTTTTAAAAGTGAAAACTGGTTCAGGCTGTAAGGTAAAACTTTTACGTTTTTACCCATGAAAAACTTTGTGTAATGAATGTAATGTAAACATATTTATTACATCAACTTGAAATTGCTGTAAACTGGTTATGTTTTCAAGTGTCAAAACATTTAATTAACTTGGTATTTAATTTTTGTTAATAAATGATTTTTATAAACAGAATTATCACACCACTATAGAAAAATTATTCTGATTATTATTTATTTCCGATAATCGGTTATTTCCGATCTGACGATGAGCTGAGAAGCTTGAAAGCGCTAATCGGAATAATTTGTCTATAGTGGTGTGCAACAGTGATAATTCTGTTTGTGATTATAACCACTAACACAACTTTCTTAATTAAACTAATGATTTTTATGTATGAAGTACTGGGGATGTTAATTAAAATTCTAAGTTTTTCATGTCTGTGACAGATTTTATAAAATTTTATAATATTGATATCAAGGTTATTAATTGGTGTACGTCATAAATTGATATTTCAAATACTGATATTTAAATATATTTCGTGAGGCAAGTGCTTCCACAAAAATAAATAAAAGTCTGTGTACAAATGTTTAATTTCCTGTTGAGAATGTTTAAACAAGTTAAACAAGTAAAGGTCTATATTTTCTAAGGACTGATAATGAAAATGAAAAAAATTTGCACATTGTTAACAATGAGACGAGCTTAAAACAAATTTTTACGTTGTAGGTGATTCAAATCCTAAATTACTAAATAATTAATAAATAAATAGTTTTATTGAAAACACATTCTTAACTTTTTTTGTAATTTTTCTGCCAAAGTTTTGATACCAAATATATTGACTTACTTCTAAACATTCATTACAGTAGTTTTGTGTTAACTTAAAAATATAAACAATATAAAGTTGACTTGCATGTTTTGACAGTACTTTAGGTATAAATTAAACAGACCATCTAACTGTTCTCACAAATTACCTTTTACCAATTACTTCACCTCATACATAAGAAATTTTGGTTGGTGCTTTCATTTCAGAATTAGTGGAACTATGTTTAGTGATTAGTAATAAACTACTAATGAGGAAGTTAATATAACTTTTTGACAAAAAATTACCTCAAATACTTTGGACACTTCTGTTTTATCACCTTTCATAACTTTCCCAGTACCACTTCACTGCATTCTTAAGTGGCAACTTACACATTTTGCATAATATGTTATTTTACATAAGTTGCTAATCATTTGGCAACTTACATATTCTTTCAAAAGTAATTGCTTCAATTCTTCAACAATGCAAAACATTTGTATTGACTTGCAGATTAACATTACTTTGCGGACCACTTTTCCTCATAATACGTTTTCCACCATAGACCTGAATGGTAACCCACAGTACCCTAAATGTAGGGAACTTAAAATTAATATTGTCTTGAAAACACTATTAATTGTACAGTTTCCAGTTTTGTTAAATATATTAATAAAGCAGAACTAAGCAATACTTTGAAATCAAATTATGTATTTTTTCACTTTTTTATTTTTTCAAATCGTGGATTACCATCTTCATACATATTTATAATAGGAAACTTGTGTCCCATCTATACTTTATTTTGATTAAACTTTCTACTTTAATGGCTTTAATATGTTGTTGTTTCTTATGGCTAGCCCAGACTCCAGTCCATCAGCTTTCTGACATCCCAATACAGTTGTGTGTTGTTTCCTGCAGCTCGGAGACTTGCGTCTAGTTTTTGGCAGTCGAGGAGGTGTTCACTATCCATCCTCGACTTCGGCTCGTGGCATAGTATGTATCTTTCAGTGGAGTGAACTTTGATTTGGCTGAGTGGGCAGCAAGGCAGTCATGATAGGTATTGAGATGAAATGAAGCAACAGAATATCTCCTAGATTTGTCTTTATTTTTCTCCCAAGTTGTATCTATGTTTTTCCACATCTTGCTACTATTTATGTTCTTGATCAGTTGCTCTTGTTTTTTTTTTCTAGACGTTCTTTTGAGTAAATTTTTTGCAGTGATAACAGTAGGTACACCCCTGGGTTGGTGTAGAGAGGTACCTTTCTTTGCAAGGTTGTCTGCCACCTTATTTCCTGGTATTCCCACATGTGAAGGGATCCATTGCAAAATTATGTTTATTTTTAGCTTTTGTAGAGTTTCTATCATTTGTCATGCTTCTTTAAGAGGTGTGCTGGAAACTGCTGTGTATGAAGATACAGCTTGTATTGCTGCCTTTGAATCTGTCAGTATAATCACATTTTGGTATTTGTGGGAGCAGTTCAGTACTGCCAGAAGAGCCCACAATATGACCAAAGTTTGTTTTGAGGTAGTGCTTGAAGTCCCAGGCACATGGCTACTGCTAGTTGTTTCATCTCTTCCTCAAAAGGTTGGTTGTGAGTGTACAGCTGCATGGCTGGCACTGGGGTGGTCTTCACCGCTCCACAAATAAGCCTTAGGGCATCGTTTTGACATCTTTCTAGTTGGTCCAGATTTGATTTATTTGCAGTGACCTCACTTCCGTAGGTTATAACTGGTTTGATATATGTTTTGTATGTTGTGTTAAGTGTGTCTTGGGTGTTTCTCCAAGCGACTCCTGCAAGTTGTTTAAGCACCTTCATTCTACTGTTTACTTTCTCCTTTACATGGTTAATATGTTTTTTTTTAGTTTAGTTTGTTGTCAGGCGGATCCAAGGGGGGGGCACGGGGGCACGTGCCCCCCCCCCAGACGGTTAGAAAATACACTGGATAAAATGAATTATGTAGCTGGTGCAATTATGATATTTTCAGTTAGTTAACCCTTTGAAACCCGAATTTTTTACAACAATTACTATATTTTATTTTTTATCGCAATTTTATTTTTAATTTATAATTTTTTATTATATAAAATACGTTCACACCTAATATTTCTAGATCAGAATATTGATAATGAATATGTGTATTTTTGTAAATTATAATTCTATATTAGTATTTGTGCTTATTTTTAATTAAATGTTTTACTTTCCTTATTGATAACACTTATTCTTATTGTATCGAGAGTAAGTAATGGTGTAAAAATTAGATTAGTTTTATAAATGAAATGAAAGTCAAATTTCTAAAGAAAGTTTAAATAGATTAAATAAAAAATTCCTGTTATAAGTTTACTTTATATTATTTCAAAATTGTACAAATACATTATACTTTCTAAAATCAAAATAGGTTGTTTTATTATTTTTCAAATAATAATAATACAATAATAAATAAATTATGTTAAAAAACTAATGTTTTTGTATTTATATTAATATATTTAATTATTTATTTATATTAATTTTTATATCGTTTGATTCAACAGACACTTTGATAGTAAGATTTTTTCTAACAACACCTCCCCCCCCCTGGAGAGGAGGGGCCCAAAACTGCCAGAATGTGCCCCCCCTGAGCAAATTTCTGGATCCGCCCCTGTCCATGATGGTACCAAGACACACTTGAAGTGAGGTGTACTCACTTTTTGGTAACTCTTTGATTTTTGTACTTCGGTTTAAATGTTAGGTTTTGCTGTTTAAGTGAGTTTAGGTTTGGTACACTGTTTGTGTTGTATTCATTTCCATATGATTGGTTTCTGCCCTCTCTTCTACCATCTCTAGGCTGAATTCATTCTTTTTTTTAAAGACTTCTAATGATTGTTCTTTTCTAGAGTCCAAATAATCACATCATCAGCAAACATACCAACATTTATTCCCTTCAGGTGCTTGATTGACTCTGGGAGGTCGTTTATGTAGGTATTGAAGAGAGTTGTGCTGGATACAGGTCCTTGAGGGAGTCCAGATTTCATCTGCTTATACCCTGAGCTATTATTTCCATAACTTACTGTGGTTCACTTTGGGAGAGAAATTTTATAAACCGCCGCAGCGTGTTTCCCATTACCTTCATTTGGTTGAGTTTGAGGAATAGTGTATTTCTCCACACTGTATCATAGGTTACTTTAAAATCTACAAAGACTGCAAGTATGCTTTCTTTTTGGTTGAGTGCTTCTTTGGCTGTGTGGGTGAATTTCAGTATTTGATGCAATGTTGATCTCATTTGTCTGAATCCAGCCTGCACCTCTGCTAAGTGGTGTTTTGATTCTAGGTACCAGTTCACCCTGTTTGTAATCATGCGTTCTTGGATTTTATTATTTATTATTCAAAACTGTAATTTTATTATTTAGTGTATTGATCAATCCAGGGGCTTTGGCACTATCTGTCCAGTAGTCCATTGTTTTAAGGGAAGAAGTCCATGTGCAATCTCTTATTAGGAGGCCATTCAATCACTGACTATAGCAATCAAGTGGTAAGAAGGCCAAGATGAAGCAGAACTGCCTAAAATAATTTCACTGTGGCAAATACATAATTTGGCTCTTGAAAAGTATGATCGACAGAAAAAAAAAAAGAAAATCTGCGCCTGAGACCAGAATTGTTATATTTCTTTAATTGACCTCTTGGGCTTTGATATTGTGGTATATTATTTATGTGTTCATGTTCATAATCCTGTTGTTCTTTAGTGAATTTATTTGTTCTTTTTTCGTGTATACCTCTCTTGTCTAATGGAGATGTCCTCAGACCCTCTAGCATTTTTTCACTAGCTTTTCAATTCTTCCTTTTGATTTTTGCAGACCATGTATGTTAAGAAATGCTTTTTTTTTATAAACGTTGACTTTTTGAATTTTTAAAAATATTGTATAAGACAATTGTCTCTGCAGTATTGTTTCTCCTGTTTTCATATCAATTTTGTGCGTGTCTATGCTTTACTATGGAAATTCTGATTGTTTTTACATATTTTCCATCTTTCAAGATACTGCTCTGAAGTAATAACCCATTTCTTTGTTTCTAGGTACATAGTTTCTCTTTAATGTTTTCTGTTATCCATTTTTTTCATAATGGGTGAAAATGTATACTGAAATTTGAGAGTACATGTTCTGTAAGCAAAATTTGACAGAAGAAGTATGTAATGATGTGGGGTAGGAAATAACATAACCATCTGTCACTGCTCCTATTGTAACTGTTGTTTTCTGTAGGCCTACTGTGTCATGAGAAATATGGTACCACATTTTTGATATGGTAAAATAATAAGAATTTACTTTTTGTGTATGCATCAGCTGCCATACCCAAACTACATTTTTATGTAGTATTTCTATATATTAATTTCTCAAGCAATGACTGTGTTTAGTTTCTAGCTGTTAGAGTAAATTAATGTTTGCAGGTAGGTTATCCAGTGCCAATCCCACTGTTTCCTTGCTATAACCTCTTGAGAATAACATAGTACTCATGTTGGGATGGTTATGGAGAGCCTTTAATCCTTTGTCTTCCCAACAATGCTCTCATTAGATAAAAATAGCATTGCTTGGACATAAAACAATACACATTGCAATGTAAATATTGTTACGTATTGTTAAATATCGTCGTTTGGTACAGTGGAAAAAAATACAAGAAACCAATTAAGTCACTAATCACCAGCTTTAATTATCGCAATTAAACAGTTTGTAATTAACAAGACAGTCTTTTAAAACAAATCAAATAAAAATTGTTCACATGCAATAAAAAAAGTGTCACTAATATAACAATTAGGTTGCAATAACAAGTGTATACTACAATTGTCCTGCCCAATTATAAAAACACATAAAACTTCGCCACAATATTACGAACCCCACTAATAACCACTTGAATGCACAGAGTAATATCGCCTGATAATAACTGAACTAAGGCCGCCGACACCTTGTATTTATACCCCGCTAACAGACCAGAACATTCCAAACTACAAGCAAATATCTCTACACTACGACGTAATTAATTGCGGCCTTGACACAGTCAGCAAGGCTGGCGGCGTCTAGAAAAGTCTCGCAAGCGCATGTTGAAATCATGTACGCCACAACATTCAGCCAGCTTCCAATGGATCATTCGAGAAACACGTAGATTGTTCTGTGATGTCGTAACAATATTTTAAGGTAAAATCACCCCATGTTAAATAAAAATGTTGCAAATTATAAACCTTATGTGCTTCAAAATTTTTTGTCCCCTAAAGTAGTGGCGAAGCTAGTAGTTAATGAATGGGTAGGCAAAAGTCTTACCTTAAATTTTTTTGTAGAGTAGTTCAACACAGCGAGTTTTCTTGTTTGCAAAATTGTCAACTACACGGTCTTTGAACAACTGGTCACTCATCAATTCCTTCACAAATTTTTTTTCAATAGCAATGCTGCTAAGAGAGTTAAGTCTTTCATTAGTCATCGTATTGTGCAAGTAGTTTTTTATTCTTTTCAAAGTACTCATACTCCTTTCTGAAGAAGCCGTGGTAACAGGAAACGTTAAAATCAAACGAATTAATTTTGAAACTTCCACGTACACTGGTTCTAAGTCATTAAGAATTATAAAATGTAAAAGTCTTTAAGGGAACAAATGTTTTCCAGTATCTGAGTAAATGTTTTTTAATTCATTTTCCAGTCTTTCACTATTGAAAAAAGGGGGTATTTATTTATAAGGCTGTTCAGTTTAGTAGAAGGAAAACTCTCTTTGTAAGAAATGAAGTGATTTGGATCAAACAACTCAACAAACTGGATACTTTCGAAATCACTGAACCGTACCTCCAGCTGCATAATCAAAGTATCAAGAACTTCATAAGTTAACATTTTCAGCAGTTTCCTGTTACTGTCATCTATATTTACCTCGCTGCTTATTTGGTGACATTTTTCAATACAAGACGACAATGTTTTCTGATCTCATGTCCTTGAGGATAGCAGTAGTTTTCTTAATTTCAGTGTTGCACAGAATTATATCGGAGATAGTTTTGTGTTGCAGTAGAGAAAAGAGATGGTCAGTATAAACGAATATTTCCCTATAAAAACAAAGTAAGTAAATGAAATGGGTCTTTTTGAGTATGTTAAGCAATCCAACAGCAGAATTGTACGAATCACTATCTCATCCTTCATCATTCTCTGTAATGTCCTCAAAAATTTGTCTCAAGTCACCATAGTGGGAAAAGATGGTATGAACTGCTCTGGAATGAAAGTTCCAACGGGAAGTGGATGCTTGTGGAAGTTTAAATCCTCTAGATTCTAAAAGCTGTGATCTCTTTGAGGATCTACAAAAAAATGTGTAAAATGCTGTCAGATTGTGAATGAAGAGCCTAACCGATTTTATTGTTAAATGACAGTGTTGATCGTCTATTAGTTCACCGGAATCACAGGCACACTTTTAATAACCGCACAAAATAAACACGATTATAAACAACACAGTGCGCTTTAAAACTCGCACAACAGCAGTGAGACATGCCTCAACACTACAGTGTGTGGAGCGCTGGTCAATCCCCCGCTCTCCACACTACCCAGTCTCGGCCAACACATTGCTTACATACGATGTATACAAAAAACGCTGAGGCAGGTTCACGTTGCCTCATTCGCTTTAAATTAACTATGTCTGCTGTCACTTGTCAACGTCTAGCGGTCGCTGAGTAAAGCATGTAATTAGTAATTCGACAATTACAGTAACAATGTATAATCTTTACGTTACATACTTCACACGTATTTATAATTTTTATTCTACAGAATGTTTTAGGGTAGGCATTGCCTCAATTGCCTCCAGAAGAAGTACGAGGTTTAACTTGTGAGCATAGCAATGTAGAAATAATGCTCTTGGGCAAGTCTGTTTTACAAAGTGCTGAACGCCTCTATGCTTTCCAGCCATTACAGAGGCTCCCATCATATGTTTGACAGACTACCTTCTCAGTTCCACCCCACTTTTTTAAAATGTCAACAATTAATTCTGACAAGCCTGATGCAGTCTTATCTACTGAAACATCATAAAACCCAATGAACCTTTCTATTGGACCTTCTTTTGAACAAAATCTAAAAATTATGCTGACTTGAGATCTACTTGACACGTCTAAAGTTTCATCTGCCTGAATTCCAATAAAATCGCAAGACTCTAACTCTGCCTTAATCTTCTCTTGAATTCTATCAGTTACAGATTCAACTAATTCATTCTGAATATCACTTGATGTATCTTTAAATCCTGACGTAGACTGGAGATGATCTCGAATGTACTGCTCCTGCTTAGAAAGAAGATCTAACAATTCTAGATAATTACCCCGGTTGACTGAGTCTTCCCCTTCGAAATGACCTCGAAATCCAAGCTCCTGTTTCCCGAGAAAACACACAATATCAACAAGTCTTTCAACAACAAGCCTATTTTGTTTCACGACTTCATTATGTTTAACAGCTTGAATTCTAGCCCCTTCAGAGAGAGTAGGTTCAATCCTCACCGCTCTTCATTTTGAATATGTTTATTTGAATTCTGGTGTTTGTCTGCCTTTCTAAGAAAGTTTTTTGTTACCGTCACTCCATATAAAATCCGTTCTTTTTCACCAGAAAACAAGATACATGTATAACAAAAAAGTCTGTTGGTTTCCGAACAGCCTGTCAACCACGAATATCGCTCGTACCAAGAAAACTGAAATTTTCTAGATACTTTACCATCAAAATGTTTAATTTCTAAATTAGGCGTAAATCTCTTGTTTTTAACACCACATTTTTCTTTGTAACTCCAAGAAGAAAACGGCTTACTTTTTAATAAGTTTAAAAGACCTGACAAAGTATTAAAAGGACCGCGTTCACTCATTTCGGGCGACACACTTATATTCATACACAATAATATAACTAATTGAACTTCCAAATTTATAACTTGATTAGTTTCTATATATATGTTCAATGTCACAAATAATTTAAATGACAGTGTTGATCGTCTATTAGTTCACCGGAATCACAGGCACACTTTTAATAACCGCACAAAATAAACACGATTATAAACAACACAGTGCGCTTTAAAACTCGCACAACAGCAGTGAGACATGCCTCAACACTACAGTGTGTGGAGCGCTGGTCAATCCCCCGCTCTCCACACTACCCAGTCTCGGCCAACACATTGCTTACATACGATGTATACAAAAAACGCTGAGGCAGGTTCACGTTGCCTCATTCGCTTTAAATTAACTATGTCTGCTGTCACTTGTCTCCGTCTAGCGGTCACTGAGTAAAGCATGTAATTAGTAATTCGACAATTACAGTAACAATGTATAATCTTTACGTTACATACTTCACACGTATTTATAATTTTTATTCTACAGAATGTTTTAGGGTAGGCATTGCCTCAATTGCCTCCATGTAACTTCGCCACTGCCCTAAAGATATTTTTATTCCACCAGAATGAATTAACTCATCCTTTTATTTTTCTATTTTGGAGAATTTGGTGTTTTATTTCAATTTCTCCCAGTTCATTCTTGTTATTATTTACAACTCTAAATGTTCAATTTTTTTGAGTTGAGTCACATCCACATTGTTATTGACAAAAACTTCATTTTTTTCATCCTTATTTACAGACAAATATTTTGTCTTTTAAAACTCATCTGCAAATTCCATTTCTATTTATCAGAGAAGATTTGCTTTAGCAATTCCAAGTAGTACATATAATCAGGGCCACATTTAGGATTTAGGCGCCCCTAGGCACTTCAAGGGCCGGCGCCCCCCACTCCCAATTAATTGTCGTCGTCGATATTTATTGCCTATTCTCACATTACACGTGTTTTTTAGACTATTAAATGAGGACTGTCATTAGGATTAGGCCTATAAATAAGTAATAGAATAATGTCTTTGAGTAATAATCATTTTTAATTACATTTTGAACAGTGTTCTATTACAAACTACAATACATAGTAATTAATTGTTTAAAAATCTACAAAAAAAACTACTAAGTCTATTAATTCATTATCAAAATTTTTTAGTCACAGCATTGCAATCTTATCGAGTAGAAAGTCCACGAATATCTACGTTACTTTTTAACGTTTACATTCAACAAGTCCATTGATGGTTTCTAATGCACAGTAAAAAGTCTTTACTTTTTCAATTTTTATAATGTGATCACTTTTCTCCACTGCTTGATTTTAACAAATTTCTCTATAACTTCTTGGAAATCCAGCGCTTCAGTCATGTCACTTTTGATCGCCATGACGGCTAAAGCATTCAGTTTAATTTCTCCCATTGAGTTTCGCAAATAGTTCTTAACACGTTTCATTGTAGAAAATGAACGTTCACCAGCGCAATTTGTCACGGCCATACTTAGAATAATTCTAAGGATAATTTCTACGTTCGGGAAAAAGTTTTGTAAGTTTCATTCCCTAACTGTACGCAGAAGATATGAGAATGATCTTTGTTTCTTTTCTTTCTTCTCTTTCTCTTCTTTGTCGTCAGTTCCTGAACTTGGCTCAAAAAAAGTCGCATGAGGTGTTTTCTTCAGGAAGTATTTAAACTGTACACATTAATCAGGAAAAGTATCCTGCAAATCTTTGCTATATATTTTCACAAGCTCCCTGCAGCAAGAAAGGATATTTTTATCGTCAAGTGTTAGCAGGTTTAAAATAAAACCAAATATCTTGAAGATCATTTCATATGCTCTTCTTTGTAGCTCTCCAATTAACCTGTCAATTATTACAAGATAAGTTCCTGTCCTGAAATACTCTTTAGCATCAAGATTAAGTCAGAATCAGATGATTCTTGTTTTTCGTCAAAGAACAGTTTGGGTTTTCGTTTTCGAGCTTCACAACTCCATTCACTGGATTTTGTTATAAAATCAGTCTTCTGTAAGTATAGAGAAAACTTGTCTCTATATAAAACCATGTAATTTTCCAATGATGTGAACAGAGAAACAACATTCCCAATATCAACATTTTCGTTTTGTAAAGCTTTACTAACTTTGTGAAATTTATTCATAGCTTCTTCCCAGAATACCAGCAAAAATACATTTTCTTGTTTCTGCAGTTTTTGTGCGAAGCCTTTTGACTCTTGGTGACAGGCAGGCTTTTCATCAACATCCTCAGATATTTTCTTCAATGATTCCGTTATTTCGGGCAGAGATTTAAGCAAAGCATCAGCTCGGGCCGACCATCTTGTAACTGGTTATTTATTTATTTAATAAATTTTGGCGTATTTGTTAGCATCACAACAGTGATTTTACCACAGGACAACCATCTTTAAGAATTTCTTTCAAAACAGCCCAACGATGGGTGGAGGCAGAAAAAAAGTTGTACATGGCCTGAACAAGGTCAAAAAATGCTAAAGCATTGTCACAGGCTTCGGCTGCTGTTACCCCAACTAGGTTTAGTGAGTGTTGGAATAGGGAATATATTCTGCCAGTTCATTGTGTTCCTTGATTTTTGCCTGAAGACCAGAATATACTCCAGACATGTTGGCAGTGTTGTCATAGATTTGACCTCTACAGTCTTTAATGTCGAGGCCAAAAGTTTCCAGCGTTTTCAAGACAGCCGTTGTCAACTCTTCTGATTTATGTCCTGTATTTGGTAGGAATTTATGATTTTATGATCTTTATGATTTTACTTATAAAAAACTTAGTGTTCCGAATCGTTAATACAATAGTGATATTTAGTTAAGTAACGGGTACGTCATGGACAACGAAATCCAAGAATGATTTATTATTATATTATAAATATAATAGTCATTTAATATAATGTTATTTTCAAGCCATTTTAACTATAAAAATTAGGTACTTTAAACTAAAAAAGAAACTGAACTATGCAGATAATCATCCCTCTTCCTCAACGGAGCCCACCATTAATGATATTTACACTTTCATAGAGTAATAGTTTTATTATGTAATTGCTAAGGTATCTTATCCTTCAAAATTAAATACTCGTATCAGCAAACAAATTTTCAAAAATTACCCCCCTCCCCCTTCAAATACCCTCTCCATTTATAGATATCTCATTTACCATTTTACAGTGGATTAATATGACTTTATTTTTGGGGCACTTATTTATCAAAATTAAGTAGGTACTTTACTCTTGTTAAAACGTAAAACGTTGCAGGTAAACTACTCCTCCCTCTTAACTGATCTTCACCATAATCAATAGGCCTTGAGTTCTCTACAACTCGGGCACATATGCAAAAAATTATTTGATACTGTTTGAATTTACGGCAGTTATCATTCACCATAGAAAAAATTCTACATATGGACACACACAGACACTTTTCTTCATGTTTTGAGGTAGTACAATCAGAATCAGCCCTTACATCGAACACAATTTTTTTCGTGATTACCATACTTCCATTTCCTTATGGAACATGGAAGTAAAAATGTGGCTACCATAATACATTCTATGGTCCAAGTAGATTTTTTCTTTTCAAATCTATTACAATTATGAGCAATGACGTCTACATAGGCATAAACATAATGTTGATAAAATTTAATGTACACCGCAATTAATTAAATGATCTCAATTATTTAATTTACATAACTTAAAATTAAATTATGTGAGAGTCTGTAATTATATTTACTTATCTAAGTTTTATTAACTAGCCCTCTGTTTAATACTTCACTATTATCCTGTACAATGAACTGACTGGCCAACATATCTTAATGCGTCTTAAGTCTTATTAGATTGTATTTAAGAACAAATTGATGATTCATATTCTTGATGGAGGCCAATGGGATATCATGCTAAGTGATCTTATTGAATGTAGAAGAATACAGTGGTATGGAGCATCTTATTTTTAAATATTTAATGGATTGCAACGAGGTGTTTATTGATAGTGCCCAGACCGGGATTCTGCAAGTTCACACAGACTAAAGAATTTCTGTGTAGAGTATGACCTTGTTTCCTAAGGCAATCTAACACTGGTAAGACAATCAGTACATTGGTACTGTATATATTCTATTAATTTATGGCCAGATTGCTTGAGTTTAGTTACACCATGCTTTGGCATGTTGATTTTATTGGCAATAATTTTTATTTATTTATTATCAAAATACCCTTATACCATATTGGTGTCGGGTTACATCAATATATGATAAGTACATCAACTACACTCTATATACAAATTTTTTCCATTTTACTCTATCCATTGACAATGTCTTCGCTTCCCTCCAGCCCAAGCCTCTTTCTCTCAAAATGTTTCCCATCATTCCATCCCAAGTCAGACGCGGTCTTCCTCTCTTCTTTCTCCCCCCTGATTTTGCCTCCCAAACCTGTTTTACCATTCTATCACTATCCATTCTCTGCATGTGTCCCCACGAGCATAGTTGTCTCTGTTCAATAAAATCCAGAATCGATATCACTTCCAGATCCTCTCTTATTTGTGTATTCCTAACTCTGTTCTTCCTTGTTACTTCCACTACTCTCCTAAGATATTTCATTTTATTGGCAATAATAATTATAAAATGTTGGTTTTACAATATTACTATTTTGCAGTGTTTGATGCATCAGCAAAATATCCAGTAGGCCTTTTGTCAGGAGATGGATATGAATTGGGATCCTTTGATGAATGTTTGGCAGTGGATGTTGACCTTGGAGAAAATAGTGGGGGTCAGCTTAAAGGGCAGTACTGTTTAGTAGACATCTACTTCAACAAAAAAGATTTTAGCTTTGGTAGTCATTATTCTTCAAGTTATAAACCATTAAGCTCAGCTTGGAACAAATTATTATGGGTATGTTGCTATATATTTATTTTATTTTTTTCATGATTTGTATACGAGAGAGGACTGAAAAGTTTGTGTAAAAACAGTGAAAACATAATTTTTTCAGCCAAATTTCATTTTATTTTTCAACATAGTCCCCTTTTAGCTTGATACACTTGGCCCAACAATGTTATAGTTTATTTGTGCCTTCCGAAAGAATGTGAATTTATATATTTTATAACTCGCGGCTTCGCCGCTCGCTGGGGGCTTCGCCCCCAGACCCCTTCGGGGACGCCCCGATCCGACGAACGTCGGGGGAGCTATGTACATATTTATAACGGCCTCCGAACGAACCTATCCCAGGAGACAATGTATTCTCGGTAATGCCTTTTATTAATTTACAATATCTGAATATTTACAATCAGTTATTTTATCATGCAAATTTCAATATTACACAACTTAAACAGTATTATATTACACATTTACAGGGTGGAAAGCTTATTACCGAGAATACATTATTTATAATAGTTCTTTATACACTATGTTTCTTGTGTGAGGAACGCCATCTATAATCCGGTCGGGAGGAACAAGTAAGTGAATATTTTTTGGAGATCTTACCCGGCTAAGCGCGACGTAAAGTTGCCCGTGGGTAAAAGGGTCGGACCGTAAATCTAATCCCACGAAATCTATGGTTTGCCCTTGACTTTTGTGGATCGTTATCGCGTAACAAAGTTGGAGCGGAAACTGCCGCCTGTACATTTCGATGGGACTATTTGGGAAGATCGGAAATTTAAAAGTTATTCTTGGGATGCCAAAAAGCTCGTCAGAGCCTGTTCTTCGGCATGTGATAAGTCGACGAGTAATTGCGACGATAATTACTTTTGTCCCGTTGACTAAGCCGAGACCAAAATTTTAATTTCGCGTCACCATGCAAACCGATCCTACCTTAAGCCTGAGAACGTGTTCTGGAATTCCTTTCCCTTGAGCCTGATGTAATAGGGACTCATCAACATCTATTCCCGCTCCGTCCTCCTCGGCTACACTGTCGAAACTATATAAATTTTGAATTTCCCCGTCGAGCGCCTGTAATACTATACCGTTAATTTCTTTCACACTATTATTCAGAGTGCATATTGCAACCCTTTTTGCACATTCATCAGGCTTCTGTAAAATTTCTTTGGTGAAAACAAAGTCGATCAATTCGCGAAGCTTAGTCACGTAGGATAGCTGTGGTAGTGCCACGAGTTTTTCCAAATTACGCCCTTCGCCGAGCTCGCGTTTTTCGGTGGAGTCGGAACCTATCTTCATTAAAAATTCTTCATAATATCCTTCGCCCGTTAACCTATGGGCCGTTGTAAGCGTGAACGACTTAACTTTTTTCCAGATAGAAGATCCGCGAAGACGATATGAAGATAGAAGATAGAAGACGCACGAACGATATCGGCATTTGTCTTAGCGTTTTCTACTACCGGAGGAATTTGCGTGAAATTTCCCGATAAAATTATTATTTTACCGCCAAACAACTCATCCTTTTGCATCAGGTCTCTGAGAGACCAGTCCAACATTTCGATTAGTTTTTTATACGCCATAGCCGCTTCATCGAAAATCAGTAAAGTCGCCTCTCGGATGAGTTCAGCTCTCTGTGTCCCGTTGGTTATCGACCACAAACCGTCATCGCGTATATCTAGGGGTAATCAAGAGTAGTCAAAGTCCCAATTCCCTAGCCGCCTGCTGGAACGTTTTGCAATCAGGGCCTCCGAGAGCGTACAAGTCCTCATACCCATGGCATGGATACTTGCATAGCAGCATTTTCAGATAATACTGCTCACTTTTGGTGGGAGCGACCCAAAAGAGTCTCGCGACACAATCACCCCTCTGTCTTCGCGTTATGAAGTGTTTCCCGTCCGAATGCCGAACCGCATTAAGGGAGGATTTTGGACTGCTCGGGTGGATTCTGTACTGCTCGTAAAAATCTAAATAAGTGAGGTCATTCATTTCCGGAGTATCAGGGCGACCGAAGTATAAAATTAAAAGGGACATTGATTTTTCACACGCTTCCTGTTCGTTACCGAGATGAAAAACGACGTTGTGCTTTCCTTTTAGGTGAACCGGCAAATTTATAACTGTTGGTTTGCGGCCTGTTAGATCGAATTCCAGAACCCTCCACGCAGCATCTGAAGCTCCTATGTACCGTTTTGTTACGTATTCTTCAACTTCGTCGACTTCTTCATCTTCCCGAACTACTGTCATGCGCCGAAGCGGAGAACCCTTCGAAATGTATTTGAAAAGATACTTTACTACTCTGCGGGCCGACGCAATTTCCAGGTTAGCGTGGCATTCATACTTCAGCTGTAACGCCGCATTGTATGGCACTATCCACCTATCATCGACCTCTATCATTTGATGTTTAAATTGTACGGTCGTTTTGTTTTCGCTGTTCCGCTTGTAGTGTACGAATCCTCTTTCGTCTGTGTACGTGATGTCCGTATGGGGTTTTGGATAAAATTTATTGCATTTTTGCAGTTCTCGATCCCAGCACGGCAAATCTGTTCTGTATGGGGGCCCACAAGGTCCGTGCTTCATGTGCCGCAAGACAAGACTTCTTAGTCTGCCGCCAGCCTCTTCTTCGCCCGGAATATCTGCCCTAATTATCCTGTCTATTTCCGTGTTCTGTTTTGGGCCACCATCTTTAACCCTAAAACAAATATGCGCGTGAGGTAAACCGCGCATTTGAAATTCTATTACCCATACTATATACGCGATTTCCCCGAATAATCTACCACTTTGAATATCGCGCATTAATTCTCGCCTTTTAAGTTCGAAAACCCAGTTACATAAGTGGGGCTCATGTCTACTGCCGGCGTGTTTGGATTTTTTAATTTCTTCCCAGCCCCCGCAAGCTGTAAAAGTTAGGAAACACGTGGGGCCACCTAATCGGGATACGAGGGCCATCGCGTCCATGTAACAAATTTTCTTATATCTCGGGCCACCGGTAAACGTGTGAGGAAGATATATTCTTCCAGCGAATATTTTTACTTCTCCTTGCACCGTTTCGTCACGTAATATCTCTTCCTCAACCGCCGCTTGCACCTCATACACTGGGCCAGTTCGAAGTCCTCCTGGTTTTTGTGCTTTCTTCTGCTCGTAAAGAACAATCGCTGTCCTTCGATCCGCGCATACATGTCGATCAGCCAAGTTTCCGAAAGAGGGCAGAACCTTGAAAACCTATCTTCCGAAAGAAGTAAACATCGAGTATACTTCAAGACGGACAATTTTTGTCCCTTGTTATCTGACCTACCCAAGTGCCAACCCGGTTGGCCTTCGGGATACAGAAGAGGGTAATGGAAAGGTTCGACCAAAAAATTGTTGGCGTGTATAATTCTCGGCTCTGTTGATCCCTTTTTCCAAATGCAGAATTTTCCCTGCGGTGGTTCTGATTCGTCGCAACTGAGGACTGCCGAGACTTCAGTGGAAAGCGGCCTGTCACCTAAAACCGGTCCGTGTGTTCGTCGCGAGGTGGTTTCGAATTCAAGGCGGGCATTTTCTGAAGGTTCCTCATGTAACTTCTTGTAAAGGGAAACGTATGGGTTTCGGGATCCAAGAAATTGTTGGATTTCGCGTATTATTTCTGGTTCCAGTTGCTTCTGTTGGCAGCGATCCGCACATTACCGTCGTCTATATAAAGAAAACTATTATTCCGGCCTCCGCAATTTAAATCATACACCAAATGGTATGTCCGACCTAATATTTTCATAAAAGAGAGTCCTTTAGGGTGGTGATAGCCTAAGGGAACCGAAAGGGCACAAAAAGAGAAGAGGTCGTTATACCTCCGCGGATGTTTTAGGAACCGCTTGTCCGAATAAATTTTATCTGAAAGAATTGGAAAATCCATCACATTGTATTTTCCTAGTCCGCAGCACCACTGTGTTCTTCCAACTTCCTCCTCGAAGAGTCGCGTTCCACAGTGAGAACACTTGTGGGTTCCATCAAGTAGAGAAGGAGTTTTAAGACGATAGGCCTTTATTTCATCCAAAGATTTTCCCGTCCATTCAGCAATTGGTCCTTTTCTAAGCACTGTCGGTAGATGAGGTCCAGGATGAGAATCTTTGTATTTCTTGACTCCCCCTTTATTTACCTCCGGATTTTCTTTTCTATATTTCCCTACCGCCTTTCTGTTTACCTCAGGATGTTCTTGCGAGTAATTTTCGACAGCCTTTCTGTGTACCTCAGGATGTTCTTGTGTGTATTTTTCTACCGCTTTTCTGTTTACCTCCGGATGTGTTTGCGTGTATTTTTCTAACGCTTTTCTGTTTACCTCCGGATGTGTTTGCGTGTATTTTTCTACAGCTTTTCTGTGTACCTCTGGATGGCTTTCGGTGTATCGTTGAACCGCTTCTCGGTGCTGATCTCTTGTGCTCTACGAGGAAGTCTTTGGACGACCACGGGGCTTTTTCGGAGGCCTTCCGGCTTTTTTTTTTTGGCGCAATTTTATCCTTTGAAAGCTCAGTGATGTCTAATCCCCCAATATCTTCCAAAACTACCGATATTCGCGCTTTAAATTTCGGATCCGACTTAAGTTCGAGTGGAATTGGTCTCTTTGTAGAACACTGGGGCTCCTGACCTCTTGTTGCTACCACCCGCGTAATTTCATATTGGTTAATTAAACCATTAAAAGGAGACTTTTCATAAGAAACCTTGCCATTTCTTTCAAATTAGAAAACGCGAATAGGCGGCCGACACCGTCAGAAGAGAGGGTTCCATTCTCGTTTACCGCGTGGGAATCGAAAATAAAATATCGGGAGTTGCATTTCCAAAGCGAAACCGCGACGTGTAATCCGATAAAAACGAAACCCGAGTCCGCGTAATTTTCGAATAAATTTGTAAGCTTTTCTTTCCATTCCTCCGTGCAAGACCCTAAATCATTATCCGAAGATGGATAAACACCGTAATCTTCAAAGTGCGATTCAATTCAATTTTAAAAGTTTGACTTTCTAATTTGAGATATTCGGCTACCTCGTTTACCGTTAAAAAAGCGTGGCGGTGGTTTTCCCCGAGTGTCCGTTTTGTTTGTTTATAATAACAATCGCCCTGAACTATCAAGCGGTCAATATCTTGTGTTGTGAGATAATCTCTACGCACATTTTCGATGAAGCAACAGGTTGCGACTGAAATGCAACCACATTGAACGTTACGAGTTTCACTAAATCGCGGATGGGCCTGGGAAATGGTACCGGAGGCTACGCATTCGAAACGCGACATCTTTAAAAATAATTTCAAAAAATCTTAGAAATAAACACAAAAAAATAATAATTGCTTACAATGTAAAGGAAAAATATAAATAAACAATAAATATTATACTAATAATATAAATACAAAATTATCATGCAATAAAAACGAAAATAATAAAGTATTAAATTTTTTTAACTCACATGAAACGATGTCTTCATATCGCCAGCCCGCGTTAATCCTGTTCCTACGATAATCTGGAACTGATGACGTATGATCCTCTACAGCTGCTAATCCTCGTCAGGTTATCAGATGTCTTCAATGATGATCCAGACCGCAGAAATAAAGATGAACTGCAAACTGTGATGTCTTGAAATCTGGAACTGATGGCTTCTGAGTTGTCAGCTGCTAATTTTCCTCTGCAAAATGTTTTTCAGATGTCCTGCGTGATGATCCTCGCTGTAGTCGTATAGTTGAAGTGAAGTGAAAAGTGTGATTTCAGAAAATTGAGTAACAAAGTAGCACGGATTCCCCCTTTTTTACTTGTTTACTCTTCGGCTCCTGATCTCACACTGAGCTCCGATGTGGAGGCAAGCCTTTGTAAAGGTAGGATCGGTGGTGGGGAGAATTGGTAGTGGGGGATGCGCAGTGATTGAAACAGTTCACACTGCGCAACAATGAGAGGGGATAGGATGCGCATTACACCGAAGATTCTAGCATTGCGCATTTACGTCAATGCTGACGTCATATCTATTGCGTAACATTCTGACGTAACAGGATGACTCATCAATTGCGCAATACCTTTCATTTTGTATTTCTACATTTAAATACATGGTAAATGGTACGTTTATTGCAGAAAACAACTGCTCAAAATAAGAAACTTGTACCAGTCCCCCAATGGGCCATAAAACAAACAAGAAACAATAAAGTTATTCGTAAATTTCAAACAACCGATAATCGGTTTACATTTAGTCAGGCGAGCCGACTGGATTAAAATTACTCCCAGCTCGATAGCGCTAACCGTTCTCGAGATAGGCTCCCCTCTTATATCCGGTATGAAAATCGGTCAGACGAAATTCGTTTTTTCGGGCTTCCAGTTGCACAAAGCTTTGGTTTTATAATTTTTCCCCAAGTTACTTCGGACGGGGAATAAAAAAGGTCTCTTGCGTTTTTTCGCTCCGAGGCTCCTTACATCCGGTATGAAAATCGGTCAGACGAAATTCGTTTTTTCGGGCTTCCGGTTGCACAAAGCTTTGGTTTTATAATTTTTCCCCAAGTTACTTCGGACGGGGAATAAAAAAGGTCTCTTGCATTTTTTCGCTCCGAGGCTTCCTTATGGGTTAGAATTTATGTCAGTCAGTGAGTGAGTCAGCGAGTGACCTCTGGGGCTTTATATTCCTTTTCCTAGTGTTACAACCCAGCGTGGGTTTTAGCCTGCTCAAATACTTTCTTCCATTCCACCCTTTCATTACACATCCATCTCCATCCACTCACATTCATACATCTCAAATCATCCTCCTCATCATCCATTTCTGGGTCTGCCTCTAATTCTTCTTCTTACCGGTCTCCAATCTTCAATTCTCTTAGCCATTCAATGTCAGAGTTACAATTGTAATTTTAAAAAGAGACACATTGTTACAATCATCACACAGGAGTATAATCCTTAAACAGTTGAGTAAATAATTAAACACTAGAGAATGCTACTCACAGCTTGAATAGCAGTTTTTATAACTAAAGAGACTAGTACAAACAATTACCCAGTACACAGTTTTGCAACATATAATAAAAATTACCACACTTAACACTTTACACTAAGCTCTATCAAAAAACAGCACAAAATTGCAAGTTACAATAACAATAATAACAGTAAATATCACTATAGTATTGACGACTCGGAACTTAATATTTAGTTAAGTAAAGGACACGTCATGGACAACAAAATCCAAGAATAATAACAGTCTTATTGCTTCACTTCACTGTACTATAGCAGGTTAGTGTTTCTCTATATACAGCTAGTGAAACAGCACAATTACATTATGAGTAAGTTCCAATATGTTTTAGGTGCTAGGAGGATAATTGGGCTGTCTCTAGGAAGGCATGAAAGGATCATGAATGTGTGGAAGCATGGAGTGATCTTGTTGTTCGCACATGTGCATCATATAATCCACACATACTGTGTATACTCCCAACATAAGAAAAGACACCTTTTTTAAAATAAGTATTAGTTTTACAAAATGTCAACAATTATTTGTGAAACCATTTGTTGCTCATTACATCACATTATTTAAAATTGCTGTTATTATTATTATTAGAATCAATAATTCTCAAGCCTACAAATCAGTCAGACTGTAAACATTAGTAGTTTACAGTCTAACTAGGAAAATCATTATTTATAGCAGTGACATGATCAAACTTGGGATTACGTATGTTTTAATAACAGGCTGAGATTTAAAACAAAATTGCTTTACATGTGCTGAATATTGCAAGTGTTCATTTGGTGACAGGAACCGGGAACATTTATCAGCTGGTAGGCAAATGCGGGTGTTTACCTAGTTATTGTTTGTGTCGAATATAGAAAGAATAAAAGGGATGGTTTTTGAAAATATAACGCATTGTAAAACTGTACCGAAAAGGAAATTTCCAGTTAAAAGTGTGAATGAGAAAGGCTTTACAATGTTAGGTTTTGAAAAGAATGCACACACACACACACACACACACACACATGGAATGTACTAGAAAAATATGTAACTGTACAGACATAGGTGACTGAACTCAGTAGTTAAGAAATGACATTTAACTTATAGCTTGTTTGCAGGGGGTGTGTGTGTGGACAGTGGGGCGGATGGGGGTGTGAAGCGGTTGTTTGTTTTGTTGTTGTTATTTCCGATCTGGCAGTGAGCTGAGAAGCTTGAAAACGCTAACCAGAATAATTTTTCTGTAGGGTGTGCAACAGTGATAATTCTGTTTATTCAAGTTTGCTCGACCACATTGAGTGTAATCATTATTACATAGACAGTTTAATGAAAGATGATCAAAATGTGTAGATTTAGTGTAAAAATGCCCAAAAGTGTTTAGCACAAACTATTCTACTTTTCATATCTGCTATGTCTACACTTATTTTTACATTATAGCACTCATTCTGTACTTCACAGTTAAAACTGCTACTCATTCATACATTCGTTCGAGGATATGTGACTGCATAGTAATGTGTTTTGATGTTTAGTGTCTCTGCAATAAATTCAACCCTGGTTGTATTTGCCCAATGTGAAAATACTCCGGTTGGAAAGTTTTACTACTCTGAGTGCCACGATCAAAACAACAAAGTATGTGTGCGCATCGCGAGCGCAACATGCGTGCGCTCGTGCCAGAGTGCGTGCTGGAGTCAATACAAGGCGCCAAAGTATGTGTGCGCATCGCGAGCGCAACATGCGTGCGCTCGTGCCAGAGTGCGTGCTGGAGTCAATACAAGCCGCACGCGCTCGCACTGAACCACAGCACGCAGACTGCAACGCGGGACATGTCGGCTCAAGCGGTGCGATGTGTCTGTACGCGTGGGCGACACATGCTTGCGTGTACCAGAGTACGTGTTAGAATCAATGCAAGCCACGCGCGCTCGCACTGACCCCCAACATGCAGACTGCAACGCAAGCCATGTGTCCGCCAAACGGGTGTGTGTGAGTGTGATGCCCGTGCCCTAATTGTACCAATCAAAACAGCAAAAAGCCCCGTATACCTCGAGTGTTTCACAATGGGTAAACATTCCACGAGATGGGTTTATTTGCAAGAGACACCAACAGAATACGTCTGTAATCTTTGACAATTTGAATTAAAATAAATAAATTCGTTAGTTTCCTTCAGTTGCTTAGAAACAGACAATTTATTGTTAAATAAAAATTACAATTAAAATTTAATAGTAAATTTTTGAAAATACGGAAAAGTCTCAAATTCGTGTTAAATAATCTCATGAATATTAATTGCTACACTTTCACATGTAAAACTTACTTTGTTTATTTTCCTCGTACGACGTTTCAGCGTGATGTTCGCCTTCCTCAGCGAGGTATGATACTGAATGACATACCTCGCTGAGGAAGGCGAACATCACGCTGAAACGTCGTACGAGGAAAATAAACAAAGTAAGTTTCACATGTGAAAGTGTAGTAATTAATATTCATTAAGTGCTGTGAAAGAAGTGGATGAACATTCAAAATATTCTCATTTTGAAGAAAACAAGAGGTAAAATTTGTTTTATATAAAATTCATTAGATTTCAGAATTCACCTTAACTAAAAGAATTTAGATTCTAAAATTCTACTTTCTGTTAGATAATCTAAAATATTAGAACGTCTTTGCCTGCACAAGGTCAAACCCCGCGTCAGTTGTATCTCCAGCTCCCAATTATTTTTTCACTCAACTTGTAGATTATAAAAGTAATCAATATAGTAGCCTCTAATTATTGTCTGTTCTATTAAGTCATTTACGAGGGTCATTTGAAAAGTTCGTGGCCTACCATAGAAACGAATGTGTGACATTTCTGTTTTTTACCGCATCGTGGCGACACATTCCCCCCACAAACAGCAGTGAAGCGTCAAGTCATTACCCCGTCACTTACCCCGTTGAGGAAGTCCGATTCTTCTAGGTCCTCAAAATAACCGTTTACTGCCGGTTTCAGCTCGTCATCTGAGGAAAATCGCTTCCCCCCGAAAATTGTTTGAGGTTTGGGAATAGATGAAAGTCAGATGGCGCTAAATCAGGCGGATCGTGCAACAGATCGTACTTCAACTCGGTGATTTTTGCCATAGACACAACGCATATGTGAGGGCGTGGATTATCCTGATGAAAAATGATCTTCTTCTTTGCTAAACCTGGTCTTTTTTCTCAAGTTTTTACATTTAATTGGCCCAAAAGACTAGCGTAATACTTTCCATTTATCGTTTGACCCTTTTCAAGGCAATCTAGTATGCTAACAATATCCCCTTAGCGTCCCAGAAAAATGGATCCATACACTTTCCAACCGACAAAATTGATTTTACCGATTTTGGAGACGGCGAATCACTATGCATCCATTGTTTCGACTGTTGGTTTGTTTCTAGAGTGAAGTAATGGATCCAAGTTTCATCAGTTGTTACAAATCTACGAATAAAAACTTTCTGATTTTTCTTAAAACGCTCCAAACATTCCTGAGAAGTTTGCATTCGCACGCGTTTTTGGTCACTTGTCGACACCCATCTTACAGACAGCTTTTTCATACCTAATTCCTCAATAAGAATGTGATGTACCCTTTCATCTGAGTTGCCCACAGGCTTAACAATTCCAGACACCTTCAAACGGCGATCTTCCAAAACAATATCGTGCACTTTACTGACGATTTCTGGTGTAGTGGCACTTTCGGATGCCCAGTACTTGCACGACCGCGTTTAAATTCAGTAGCCCATTTTTTCCACTGTAGTAAATAAAGGTCCAGCATTACCCAACACATTCTTCATCTCATTAAAAATTTCTGTTGGCGTTAAACCGTTCTTAACAAAATATTTGGATGTCCAGTTTTCTCCATTTTCAGCATTGCTGTGAGGTAACCTTATTTATACAGCTGTTTCTCCGCAACAATGACTTGACCCGACTTGACGCTTCACAGCTGTTCATGAGGCGAACGTGGCGCCACGATGCGGCAGAAAACATAAACGACACACATTTATTTCTATGGTAGGCCGCGGACTTTTCAAATGACCCTCGTAATACTACATCGCCCTGCAGGCACAGTACAATATCAGTAGTCAGTACTGTGAACTGAAAAATGCAATATACAAACCATATTTAATTACTTGCTGCAATTAAAAATAATGTTAATATAATTTAATGATTAAAATAAAATCGTCTATAATTTTTAATGATTAAATTATTAGTGATTGAATTTTTTAGTGCTAAATATTTTATGTCATTTTTTCTGCAACGGAAATATTAATTTTTTTTTTTGAAAAGCTTAATTTGTGGATTTATTTAACATGATTTTATTAGTCAGTTAATTTGATTTTAACTTTAACTTTAATCAGTTACTTTTTGCACACATTAACTTTAACTCAGTTAATTTTTTGGGCACTAAACTTTACCTTAATCAGTTAAAATTTTTATTAACTTTCCCAAGTCCGGACATGAGTTATACTGGCAGTATTGGTATACAGTAGTGTTGTTTCCAGGGTACATTCTTGTTTGCAAAGTTAATGTTGTTTACAGCAGATTTTTTTTATTGGTATTTTTTATTAATAAACATTTTGCTACACTTGTTTAGTATCATTTTGTAAATGTTTGTTATGATTCAGAAAATCATTGCAAATTGTATTGTACTACATTAGAAAGCGGGATATCTTTGAAGTTGCATGATCATTCAATCTCTAGTTTTATTGACATGTACAGACAACTAATAACTAAAAAAATAGAACATATATTTTTTTTTATAGAACATAACAGTGCACAGGGGTCCTGAACCAAGTTTAAATCGAAGGTCAAACTTTGGATTTAACCTCGGATTTTTTTCACTTGTTTGATTTCTGGATGTATTTATTGTAACATAAGACTATTTTTTTAAAAATCCCCTGAGCCGTTTTCTTCAAAACGTTAATTTTAACAGTTAAAAATAAGTTTTTACGTATTTTGGAAAAAATTAGTATATTTGTATATTTCTTGCAACAGGCACTAAAAATCTTCAAACTAGTTTCACTCACAATCAAAAGTTATTGTGTGTAATGTTCAATAACATATATATATATTATAATAAAAAGAAATGGTGTATACCTTCTTTAAAGTCTCATGTTGGAGTCGTCAATTTATAATAAATAGAATGATGCGTGTGTGTGTCGTGTTGTTTGTGTTGTTATTTATCGGGCGTTACACTCCGCGCACTTTCAATACTTACTGATGACTGGATCCTCTGCGATGATGTCGTCCTGCAAAACAACTTAAGCTACTATGTGTATGTGGGCGCCACTTGGAATCTTTTGTTCCAAGAAATTGTTATTAAAATTAACAATTTTGATTTCTTAGCAGTTAGTTTAATTCTATGAAAAAATGTGAACAAGACAGTTTGAGTTTGAAAAAATAACGTATGTTTTAATGAATCTTAAAAATCGTATGAAGGACTAACATTCGTATTAAATAAAATTGCAGAGTTACAAAAAATTATTATTGACAAGGTTTTTCTCCAATCAAGTATCGGCTAACAAATATTTTATTTACTCAGTTGAAAAGCATGAGTTTAGTGTATGAAAAATCTTTATACTCAGGACGTGACTCCTTTGAACTACCAAGACAGATCAATAAGATGCTTTACAAAAATTAAGTGATTTGAAGGTGTGTGACATGTGTAGTACAACTGTGTGACAAATGTTACCAGGTAAAAATGACTTTAACTTTGAACAACTCACGTTCCGATGGGTAATTATTTCTTGCACTGGACACTTCTCTTGGGGACGTTTTCAATCTCGCCTCTTCATGTTGACATTCCTTGTGCACTGATAATTATTTGAAAGTCAAAATACGGTTTTTTTAAAACTCCGCACTATTGGAAAAAAGTTTCGCAGTGAATTTACGCTTGAATACTGCCGGCGACAATCAGCTGTCCACGTGGTTTCTCGATTAGCCGCCACAGCGCTGATTCTCCTCTCACAGTTGATGAATAGGCTTTGTGTACGTAACGTTATAGGGATTTTTGTCAAAGTCAGTTTGTCTTAGCGAATACCAGCAGAATTGATTCTCTATTAAAATTTTGGTCCTTTCCAGGGCCACTGATATTCTGGCTGCGTGCATTCTATTAAATGTATTGTGTTGCTGCTCTATTTCAACAACACGTTGGCGTATACTCTTGTAGAGGTTAAGTCGGTCTTTTGTTATGTAGGGGAAAAGCCTTTCTGCGTTCTCGTGTCGACTTCTCGTTCTTCGGTTTCGCCTCGGGTGTGATGATCAGTTTCGTGGGTGATGTGTTTCTTCTGGATTCAAAGCATAAAGTGTTTTTTGGTCGAATTTCATCTTCCTTTTATACTCTGTGAGGCTCATTGTTTTAACTTTTTGACATGAACGTCCGGTGTATTTGTGCAAAAATTCCTTCTAGAACGTTCGAGAATAATCAAATGGAACATCATGGAACAAATTTGACTTCCATAGAAGCTTTAGAACAAAAATTTCTTATTCTTCACACTAACGATATTACAAAAATTATTCTGGTATTTGTCAAACAATTTTATATAACTACTTACAATCTGCATGCCATTAATATTTTTGGATTCTCTGCTTTCAACTGAATCTAATGATATTAAATCTAATAATGTTAAAGTTTAACACATATAATATATAAATAAGTTCAGTTTTACATGGTCCATGCATATGGCCTATGTTATTGTCACTGTTTCTTTACAATAATTAGTCTTTTTTCCTTATTATATATGGGATTTTTTGAGTATACACTGAGAGTTTATTATATTGTCTATCTTTTGTGATACCTGGTTTATCCTGATACATATTATTTTTATTGTAAGATTACTTAGTATCATATTGGTTTGCATAAGTGATTCATTTTCTTGGTGTGACAAATTTCACTCTCATAAGTCAAATTCTTTAAGAATTAAGTTTATTTTCAACTGAGTATGTTTGTTTTTATAGTACACTATAGGATTGTACCCTTTTCCTTTATTTTTGCTAATATTTTGCAATTGTTTAGTCAAATATGACTGTTTTTTGTGATGGTTCCTTGGCCTCAGCCAGATATGGTATAGGTAAATAGTTTCCTAACTCGACTATTAAAGAGTTTAAGTTAGTCAAATATATTAGTATAGTCACATTATATTGTATTTCAACTTTATAATACAATTTGGTTGCATTTTGTCAACATTAAATTCATAAATATTACTATATTATAGGTCTATTACATGTTTTCAGATAATACGGTTTTTGGCTATTTTAACTGATTTTTAATCACTTTACATTATTTAATCACTTTCTTTATTTAAGATAATTTGTTCATCTTTGTCTACTTGACAATTACATATAGTTTTTATCTCAATTCTATAATAATTAATTATCACATAAAATCTGAGTGATTGGACTCAGCTCCTAAACATATATTTTTTGTCATAACATTTATATATTTTTTATTTTAAATTAGATCCTTTCTAATAATGTATTCAAATCATTTAATACATTTATTTTATTTACATTACAAAGTATAATAATGGATCTTGTCCATTAATGCACAATAAATAGTTTTTTATACCCTATTCAGAGTTACATTACTTAATAATTAATGACCTTATTTTGGTTGTTTCTGATATTATTTGTCTCTCTTATAGTATATTATTGGTTTTACACTGTTCTTCACATAAATAATATATATGGGTTTTGAGTCTTAGTCATAGTCTTGTCGTTTTTTCATGTTAATGATATTAATTATTAGACAATATTACAAAATTTTTAGGATTACTTGGGTTCGATACTGTTCACCTCACTTTCCTCTTATGATAAATTGCTGTGCAAATAATTTCCTTTATGGAACGTTCTGTGACGTTACATATGCCTTCTCCGTTAAAATTGATAATTTGGGAAAAACATTTCTTCAGTTTTGATGAAATTATCATTTCTATATTAACCTTTTATTAGCTTCTTTATATTTCATTCTTTTATCTTATAATTAAATTCCTGTACTACTCCTTTAATATATTAATCCATCTCATTATTCATGTTTCGTTCTTTGTCGTATCTCCTATTCCTTTCCTTTTTACCTTGATGTTAATTATTTAATCTTTGATATAACTCCCTAACAATTCCCTAACTTTTATAGCGGGTTGGAAGTCAGAGTGGCTTGCTATGGCATACATTCTCCACCCTTCCTTAACTATAATTACTGAAATCAGAGGCAACACATCTCTGTCCAGAAAATAATAATTGCACTTTTGCGACAAATAATAATAATAAAAAAAAATATAATATTCAAAGATCATAGGCTCCTACACATAAATTCCCTTTCTTAAACTCTTCTGATTATTTCTCAATTATATTAATATATCGTTCTCCGCAGGTAAAATTATCTTTTAAAATCATTCAATGTTAATAGCTATATTTATATTCATCATTACCTCCTTATGTAACACACTGTTTCCCTCTCTTTTCCATTTATCATTTCCATTTAGTATCAATTATGTGACAGTATTTCTCCTCCTTAGTAATATCAATTGTTATTTGATTGTTCAATAATTCATTTAATTAATTATGTCCTTTCCTTCTTTCCTTTTTCTCCTCCTCTAAGTACAGGTAAGTTGGTAAATATACTGCTACGACAGCACAGAACAATCTACGCGTTTATCGAATGCGCCAGAATGATCTCGACGTAAGCGTGTGGTGTACGTGCTACTAAACGCATTTTGCGAGAATTTTCTCGACTGTGCCAGGCTCCGCTCGGGCGCTCGGACTGTGTCAAGGCCGTAGCAATTTACGTAGTTCGCGAGAGATAAGACGCAGTTTGGAAGCTTCTGGTGTGTGAGCGTAACTATAAATACATCGCGTCGCGGCCTTAGTTTTCAGTTCAATGCGAGATTTTTGACTGTGCGGTTCGAGAGTATTAGTGCGATATATTTACAGAGCGGTTCGAGTTATTACGGTGTACGTTCAAGTAGTTATTAGTGAAGTGTTGCGTTTTATATTCAGACGGTATAATTGTAATACAGTTGAGTTTTTAATATTAGTGGACATTTTATTGCGTATGAACAATTTCATTTGATTTGTTGTAGACACTGTGTTGTTAATTACGAACTGTTTTACTATAACAATTAAAGGTGTGATTAGTGACTTAATTGGTGTCTTGTACTTATTTTGTTTCCACTGTACCTACGACGATCGAGTAGACCGTCGTAACAATACGTTGACATGGCTATTGGAAATAAATCTATATCTTACATATATCTTTTTGCCTTTGGTGGAAGGTGACCTTCTCGTAATTTTATTTATATTAATAATCTCTCCTTCTCTCCTTCTATAAGTAGCATGTATCACTGTGGTAGCGGGGCGTCTTTGCACCCGGTGCATGACTGCAGCATCTGGGACGAGCCCAATGGCTGCCTGTGGATACACGTAGTTCTGGTTCATTCGACAGGTAACCTAGAATAAAATAGGAATGGACAACCGCCAACCAGTTAACTGAGAAGGCGGGGGAGAAAGGTTTTCAATTTTATTTATTTTAAAAATTTTTAGCAATCAGTGAGGACTGCCGCAAGGACAGGTTCAGGTGACAGATGTCGCCCGTTCCCAGTCCCGCGTGCAGACGCCGTGAGGCGTCGGTCGCTCCCCGCGAGGCAGAGAGCCTCCGTGCCAGTGATAGCGCGTAGCAGCGGCATTCAGCGCGGTCGGCATACTAGGAAGGGAGGAAGGAAACAGCTTAGCAGGTAAATTCTGGGGCATGGGCAGATGGTGAATATGCAAATTTAGGTTTTAAGTAATTTTACTTAAAGTTATGGCGGGTCATCGAGAATCGCCCGAGGGCGTTTGACCCGGACAGGGGGAGGTGGTTGCGTGGTGCTGATGGTCCTGAGGTAAGGGAAGGAAGAGGTCTCAGCTGCGGCAAAGAGAGTCGCAGCTAATGACCAGACAAAGGCTGAGAGCAGGAACTCGTAGACCTCCTCGAATTACACTGTTTCTAACAAACCAAGGAGATCCCGACAAGGAACGGAGGGTTCTGGATTGGAAACTTTCCAGCCTACGCCTGTTGGTGGCGGAGGCAAGTGACCACCAAACAGGTGCCGCATAGGTCAATACAGACCGGAGAAACAACAGATAGAGGGTAACTTTCGTGCGCAGCGCCAGGGGGCTGCGGCACGCGAGGTATGGGTAAAGTTTGGCTCGAACGCCGCGAGCCTTGGCAAGGGTTTCCGTCACGTGGGCGTTGAAGCAAAGGCGACGATCTAGCCGAACGCCTAGATACTTCACCGACTCTTTATAGGCGATAGGCCTCCCTTCCAGGGAGAGGGGCTGGCATCGGGAGATGGACTTACGAGTGAAACAGATCGCCTCGGATTTCTCCGTATTGATCGTCACCCGCCATTTCCGTAGCCAATCCGGAAGCTGGTCCAACTGACGCTGCAACTGTGTACTCGCAAAACGCGGGGACACAGAGCTGTAATGATACATTGCATCGTCAGCGAACAAAGACAACGTGACTCCGGGCAAAACAGGCAGGTCGTTCGTGTACACGAGGTACAGAACGGGGCCGAGGACAGATCCCTGAGGTACGCCGGCGGCGACAGGACGAACTGCAGAGCAGGTTCCGTCGACGCTCACCCTGAAGGTTCGGTCGCTGAGATACGACCGAAGGAAAAACACTATGGACGATGGTAAGGGGGAGTTAGCTAGTTTGAAGAGAAGACCTTCGTGCCAGACTTTGTCGAAGGCCTTGCTCACGTCCAGCAGCGCGGCGGCCGTAGCCGCTCGCCTGTTGGTGGCGTCAGAGAGTTGCGTTACCACGCGGACTAGTTGAAGCGTGGTCGAGTGCTCTCTGCGAAACCCGAACTGTTCGTTGCGGATAAAATTATCCAACAACGGCGAGATGCGGGCCAGCAGGAGCCGCTCAAACACCTTCGAGATAACTGGCAAGAGAGATATTGGCCGATAGCTTTCAGGAAGCATGCGCGGCTTGCGGGGTTTAGGAACCATAACGATGTTGGCATTTTTCCACAGGCGGGGAAAGTACTGTAGCCGGAGACAAGAGTTGAACAGCTCGAGAACGAGGTCAACGCCTGAGGCCGGGAGATATTGTAATGCAGCGGCCCCGATCCGGTCAGGACCGGGGGCGCGACGGCGGTTTAGTCGACAGACAGACGAAACGAGTTCGTCTCTGTCGAACGGGAGGTCTGGGCCAGCGGGAGGGCGAGACAAATAACCAGATAGGAAGTCCCGGACTTCTGCCGAGTGGGCAGGGTCCGAAACACCTCGATGAACGGTAAATTGCGACTCCATGCAGTCGGCGAAGACCTCAGCCTTGCCTTCTGATGAAGACACAACCCCGTTCGGGGTTTCCAGCGGGTTGCGAGTTCTCTTCTCGCGGGCCAGTCTACTCACCGCTCTCCAGACGGAGGCGTGGTCGACTTCAAGAGACTCAAGGTATGAGTCCCATCGATCAGAGTTTACGTCCCGCAGTAGCTGCTGAACGTAAAGGGACTGTTGTTGAAACCGTCGCTTAACGACTGGGTCACGGGTTCTTTGCCATCTGCGGCGGAGCTGGCGCCGTAGCCAGATGTCGTGGAGTACTTCCGCAGGTAAGGCCGATTTGCGATGATTCACCTCGAGTGCGTAGGTGTGTCGATCCATGACACCTTGGACCAATTCCTGAAGATTTGTGGCGCGGAGATCCAGATCGTCACGAGTGACGATTGGGTCCGCCGGGAGAGATGGGAACCTTCGAGAGAGCTTATCATGATAGGATCGCCAGTTGATTCTCCTAACAATCTGAGCGGGAAGTCGGGGTGACGCCGACAGCTCTCGAACAGTTATAACAAGGGGATTCTGATCGGACGAAAGGTCCGACACAGACGAGACCTCGATGTTGCGGGCAACGTTCTTGACAACTACTATGTCAAGAACGTCCGGCCGATGGCCGTGAAAGGGGAAGTAAGTAGGGTCTTCAGGGCCGATGACATTAAGTGCCGGGTCGCCAGAGACGAACCGGAACAGAGAATTTCCATAGGCGTTGACAACGCGGCTGTTCCATGAAGGGTGTTTGGCGTTTAAGTCGCCGGCTACAATGGTTGAGAGGGGGTGGTCGAGGAGGGCGTCCCACTCCTCGGGCGGTGGCAGAGTTCGCCGGCCAGGCCGGAGGTACGCAGAAACAACGCGCAGCTCCGATCCGCCGGCGTCCACCGCCACCGCGCAGCCTTCAATAATAGATGTATCTAGAGGAGGCAAAAGCCTGTGGGATATCCGCCTGTGGACTAAAACAGCTGTGCCCCCCGAGGGGGGACAGCGAGGCCGTAGGGGACGATCCTGACGATAACAGGCATAGGCAGGAAGGGAAAACGAGTGGTAATGAGCCAGATGAGTCTCGGAAAGAAGTATGATATCAACATCATACTCCGTCACGAAAGTCATCAGTTCAGATCGTCTGGGGAGTAGCCCGAAGGCGTTCCACGCAACGATCCTCAGGCTATTAGCCATTTAGGGGAAGTAGAGGAAAGAGGGCAGCTAATGATTGGAACACCAGGGCAAGCACTGTGGTAGTGTCGCGAGCAGTCCTGATGGACGCAACAAGATTATCTGCCCAGGCAGTCAGGGGATCCGCCGAAGCCCGAGAAGATTCCCGGGATTCAGGAGGACAAGCCTGACTGGCCTCGACAGGGGTTGCAGATGGCGCTGGGCTGGGGGACTGAGTAGTAGACTGCTCGCTGGAAGGTTGAGGACGATGACTGGGGGCGGGTCGAGCCCGCGGAGAGGGTACAGGTGGAACCTGTGACGATGTAGGTCGGCCGGCGGAGTTCCGGCGACGACGAGAGCGCTTGGATTTGCCCGATCGGGCTGGAGGCGGGGCTGATTTAGCGGCCATGGCCGCGTATGAAGGTGCGGGCGCTCCGGTAGGCGCCGGGATTGAAGCCGCTGCAGGCGGCGCCGAAGCGACGACTGCAGGCGAGACAGCGGCACCGGAAGCAACCGGAGTTGCTACAGGGACCTTGGCAGATGAACCAGTGAGAGGCGGGAAAGCCGCTCGCCGGTTAGGGCCAGGACCAGCTACACGGCCTGCCTGCGCGCCAGGGCGCACAGGAGGTCGCTGCGGTTTCATGGCGGCGATAAAGTTAGGGCAGCCTCGGTAATTAGCCGGATGGGCTCCTTTGCAGTTGCAGCATTTAGCTGTGTACCCCGTCGTAGGCTTATCACAGCCACGATGAGGCTCAGCACAACGCACGCAACGCGGGGGCTGATGACAGAAAAGACTGCTGTGGCCGAACCTCTGGCAGTTGAAACACTGCGAGGGGCCGGGCCGCGGGTCAAATGTTCGGACTTGCACCCGTAGGTGCAGAAGGTTCTGGAGACTATAAATCTCCTCGAAAGGGCCTACTTTTAGAAGTTTGACCAGAAAGCTGTTAACAGGTCGGCGGTCATCACCTTTGCCAACATGCAGGACGCTTACCGCGGTCGGCGCATAGCCGAGCGCAACAAGTTCCTGCCTGATGGCATCAGTTTCAGTGAAGGAAGGAATTCCCGACAGAACGACCTTGATTTCTCGCTCTGACGGGAGGGCAAAAGTGTGAAATGAGATCTTACGCTCTGTCAGGAATGACTGAACAGAGCGGAAGTCTGGGATTGTGGCGGTCGCCAGCTTTAGCGAGGCGCCTTGGCACCTCGCCTCGACCTTGACCGAAGGAAGAGCTAGGGATATGGAACGCAGTAATTGAGAGTAATTCCTATTATCAGGAATTACAATCGGTGGAATGCGTGGGGAAGACACAGTTTGGGTACCAGTTGAATACTCACGCTCGCGCTGAGTGCCGCTGTTACCGTGACTAGACGACTGATCTGCAGCTGAGGCGGGCGGCGGAGTTTGGGCCAGTTTTCGCTTGCGTTTGGCAGACTTGCCCTCCACAAGCGAGAACTGTCCGTCCCCCGACCCAACACTGCACATATCGACCGCACTTATGTCACTTTCACAATCACTTTCACTGTCGTGAGGAAGTGGAGTAGAACGGAAGCCGGTTGAGCAAGTTTCCATTAAGGAAACAAGCGGCGCCGGCAGAGGATTCGGGGGCGTATTCGACGCCATTTCGGACAAGCCGAAATGAACGTCTACGCAGGTCTAGGATTGAGGGATCACCAGACACTGAAAACTATCCACAGGCACAATTGAACTCGACACAGACCGCACAGCACTCGGATACAAAAACACTCCCGCACAGATTAATTAAAGCTGATTTGTACTGAACTGTTGGTGAGAACTGTAGTGATGATGATGCTGAATACGATGATGTTAACAAAAATGGTGAAAACTGAATATTTCCGCACAATTTGGAAAAAATTTTTCAGAGCAAAAACAGTCACAGCCTACCCGGGCAAATGCTTTAGGTAGACCTCCTTCTATAAGTACGGGTAAGTTGGTAAATATACGTTGACATGTTTTTATTCATGGTACTTTCTCAATGACGCTGGATTTGACTTGGGTTTTTATTCATGGTACCTTTTTCAATGATGCTTGGTTATAAGTACCCTTTACTTTGTTACTACAGACAGAGTACGACTTCTTCCCGAGCCTGGAGTTCAATTCTTGACTGATTTGTTCAACGCGTGTCTTAGACTGGTCTACTTTCCCAAGAAATGGAGAAAGGCGACGGTTATCGTGATCCCGAAGCCGGGAAAGGATACCACCCGCTCGGAAAACCTCCGGCCTATCAGCCTACTCTCCGCTACGTCCAAGGTTTTTGAGCGCCTCGTACAGCGTCGTGTACGAGAACATCTAACCAACTTTGACGTGCTGGTCCCCGAACAGTTCGGCTTTCGTGTGGGGCATTCGACCACTCATCAACTGATAAGACTGGTGGAAAGCATCACGGAAGCCGGGTGTAGGAGAGAACGGACCGTTGGCTGTTTCTTAGATGTTGAGAAAGCCTTCGACAGCGTATGGCATGATGGCCTGTTATTCAAACTTAGGGAAGTCCAGCTCCCGGACTGCTACCTCCATCTGGTTGCTAGCTTTCTGACGGAGAGGACCTTCTGCGTGAGAGTTGGCGATTCAGTCTCTTCCGAGAGGCGAATCACAGCCGGCGTCCCTCAAGGTAGTGTTCTAGGCCCCCTTTCTGTTCTCGATCTACGTCAACGACGTGCCGAGACAGCCTGGAGTCCAGATGGCCCTCTTCGCTGACGACACGGCCGTATTTACGGCCGATCGTCATGAGGAAAGGGCCGTCCTACTACTGCAGCGCCAGCTCGACACGCTCGTGGACTGGACTGAGAATTGGAGAGTGCTCCTCAACCCTACCAAGAGCGTAGCCGTCGAATTCTCTAAGCGACGGAAGAACCCCGTTAGGCAACTACGTATCGGCAGAACGTACTTGCGCTGGTCCAACGAGGTCAAGTACCTCGGCTTACACCTCGACCGTCGGCTCACCTGGCGTACCCACGCACAGACAGTTCTTAAGCGAGCATCCACTCGCCTGTGCGCACTGTTTCCACTCCTGATCAGCCCAGCCATGACCAGGAAATTGGGTAGGATGATCGTCGGCGCGTATCTGCTGCCGGTCATTACCTACGCCTGCCCGGTCTGGGGTTACCTCGCCGCAATGCATAAAAAGAAGTTGCAGAGCGTCCTCGACAGGGGGCTTCGGCTAGCGGCCAAAGTCCCCCGTCGCTTCTCATCTCGCCTTCTAAGGAGAGGACTTGGCGTCCGCTCCTTAGACGACACTTTCAGGCGGCTTGCACGCAAATTTTATGCACGTGCGGCGAGGTTCCCAGACAATCCTCTAGTGACTGGGCTGGGAAGGTACCGTATACGCCCAGGTGATTCGTGGAAACGCCCTCGGTGTATACTGCGCTAGTGTAGGCTAGCACAACAGCCGAGAAAGGCCTGCTATAGAGCACACGCCCTACTTGGGCAGGGCCACGAGGCAGGAGCTCCAGATGGTAGCTCGGAACTCAGTTCCCGTGCGGTTCGTCTCTGCGACGCACAACCGCAAAGCCCATAGCAAAAAAAAAAAAAAAAAAAAAAAAAAAAAAAACTACAGACAGAGAGAGAAAGGCGAGACTTCTGCTCCAGCTTCTGTCTGTCTGTCTGAACAGGACGCTCTCCTTGGACTGCTCTTCTTCAGCTCTCTTCGCTGGACCATCTACAGCTTGCTGTTTCGGCCACCTCGTCGCTGGACGAGGCAAACTATCACCTTCTCTTCGTGGGATTCAAGGACCAAGGCGCCAGCTGCTGCCGGTGAATTTAGTAGCCGGTACAAGTGGTAGCTGGCCGAAGTTGACCTTTTAAGGACCACCTGCGCCGGATAACATCTGCTGGCGGAGAATACAAGAGGATTGCTCTGGGCTCACCTGGTGAGTGCCGCATCAGTGCATAAACCCTAACTTGCTCACGACTGTTAGGTAGCGCTGCCCCGGACGATCCTTGCAAGCCCCCACCAGTGGTAAGCGAGCTAGGATATCGCCGGGGTAAAGGGGCCAGTGGACACCAGTCTTGGTAAGGACTGGTATTCAACGAAGCTGGTCGTTAGCCCAGCTCCTCCCGCATCGTCGTGAGCAAGGAAGACGCGCGGGTAATCCGGCTTCGGCCGGACCCGAGATCCCTGGCGTCTGGCAGTGACTGCCTAGCAGTCTCTGCCCGGCAGCCGTCGCACCTGGCCAGCATGCCTTCCACAGGCAACGGCCCAAGTGCCGAGTCGCTCGGCCCCGCCTTGCTGCCCCATCTGGGCGACTCGCCTGAATCGCCTCGGGCGATGGAGACGGATGATCCTCTCCCTAACCCGCTTCCTCCTCTTCCGGCTGACGAGTCGGGCGAGTTCGCGACCGTTGGTCGGCGTAATCGCCCGGCTAAGAAGCCCAAGAGGACCCACCCAACCGCTTCCTCTAGCACCTCGGCCATGGACATTGGACCTTCTCAGGGCCCACAGGCCGCGGTTCCGACTGCTTCGACAGCAGCTCCGGCTGCTGCCGCTGTTGGTCGTGCGCCGCCCCTGTACGTCCATAGCGTGTCTAATGTCGCCGCCTTATACAGACGGCTGATCGCGGCCCACGGCCTGTCGGCCGACAAGCTTGACCTGAAGCTGCTTGGCGGTGATACGGTCAGGATTGTCGTCCGCCAGCTAGAGGACCATCGCTTGGTCGAGGCCTTCCTCCAAGCGCATAACCTACAATACCACACCTTTACTCCTAAGCGAGTCAAGCCCTTGTCTGTAATTTTGCGAGGGCTTGACGCGCACACTGATCCTCTTGGAACTCCGCGACCTCGGGTACCCGGTGCAGGCAATTTTCCGCCTGTTCACTCACTCAGAAACCCGAGTACCTCTCCCGCTCGTCCGTCTCCAGCTCGAGAAGGGCGAGGCTGCTGACAAAATTTTCCACCTAACGCGGCTGTTTGGCTTCCGCGTCCGGGTGGAAACCAGTCGACCCCAGGGCAAGCTTGCGCAGTGCCACCGGTGCCAGAGGTTCGGCCATCACACCGACGTCTGCCGCAATGCCCCGGCCTGTCTACGTTGTTCTCTGGGACATTCAACCCAGGCCTGCACTGTGGCAGACAAAACCAAATTTCGCTGTATTAATTGTGGCCAAGGCCACGCAGCGAGTAACGTAAACTGCCCGGTCTATAAGGCGGAGCTCCTGCGGAAGCAAAGGCCGCAGGGGCCCCTCCCGAAGCCACGGCAGCCAGCTATGCAGCCCCAACCTAGACAGCCTAAAATGCAGGCTAGGCCTCAACCTCAGGCACAACCGGCACGGCGCGCGCCCTCTCCGGCTCCACCTCCAGCCCCTGCAAAGGCAACCAAACGTACCGCGTCTCCTTCCGAAGCAGAGACACGCCCAGTAGCCGTCATCTCGGTTTTGGAGCCGGAGAATGAACCCCCCACCTCCGTGGAACCTCCTACTCCCGCCTCTGAACCAGAGGTAGCCTCGCCGCCCCTGCCACCTCCGCGATTTCCGCGAGCAGGCGTCACAAAACCCAGGAACAAAGGGATAACCACACCGGATGATCGGCCCCGAGCTCCTGCCGGCCCACAGCCCAAGAAAAGTCCTGCTTCCCGGTATAAGTCCGACGAAGCGCAACAGCGTACTTTTCCTGCCGCTGATTCAAAACCGTCTGGCCCTGGTCCTATGGCTTCCACCACGACCCGATCTGCCGTAAAACCTGGTCGCTCTTATGCGGCCTCAGTTTCCAGGCAAACCGCCCAGTCCGTCATTTCCGATGACGCACAGTTCGTCCGCGGCTTTCTGTCTAGCTACGACCTCAAGAAAGTCGCATCTACCTTCAGGTCCATCCGAGACCGCCTGGAAACTGCTGACCCAACTGAGAGATTCATGCTCTTGGTGGAAGCCTGCGAAGTCATAGGTCTTCTATGAACCGAGCCCTTAGACGAGATCTCTCGCTCGTAGCCTGGAATGCTAACAACATCGGTTCCAAGCATTCCGACCTTCTTGAATTCCTGGCTCGGTTCAAACCCGACGTACTTCTCCTCGGGGAAACCCACCTGACCCCGGCGAACCGGTTTCGATTACCAAATTACGTGGTCTATCGGGATGACCGAGTTGGCCGACGAGGAGGCGGCACGGCGATCGCGGTGAGGACCTCCATAGGTCATCATCGTGTCGCTTTGCCGCAGCTTACCAACCTAGAGGCCACCGCCATTGAGGTCCACGGAGCTCTTGGCGGCGTCCTCGTGGTTTCAGCTTACAAGCCCCCACAAGCTGAACTCCTTGTCGGCGACCTGGACGTCATCTTCGATTCCCATCGAAGGGTAATTTTGGCCGGCGATCTGAATTGCAAGCATCGCGTTTGGAATAGTCGCCTGACTACTCCGAACGGGAGGCGTTTGCTCAGTTTTGTTGAATCGCGCCGGGCGTTGGTGTTTGGTCCAGCGCAACCCACGTTCTTTCCGTCACTGCCTAACGCGGCTCCCGATGTTCTGGATATCGCGGTGACCCAAGGAGTTGTCTGTCCGGTCGAGGTATTCTCACTTACGGAGCTGACATCCGACCACAACCCTATCTTGGTCCACGTCGCTACCCAGCACGCCTATGCACGTTCTGACAAGAAGAAGGTTATCGATTGGGATCGCTACGGCCCGGCCTTGTGCCGTAGATTGCCGCCAGCGGTCCCACTCGATTCCGTTCGCCTCCTAGACGAAGCAGTTGCGGGAATCGAAGAGGCAATCATCTCGGCTATAGGCGTGTCTTCACGTACGCGAGCTGGCTTCACGCCTGACTACCAACGCATCCCTGAGGAAGTCTCTCTTCTCGCTCGCGAGAGGAATTACTTCCGGAAACGTTGGCAGAGGACCCGTGATCCGGCCGATAAGGCAGCATACAATCGGCTCACCGGACGACTGCGCGGCAGTCTGAAGGCGTTCCGACGTAGCTGTTGGGAACTCGACGTGGCCCGAACGGGGGATGCGGACCCGCAATCTCACCCGTACAGAATACCTACCGCATTGACGGGACGGAGGCGCCGACCTCCACTTCCCGCCATTGTTGGACCGTTCGGTCGACTCCTGGGTCGCCCGGAGGAGAAGGCCGAGTACTTGGGCTTGTGTTTCGAGCGTCAGTTCGCTCCCAACCCGCCCATGGACTGGGACTTCGACGAACAAGTCGAGATGGCTGTGGAAGACTTTCTGTCTCTTCCGATCACGGCGGAGCCCGACCCATCTCTTTGGAAGAGGTCTCAGATCGGCTCGCTGAACTTCAGCCAAGAAAGGCTCCAGGCCCGGACGGTGTTACCAACACCGCTCTACGACTTCTTCCCGAGCCTGGAGTTCAATTCTTGACTGATTTGTTCAACGCGTGTCTTAGACTGGCCTACTTTCCCAAGAAATGGAGAAAGGCGACGGTTATCGTGATCCCGAAGCAGGGAAAGGATACCACCCGCTCGGAAAACCTCCGGCCTATCAGCCTACTTTCCGCTACGTCCAAGGGTTTTGAGCGCCTCGTACAGCGTCGTGTACGAGAACATCTAACCAACTTTGACGTGCTGGTCCCCGAACAGTTCGGCTTTCGTGTGGGGCATTCGACCACTCATCAACTGATGAGACTGGTGGAAAGCATCACGGAAGCCGGGTGTCGGAGAGAACGGACCGTTGGCTGTTTCTTGGATGTTGAGAAAGCCTTCGACAGCGTATGGCATGATGGCCTGTTATTCAAACTTAGGGAAGTCCAGCTCCCGGACTGCTACCTCCATCTGGTTGCTAGCTTTCTGACGGAGAGGACCTTCTGCGTGAGAGTTGGCGATTCTGTCTCTTCCGAGAGACGAATCACAGCCGGCGTCCCTCAAGGTAGTGTTCTAGGCCCCCTTCTGTTCTTGATCTACGTCAACGACGTGCCGAGACAGCCTGGAGTCCAGATGGCCCTCTTCGCTGACGACACGGCCGTATTTACGGCCGATCGTCATGAGGAAAGGGCCGTCCTACGACTGCAGCGCCAGCTCGACACGCTCGTGGACTGGACTGAGAATTGGAGAGTGCAACTCAACGCAACCAAGAGTGTAGCCGTCGAATTCTCTAAGCGACGGAAGAACCCCGTTAGGCAACTACGTATCGGCAGAACGTACTTGCGCTGGTCCAACGAGGTCAAGTACCTCGGCTTACACCTTGACCGTCGGCTCACCTGGCGTACCCACGCACAGACAGTTCTTAAGCGAGCATCCACTCGCCTGTGCGCACTGTTTCCACTCCTGATCAGCTCAGCCATGACCAGGAAATTGGGTAGGATGATCGTCGGCGCGTATCTGCTGCCGGTCATTACCTACGCCTGCCCGGTCTGGGGTTACCTCGCCGCAATGCATAAAAAGAAGTTGCAGAGCGTCCTCGACAGGGGGCTTCGGCTAGCGGCCAAAGTCCCCCGTCGCTTCTCATCTCGCCTTCTAGGGAGAGGACTTGGCGTCCGCTCCTTAGACGACACTTTCAGGCGGCTTGCACGCAAATTTTATGCCCGTGCGGCGAGGTTCCCAGGCAATCCTCTAGTGACTGGGCTGGGAAGGTACCGTATACGCCCAGGTGATTCGTGGAAACGCCCTCGGTGTATACTGCGCTAGCGTAGGCTAGCACAACAGCCGAGAATCGGCCTGCTATAGAGCACGCGCCCTACTTGGGCAGGGCCACGAGGCAGGAGCTCCAGAAGGTAGCTCGGAACTCAGTTACCGTGCGGTTCGTCTCTGCGACGCACAACCGCAAAGCCCAGAGCGAAAAAAAAAACTTTGTTACTAACAGTGTCTGTTACCTCGTATGTATTGTTTTCATTGTCTTTTGTGGTGACATATGGACCTACATATTATTATACATAATTTTATGCGCTATTACTATATATTGGACCATATTTTTTATACTTTTTTCTCTGCTAATATATTGGGTTTATACATTGTCAATTTGGTTAATTATTTTTATCATCTCAACTCTTTTTGGTTGTGTGCTTCTTATATTATTATCTTTAACATTCCCATTCCTTGTTAGATCCCTTTCTTTTCAATGTTCGACTTTTCGTTGTTTGGCTCCTCTACTCCTTCAAATGTCTGATCTGTGACATTTATTCTGGATGATTATTAATCCATGGCATTACCATCTCACCACATGTTCGGGCCATATCCTTTCGGCATAGCGGAATTCAACCTCTAGATTATTTTCCTTGCTGGGGTCATTATTAGGTTCTTGGCTGGCTTCTGCCAAGACATGGTTTACCCGAGCTATCCGGGGTCCTTCGTCGTTACTCCCTTGATTACGCTGTAATGAAAAACCCGGATTTTCATGGACCGTTACCCAATTCTCATTTTCATTATTACTTTGGTTAGTGTTTGGCTCCTGTTGGTGGTTATTTTCATCCCTGGGAGGTCCGTTACTCCTACCCTCTGAAAACTGATGGCGGTTATTTGTCGTATTACTCTGGTTACCTTGCGTCTGCTGTGTGTAATACCTGTAACTCGGTAGATTGGGTGGATATGGTCGTTGATTATCGGCCATCATATAGTTTACCTGGGGTCTATATTCCTGATTCCTCCTATCACCTCCTCCTTGATTACCTCCGTTTCGATAATTATTTCGCTGACTATAATTATTCCCCCTATAGTTATTGCCGCGATAACTATTTCCTTGATTATAGTTCCTACTGTAATTATTTTCGGGGTAATTCTATTTCCTTGATTATAGTTCCTACTGTAATTATTTTCGGGGTAATTATTTCGGTTTGGTCCCGGATAGTTACGGTTATTTGGACCTTGATTGTTATTATTTCGGCTATTTGGTGGGGTGCTATTGTTCTGGCTATTCGGGTTAAAGTTATTACCATTTCCACCTCCATTCCAGTTTGGTCCGTTATTACTGTTATTATAGTCTATTTTACGACTGGGGGGTTGGTAGTCCTGGAACCTTCCAGCAGACCAGGGGCGTATATAAGGGGGGGCCCTCCCCGAAATAATGAATATAAAGAAAAAATAAGTAACGTAATCTGAATTATTTTAATGAATCATGCGCGAAGGCATCGCCGCGGCAGACAGTGATAATTCCCCGTATTGGTGAGGGGAGTGGGGTGGTAGTAGTGTGAAGTTCGTGCCAGTTCGGGTTGATTCGGTCCGACTCGGGCTCCCGCCCGGCCATCTGCGCGTGCGGACAACTGAACAGTTCAGTGGCAGCCATTGTTTGTTGTTTACGTTTGTTCGACATCTGTTGTACTGAAGTATGGTGGTGTTTTAAGTGTTAATGTTTATGTACTTTATCTGTATATTGAAGTTGGCCGTAAGTGAACCACAATTGTAATGAAGAGGCAAGCTTCTATTCAAAACTTTTTCGCCAAAAAACCAAGTGTCAATAAGCCTGTTGGTGACAGTCCTGAAGTCGGTAGTGTTACGAAAGGACAAAGTGCAAATAGGCCTGACGGTGACAATGCTGAAGTCGGCTGCATTGGTAGAATTGCTTCTTGTGATGTTGCTACTTCGAGCTCAATTAATGTAGTTCCGGTTATGGAGGATAGTAGGCCTAATCAAGTAAGGAAAAATATCTATGATATTGGAAACTATTGTCAAAACAATTCCGTTCAGTCTTTCACAAACGAAAAACAAATTATTTTATTAGAAAATGTTTGGAAACCTCAGCCTGGATACAAATTTCCCTCCATTACTAGTTCAAACCATACTAGATCTTTTCAAATGAAGTGGCTAGAAGAATTTACGTGGTTAGCTTATTCAGAGGAAAAATCTGGATCTTTTTGCAAGTACTGCGTGTTATTTTCCCATACCGAAAATGTAGGGAAAGGAGATCACCAAGTAGCAGGGGCGTTGGTTACTCAGGCTTTTACCAATTTAAAAAAAGCCAGGGAAATGTTTAGCAAACATGAAAACTTATCCTATCATAAGAAATATGTTTTGATCGCTGAAAACACAAAAGCTATAGTTAAGAAAAAGGCTGAAAGTGTTATCAATCAAGTAAATGCCCAAAGAAGACTGGATATTGAGAATAATAGAAAACGGCTAATCCCTATAATACAAACAATACGATTTTGCGGGAGGCAGAAAATGGCTCTAAGGGGTCATCGTGACTCTGGACGAATAAGCCCTGAAGAACCGGACCAAAATGATGGGAATTTTCGATCGATGTTGAGATACCGAGCCAACAGTGGAGATAATATTCTTAAAGACCAATTAACGACCAGTGGTGGGAAGACGATGTACACAAGTTCTTTCATTCAAAACGAACTTATTAACATATTCGGTCACTTAATACAATCAAAAATTGTAGAAAATGTCAGAAAGTCTGTTTTTTATTCCGTTTTAGCAGATGAAACCACTGACATCAGCCAAATCGAACAGTTTTCTCTCTGTGTACGTTACGTAGAGTACCAAACTTTCAAAATCAGAGAAGATTTTCTGACATTCGTCCCCGTTTATTACGTCACTGGAGCAGGTTTGGCTAACACAATATTGGAGACCTTGTCAACATTAGGGCTTGATCTAAACAAAATGAGAGGTCAAGGGTACGATGGCGCTGCCACGATGAGTGGGCAATTCAGAGGAGTACAAGCTTCCATCAGAGAAAAGCTACCATTGGCCCTGTATACACATTGTTCTTCACACACTCTAAATTTGTGTTTGTCAGATGCGAGCAGAATACCTTCTATAAGAAACTGTATGGGTGTCATAAAAGAAGTCTGTGGATTCTTTCATATGTCAGCCAAAAGAACAGAAATATTGAAATCAATGATTTCTGAATGTTGTCCAGAACAAAAGAAAAAGAAACTTATTTCACTGTGCGAAACCCGATGGGTAGAAAGGCACGACTCAGTAATTTTATTTAAAGACATTTTGGAACCTGTCTTTCTCTCCCTTTGCAAAATAGAAGAAGAGGAATTAAGTGACTCAGCTTCTAAGGCTCACACTCTAAGTAGTGCTATTAGTCAATTTGCATTTCTTATTAATCTTTTTGTTTTGAGCCGGATGCTATCAACCACGCATAACTTATCTGAGCAGCTTCAAAACAAAAATATAGATCTCCCACAGGCCTTGACTAACGTTACGAGTGTCTTACACCTTCTGTCGAAGGAGAGGGCAAATGCTGATGACTCATTTAAAGCCTTGTATAATCAAGTAAAGTCATTCGCTGCCAAACTTGACATTAAGGAAGAGATTCCAAGAATTTGCCGCCTTCAAACAGCACGTAGCAATGTCCCTTACCCCACAGAAGAAGAATACTATCGACGAGCTGTTTATGTGCCATACCTGGACGATTTTTGTAACTCACTGAAAGAACGCTTTGAATCTCACAAGGAAACAGTTGCATCCTTACAAAACATCCTTCCACAATTGTGTATCATAACAGATTTCGGTTCATTGGAGGCTGCTTTTGGTTTCTACGAAGAAGATTTGTCACATAAAGAGATTGTGCAAAGTGAGTTTATGTTGTGGAAAGAAATGTGGAGTCAGGAAAATCCTTCAAATCTTCCAAAAACGGTTATAAGTTCTCTAGAAAAATGTGACAAGACTTTCTTCCCCAACATTTATACCCTTCTGAAATTACTCGCAGTTCTTCCTGTTTCTGTCGCAACCGTAGAGAGAACTTTCTCCAGCCTGAAAAGACTGAAGACTTACCTAAGGAACAGCACATCTGAAAGTAGGCTTAACGGGCTTGCTTTACTTTCTATCCACAGAGACATTATAGTTAGTGACGATGAAGTTCTTGATAAGTTTGCAAGTGTACCAAGAAACCTGGATTTTGTTTCGTAACCATTGGTCTATATAAAAAGTGGAGTTCCTTTTTATGTATTCTTTTTATTGTCAGTTGGATAAACGATTCATAAAACAAATTTTGTTGCATTGTCAAACAGTCACTTTATTAAACCTTCTTTTAAGGTCTCTCCAAAACAATACTCAAAACAGTCTTTTGAATGATAGTTGATAAAACACACATATGCGTGTATACACAAAAATAAAAAAATAGGGGTCTTGGCAATTTATACATACATGACAGAACAAAACAATATTTATAGCTAGAACCCCTCCAAACACGATAATCACAATCACGTATTTCACTCTTTTAGTTCGGATAAGTGTTTACAGATGAGACATTGTTAAAATCTTGACCAATGTTTGAAATATAGTAACAAATCTTTTCATCATTTGGTTTGTTTAAAAATAGATATATATATTTTTTATGATTTAATGTCAACAATAAAGAAGCGTGATCTCGGTAAAGTAAAAGGGGCATTCAGCGCAAATTACCCTCTGAATATGAGCAGCAAAACTGATATAAAGTATCATGGGGTGTCTACTTAAAATTACTTAACCTAACCTTACATTAATCATGGCCCCCCCCAAAATATATTCTATATTCGCCACTGCAGCAGACTCACAGTTTTCTAATAACTTAGCTAAATCGGTTATTTTACTGAGCTGTTGGTACAATTGGGCATCTTTAATACCGTAGCTATAATGTCCAGCTAATTGCACTTTCGCGACAAATAATAATAATAAAAAAAAAATATAATATTCAAAGATCATAGGCTCCTACACATAAATTCCCTTTCTTAAACTCTTCTGATTATTTCTCAATTATATTAATATATCGTTCTCCGCAGGTAAAATTATCTTTTAAAATCATTCAATGTTAATAGCTATATTTATATTCATCATTACCTCCTTATGTAACACACTGTTTCCCTCTCTTTTCCATTTATCATTTCCATTTAGTATCAATTATGTGACAGTATTTCTCCTCCTTAGTAATATCAATTGTTATTTGATTGTTCAATAATTCATTTAATTAATTATGTCCTTTCCTTCTTTCCTTTTTCTCCTCCTCTAAGTACAGGTAAGTTGGTAAATATACTGCTACGACAGCACAGAACAATCTACGCGTTTATCGAATGCGCCAGAAAGATCTCGACGTAAGCGTGTGGTGTACGTGCTACTAAACGCATTTTGCGAGAATTTTCTCGACTGTGCCAGGCTCCGCTCGGGCGCTCGGACTGTGTCAAGGCCGTAGCAATTTACGTAGTTCGCGAGAGATAAGACGCAGTTTGGAAGCTTCTGGTGTGTGAGCGTAACTATAAATACATCGCGTCGCGGCCTTAGTTTTCAGTTCAATGCGAGATTTTTGACTGTGCGGTTCGAGAGTATTAGTGCGATATATTTACAGAGCGGTTCGAGTTATTACGGTGTACGTTCAAGTAGTTATTAGTGAAGTGTTGCGTTTTATATTCAGACGGTATAATTGTAATACAGTTGAGTTTTAATATTAGTGGACATTTTATTGCGTATGAACAATTTCATTTGATTTGTTGTAGACACTGTGTTGTTAATTACGAACTGTTTTACTATAACAATTAAAGGTGTGATTAGTGACTTAATTGGTGTCTTGTACTTATTTTGTTTCCACTGTACCTACGACGATCGAGTAGACCGTCGTAACAGTGGTGTCAGAACTGGGATAGAACGGTTAACAGTGGAAACAGTGGACGCTTTGTACAAGACGAGTGTGATTCGTAATTAATCGATAAACAATGGATGCCAGTCAGATGATGGAAAATTTACAGGCGCTGCTGTTGCAGACAGAAAAACGACAGGACGAGAAACGCAGACAGGAGGCAGAAGAAGCAGAAAGACGACAAAAAGAAGAACGAATACAAGAAAGAGAAGAAGCAGAAAGACGACAAAAAGAAGAACGAATACAAGAAAGAGAAGAAGCTGAGGAACGTCAGAAAGCACTAATGCTAGAAACAGAAGAAAGACAAAAAAAGACCGAAGACAAGAAAAGGAAGAAACAGAGGAACGACGTAAACGTGAAACAGAGGACATCAAGGAGTTAATACAGCAGCAAAAGCAGACACAAGAACAAACCGCTGCAGAGTTGGGTCTCCTACGAGGTGAGCTTAATAAGCAAGTAACTAAAATATCGGAGGTACAAGAATCAATGACATTAAAAATAGCTGAAGTAGAAAAATCTGTCTTGACTGTGGAAGAAGTTATGTCAACAAATATATCTGCAGTAGAAAACTCAATGGCAAACATAAGAGAACAAATTAAAATTGAAGTTGAACAGTGCATGAAGATTCAACCAAAACAAATTTCTGAACAGACTGTACCAGTGATCAAGACAGAAAAATACACAGAAAATAAGTTAACAGAGAAAGTCACTTTGCCTGCAGTAGGGACAGTTCATGTCAAAGCTCCAACCTTTGACGGAAGCACTCACTGGGCAACGTACCTCCGCCAATTTGAAGCTGCTGCATGCGCAAATAATTGGACAGAAAAAGACAAGGCTGTTTCACTTGTTCTTGCATTAAAAGGACCCGCGGCAGAACTACTACAGAAAGTGCCACCTGACAGCCAGAACACCTATGCCGAGTTGATAAAAGCTCTGGAATTACGGTATTGTGATAAACATTTGCGAGATGTGTACTGCACCCAGTTGAGAGCAAGGCGACAGCATTCCGGGGAAAGTCTTCAAGAGTTTGAAGCAAGTATCGACAGACTAATTAGACTGGCCTATCCTGAAGCGCCAGAAGATTTTTGAACGCGTTTTGCGATGCAGACATTTACTGCCGGTGTCCGAGATAACGAACTACAGCAAGTGTTACGAATGGCAAGACACCAGAACAGTGCGGACGCCCTGGTACATGCTTTGCAATTTGAGGCCGCCAAATCAGCGTCTGGTTGGACAAGTCATAAAGTGCGCGAGCTAAAAGATCGAGACGGCACAGACAATGAGGAAGAAGAACAAAGAACAGAGACTCGACGGTCGGCGCCACAGAATAAAATAAGAAAGGATGGAAGACCGAAGTGTTATCGATGTGGGAAACCTGGACATCTACAACGAGATTGTCCGGTTAGCATTCAGCAGCAGGGAAACGAGCAATAGTCGGTGCAACGGGGCGTGTGCTGACTAACTGGAGGAACGAAGCCCCTAGAGAATACGCAATTTCTACGCTTCAGAAAAACACCGGGAGCTTGGTAGTTACCGGATTTGTTCAAGAAAGGCCAACCTCGATTACAGTTGACACAGGCGCAACAGTTTCTATTGTGCGCCCCGACGTGGTGAAAGATCTCAAGCCAATCTGGTGCTCTTGCAGCTTGCGAACAGCTACTGGACGGCCTGTAAAAGTGTATGGAAAAGTGGAGATACACCTACGCCTCGGTAGACTTGAGTTTAATCATCAAGTACTTGTTGCAGACATTGTGGATGAAGCAATTCTTGGTGTGGACGTTATGAACGCATACGGATTTATAGTCGACTTCAAAAACAATGTCTTGAGAATCGGAGGCGAAGAGATAATGCTGTCAACAATGACGACAGCAGAAAAATCGATGGACGTCATAAACCAAGTGGCCGTAACTGTTCCGCCAAACTCCGAAAAGATCATCATGGTTAGAACTGCGGTAGATACTAGGGGCAATCAGTGCTCTATATTCGAACCCCAGGTAGTCAGCACACCGGGCATACTAATTGCCAGAAGTTTAGTAAAACCTGACGAAACCGGAAATGTACCTATTAGAGTGGCGAATATTTTGGATCAAGCTATCACTTTACAAAGCAATACGCTCCTAGGCAAATTGACTCCTGTGGCCTGGGTAGCCGGAATAACGCAACGAAGACCCAGTTCTTCGGATACTTCTAAATTACCAGAGGAACTGCAAGAATTATTGAACAGATCTTCTAACGACCTCTCAAGTGGTGAGGTAAAAGAACTCGGACAGTTTTTACACGAATTCAAAGATTGTTTTGCAGTTCGGGGACAGTCACTAGGAAGAACCTCTCTTGTGCAACATCGCATCAATACCGGGGACACAACACCGATACGCCAACCTCCTCGAAGGCCTCCATTATCTAAACAAGAGGAGATGTCTCGGTTAGTACAGGACATGTTGACAGAGGGAGTAATTGAACCTTCGTCAAGTGCTTGGTCTTCCCCTGTAGTGCTGGTAGCGAAGAAGGATGGTGGATTGCGTTTCTGCGTAGACTACCGGAGGTTAAATGACGTTACAAAGAAAGACTGCTATCCATTACCTCGCGTTGACGATACAGTCGACACGTTGTCCGGAGCACAGTGGTTTTCCACATTGGACCTGAAGAGTGGATATTGGCAAGTGGGTCTTCATCAAGAAGACAAGGAAAAGACTGCTTTCTCGACCCCAAGTGGCTTATTCCAATTTAACGTCATGCCATTTGGACTCTGTAATGCACCGGCAACATTTGAGAGATTGATGGACCTGATACTCCGAGGCCTGACGTGGAAAACTTGCCTTGTTTACTTAGACGATGTCATAGTGATCGGGAAGACTTTCAAAGATCATTTGGAAAACCTTAAGGAAGTTCTAACTAGAATTCACGGTGCACAACTGAAGCTGAGCCCGAAGAAGTGTTCTCTATTCCAGAAGGAAGTACAGTATTTGGGCCATCTGGTTTCGGCAGCGGGCGTTAGCATGGATCCTAATAAAGTATACACCGTAAGAGACTGGCCAGTTCCGAAGAATAAACACGAAGTTCGGAGTTTCCTGGGGTTATGCTCATATTACCGACGTTTTGTGAAAGGCTTCGCTACTATTGCTAAACCACTACATGAGCTAACGGAAAATAAACGAAACTTCTAATGGTCGAGAGAGTGTGAACAAGCATTTAGAACGTTGAAGATTGCATTATGTTCGCAGCCAATTCTCGCTTTTCCAGCTTCCGAAGGGAAGTACATCGTAGACACAGACGCAAGCAATACTGGTCTAGGAGCAGTTTTGTCTCAAGTGCAGAACGGTGAAGAACGAGTAATAGCGTATTACAGCAAGACGCTTTCTAAACCAGAGAGAAATTATTGTGTTACAAGAAGAGAGTTGTTGGCAATTGTCAGAGCTTTGGAGCACTTCCATAAATACCTCTATGGGAGAGAGTTTTCACTACGTACCGACCATGCTGCACTTGCATGGCTCTTGAGATTTAAAAATCCGGAAGGACAGTTGGCAAGGTGGCTCGAACGTCTGCAAGAGTACAACTTCAAGGTACAACATCGGCGGGGGCGCCTGCACGGTAATGCAGATGGCTTATCACGAAGACCGTGCCCGGAAGACTGCCGACATTGCCACAGAAAGGAAGAACAAAACTCAAGCGAACATGTTCAAGCCATCACTGTAGATTTCCTGGCTGATGGCTGGACAACACAAGACTGTCGACAAGAACAGATGACTGATGAAGACATTGGACCGATCTTGACAGCAAAAGAGAAAGGTCGCCGCCCGGATTGGCAAGGTATCTGCCATGGTTCCGAAGTGCTGAAGGGCTACTGGGCACAATGGGAATCTCTCACCTTAGAAAACGGTTTGCTGAAAAGGGCTTGGGAAAGTGCAGATGGACGAGACGTGGTCATGCAGTTGATAGTTCCCCGAAGTAAAGTGCAGTCTGTTTTGAAGGAGATGCATGATGGAACATCTGGAGGCCATCTTGGCGTTAACAAAACCCTTGACAAAATACGGAAGCGATTCTATTGGCTTCATCTTCGCCACGACGTAGAGGAATGGGTTCGGACGTGTGAAATATGTGCTGCAAGCAAGGGCCCACAAACCAGAAGCAGGGGAAAAATGAGACAGTATAACGTTGGACAACCTTTCGAGAGAATTGCCATAGACATTGCTGGACCATTCCCAGTTACTGACGATGGAAACCGGTACATCATGGTTGTAGGTGACTACTTTACTAAGTGGGTGGAAGCATACGCAATTCCAAATCAGGAGGTTACCACTGTGGCAAAGCAGTTAGTTCACAACTTCTGTTGCCGTTATGGAGCCCCTATGGAAATCCATACGGATCAAGGGAGAAATTTCGAATCAGGAGTGTTTAAAGAATTATGCCGTCTACTGGGAATTCGAAAGACCAGGACAACGCCTCTGCATCCTCAGTCGGACGGGATGGTTGAGAGATTCAACAGGACACTTAAGCAGCATCTTTCGAAAGTTGTTGACGAGAACCAAACAGACTGGGATCAACGTATACCACTATTCCTTATGGCGTATAGGTCATCAGTACATGACACAACCGGCATGACTCCAGGAAAATTGGTGTTTGGGCGGGAGATTCGTCTTCCTGGGGACTTCATGTTTTGATCACCTGAGACTCAGTCCCAAGAGCCAAAGAATTATTCCTCGCAATTAGAAAACCAACTGCGAGAAATGAATCGCTTGGTAAGAGGACGGCTCAAGATTGCCAGTGACAAAATGAAAACTCGGTATGACATTCGCAGCAATAGTGTGGGTTTCCAAGAAGGAGGTCAGGTCTGGTTGTACAATCCAAAGCGCCGTCGTGGTCGCTCACCTAAGCTTCAGTCTAACTGGGAAGGACCCTACACTGTAAAAAAAATGATTAACGATGTTGTTTATCGGATTCAACAGGAAGGACAGCGAAAGTTCAAGGTCGTCCACCTAGATCGCCTGGCTAAATACAAATTTAGAGACGCTTTGCCAGTTCGGGACGAACAGGCTTAAGGAGGGGGAGGTGCTACGACAGCACAGAACAATCTACGCGTTTATCGAATGCGCCAGAAAGATCTCGACGTAAGCTTGTGGTGTACGTGCTACTAAACGCATTTTGCGAGAATTTTCTCGACTGTGCCAGGCTCCGCTCGGGCGCTCGGACTGTGTCAAGGCCGTAGCAATTTACGTAGTTCGCGAGAGATAAGACGCAGTTTGGAAGCTTCTGGTGTGTGAGCGTAACTATAAATACATCGCGTCGCGGCCTTAGTTTTCAGTTCAATGCGAGATGTTTGACTGTGCGGTTCGAGAGTATTAGTGCGATATATTTACAGAGCGGTTCGAGTTATTACGGTGTACGTTCAAGTAGTTATTAGTGAAGTGTTGCGTTTTATATTCAGACGGTATAATTTTAATACAGTTGAGTTTTAATATTAGTGGACATTTTATTGCGTATGAACAATTTCATTTGATTTGTTGTAGACACTGTGTTGTTATTTTACGAACTGTTTTACTATAACAATTAAAGGTGTGATTAGTGACTTAATTGGTGTCTTGTACTTATTTTGTTTCCACTGTACCTACGACGATCGAGTAGACCGTCGTAACAATACGTTGACATGGCTATTGGAAATAAATCTATATCTTACATATATCTTTTTGCCTTTGGTGGAAGGTGACCTTCTCGTAATTTTATTTATATTAATAATCTCTCCTTCTCTCCTTCCATAAGTACGGGTAAGTTGGTAAATATACGTTGACATGTTTTTATTCATGGTACTTTCTCAATGACGCTGGATTTAACTTGGGTTTTTATTCATGGTACCTTTTCAATTATGCTTGGTTATAAGTACCCTTTACTTTGTTACTAACAGTGTCTGTTACCTCGTATGTATTGTTTTCATTGTCTTTTGTGGTGACATATGGACCTACATATTATTATACATAATTTTATGCGCTATTACTATATATTGGACCATATTTTTTATACTTTTTTCTCTGCTAGTATATTGGGTTTATACATTGTCAATTTGGTTAATTATTTTTATCATCTCAACTCTTTTTGGTTGTGTGCTCCGTATATTATTATCTTTATCATTCCCATTATTTGTTAGATCCCTTTCTTTTCAATGTTCGACTTTTCGTTGTTTGGCTCCTCTACTCCTTCAAATGTCTGATCTGTGACATTTATTCTGGATGGCATTACCATCTCACCACATGTTTGGGCCATATCCTTTCGGCATAGCGGAATTCATCCTCTAGATTATTTTCCTTGCTGGGATCATTATTAGGTTCTTGGCTGGCTTCTGCCAAGACATGGTTTACCCGAGCTATCCGGGGTCCTTCGTCGTTACTCGCTTGATTACGCTGTAATGAAAAACCCGGATTTTCATGGACCGTTACCCAATTCTCATTTTCATTATTACTTTGGTTAGTGTTTGGCTCCTGTTGGTGGTTATTTTCATCCCTGGGTGGTCCGTTACTCCTACCCTCTGAAAACTGATGGCGGTTATTTGTCGTATTACTCTGGTTACCTTGCGTCTGCTGTGTGTAATACCTGTAACTCGGTAGATTGGGTGGATATGGTCGTTGATTATCGGCCATCATATAGTTTACCTGGGGTCTATATTCCTGATTCCTCCTATCACCTCCTTCTTGATTACCTCCGTTTCGATAATTATTTCGCTGACTATAATTATTCCCCCTATAGTTATTGCCGCGATAACTATTTCCTTGATTATAGTTCCTACTGTAATTATTTTCGGGGTAATTATTTCGGTTTGGCCCCGGATAGTTACGGTTATTTGGACCTTGATTGTTATTATTTCGGCTATTTGTAGGGGTGCTATTGTTCTGGCTATTCGGGTTAAAGTTATTACCATTTCCACCTCCATTCCAGTTTGGTCCGTTATTACTGTTATTATAGTCTATTTTACGACTGGGGGGTTGGTAGTCCTGGAACCTTCCAGCAGACTCACAGTTTTCTAATAACTTAGCTAAATCGGTTATTTTACTAAGCTGTTGGTACAATTGGGCATCTTTAATACCGTAGCTATAATGTCCAGCTAACTGTCTCACCAAACATTCTTCCGGGATTGGCGGTATCAACTTTCGTGCCAAACATATCTTTCCCAGGAAATAAGACGTTGGGGATTGTCCATTGGACGCGTCGTATTTCCCGTAGAATATGTCCATTCGTACTTTGTTTTGCGCTGTTTCCGACCAATACTTCTCTTTGAATTGGCGTTTAAATTCGACTAAGTTTGTGATTTCGGGTCGTACCGCTATCCACCAGTTATCCCTCGTGTTTCAAAATGTTTCGTCTAACATCTCCCTTATTCTATCCCACCTTGTTTCTATATTTCTTTCGATGAATTCTTCCATCCTCTCTAAGAATTCCATTGGGTTTTGGCGATAGTTTTGGAAGTTGATTACCTCCCTGTTCTCGCTATGACACGTATGGGTATTCAATATCGGTGTGCCCTCAGCGCTTTTAATCTTTCCTGCAGGTTTTTCTCTCTCTGATCTATTTCCTGTATGTTATTTCTATTAGTTTTTATTTGCTCGTCCAGCCTGTTAGCTATGTCGTACGTTCTCTGTATTCTCTCGCTAACGTCTTTCCGGACTTCTCCCACCTCCTGCATGATTTCGTCCTGGTTTTGCCTTACCTTGTTTTCGAGAGTTCTAACATCTTGTTTGGTCTCTACGGTTTGCTCCTCTATATTTTTAAAACGGGTATTATTTCCCTCCTGCAACCTTTCTAACTGTTTCTCCATAGTCTCGACCTTCCTGTCATTGTCGATTTTACTGTCATCGATCTTTTTGTTTACTGTTTCGTAATTAGTGCTAATTTCTTTTTTCAGGGACTCTATACATCTTTTATTCTCCTCCTGAAATAGCTCCAGCTTTTTCCCATTGTCGTTTATTTTATCGGTTATATACTCCCTTAAAGACTCTATTTTTTTGTCTAGTTCCTCCCTATCTTCCTGTCTGTTTTTATTATTCTCCTCCTTATCTTCCCGTCTGTTTTTATTACTATTCTCCTTCAGGGATTCTATACTTCCTTTTATTTCCGCCTTGTCTTCCTGTCTATTTTTATTATTATTTTCTTCCACTCATTGGAGCATCACCATTATTGCATTCATGTCAACGCTGCCTGTTATTTTTTCTGGTTCGGGTTTCTCTGTTTGGTCTACCATTTTTATGGGTTCTTCTCCCGTTTGTTCCTCTAATTCATCTCCCGTTTGTATTGGTCTTTCAATTTCTAGTGTGGGCAGTTCTAATTCTATTTCCTCGACTTGTACTGCCTCTCCGTCTTCCACACTTAATTCGGGTTCTACATTTTTCTTCACCTTTTTTCCTTTTGGTTGCGGCATCTTGATTTGTTGGTAGTTGCCGGGCTTGTTCCTTTCTTTTCAAGCCTCACTAGTTTGGCTGCCAATTTATAATAAAAAGAAATGGTGTATACCTTCTTTAAAGTCTCACGTTGGAGTCGTCAATTTATAATAAATAGAATGATGCGTGTGTGTGTCGTGTTGTTCGTGTTGTTATTTGTCGGGCGTTACACTCCGCGCACATTCAATACTTACTGATGATTGGATCCTCTGCGATGATTTCGTCCTGCAAAACAACTTAAGCTACTATATGTATGTGGGCGCCACTTGGAATCTTTTGTTCCAAGAAATTGTTATTAAAATTAACAATTTTGATTTCTTAGCAGTTAGTTTAATTCTATGAAAAAATGTGAACAAGACAGTTTGAGTTTGAAAAAATAACGTATGTTTTAATGAATCTTAAAAATCGTCTGAAGGACTAACATTCGTATTAAATAAAATTGCAGAGTTACAAAAAATTATTATTGACAAGTTTTTTCTCCAATCAAGTATCGGCTAACAAATATTTTATTTACTCAGTTGAAAAGCATGAGTTTAGTGTATGAAAAATCTTTATACTCAGGACGTGACTCCTTTGAACTACCAAGACAGATCAATAAGATGCTTTACAAAAATTAAGTGATTTGAAGGTGTGTGACATGTGTAGTACAACTGTGTGACAAATGTTACCAGGTAAAAATGACTTTAACTTTGAACAACTCACGTTCTGATGGGTAATTATTTCTTGCACTGGACACTTCTCTTGGGGACATTTTCAATCTCGCCTCTTCGTGTTGACGTTCCTTGTGCACTGATAATTATTTGAAAGTCAAAATACGTTTTTTTTAAAACTCCGCACTATTGGAAAAACGTTTCGCAGTGAATTTACGCTTGAATACTGCCGGCGACAATCAGCTGTCCGCGTGGTGTCTCGATTAGCCGCCACAGCGCTGATTCTCCTCTCACAGTTGATGAATAGGCTTTGTGTACGTAACGTTATAGGGATTTTTGTCAAAGTCAGTTTGTCTTAGCGAATACCAGCAGAATTGATTCTCTATTAAAATTTTGGTCCTTTCCAGGGCCGCTGATATTCTGGCTGCGTGCGTTCTATTAAATGTATCGTGTTGCTGCTCTATTTCAACAACACGTTGGCGTATACTCTTGTAGAGGTTAAGTCGGTCTTTTGTTATGTACGGGAAAAGCCTTTCTGCGTTCTCGTGTCGACTTCTCGTTCTTCGGTTTTGCCTCGGGTGTGATGATCAGTTTCGTGGGTGATGTGTCTCTTCTGGATTCAAAGCATAAAGTGTTTTTTGGTCGAATTTCGTCTTCCTTTTATACTCTGTGAGGCTCATTGTTTTAACTTTTTGACATGAACTTCCGGTGTATTTGTGTAAAAATTCCTTCTAGAACGTCGAGAATAATCAAATGGAACATCATGGAACAAATTTGACTTCCGTAGAAGCTTTAGAACTAAAATTTCATCTGCATGCCATTACTATTTTTGGATTCTCTGCTTTCAACTGAATCTAATGATACTAATTACGATTGGTTTTGAACAAATTAACTCTAATAACATAACATAAAATACAACTCTTACCTTGGAATGTTTCCATAAAAATTCAATTTTCTAATTATAAAATTGTTGTGAAGTTGTTTGGTTCCTTCTACAACATTAATACATAATATGATCATCTTTTTATAACAAAATAAATAAAGTTTAACACATATAATATATAAATAAGTTCAGTTTTACATGGTCCATGCATATGGCCTATGTTATTGTCACTGTTTCTTTACAATAATTAGTCTTTTTACCTTATTATATATGGGATTTTTCGAGTATACACTGAAAGTTTATTATATTGTCTATCTTTTGTGATACCTGGTTTATCCTGATACATATTATTTTTATTGTAAGATTACTTAGCATCATATTGGTTTGCATAAGTGATTCATTTTCTTGGTGTGACAAATTTCACTCTCATAAGTCAAATTCTTTAAGAATTAAGTTTATTTTCAACTGAGTATGTTTGTTTTTATAGTACACTATAGGATTGTACCCTTTTCCTTTATTTTTGCTAATATTTTGCAATTGTTTAGTCAAATATGATTGTTTTTTGTGATGGTTCCTTGGCCTCAGCCAGATATGGTATAGGTAAATAGTTTTCTAACTCAACTATTAAAGTGTTTAAGTTAGTCAAATATATTAGTATAGTCACATTATATTGTATTTCAACTTTATAATACAATTTGGTTGCATTTTGTCACATTAAATTCATAAATATTACAATATTATAGGTCTATTACATGTTTTCAGGTAATACTGTTTTTGGCTATTTTAACTGATTTATAATTACTTTACAACTTTCTTTATTTAAGATAATTTGTTCATCTTTGTCTACTTGACAATTACATATAGTTTTTATCTCAATTCTATAATAATTAATTATCACATAAAATCTGAGTGATTGGACTCAGCTCCTAAACATATATTTTTTGTCATAACATTTATATATTTTTTATTTTAACTTAGATCCTTTCTAATAATGTATTCAAATCATTTAATACATTTATTTTATTTACATTAGAAAGTATAATAATGGATCTTGTCCATTAATGCACAATAAATAGTTTTTTATACCCTATTCAGAGTTACATTACTTAATAATTAATGACCTTATTTCGGTTGTTTCTGATATTATTTGTCTCTCTTATAGTATATTATTGGTTTTACACTGTTCTTCACTTAAATAATATATATGGGGTTTGAGTCTTAGTCATAGTCTTGTCGTTTTTTCATGTTAATGATATTAATTATTAGACAATATTACAAAATTTTTAGGATTACTTGGGTTCGATACTGTTCACCTCACTTTCCTCTTATGATAAATTGCTGTGCAAATAATTTCCTTTATGGAACGTTCTGTGACGTTACATATGCCTTCTCCGTTAAAATTGATAATTTGGGAAAAACATTTCTTCAGTTTTGATGAAATTATCATTCCTATATTAACCTTTTATTAGCTTCTTTATATTTCATTCTTTTATCTTATAATTGAATTCCTGTACTACTCCTTTAATATATTAATCCATCTCATTATTCATGTTTCGTTCTTTGTCGTATCTCCTATTCCTTTCCTTTTTACCTTGATGTTAATTATTTAATCTTTGATATAACTCCCTAACAATTCCCTAACTTTTATAGCGGGTTGGAAGTCAGAGTGGCTCGCTATGGCATACATTCTCCGCCCTTCCCTAACTATAATTACTGAAATAAGAGGCAACACATCTCTGTCCAGAATATAATAATTGCACTTTCGCGACAAATAATAATAATTAAAAAAAATATAATATTCAAAGATCATAGGCTCCTACACATAAATTCCCTTTCTTAAACTCTTCTGATTATTTCTCAATTATATTAATATATTGTTCTCTGCAGGTAAAATTATCTTTTAAAATCATTCAATGTTAATAGCTATATTTATATTCATCATTACCTCCTTATGTAACACACTGTTTCCCTCTCTTTTCCATTTATCATTTCCATTTAGTATCAATTATGTGACAGTATTTCTCCTCCTTAGTAATATCAATTGTTATTTGATTTTTCAATAATTCATTTAATTAATTATGTCCTTTCCTTCTTTCCTTTTTCTCCTCCTCTAAGTACGGGTAAGTTGGTAAATATACGTTGACATGGCTATTGGAAATAAATCTATATCTTACATATATCTTTTTGCCTTTGGTGGAAGGTGTCCTTCTCGTAATTTTATTTATATTAATAATCTCTCCTTCTCTCCTTCTATAAGTACGGGTAAGTTGGTAAATATACGTTGACATGTTTTTATTCATGGTACTTTCTCAATGACGCTGGATTTGACTTGGGTTTTTATTCATGGTACCTTTTCAATGATGCTTGGTTATAAGTACCCTTTACTTTGTTACTAACAGTGTCTGTTACCTCGTATGTATTGTTTTCATTGTCTTTTGTGGTGACATATGGACCTACATATTATTATACATCATTTTATGCGCTATTACTATATATTGGACCATATTTTTTATACTTTTTTCTCTGCTAGTATATTGGGTTTATACATTGTCAATTTGGTTAATTATTTTTATCATCTCAACTCTTTTTGGTTGTGTGCTCCTTATATTATTATCTTTATCATTCCCATTCCTTGTTAGATCCCTTTCTTTTCAATGTTCAACTTTTCGTTGTTTGGCTCCTCTACTCCTTCAAATGTCTGATCTGTGACATTTATTCTGGATGATTATTAATCCATGGCATTACCATCTCACCACATGTTTGGGCATAGCGGAATTCATCCTCTAGATTATTTTTCTTGCTGGGGTCATTATTAGGTTCTTGGCTGGCTTCTGCCAAGACATGGTTTACCCGAGCTATCCGGGGTCCTTCGTCGTTACTCGCTTGATTACGCTGTAATGAAAAACCCGGATTTTCATGGACCGTTACCCAATTCTCATTTTCATTATTACTTTGGTTAGTGTTTGGCTCCTGTTGGTGGTTATTTTCATCCCTGGGTGGTCCGTTACTCCTACCCTCTGAAAACTGATGGCGGTTATTTGTCGTATTACTCTGGTTACCTTGCGTCTGCTGTGTGTAATACCTGTAACTCGGTAGATTGGGTGGATATGGTCGTTGATTATCGGCCATCATATAGTTTACCTGGGGTCTATATTCCTGATTCCTCCTATCACCTCCTCCTTGATTACCTCCGTTTCGATAATTATTTCGCTGACTATAATTATTCCCCCTATAGTTATTGCCGCGATAACTATTTCCTTGATTATAGTTCCTACTGTAATTATTTTCGGGGTAATTATTTCGGTTTGGTCCCGGATAGTTACGGTTATTTGGACCTTGATTGTTATTATTTCGGCTATTTGGTGGGGTGCTATTGTTCTGGCTATTCGGGTTAAAGTTATTACCATTTCCACCTCCATTCCAGTTTGGTCCGTTATTACTGTTATTATAGTCTATTTTACGACTGGGGGGTTGGTAGTCCTGGAACCTTCCAGCAGACTCACAGTTTTCTAATAACTTAGCTAAATCGGTTATTTTACTGAGCTGTTGGTACAATTGGGCATCTTTAATACCGTAGCTACAATGTCCAGCTAACTGTCTCACCAAACATTCTTCCGGGATTGGCGGTATCAACTTTCGTGCCAAACATATCTTTCCCAGGAAATAAGACGTTGGGGATTGTCCATTGGACGCGTCGTATTTCCCGTAGAATATGTCCATTCGTACTTTGTTGTAGCGTGTCAATTTTTGGGTATTTTTATTTTAACCGTATGGGGCATGTACATTTTTATTTCTTTCATTTTGGGCGGACTTGTAAAAAAGAAGTTGTGAAAATTATGATGTAACGAAATTCATTCCATTGTGTAACAGACCTGTGTTAAGAAACAGTTCGAAACAAAGAAGTAAGGCGCAGTTGATGTCAAGGAATGCGGCAGAGAATTCGCGCCACCCTAAAAATTCGCAGAACTCTGTACCTGTGTGGCAGTGCACACATGCCACAACTCGCGCGTGAGCGCCTACCCAAGCGATGGTAAAAAACCAAGATGGCTAGAGAGGATAATATTCATCGCCTTCTTCAAGACCTTGCGGAAGTGCTGCTTTAAGTCCCACCCACTTTTATGACATTCGCCAGTGCCTAGTTGAAATCGTCTGCTATCGTCACTCCAACAACTACATGACTAGCATGAGTCGAAACTGTGACGACTAACTGTAAGGCATTGATGTCCGTCGTCTTGACTAAAATGCTCCCGGAGTGGGGAACAGAGAGACGCCGGCAGTTCTTGGTCGACTCCCGCCTGCACAGGCTGCCCGACAACCAGGGCTCAGAAACAAATTTTTTAATTTATGTAACAACTAATATAACAGTGTAAAACAGTATAAATTTATAAGACCGCGGTCGTGTTTAGAAGAAACATCATCAAGAATAACGTTGGAATAATTTAAAATCACCGATTCTCGGGAGAAGATGCGCGTGTGCGGTGACCGCGTGGCCGGCATTTGGGGTTTGGAATTTATAATTTAAAATGTTCAGGGTTTAATAATTCACCGAGTGAATGTGTGTGTGTGCAAAGCTGGGCAGCTTTTGTGTATATTTGTGTTTGTATTTGATATTTGCATTTGTGTCTTGTGAAATAATAAGGTAAGCTGTAGTTCCTAAGTGTTATGCTAGTGTTGCACAACTTTGCAGAAATGTATCTAAATGAATCTTCATGAGTTTATAAGCAGTCAAGATTAATTAATAATAAATATTAATTCTCTTCCAAAATGAGTTGTGTCAGTACTTTGCGTAACCCATAGACCATGTTTGTATCTAGGTACATGTGATCGAATCCTGTGACCCTGTAAGAGCTATCGTAACGGTAAGTAACAAATAATCTGAAATTTGGTAATAATAATAAATGTGATCGATCAGTACGTCACATTGTTTTGCGCTGTTTCCGACCAATACTTCTCTTTGAATTGGCGTTTAAATTCGACTAAGTTTGTGATTTTGGGTCGTACCGCTATCCACCAGTTATCCCTCGTGTTTCGAAATGTTTCGTCTAACATCTCCCTTATTCTATCCCACCTTGTTTCTCTATTTCTTTCGATGAATTCTTCCATCCTCTCTAAGAATTCCATTGGGTTTTGGCGATAGTTTTGGAAGCTGATTACCTCCCTGTTCTCGCTATGACACGTATGGGTATTCAATATCGGTGTGTCCCTCAGCGCTTCTAATCTTTCCTGCAGGTTTTTCTCTCTCTGATCTATATCCTGTATGTTATTTCTATTAGTTTTTATTTGCTCGTCCAGCCTGTTAGCTATGTCATACGTTCTCTGTATTCTCTCGTTAACGTCTTTCCGGACTTCTCCCACCTCCTGCATGATTTCGTCCTGGTTTTGCCTTACCTTGTTTTCGAGAGTTCTAACATCTGTTTGGTCTCTACGGTTTGCTCCTCTATATTTTCAAAACGGGTATTATTTCCCTCCTGCAACTTTCTAACTGTTTCTCCATAGTCTCGACCTTCCTGTCATTGTCGATTTTACTGTCATCGATCTTTTTGTTTACTGTTTCATAATTAGTGCTAATTTCTTTTTTCAGGGACTCTATACACCTTTTATTCTCCTCCTGAAATAGCTCCAGCTTTTTCCCATTGTCGTTTATTTTATCGGTTATATACTCCCTTAAAGACTCTATTTTTTTGTCTAGTTCCTCCCTATCTTCCTGTCTGTTTTTATTATTCTCCTCCTTATCTTCCCGTCTGTTTTTATTACTATTCTCCTTCAGGGATTCTATACTTCCTTTTATTTCCGCCTTGTCTTCCTGTCTATTTTTATTATTATTTTCTTCCATTCGTTGAGCATCACCATTATTGCATTCATGTCAACGCTGCCTGTTATTTTTTCTGGTTCGGGTTTCTCTGTTTGGTCTACCATTTGTATGGGTTCTTCTCCCGTTTGTTCCTCTAATTCATCTCCCGTTTGTATTGGTCTTTCAATTTCTAGTGTGGGCGGTTCTAATTCTATTTCCTCGACTTGTACTGCCTCTCCGTCTTCCACACTTAATTCGGGTTCTACATTTTTCTTCACCTTTTTTCCTTTTGGTTGCGGCATCTTGATTTGTTGGTAGTTGCCGGGCTTGTTCCTTTCTTTTCAAGCCTCACTAGTTGGGCTGCCAATTTATAATAAAAAGAAATGGTGTATACCTTCTTTAAAGTCTCACGTTTGAGTCGTCAATTTATAATAAATAGAATGATGCGTGTGTGTGTCGTGTTGTTCATGTTGTTATTTGTCGGGCGTTACACTCCGCGCACTTTCAATACTTACTGATGACTGGATCCTCTGCGATGATGTCGTCCTGCAAAACAACTTAAGCTACTATGTGTATGTGAGCGCCACTTGGAATCTTTTGTTCCAAGAAATTGTTATTAAAATTAACAATTTTGATTTCTTAGCAGTTAGTTTAATTCTATGAAAAAATGTGAACAAGACAGTCTGAGTTTGAAAAAATAACGTATGTTTTAATGAATCTTAAAAATCGTCTGAGGGACTAACATTCGTATTAAATAAAATTGCAGAGTTACAAAAAATTATTATTGACAAGTTTTTTCTCCAATCAAGTATCGGCTAACAAATATTTTATTTACTCAGTTGAAAAGCATGAGTTTAGTGTATGAAAAATCTTTATACTCAGGACGTGACTCCTTTGAACTACCAAGACAGATCAATAAGATGCTTTACAAAAATTAAGTGATTTGAAGGTGTGTGACATGTGTAGTACAACTGTGTGACAAATGTTACCAGGTAAAAATGACTTTAACTTTGAACAACTCACGTTCTGATGGGTAATTATTTCTTGCACTGGACACTTCTCTTGGGGACATTTTCAATCTCGCCTCTTCGTGTTGACGTTCCTTGTGCACTGATAATTATTTGAAAGTCAAAATACGGTTTTTTTAAAACTCCGCACTATTGGAAAAACGTTTCGCAGTGAATTTACGCTTGAATACTGCCGGCGACAATCAGTTGTCCGCGTGGTTTCTCGATTAGCTGCCACAGCGCTGATTCTCCTCTCACAGTTGATGAATAGGCTTTGTGTACGTAACGTTATAGGGATTTTTGTCAAAGTCAGTTTGTCTTAGCGAATACCAGCAGAATTGATTCTCTATTAAAATTTTGGTCCTTTCCAGGGCCGCTGATATTCTGGCTGCGTGCGTTCTATTAAATGTATCGTGTTGCTGCTCTATTTCAACAACACGGTGTATACTCTTGTAGAGGTTAAGTCGGTCTTTTGTTATGTAGGGGAAAAGCCTTTCTGCGTTCTCGTGTTGACTTCTCGTTCTTCGGTTTCGCCTCGGGTGTGATGATCAGTTTCGTGGGTGATGTGTCTCTTCTGGGTTCAAAGCATAAAGTGTTTTTTGGTCGAATTTCGTCTTCCTTTTATACTCTGTGAAGCTCATTGTTTTAACTTTTTGACATGAACTTCCGGTGTATTTGTGTAAAAATTCCTTCTAGAACGTTCGAGAATAATCAAATGGAACATCATAGAACAAATTTGACTTCCGTAGAAGCTTTAGAACTAAAATTTCATCTGCATGCCATTACTATTTTTGGATTCTCTGCTTTCAACTGAATCTAATGATACTAATTACGATTGGTTTTGAACAAATTAACTCTAATTACATAACAAAAAATTCAACTCTTACCTTGGAATGTTTCCATAAAAATTCAATTTTCTAATTATAAAATTGTTGTGAAGTTGTTTGGTTCCTTCTACAACATTAATACATAATATAATCATCTTTTTATAACAAAATAAATAAAGTTTAACACATATAATATATAAATAAGTTCAGTTTTACATGGTCCATGCGTATGGCCTATGTTATTGTCACTGTTTCTTTACAATAATTAGTCTTTTTTCCTTATTATATATGGGATTTTTCGAGTATACACTGAAAGTTTATTATATTGTCTATCTTTTGTGATACCTGGTTTATCCTGATACATATTATTTTTATTGTAAGATTACTTAGCATCATATTGGTTTGCATAAGTGATTCATTTTCTTGGTGTGACAAATTTCACTCTCATAAGTCAAATTCTTTAAGAATTAAGTTTATTTTCAACTGAGTATGTTTGTTTTTATAGTACACTATAGGATTGTACCCTTTTCCTTTATTTTTGCTAATATTTTGCAATTGTTTAGTCAAATATGATTGTTTTTTGTGATGGTTCCTTGGCCTCAGCCAGATATGGTATAGGTAAATAGTTTCCTAACTCGACTACTAAAGTGTTTAAGTTAGTCAAATATATTAGTATAGTCACATTATATTGTATTTCAACTTTATAATACAATTTGGTTGCATTTTGTCAACATTAAATTCATAAATATTACAATATTATAGGTCTATTACATGTTTTCAGATAATACTGTTTTTGGCTATTTTAACTGATTTATAATTACTTTACAGCTTTCTTTATTTAAGATAAATTGTTCATCTTTGTCTACTTGACAATTACATATAGCTTTTATCTCAATTCTATAATAATTAATTATCACATAAAATCTGAGTGATTGGACTCGGCTCCTAAACATATATTTTTTATTTTAACTTAGATCCTTTCTAATAATGTATGCAAATCATTTAATACATTTATTTTATTTACATTAGAAAGTATAATAATGGATCTTGTCCATTAATGCACAATAAGTAGTTTTTTATACCCTATTCAGAGTTACATTACTTAATAATTAATGACCTTATTTCGGTTGTTTCTGATATTATTTGTCTCTCTTATAGTATATTATTGGTTTTACACTGTTCTTCACTTAAATAATATATATGGGGTTTGAGTCTTAGTCATAGTCTTGTCGTTTTTTCATGTTAATGATATTAATTATTAGACAATATTACAAAATTTTTAGGATTACTTGGGTTCGATACTGTTCACCTCACTTTCCTCTTATGATAAATTGCTGTGCAAATAATTTCCTTTATGGAACGTTCTGTGACGTTACATATGCCTTCTCCGTTAAAATTGATAATTTGGGAAAAACATTTCTTCAGTTTTGATGAAATTATCATTTCTATATTAACCTTTTATTAGCTTCTTTATATTTCATTCTTTTATCTTATAATTGAATTCCTGTACTACTCCTTTAATATATTAATCCATCTCATTATTCATGTTTCGTTCTTTGTCGTATCTCCTATTCCTTTCCTTTTTACCTTGATGTTAATTATTTAATCTTTGATATAACTCCCTAACAATTCCCTAACTTTTATAGCGGGTTGGAAGTCAGAGTGGCTCGCTATGGCATACATTCTCCGCCCTTCCCTAACTATAATTACTGAAATCAGAGGCAACACATCTCTGTCCAGAAAATAATAATTGCACTTTCGCGACAAATAATAATAATAAAAAAAATATAATATTCAAAGATCATAGGCTCCTACACATAAATTCCCTTTCTTAAACTCTTCTGATTATTTCTCAATTATATTAATATATCGTTCTCCACAGGTAAAATTATCTTTTAAAATCATTCAATGTTAATAGCTATATTTATATTCATCATTACCTCCTTATGTAACACACTGTTTCCCTCTCTTTTCCATTTATCATTTCCATTTAGTATCAATTATGTGACAGTATTTCTCCTCCTTAGTAATATCAATTGTTATTTGATTGTTCAATAATTCATTTAATTAATTATGTCCTTTCCTTCTTTCCTTTTTCTCCTCCTCTAAGTACGGGTAAGTTGGTAAATATACGTTGACATGGCTATTGGAAATAAATCTATATCTTACATATATCTTTTTGCCTTTGGTGGAAGGTGTCCTTCTCGTAATTTTATTTATATTAATAATCTCTCCTTCTCTCCTTCTATAAGTACGGGTAAGTTGGTAAATATACGTTGACATGTTTTTATTCATGGTACTTTCTCAATGACGCTGGATTTGACTTAGGTTTTTATTCATGGTACCTTTTCAATGATGCTTGGTTATAAGTACCCTTTACTTTGTTACTAACAGTGTCTGTTACCTCGTATGTATTGTTTTCATTGTCTTTTGTGGTGACATATGGACCTACATATTATTATACATCATTTTATGCGCTATTACTATATATTGGACCATATTTTTTATACTTTTTTCTCTGCTAGTATATTGGGTTTATACATTGTCAATTTGGTTAATTATTTTTATCATCTCAACTCTTTTTGGTTGTGTGCTCCTTATATTATTATCTTTATCATTCCCATTCCTTGTTAGATCCCTTTCTTTTCAATGTTCGACTTTTCGTTGTTTGGCTCCTCTACTCCTTCAAATGTTGATCTGTGACATTTATTCTGGATGATTATTAATCCATGGCATTACCATCTCACCACATGTTTGGGCCATATCCTTTCGGCATAGCAGAATTCATCCTCTAGATTATTTTCCTTGCTGGGGTCATTATTAGGTTCTTGGCTGGCTTCTGCCAAGACATGGTTTACCCGAGCTATCTGGGATCCTTCGTTACCCGAGCTATCTGGGATTTTCATGGACCGTTACCCAATTCTCATTTTCATTATTACTTTGGTTAGTGTTTGGCTCCTGTTGGTGGTTATTTTCATCCCTGGGTGGTCCGTTACTCCTACCCTCTGAAAACTGATGGCGGTTATTTGTCGTATTACTCTGGTTACCTTGCGTCTGCTGTGTGTAATACCTGTAACTCGGTAGATTGGGTGGATATGGTCGTTGATTATCGGCCATCATATAGTTTACCTGGGGTCTATATTCCTGATTCCTCCTGTCACCTCCTCCTTGATTACCTCCGTTTCAATAATTATTTCGCTGACTATAATTATTCCCCCTATAGTAATTGCCGCGATAACTATTTCCTTGATTATAGTTCCTACTGTAATTATTTTCGGGGTAATTATTTCGGTTTGGTCCCGGATAGTTACGGTTATTTGGACCTTGAGTGTTATTATTTCGGCTATTTGGTGGGGTGCTATTGTTCTGGCTATTCGGGTTAAAGTTATTACCATTTCCACCTCCATTCCAGTTTGGTCCGTTATTACTGTTATTATAGTCTATTTTACGACTGGGGGGTTGGTAGTCCTGGAACCTTCCAGCAGACTCACAGTTTTCTAATAACTTAGCTAAATCGGTTATTTTACTGAGCTGTTGGTACAATTGGGCATCTTTAATACCGTAGCTATAATGTCCAGCTAACTGTCTCACCAAACATTCTTCCGGGATTGGCGGTATCAACTTTCGTGCCAAACATATCTTTCCCAGGAAATAAGACTTTGGGGATTGTCCATTGGACGCGTCGTATTTCCCGTAGAATATGTCCATTCGTACTTTGTTTTGCGCTGTTTCCGACCAATACTTCTCTTTGAATTGGCGTTTAAATTCGACTAAGTTTGTGATTTCGGGTCGTACCGCTATCCACCAGTTATCCCTCGTGTTTCAAAATGTTTCGTCTAACATCTCCCTTATTCTATCCCACCTTGTTTCTCTATTTCTTTCGATGAATTCTTCCATCCTCTCTAAGAATTCCATTGGGTTTTGGCGATAGTTTTGGAAGTTGATTACCTCCCTGTTCTCGCTATGACACGTATGGGTATTCAATATCGGTGTGTCCCTCAGCGCTTCTAATCTTTCCTGCAGGTTTTTCTTTCTCTGATCTATTTCCTGTATGTTATTTCTATTAGTTTTTATTTGCTCATCCAGCCTGTTAGCTATGTCATACGTTCTCTGTATTCTCTCGTTAACGTCTTTCCGGACTTCTCCCACCTCCTGCATGATTTCGTCCTGGTTTTGCCTTACCTTGTTTTCGAGAGTTCTAACATCTTGTTTGGTCCCTACGGTTTGCTCCTCTATATTTTCAAAACGGGTATTATTTCCCTCCTGCAACCTTTCTAACTGTTTCTCCATAGTCTCGACCTTCCTGTCATTGTCGATTTTACTGTCATCGATCTTTTTGTTTACTGTTTCGTAATTAGTGCTAATTTCTATGTCATACGTTCTCTGTATTCTCTCGTTAACGTCTTTCCGGACTTCTCCCACCTCCTGCATGATTTCGTCCTGGTTTTGCCTTACCTTGTTTTCGAGAGTTCAAACATCTTGTTTGGTCCCTACGGTTTGCTCCTCTATATTTTCAAAACGGGTATTATTTCCCTCCTGCAACCTTTCTAACTGTTTCTCCATAGTCTCGACCTTCCTGTCATTGTCGATTTTACTGTCATCGATCTTTTTGTTTACTGTTTCGTAATTAGTGCTAATTTCTTTTTCAGGGACTCTATACATCTTTTATTCTCCTCCTGAAATAGCTCCAGCTTTTTCCCATTGTCGTTTATTTTATTGGTTATATACTCCCTTAAAGACTCTATTTTTTTGTCTAGTTCCTCCCTATCTTCCTGTCTGTTTTTATTATTCTCCTCCTTATCTTCCCCTCTGTTTTTATTACTATTCTCCTTCAGGGATTCTATACTTCCTTTTATTTCCGCCTTGTCTTCCTGTCTATTTTTATTATTATTTTCTTCCATTCGCTGGAGCATCACCATTATTGCATTCATGTCAACGCTCCCTGTTATTTTTTCTGGTTCGGGTTTCTCTGTTTGGTCTACCATTTGTATGGGTTCTTCTCCCGTTTGTTCCTCTAATTCATCTCCCGTTTGTATTGGTCTTTCAATTTCTATTGTGGGCAGTTCTAATTCTATTTCCTCGACTTGTACTGCCTCTCCGTCTTCCACACTTAATTCGGGTTCTACATTTTTCTTCACCTTTTTTCCTTTTGGTTGCGGCATCCTTATTTGTTGGTAGTTGCCGGGCTTGTTCCTTTCTTTTCAAGCCTCACTAGTTGGGCTGCCAATTTATAATAAAAAGAAATGGTGTATACCTTCTTTAAAGTCTCACGTTTGAGTCGTCAATTTATAATAAATAGAATGATGCGTGTGTGTGTGTCGTGTTGTTATTTGTCGGGCGTTACACTCCGCGCACTTTCAATACTTACTGATGACTGGATCCTCTGCGATGATGTCGTCCTGCAAAACAACTTAAGCTACTATGTGTATGTGGGCACCACTTGGAATCTTTTGTTCCAAGAAATTGTTATTAAAATTAACAATTTTGATTTCTTAGCAGTTAGTTTAATTCTATGAAAAAATGTGAACAAGACAGTTTGAGTTTGAAAAAATAACGTAAGTTTTAATGAATCTTAAAAATCGTCTGAGGGACTAACATTCGTATTAAATAAAATTGCAGAGTTACAAAAAATTATTATTGACAAGTTTTTTCTCCAATCAAGTATCGGCTAACAAATATTTTATTTACTCAGTTGAAAAGCATGAGTTTAGTGTATGAAAAATCTTTATACTCAGGACGTGACTCCTTTGAACTACCAAGACAGATCAATAAGATGCTTTACAAAAATTAAGTGATTTGAAGGTGTGTGACATGTGTAGTACAACTGTGTGACAAATGTTACCAGGTAAAAATGACTTTAACTTTGAACAACTCACGTTCTGATGGGTAATTATTTCTTGCACTGGACACTTCTCTTGGGGACATTTTCAATCTCGCCTCTTCGTGTTGACGTTCCTTGTGCACTGATAATTATTTGAAAGTCAAAATACGGTTTTTTTAAAACTCCGCACTATTGGAAAAACGTTTCGCAGTGAATTTACGCTTGAATACTGCCGGCGACAATCAGCTGTCCGCGTGGTTTCTCGATTAGCCGCCACAGCGCTGATTCTCCTCTCACAATTGATGAATAGGCTTTGTGTACGTAACGTTATAGGGATTTTTGTCAAAGTCAGTTTGTCTTAGCGAATACCAGCAGAATTGATTCTCTATTAAAATTTTGGTCCTTTCCAGGGCCGCTGATATTCTGGCTGCGTGCGTTCTATTAAATGTATCGTGTTGCTGCTCTATTCCAACAACACGTTGGCGTATACTCTTGTAGAGGTTAAGTCGGTCTTTTGTTATGTACGGGAAAAGCCTTTCTGCGTTCTCGTGTCGACTTCTCGTTCTTCGGTTTCGCCTCGGGTGTGATGATCAGTTTCGTGGGTGATGTGTCTCTTCTGGATTCAAAGCATAAAGTGTTTTTTGGTCGAATTTCGTCTTCATTTTATACTCTGTGAGGCTCATTGTTTTAACTTTTGGACATGAACTTCCGGTATATTTGTGTAAAAATTCCTTCTAGAACGTTCGAGAATAATCAAATGGAACATCATGGAACAAATTTGACTACCGTAGAAGCTTTAGAACTAAAATTTCATCTGCATGCCATTACTATTTTTGGATTCTCTGCTTTCAACTGAATCTAATGATACTAATTACGATTGGTTTTGAACAAATTAACTCTAATAACATAACATAAAATACAACTCTTACCTTGGAATGTTTCCATAAAAATTCAATTTTCTAATTATAAAATTGTTGTGAAGTTGTTTGGTTCCTTCTACAACATTAATACATAATATAATCATCTTTTTATAACAAAATAAATAAAGTTTAACACATATAATATATAAATAAGTTCAGTTTTACATGGTCCATGCGTATGGCCTATGTTATTGTCACTGTTTCTTTACAATAATTAGTCTTTTTTCCTTATTATATATGGGATTTTTCGAGTATACACTGAAATTTTATTATATTGTCTATCTTTTGTGATACCTGGTTTATCCTGATACATATTATTTTTATTGTAAGATTACTTAGCATCATATTGGTTTGCATAAGTGATTCATTTTCTTGGTGTGACAAATTTCACTCTCATAAGTCAAATTCTTTAAGAATTAAGTTTATTTTCAACTGAGTATGTTTGTTTTTATAGTACACTATAGGATTGTACCCTTTTCCTTTATTTTTGCTAATATTTTGCAATTGTTTAGTCAAATATGATTGTTTTTTGTGATGGTTCCTTGGCCTCAGCCAGATATGGTATAGGTAAATAGTTTCCTAACTCGACTATTAAAGTGTTTAAGTTAGTCAAATATATTAGTATAGTCACATTATATTGTATTTCAACTTTATAATACAATTTGGTTCCATTTTGTCAACATTAAATTCATAAATATTACAATATTATAGGTCTATTACATGTTTTCAGATATTACCGTTTTTGGCTATTTTAACTGATTTTTAATCACTTTACAGCTTTCTTTATTTAAAATAATTTGTTCATCTTTGTCTGCTTGACAATTACATACAGTTTTTATCTCAATTCTATAATAATTAATTATCACATAAAATCTGAGTGATTGGACTCAGCTCCTAAACATATATTTTTTTCTCATAACATTTATATATTTTTTATTTTAACTTAGATCCTTTCTAATAATGTATTCAAATAATTTAATACATTTATTTTATTTACATTAGAAAGTATAATAATGGATCTTGTCCATTAATGCACAATAAATAGTTTTTTATACCCTATTCAGAGTTACATTACTTAATAATTAATGACCTTATTTCGGTTGTTTCTGATATTATTTGTCTCTCTTATAGTATATTATTGGTTTTACACTGTTCTTCACTTAAATAATATATATGGGGTTTGAGTCTTAGTCATAGTCTTGTCGTTTTTTCATGTTAATGATATTAATTATTAGACAATATTACAAAATTTTTAGGATTACTTGGGTTCGATACTGTTCACCTCACTTTCCTCTTATGATAAATTGCTGTGCAAATAATTTCCTTTATGGAACGTTCTGTGACGTTACATATGCCTTCTCCGTTAAAATTGATAATTTGGGAAAAACATTTCTTCAGTTTTGATGAAATTATCATTTCTATATTAACCTTTTATTAGCTTCTTTATATTTCATTCTTTTATCTTATAATTGAATTCCTGTACTACTCCTTTAATATATTAATCCATCTCATTATTCATGTTTCGTTCTTTGTCGTATCTCCTATTCCTTTCCTTTTTACCTTGATGTTAATTATTTAATCTTTGATATAACTCCCTAACAATTCCCTAACTTTTATAGCGGGTTGGAAGTCAGAGTGGCTCGCTATGGCATACATTCTCCGCCCTTCCCTAACTATAATTACTGAAATCAGAGGCAACACATCTCTGTCCAGAAAATAATAATTGCACTTTCGCGACAAATAATAATAATAAAAAAAAATATAATATTCAAAGATCATAGGCTCCTACACATAAATTCCCTTTCTTAAACTCTTCTGATTATTTCTCAATTATATTAATATATCGTTCTCCGCAGGTAAATTATCTTTTAAAATCATTCAATGTTAATAGCTATATTTATATTCATCATTACCTCCTTATGTAACACACTGTTTCCCTCTCTTTTCCATTTATCATTTCCATTTAGTATCAATTATGTGACAGTATTTCTCCTCCTTAGTAATATCAATTGTTATTTGATTGTTCAATAATTCATTTAATTAATTATGTCCTTTTCTTCTTTCCTTTTTCTCCTCCTCTAAGTACGGGTAAGTTGGTAAATATACGTTGACATGGCTATTGGAAATAAATCTATATCTTACATATATCTTTTTGCCTTTGGTGGAAGGTGTCCTTCTCGTAATTTTATTTATATTAATAATCTCTCCTTCTATAAGTACGGGTAAGTTGGTAAATATACGTTGACATGTTTTTATTCATGGTACTTTCTCAATGACGCTGGATTTGACTTGGGTTTTTATTCATGGTACCTTTTCAATGATGCTTGGTTATAAGTACCCTTTACTTTGTTACTAACAGTGTCTGTTACCTCGTATGTATTGTTTTCATTGTCTTTTGTGGTGACATATGGACCTACATATTATTATACATCATTTTATGCGCTATTACTATATATTGGACCATATTTTTTATACTTTTTTCTCTGCTAGTATATTGGGTTTATACATTGTCAATTTGGTTAATTATTTTTATCATCTCAACTCTTTTTGGTTGTGTGCTCCTTATATTATTATCTTTATCATTCCCATTCCTTGTTAGATCCCTTTCTTTTCAATGTTCGACTTTTCGTTGTTTGGCTCCTCTACTCCTTCAAATGTCTGATCTGTGACATTTATTCTGGATGATTATTAATCCATGGCATTACCATCTCACCACATGTTTGGGCCATATCCTTTCGGCATATCGGAATTCATCCTCTAGATTATTTTCCTTGCTGGGGTCATTATTAGGTTCTTGGCTGGCTTCTGCCAAGACATGGTTTACCCGAGCTATCCGGGATCCTTCATCGTTACTCGCTTGATTACGCTGTAATGAAAAACCCCATGGACCGTTACCCAATTCTCATTTTCATTATTACTTTGGTTAGTGTTTGGCTCCTGTTGGTGGTTATTTTCATCCCTGGGTGGTCCGTTACTCCTACCTTCTGAAAACTGATGTCGGTTATTTGTCGTATTACTCTGGTTACCTTGCGTCTGCTGTGTGTAATACCTGTAACTCGGTAGATTGGGTGGATATGGTCGTTGATTATCGGCCATCATATAGTTTACCTGGGGTCTATATTCCTGATTCCTCCTATCACCTCCTCCTTGATTACCTCCGTTTCGATAATTATTTCGCTGACTATAATTATTCCCCCTATAGTTATTGCCGCGATAACTATTTCCTTGATTATAGTTCCTACTGTAATTATTTTCGGGGTAATTATTTCGGTTTGGTCCCGGATAGTTACGGTTATTTGGACCTTGATTGTTATTATTTCGGCTATTTGGTGGGGTGCTATTGTTCTGGCTATTCGGGTTAAAGTTATTACCATTTCCACCTCCATTCCAGTTTGGTCCGTTATTACTGTTATTATAGTCTATTTTACGACTGGGGGGTTGGTAGTCCTGGAACTTTCCAGCAGACTCACAGTTTTCTAATAACTTAGCTAAATCGGTTATTTTACTGAGCTGTTGGTACAATTGGGCATCTTTAATACCGTAGCTATAATGTCCAGCTAACTGTCTCACCAAACATTCTTCCGGGATTGGCGGTATCAACTTTCGTGCCAAACATATCTTTCCCAGGAAATAAGACTTTGGGGATTGTCCATTGGACGCGTCGTATTTCCCGTAGAATATGTCCATTCGTCCTTTGTTTTGTGCTGTTTCCGACCAATACTTCTCTTTGAATTGGCGTTTAAATTCGACTAAGTTTGTGATTTCGGGTCGTACCGCTATCCACCAGTTATCCCTCGTGTTTCGAAATGTTTCGTCTAACATCTCACTTATTCTATCCCACCTTGTTTCTTTATTTCTTTCGATGAATTCTTCCATCCTCTCTAAGAATTCCATTGGGTTTTGGCGATAGTTTTGGAAGTTGATTACCTCCCTGTTCTCGCTATGACACGTATGGGTATTCAATATCGGTGTGTCCATCAGCGCTTCTAATCTTTCCTGCAGGTTTTTCTTTCTCTGATCTATTTCCTGTATGTTATTTCTATTAGTTTTTATTTGCTCATCCAGCCTGTTAGCTATGTCATACGTTCTCTGTATTCTCTCGTTAACGTCTTTCCGGACTTCTCCCACCTCCTGCATGATTTCGTCCTGGTTTTGCCTTACCTTGTTTTCGAGAGTTCTAACATCTTGTTTGGTCCCTACGGTTTGCTCCTCTATATTTTCAAAACGGGTATTATTTCCCTCCTGCAACCTTTCTAACTGTTTCTCCATAGTCTCGACCTTCCTGTCATTGTCGATTTTACTGTCATCGATCTTTTTGTTTACTGTTTCGTAATTAGTGCTAATTTCTTTTTTCAGGGACTCTATACATCTTTTATTCTCCTCCTGAAGTAGCTCCAGCTTTTTCCCATTGTCATTTATTTTATTGGTTATATACTCTCTTAAAGACTCTATTTTTTTGTCTAGTTCCTCCCTATCTTCGTGTCTGTTTTTATTATTCTCCTCCTTATCTTCCCCTCTGTTTTTATTACTATTCTCCTTCAGGGATTCTATACTTCCTTTTATTTCCGCCTTGTCTTCCTGTCTATTTTTATTATTATTTTCTTCCATTCGCTGGAGCATCACCATTATTGCATTCATGTCAACGCTCCCTGTTATTTTTTCTGGTTCGGGTTTCTCTGTTTGGTCTACCATTTGTATGGGTTCTTCTCCCGTTTGTTCCTCTAATTCATCTCCCGTTTGTATTGGTCTTTCAATTTCTATTGTGGGCAGTTCTAATTCTATTTCCTCGACTTGTACTGCCTCTCCGTCTTCCACACTTAATTCGGGTTCTACATTTTTCTTCAACTTATTTCCTTTTGGTTGCGGCATCTTGATTTGTTGGTAGTTCCCGGGCTTGTTCCTTTCTTTTCAAGCCTCACTAGTTGGGCTGCCAATTTATAATAAAAAGAAATGGTGTATACCTTCTTTAAAGTCTCACGTTTGAGTCAATTTATAATAAATAGAATGATGCGTGTGTGTGTCGTGTTGTTCGTGTTGTTATTTGTCGGGCGTTACACTCCGCGCACTTTCAATACTTACTGATGACTGGATCCTCTGCGATGATGTCGTCCTGCAAAACAACTTAAGCTACTATGTGTATGTGGGCGCCACTTGGAATCTTTTGTTCCAAGAAATTGTTATTAAAATTAACAATTTTGATTTCTTAGCAGTTAGTTTAATTCTATGAAAAAATGTGAACAAGACAGTTTGAGTTTGAAAAAATAACGTATGTTTTAATGAATCTTAAAAATCGTCTGAGGGACTAACATTCGTATTAAATAAAATTGCAGAGTTACAAAAAATTATTATTGACAAGTTTTTTCTCCAATCAAGTATCGGCTAACAAATATTTTATTTACTCAGTTGAAAAGCATGAGTTTAGTGTATGAAAAATCTTTATACTCAGGACGTGACTCCTTTGAACTACCAAGACAGATCAATAAGATGCTTTACAAAAATTAAGTGATTTGAAGTTGTGTGACATGTGTAGTACAACTGTGTGACAAATGTTACCAGGTAAAAATGACTTTAACTTTGAACAACTCACGTTCTGATGAGTAATTATTTCTTGCACTGGACACTTCTCTTGGGGACATTTTCAATCTCGCCTCTTCGTGTTGACGTTCCTTGTGCACGGATAATTATTTGAAAGTCAAAATACGGTTTTTTTAAAACTCCGCACTATTGGAAAAAAGTTTTGCAGTGAATTTACGCTTGAATACTGCCGGCGACAATCAGCTGTCCGCGTGGTTTCTCGATTAGCCGCCACAGCGCTGATTCTCCTCTCACAATTGATGAATAGGCTTTGTGTACGTAACGTTATAGGGATTTTTGTCAAAGTCAGTTTGTCTTAGCGAATACCAGCAGAATTGATTCTCTATTAAAATTTTGGTCCTTTCCAGGGCCGCTGATATTCTGGCTGCGTGCGTTCTATTAAATGTATCGTGTTGCTGCTCTATTTCAACAACACGTTGGCGTATACTCTTGTAGAGGTTAAGTCGGTCTTTTTTTATGTACGGGAAAAGCCTTTCTGCGTTCTCGTGTCGACTTCTCGTTCTTCGGTTTCGCCTCGGGTGTGATGATCAGTTTCGTGGGTCATGTGTCTCTCTGGATTCAAAGCATAAAGTGTTTTTTGGTCGAATTTCGTCTTCCTTTTATACTCTGTGAAGCTCATTGTTTTAACTTTTTGACATGAACTTCCGGTGTATTTGTGTAAAAATTCCTTCTAGAACGTTCGAGAATAATCAAATGGAACATCATGGAACAAATTTGACTTCCGTAGAAGCTTTAGAACTAAAATTTCATCTGCATGCCATTACTATTTTTGGATTCTCTGCTTTCAACTGAATCTAATGATACTAATTACGATTGGTTTTGAACAAATTAACTCTAATAACATAACATAAAATACAACTCTTACCTTGGAATGTTTCCATAAAAATTCAATTTTCTAATTATAAAATTGTTGTGAAGTTGTTTGGTTCCTTCTACAACATTAATACATAATATAATCATCTTTTTATAACAAAATAAATAAAGTTTGACACATATAATATATAAATAAGTTCAGTTTTACATGGTCCATGCGTATGGCCTATGTTATTGTCACTGTTTCTTTACAATAATTAGTCTTTTTTCCTTATTATATATGGGATTTTTCGAGTATACACTGAAAGTTTATTATATTGTCTATCTTTTGTGATACCTGGTTTATCCTGATACATATTATTTTTATTGTAAGATTACTTAGCATCATATTGGTTTGCATAAGTGATTCATTTTCTTGGTGTGACAAATTTCACTCTCATAAGTCAAATTCTTTAAGAATTAAGATTATTTTCAACTGAGTATGTTTGTTTTTATAGTACACTATAGGATTGTACCCTTTTCCTTTATTTTTGCTAATATTTTGCAATTGTTTAGTCAAATATGACTGTTTTTTGTGATGGTTCCTTGGCCTCAGCCAGATATGGTATAGGTAAATAGTTTCCTAACTCGACTATTAAAGTGTTTAAGTTAGTCAAATATATTAGTATAGTCACATTATATTGTATTTCAACTTTATAATACAATTTGGTTGCATTTTGTCAACATTAAATTCATAAATATTACAATATTATAGGTCTATTACATGTTTTCAGATATTACTGTTTTTGGCTATTTTAACTGATTTTTAATCACTTTACAGCTTTCTTTATTATGATAATTTGTTCATCTTTGTCTACTTGACAATTACATATAGTTTTTATCTCAATTCTATAATAATTAATTAACACATAAAATCTGAGTGATTGGACTCAGCTCCTAAACATATATTTTTTCTCATAACATTTATATATTTTTTATTTTAACTTAGATCCTTTCTAATAATGTATTCAAATCATTTAATACATTTATTTTATTTACATTAGAAAGTATAATAATGGATCTTGTCCATTAATGCACAATAAATAGTTTTTTATACCCTATTCAGAGTTACATTACTTAATAATTAATGACCTTATTTCGGTTGTTACTGATATTATTTGTCTCTCTTATAGTATATTATTGGTTTTACACTGTTCTTCACTTAAATAATATATATGGGGTTTGAGTCTTAGTCATAGTCTTGTCGTTTTTTCATGTTAATGATATTAATTATTAGACAATATTACAAAATTTTTAGGATTACTTGGGTTCGATACTGTACACCTCACTTTCCTCTTATGATAAATTGCTGTGCAAATAATTTCCTTTATGGAACGTTCTGTGACGTTACATATGCCTTCTCCGTTAAAATTGATAATTTGGGAAAAACATTTCTTCAGTAAATATCAATATAATATTGACGACTCGGAACACAAAGTTTTTTATAAGTAAAAATTTAAAGTTTTACCTCACAGCCTAAACCGGCTTTCACCTATAGAAGGCTTCATCAGAGGCTGTCGTTAGTAGCGCTGCTCGTCTTGTTGTTGGCGACGAGAAAGTGTTTCGAAAGATTGAAGCTGTGTGTGTGTGGTGAGATGTGTTCGAATAATGCGTGCGATTTGAATTGTGTCTGTTCGTTTAGGATGTCGTTTTTATTTGTTTTTGTGTGTTTGTATATTTCTAATTGTTCTAGAGTGTCTAGTTTTCGGCCTTTTGTGTGTACGTGTAGTATGTTCATGTTATTGTCGATGTTTTTATATGTGTGGTTTGCTTCAATGAGGTGGTTTGCGAAGGTAGATTCTGTAGTGGTGTGGAGTGCTTTAGTGTGTTCAATGTATCTCTGTTTGAAGCTACGTCCTGTCTGGCCTATGTAGAATTTACTGCAATTTGAACAATTTAGTTTATATACACCGGGTAGATCGAATTTGTTTTGTGCTTTGGGCATGCGTTTTGATAGTGTGTGTTCTGTTTTGTTAGTAGTTTTGTAAGCGATTCTGTATCCTGCTTTTTTGAATTTGTGGGCAATTTTTTCTGTTTGTTTGTTGATGTATGTTAGTGTTATGAATTTGTTGTTTTCTGTCTTTGTCTGTTGTTTGTTTTGTGTTTTGTGTAGGAGTTTACTGACTATTGTTCTGTCATAACCGTTAGATTCTGCTAGATATTTTATCGTGTTTAGTTCGTCTTTGTAGTCTATTTCATCTAAGGGGATGTTGTTAAGTCTATGTATCATGGTTCTAAAAGCAGCTAGTTTGTGTTGTATTGGGTGATTGGAGGTGTTGTGTATTAGTGTGTCAGTTGTAGTTGGTTTTCTGTATATACTGAATTTGTGCCTGTGTTCTAGTTTTGTGATGGAGAGGTCTAAGAAGTTTATGGTATTGTTGTGTTCGTATTTGGCAGTGAAGGTTATGTTTTTATGTATTTTGTTTATGTGCGTTAGTGAACAGTTACCAACGCACATAAACAAAATACATAAAAACATAACCTTCACTGCCGAATACGAACACAACAATACCATAAACTTCTTAGACCTCTCCATCACAAAACTAGAACACAGGCACAAATTCAGTATATACAGAAAACCAACTACAACTGACACACTAATACACAACACCTCCAATCACCCAATACAACACAAACTAGCTGCTTTTAGAACCATGATACATAGACTTAACAACATCCCCTTAGATGAAATAGACTACAAAGACGAACTAAACACGATAAAATATCTAGCAGAATCTAACGGTTATGACAGAACAATAGTCAGTAAACTCCTACACAAAACACAAAACAAACAACAGACAAAGACAGAAAACAACAAATTCATAACACTAACATACATCAACAAACAAACAGAAAAAATTGCCCACAAATTCAAAAAAGCAGGATACAGAATCGCTTACAAAACTACTAACAAAACAGAACACACACTATCAAAACACATGCCCAAAGCACAAAACAAATTCGATCTACCCGGTGTATATAAACTAAATTGTTCAAATTGCAGTAAATTCTACATAGGCCAGACAGGACGTAGCTTCAAACAGAGATACATTGAACACACTAAAGCACTCCACACCACTACAGAATCTACCTTCGCAAACCACCTCATTGAAGCAAACCACACATATAAAAACATCGACAATAACATGAACATACTAAACGTACACACAAAAGGCCGAAAACTAGACACTCTAGAACAATTAGAAATATACAAACACACAAAAACAAATAAAAACGACATCCTAAACGAACAGACACAATTCAAATCGCACGCATTATTCGAACACATCTCACCACACACACACAGCTTCAATCTTTCGAAACACTTTCTCGTCGCCAACAACAAGACGAGCAGCGCTACTAACGACAGCCTCTGATGAAGCCTTCTATAGGTGAAAGCCGGTTTAGGCTGTAAGGTAAAACTTTACGTTTTTACTTATAAAAAACTTTGTGTTCCGAGTCGTCAATATTATAGTGATATTTAGTTAAGTAACGGACACGTCATGGACAACGAAATCCAAGAATTTCTTCAGTTTTGATGAAATTATCATTTCTATATTAACCTTTTATTAGCTTCTTTATATTTCATTCTTTTATCTTATAATTGAATTCCTGTACTACTCCTTTAATATATTAATCCATCTGATTATTCATGTTTCGTTCTTTGTCGTATCTCCTATTCCTTTCCTTTTTACCTTGATGTTAATTATTTAATCTTTGATATAACTCCCTAACAATTCCCTAACTTTATAGCGGGTTGGAAGTCAGAGTGGCTCGCTATGGCATACATTCTCCGCCCTTCCCTAACTATAATTACTGAAATCAGAGGCAACACATCTCTGTCCAGAAAATAATAATTGCACTTTCGCGACAAATAATAATAATAAAAAAAAATATAATATTCAAAGATCATAGGCTCCTACACATAAATTCCCTTTCTTAAACTCTTCTGATTATTTCTCAATTATATTAATATATCGTTCTCCGCAGGTAAATTATCTTTTAAAATCATTCAATGTTAATAGCTATATTTATATTCATCATTACCTCCTTATGTAACACACTGTTTCCCTCTCTTTTCCATTTATCATTTCCATTTAGTATCAATTATGTGACAGTATTTCTCCTCCTTAGTAATATCAATTGTTATTTGATTGTTCAATAATTCATTTAATTAATTATGTCCTTTCCTTCTTTCCTTTTTCTCCTCCTCTAAGTACGGGTAAGTTGGTAAATATACGTTGACATGGCTATTGGAAATAAATCTATATCTTACATATATCTTTTTGCCTTTGGTGGAAGGTGTCCTTCTCGTAATTTTATTTATATTAATAATCTCTCCTTCTCTCCTTCTATAAGTACGGGTAAGTTGGTAAATATACGTTGACGTGTTTTTATTCATGGTACTTTCTCAATGACGCTGGATTTGACTTGCGTTTTTATTCATGGTACCTTTTCAATGATGCTTGGTTATAAGTACCCTTTACTTTGTTACTAACAGTGTCTGTTACCTCGTATGTATTGTTTTCATTGTCTTTTGTGGTGACATATGGACCTACATATTATTATACATCATTTTATGCGCTATTACTATATATTGGACCATATTTTTTATACTTTTTTCTCTGCTAGTATATTGGGTTTATACATTGTCAATTTGGTTAATTATTTTTATCATCTCAACTCTTTTTGGTTGTGTGCTCCTTATATTATTATCTTTATCATTCCCATTCCTTGTTAGATCCCTTTCTTTTCAATGTTCGACTTTTCGTTGTTTGGGTCCTCTACTCCTTCAAATGTCTGATCTGTGACATTTAATCTGGATGATTATTAATCCATGGCATTACCATCTCACCACATGTTTGGGCCATATCATTTCGGCATAGCGGAATTCATCCTCTAGATTATTTTCCTTGCTGGGGTCATTATTAGGTTCTTGGCTGGCTTCTGCCAAGACATGGTTTACCCGAGCTATCCGGGATCCTTCGTCGTTACTCGCTTGATTACGCTGTAATGAAAAACCCCATGGACCGTTACCCAATTCTCATTTTCATTATTACTTTGGTTAGTGTTTGGCTCCTGTTGGTGGTTATTTTCATCCCTGGGTGGTCCGTTACTCCTACCTTCTGAAAACTGATGTCGGTTATTTGTCGTATTACTCTGGTTACCTTGCGTCTGCTGTGTGTAATACCTGTAACTCGGTAGATTGGGTGGATATGGTCGTTGATTATCGGCCATCATATAGTTTACCTGGGGTCTATATTCCTGATTCCTCCTATCACCTCCTCCTTGATTACCTCCGTTTCGATAATTATTTCGCTGACTATAATTATTCCCCCTATAGTTATTGCCGCGATAACTATTTCCTTGATTATAGTTCCTACTGTAATTATTTTCGGGGTAATTATTTCGGTTTGGTCCCGGATAGTTACGGTTATTTGGACCTTGATTGTTATTATTTCGGCTATTTGGTGGGGTGCTATTGTTCTGGCTATTCGGGTTAAAGTTATTACCATTTCCACCTCCATTCCAGTTTGGTCCGTTATTACTGTTATTATAGTCTATTTTACGACTGGGGGGTTGGTAGTCTTGGAACTTTCCAGCAGACTCACAGTTTTCTAATAACTTAGCTAAATCGGTTATTTTACTGAGCTGTTGGTACAATTGGGCATCTTTAATACCGTAGCTATAATGTCCAGCTAACTGTCTCACCAAACATTCTTCCGGGATTGGCGGTATCAACTTTCGTGCCAAACATATCTTTCCCAGGAAATAAGACTTTGGGGATTGTCCATTGGACGCGTCGTATTTCCCGTAGAATATGTCCATTCGTACTTTGTTTTGCGCTGTTTCCGACCAATACTTCTCTTTGAATTGGCGTTTAAATTCGACTAAGTTTGTGATTTCGGGTCGTACCGCTATCCACCAGTTATCCCTCGTGTTTCGAAATGTTTCGTCTAACATCTCCCTTATTCTATCCCACCTTGTTTCTTTATTTCTTTCGATGAATTCTTCCATCCTCTCTAAGAATTCCATTGGGTTTTGGCGATAGTTTTGGAAGTTGATTACCTCCCTGTTCTCGCTATGACACGTATGGGTATTCAATATCGGTGTGTCCATCAGCGCTTCTAATCTTTCCTGCAGGTTTTTCTTTCTCTGATCTATTTCCTGTATGTTATTTCTATTAGTTTTTATTTGCTCATCCAGCCTGTTAGCTATGTCATACGTTCTCTGTATTCTCTCGTTAACGTCTTTCCGGACTTCTCCCACCTCCTGCATGATTTCGTCCTGGTTTTGCCTTACCTTGTTTTCGAGAGTTCTAACATCTTGTTTGGTCCCTACGGTTTGCTCCTCTATATTTTCAAAACGGGTATTATTTCCCTCCTGCAACCTTTCTAACTGTTTCTCCATAGTCTCGACCTTCCTGTCATTGTCGATTTTACTGTCATCGATCTTTTTGTTTACTGTTTCGTAATTAGTGCTAATTTCTTTTTTCAGGGACTCTATACATCTTTTATTCTCCTCCTGAAGTAGCTCCAGCTTTTTCCCATTGTCATTTATTTTATTGGTTATATACTCTCTTAAAGACTCTATTTTTTTGTCTAGTTCCTCCCTATCTTCCTGTCTGTTTTTATTATTCTCCTCCTTATCTTCCCCTCTGTTTTTATTACTATTCTCCTTCAGGGATTCTATACTTCCTTTTATTTCCGCCTTGTCTTCCTGTCTATTTTTATTATTATTTTCTTCCATTCGCTGGAGCATCACCATTATTGCATTCATGTCAACGCTCCCTGTTATTTTTTCTGGTTCAGGTTTCTCTGTTTGGTCTACCATTTGTATGGGTTCTTCTCCCGTTTGTTCCTCTAATTCATCTCCCGTTTGTATTGGTCTTTCAATTTCTATTGTGGGCAGTTCTAATTCTATTTCCTCGACTTGTACTGCCTCTCCGTCTTCCACACTTAATTCGGGTTCTACATTTTTCTTCAACTTTTTTCCTTTTGGTTGCGGCATCTTGATTTGTTGGTAGTTGCCGGGCTTGTTCCTTTCTTTTCAAGCCTCACTAGTTGGGCTGCCAATTTATAATAAAAAGCAATGGTGTATACCTTCTTTAAAGTCTCACGTTTGAGTCAATTTATAATAAATAGAATGATGCGTGTGTGTGTCGTGTTGTTCGTGTTGTTATTTGTCGGGCGTTACACTCCGCGCACTTTCAATACTTACTGATGACTGGATCCTCTGCGATGATGTCGTCCTGCAAAACAACTTAAGCTACTATGTGTATGTGGGCGCCACTTGGAATCTTTTGTTCCAAGAAATTGTTATTAAAATTAACAATTTTGATTTCTTAGCAGTTAGTTTAATTCTATGAAAAAATGTGAACAAGACAGTTTGAGTTTGAAAAAATAACGTATGTTTTAATGAATCTTAAAAATCGTCTGAGGGACTAACATTCGTATTAAATAAAATTGCAGAGTTACAAAAAATTATTATTGACAAGTTTTTTCTCCAATCAAGTATCGGCTAACAAATATTTTATTTACTCAGTTGAAAAGCATGAGTTTAGTGTATGAAAAATCTTTATACTCAGGACGTGACTCCTTTGAACTACCAAGACAGATCAATAAGATGCTTTACAAAAATTAAGTGATTTGAAGTTGTGTGACATGTGTAGTACAACTGTGTGACAAATGTTACCAGGTAAAAATGACTTTAACTTTGAACAACTCACGTTCTGATGAGTAATTATTTCTTGCACTGGACACTTCTCTTGGGGACATTTTCAATCTCGCCTCTTCGTGTTGACGTTCCTTGTGCACGGATAATTATTTGAAAGTCAAAATACGGTTTTTTTAAAACTCCGCACTATTGGAAAAAAGTTTTGCAGTGAATTTACGCTTGAATACTGCCGGCGACAATCAGCTGTCCGCGTGGTTTCTCGATTAGCCGCCACAGCGCTGATTCTCCTCTCACAATTGATGAATAGGCTTTGTGTACGTAACGTTATAGGGATTTTTGTCAAAGTCAGTTTGTCTTAGCGAATACCAGCAGAATTGATTCTCTATTAAAATTTTGGTCCTTTCCAGGGCCGCTGATATTCTGGCTGCGTGCGTTCTATTAAATGTATCGTGTTGCTGCTCTATTTCAACAACACGTTGGCGTATACTCTTGTAGAGGTTAAGTCGGTCTTTTTTTATGTACGGGAAAAGCCTTTCTGCGTTCTCGTGTCGACTTCTCGTTCTTCGGTTTCGCCTCGGGTGTGATGATCAGTTTCGTGGGTCATGTGTCTCTCTGGATTCAAAGCATAAAGTGTTTTTTGGTCGAATTTCGTCTTCCTTTTATACTCTGTGAAGCTCATTGTTTTAACTTTTTGACATGAACTTCCGGTGTATTTGTGTAAAAATTCCTTCTAGAACGTTCGAGAATAATCAAATGGAACATCATGGAACAAATTTGACTTCCGTAGAAGCTTTAGAACTAAAATTTCATCTGCATGCCATTACTATTTTTGGATTCTCTGCTTTCAACTGAATCTAATGATACTAATTACGATTGGTTTTGAACAAATTAACTCTAATAACATAACATAAAATACAACTCTTACCTTGGAATGTTTCCATAAAAATTCAATTTTCTAATTATAAAATTGTTGTGAAGTTGTTTGGTTCCTTCTACAACATTAATACATAATATAATCATCTTTTTATAACAAAATAAATAAAGTTTAACACATATAATATATAAATAAGTTCAGTTTTACATGGTCCATGCGTATGGCCTATGTTATTGTCACTGTTTCTTTACAATAATTAGTCTTTTTTCCTTATTATATATGGGATTTTTCGAGTATACACTGAAATTTTATTATATTGTCTATCTTTTGTGATACCTGGTTTATCCTGATACATATTATTTTTATTGTAAGATTACTTAGCATCATATTGGTTTGCATAAGTGATTCATTTTCTTGGTGTGACAAATTTCACTCTCATAAGTCAAATTCTTTAAGAATTAAGTTTATTTTCAACTGAGTATGTTTGTTTTTATAGTACACTATAGGATTGTACCCTTTTCCTTTATTTTTGCTAATATTTTGCAATTGTTTAGTCAAATATGATTGTTTTTTGTGATGGTTCCTTGGCCTCAGCCAGATATGGTATAGGTAAATAGTTTCCTAACTCGACTATTAAAGTGTTTAAGTTAGTCAAATATATTAGTATAGTCACATTATATTGTATTTCAACTTTATAATACAATTTGGTTGCATTTTGTCAACATTAAATTCATAAATATTACAATATTATAGGTCTATTACATGTTTTCAGATATTTCTGTTTTTGGCTATTTTAACTGATTTTTAATCACTTTACAGCTTTCTTTATTTAAGATAATTTGTTCATCTTTGTCTACTTGACAATTACATATAGTTTTTATCTCAATTCTATAATAATTAATTATCACATAAAATCTGAGTGATTGGACTCGGCTCCTAAACATATATTTTTTATTTTAACTTAGATCCTTTCTAATAATGTATGCAAATCATTTAATACATTTATTTTATTTACATTAGAAAGTATAATAATGGATCTTGTCCATTAATGCACAATAAGTAGTTTTTTATACCCTATTCAGAGTTACATTACTTAATAATTAATGACCTTATTTCGGTTGTTTCTGATATTATTTGTCTCTCTTATAGTATATTATTGGTTTTACACTGTTCTTCACTTAAATAATATATATGGGGTTTGAGTCTTAGTCATAGTCTTGTCGTTTTTTCATGTTAATGATATTAATTATTAGACAATATTACAAAATTTTTAGGATTACTTGGGTTCGATACTGTTCACCTCACTTTCCTCTTATGATAAATTGCTGTGCAAATAATTTCCTTTATGGAACGTTCTGTGACGTTACATATGCCTTCTCCGTTAAAATTGATAATTTGGGAAAACATTTCTTCAGTTTTGATGAAATTATCATTTCTATATTAACCTTTTATTAGCTTCTTTATATTTCATTCTTTTATCTTATAATTGAATTCCTGTACTACTCCTTTAATATATTAATCCATCTGATTATTCATGTTTCGTTCTTTGTCGTATCTCCTATTCCTTTCCTTTTTACCTTGATGTTAATTATTTAATCTTTGATATAACTCCCTAACAATTCCCTAACTTTATAGCGGGTTGGAAGTCAGAGTGGCTCGCTATGGCATACATTCTCCGCCCTTCCCTAACTATAATTACTGAAATCAGAGGCAACACATCTCTGTCCAGAAAATAATAATTGCACTTTCGCGACAAATAATAATAATAAAAAAAAATATAATATTCAAAGATCATAGGCTCCTACACATAAATTCCCTTTCTTAAACTCTTCTGATTATTTCTCAATTATATTAATATATCGTTCTCCGCAGGTAAATTATCTTTTAAAATCATTCAATGTTAATAGCTATATTTATATTCATCATTACCTCCTTATGTAACACACTGTTTCCCTCTCTTTTCCATTTATCATTTCCATTTAGTATCAATTATGTGACAGTATTTCTCCTCCTTAGTAATATCAATTGTTATTTGATTGTTCAATAATTCATTTAATTAATTATGTCCTTTCCTTCTTTCCTTTTTCTCCTCCTCTAAGTACGGGTAAGTTGGTAAATATACGTTGACATGGCTATTGGAAATAAATCTATATCTTACATATATCTTTTTGCCTTTGGTGGAAGGTGTCCTTCTCGTAATTTTATTTATATTAATAATCTCTCCTTCTATAAGTACGGGTAAGTTGGTAAATATACGTTGACATGTTTTTATTCATGGTACTTTCTCAATGACGCTGGATTTGACTTGCGTTTTTATTCATGGTACCTTTTCAATGATGCTTGGTTATAAGTACCCTTTACTTTGTTACTAACAGTGTCTGTTACCTCGTATGTATTGTTTTCATTGTCTTTTGTAGTGACATATGGACCTACATATTATTATACATCATTTTATGCGCTATTACTATATATTGGACCATATTTTTTATACTTTTTTCTCTGCTAGTATATTGGGTTTATACATTGTCAATTTGGTTAATTATTTTTATCATCTCAACTCTTTTTGATTGTGTGCTCCTTATATTATTATCTTTATCATTCCCATTCCTTGTTAGATCCCTTTCTTTTCAATGTTCGACTTTTCGTTGTTTGGCTCCTCTACTCCTTCAAATGTCTGATCTGTGACATTTATTCTGGATGATTATTAATCCATGGCATTACCATCTCACCACATGTTTGGGCCATATCATTTCGGCATAGCGGAATTCATCCTCTAGATTATTTTCCTTGCTGGGGTCATTATTAGGTTCTTGGCTGGCTTCTGCCAAGACATGGTTTACCCGAGCTATCCGGGGTCCTTCGTCGTTACTCGCTTGATTACGCTGTAATGAAAAACCCGGATTTTCATGGACCGTTACCCAATTCTCATTTTCATTATTACTTTGGTTAGTGTTTGGCTCCTGTTGGTGGTTATTTTCATCCCTGGGTGGTCCGTTACTCCTACCTTCTGAAAACTGATGGCGGTTATTTGTCGTATTACTCTGGTTACCTTGCGTCTGCTGTGTGTAATACCTGTAACTCGGTAGATTGGGTGGATATGGTCGTTGATTATTGGCCATCATATAGTTTACCTGGGGTCTATATTCCTGATTCCTCCTATCACCTCTCCTTGATTACCTCCGTTTCGATAATTATTTCGCTGACTATAATTATTCCCCCTATAGTTATTGCCGCGATAACTATTTCCTTGATTATTGTTCCTACTGTAATTATTTTCGGGGTAATTATTTCGGTTTGGTCCCGGATAGTTACGGTTATTTGGACCTTGATTGTTATTATTTCGGCTATTTGGTGGGGTGCTATTGTTCTGGCTATTCGGGTTAAAGTTATTACCATTTCCACCTCCATTCCAGTTTGGTCCGTTATTACTGTTATTATAGTCTATTTTACGACTGGGGGGTTGGTAGTCCTGGAACCTTCCAGCAGACTCACAGTTTTCTAATAACTTAGCTAAATCGGTTATTTTACTGAGCTGTTGGTACAATTGGGCATCATTAATACCGTAGCTATAATGTCCAGCTAACTGTCTCACCAAACATTCTTCCAGGATTGGCGGTATCAACTTTCGTGCCAAACATATCTTTCCCAGGAAATAAGACGTTGGGGATTGTCCATTGGACGCGTCATATTTCCCGTAGAATATGTCCATTCGTACTTTGTTTTGCGCTGTTTCCAACCAATACTTCTCTTTGAATTGGCGTTTAAATTCGACTAAGTTTGTGATTTCGGGTCGTACCGCTATCCACCAGTTATCCCTCATGTTTCGAAATGTTTCGTCTAACATCTCCCTTATTCTATCCCACCTTGTTTCTTTATTTCTTTCGATGAATTCTTCCATCCTCTCTAAGAATTCCATTGGGTTTTGATGATAGTTTTGGAAGCTGATTACCTCCCTGTTCTCGCTATGACACGTATGGGTATTCAATATCGGTGTGTCCCTCAGCGCTTCTAATCTTTCCTGCAGGTTTTTCTCTCTCTGATCTATTTCCTGTATGTTATTTCTATTAGTTTTTATTTGCTCGTCCAGCCTGTTAGCTATGTCATACGTTCTCTGTATTCTCTCGTTAACGTCTTTCCGGACTTCTCCCACCGCCTGCATGATTTCGTCCTGGTTTTGCCTTACCTTGTTTTCGAGAGTTCTAACATCTTGTTTGGTCTCTACGGTTTGCTCCTCTATATTTTCAAAACGGGTATTATTTCCCTCCTGCAACCTTTCTAACTGTTTCTCCATAGTCTCGACCTTCCTGTCATTGTCGATTTTACTGTCATCGATCTTTTTGTTTACTGTTTCGTAATTAGTGCTAATTTCTTTTTTCAGGGACTCTATACATCTTTTATTCTCCTCCTGAAATAGCTCCAGCTTTTTCCCATTGTCGTTTATTTTATCGGTTATATACTCCCTTAAAGACTCTATTTTTTTGTCTAGTTCCTCCCTATCTTCCTGTCTGTTTTTATTATTCTCCTCCTTATCTTCCCGTCTGTTTTTATTACTATTCTCCTTCAGGGATTCTATACTTCCTTTTATTTCCGCCTTGTCTTCCTGTCTATTTTTATTATTATTTTCTTCCATTCGCTGGAGCATCACCATTATTGCATTCATGTCAACGCTCCCTGTTATTTTTTCTGGTTCAGGTTTCTCTGTTTGGTCTACCATTTGTATGGGTTCTTCTCCCGTTTGTTCCTCTAATTCATCTCCCGTTTGTATTGGTCTTTCAATTTCTATTGTGGGCAGTTCTAATTCTATTTCCTCGACTTGTACTGCCTCTCCGTCTTCCACACTTAATTCGGGTTCTACATTTTTCTTCACCTTTTTTCCTTTTGGTTGCGGCATCTTGATTTGTTGGTACTTGCCGGGCTTGTTCCTTTCATTTCAAGCCTCACTAGTTGGGCTGCCAATTTATAATAAAAAGAAATGGTGTATACCTTCTTTAAAGTCTCACGTTTGAGTCGTCAATTTATAATAAATAGAATGATGCGTGTGTGTGTCGTGTTGTTCATGTTGTTATTTGTCGGGCGTTACACTCCGCGCACTTTCAATACTTACTGATGACTGGATCCTCTGCGATGATGTCGTCCTGCAAAACAACTTAAGCTACTATGTGTATGTGGGCGCCACTTGGAATCTTTTGTTCCAAGAAATTGTTATGAAAATTAACAATTTTGATTTCTTAGCAGTTAGTTTAATTCTATGAAAAAATGTGAACAAGACAGTTTGAGTTTGAAAAAATAACGTATGTTTTAATGACTCTTAAAAATCGTCTGAGGGACTAACATTCGTATTAAATAAAATTGCAGAGTTACAAAAAATTATTATTGACAAGTTTTTTCTCCAACCAAGTATCGGCTAACAAATATTTTATTTACTCAGTTGAAAAGCATGAGTTTAGTGTATGAAAAATCTTTATACTCAGGACGTGACTCCTTTGAACTACCAAGACAGATCAATAAGACTTTACAAAAATTAAGTGATTTGAAGGTGTGTGACATGTGTAGTACAACTGTGTGACAAATGTTACCAGGTAAAAATGACTTTAACTTTGAACAACTCACGTTCTGATGAGTAATTATTTCTTGCACTGGACGCTTCTCTTGGGGACATTTTCAATCTCGCCTCTTCGTGTTGACGTTCCTTGTGCACTGATAATTATTTGAAAGTCAAAATACGGTTTTTTTAAAACTCCGCACTATTGGAAAAACGTTTCGCAGTGAATTTACGCTTGAATACTGCCGGTGACAATCAGCTGTCCGTGTGGTTTCTCGATTAGCCGCCACAGCGCTGATTCTCCTCTCACAGTTGATGAATAGGCTTTGTGTACGTAACGTTATAGGGATTTTTGTCAAAGTCAGTTTGTCTTAGCGAATACCAGCAGAATTGATTCTCTATTAAAATTTTGGTCCTTTCCAGGGCCACTGATATTCTGGCTGCGTGCATTCTATTAAATGTATTGTGTTGCTGCTCTATTTCAACAACACGTTGGCGTATACTCTTGTAGAGGTTAAGTCGGTCTTTTGTTATGTAGGGGAAAAGCCTTTCTGCGTTCTCGTGTCGACTTCTCGTTCTTCGGTTTCGCCTCGGGTGTGATGATCAGTTTCGTGGGTGATGTGTTTCTTCTGGATTCAAAGCATAAAGTGTTTTTTGGTCGAATTTCATCTTCCTTTTATACTCTGTGAGGCTCATTGTTTTAACTTTTTGACATGAACTTCCGGTGTATTTGTGTAAAAATTCCTTCTAGAACATTCGAGAATAATCAAATGGAACATCATGGAACAAATTTGACTTCCGTAGAAGCTTTAGAACAAAAATTTCTTATTCTTCACACTAAGGATATTTCAAAAATTATTCTGGTATTTGTCAAACAATTTTACATAACTACTTACAATCTGCATGCCATTACTATTTTTGGATTCTCTGCTTTCAACTGAATCTAATGATACTAATTACGATTGGTTTTGAACAAATTAACTCTAATAACATAACATAAAATACAACTCTTACCTTGGAATGTTTCCATAAAAATTCAATTTTCTAATTATAAAATTGTTGTGAAGTTGTTTGGTTCCTTCTACAACATTAATACATAATATAATCAGCTTTTTATAACAAAATAAATAAAGTTTAACACATATAATATATAAATAAGTTCAGTTTTACATGGTCCATGCGTATGGCCTATGTTATTGTCACTGTTTCTTTATAATAATTAGTCTTTTTTCCTTATTATATATGGGATTTTTCGAGTATACACTGAAAGTTTATTATATTGTCTATCTTTTGTGATACCTGGTTTATCCTGATACATATTATTTTTATTGTAAGATTACTTAGCATCATATTGGTTTGCATAAGTGATTCATTTTCTTGGTGTGACAAATTTCACTCTCATAAGTCAAATTCTTTAAGAATTAAGATTATTTTCAACTGAGTATGTTTGTTTTTATAGTACACTATAGGATTGTACCCTTTTCCTTTATTTTTGCTAATATTTTGCAATTGTTTAGTCAAATATGACTGTTTTTTGTGATGGTTCCTTGGCCTCAGCCAGATATGGTATAGGTAAATAGTTTCCTAACTCGACTATTAAAGTGTTTAAGTTAGTCAAATATATTAGTATAGTCACATTATATTGTATTTCAACTTTATAATACAACTTGGTTGCATTTTGTCAACATTAAATTCATAAATATTACTATATTATAGGTATATTACATGTTTTCAGATAATACTGTTTTTGGCTATTTTAACTGATTTTTAATCACTTTACAGCTTTCTTTATTTAAGATAATTTGTTCATCTTTGTCTACTTGACAATTACATATAGTTTTTATCTCAATTCTATAATAATTAATTATCACATAAAATCTGAGTGATTGGACTCAGCTCCTAAACATATATTTTTCGTCATAACATTTATATTGTAACGCGACCCTGTATGCCGGTCGTTACAAAAATAAACAGTAGATGGAAAATATTATAAAAAATAATATTTTCAATAATAAAAATAATTTCGGTTATGTTAATAAATGTGTTTAAATAAGAAATAAAGCTGTTTTAAAAGGTTTTGGTAAAAATTTTGATAATCAGGCAGGTATTTACTAACTATCGAGCACTTCTGTAAGATTTGAACCAAGTCTGGAGTTAAATAGATTAACTCCAGTCAGCAATCGATCGGTGATTTTTCTTGCTGGCCGAAAATCTCACTCAAGTAAGATATTTTCTGCTTCTTGAAGTCCCTTAGCCGTGATAAATAATCTTAAATTAGTCTGTGAAATAATAACAGATAATAAACACTTGAAATATATTGATTTATTGAACAATTTAAAAAATAATCAACCTTTTATCGATTATGAACAATTATCGACTCCGTCTCAGGGAACTATCGATTGTGCATACAGTACAAAAATTATTATAGATATTATATAAAGGACAGGTTCTTTGAGCGATTAAATTAATAGTCAGAGAAGGATGACGAGAAAGTATAACATTAACAATTAAAATATATTCAAAAATTATTATTTAATAGTATTTAAATAATTCGTATATTTAATGTTTAATAAAATTTGTTTTGTCGAACCATTGGCAGCTTGGATGATGTCACCACGATGAAGGAGGCAGACTCCGTAAAATTCAATGATGGCCGCTTCTCGATCTGAATATGTTACTGCGAAGTCGTCGTGTCAGAAAATCACAATAAAATTACCTTTATGAATGTTTGAAATGTTCTCGCACTGGTGTAATCTGTCTATTATGTTGTTTGGTGTGTTCTGCAGAAGTGTTCCGTGTATATTGGTGTTAATTAAGTTATTTGGTATTTGTTCACTCCTGTGGGTTAAGTTTCTGTAAATGTGGTTATGCGTTGTAGAGTGAATTGTGTCAAATATACTGTTTTACTGTTTTATATCACTCGTATCATGAAGTTAGGTGTTATTTCTCACTATTGCCGTTAAAGGTTAGGTAAATTTAGCTATGAAAGTGTTCAATTCATCTACCTCTCGTTGCATTGACATTAATAGTAATTAGACGTACCATTTTCTACTCGATTTAAAGAACGTTTTGTCACACAACTATTCAGCTTGATATTCAACAAAAGACTAATTAACTTGGTCAAAATCTGGCCCAGTTAATCTTTGAAAAAGTATTGTTAACATATTTCGATTACCCAAACACATGATAAAATATTACATTATATATGGAATTTATTTATTTTATTCATCACTTTCATGAATTATGAACCTTATCATTGGTTTAATCATCTCATTCCCTTTAAATTGATATATTATAGTCCATATCTGTAGACATTTTGTGGAAATTAACAAATTTCTTTACTTTTTGGAAATATAGGCTCAAAATTGGAGTTCCGTCTTTATACAAATTTCCTCCATTTTAATTATCATTAATACTATTATAATAAATTTTAATTAGTCATATTCCTCTTCCTTTCCTTAAATACATATAAATTAAACCTTTGAACTGGTTTTTTGTGTTAATCTGTAAATTTGACATTGCTCTTTAAAATTAATTAATTTATATATTTTGAAAATTTACAATATTTTAAGGTATATTTCCTTATTATCATTTTAACTCATAGGATCATTCCCAGTAGTGGTTAAATGATTTACCTTATCTAAATCTTGCTAGTTTACAGGATTTATAAGTGAATTATACTGGTTTATTATGGTTTCTGTGAATTCACCAAATGGCCTAGAGTTTAGAATTTTATATTTCTGTCTTTCTCAAATAAATTTAATCCTACTTCCTCCTCTGACTTTACATAGTTACTATTACATGAAAATAAAATGGTTTATAACTTATTGTGAGGTGTAGTATTTAATTAACACTACTCTTATTAAAATAAATAATTATGAACATTATTTAGCAATCTGCACAATTGAACATATTGCTGATATGGTTTGAACATATACTTTTAACTATTTTTGAGTTAACATAGCATACCTATTGAAACATTATTAATGGTATGTATGCTATTATTTAGCAAACATTATTCATTTTAAACACATAATATAAATCTTATTTTCTAATAACTCTTACAAACACATTGATTTTATGGCTGTGAAACAACAGTCTATTTAAATATTTTAAACCTATGAATACTAAATTAATGCCAGTCCTTTCTGGTCTAAACCATTACTATTTATGATACCCTTCATCAGTAAACATGACCACCCATACTCTAGTTATTAGCATTTTTTACAAATGTCTTGTAAATAAAGAGTTACATTAAAATAATAAAATACTGGAAATCTTCCATTTTTATTATTTTATTATGCTGTTTATTATTGGATATTAAAGTTGTTATATAGCATACTGATAAGTCATAGTATCACTAACTTTAAGTTTATTGCATTTCCAAAAAACACTTACACAAATTCACTTTCACTGTTGGTTCTGATATTTTGAGTCTTATTATCTCAGACCAGACCTTTAGTAATCATGGACTGTTAAGACTTGTTTATTTTCTTATCACACAATAGCTTTAGTCGGTTCACTTCTTATAATACTATACAGCACTTTAGTTTTCTAAATAATTACATTTTTATAGGATTTTGGTATGTTATACTTTCTTTTTAATCGTTTTTGTGGGTTTGGGGTTGATGGTAGTTAATAATAATAATAGGTTTTACAACGGTGTTTCTTTCATACTATTTCTTCCTCTCCTCCTGTCTTCTTTCTTGTCCTTCTTCTTATCTTCTTTCTTGTCTTCATTCTTGTCCTTCTTCTGGTCTTCATTCTTGTCTTCCTTCTTGTCCTTCTTCTAGTCTTCATTCTTCTTGTCTTCCTTCTTCACTCTTGGGTAAACCAAGGTACTTGGTGTTATTTCGACTGATGTTTAGTTTGGAGCATCTAATTTATTCACTGATACGGACCTTGTTCTTCTCTAAAGGTTTCAGGGTATTGTTTTCTTCCTGATCACAAACTTTATTCTTCCTTCTTCTTGTTTTTTGGGGTATTTTGGTATTCACCACTCTTAAACTGATTCTCTTCTTGATATGGTGTGATTTAATTTGTTTACTGCTCCTAGCTTCCTGGGTAAATTACTGATCTTATAATATGAGTTGCTTTCAATACTTTCTTTGATATTTAAACAGTGGTTTTTTATATAATGTAATGAGGATTTTGATTTTATCGTGGTTCATTCCTTTGATTTCCTTAAATCTCATTCAATATTATTTTAACATTTGTGGTATAATTAAACTGTATGATTTTATATGACTTAATAAGTAGTGGATTTTCTGTCACGCTACAGAATGCCCTTCTCCAGAAGTAATTTTTTCAGACTATACTTGCTTTGTCTGAAACAATTGCTTATGATAATTATTCTAGGTTTGTTATTATTCTGGACTTCCTTCCATTTTAAAAATTTTCTTATTTATATTTGAGTTTATATCTTTCTCATTCTCACTGGATCTTCCTTGATAGTAATAGTCATCTGAGTTTCATATTTATTATTTCATTTTCATATTTCTTCTTAGTATTTTCTCCTTGGGATATTTCCTCCCTATCGTTCCCTACTTTGTGAGCTGGTTCAGTTCAGAGAGGCACTGTACGCTACTTTCCTCTGCTGTCCAATACTTCACACATATTTGAGTACAGAGGCAAATCATCTCTGCTCAAAAAACATATTAATACTGCTGGAATTATCTACAGACAGATTAAAAAATTATTCAGAATAGTACACATTTGTTACTATTTAAAAAAAATATCTTTGGGATACTTCACTTATTACTTATTATATTTCTCAGAGATTTTAATATTCCTATCTCAGTTGTTCTTCTGACTCGTTAACTGGATGTTTCATTCATTTGATATTATGGTAGGAAGCTCTTCTATTATCACATTTTTCAACTTTTCTTATCATATAAAGCTTTTGGTGATAAATTCTTTATTACCTTCTGGTTTTTTTATTATAATCTGCATTGTTTATAGTAGCATATCTTTATGACATTTTTAGACTGTTTCTTTGTTCTTATTATTTCCACTTGTTCTATTTTCTAGAACTTTTTATAACTGTCATTATCATAATTGACATTTAATTCATAAATCATTTTATATTAATTCGTTTAATTACATAAATCTTTGATATTATTCTCACATTATTCCTGTCATGGTTATTATACCTTCGAATGAATGTTTTTTTTTTTTTTCATAATGAGGTCATAATTTCTTCTCATACCACTTCAAAGTTTCATTATCTCATAATTCCAAATAAGTTTTTGTACTTTATTATATTCAATCACTCAAATCGTATCAACTCAAATCGTATTAAAAAAAAATTTTTTTTTTTATTTCCTTTGGCATCATTTTATGGAAAGGTTTTTACTCTTTATATTGAAATTAGACATGATCACACTTTCCAGAATTATTTGTTTTAATTCTAAAGTCTGTTTCCTTTATTCATCCCATTATGATCCTGTATTAACATGGTAATTATATTTTATGCTTACCATAAATATGGTATTAAATCTCTTCTGTTTATCTCCCCAAAGTGTTTTATTAATAATTGGTTGGTAAGTTGTACTTATTCTTGGTTTGGAAACTTGATTTATTCACAATTCAAAATTCACTCTTCTTATATTATTGCCATAAAGTTTTCTTCAAATAATTTTTATGTAAGGTGGGCTTACATGTGTTTTAGAATTTTGATGATTTTAAATTCCAACTTCTTATATCTTTCCAAATAGTTTTCCTTTAAATAATCTTTATGTAAGGTTGGCTTACCTGTGTTTTAGAATTTTGAGGATTTTAAATTCTAACTTCTGTTTTATATTCTTGTCGTAAAGTTTTTCAAATTTTTTGTTAGTAAGGTGATCTACCCTTGTTTGGAATTTTGATAGTTTTATTCTAATTCCTTCTTATATTATTGCCATAAAATTTTCTTCAAATAATTGTTATGTAAGGTGGACTTACTTTTGTTTTAGAATTTAGGGGTTAAGTCCAAACTCTTCTTCTTATATCTTTCCAAATAGTTTTCCTTTAAATAATCTTTATGTAAGGTTGGCTTACATTTGTTTTAGAATTTGGTTGATTTTAAATTCTAACTTCTTCTTCTCTTCCATTTCTCATTATATTTTTCATAAATAATTGTAATAGTTTTCTATATTATGTGGTAAACATATCATATTAGTTTCATAAATATTGTATGACTCTTTTCTTGTCTTTCTTTCAAAAGTATTTCTTACTATTATATTTTCCTTTATACCCAGGTTGATGATTTTTATTAGGTTGCACAGTTACTCATATTTCCTTTGTAAAGTGTAGTTTCTTAAATAATTTTCTTTCTTAAAACCCCATTTTGGTTCTTTGTCCCTTCTTCTTCTCATTTTTCCTCAGTGGTAATTATTTTCATCTTCTTTGTGGTGGTTTTTGCCGTTGTCGGTTATCATGACATCAGTCCTTTTTAGTGGAGGTGTGTGGTATTTGATTTAACCATAGTCTGTCATTTCAGTTACTCTCATGGTCCGGATGACCATAGTCTTCATACTTGTTCCGGTACCAGTGACATGTTTAGCCTTTGCCTTGTATTTCATCCTTCTAGCCGTTATTCCTTTGTTGGCTACAAAGCTTATGTTGTTCCCCTTATCATATTGTCTTATATACCAATATGTTTGTGGTCCATATGCTGTATGACCTGAAAAATATCTGTGAGGGTCTTCATCTGGTTTATCAATTATTTGCTTCTCTGAAGCCCCATAATCTGGTTCACATATCCATCCTGAAGGTATACATTTTTGTGTAATTTTACACTGGAATAGTCCTGGATGGCGCACTAATGGAACACACTCTGGTGATTCACCAGTGCCATCGTCACAGTCTGATAAGATGTTATATTTCCATCTTCCTGGAATACACTGTCCAGTCCAGCACTGAAACTGATCTGGTCCACAAGTCGTATTCCGTTTACCTCTGGTCCTTTCCCATTTGTAAACTATTGTCTGTTGGTACTTTATTACTGAGATTACTCTTAATCTCCTTCCGTAATTTCTGGAATTCCTGATTTCTTCATGGTCGGTAATTGGAATATTATTGACATCCATTAAACCATGGTTCATCATTTCCATTTCTTCCTTTGTTTTCATTAATTTCTTTGGAAGCGTTTTCCTCCTTTCCCTTGGTTCCACTTCCATATCTTTAGTATTTTCTTTATTTCCGTTAGTTTTCCTTTCAAGTAATACTACAACTGGTTCCATGGTTTTATTGTTTGGTATTTCCTCTGGTTCTGGTTTGCTATCATATTTTATTTCTTTAACCCAATCATCCATTTTCTTACATAAATTTTCCGCCATCTTCTTGTTATTTTCCATATTCTCGTCCATTTTCCTCATTATCTGTTGGAACATTTCCGTTATCTTGTCCATTCCTTCTTGTGTAATTTCTGCCATTTTGCTTTATCGTTGTTGCCCTTCTTCCTGACTGTATAACCGCTGCCAGGCTTATCTTATCAAGCCCTCTAAGTTGGACGCCACTTTGTAACGCGACCCTGTATGCCGGTCGTTACAAAAATAAACAGTAGATGGAAAATATTATAAAAAATAATATTTTCAATAATAAAAATAATTTCGGTTATGTTAATAAATGTGTTTAAATAAGAAATAAAGCTGTTTTAAAAGGTTTTGGTAAAAATTTTGATAATCAGGCAGGTATTTACTAACTATCGAGCACTTCTGTAAGATTTGAACCAAGTCTGGAGTTAAATAGATTAACTCCAGTCAGCAATCGATCGGTGATTTTTCTTGCTGGCCCAAAATCTCACTCAAGTAAGATATTTTCTGCTTCTTGAAGTCCCTTAGCCGTGATAAATAATCTTAAATTAGTCTGTGAAATAATAACAGATAATAAACACTTGAAATATATTGATTTATTGAACAATTTAAAAAATAATCGACCTTTTATCGATTATGAACAATTATCGACTCCGTCTCAGTGAACTATCGATTGTGCATACAGTACAAAAATTATTATAGATATTATATAAAGGACAGGTTCTTTGAGCGATTAAATTAATAGTCAGAGAAGGATGACGAGAAAGTATAACATTAACAATTAAAATATATTCAAAAATTATTATTTAATAGTATTTAAATAATTCGTATATATAATGTTTAATAAAATTTGTTTTGTCGAACCATTGGCAGCTTGGATGACGTCACCACGATGAAGGAGGCAGACTCCGTAAAATTCAATGATGGCCGCTTCTCGAACTGAATATGTTACTGCGAAGTCATCGTGTCAGAAAATCACAATAAAATTACCTTTATGAATGTTTGAAATGTTCTCGCACTGGTGTAATCTGTCTATTATGTTGTTTGGTGTGTTCTGCAGAAGTGTTCCGTGTATATTGGTGTTAATTAAGTTATTTGGTATTTGTTCACTCCTGTGGGTTAAGTTTCTGTAAATGTGGTTATGCGTTGTAGAGTGAATTGTGTCAAATATACTGTTTTACTGTTTTATATCACTCGTATCATGAAGTTAGGTGTTATTTCTCACTATTGCCGTTAAAGGTTAGGTAAATTTAGCTATGAAAGTGTTCAATTCATCTACCTCTCGTTGCATTGACATTAATAGTAATTAGACGTACCATTTTCTACTCGATTTAAAGAACGTTTTGTCACACAACTATTCAGCTTGATATTCAACAAAAGACTAATTAACTTGGTCAAAATCTGGCCCAGTTAATCTTTGAAAAAGTATTGTTAACATATTTCGATTACCCAAACACATGATAAAATATTACATTATATATGGAATTTATTTATTTTATTCATCACTTTCATGAATTATGAACCTTATCATTGGTTTAATCATCTCATTCCCTTTAAATTGATATATTATAGTCCATATCTGTAGACATTTTGTGGAAATTAACAAATTTCTTTACTTTTTGGAAATATAGGCTCAAAATTGGAGTTCCGTCTTTATACAAATTTCCTCCATTTTAATTATCATTAATACTATTATAATAAATTTTAATTAGTCATATTCCTCTTCCTTTCCTTAAATACATATAAATTAAACCTTTGAACTGGTTTTTTGTGTTAATCTGTAAATTTGACATTGCTCTTTAAAATTAATTAATTTATATATTTTGAAAATTTACAATATTTTAAGGTATATTTCCTTATTATCATTTTAACTCATAGGATCATTCCCAGTAGTGGTTAAATGATTTACCTTATCTAAATCTTGCTAGTTTACAGGATTTATAAGTGAATTATACTGGTTTATTATGGTTTCTGTGAATTCACCAAATGGCCTAGAGTTTAGAATTTTATATTTCTGTCTTTCTCAAATAAATTTAATCCTACTTCCTCCTCTGACTTTACATAGTTACTATTACATGAAAATAAAATGGTTTATAACTTATTGTGTGGTGTAGTATTTAATTAACACTACTGTTATTAAAATAAATAATTATGAACATTATTTAGCAATCTGCACAATTGAACATATTGCTGATATGGTTTGAACATATACTTTTAACTATTTTTGAGTTAACATAGCATACCTATTGAAACATTATTAATGGTATGTATGCTATTATTTAGCAAACATTATTCATTTTAAACACATAATATAAATCTTATTTTCTAATAACTCTTACAAACACATTGATTTTATGGCTGTGAAACAACAGTCTATTTAAATATTTTAAACCTATGAATACTAAATTAATGCCAGTCCTTTCTGGTCTAAACCATTACTATTTATGATACCCTTCATCAGTAAACATGACCACCCATACTCTAGTTATTAGCATTTTTTACAAATGTCGTGTAAATAAAGAGTTACATTAAAATAATAAAATACTGGAAATCTTCCATTTTTATTATTTTATTATGCTGTTTATTATTGGATATTAAAGTTGTTATATAGCATACTGATAAGTCATAGTATCACTAACTTTAAGTTTATTGCATTTCCAAAAAACACTTACACAAATTCACTTTCACTGTTGGTTCTGATATTTTGAGTCTTATTATCTCAGACCAGACCTTTAGTAATCATGGACTGTTAAGACTTGTTTATTTTCTTATCACACAATAGCTTTAGTCGGTTCACTTCTTATAATACTATACAGCACTTTAGTTTTCTAAATAATTACATTTTTATAGGATTTTGGTATGTTATACTTTCTTTTTAATCGTTTTTGTGGGTTTGGGGTTGATGGTAGTTAATAATAATAATAGGTTTTACAACGGTGTTTCTTTCATACTATTTCTTCCTCTCCTCCTGTCTTCTTTCTTGTCCTTCTTCTTATCTTCTTTCTTGTCTTCATTCTTGTCCTTCTTCTGGTCTTCATTCTTGTCTTCCTTCTTGTCCTTCTTCTAGTCTTCATTCTTCTTGTCTTCCTTCTTCACTCTTGGGTAAACCAAGGTACTTGGTGTTATTTCGACTGATGTTTAGTTTGGAGCATCTAATTTATTCACTGATACGGACCTTGTTCTTCTCTAAAGGTTTCAGGGTATTGTTTTCTTCCTGATCACAAACTTTATTCTTCCTTCTTCTTGTTTTTTGGGGTATTTTGGTATTCACCACTCTTAAACTGATTCTCTTCTTGATATGGTGTGATTTAATTTGTTTACTGCTCCTAGCTTCCTGGGTAAATTACTGATCTTATAATATGAGTTGCTTTCAATACTTTCTTTGATATTTAAACAGTGGTTTTTTATATAATGTAATGAGGATTTTTATTTTATCGTGGTTCGTTCCTTTGATTTCCTTAAATCTCATTCAATATTATTTTAACATTTGTGGTATAATTAAACTTTATGATTTTATATGACTTAATAAGTAGTGGATTTTCTGTCATGCTACAGAATGCCCTTCTCCAGAAGTAATTTTTTCAGACTATACTTGCTTTGTCTGAAACAATTGCTTATGATAATTATTCTAGGTTTGTTATTATTCTGGACTTCCTTCCATTTTAAAAATTTTCTTATTTATATTTGAGTTTATATCTTTCTCATTCTCACTGGATCTTCCTTGATAGTAATAGTCATCTGAGTTTCATATTTATTATTTCATTTTCATATTTCTTCTTAGTATTTTCTCCTTGGGATATTTCCTCCCTATCGTTCCCTACTTTGTGAGCTGGTTCAGTTCAGAGAGGCACTGTACGCTACTTTCCTCTGCTGTCCAATACTTCACACATATTTGAGTACAGAGGCAAATCATCTCTGCTCAAAAAACATATTAATACTGCTGGAATTATCTACAGACAGATTAAAAAATTATTCAGAATAGTACACATTTGTTACTATTTAAAAAAAATATCTTTGGGATACTTCACTTATTACTTATTATATTTCTCAGAGATTTTAATATTCCTATCTCAGTTGTTCTTCTGACTCGTTAACTGGATGTTTCATTCATTTGATATTATGGTAGGAAGCTCTTCTATTATCACATTTTTCAACTTTTCTTATCATATAAAGCTTTTGGTGATAAATTCTTTATTACCTTCTGGTTTTTTTATTATAATCTGCATTGTTTATAGTAGCATATCTTTATGACATTTTTAGACTGTTTCTTTGTTCTTATTATTTCCACTTGTTCTATTTTCTAGAACTTTTTATAACTGTCATTATCATAATTGACATTTAATTCATAAATCATTTTATATTAATTCGTTTAATTACATAAATCTTTGATATTATTCTCACATTATTCCTGTCATGGTTATTATACCTTCGAATGAATGTTTTTTTTTTTTTCATAATGAGGCCATAATTTCTTCTCATACCACTTCAAAGTTTCATTATCTCATAATTCCAAATAAGTTTTTGTACTTTATTATATTCAATCACTCAAATCGTATCAACTCAAATCGTATTAAAAAAAATTTTTTTTTTTTATTTCCTTTGGCATCATTTTATGGAAAGGTTTTTACTCTTTATATTGAAATTAGACATGATCACACTTTCCAGAATTATTTGTTTTAATTCTAAAGTCTGTTTCCTTTATTCATCCCATTATGATCCTGTATTAACATGGTAATTATATTTTATGCTTACCATAAATATGGTATTAAATCTCTTCTGTTTATCTCCCCAAAGTGTTTTATTAATAATTGGTTGGTAAGTTGTACTTATTCTTGGTTTGGAAACTTGATTTATTCACAATTCAAAATTCACTCTTCTTATATTATTGCCATAAAGTTTTCTTCAAATAATTTTTATGTAAGGTGGGCTTACATGTGTTTTAGAATTTTGATGATTTTAAATTCTAACTTCTTATATCTTTCCAAATAGTTTTCCTTTAAATAATCTTTATGTAAGGTTGGCTTACCTGTGTTTTAGAATTTTGAGGATTTTAAATTCTAACTTCTGTTTTATATTCTTGTCGTAAAGTTTTTCAAATTTTTTGTTAGTAAGGTGATCTTACCCTTGTTTGGAATTTTGATAGTTTTATTCTAATTCCTTCTTATATTATTGCCATAAAATTTTCTTCAAATAATTTTTATGTAAGGTGGACTTACTTTTGTTTTAGAATTTAGGGGTTAAGTCCAAACTCTTCTTCTTATATCTTTCCAAATAGTTTTCCTTTAAATAATCTTTATGTAAGGTTGGCTTACATTTGTTTTAGAATTTGGTTGATTTTAAATTCTAACTTCTTCTTCTCTTCCATTTCTCATTATATTTTTCATAAATAATTGTAATAGTTTTCTATATTATGTGGTAAACATATCATATTAGTTTCATAAATATTGTATGACTCTTTTCTTGTCTTTCTTTCAAAAGTATTTCTTACTATTATATTTTCCTTTATACCCAGGTTGATGATTTTTATTAGGTTGCACAGTTACTCATATTTCCTTTGTAAAGTGTAGTTTCTTAAATAATTTTCTTTCTTAAAACCCCATTTTGGTTCTTTGTCCCTTCTTCTTCTCATTTTTCCTCAGTGGTAATTATTTTCATCTTCTTTGTGGTGGTTTTTGCCGTTGTCGGTTATCATGACATCAGTCCCTTTTTAGTGGAGGTGTGTGGTATTTGATTTAACCATAGTCTGTCATTTCAGTTACTCTCATGGTCCGGATGACCATAGTCTTCATACTTGTTCCGGTACCAGTGACATGTTTAGCCTTTGCCTTGTATTTCATCCTTCTAGCCGTTATTCCTTTGTTGGCTACAAAGCTTATGTTGTTACCCTTATCATATTGTCTTATATACCAATATGTTTGTGGTCCATATGCTGTATGACCTGAAAAATATCTGTGAGGGTCTTCATCTGGTTTATCAATTATTTGCTTCTCTGAAGCCCCATAATCTGGTTCACATATCCATCCTGAAGGTATACATTTTTGTGTAATTTTACACTGGAATAGTCCTGGATGGCGCACTAATGGAACACACTCTGGTGATTCACCAGTGCCATCGTCACAGTCTGATAAGATGTTATATTTCCATCTTCCTGGAATACACTGTCCAGTCCAGCACTGAAACTGATCTGGTCCACAAGTCGTATTCCGTTTACCTCTGGTCCTTTCCCATTTGTAAACTATTGTCTGTTGGTACTTTATTACTGAGATTACTCTTAATCTCCTTCCGTAATTTCTGGAATTCCTGATTTCTTCATGGTCGGTAATTGGAATATTATTGACATCCATTAAACCATGGTTCATCATTTCCATTTCTTCCTTTGTTTTCATTAATTTCTTTGGAAGCGTTTTCCTCCTTTCCCTTGGTTCCACTTCCATATCTTTAGTATTTTCTTTATTTCCGTTAGTTTTCCTTTCAAGTAATACTACAACTGGTTCCATGGTTTTATTGTTTGGTATTTCCTCTGGTTCTGGTTTGCTATCATATTTTATTTCTTTAACCCAATCATCCATTTTCTTACATAAATTTTCCGCCATCTTCTTGTTATTTTCCATATTCTCGTCCATTTTCCTCATTATCTGTTGGAACATTTCCGTTATCTTGTCCATTCCTTCTTGTGTAATTTCTGCCATTTTGCTTTATCGTTGTTGCCCTTCTTCCTGACTGTATAACCGCTGCCAGGCTTATCTTATCAAGCCCTCTAAGTTGGACGCCACTTTGTAACGCGACCCTGTATGCCGGTCGTTACAAAAATAAACAGTAGATGGAAAATATTATAAAAAATAATATTTTCAATAATAAAAATAATTTCGGTTATGTTAATAAATGTGTTTAAATAAGAAATAAAGCTGTTTTAAAAGGTTTTGGTAAAAATTTTGATAATCAGGCAGGTATTTACTAACTATCGAGCACTTCTGTAAGATTTGAACCAAGTCTGGAGTTAAATAGATTAACTCCAGTCAGCAATCGATCGGTGATTTTTCTTGCTGGCCCAAAATCTCACTCAAGTAAGATATTTTCTGCTTCTTGAAGTCCCTTAGCCGTGATAAATAATCTTAAATTAGTCTGTGAAATAATAACAGATAATAAACACTTGAAATATATTGATTTATTGAACAATTTAAAAAATAATCGACCTTTTATCGATTATGAACAATTATCGACTCCGTCTCAGGGAACTATCGATTGTGCATACAGTACAAAAATTATTATAGATATTATATAAAGGACAGGTTCTTTGAGCGATTAAATTAATAGTCAGAGAAGGATGACGAGAAAGTATAACATTAACAATTAAAATATATTCAAAAATTATTATTTAATAGTATTTAAATAATTCGTATATATAATGTTTAATAAAATTTGTTTTGTCGAACCATTGGCAGCTTGGATGACGTCACCACGATGAAGGAGGCAGACTCCGTAAAATTCAATGATGGCCGCTTCTCGATCTGAATATGTTACTGCGAAGTCGTCGTGTCAGAAAATCACAATAAAATTACCTTTATGAATGTTTGAAATGTTCTCGCACTGGTGTAATCTGTCTATTATGTTGTTTGGTGTGTTCTGCAGAAGTGTTCCGTGTATATTGGTGTTAATTAAGTTATTTGGTATTTGTTCACTCCTGTGGGTTAAGTTTCTGTAAATGTGGTTATGCGTTGTAGAGTGAATTGTGTCAAATATACTGTTTTACTGTTTTATATCACTCGTATCATGAAGTTAGGTGTTATTTCTCACTATTGCCGTTAAAGGTTAGGTAAATTTAGCTATGAAAGTGTTCAATTCATCTACCTCTCGTTGCATTGACATTAATAGTAATTAGACGTACCATTTTCTACTCGATTTAAAGAACGTTTTGTCACACAACTATTCAGCTTGATATTCAACAAAAGACTAATTAACTTGGTCAAAATCTGGCCCAGTTAATCTTTGAAAAAGTATTGTTAACATATTTCGATTACCCAAACACATGATAAAATATTACATTATATATGGAATTTATTTATTTTATTCATCACTTTCATGAATTATGAACCTTATCATTGGTTTAATCATCTCATTCCCTTTAAATTGATATATTATAGTCCATATCTGTAGACATTTTGTGGAAATTAACAAATTTCTTTACTTTTTGGAAATATAGGCTCAAAATTGGAGTTCCGTCTTTATACAAATTTCCTCCATTTTAATTATCATTAATACTATTATAATAAATTTTAATTAGTCATATTCCTCTTCCTTTCCTTAAATACATATAAATTAAACCTTTGAACTGGTTTTTTGTGTTAATCTGTAAATTTGACATTGCTCTTTAAAATTAATTAATTTATATATTTTGAAAATTTACAATATTTTAAGGTATATTTCCTTATTATCATTTTAACTCATAGGATCATTCCCAGTAGTGGTTAAATGATTTACCTTATCTAAATCTTGCTAGTTTACAGGATTTATAAGTGAATTATACTGGTTTATTATGGTTTCTGTGAATTCACCAAATGGCCTAGAGTTTAGAATTTTATATTTCTGTCTTTCTCAAATAAATTTAATCCTACTTCCTCCTCTGACTTTACATAGTTACTATTACATGAAAATAAAATGGTTTATAACTTATTGTGTGGTGTAGTATTTAATTAACACTACTGTTATTAAAATAAATAATTATGAACATTATTTAGCAATCTGCACAATTGAACATATTGCTGATATGGTTTGAACATATACTTTTAACTATTTTTGAGTTAACATAGCATACCTATTGAAACATTATTAATGGTATATATGCTATTATTTAGCAAACATTATTCATTTTAAACACATAATATAAATCTTATTTTCTAATAACTCTTACAAACACATTGATTTTATGGCTGTGAAACAACAGTCTATTTAAATATTTTAAACCTATGAATACTAAATTAATGCCAGTCCTTTCTGGTCTAAACCATTACTATTTATGATACCCTTCATCAGTAAACATGACCACCCATACTCTAGTTATTAGCATTTTTTACAAATGTCTTGTAAATAAAGAGTTACATTAAAATAATAAAATACTGGAAATCTTCCATTTTTATTATTTTATTATGCTGTTTATTATTGGATATTAAAGTTGTTATATAGCATACTGATAAGTCATAGTATCACTAACTTTAAGTTTATTGCATTTCCAAAAAACACTTACACAAATTCACTTTCACTGTTGGTTCTGATATTTTGAGTCTTATTATCTCAGACCAGACCTTTAGTAATCATGGACTGTTAAGACTTGTTTATTTTCTTATCACACAATAGCTTTAGTCGGTTCATTTCTTATAATACTATACAGCACTTTAGTTTTCTAAATAATTACATTTTTATAGGATTTTGGTATGTTATACTTTCTTTTTAATCGTTTTTGTGGGTTTGGGGTTGATGGTAGTTAATAATAATAATAGGTTTTACAACGGTGTTTCTTTCATACTATTTCTTCCTCTCCTCCTGTCTTCTTTCTTGTCCTTCTTCTTATCTTCTTTCTTGTCTTCATTCTTGTCCTTCTTCTGGTCTTCATTCTTGTCTTCCTTCTTGTCCTTCTTCTAGTCTTCATTCTTCTTGTCTTCCTTCTTCACTCTTGGGTAAACCAAGGTACTTGGTGTTATTTCGACTGATGTTTAGTTTGGAGCATCTAATTTATTCACTGATACGGACCTTGTTCTTCTCTAAAGGTTTCAGGGTATTGTTTTCTTCCTGATCACAAACTTTATTCTTCCTTCTTCTTGTTTTTTGGGGTATTTTGGTATTCACCACTCTTAAACTGATTCTCTTCTTGATATGGTGTGATTTAATTTGTTTACTGCTCCTAGCTTCCTGGGTAAATTACTGATCTTATAATATGAGTTGCTTTCAATACTTTCTTTGATATTTAAACAGTGGTTTTTTATATAATGTAATGAGGATTTTTATTTTATCGTGGTTCGTTCCTTTGATTTCCTTAAATCTCATTCAATATTATTTTAACATTTGTGGTATAATTAAACTTTATGATTTTATATGACTTAATAAGTAGTGGATTTTCTGTCACGCTACAGAATGCCCTTCTCCAGAAGTAATTTTTTCAGACTATACTTGCTTTGTCTGAAACAATTGCTTATGATAATTATTCTAGGTTTGTTATTATTCTGGACTTCCTTCCATTTTAAAAATTTTCTTATTTATATTTGAGTTTATATCTTTCTCATTCTCACTGGATCTTCCTTGATAGTAATAGTCATCTGAGTTTCATATTTATTATTTCATTTTCATATTTCTTCTTAGTATTTTCTCCTTGGGATATTTCCTCCCTATCGTTCCCTACTTTGTGAGCTGGTTCAGTTCAGAGAGGCACTGTACGCTACTTTCCTCTGCTGTCCAATACTTCACACATATTTGAGTACAGAGGCAAATCATCTCTGCTCAAAAAACATATTAATACTGCTGGAATTATCTACAGACAGATTAAAAAATTATTCAGAATAGTACACATTTGTTACTATTTAAAAAAAATATCTTTGGGATACTTCACTTATTACTTATTATATTTCTCAGAGATTTTAATATTCCTATCTCAGTTGTTCTTCTGACTCGTTAACTGGATGTTTCATTCATTTGATATTATGGTAGGAAGCTCTTCTATTATCACATTTTTCAACTTTTCTTATCATATAAAGCTTTTGGTGATAAATTCTTTATTACCTTCTGGTTTTTTTATTATAATCTGCATTGTTTATAGTAGCATATCTTTATGACATTTTTAGACTGTTTCTTTGTTCTTATTATTTCCACTTGTTCTATTTTCTAGAACTTTTTATAACTGTCATTATCATAATTGACATTTAATTCATAAATCATTTTATATTAATTCGTTTAATTACATAAATCTTTGATATTATTCTCACATTATTCCTGTCATGGTTATTATACCTTCGAATGAATGTTTTTTTTTTTTTTCATAATGAGGTCATAATTTCTTCTCATACCACTTCAAAGTTTCATTATCTCATAATTCCAAATAAGTTTTTGTACTTTATTATATTCAATCACTCAAATCGTATCAACTCAAATCGTATCAACTCAAATCGTATTAAAAAAAATTTTTTTTTTTTTATTTCCTTTGGCATCATTTTATGGAAAGGTTTTTACTCTTTATATTGAAATTAGACATGATCACACTTTCCAGAATTATTTGTTTTAATTCTAAAGTCTGTTTCCTTTATTCATCCCATTATGATCCTGTATTAACATGGTAATTATATTTTATGCTTACCATAAATATGGTATTAAATCTCTTCTGTTTATCTCCCCAAAGTGTTTTATTAATAATTGGTTGGTAAGTTGTACTTATTCTTGGTTTGGAAACTTGATTTATTCACAATTCAAAATTCACTCTTCTTATATTATTGCCATAAAGTTTTCTTCAAATAATTTTTATGTAAGGTGGGCTTACATGTGTTTTAGAATTTTGATGATTTTAAATTCTAACTTCTTATATCTTTCCAAATAGTTTTCCTTTAAATAATCTTTATGTAAGGTTGGCTTACCTGTGTTTTAGAATTTTGAGGATTTTAAATTCTAACTTCTGTTTTATATTCTTGTCGTAAAGTTTTTCAAATTTTTTGTTAGTAAGGTGATCTTACCCTTGTTTGGAATTTTGATAGTTTTATTCTAATTCCTTCTTATATTATTGCCATAAAATTTTCTTCAAATAATTTTTATGTAAGGTGGACTTACTTTTGTTTTAGAATTTAGGGGTTAAGTCCAAACTCTTCTTCTTATATCTTTCCAAATAGTTTTCCTTTAAATAATCTTTATGTAAGGTTGGCTTACATTTGTTTTAGAATTTGGTTGATTTTAAATTCTAACTTCTTCTTCTCTTCCATTTCTCATTATATTTTTCATAAATAATTGTAATAGTTTTCTATATTATGTGGTAAACATATCATATTAGTTTCATAAATATTGTATGACTCTTTTCTTGTCTTTCTTTCAAAAGTATTTCTTACTATTATATTTTCCTTTATACCCAGGTTGATGATTTTTATTAGGTTGCACAGTTACTCATATTTCCTTTGTAAAGTGTAGTTTCTTAAATAATTTTCTTTCTTAAAACCCCATTTTGGTTCTTTGTCCCTTCTTCTTCTCATTTTTCCTCAGTGGTAATTATTTTCATCTTCTTTGTGGTGGTTTTTGCCGTTGTCGGTTATCATGACATCAGTCCCTTTTTAGTGGAGGTGTGTGGTATTTGATTTAACCATAGTCTGTCATTTCAGTTACTCTCATGGTCCGGATGACCATAGTCTTCATACTTGTTCCGGTACCAGTGACATGTTTAGCCTTTGCCTTGTATTTCATCCTTCTAGCCGTTATTCCTTTGTTGGCTACAAAGCTTATGTTGTTACCCTTATCATATTGTCTTATATACCAATATGTTTGTGGTCCATATGCTGTATGACCTGAAAAATATCTGTGAGGGTCTTCATCTGGTTTATCAATTATTTGCTTCTCTGAAGCCCCATAATCTGGTTCACATATCCATCCTGAAGGTATACATTTTTGTGTAATTTTACACTGGAATAGTCCTGGATGGCGCACTAATGGAACACACTCTGGTGATTCACCAGTGCCATCGTCACAGTCTGATAAGATGTTATATTTCCATCTTCCTGGAATACACTGTCCAGTCCAGCACTGAAACTGATCTGGTCCACAAGTTGTATTCCGTTTACCTCTGGTCCTTTCCCATTTGTAAACTATTGTCTGTTGGTACTTTATTACTGAGATTACTCTTAATCTCCTTCCGTAATTTCTGGAATTCCTGATTTCTTCATGGTCGGTAATTGGAATATTATTGACATCCATTAAACCATGGTTCATCATTTCCATTTCTTCCTTTGTTTTCATTAATTTCTTTGGAAGCGTTTTCCTCCTTTCCCTTGGTTCCACTTCCATATCTTTAGTATTTTCTTTATTTCCGTTAGTTTTCCTTTCAAGTAATACTACAACTGGTTCCATGGTTTTATTGTTTGGTATTTCCTCTGGTTCTGGTTTGCTATCATATTTTATTTCTTTAACCCAATCATCCATTTTCTTACATAAATTTTCCGCCATCTTCTTGTTATTTTCCATATTCTCGTCCATTTTCCTCATTATCTGTTGGAACATTTCCGTTATCTTGTCCATTCCTTCTTGTGTAATTTCTGCCATTTTGCTTTATCGTTGTTGCCCTTCTTCCTGACTGTATAACCGCTGCCAGGCTTATCTTATCAAGCCCTCTAAGTTGGACGCCACTTTGTAACGCGACCCTGTATGCCGGTCGTTACAAAAATAAACAGTAGATGGAAAATATTATAAAAAATAATATTTTCAATAATAAAAATAATTTCGGTTATGTTAATAAATGTGTTTAAATAAGAAATAAAGCTGTTTTAAAAGGTTTTGGTAAAAATTTTGATAATCAGGCAGGTATTTACTAACTATCGAGCACTTCTGTAAGATTTGAACCAAGTCTGGAGTTAAATAGATTAACTCCAGTCAGCAATCGATCGGTGATTTTTCTTGCTGGCCCAAAATCTCACTCAAGTAAGATATTTTCTGCTTCTTGAAGTCCCTTAGCCGTGATAAATAATCTTAAATTAGTCTGTGAAATAATAACAGATAATAAACACTTGAAATATATTGATTTATTGAACAATTTAAAAAATAATCGACCTTTTATCGATTATGAACAATTATCGACTCCGTCTCAGGGAACTATCGATTGTGCATACAGTACAAAAATTATTATAGATATTATATAAAGGACAGGTTCTTTGAGCGATTAAATTAATAGTCAGAGAAGGATGACGAGAAAGTATAACATTAACAATTAAAATATATTCAAAAATTATTATTTAATAGTATTTAAATAATTCGTATATATAATGTTTAATAAAATTTGTTTTGTCGAACCATTGGCAGCTTGGATGACGTCACCACGATGAAGGAGGCAGACTCCGTAAAATTCAATGATGGCCGCTTCTCGATCTGAATATGTTACTGCGAAGTCGTCGTGTCAGAAAATCACAATAAAATTACCTTTATGAATGTTTGAAATGTTCTCGCACTGGTGTAATCTGTCTATTATGTTGTTTGGTGTGTTCTGCAGAAGTGTTCCGTGTATATTGGTGTTAATTAAGTTATTTGGTATTTGTTCACTCCTGTGGGTTAAGTTTCTGTAAATGTGGTTATGCGTTGTAGAGTGAATTGTGTCAAATATACTGTTTTACTGTTTTATATCACTCGTATCATGAAGTTAGGTGTTATTTCTCACTATTGCCGTTAAAGGTTAGGTAAATTTAGCTATGAAAGTGTTCAATTCATCTACCTCTCGTTGCATTGACATTAATAGTAATTAGACGTACCATTTTCTACTCGATTTAAAGAACGTTTTGTCACACAACTATTCAGCTTGATATTCAACAAAAGACTAATTAACTTGGTCAAAATCTGGCCCAGTTAATCTTTGAAAAAGTATTGTTAACATATTTCGATTACCCAAACACATGATAAAATATTACATTATATATGGAATTTATTTATTTTATTCATCACTTTCATGAATTATGAACCTTATCATTGGTTTAATCATCTCATTCCCTTTAAATTGATATATTATAGTCCATATCTGTAGACATTTTGTGGAAATTAACAAATTTCTTTACTTTTTGGAAATATAGGCTCAAAATTGGAGTTCCGTCTTTATACAAATTTCCTCCATTTTAATTATCATTAATACTATTATAATAAATTTTAATTAGTCATATTCCTCTTCCTTTCCTTAAATACATATAAATTAAACCTTTGAACTGGTTTTTTGTGTTAATCTGTAAATTTGACATTGCTCTTTAAAATTAATTAATTTATATATTTTGAAAATTTACAATATTTTAAGGTATATTTCCTTATTATCATTTTAACTCATAGGATCATTCCCAGTAGTGGTTAAATGATTTACCTTATCTAAATCTTGCTAGTTTACAGGATTTATAAGTGAATTATACTGGTTTATTATGGTTTCTGTGAATTCACCAAATGGCCTAGAGTTTAGAATTTTATATTTCTGTCTTTCTCAAATAAATTTAATCCTACTTCCTCCTCTGACTTTACATAGTTACTGTTACATGAAAATAAAATGGTTTATAACTTATTGTGCGGTGTAGTATTTAATTAACACTACTGTTATTAAAATAAATAATTATGAACATTATTTAGCAATCTGCACAATTGAACATATTGCTGATATGGTTTGAACATATACTTTTAACTATTTTTGAGTTAACATAGCATACCTATTGAAACATTATTAATGGTATGTATGCTATTATTTAGCAAACATTATTCATTTTAAACACATAATATAAATCTTATTTTCTAATAACTCTTACAAACACATTGATTTTATGGCTGTGAAACAACAGTCTATTTAAATATTTTAAACCTATGAATACTAAATTAATGCCAGTCCTTTCTGGTCTAAACCATTACTATTTATGATACCCTTCATCAGTAAACATGACCACCCATACTCTAGTTATTAGCATTTTTTACAAATGTCTTGTAAATAAAGAGTTACATTAAAATAATAAAATACTGGAAATCTTCCATTTTTATTATTTTATTATGCTGTTTATTATTGGATATTAAAGTTGTTATATAGCATACTGATAAGTCATAGTATCACTAACTTTAAGTTTATTGCATTTCCAAAAAACACTTACACAAATTCACTTTCACTGTTGGTTCTGATATTTTGAGTCTTATTATCTCAGACCAGACCTTTAGTAATCATGGACTGTTAAGACTTGTTTATTTTCTTATCACACAATAGCTTTAGTCGGTTCACTTCTTATAATACTATACAGCACTTTAGTTTTCTAAATAATTACATTTTTATAGGATTTTGGTATGTTATACTTTCTTTTTAATCGTTTTTGTGGGTTTGGGGTTGATGGTAGTTAATAATAATAATAGGTTTTACAACGGTGTTTCTTTCATACTATTTCTTCCTCTCCTCCTGTCTTCTTTCTTGTCCTTCTTCTTATCTTCTTTCTTGTCTTCATTCTTGTCCTTCTTCTGGTCTTCATTCTTGTCTTCCTTCTTGTCCTTCTTCTAGTCTTCATTCTTCTTGTCTTCCTTCTTCACTCTTGGGTAAACCAAGGTACTTGGTGTTATTTCGACTGATGTTTAGTTTGGAGCATCTAATTTATTCACTGATACGGACCTTGTTCTTCTCTAAAGGTTTCAGGGTATTGTTTTCTTCCTGATCACAAACTTTATTCTTCCTTCTTCTTGTTTTTTGGGGTATTTTGGTATTCACCACTCTTAAACTGATTCTCTTCTTGATATGGTGTGATTTAATTTGTTTACTGCTCCTAGCTTCCTGGGTAAATTACTGATCTTATAATATGAGTTGCTTTCAATACTTTCTTTGATATTTAAACAGTGGTTTTTTATATAATGTAATGAGGATTTTTATTTTATCGTGGTTCGTTCCTTTGATTTCCTTAAATCTCATTCAATATTATTTTAACATTTGTGGTATAATTAAACTTTATGATTTTATATGACTTAATAAGTAGTGGATTTTCTGTCACGCTACAGAATGCCCTTCTCCAGAAGTAATTTTTTCAGACTATACTTGCTTTGTCTGAAACAATTGCTTATGATAATTATTCTAGGTTTGTTATTATTCTGGACTTCCTTCCATTTTAAAAATTTTCTTATTTATATTTGAGTTTATATCTTTCTCATTCTCACTGGATCTTCCTTGATAGTAATAGTCATCTGAGTTTCATATTTATTATTTCATTTTCATATTTCTTCTTAGTATTTTCTCCTTGGGATATTTCCTCCCTATCGTTCCCTACTTTGTGAGCTGGTTCAGTTCAGAGAGGCACTGTACGCTACTTTCCTCTGCTGTCCAATACTTCACACATATTTGAGTACAGAGGCAAATCATCTCTGCTCAAAAAACATATTAATACTGCTGGAATTATCTACAGACAGATTAAAAAATTATTCAGAATAGTACACATTTGTTACTATTTAAAAAAAATATCTTTGGGATACTTCACTTATTACTTATTATATTTCTCAGAGATTTTAATATTCCTATCTCAGTTGTTCTTCTGACTCGTTAACTGGATGTTTCATTCATTTGATATTATGGTAGGAAGCTCTTCTATTATCACATTTTTCAACTTTTCTTATCATATAAAGCTTTTGGTGATAAATTCTTTATTACCTTCTGGTTTTTTTATTATAATCTGCATTGTTTATAGTAGCATATCTTTATGACATTTTTAGACTGTTTCTTTGTTCTTATTATTTCCACTTGTTCTATTTTCTAGAACTTTTTATAACTGTCATTATCATAATTGACATTTAATTCATAAATCATTTTATATTAATTCGTTTAATTACATAAATCTTTGATATTATTCTCACATTATTCCTGTCATGGTTATTATACCTTCGAATGAATGTTTTTTTTTTTTTTCATAATGAGGTCATAATTTCTTCTCATACCACTTCAAAGTTTCATTATCTCATAATTCCAAATAAGTTTTTGTACTTTATTATATTCAATCACTCAAATCGTATCAACTCAAATCGTATCAACTCAAATCGTATTAAAAAAAATTTTTTTTTTTTTATTTCCTTTGGCATCATTTTATGGAAAGGTTTTTACTCTTTATATTGAAATTAGACATGATCACACTTTCCAGAATTATTTGTTTTAATTCTAAAGTCTGTTTCCTTTATTCATCCCATTATGATCCTGTATTAACATGGTAATTATATTTTATGCTTACCATAAATATGGTATTAAATCTCTTCTGTTTATCTCCCCAAAGTGTTTTATTAATAATTGGTTGGTAAGTTGTACTTATTCTTGGTTTGGAAACTTGATTTATTCACAATTCAAAATTCACTCTTCTTATATTATTGCCATAAAGTTTTCTTCAAATAATTTTTATGTAAGGTGGGCTTACATGTGTTTTAGAATTTTGATGATTTTAAATTCTAACTTCTTATATCTTTCCAAACAGTTTTCCTTTAAATAATCTTTATGTAAGGTTGGCTTACATTTGTTTTAGAATTTGGTTGATTTTAAATTCTAACTTCTTCTTCTCTTCCATTTCTCATTATATTTTTCATAAATAATTGTAATAGTTTTCTATATTATGTGGTAAACATATCATATTAGTTTCATAAATATTGTATGACTCTTTTCTTGTCTTTCTTTCAAAAGTATTTCTTACTATTATATTTTCCTTTATACCCAGGTTGATGATTTTTATTAGGTTGCACAGTTACTCATATTTCCTTTGTAAAGTGTAGTTTCTTAAATAATTTTCTTTCTTAAAACCCCATTTTGGTTCTTTGTCCCTTCTTCTTCTCATTTTTCCTCAGTGGTAATTATTTTCATCTTCTTTGTGGTGGTTTTTGCCGTTGTCGGTTATCATGACATCAGTCCCTTTTTAGTGGAGGTGTGTGGTATTTGATTTAACCATAGTCTGTCATTTCAGTTACTCTCATTGTCCGGATGACCATAGTCTTCATACTTGTTCCGGTACCAGTGACATGTTTAGCCTTTGCCTTGTATTTCATCCTTCTAGCCGTTATTCCTTTGTTGGCTACAAAGCTTATGTTGTTCCCCTTATCATATTGTCTTATATACCAATATGTTTGTGGTCCATATGCTGTATGACCTGAAAAATATCTGTGAGGGTCTTCATCTGGTTTATCAATTATTTGCTTCTCTGAAGCCCCATAATCTGGTTCACATATCCATCATGAAGGTATACATTTTTGTGTAATTTTACACTGGAATAGTCCTGGATGGCGCACTAATGGAACACACTCTGGTGATTCACCAGTGCCATCGTCACAGTCTGATAAGATGTTATATTTCCATCTTCCTGGAATACACTGTCCAGTCCAGCACTGAAACTGATCTGGTCCACAAGTCGTATTCCGTTTACCTCTGGTCCTTTCCCATTTGTAAACTATTGTCTGTTGGTACTTTATTACTGAGATTACTCTTAATCTCCTTCCGTAATTTCTGGAATTCCTGATTTCTTCATGGTCGGTAATTGGAATATTATTGACATCCATTAAACCATGGTTCATCATTTCCATTTCTTCCTTTGTTTTCATTAATTTCTTTGGAAGCGTTTTCCTCCTTTCCCTTGGTTCCACTTCCATATCTTTAGTATTTTCTTTATTTCCGTTAGTTTTCCTTTCAAGTAATACTACAACTGGTTCCATGGTTTTATTGTTTGGTATTTCCTCTGGTTCTGGTTTGCTATCATATTTTATTTCTTTAACCCAATCATCCATTTTCTTACATAAATTTTCCGCCATCTTCTTGTTATTTTCCATATTCTCGTCCATTTTCCTCATTATCTGTTGGAACATTTCCGTTATCTTGTCCATTCCTTCTTGTGTAATTTCTGCCATTTTGCTTTATCGTTGTTGCCCTTCTTCCTGACTGTATAACCGCTGCCAGGCTTATCTTATCAAGCCCTCTAAGTTGGACGCCACTTTGTAACGCGACCCTGTATGCCGGTCGTTACAAAAATAAACAGTAGATGGAAAATATTATAAAAAATAATATTTTCAATAATAAAAATAATTTCGGTTATGTTAATAAATGTGTTTAAATAAGAAATAAAGCTGTTTTAAAAGGTTTTGGTAAAAATTTTGATAATCAGGCAGGTATTTACTAACTATCGAGCACTTCTGTAAGATTTGAACCAAGTCTGGAGTTAAATAGATTAACTCCAGTCAGCAATCGATCGGTGATTTTTCTTGCTGGCCCAAAATCTCACTCAAGTAAGATATTTTCTGCTTCTTGAAGTCCCTTAGCCGTGATAAATAATCTTAAATTAGTCTGTGAAATAATAACAGATAATAAACACTTGAAATATATTGATTTATTGAACAATTTAAAAAATAATCGACCTTTTATCGATTATGAACAATTATCGACTCCGTCTCAGGGAACTATCGATTGTGCATACAGTACAAAAATTATTATAGATATTATATAAAGGACAGGTTCTTTGAGCGATTAAATTAATAGTCAGAGAAGGATGACGAGAAAGTATAACATTAACAATTAAAATATATTCAAAAATTATTATTTAATAGTATTTAAATAATTCGTATATATAATGTTTAATAAAATTTGTTTTGTCGAACCATTGGCAGCTTGGATGACGTCACCACGATGAAGGAGGCAGACTCCGTAAAATTCAATGATGGCCGCTTCTCGATCTGAATATGTTACTGCGAAGTCGTCGTGTCAGAAAATCACAATAAAATTACCTTTATGAATGTTTGAAATGTTCTCGCACTGGTGTAATCTGTCTATTATGTTGTTTGGTGTGTTCTGCAGAAGTGTTCCGTGTATATTGGTGTTAATTAAGTTATTTGGTATTTGTTCACTCCTGTGGGTTAAGTTTCTGTAAATGTGGTTATGCGTTGTAGAGTGAATTGTGTCAAATATACTGTTTTACTGTTTTATATCACTCGTATCATGAAGTTAGGTGTTATTTCTCACTATTGCCGTTAAAGGTTAGGTAAATTTAGCTATGAAAGTGTTCAATTCATCTACCTCTCGTTGCATTGACATTAATAGTAATTAGACGTACCATTTTCTACTCGATTTAAAGAACGTTTTGTCACACAACTATTCAGCTTGATATTCAACAAAAGACTAATTAACTTGGTCAAAATCTGGCCCAGTTAATCTTTGAAAAAGTATTGTTAACATATTTCGATTACCCAAACACATGATAAAATATTACATTATATATGGAATTTATTTATTTTATTCATCACTTTCATGAATTATGAACCTTATCATTGGTTTAATCATCTCATTCCCTTTAAATTGATATATTATAGTCCATATCTGTAGACATTTTGTGGAAATTAACAAATTTCTTTACTTTTTGGAAATATAGGCTCAAAATTGGAGTTCCGTCTTTATACAAATTTCCTCCATTTTAATTATCATTAATACTATTATAATAAATTTTAATTAGTCATATTCCTCTTCCTTTCCTTAAATACATATAAATTAAACCTTTGAACTGGTTTTTTGTGTTAATCTGTAAATTTGACATTGCTCTTTAAAATTAATTAATTTATATATTTTGAAAATTTACAATATTTTAAGGTATATTTCCTTATTATCATTTTAACTCATAGGATCATTCCCAGTAGTGGTTAAATGATTTACCTTATCTAAATCTTGCTAGTTTACAGGATTTATAAGTGAATTATACTGGTTTATTATGGTTTCTGTGAATTCACCAAATGGCCTAGAGTTTAGAATTTTATATTTCTGTCTTTCTCAAATAAATTTAATCCTACTTCCTCCTCTGACTTTACATAGTTACTGTTACATGAAAATAAAATGGTTTATAACTTATTGTGCGGTGTAGTATTTAATTAACACTACTGTTATTAAAATAAATAATTATGAACATTATTTAGCAATCTGCACAATTGAACATATTGCTGATATGGTTTGAACATATACTTTTAACTATTTTTGAGTTAACATAGCATACCTATTGAAACATTATTAATGGTATGTATGCTATTATTTAGCAAACATTATTCATTTTAAACACATAATATAAATCTTATTTTCTAATAACTCTTACAAACACATTGATTTTATGGCTGTGAAACAACAGTCTATTTAAATATTTTAAACCTATGAATACTAAATTAATGCCAGTCCTTTCTGGTCTAAACCATTACTATTTATGATACCCTTCATCAGTAAACATGACCACCCATACTCTAGTTATTAGCATTTTTTACAAATGTCTTGTAAATAAAGAGTTACATTAAAATAATAAAATACTGGAAATCTTCCATTTTTATTATTTTATTATGCTGTTTATTATTGGATATTAAAGTTGTTATATAGCATACTGATAAGTCATAGTATCACTAACTTTAAGTTTATTGCATTTCCAAAAAACACTTACACAAATTCACTTTCACTGTTGGTTCTGATATTTTGAGTCTTATTATCTCAGACCAGACCTTTAGTAATCATGGACTGTTAAGACTTGTTTATTTTCTTATCACACAATAGCTTTAGTCGGTTCACTTCTTATAATACTATACAGCACTTTAGTTTTCTAAATAATTACATTTTTATAGGATTTTGGTATGTTATACTTTCTTTTTAATCGTTTTTGTGGGTTTGGGGTTGATGGTAGTTAATAATAATAATAGGTTTTACAACGGTGTTTCTTTCATACTATTTCTTCCTCTCCTCCTGTCTTCTTTCTTGTCCTTCTTCTTATCTTCTTTCTTGTCTTCATTCTTGTCCTTCTTCTGGTCTTCATTCTTGTCTTCCTTCTTGTCCTTCTTCTAGTCTTCATTCTTCTTGTCTTCCTTCTTCACTCTTGGGTAAACCAAGGTACTTGGTGTTATTTCGACTGATGTTTAGTTTGGAGCATCTAATTTATTCACTGATACGGACCTTGTTCTTCTCTAAAGGTTTCAGGGTATTGTTTTCTTCCTGATCACAAACTTTATTCTTCCTTCTTCTTGTTTTTTGGGGTATTTTGGTATTCACCACTCTTAAACTGATTCTCTTCTTGATATGGTGTGATTTAATTTGTTTACTGCTCCTAGCTTCCTGGGTAAATTACTGATCTTATAATATGAGTTGCTTTCAATACTTTCTTTGATATTTAAACAGTGGTTTTTTATATAATGTAATGAGGATTTTTATTTTATCGTGGTTCGTTCCTTTGATTTCCTTAAATCTCATTCAATATTATTTTAACATTTGTGGTATAATTAAACTTTATGATTTTATATGACTTAATAAGTAGTGGATTTTCTGTCACGCTACAGAATGCCCTTCTCCAGAAGTAATTTTTTCAGACTATACTTGCTTTGTCTGAAACAATTGCTTATGATAATTATTCTAGGTTTGTTATTATTCTGGACTTCCTTCCATTTTAAAAATTTTCTTATTTATATTTGAGTTTATATCTTTCTCATTCTCACTGGATCTTCCTTGATAGTAATAGTCATCTGAGTTTCATATTTATTATTTCATTTTCATATTTCTTCTTAGTATTTTCTCCTTGGGATATTTCCTCCCTATCGTTCCCTACTTTGTGAGCTGGTTCAGTTCAGAGAGGCACTGTACGCTACTTTCCTCTGCTGTCCAATACTTCACACATATTTGAGTACAGAGGCAAATCATCTCTGCTCAAAAAACATATTAATACTGCTGGAATTATCTACAGACAGATTAAAAAATTATTCAGAATAGTACACATTTGTTACTATTTAAAAAAAATATCTTTGGGATACTTCACTTATTACTTATTATATTTCTCAGAGATTTTAATATTCCTATCTCAGTTGTTCTTCTGACTCGTTAACTGGATGTTTCATTCATTTGATATTATGGTAGGAAGCTCTTCTATTATCACATTTTTCAACTTTTCTTATCATATAAAGCTTTTGGTGATAAATTCTTTATTACCTTCTGGTTTTTTTATTATAATCTGCATTGTTTATAGTAGCATATCTTTATGACATTTTTAGACTGTTTCTTTGTTCTTATTATTTCCACTTGTTCTATTTTCTAGAACTTTTTATAACTGTCATTATCATAATTGACATTTAATTCATAAATCATTTTATATTAATTCGTTTAATTACATAAATCTTTGATATTATTCTCACATTATTCCTGTCATGGTTATTATACCTTCGAATGAATGTTTTTTTTTTTTTTCATAATGAGGTCATAATTTCTTCTCATACCACTTCAAAGTTTCATTATCTCATAATTCCAAATAAGTTTTTGTACTTTATTATATTCAATCACTCAAATCGTATCAACTCAAATCGTATCAACTCAAATCGTATTAAAAAAAATTTTTTTTTTTTTATTTCCTTTGGCATCATTTTATGGAAAGGTTTTTACTCTTTATATTGAAATTAGACATGATCACACTTTCCAGAATTATTTGTTTTAATTCTAAAGTCTGTTTCCTTTATTCATCCCATTATGATCCTGTATTAACATGGTAATTATATTTTATGCTTACCATAAATATGGTATTAAATCTCTTCTGTTTATCTCCCCAAAGTGTTTTATTAATAATTGGTTGGTAAGTTGTACTTATTCTTGGTTTGGAAACTTGATTTATTCACAATTCAAAATTCACTCTTCTTATATTATTGCCATAAAGTTTTCTTCAAATAATTTTTATGTAAGGTGGGCTTACATGTGTTTTAGAATTTTGATGATTTTAAATTCTAACTTCTTATATCTTTCCAAACAGTTTTCCTTTAAATAATCTTTATGTAAGGTTGGCTTACATTTGTTTTAGAATTTGGTTGATTTTAAATTCTAACTTCTTCTTCTCTTCCATTTCTCATTATATTTTTCATAAATAATTGTAATAGTTTTCTATATTATGTGGTAAACATATCATATTAGTTTCATAAATATTGTATGACTCTTTTCTTGTCTTTCTTTCAAAAGTATTTCTTACTATTATATTTTCCTTTATACCCAGGTTGATGATTTTTATTAGGTTGCACAGTTACTCATATTTCCTTTGTAAAGTGTAGTTTCTTAAATAATTTTCTTTCTTAAAACCCCATTTTGGTTCTTTGTCCCTTCTTCTTCTCATTTTTCCTCAGTGGTAATTATTTTCATCTTCTTTGTGGTGGTTTTTGCCGTTGTCGGTTATCATGACATCAGTCCCTTTTTAGTGGAGGTGTGTGGTATTTGATTTAACCATAGTCTGTCATTTCAGTTACTCTCATTGTCCGGATGACCATAGTCTTCATACTTGTTCCGGTACCAGTGACATGTTTAGCCTTTGCCTTGTATTTCATCCTTCTAGCCGTTATTCCTTTGTTGGCTACAAAGCTTATGTTGTTCCCCTTATCATATTGTCTTATATACCAATATGTTTGTGGTCCATATGCTGTATGACCTGAAAAATATCTGTGAGGGTCTTCATCTGGTTTATCAATTATTTGCTTCTCTGAAGCCCCATAATCTGGTTCACATATCCATCATGAAGGTATACATTTTTGTGTAATTTTACACTGGAATAGTCCTGGATGGCGCACTAATGGAACACACTCTGGTGATTCACCAGTGCCATCGTCACAGTCTGATAAGATGTTATATTTCCATCTTCCTGGAATACACTGTCCAGTCCAGCACTGAAACTGATCTGGTCCACAAGTCGTATTCCGTTTACCTCTGGTCCTTTCCCATTTGTAAACTATTGTCTGTTGGTACTTTATTACTGAGATTACTCTTAATCTCCTTCCGTAATTTCTGGAATTCCTGATTTCTTCATGGTCGGTAATTGGAATATTATTGACATCCATTAAACCATGGTTCATCATTTCCATTTCTTCCTTTGTTTTCATTAATTTCTTTGGAAGCGTTTTCCTCCTTTCCCTTGGTTCCACTTCCATATCTTTAGTATTTTCTTTATTTCCGTTAGTTTTCCTTTCAAGTAATACTACAACTGGTTCCATGGTTTTATTGTTTGGTATTTCCTCTGGTTCTGGTTTGCTATCATATTTTATTTCTTTAACCCAATCATCCATTTTCTTACATAAATTTTCCGCCATCTTCTTGTTATTTTCCATATTCTCGTCCATTTTCCTCATTATCTGTTGGAACATTTCCGTTATCTTGTCCATTCCTTCTTGTGTAATTTCTGCCATTTTGCTTTATCGTTGTTGCCCTTCTTCCTGACTGTATAACCGCTGCCAGGCTTATCTTATCAAGCCCTCTAAGTTGGACGCCACTTTGTAACGCGACCCTGTATGCCGGTCGTTACAAAAATAAACAGTAGATGGAAAATATTATAAAAAATAATATTTTCAATAATAAAAATAATTTCGGTTATGTTAATAAATGTGTTTAAATAAGAAATAAAGCTGTTTTAAAAGGTTTTGGTAAAAATTTTGATAATCAGGCAGGTATTTACTAACTATCGAGCACTTCTGTAAGATTTGAACCAAGTCTGGAGTTAAATAGATTAACTCCAGTCAGCAATCGATCGGTGATTTTTCTTGCTGGCCCAAAATCTCACTCAAGTAAGATATTTTCTGCTTCTTGAAGTCCCTTAGCCGTGATAAATAATCTTAAATTAGTCTGTGAAATAATAACAGATAATAAACACTTGAAATATATTGATTTATTGAACAATTTAAAAAATAATCGACCTTTTATCGATTATGAACAATTATCGACTCCGTCTCAGGGAACTATCGATTGTGCATACAGTACAAAAATTATTATAGATATTATATAAAGGACAGGTTCTTTGAGCGATTAAATTAATAGTCAGAGAAGGATGACGAGAAAGTATAACATTAACAATTAAAATATATTCAAAAATTATTATTTAATAGTATTTAAATAATTCGTATATATAATGTTTAATAAAATTTGTTTTGTCGAACCATTGGCAGCTTGGATGACGTCACCACGATGAAGGAGGCAGACTCCGTAAAATTCAATGATGGCCGCTTCTCGATCTGAATATGTTACTGCGAAGTCGTCGTGTCAGAAAATCACAATAAAATTACCTTTATGAATGTTTGAAATGTTCTCGCACTGGTGTAATCTGTCTATTATGTTGTTTGGTGTGTTCTGCAGAAGTGTTCCGTGTATATTGGTGTTAATTAAGTTATTTGGTATTTGTTCACTCCTGTGGGTTAAGTTTCTGTAAATGTGGTTATGCGTTGTAGAGTGAATTGTGTCAAATATACTGTTTTACTGTTTTATATCACTCGTATCATGAAGTTAGGTGTTATTTCTCACTATTGCCGTTAAAGGTTAGGTAAATTTAGCTATGAAAGTGTTCAATTCATCTACCTCTCGTTGCATTGACATTAATAGTAATTAGACGTACCATTTTCTACTCGATTTAAAGAACGTTTTGTCACACAACTATTCAGCTTGATATTCAACAAAAGACTAATTAACTTGGTCAAAATCTGGCCCAGTTAATCTTTGAAAAAGTATTGTTAACATATTTCGATTACCCAAACACATGATAAAATATTACATTATATATGGAATTTATTTATTTTATTCATCACTTTCATGAATTATGAACCTTATCATTGGTTTAATCATCTCATTCCCTTTAAATTGATATATTATAGTCCATATCTGTAGACATTTTGTGGAAATTAACAAATTTCTTTACTTTTTGGAAATATAGGCTCAAAATTGGAGTTCCGTCTTTATACAAATTTCCTCCATTTTAATTATCATTAATACTATTATAATAAATTTTAATTAGTCATATTCCTCTTCCTTTCCTTAAATACATATAAATTAAACCTTTGAACTGGTTTTTTGTGTTAATCTGTAAATTTGACATTGCTCTTTAAAATTAATTAATTTATATATTTTGAAAATTTACAATATTTTAAGGTATATTTCCTTATTATCATTTTAACTCATAGGATCATTCCCAGTAGTGGTTAAATGATTTACCTTATCTAAATCTTGCTAGTTTACAGGATTTATAAGTGAATTATACTGGTTTATTATGGTTTCTGTGAATTCACCAAATGGCCTAGAGTTTAGAATTTTATATTTCTGTCTTTCTCAAATAAATTTAATCCTACTTCCTCCTCTGACTTTACATAGTTACTGTTACATGAAAATAAAATGGTTTATAACTTATTGTGCGGTGTAGTATTTAATTAACACTACTGTTATTAAAATAAATAATTATGAACATTATTTAGCAATCTGCACAATTGAACATATTGCTGATATGGTTTGAACATATACTTTTAACTATTTTTGAGTTAACATAGCATACCTATTGAAACATTATTAATGGTATGTATGCTATTATTTAGCAAACATTATTCATTTTAAACACATAATATAAATCTTATTTTCTAATAACTCTTACAAACACATTGATTTTATGGCTGTGAAACAACAGTCTATTTAAATATTTTAAACCTATGAATACTAAATTAATGCCAGTCCTTTCTGGTCTAAACCATTACTATTTATGATACCCTTCATCAGTAAACATGACCACCCATACTCTAGTTATTAGCATTTTTTACAAATGTCTTGTAAATAAAGAGTTACATTAAAATAATAAAATACTGGAAATCTTCCATTTTTATTATTTTATTATGCTGTTTATTATTGGATATTAACGTTGTTATATAGCATACTGATAAGTCATAGTATCACTAACTTTAAGTTTATTGCATTTCCAAAAAACACTTACACAAATTCACTTTCACTGTTGGTTCTGATATTTTGAGTCTTATTATCTCAGACCAGACCTTTAGTAATCATGGACTGTTAAGACTTGTTTATTTTCTTATCACACAATAGCTTTAGTCGGTTCACTTCTTATAATACTATACAGCACTTTAGTTTTCTAAATAATTACATTTTTATAGGATTTTGGTATGTTATACTTTCTTTTTAATCGTTTTTGTGGGTTTGGGGTTGATGGTAGTTAATAATAATAATAGGTTTTACAACGGTGTTTCTTTCATACTATTTCTTCCTCTCCTCCTGTCTTCTTTCTTGTCCTTCTTCTTATCTTCTTTCTTGTCTTCATTCTTGTCCTTCTTCTGGTCTTCATTCTTGTCTTCCTTCTTGTCCTTCTTCTAGTCTTCATTCTTCTTGTCTTCTTGTCTTCCTTCTTCACTCTTGGGTAAACCAAGGTACTTGGTGTTATTTCGACTGATGTTTAGTTTGGAGCATCTAATTTATTCACTGATACGGACCTTGTTCTTCTCTAAAGGTTTCAGGGTATTGTTTTCTTCCTGATCACAAACTTTATTCTTCCTTCTTCTTGTTTTTTGGGGTATTTTGGTATTCACCACTCTTAAACTGATTCTCTTCTTGATATGGTGTGATTTAATTTGTTTACTGCTCCTAGCTTCCTGGGTAAATTACTGATCTTATAATATGAGTTGCTTTCAATACTTTCTTTGATATTTAAACAGTGGTTTTTTTATATAATGTAATGAGGATTTTTATTTTATCGTGGTTCGTTCCTTTGATTTCCTTAAATCTCATTCAATATTATTTTAACATTTGTGGTATAATTAAACTTTATGATTTTATATGACTTAATAAGTAGTGGATTTTCTGTCACGCTACAGAATGCCCTTCTCCAGAAGTAATTTTTTCAGACTATACTTGCTTTGTCTGAAACAATTGCTTATGATAATTATTCTAGGTTTGTTATTATTCTGGACTTCCTTCCATTTTAAAAATTTTCTTATTTATATTTGAGTTTATATCTTTCTCATTCTCACTGGATCTTCCTTGATAGTAATAGTCATCTGAGTTTCATATTTATTATTTCATTTTCATATTTCTTCTTAGTATTTTCTCCTTGGGATATTTCCTCCCTATCGTTCCCTACTTTGTGAGCTGGTTCAGTTCAGAGAGGCACTGTACGCTACTTTCCTCTGCTGTCCAATACTTCACACATATTTGAGTACAGAGGCAAATCATCTCTGCTCAAAAAACATATTAATACTGCTGGAATTATCTACAGACAGATTAAAAAATTATTCAGAATAGTACACATTTGTTACTATTTAAAAAAAATATCTTTGGGATACTTCACTTATTACTTATTATATTTCTCAGAGATTTTAATATTCCTATCTCAGTTGTTCTTCTGACTCGTTAACTGGATGTTTCATTCATTTGATATTATGGTAGGAAGCTCCTCTATTATCACATTTTTCAACTTTTCTTATCATATAAAGCTTTTGGTGATAAATTCTTTATTACCTTCTGGTTTTTTTATTATAATCTGCATTGTTTATAGTAGCATATCTTTATGACATTTTTAGTCTGTTTCTTTGTTCTTATTATTTCCACTTGTTCTATTTTCTAGAACTTTTTATAACTGTCATTATCATAATTGACATTTAATTCATAAATCATTTTATATTAATTCGTTTAATTACATAAATCTTTGATATTATTCTCACATTATTCCTGTCATGGTTATTATACCTTCGAATGAATGTTTTTTTTTTTCATAATGAGGTCATAATTTCTTCTCATACCACTTCAAAGTTTCATTATCTCATAATTCCAAATAAGTTTTTGTACTTTATTATATTCAATCACTCAAATCGTATCAACTCAAATCGTATCAACTCAAATCGTATTAAAAAAAATTTTTTTTTTTTTATTTCCTTTGGCATCATTTTATGGAAAGGTTTTTACTCTTTATATTGAAATTAGACATGATCACACTTTCCAGAATTATTTGTTTTAATTCTAAAGTCTGTTTCCTTTATTCATCCCATTATGATCCTGTATTAACATGGTAATTATATTTTATGCTTACCATAAATATGGTATTAAATCTCTTCTGTTTATCTCCCCAAAGTGTTTTATTAATAATTGGTTGGTAAGTTGTACTTATTCTTGGTTTGGAAACTTGATTTATTCACAATTCAAAATTCACTCTTCTTATATTATTGCCATAAAGTTTTCTTCAAATAATTTTTATGTAAGGTGGGCTTACATGTGTTTTAGAATTTTGATGATTTTAAATTCTAACTTCTTATATCTTTCCAAACAGTTTTCCTTTAAATAATCTTTATGTAAGGTTGGCTTACATTTGTTTTAGAATTTGGTTGATTTTAAATTCTAACTTCTTCTTCTCTTCCATTTCTCATTATATTTTTCATAAATAATTGTAATAGTTTTCTATATTATGTGGTAAACATATCATATTAGTTTCATAAATATTGTATGACTCTTTTCTTGTCTTTCTTTCAAAAGTATTTCTTACTATTATATTTTCCTTTATACCCAGGTTGATGATTTTTATTAGGTTGCACAGTTACTCATATTTCCTTTGTAAAGTGTAGTTTCTTAAATAATTTTCTTTCTTAAAACCCCATTTTGGTTCTTTGTCCCTTCTTCTTCTCATTTTTCCTCAGTGGTAATTATTTTCATCTTCTTTGTGGTGGTTTTTGCCGTTGTCGGTTATCATGACATCAGTCCCTTTTTAGTGGAGGTGTGTGGTATTTGATTTAACCATAGTCTGTCATTTCAGTTACTCTCATGGTCCGGATGACCATAGTCTTCATACTTGTTCCGGTACCAGTGACATGTTTAGCCTTTGCCTTGTATTTCATCCTTCTAGCCGTTATTCCTTTGTTGGCTACAAAGCTTATGTTGTTCCCCTTATCATATTGTCTTATATACCAATATGTTTGTGGTCCATATGCTGTATGACCTGAAAAATATCTGTGAGGGTCTTCATCTGGTTTATCAATTATTTGCTTCTCTGAAGCCCCATAATCTGGTTCACATATCCATCATGAAGGTATACATTTTTGTGTAATTTTACACTGGAATAGTCCTGGATGGCGCACTAATGGAACACACTCTGGTGATTCACCAGTGCCATCGTCACAGTCTGATAAGATGTTATATTTCCATCTTCCTGGAATACACTGTCCAGTCCAGCACTGAAACTGATCTGGTCCACAAGTCGTATTCCGTTTACCTCTGGTCCTTTCCCATTTGTAAACTATTGTCTGTTGGTACTTTATTACTGAGATTACTCTTAATCTCCTTCCGTAATTTCTGGAATTCCTGATTTCTTCATGGTCGGTAATTGGAATATTATTGACATCCATTAAACCATGGTTCATCATTTCCATTTCTTCCTTTGTTTTCATTAATTTCTTTGGAAGCGTTTTCCTCCTTTCCCTTGGTTCCACTTCCATATCTTTAGTATTTTCTTTATTTCCGTTAGTTTTCCTTTCAAGTAATACTACAACTGGTTCCATGGTTTTATTGTTTGGTATTTCCTCTGGTTCTGGTTTGCTATCATATTTTATTTCTTTAACCCAATCATCCATTTTCTTACATAAATTTTCCGCCATCTTCTTGTTATTTTCCATATTCTCGTCCATTTTCCTCATTATCTGTTGGAACATTTCCGTTATCTTGTCCATTCCTTCTTGTGTAATTTCTGCCATTTTGCTTTATCGTTGTTGCCCTTCTTCCTGACTGTATAACCGCTGCCAGGCTTATCTTATCAAGCCCTCTAAGTTGGACGCCACTTTGTAACGCGACCCTGTATGCCGGTCGTTACAAAAATAAACAGTAGATGGAAAATATTATAAAAAATAATATTTTCAATAATAAAAATAATTTCGGTTATGTTAATAAATGTGTTTAAATAAGAAATAAAGCTGTTTTAAAAGGTTTTGGTAAAAATTTTGATAATCAGGCAGGTATTTACTAACTATCGAGCACTTCTGTAAGATTTGAACCAAGTCTGGAGTTAAATAGATTAACTCCAGTCAGCAATCGATCGGTGATTTTTCTTGCTGGCCCAAAATCTCACTCAAGTAAGATATTTTCTGCTTCTTGAAGTCCCTTAGCCGTGATAAATAATCTTAAATTAGTCTGTGAAATAATAACAGATAATAAACACTTGAAATATATTGATTTATTGAACAATTTAAAAAATAATCGACCTTTTATCGATTATGAACAATTATCGACTCCGTCTCAGGGAACTATCGATTGTGCATACAGTACAAAAATTATTATAGATATTATATAAAGGACAGGTTCTTTGAGCGATTAAATTAATAGTCAGAGAAGGATGACGAGAAAGTATAACATTAACAATTAAAATATATTCAAAAATTATTATTTAATAGTATTTAAATAATTCGTATATATAATGTTTAATAAAATTTGTTTTGTCGAACCATTGGCAGCTTGGATGACGTCACCACGATGAAGGAGGCAGACTCCGTAAAATTCAATGATGGCCGCTTCTCGATCTGAATATGTTACTGCGAAGTCGTCGTGTCAGAAAATCACAATAAAATTACCTTTATGAATGTTTGAAATGTTCTCGCACTGGTGTAATCTGTCTATTATGTTGTTTGGTGTGTTCTGCAGAAGTGTTCCGTGTATATTGGTGTTAATTAAGTTATTTGGTATTTGTTCACTCCTGTGGGTTAAGTTTCTGTAAATGTGGTTATGCGTTGTAGAGTGAATTGTGTCAAATATACTGTTTTACTGTTTTATATCACTCGTATCATGATGTTAGGTGTTATTTCTCACTATTGCCGTTAAAGGTTAGGTAAATTTAGCTATGAAAGTGTTCAATTCATCTACCTCTCGTTGCATTGACATTAATAGTAATTAGACGTACCATTTTCTACTCGATTTAAAGAACGTTTTGTCACACAACTATTCAGCTTGATATTCAACAAAAGACTAATTAACTTGGTCAAAATCTGGCCCAGTTAATCTTTGAAAAAGTATTGTTAACATATTTCGATTACCCAAACACATGATAAAATATTACATTATATATGGAATTTATTTATTTTATTCATCACTTTCATGAATTATGAACCTTATCATTGGTTTAATCATCTCATTCCCTTTAAATTGATATATTATAGTCCATATCTGTAGACATTTTGTGGAAATTAACAAATTTCTTTACTTTTTGGAAATATAGGCTCAAAATTGGAGTTCCGTCTTTATACAAATTTCCTCCATTTTAATTATCATTAATACTATTATAATAAATTTTAATTAGTCATATTCCTCTTCCTTTCCTTAAATACATATAAATTAAACCTTTGAACTGGTTTTTTGTGTTAATCTGTAAATTTGACATTGCTCTTTAAAATTAATTAATTTATATATTTTGAAAATTTACAATATTTTAAGGTATATTTCCTTATTATCATTTTAACTCATAGGATCATTCCCAGTAGTGGTTAAATGATTTACCTTATCTAAATCTTGCTAGTTTACAGGATTTATAAGTGAATTATACTGGTTTATTATGGTTTCTGTGAATTCACCAAATGGCCTAGAGTTTAGAATTTTATATTTCTGTCTTTCTCAAATAAATTTAATCCTACTTCCTCCTCTGACTTTACATAGTTACTGTTACATGAAAATAAAATGGTTTATAACTTATTGTGCGGTGTAGTATTTAATTAACACTACTGTTATTAAAATAAATAATTATGAACATTATTTAGCAATCTGCACAATTGAACATATTGCTGATATGGTTTGAACATATACTTTTAACTATTTTTGAGTTAACATAGCATACCTATTGAAACATTATTAATGGTATGTATGCTATTATTTAGCAAACATTATTCATTTTAAACACATAATATAAATCTTATTTTCTAATAACTCTTACAAACACATTGATTTTATGGCTGTGAAACAACAGTCTATTTAAATATTTTAAACCTATGAATACTAAATTAATGCCAGTCCTTTCTGGTCTAAACCATTACTATTTATGATACCCTTCATCAGTAAACATGACCACCCATACTCTAGTTATTAGCATTTTTTACAAATGTCTTGTAAATAAAGAGTTACATTAAAATAATAAAATACTGGAAATCTTCCATTTTTATTATTTTATTATGCTGTTTATTATTGGATATTAACGTTGTTATATAGCATACTGATAAGTCATAGTATCACTAACTTTAAGTTTATTGCATTTCCAAAAAACACTTACACAAATTCACTTTCACTGTTGGTTCTGATATTTTGAGTCTTATTATCTCAGACCAGACCTTTAGTAATCATGGACTGTTAAGACTTGTTTATTTTCTTATCACACAATAGCTTTAGTCGGTTCACTTCTTATAATACTATACAGCACATTAGTTTTCTAAATAATTACATTTTTATAGGATTTTGGTATGTTATACTTTCTTTTTAATCGTTTTTGTGGGTTTGGGGTTGATGGTAGTTAATAATAATAATAGGTTTTACAACGGTGTTTCTTTCATACTATTTCTTCCTCTCCTCCTGTCTTCTTTCTTGTCCTTCTTCTTATCTTCTTTCTTGTCTTCATTCTTGTCCTTCTTCTGGTCTTCATTCTTGTCTTCCTTCTTGTCCTTCTTCTAGTCTTCATTCTTCTTGTCTTCTTGTCTTCCTTCTTCACTCTTGGGTAAACCAAGGTACTTGGTGTTATTTCGACTGATGTTTAGTTTGGAGCATCTAATTTATTCACTGATACGGACCTTGTTCTTCTCTAAAGGTTTCAGGGTATTGTTTTCTTCCTGATCACAAACTTTATTCTTCCTTCTTCTTGTTTTTTGGGGTATTTTGGTATTCACCACTCTTAAACTGATTCTCTTCTTGATATGGTGTGATTTAATTTGTTTACTGCTCCTAGCTTCCTGGGTAAATTACTGATCTTATAATATGAGTTGCTTTCAATACTTTCTTTGATATTTAAACAGTGGTTTTTTTATATAATGTAATGAGGATTTTTATTTTATCGTGGTTCGTTCCTTTGATTTCCTTAAATCTCATTCAATATTATTTTAACATTTGTGGTATAATTAAACTTTATGATTTTATATGACTTAATAAGTAGTGGATTTTCTGTCACGCTACAGAATGCCCTTCTCCAGAAGTAATTTTTTCAGACTATACTTGCTTTGTCTGAAACAATTGCTTATGATAATTATTCTAGGTTTGTTATTATTCTGGACTTCCTTCCATTTTAAAAATTTTCTTATTTATATTTGAGTTTATATCTTTCTCATTCTCACTGGATCTTCCTTGATAGTAATAGTCATCTGAGTTTCATATTTATTATTTCATTTTCATATTTCTTCTTAGTATTTTCTCCTTGGGATATTTCCTCCCTATCGTTCCCTACTTTGTGAGCTGGTTCAGTTCAGAGAGGCACTGTACGCTACTTTCCTCTGCTGTCCAATACTTCACACATATTTGAGTACAGAGGCAAATCATCTCTGCTCAAAAAACATATTAATACTGCTGGAATTATCTACAGACAGATTAAAAAATTATTCAGAATAGTACACATTTGTTACTATTTAAAAAAAATATCTTTGGGATACTTCACTTATTACTTATTATATTTCTCAGAGATTTTAATATTCCTATCTCAGTTGTTCTTCTGACTCGTTAACTGGATGTTTCATTCATTTGATATTATGGTAGGAAGCTCCTCTATTATCACATTTTTCAACTTTTCTTATCATATAAAGCTTTTGGTGATAAATTCTTTATTACCTTCTGGTTTTTTTATTATAATCTGCATTGTTTATAGTAGCATATCTTTATGACATTTTTAGTCTGTTTCTTTGTTCTTATTATTTCCACTTGTTCTATTTTCTAGAACTTTTTATAACTGTCATTATCATAATTGACATTTAATTCATAAATCATTTTATATTAATTCGTTTAATTACATAAATCTTTGATATTATTCTCACATTATTCCTGTCATGGTTATTATACCTTCGAATGAATGTTTTTTTTTTTCATAATGAGGTCATAATTTCTTCTCATACCACTTCAAAGTTTCATTATCTCATAATTCCAAATAAGTTTTTGTACTTTATTATATTCAATCACTCAAATCGTATCAACTCAAATCGTATCAACTCAAATCGTATTAAAAAAATTTTTTTTTTTTTATTTCCTTTGGCATCATTTTATGGAAAGGTTTTTACTCTTTATATTGAAATTAGACATGATCACACTTTCCAGAATTATTTGTTTTAATTCTAAAGTCTGTTTCCTTTATTCATCCCATTATGATCCTGTATTAACATGGTAATTATATTTTATGCTTACCATAAATATGGTATTAAATCTCTTCTGTTTATCTCCCCAAAGTGTTTTATTAATAATTGGTTGGTAAGTTGTACTTATTCTTGGTTTGGAAACTTGATTTATTCACAATTCAAAATTCACTCTTCTTATATTATTGCCATAAAGTTTTCTTCAAATAATTTTTATGTAAGGTGGGCTTACATGTGTTTTAGAATTTTGATGATTTTAAATTCTAACTTCTTATATCTTTCGAAACAGTTTTCCTTTAAATAATCTTTATGTAAGGTTGGCTTACATTTGTTTTAGAATTTGGTTGATTTTAAATTCTAACTTCTTCTTCTCTTCCATTTCTCATTATATTTTTCATAAATAATTGTAATAGTTTTCTATATTATGTGGTAAACATATCATATTAGTTTCATAAATATTGTATGACTCTTTTCTTGTCTTTCTTTCAAAAGTATTTCTTACTATTATATTTTCCTTTATACCCAGGTTGATGATTTTTATTAGGTTGCACAGTTACTCATATTTCCTTTGTAAAGTGTAGTTTCTTAAATAATTTTCTTTCTTAAAACCCCATTTTGGTTCTTTGTCCCTTCTTCTTCTCATTTTTCCTCAGTGGTAATTATTTTCATCTTCTTTGTGGTGGTTTTTGCCGTTGTCGGTTATCATGACATCAGTCCCTTTTTAGTGGAGGTGTGTGGTATTTGATTTAACCATAGTCTGTCATTTCAGTTACTCTCATGGTCCGGATGACCATAGTCTTCATACTTGTTCCGGTACCAGTGACATGTTTAGCCTTTGCCTTGTATTTCATCCTTCTAGCCGTTATTCCTTTGTTGGCTACAAAGCTTATGTTGTTCCCCTTATCATATTGTCTTATATACCAATATGTTTGTGGTCCATATGCTGTATGACCTGAAAAATATCTGTGAGGGTCTTCATCTGGTTTATCAATTATTTGCTTCTCTGAAGCCCCATAATCTGGTTCACATATCCATCATGAAGGTATACATTTTTGTGTAATTTTACACTGGAATAGTCCTGGATGGCGCACTAATGGAACACACTCTGGTGATTCACCAGTGCCATCGTCACAGTCTGATAAGATGTTATATTTCCATCTTCCTGGAATACACTGTCCAGTCCAGCACTGAAACTGATCTGGTCCACAAGTCGTATTCCGTTTACCTCTGGTCCTTTCCCATTTGTAAACTATTGTCTGTTGGTACTTTATTACTGAGATTACTCTTAATCTCCTTCCGTAATTTCTGGAATTCCTGATTTCTTCATGGTCGGTAATTGGAATATTATTGACATCCATTAAACCATGGTTCATCATTTCCATTTCTTCCTTTGTTTTCATTAATTTCTTTGGAAGCGTTTTCCTCCTTTCCCTTGGTTCCACTTCCATATCTTTAGTATTTTCTTTATTTCCGTTAGTTTTCCTTTCAAGTAATACTACAACTGGTTCCATGGTTTTATTGTTTGGTATTTCCTCTGGTTCTGGTTTGCTATCATATTTTATTTCTTTAACCCAATCATCCATTTTCTTACATAAATTTTCCGCCATCTTCTTGTTATTTTCCATATTCTCGTCCATTTTCCTCATTATCTGTTGGAACATTTCCGTTATCTTGTCCATTCCTTCTTGTGTAATTTCTGCCATTTTGCTTTATCGTTGTTGCCCTTCTTCCTGACTGTATAACCGCTGCCAGGCTTATCTTATCAAGCCCTCTAAGTTGGACGCCACTTTGTAACGCGACCCTGTATGCCGGTCGTTACAAAAATAAACAGTAGATGGAAAATATTATAAAAAATAATATTTTCAATAATAAAAATAATTTCGGTTATGTTAATAAATGTGTTTAAATAAGAAATAAAGCTGTTTTAAAAGGTTTTGGTAAAAATTTTGATAATCAGGCAGGTATTTACTAACTATCGAGCACTTCTGTAAGATTTGAACCAAGTCTGGAGTTAAATAGATTAACTCCAGTCAGCAATCGATCGGTGATTTTTCTTGCTGGCCCAAAATCTCACTCAAGTAAGATATTTTCTGCTTCTTGAAGTCCCTTAGCCGTGATAAATAATCTTAAATTAGTCTGTGAAATAATAACAGATAATAAACACTTGAAATATATTGATTTATTGAACAATTTAAAAAATAATCGACCTTTTATCGATTATGAACAATTATCGACTCCGTCTCAGGGAACTATCGATTGTGCATACAGTACAAAAATTATTATAGATATTATATAAAGGACAGGTTCTTTGAGCGATTAAATTAATAGTCAGAGAAGGATGACGAGAAAGTATAACATTAACAATTAAAATATATTCAAAAATTATTATTTAATAGTATTTAAATAATTCGTATATATAATGTTTAATAAAATTTGTTTTGTCGAACCATTGGCAGCTTGGATGACGTCACCACGATGAAGGAGGCAGACTCCGTAAAATTCAATGATGGCCGCTTCTCGATCTGAATATGTTACTGCGAAGTCGTCGTGTCAGAAAATCACAATAAAATTACCTTTATGAATGTTTGAAATGTTCTCGCACTGGTGTAATCTGTCTATTATGTTGTTTGGTGTGTTCTGCAGAAGTGTTCCGTGTATATTGGTGTTAATTAAGTTATTTGGTATTTGTTCACTCCTGTGGGTTAAGTTTCTGTAAATGTGGTTATGCGTTGTAGAGTGAATTGTGTCAAATATACTGTTTTACTGTTTTATATCACTCGTATCATGATGTTAGGTGTTATTTCTCACTATTGCCGTTAAAGGTTAGGTAAATTTAGCTATGAAAGTGTTCAATTCATCTACCTCTCGTTGCATTGACATTAATAGTAATTAGACGTACCATTTTCTACTCGATTTAAAGAACGTTTTGTCACACAACTATTCAGCTTGATATTCAACAAAAGACTAATTAACTTGGTCAAAATCTGGCCCAGTTAATCTTTGAAAAAGTATTGTTAACATATTTCGATTACCCAAACACATGATAAAATATTACATTATATATGGAATTTATTTATTTTATTCATCACTTTCATGAATTATGAACCTTATCATTGGTTTAATCATCTCATTCCCTTTAAATTGATATATTATAGTCCATATCTGTAGACATTTTGTGGAAATTAACAAATTTCTTTACTTTTTGGAAATATAGGCTCAAAATTGGAGTTCCGTCTTTATACAAATTTCCTCCATTTTAATTATCATTAATACTATTATAATAAATTTTAATTAGTCATATTCCTCTTCCTTTCCTTAAATACATATAAATTAAACCTTTGAACTGGTTTTTTGTGTTAATCTGTAAATTTGACATTGCTCTTTAAAATTAATTAATTTATATATTTTGAAAATTTACAATATTTTAAGGTATATTTCCTTATTATCATTTTAACTCATAGGATCATTCCCAGTAGTGGTTAAATGATTTACCTTATCTAAATCTTGCTAGTTTACAGGATTTATAAGTGAATTATACTGGTTTATTATGGTTTCTGTGAATTCACCAAATGGCCTAGAGTTTAGAATTTTATATTTCTGTCTTTCTCAAATAAATTTAATCCTACTTCCTCCTCTGACTTTACATAGTTACTGTTACATGAAAATAAAATGGTTTATAACTTATTGTGAGGTGTAGTATTTAATTAACACTACTGTTATTAAAATAAATAATTATGAACATTATTTAGCAATCTGCACAATTGAACATATTGCTGATATGGTTTGAACATATACTTTTAACTATTTTTGAGTTAACATAGCATACCTATTGAAACATTATTAATGGTATGTATGCTATTATTTAGCAAACATTATTCATTTTAAACACATAATATAAATCTTATTTTCTAATAACTCTTACAAACACATTGATTTTATGGCTGTGAAACAACAGTCTATTTAAATATTTTAAACCTATGAATACTAAATTAATGCCAGTCCTTTCTGGTCTAAACCATTACTATTTATGATACCCTTCATCAGTAAACATGACCACCCATACTCTAGTTATTAGCATTTTTTACAAATGTCTTGTAAATAAAGAGTTACATTAAAATAATAAAATACTGGAAATCTTCCATTTTTATTATTTTATTATGCTGTTTATTATTGGATATTAACGTTGTTATATAGCATACTGATAAGTCATAGTATCACTAACTTTAAGTTTATTGCATTTCCAAAAAACACTTACACAAATTCACTTTCACTGTTGGTTCTGATATTTTGAGTCTTATTATCTCAGACCAGACCTTTAGTAATCATGGACTGTTAAGACTTGTTTATTTTCTTATCACACAATAGCTTTAGTCGGTTCACTTCTTATAATACTATACAGCACTTTAGTTTTCTAAATAATTACATTTTTATAGGATTTTGGTATGTTATACTTTCTTTTTAATCGTTTTTGTGGGTTTGGGGTTGATGGTAGTTAATAATAATAATAGGTTTTACAACGGTGTTTCTTTCATACTATTTCTTCCTCTCCTCCTGTCTTCTTTCTTGTCCTTCTTCTTATCTTCTTTCTTGTCTTCATTCTTGTCCTTCTTCTGGTCTTCATTCTTGTCTTCCTTCTTGTCCTTCTTCTAGTCTTCATTCTTCTTGTCTTCTTGTCTTCCTTCTTCACTCTTGGGTAAACCAAGGTACTTGGTGTTATTTCGACTGATGTTTAGTTTGGAGCATCTAATTTATTCACTGATACGGACCTTGTTCTTCTCTAAAGGTTTCAGGGTATTGTTTTCTTCCTGATCACAAACTTTATTCTTCCTTCTTCTTGTTTTTTGGGGTATTTTGGTATTCACCACTCTTAAACTGATTCTCTTCTTGATATGGTGTGATTTAATTTGTTTACTGCTCCTAGCTTCCTGGGTAAATTACTGATCTTATAATATGAGTTGCTTTCAATACTTTCTTTGATATTTAAACAGTGGTTTTTTTATATAATGTAATGAGGATTTTTATTTTATCGTGGTTCGTTCCTTTGATTTCCTTAAATCTCATTCAATATTATTTTAACATTTGTGGTATAATTAAACTTTATGATTTTATATGACTTAATAAGTAGTGGATTTTCTGTGACGCTACAGAATGCCCTTCTCCAGAAGTAATTTTTTCAGACTATACTTGCTTTGTCTGAAACAATTGCTTATGATAATTATTCTAGGTTTGTTATTATTCTGGACTTCCTTCCATTTTAAAAATTTTCTTATTTATATTTGAGTTTATATCTTTCTCATTCTCACTGGATCTTCCTTGATAGTAATAGTCATCTGAGTTTCATATTTATTATTTCATTTTCATATTTCTTCTTAGTATTTTCTCCTTGGGATATTTCCTCCCTATCGTTCCCTACTTTGTGAGCTGGTTCAGTTCAGAGAGGCACTGTACGCTACTTTCCTCTGCTGTCCAATACTTCACACATATTTGAGTACAGAGGCAAATCATCTCTGCTCAAAAAACATATTAATACTGCTGGAATTATCTACAGACAGATTAAAAAATTATTCAGAATAGTACACATTTGTTACTATTTAAAAAAAATATCTTTGGGATACTTCACTTATTACTTATTATATTTCTCAGAGATTTTAATATTCCTATCTCAGTTGTTCTTCTGACTCGTTAACTGGATGTTTCATTCATTTGATATTATGGTAGGAAGCTCTTCTATTATCACATTTTTCAACTTTTCTTATCATATAAAGCTTTTGGTGATAAATTCTTTATTACCTTCTGGTTTTTTTATTATAATCTGCATTGTTTATAGTAGCATATCTTTATGACATTTTTAGACTGTTTCTTTGTTCTTATTATTTCCACTTGTTCTATTTTCTAGAACTTTTTATAACTGTCATTATCATAATTGACATTTAATTCATAAATCATTTTATATTAATTCGTTTAATTACATAAATCTTTGATATTATTCTCACATTATTCCTGTCATGGTTATTATACCTTCGAATGAAAGTTTTTTTTTTTCATAATGAGGTCATAATTTCTTCTCATACCACTTCAAAGTTTCATTATCTCATAATTCCAAATAAGTTTTTGTACTTTATTATATTCAATCACTCAAATCGTATCAACTCAAATCGTATTAAAAAAAATTTTTTTTTTTTTATTTCCTTTGGCATCATTTTATGGAAAGGTTTTTACTCTTTATATTGAAATTAGACATGATCACACTTTCCAGAATTATTTGTTTTAATTCTAAAGTCTGTTTCCTTTATTCATCCCATTATGATCCTGTATTAACATGGTAATTATATTTTATGCTTACCATAAATATGGTATTAAATCTCTTCTGTTTATCTCCCCAAAGTGTTTTATTAATAATTGGTTGGTAAGTTGTACTTATTCTTGGTTTGGAAACATGATTTATTCAAAATTCACTCTTCTTATATTATTGCCATAAAGTTTTCTTCAAATAATTTTTATGTAAGGTGGGCTTACATGTGTTTTAGAATTTTGATGATTTTAAATTCTAACTTCTTATATCTTTCCAAATAGTTTTCCTTTAAATAATCTTTATGTAAGGTTGGCTTACCTGTGTTTTAGAATTTTGAGGATTTTAAATTCTAACTTCTGTTTTATATTCTTGTCGTAAAGTTTTTCAAATTTTTTGTTAGTAAGGTGATCTTACCCTTGTTTGGAATTTTGATAGTTTTATTCTAATTCCTTCTTATATTATTGCCATAAAATTTTCTTCAAATAATTTTTATGTAAGGTGGACTTACTTTTTTTTTAGAATTTAGGGGTTAAGTCCAAACTCTTCTTCTTATATCTTTCCAAATAGTTTTCCTTTAAATAATCTTTATGTAAGGTTGGCTTACATTTGTTTTAGAATTTGGTTGATTTTAAATTCTAACTTCTTTTTCTCTTCCATTTCTCATTATATTTTTCATAAATAATTGTAATAGTTTTCTATATTATGTGGTAAACATATCATATTAGTTTCATAAATATTGTATGACTCTTTTCTTGTCTTTCTTTCAAAAGTATTTCTTACTATTATATTTTCCTTTATACCCAGGTTGATGATTTTTATTAGGTTGCACAGTTACTCATATTTCCTTTGTAAAGTGTAGTTTCTTAAATAATTTTCTTTCTTAAAACCCCATTTTGGTTCTTTGTCCCTTCTTCTTCTCATTTTTCCTCAGTGGTAATTATTTTCATCTTCTTTGTGGTGGTTTTTGCCGTTGTCGGTTATCATGACATCAGTCCCTTTTTAGTGGAGGTGTGTGGTATTTGATTTAACCATAGTCTGTCATTTCAGTTACTCTCATGGTCCGGATGACCATAGACTTCATACTTGTTCCGGTACCAGTGACACGTTTAGCCTTTGCCTTGTATTTCATCCTTCTAGCCATTATTCCTTTGTTGGCTACAAAGCTTATGTTGTTCCCCTTATCATATTGTCTTATATACCAATATGTTTGTGGTCCATATGCTGTATGACCTGAAAAATATCTGTGAGGGTCTTCATCTGGTTTATCAATTATTTGCTTCTCTGAAGCCCCATAATCTGGTTCACATATCCATCATGAAGGTATACATTTTTGTGTAATTTTACACTGGAATAGTCCTGGATGGCGCACTAATGGAACACACTCTGGTGATTCACCAGTGCCATCGTCACAGTCTGATAAGATGTTATATTTCCATCTTCCTGGAATACACTGTCCAGTCCAGCACTGAAACTGATCTGGTCCACAAGTCGTATTCCGTTTACCTCTGGTCCTTTCCCATTTGTAAACTATTGTCTGTTGGTACTTTATTACTGAGATTACTCTTAATCTCCTTCCGTAATTTCTGGAATTCCTGATTTCTTCATGGTCGGTAATTGGAATATTATTGACATCCATTAAACCATGGTTCATCATTTCCATTTCTTCCTTTGTTTTCATTAATTTCTTTGGAAGCGTTTTCCTCCTTTCCCTTGGTTCCACTTCCATATCTTTAGTATTTTCTTTATTTCCGTTAGTTTTCCTTTCAAGTAATACTACAACTGGTTCCATGGTTTTATTGTTTGGTATTTCCTCTGGTTCTGGTTTGCTATCATATTTTATTTCTTTAACCCAATCATCCATTTTCTTACATAAATTTTCCGCCATCTTCTTGTTATTTTCCATATTCTCGTCCATTTTCCTCATTATCTGTTGGAACATTTCCGTTATCTTGTCCATTCCTTCTTGTGTAATTTCTGCCATTTTGCTTTATCGTTGTTGCCCTTCTTCCTGACTGTATAACCGCTGCCAGGCTTATCTTATCAAGCCCTCTAAGTTGGACGCCACTTTGTAACGCGACCCTGTATGCCGGTCGTTACAAAAATAAACAGTAGATGGAAAATATTATAAAAAATAATATTTTCAATAATAAAAATAATTTCGGTTATGTTAATAAATGTGTTTAAATAAGAAATAAAGCTGTTTTAAAAGGTTTTGGTAAAAATTTTGATAATCAGGCAGGTATTTACTAACTATCGAGCACTTCTGTAAGATTTGAACCAAGTCTGGAGTTAAATAGATTAACTCCAGTCAGCAATCGATCGGTGATTTTTCTTGCTGGCCCAAAATCTCACTCAAGTAAGATATTTTCTGCTTCTTGAAGTCCCTTAGCCATGATAAATAATCTTAAATTAGTCTGTGAAATAATAACAGATAATAAACACTTGAAATATATTGATTTATTGAACAATTTAAAAAATAATCGACCTTTTATCGATTATGAACAATTATCGACTCCGTCTCAGGGAACTATCGATTGTGCATACAGTACAAAAATTATTATAGATATTATATAAAGGACAGGTTCTTTGAGCGATTAAATTAATAGTCAGAGAAGGATGACGAGAAAGTATAACATTAACAATTAAAATATATTCAAAAATTATTATTTAATAGTATTTAAATAATTCGTATATATAATGTTTAATAAAATTTGTTTTGTCGAACCATTGGCAGCTTGGATGACGTCACCACGATGAAGGAGGCAGACTCCGTAAAATTCAATGATGGCCGCTTCTCGATCTGAATATGTTACTGCGAAGTCGTCGTGTCAGAAAATCACAATAAAATTACCTTTATGAATGTTTGAAATGTTCTCGCACTGGTGTAATCTGTCTATTATGTTGTTTGGTGTGTTCTGCAGAAGTGTTCCGTGTATATTGGTGTTAATTAAGTTATTTGGTATTTGTTCACTCCTGTGGGTTAAGTTTCTGTAAATGTGGTTATGCGTTGTAGAGTGAATTGTGTCAAATATACTGTTTTACTGTTTTATATCACTCGTATCATGAAGTTAGGTGTTATTTCTCACTATTGCCGTTAAAGGTTAGGTAAATTTAGCTATGAAAGTGTTCAATTCATCTACCTCTCGTTGCATTGACATTAATAGTAATTAGACGTACCATTTTCTACTCGATTTAAAGAACGTTTTGTCACACAACTATTCAGCTTGATATTCAACAAAAGACTAATTAACTTGGTCAAAATCTGGCCCAGTTAATCTTTGAAAAAGTATTGTTAACATATTTCGATTACCCAAACACATGATAAAATATTACATTATATATGGAATTTATTTATTTTATTCATCACTGTCATGAATTATGAACCTTATCATTGGTTTAATCATCTCATTCCCTTTAAATTGATATATTATAGTCCATATCTGTAGACATTTTGTGGAAATTAACAAATTTCTTTACTTTTTGGAAATATAGGCTCAAAATTGGAGTTCCGTCTTTATACAAATTTCCTCCATTTTAATTATCATTAATACTATTATAATAAATTTTAATTAGTCATATTCCTCTTCCTTTCCTTAAATACATATAAATTAAACCTTTGAACTGGTTTTTTGTGTTAATCTGTAAATTTGACATTGCTCTTTAAAATTAATTAATTTATATATTTTGAAAATTTACAATATTTTAAGGTATATTTCCTTATTATCATTTTAACTCATAGGATCATTCCCAGTAGTGGTTAAATGATTTACCTTATCTAAATCTTGCTAGTTTACAGGATTTATAAGTGAATTATACTGGTTTATTATGGTTTCTGTGAATTCACCAAATGGCCTAGAGTTTAGAATTTTATATTTCTGTCTTTCTCAAATAAATTTAATCCTACTTCCTCCTCTGACTTTACATAGTTACTGTTACATGAAAATAAAATGGTTTATAACTTATTGTGAGGTGTAGTATTTAATTAACACTACTGTTATTAAAATAAATAATTATGAACATTATTTAGCAATCTGCACAATTGAACATATTGCTGATATGGTTTGAACATATACTTTTAACTATTTTTGAGTTAACATAGCATACCTATTGAAACATTATTAATGGTATGTATGCTATTATTTAGCAAACATTATTCATTTTAAACACATAATATAAATCTTATTTTCTAATAACTCTTACAAACACATTGATTTTATGGCTGTGAAACAACAGTCTATTTAAATATTTTAAACCTATGAATACTAAATTAATGCCAGTCCTTTCTGGTCTAAACCATTACTATTTATGATACCCTTCATCAGTAAACATGACCACCCATACTCTAGTTATTAGTATTTTTTACAAATGTCTTGTAAATAAAGAGTTACATTAAAATAATAAAATACTGGAAATCTTCCATTTTTATTATTTTATTATGCTGTTTATTATTGGATATTAACGTTGTTATATAGCATACTGATAAGTCATAGTATCACTAACTTTAAGTTTATTGCATTTCCAAAAAACACTTACACAAATTCACTTTCACTGTTGGTTCTGATATTTTGAGTCTTATTATCTCAGACCAGACCAGACATTTAGTAATCATGGACTGTTAAGACTTGTTTATTTTCTTATCACACAATAGCTTTAGTCGGTTCACTTCTTATAATACTATACAGCACTTTAGTTTTCTAAATAATTACATTTTTATAGGATTTTGGTATGTTATACTTTCTTTTTAATCGTTTTTGTGGGTTTGGGGTTGATGGTAGTTAATAATAATAATAATAGGTTTTACAACGGTGTTTCTTTCATACTATTTCTTCCTCTCCTCCTGTCTTCTTTCTTGTCCTTCTTCTTATCTTCTTTCTTGTCTTCATTCTTGTCCTTCTTCTGGTCTTCATTCTTGTCTTCCTTCTTGTCCTTCTTCTAGTCTTCATTCTTCTTGTCTTCCTTCTTCACTCTTGGGTAAACCAAGGTACTTGGTGTTATTTCGACTGATGTTTAGTTTGGAGCATCTAATTTATTCACTGATACGGACCTTGTTCTTCTCTAAAGGTTTCAGGGTATTGTTTTCTTCCTGATCACAAACTTTATTCTTCCTTCTTCTTGTTTTTTGGGGTATTTTGGTATTCACCACTCTTAAACTGATTCTCTTCTTGATATGGTGTGATTTAATTTGTTTACTGCTCCTAGCTTCCTGGGTAAATTACTGATCTTATAATATGAGTTGCTTTCAATACTTTCTTTGATATTTAAACAGTGGTTTTTTATATAATGTAATGAGGATTTTTATTTTATCGTGGTTCGTTCCTTTGATTTCCTTAAATCTCATTCAATATTATTTTAACATTTGTGGTATAATTAAACTTTATGATTTTATATGACTTAATAAGTAGTGGATTTTCTGTCACGCTACAGAATGCCCTTCTCCAGAAGTAATTTTTTCAGACTATACTTGCTTTGTCTGAAACAATTGCTTATGATAATTATTCTAGGTTTGTTATTATTCTGGACTTCCTTCCATTTTAAAAATTTTCTTATTTATATTTGAGTTTATATCTTTCTCATTCTCACTGGATCTTCCTTGATAGTAATAGTCATCTGAGTTTCATATTTATTATTTCATTTTCATATTTCTTCTTAGTATTTTCTCCTTGGGATATTTCCTCCCTATCGTTCCCTACTTTGTGAGCTGGTTCAGTTCAGAGAGGCACTGTACGCTACTTTCCTCTGCTGTCCAATACTTCACACATATTTGAGTACAGAGGCAAATCATCTCTGCTCAAAAAACATATTAATACTGCTGGAATTATCTACAGACAGATTAAAAAATTATTCAGAATAGTACACATTTGTTACTATTTAAAAAAAATATCTTTGGGATACTTCACTTATTACTTATTATATTTCTCAGAGATTTTAATATTCCTATCTCAGTTGTTCTTCTGACTCGTTAACTGGATGTTTCATTCATTTGATATTATGGTAGGAAGCTCTTCTATTATCACATTTTTCAACTTTTCTTATCATATAAAGCTTTTGGTGATAAATTCTTTATTACCTTCTGGTTTTTTTATTATAATCTGCATTGTTTATAGTAGCATATCTTTATGACATTTTTAGACTGTTTCTTTGTTCTTATTATTTCCACTTGTTCTATTTTCTAGAACTTTTTATAACTGTCATTATCATAATTGACATTTAATTCATAAATCATTTTATATTAATTCGTTTAATTACATAAATCTTTGGTATTATTCTCACATTATTCCTGTCATGGTTATTATACCTTCGAATGAATGTTTTTTTTTTTTTTCATAATGAGGTCATAATTTCTTCTCATACCACTTCAAAGTTTCATTATCTCATAATTCCAAATAAGTTTTTGTACTTTATTATATTCAATCACTCAAATCGTATCAACTCAAATCGTATCAACTCAAATCGTATTAAAAAAAATTTTTTTTTTTTTATTTCCTTTGGCATCATTTTATGGAAAGTTTTTTACTCTTTATATTGAAATTAGACATGATCACACTTTCCAGAATTATTTGTTTTAATTCTAAAGTCTGTTTCCTTTATTCATCCCATTATGATCCTGTATTAACATGGTAATTATATTTTATGCTTACCATAAATATGGTATTAAATCTCTTCTGTTTATCTCCCCAAAGTGTTTTATTAATAATTGGTTGGTAAGTTGTACTTATTCTTGGTTTGGAAACTTGATTTATTCACAATTCAAAATTCACTCTTCTTATATTATTGCCATAAAGTTTTCTTCAAATAATTTTTATGTAAGGTGGGCTTACATGTGTTTTAGAATTTTGATGATTTTAAATTCTAACTTCTTATATCTTTCCAAATAGTTTTCCTTTAAATAATCTTTATGTAAGGTTGGCTTACCTGTGTTTTAGAATTTTGAGGATTTTAAATTCTAACTTCTGTTTTATATTCTTGTCGTAAAGTTTTTCAAATTTTTTGTTAGTAAGGTGATCTTACCCTTGTTTGGAATTTTGATAGTTTTATTCTAATTCCTTCTTATATTATTGCCATAAAATTTTCTTCAAATAATTTTTATGTAAGGTGGACTTACTTTTGTTTTAGAATTTAGGGGTTAAGTCCAAACTCTTCTTCTTATATCTTTCCAAATAGTTTTCCTTTAAATAATCTTTATGTAAGGTTGGCTTACATTTGTTTTAGAATTTGGTTGATTTTAAATTCTAACTTCTTCTTCTCTTCCATTTCTCATTATATTTTTCATAAATAATTGTAATAGTTTTCTATATTATGTGGTAAACATATCATATTAGTTTCATAAATATTGTATGACTCTTTTCTTGTCTTTCTTTCAAAAGTATTTCTTACTATTATATTTTCCTTTATACCCAGGTTGATGATTTTTATTAGGTTGCACAGTTACTCATATTTCCTTTGTAAAGTGTAGTTTCTTAAATAATTTTCTTTCTTAAAACCCCATTTTGGTTCTTTGTCCCTTCTTCTTCTCATTTTTCCTCAGTGGTAATTATTTTCATCTTCTTTGTGGTGGTTTTTGCCGTTGTCGGTTATCATGACATCAGTCCCTTTTTAGTGGAGGTGTGTGGTATTTGATTTAACCATAGTCTGTCATTTCAGTTACTCTCATGGTCCGGATGACCATAGTCTTCATACTTGTTCCGGTACCAGTGACATGTTTAGCCTTTGCCTTGTATTTCATCCTTCTAGCCGTTATTCCTTTGTTGGCTACAAAGCTTATGTTGTTCCCCTTATCATATTGTCTTATATACCAATATGTTTGTGGTCCATATGCTGTATGACCTGAAAAATATCTGTGAGGGTCTTCATCTGGTTTATCAATTATTTGCTTCTCTGAAGCCCCATAATCTGGTTCACATATCCATCATGAAGGTATACATTTTTGTGTAATTTTACACTGGAATAGTCCTGGATGGCGCACTAATGGAACACACTCTGGTGATTCACCAGTGCCATCGTCACAGTCTGATAAGATGTTATATTTCCGTCTTCCTGGAATACACTGTCCAGTCCAGCACTGAAACTGATCTGGTCCACAAGTCGTATTCCGTTTACCTCTGGTCCTTTCCCATTTGTAAACTATTGTCTGTTGGTACTTTATTACTGAGATTACTCTTAATCTCCTTCCGTAATTTCTGGAATTCCTGATTTCTTCATGGTCGGTAATTGGAATATTATTGACATCCATTAAACCATGGTTCATCATTTCCATTTCTTCCTTTGTTTTCATTAATTTCTTTGGAAGCGTTTTCCTCCTTTCCCTTGGTTCCACTTCCATATCTTTAGTATTTTCTTTATTTCCGTTAGTTTTCCTTTCAAGTAATACTACAACTGGTTCCATGGTTTTATTGTTTGGTATTTCCTCTGGTTCTGGTTTGCTATCATATTTTATTTCTTTAACCCAATCATCCATTTTCTTACATAAATTTTCCGCCATCTTCTTGTTATTTTCCATATTCTCGTCCATTTTCCTCATTATCTGTTGGAACATTTCCGTTATCTTGTCCATTCCTTCTTGTGTAATTTCTGCCATTTTGCTTTATCGTTGTTGCCCTTCTTCCTGACTGTATAACCGCTGCCAGGCTTATCTTATCAAGCCCTCTAAGTTGGACGCCACTTTGTAACGCGACCCTGTATGCCGGTCGTTACAAAAATAAACAGTAGATGGAAAATATTATAAAAAATAATATTTTCAATAATAAAAATAATTTCGGTTATGTTAATAAATGTGTTTAAATAAGAAATAAAGCTGTTTTAAAAGGTTTTGGTAAAAATTTTGATAATCAGGCAGGTATTTACTAACTATCGAGCACTTCTGTAAGATTTGAACCAAGTCTGGAGTTAAATAGATTAACTCCAGTCAGCAATCGATCGGTGATTTTTCTTGCTGGCCCAAAATCTCACTCAAGTAAGATATTTTCTGCTTCTTGAAGTCCCTTAGCCGTGATAAATAATCTTAAATTAGTCTGTGAAATAATAACAGATAATAAACACTTGAAATATATTGATTTATTGAACAATTTAAAAAATAATCGACCTTTTATCGATTATGAACAATTATCGACTCCGTCTCAGGGAACTATCGATTGTGCATACAGTACAAAAATTATTATAGATATTATATAAAGGACAGGTTCTTTGAGCGATTAAATTAATAGTCAGAGAAGGATGACGAGAAAGTATAACATTAACAATTAAAATATATTCAAAAATTATTATTTAATAGTATTTAAATAATTCGTATATATAATGTTTAATAAAATTTGTTTTGTCGAACCATTGGCAGCTTGGATGACGTCACCACGATGAAGGAGGCAGACTCCGTAAAATTCAATGATGGCCGCTTCTTGATCTGAATATGTTACTGCGAAGTCGTCGTGTCAGAAAATCACAATAAAATTACCTTTATGAATGTTTGAAATGTTCTCGCACTGGTGTAATCTGTCTATTATGTTGTTTGGTGTGTTCTGCAGAAGTGTTCCGTGTATATTGGTGTTAATTAAGTTATTTGGTATTTGTTCACTCCTGTGGGTTAAGTTTCTGTAAATGTGGTTATGCGTTGTAGAGTGAATTGTGTCAAATATACTGTTTTACTGTTTTATATCACTCGTATCATGAAGTTAGGTGTTATTTCTCACTATTGCCGTTAAAGGTTAGGTAAATTTAGCTATGAAAGTGTTCAATTCATCTACCTCTCGTTGCATTGACATTAATAGTAATTAGACGTACCATTTTCTACTCGATTTAAAGAACGTTTTGTCACACAACTATTCAGCTTGATATTCAACAAAAGACTAATTAACTTGGTCAAAATCTGGCCCAGTTAATCTTTGAAAAAGTATTGTTAACATATTTCGATTACCCAAACACATGATAAAATATTATATTATATATGGAATTTATTTATTTTATTCATCACTTTCATGAATTATGAACCTTATCATTGGTTTAATCATCTCATTCCCTTTAAATTGATATATTATAGTCCATATCTGTAGACATTTTGTGGAAATTAACAAATTTCTTTACTTTTTGGAAATATAGGCTCAAAATTGGAGTTCCGTCTTTATACAAATTTCCTCCATTTTAATTATCATTAATACTATTATAATAAATTTTAATTAGTCATATTCCTCTTCCTTTCCTTAAATACATATAAATTAAACCTTTGAACTGGTTTTTTGTGTTAATCTGTAAATTTGACATTGCTCTTTAAAATTAATTAATTTATATATTTTGAAAATTTACAATATTTTAAGGTATATTTCCTTATTATCATTTTAACTCATAGGATCATTCCCAGTAGTGGTTAAATGATTTACCTTATCTAAATCTTGCTAGTTTACAGGATTTATAAGTGAATTATACTGGTTTATTATGGTTTCTGTGAATTCACCAAATGGCCTAGAGTTTAGAATTTTATATTTCTGTCTTTCTCAAATAAATTTAATCCTACTTCCTCCTCTGACTTTACATAGTTACTATTACATGAAAATAAAATGGTTTATAACTTATTGTGAGGTGTAGTATTTAATTAACACTACTCTTATTAAAATAAATAATTATGAACATTATTTAGCAATCTGCACAATTGAACATATTGCTGATATGGTTTGAACATATACTTTTAACTATTTTTGAGTTAACATAGCATACCTATTGAAACATTATTAATGGTATGTATGCTATTATTTAGCAAACATTATTCATTTTAAACACATAATATAAATCTTATTTTCTAATAACTCTTACAAACACATTGATTTTATGGCTGTGAAACAACAGTCTATTTAAATATTTTAAACCTATGAATACTAAATTAATGCCAGTCCTTTCTGGTCTAAACCATTACTATTTATGATACCCTTCATCAGTAAACATGACCACCCATACTCTAGTTATTAGCATTTTTTACAAATGTCTTGTAAATAAAGAGTTACATTAAAATAATAAAATACTGGAAATCTTCCATTTTTATTATTTTATTATGCTGTTTATTATTGGATATTAAAGTTGTTATATAGCATACTGATAAGTCATAGTATCACTAACTTTAAGTTTATTGCATTTCCAAAAAACACTTACACAAATTCACTTTCACTGTTGGTTCTGATATTTTGAGTCTTATTATCTCAGACCAGACCTTTAGTAATCATGGACTGTTAAGACTTGTTTATTTTCTTATCACACAATAGCTTTAGTCGGTTCACTTCTTATAATACTATACAGCACTTTAGTTTTCTAAATAATTACATTTTTATAGGATTTTGGTATGTTATACTTTCTTTTTAATCGTTTTTGTGGGTTTGGGGTTGATGGTAGTTAATAATAATAATAGGTTTTACAACGGTGTTTCTTTCATACTATTTCTTCCTCTCCTCCTGTCTTCTTTCTTGTCCTTCTTCTTATCTTCTTTCTTGTCTTCATTCTTGTCCTCTTCTGGTCTTCATTCTTGTCTTCCTTCTTGTCCTTCTTCTAGTCTTCATTCTTCTTGTCTTCTTGTCTTCCTTCTTCACTCTTGGGTAAACCAAGGTACTTGGTGTTATTTCGACTGATGTTTAGTTTGGAGCATCTAATTTATTCACTGATACGGACCTTGTTCTTCTCTAAAGGTTTCAGGGTATTGTTTTCTTCCTGATCACAAACTTTATTCTTCCTTCTTCTTGTTTTTTGGGGTATTTTGGTATTCACCACTCTTAAACTGATTCTCTTCTTGATATGGTGTGATTTAATTTGTTTACTGCTCCTAGCTTCCTGGGTAAATTACTGATCTTATAATATGAGTTGCTTTCAATACTTTCTTTGATATTTAAACAGTGGTTTTTTATATAATGTAATGAGGATTTTTATTTTATCGTGGTTCGTTCCTTTGATTTCCTTAAATCTCATTCAATATTATTTTAACATTTGTGGTATAATTAAACTTTATGATTTTATATGACTTAATAAGTAGTGGATTTTCTGTCACGCTACAGAATGCCCTTCTCCAGAAGTAATTTTTTCAGACTATACTTGCTTTGTCTGAAACAATTGCTTATGATAATTATTCTAGGTTTGTTATTATTCTGGACTTCCTTCCATTTTAAAAATTTTCTTATTTATATTTGAGTTTATATCTTTCTCATTCTCACTGGATCTTCCTTGATAGTAATAGTCATCTGAGTTTCATATTTATTATTTCATTTTCATATTTCTTCTTAGTATTTTCTCCTTGGGATATTTCCTCCCTATCGTTCCCTACTTTGTGAGCTGGTTCAGTTCAGAGAGGCACTGTACGCTACTTTCCTCTGCTGTCCAATACTTCACACATATTTGAGTACAGAGGCAAATCATCTCTGCTCAAAAAACATATTAATACTGCTGGAATTATCTACAGACAGATTAAAAAATTATTCAGAATAGTACACATTTGTTACTATTTAAAAAAAATATCTTTGGGATACTTCACTTATTACTTATTATATTTCTCAGAGATTTTAATATTCCTATCTCAGTTGTTCTTCTGACTCGTTAACTGGATGTTTCATTCATTTGATATTATGGTAGGAAGCTCTTCTATTATCACATTTTTCAACTTTTCTTATCATATAAAGCTTTTGGTGATAAATTCTTTATTACCTTCTGGTTTTTTTATTATAATCTGCATTGTTTATAGTAGCATATCTTTATGACATTTTTAGACTGTTTCTTTGTTCTTATTATTTCCACTTGTTCTATTTTCTAGAACTTTTTATAACTGTCATTATCATAATTGACATTTAATTCATAAATCATTTTATATTAATTCGTTTAATTACATAAATCTTTGATATTATTCTCACATTATTCCTGTCATGGTTATTATACCTTCGAATGAATGTTTTTTTTTTTTTTCATAATGAGGTCATAATTTCTTCTCATACCACTTCAAAGTTTCATTATCTCATAATTCCAAATAAGTTTTTGTACTTTATTATATTCAATCACTCAAATCGTATCAACTCAAATCGTATTAAAAAAAATTTTTTTTTTTTTATTTCCTTTGGCATCATTTTATGGAAAGGTTTTTACTCTTTATATTGAAATTAGACATGATCACACTTTCCAGAATTATTTGTTTTAATTCTAAAGTCTGTTTCCTTTATTCATCCCATTATGATCCTGTATTAACATGGTAATTATATTTTATGCTTACCATAAATATGGTATTAAATCTCTTCTGTTTATCTCCCCAAAGTGTTTTATTAATAATTGGTTGGTAAGTTGTACTTATTCTTGGTTTGGAAACTTGATTTATTCACAATTCAAAATTCACTCTTCTTATATTATTGCCATAAAGTTTTCTTCAAATAATTTTTATGTAAGGTGGGCTTACATGTGTTTTAGAATTTTGATGATTTTAAATTCTAACTTCTTATATCTTTCCAAATAGTTTTCCTTTAAATAATCTTTATGTAAGGTTGGCTTACCTGTGTTTTAGAATTTTGAGGATTTTAAATTCTAACTTCTGTTTTATATTCTTGTCGTAAAGTTTTTCAAATTTTTTGTTAGTAAGGTGATCTTACCCTTGTTTGGAATTTTGATAGTTTTATTCTAATTCCTTCTTATATTATTGCCATAAAATTTTCTTCAAATAATTTTTATGTAAGGTGGACTTACTTTTGTTTTAGAATTTAGGGGTTAAGTCCAAACTCTTCTTCTTATATCTTTCCAAATAGTTTTCCTTTAAATAATCTTTATGTAAGGTTGGCTTACATTTGTTTTAGAATTTGGTTGATTTTAAATTCTAACTTCTTCTTCTCTTCCATTTCTCATTATATTTTTCATAAATAATTGTAATAGTTTTCTATATTATGTGGTAAACATATCATATTAGTTTCATAAATATTGTATGACTCTTTTCTTGTCTTTCTTTCAAAAGTATTTCTTACTATTATATTTTCCTTTATACCCAGGTTGATGATTTTTATTAGGTTGCACAGTTACTCATATTTCCTTTGTAAAGTGTAGTTTCTTAAATAATTTTCTTTCTTAAAACCCCATTTTGGTTCTTTGTCCCTTCTTCTTCTCATTTTTCCTCAGTGGTAATTATTTTCATCTTCTTTGTGGTGGTTTTTGCCGTTGTCGGTTATCATGACATCAGTCCCTTTTTAGTGGAGGTGTGTGGTATTTGATTTAACCATAGTCTGTCATTTCAGTTACTCTCATGGTCCGGATGACCATAGTCTTCATACTTGTTCCGGTACCAGTGACATGTTTAGCCTTTGCCTTGTATTTCATCCTTCTAGCCGTTATTCCTTTGTTGGCTACAAAGCTTATGTTGTTCCCCTTATCATATTGTCTTATATACCAATATGTTTGTGGTCCATATGCTGTATGACCTGAAAAATATCTGTGAGGGTCTTCATCTGGTTTATCAATTATTTGCTTCTCTGAAGCCCCATAATCTGGTTCACATATCCATCATGAAGGTATACATTTTTGTGTAATTTTACACTGGAATAGTCCTGGATGGCGCACTAATGGAACACACTCTGGTGATTCACCAGTGCCATCGTCACAGTCTGATAAGATGTTATATTTCCATCTTCCTGGAATACACTGTCCAGTCCAGCACTGAAACTGATCTGGTCCACAAGTCGTATTCCGTTTACCTCTGGTCCTTTCCCATTTGTAAACTATTGTCTGTTGGTACTTTATTACTGAGATTACTCTTAATCTCCTTCCGTAATTTCTGGAATTCCTGATTTCTTCATGGTCGGTAATTGGAATATTATTGACATCCATTAAACCATGGTTCATCATTTCCATTTCTTCCTTTGTTTTCATTAATTTCTTTGGAAGCGTTTTCCTCCTTTCCCTTGGTTCCACTTCCATATCTTTAGTATTTTCTTTATTTCCGTTAGTTTTCCTTTCAAGTAATACTACAACTGGTTCCATGGTTTTATTGTTTGGTATTTCCTCTGGTTCTGGTTTGCTATCATATTTTATTTCTTTAACCCAATCATCCATTTTCTTACATAAATTTTCCGCCATCTTCTTGTTATTTTCCATATTCTCGTCCATTTTCCTCATTATCTGTTGGAACATTTCCGTTATCTTGTCCATTCCTTCTTGTGTAATTTCTGCCATTTTGCTTTATCGTTGTTGCCCTTCTTCCTGACTGTATAACCGCTGCCAGGCTTATCTTATCAAGCCCTCTAAGTTGGACGCCACTTTGTAACGCGACCCTGTATGCCGGTCGTTACAAAAATAAACAGTAGATGGAAAATATTATAAAAAATAATATTTTCAATAATAAAAATAATTTCGGTTATGTTAATAAATGTGTTTAAATAAGAAATAAAGCTGTTTTAAAAGGTTTTGGTAAAAATTTTGATAATCAGGCAGGTATTTACTAACTATCGAGCACTTCTGTAAGATTTGAACCAAGTCTGGAGTTAAATAGATTAACTCCAGTCAGCAATCGATCGGCGATTTTTCTTGCTGGCCCAAAATCTCACTCAAGTAAGATATTTTCTGCTTCTTGAAGTCCCTTAGCCGTGATAAATAATCTTAAATTAGTCTGTGAAATAATAACAGATAATAAACACTTGAAATATATTGATTTATTGAACAATTTAAAAAATAATCGACCTTTTATCGATTATGAACAATTATCGACTCCGTCTCAGGGAACTATCGATTGTGCATACAGTACAAAAATTATTATAGATATTATATAAAGGACAGGTTCTTTGAGCGATTAAATTAATAGTCAGAGAAGGATGACGAGAAAGTATAACATTAACAATTAAAATATATTCAAAAATTATTATTTAATAGTATTTAAATAATTCGTATATATAATGTTTAATAAAATTTGTTTTGTCGAACCATTGGCAGCTTGGATGACGTCACCACGATGAAGGAGGCAGACTCCGTAAAATTCAATGATGGCCGCTTCTCGATCTGAATATGTTACTGCGAAGTCGTCGTGTCAGAAAATCACAATAAAATTACCTTTATGAATGTTTGAAATGTTCTCGCACTGGTGTAATCTGTCTATTATGTTGTTTGGTGTGTTCTGCAGAAGTGTTCCGTGTATATTGGTGTTAATTAAGTTATTTGGTATTTGTTCACTCCTGTGGGTTAAGTTTCTGTAAATGTGGTTATGCGTTGTAGAGTGAATTGTGTCAAATATACTGTTTTACTGTTTTATATCACTCGTATCATGAAGTTAGGTGTTATTTCTCACTATTGCCGTTAAAGGTTAGGTAAATTTAGCTATGAAAGTGTTCAATTCATCTACCTCTCGTTGCATTGACATTAATAGTAATTAGACGTACCATTTTCTACTCGATTTAAAGAACGTTTTGTCACACAACTATTCAGCTTGATATTCAACAAAAGACTAATTAACTTGGTCAAAATCTGGCCCAGTTAATCTTTGAAAAAGTATTGTTAACATATTTCGATTACCCAAACACATGATAAAATATTATATTATATATGGAATTTATTTATTTTATTCATCACTTTCATGAATTATGAACCTTATCATTGGTTTAATCATCTCATTCCCTTTAAATTGATATATTATAGTCCATATCTGTAGACATTTTGTGGAAATTAACAAATTTCTTTACTTTTTGGAAATATAGGCTCAAAATTGGAGTTCCGTCTTTATACAAATTTCCTCCATTTTAATTATCATTAATACTATTATAATAAATTTTAATTAGTCATATTCCTCTTCCTTTCCTTAAATACATATAAATTAAACCTTTGAACTGGTTTTTTGTGTTAATCTGTAAATTTGACATTGCTCTTTAAAATTAATTAATTTATATATTTTGAAAATTTACAATATTTTAAGGTATATTTCCTTATTATCATTTTAACTCATAGGATCATTCCCAGTAGTGGTTAAATGATTTACCTTATCTAAATCTTGCTAGTTTACAGGATTTATAAGTGAATTATACTGGTTTATTATGGTTTCTGTGAATTCACCAAATGGCCTAGAGTTTAGAATTTTATATTTCTGTCTTTCTCAAATAAATTTAATCCTACTTCCTCCTCTGACTTTACATAGTTACTATTACATGAAAATAAAATGGTTTATAACTTATTGTGAGGTGTAGTATTTAATTAACACTACTCTTATTAAAATAAATAATTATGAACATTATTTAGCAATCTGCACAATTGAACATATTGCTGATATGGTTTGAACATATACTTTTAACTATTTTTGAGTTAACATAGCATACCTATTGAAACATTATTAATGGTATGTATGCTATTATTTAGCAAACATTATTCATTTTAAACACATAATATAAATCTTATTTTCTAATAACTCTTACAAACACATTGATTTTATGGCTGTGAAACAACAGTCTATTTAAATATTTTAAACCTATGAATACTAAATTAATGCCAGTCCTTTCTGGTCTAAACCATTACTATTTATGATACCCTTCATCAGTAAACATGACCACCCATACTCTAGTTATTAGCATTTTTTACAAATGTCTTGTAAATAAAGAGTTACATTAAAATAATAAAATACTGGAAATCTTCCATTTTTATTATTTTATTATGCTGTTTATTATTGGATATTAAAGTTGTTATATAGCATACTGATAAGTCATAGTATCACTAACTTTAAGTTTATTGCATTTCCAAAAAACACTTACACAAATTCACTTTCACTGTTGGTTCTGATATTTTGAGTCTTATTATCTCAGACCAGACCTTTAGTAATCATGGACTGTTAAGACTTGTTTATTTTCTTATCACACAATAGCTTTAGTCGGTTCACTTCTTATAATACTATACAGCACTTTAGTTTTCTAAATAATTACATTTTTATAGGATTTTGGTATGTTATACTTTCTTTTTAATCGTTTTTGTGGGTTTGGGGTTGATGGTAGTTAATAATAATAATAGGTTTTACAACGGTGTTTCTTTCATACTATTTCTTCCTCTCCTCCTGTCTTCTTTCTTGTCCTTCTTCTTATCTTCTTTCTTGTCTTCATTCTTGTCCTCTTCTGGTCTTCATTCTTGTCTTCCTTCTTGTCCTTCTTCTAGTCTTCATTCTTCTTGTCTTCTTGTCTTCCTTCTTCACTCTTGGGTAAACCAAGGTACTTGGTGTTATTTCGACTGATGTTTAGTTTGGAGCATCTAATTTATTCACTGATACGGACCTTGTTCTTCTCTAAAGGTTTCAGGGTATTGTTTTCTTCCTGATCACAAACTTTATTCTTCCTTCTTCTTGTTTTTTGGGGTATTTTGGTATTCACCACTCTTAAACTGATTCTCTTCTTGATATGGTGTGATTTAATTTGTTTACTGCTCCTAGCTTCCTGGGTAAATTACTGATCTTATAATATGAGTTGCTTTCAATACTTTCTTTGATATTTAAACAGTGGTTTTTTATATAATGTAATGAGGATTTTTATTTTATCGTGGTTCGTTCCTTTGATTTCCTTAAATCTCATTCAATATTATTTTAACATTTGTGGTATAATTAAACTTTATGATTTTATATGACTTAATAAGTAGTGGATTTTCTGTCACGCTACAGAATGCCCTTCTCCAGAAGTAATTTTTTCAGACTATACTTGCTTTGTCTGAAACAATTGCTTATGATAATTATTCTAGGTTTGTTATTATTCTGGACTTCCTTCCATTTTAAAAATTTTCTTATTTATATTTGAGTTTATATCTTTCTCATTCTCACTGGATCTTCCTTGATAGTAATAGTCATCTGAGTTTCATATTTATTATTTCATTTTCATATTTCTTCTTAGTATTTTCTCCTTGGGATATTTCCTCCCTATCGTTCCCTACTTTGTGAGCTGGTTCAGTTCAGAGAGGCACTGTACGCTACTTTCCTCTGCTGTCCAATACTTCACACATATTTGAGTACAGAGGCAAATCATCTCTGCTCAAAAAACATATTAATACTGCTGGAATTATCTACAGACAGATTAAAAAATTATTTAGAATAGTACACATTTGTTACTATTTAAAAAAAATATCTTTGGGATACTTCACTTATTACTTATTATATTTCTCAGAGATTTTAATATTCCTATCTCAGTTGTTCTTCTGACTCGTTAACTGGATGTTTCATTCATTTGATATTATGGTAGGAAGCTCTTCTATTATCACATTTTTCAACTTTTCTTATCATATAAAGCTTTTGGTGATAAATTCTTTATTACCTTCTGGTTTTTTTATTATAATCTGCATTGTTTATAGTAGCATATCTTTATGACATTTTTAGACTGTTTCTTTGTTCTTATTATTTCCACTTGTTCTATTTTCTAGAACTTTTTATAACTGTCATTATCATAATTGACATTTAATTCATAAATCATTTTATATTAATTCGTTTAATTACATAAATCTTTGATATTATTCTCACATTATTCCTGTCATGGTTATTATACCTTCGAATGAATGTTTTTTTTTTTTTTCATAATGAGGTCATAATTTCTTCTCATACCACTTCAAAGTTTCATTATCTCATAATTCCAAATAAGTTTTTGTACTTTATTATATTCAATCACTCAAATCGTATCAACTCAAATCGTATTAAAAAAAATTTTTTTTTTTTTATTTCCTTTGGCATCATTTTATGGAAAGGTTTTTACTCTTTATATTGAAATTAGACATGATCACACTTTCCAGAATTATTTGTTTTAATTCTAAAGTCTGTTTCCTTTATTCATCCCATTATGATCCTGTATTAACATGGTAATTATATTTTATGCTTACCATAAATATGGTATTAAATCTCTTCTGTTTATCTCCCCAAAGTGTTTTATTAATAATTGGTTGGTAAGTTGTACTTATTCTTGGTTTGGAAACTTGATTTATTCACAATTCAAAATTCACTCTTCTTATATTATTGCCATAAAGTTTTCTTCAAATAATTTTTATGTAAGGTGGGCTTACATGTGTTTTAGAATTTTGATGATTTTAAATTCTAACTTCTTATATCTTTCCAAATAGTTTTCCTTTAAATAATCTTTATGTAAGGTTGGCTTACCTGTGTTTTAGAATTTTGAGGATTTTAAATTCTAACTTCTGTTTTATATTCTTGTCGTAAAGTTTTTCAAATTTTTTGTTAGTAAGGTGATCTTACCCTTGTTTGGAATTTTGATAGTTTTATTCTAATTCCTTCTTATATTATTGCCATAAAATTTTCTTCAAATAATTTTTATGTAAGGTGGACTTACTTTTGTTTTAGAATTTAGGGGTTAAGTCCAAACTCTTCTTCTTATATCTTTCCAAATAGTTTTCCTTTAAATAATCTTTATGTAAGGTTGGCTTACATTTGTTTTAGAATTTGGTTGATTTTAAATTCTAACTTCTTCTTCTCTTCCATTTCTCATTATATTTTTCATAAATAATTGTAATAGTTTTCTATATTATGTGGTAAACATATCATATTAGTTTCATAAATATTGTATGACTCTTTTCTTGTCTTTCTTTCAAAAGTATTTCTTACTATTATATTTTCCTTTATACCCAGGTTGATGATTTTTATTAGGTTGCACAGTTACTCATATTTCCTTTGTAAAGTGTAGTTTCTTAAATAATTTTCTTTCTTAAAACCCCATTTTGGTTCTTTGTCCCTTCTTCTTCTCATTTTTCCTCAGTGGTAATTATTTTCATCTTCTTTGTGGTGGTTTTTGCCGTTGTCGGTTATCATGACATCAGTCCCTTTTTAGTGGAGGTGTGTGGTATTTGATTTAACCATAGTCTGTCATTTCAGTTACTCTCATGGTCCGGATGACCATAGTCTTCATACTTGTTCCGGTACCAGTGACATGTTTAGCCTTTGCCTTGTATTTCATCCTTCTAGCCGTTATTCCTTTGTTGGCTACAAAGCTTATGTTGTTCCCCTTATCATATTGTCTTATATACCAATATGTTTGTGGTCCATATGCTGTATGACCTGAAAAATATCTGTGAGGGTCTTCATCTGGTTTATCAATTATTTGCTTCTCTGAAGCCCCATAATCTGGTTCACATATCCATCATGAAGGTATACATTTTTGTGTAATTTTACACTGGAATAGTCCTGGATGGCGCACTAATGGAACACACTCTGGTGATTCACCAGTGCCATCGTCACAGTCTGATAAGATGTTATATTTCCATCTTCCTGGAATACACTGTCCAGTCCAGCACTGAAACTGATCTGGTCCACAAGTCGTATTCCGTTTACCTCTGGTCCTTTCCCATTTGTAAACTATTGTCTGTTGGTACTTTATTACTGAGATTACTCTTAATCTCCTTCCGTAATTTCTGGAATTCCTGATTTCTTCATGGTCGGTAATTGGAATATTATTGACATCCATTAAACCATGGTTCATCATTTCCATTTCTTCCTTTGTTTTCATTAATTTCTTTGGAAGCGTTTTCCTCCTTTCCCTTGGTTCCACTTCCATATCTTTAGTATTTTCTTTATTCCCGTTAGTTTTCCTTTCAACTAATACTACAACTGGTTCCATGGTTTTATTGTTTGGTATTTCCTCTGGTTCTGGTTTGCTATCATATTTTATTTCTTTAACCCAATCATCCATTTTCTTACATAAATTTTCCGCCATCTTCTTGTTATTTTCCATATTCTCGTCCATTTTCCTCATTATCTGTTGGAACATTTCCGTTATCTTGTCCATTCCTTCTTGTGTAATTTCTGCCATTTTGCTTTATCGTTGTTGCCCTTCTTCCTGACTGTATAACCGCTGCCAGGCTTATCTTATCAAGCCCTCTAAGTTGGACGCCACTTTGTAACGCGACCCTGTATGCCGGTCGTTACAAAAATAAACAGTAGATGGAAAATATTATAAAAAATAATATTTTCAATAATAAAAATAATTTCGGTTATGTTAATAAATGTGTTTAAATAAGAAATAAAGCTGTTTTAAAAGGTTTTGGTAAAAATTTTGATAATCAGGCAGGTATTTACTAACTATCGAGCACTTCTGTAAGATTTGAACCAAGTCTGGAGTTAAATAGATTAACTCCAGTCAGCAATCGATCGGCGATTTTTCTTGCTGGCCCAAAATCTCACTCAAGTAAGATATTTTCTGCTTCTTGAAGTCCCTTAGCCGTGATAAATAATCTTAAATTAGTCTGTGAAATAATAACAGATAATAAACACTTGAAATATATTGATTTATTGAACAATTTAAAAAATAATCGACCTTTTATCGATTATGAACAATTATCGACTCCGTCTCAGGGAACTATCGATTGTGCATACAGTACAAAAATTATTATAGATATTATATAAAGGACAGGTTCTTTGAGCGATTAAATTAATAGTCAGAGAAGGATGATGAGAAAGTATAACATTAACAATTAAAATATATTCAAAAATTATTATTTAATAGTATTTAAATAATTCGTATATATAATGTTTAATAAAATTTGTTTTGTCGAACCATTGGCAGCTTGGATGACGTCACCACGATGAAGGAGGCAGACTCCGTAAAATTCAATGATGGCCGCTTCTCGATCTGAATATGTTACTGCGAAGTCATCGTGTCAGAAAATCACAATAAAATTACCTTTATGAATGTTTGAAATGTTCTCGCACTGGTGTAATCTGTCTATTATGTTGTTTGGTGTGTTCTGCAGAAGTGTTCCGTGTATATTGGTGTTAATTAAGTTATTTGGTATTTGTTCACTCCTGTGGGTTAAGTTTCTGTAAATGTGGTTATGCGTTGTAGAGTGAATTGTGTCAAATATACTGTTTTACTGTTTTATATCACTCGTATCATGAAGTTAGGTGTTATTTCTCACTATTGCCGTTAAAGGTTAGGTAAATTTAGCTATGAAAGTGTTCAATTCATCTACCTCTCGTTGCATTGACATTAATAGTAATTAGACGTACCATTTTCTACTCGATTTAAAGAACGTTTTGTCACACAACTATTCAGCTTGATATTCAACAAAAGACTAATTAACTTGGTCAAAATCTGGCCCAGTTAATCTTTGAAAAAGTATTGTTAACATATTTCGATTACCCAAACACATGATAAAATATTACATTATATATGGAATTTATTTATTTTATTCATCACTTTCATGAATTATGAACCTTATCATTGGTTTAATCATCTCATTCCCTTTAAATTGATATATTATAGTCCATATCTGTAGACATTTTGTGGAAATTAACAAATTTCTTTACTTTTTGGAAATATAGGCTCAAAATTGGAGTTCCGTCTTTATACAAATTTCCTCCATTTTAATTATCATTAATACTATTATAATAAATTTTAATTAGTCATATTCCTCTTCCTTTCCTTAAATACATATAAATTAAACCTTTGAACTGGTTTTTTGTGTTAATCTGTAAATTTGACATTGCTCTTTAAAATTAATTAATTTATATATTTTGAAAATTTACAATATTTTAAGGTATATTTCCTTATTATCATTTTAACTCATAGGATCATTCCCAGTAGTGGTTAAATGATTTACCTTATCTAAATCTTGCTAGTTTACAGGATTTATAAGTGAATTATACTGGTTTATTATGGTTTCTGTGAATTCACCAAATGGCCTAGAGTTTAGAATTTTATATTTCTGTCTTTCTCAAATAAATTTAATCCTACTTCCTCCTGTGACTTTACATAGTTACTATTACATGAAAATAAAATGGTTTATAACTTATTGTGAGGTGTAGTATTTAATTAACACTACTCTTATTAAAATAAATAATTATGAACATTATTTAGCAATCTGCACAATTGAACATATTGCTGATATGGTTTGAACATATACTTTTAACTATTTTTGAGTTAACATAGCATACCTATTGAAACATTATTAATGGTATGTATGCTATTATTTAGCAAACATTATTCATTTTAAACACATAATATAAATCTTATTTTCTAATAACTCTTACAAACACATTGATTTTATGGCTGTGAAACAACAGTCTATTTAAATATTTTAAACCTATGAATACTAAATTAATGCCAGTCCTTTCTGGTCTAAACCATTACTATTTATGATACCCTTCATCAGTAAACATGACCACCCATACTCTAGTTATTAGCATTTTTTACAAATGTCTTGTAAATAAAGAGTCACATTAAAATAATAAAATACTGGAAATCTTCCATTTTTATTATTTTATTATGCTGTTTATTATTGGATATTAAAGTTGTTATATAGCATACTGATAAGTCATAGTATCACTAACTTTAAGTTTATTGCATTTCCAAAAAACACTTACACAAATTCACTTTCACTGTTGGTTCTGATATTTTGAGTCTTATTATCTCAGACCAGACCTTTAGTAATCATGGACTGTTAAGACTTGTTTATTTTCTTATCACACAATAGCTTTAGTCGGTTCACTTCTTATAATACTATACAGCACTTTAGTTTTCTAAATAATTACATTTTTATAGGATTTTGGTATGTTATACTTTCTTTTTAATCGTTTTTGTGGGTTTGGGGTTGATGGTAGTTAATAATAATAATAGGTTTTACAACGGTGTTTCTTTCATACTATTTCTTCCTCTCCTCCTGTCTTCTTTCTTGTCCTTCTTCTTATCTTCTTTCTTGTCTTCATTCTTGTCCTTCTTCTGGTCTTCATTCTTGTCTTCCTTCTTGTCCTTCTTCTAGTCTTCATTCTTCTTGTCTTCTTGTCTTCCTTCTTCACTCTTGGGTAAACCAAGGTACTTGGTGTTATTTCGACTGATGTTTAGTTTGGAGCATCTAATTTATTCACTGATACGGACCTTGTTCTTCTCTAAAGGTTTCAGGGTATTGTTTTCTTCCTGATCACAAACTTTATTCTTCCTTCTTCTTGTTTTTTGGGGTATTTTGGTATTCACCACTCTTAAACTGATTCTCTTCTTGATATGGTGTGATTTAATTTGTTTACTGCTCCTAGCTTCCTGGGTAAATTACTGATCTTATAATATGAGTTGCTTTCAATACTTTCTTTGATATTTAAACAGTGGTTTTTTATATAATGTAATGAGGATTTTTATTTTATCGTGGTTCGTTCCTTTGATTTCCTTAAATCTCATTCAATATTATTTTAACATTTGTGATATAATTGAACTTTATGATTTTATATGACTTAATAAGTAGTGGATTTTCTGTCACGCTACAGAATGCCCTTCTCCAGAAGTAATTTTTTCAGACTATACTTGCTTTGTCTGAAACAATTGCTTATGATAATTATTCTAGGTTTGTTATTATTCTGGACTTCCTTCCATTTTAAAAATTTTCTTATTTATATTTGAGTTTATATCTTTCTCATTCTCACTGGATCTTCCTTGATAGTAATAGTCATCTGAGTTTCATATTTATTATTTCATTTTCATATTTCTTCTTAGTATTTTCTCCTTGGGATATTTCCTCCCTATCGTTCCCTACTTTGTGAGCTGGTTCAGTTCAGAGAGGCACTGTACGCTACTTTCCTCTGCTGTCCAATACTTCACACATATTTGAGTACAGAGGCAAATCATCTCTGCTCAAAAAACATATTAATACTGCTGGAATTATCTACAGACAGATTAAAAAATTATTCAGAATAGTACACATTTGTTACTATTTAAAAAAAATATCTTTGGGATACTTCACTTATTACTTATTATATTTCTCAGAGATTTTAATATTCCTATCTCAGTTGTTCTTCTGACTCGTTAACTGGATGTTTCATTCATTTGATATTATGGTAGGAAGCTCTTCTATTATCACATTTTTCAACTTTTCTTATCATATAAAGCTTTTGGTGATACATTCTTTATTACCTTCTGGTTTTTTTATTATAATCTGCATTGTTTATAGTAGCATATCTTTATGACATTTTTAGACTGTTTCTTTGTTCTTATTATTTCCACTTGTTCTATTTTCTAGAACTTTTTATAACTGTCATTATCATAATTGACATTTAATTCATAAATCATTTTATATTAATTCGTTTAATTACATAAATCTTTGATATTATTCTCACATTATTCCTGTCATGGTTATTATACCTTCGAATGAATGTTTTTTTTTTTTTTCATAATGAGGTCATAATTTCTTCTCATACCACTTCAAAGTTTCATTATCTCATAATTCCAAATAAGTTTTTGTACTTTATTATATTCAATCACTCAAATCGTATCAACTCAAATCGTATTAAAAAAAATTTTTTTTTTTTTATTTCCTTTGGCATCATTTTATGGAAAGGTTTTTACTCTTTATATTGAAATTAGACATGATCACACTTTCCAGAATTATTTGTTTTAATTCTAAAGTCTGTTTCCTTTATTCATCCCATTATGATCCTGTATTAACATGGTAATTATATTTTATGCTTACCATAAATATGGTATTAAATCTCTTCTGTTTATCTCCCCAAAGTGTTTTATTAATAATTGGTTGGTAAGTTGTACTTATTCTTGGTTTGGAAACTTGATTTATTCACAATTCAAAATTCACTCTTCTTATATTATTGCCATAAAGTTTTCTTCAAATAATTTTTATGTAAGGTGGGCTTACATGTGTTTTAGAATTTTGATGATTTTAAATTCTAACTTCTTATATCTTTCCAAATAGTTTTCCTTTAAATAATCTTTATGTAAGGTTGGCTTACCTGTGTTTTAGAATTTTGAGGATTTTAAATTCTAACTTCTGTTTTATATTCTTGTCGTAAAGTTTTTCAAATTTTTTGTTAGTAAGGTGATCTTACCCTTGTTTGGAATTTTGATAGTTTTATTCTAATTCCTTCTTATATTATTGCCATAAAATTTTCTTCAAATAATTTTTATGTAAGGTGGACTTACTTTTGTTTTAGAATTTAGGGGTTAAGTCCAAACTCTTCTTCTTATATCTTTCCAAATAGTTTTCCTTTAAATAATCTTTATGTAAGGTTGGCTTACATTTGTTTTAGAATTTGGTTGATTTTAAATTCGAACTTCTTCTCTTCCATTTCTCATTATATTTTTCATAAATAATTGTAATAGTTTTCTATATTATGTGGTAAACATATCATATTAGTTTCATAAATATTGTATGACTCTTTTCTTGTCTTTCTTTCAAAAGTATTTCTTACTATTATATTTTCCTTTATACCCAGGTTGATGATTTTTATTAGGTTGCACAGTTACTCATATTTCCTTTGTAAAGTGTAGTTTCTTAAATAATTTTCTTTCTTAAAACCCCATTTTGGTTCTTTGTCCCTTCTTCTTCTCATTTTTCCTCAGTGGTAATTATTTTCATCTTCTTTGTGGTGGTTTTTGCCGTTGTCGGTTATCATGACATCAGTCCCTTTTTAGTGGAGGTGTGTGGTATTTGATTTAACCATAGTCTGTCATTTCAGTTACTCTCATGGTCCGGATGACCATAGTCTTCATACTTGTTCCGGTACCAGTGACATGTTTAGCCTTTGCCTTGTATTTCATCCTTCTAGCCGTTATTCCTTTGTTGGCTACAAAGCTTATGTTGTTCCCCTTATCATATTGTCTTATATACCAATATGTTTGTGGTCCATATGCTGTATGACCTGAAAAATATCTGTGAGGGTCTTCATCTGGTTTATCAATTATTTGCTTCTCTGAAGCCCCATAATCTGGTTCACATATCCATCCTGAAGGTATACATTTTTGTGTAATTTTACACTGGAATAGTCCTGGATGGCGCACTAATGGAACACACTCTGGTGATTCACCAGTGCCATCGTCACAGTCTGATAAGATGTTATATTTCCATCTTCCTGGAATACACTGTCCAGTCCAGCACTGAAACTGATCTGGTCCACAAGTCGTATTCCGTTTACCTCTGGTCCTTTCCCATTTGTAAACTATTGTCTGTTGGTACTTTATTACTGAGATTACTCTTAATCTCCTTCCGTAATTTCTGGAATTCCTGATTTCTTCATGGTCGGTAATTGGAATATTATTGACATCCATTAAACCATGGTTCATCATTTCCATTTCTTCCTTTGTTTTCATTAATTTCTTTGGAAGCGTTTTCCTCCTTTCCCTTGGTTCCACTTCCATATCTTTAGTATTTTCTTTATTTCCGTTAGTTTTCCTTTCAAGTAATACTACAACTGGTTCCATGGTTTTATTGTTTGGTATTTCCTCTGGTTCTGGTTTGCTATCATATTTTATTTCTTTAACCCAATCATCCATTTTCTTACATAAATTTTCCGCCATCTTCTTGTTATTTTCCATATTCTCGTCCATTTTCCTCATTATCTGTTGGAACATTTCCGTTATCTTGTCCATTCCTTCTTGTGTAATTTCTGCCATTTTGCTTTATCGTTGTTGCCCTTCTTCCTGACTGTATAACCGCTGCCAGGCTTATCTTATCAAGCCCTCTAAGTTGGACGCCACTTTGTAACGCGACCCTGTATGCCGGTCGTTACAAAAATAAACAGTAGATGGAAAATATTATAAAAAATAATATTTTCAATAATAAAAATAATTTCGGTTATGTTAATAAATGTGTTTAAATAAGAAATAAAGCTGTTTTAAAAGGTTTTGGTAAAAATTTTGATAATCAGGCAGGTATTTACTAACTATCGAGCACTTCTGTAAGATTTGAACCAAGTCTGGAGTTAAATAGATTAACTCCAGTCAGCAATCGATCGGTGATTTTTCTTGCTGGCCCAAAATCTCACTCAAGTAAGATATTTTCTGCTTCTTGAAGTCCCTTAGCCGTGATAAATAATCTTAAATTAGTCTGTGAAATAATAACAGATAATGAACACTTGAAATATATTGATTTATTGAACAATTTAAAAAATAATCGACCTTTTATCGATTATGAACAATTATCGACTCCGTCTCAGGGAACTATCGATTGTGCATACAGTACAAAAATTATTATAGATATTATATAAAGGACAGGTTCTTTGAGCGATTAAATTAATAGTCAGAGAAGGATGACGAGAAAGTATAACATTAACAATTAAAATATATTCAAAAATTATTATTTAATAGTATTTAAATAATTCGTATATATAATGTTTAATAAAATTTGTTTTGTCGAACCATTGGCAGCTTGGATGACGTCACCACGATGAAGGAGGCAGACTCCGTAAAATTCAATGATGGCCGCTTCTCGATCTGAATATGTTACTGCGAAGTCGTCGTGTCAGAAAATCACAATAAAATTACCTTTATGAATGTTTGAAATGTTCTCGCACTGGTGTAATCTGTCTATTATGTTGTTTGGTGTGTTCTGCAGAAGTGTTCCGTGTATATTGGTGTTAATTAAGTTATTTGGTATTTGTTCACTCCTGTGGGTTAAGTTTCTGTAAATGTGGTTATGCGTTGTAGAGTGAATTGTGTCAAATATACTGTTTTACTGTTTTATATCACTCGTATCATGAAGTTAGGTGTTATTTCTCACTATTGCCGTTAAAGGTTAGGTAAATTTAGCTATGAAAGTGTTCAATTCATCTACCTCTCGTTGCATTGACATTAATAGTAATTAGACGTACCATTTTCTACTCGATTTAAAGAACGTTTTGTCACACAACTATTCAGCTTGATATTCAACAAAAGACTAATTAACTTGGTCAAAATCTGGCCCAGTTAATCTTTGAAAAAGTATTGTTAACATATTTCGATTACCCAAACACATGATAAAATATTACATTATATATGGAATTTATTTATTTTATTCATCACTTTCATGAATTATGAACCTTATCATTGGTTTAATCATCTCATTCCCTTTAAATTGATATATTATAGTCCATATCTGTAGACATTTTGTGGAAATTAACAAATTTCTTTACTTTTTGGAAATATAGGCTCAAAATTGGAGTTCCGTCTTTATACAAATTTCCTCCATTTTAATTATCATTAATACTATTATAATAAATTTTAATTAGTCATATTCCTCTTCCTTTCCTTAAATACATATAAATTAAACCTTTGAACTGGTTTTTTGTGTTAATCTGTAAATTTGACATTGCTCTTTAAAATTAATTAATTTATATATTTTGAAAATTTACAATATTTTAAGGTATATTTCCTTATTATCATTTTAACTCATAGGATCATTCCCAGTAGTGGTTAAATGATTTACCTTATCTAAATCTTGCTAGTTTACAGGATTTATAAGTGAATTATACTGGTTTATTATGGTTTCTGTGAATTCACCAAATGGCCTAGAGTTTAGAATTTTATATTTCTGTCTTTCTCAAATAAATTTAATCCTACTTCCTCCTCTGACTTTACATAGTTACTATTACATGAAAATAAAATGGTTTATAACTTATTGTGAGGTGTAGTATTTAATTAACACTACTCTTATTAAAATAAATAATTATGAACATTATTTAGCAATCTGCACAATTGAACATATTGCTGATATGGTTTGAACATATACTTTTAACTATTTTTGAGTTAACATAGCATACCTATTGAAACATTATTAATGGTATGTATGCTATTATTTAGCAAACATTATTCATTTTAAACACATAATATAAATCTTATTTTCTAATAACTCTTACAAACACATTGATTTTATGGCTGTGAAACAACAGTCTATTTAAATATTTTAAACCTATGAATACTAAATTAATGCCAGTCCTTTCTGGTCTAAACCATTACTATTTATGATACCCTTCATCAGTAAACATGACCACCCATACTCTAGTTATTAGCATTTTTTACAAATGTCTTGTAAATAAAGAGTCACATTAAAATAATAAAATACTGGAAATCTTCCATTTTTATTATTTTATTATGCTGTTTATTATTGGATATTAAAGTTGTTATATAGCATACTGATAAGTCATAGTATCACTAACTTTAAGTTTATTGCATTTCCAAAAAACACTTACACAAATTCACTTTCACTGTTGGTTCTGATATTTTGAGTCTTATTATCTCAGACCAGACCTTTAGTAATCATGGACTGTTAAGACTTGTTTATTTTCTTATCACACAATAGCTTTAGTCGGTTCACTTCTTATAATACTATACAGCACTTTAGTTTTCTAAATAATTACATTTTTATAGGATTTTGGTATGTTATACTTTCTTTTTAATCGTTTTTGTGGGTTTGGGGTTGATGGTAGTTAATAATAATAATAGGTTTTACAACGGTGTTTCTTTCATACTATTTCTTCCTCTCCTCCTGTCTTCTTTCTTGTCCTTCTTCTTATCTTCTTTCTTGTCTTCATTCTTGTCCTTCTTCTGGTCTTCATTCTTGTCTTCCTTCTTGTCCTTCTTCTAGTCTTCATTCTTCTTGTCTTCTTGTCTTCCTTCTTCACTCTTGGGTAAACCAAGGTACTTGGTGTTATTTCGACTGATGTTTAGTTTGGAGCATCTAATTTATTCACTGATACGGACCTTGTTCTTCTCTAAAGGTTTCAGGGTATTGTTTTCTTCCTGATCACAAACTTTATTCTTCCTTCTTCTTGTTTTTTGGGGTATTTTGGTATTCACCACTCTTAAACTGATTCTCTTCTTGATATGGTGTGATTTAATTTGTTTACTGCTCCTAGCTTCCTGGGTAAATTACTGATCTTATAATATGAGTTGCTTTCAATACTTTCTTTGATATTTAAACAGTGGTTTTTTATATAATGTAATGAGGATTTTTATTTTATCGTGGTTCATTCCTTTGATTTCCTTAAATCTCATTCAATATTATTTTAACATTTGTGGTATAATTAAACTTTATGATTTTATATGACTTAATAAGTAGTGGATTTTCTGTCACGCTACAGAATGCCCTTCTCCAGAAGTAATTTTTTCAGACTATACTTGCTTTGTCTGAAACAATTGCTTATGATAATTATTCTAGGTTTGTTATTATTCTGGACTTCCTTCCATTTTAAAAATTTTCTTATTTATATTTGAGTTTATATCTTTCTCATTCTCACTGGATCTTCCTTGATAGTAATAGTCATCTGAGTTTCATATTTATTATTTCATTTTCATATTTCTTCTTAGTATTTTCTCCTTGGGATATTTCCTCCCTATCGTTCCCTACTTTGTGAGCTGGTTCAGTTCAGAGAGGCACTGTACGCTACTTTCCTCTGCTGTCCAATACTTCACACATATTTGAGTACAGAGGCAAATCATCTCTGCTCAAAAAACATATTAATACTGCTGGAATTATCTACAGACAGATTAAAAAATTATTCAGAATAGTACACATTTGTTACTATTTAAAAAAAATATCTTTGGGATACTTCACTTATTACTTATTATATTTCTCAGAGATTTTAATATTCCTATCTCAGTTGTTCTTCTGACTCGTTAACTGGATGTTTCATTCATTTGATATTATGGTAGGAAGCTCTTCTATTATCACATTTTTCAACTTTTCTTATCATATAAAGCTTTTGGTGATAAATTCTTTATTACCTTCTGGTTTTTTTATTATAATCTGCATTGTTTATAGTAGCATATCTTTATGACATTTTTAGACTGTTTCTTTGTTCTTATTATTTCCACTTGTTCTATTTTCTAGAACTTTTTATAACTGTCATTATCATAATTGACATTTAATTCATAAATCATTTTATATTAATTCGTTTAATTACATAAATCTTTGATATTATTCTCACATTATTCCTGTCATGGTTATTATACCTTCGAATGAATGTTTTTTTTTTTTCATAATGAGGTCATAATTTCTTCTCATACCACTTCAAAGTTTCATTATCTCATAATTCCAAATAAGTTTTTGTACTTTATTATATTCAATCACTCAAATCGTATCAACTCAAATCGTATTAAAAAAAATTTTTTTTTTTTTATTTCCTTTGGCATCATTTTATGGAAAGGTTTTTACTCTTTATATTGAAATTAGACATGATCACACTTTCCAGAATTATTTGTTTTAATTCTAAAGTCTGTTTCCTTTATTCATCCCATTATGATCCTGTATTAACATGGTAATTATATTTTATGCTTACCATAAATATGGTATTAAATCTCTTCTGTTTATCTCCCCAAAGTGTTTTATTAATAATTGGTTGGTAAGTTGTACTTATTCTTGGTTTGGAAACTTGATTTATTCACAATTCAAAATTCACTCTTCTTATATTATTGCCATAAAGTTTTCTTCAAATAATTTTTATGTAAGGTGGGCTTACATGTGTTTTAGAATTTTGATGATTTTAAATTCTAACTTCTTATATCTTTCCAAATAGTTTTCCTTTAAATAATCTTTATGTAAGGTTGGCTTACCTGTGTTTTAGAATTTTGAGGATTTTAAATTCTAACTTCTGTTTTATATTCTTGTCGTAAAGTTTTTCAAATTTTTTGTTAGTAAGGTGATCTTACCCTTGTTTGGAATTTTGATAGTTTTATTCTAATTCCTTCTTATATTATTGCCATAAAATTTTCTTCAAATAATTTTTATGTAAGGTGGACTTACTTTTGTTTTAGAATTTAGGGGTTAAGTCCAAACTCTTCTTCTTATATCTTTCCAAATAGTTTTCCTTTAAATAATCTTTATGTAAGGTTGGCTTACATTTGTTTTAGAATTTGGTTGATTTTAAATTCTAACTTCTTCTTCTCTTCCATTTCTCATTATATTTTTCATAAATAATTGTAATAGTTTTCTATATTATGTGGTAAACATATCATATTAGTTTCATAAATATTGTATGACTCTTTTCTTGTCTTTCTTTCAAAAGTATTTCTTACTATTATATTTTCCTTTATACCCAGGTTGATGATTTTTATTAGGTTGCACAGTTACTCATATTTCCTTTGTAAAGTGTAGTTTCTTAAATAATTTTCTTCCTTAAAACCCCATTTTGGTTCTTTGTCCCTTCTTCTTCTCATTTTTCCTCAGTGGTAATTATTTTCATCTTCTTTGTGGTGGTTTTTGCCGTTGTCGGTTATCATGACATCAGTCCCTTTTTAGTGGAGGTGTGTGGTATTTGATTTAACCATAGTCTGTCATTTCAGTTACTCTCATGGTCCGGATGACCATAGTCTTCATACTTGTTCCGGTACCAGTGACATGTTTAGCCTTTGCCTTGTATTTCATCCTTCTAGCCGTTATTCCTTTGTTGGCTACAAAGCTTATGTTGTTCCCCTTATCATATTGTCTTATATACCAATATGTTTGTGGTCCATATGCTGTATGACCTGAAAAATATCTGTGAGGGTCTTCATCTGGTTTATCAATTATTTGCTTCTCTGAAGCCCCATAATCTGGTTCACATATCCATCCTGAAGGTATACATTTTTGTGTAATTTTACACTGGAATAGTCCTGGATGGCGCACTAATGGAACACACTCTGGTGATTCACCAGTGCCATCGTCACAGTCTGATAAGATGTTATATTTCCATCTTCCTGGAATACACTGTCCAGTCCAGCACTGAAACTGATCTGGTCCACAAGTCGTATTCCGTTTACCTCTGGTCCTTTCCCATTTGTAAACTATTGTCTGTTGGTACTTTATTACTGAGATTACTCTTAATCTCCTTCCGTAATTTCTGGAATTCCTGATTTCTTCATGGTCGGTAATTGGAATATTATTGACATCCATTAAACCATGGTTCATCATTTCCATTTCTTCCTTTGTTTTCATTAATTTCTTTGGAAGCGTTTTCCTCCTTTCCCTTGGTTCCACTTCCATATCTTTAGTATTTTCTTTATTTCCGTTAGTTTTCCTTTCAACTAATACTACAACTGGTTCCATGGTTTTATTGTTTGGTATTTCCTCTGGTTCTGGTTTGCTATCATATTTTATTTCTTTAACCCAATCATCCATTTTCTTACATAAATTTTCCGCCATCTTCTTGTTATTTTCCATATTCTCGTCCATTTTCCTCATTATCTGTTGGAACATTTCCGTTATCTTGTCCATTCCTTCTTGTGTAATTTCTGCCATTTTGCTTTATCGTTGTTGCCCTTCTTCCTGACTGTATAACCGCTGCCAGGCTTATCTTATCAAGCCCTCTAAGTTGGACGCCACTTTGTAACGCGACCCTGTATGCCGGTCGTTACAAAAATAAACAGTAGATGGAAAATATTATAAAAAATAATATTTTCAATAATAAAAATAATTTCGGTTATGTTAATAAATGTGTTTAAATAAGAAATAAAGCTGTTTTAAAAGGTTTTGGTAAAAATTTTGATAATCAGGCAGGTATTTACTAACTATCGAGCACTTCTGTAAGATTTGAACCAAGTCTGGAGTTAAATAGATTAACTCCAGTCAGCAATCGATCGGTGATTTTTCTTGCTGGCCCAAAATCTCACTCAAGTAAGATATTTTCTGCTTCTTGAAGTCCCTTAGCCGTGATAAATAATCTTAAATTAGTCTGTGAAATAATAACAGATAATAAACACTTGAAATATATTGATTTATTGAACAATTTAAAAAATAATCGACCTTTTATCGATTATGAACAATTATCGACTCCGTCTCAGGGAACTATCGATTGTGCATACAGTACAAAAATTATTATAGATATTATATAAAGGACAGGTTCTTTGAGCGATTAAATTAATAGTCAGAGAAGGATGACGAGAAAGTATAACATTAACAATTAAAATATATTCAAAAATTATTATTTAATAGTATTTAAATAATTCGTATATATAATGTTTAATAAAATTTGTTTTGTCGAACCATTGGCAGCTTGGATGACGTCACCACGATGAAGGAGGCAGACTCCGTAAAATTCAATGATGGCCGCTTCTCAATCTGAATATGTTACTGCGAAGTCGTCGTGTCAGAAAATCACAATAAAATTACCTTTATGAATGTTTGAAATGTTCTCGCACTGGTGTAATCTGTCTATTATGTTGTTTGGTGTGTTCTGCAGAAGTGTTCCGTGTATATTGGTGTTAATTAAGTTATTTGGTATTTGTTCACTCCTGTGGGTTAAGTTTCTGTAAATGTGGTTATGCGTTGTAGAGTGAATTGTGTCAAATATACTGTTTTACTGTTTTATATCACTCGTATCATGAAGTTAGGTGTTATTTCTCACTATTGCCGTTAAAGGTTAGGTAAATTTAGCTATGAAAGTGTTCAATTCATCTACCTCTCGTTGCATTGACATTAATAGTAATTAGACGTACCATTTTCTACTCGATTTAAAGAACGTTTTGTCACACAACTATTCAGCTTGATATTCAACAAAAGACTAATTAACTTGGTCAAAATCTGGCCCAGTTAATCTTTGAAAAAGTATTGTTAACATATTTCGATTACCCAAACACATGATAAAATATTACATTATATATGGAATTTATTTATTTTATTCATCACTTTCATGAATTATGAACCTTATCATTGGTTTAATCATCTCATTCCCTTTAAATTGATATATTATAGTCCATATCTGTAGACATTTTGTGGAAATTAACAAATTTCTTTACTTTTTGGAAATATAGGCTCAAAATTGGAGTTCCGTCTTTATACAAATTTCCTCCATTTTAATTATCATTAATACTATTATAATAAATTTTAATTAGTCATATTCCTCTTCCTTTCCTTAAATACATATAAATTAAACCTTTGAACTGGTTTTTTGTGTTAATCTGTAAATTTGACATTGCTCTTTAAAATTAATTAATTTATATATTTTGAAAATTTACAATATTTTAAGGTATATTTCCTTATTATCATTTTAACTCATAGGATCATTCCCAGTAGTGGTTAAATGATTTACCTTATCTAAATCTTGCTAGTTTACAGGATTTATAAGTGAATTATACTGGTTTATTATGGTTTCTGTGAATTCACCAAATGGCCTAGAGTTTAGAATTTTATATTTCTGTCTTTCTCAAATAAATTTAATCCTACTTCCTCCTCTGACTTTACATAGTTACTATTACATGAAAATAAAATGGTTTATAACTTATTGTGAGGTGTAGTATTTAATTAACACTACTCTTATTAAAATAAATAATTATGAACATTATTTAGCAATCTGCACAATTGAACATATTGCTGATATGGTTTGAACATATACTTTTAACTATTTTTGAGTTAACATAGCATACCTATTGAAACATTATTAATGGTATGTATGCTATTATTTAGCAAACATTATTCATTTTAAACACATAATATAAATCTTATTTTCTAATAACTCTTACAAACACATTGATTTTATGGCTGTGAAACAACAGTCTATTTAAATATTTTAAACCTATGAATACTAAATTAATGCCAGTCCTTTCTGGTCTAAACCATTACTATTTATGATACCCTTCATCAGTAAACATGACCACCCATACTCTAGTTATTAGCATTTTTTACAAATGTCTTGTAAATAAAGAGTTACATTAAAATAATAAAATACTGGAAATCTTCCATTTTTATTATTTTATTATGCTGTTTATTATTGGATATTAAAGTTGTTATATAGCATACTGATAAGTCATAGTATCACTAACTTTAAGTTTATTGCATTTCCAAAAAACACTTACACAAATTCACTTTCACTGTTGGTTCTGATATTTTGAGTCTTATTATCTCAGACCAGACCTTTAGTAATCATGGACTGTTAAGACTTGTTTATTTTCTTATCACACAATAGCTTTAGTCGGTTCACTTCTTATAATACTATACAGCACTTTAGTTTTCTAAATAATTACATTTTTATAGGATTTTGGTATGTTATACTTTCTTTTTAATCGTTTTTGTGGGTTTGGGGTTGATGGTAGTTAATAATAATAATAGGTTTTACAACGGTGTTTCTTTCATACTATTTCTTCCTCTCCTCCTGTCTTCTTTCTTGTCCTTCTTCTTATCTTCTTTCTTGTCTTCATTCTTGTCCTTCTTCTGGTCTTCATTCTTGTCTTCCTTCTTGTCCTTCTTCTAGTCTTCATTCTTCTTGTCTTCCTTCTTCACTCTTGGGTAAACCAAGGTACTTGGTGTTATTTCGACTGATGTTTAGTTTGGAGCATCTAATTTATTCACTGATACGGACCTTGTTCTTCTCTAAAGGTTTCAGGGTATTGTTTTCTTCCTGATCACAAACTTTATTCTTCCTTCTTCTTGTTTTTTGGGGTATTTTGGTATTCACCACTCTTAAACTGATTCTCTTCTTGATATGGTGTGATTTAATTTGTTTACTGCTCCTAGCTTCCTGGGTAAATTACTGATCTTATAATATGAGTTGCTTTCAATACTTTCTTTGATATTTAAACAGTGGTTTTTTATATAATGTAATGAGGATTTTGATTTTATCGTGGTCCATTCCTTTGATTTCCTTAAATCTCATTCAATATTATTTTAACATTTGTGGTATAATTAAACTTTATGATTTTATATGACTTAATAAGTAGTGGATTTTCTGTCACACTACAGAATGCCCTTCTCCAGAAGTAATTTTTTCAGACTATACTTGCTTTGTCTGAAACAATTGCTTATGATAATTATTCTAGGTTTGTTATTATTCTGGACTTCCTTCCATTTTAAAAATTTTCTTATTTATATTTGAGTTTATATCTTTCTCATTCTCACTGGATCTTCCTTGATAGTAATAGTCATCTGAGTTTCATATTTATTATTTCATTTTCATATTCTTCTTAGTATTCTCCTTGGGATATTTCCTCCCTATCGTTCCCTACTTTGTGAGCTGGTTCAGTTCAGAGAGGCACTGTACGCTACTTTCCTCTGCTGTCCAATACTTCACACATATTTGAGTACAGAGGCAAATCATCTCTGCTCAAAAAACATATTAATACTGCTGGAATTATCTACAGACAGATTAAAAAATTATTCAGAATAGTACACATTTGTTACTATTTAAAAAAAATATCTTTGGGATACTTCACTTATTACTTATTATATTCTCAGAGATTTTAATATTCCTATCTCAGTTGTTCTTCTGACTCGTTAACTGGATGTTTCATTCATTTGATATTATGGTAGGAAGCTCTTCTATTATCACATTTTTCAACTTTTCTTATCATATAAAGCTTTTGGTGATAAATTCTTTATTACCTTCTGGTTTTTTTATTATAATCTGCATTGTTTATAGTAGCATATCTTTATGACATTTTTAGACTGTTTCTTTGTTCTTATTATTTCCACTTGTTCTATTTTCTAGAACTTTTTATAACTGTCATTATCATAATTGACATTTAATTCATAAATCATTTTATATTAATTCGTTTAATTACATAAATCTTTGATATTATTCTCACATTATTCCTGTCATGGTTATTATACCTTCGAATGAATGTTTTTTTTTTTCATAATGAGGTCATAATTTCTTCTCATACCACTTCAAAGTTTCATTATCTCATAATTCCAAATAAGTTTTTGTACTTTATTATATTCAATCACTCAAATCGTATCAACTCAAATCGTATCAACTCAAATCGTATTAAAAAAAATTTTTTTTTTTTTATTTCCTTTGGCATCATTTTATGGAAAGGTTTTTACTCTTTATATTGAAATTAGACATGATCACACTTTCCAGAATTATTTGTTTTAATTCTAAAGTCTGTTTCCTTTATTCATCCCATTATGATCCTGTATTAACATGGTAATTATATTTTATGCTTACCATAAATATGGTATTAAATCTCTTCTGTTTATCTCCCCAAAGTGTTTTATTAATAATTGGTTGGTAAGTTGTACTTATTCTTGGTTTGGAAACTTGATTTATTCACAATTCAAAATTCACTCTTCTTATATTATTGCCATAAAGTTTTCTTCAAATAATTTTTATGTAAGGTGGGCTTACATGTGTTTTAGAATTTTGATGATTTTAAATTCTAACTTCTTATATCTTTCCAAATAGTTTTCCTTTAAATAATCTTTATGTAAGGTTGGCTTACCTGTGTTTTAGAATTTTGAGGATTTTAAATTCTAACTTCTGTTTTATATTCTTGTCGTAAAGTTTTTCAAATTTTTTGTTAGTGGTGATCTTACCCTTGTTTGGAATTTTGATAGTTTTATTCTAATTCCTTCTTATATTATTGCCATAAAATTTTCTTCAAATAATTTTTATGTAAGGTGGACTTACTTTTGTTTTAGAATTTAGGGGTTAAGTCCAAACTCTTCTTCTTATATCTTTCCAAATAGTTTTCCTTTAAATAATCTTTATGTAAGGTTGGCTTACATTTGTTTTAGAATTTGGTTGATTTTAAATTCTAACTTCTTCTTCTCTTCCATTTCTCATTATATTTTTCATAAATAATTGTAATAGTTTTCTATATTATGTGGTAAACATATCATATTAGTTTCATAAATATTGTATGACTCTTTTCTTGTCTTTCTTTCAAAAGTATTTCTTACTATTATATTTTCCTTTATACCCAGGTTGATGATTTTTATTAGGTTGCACAGTTACTCATATTTCCTTTGTAAAGTGTAGTTTCTTAAATAATTTTCTTTCTTAAAACCCCATTTTGGTTCTTTGTCCCTTCTTCTTCTCATTTTTCCTCAGTGGTAATTATTTTCATCTTCTTTGTGGTGGTTTTTGCCGTTGTCGGTTATCATGACATCAGTCCCTTTTTAGTGGAGGTGTGTGGTATTTGATTTAACCATAGTCTGTCATTTCAGTTACTCTCATGGTCCGGATGACCATAGTCTTCATACTTGTTCCGGTACCAGTGACATGTTTAGCCTTTGTCTTGTATTTCATCCTTCTAGCCGTTATTCCTTTGTTGGCTACAAAGCTTATGTTGTTCCCCTTATCATATTGTCTTATATACCAATATGTTTGTGGTCCATATGCTGTATGACCTGAAAAATATCTGTGAGGGTCTTCATCTGGTTTATCAATTATTTGCTTCTCTGAAGCCCCATAATCTGGTTCACATATCCATCCTGAAGGTATACATTTTTGTGTAATTTTACACTGGAATAGTCCTGGATGGCGCACTAATGGAACACACTCTGGTGATTCACCAGTGCCATCGTCACAGTCTGATAAGATGTTATATTTCCATCTTCCTGGAATACACTGTCCAGTCCAGCACTGAAACTGATCTGGTCCACAAGTCGTATTCCGTTTACCTCTGGTCCTTTCCCATTTGTAAACTATTGTCTGTTGGTACTTTATTACTGAGATTACTCTTAATCTCCTTCCGTAATTTCTGGAATTCCTGATTTCTTCATGGTCGGTAATTGGAATATTATTGACATCCATTAAACCATGGTTCATCATTTCCATTTCTTCCTTTGTTTTCATTAATTTCTTTGGAAGCGTTTTCCTCCTTTCCCTTGGTTCCACTTCCATATCTTTAGTATTTTCTTTATTTCCGTTAGTTTTCCTTTCAAGTAATACTACAACTGGTTCCATGGTTTTATTGTTTGGTATTTCCTCTGGTTCTGGTTTGCTATCATATTTTATTTCTTTAACCCAATCATCCATTTTCTTACATAAATTTTCCGCCATCTTCTTGTTATTTTCCATATTCTCGTCCATTTTCCTCATTATCTGTTGGAACATTTCCGTTATCTTGTCCATTCCTTCTTGTGTAATTTCTGCCATTTTGCTTTATCGTTGTTGCCCTTCTTCCTGACTGTATAACCGCTGCCAGGCTTATCTTATCAAGCCCTCTAAGTTGGACGCCACTTTGTAACGCGACCCTGTATGCCGGTCGTTACAAAAATAAACAGTAGATGGAAAATATTATAAAAAATAATATTTTCAATAATAAAAATAATTTCGGTTATGTTAATAAATGTGTTTAAATAAGAAATAAAGCTGTTTTAAAAGGTTTTGGTAAAAATTTTGATAATCAGGCAGGTATTTACTAACTATTGAGCACTTCTGTAAGATTTGAACCAAGTCTGGAGTTAAATAGATTAACTCCAGTCAGCAATCGATCGGTGATTTTTCTTGCTGGCCCAAAATCTCACTCAAGTAAGATATTTTCTGCTTCTTGAAGTCCCTTAGCCGTGATAAATAATCTTAAATTAGTCTGTGAAATAATAACAGATAATAAACACTTGAAATATATTGATTTATTGAACAATTTAAAAAATAATCGACCTTTTATCGATTATGAACAATTATCGACTCCGTCTCAGGGAACTATCGATTGTGCATACAGTACAAAAATTATTATAGATATTATATAAAGGACAGGTTCTTTGAGCGATTAAATTAATAGTCAGAGAAGGATGACGAGAAAGTATAACATTAACAATTAAAATATATTCAAAAATTATTATTTAATAGTATTTAAATAATTTGTATGTATAATGTTTAATAAAATTTGTTTTGTCGAACCATTGGCAGCTTGGATGACGTCACCACGATGAAGGAGGCAGACTCCGTAAAATTCAATGATGGCCGCTTCTCGATCTGAATATGTTACTGCGAAGTCGTCGTGTCAGAAAATCACAATAAAATTACCTTTATGAATGTTTGAAATGTTCTCGCACTGGTGTAATCTGTCTATTATGTTGTTTGGTGTGTTCTGCAGAAGTGTTCCGTGTATATTGGTGTTAATTAAGTTATTTGGTATTTGTTCACTCCTGTGGGTTAAGTTTCTGTAAATGTGGTTATGCGTTGTAGAGTGAATTGTGTCAAATATACTGTTTTATATCACTCGTATCATGAAGTTAGGTGTTATTTCTCACTATTGCCGTTAAAGGTTAGGTAAATTTAGCTATGAAAGTGTTCAATTCATCTACCTCTCGTTGCATTGACATTAATAGTAATTAGACGTACCATTTTCTACTCGATTTAAAGAACGTTTTGTCACACAACTATTCAGCTTGATATTCAACAAAAGACTAATTAACTTGGTCAAAATCTGGCCCAGTTAATCTTTGAAAAAGTATTGTTAACATATTTCGATTACCCAAACACATGATAAAATATTACATTATATATGGAATTTATTTATTTTATTCATCACTTTCATGAATTATGAACCTTATCATTGGTTTAATCATCTCATTCCCTTTAAATTGATATATTATAGTCCATATCTGTAGACATTTTGACATTTTGTGGAAATTAACAAATTTCTTTACTTTTTGGAAATATAGGCTCAAAATTGGAGTTCCGTCTTTATACAAATTTCCTCCATTTTAATTATCATTAATACTATTATAATAAATTTTAATTAGTCATATTCCTCTTCCTTTCCTTAAATACATATAAATTAAACCTTTGAACTGGTTTTTTGTGTTAATCTGTAAATTTGACATTGCTCTTTAAAATTAATTAATTTATATATTTTGAAAATTTACAATATTTTAAGGTATATTTCCTTATTATCATTTTAACTCATAGGATCATTCCCAGTAGTGGTTAAATGATTTACCTTATCTAAATCTTGCTAGTTTACAGGATTTATAAGTGAATTATACTGGTTTATTATGGTTTCTGTGAATTCACCAAATGGCCTAGAGTTTAGAATTTTATATTTCTGTCTTTCTCAAATAAATTTAATCCTACTTCCTCCTCTGACTTTACATAGTTACTATTACATGAAAATAAAATGGTTTATAACTTATTGTGAGGTGTAGTATTTAATTAACACTACTCTTATTAAAATAAATAATTATGAACATTATTTAGCAATCTGCACAATTGAACATATTGCTGATATGGTTTGAACATATACTTTTAACTATTTTTGAGTTAACATAGCATACCTATTGAAACATTATTAATGGTATGTATGCTATTATTTAGCAAACATTATTCATTTTAAACACATAATATAAATCTTATTTTCTAATAACTCTTACAAACACATTGATTTTATGGCTGTGAAACAACAGTCTATTTAAATATTTTAAACCTATGAATACTAAATTAATGCCAGTCCTTTCTGGTCTAAACCATTACTATTTATGATACCCTTCATCAGTAAACATGACCACCCATACTCTAGTTATTAGCATTTTTTACAAATGTCTTGTAAATAAAGAGTTACATTAAAATAATAAAATACTGGAAATCTTCCATTTTTATTATTTTATTATGCTGTTTATTATTGGATATTAAAGTTGTTATATAGCATACTGATAAGTCATAGTATCACTAACTTTAAGTTTATTGCATTTCCAAAAAACACTTACACAAATTCACTTTCACTGTTGGTTCTGATATTTTGAGTCTTATTATCTCAGACCAGACCTTTAGTAATCATGGACTGTTAAGACTTGTTTATTTTCTTATCACACAATAGCTTTAGTCGGTTCACTTCTTATAATACTATACAGCACTTTAGTTTTCTAAATAATTACATTTTTATAGGATTTTGGTATGTTATACTTTCTTTTTAATCGTTTTTGTGGGTTTGGGGTTGATGGTAGTTAATAATAATAATAGGTTTTACAACGGTGTTTCTTTCATACTATTTCTTCCTCTCCTCCTGTCTTCTTTCTTGTCCTTCTTCTTATCTTCTTTCTTGTCTTCATTCTTGTCCTTCTTCTGGTCTTCATTCTTGTCTTCCTTCTTGTCCTTCTTCTAGTCTTCATTCTTCTTGTCTTCCTTCTTCACTCTTGGGTAAACCAAGGTACTTGGTGTTATTTCGACTGATGTTTAGTTTGGAGCATCTAATTTATTCACTGATACGGACCTTGTTCTTCTCTAAAGGTTTCAGGGTATTGTTTTCTTCCTGATCACAAACTTTATTCTTCCTTCTTCTTGTTTTTTGGGGTATTTTGGTATTCACCACTCTTAAACTGATTCTCTTCTTGATATGGTGTGATTTAATTTGTTTACTGCTCCTAGCTTCCTGGGTAAATTACTGATCTTATAATATGAGTTGCTTTCAATACTTTCTTTGATATTTAAACAGTGGTTTTTTATATAATGTAATGAGGATTTTTATTTTATCGTGGTTCGTTCCTTTGATTTCCTTAAATCTCATTCAATATTATTTTAACATTTGTGGTATAATTAAACTTTATGATTTTATATGACTTAATAAGTAGTGGATTTTCTGTCACGCTACAATATATTTTTTATTGTAACTTAGATCCTTTCTAATAATGTATTCAAATCATTTAATACATTTATTTTATTTACATTAGAAAGTATAATAATGGATCTTGTCCATTAATTCACAATAAATAGTTTTTTATACCCTATTCAGAGTTACATTACTTAATAATTAATAACCTTATTTCGGTTGTTTCTGATATTATTTGTCTCTCTTATAGTATATTATTGGTTTTACACTGTTCTTCACTTAAATAATATATATGGGGTTTGAGTCTTAGTCATAGTCTTGTCGTTTTTTCATGTTAATGATATTAATTATTAGACAATATTACAAAATTTTTAGGATTACTTGGGTTCGATACTGTTCACCTCACTTTCCTCTTATGATAAATTGCTGTGCAAATAATTTCCTTTATGGAATGTTCTGTGACGTTTTACAATATATATATATATATATATATATATATATATATATATATATAGAGAGAGAGAGAGAGAGAGAGAGAGAGAGAGAGAGAGAGAGAGAGACAATACAAGCATATGCTGTAATGTGCATGTATTAAATAAAATAAATATTTAAATTAATTTTAGTAATATGTAATAGAGAAGCAGGTGTGAAATTGAAAGCTTAATTATGAACAGGAATCAACAGGAAAGATCACAGGATTGCCGCTAAGAGTAAATAGTGTGTGTGCGTGAGGCCTGTTCAAGCCTGAAAGTTTGCAATCTCACCCCAAATAGATACTAAATTTAAGTTTTATTTAATTATAAGCAAACCGTAAATATTAGAAAGATTGTAAAGACTTCTAAAAATGCATAAAAATCAGACACATGTGCAGTGCGAATTCTATGTAATTATGATATTCAGTGTGAATTCTTTGCGATTTTTAGAGCATAGTAATTACACTAATGATACGATCATTATGATAATTACGTATAATATGTGTAATTGAATCAGACAATGTTAGATCACTTTGAAATCCGCATTAGACATTGCAATTGGCAAAAATGTGCGAATATGTGGAATTGGACGATGGTGAGGGAACTGACACCACTGACAGCTTCTGACCTGCAGAATCCTGTGACAACAGGTGTGGTTTTTTTGGTGAATATAAATACGAGCCCAGGAGAGCCAAATTTACTCTTCAATCAGTCTTCAGTCGTGGCAGTACGCTATGTCTGTCAGCGACGAGATTTTTTAATACTCTTCAATGAGTTTTCAATTGCAGCGGTATTCCAATATCAACAAGATCTTTTGATTATAAACTGTAAAGTCTAATGGACAATACATTAGTTCAAGTAATAAAAAAAAAAACTAACTACAATTATTGGACGTCTACAAACAGTCTACAACTACAAACATCAACATTCTAGACAAATGGCGAGATAACATCAAGCAGAGGAACGATATGCAGAAATAGAGGCGGTTAATAGAACAACAGCAGCTGATTCAGAGCAACACATCATTCCATTCTACAGCCAGCAGATGGGACCATGAAGGACGAGTGACTGGAGGACGACCAGTGTAACCGGAAAACGCAAGAGGACATCCAGTAGGAGAGGACCGACAGATCACCGGAGGACATGGGTACAATCTGCAGAATTGAGGTGACGAAAAACCAATTTATAATTATAAAAGAATAAGACATTGAAAAGACATTAATTAAAAAATTTTAAATTAAAGAAAAATTATGTAGATAGAGATAAGAGATTGTAATTTAACTATAGTAAGAATTTTCTTTAATGATGACCAATTAATTTAAAGATAATTTAAATCCTTGCTTGGAGGATTAACAATTGATTTAATAATTTTAATTTTTCATTGAAAGCGTATAAAGTAAAGTAGTTGGAAATATAGAAGAAGACTAATGATTCGATTAGTTTATTTAAAATGTTATAAAGCCTTAAGATGTACGCCAAGCATAGAATAATAATGTAAATAAGAACAAATTTATAAAGCACACATTCAGACTGAGTAGTCAAGAATTTATAGTGTAACGAAGAACTCTATGTTTAACATAGAGTTTTGCTGATATAAGATATAAGATTTATTTTATGATGAGTGTACGGCAACAAAGAAACATTGAAACAATTGATAATGAATATTTTATGGCGAAGTAAATATTATATTTTTTTTATTTTTCGTTTGAATAAAGAAATGAAAACATGTTACGATTCATAAAAGGGCTACTCTTATTATGATTACAACTAAACTCCAATTATACATACACGTTATCATTAATGTTGTATGAGCTATACACTACACAATTTAGATTACATTTAATTAATACATTGTGTTGTTGTATAATTTTGCGTCCCAAGAACATAGGGCTTCTCAAACACAAATAGATTTGTATTTCCAACCTGTATACACAAAATGTATCGTTGTAATATGTCTGTGTGTGTACGACAAATTTTATTTTTTTGGACTGTATGAGTTTCATTATTTTAACTGACTGAAATAAATAAGATTTCTAGAACAAAGTATATACAATTATTAGGCATGTAAATTTACATTACAAGTACAGTATAAATAATGTTTTTAGCTATAATAATTAAATTGTACAAATATTCATGTATAGAAAACATGACAACTATATATTAGATATGACAACTATTGTACTCGTGCACGGCTTTCAGCAATTTAACTGCATACTCTGGGTCGATACTTCTAACTTTGTATTTACCCCATGTTTTTTGAAAATCAGAATGCACAGATTCCATGGCCTGTTCACTAAAGAAACCAAGTCCTCTGTGCATTTTTGAACAGAAATAGGTGACATAAAAAAAACACTGCATGAACTTTCAGAGTAATATTAATTTTCAAATCGACGTAACTCTTACGGAATTGAATTATGTTATCTTCAAACTTTGGATTTAGAACTGTAGCAAAACAAGAATTGACAACATCTTGAAAATCCTTTAAACACTTGACATATTTCAAACAACCAACACTGCAGTTTGCACGCAGCATGTCCATTATATCAAAGAGGATTTTGCAAGAATTGCCTGCAACAGTAGGAGTTCCATGAGTTATCTCTTGTACAACACCCCATGGCTTGGCGCAAGTCAAACTACCTTCCTCGAATTCGATTAACATGTGTTTAAATATAATATTAACTACATCAATCATTAAATGTAGTTCCGGTGGCTGTATTATATCAATTATTTCAGTGTTTTCATTACCTGAAATACTCAGAGAATATATGCAGTTCTTGTAGTGTTTAGCGTTTCCTTTATTATTTCCTGCTTTTTCCCATGCATCATAATTTTCGAAACAATCCCCAACTGTTCTATATGCACAACATACATTTAATTTGTCTTTTAATGCAGTGCACCATGTGCAAGGAAAACTGCTTGCATGTGACATAATACCTGTTAGTATATTTTGCAAGTTTCAAGTCTATAGTAACAGTTCCTTTAAATTTGTTGATACCTAAAAGTGACCATAGCATTAAAATATTATTGTAATTTTCTTGCGTACATGGCGCCAACCCCGGTAAAAATAACTTTTTGACTCCAGAATCCTTAAACTTTTTAGCTGCAACACCTTGGTCATAAGACTGGCGAAGGGGGATGTCACTTTCACAATTCCATTTGTCAACTGACTGAACCGAAAGACAGACTTTCAAGAAACCTCCACCTCCATCTATTCCAAACTTCAAATGGACTTGCTCAAGTTGCTTATTTCCTTTTAAATATTCAATTAATCCCTTTAAATTATTACAGAACACTACAGTTTCTATAACATTATTTTTATATTATCTTTGACATTTACAAAATCGCACTTTTTGATGTCAAAGTATGAATCATGCGTGTGATTTAAAGTAATCAGTTTTTGTGTCAAATTTGGTTCAAAAATTTTGCGATTCTTTGTAACAACGCGAATAGCAGAAGAAATCCCACGAATCATTTTGGAGGAAAGAGAAAAATTGGTTTTTATTTTTGACATATCTTCGGCAGTAATTTGCTGTTGCCTTAAATTGCTTGGTTGTTGTGAATTAACAGATATCGTTAGTTGCTTACCATGCACTTGGGATAAAGTTATTTTCTCAACATCTCTCTATGTATTATTAGATTTTTTATAGACATATCTTTTATGAGTTCACATATTAAGTGTTCTGAATTTGTTATGTGTTCTTTAAAGTTGTTATAGTGGTTTGAAGAATTACAAATATGTTGTTTTCACGATATTAATTGATGACTCGTTGGGCACTTGGTGAAACATATTAATACAAAGGTTCTGTAAAATATATAAAAACACTTGGTAAGTTTCACAAAATTTTTTTTTTAATTAACTCTGACAGCTGTTTCGACTAACTTAAGCCATTGTCAAAGAGCGAGTGAATGAAATTACTGAACACAGGATGTTAGTGGTGTGTAGGTGGTAAACATCTGTTTAGAGCGTATCTGGAACATCTGTGTTGTGATGGCGAGGGGGGGAGTGTGTGCATGAGACAAGGGAAGGTCAGGTGTCTTTAAAACTAAATACAATCATGAATGCAAAATATAAAATTAACTGAACTAAATATAAACTGAATGCAAATTTTAAAATAATGATGAACATTCAAAATAATATAAAATAAATTAAACTAAATAACAGATTTTAATAAAGGGGATACACAAAATTCAGTCTGTTCATTGGTTAAATTTTTGTTATTGTTTATTGCTTTTTTAATTTCTAAAATTTCTAACAAATCCATTTTTTTACCTTTTTGTATGTTGTGGAGTAGTGTTATGTTTTTTGTGTCTATGAAGTGACTGTGTTGTAAGCAATGATCTGCAAAACCTGTATAAGATGTATTGGTTAAAATTGCCTTCTTATGTTCAGAAATGCGATGTTTCAGAGCACGGCCACATTGTCCGATATAAATAGCATCGCATTCTGCACAGTGTATTTCATAAACTCCATTTTTCTCCAGTGTGTTAGATTTTTCTTTATTATTGACTAGTAGTGAAAAAAGATTACGTTTGTTTACTGATACCACGTTAAGACCATGGTTTTTTAACCTATTATTAATCTTATCTGTTATACACGGAATGTAATTTGTTAAGTGAAATTTTTTGTTACCCTGATCTGGCTCTATGGAATAAAATTCTTTTAAAGTAATTTTCTTCTGTTTTTTTTAAATTAAAGAGTTAATTATTCTTTCATCATAACCGTTATTTTGTGCTATGGCTTTTATAATATCTACCTCTTTATTGAAATTTTCTTTGGATAAAGGAACTATAAGGAGACGATTAACCATTGCATGAAAACTGCTTAATTTTATGTGCCATGATGTTAGTGACTGTTTATGTATAACGGTATCTGTAAAAGTAGGTTTTCTATATATCTGAAAACTAAGATTATTTTGTGATCTAGTAATGGTAAGATCCAACAAATTTAAACTTTTCATATTTTCTGTTTCAAGTGTAAATTGCACGCTACTATAAAAGGAATTAATATAATCTAAGAACATATGGAGCTGTCTATCTGTTCCCGTCCAGATACAAAATATATTATCAACAAAGCTTGCCCAATGAAAAACATATTTTATGTTGGGGTTATCGGATGTAAAAATGTTTTCTTCCAAAAATGTCATAAAGATTTCACTTAATAAAAGTGATAAAGGAGAGCCCATAGGTAAGCCATTTAATTGTTTATAGATTTTATTATTAAACTGAAAATAATTTTATCCTATGCAAATATCTAAGGCCGAGAATAATTCTTTTTTTTTATCACTATTTAAGGTTAAAGTATTTTGTATATGTGAGGAACAGATAGACAACAGAACATCTACAGGTATAGACGGAAATAAATTCTTAACATCAAATGAAACTAATTTTGCATTCAGTGGTAAATGTACATTTTTTATATTATTAACTAATTGTAAAGTGTTTTTAATAGCATACTTTGGGTTAAAGTTAATATATTTTGGCAATAATTCATTAAGTTTTTTACAGACTTTTATGCAGGTGCAGTTACATATGAAACAACTGGGCGCATGGGACAATTAGGTTTATGTATTTTTGGTAAACTATACAAAACAGGAGCTTTTGGGTTCATCATAGTTAGCATGAAACTTTTTGTGTCTGAAAATATATTAGGGAAATTTTTAATAAGTGATTTTATTTGTTTTTGAAACTTAGTGGGATCATTTAATATCTTGAAATTGTCATTCCTGAAGAGAAGTTCTGTCTTTTCAATATATTCGCTCCTATTTATTATTGTAATCGTATTGCCTTTATCAGCTTTGCAAACCACTAAACTATTTGAATTAATTTTTTGTTTTAAACTGTTAACTATATACTTATCTGAATCTTTTAGACTGTACTTATTCTTATTACTTTTTGATATAATGTTTGCACAGGAAACTAATTCATTATTTCTTATATCTGGGTTATCTAAATTACTAAGTGCTATTTCTGTATTTACACATAACATTTCCATGTCTCTTTTGTACCGTATGTTTGGACAATATTTAGTACAAAAAACAAAATTACTAAAACTTATCACAACTAAACTAAGTAGTAAGAGAGTAACTACTATGTCATCACCAGTAAATAAATTTTATAACAGAGTGGAAAATTTCTCAAATACAAACTTTACTCAGAAAGAACTAAATCTGTTGTTCTTACCATTTCTTGAGTTCCAACTGTAGCCAGTTCTTGTATGCCTGTTGAACAGCAGTTTTTGCTTCAAACGATTGATGGCGGCAACTAATAATTTGTCTTTACACCAAAAACTAATACATTGTGAATTAACTTATAGATACAGTGCAGTGGAATTTGACCTTACATACGGTATATTGTTATTTAGTTTAGTTTATTTTATATTATTTTGAATGTTCATCATTATTTTAAAATTTGCATTCAGTTTATATTTAGTTCAGTTAATTTTATATTTTGCATTCATGATTGTATTTAGTTTTAAAGACACCTGACCTTCCCTTGTCTCATGCACACACTCCCCCCCTCGCCATCACAACACAGATGTTCCAGATACGCCCTAAACAGATGTTTACCACCTACACACCATTAACATCCTGTGTTCAGTAATTTCATTCACTCGCTCTTTGACAATGGCTTAAGTTAGTCAAAACCGCTGTCAGAGTTAATTAAAAAAAAAATTTTTGTGAAACTTACCAAGTGTTTTTATATATTTTACAAAACCTTTGTATATTGTTTTCATCTTACAAGTTCTAAAAGACACTTTGTGTACTTTTTCTTTGTCAATTTATTTGGGTTTTTACCAAATACCTGAGTGCTTTTTAAAGAAATAGGATGTCCTGATTTCCTCACTAACTCACGCAAACTACACTCGCAAAGTTTTCCAGATTTTGATCTCGTATGTTTCTGTAGAGATCGGAAATGTGAAGAGTCTGGTAACTTTATACTTGTTTTATTGTTAATATCATTAACACATCTATAAACATTTATTTTACAGGCACTACATACAACTGATGGAAGACTATTATTTTCATGATCATATGACATTTTCAATTTTTTTCTAAAAGCGCCATCTATTTTTATCATTTTTCCTTTTTTCTTGAGACAGAATAAACAAATCCTCATGCAGTTTTCAGAATGACTTCGAGCATGATCTTTAGAGTTATTTAACATTTTGAAAAAAAAATCCGCAGCAATCACGAACACTCAGAAATATTATAAAAAATAATAATTATTGTAATTTCAACTGTGTACACAACCACTCTTTTAGGTCAATGAGCCTAATAATTATTGTTATGAGAAAAATAAGCTTCGTCTTTCTTTTCCTTTGTGTTTCCATGGTTAGGTTTACAAACATAGTATAGTTGCCGACATGTATTGTGTCCATAGGATTGTTTTACATTTGTCTCTAATAACAAAGGCAGCAGGCTAAGATAGGCAAATATATATTTTTCTTCAAATATATGTGAAAAACTTATTTTTAACTGTTAAATTAACGTTTTGAAAAAACGGCTCAGGAGATTTTTTAAAAAGTAGTCTTAATTTACATTAAATACATCCAGAAATCAAACAAAAGAAAAAAATCCGAGGTGCTTTGACCTTTGATTTAAACTTGGTTCAGGACCCCTGTGAGTGTATAGAACAAATATAGAACATAACAGTCTAGAACATAAATACGTGTTATTATCTATCCTTGTGTTACAAACAGAGCATTTATTTTTCACATATATTTAGTATAAGATGCCAGTGTATTACTAATAGTATTTTAATACTACACCAATACCAATAGTATTTTTGTAATTTAAGGTATAAGTTACATGTCATTTTCCCCCACTGTGGATTATCAGTTAAATCATTTATTAAAATTGCTGTTAACAAATTAATATTAATATAACAGTATACTGTATTTTCTACCACAAACCTATGACTTAAACACCATTCACCTTCTATTCATGTATCGTATGTACAGGAGGATGAAGAAAATTTACAGCCAGTGCAAAACTGACTGTCTTTTTTACAAACTCGTATAAACAATGTTGGTCCTCAAAGGGTTAAGTTACTGGTAAATTCTGAAACTTACAAACATTTATATTTTCAAGGAGAAATAATAAATTTATAACTATAAAACTGTCTAAGCATTTCTTTTGATTTAGTGTACTACTGCATTAGATGATGAAATCTGTGTAACCCCTCTTTCTATTTTTACGCTTTATAAAAAAAAAAAACCCTTTTTTTTTTTTTTTTGAAAGAGGGGCCACTAGTTATTTAAAACTAGGCAGAAGGCCTAGAGAAGCAAAAATACGCTGGGTCCAGTGAGACGGGACTTGCAATTAAAACTCGGTTAATCAGTAATAGAACATGTTTATTATCCCAAACTCATTATAAAACAAAAATATATAATTTAATATAATTTAGTATAATTTAATATTCAATTTAATATTTTAAATCCAACGTTTGATATTATACAATTAATATTTAGAATTTACAATATTCAATATATCATTTCTTAACAATTCTTCAACATGCAAAGCCCACCCCAAAATAACATCACTAATGTAATATAGTAAACTCGTAACCTTGAACATCTTTAAAACATATGCATGTATAAAAAAAATATCACATAGGCTCCTTAATTAACATCCTATAAATTATTTAAATTCCCTCTGATAACACTTACACTAACAACACATACTGGAACATAAAGACACATATACATATAATATACATCACAGCTAAAATGCATGTTCGACCTGGCAGACAGCCTGTATGTTATAGCGAACCCACATATAACTGGGAGGAAAATCTATATTTTTCATAAGCCCCAAAACCGGAATCATGAGTTTAGGCTTCCAGCACAGCTGGAATAATTTTATAAAAGCCGCAACCCCTTAACTCTCTTAAAAATGAAAAGAAAATTTTTAAAGAAAACAGAATGGATAATAACGACTAAAAACTGCAAGGTCAGAGTGGCATGGCAGCCCATATGATTTTATAAAATCAAAGAATTGTATATTATAAGTATATAAAAAAAAATTAAAGATTTTCAAAACTGTATACAACAGTAATAAAAACAATTATCACTTAGGTTTTAAAACAACTGGCATAGTTTTTACAAAATGTTAAATCTTTTGTTTAAACTTTGTTACAAATATATATATCAGCCACCTGTGCATATATAAATTAAAACTAAGTGGTATACTAGCAGCTGTGGAAGTGCGCCAGAATAAGCCTGATCTGACCAGGTGAGACGAGTATCAGACCTGCATGAAAAGGTACCAACATGTGCCTAATTTGTGTCCCAAAAAACTATGTAAAATTTAGCACCCGGAAACAGCCTGAAAACGAAACCCCCAACCCTTAAATACAGAAAAATAATTAAATGTGAAACCCCAAATTCAGCCCACCAGGTAGCGTGAGCTGCCGGGCAGCGCCACACAAATCTCGCCTTACTCTCTGACATCGATAACTAACGAATTCATTAATACTAATATCGTTTTTGTATTTTCGCGATCACCGGGTTATGCAAACACCGGCACATCTGTATACTTACGCTTTATGTCCTATAATAGGAATACAATGGAGTGAAGAATATTTTTAGTTTACAATTCTACTACTAGACTGCTGAATGATACTGTTTAAGAATCTTTCACAATAATGGAATGTTTCCATTTATGTCACATGAAATTGTAATCATATTCATTTTATGCTTTAATTCTTACTGGAAACAGTATAAATAAAGTTGTATGTTTATTGTGTTGGTAAACGGTCAGTAAGCAAAAAAGTAATATCTCAATAGAAGAACCAAAAAGTTCATGGATTTTGTGGTCCATGATGTGTCTGAGGTCACTACAAACTGATATACATTATCCCAGTATAAAACACAAGTAATTTGGATAAAAATTTAAAAAAATGTATATATCATTGCCTGAGTTAACTTTCACTTATTGCGAACTTCATCAGAGGCCGCCACCAGGAGCTTTGTCCAATATGGTTTTGGAGATGGCATCATTGTTTGAAAGAACATTTGTGTGTTTTGTGTAATGTGTTTAAATAGAATATGTTATTTGAATGGTGTCTGTTCATTTAGGATGGTGGTATAGGATATTGCAGTAAAATATGGTAGTCCAGTAATCCAAAAAACCCAACATGCAATTATTGCATTGTATATACTGTACTTTCTGTCACTATTACTTATACCAACATATTGTTCACTTCAGAGAAGTGAAAGTGAGACAGTGAAAATACATGGTAAATGAAGCAGACATAAGTCAGAAATGAAGATATTAAGAGAAATATGTGGAAAGACAATATGAGATCATGAAAGAAATTGGGATATCAGAAAAATGTATAAAGTAGACAACTTTTTGGAACTGGATATGGTAAAGAAAGAATGTATTATGGAGGTTAATGTGTTAAAACATAATCAGGTTATCCTATGTTCAAAGTGCTAACGTTTTGTTCCATAACCCAGCAACATTTTCAAGGTGTACCATACTTGATTTGGTTACAGAGCACATGATATATCTGACTTCCCTTGGGGTTGTTGCTGAGGATGGGCTAGACTGTGGGGGTGATTGTGGTTGGACATTTTGTCTGTTCTCAGAACTGTCACTTATGAAATTCCAACCTGTCGCTAATTCAGTGTAATCATTTTAGTCAGTGACTGCTTCTACTCCTTTCCGTACTACTTCAATTCCCTCTCTGTATTTCTGGTTTTCTTATTGGTTATTCTTGATAAAGTTTATATATTTTTGAAATCAAATGTGTGTCCTGTTTCTTGGGCATGTTTTAGCAACACATCCCTGATAAGGACAAATGATATCTCTTCTTCTTTATTATAGCATTTTATGTAAAATGAACAACTTTGTACATCCGTTAAAAAAATGTGAAATACTAAAAATTGAAAAATAAATTAAGGGGTAGAAAGTTAAGAAAAGAATTTAAAATTTTAAGACAAAGTTAAGAGCATGGTATATAATTAATCAGGGAAGGCCCCACCAGCGCTTCTGCCGCCCTGTGCAGTATTTATGAGTGCCCCCCCCCCTTTTAACTCTGTACACATTCATGCACACTAGACCTACTCTAAAGATATGGCGATTGCCTTCAAATGACGACTAGGAATGTTTGCATTGTTGTGTTTACCAAATAACTAGAACTTTTTTGCGTTTACGATATGGCGAACGGCTACAATAAAAATTGTAGAGACAATAAAAATGTATGCCCATGAGATGACTTAAAATTAAAATACTAACTAAACTTCATATTGATTGAAATATACCAAAAGTAATGTATCATATACCTTAGTTAAAAAATACTCATTGTCGGTTTACGTTCTCTCGTTCACAAGTTTTGACTCTTCATGAAACTCCGCTGACTTTATACATTAAGTAATTCTTACTGATCTTATATATTGTGATGAAATTAAGTGAATAATTTTATTTTTTCCCTCAATTTTAAAACTTAACATCCCGGAATCTGCCGCCCTTTAAAATTTGCCACCCTGGGCGGTGGCACGGTTCAACTCTGCCTGGAGCCGGGCCTGTAATTAATTATTATCAACACATAATTTGGTAATGAAGAGATATTTATCATAAATTATAAAATTATAACACAATCTATAACCAATCTTGTATCAGACACTTGAAAATAAACCAATACATTGGAAAATGAACTGTAAATGAAACTATTGGATTTTAGTACATCATCATTGCTAATCAGCTTCATCACTACATCATCACCTAAATTGTGTGTATGAATGTATTTGTAAATTTAACCTCTACCTTCTGTACAATGTTTTTGTTTTCAAGACTGTTTGTGATAATTATGTCTTACACATGTATTTTCACTATACATATAGACACAATTTTAATATTTTTCATTTATGTTTAAATGTTAGTGTGTATTATGTATTTCATTTTCAAGGACCCAAGAGATCGAACACGGATGAGGAGAAATGTTGTACACTGGGCATTTTGTGTGCCAAATTCCTGTACTCCACATGACGTAGAGAAATCATTGGCAGAGACAGTGGCCAGGATCAGACCTAAGTTTCAGGTGACTGTTAAAGTTTCTGGACGTCTGTGTCAAACTGAACAAATTGTTGAAGAGACTAAACAGTTCACCATCACTGATGTTACTGCTTGGTAATATTTGCTACTTCATATTATGTGTTAATTCAATATATTATTGTATTATATTGTTAAGAAAGTATCTTAATTTATGTTCAGACAATTCAGTATCTGGCTATGATTTTGTTTAAAATTGGGCTTATCGTTAGCTGCGCTGCATTGTTTCTGACAACTTAAAAGGCTATTAATGATACTATGAATTCAATTATGACATACGACCTATGGCATAATTGTGGTGAAATAAACATTTGTTTTGAATTTTTCTGGTCTTGTAACTATATGGCTTTGTTGTCCGGCCCTGTCTATGCTAATGCTTATGTGCAAAGTTTTGCTTAAAAAGACTATTTTATGTATATTACTAAATAAAATTTCTAAACTGCCTATTTCTATTGGTATTGTTTTAGTATGTACATGTACATTCTGAAATTAACAAAGAACACAGATCACAGTTGGGAAGTAGGATGGGTGCCTAACCATAGTCTGAAAGTAAATACAGAAATCTCTTAAGTCAAGGGATTTAATATTAACTTACTCTGATATTTTATAATAATAATCAAAGTTTATTTGTGTTTCTGTTTACAGCATAGTAGCTGCATCTCTAATACTTATGGTTGTGCTGAGCACAGTATATGAAGAATGGTTCAACCAGGAAAATCAGCAGTCTAATGTGGAATCAAAACAAAGTACAGGTAGTACATAGTACTTCCTAAACTTATTTTTAAAAAGATATTGTGTCAGATTTATTTATCTGAAAAATATAATTTTATAACCTATGGTACTTTCACATTTGGCTCTTAAGTAATGAATGTGTGTTTTGCGTGTGTTAGTGTGTGTGTGCTCCAGCGCACGGACATACTAAGTAGGTAAGTTATATTTGGTAATTACAGAGTTGGTTGATTTTATATTTACTTCATTTTTTAAACACCATAGAATTTCCTAAATATCAAGTATGGACTTGATCCAGATTCACATAACAGACCAATGTGACATAAGTAAGTATTGCTGTACATTTTAATGGAAAGTACTTGTGGAAATATGAAATCTCAGAATGTATTCCTGTGCACAAAGTTAATTCTTTACTAAATAGGAATTGTTGAATCCTTGTCTAATAAATCTGTCAGCCGTATACAAACCTTTAGAGACTGAAGGTGTATATGTTGAACTACATGCTACTGATAAAGTTGAGTCGTTAGTGCCAGCAGCTTGTGAACTGAGGTGGCATCAGAAGTTACGAGACTAGTTATTTAGCATGAAAACAGAGGCAGCTTGAAGATAAAAATTCAGCAGTCATGAACAATGCCTTTCATTAGAATGCTGATTGTCACCATTCTGTGAACATTAGGAGCTGTGCTACATGAGTTTTTTGACAATGTGCAGTGATTTGTGATTTTAGTATGGAATGAAAGGTAGAGCACAGAGCTAACATTAAATTCTGCATCATACTTGGTAAATCTTCAGGGGAGACTTTTCAAATCATTTGGCAGGCTTACGATAATGAAGCAATGAGTTTTTGGGAAGTTTTTGTCACTCGTGCTTCAAGGGTGGTAGAACAACACTGGAAGATGAAGAGAGTTTAGAGTGACCCAGCATCAGTACAGTCAAATTGAAAGTTAAGGGCGTATGCACAGAAACCAATTTATGGATGGATGAGTCCACTTTGAAATTGTGAATGGTGGGAGGGTAATGGATATTCAGGTGGTATCCAAGTGAAAGTATTGCCAACTTGCGTGTGATGTTTTTGTTACCAGTACATTACTGTGTTACGTCCTATCTCAGTCTTGCATTTGTTTTAATCTCTATCTGCGCATGCATGTGTGTACCTACAGTCACACAGCTGGCTTAAAAAAAAGAATTATATGTTTATTGTTTCCGACGTAAATCAAATAATAATAATCATAATAATAGTAATAACAATAATATTGTAATTGTATTTATCTACATTTACAAACAAAAGTGAAATTAATCAATCAATAAATAAATACAATTAGAACAGTACACATATTGGAATGTGTTGCTGTTACATATCAGAAAGTTTTATAAACATATCTGAGTGTTGTTTGGTTCTGTCATTGTATACTGCTGAGATGAAAAAAACTACAGCCTCCCTGACCGTTCTTATCGCAATGGAATTTGCCAAACTGTACACTTCCACTCCTTAATTACACCCGACTATCTCTCCAGTTTATCATTACATAAAGGAACGCGTTTTTCTAGTGCCCACGGCCGGTAGCAGGTCACACCCTAAATCCAGCCCTATCTATCGTCCCTGCGGCAGGAACTCTATTTGAAGCTCGGGACACAGTGTATGAGCGGATGACGGGCATACCCTTTGTCCCACACAGCCCTTGAAATTGTGCGTTATTCGTATTAATTTAATAGCAAGAATATTTTTAATCCTGGACAACAAGAAACTGTTTCTAGAAGAAGTAAAAAGCAAATAATTTCAATACAGAATTTTAGGAAAAGAATATCTTTTAAAATATTTTAATGCTAAAAGTGTTCCAACCGGTAAAAGAAGGAGATGAATGAGAATTGAGATAATTTATGTTTTACCATCTGGCAAACAACGTTTTACTGTAAATAAAGTGAAAAGTTGAAGTTATAACATGTTATAACAATGACATGAATTAAATGAATCTTAAGGTTGTTTAAGACCTGAGATGTCAGTAATGACGAAAAGCTTAGTCGAACAATAAAAAATTATAGCAGTTAGCAAATTCGTAAAAGAAATAGTAAGGATGGCTGCTAATTTAAACAATACGAAGAATATAACATGTTATGTTCAATGTCTATGAAATTTCTTTCATTTCATTATTATATTTCATATTATTTTTATGCAAACTTTGAGCGCGCATACACACATACACACATGCAAGCAGATAGAGATTTTGAGCCGCCTCATTTCCCCTCAAGGTTTTGAAATTTTTTTTTTTTTTACAAAAAAATTTAAGTATTTTTTTTTTGAAAAGGGGAAGGCGTCCCGTAAAATTTAAAAACTAGGCCAAAGACCCACACGAAGCTTAAACTGTACCAGGCCCATTGTGACAGGACTTGGAAATGAAACAGCCTGATTAACAAGACAAATTTTATTAACATTTGTTTTAAAAACTTCACAATACTGTGAAAATCACACACAATATCTGGTACCGCAAGTACCTAGTTTTCAAACCCTTTTCTATATTTTATATTATCTTGATTATATCGTACAGTGTTACCAAACTCATTACATGCACAAGAAAACTGCCTAAAAATATGCATAGCTCATCAGAAATATAGGATTCTATGATTGTAATAATCACATACGCAGAGTTTTAAACAATAAGAGTTACACAGTGTGATCCACTATAATCAATAATGATGTTTTTTTTATATGAGTGCTATAACAGCAAAGAAACAGATAAATTCTTTTTTTTGTGCCCTTTCATAACAGCCTAACATCTATTATATAAAATACATTCATAATTATTAATGACCCTTGGTTCTGCATTAATATAATTTGAACACTTTGTTACATACTGCAGTGACACATGTGACCAGCAAGTCAGCCAGCATAACCAGCCCACTATCAACCGAAATCTTAAATTAGAGCAATTAGATAAAACAACTAACTAGAAATATAGACTAGACTAAAAACGGCAATTTACAAAATGTAAAGTCACACAGATTTCAAAATGACCGGACCCCAGCCGCATGCCCAGGCCAGGCATCCCTTGCACAGACATGACCCGAAAGAGTGAAAGAGACCAAAGAAACGAAAATAATAAATTTAAAAGTTAAAAATAATAAGCGCCAGGGTTTACCAAAATTCACCGCCCAACTGTAAGCCACTTCAAACATCATTAAAGTAAAAAAAAAGGTGCAACCCCACAATAGCATGTGCAAAGCTGACATGGTCATTCATGAATGTTCCAGCATGTAGTTCAGACGGACTTGCTTGAATAAAAGTATATACTGTATATCATAAGGTACCCAAAATTAAGTTACAAAAATTAAGGGAGCTGGCGATGCCTGCTAACCCACATACAATTTATGGCTCCCTATACATATAAATCTATGGTGTAATACAAACAGTGCACAACTGAGCACATTTTCTACGCACACGTCAAGTTCGGTCTATTCATATCACTTTATAAGTTAAGTTCAAAGAGAATGTAATTTGATTTGTAGAAGGTGTCAATCACATGTGAATTCTGTTGCAAAACTCGAGCGTGAAATAATGGAAAATGGTCACCTTGTATTCCGTGGTTAGAAGGCGATCAGCTGCCTGCGTGTAGTTTAAGGTCACAGAAGTCACCGTTACGGTTCATTGCAGATAGAGGGTGAAAGATTCGGGTTCCCAGGTTACATTCTCTTGACGGCAAAATTCAGGTAAAGCTTAGCTGCTCAGCAGATGACCACGGATGGAGTTGTAGTCATCCTCATCTCTCGAGCACTTCGACGAGTCAGAAACCCAGAGGTACTTTATAGATTAGCAATCCATACAGATATAAAGATGACCACACGTCAAAAATATTTGCCGCCGAGATATTGATAGTTAATCAGCCGTGACGGAAATGGAACTGACCTTGGCGTCCGTGCACCCACATGCTCTTTTCAATCACCAGAATGTGCGCGCATGACTTCGACACACACCGGGCGTGCAAACAATAGAAATATGAAATTTACTAACCGTAACGGCGCCGTGATTATATGCTTGGTGCCAATCACGGCACACCCCCACCCCAAAAGGGCAACATGGTTGCCTCACCTGAACTCAGGGGTACCCTGCAGTGTACTCATCGGTCATGGCTCCCAGTCCACTGCGGCCATCCCCATGCGACCCTCCCCGCCATGCCGACCCCACGGGCCCGCCCCAACACGTCACCCTCTGCAGTGACCATCACCTACTTCTACCGGTCCCACTCACATACCCGTCCGAAGACCAAACAAGGTATCACCCACCTTGGTATGTGAGTGACCGTACTACCTCTCGTCCACCTCTTGGACCGACCAGCCATATGCAGCAACAAGGCATCTCCATCCTTGCCATATGGCTGGCCCACATCCCTACACTAGGGCGGACGGCCCCACTTAGCCTGACAGAGAAGACCGCATAGAGGGCACGCGCACATCAACCCCAACTCTTACTTCATCTTGCTTACACACAGTAACTAGCAGGGGGGGTTACTTCTCCACGGCACCGTCTAAACAACACACTCTCAACCCAAAAAAAAAACACCAGGGAAATCAACCGGGGAATGCGGCATGGCTCGACCCTACAATGATCAACATCAAAATCAACAACTATGAACCACGAAACAACACCACCTAACTTCTCCATCATAACTTTTCAGCACAGGGGAACTGATGATCTCCAAGACCACAATCTAAAGGTGCACTCTCGGCAAGTCTCCTTATCGATATTATTATTTTTTTTCTTTTATAATTTTTTTTGTTTTTTATTTTATTTTTTATGTTTTTCTAACGGGAGGGGTAGGAAAATCGGGAAGATGAAACGGGGCAAGGATCATTGAAAGGTCAATAGCTAGGACTAAGGGTAAGGACATGGCTCCCTCCGGAAATAAGGATGAATGGAGGAAACCAAGGCTCGCGTGGGCAGGGGCGCAACCCTGAAGTAGACGAACACCACTGGGACTGTGGGGAACATCTACCCGCTACCCGTTACCCGCTTCTTCTCACCTTTCTGTGACGGACTTTAGGTACTCGTTCCTTTCGGACACCACTCTCTGGGAAATTATCTCATGTTGAGCTGTACGGATTTGTTTCTTCTGAATCAGAATCAAGGCAACTTACATCACTACTTTCACTCTGCTTTGGATTATCCTCATCATCTAAACTCCCGGCTTCTGCCTCCCCTGCATCTCTTTCTTCCTCTGTTCTTTCTTCCTCTTCTTTAATTCCCCCTTCTTCGTCCCCATAATCCAAATCAACCTCACGACACTGCACATCCTCACCATCTTCCAGTTGCTCCTCTGATCCATCTTCAACAGCATCTTCACCCAGCTCCTCACCAACTTCTGCACCACCCTCGTCACCAGCTCCTTTACCAAACTCTTCTCCAATGTCATTCTCATCGACACATTCATCATCAACCTCATCGCCATCATGTCCACTACCACCATCCGAACACTGCACATCTTCATCCTCTAGTTGCTCACCTGGTCCGCATGAAACTTCTTTCCGTTCCTTGGAATCCTCAACACTACTTACAGAAGGCGTCTGCACCTCTTCACACACTACAGTAGACTGTCGGCTATCCGACTCCCGACTATTCGACCTCCGGCCTATCCGACCCGCTTCTCAAAAAAAAAAAAAAAAAATGTACGGTACGTATGCAGTATTTCCGATCCGATTACTAGCGCCTTCAAACGTCATGTGAGCAATCCCGCCATGCGGGCGAAGGCGCTTACGCATGAATCACCAGTTACCAATACAGTACGCCAATTGATTCATGTTGTGACAGGAAAGTTTCATGTTCCTACTTGAGTGTGTAACAGGTGCATCAGTCAGTCTGTATCCAGAAGTCAGTCCGTGCGGTTCAGTCGTTCGTGGATTGTTAATTTGTTATAAAGTTTGTATACAGTATTGTTGGTGGCTTTTATTTTTAAGTGAAATATGGGTGACAAACGAAAGAAAGTGGTAGTAACTTTGGAAGAAAAACTGCAAGGAATAAAAAGAATGGATTCTGGTGAGTCGGTAAACAAAATTGCACTGGAGTTAGGAGTTGGAAAAACTACTGTGGGTGATTGGCGAAGAAATCGCGCAGAGATTGAAAAATGGTGTTCTAAGGAAGCAAGTGGCAGTGGCGTGAAAGTTAGAAAAACTATGCAAAAAGGAAAACATGTGGAAGTTGAAGAGGCTTTATATCTGTGGTATGAAAATGTGAGGGGGAAAGGATTAACGGTTTCAGGCCCCTTGCTCCAAGAAAAAGCGATTCAGTTTAAAAAACAGATCGAAGGAGACGATGGTGAGTTTACTGCCAGTGACGGGTGGCTTGATCGCTGGAAGAAACGTTTTGGTTTTCGTCAGATGACGATTAGTGGTGAAGCATTGTCTGCTAATAAGGACGCTGTCCCTGACTTTAAAAAACACTTTATTGACCTGCTTGATAAGGAAGGTATTTCCGGAGAACAAGTGTACAACTGTGATGAGACGGGTTTGAATTACCGTATGTTGCCGTCTAAAACACTAGCGTCTAAACAGGAAAAGGCCACACCAGGGTTTAAGAAGAGCAAGGACCGCGTTACAGTTTTAGCTTGTAGTAACGCAACCGGAAACCACAAGTTGAGACTGGCCTTGATTGGAAAATCTCGCAAGCCTAGGGCTTTTAAAAATCTTAAAGATTTAAGTTCTTTGCCCCTGCATTATACCCATCAAAAAAAGGCGTGGATGAATGGAGAAATTTTCAAAAATTGGTTTGAACAGGAATTTGAGCCACAAGTTCAAAAACATTTAGGTGAAAACAATTTAACAAGGAAAGCAATCCTAGTTTTGGATAACGCTCCTTCACATCCAGCAAATGACCAATTAAAAGATGGAGACATAAAAGCTTTGTTCTTGCCTGCAAATGTTACATCTATATGTCAGCCAATGGATCAGGGAGTGCTCCAAGCTTTGAAAAAGAAATATCGACATAGGCTACAAAGCTATATCATCGCGACAATTGAGAATACAGAAGTTGCGACGGCACTACAGTCAGTAGACATGCTTGACGTCATCAGATGGGTGTCCGAGGCATGGGATGAAATTCCATCTTTAACACTTGTGCGATCGTGGAAAATTTTGCTGGATCACAGAGCCAGTGATAAGTGGGAAGAGGTAGAACAGCAATGTGATGTGGAAAATGCAACTGATAACACTGCGCTTGTATCGCTGTTAGAAAAAGTTCCCGGATGTGAGGAAGCTTCATTGGAAGACATCACAGAATGGTTGTCAAGGACAAAATCGAAGAAATTGCAGACGAAAATATTGTAGCGATGGTATTAAATGAACAGCCGATTGAAGAGGAACAAGGTGATGAACCCTCCGATTGTATAACCCACTCCGAAGGCCTGAAGGCGATCGAGACGGCAGTGGAATACATTGGCCAGCAAGAAGAAGCAACACCAGCAGACATCATATGTTTACGTAAGTGGAAGGATATAGCGGCGAGGAAATTAATGCGAGGAAAGAAGCAGGTCTCAATTACAGACTTTTTCAAACCTTAGACAAAGTAAGTTTCACTTGTTCTTTCATTATACAGCACGTAGTTTTAGGTTATTATAATTTGATTTATGTTAACAACTAATTTGGTTGAAAGCTTTCGTATAAATTAAAACTCATTCAACTTATTGTTAACTACACATTTTGTTTCGTCCTTCAAATAAAGGTTTTGTGAAAGATACTGTAGTTGCGAATTCTTATTTCATTTCTTTCTAATTCATTTATTACTGTACGTCATTTATAAGGACAAACTGATATGACGTACGCATCCAAATAGCAACAAGTACATTCAACGCAATAGGGTGGCGGTCATTGACCTTACAGAGGCTGGTATGCCTACGGCTCCAGTGTATCCGACTTTTTTGCTATCCGACCCGGCCAACCGCCACATTAGGTCGGATAGTTGAGAGTCTACTGTATATCATTCTCACTCATACACTCCACAACACTGCCACCAAATTTCTCCTCAACATCTACCTCATCTCCTTCCACAACACATGCGGCATGGACATCACCGTGTCCATCCGCAAACTCAGGCTCTTCAGTCTCCCTAACACCTACAACTATACTTCCCTGTGCAGCATCTGCAGACCGCTCTTCTGCCTCTTCCTTCGATTCCACTCCTTCACCACTCTCAGCAACTACAACATCATCAACATTTCTCACCCTGGAATCCAGCTGTCCAGGTCCATGTGCAATGTCTAAAGCAACTTCTACTCGCGATGGTAAATCTACACCATCAAGTGACTTCTCATATCCCTGCATAGGCGATGATGATGTTACAGGATCAGGATCCCTCACGAACCGAGATGGAGATACCGGAACAAATTCCACGGCATCTGGATGCAACTGTGACGTCCTCTGTGAGTCCTCTAATTCAGTATCAAAAGACGTGTTCTTGTTGTCTTATATTGATCCACAGAAGTTTTCCGCTTTTCTTCTTCCGCTTCACCTTCTTCATCCACAACTCTATTAGACACTTGTAATTCCTCTGGAACCTTTAAAGTTTCTTTTCTTTCCAAATAGGAATAAAGACTTCCTACAGGATCCCTACTTGCTGATGTTTGTTCCCTAATATAACTTCTTCTTCTCCTGTTAATTTCATACTTATTTGTTTTCTGTGCTGTAGCTGTTGTTACCATCTTTCCACTTGCCACCCCCTTGTAGCCTCCATTATTCTGGAATATTCAGTTTTTCTGATAGTCTCTTGTGTTCTCCAACCACCATGTTTGTCCTTTTTAGCTCTTCCTAACAAACCACTGGAGTATTGGACATCTGTAGCAGCTCTTCCCCGGGACTCGTCCCCCGCCTGGACAGTACTAGAAACCACACACAACTGGTCCAGATCCGCAAAACAACGGGGACGGTCCGCGAATATCAAACGAGATCTCTCTTGGGGATTCAGTCCTTCCAGAATTGCTTGTATAACTTCCGTCTCGGGCTACCCCAACCTTAATACCCGGGCAGCTTTCCGTATGTCGTGCATGAAGTCCCCCAATGCCTCTCCGTTGGCCTGTAGGTGATAGAATAAATCAAACTTAATCTGGGCACGTCGTCGATGGGGTATGAAGAAATCCAACACTTCCCCATGGAAAGCGTCGACACTGCCGCCCCGACGCTGAGTGTTGGTGACCACCCCTGCCAATGAACCCCGGCAATACGGGTATATAAGGGACAAGACCTTCCCATCGGACACCCCCGGGAAATCTGCCAACTGCAGGACCAGGTCCAAGAAGACCAGCAACCTGTCCTCATCTACTCCATCCAACACCGAAAGTTTCTGGAGAACACCTGAAATGGGGTGGGGCAATTTCTGATAGCATAACACCCTAGAATTGCACAATTCACAACACACAACAACCAAACATAAATCCCCACGAAACACCTAACACCAACCTAACTTACAAAACATAGTCACAAAGAATCAGGAAAAAACTCGAGTACTATCTCTTCCATCGAGCGACCTCCGGGTTCCTTAGCGTAGCGAAGGCTCGAGAGATTACTTATGCCGAGCTAACTTCCCTGATGCCGAACAAGAAAATGAACAACACGCACAATGACAAACATAACCATCAAACAAAGCACCCCCACACACTATACAATATACCTAACAACAACAACAAACATCCTATTCAAAACCCATCAACACATTTTAATAACTATTTTCTTTTGACTATCATCGGTGATGACGACGCTGGTCTGACCACACCACATCCCAACGAGGATTCTCTTAATGTACTCGCGAATAAATCCCCCCGACAACTAACACGTATCTAAACGGCTCCCTTCCTTCTTGGATACAAAACACCAAAGGGCTCCGGTAAGTTACATACATCCTCCAATCAAAATACACAAAGAAATATTCGGGCGTGATTCCTGCTTGTCTCTGATTCACAAATATTAGCTTAAGGGCACAACATACATAGTACAATAATAACAATAGCACGTATTATAACTCTACAAAACAACAAATATAATATTTATAAAATTTCAGTGGGCACAACAGTCCCATATCACATTTCCATTACAGGACCCGAATCCCTCTTAACTCCCTGCCAAGTGCAGTAACCAAGGTCAAAAAAAATTTTCTTAATTCTTTTATTGTTATCTCTTCCTGAAAATTCCGTCCCAATTTTACAAGTCCTGTCACATACGGAACCATGCTCTCTGCTACCATTGCTACCATTTGAGCCGCCTCATTTCCCCTCCTCAAGGTTTTGAAATTTTTTTTTTTTTTTAACAAAAAAATTTAAGTATTTTTTTTTTTTTGAAAGGGGAAGGCACCCCGTAAAATTTAAAAACTAGGCCAAAAACCCAGACGAAGCTTAAACTGTACCAGGCCCATTGTGACAGGACTTGGAAATGAAACAGCCTGATTAACAAGACAAATTTTATTAACATTTGTTTTAAAAACTTCACAATACTGCGAAAATCACACACAATATCTGGTACCGCAAGTACCTAGTTTTCAAACCCTTTTCTATATTTTATATTATCTTGATTATATCGTACAGTGTTACCAAACTCATTACATGCACAAGAAAACTGCCTAAAAATATGCATAGCTCATCAGAAATATAGGATTCTATGATTGTAATAATCACATACGCAGAGTTTTAAACAATAAGAGTTACACAGTGTGATCCACTATAATCAATAATGATGTTTTTTTTATATGAGTGCTATAACAGCAAAGAAACAGATAAATTCTTTTTTTTTGTGCCCTTTCATAACAGCCTAACATCTATTATATAAAATACATTCATAATTATTAATGACCCTTGGTTCTGCATTAATATAATTTGAACACTTTGTTACATACTGCAGTGACACATGTGACCAGCAAGTCAGCCAGTATAACCAGCCCACTATCAACCGAAATCTTAAATTAGAGCAATTAGATAAAACAACTAACTAGAAATATAGACTAGACTAAAAACGGCAATTTACAAAATGTAAAGTCACACAGATTTCAAAATGACCGGACCCCAGCCACATGCCCAGGCCAGGCATCCCTTGCACAGACATGACCCGAAAGAGTGAAAGAGACCAAAGAAACGAAAATAATAAATTTAAAAGTTAAAAATAATAAGCGCCAGGGTTTACCAAAATTCACCGCCCAACTGTAAGCCACTTCAAACATCATTAAAGTAAAAAAAAGGTGCAACCCCACAATAGCATGTGCAAAGCTGACATGGTCATTCATAAATGTTCCAGCATGTAGTTCAGACGGACTTGCTTGAATAAAAGTATATACTGTATATCATAAGGTACCCAAAATTAAGTTACAAAAATTAAGGGAGCTGGCGATGCATGCTAACCCGCATACAATTTATGACTCCCTATACATATAAATCTATGGTATAATACAAACAGTGCACAACTGAGCACATTTTCTACGCACACGTCAAGTTCGGTCTATTCATATCACTTTACAAGTTAAGTTCAAAGAGAATATAATTTGATTTGTAGAAGGTGTCAATCACATGTGAATTCTGTTGCGAAACTTGAGCGTGAAATAATGGAAATGGTCACCTTGTATTCCGTGGTTAGAAGGCGATCAGCTGCCTGCGTGTAGTTTAAGGTCACAGAAGTCACCGTTACGGTTCATTGCAGATAGAGGGTGAAAGATTCGGGTTCCCAGGTTACATTCTCTCGACGGCAAAATTCAGGTAAAGCTTAGCTGCTCAGCAGATGACCACGGATGGAGTTGTAGTCATCCTCATCTCTCGAGCACTTCGACGAGTCAGAAACCCAAAGGTACTTTATAGATTAGCAATCCATACAGATATAAAGATGACCACACGTCAAAAATATTTGCCGCCGAGATATTGATAGTTAATCAGCCGTGACGGAAATGGAACTGACCTTGGCGTCCGTGCACCCACATGCTCTTTTCAATCACCAGAATGCGCGCGCATGACTTCGACACACACCGGGCGTGCAAACAATAGAAATTGTAAACATACAAATATGATCGAAATATATAGATAAAATTAATACTGCCAAGACTTACCTGCGCTCTTATAACTTACCTGTCTTTTGAATTTTTATCAGAAGCCCAGAGTCGCCAACATGTTTTTTAGTTATACATGTAAACTTTGAACACTCTACCTTAATAAAAACGGGACAATTTCGCCATCTGACCACCCCCAATAATAATTCAGAAGATACCCGGAACATTTAGACGAATCTTGCAGCACAGAAATGAGAAAGTGGTAATGATGAAATAACTTAGGCTAACACATTTTTATGTTATGAAAGGAATATTTTTACTTACAGAAAGACGGAAATCCTTAATACAAAACACAAAAGAACAAAACACATTTTGAAATGGTTAAATAGGCCTTACCCTTAAATACTTTTTACACTATAGAAAGCAGCCCAGCTTTGCTCACACACCACACATACAATTTAACATATTCCCCTTTAATATTTTACAAATTCCTTTATTGTTATATGAGATAACCGTCCACTAACGCGTTGCCGGCCGAACACGTGTTTTATCCCGCGATTCCACTGTCCGTACTTTAACCCTTTATGATTCACCCCACGTCACTGCTCCAACTTATAACTGTAATATGTTTATTAATTTCTTGGGTCCCGGTCGGTATTAAAACGTTATTACACTGAGTTATTCATATTCAAAAGGTTCCACCCGACCGGGCCCACGTGTCACTAACTACGTCTGTAAGCTGTTGTGGTTTATCGTGGACTGGGGAGAAGCGTCTATATTTCAGGCCAACTCAATTTCGTCGTTTTCAGGTGGAAACCAATGCCTGTGGTTTCGTCGCCACAGATATGCCCCATTTAACTCATGCTGTTGGTGTTGTGTTAGTTGTATCAGGATATTGGCTAGGCACTGGCTAACGTCACGAAATAGGCGGTACTTGAGCCATACATCCGCCAGCGAGGTAGACGAAAGTGAATTAAAATCGTTTCCTGGCCATCTTAGTTTCGGAAGTCAGTGTGGGTCCACGCGCCTGGATGTGTAATGCGTATGGGCGCGCTGTCACACTCTTACAAAGTTCGTGGAAATGAAGGCTGGGCGAATTCTTGGTTACCGATTGCACAACGTGATATTGCGTCGCCTTTGTTAAAACTGTTCTTACAACACGTGGTCGGTCTCCGTTGAAATTAGACTTCACACATATTTTTATAAATCCCCAAAAATGCAATAAAATAAAATACCCATAAATTTGGCCCGTTACAATACCCCCCCAATGAGAGGTCTTCTGTCAAAACAGAAGAAATCTCATTGACGAAACCCCTAAGAGGACCGGTGAGGAACTGGTGCCAACGACCCCCTTTTATTCTTACACTTCATGGGTAAACAACCCCCCTGGCTCGGTGACTATGGACGCATCTGAACGAGATCACTGGACTTCTCTGTGCGAGATCCCAACACCGAAAAATCGAACAGACACGCACCACAGCGCACCTCACCTTCTATCATGCTACCCCAAAAATCCAAATCCCTGGCTTAGATCATGCCAGATCCTCAACCGATATGTTCCTCCTTATCATGCACGCTGGGCTGCCTTTAGCAGTTACTGGGCTCACACACACACCTATTCTACATATTGTAAAATTAAAATATTCTTCAAAAATTTATTAAGCGAAAATCATTCGCTGCTTTCATTGAAAATCAAAACACAAATTTTGCATCTATACTGAATAATTCTCTTCATTAGTTTTTTGTTGTTAAAAAATTAAATCAATTGAACATTTCTTAAAAATAAGAACATCCTTAAACTAACATGTGACTACACCTAGAGTCTAACCATACAATTCAATAAAATAATTCAATAATAATAAACACGGTTAGTACACAAACAATAATGTAACCAAAGTTAAACATATCAATTAGACGGCAGGCGCAAAATCAAAATTTTTTTTTCAAAAACATTTCCCAAAAAAAAATTTAAAATTCAAAAAATTTAAATTTCTTAAAATATTTTCTTTCCATATTGAAATTATTTAAAGTTTGTTCAAATCAATTAAAACAAAAGTTGGATTAACTTCCTTGCTAAACATGCCTAGTATCTGACCTCACCTATCAGCTGATCAAAACTGGGTCAAGTCAAGAACCTTAACCTACATACGTTATACACAAGTTACATCTGAACATACATTGTACCTCTGTAAAATTCTATCTTGAAACACAAAAACATAATAAAATAAAACATTTAAAATTACAAAATATTATTATAAATAACAATCAAATTGATATTTAAATTATTCAAATAACACTTTATAGCTTTACATTATTTTCAAACTCTATCAAAAATTTTCACTGGTTGCAATTAAAATTTTTTATATTCTTATTATAAATCTCTTTCTTTATTATTCTCACTCTACATTAATTCGGGTGATTTAATTATCTATACTAGCTTGATTTGCCCCTTGGCATGCCTACCTTTATAATCTCTACCCCTCTGACTCTCATACCCCTAACAACTTTAACTATCATGACACCCATCTCTATCAAAATATCTATCGAACAATCTCTAAACCCAACTTACTGTTAAACTCAAATCGCCACCTTCTCTCGATATATAAAAAAAATACTCTCTAACCCTTTGTACCTAGGATAAGTGTTCCCCCCCCCAAAAGCTCATTCCCTTATTTTGGTTCCTGGTTTCTACCTAAGGTAACCCTTTCCGGTGCCAAACGGTCCCTTCCCGTCCCAACCCTTTTGTTGCGGACTCCCACATTACACTATCCCCTATTACAAAATTACCATCCCCAAATCTCAATCTTATTACCTCATTTCAACTACAACAAAATAACATCATCATTTATAAACATCAATATATCGATCAAAACTCTACACATATTCCCCATAACTACTGTGTCAACATCAATACTTCTCAAATTCTATAACATTAACTCACAACAACAGTATATTAACTCAAAATAATATTTTTCTCTCTACTACCACTTTAACTTTGACTTGGACTGATCTATATGTCCCCACAAAATATTTATCACCCAGAATCTATCTTTTATTATCTCTGACAATTCATTTAACAGCTTACTACATTAAATTACTTTTCTCATCCTTTGAAACAAGATCTTTAACACATTAAAACATTATATTTGACATTAATTACCTTGAACGTTTATAAACAATTTAACAGTGACATTTTACTACTGATCAGCTGACATTCCTCTCTCTCTCTCTCCTATGGCGCTACAGCCCAAGTCGGGCCCTGGCCTCCACCAATCTCCGCCTCCAATCCACTCTATCCACTGCAACCCTCCTCCAGTTTCTTATCCCCATGTCAGCTGACATTCCTAGCCAAGTGAAAACACATTTCAAAATTACACGCATTACATGAAATACATATGGTTATCAATCCTTACATCTACCATCATTGTTTCCCCTCTTTCTGACTCTGGTACTATGCAAACCGCCTGCCAGTCGGTCTAGTTATTTACTTTAGTTCAAAATTACACAAATTATATAAAACACATATTTCAATTCTTACCTCTAACACAATAAAATAATACATTGAACACAATAATATACAGAATGGACACAGTATACTGAATGTATGAACACCTATTCATCAAAGCAGAATACAAGCGTTTAATTAGCGCAAAATTGATTTATCATTTTTTAATTTACAAAATTTAAGTACGTTGCTCATCTGAGCAACCCCCTGATCCACACACACTATTGTAATTTATGTAGGACTGTAGCGCCCCTTCGCTTCCACAAAGACTGCATAGTTGGAGGAATTTGACATCTCCGTGTCTTTGATTCGGCTTGACATTTTAAAAATTGTGGATATCGACATATCCTTGGTATATATTGAAAACCCCTTAAGACGGGTCTACCACCTGGCTATGCTGTCCCCACGCGGACAGAGTGGCAGCCACTGTTCCATAGTTCCTGGATTTCCCCTAGTGTCACCCCCCATTTAATTTCTATTATCAACCAATTTCAAGTCAGCTATGGTCAAGGGACTTGATATGGCCATAGCTGACCGCTAGCCAAATCCACGATTAGTGCTGGTAAGGCAGTAATCGCCCGAAAAGTCGGGGAAATATAACTTTCATTTCAATGTCTGTTCTATACGTCATTGTTATGTGCAGCACGAGAGTCTATCATGGTACAATTGTACAAAAAGGTGTGCCGCACATTTTCGCCATGTTGGCCTCCGATGGAGGTAACACTCTCTGTTACCCCCAACCCATTCCACTATCTACTGGGGCACAGGCCACCCCAGCAATAGCGCCTTAATAAGTAAATAATAAAAATTTTTATATACAACATTCTAATGTAACATTTTCATCAATCATTAATCATTTAACTCCTTCATGACTTTCTACAATTAGATTACTTAAAATTTTCAAATTCATTATTAATAATTATTATATATCATCTTTCAGTCATTATTAAATTTTTTAATTATCATTTTTATTTAACACAATTATTTCAAATCATCTCATTATTGAATTAAAATATTTTCATCTGAGTTACACCTGTAAACATTTTTATTATAGCTGACTGGTATTATAAAATTTTTATACTTACAGTCCATTTAAACTGACACACACAAAATATATACACCATACACCAATACTTTCACGTAACCTTTGAAACATTTAACAAAATGGTTATTTCAGATCAAACAATTTAACATTTATTTATTAATGGATCATATGATTCAAATCTCCTAAAACAATTTAAATTCATTAAAAAAATTCAATTATATAACATTCAAATCAATCAAAATATTTAACACATCTCAAATTATTTTAATTAAATTAATTACTGAAAATACAACTTCCATTGCCATCAAACAATTACCCTTCGCTAATTACTGTCTTCAAAATTAATCTTGTTATTTATTTTTTGCAAAATATTCATATTATTATTATCACAATTACCTGCATACACATTGTTTACCTACATTTTTCAATACATACAAATAAATTCACTACAATTATTTACAAATCGTCATCATAATTACTCAGTTGTATCACACTTCAATGTCCAAGGTTGCGAGGTCAAAACCATAAAACAAAATATTTATAATTGTCCTTTAATTGTTTTATAGTCTACCCTCCATCGTCAAAGATTAATCTTTGTTTTATATAGCACTTTTCAATTTTGTTAACACACATACTATTGTCTTGTGTCATAACCAAACAATTTCAATTTATCCGTTTTATCAAAAGAATCATGAAACAAGTCAACATTGAGTATTTCTATTAAGTCTCCATCAGTAAATATTTCCAATATCGGGTCAGTTACTTTTTCATTATAAATTAAATAATTATTATTTAAATACACTTCTAACCTTACTTTCCACTCATCATAATCTCTATTTAATTCATACAATTCTGTTTCTCTCTCAACATACAATTCTCTGTTTAAATCTCTCTCATCATAATACCATATCACACTCTCAATATTATTCCAGACAGAGGGTACAAAATTATACAACAAAATTAAACAACTCAAATCTTCTACTAACACGGGACTCTTGCCCTTCAAAAACAACACTTGTTTTTGAACACTCTGGTTCATTACAAATAAGGGGAAAATTTACCCTCTGCCCCCATTCTACCACTATATTATCTTTCCACTCTCTCTTTAACTCATAAACACACATTAACATTTCATCATCACTACATTCTGCAATTTCATCAGTACTCTCACTATTTATTTTCACCGTATCACTTTCTGATACTAACTCTTCAAATACATTACTATTCTCAATATTATTCTCATTATTTTCAACATCATCATTATCATTTATTAACTCTTTATCTAGTACCACATTGTTACACATGTCATCATAATTTTCATTCGTATTGTTCTTGTTTGGATTCATCACAACTACTCCCATTCTCTCAATACTATGATCTAATTTATTCAAATTATTTTTTTATTATTTCATTGGTATCTTCTAAACGTTTGTTAATTTCACTCATATGGGTTTTCAACTCATCAATTTTATTATTTTGTACTTCTAATTTGGTGTCAAAATCATTGCTTAATTTAATTTGTTCATCTAATTTCTCACTGAAACTATTCTTAATTTCTTTGATTTCGTTTTTCTGTTCTTTAAAGTCATTAGTTAAAATCTCCATTTTTTCGTCATTAGCATCAAAACGTTTACTTAAGAGGTTAAATAAGTCACTCATGGACATCTCTTTTTCTTTTGTTTTACTCATTACGGGAGTTGAGATCGCTCCCGGCGTACTAATTACAGATACTTCTACATTATGCTCATTTATTGACCTTGATTCTGTTTGAATACCGGAGTCGGCATTTATTTGACTCTCGGTCTGACTGTCAGAGAAGCTGACTTCATTGTTATCTGCCATTTCTTATTTTTATACTTGATACTTAGAATACTTTAATTAATTTTACTTTTTATAATACACTTTCTATTTCATGTCAATTTTGCGTAAATGGCGCATTTTTATTTTATTACGCTAACCTTAAAACATGCGTACGTAATTATCTACGATAAATATTTTTTCAAATACGTCATCACCACATCCTATTTTCTGTGCTTTAAAATAGGTCTACCTCGTATAAATAAAATTAAACAAAAATCCTGGCAGCGTGAGCCAATTGTAAACATACAAATATGATCGAAATATATAGATAAAATTAATACTGCCAGGACTTACCTGCGCTCTTATAACTTACCTGTCTTTTGAATTTTTATCAGAAGCCCAGAGTCGCCAACATGTTTTTTAGTTATACATGTAAACTTTGAACACTCTACCTTAATAAAAACGGGACAATTTCGCCATCTGACCACCCCAATAATAATTCAGAAGATACCCGGAACGTTTAGACGAATCTTCCAGCACAGAAATGAGAAAGTGGTAATGACAAAATAACTTAGGCTAACACATTTTTATGTTATGAAAGGAATATTTTTACTTACAGAAAGACGGAAATCCTTAATACAAAACACAAAAGAACAAAACACATTTTGAAATGGTTAAATAGGCCTTACCCTTAAATACTTTTTACACTATAGAAAGCAGCCCAGCTTTGCTCACACACCACACATACAATTTAACATATTCCCCTTTAATATTTTACAAATTCCTTTATTGTTATATGAGATAACCGTCCACTAACGCGTTGCCAGCCGAACACACGTTTTATCCCGCGATTCCACTGTCCGTACTTTAACCCTTTATGATTCACCCCACGTCACTGCTCCAACTTATAACTGTAATATGTTTATTAATTTCTTGGGTCCCGGTCGGTATTAAAACGTTATTACACTGAGTTATTCATATTCAAAAGGTTCCACCCGACCGGGCCCACGTGTCACTAACTACGTCTGTAAGCTGTTGTGGTTTATCGTGGACTGGGGAGAAGCGTCTATATTTCACGGCCAACTCAATTTCGTCGTTTTCAGGTGGAAACCAATGCCTGTGGTTTCGTCGCCACAGATATGCCCCATTTAACTCATGCTGTTGGTGTTGTGTTAGTTGTATCAGGATATTGGCTAGGCACTGGCTAACGTCACGAAATAGGCGGTACTTGAGCCATACATCCGCCAGCGAGGTAGACGAAAGTGAATTAAAATCGTTTCCTGGCCATCTTAGTTTCGAAGTCAGCGTGGGTCCGCGCGCCTGGATGTGTAATGCGTATGGGCGCGCTGTCACACTCTTACAAAGTTCGTGGAAATGAAGGCTGGGTGAATTCTTGGTTACCGATTGCACAACGTGATATTGCGTCGCCTTTGTTAAAACTGTTCTTACAACACGTGGTCGGTCTCCATTGAAATTAGACTTCACACATATTTTTATAAATCCCCAAAAATGCAATAAAATAAAATACCCATAAATTTGGCCCGTTACAAAATACAAAATTTACTAACCGTAACGGCGCCGTGATTATATGCTTGGTGCCAATCACGGCACTTTTTTTTGGTGACACATTTACAAACAAACTTTAACAGTCGCAGCTTTTTGTTACTATTAGAAATAATGTTCATAGGTTGGCTGCACCATCGCTGATAACAATTCTCTTCTCACATCTCACAGCGACTCCCTCCACATCACCTTTCCCCTCTGACCGTAAGCGTTTCGCGCATTTCCATGTCCTTAACTTTCAATTTTGCTATACATCTCCTGAAAGAACACACTTTTAATGAAATCATCAAAGCAATGTTCAGGACATTATTGCCATTGCCTATGTGTCACACAGAACAGTACAGGCAATCCTCACATCTGATTTCAACATGCACTCCATTAATACACTCCATTGAAAATACACTATGTGTAATACGTCAAGATGACATAGATGAGGATGAGCATGTCTTGTAGACCCAATCTTCATATCAAGAATCATCAGATTTGGGTCTATTCACATGACCTGAGATCTAGCAACAGCCTTCACAATAGAAGAACCCAGTGACTCCAAGACTGAAGAAGGTGAGGCAGGTCAGGCGTATGACTAAGATCTTCCTCCTAATTTTCATTGACATTTGTGTAATTTTGCATCATTAATGGGCGACATAAGACGTAGACAGATAATTGTGCCCTGTGAGAGCTAGACAGTAGATGTCCAGTTTTACCTCACTGAGATGGAGTTCAAATTACATGTGGTGCTTGGCATGCTATAAGAACAGTACTTCCAAGGAGCTTATGTAAGTTGACCCAACCTCATTATTATTATTTGCTATTAAAGTATTATCCACCTAATCTTGCATACTTTAGTTATTGCTCATTGTTATAAAAGGAGTCTATCATTTTATGCATTGCAGTCTTTTATTAACAGTCTCGTAAAATGTTCTAAATTTATTTTAAAGGATAATGATACTTGTGTAAGTGATATTTCATCATTTATGAATATAATTTTTTTGAAAAGTTATATTCAAGCAGATATCCTAAAGCTTGATGTTACAAAACACCACTGTAGTTATTAAATTTCACTGATTTGTACAACTTTTTAATTAATTTAAAATCTAAAAAATTGCCTATTTTTAGCCATGAAAGTTATATTTATCTTAATTATATTAAGTTGAGTATGTACTGGCATACTCAAGGAGATAAGATCATCTCAAACCAAAGACATAAATGTTTTTGCAACCTGAATCTGGAGATTGGTGAATGCTCATCAACTCCATACAGAAGGGATCTCAAGCTGTCTATTTTAAAAGTATGTACTACTCTAATCGAATTGAAAATTTTAATTATCAAATTATAATAATAAATCTCCCACCTACCTGCAAAGACTCGGTTCCAGGGATTCGATCACATGTACACTAGATACAGACGTGTTTCATGGGTTAGTGAAATAACTGATTCGACACATTGTTATGAAGAGAAATAATTAGTTTTAATTATCAATTATTGCTGATTTAAAATTTTGTTTATCAAATACAGTCACTTACATGTTTTTCGAATATGGTGTAATTCTTGCTTATAACTTATTTTTAACCTTACATATTATTACTTACAATCTTAAAGTAGCCCAGCCTGCTCACTCACTACTCACATTCTTAAAATAAAATTCCCCTTCACCCTTATAAATTAAAAACCCATTACGTAAAGCCCCAGTCAGCCGCGTGTTCACTCGTGGACCGCGTGGTCGCCCCTTTTAAGTTCTGAATTGTCCCGAATCAAACAAAACTATTGTGTTTCGTTGTTGTCTCGTTGTTCAGACATCACTCCCACTTGATTTTTTACACTGTTAACTCATTTTACTGTTATATTATAAAATTTTGCGAGGAGCCCACTCGGCTCAGTACCAGCACTGGTCTAATCAGTGAACGACTACTGATGTACTTCTCTGAGACGGAGGGACAGCGCAGACACTGCCACCTACTTTGCGTCATCGTTCATGCTCAGTTGTTGAGGCATATTCCGTTTGTACAGGGAATATGCGAGTTATATTCAGGATACCAGAGCACGATATTGGCGTCTGCTCTATTGACGTCACTAGCAGTGGGCGTGGTTTAACGGCACTTCCGGAAGGTCTGTGAAAGACGATGAATAAATTTTGCGCTCTGGCCATCTTGAGTTTTTTACCAACGCGTGGGTCGGCGCCCATGCTTGGTGTACGAATGGGTGAGCTCCGCCACACTCTCGCATAGTTCTTGGAAAACTAGAGTGGTAAATTCTTCGCTCACTGATTTCACCATACTGTTGAGTCTTGCCTTTGTCCCAAACTGTTCAGTCTACACCTGTTCTTTCGCAACCGAAATAACGTCGCATAATCCAATTTCACAAGTTTTTTAATACTCCCGCACAAAATGAAAGAAATAAAAATACCAATGCCCCATACTGTAAAAAATTAAAAAGGGACCCAAAATTGACCCGCTACAATACCCCCTCGATGAGAATTCTGCTGTTCACAACAGAAGAAATCTCATCGATAAAACCCGAAGAGGACCGGTGAGGAACTGGTGCCAACAACCCCCTTGTTCTTAAACTGCATGGGTACACTACCCCCCTGGCTCAGCGACTATGGACCCATCTGAACGAGATCACTGGACTTCTCCGTAAGAGATCCCAACACCGAGAAATCGAACAGCTAAGTACCACAGCGCATCTTGCCTTCTAACATGCTACCCCAAAATCCTCAATCCCTGGCTCCGATTATGCCAGATCCTCAGCCGATATCGATCCCCTTTTATGCAAGCTGGGCTGCCTTTAGCAGATACTGGGCTCACACATACTCACATTACATGTTGCCATAACTCATTAAAAAATAAAAAAATTCTTTTACAATTTATTAAAATTTAAAAAATGCAGAATTAAAAAAAAATATTTTATCAAAAAATTTCTCTTCTTCTTTTTTCTTTTCTGTTTTTTACTTAAAATGCATTAATTTAAACCTTCCTCCTAATCAAAACATATACTTACTCTAACACGTAAATACTTAAATTCTAACAATACAATGCAATACAAAATAAATCCATAAAATACATATGGTTAATCCACACATAATAAAATAATCATTACTCAAAATTATTTATCCGCTGGCAGGCGACAAATCCAGATTTTTTTTTTTTTTTCAAAAAAATTACAATTTCCAAAAATTTTAAAATTCAAAAAAAAAAAAATTTAAATCTATTTAAATGTTTCCTTCATATGTAAAATTATTTAAAATTTGGTTTAAATCGATTAAACAAACAAATAAATTTGCCTTCCTACTATACAGGCTTAGTAGGTGTATGACCTCATCAGCTGATCGAAAGTAGGTCAAGTCCAAAACCCTTGACCTACATCTGTTAGGTATGATTTCTATCTGAAAATACATACAACATCTGTAACATCTAATTTGAAACACAAAACATAATAAAATAAAATATTTACCATAAACAAAATATTATTATAAATAATAATCAAATTGACATTTGCATAATAAACAATTCTTGACTTTACATTATTTTCAATTCTATCCAAATTTTGTCACTGGTTAAAAAAATGAAAATTTTATATCTTTATTATAAATCCCTCTTTTTGCTTAATAATCTGATGCTACATTACTGTGAGTGATGTAAATTATTTATTCTCATTTACTGTATTACTAGATCTGTATACATAGATTAACTTTATCTCTCCCTCTGACTCTAACCACTAACAACTTCAACTACCATGACACCTATCTCTATTTAAAACATCTACTAATCAAGACACTCTCAACCCCAACTTACCATTTAACACAATTCGCCACCTTCTCTATACATATAAAAAATACTCTCTAACCCTTTATACATAGGATACGTGTTTCCCCTACCCAAAACTCAATTCCCTTATTTGGCGGCCTGGATTCTACCTAAGGCGGCCCCTTCCCCACTAAAATCTATCCCTATCCCGTCCCAACCCTTGTTGCGGACTCCTACATTACACTACCCTCTAATACAAAATTGCCATCCCCAACAAATCTCAATCTCACCTTACTACAATTACAACAAAATAACACCATTAATTATAGACAACAATATATCACTCAAAATCTACATCAATTCTCTACAACTACTGTGTCAACATCAATACTTCTCAAAATTCTATTACATTACATAACTTCAAAACAACATTACATTATCTCATCTCTACTAATTCAACTTTAACTCCAACTTCAACTTGGACAGATCTATATGTCCCACAAGATATTTATCACCCAAAACTCTTTTGTTAACTTTCACAAATTGTTACTTTATTTCTCATTTTATCAAATTATTTTTTATCATTACTTTAAAACATTTGTCATACATTAAAAACATTATTGAACATTAATTACTTAAAACATTTATAACTAATACATCAGTGACATGTTATAGGCTGGTCAGCTGATCTGACTAACACTGTGAAAACACATCTCAAAATTGAACAAACTACCTGGAATATACATATATGAATCAATACTCACTTCTCTTGCGTTAATTGCCTGCCAGGCTTTTAATTATTGGCTTACTTTAACGTATACACATATCATGAAAACACCCACTTTATCAACACCTATACCTAACATACAACAATAAAATAATACATTTAAAAGCGCATAATGAACACCTTATTTTTAAATATCTAAGCAGCTAGTTACCTGAACAGAGCACAAGCAGTTTTATTTGATCAAAATCTGAATAAAAAATGTTATATTATAAAATTTACATTCGTGACTCCTTTGAGTCACCTCCCAGCCAGACACACTATTTCAAATTATGTAAGACTGTGGCGCCTTTTCGCTTCCACAAAGACTGTATATTTTGGAGCAGGTTTTGCCTCTCCATGTCTTTGCTTCCGCTATTAAGTTTTAAACGTTACGAACATCATCATGTTCTTGTTATATAATTATACACCCTTACTGTGGGTCTACCACCTGTCTTGCCACCCCCAAGCGGGCAGAGTGGCAGCCGCTGTTTCATAGTTCCGGAGATTTCCCCTAATGTCTCCCCCCATTGAATTTCTAATATGTACCAATTTCAAGTCAGCTATGGTCAAGGGACTTGATATGACCATAGCTGGCCGCTAGCCAAATCCACGATTAGTGCTGGTAAGACAGTAACCGCCCGAAAAGTCGGGGAAATCTAAACTTCAATTTGACTTCCTGTTTCAATCATTACTCTTATGTGCGACACAGTCGTTTGGCAGTGTGTAAATTTTAATTTACCCAAAAAGGTGTGCCGCACATTGTCGCCCTTTTGGCCTCCGATGGAGGTAACACTCTCGGTTACCCCCAACCCATTTCGCTACCTACGGGAGCACAGGCCACCCCCGCAATAGCAACTTATGAACTAACTAATTAATTAACATTCATACACTAAAGCTTTCAACCTTTGCAGTTCCACACTCCATTGTTCTATCACTTCATTGAGCACCAAACTACCCCCCAAAATCATCCCCACTTCTTGTATTGATACCAAGTTTTTATTTTGTTACACATCTTTTAAAAGCGTTCCCATACTCACTGATACTGAGCTTGACAATTATTTTTGGTCACTTAATTTTAAAATTTATTTACATTTGAAATTATACACATCCAAAATTGTTTTGGTATATATATTTTTTTTTTCAAAAAAATTAAAATTCAAAAAAATTTAAGTTCATTGTTAAAAATCATTGTTTCTATTAATTTGATTACCAAATTAATTTAATGGTGTTTAATTTCTCAAACTATAAGTTACAATAATTACCTCATTATTATTTTAACAAAAATTTACTTTAATTCTTTTGTGTCACAATAGGGTTTTGCTCAAGATACTAATTCAGCAGACTACATTTCTTGTTATGGTCACCAAGCATGACCACAGGCTTGAGTCACAACATCCTACACCTGTTTACTGTTTACATAAACACAGTTATAAACATTCTCAGTTTCAGCATTCATAGTCTAAACACTCTGGTTACATCATATACTGCCATATCTGCTTACTACACTTTTCAAATTTTATAAATCTTTTAGATAACATATTTGTCTCTTAGATTTTTTTATTCCAATTCAGATCAGATATATTTTTGATTCATTAATAAAATTGGCCCTTTTAAATTATTTGTTTAACTTGAAAATTCTTTAACAATCTCTACCCAAAACAGTTTGACTTTAATTACTGCTGAAGTTAATGTATAAAATATGTAAAATTACCATTTCAATTTGAATCAAAATGAATTTACACAGCACTAGCATTTACAATATTAAGTTACTCCAGGGGCGGTTACAATTCAATTTCATCTCTTAGTACATTCAAAACAATTTCCATGACTTTGATTACAATTTTCAAAATGATTCTACGTGATTAAATGTTTCAGTTTTTCTTAATATTTCAATAAATTTTACAAACATTACATCGTTGGTTCTAATCTCTCTTTAAATTCCTCCACAATCACATTCTTAATACCATTATCCCGTACTCATAACCTAACATAGCAGGTACCACAAAAGAATAATTAAACCTTTTGGTTACATAAGTTTACTTTAGAATATTTTCCAAAATTATTTACTTACTTAATATTATACTTATTATAATATTTATACTTATTATTTTTTCTTAATTACCTGTAAATAGGTTATATGTTACATGTACCGCATTATTGTGTACAGGGATGCGATTGAAGACGAACAGAACCCCACTTCTATGGCAGTGAATAACTACCCTTCTAACGGTACTGACTTCTATACCTGACTCCTTTTTCCAAAATAATAAACGAACCACAACCATTAATCTACAGCCCCATCTCTGTACACAACAATCCGGTTAAACTATACAAATATTTATTATTTAGTTTGTCTACTCGGCCACAAAACTTCTTCACTACCTACCTAATTAAGGGATGAGTTTACAATTCATAAATAACACCAGTTTATTTAATTTTGAGGATCACCCTAATGTATTTTTTTAGAATTAAGGCAATCAAATGGTTCCAAAAAGTGTGCCAATTTGTGTAACTATTGTTTATGTGTTTAATCTAAGGGGAGGGTTAGGGAAATCGGGAAGATAAAAGGGATAAGGATTATTACAGGGTCAAGAACTAGGACTAAAGGTAGGGACAAAGCTTCCTCCGAAAATAAGGGTAAATGGAGAAAACCAAGGCTCGCGTGGGCAGGGGCGCGTCCCTGAAATAGACGAACCCCACTGGGACAAGTGGGGAACATCTATCCGCTACCACTTTTTTATATGTTAAATTCCTAATTTTGTAGTTATTTAGTTTGTATTTAATTACAAGATTTAATGTATTATTTTATTTTAACCAATACCTTTTTTAATTGGTGGCGTTATGGGTACCCACTATTTCCCCCGTTGTTTGGTTTCGTAAAACATAAGCATTATCCATTTTAATGTCAACAACTTCATACGGTCCTTCATACAACGAAAAGAATTTTTTGATCTCTTTATCTTGTGCACTTGATAAATCGTGTCTTCTCACTAATACTAACTGCCCTATCTCATATTTGACCCACTTACCTTTGCCATCATGCTTTTGTTTTCTCTTCTCTCCCTTGGTGAGCAGACTCTCGTTGGCAAGTCGTATTTTTACATCTTTGTCCAAGACTCTTTCTTCCGGTGGATATTCAAAAAGTTGTTCCAATATTCTGGGTGGACGGCTTCCCTTGATTAGTTCATACGGTGTAAATCCGGTAGAATCGTGGGTTGTGCTGTTTAACCAATCCTCCACTTTCTTCACATACAGAGGCCACTCTGTATGTTTGGAGTGACAATACGCCCTGAATATTCTGCCGATTTCTCGCATCACCCGCTCTGCCTGGTTCGACTGTGGATGGTAAACTGCCGTGTGTTTGGGTATGATGCCTTCCCAGCCAAGAGTCTGTCTCCACTTGCCGCTGATGAACTGCGGTCCATGATCGGATAAAATTACCTTCGGCTTCCCTACGTTGATCATGTAGTCCTTGGTGATCTTCTCGCTGAGTACTTTGCTAGTAGCTCTCTTTACACTGTATAACCTAACAAACTTGGTAAAAGTATCCAACACAACAAAAATATATACCACTCCTCCTCTACCTTTAGGCAATGGCCCATACAAATCTACTGCAACTAAATCAAAAGGTCTTTCTACTTTAATATACTTCATTTCACCTTCCACCCTGTAATTTACTACTTTAGACTTTTGACACAGATCGCAAACTCTTAATACTCTTCTAACTCTCTTCTCCATATTTTTAAAGACACAAGATTCTTTTAGTATATTTGCACATTTTTTCGCCCCAAAATGACCATATCTTATGTGGCAATCCCAAATAATTCTATCTACTAATTCATCGGGTATCATTAACCTCCAATCCCTTTCACCCCCTTCTACTTTCTTAAACAAGATTCCCTTATGTATCTGGAAATGTGTATTGTACTCTGAACCATTAATGTCTGCTTCTAAACTAGTTATTATCTTACCCAATTTATTTTCTGATCTTTGTCTATCTTTAATTTCCCTTAAGTCCTCCCCAAAAATTCTATCTTCCCTGGTTAATCGAAAAATTTCTATTTCTTTAAGATCTCTACCTGTCTTATTATCTATATTGTCTACCCTGGACAAAGTGTCCGGTACTTTATTATCCGACCCCTTAATATACTCCCAAGAAAAGTTGTACTCTTGTAAAGCTAATACCAACCTGGTTAATCTGCTATGCGTCAGCTTACATGTATTTAGGAATGATAAGGCCTTATGATCGGTCCTGATGACGGTTTCGTTTCCTAGCAGGTAAGTGCGGAATTTCTTCACAGCAAAGACGATGCTTAGCAATTCCTTCTCGGTAGTAGTGTAATTTCTTTCTGCTGCCAATAAGGTTCTGCTGGCGAAAGCGATGGTCCTGTGCTCCTGATCCTCCCCCTCCTGGTAAAGCTCTGCGCCGAGGGCTGTGTTGCTGGCATCCATCTGTAAATAAAATTTTCTCTGAAAATCGGGGTGATTCATCATTATCGTGTCTATAAATTTCTCTTTAATTTCATTGAAAATAACTCTCTCCTCCTCTCCCCATTTCCATTGTTTATTCTTTTGTAAAACAACGCTTAACTTAGAGGTAATATGTGCATAATTTCTCTGGAATTTTCTATAAAAATTACATAATCCTAGAAAACTCTGCAACTGTTTAATATTTTTCGGTTCTGGAAAACGTATGATAGCTTCTACTTTGTCTGGGTTTGCTAAAATTCCTTCAGGAGTTATAATGAAGCCCAAAAAATGTATTTTGGTTTGTAAAAATTTCGACTTATCCCAATTAACAGTTAATCCACCCTCTCGTAATTTATTTCAAACGTACTCTATGTGTTCTACGTGTTCAGAGAATGTTCTTGATGCTATTAGTATGTCGTCAACATATACAGTCAAAAAATCTAAATCTTTTGGTTGTAATATCATGTCTAAACACTTAATAAAACTTGCTACACTAGTGTTAAGCCCAAATGGCAGGCGTTTAAATTGATAGTTTTTTCCATTGAAAAGGAATGCAGTAAACTTACGGCTTTCTGGCGCTAATGGGACTTGCCAGTAGCCCGCCGTTAAATCTAAGGACGTCATATATCTGACCCCACTAAACTTTTGAAAAATTTCGTTCATGGCTTCCGGTGATTCCCGGTCAGGTATTATAATCTGATTAATTTTTCTAGCGTCTAAACACAATCTTACCTTTCCATCCTTTTTGATGACCACCACCAATGGATTCGAGTAAGGCGATATAGATCTTTCGATGATGTCCACTTCCATCATGCGGTCCAGCTCTTCTTGAACGGCTCTCCTCTTTGAAAATGGCACTGGATAACTTCTCTGCATATAGGGTGAGTGCTCTCGAATCTTCAGCTCGCATACATAGTCCCTGGCTTTTCCAGGCAACTCAGCAAATACATCTCTAAAACGTTCAATAACCGCCCACAACTCCTGTCGTTGGGGACCCCTTACAACTCCACCCTCATTAAAAAATTTCTCTGCCCTATTTTCCCATACTCTCTCATCATTCTCCCTGCTCTCACTCTCTTGGCACACATTCACTCTTGTTTCTATCATTCCCTCGCCTACTCGGTTTTGTATCATCTTTACTCCCACAACTCTAGCCTTATCTGATGCCCTCTTAAAATCTACCCTGATTAGTTCATGCCCCTTATTAAATTCCACTATTCTCTGATTAAAATCAATTACTGCTTTATTTCTCTCCAAAAAATCATTTCCCAGAATTATATCTAAATTCAAACCCTTAACTACTAGAAAAGTATTTTCAAATTCTATTCCCTTAATATATACATTTAATTGAACTTGTTTAGTGACTCGTTTACTTCGTACTCCCGTCACACCCACTACTGTTACTCCCGCTACTGGTAATGATGGAATATTCTTATTTACCCTTTGTAATTCACCCAGTACATTCTCTGAAACTACTGATATCTCGCTACCCGTATCAATCAATGTTTTGTAATCCTTACCTTCTATGGTTATGGATACCTCCGTCAGTCCGGTTTTGGTTTCTATCGTTTGTGCAGCGTCCTCCTCCAGTAACTCCTCCGCCATGTCTCTGATAATTATATTACTGCGGTAGTTATGTTCCTCTTGGATCCCCAGGTTCTCCTCCGACAATGGGTGGGCCCGGTTTTCCATTGTCTCCTCTAGTTTCCTGTGGATGGGCCCGCTACTGCCTGGCTGTATCCACCTCTGCCTCTATTTCCGCTTCCGTTTCCCCTCGGTGCTCCTCTGGTGTTCTCAGCTCCTCTCTGCGGTTGACTCTGTTGCTGGTACGTTCTCTCGCTGCGTTGACATTCTCTCGGTTTGTGACATCTAAAACAGGTTGTTCTTATAGCATAGTTTTCAACATTACAATCGGCACATCGCCAACCCTCACCTCGATTATCATTATTTCCCCCTCTCGCCCCTCGGTGAAAATTTGGTATTCCCCGGGATTGGTTATGATTAACATTCATATGTGTTATTGGTGCGTTTATTCGCCTACTCATATCACGTTCCCGTATATTCTGAAAAATATCCAATATTTTTTCTAGTTTCGTAATCTCTAGAATTTCACGCGTCATTAGCTTAATCTGTATTTCTCTAGGCAAATGCTTACTTATATGACGGACGAACGATCAAAACGGTAACGGTGGCTCTAAATATTTGGCCTCATTGTATAATCGCATTACATACATAGTTACGTTGCTCCCTTGGGTTCCAAAATTACCTGGTCCCATAATTTTACTTCGTAATATTTCTTGTTCCTCCTCCGACCAATATTTCTCTCTAAAGGCCGTCTCAAAACACTGATAATTTACCCAGTCTACTTTATGTACCTCCGCCCATACCGCGGAATTCCCTCTAAAACACTTCATTATTTTTAACAGTTGTACTTCCCAACTACTTCTACAAAACTGATGGAATTCTTTGACTCTATTTAAAAACTGCATAGGGTGTACCCCCCTGTTTTCGCAATTAAACAACTCCAAATCAATATCACTATTCACATCTTTAGTAATGACTATTTGTTCAGTAACGCTATTAAGTTTTTCGTTTATAGCTATATTCAATTCATCTTTAACATTCACTATACTCTGCTCAATTGATGCAAATATATTGTTATTTAAACTCTCAATTTGTACATGACGCTTATCTATAGTATTCACTGTATTTTGTATAGCTTGTATCTCTGTTTTACAATTACTTTCTATTTCATTGATTTTGGCATTAGTACTAATTTCATGTGTTTCAATCTTATTAACTACACAATTCAACTTATACTCATTACTAACATTACATTCATCGATTTTACGATCAAGATTTTCAGTTACTTTCTGTATTTGTTTATTAGTTTTTTCTACCACACTACTCTCTATTTCGTCAATTCTAGTATTCATACTATTTAATGAGTGACTCAACGTTTCATTAAATTCGTATTTCAATTTGTTATAGTTACTCTCACAATTGATTTGTACTTTATTAATTTCAGTTTTAAGTTCATCCAATTTGTAATTAAATTCACTTTTAATTTCGGTCTTAATTTCATCAAAACGATTATTTAATTCCCTACTTTGTCTGTCTAATTTTATGTCATTATGGTCAAGATGACTATTTAGTTCGTTAAATTTGTTATTCTGTACATGAATGTCCATTGATATGGTTCTTAATATACTCATTATATCATCATCTAATTTGTTACCTTTTGTTGAGGTCGGGGTTAACTGTACCCCCGAATCCTCCGTAATATTTGTTTCATCTGAATTCTTTTTTGTTTTATTTTCCTGACTCACGTTTGGAGTCGAGTGGATTTCAAAATCACTCATACTATTTGATTCATTATAGTTTTCGACACTAGTCGTTTCATTTATGTTATTTTCGTTATCTGCCATTTTTATAATTGATTAAATTAAGTTAAAGAAATTAATTAAATAAATAATGTAATTAATTAACTTTTGTAATGTAACGTTATTTTGCTACGCTAACCTAAAACATGTTTGTATCTTTGTAGATGTGGAATTTAATTCATTAATTATAATTCGTGCCTGTTTCGTGGCGCCATCTGTACTACTCTAATCGAATTGAAAATTTTAATTATCAAATTATAATAAATCTCCCACCTACCTGCAAAGACTCGGTTCCAGGGATTCGATCACATGTACACTAGATACAGACGTGTTTCATGGGTTAGTGAAATAACTGATTCGACACATTGTTATGAAGAGAAATAATTAGTTTTAATTATCAATTATTGCTGATTTAAAATTTTGTTTATCAAATACAGTCACTTACATGTTTTTCGAATATGGTGTAATTCTTGCTTATAACTTATTTTTAACCTTACATATTATTACTTACAATCTTAAAGTAGCCCAGCCTGCTCACTCACTACTCACATTCTTAAAATAAAATTTCCCTTCACCCTTATAAATTAAAAACCCATTACGTAAAGCCCCAGTCAGCAGCGTGTTCACTCGTGGACCGCGTGGTCGCCCCTTTTAAGTTCTGAATTGTCCCGAATCAAAAAAAACTATTGTGTTTCGTTGTTGTCTCGTTGTTCAGACATCACTGCCACTTGATTTTTTTACACTGTTAACTCATTTTACTGTTATATTATAAAATTTTGCGAGGAGCCCACTCGGCTCAGTACCGGCGCCGGTCTAATCAGTGAACGACTACTGATGTACTTCTCTGAGACGGAGGGACAGCGTAGACACTGCCACCTACTTTGCGTCGTCGTTCATGCTCAGTTGTTGAGGCATATTCCGTTTGTACAGGGAATATGCGAGTTATATTCAGGATACCAGAGCACGATATTGGCGTCTGCTCTATTGACGTCACTAGCAGTGGGCGTGGTTTAACGGCACTTCCGGAAGGTCTGTGAAAGACGATGAATAAATTTTGCGCTCTGGCCATCTTGAGTTTTTTACCAACGCGTGGGTCGGCGCCCATGCTTGGTGTACGCATGGGTGAGCTCCGCCACACTCTCGCATAGTTCTTGGAAAACTAGAGTGGTAAATTCTTCGCTCACTGATTTCACCATACTGTTGAGTCTTGCCTTTGTCCCAAACTGTTCAGTCTACACGTGTTCTTTCGCAACCGAAATAACGTCGCATAATCCAATTTCACAAGTTTTTTAATACTCCCGCACAAAATGAAAGAAATAAAAATACCAATGCCCCATACTGTAAAAAATTAAAAAGGGACCCAAAATTGACCCGCTACAAGTACAGTATACTTTGTGACATGACTTTTATTGTATGTTGGACTTTTATATATGACGGGAATTGTGGATGTTGACTTGCAAGTGACAATGTGAATTGACTCATGTTTTGAAACTGGGCCAAGTGAAACTATATAATTAATACGATTCAACACATCTAACTCACTACATAAAATTAGAACAAAAGTGTATGAGTGTGTATATGTGATCAATGTTGTTTATGTTTAGTTAGCTTCAGTATAAGCTTCGGTTGGGTGAATCTATACAGTTTATCATCCACTAAAGAGGACACAGCTCAGAATAACTAGCCATAGTCTGGTGCAGCACCAGTGGCTAATGAAAGATAAATTTGTTTGACCAAAATGTTTCTCTGAGAAGCACCATCCTAATTGAAAACATGCTTGAGGCCTGAATATGCATTGGCAAGATGGTGACAAAGTTTTAAATTTATGTAAACTATCAGAGTGGAGGCATGTGCATGGCAGATTTTAAGAGAGAAGTATTACTGATACTGCAAATGAAAATCTGAGCACTACATGAATACAGGCTGCAGTAGAAATGAAAACATCAACTTCTTCAGCTTTTTGTGTACATTTTAAAGTGTTTATTTTTCATATAAAGTTACTTTTATTGTTAAACAGGGGCTTTTATATCACGATTACTTTATATTTAATTCCAAACACACACACACATACACACACACACACACAAGATGGGGCCTTGTATCCATAACATATTTTAGTATTAAAAATGTAAAAAAATTGTTGTAAATAATAATATTATTTATGAATGGCTTTTGTATACTTCAATTATACAGAGTAAACAAGTGAAACAGAAAATGTTTAAAACAGGATATTTTTGAAACATCTATTTAATAAAGGACTTTATTTTCTTTGACTTTGAAAGAATATAATATTGATATTGTAATAACATTTAACTATACCTCAAAACCAATAGTCCTGAACACTACACCCTAAAGGTTTTATGTTTCATGTTAAACTGTCTAACATGTCTACTCGATTTGCAGCAAATCTGTGACAAAGGTTTTATTTTGGTTTTCACTTTTTCATGGGACTGAATGATTTGAAAAGCTTATTTTCGGATAATCTCATGAGAAAGATTTTGTGATCATGCAGACTATGGAAGTATATGTCACTTAGTAACTCTTGTGGAGTTATATATATATATATATATATTGTAACGCGTAATAGTGTGTTACCCTTACAAATCTAATAATCGTACTTTCTAAATTGTGTTATTTTTTACTCACTATTGGGATAGCCAATTTGTTACATCTAGACTCGAATCTATGGTTATTTATCTGAATTTGCGCCTTGTTTAACTCTGTTATTATTTGTATATATTTTTGTTAATATTAAATTAAGGATGAGTATCTGTTCAGGGGGATGTTTGTTGAGCGCCAATTTGCAATCACCGTTTGCAAATAAAATTTTATTGGTGAAGTATCAATAATATATTTTTGTTCAAATTTATGTAAATAATATATGGTCTCTTTATTCTGTAATGAACTCTCTTTTATTCTTTTCTTTCAGCAATGGATATGATAACTTGTGCTCATCACCACATTTTTTAAAAGAAATCTGCTAAGATTTTCAATTGATGAGTGTTGCCTCATCTAATTGCCTTAATCTAATTACTGAGGTCAACTTACAGTATCAGATATTTTGTTCAGAATATCATACCCTTTTTGTTTTCATGAAATAAGAAACAAATAAACCTTTTTCTGTATTTTGTAAACTCAAGTCCTTTATTTATTCTTTAATTTGTGCTAAATGTAAAACATAATTTTTAACAAAGTTTGGCCAGCTGTATTTTTATAAGCTCAGAGTGGCAGCAGTAACTCTTAGATCTCAGGCTTTTTTAAAACATTTTATAATTTGTTTTTAATAAATAAAATACAATTATAAGGTTTAGTAAGTAGGTCCTTTCGACTACGATATAACAACAGTATTGACAGGGAAAGTACCAAAATACATATGATGAGAAATAGTCACAATGTATCTTAAAAGGATTATATTAAGAGTGTAAAACAGTTCAGTGTATAGGTTAAGTTATAAAAATATTTTTTAGACTTAATTAGTTTTAAATTATGTTAGCACTATACATCAATGGTGGCTTATGCTTATGTCCATATTATTAATCATTATTGTTCTCAGTGAAAGTTAATTATGGTTTTTATAAAAAAACGTATTCAAAGTTTTTGGAAACCTTTAGATCAGGTTTAGCAGGGAATATTTCAGATTAATTTTAGATCAAAAAATACTTCTCTCCTTGTGTCAGTTGGTCAAATTTCTTCAGAGATGTCCTGGTTTAATTCTGTAGATTCTTGTAGCAATTCTTTCTTCTATTTTAATCTTGATATATATAATTATTCAATTGTTTATCTGGAGATGCACTAATATCACATATATTATAATTTATTTTTCACTATAAGTATTTAAATCAACCTTTTTGCATTCAGTTTTTTTAGAATCCATCTATTTTCTTCCTTCACATATTAGTTGCTAAGGCCTCTCTTAGATATCTCCTTGGTTTCCACGTAACATTTTTATATCACCCTGGTGACATCATAAGAATAATATAAACAAACCTTTTACTATTTTATATGTCATTTTCTTTTAAAAGGATATACATACCTTTTTTATAAGAACTCTTATCTTCTTTTTATTTGTTTCTTTGTTCTTCTGATAAAAAACTGATCAATTGACATCACTCTTGACTATTTTCTGATCTATATTTCCTGAGTAATGATTTAAATTTTTTTTTTTATTATTTTTGTTCCAAACTTATTTATTATTTCTTTTGTACCTTTCACTTTCTTAAATTTATTTTATACATTTGGTAATCTTTTAACATAAACTGACATTGTTTCATTATTATATTAATAGAAATCTTATTCATATAATTTGACTGACTATGATTTTGGTACTTTCTTGTTAAGACTAACATTAGTGTTATTAACACTAGTATACATAATATTAATAAATGTGACAGAAACTGATTACTAATAACTATTAGTAATATGTTATAATTCCCCTTAACTGACCGTGTTTATAAATTAACAGTCTGCACACAAAAAACAAATTTCATAAGTAAGTTCTTACTTTAATTACAATAAACATAACATACAATAAACAATTAGAATTAAACATATTCAATTAAGTCTTTCTTAAAATATTATGTCTCCTGGTACTTTTTAATAATATAATCATGGTATATTTATGTTACTAGGGCATGGTAAAAATGTCACGTAACATAATGCCCCCCCCCCCAGAAAACAGGTTATTTTAGTAATCATTAGGTTGCTTAAATAAGCTGATTGATTTCACCATTATTTTTCTCAATCTCCATAATATTTTTTTATTTCGGCTTGATTATATACTCCCTTTACTTTGTTCATTTCAGTGTTGGATAATTCATAAGTATTATTATGGTTATCCTTTGTTATTGTATATGGTCCTCTATATAACAATAATAACTTTTTAGTTATCCCTTCAAAAGAGCTGGGTAGATGTCTATTTTTTAGCAAAACCTTTTCGCCCATAGAGTATTTTAAAATCCTGTTATGATCTCTTTCTTCTTTTCTCTTCTGTAGCTCAGCTTTGTGCATTTTCTAACAGTTTGCCTTACTTGCTTATTTATCCCCTTGGATTTCGTTGTCCATGACGTGTCCGTTACTTAACTAAATATCACTATAGTATTGACGACTCGGAACACTAAGTTTTTTATAAGTAAAAACGTAAAGTTTTACCTTACAGCCTAAACCGGCTTTCACCTTTAGAAGGCTTCATCAGAGGCTGCCATAGGTAGCGTTGTCCGTCTTGTTGTTGGCGAAGGGATAGTTATTCGAAAGATTGAAGCTGTGTGTGTGTGGTGAGATGTGTTCGAATAATGCGTGTGATTTGAATTGTGTCTGTTCGTTTACGATGTCGTTTTTATTTGTTTTTGTGTGTTTGTATATTTCTAATTGTTCTAGAGTGTCTAGTTTTCAGCCTTTTGTGTGTACGTGTAGAATGTTCATGTTATTGTCGATGTTTTTATATGTGTGGTTTGCTTCAATGAGGTGGTTTGCAAAGGTAGATTCTGTAGTGGTGTGGAGTGCTTTTGTGTGTTCAATGTATCTCTGTTTGAAGCTACGTCCTGTCTGGGCTATGTAGAATTTATTGCAATTTGAGCAATTTAGCTTGTATACACCAGGTAGATCGAATTTGTTTTGTGCTTTGGGCATGCGTTTTGATAGTGTGTGTTCTGTTTTGTTAGTAGTTTTGTAAGCGATTCTGTATCCTGCTTTTTTGAATTTGTGGCAATTTTTTCAGTTTGTTTGTTGATGTATGTTAGTGTTATGAATTTGTTGTTTTCTGTCTTTGCCTGTTGTTTGTTTTGTGATTTTTGTAGGAGTTTACTGCTATTGTTCTGTCATAACCGTTAGATTCTGCTAGATATTTTATCGTGTTTAGTTCGTCTTTGTAGTCTATTTCATCTAAGGGGATGTTGTTAAGTCTATGTATCATGGTTCTAAAAGCAGCTAGTTTGTGTTGTATTGGGTGATTGGAGGTGTTGTGTATTAGTGTGTCAGTTGTAGTTGGTTTTCTGTATATACTGAATTTGTGCCTGTGTTCTAGTTTTGTGATGGAGAGGTCTAAGAAGTTTATGGTATTGTTGTGTTCGTATTCGGCAGTGAAGGTTATGTTTTTATGTATTTTGTTTATGTGCGTTAGTAACTGTTCGCATTGTCTTTTGTTTCCCTTGTATAGTATTAGAATGTCATCAACGTATCTGTACCAATATAGTATTTTATGTGAGTGTCTGTCATTGTTTGTGAGTATTTTTGTTTTTTCTAAGTGTTGTAGGAAGACTTCTGCTAGAATGCTGGATATGGGGGAGCCCATGGGTAGGCCATCGTTCTGTGTGTAGTATTTATTGTTATAAGTAAAGTAGTTTTGTTTTGTGATAATGTTCAGAGTTTCTGTTATTTCATTGATAAGTTCATCTGGTGTGTTGTTCTGTTTGAGTTTGTTTTGTAGGATGGTGATTGTTTCAGAGATTGGGATGTTTGTGTACAGGTTTTTAATGTCAAAGGAGGCTAATGTGGCATTATGGGGGATGTGTATGTCTTTTATTTTTGTTACTAGGTCAGTGTTGTTTTTTACTGCAATGTTGTTGTCTATTTGTGTGTGTTGTCTAATAATTTTGTCTACATATTTTGCCAGTTTGTGTGCAGGGGCATTACGGTAGTTGATAATGGGGCGGATCGGAATGTCTTCTTTATGGATTTTGGGAAGCGCTTGGAGTGTAGGTGCTGATGGTCGGATTTGTTTCATGTAGGGCTTTTGTTTATGTGTCATAATGTGTTTGGCTTTGTTAACTATTTGTTTTACTGAGTTTTGGTATCTGTCGGTGGGGTCGTGTTTTAGTTCTGTGATGTTGTTCTGTTCCATGAAGTTTTGTACTTTTTTGTGTAGGTTGTCTGTGGGGATAATTACAGTCGTGTTGCCTTTGTCAGCTTTTACAAATGTGATGTTGTGTTTGTGTGCCTTTTCCCTCAGTTTGATGGCTGTGTGTATTTCTGAGTTGTGGTTGTTGTTGTCTGGTGTCTTATGTACGCCTATTGTGTTGTTTATATTATGTCTTAATGTGTCTTGATGTTCGGGTGCTGTGTTTTGTATATTTGTTTCTGTGTCAATTATGAGCTTTGTTAGTGTTTGGTTGTTATGTTTGTAATGTACGTTATGTTACAAGCTAAATTGCTCAAATTGCAATAAATTCTACATAGGCCAGACAGGACGTAGCTTCAAACAGAGATACATTGAACACACAAAAGCACTCCACACCACTACAGAATCTACCTTTGCAAACCACCTCATTGAAGCAAACCACACATATAAAAACATCGACAATAACATGAACATTCTACACGTACACACAAAAGGCCGAAAACTAGACACATAACATACATTACAAACATAACAACCAAACACTAACAAAGCTCATAATTGACACAGAAACAAAGATACAAAACACAGCACCAGAACATCAAGACACATAAAGACATAATATAAACAACACAATAGGAGTACATAAGACACCAGACAACAACAACCACAACTCAGAAATACACACAGCAATCAAACTGAGGGAAAAGGCACACAAACACAACATCACATTTGTAAAAGCTGACAAAGGCAACACGACTGTAATTATCCCCACAGACAACCTACACAAAAAAGTACAAAACTTCATGGAACAGAACAACATCACAGAACTAAAACACGACCCCACCGACAGATACCAAAACTCAGTAAAACAAATAGTCAACAAAGCCAAACACATTATGACACATAAACAAAAGCCCTACATGAAACAAATCCGACCATCAGCACCTACACTCCAAGCGCTTCCCAAAATCCATAAAGAAGACGTTCCGATCCGCCCCATTATCAACTACCATAATGCCCCTGCACACAAACTGGCAAAATATGTAGACAAAATTATTAGACAACAACATTGCAGTAAAAAACAACACTGACCTAGTAACAAAAATAAAAGACATACACATCCCCCATAATGCCAAATTAGCCTCCTTTGACATTAAAAACCTGTACACAAACATCCCAATCTCTGAAACAATCACCATCCTACAAAACAAACTCAAACAGAACAACACACCAGATGAACTTATCAATGAAATAACAGAAACTCTGAACATTATCACAAAACAAAACTACTTTACTTATAACAATAAATACTACACACAGAACGATGGCCTACCCATGGGCTCCCCCATATCCAGCATTCTAGCAGAAGTCTTCCTCCAACACTTAGAAAAAACAAAAATACTCACAAACAATGACAGACACTCACATAAAATACTATATTGGTACAGATACGTTGATGACATTCTAATACTATACAGGGGAAACAAAAGACAATGCGAACAGTTACTAACGCACATAAACAAAATACATAAAAACATAACCTTCACTGCCGAATACGAACACAACAATACCATAAACTTCTTAGACCTCTCCATCACAAAACTAGAACACAGGCACAAATTCAGTATATACAGAAAACCAACTACAACTGACACACTAATACACAACACCTCCAATCACCCAATACAACACAAACTAGCTGCTTTTAGAACCATGATACATAGACTTAACAACATCCCCTTAGATGAAATAGACTACAAAGACGAACTAAACACGATAAAATATCTAGCAGAATCTAACGGTTATGACAGAACAATAGTCAGTAAACTCCTACACAAAACACAAAACAAACAACAGACAAAGACAGAAAACAACAAATTCATAACACTAACACACATCAACAAACAAACTGAAAAAATTGCCCACAAATTCAAAAAAGCAGGATACAGTATCGCTTACAAAACTACTAACAAAACAGAACACACACTATCAAAACGCATGCCCAAAGCACAAAACAAATTCGATCTACCTGGTGTATACAAGATAAATTGCTCAAATTGCAATAAATTCTACATAGGCCAGACAGGACGTAGCTTCAAACAGAGATACATTGAACACACGAAAGCACTCCACACCACTACAGAATCTACCTTTGCAAACCACCTCATTGAAGCAAACCACACACATAAAAACATCGACAATAACATGAACATTCTACACGTACACACAAAAGGCCAAAAACTAGACACTCTAGAACAATTAGAAATATACAAACACACAAAAACAAATAAAAACGACATCCTAAACAAACAGACACAATTCAAATCACACGCATTATTCGAACACATCTCACCACACACACACAGCTTCAATCTTTCGAATAACTATCCCGTCGCTAACAACAAGACGGACAACGCTACCTATGGCAGCCTCTGATGAAGCCTTCTAAAGGTGAAAGCCGGTTTAGGCTGTAAGGTAAAACTTTACGTTTTTACTTATAAAAAACTTAGTGTTCCGAGTCGTCAATACTATAGTGATATTTATTTATCCCCTTTATGTAAACGTGTTCACTCAATGCTTTTACAACTTTAAGGGGCCCCATGTGTCCATATCTTATATGATAGTCAATGATTATTGATGATTCAACACTCTTAGGAATATATAATTTCCATTCCTGTTTTCGGGAAGTTGGAGATGTAAATATTAAATTATTATAAATACAATAAAATGCTAAAATTGTGGGGTCATTGCTTGCCAATCTTTCCTTAATTAATTTTAATTTGATATCTAAATTCTGATGAATTTCTATCTGTTTTAATACTTCTGCTAAATCTTCTCTTGACTTCAGTATGTGATACACTCTTCCAAAGTTTTCTTTTTCTACTTCGTAAGTTCCGTTTGCCATATTAATTCTGGACAACCCATCAGCTACAATATTTTGTTTCCCGGGTACATACTCCCAATTTATATGGTACTCTTGTAATATCAAAATCCATCTGGTTAGTCGACCATGATTTAGTTTGCATCTTTTTAGGAAAGATATGGATTTATGATCTGACCTTACTGTTATTTTATATCCTAAAATACAGGTGCGGAACTTTAAGGAGGCAAACACCACACTGAGGAGTTCTTTTTCTGTAACTGTATAATTTCTTTCGCAAGCACTCAAAACTCTACTAGCAAAACTGATTACTAAATGGTTTCCTACTTCATCTTCTTGATATAACTCAACACCTAAACTCACATTACTTGCATCACAATTTAAATAGAACCCCTGGTTAAAATCTGGGTGGTGTAACATAACACTATTTAGGAACTTAGTCTTGATTAAATTAAAGTTATTTTCTTCAGCCGTACCCCACTTCCATTTGTTCTTGGTTGAAAGTAGATTTTGAAATTTAGTGGTCAGCTCAGAATAATTTTGTTGGAACTTGCGATAATAATTACAAATACCTAGAAATGATTGTAATTGTTTGATGTTCCTAGGTCTTGGAAAATTTTGTATAACTTCTACTTTCTCAGGCGACGGCGTGATCCCAGTTTCAGAGAGTATAAACCCGAGAAATTGTAATTCCTGAGTTATGAATTTAGATTTATTTAACTTCAGTGTAATATTATTTTGTTGGAGTTTCCTGAGTACAATTTCAAGACGATCACAGTGTTCATCCCATGTTTTAGAGGTAATAAGAATATCATCTACATATACTGTTGCGAACTCTAACACTTCTTTTCCTAGTATCTGGTCCATGCACTGGATAAAAATGGCGACAGAATTAACCAACCCGAAAGTAAGCGTTTAAATTGGTAGTGTCTTCCCTCGAAGATGAAGCCAACATACTGGCGACTGTCAGGGTGTAACTCTATTTGCCAGTATCCGCAAACAGCATCCCAACTACTCAGAAACTTACAACCATGGAATTTCTTCATAGTTTCTTCTATCTTTATTGGAGAGGTGCGATCCGTTATTATAATTTTATTTATTTCCCGCGCATCAAGGCACAACCATACTTGTCCATTTTCTTTAGGAATCGCCACAATGGGACTGGTATATGGGGAATTACTTCGTTCTATAATATCTTCTTGAATCATCCTAGCTATTTCTTTTCTAACTGCCTCTTTTGACGATTAAGCAATAGGATACGATTTCTTATTGAAATTAAAGGAGTCATGAAATTTTAATCGGCATACAAAATCCTTCGCCTTTCCAGGAGAATCGGAAAATACATTACGATAAGTTTTATATATTTCTATTAATTTTTTCTTCTGTTCCACACTGATTGCCTCGGTATACCCCTTTCCTTGAAATGACAATATTTCCTGCATTTTTTCCTGCCATAATGCTAATTCTGTTACGATGTCTTTATCTCCTATGGGTGTCCTTATTATTTCCCTTACGTGGTATGAGTTTCTGTATTGAGCTTCCTATTATCTCAGCAGTCCATTCATAACCTTCTGAGCTCAGTGTTATTTTTCCACTGGCTAAATTAATAATCGCATAGTGATGCCTTAGCATATCACAGCCTATCAACACCTTAAAAGGTAACCCTTGGGCCACCAGAAACACCATAGGAATTCCTACTCCTGTACTCGTAACATTCAGACTTACTTGTTGTTTGATTGTCTTGTTTTGTTTGCCAGTCGCTCCTATAATAGCAATATTATTAATAGGCAATGTGGATATTTTTTCCGTACTCAACTCCTGTATTCTGTTCAGCTCTAATCTGTCTATTAAAGAAATGTTTGTTCCTGTATCTATCATAACTTCAGTTAGCACTCCATGTAATTCTACCTTGATGTATACTATGTCCTCATTTCGTTTATCTTCTTCCATGGTAATCTCTTCCAACAAATCTCTCTGTATATTTTTTAAATAAAAGTTTCTTATCACGGTTATTGGTTCTTGTTTATTATTATTAGGGTTTATATCTCTCCTCAGCCCTGGGTCTGCTCGCAGTGATGGGCCGTCCAATGTTCTCACTGCGGCCTCTCGTTTTCCCTATTTACTTCACTGTTGGTTTGTTGAACTTGTTCATTGGTGTTTTGGTTTCCAGAGGGTGTCTCCCTTCTTCTGTCCCAGCTTCTGGATCTCTGATAGACTTCGCTATTATCATTTCCTTGTCTCCCATTGTCATTATCTCTTCCATATCGTCGGTCATAATTTCTATCATTATTAAAATTCTGACGTCTTCCTTGAAATCGCCTGTTATTCGGATTTCTATTATATCCCTCCGTACGTACGTGGTTTATTGGCTGTCGACTGTCATGTGGTTGTTCATTGTTCCTATCATTCCAATCCTCTGTTCTTCTTCGACTCCTGTAATAATAATTTTCCCTCTCAAAACCTTCTAAGAGAGCCTCCATTTCTCCAATAGTTTTTATCTGTCCACACCGATGAGCCCGTACAATGTCTTCTCCAAAGTGATATGACAATTTGTCTATGAGACACTCCTCACGGATTTTTGGTTGTAAATGTCGAGCTACCCAGACTTCACCCAAAAAGTAAGCAGTCATTGTCTGTCCTCTTCTAGCATCATATCTGCCAGTGCTTAAATTGTCTCGGACTATATTTTGGATAGACTCAGACCAATTTGTTTATCGTTATAATTGGTGATTTCATTTCTTACTGCCTTCCACCAGTTATCATTGCTATTTTTAAAACTATCATCGAGGAGATTCTTTATTATTGGCCACCAATTTTCTTTGATTCTATTCAAACCTTCTTCTAACCTCTCCAAAAATTCTAGAGGGTTCTGACGATATTCTTTAAAGTTTATTACTTCTTTACTTTCTCCTATTAGTGTAGGTACATAGTTTATCGGTCTATGTTTTAGTACTTCTATTTCTTCCTTAAGATTTATTATGCCCTTCTGTTGAATTTCCTCTATCTTCTCCCTGTTGTTGGTAACTTGATTTTGTACCTGTATTATCTTGGTTTCTGCCTGATTGTATTGTTCCCCTACCTTATTTTGTAGTACCTCTAATTGCTCCTGAGTATCTTTGTGAAGTATAACAATACTAGTTTTATCTTCCACTTCGATTATTTTGTTTATCAACTCTTTGCGCAATTGACTTAAATTTTCCTCGGTTTTCTCAACCTTCTGGTTGGTTTCAGTAATTATATTCCTTATTTCCTCTTTATATTCTTCTAACTGCTGTTTCAATTCCTCTTTATTCTTCGCACTCTCTTCCTTCAACAGTCCTTTTAATTCTTCATTACTTTGTCTAATATCCTCCTTCATCTGTTGTTGTAATGTTTCATTATTACTTGCAATTTTTTTATTTAATTCCTCATGATCTTCCCTAATTTGTTTCTTTAATTCCTCATTAGTTTGTTTTAATAAGGTTTCATTATCTACTCTCATTTGTTTAAATTCTTCTTGGTTACTATCCATTTTCCTGTTAAGTGTTTCGATATTCTTTTCAATATCCTCCTTCATTTGTTTCTTTAAACTTTCATTATTACTGTCCATTTTCCATATTTTGTTTCAGTGTTTCATTATTACTGTCCATTTTTTCAAACATTTCCATTAATCTCTCAAATCTCATTTCTTCTACAGTCTTATTTGGTTCCTTTTGTGTGGGTTTATCTGGTTGGTCCCCTTGGGCATCCCTTACCACCGTTTCCCTTTCTTCAGTCGCTGCTACTGGGGTATCCTTTACTATTACTTCCACTTCTTCAACTGTTGTTGTTTCCTGGTCTTCTATATTTAACTCTATCTCTTCTTCTTCCATTCGTTTCCGTGACGTTGCTCTTCTCCTTGACATCTCTGTTGTTAATCGTAGCCGCCACTAGAGTAGAAATCACTGTAAACTCACAATAAGAATACAAAGCTATTCTATTTCTAGCCTCACTAGTTGGGCTCCAATTTTGTAACGCGTAATAGTGTGTTACCCTTACAAATCTAATAATCATACTTTCTAAATTGTATGTTATTTTTGACTCACTATTGGGATAGCCAATTTGTTACATCTAGACTCGAATCTATGGTTATTTATCTGAATTTGTGTCTTGTTTAACTCTGTTATTATTTGTATATATTTTTGTTAATATTAAATTAAGGATGAGTTCAGGGGGATGTTTGTTGAGCGCCAATTTGCAATCACCGTTTGCAAATAAAATTTTATTGGTGAAGTATCAATAATATATTTTTGTTCAAATTTATGTAAATAATATATGATCTCTTTATTCTGTAATGAACTCTCTTTTATTCTTTTCTTTCAGCAATGGATATGATAACTTGTGCTCATCACCACATTTTTTAAAAGAAATCTGCTAAGATTTTCAATTGATGAGTGTTGCCAACTTAATCTAATTACTGAGGTCAACTTACAGTATCAGATATTTTGTTCAGAATATCATACCCTTTTTGTTTTCATGAAACAAGAAACAAATAAACCTTTTTCTGTATTTTGTAAACTCAAATCCTTTATTTATTCTTTAATTTGTGCTAAATGTAAAACATAATTTTTAACAAAGTTTGGCCAGCTATATTTTTATAAGCTCAGAGTGGCAGCAGTAACTCTTAGATCCAGGCTTTTTAAAAACATTTTATAATTTGTTTTTAATAAATAAAATACAATTATAAGGTTTAGTAAATAGGTCCTTTCGACTACGATATAACAACATTATTGACAGGGAAAGTACCAAAATACATATGATGAGAAATAGTCACAATGTATCTTAAAAGGATTATATTAAGAGTGTAAAACAGTTCAGTGTATAGGTTAAGTTATAAAAATATTTTTTAGACTTAATTAGTTTTAAATTATGTTAGCACTATACATCAATGGTGGCTTATGCTTATGTCCATATTATTAATCATTATTGTTCTCAGTGAAAGTTAATTATAGTTTTTATAAAAAAAGTATTCAAAGTTTTTGGAAACCTTTAGATCAGGTTTAGCAGGGAATATTTCAGATTAATTTTAGATCAAAAAATACTTCTCTCCCTGTGTCAATTGGTCCAATTTCTTCAGAGATGTCCTGGTTTAATTCTGTAGATTCTTGTAGCAATTCTTTCTTCTATTTTAATCTTGATATATATAATTATTCAATTGTTTATCTGGAGATGCACTAATATCACATATATTATAATTTATTTTTCACTATAAGTATTTAAATCAACCTTTTTGCATTCAGTTTTTTTAGAATCCATCTATTTTCTTCCTTCACATATTAGTTGCTAAGGCCTCTCTTAGATATCTCCTTGGTTTCCAAGTAACATTTTTATATCACCCTGGTGACATCATAAGAATAATATAAACAAACCTTTTACTATTTTATATGTCATTTTCTTTTAAAAGGTTTAAAAGGATATACATACCTTTTTTATAAGAACTCTTATCTTCTTTTTATTCATTTCTTTGTTCTTCTGATAAAAAACTAATCATTTTGACATCAATCTTGACTATTTTCTGATCTATATTTCCTGAGTTAATGATTTACATTTTTTTTTTTTTTTTTTTTTTTGTTCCAAACTTATTTATTATTTCTTTTGTACCTTTCACTTTCTTAAATTTATTTTATACATTTGGTAATCTTTTAACATAAACTGACATTGTTTCCTTATTATATTAATAGAAATCTTATTCATATAATTTGACTGACTATGATTTTGGTACTTTCTTGTTAAAACTAACATTAGTGTTATTAACACTAGTATACATAATATTAATAAATGTGACAGAAACTGATTACTAATAACTATTAGTAATATGTTATAATTCCCCTTAACTGACCGTGTTTATAAATTAACAGTCTGCACACAAAAAACAAATTTCATAAGTAAGTTCTTACTTTAATTACAATAAACATAACATACAATAAACAATTAGAATTAAACATATTCAATTAAGTCTTTCTTAAAATATTATGTCTCCTGGTACTTTTTAATAATATAATCATGGTATATTTATGTTACTAGGGCATGGTAAAAATGTCACGTAACATAATGCCCCCCCCCCCCAGAAAACAGGTTATTTTAGTAATCATTAGGTTGCTTAAATAAGCTGATTGATTTCACCATTATTTTTCTCAATCTCCATAATATTTTTTTATTTCGGCTTGATTATATACTCCCTTTACTTTGTTCGTTTCAGTGTTGGATAATTCATAAGTATTATTATGGTTATCCTTTGTTATTGTATATGGTCCTCTATATAACAATAATAACTTTTTAGTTATCCCTTCAAAAGAGCTGGGTAGATGTCTATTTTTTAGCAAAACCTTTTCGCCCATATAGAGTATTTTAAAATCCTGTTATGATCTCTTTCTTCTGTTCTCTTCTGTAGCTCAGCTTTGTGCATTTTCTAACAGTTTGCCTTACTTGCTTATTTATCCCCTTTATGTAAACGTGTTCACTCAATGCTTTTACAACTTTAAGGGGCCCCATGTGTCCATATCTTATATGATAGTCAATGATTATTGATGATTCAACACTCTTAGGAATATATAATTTCCATTCCTGTTTTCGGGAAGTTGGAGATGTAAATATTAAATTATTATAAATACAATAAAATGCTAAAATTGTGGGGTCATTGCTTGCCAATCTTTCCTTAATTAATTTTAATTTGATATCTAAATTCTGATGAATTTCTATCTGTTTTAATAATTCTGCTAAATCTTCTCTTGACTTCAGTATGTGATACATTCTTCCAATGTTTTCTTTTTCTAATTCGTAAGTTCCATTTGCCATAATAATTCTGGATAACCCATCAGCTACAATATTTTGTTTCCCGGGTACATACTCCGAATTTATATGGTACTCTTGTAATATCAAAATCCATCTGGTTAGTCGACCATGATTTGGTTTGCATCTTTTTAGGAAAGATATGGATTTATGATCTGACCTTACTGTTATTTTATATCCTAAAATACAGGTGCGGAACTTTAAGGAGGCAAACACCACACTGAGGAGTTCTTTTTCTGTAACTGTATAATTTCTTTCGCAAGCACTCAAAACTCTACTAGCAAAACTGATTACTAAATGGTTTCCTACTTCATCTTCTTGATATAACTCAACACCTAAACTCACATTACTTGCATCACAATTTAAATAGAACCCCTGGTTAAAATCTGGGTGGTGTAACATAACACTATTTAGGAACTTAGTCTTGATTAAATTAAAGTTATTTTCTTCAGCTGTACCCCACTTCCATTTGTTCTTGGTTGAAAGTAGATTTTGAAATTTAGTGGTCAGCTCGGAATAATTTTGTTGGAACTTGCGATAATAATTACAAATACCTAGAAATGATTGTAATTGTTTGATGTTTCTAGGTCTTGGAAAATTTTGTGTAACTTCTACTTTCTCAGGCGACGGCGTGATCCCAGTTTCAGAGAGTATAAACCCAAGAAATTGTAATTCCTGAGTTACGAATTTAGATTTATTTAACTTCAGTGTAATATTATTTTGTTGGAGTTTCCTGAGTACAATTTCAAGACGATCACAGTGTTCATCCCATGTTTTAGAGGTAATAAGAATATCATCTACATATACTGTTGCGAACTCTAACGCTTCTTTTCCTAGTATCTGGTCCATGCACTGGATAAAAATGGCGACAGAATTAACCAACCCGAAAGGTAAGCATTTAAATTGGTAGTTTCTTCCCTCGAAGATGAAGGCAACATACTGGCGACTGTCAGGGTGTAACTCTATTTGCCAGTATCCGCAAACAGCATCCCAACTACTCAGAAACTTACAACCATGGAATTTCTTCATAGTTTCTTCTTTCTCTATTGGAGAGGTGCGATCCGTTATTATAATTTTATTTATTTCCCGCGCATCAAGGCACAACCGTACTTGTCCATTTTTTTTAGGAATCGCCACAATGGGACTGGTATATGGGGAATTACTTCATTCTATAATATCTTCTTGAATCATCCTAGCTATTTCTTTTCTAACTGCCTCTTTTGACGATTGAGCAATAGGATATGATTTCTTATTGAAATTAACGGAGTCATGAAATTTTTAACGGCATACGAAATCCTTTGCCTTTCCAGGAGAATCGGAAAATACATTACGATAAGATTTATATATTTCTATTAATTTTTTCTTCTGTTCCACACTGATTGCCTCGGTATACCCCTTTCCTTGAAACGACAATATTTCCTGCATTTTTTCCTGCCATAATGCTGATTCTGTTACGATGTCTTTATCTCCTATGGGTGTCCTTATTATTTCCCTTACGTGGTATGAGTTTCTGTATTGAGCTTCCTATTATCTCAGCAGTCCATTCATAACCTTCTGAGCTCAGTGTTATTTTTCCACTGGCTAAATTAATAATCGCATAGTGATGCCTTAGCATATCACAGCCTATCAACACCTTAAAAGGTAACCCTTGGGCCACCAGAAACACCATAGGAATTCCTACTCCTATACTCGTAACATTCAGACTTACTTGTTGTTTGATTGTCTTGTTTTGTTTGCCAGTCGCTCCTATAATAGCAATATTATTAATAGGCAATGTGGATATTTTTTCCGTACTCAACTCCTGTATTCTGTTCAGCTCTAATCTGTCTATTAAAGAAATGTTTGTTCCTGTATCTATCATAACTTCAGTTAGCACTCCATGTAATTCTACCTTGATGTATACTATGTCCTCATTTGGTTTATCTTCTTCCATGGTAATCTCTTCCAACAAATCTCTCTGTATATTTTTTAAATAAAAGTTTCTTATCACGGTTATTGGTTCTTGGTTATTATTATTAGGGTTTATATCTGTCCTCAGCCCTGGATCTGCTCGCAGTGACGGGCCGTCCAATGTTCTCACTGCGGCCTCTCGTTTTCCCTATTTACTTCACTGTTGGTTTGTTGAACTTGTTCATTGGTGTTTTGGTTTCCAGAGGGTGTCTCCCTTCTTCTGTCCCAGCTTCTGGATCTCTGATAGACTTCGCTATTATCATTTCCTTGTCTCCCATTGTCATTATCTCTTCCATATCGTCGGTCATAATTTCTATCATTATTAAAATTCTGACGTCTTCCTTGAAATCGCCTGTTATTCGGATTTCTATTATATCCCTCCGTACGTACGTGGTTTATTGGCTGTCGACTGTCGTGTGGTTGTTCATTGTTCCTATCATTCCAATCCTCTGTTCTTCTTCGACTCCTGTAATAATAATTTTCCCTCTCAAAACCTTCTAAGAGAGCCTCCATTTCTCCAATAGTTTTTATCTGTCCACACCGATGAGCCCGTACAATGTCTTCTCCAAAGTGATATGACAATTTGTCTATGAGACACTCCTCACGGATTTTTGGTTGTAAATGTCGAGCTACCCAGACTTCACCCAAAAAGTAAGCAGTCATTGTCTGTCCTCTTCTAGCATCATATCTGCCAGTGCTTAAATTGTCTCGGACTACATTTTGGATAGACTCAGACCAATTTGTTTATCGTTATAATTGGTGATTTCATTTCTTACTGCCTTCCACCAGTTATCATTGCTATTTTTAAAACTATCATCGAGGAGATTCTTTATTATTGGCCACCAATTTTCTTTGATTCTATTCAAACCTTCTTCTAACCTCTCCAAAAATTCTAGAGGGTTCTGACGATATTCTTTAAAGTTTATTACTTCTTTACTTTCTCCTATTAGTGTAGGTACATAGTTTATCGGTCTATGTTTTAGTACTTCTATTTCTTCCTTAAGATTTATTATGCCCTTCTGTTGAATTTCCTCTATCTTCTCCCTGTTGTTGGTAACTTGATTTTGTACCTGTATTATCTTGGTTTCTGCCTGATTGTATTGTTCCCCTACCTTATTTTGTAGTACCTCTAATTGCTCCTGAGTATCTTTGTGAAGTATAACAATACTAGTTTTATCTTCCACTTCGATTATTTTGTTTATCAACTCTTTGCGCAATTGACTTAAATTTTCCTCGGTTTTCTCAACCTTCTGGTTGGTTTCAGTAATTATATTCCTTATTTCCTCTTTATATTCTTCTAACTGCTGTTTCAATTCCTCTTTATTCTTCTCACTCTCTTCCTTCAACAGTCCTTTTAATTCTTCATTACTTTGTCTAATATCCTCCTTCATCTCTTGTTGTAATGTTTCATTATTACTTGCAATTTTTTTATTTAATTCCTCATGATCTTCCCTAATTTGTTTCTTTAATTCCTCATTAGTTTGTTTTAATAAGGTTTCATTATCTACTCTCATTTGTTTAAATTCTTCTTGGTTACTATCCATTTTCCTGTTAAGTGTTTCGATATTCTTTTCAATATCCTCCTTCATTTGTTTCTTTAAACTTTCATTATTACTGTCCATTTTCTCTATATTTTGTTTCAGTGTTTCATTATTACTGTCCATTTTTTCAAACATTTCCATTAATCTCTCAAATCTCATTTCTTCTACAGTCTTATTTGGTTCCTTTTGTGTGGGTTTATCTGGTTGGTCCCCTTGGGCATCCCTTACCACCGTTTCCCTTTCTTCAGTCGCTGCTACTGGGGTATCCTTTACTATTACTTCCACTTCTTCAACTGTTGTTGTTTCCTGGTCTTCTATATTTAACTCTATCTCTTCTTCTTCCATTCGTTTCCGTGACGTCGCTCTTCTCCTTGACATCTCTGTTGTTAATCGTAGCCGCCACTAGAGTAGAAATCACTGTAAACTCACAATAAGAATACAAAGCTATTCTATTTCTAGCCTCACTAGTTGGGCTCCAATTTTGTAACGCGTAATAGTGTGTTACCCTTACAAATCTAATAATCATACTTTCTAAATTGTATGTTATTTTTGACTCACTATTGGGATAGCCAATTTGTTACATCTAGACTTGAATCTATGGTTATTTATCTGAATTTGTGTCTTGTTTAACTCTGTTATTATTTGTATATATTTTTGTTAATATTAAATTAAGGATGAGTTCAGGGGGATGTTTGTTGAGCGCCAATTTGCAATCACCGTTTGCAAATAAAATTTTATTGGTGAAGTATCAATAATATATTTTTGTTCAAATTTATGTAAATAATATATGGTCTCTTTATTCTGTAATGAACTCTCTTTTATTCTTTTCAGCAATGGATATGATAACTTGTGCTCATCACCACATTTTTTAAAAGAAATCTGCTAAGATTTTCAATTGATGAGTGTTGCCAACTTAATCTAATTACTGAGGTCAACTTACAGTATCAGATATTTTGTTCAGAATATCATACCCTTTTTGTTTTCATGAAATAAAAAACAAATAAACCTTTTTCTGTATTTTGAAAACTCAAATCCTTTATTTATTCTTTAATTTGTGCTAAATGTAAAACATAATTTTTAACAAAGTTTGGCCAGCTGTATTTTTATAAGCTCAGAGTGGCAGCAGTAACTCTTAGATCCAGGCTTTTTAAAAACATTTTATAATTTGTTTTTAATAAATAAAATACAATTATAAGGTTTAGTAAATAGGTCCTTTCGACTACGATATAACAACATTATTGACAGGGAAAGTACCAAAATACATATGATGAGAAATAGTCACAATGTATCTTAAAAGGATTATATTAAGAGTGTAAAACAGTTCAGTGTATAGGTTAAGTTATAAAAATATTTTTTAGACTTAATTAGTTTTAAATTATGTTAGCACTATACATCAATGGTGGCTTATGCTTATGTCCATATTATTAATCATTATTGTTCTCAGTGAAAGTTAATTATAGTTTTTATAAAAAAAGTATTCAAAGTTTTTGGAAACCTTTAGATCAGGTTTAGCAGGGAATATTTCAGATTAATTTTAGATCAAAAAATACTTCTCTCCCTGTGTCAATTGGTCCAATTTCTTCAGAGATGTCCTGGTTTAATTCTGTAGATTCTTGTAGCAATTCTTTCTTCTATTTTAATCTTGATATATATAATTATTCAATTGTTTATCTGGAGATGCACTAATATCACATATATTATAATTTATTTTTCACTATAAGTATTTAAATCAACCTTTTTGCATTCAGTTTTTTTAGAATCCATCTATTTTCTTCCTTCACATATTAGTTGCTAAGGCCTCTCTTAGATATCTCCTTGGTTTCCAAGTAACATTTTTATATCACCCTGGTGACATCATAAGAATAATATAAACAAACCTTTTACTATTTTATATGTCATTTTCTTTTAAAAGGATATATCTTTTTTATAAGAACTCTTATCTTCTTTTTATTCATTTCTTTGTTCTTCTGATAAAAAACTGATCATTTTGACATCACTCTTGACTATTTTCTGATCTATATTTCCTGAGTTAATGATTTACATTTTTTTTTTTTTATTATTTTTGTTCCAAACTTATTTATTATTTCTTTTGTACCTTTCACTTTCTTAAATTTATTTTATACATTTGGTAATCTTTTAACATAAACTGACATTGTTTCCTTATTATATTAATAGAAATCTTATTCATATAATTTGACTGACTATGATTTTGGTACTTTCTTGTTAAGACTAACATTAGTGTTATTAACACTAGTATACATAATATTAATAAATGTGACAGAAACTGATTACTAATAACTATTAGTAATATGTTATAATTCCCCTTAACTGACCGTGTTTATAAATTAACAGTCTGCACACAAAAACCAAATTTCATAAGTAAGTTCTTACTTTAATTATAATAAACATAACATACAATAAACAATTAGAATTAAACATATTCAAGTAAGTCTTTCTTAAAATATTATGTCTCCTGGTACTTTTTAATAATATAATCATGGTATATTTATGTTACTAGGGCATGGTAAAAATGTCACGTAACATAATGCCCCCCTCCCTCAGAAAACAGGTTATTTTAGTAATCATTAGGTTGCTTAAATAAGCTGATTGATTTCACCATTATTTTTCTCAATCTCCATAATATTTTTTTATTTCGGCTTGATTATATACTCCCTTTACTTTGTTCGTTTCAGTGTTGGATAATTCATAAGTATTATTATGGTTATCCTTTGTTATTGTATATGGTCCTCTATATAACAATAATAACTTTTTAGTTATCCCTTCAAAAGAGCTGGGTAGATGTCTATTTTTTAGCAAAACCTTTTCCCCCATATAGAGTATTTTAAAATCCTGTTATGATCTCTTTCTTCTGTTCTCTTCTGTAGCTCAGCTTTGTGCATTTTCTAACAGTTTGCCTTACTTGCTTATTTATCCCCTTTATGTAAACGTGTTCACTCAATGCTTTTTCAACTTTAAGGGTCCCCATGTGTCCATATCTTATATGATAGTCAATGATTATTGATGATTCAACACTCTTAGGAATATATAATTTCCATTCCTGTTTTCGGGAAGTTGGAGATGTAAATATTAAATTATTATAAATACAATAAAATGCTAAAATTGTGGGGTCATTGCTTGCCAATCTTTCCTTAATTAATTTTAATTTGATATCTAAATTCTGATGAATTTCTATCTGTTTTAATACTTCTGCTAAATCTTCTCTTGACTTCAGTATGTGATACATTCTTCCAATGTTTTCTTTTTCTAATTCGTAAGTTCCGTTTGCCATAATAATTCTGGATAACCCATCAGCTACAATATTTTGTTTCCCGGGTACATACTCCGAATTTATATGGTACTCTTGTAATATCAAAATCCATCTGGTTAGTCGACCATGATTTGGTTTGCATCTTTTTAGGAAAGATATGGATTTATGATCTGACCTTACTGTTATTTTATATCCTAAAATACAGGTGCGGAACTTTAAGGAGGCAAACACCACACTGAGGAGTTCTTTTTCTGTAACTGTATAATTTCTTTCGCAAGCACTCAAAACTCTACTAGCAAAACTGATTACTAAATGGTTTCCTACTTCATCTTCTTGATATAACTCAACACCTAAACTCACATTACTTGCATCACAATTTAAATAGAACCCCTGGTTAAAATCTGGGTGGTGTAACATAACACTATTTAGGAACTTAGTCTTGATTAAATTAAAGTTATTTTCTTCAGCTGTACCCCACTTCCATTTGTTCTTGGTTGAAAGTAGATTTTGAAATTTAGTGGTCAGCTCGGAATAATTTTGTTGGAACTTGCGATAATAATTACAAATACCTAGAAATGATTGTAATTGTTTGATGTTTCTAGGTCTTGGAAAATTTTGTGTAACTTCTACTTTCTCAGGCGACGGCGTGATCCCAGTTTCAGAGAGTATAAACCCAAGAAATTGTAATTCCTGAGTTACGAATTTAGATTTATTTAACTTCAGTGTAATATTATTTTGTTGGAATTTCCTGAGTACAATTTCAAGACGATCACAGTGTTCATCCCATGTTTTAGAGGTAATAAGAATATCATCTACATATACTGTTGCGAACTCTAACGCTTCTTTTCCTAGTATCTGGTCCATGCACTGGATAAAAATGGCGACAGAATTAACCAACCCGAAAGGTAAGCATTTAAATTGGTAGTTTCTTCCCTCGAAGATGAAGGCAACATACTGGCGACTGTCAGGGTGTAACTCTATTTGCCAGTATCCGCAAACAGCATCCCAACTACTCAGAAACTTACAACCATGGAATTTCTTCATAGTTTCTTCTTTCTCTATTGGAGAGGTGCGATCCGTTATTATAATTTTATTTATTTCCCGCGCATCAAGGCACAACCGTACTTGTCCATTTTTTTTAGGAATCGCCACAATGGGACTGGTATATGGGGAATTACTTCATTCTATAATATCTTCTTGAATCATCCTAGCTATTTCTTTTCTAACTGCCTCTTTTGACGATTGAGCAATAGGATACGATTTCTTATTGAAATTAACGGAGTCATGAAATTTTTAACGGCATACGAAATCCTTTGCCTTTCCAGGAGAATCGGAAAATACATTACGATAAGATTTATATATTTCTATTAATTTTTTCTTCTGTTCCACACTGATTGCCTCGGTATACCCCTTTCCTTGAAACGACAATATTTCCTGCATTTTTTCCTGCCATAATGCTGATTCTGTTACGATGTCTTTATCTCCTATGGGTGTCCTTATTATTTCCCTTACGTGGTATGAGTTTCTGTATTGAGCTTCCTATTATCTCAGCAGTCCATTCATAACCTTCTGAGCTCAGTGTTATTTTTCCACTGGCTAAATTAATAATCGCATAGTGATGCCTTAGCATATCACAGCCTATCAACACCTTAAAAGGTAACCCTTGGGCCACCAGAAACACCATAGGAATTCCTACTCCTATACTCGTAACATTCAGACTTACTTGTTGTTTGATTGTCTTGTTTTGTTTGCCAGTCGCTCCTATAATAGCAATATTATTAATAGGCAATGTGGATATTTTTTCCGTACTCAACTCCTGTATTCTGTTCAGCTCTAATCTGTCTATTAAAGAAATGTTTGTTCCTGTATCTATCATAACTTCAGTTAGCACTCCATGTAATTCTACCTTGATGTATACTATGTCCTCATTTGGTTTATCTTCTTCCATGGTAATCTCTTCCAACAAATCTCTCTGTATATTTTTTAAATAAAAGTTTCTTATCACGGTTATTGGTTCTTGGTTATTATTATTAGGGTTTATATCTGTCCTCAGCCCTGGATCTGCTCGCAGTGACGGGCCGTCCAATGTTCTCACTGCGGCCTCTCGTTTTCCCTATTTACTTCACTGTTGGTTTGTTGAACTTGTTCATTGGTGTTTTGGTTTCCAGAGGGTGTCTCCCTTCTTCTGTCCCAGCTTCTGGATCTCTGATAGACTTCGCTATTATCATTTCCTTGTCTCCCATTGTCATTATCTCTTCCATATCGTCGGTCATAATTTCTATCATTATTAAAATTCTGACGTCTTCCTTGAAATCGCCTGTTATTCGGATTTCTATTATATCCCTCCGTACGTACGTGGTTTATTGGCTGTCGACTGTCGTGTGGTTGTTCATTGTTCCTATCATTCCAATCCTCTGTTCTTCTTCGACTCCTGTAATAATAATTTTCCCTCTCAAAACCTTCTAAGAGAGCCTCCATTTCTCCAATAGTTTTTATCTGTCCACACCGATGAGCCCGTACAATGTCTTCTCCAAAGTGATATGACAATTTGTCTATGAGACACTCCTCACGGATTTTTGGTTGTAAATGTCGAGCTACCCAGACTTCACCCAAAAAGTAAGCAGTCATTGTCTGTCCTCTTCTAGCATCATATCTGCCAGTGCTTAAATTGTCTCGGACTACATTTTGGATAGACTCAGACCAATTTGTTTATCGTTATAATTGGTGATTTCATTTCTTACTGCCTTCCACCAGTTATCATTGCTATTTTTAAAACTATCATCGAGGAAATTCTTTATTATTGGCCACCAATTTTCTTTGATTCTATTCAAACCTTCTTCTAACCTCTCAAAAAATTCTAGAGGGTTCTGACGATATTCTTTAAAGTTTATTACTTCTTTACTTTCTCCTATTAGTGTAGGTACATAGTTTATCGGTCTATGTTTTAGTACTTCTATTTCTTCCTTAAGATTTATTATGCCCTTCTGTTGAATTTCCTCTATCTTCTCCCTGTTGTTGGTAACTTGATTTTGTACCTGTATTATCTTGGTTTCTGCCTGATTGTATTGTTCCCCTACCTTATTTTGTAGTACCTCTAATTGCTCCTGAGTATCTTTGTGAAGTATAACAATACTAGTTTTATCTTCCACTTCGATTATTTTGTTTATCAACTCTTCGCGCAATTGACTTAAATTTTCCTCGGTTTTCTCAACCTTCTGGTTGGTTTCAGTAATTATATTCCTTATTTCCTCTTTATATTCTTCTAACTGCTGTTTCAATTCCTCTTTATTCTTCTCAGTCTCTTCCTTCAACAGTCCTTTTAATTCTTCATTACTTTGTCTAATATCCTCCTTCATCTGTTGTTGTAATGTTTCATTATTACTTGCAATTTTTTTATTTAATTCCTCATGATCTTCCCTAATTTGTTTCTTTAATTCCTCATTAGTTTGTTTTAATAAGGTTTCATTATCTACTCTCATTTGTTTAAATTCTTCTTGGTTACTATCCATTTTCCTGTTAAGTGTTTCGATATTCTTTTCAATATCCTCCTTCATTTGTTTCTTTAAACTTTCATTATTACTGTCCATTTTCTCCATATTTTGTTTCAGTGTTTCATTATTACTGTCCATTTTTTCAAACATTTCCATTAATCTCTCAAATCTCATTTCTTCTACAGTCTTATTTGGTTCCTTTTGTGTGGGTTTATCTGGTTGGTCCCCTTGGGCATCCCTTACCACCGTTTCCCTTTCTTCAGTCGCTGCTACTGGGGTATCCTTTACTATTACTTCCACTTCTTCAACTGTTGTTGTTTCCTGGTCTTCTATATTTAACTCTATCTCTTCTTCTTCCATTCGTTTCCGTGACGTCGCTCTTCTCCTTGACATCTCTGTTGTTAATCGTAGCCGCCACTAGAGTAGAAATCACTGTAAACTCACAATAAGAATACAAAGCTATTCTATTTCTAGCCTCACTAGTTGGGCTCCAATTTTGTAACTCGTAATAGTGTGTTACCCTTACAAATCTAATAATCATACTTTCTAAATTGTATGTTATTTTTGACTCACTATTGGGATAGCCAATTTGTTACATCTAGACTTGAATCTATGGTTATTTATCTGAATTTGTGTCTTGTTTAACTCTGTTATTATTTGTATATATTTTTGATAATATTAAATTAAGGATGAGTTCAGGGGGATGTTTGTTGAGCGCCAATTTGCAATCACCGTTTGCAAATAAAATTTTATTGGTGAAGTATCAATAATATATTTTTGTTCAAATTTATGTAAATAATATATGGTCTCTTTATTCTGTAATGAACTCTCTTTTATTCTTTTCTTTCAGCAATGGATATGATAACTTGTGCTCATCACCACATTTTTTAAAAGAAATCTGCTAAGATTTTCAATTGATGAGTGTTGCCAACTTAATCTAATTACTGTGGTCAACTTACAGTATCAGATATTTTGTTCAGAATATCATACCCTTTTTGTTTTCATGAAATAAAAAACAAATAAACCTTTTTCTGTATTTTGAAAACTCAAATCCTTTATTTATTCTTTAATTTGTGCTAAATGTAAAACATAATTTTTAACAAAGTTTGGCCAGCTGTATTTTTATAAGCTCAGAGTGGCAGCAGTAACTCTTAGATCCAGCCTTTTTAAAAACATTTTATAATTTGTTTTTAATAAATAAAATACAATTATAAGGTTTAGTAAGTAGGTCCTTTCGACTACGATATAACAACATTATTGACAGGGAAAGTACCAAAATACATATGATGAGAAATAGTCACAATGTATCTTAAAAGGATTATATTAAGAGTGTAAAACATTTCAGTGTATAGGTTAAGTTATAAAAATATTTTTTAGATTTAATTAGTTTTAAATTATGTTAGCACTATACATCAATGGTGGCTTATGCTTATGTCCATATTATTAATCATTATTGTTCTCAGTGAAAGTTAATTATGGTTTTTATAAAAAAACGTATTCAAAGTTTTTGGAAACCTTTAGATCAGGTTTAGCAGGGAATATTTCAGATTAATTTTAGATCAAAAAATACTTCTCTCCCTGTGTCAATTGGTCCAATTTCTTCAGAGATGTCCTGGTTTAATTCTGTAGATTCTTGTAGCAATTCTTTCTTCTATTTTAATCTTGATATATATAATTATTCAATTGTTTATCTGGAGATGCACTAATATCACATGTATTATAATTTATTTTTCACTATAAGTATTTAAATCAACCTTTTTGCATTCAGTTTTTTTAGAATCCATCTATTTTCTTCCTTCACATATTAGTTGCTAAGGCCTCTCTTAGATATCTCCTTGGTTTCCAAGTAACATTTTTATATCACCCTGGTGACATCATAAGAATAATATCAACAAACCTTTTACTATTTTATATGTCATTTTCTTTTCAAAGGATATACCTTTTTTATAAGAACTCTTATCTTCTTTTTATTTGTTTCTTTGTTCTTCTGATAAAAAACTGATCATTTTGACATCACTCTTGACTATTTTCTGATCTATATTTCCTGAGTTAATGATTTACATTTTTTTTTTTATTATTTTTGTTCCAAACTTATTTATTATTTCTTTTGTACCTTTCACTTTCTTAAATTTATTTTATACATTTGGTAATCTTTTAACATAAACTGACATTGTTTCCTTATTATATTAATAGAAATCTTATTCATATAATTTGACTGACTATGATTTTGGTACTTTCTTGTTAAGACTAACATTAGTGTTATTAACACTAGTATACATAATATTAATAAATGTGACAGAAACTGATTACTAATAACTATTAGTAATATGTTATAATTCCCCTTAACTGACTGTGTTTATAACTTTACAGTCTGTACACAAAAAACAAATTTCATAAGTTCTTACTTTAATTATAATAAACATAACATACAATAAACAATTAGAATTAAACATATTCAATTAAGTCTTTCTTAAAATATTATGTCTCCTGGTACTTTTTAATAATATAATCATGGTATATTTATGTTACTAGGGCATGGTAAAAATGTCACGTAACTATATATATATATATATATATATATATATATATATATATATATATATATATACAGTTCATTATGTGATAGTTTCTTTTCAACTCAGAACCAGTTGCTTCAAAATACAGTAGTGCCAGAATTTAATAGCATAGGCTAAAATTTGACTGACTATGATTTTGGTACTTTCTTGTTAAGACTAACATTAGTGTTATTAACACTAGTATACATAATATTAATAAATGTGACAGAAACTGATTACTAATAACTATTAGTAATATGTTATAATTCCCCTTAACTGACTGTGTTTATAACTTTACAGTCTGCACACAAAAAACAAATTTCATAAGTTCTTACTTTAATTATAATAAACATAACATACAATAAACAATTAGAATTAAACATATTCAATTAAGTCTTTCTTAAAATATTATGTCTCCTGGTACTTTTTAATAATATAATCATGGTATATTTATGTTACTAGGGCATGGTAAAAATGTCACGTAACAATATATATATATATATATATAGTTCATTATGTGATAGTTTCTTTTCAACTCAGAACCAGTTGCTTCAAAATACAGTAGTGCCAGAATTTAATAGCATAGGCTATCATACCATTGCAATTGATATTGAAGTAGCATCAAAATAACCATTGTGCAAATACAAAATTACCTTTACTTTTGTACACTTTGACAGCAAGCAATTTCATGTTATTCATCTATCAAATGCTCCATCATAATAGCAGACAGAATCAGTACAAAATCTTAGTGAACATAACAAAAAATTATCAGAAAAAGACTGTTATAATTAGCTGTTTCATTAGTTTGCTCTGAAAGTCTGATAGATGCAACTCTATAATCATGAAAGGTTTATGTTTTGTTACAGAAGACAATTTTGCAGTGCAGTTTTTGTTGTGCTTTTCTGTGAAAAGAAATATGGCTTACTTAACTGAAACAGGTACAACTGATTCAGGTTTTGAATGTATTCATGGACTCAGATTTATATTCATAATACTTGTGATAGCAGGCCATCGATTTCTTGTGCATTTCAGTGGTCCTCTTGTTGATGCTGCAACTTTTGAAGAGGTAATATTGTCTCTGATCATTTCTTTAAGTAAACTACAAATTAAATAAAAGAATATGTACTAGTGCTTCCATTATTGTACAGTACATGAAGCAGTAGTATACCAGACGGCATAATCATTTTACTTTTATAATTAATTGTATCATATTATTTTGTAATTATAAGTATCATTTATATTGTTACATGCCATTTTGCCATGCATCTTGTTAACATAAATATGCTTTAATACTCCTACCAAAAGTACCAAGAAACATGATAGTTTTGTTTCAAGAAATAATTAATTAAATACTTAATTAAATATTGTTTATTTTATTATGTAATTCATGTTAGCGAAGACTATAATAATTATGTTTATTACAGTTAAAGTAATTGTTATTATATTTACCAGGAAGCAATTACTGATAAAACACAATGATCTAATTAGATGAATTGACATTTATTAGTACATTAAACAATACATTGAATCACTCATGACAACCGCACATATAACGTAAATAACAATGTAGGTATCTAGGATACGTAACTCAATGCGACAAACAGATGGCGACACACTCAAGTATAATAAAACAATTATTTATTAACACTCCTCCATAATAATTTTATTTCTGAGTCGTTCAAATACTTTCTTCGACAATGGTTTTGTGAAGATATCTGCCAACTGGTCAACGCTGCTTACTTTGTCCAAAAAAACAGTATTTCCAATGTGTTGCTGTATAAATTTTCTAGGAATGTCGATGTGCTTCTTCCCTTTTGTTATTTTGCCTTCTGTAGTATTTTGTAACATTAAAATTGCAGATTGATTATCTATACAGAGCCTTGTAGGAATATCCTTGAAATATCTAAGTTCGATACCAAGTCTCTTTATCCAGCAAATTTCATCAAGCGATGAAACAGCAGCTCGAAATTCTGCCTCTGCAGTTGATGTAGCAACAAGTCCCTGCTTTTGGGTGAACCATACAATAGGACCGCCTCTCATAATAATTACTCCAGTAGTTGACTGTCTTGAGACAATGTCTCCTCCAAAACCTGAATCTGAATAAGCAATGAGTTCAGAATCTCCATTGAAACTTATTCCAAAGTTTACAGTGCCTTTCAAGTATCGAAATACATGTTTTACCATATTCCAGTGCCGTACCATGGGATTGTTTGAATATCTAGTTAGGTAGTTTACTGCAAAGCTGATATCTGGCCTAGATACTGTAGCTAAGTAAAGTAAACTGCCTATTGCCTCACGATATGGGACAGATTTATCGAGTGGCTGATCACTATGAAAATGTTGTTCTTCAGTTAACATACCATTGGAGTTGACTTTTTATTTGAATCTTCCATTCTAAATCTTTTCAATATCTTTTCAGTGTAATGATGTTGGCTTACAAAAATTTCCTTATGTCTAATTTCAATTTCCATGCCAAGATAAGTTAATTTGTTGTCTGACCCAGAATTATATGTAATTTCATATTCTTTGTTAAGTTTATCTAGTATATCTATCATTTTATGTTTTTCTTTTCCTATAATAGCACCATCATCTACAAAAAGTGCAATTATAATGCTTCTGTCACCATTATAATAAATACAAGGATCATCGTCACAACAAACAAAATTTAATTTCCTTAGGTAGTTTGTGAACTTCACATTCCAATTTTAGATGACTGTTTAAGTCCATATATACTCTTGAGCAACTCACAAACTCTACCTGAGCCATCATCAAAGCCTACTGGTTGATACATGTAAATCTTCTCATCCAAAGATCCATGCAAAAATGCTGTCTTCACATCAAAAGTCATCAGATGCATTCCATCGGAGGCTAAAATGCTGAGTATCAGTCGAAAGGATGCATGTTTGGCAACAGGACTGAAGGTCTCAGTATAATGGATTCCTTGTTCTTGCTCAAACCCCCTTGAAACTAGCCTGGCTTTGTATCGCTCATCTTGTTTTTGGCATAAAACCCACCGACAAGTCAAGGCTTTTTCTTCTTTTGGTAGACTTACTAGTTTCCAAGTTCTCATCTTCAACAAAGATGCATACTCTTCTAACATTGCTTTCTTCCAGTTTTCATCCTGTAGTGCTTGTAAAATGGAAATATCTTCTACCTCACCTATCATGGCCATATTTACATTTTGGTTTCTGTTGTCTTCAACTACATAATCTACCATCCTTAAAGTAGCCCTGCTTCGAAGACTTCTTTTCTCTGGTTGAATACAAACAGTTTGATCTCATTCCAAACACTTTACACAATGATTTTCTTGACATTCATTTTGCATATTATTGTCAGACACAGAGCCTTCATAAACACTTTCACTATCAGATTTTTCTTCTTCACTTGACACTATGAATTCCTTTTCTTCATTTGACAAGGTAGCTTCAATTTCTGTACAACTAGACTTACTGTTTACTTTTTCATCAAATATCACATCTCCTGATGTTACAACTTTATTTTTGTCTCTTAAGTAAACTCGGTAACTACTTGAATCTAAACTGTATCCTAAGAAAATTCCTTTTTCTGATTTCTTCTGTGTTTTGGCTCTCTTAAAATCGTGAATGAAAACATAACAATCACATCCAAAGATTCTAAGCTTATTTACATCAATTCTGCATCCAAACCATAAATCCACAGGACTTTTACCTTTCACAGAACTTGTTCCAGTCTGATTCAGTGTAAATGTAGCATAACTAATTGCTTCTGCCCATAAGTTTTCATTTAGATTTCTTGCATGTATAGCTGATCTAGCAGATTCTACAATGGTTCTCATCTCTCTCTCAATTCGACCATTTTGTGGTGCAGTGTATGGGTTTGACTTAATGTGGAAAACTCCAAGTTCTTCACAAAACTTCTTAGTATCTCCATTTTTAATTTCTTTCCCATTATCAGACTTTAAAACTTTTATTTTCTTTCTAAACTGATTCTCAACTAAAGTCATGAAGATTTTCAATTTCTCAAAAGTTTCATTTTTAGTTTTTAAGAAATAGACAGTGCAAAAATGAGAGAAATCATCTTTGAGCATAAAAAAATATTTTGCTCCTCCAAAAGAATTTATATTCATTTCGCACAAGTCTACATGAATTACATCAAGTACTTCTTTTGCCACTTCAAAATTTCTTGGATGTGGGAGACGATGGTGTTTGCCATAAACGCATCCTTCACACACATAGTCATCCCAGTCGTCTACATACTTTATATTATTTTTCTTCAAAATGTCTCTTACATAACTAATATTCTGATGTGCTAATTTTTCATGCCACTTTTTAATTGACATAGCAACAATACACTTTTCTAAGTTTTCATAGCGAAACATCATTCTAAACAATCTTCCATCTCTGTTTGCCATGGCTGTTAATTCACCAGTGTCTGAATCAAAAAAATATGAGCAATTTGTGTCTGCTTCCTGACGATAATCCTTATCCAAGGCACTAGTGACGGAAAATAAGTTAAAGGGTATCTCTGGTGTATACAAAACATTTTTCAGTGTTATGTTACACCAATCTTGACCATTATAAGCTAACAAATCTATGTCTCCGACACCAACACCTTCTGTAAGTGTTGAATCTCCAATCATGACTTTTTCTGGTTCTTGTAAAACAGTATAATTTTTCAACCAGTCATTCCTTAAAGTCATGTGCTGAGTGGTACCACAATCTTGGTACCATAGATCTTGATAGTCATTCTTCATTGATATATATTCTATATTAGTAACAGACAATCCAACATTAATCATCAATTTACTTTTTGATGTAGATTTGTCTGATTTTTCTGACTTACTATCTACATTTTTGGTACAATTTTTGGCAAAGTGACCTTTTTCGTTACACTTATTACACGGATAATTTTTCTTACAATATTCAATGTAACTTTTACTAGGTTTATTCTTGCAGTACTTCTTTATGTGCCCTTTTTGTCCACATTTAAAACATTCCTTTACGTTCACTTGTTTGGTTTTATTATTGTTCTGTCCCTTTGATATGAAAGCATTCTGACACTCATTATTGGCCTGTTCACTTTCTTTTTGCCTGTCTTCTTCAAATTTCAAATGCTCAAACATGTTTAACGTTTTGTCTGTGGAAATAACATTATCCCAAGACGTTCTAAAATGATGTAGTCTTGTTGGAAGTATACATAATATCCTTTGCATAATCCAGGTTTCTTTAACGCTTTCACCTAGTGCAGACAATTCATCAGCATATTGTTGAATTGTCATGCAATTTTCTATTACTGATTTGTGCTCATCATACTTATAACTAAAAAATAATCTTTGCAGGCCTTCAACTGAAACGTTTGATTTTTTTTCCATATAAGGTTTCCAACTTTTCTAACATAGCATTTGCGGACTGGCACCTTGCAATTTTCTTGGCTATATTACTGTCAACATTCAATCCAATTAATATTTGTGCTTCTAAATCCTTTGGATTGAAAATCCTTTGGATCCATTCTTTTACAGCTGCGCTTGATTCATCTCCTTCAGGCTTAATTTTAACTGCCGTTGCGATTTGATAAATACCTTTTGATTTTAAGGTTAGGTTAAGTTTGAATATCCATGAATCATAGTTGGAACCTCCTTGCAAATCATCTTTCAAAATTTCTAAATTTGATCTGACTAAATCCATTTCGATTGTTTAATGTAGTTTCTTCTCTACAACTGACTTTGTGCACTCAATTCTTACTGACACGTGCAACAAAAAAAAAGGGTTCTTGCGTATTTTTACTGTCCACAATTCGATTCAACAATGTGTTTTATTACTTACCTGAGCCCATAACCTGTTGTTATATTTACCAGGAAGCAATTACTGATAAAACACAATGATCTAATTAAATGAATTGACATTTATTAGTACATTCAACAATACATTGAATCACTCATGACAACCGCACATATAACGTAAATAACAATGTAGGTATCTAGGATACGTAACTCAATGCGCCAAACATAGATGGCGACACACTCAAGTATAATAAAATAATTATTTACTAACAGTAATGTTAATAATAATAAGTAAGGAGGACAATGTTTTAGAACTTACTTATCGTGTTTTGTTGTATTTATAAAAACTGTATTGTATACAGAAAGTTAAGAGGAATTGTCATCTATTACTAATAGTTATTAGTAATTAGTTTGGGTCATATTGATTAATATTATATGTGATAATATTAATAACACTAATGTTTATATTAATAGGAAAGTACCAAAAAAGAAATAATAGTAATAGAGATTTGTAAAACTAGGCATGTTAAGCTTAGATAGTTAAAGGATTTTGAATAAGAATTTATATTAAAATTAAAATAAACAATGTCAGGTTAAGTTATATTATTATTAATTGTGTCCAATAGTTTTAATGAAGTGAAAATACAAGAAGAACTAATAATAAATAATTTTGAGACAAATAATTAAAAGTGTAACATGGTAACTCAAGAAATATGTAATAGAAGATAATCAAAAGTGGTGTCAAAATAATCAGTGTTCCCTCACAAACTCCTAAATACTAATAACTTGAAGATCAAAGATCTTATAAAAAAGTTATGACAGTTTAAAGAAAATGAAAGATAAAATATTAGAAGTTTGTTTATATTGAGGCTTAGATAGCACCATAGTAACATAAAATGTTACATTAGATACCAAAAAAAAGCTGAGATAGGCCTTAGCAACTGAAATGTTATAATAAATTAAGTAAGGAGTTGATTATTGGATCTGAACGAGAAAGGTTGACATTAAAATAAGAGTGATTAATCCAACAGATTGTAATTTTTCTCTCAGTGAACATATAACTACTAAAGAAGTAAACCAAGGAATCTCTGAAGAAATACCATCAACCTATCCAGGAAGAGAAGTATTTTTTGATAAATTATTAAACTGAACAATTTCTTCAAAGCCTAGGCCAAACTTCTCAAAGACATTGTTTACACTTTTAATAAAACAATTCTGAACTGTCACTGTGAAAATAATCTATGAATAATATTTATTTTCATTATAAAAAACTATTAATATAGAGTAATACTCTCATATAAAGTGAACTAGATCTTAACCCTAGAGAGATAACCTTGTTTCAAGTTACATGAAAACTAACCATTCGTAAATATTACGATTTCAAATGTCAAAGCTTGGTTTTTGGAAGTTTTCAAATTTAAAGGAAAAACTACATTATCAGTCAAAATAAGCTTTATTGAAGTACTTTAACAAACAATATTGTACATTTTCAATCAGCAGAGGAACGCTCAGAGCAAATACACGCGCGATGTTCTGCGCAGAATGGGCGTCTGCATATGTCACAACAATTGGTTGTCATACTTTTTTTTTTGATGGACAGATTTGGCAGGTGGTTCTTTTTGAAGGTCCTCGAATAGGCCTTTCGTTAACAGGTTTCTCCTTGACGATATCTTCAATAGCAGATCGGAGTGAACGCTGCAAAGTTGGTATATTTAGACGCAATCTCAGCCAAGGAAATGTTAGTTGTCGGCTCAATTCAAGCATAAACATTTTCCTATTCATGGGCCTTTGTCTTGATTAATGCAGGTTGTTTACATAAATAATATAGGAATTTATGGATGCAATATTGAGCATTCCATAAAACAAACACAAAGGCCACCTTCTCGTTTTGCGTGAAGTGCTCATGTTCCCACACATCTGGTCAAACGTATCAACCCCACCTTTTTTGCTGTTATAAAAGTCAATAATATCTGGTTTACCCATTGTTTGAGACATAAGAGTACTTCCTGAATGCATTGTACTCAAAAGTATAACATTTCTATTCTTTTTTGGAATATATGACAGCAAAGTCTTCTCCTTATCAAAGCAAAATTTAGCATCACCAGCTAAGCGATTCTTTGTTGAAAGCATTTGTGAGGGTATTTCAGGTTTATTTTTTCTTAAAGTGCCTACCATGGTAAAGTTATAAGGATTTTGTAAGAGGTCATCAGCAAGTTTGATTGATGTAAACCAATTATCCATGGTTATGTTTCTGTTTCCGCCACGCAGTGATGTAGTGAGTGTTTTCACATAGTGCTCTGCTAATGGCATATTATCACCCTTCTTGGTTTTTTTACCCAGGTAAGGAGATGCGTCGATCATGTATTTTGTTCCAGCGTCGCAAACCATGACAATTTTCACCCCATACTTAGCTGGTTTGTTGGGTATGTACATGCGGAAGGGGCAGCGACCACGAAAGGCTAGCAACTGCTCATCGATAGTGACATAAGAACCTGCTTTGTATGAGTTTTTGCAATTGTCAATTAGCTGGTCCCATATACTTCTTATTGCAGCCAAGGGATCTGTTTCTTTTCTAGTTGCCCGTGTGGTTTTGTCATCAAAACGGAGGCAATTTATAAGAAATTTAAACCTTTCGCGGCTCATTGTAGCCTTGTAAGTTGTTCCACATAAACTACCATCAAACAGTTCTTGGGTGCTTAGATGATTATTCTTTAGTGCTGCTGAGAAAATTAATATTCCGATAAGCGCTTTGATTTCCATAGAAGTCGTCAAAGAAGTCGTTGCTTTTTCTTGGGTATAAGTCTGTGATCTTGAAAGTATTTCACTATTAGTATGAATAACAATCTCATTAATGGTTGTGTCGGTTATAAATAACGAGAAAGCATCAAGGGGATTTGCAGCATCTCGAGCGATACCTTTTGTTCCTTGAATTATGTGCGTTTTATTTCTCATTGGAATTCTTGACGTTTTTCCACATACTGCTGACCAGCGATGTCCATTTTTCCCTCTGAGGGATAATTGAGAACGTCTTGAGTGTTGTATTTGTGAAGAACCTACATCGCCATTTTCTTGTGAACATCCTGGTTCCTGGTTTTGTGAAGAACCTACATCGTCGTCTTCTTCTTCTGTCTTCTTGAACCTCTTACTAGGAACAGGTAGCGAGTCATCTGTATTGCTGTCATCATCTGATGGGACATATTCGCTACCAGAATCTCTTCGAACGGTTCATATTCTACATTATCCTCTACTTCAGATTCACTCCAATCACTTGCTGTGTCATAAAAATCAGGTGCATTTATTATCTCTTCAAGCTCTTTGTTAGTCAGAGGTTTATTATTATGATTGTTGGCCATTTTGTGAATAAACGTCAACCTTAGTAACTATAAAATGAAATATTTCTATAATATTACCTGTGACATAAATGTTACGCAAAGGCTAACCTATCGTAAAAATTATGAATAGGGTACCAGTACAGCGAAAAGTAGAGGTAAATATCACCACACAACACTATGAACCGATTGCTCATAGCAAATGATGAAACTACTGTATGTGTCAACCTTCTAGCGCATGCGCACTAAAAATGCACCGACGATTTGCGCAGTGATTCGTAATATTTACGAATGATTATCTTTCTAGAGTTAAAAACATTTAAATCAACATAACCTAAACACTGAACATTGTAAAACTGTTAATATAATCTTGTTAAGACACTTTGTAATTATTTATTTTGGTACTTTTGGTACTTTTCTTAACGTAACTGTCGTTTATATCGTAGTCAAAAGGACCTAACTTAAAACATTCTATTTGTATTTTATTTATTAAATATAAAATATGAAAATGTTTATGCCTTGAGATATAAGAATCAATACTGCTACTGCTGCCATACTGAGCACATGTAAAGAACAGCCGGTCAGACTTTGTTAATGATTATATTTGTCTTTTAAAACAATTTAAAGAAAATAATAAAAGGATTTGAGTTTAATAAATACAGATAAAAGGTTTTCGTTTCTTTATTTAATGGATACAAAAATGTGTATGATATTATAAACACTATATCAGTGACTGTGAATTTGCTTCATCAACTAGATTAAGTTGGCCACAGTCTTCACCAAGAAATATGGCAGCCTATTCGAATCTGCTTTGCTGAGCTTTAGTTATCATAATCGTCTATTAAATAAAAGATTAAAAGAGATTGAATTATAGCTGAAACAGAAACCTTTATGATATTTTAACAAAGATAATACTTACTATTTTACAAATAAATTTTATTTGCGACCTGTGATTGCAAATTGGCGGTCAACAAATATTACCCAGATACTCATCCATAAAATATTAACAAAGTACACATTAAATAACTAAATTATAAACAAGGTACACTTGAGAAAGTACGAGTTAACTTTTACGTTACAGAATTGACGCCAACAACGTGTGGCTAAAGAACCCGTAGAAACTTATACGTTACAATATGCACAGGCAAGATTCACATGAGACATGCTGTGGACGTTATAGTGTATATTATGCTGAAATATTATGTTCGTTTTTTATTGCTGTTGGTTGATAATAATGAGGTTTTAATGTTATGAATGGGTTAGCTGAATGTATTTGTTTTATGAGTGTTTGGATATTTAGTATTTAAAAAATTGTGTTGTGTGTTGTACCAATTTATATTAATATAATATAATATAATATAATATATAATATTAATGCTCAGGTATTAATTTATTTTGCGTTTTATGTTAAATTAAATTATGTTAACATACGTTATCAGCACATGCCATAAAGGCAGGACATGAATTCCCAGACATTAATATTGTGACACTAATAAAACATGAACCATACAAAGTCACTGTTATAAACATTTGTGGAAACCTCTGTGCTTATGACCATAAAAGACACATGTGCCTCAATTAGCCAGTGACTCAAATAACCAAAATTGATTGTACTTGTCAAGAGAGACTCTCAAACACCCATTGAATGTTTCATGAGGTTTGCAATAGTTGTAAAATTATTTATTTGTGTTTTTTATATAAAACGTTTATTTTCTAGGGCTACCGTCATACTTATAATATGTATATACTGAATGGAATGATAGTGATCGATACGTTCTTTGTCTATAGTGGATTGTTAACAGCTTACTACATGCCTCTCGAACTTGATGACAAGCATAACCTGAATCCTTTTGTTATATGGTTATATAGATTCATCAGGTAAATGTTTACATTAACAACTCATATGTCTTGATATAATATCTATTGTAATTACTAAGATCAATTCTTTTGCCATTAGTCTCTCTCTCTCTCTCTCTCTCTCTCTCTCTCTCTCTCTCTCTCTCTCTCTCTCTCTCTCTCTCTCTCTCTCTCTCTCTCTCTCTCTCTCTCTCTCTCTCTCTCTCTCTCTCTCTCTCACACACACACACACACACACACACACAAATATGTATAACATAATATTGTTTACGGTGTGAAAGTCGAGATACATTTTCACCTACTAATTTGAGACATGCTTTGGCCACTAACCTGGTTTCCATCATTTCATTCATGTTGACTTAACATTTGGAAAACTAATTGGTGTGAATTGGTTGGTAACAGTAAAGTTGAGTGTTGCATGTTGGTTTACACAAAATATTCCCCAGACTCACCAGAACTAACATACAGCGTTCAAACTTATTGACCAAATTCAACATTACAAAGCAAACCACATTCAACATTACTTTCCATATAACAATGCTAAATTGGTTGACAATAGGTGTTTAATGCCTAGAACATGTCTTAATTAAGTGATAATATAGTCTGATTGACCACAGTACATATCTCACAGAAGTTTTAGAATAATTTATAATGAATCAAATAATATAGTTATAATATGAATGAAATAATGTACACATGTATAATCTAATAATAAGGAAATACAAAAAAAACTACAATTTCAATTCTATGTATAGTAGACATTGTTTATTGTTGTCCTGTTAAAAATGTTTTACTTTACCAGTCCAATATCATTCATTATTGATTATCGATCAGATTATCGATTCCTTTCAACATTCACGATATTAATTGATGACTCATTGAGCACTTGGTGAAACATATTAATACAAAGATTTTTTAAAATATATAAACACTTGGGTATGTTTCACAATTTTTATTTAACTCTGACAGCTGTTTCAACTTCTTAAGCCATTGTCAAAGAGATGAGTGAACACTAAACAGAGGATGTAAGGGTGGTGGTGAATATCTGTTTAGGGTGTGTATCGGAACATGTATTAGGTGTGAAGATGGAGAGGGGGGTTGCAGGAGCTAAGGGAAGGTCAAGTGTCTGTAAAAACTAAATATAATCTGAATGCAAAATATAAAATTAACTAAACTAAATAACAGCTTTTAATAAAGGGGATATAGAGAATTCAGTGTGTTCATTAGTTAAATTTTTGTTGTTTATTGTTTTTTGTTTTTGTTGTTTATTGTTGTTTTTGTTATTGCTTTTATAATTTCTAGAATTTTTAACAAAACCATTTTTTTACCTTTTTGTATGTTGTGGAGTAATGTTGTGTTTTTTTATGTTCTGTTATGTTAGAAATTGGCTTAAGGCAATGGCTTAAGAAGTCGAAACAGCTAACAGAGTTAAATAAAAATTGTGAAACGTACCAAGTGTTTATATATTTTTAAAAACCATTCAACATTGTTATGAACACTTTGACTGTAACTTCAATATTAAAATATTTTTCTGTTTTCTGATTTAAAAACACTACTCAACACTTTTTCATTGTATGTCTTATCAGAAACAATAAATGTGTTTCTAAAACTTTTTTTTTTCAGACTGACTCCCACTTACTTTGCTGTGCTAGTCTTCCATATGACGGTTTTAGGGAAATTAGGATCTGGTCCACTATGGCCAGATGCAATTGGCTTAGAACAACGAAGATGCAATAGGAACTGGTGGCTCAACATTTTCTACCTTAATAATTACATCAGTCAACATGATATGGTATACACTTACACATTTTAATCTCTGTTCATCATGATAATTTAGCATTAAAATTTTCATCCAATTGTTTTTGTTGCTTTATGTGTTTTCTGTATAGTAAGATAATGGGGGATTAAACAAAATTTCAAATATATTACAAATAACATGTTTAGCTAATAATCTTTTTTTTTTGAAAATATAGATTATAAAGGCAACCAAAGTGTCTTTTCAATAGCTCAGACATAAAAGTAAAAGAAGGAGGCAACAAAATAAGAAGAATATGAGATCTTTGTAACACTTTCGTGTGTTTACATTCAAATTATTTCTTGTATTTTCTGTTGTTTGTGCATAATGTTCAAAAGAGTTGAAATAAACAACAACAGTTTTGTATTGTAAATATTGTCCTGTTTGTTATCAAACCATTTATATTAATAGGAAATAAGTCCTTTTAGTTCATTTAATGCCATATATAATAATATATGTTATCTAAATATCACTATAATATTGACGACTCAGAACACTAAGTTTTTTATAAGTAAAAACGTAAAGTTTTACCTTACAGCCTAAACCGGCTTTCACCTATAGAAGGCTTCATCAGAGGCTGTCGTTAGTAGCGCTGCTCGTCTTGTTGTTGGCGACGAGATAGTGTTTCGAAAGATTGAAGCTGTGTGTGTGTGGTGAGATGTGTTCGAATAATGCGTGCGATTTGAATTGTGTCTGTTCGTTTAGGATGTCGTTTTTATTTGTTTTTGTGTGTTTGTATATTTCTAATTGTTCTAGAGTGTCTAGTTTTCGGCCTTTTGTGTGTACGTGTAGTATGTTCATGTTATTGTCGATGTTTTTATATGTGTGGTTTGCTTCAATGAGGTGGTTTGCGAAGGTAGATTCTGTAGTGGTGTGGAGTGCTTTAGTGTGTTCAATGTATCTCTGTTTGAAGCTACGTCCTGTCTGGCCTATGTAGAATTTACTGCAATTTGAACAATTTAGTTTATATACACCGGGTAGATCGAATTTGTTTTGTGCTTTGGGCATGCGTTTTGATAGTGTGTGTTCTTCTAATTGCAGTAAATTCTACATAGGCCAGACAGGACGTAGCTTCAAACAGAGATACATTGAACACACAAAAGCACTCCACACCACTACAGAATCTACCTTCGCAAACCACCTCATTGAAGCAAACCACACATATAAAAACATCGACAATAACATGAACATACCACACGTACACACAAAAGGCCGAAAACTAGACACTCTAGAACAATTAGAAATATACAAACACACAAAAACAAATAAAAACGACATCCTAAATGAACAGACACAATTCAAATCGCACGCATTATTCGAACACATCTCACCACACACACACAGCTTCAATCTTTCGAAACACTATCTCGTCGCCAACAACAAGACGAGCAGCGCTACTAACGACAGCCTCTGATGAAGCCTTCTATAGGTGAAAGCCGGTTTATGCTGTAAGGTAAAACTTTACGTTTTTACTTATAAAAAACTTAGTGTTCCGAGTCGTCAATATTATAGTGATATTTAGTTAAGTAACGGACACGTCATGGACAACGAAATCCAAAAATATGTTATCTGTTACAGTGTTGCCACATATCATAGTTCGGTAAAACATTTTACATTTGTGATAGTGTGGTAGTAATTCAATGTAGCATTGTATGGAGCAATATTTATCATAACGTGTTGAGATCCTTATGTGTCCAATACTCTTCATTACCTTGTTGCCCTTCAATATGTGACACTTGAATCACTATACTATAATAGTATATACTATAATTATATAATATACTACAATAAAATGTAATTTTAATAATAAAATGTTTAACTAATATTGTATCAACCAAGAAAATTGAACGTAAACTTAAAAATCTTACCTGATGGTACCAATGATCCAACAATTCTCTTATGAACATTCACCACTGCTGCTATAGTGTCTCATGTCATTTCAACCTTCAAAGTCTAAAAGCTGTCTTAGAATTTACCTGTAATAGAATAACAGTTGGTAAGTTCTGTGCTTTTGACTGCTGACTTTTGTTATTGTTCAGTGCAATCCTAAATCCCTTAGATTTCAAAAACCAAAGTTATGATAAGAGTGGTAGACATCTGTGATACACAACTGTAATAAAATAGTAATGACTTGTGTTTACTATTTCAATCATATTTATTCAAACAGATTTTGTTCCACTGTACCATTTCATGGTTCACTAATATACCAACATTTTTTGGTTTTCCCTCCTCTTTTAGTAAATGTGTTTATCAATGCATATTTTAATGGCCTCTTGTATTACTGTTGGCCATTTGGAAATTTAACCATATTTTTGTTATTATTATCGATTAAGTGTGCATCAACTCCAACTTAAGGTCTCTTTACTTCTTAACAAGGCTAGCTTGATCTCACTGCTAAATTTTCATTGCCTTCACCATGTTTATAGTTTCTCATAATTTCTCACATTTATGGACGATGTATGTTACTGGTTGTTATAGTGTGCTATACTTACATACAGTGTTTTTTGTGTGATTGTATGCAAGGGTACACTATACTGGCACCTCAGATTTGCATGCCTGAAGGTGAGTGAACTCATGTGGGTCCAGGCCCGTGCGGTATTGTATACTTTTAGCCAGTCTACTGGCATTTTTTTTTAGAGGAAAAGCACTGCTTACGCACAATTCTTATATCAATTTTGCCTTACCTGTAATTTTTTGACATACTGATAATTTCCAATCTCTCTATTCATCCAGAGCTACAAAATAATTCTATTATTCATTATTCTTTTATTTTTTTTTCATTAGAAACATTAGTCAGTATTTCTTGAGAAACTTCGTATTCAGTGCAGCTCTACTCACTACTGTAAAAGTTTTATTCTTCTGTTTTTCCAATAATATTCCTGTGTTTTTCTTGACTCATGTGGTTTAGTGTCTGGCATTTGTGTTAGAAAATTGTAATATCAAAATACTTGCAAAAATATAAGTGATATCTAATCAAGAGCCTTTCTAGGCCTCCAGTTCTCATCTGTCCATTTCATTAATTCAAACCATTTTAGTGTTTTCACCTCTGTGATAACTTCAGTCCTCAGTTGCATTTTACATTGTATCTTGTTTGTTGAAACTTGTACATTTTAAATAATTAAAATCATATCATAATGCCTGTCTTGGCCCTTTGGTCTCTTAACAGTCATCATCATCATCATCATCACACATTTAAGAGACTACACATTGTTACAACTGCTTGCTTCTGACTTCAGGTGTTCGTTCCATTTGTTTCTTGACATTTTACAAATACATTTTTCGATGTCTTGGGCTCTGTATGTTCTTTATTTCTTAACACCTCCAGAACATTTGTGATAAATTCATCATGTCCTTGTAACACATTCTAAAATTCTTCTAAAAGTCTCTGTCTTCTTCTTCACTTTCTTAATATTTTTGAATTTGTTTCCCTTCAGTTCAAATTGTTTTTGTTATTTTTCACCACATGCTTCCATTCTGCTGCTTTGTGACATGGTTTCTCCTGATTTCTCAATGACTCTTGCCTCCATGGACTCTACACTAATGAGACTCTACAAAAGCTATCTTTACCTCTATGTTGATTGTTTATTTGCTAATAAATATTTTCTGCATGATTGTTGCTAATAAATATTTCCACTGCATAATTGTTTTGTGAGGGCTATTGTTTTCATTTCTACTGAATATCTGGCATCTTCAGTGATTAATCTCCTAGGCAATAGAACTTTTTTATGTTTTCAGTCTCACTATTGCCTATCCTAATGTTTTCTTTTATTTCTTCCCTGCTGCCTCTTATGAGTAACACTTAGCTTTCTTTATAATCACTTTCGGTTCCCCTTAACACTTTGACGCCGGGCCCTTAACACAGTGGTCCTTCACCAATGCCGGGCCATTTTTGCATATATTTAAAATGTTGTATCTTCTAAACTATATGGTAAAAAATATGCTACCTACGTTTTTATGAAGATCTAAGGCTTCTATTACACTAGGCAACATGTGGCGGGCAACTAGTTGTCCGACCTTGGACAACTAGTTGACGATGGCTAAAAATGGTGCGCAACTCTCGGCCACATGTTGATGACTTTCGAGAAAATGGCGTCAAGGAATGAAGAGCTTCTGCTGCTCGCTTTGTTATTAAAGAAAAGAAGACGCAGAGCTCGGAGAAGACGTATGTACGTACATACACCCTATGTTATCAACAAGGATGGATAAAGGATTATACTACACACTGTTCGATGATCTGTGCGTGGACGAAAATAATTTTTTTAACTATTTTCGTATGTCAAAACAATCATTTGATGAATTGTTGGACTTGATCAAAGCCGACATAACTTCGTATTGAATGCGAAATGACAACTGGGCCTGTCGTCTGCCGTCCCGGACACAGTTAAGGTGGTGTCTGTGGCGAAGTGTGCATGCGCGGAAGCGGGAGTGGTGCGCCACATGTTGCCCAGTGTAATAGCTCCCATCTGAAACAATGCCCCACGTCCAGCGTCAGCAACTTCCGAGTGGTCGGGAAGTTGCCGATCTCGTCCACCGTCATCCACTAGTTGTCGACCCATATCAACAAGTGGCTTAGTATAATAGGCTCCCATATAAACAATGTTACTAGACGACCTCGGCAACAAGTTGCCCGCCACATGTTGCCTAGTGTAATAGAGGGCTAAGTGTCTTCTTTAAAACGGTGTATACTGTATGTCATTGTGTTGGTTATTTTCCCTGAAATTGCTTTTCAAAAAAGTGATATTTTGGAAGGAAAAAAATTGGCCAAACACATGTTGTTACTAGAAACTCGCAATTTTATTTTTACTTGTTAGAAATGGATTAAACAATACATTACATAATGTTTATAATATATATTGGTTTATAAAGGTGTACTTTTGTAATTTTTTTACAAGAAACGCTTGTCTGACATTTTGACATGTAAGTGGTGTTTAGCCAACTAACATAACAGTTTGCTGCACGCTGTTTCATGTCAACTGTACCTACAAAAGTGAACGCATATGTGATCTAGCAGATGATTTGGGTACTACAAGGCCTGACATCATTTCAAAACAGCTCCAAGGACGTCTATACATATGGAATCATGCAAAACACATTGAAACTTCAGGATGTCAATTGACGTCCATCGGCATTCTCGGAAGTTTTAAAAGGATGTCAAATGGATGTCCATTGGCGTTAAAGTGTTAAGAATGTCATAGAACACTTTCAGCTCATAACTTTTTCCCGAATGTAAAGCTGATACCATGTCACTTCCAAACTGTTAGTGTGTATCCTAATACCATCATTTTCATGCTGCTTGTGTTTCCTCTCATGATTTAATTAGTCCCCCTCACTATACATATTAATATAAATGTTAAACATATACATAGAGAGAGAAAGCAAGAGAGAGAGAGAGAGAGAGAGAGAATCCATGACTTACCCCTTCCTGATTCTTTTATTTCCAATTTATATTTATGTTTTATGCTTGATTTTTAAATTTTGGAGTGTAAGTATAAAAAACTATTTAATATTTTTATTCAGAATTCCTTTCTATAAAATTCTTTTTCTACTTCCATTATAGTGCATGTATCACTCATGGTACCTTGCAGCAGATACACATCTATTCATGATTGCAGTGGTGATTATTTACCTGATGTGGCGGTATCCACTGGTGGGTTATATTTTGCTGGCAACTTCCTCGCTTCTGGCACTCTTTGTACCATTTATTGTTACATATATCAACTCTGCAGACCCTTTTTTACTGCTATATCCCAAGTAAGTACAATGCTGTTTTCAATGTATACATTTGGTCGTGTAGATAAAATTGAAAATATGCTCACACTGTTCGGTATGGTTAAGTTTTTTGTCCAGTAATTAATTTGCATATATAGGTAACTGACAAAAGGAAACAAAGAAGATGTATATGCCAAACCAAAGGCTTAAAGGTACCAAGCCCTAGTATATGTGTGTACACAAGTACTTGAACTTTCATTCATGTTTGATAATACTCGCTGTTTTTAACTATACAAAACATTAATAAAAATTTGTTATATATCCTTAATTATCAGATTCGTATATAAAATAAATTTAAAATCACAAAATGATTGTAAAATAAGATTAGCCAAGATCGTATACACACATTTTGCTAAAATTTGAGGTACAGGTTGTTTGAGATTTTGCTGATGTTTGAGCACTTACGTATTTATATACATATATAAATATTTTACATGTGTTACAAAAACAACAGTGACTGATATGAACTGTAAAAATCTACAGCTATCTGATGTCTGCATGTGTTAATATCTTACACCCTTCACCCACAGAGCTAGTCAGATATTTTAAAATGATGCAACTAAACCTTGATTACCAATGGATAGCTTGCAAACTACTGCTAAAGTATTTAAAAAGCAACTCTACTGGTTATTAATTGGTTTGTGGCACATATATTAATAACCACTAATTGTCACTAATGTCAAGTGTCAGAAACTCACAACCAAACATGTGCCAGTACACTTGATCTGCTAAGTTACTTAAAATAACATTAGTAGAAAAAATAATAAAAAACTGGAATCTTCCATCAGTGAGAATAGTCAAGAGAACTTATGGGAATCTATGTGTCAGCAACTTTAGTTTTACATGTCAAAATCTTGGACCCAAAACACCTAACCCTTCTTACCTTCCTAACAACCAATCTCCAACTAAAAGACAATTGGAGGGTAAAGCCAAAAGGTGAGGGACAGAATTAATAAATGTCGGTTACAGAAAAATTGAGAGCAGAGTTCCTGGGAAGAGTTCCAAGACAAAAGGATGTGCATATTATAGCCTGACGACTATGAAAAAAGCCATCACCAATTTCAGTATATGCAGAGTGGAGAAGTAAGGCTCCTCCCTCTCCCACTTTCTCTGTCTTACTTCCCCCTTCCTTTCCTAATCAACGACAGGCTGTATAGTTCACATATGGTGTTTGGCAAGTGAATGATCCCTTACACACAGTTGCCTTGCATCATGTGACTTTCTACTATAAGTGTCCCAAGTATGTCAAAAATATTTGTTCTGCGCAGGTCACTTTCAATGTCGTATACCTGTAACTCTTGAGGTGTTAGCAACTGAACCACTATAACAACAAACTGTAGTATATTTAAGTGTAACGTAAACTCTTCAGACATATCAAGTAGCATAATGTGAAGTAAATAAAAAGTAACAGTAATAAGAAAAATATTAAGTAATAATAAAATAATAGTAGAAATTAGATTTAAGAACTTTAGACTATTTTTGAAATTTTTCTTATTTCATTATTGTATAATCTATTTCTGTTTCTAAACAAATATTATGATTTACTATTAAATGTAGATCAAATTAATTATTAAAAACTATTCTTCCCAAAAGCCAAGTGAAGTTATTTTTCAACTCCTAAATCCACCATCCTCTTACAATGGGTTTCCAATTAGTAATGTATATTTACAACAAAATAAGGAAGCAGTTAAATGCTTAAGTCATTTTTGAGGTTGAAAAAATGTATGTTTACATAATTTAGGCTTCCAAAACATTCATGAAATGACATTATGAAGAAGGATATAAATTTGTTCCGGTTCCTTTACCATGATGAACAGTCTTCAGTTTATAATCATTTCAACACATCGATGAATAAAAAATTATCTTGATTTCTTGCATCCATAATCATAATAATCATTTTTTTAAGAGGAGAAAAAATGCTTTATGCACCATCAGAGGAAACCATGTCTCCCCTGGTGTGTGGGACTCTCACCCACTAAAAAAACCACCTATATCCATCATACCCACTAAAAAAGACCTTCATATCCATTCTGGAACCACTTAGCGTATTACTTCAGGATGGAGCCTTATTGGGCTCCTTCTAGTTGTTCCTTATCTTCTACTGCCCATTACGTGCAAGTTGGGCCTGTCTTTTCTTTTCTAGTGGGACCCACTGAATAAATGCAGAAATTTGGTCCCATCTGCCTTGCCTCAAAGCATAATCTCCACTATATTCTCGGGCATGAACTCCCTGAGCTCCATCTCCACTGCCATCCCTCTCTTGTGAGTGTGCAGCACTAAAAAAGGTGTGGAAGGCATCTTCATGGAGAGTCACCCTATTGGCATGCTGGACTTTGTACCTTTCCCAGTCTGTGGAGGTAGGCATCAAAATTGCCATGGCCACTGAGGAACCATGTCAGATGGTAGTTAACGTCACCATGTTCACTGTCAATTCATCCCTTCAAATTCGATATGAGCCTTGCAGTACATCTTCCTATATCCTCCCTATTCCATTGATCATGCTAGTGGCAGTTAATTCCCTGGTTTCAAGCTTTATTGCATCCCTTCCTATTACATCTCTTCTTTCGAAGAAATGCTTTTGCTCTAGAGCCAACAGGTCTATTGGAACCACTCCCACTATCACCAGGACTACTGGACTATTACCAGGACTATATTAATAATTATTAAATTATTATATTATTTATTAATAATTTGTTATTACTAATTTATTGTATTAATAATAATAGCAACAACAACAATAATAAAATAACTACTATAATAATAATAAAATAAATTTATTATTATTATTATTATAGATGGCAAAACCCTCACTCTTATTTGATATTGTCATGAAAATAAGATTGTATAATCAAAGAGCATTACTTACATGCTAAATGGTACAAAAATAAGTAAAATTCGTATATACAGTAATGCATAAACTACTTTGAGACTGTAATCACTACAAATGTTAGTACCAAAGAGTTACTTACATTATTATATTCAATAAGAAATACATGCCTGGATCAAATAAAAAGTCAGTGCAGCACAGGTGGCTGGACACGTTACTTAAGATTGTGTGGATTCATTAATCACAACACTATGTTGTGAAGTGGGTGATTCATAGTAATATGTATTGTATATGTGTGTGGCAGAATATTGTGTTCTTGATGACAATTTCTATTTCTTATGGTAGTGACAAACTACATAAATTTGTTGGCCATTACAACAATAAACTTTTATAAAAAATTATGAATTATACATTTTATGAATTATTTTTTAAAATGACTTTGTTCAAACTAAATTCTTTGTTAATAACCTACATTATTATATTATTTATTCAAACGTTCAACTTTCTATATATTTTTTGTTTTCTTTAGTGTCCTGAAAGACATTCCATCAACTAAACATTTTCAGAAGTATTATGTGGCATCTCACATGAGAGCTGGACCTTATGTGACTGGAGTTGCAATGGGCTTTTATTTGTACAAAATGAAAGAGTCAGGTTTCAGAGTGCCAAAGGTAAAGTGGACTGGTTTAATTAACATAAGTTAATTATGGACTGAAAAAAAACATAAGTTAAAATTACAAGTGTTATCACATTCCTGCAAATGAGATACATAACAATTTTGTCAATTTTCTATTCTTTTGAGTTAAAAAGTATACCAATTAAATTAAATTAACAGACAAATTTAAAATAAATATATTATATTGTGTGTGTGTGTGTGCTTTGTAGAGATGTTATGCTTTAGACGTTAAACATCATTGAAATCTTGTTTGTTAAAAAATCATGTTCTCATACAGTAAATACTGCTTAATAAATCGGGTTGGCATTCAAGAAGATAAGTTGGTTACCTGGCTGATGCAATAGTATGGAGATAGTAAAAGACAATATGTAGCCAATGGTGGTGCGGTTGCACCACCTGGCACGAAAAGTGGGTGCCCAGTTTATTAATTAATTTATTAAGCCAGAAAAATAAATCAACAGGGAAAACATGTAATTTGGATTTAAAGTATTTAAGTTTACAGGCATGCTTTGTCCATATCAATGTCAAACAACTAATTCACATTTACACTGAACGTCAGTATTGTCTGTGAAAGTACTGAATGCTCACAAAAGCTGAGTATGTAATATTATACATGGTACACCAGAAACACCTGATCGTTTCAGAAATGAAACAACACAGTAATTACAAATATTTAAGTTTTATTCATTTTCTCATCATACACACATGTTTGGCATTATTTTATTCACAAGGAAGAATATAATAAAGCAAAAATTAAGTACAGAAAATAACATTATGTAAATGTCATTTGTTTTCATGAACACACTACTGAAGATGGTCTATGAAACTTCTCATTCCAGACTGGAACATGTTTTTCAGTAATAAGCATGGCTTGTCCGTATAAACTATGGATTTCAGGTAATTCCATAGGGTGGAAAAATAATACCCGAAGATTGGGTGAATTGCCTCTTCCCCAATGTCACACGATACTCTACAGACGGAAATGAGACATCCTGGAAATATCTTCCTTAGCACTTCCATCAAAGTCCTTGAAGTGTGTGCACAGCTGCTCCATCTTGTTGGAAACAGTTTGGCTCGGTTTGTATGCTTTCTGTGAAGTTCTGAGACAAGAAAGCTTTGCAGCATTAAAATGTACTGGTCTGCTTCACTAAAATTCCCCCCCCTCAAAATATGGCCCAATCTCCCAAAAATTTTCTATTCCACATGACACTGTTATCCATTCTGAATGAAGTGGCTGCTTGCTAAGCTGTCTTGGATTGGTTTCTGACCAATAATGGAAGTTCTGCTTATTAATAAAATGCCAGACAGGTGAAAGTGGGCTTTGTCATCTGTAATGAATGTGACATTTTCTGTCATCATTTCCAATATTGTCTCTGTAAAAACTTGATGTTGTTCCCAGTTATGAGGGGTCAATTCATTGACAACCATTATTTTATAGGGATTGAAGTGTAAGTTCAGATGCAGAATTCTTCTTAAAGTGGAGGAATGATGACACATTGAATGGCGATGGCTAGCGTCAATGGGTTGCCTTACTCCTTAAGTGTTTTCAGAAGTTTGTATGGATCGCAGCCTTCCAATTTGTGTTCATTTTGTTGCTGCTGCTGTCCTTCAGAAAATCTCCACCCACAATAATATTGTATTCCAAGTAAACACCCCATCATGATAGCCAGTGTTGAAATGTTGACAAAATCTTATCTGAGTGAGCACAACAGGTTCATTATTAAAAAAACAACAACAACAAATTCAACAGTGAAAGTGCGGTGTGTTGTGCCCCAACTGAAATGGCAACGAGTGAAGAGTACCAAGCCCACCACCCTGCCATTCCATGACCCCTCCACATGCACAGTAGCAAAATGAAAACAGTCAGCTACTTCTGCCACACTCAGTATTAAAAGAAAACAGAAAATACTTTTCAGCCAATAATAATAAACAAAACAATTTTATAATACACACAAGGTTATATTATTAGGTTAGAGGGTACTGGGCCTCATTGTATTTAAAAATTATTAAAAGGAAACCAACAAAAACTTTATTAAATGCTTTCCAGCATGCATGCACACACCGCACACATATACAGAAACAAAAGGTGTGTGTGTGTAATGTACCTACTCTTTTATCTGTCTTAATGTAGGTTACCTTTTGAAAGATTCAGGAGTCTATGGCAGTGATATATTCTGATTAGTGTTTTTGAAATGAGAACTTCATGTACAGCATTATGATACCTGGCTCTCTCCTGTTCTTCTTGCATTCCTAGGGCAGCAAACTGATTCAACATGCAATGAAATACTGAAATGAAAAAGCATTAGCCACAAAGGAGATGAAAGTTAAAGACCCTCTCCTCTCCCACTGCCAACCAAGCTATGGCCACCTTTCTTATTCGCTCATATGTACTCCACAACTTGAAAATTTAGTCATAAAAAAAGTAAAGTCGCAGCATAATAATTTTCAAACTTTTGTAATATCATTGCCATTATTCAACATAATTTCACAAATTGCATATTATCTGATCATAAACAAAGCTGTGAAAAAATATAAATGCAAGAAATTAAACAGTCCAACAATTTATTGAACTTTAAAGGATAACTCGTATTTCCATTGTTAATTGAAATAAAGGGATCGTTTTTACTTAGTTTTGTAGCGTAATATGTCAAAAAGATGATGGAATACTTTATTTTTGTCTGTGCTTTTTATACTCATTAAAAAAAATTAAATCTAACATTTGGTTAGGATTTTTTTGAATTACAACATGAAAAAGTTAGCCTGTGAGAAATTTGTTGTTATAAGAGATAGGTATCTAGTGTATGCAAACAAAATTATCAGAATCAATTGAATTGAATTTTTATTTAATTCGAAAGTCTCTAACTTAATAGGTACTGAAGATATAGTACTTTAAATCAAACACTGAGTATAACGTGAGCCCCGTGTTCTATTGTTTAGTATGTATACTGTTTACTACGAATTACTGCCAATATAACTTACTTAAAAATTACTGAATAATTTTTTAAATATCGGGCGCCATCTTGTGATATATCTTTAAACTTACCTTAGGCCAGAATTCGGTTAAGCGAACGATATGATAGCGGAAAGTGTTATCTGAAATAATTACTATTACTTGAAATGGTTACCAATGTTTACCTTTTATTTACATCTTTAAATACACAACATTTCTATAGTGCGAAATGCGCACGCTTACTATATTGCGCCATGAAAAGCAGTTCCTCTATACAAGTTAAAAGTTATTAGTGTATTTTAAAAATACATAATATGAAAATGTTTACATACATAACAATGTTATACATATTGTGGTCAGACGAGTACAAGCGTCTCGTTATTTTCACTCAATGTAAGCCTATTCGTTGCTATGAACGGGTATGTTCCACTGTCTTTACTCTCTTAGTTCGTTTTAATTTATTTAATTATTTAAATATCTGAAATATTTGGAGTTGTGGGATTTGGTGATTTAATTAACTAATATTAACTTATCTCTCTAAAAAATATCAGTGTTAGTGTACTTGAAACTTATATAATTAATGTGTTATTCTGTAATTTCGTTCAACCCTATTATACCTTGAAGAGAATTATGTATAATTTTGTATTTTTACGCTCTCTCTTTGGTGTCGGAGAATTCCGCTATAAGCGCTGTAGTACCGGAGCAACGAAACTTGGAGGTTATTTCACTGTTTATGTTAACCAATTATTCTATACTTAGTCAGTTACTTTTTTATTCCCAACTCATTAAATCATACTCCAAATGACAAGATTTTGCAACTATATAAAGGTTCTTTATTTGTTTACTTCTTTAACATTGAATAAGATATGTTCTAACTGACATACACATGGGCTATAGATTACGTGAATCGATTATTGATTAGTCCGATCCTTTATTTAGATTCAGTTATATAGTGTGTTTTAATTTGTAATTAACTTAATTCAGGGTGTGAAGGTTCTTGTAACTGTGGGGAAGATTAAAAATACATAGATAAGAATGCAAGATTTACAAATTTGAAGTGTTGTGTAGTTAATATGATTGATATAATAATAATTTACCAGATTAGAACGAAGCAAATCGTGTAGGCGGTTGATTGATAAATTTACTTTCAAATTTACTGTTCTGGACAATTATGCCGTACAATATTCTTTCTTCGGTTTAATAAAATGGAATTCTTGTCCTGTCCACCTCGGAAATACAGCTCTCTGATTGATTTACAGCCCGATTGATGCTTCTTCTGCAATTCCTGGATCCAAATACGTTCTTCTCTCGGTTGAAGCAATTAGTGATGTTCCGTGTATTTGAAAGGTTATAAGTTCTAGTGTAGTGTATATTATTAGTTGTGATACATTTGACTCTTTCTATTTGGTTTAATATATCGTCAATTCCTTTCTGATATGGGACAATTCAAGTCCTTCCTTGTAGAACCCAGTTATTTATTTTCTATTGTGATTTCATACTATAGTCTTGTTTGGTTAAACTGTACTGGCAAGAGTCATACATATTATCATTAGAATTTTGTATTTTATAAGAGTCTCTGCTAATTTAGAATATTCCGATTAAATAGACATTTCTTAGGTTTTTTAATCTCATCACATTCAGATCATCAAAAGCAATAATTGAAAATCAACAACTTCTTCATTTCCTGTAGTCCATAGCAACACATGATTTTTCTTCCTTCCACATGTTTTGTATATAGTGTTTATTTCATATATTTTTTGTCTATTTCTTATCAATTTGCTATCATATCGGAATATAACTTTACCGATAGTTGGTTTATTATTTTCTACACATATTCTGCTGGTTTTTTGATATGAGCCTGTTTCTTTTATATTTACTACCTTTTCGATATTAAACGTTATCAATCGATATCATGGCATTATGGCATTATCATAATTTGTATAAATTGATATGGTTTATTATATATCATTACTATTTAATGTTTTTTTCTAGCTCTTCAAACCGTATTCATTAATTATTATTAATTTATGTACCTAACCTTTATGTTATGAGTGGTTATATAGTGGTTTTGGCTGTTAGGCCTTTTATTGTAAACGGATCTACCTGTGTTTATAACTGGTAAACATCTATAGCCCTTTTACATAAATTCATACATATAATCAAATCTTAACTATTAACATTTACATAAACAATTATTTTTTCCATATCTAATGACAAGTTTATCTTGACCTATGGATCACATATAAGAAAATTCAAATTTATTAACGCTAACTAGCTGCTTCACACTTCATTCTACAACAGTAATTGAATAATACATCTTGTTTCATTACCTTTCATTAACGCAACACATAATTGGTATAACATAACATAAACTTTATCATAACATTTGTTGTCACAAAATAATATCTTTTAACTCAAAATCCTTAATTGCTATTGCTATAAAGTAAATTATTGTTTCATTTTTGTTTACTTTTCACTGAACATAGATCATTAACTATTATCTAACAGATTATCACAATGAATTTACTTTTTAATTACTAGAGTCTTTGCTTTTTGTTTGGCACCTGAATTATTTGAATTACAATGTTTTAATTGAAAAATAGAAAATTTGATCTGAAAAATAAATAAGTGGATTTTGCTTTCCTGTTACTGAAGAGGATGTCGTCCCGATTTGTCCCTCGTCGATTCGAGTCCTTCGCTAGAGAAAGTAATTCTGCTTAGAGCTGCTGGATTCGGTCGTGGAGTTCAAAATTCGGCAACACTCTGCTTCCTTGCTGTTTGTGAATATTTTTAACGTCTACTGCTGTCTGCTGAAACTGGTTCCTGTCCCTCGTCGATTCGCACGTTGCACGTCAGCGTGTGTGTGTGTGCTTCGTTCGGGTGGTCGCTCTGCTCGTCAGCTGTTCACCAATAATTTAGACGGCCTCTCTGCTGTATTCTTGAAGTCTGGTCTTGAAGTCCGGTGGATCTCTTGCGTGCTTATGACTAACTGGTAGTACACAATAAGCTTGGTTGATGTACTGAAGAGTATCTCGCCTTTACGCAACAATTACGAGCTATACAGATGATCTGTACTTAGTGTGTTCGTAATTGCGTGTGTGTTGACCACGTAGAGTCTTCTTGTTGATCTTCACCACTTTGGTTACTAGACGATCGAAGGACTACGTCTTAACTTCGTGAGTACTGGCAAAAGAGTGATCTTTCAGCGTGAAAACACCGCGCAGGCCGGGGCTCGCGTCAAGTGATTTCATTGGCTGGCACACTCTCCCTACTACATAAAATTTGAATTCCCTTGGTCCGTGAGAATGAAGTTAGGTTCCCACAGACGGAGAATTGATATTATTTCTAATATTACTATCAGCGGAACCAATTTTGTCGTTCCGGATATCCTGTGCTTATTTAATTTTGCAATAACTTGGTTGCAAACCAAGTTGTGTGAAATCTAAAATATACAATCTGTCAGAAATTTTTATCTTTATAACATACTAAAATCTCATTACTGTAACTCTATTTTTTCAGAAGTTATTCAATTATATTTAATTAACTCTTTCATTTGTTAATTATATTGCGTCAAATTTGCACACGTCATCAATAATATTTCGGTAAACATTTTGGCTATGTTGGATTTCGCCTTTTTTTATTAGTTTCCGAGATATTAATAATTAACAGTTTGGGTGTGGTCGCTTCCTTGTACAGCGAACTGATTACATAATGACCACGTGTGCGTCGCTTTACAAAGCATTATTTTCAATGCTCTACATTCAACTGGAGTTTTGACTGTTATAATTTGTTTAAATATGCTTTCAGTATGCGGTAAACATATAACCCCAAATAGTTAATATTTGGTGCTGTTATAATATATTAAAATCTGTTACATATGTTGATTAATTTTTTCAGTATTATAACAATAAAGAGGTGGGTCGTCAATCTGCTCTTTATCGAGTATCACAATTGGTGAATCGGAAAAAAAAATTAAAGGGAGTGTCACAGAAAAATAGTTGAAAAATAAATAAGATGATCAGTAACTTAGTTTTTAATAATCATCATTTTTAATAATAGTCGCTTAGATGGTGTTCTAAAGTTTAACAATAATTAACAATAGTTTGAAATAAACAAATAAATGTAAAACATTTGAATATCGCCATAAAAACTTCGTGTTTGGACTTATTTTAAATGAAATTACAGTCTGAATTCAATGGAACAATCAAAATTAAAAGTTTAAGCACGACAATCAAATTTAATTTATTGTAGTGGAGTGTAACTAAAAAGACAGCAGCGCAGGTCAAAGGCCTGTCCCTGTCTATTGTTAGGCGGCCTGTCAGTGTGTGTGTGTGTGTGTGTGTGTGTGTGTGTGTGTGTGTGTGTGTGTGTGTGTGTGTGTGTGTGTGTGTGTGTGTGTGTGTGTGTGTGTGTGTGAGGGTCTCCTAACCCTTCAGCCGCCTTCACTGCCTGGACAGCGTATAACTACTGTGTCCCTAAATAGCTAATACTTTCTTTGTATTATTTTCTTTAAAATTCTTATCTATCTAACTCCCATTAACTTCAATTAAATAACTCACCTGCCTCTATTTTAATACACCTAGGCTCTATTCCCTTTTTAACACTTTACCTTACTGTAATCATTGACACTTGCATTATAAAATTCATCTCTCACCTACTCATAACAGTACCTCTCAATCTTCAAATATATATTCTTACTTAATCATTTATTATTATTCATTAGGAATTACCTTCATTACAAATTAAATAATAATAACTTCATTAGAAACTTTCTACAATTAATAATTTACAACTTCAGCTACAAAGTTAGTACAACTTTCTTTTTTACCATTTTAATTCAGTAATTGACTTTTAATTATTATTCAATTATTTAAAAATTTTCACTTATTTTGTTAAACAAAAACATGTTAACTGTTACTTATTAAAACAATTAAACATGCTGTTACATACATGGAGTACACAAAATATACCTGTAATACACAACATCAAAATACATAAATACATTGACATTAATACATAAACACAATGAAAAATATACAATCCAAACTCATTATTTTGTCATTAATCAAAATCAATCCATATGCAATCCAATTCAAAACCACTTTTCACATATATTTAATGTTCATTACACAATAAAACAATCTATCCTCCATCGTTGAATAGCATTCTAATCTTAGGTCTATTTATCTTATTTTTAATGGATAAATTTTATTATTATAAACATTATAATCATAATAATTATCAAACATTTCATATTCATTCACAATTTCAATATCATATATCAAGTCACGATCGAGTATGGTTCTGTCTACATCAGTAAGATCATATGTTATAATCTTGTTAGTCATCTTGTAATTATCATCATAATTGTCTACCACTACACCTGTTACTTCCCAAGGTAAATGCTTGTTATCATTATTCTCATTATCTATTATTATTTCAATTTCACTTTTACTACAAGGTAAGTATTCATTATTTTCATCCACCATCTCTATGCCTAACCTTTCTACAAGTTCTCTGTACTTTCTATTTACTTTAAAAATTTCTATTATTCTCTTACTCTCACCATATCTCTCACAATACTTCTCTACACTTTCTCCTATTTGTAGACCTTTCGTCTCCCAAATATAAATTTAAGGAACTCTCGTCCTTATTAAAAATACGTGAAGACTTTTCTTCACCCCCTTACACAACATCAAAGGAAAATTCTAACCCCTGCACCCCTTTTAAAAATATACTTTCTCCAAGCTCTCTCTCTGACTCAATACACTCAAACACCTCATTTTCACTCATAATACGCTCATTATCTTTTTCTAACACCATATCATTCTTACTACCTGTAAACTCATTATTCAAGTTATCACTGTTACTTACTTTGTTAGCACTTAGACTAACATTATTTTCTGTGAATGTATCATCATTACTACCCCCACTATTATTCTTGTAATTCTCGTCTACTTTACTCTTCGGTATATCAAATATCTCGTCTACTAACGTTACTGTTTGTTTTGTCAATTTATTGAAATGAGCATGCATTTCGTCTATTCTTTTATCAAAGTGAGACTTTCGGCTTTTAATTTCGTTTTTTATTTCATCTAACTTTACACTCTGTTCATCAAATTTGTCATTCAAGTTAGTAAATTTTTCATCGAATTTATTATTAATTCCTTTAATTTCGCTTAATAGTAACTGCATCATTGCAGATGTATCTGTCTTACTTACGTCTTGAGTTGAGATGGGGGTTATTGTAACTGGGTTTAATTCAGTAACACTGGTTTGACTAACTTGGTCCAGTTTAACATCCATCTCACTCTCAACTATTTCCTCTACATTATCACCTTTATTGGTATTCATTTTACTTATTTTAATATTACCTTATAACACAACCTTATAACATAACCTCGTGAAAGTTGGGTTATGTTTACGTATTTAAAATTGTGTTTATTACCTCAGATAACTTTTCTGCTCTCTTCGTAGGCTTACCCCACATAAAATTTTTATATCGAGTCCCTGGTCGGAAAGCGTCAATTGTTACACTACGAATTACTGCCAATATAACTTACTTAATAATTACTGAATAATTTTTTAAATATCGGGCGCCATCTTGTGATATATCTTTAAACTTACCTTAGGCCAGAATTCGGTTAAGCGAACGATATGATAGCAGAAAGTGTTATCTGAAATAATTACTATTACTTGAAATGGTTACCAATGTTTACCTTTTATTTACATCTTTAAATACACAACATTTCTATAGTGCGAAATGTGCACGCTACTATATTGTGCCATGAAAAGCAGTTCCTCTGTACAAGTTAAAAGTTATTAGTGTATTTTAAAAATACATAATATGAAAATGTTTACATACATAACAATGTTATACATTGTTAACATGTTAACATTGTTAATTGTTAATTGTTAACAATATATATATATTTATATATATGCATAAATTTTATTCAAAAATTGTTAATGTTATTTTACAACCCAGCACTTGTTAATATTATTTTGTTCACGCTCTCTCTCTCTCTCTCTCTCTCTCTCTCTCTCTCTCTCTCTCTCTCTCTCTCTCTCTCTCTCTCTCTCTCTCTCTCTCTCTCTCTCTCTCTCTCTCACATTCTCTGGTACAATTCATTTTATGAGCTCATTATTGAATGAATTTTGAATTGGTCATTCTTTTATGATGTTGATTTACTTGAATAATATATTGAAAAATATTGGAACGATCTCACCAAATCGGACATCTAATACTTAGCTGCGATTGTTTTTCCGGTAGAACATCGCACACCGCGAGTTCGCTGATTGCGTTACCGGTCACATCTTTACTGATTACACCTTACCATTCAGTAAGGTGTCACTGTTATTAAAACACTTTTGTTGTTAACCACTTTTGGTGGTGTAAAAGTTAAAATTCACACTTAGTGAAACTCTTGCCAGCCGGCTACGTTCACAATCCAGGAGGAAATGACACAGAGTCTTTGTTAAGCACACCAGGCTTTTGTTTGTTGTTTACAGCCTCGAGTTGTTTACAGAAAAGTGCATTCCTTCCACTGACGTCATCAAGGCTAGTCACTTTATCGCTATATGTTACATACGATTTTTTGCTGTGTTTGCTGTTTCACAATGAAAGCGATCGGAATCCTGTCAATTCCCATCTGCGTTTTATAAAATAATTATATAGTCCACTCACCAAAACTTTACAGGGATTATGAAATATATGAAATATTTATTACCAAATAATTGTTAAAATAAATAAATACAATAATTATGGTCTTTTGTACCATGTTTTTACAAATTTAGTATTGTACCAGAATTGTACCATCACAATACTTCTTGTGCTCTGTCGTATTAGGTTACTGTATTTAATAATTATGTATTTATAATAGTTATGTCTTACTTTATAATGAGTACTTTACAATAAGTAATTACAAGGGAGGTACAAATAATTGTTTAGAGATACAAAGGGACAAACTAATAAGACCCAGAGTTCTTAAAGCTCGAAGACTCTCTGAAAAGTGACATAATCAGTTTAAACCTTATACGAGGAAATTATCACATAATCGTATATTCAACAGGGAAACATCAAATATGGTTTACAGTTCATCACAGAGGATATTCTTGTGCACAATATATCACTGAGTATGTCAACAAGTCTAACAGCATATTAGCCACTTGCAACGACAAATTATCACATATCACATTCTACTTTTCAACTAAATTGACTTTTGAGTAAATTATATTGTTACATTGAAAAAAATTATTTGTTACATATTTTTTGTATATGTATTTGTACTGAAAATAATATAACATGTGATATGTCATATTATAAATATCATGATCTTTACATTCATTGTAAATATCAGTTTCTTATAAAATACATATAAACACTACTATGCCTTCGTTTAATTTACTTATTCGTTTACTCTTATTTGAAGCTTAATTCTTTACAGAAAAATCTTTCATGCTCTAAATTCTTATGAGCGACCTTGTACACGTTGAATCAGTTCACTCCCCACTTGACACTGAAGTTCTTACTTCTGTGTGTGTCACACAACACACCCATTTTTCTATGTGTGTATTGCTTGGTATTGGAAAACAATGAATTTAGTATTTTGTTAGTTTTCCCTATAATTTTTAATTAAAATAAGATTTCTATAAAAAGGTATGTGTGTGACTGCAAATTATGTATAAAATCATAGAAATACATTTAAACTGGATTGTAATTAAAAACAAAAGTTTTAAACTCTGTAATTTACCTGTTAAGTTGATAGAGAATTCACTCAGTTTTCCTAACTAAAATTTCTTTTTGTGTTATTTGGCACCATTCTGAATTTGGGTTGATTCCTTTGGGCATCTGTTGCTTAGCTTCAAGTTTCTTCTTAACATTGAAAACCCATTAACCACTATGTACAAAGTCAATACTGATTTTTGAAGAGAAAAAGTCACCAAAAGTTGGTGTATATTTTCCTCTTCCTTCATAGTCCTTAATTTGGCTTTTACTACCAAATTTTTAAGAATGTCATCATCAATTGAATTTCAGGGCTTGGTCTTATTCTTATGCCATTATTATTATTCTCAAACTACATGCTACAAAATATCTCTTTTCTTACGTTGACAAAAACTGCCTAAGCAATGTTGTGTGGTCTAAGAAAAGTAAATACACGTATCTTGTAACATAAAACTCTGATTGTAACAGAAAATGATTTGTCATTAAACACAGCGTATATTACAAACAAAAAGATGAATACAAAAAAAAAACACTGGAAAATTTTGATTCAATACGTGAAAATTAATTTTATAGCAAGAATTTAATACAAACCGCTGACTATGTTATCCAGTGATTCAGATAAGAAACTCCTTATATACCTTATTACTCAAGTTTGTTTATTTTAGGATTTAAATAGTTATTTTTGAAAGAGATTCAATGCATTCTTTGAATAACATAGGTAGTAAGAATATTTTGATCATATGTATATGTGCATATTGTAACGTTACCAAATTTGGTAGTTACATAAAGTAAGCAATTATTACGTCAAGTGACGGGAAAGCATGAAAATATTTCTAAGTAAAATGATGTAAACAAAAAGTGTGTATCTACAGATATATTATTGTAAAATTCCAACAAAGAAGAAGGAAGTGTAACATAGCAGCATCGTACACAAAATAGAGAAAGAAAATGACCATGAGCCAATATAAAATGTTAGAAACCAGGCCCAATAGATTCCAACAGTGAGGGGAACCAACAAAACAATAAAAGGAAGAAGAAGACAACAGGATTCCAACAGTGAGGGGAAACAACAAAAATAATAAATATGTAAAATGAAGAAGAAGACAACAGGATTCCAACAGTGAGGGGAACCAACAAAACAATAAAATGAAGAAGAAGACAACAGGATTCCAACAGTGAGGGGAACCAACAAAACAATAAAATGAAGAAAAAGACAACAGGATTCCAACAGTGAGGGGAACCAACAAAACAATAACTATGTAAAATAAAAAGAAGAGACAACTCAAGAGCAACCACAATGATGGCAGACAAACCAATATATTTATAAATATAAATACTATGGAACAACGACTACTACAATGGAAATATTGAAGAAGACGTTTAAACCTAAAGAAGAAAGGAAGAAGAAGGACAAGGAAACATGACATGAAGAGTGAAGATAATGGATAGACAATACAAGAAATCACCATTCACCAAGTATACTAGAGACAATACTAGTAACCGGAAGAAGAATAGCGATTGTCAACTATGAAGAAACAGTGTTTAACATATTTAAGAAATCACAAACAGTAATAGTGAATACTTAATGTAAGTGTGAGAACCTGTGACCAGTTAACCAATTTTAACCTAATAAACCCCACAGACAATTCAAGTGATAAGGTTTATAGCAGAAGAAAATGTGTTACCTTTATAGTGGAAACATCAAAGATTAAATAGTTAAAAATACACAGACAGTTAGTGTGACTAATTTAATGAAGATTGTAATCCAAATAGATAATCATAAGACCACCAAGAAATGTAAGATAGAACAGTAAAATCATTGTTCATAGAACCTGATAATAAAAAACTTTGTAAATTTTAAAAGAAATGTAACTGAATGCCACGGCAAAACAGAATACAATATAAAGAAAGGCCAGAAAAAATAATAACAAACAAACTAGTTTGTTAAGTATCAAACAACAATGTACCAGAAATTAGGTACCAAAACACAACAAGAAATGTATTACCATTAGTTTAAGAATATTTGTGTTATTGTTTAGAAAAAAAAATAGTGTAAACACGTGTATTAATCAACAATTAAACCATTGTAATAGAATACAATAATGAAGTCATAATAGTAGTAGCAAATACTGCATAAGAATATGTTGTACATTGATACATAACCCCATAGGAAATGCACCTATAAAACAAAAAATCATATATGTTAATTGAACCAAGCAATCATCAACAATTGTTTCAATCAAAGATTCATTATAAATAATGATGCACGCTAATAAATAATGTCTTATACTGAAAGGCACTGCACATAAAGCAGATTAAATATAATAGCACAAAGCTAGATGAAAGGGAACCCAATAGGACAAATTAGTTAAGCAAAATACCTTATTAAAACTTACACAGAGATTGATGAAAGTGTTACCAGTAGTTAGAAAAACATCTAGTACTACTATGAGAACAGATTATAAGTGTAATAATAATAGTATTATGATCAAAATATTGGAAACTAACTGACTATGAATGAATAGCCAGATGTAAACAAATACAATGTGACAAACTAGTTAAGCAAAATACCTTATTAAAACTTACACAGAGATTGATGAAAGTGTTACCAGTAGTTAGAAGGACATCTAATACTACTATGAGAACAGATCATGAGCATAAGAATAGTAATTTTATAGACAAATTAATGAAAACTAAATGACTATGATGGTGGAATCAGAATGTAAACAAACACTATGTAGCAAGTTATTTAAGCAAAATGCACCATCCAAACTTGTTCAAAGGTAAATAAAAATGTTATCAGTAGTCAGAAGGATATCTGATACTACTATGAGAATATATATCAAATGTAATAATAACAATTTAGTTATTGATTTATTAAAAAAATAACTGACTACCATGTCATAACCTGATGTAAACAAACCCAATACTAGGAATTGAAAGGTTTTCAGATAGCGAAAGACTAACAAATATATTAAATAAACTAGGTACTATAGTTGTACACTATTTGCATTTTCAACATTATATACATTATGTGGAAAAACAAAAACAAAGTGACAATTTAAAAGAAAAGAGAGCAGAAGGTAGTTAGATAAGACTACTAGTATATGAAACACAACATTGTTCATATAATAAAGTGTAAACCGATGTAAATAGATATTTATATTATCGTTAGAATACAAAACAAATGTCATTAGATAAGGAATAATAGTATTATAGGCGATTATAAATAATCGAATATGGACGCTTGAGACGCCATTATCAAACATTGTTTGAATAAAAATTACTCCCAAATTTTGTATTAAGCAATTGAGAAATGGACTCAAAACGTTTAATAAGAAGTGTTATTGTGTAATTAGATAAGATTTGGTGAAATAAACTTATTAATTTTAAGATTCACCATAGGAATTTGTGAAATCGTTGTAGTGAGTTAATAATGGATGGATTACATTCTTGTTTGGACTTTATTTAAAGCCCAGGATGTCCGCGATCTATTGCCACCAACTATTCAACGATATGACAAATAATAAAAAAGTTATAACGATTATAAACTTTTTTAATCATTTTGTGCATCAACGTTTACGTCACTATAGTCTCAAACCCATATACGAAATTGATAAAAAATTAAAAGTTTTCTTAAACCAAGGTGTTTTGGGTCGGAGAGTTCGAAAAATTGAACCAATCAAATGAATTAAAACCAGCAGACAAGCCAGAGACGCTTAGGAGAAGCGTCACAGTCATCTTTCAGTCGTCAAGGAGTCTACACGCTAATTCGACGGGCAAGGTCGATGAAGAAATGTATGAAGTTGTATTTGAATTGTGCGCGACACATACATGAGTCACGCTACACACACCTAACCTACACATAACAAAGAATTAACGAGTGTATAGTGCGGAGTGAATATAATAATAAAATACGGCCAGTGTATAATATCGGTCGTATTTTCGAGTTTTGTGTTTATAAGAAAAACCAGGGAGTACTATATTTTCATTATTTAAAAAATAAAACAGAATTAATAATTCCTGTTAATTATTGTTTGGGTACTACTCTAATCAGTAGTATCGAAGTGTAGTAATTCTGATGAAAGTTATCAGAATTAATAAAAGAATTATTTCGCATTTATCAATTTAAGAAATAAATGTTTTTACGACTTATCGTAATTAAAGGAGTCAATATTAATTTAAATATTACAAAATATGAGTGTCACGAATAGTTGCTCAATTGACTCATGTCGTTTTGATTTGACTAATGAAAATAAATCTTTTTATTTTTTTTGCGAAAAAATATTCTAATGAACTGATAGTTACTAATCAGATGTATTATGAAGAAGATATATGTATTTAGTTTATTAAGAAATCAATGATAATTTACTTATCCACAAGAATTACTTACGGTTATTAGCTAACCTAGAAATAATAACAACAACTTGTCACCTTTTTCATAATTCTGTTCTCAAGTAATACAAACCAAATGAAAGCTATCACAAGAGTTTTTTTTTATTATAAACTTTTTCTCTTGTCAATAAATAATTTTTATAGCCAACTATTAAATAATAATAGTAATTTTTAGCAGTGCATCTCAATGCACATGTTTTTAAAGTAACTAATGTGTACTGTGTCCCGCGTACGATAGTACGATAATTATCGATTATATGGTACCGACTTTTAATTTTAATATTTGTTTGTTTGTTTTCTATTAATTCTTTATTAAATATTGTCATAAAACACAACATCTTGTATCTGGTATCATGCCACTTCAAAGATCACACGAACTTGGTAATTCAACTATGTAAAGAGGACATAACCTCTCTAACTAAAATTATTGTATTAACCTTCAGTGTTACCAGCCTTGAGGTTAAAAAGAGTTTCTTTTTATAAAAATTGTTCATAATAATTATTTTTCTGTAAAACTATTAGTGATTGATTGTTGATTTTAAAAGAGTTAATGGCATTCCAGAACTGTTAATAAATCTCAATTATTTTTTACCAGTGGAAAGAGTCTTTAATTTCAAAATTAAAATAGTTTAGCTATCATAACTAGTTCTATCAGAAGGTGGCGGCAGAATTTGAATATTTATTATAATTCAAATCATAATTCAGTCTTTATTTTATTTTATTGTGCATGCTTATCACGTATGATATTCAAATAGAATATCCACATGTATGTATAGAGTGTATGTTACAGCAGAAACAGTCACCCAACAGAACAGTAATATCAGCCACATATGGTAAGTGGGGAGGTGAACAGTGGAGTGCGAAAATACTTTTTAAATTGAAGGATTTAAACGGGAATACTCACACAACTCTTAATAACAATCAAACCGCTAAGAATAATTACATTTTGAAATTTTATTATCTCATATCGTTGTGGATACCGGAGCGTATCTGCAATCACATACAATCAACACTTACACAATACACGATCTATCAGAATCGTTGTACTGTTACAATATTTGTGTGTGTTTTCAACATTGTATACAAATGTGTGATCTGTAAGTGATAACAATTTGTATTGTTTCAGGTGTGGTTATACCGAGGTCATTTATTGTGTGTACTCATGTGTATTGGTGCACAGTACTCTGCTTTTACTTTCTATGTACCGGGAACTCCATATCTACCAATTAGTTCAGCTCTTTATGCAGCACTTCACAGAACTATTTGGGGCTGTGCTATTGCTTTTAATGTGTTTCTCCTAGTGCACGGAAAAATTGGTAGTTAAGCCAATGAGTATTTTTTTTAACTAGTTAAGAGTTAGCATTTTTAATAATAACAATAATAATAATAATAATAATAGTGCTACTTAGGGAGTCTCCGTAGTGAAGACTTGTAGTGGTGGAGAAAGAGACCCTCCTGAAAGGAAGCCTCTGAAGGAAACCAAGACATCTGTGTATGCGAGGTGCTCAGAAGCAAAGATAGTCTCAAGGAGTACACGGTTATAGGTGGAGTTCCTGGCCCATTAGTATGGACATCATGTACGATGGCCTATTTCAAATTAGGTTTACCTGAAAATGCAATGCTGTTTGCACATGTAGATGAGTTACTGTTGCCAAGCATCTGGAGAATGCTAAAATTTTCAGCAAGAATATCAAATGTACTCAATAATGGATTTAACAGTCAGACTGGAAGTGCCTGGCCATAAATTGGAGGCAGTACTTGTAATGATCAGAAAAAAGAGAGAAACCATCACCCTCACAGTTGGTGCCCACAACATAAATCAAGTCACCGTCACACAGCCATTATTTAGGGTTAATAACTGATGCAAGAATAGCATTTATTGTATGTGTAGCAGAAAGAGTGCACCAGTTAATGGAATACTATTACAGAAAATGCCTGATGTAGGGTAGGCCTGACACAGAGACTGCTACTGGCTGATTCTGTGACTGGTTCCCTATGTTGTTGATGGCACACCAATCTGGACAGATGCACTGAATGTGTAGTATTACAGGAGAAAATTTGCCCCCATCTACCATTTAAGTTCTCTCAGAGCAACTAGTTCTTTTGGACATACCAAAACTTTTACCAAATATAGAGACGTAGGTAAATCAAAGCCACAAGAAAATTAATTATTACCTGATCTAGTTACTGGCTGGACATCAGCATTTATGTGCCTGCTTATTTAAATGCAAGCATGAGCAGACAGACCCTTGAACTCCTGAATTCAGAAAACAGCTAAGGAGCCTAAAGATACCGTATATAAGTTCTTTAGGCGTCTGTATTTTGACAAGGCCAATGGTAGGGGAAAGGAGTTGCTGACTCCAGAGATTCTTGGAAGCATCATGGCTATTTCCTTGGGAACCATAAATGTATTGGGAGCTATAAATGTTGCAACTATGTTGAAGGAATATCACTGTATTGCAAAGGAATACAGTTCGGATCCAGATTTCCTAAACTTATTATGCTGTGAATGTATAACGTTTTCAAGGAATAACTATGGTTGATTTGGCTCTCCACAAAGTTACACTTCATGAAATCCAATAGGAAGATAAAGATAAATGAGAAAGAGTATGTTTTTTAGCTAGTGAGAGTCTGACACTTGGGAAAGTACAGGCTTCTCTGTAATTATCAAGAATTTTTTACCTGCTTGGAACACACACACACACACACACAATAGGATCTTAACTGTCAAGTAATTGGGACAGTTGTTGGTCTTAGTCAGTCAAGGCCAGAACAAAATATTATACATTTTAGTACTAAGAGACCTCATAAAAATTATTTAAATGCAATTTATATCATTGATTACAACATCCTTTCTTTGTTGTAAATACTGAAGTATTTTTGTAGATACTGTACCATGAACGTTTATTTATTTATTTTAATTTTTGTCAGACTGATTACTTTTTTATGGCTACACTTTCACATAAACAATTTTATCATCATGAACTTGAAAGTTGGTTCATTTATCAGTCTCTATCAACTCCTACAATTCACTTTCTGAAACATTTTCTTATCTAAATACAACTATTACATTAACGACTCGGAACACAAAGTTTTTTATAAGTAAAAACATAAAGTTTTACCTTACAACCTGAACCAGTTTTCACCTTTAAAAGGCTTCTTCAGAGGTTCAGTTGTATTTAGTTAAGTAACGGACACGTCATGGACAACGAAATCCATTTTCTTATGTTTAACGTTTATGTAAAAAATGGTGAATTATCATCAAAATCTATTTAGCATAAACAGTGAATTTAGCATTTGATTATTATTACTGTTTTCAATGTTAAATAATTGAAATAATTATATATAAAACTCGTATTTTTACTGTAATGTTTTTAAAATTTTACATACATGACACATATGTAAACGAAACCTTCAAATTATTTGATATTAATTTATTAAAAATTAATTGCAACAAGTAAAATTTATCTTTATTTATGTAATATTATTTTACAGATTGGCTTCACAGACTTCTGACATGGCAGCCAACGGTTCCTATCAGCAGACTATCATACTGTGCTTACCTAGTCCACAGAATTCCTCATCTATATGAAATATCCATTCGTAGAATTCCACAGTCACCTTCAGTATATACTGCTGTAAGTTAATGCACACACACACACACACACACACACACACACACACACACACACACACACACACACACACACACACACACACACACAATATATATACTGCAACGATACATATACATAAATGTAGGCGTGTTGGGCCTCACGTTCAAGGGCGACAAAATTATGTAACAATACAACATTGCAAATAAATTTAATTTGTGATGCTCCACGTTGGAAGCGACAATTTATGTAACAATAAATATTATTTAATTTGGGTTTCAGGTGTATCTGTAATAAGAACTCTATGTAACTTGTAACGGTATTTCAAATTTATTTGATATTAATAAAATTGTGCACATGGCACTTACTTCGACTTAAAACATTCGTTATTATTTTGTTACTATGCTGTAAAGCTTATGCTATATACATCCTTACTGACTAAATATTCTATTCTACTAATTATTATATTAAAGAAAAATCTCATTTCCAGACTACTCAGTCAATTAGTGTGTTTCAAAATATCAATATTTAAATATCTTCTTATATATTGTAATGTAACTCAAAAATATCAATAGTTACTGAATTTATCTTTTGTTTCTCAGTACTGATTTATATCAAACTAATTTTTACTTAAATGCTTTGTATTATTTTCATTTCAATACTATTTTGAGCTCTTGTTTACGTTAATCTTATTTCAATAACATCCATGATTTTAATTCTAATTTACAATAATTGGCTCTTACTTTTAAATAGAACAAGAATGTCTTTAATTGTCTTTGCATTAATTGTTCAATTAAGAGATAAATAAGTTGTTTATCACCTTATTGTCGTCAATCATACTCAATCATTGGATCCATCTGTAATCGTCCTCATCTCGAACTCCAGCATCGTCTCCTCTTGTCCAGCGTCGCTTCTCTAGAGTCCAGCGTCGTCTCTCTCTTGTCCAGTGTTGTCTCTCTCTGTCCAGCGTCGTATCGCTCTTCTCCTCTTGTCCAGCGTCGACTGTCTCTCTGTCCAGCGTCGTATTGCTCTTCTCCTCTTGTCCAGCGTCGACTCTCTCTCTCTCTGTCCAGCGTGTATCACTCTCTGGAACTTCTCCTCGTGCTGTTTCGGACGTCAGTTGATCTTCTTATGTGGATCTTCTTATGTAATTTTGTTACTACTTAAAAATTGTTTGTTTTACAATCCAGTTACATAACTGTATGTAACTGGAAGGATGAAACTATTTACAAAAATTTAAAATATTCTGTGCGGACGGGCAGAAGCTCCCGCTGCACTGTGGGTGATTTAAGAAAGAGAACAACTGTAGCGTGTGTGTCCTATTTATACCCATGTCTTGGTCAACACCTGCAGTTGTACGAAATCGACATGTCAGAAACTGTCTCTGGGTTCAGTTCCCCCACTCTTTGTCAATTTCGCTATTTCTTATATTTCTGCGAATTGCAGAGTCCTGTAAGTATACTCTTATACTCATCTTATAACTATTTTCACTACACATGTTCACTGTAATTTTGGACATTGCAACTTAACCCTTTCGATTTGTACACAGTTATTTCACTACTACACTCGTACGGTGTGTCTTTTTCACGTGGTTTTTGTACACAGTATATAGTAAATTTTATTACATTTTATTATGTTTTTGGATTTTACTCCTTAATTATAGTTTATGAATAATTACGGAAAAACAGTAATTATGCAATTATTCATCTTGGGGTGGTAAACTCCCCTGCATAGACCTGCGTTCACACACACTAGCAAAATACTGGTGTACACACTTTCAGTTACATTTGTGTGTGTGTGCACGTCGATTCAGGTCAAAACACCTGTTCATATTTTTGTCTGAGCCAAGCTTGCAATCCCTGACATGCTTATTTCTAATACATTATTTATTATTTACAGTTTATTAGGTATATTTAAATTTTTATATTCAATGCTCAGTACATCACTTATTTGTACTGTCGCAATACATATAACATATTATTTTGTGGGGTCAGGAACCTTGGTGATAGCAGCATGCCAAGGCCGTGTTTTTCATAAGTATAGCTAGACATCACCCTGAGTCTCCCCACTACGGCAATTTTCATATAGGCCTAATACTGAATTGGCAACCATAAAGTAACATAGATGTATGGCTATACCAAATTCAATTTAACGTTAATAAGGAAAGGTCTATTATATATCTTTTGATATAATGCCAGTAAATTTCATAAGTATATATTAAATTTATGTGGATTTTAAGTACATGTACAGGATGACTTAATGATATGGATGATTGTAATTTTTTTGTATTAACATTTGAAAATGTTTGATACCATTTGGTAATAATAATCAACATTTAGTTGTAATGGAGCACTGGATGTGTGAATATCTGATTGCTAGCAAGGCGTTTTATAAAAATTAAGATTGTTTTGTATATGTGCAATAGCTGTTTTGACACAACTTCAGTATAAATTGCAGTGATGGGAATACAAAAACCCATACATAGAAATCTGGATACAAAATTTTTTAAGCAATTGGTTCTGCAATACTGCGATTCTGTGTAGTTTTAAATCACCTTTCTGCCAAAACGTTGGCTTGTTGAATACCAATGTTGAAACTAATGGTTTTGAAAAACAGTGAAAGGCCACTATTACATCCACTTTCATTTTAAAGCATTATTTTTTTAAATTACTTGTACTATACTACTATACAATCAAGATTGTTCTTTTCTTACCCAGAATGTGTTTTGAGCATCAAGCAGTATGCTCATCATCACCAATGTTTTTAAAAATGTTTAGAGTAGATATTATTAGTATCACTATTGCAATTATTGACTACTAGAAATGTTTTATACTTATATTTCATGACAACTTTCACATCATCAGCGAAGCCTAACCCTTTTGGTGCTATGTTTTTATAAACACAATACTGTCAACAACGCATTAATGCGTCAGTAGCACTGAAAACGGTTAAGCTACACACATAAACCTAAAATACTCAATAAAAAGCACAGCTGAACAAAACAAACAATATGTACTACTACTCACCTACTATAACTCTGACTGACAAAAAGTGCATCCTCCTCCTACAAACTCTGTTACAAAGTTACATTTAAAAAATCCAACCTTTCTAAAAACATTTACAAAACTACCATACACTACAACAAATACTCATTCTCTGAGCTCGCTTCCAAATGACTGTCCCAAGTTCTACACAGGACAAACGGGGCAGAATTCCCACATACATTACACTGAACACATCAAGACATTAAAAAGATACACCTAAAAATTGTGCCACTCACATACAAACACACAACACATGTACACAAGTTTACAAATACTAAACGTTATGAACAAGAGCAAAAAACTAAACATAACAGAACAAATGTAGAAATATACAAACATTATATGAGGGCCATTTTTTAAGTAAGAACCATTTTCCTATGTAGCCAAGAAAACTTTATTGATAAATAAAATTACAAATGTAAACATAAACTACAATGTAACTCTACATTTCTTGTAGTCACCATTAAGATCCAAGATCTTGTTCAGATGTGGCACTAGCTTATTTATATCGTCATCAAAGAATCTACTGCCTGTCTGTTTGTAGTCTGTTTCAATTCATCACTGTCAGCCATTCGCTTTTCCCTTAAAAATTCGTTCAGCTTTGTGAAAAGATAAAAGTCTGAAGGTGCAAGATGAGGACTATAAGGCGGGTGTCAAGTTTTTCCCATGCAAACTGGTCCAGGAGAGTTGTTGGCCTTGCTGCAGTGTGTGGCCAAGCGTCATGAAGGAAGCAGACATCACTTGAAAGCAGTCCACAGTAGCAGTTTAGAATGGCCTGCCGAAGTTCAGTGAGTGTTTCACAATACACTTCTGTTATTGTCATTCCTTGTGGGAGGAAGTCAACCAAAAGGATGCCTTTCTGATCCCAGAAGACTGAGCCATGATTTTTGGGGCCAATAGTCTTACTTTGATTTTCGTGGTTTCAACAGTGATCAGGAATCATACCTCTCAGAGGATTGTCATTGGTCTCTCGTATATAGTGACATATCCAGGTTTCATCTCCAGTTACACCAGTCTCCCATTTAAATGTACAGAGAGGAGAGAGGAGACAACGTGGTAACCGTTTACTGTATCTGTCTCTCTTTCTCTGTCTCTGTCACATACTGTCGTTTCACATTGACATTTGCATGCTTCTGGTGTTGTCGCCACCTGATTCACTGTACAAGATTTGTGTGCTCATGTGCGAAGTGGATGAAAATTTCGTAAGCCTAGTATTCATTTACGAGCATCTGCTCGCGAGCTATAACTGCCGAGTAATACTTACGAAGAAATCCTCATCCTTGTGATAGCTCCAAAAACATCAAAGAGTGAGCCATACACTTTTTGTGTCAGCATTTTGTGTATTCATCGTGCACAAATCTTTTTGTAGTGAAGCTTCCCTCAGTAACAATGTCATAAGTGACAGATTGTGATACGTGAAAAAAAAGACAAGTTGCAACTCATCAATAGTGAATCGCCTGTTTTCACGAATACAGTCATCAACTTTTTTGATCAACGTTTCAGTGATGACAGTAGGCCATCCAGGCTGGTTCGTTGTGGACATTGGTCCTTCCTTCATTGAATAACCTACACCACTTATGCAAATTTCCATCGTTCACGAGACATTGTCCCCATACACTTCTATGAGCTGCCGATGAATTTCAGCGGGACAAACATTTTTTGCATTTACATAATGAAGTTTTGCTTGTGTTTAGCCTGACATTTCGGCTACATCTACACATTCCAGCATCAGCCTGACATTTCAGCGATGCTTTCTTCAGTCATTCTCTTGACTTTCCTAGCAACAATGGCGCAGTCACCGGTTACTTCCATCGTTATACTAGCTCATTGTTTTTAGACTTGTAGTAATCATAGCTAACCATGTGGCAGGTTTTTTTGCCACATACAAAATGCTTTTTGCTGGTTGTATGGTTTAGCAGATCTTAAGCAGTTTGCCTCTCCTTTGTAGCTCCCACTTAGATGTTGATGCTGATGCAGCTCATCCATTTCTTATCTATCTTCCCTATTGTAATATATTGGTTTATATTACATACCGATATAATTATGTATTACCTGTAATTAAGTTGATTGTCTTGTTCTATTCTTTTCAGCCCCACGTTGGAAGTGCCAATATGTAATAGAATTGGTTTCTAATCGTGTTATAATATAGGTGTGTTGAGTGTGTATAAGATTGAATTGAAGTTCTTCTGAAATACCTTTACGCCTCGCGTTGGAATAAATTGATTAAACGACACTAATGGCTTGAGTTGCATTAAGTTCAATTGTCTTATGGTGAACACCACCCACAGTAATCGTCACTCAATGTTGTTGTGATAAATAATTCTGTTGTGGTTATAAATAATTATGTCGTTGATAAAAATAAGTACTTACTTTGATTGTGGATTCATCATTGGTGACAACACTGTTCATTACGTTATGGTCAGTGATAAGTAATAAAATATTTGAACTGCTTCACTTCGGCGGGCAATGGTTGCTACCAACTGACTTCAGAGGTAAACATAACCTGAACTCAAACCACTAAAAGCCTGTTGACTGAATAAACTAACTTCATACTCCATCAATATTATTAAAAGGCGATTTATTCATAGTATTATTGGATTATTAATCCTTTGTTCAAACAATTAATTCAATTACCTATTCATACTTTACAATAGTCAGTTACTTTGTTGAAACTCATGTCTCAGGGTTGGTAACACAGTCCATAAACCATTTTGTTGACAAAATTATTTATGTAAATTAGGTTCTTTTAACTGCAAGATACGGAACGAAAAATGTCTGTTACTAATGTAAAACCTCATAATAGGAGAGTGATTACATATAATAATAATAAATTCTTAATCTAATACAATAAAGTCCGTCGGAACATTGACATAAAATTTGGAGGTTAGCATGTGACTAAGAGTTCACCCATATTTAACCTCAATTTTCAATTAACGTACATATAATAAAAAGGTAAAGTTACTATATTAATAATGTTTGTTGGTTGTGTAGTGTTAACAATTGTTACATATGTTCAATAAGTTCGAACACTATAGTCATATCATGTGATAAATTATTTAAGTATTTTTTATAATTCACTATACTTCCTTAATTCCTTTTCTAAAATTGTTATATTCACTATTCACTTTTAATTAGCCTTCATTGCTTTATCATTATACTACACTTCACTACGTTGTTACTCTAAGTCGATTTACTTCACTTCTTGAAGGTTAGGTCCCCCCGTGTTTATGTTCGGTACCACACTGAATTATGGGTAACTGGCGAATTATTTGTGCACGTATTTTGTCATCCGTATGGTGTTAAAACTTATGAAGAACTCTCTGTAAAGTCTAGCGTCACCTCGCTGTTCCTACCTGTGCCACCAGGGGAGGGAGGGGAATGCTTGTTATAAGAGTTTTGATTGGTTGGAATTCATGATATTCCTTCATTAAATAATCACCCCCGCATTAACAAAATTATTTAATTTTGTCAGAAGCCTGGGTTTTTGGGTTTTAGAGTACAAAACTGACGCCAAACTTTTTACTAAAATCTATAAAAATAGTTTACAATGGATATTAATTCTGTATGCTACCTGTGAACACTCATATAATTTTACCATCATCTGGCATTTGTCCTTCTAAACATTTAGACATCTCCCAATGCATAATTCTGTTCACTATTAACAAAGATAGTATTTCTACCTTAGGTTCTAATAAAATATTATTATTAAAATATTTCTTATACTGATTTAATTAATATTTTGATATTAGGAATAGTTAATTCAATTAATACTGTAACAAGACCTGTAAACTGTAGTTACAAAATAAAAGAAAGAAAAAATTTTATCTAAAAAAAAAAAAATTCTGAAGAAAAAAAAATGTATGTTTGTTTGTTGTATATAATTTAAAATTAATTCTGGTTTATTGTTTTAATCAAATTTCTAAAATTCTGAAAGGTATTTTTTTGTTTAATTCGCACTTCTGGAAGATATTAACAAAATCGATTAACGATTGCTGAATTTCTGTCAGCAATCGATTAACGACTTTCCGTGCTGCTCCAGTATCTCACCTTTCGTTGATATTTTCTTCCTTCAGGAAGTCTCGTGCTTAATTAACACCTTAAAGTACAATGTGAAATAATTTACTAATCCACACAATTGAAATGAATTGATTTATTAACATTTATAAATAATAATCGATATTAATTCGATTTCGAGCAATTGTCGACTCCGTCTCAGGGATAAATCGATATGTTAATACAGGTTAAAAATTCATATAATTATTATAAAAGGTTCTTGTAGCGATTATTTTATAATAGTCAGAGAAGGGCAGGACGAGAAAGTATAACATTTACAATAAATAATTTTAAATAACTAATATCTAACAATTGTTAATAATTTATATAAAATGTTTAATATAGTTGAGTTTCGAACCAATGCTGTAGGCTATGACATCAGTCAACGTTGGTGGCAGTGCCTCGTTTTTCCATCATGGCCGCTAGTTGAATCGAAGAGGTTATTCGCAATATTCGTCGCCAGAAAATCTCACAATAAAATCAACTTTATAATTGTTTTAAAGATCCCCGAAATTGTGTAAACTGTCTAGTATGTTGTTTGGGGTAGTCTGGATGAGTGTTCAGTGTCCACTGGTGTTAATTGTTTGATATTAGAGGTGTTCACTTATGTCTGTTCGTTACAAAAAAAAAATTGTTATTCTGTGGTAGCTTGAATTATTCATAATATGTAGTTTTGATGTTTTATTACACTGGTATTATGTAGTGTAGTGTTTGTTTTCACTGTTGTCGTGGAGTTTTTTATATGTTCTGATTTGAAAAGTGTTTAATTAAGTAACACTCGTTTCTCACGGATTGTAGGCCTTAACCTTAGCACTTCATTATACCGTTTTAAAGAACGCAATTCCGCATAGACTGTTCAGTTTGAACGTTAACAAAGAACTAACTAACTTCCTCCAATTTAGTAAAAATCTTGCCAAGTTAATATTGGAAAAGTATTGTTAAAATAATTGTCACTTCCCATGTACATAATTCCAAAATACATTATAATATATGGAATAATTTTAGTTTATTGTTCGCTTTTATGAACTATTAACTATATAATTGGTTTATTTATCTCATTCTGTTTAATTTGATATGTCATAGTCCATATTTGTTGAGATTTTTGTTAATATTACCAAATTTCTGTCTTTTTGGAAATCTAGGCCCAAAACTCTGTTTCCGCCCTTTCATACTTTTACTGCCATTTTAAGTGTTATTAAAATAATTATAATAAATTTCAAATGGTCATAAATCCTTTCTTTTCCTTAATTACTTATACATTTAACATTTGAACTGTTTTTTAGTGATAATTTCTGAATTTAACATTCCTCTTTAAAAATAGTTAATTTATACATTTCAAAAATTTTCAGTAATTTAAGGTATTTTTCTATATTACTCTTTTAACTCATAGGTTCATTTACAGTAGTTGTTAATTGACCTACCTTACCTAAATCTTGTCAGTTTACATGATTCATTGGTGAATTAACTGGTTTATATTGATTTTTATGAATTCATTATTTGGCCTAGAGTTTAGTATTTTACATGTATGGTTTTTTCAAATAAATTTACTTTTACTCCTCCTCTGACTCTTAAAAGTTAACATGACATAAAATAAAATGTTTTACAAACTTATTGAGATGTGTAGCATCTAATTCATGCTACTGTTATAAAAATAATAATTAACATCACTCAACATTCTGTAAAGTTGGACATGTTTGCTGAAATTGTTTTTAACATACATTTAACTCATTTTGTTAATTACTACAGCATCCATAATGAAACATTTTAATTTGGATGTATGCTGTGATTTAACTAATATAACTTACTCTAAATATATAAATCTTATTCTCTAATAACTCTTTTAAAAATATGGAGTTCATGGCTTTAAACAAAATCAGCCATTTAAATTTCTAAATTCTATTAACACAAACTATTATCAGTCCTTTCTGTTTTTACTATTATTATTTAACATCCCCTTATATAGTAAACATTTCCACCCACACTTTCTTGTTATTGTCATTCCTATGAATGTCTTGAGATGACAAAGTGACCTAAAATAATGAAATATTGGAAATACCTTCCATTTTATTATTTCATGATTTTGTAATCTTTTAGTCCCTTCTATTCGGGCGCAAAATGTAATCTCTGATAATGTACAATGTATTTTGTCTGTATTCGTAAATACTCTTGGGCGCCATGTTGTACAAGTGTTATGATCGACATTTACTTTTAGTTAATACTACAAATACCTTTACTTAAACACCTTCTCTACAAATAATCACTAACTACTGTGTCCCTAAATATCTAATAATTCTCTGTATTATTTTCTTAAAATTCTTATCTTTCTAACTCCATTTACATTAATTGCATAACTCACCTGCATTTATCTATACCCAGGCTCTATCCCTGTTTAAACACTTACTGTAATCATTGACAATTCTCTTATAAAATTCCTCTCTTACCTACTTATAACAATACTTCTTTTCAAAATTCAAATATATATTCTTATTTAAGCATTTATTAGGAATTACTTTCAATACCAATTAAAATTTAAAAATATTATTATTAAACATGTCATATATGTAAAATATATAATAATACATACTGGTGTAAATATACCTGTAATACATAATACATATTAAAAATACATGGATATATAAATACAGTGAATACAATGAAAAATATACACTCCAACTTCATTATTGTGTCATTAATCGAAATCAGTCCATAACAGTCCAATTCAATACCACTTTTCATATTATTATGTAATGTTCATTTCACAATACAACAGTCTATCCACCATCATTAAACAACAAACGAATCTTAGGTCTATATAAATTCTTATTTAATACATAGCTTTTATTACTAGATACATCATATTCGTACTCCTTTAAGAAACGGTGATTAAACAAATATTTCCAGTCACGATCAAGTAGAGTTCCGTTTATCTTAGTATCATATGTCATATATCGGTTTATACTATAATTATCCCCATAATATTCCACCACAGGTAAGTACCTAATGTCTTTATTCTCATTTCTTGTTATTTTCAACTTATTGTTATTATCAGGTAAGTATTTATCATTTTCATATACCACATTTAACCCTAACCTTTCTAACAGTTGTCTGTAATTTCTGTTTACTTTAAATATTTCTATTACTCTTTTACTCTCACAATATCTCTCTATACTTTCTCTCTTAATACATTTCTCTCCATAACACCAAAATACACTTTCTCTCTCCAAATATGCAGGGGTCCCTATCATAAAATTGTTGCACCTCTTAGGTACACAAAAACATAAAGAAACTTTATTTGTAGAACTATCGTCTATCAAATATAAATTAAAGGCATTCTTATCCTTATAACAATTACATGAAGACTTGTCTTCACCCCCTAATACAACATTAAAAGAAAATTCTACCCCCTGCATTCCTTGTACTAAAATACTTTCTCTCCACTTTCTTTCTGACTTCATAAATTCAAATATTTCATTATCATTCATTATACTTTCATTATCATGTTTATCCTCTTCTAACACCACAATCTTACTACCTGTATTATTTGGATTATCTATAGTTTCTAAATTTTTAGTGATATCTATCACATTTATTTCAATGTTTTCTAAATGATTTTGTAAAACATTGGTTTTCACTGCTACTTGTTTGCTTACTTCAATATTGGTTTTAACTTCTAATTGACTTTCTACAAAATTTAAACATTTCTGTTGTATTTCTGTACTTGTTGACTCTAATTTACTTTTAATCGTGTTATTTACTGTGTCATAAACTAGATCGATTTTAGTGTCTAAATCATGTATGGTACTACTGAACTTATCATCAACAATTGCTAGTGTAGTTTTCTGTATGTTATCACAACGTGTTTCTACTGTGTTAATTCGCTCTTCTAAGTGAAAATTTTGACCTTTTATTTCATTCTTTAATTCAGTAAATTGTTTGTCAGAACTATCTCTGATTTCATTTTTCTGCTCATCTAGCTTTTTATCAAAACTGTCAAATTTATTTAATAAAAGTTGCATCATTGCATTAGTTTCATCCTGCTTACTATCTAAACTAGTTGAAATGGATGTGTTAGCTTTAGTTATCTCTGCAGACACAGGCATACTTGCCTCATCAGTCTGACTAGTTTGAGGTGTTTGTACATCCATTTCACTAATTACATTTATCTCCGATGTACTGGTTTCTATTACAATATTGTCACTTGTACTCATGTTGTTATTTTATCTTGCTAAAACATGTATGTTTATAACCTAGGAATTTAACCCTATTCTACGCACGTGTGCATGTACTTACGCTATTACTTTAGGTAACTATTCCACTTTCCTGGTAGGTATTACTCCACATAAAATTAAGTTTTATGTCGAGTCCCTGTTCGGGCGCCAAATGTAATCTTTTAGTCCCTTCTATTCGGGCGCAAAATGTAATCTCTGATAATGTACAATGTATTTTGTCTGAATTCGTAAATACTCTAGGGCGCCATGTTGTACAAGTGTTATGATCGACATTTACTTTTAGGGCCAGAATTCGTGTAACACGTACCAGTTTAGTGGAACCAATTACCTGAAGTAAAGACACATCAAATAACATATAAAAAGTATTTATTAATATTAAACATTGATAAGTATTACATAGATATAGATATCTGGACGATAGATTGCGCCATGGGCGTTGTCCACATGAAATTACACTATACAAAAAATATACGCTGCATTATAATACATGTTATAGGATAAGACATACCTTTATTATTTAAATGTAAATTTCAGCACAACCCAACACTTATAAATTTTAACCCACACACTCAAACACTCTCTCTTCCATCCTCATGGTACAAACTTTTATAACTTTTATAAATTTTGGAGCTCCTTTTATTAGATTGAAATTTTAAAATAAAATGAATTTCTACAATAAAATGATATTGGGAAATTATGAAATCAGGATTGTATAAGGAACGTTCTCACCAATTTCGTGTTGGCCTCCTCGTACTACTCGTATCGTCCTGTCATCGGCACAATCGGTGTATTTTTACGGCGCTTGACGGGGCACTTTCGTGTCAACCCACGTAACCCACCATCGTGGGACCGATTCTATACGTCGATCTTTTACGGACGATTTAATCGGTCGAGGACGCCTACACAAAGTCGAACTATAACTCTCCTTAATACATTTTGATTGTAGATATTATACTGTTTATACTGTTTATTAACCACCTATAGTGGTCTAAAAAGTTAAAATTCACCCGGGAGTGAATTGGTTTTGCCGGCCGGCACTGATCAGTTGCTGCAGCGAAATGACGACAATTCCTTGTTGAATTCTGCGGAAGTGGGGTGTACTGACGTCACATTTTCTTTGTTTAACTTGTTGACATCGCCGTTTTGTCGTGGTCAACACATTCTCAGCCTCTGACGTAATTAAGGCTTGGCTTGCTTATCGCAATAACTGCACACTGTTTTTATGACATTTTACAGATTCTGCTACGAATTAGTTCAAATCCTGGCAAATATTGTGATATAGTCCACTCACTGTAAATTCGATATCGGGTGTTTGAGGTCGGGTTGGGTATGTCAAAAAATAGAAAAATACAATATTTATGATCTCGTTACCATATTTTAGGTAATTATAAAATTGTACCATGATTGTACCATCACAATTTGTTAATTATCAAATATAAAAGTTGTTTTATAGCATATAGTTTAAGTTATAGTAACACTACGACTTCAAGTTTATTATATTTCAAAACACTTACACTAGTACACTTTCACTGGTGGTTCTGACTTATATCGAGTCTTATTATTCTCAGACCAGACCTTTATTCAGAATGGACTGTGAAGATTTGTTTATTTTTTATCACATAATAACTTTAGTTGGTGCACCTCTTATCATACTACATAACACTTTTGTTTATCAATAATTACAATTTTATAGGGTTTCGGGATGTTATACTTTCTTTAATTGTATCTATTGGTTTGGGGTCAATGGTAGTTAATAATAGGTTTTTTTATGGTGTTTCTTCCATCCTAATTCTTCCTTTCTTCTTGTCTTCCTTCTTGTGTTCACTCTTGGGTAAACCAAGGTACTCAGTGTTATCTTGACTGATGGTTGGTTCGGAGTATCTTCTTTATTATTTGATACTGACTTTACTCTTCTTTCCTGGTTTCAGGGTATCTTGTTTATCTCCTGATAATAAACATTACTCTTCTTTCTTCTTGTGTTTGGGGTATTTTGATTATCACCGACTCCTAATCTGATTCTTTTTTCTTGATTTTGAGGTATCTTGTTTATTTCCTGCTCCTAATCTCCTGGGTAATCTCCTGATTTTTTAATATGAGTTTTCTTTAATTCTTTCTTTGACTTTTATGGTTGTATTTTTTATTATTTACTTATGGTTTTTCTTTTATAGTGGTGTTTTCCTTTGAAGTTTAATTGAATTTCATTTGACATTCTTTGAGTTTATGTAATTTAATTATTTTTTTATGATCTTAAATGAATTAATTATTGGTGGAATATCTGTCATGCTACAATACAAAGTCCTTTTCTGTTGTTAATTAACATTATACACAGTCAATTGTGAAATAAATACCTAATCTGTTCATAGGCTTACTGATGCCTATAGCACTATGAGCTAGTTTTACTTTATACAATATAATAAGTAACTTATGATAGTTTGCAACACTGGGTACTTAATTCTAAATAACCATACCAACTTTTGGTTCACTTAATTTTGCTCAAGGCCTGCCTTTTTTCTTGTATATTATCATTAAAATCACTTGAGTTCTTGTACAATCAGGCAGCTTGTTAGTTATTATTTCTTTATTATACATAGGTTATTCGATTGATATCTTATTCCTAATTAAACATCTTAGTTACTAGTAAGTTTTACAATAGTTTGTTTCAGTTTGACATTCTTATTTTCTAGTCATTTTCTACTAATGAACCTTGCATCTTGTTGCAACAGATCATGTGCATTATAGGTATATTATTAATGGTTAATTTAGTGACAATTAGTAATTGGTTTACATATCGTTAGTTAGTTTACATATCACTGGTTATATTGATAGTATTTACTCTCACTATTTATTGGTATTTCTGTGGTTTTCTAATATACAATATTAGCCTCTGCTACTCTATCACCTTTCATCATGTTAATTACATTAATTACAACATCTTGATGACCTATATCTGCCTTAGAATGTTGTTTATGTTATCTAGTTTCACCTAGATATAACACATAATAGTTTTATATCATTTTTTCTATATATTTTGTAGTTACAAGGGTAAATTCACTGCTTGTTAGGTTAGGTTGTCCACCTTTACTTTCACTGACTAAATTTATTTCCCCTGCTTGGTTTTTATTAGTTATTTTAAATACTTAGTACTATCTATTAATAGTACTATTCACTACTTATACTTCTGATTACAATTATCAAGTTTGTCTTATAGTCTATGTACATTTTTATTTACTAATCAGTTCTCTCTGATATTCAGTGGGTTACATAAATGTTATGGTTGAAGTTAAGATACACTCTTACACTCTTATATTATACATTATCATGTGGTTCATAATCATTGGTTATCTCTTCACTCTCCTAATCTTATTTGGGTAACTTTTAATTTAAGTCTCAGTTATTGTCATAGTCATGTCATTTAGTAAGTCTTGTATGCTATTAATTCTCTTCCACTCTGGGATTATATCTTCTACTTTATTTATTCTGTAGATCTTCTAGTCTTTATTTATAGTGGTTGAGTTGGTTTACTCCTCTTTTTATTTTATAATATGAACTGTTTTTATTTTTCACTTGAAATTATACCTATGTTTCATGATCTTACAAATTAATTTTGGATTGTTTTGGTTCTGTTTTATGCATCGTTTTATCTATTAATAGCAGCTTGTAGTTCTGTAGGATTTGGTGACACTACACTATACAAGTATTCATATTATCCTAGTTTTTCACGCCCAGATACTAACTCCCTTCCGTGTGTTTTTATAGTCTGAGTTATTATTTTGCTAGAAAAGTCAAGACAATTTCTTAAAAAGGTACCATACTTACAAGATAATTACCACAAATGTTGTAATATAATGAAACGATAGTAGAGTTTATATTTATAATTACTGTATAATATGGTATACTCTTCAAATTTTATGTTGGGTTCGTCACGATGTAACTGATCAACGATGAATGGTGTTGTTTTATTATTATATTAGGTGTTGTTGTTGTTTGATTATATTTATTATTAAGATAATGTTTATGTGCTTGTTTAAAAGGACTGTAAAAACTGTTCTCTTGATGTGTTTACCTCCCCACTTACCATCGGTGAACGTTTTCAATCTTCTCAATAGGCTCTATATCACTGTAAAGTCATAACATAACACACAAAATATTTCACTTTGACATGAACATACAGACAGTAAATAAAATGATAAGTATATTTAATCTTGAATTAAATATTTAAATACTGGCCGCTAGAATATTGCTGCCACCTTGAGAAACAATTGCTTCTTAAATGAAAGTTACTTGTGCCTATTTTAAAAGAAATAAATACGCTTTTCCACAGGTAAGATATCTAGGATTTTATTAACATCAGTTAAATTGAAATGAATTCCTTTTAAAAACAATGATTACATTTTTAAAACAACAACAAAATTAATTACTTTCTGAAAATCCTTCAGCTCAGGGCTGGTAACACTGATACAATATACAATATTATTGTAAATCTTGTTAAGTTAATTTTGGTTATTATTATTACCAAATTTCATGAGTTCTTTGAATTGTCATGATACAAGATACAAAGATGTTTATTATGAATAATATTAATTCGTATAGAATAATCAAAAGACAAAAAATTAAAAATAGTTAACCTCAAATACGATATTAAAACTATCGTATTATTGTACAACAGATGTGTTGTCGCTATTCATTCAAGCCTGTGTAACACGTGTTCATAAACACTACACATTAAAACAATATTACTTGATTAATTATTATCAATGAAATGGATTTGATAAAAACAGAAAAATTCTTATTATTGAGTCTATTCAAAAAGCATTATTAATTAACGATATGACTCTCTGTTGACATGGAAATATTTGTTGTTTATAGGTTAACTCTACCTATAGTTCAGAGTAAGTTATTAAAACCAGTTATTTCATATTATTTAAATCTTAATACTACATTCAAACATATTTGGCATAATAAGATTGGTAATTAAAGGCAGTGATAGTTCTCGTAGGTTATATTATAATAAACCCGATTCAAACTGTAATGGTAGTCAAGTAAGCGTCTATATTTATATGTGTTGCTTACAGTATTTAATGTTATTTTGACTTCAATTATTATTTTTCTTGAACAAATATTAAAATATTTTAATTAAACAACATAATTAATTAATCGAGAACTTTTACTCATTGTGCCTGTCAATGTACAATCATTCGCTAGGTTAGTCATGTACGGTGCGTACTTGACTAACGTAGTTCGATATAATATTCACCGACTGGCGATAATTATATTTCATTTTATTTTTAAATATCGTTAATAGATAGTACTCCCTGTAATTATAACTTTTCATTGCCCTTATTATACACTGGCAATGTTAAATAATTCACACTATTATTCGTCGCACTGTCACACGTAAAGGGATAGTTCCTCAGTTGAGGTTAGTTTACAACTGTTTACTAGGAAACGCGCACAAATTTGAAATATTTCTTGCCGACTGCTGCGTGCTCCGCTCACCGTGAAGGTTGGAAAACAATTAATTCTTCTCGTCGAAGCTTCTTCTCGCGTCTGGTAAAATCAGATCATCCCATTGGTGGAGAAGTCTGTACTCTCTACCCCAAACGCCTTGGTGACATTAAAAATTTTAATTTTTAGCGTCTGTCTTTGGGTTGGAGGCTCGTCTGTGACGCGTTCATTCCGATTCGGAAATGATAGAAAATCTTATACATAATTTTCTTATTATTCATCTGATCGATAAATGAATAGTCGCATTGTTTTGCGGATACTTGGGTCTTTCTTTTAAGTCCAAACAAGTTATAAATCCGTCCATTAACAATTTACTTCACTTTACACAATACACTTATAGTGGTTCTTAATAAAAAATAAGTCTTTACCACTATATTTCGGTGTTATATTAATCTAATGCTTATAATTAAATGTTTATAATTCATATCTCCCATTATTTGATACAAAATATTAATATATTTATGGTTTGAGCAAAATGCATTCATGGCGTGCAAGCCATATATGTCCTAGCATTTGTATTTGCTTGTATTACCATTATGTCTTATACTATTATATACTTTTGGTATTTAAATGTTACTTAACATCCTTTTGTACCTTTGCTGATACTTTACTCCAGCAAATGGTGTCTTATTTAATTATATAGCATTGTTTAAATGCACCATGCTATAATTTCGTTATTTTGTCACTCTTATTTAGTTATTGTTAGTATATATTACATGTATTATTAGCAATTAAAGTGTACACAGACATTGTACATTGTCTGTTTAATGTACTTACTAACTTTTTGTTGGTTGAACTTTCTTTAAATTGCAGTAGGATGGTTATTTACACCTAGTCCTATTTAAAATACCATAAGGCCAACATGCTAGTTGTAGCATCTTTCAAATAATAAATGCTTGATGCCTTTACTTGGTGAAAATCCATTGTAAATTATAGTAAAAAATAAAACCATAAAATAGTTTTAGTGATTTTCACTCGTCAATTTATTAAAATTATAAATCCATGACAGCTGTTTCGGCAGCACAGTGCCTTCATCAGATGGTGTAAGCTGACCATCTGAGTCAGCTTACACCATCTGATGAAGGCACTGTGCTGCCGAAACAGCTGTCATAGATTTATAATTTTAATAAATTGACGAGTGAAAATCACTAAGCCTAGTCCTATTGGTGTAGTTAATTGGTTTATTATTTTATTGTTATTAAATTACATATATAATGATTGTTATGTATTCTCATAGTTGAATTGAATATTCCTCTCACTACTAGTAAACTTCTTTACTCTCTCTTTACAAGTTTTATTAGTGTTTTCTGTGTAACTCTGTAGTCACTTGGGATTTTGTCTGATTTGTTTATTGTTAGTATCAATAATTTGACTTATATAGTTATGTCCCTCAGCTTATAAGGTATTCACTGTCTTATACATTTGTTCTTATTTGGTTTCTGTTTTAAACAATTACTTGTAATTACTTTATCTAATTATTGTGTGTGATTTTATGTTGTAGGTCCTGTTCAGATGAGGTTATGTGTTACTGATTTGACAACAATATGCTTCTTATTTTGTTCAACATTCTGCTTAAATATTGCAATGTCATTATGACATGTTATTACTATGGTTTATTACTATGTTTTACACACTTTGTACACATTTTATACTATATGTTTGTACAATAATACTTGATTTTTTTACTTATTTATGTTACACATTTTGTGGGTTTGCATCTTGGCTTGTATACATTGGTTTGTTTCTTTACAACAAATTGTCTTTTTTACTACACTTTAGCTATAACATTTATTTACATTTTGTCCTGTGTTACTCTGACATTCAGGCACATTTCATATCAAGGATTTTATAGTTTGTATCATTGGTCTTTTTGAGCAATTATTTCTCTTTTCAGTTCCATTAAATTGGTGGTCTTACTAAGCATGTCTGTTTTACAATCTTGGATTACAATTTGTACACTGAATGTTTGTGTATTTCACTTGATAATCATTGATTTCATTTGTTAACACTTTTTCACTTCCTTTGTTATAAACATTTCACTCATATTGTTTGTGGTGCTTATTTGGGGTAGTGTCATTATATTATTTATTGTTGCACTCGTATAAGGTATTCACTATTATTGTCTGTGATCACTTACTAAGTTTTCAACACTTGGTTTCTATCATATTGGTTTCATTATGTACTTCCTTGATGGATAGTTTCATAGTTGTTAATCTGGTAGTCATTATCCTTATTTTGTCACTTTTCTGGTCGTGGTGCCTTCCATACTTTGGGAATGCTGGTGTCTTGTTCTAGTTGTACATATTCTTCATTTTTCAAGGTACATTTCTTCTTCTTCTTCTTCTTCTTCTTCTTCTTCTTCTTCTTCATACTTCCTCTTCTGGTTACTCGGTAGCTTATTCTTCATTTTAATTTCTTATCACTTATAAGGCATCTTTTGTTTCCTCACTGTTTGTGATAACTCATGTTATATTGATAACACAATTATTTACATTATATCCGTCGTTATTTGTCGCAATTCACATTTATTTGTCTATTCACCATGTTCACTCAATATAGTTATAATTTTTAACATGTCCACTTACTATGATGAACATTATTTTATATATATCTCACTATTATGATAAATTAGTTTATCCTCTCACTACGATGATAACATTTAATATATGTATTCACTATGATGATAATATTTGGTATATCCCCTCACTATTATGAACCATTGGGCCTATATTACTAACGTATTATATTGATCCTTTATCTTCTCTTTTCCTCCTTTCTACTTGATGATACATTTATTATGGTTCTTCTTTCTTCTTCATTGGCTTGCTTTAACATTATTCATATATAGATACACATTTGGCTTTTATACTTCTGTTATTTATTCTCATGTTCGATGAAATATGTTCGTGGTACACTTTTATTCGACGTATTATATCATTTCTATGTAACCATTATTTTGATACGTTACAATGTACACAAAATCTCTGACTGGAAAATACATTAAACAACCATGAAGATAACACTGGACCATAGCTTTAACCCAGAAAAGCAAAAAGAGCAAAGAATTTAATTCCATGATTATGGTACTTAACTGATCAATTAAATTTATTGCAGATTTGGATGCTGGTTGGAGATGTATTTTTTACATTCCTCATATCACTGTGTCTATGTCTCACTGTTGAAGCACCCTTCCGAGGAATTGAAAAGATACTGTTTGGAATCAGGTAATAATGATTTTAACATTTACTAGAATCTTGTTTATCTGAATTTAATGCATTTGGTTTCTGGACCATATTGCAGTATGGACCTGGCTAACCTAAAGTGTTTGCTGATATAGTCAGGTGTCTTCCTTCACCATACAGCATGGATCTGATTCAAAGCTAGGCAAATATAAGATCTGATTTTTGGATAATCACTATTTCCTTGCAAGGTGAAGGGAGTAAACAAGAGAAAAGCAAGTGGTAGGCTTCCCCAATAATGCCTCTCTACTAACCTGTTCAGAGCTGGCATTAAACCGTAGGTTCTATGTATCCAAGACTCTAGAAACACACACACACCATAAGTATTTATGCAGATTTGCAGTTTAGATAAAGTTGATTATTTACTGTGTGAAACGTTCTAACTATAAAAAAGTATAATGAAGAAAGTTGTGTTAGTGGTTGAAATCACAAGCAGAATGATCACTGTTGCACACCACTATATAAAAAATTATCCCGATTAGCGCTTTCAAGCTTCACAGCTCATCGTCAGATCGGAATTCCGATCTGTTGAAACGTTACTGTGAACATGTGTATTAATTTAATATGTATATAAACACATAAAATAATAAATCAAATATTAATGGTAACTATAACAATATATAATAATATAAAGTATTGAAATGTACATAGATGTAAGTAAAATATAAATGAAAATTTGAATCAAAAGAGGCTCGACTATGCGACAGTCAGGCACTGACAAAATATGTTACAATAGACCTAAAACACCCTTACAAATCATAAAAGCATAAAATGTTTTGTAGTGTAAAACCAGCAAAAAACGCCCATATACCGTTAGGTTAACGGTACTGTGTCCTACAACAGACAACAGATGCCACACCAATAAGTATGACTATTTTAGAAAGTAGCGTCACTTTTTAGGGAGTCTAACGAAAGTCCGCGTAAGTTTTCGCCCGCTCTTTGGCAACAATCACGGATAGCGTCGGTAGTGAGCGTGAAAAAGATACAGCACCGGAATGGGTACGTTCGAATTTACCGGCAAATATTTCAAAGTCAAGCCAATGGGAGTATGATCAACAAGAGTTGTAGTGAGGGAAGGACTCGGGAAACTATAAAAAACAAGTGAAGCAAACAAAAAGGGGAAGTCTAAGTTTAATTTTCACGCAAAACACAGGAAGCCTGCGTCACTCGATGTGAGCAATTTTAATACTATTACTCTAAGTTCAAATCAATAGATTATCTCGGTTCAATAGTTGAGAAAGAATTACAGTCATCAAGAAGTTTATTTTATATGTGTGCGCGATAGTACGTACGGACCAGAAGATGTTTAACTTGTGCGCGTAGATTGCAGCAAGAAGTATACTTATTTATACGTGCGCGACGTCTATACTAACGTGAGCGAGTGAAGTAATAAAGAAAGTTTAATCAAGCGTGATTAGTGCAAAATGTAATGCGATGTTTAACGCAGGATTACAGTTCGTCATTCTTCTATTTGGAATCCAGCAACAAGTAAGAGTATATCATTTATGATTCACAATACAATAAATTAACAAAATTTTAGCATCTCAAAATTAACTCATCTCATTCTCAAAAGACCCACGAGTTCAGATACTAAATATTACAATTTATGCTATATGACATGTTTTGGTGAGTTATGGTATAGTAAAGTAAGGAAACAAGTTATAATAATTATAGAAATGGTAACGGAGTTGAATAATTGAATCTATTGAAGATTTAAATGTGTTAATGGAGTAAATTTGAATCTACTGAGTACTCATTTGAATAGTACTTGATTAATATGATTTTGAAGAATCCGTAAACTAGAGATATTAATAAATTTTTTCTTGTGATTAATTATAAAGATGATATTAATGATTAAGTCTCAGATGTATTAAGTAATAAGAAGATAACAATATAAATCTTAGTATCTGAACGAAGTGTTATTATTTCATAACAATCCTGAGATATTCTGCTCTGGTGTCCAAGCAAATAATCAATAATACAAAAATGAGTGGAAGTATTCAATAATAAATATATCTAAATATAATTTGTAACACAATAAATCAAAGTAATTACCGAGTATATGCAATACTGTTTCAAATAAATTACTTAGTCAACATTAGAAATTTATGCGCGCTTCACGAGTAGTTATATTTAGCGCACCAATACATTGAGCTAGTCTTAAAAATCTTTATATTTGATGCCCGAACATACTGGGCAACTCTAAAAAAAGTTATATATGATGCAACCAACGCATGGCATAATAACCATACTTAAGAAAAATAGTTATATTTGTCGCCAGCAACGTGGTGCAGTTGTTGAGCTTAGTTATATTTGGTGCACCCAAACGTGGAGCACAATTCCAGTTTAGTTATACTGTGAAGCTGGAAAGTGCTAATCGGGATAATTTTTTATATAGTGGTGTGCAACAGTGATCATTCTGCTTATAAAAAAGTAAAAAAAAATAAAAGTAACTTATTACAGTTTCCAGTACATTTTTGGATCAGCATATTATAACAGACTTAAAAAACTTTACCTGCAGAAACTATACTGTATACTATTGACATGATTCCAAACATGGAAGAGAAGGAACATCTAATTTATGCAGTAAGCATAACAGATAGAACTAGATAGTGTCATCACTCATCTTACTTGCCCATGTTAAAAATAGCAGTTCTGAAGGTGAAATGGTGGATGTATAAATTAACCTTCGCTACTGACCAAGCCACAGCCAGTCTACATTGGTACAGTGTATGTTATAGTGTTTTCATCGTTGTGTTTCTATCAATATTTGTTGGTGTTGGTTAGTTACTATCAATATTTGTTGGTGTTGGTTACATAGAGTTAGGATATATATTGAATGAGAGTATTAATACATTAAAAGCATTTGTATTTCCTAACAACATTGCTCTGAGTTGGTGTTATATTCACACAAAATACTGACTTGTTACATGTACATCTGCCCGTGGTCTGCTGTTTCTTGTTTTGTTAAATATTTTTTGGTGTTAGTTATGTAGATAGACATATACTCAGTGAGATTTAAAATAATTAATTTTTTGTACAAAATTCCTTTGGAACTATATGCCGACTTGTTTTGTGCCAGTCTGTATGACTGGTTATGGGGAATCTAAGGTAGTATATTTATACCTTAAAAGTAGATACCTTAAACATTAATGGAGGAACTGTTCAACTATCTTGATCAGAATGGAAATTGAAATCTGGAGCAGTGATTCCCTAATCGTACTAAGTATAGCAAAATTGAAAGCTAAAGGCACATGCATAGAAACCAGTTTCTTCAAGGACGAGTCCACTTTGTAATTGTAAATGGTGGGAGGGTAACAGAGAATCAGCTGCTATGCAAGCAAAGATGTTGCCAACATGCGTGTCACGTTTTAGTTTCGTAGTTAATTACTCTGTTACGTACTACATCAGTCTATGTATTATTATGTCAGTTTATTATTAGTTATGTCATTGTTTTACAGTTCATTTAACTGTTATTTAATTTTGTCATTTAATTTCTATTGGTAGTTTAATTCTGTATTACGTATTTTAATAATTTGTGTTATCACCCAATAACGTGATTTGTTAAAATGGATACTGCTCCTTCAAACTCAACTAGCAAAGACTGGAAACCTCCGTCTTCTTTTAAGAAAAGTTGGATAAAGATAGGCGTGAGCATTAAAGTACTCCAACTGAATCAAAATTTAGCTTTTTTAAAAACGGAACTATTCATGCTAGCTATCACACATACCTGAGCGAGTCTGAAGGTTTTTTTATTAATGTCTTGCTTATGTTTACAATAAAAATATATAAGTATAAAACAAACAGTACAGAAATACTAGTAGAATATTAGTACTATTATGGTATTATGGTGTGTGTGTGTGTGTGTGGGTGTTTTCGTTTTTGAGTAATAATAAAATGAAGTAGAATTTTGAAATAAAAAATGAAAAGTTACTAAAATATTGCATATCGCATGTTATAACTTTAACTTTTCGCTTTATTTACAATACAAGATTGTTTTGTCAGCTTGTGAAACATAAATGCTCTCCCTGTCATACATATGTTACTTTTACGGGTTGTAACACTTGTGGGGCTAAAAGATGTTCTTAATAGACATTTACCAAAAATACTGTTTTCAAAGATTTTTGCAAGTAAGCTAATATGAAGAAGTCATCCCTTTATGATAAACTGCAGAGATCGTGGAGTGTAATTAAGGAGTGGAAGTGAACAAGTGCATAGTTTGCACATTCAACTTCATTGAGATAAGAGCTGGTAGTCATCTCAATAGCAGACAACTGCAGGACTAAAAAACCACCGAGATATCTTTATATAACATTTGATATGTAACAGAGAGGAATAGAGTGGATATATATATATATATATATATATATATATATTACAACACTACCTTTCGTCTAACACAATTATCTAATATTTGTGATGTTAGATAAAAAGTTACTTACCCGTGATATTACTTTACCTGGGCGCCAGAACAAATCCCAGATACAAATGACACGGTTTCAGCTTAGCTCAGCGCATGGAGACACTCTTTCTCAGGATTCATTCAGTGATTGTGGTTTTCAAGGGGAATCGTTACAAATAACACTTTAAGATTTGCTTGATTATTTAATTAACTTTGATTTAATTATTTTTAAACTTTAAATTGTTAATGGCAGGACTTAATTCTACCCTAACACTTATCACTATTGAGTGAGTGTGAAAAGTAATGATTAAGACGCTCAAACGACCTATAGCTCTTTATCTGGTTTGATTAAGAGATTGCTATCTCCCAAACCAGTGCTAAAGAACAGGTCTGCAATAATTTGCACGTCCAATACTACAAACCACTTTCCATTCAACACTCCTATACTATATTAGAGCTAATCTTATAGTTAAAATACAAAGTGTGCTTTTCTTAGTGTCCTTTTAAAATTGTTTATTGTTTTATTATTTGTTTAGCGCTTATTTCATTGATCAATGTATCTATTTCTTACTGTTTGATGCGTTGACCGAAGATTGGAATCCATAGAGGTCCTCCTTTTGATGGTGTTGCACAGAACAATTGAGGTTGATCAATGCTGTTGAAGATGCCCTGGCAATTACAGATGCTGTAGCCTTCTGTAGCACAGGTCCTTCACGGCTGATGCTTAATTAATTAATTATTTAATTAATTAACGGTTGTTTTACGCAGCGAGTGTTATTGAACGTTATTAATTCATCTACACTGCGAACTACTTCTCGAATTAGAACTTAAATTGCACTTTTGTGTGATTTAAAAATTTCTGTATGTGAATTATACACGTCTAGTGTGTTTAAGTACCGAACGAAGAGTCATGCTACCCCTCGCTTTGAGCTGGCGTCAGTTTTAAATACGGGCTGCTGATTGGTTGTACAAATAAATCATGCGTTTTTCCAGTTTTGACAATCTCGAACAGGTCGGTCAAACACTCCGTGACAGGTTCCAAACGGCAGAGAATTTCTTGTCAAAATCGTACTTCCTGTATTTGCAAATCGATTGATTACAGGTATTTGCAAATGTGTTTCCGAAGATCTGACCACAGAATATTGTTGCTTAGGTCTTTATCTGTGTGTGTGTGAAAACACCTTATTCCTATGTAGCATAATTCTCTCGTTATTCCTGTTGGCGTGCGTCATCCGTATAACTTCTTCAATTGTTAATTATATTAACTGAGATTGCGGCTACTTATAAAGCTTTTCTTGCTGAATACAATGCTGTTTTCAGAATTGCCGTATATTTATAACTTTTGAAGTTATCGCAGGTTGAACTGATAATTCGCTTTGAGTAAAATAACATGTTTGAACTGGATTCTGATGTAGCGGTGACGTGGTTAGAGTGAGATGGCTGTGATTATACGCTCTCTCTCTTACTTACGGCGCTACACTCGTACCGTCTATAGCTTTCATATAACGCTCAGATAGGACGCTATTATGAATTGTTATATATACCCCCACTCGGTATAAAAAAAATTGATTATTTAAATCATTAATTTTTTTCTAATGTACAGTTTTACACTGATTAAAATTTTTGCACATTTCTTTAGCACTTTTTCCCGCACAAAACTTGCACTACTACAATGTTGCTTACATCTATCTTATTACTAAAGATTAAAATGTTGCTTAACCTAACATGGTATATTGAAATTTATATGATCTTTTTTAAATCATCATTTTGGATTAATTACTGTCAATAATTTAAATAACAATATTAACCTTTATTTATATAAAATTTATTATTATTATCATAGACCTTGATTCAAAACAACTATTTATTTATTTTATTTGACCAGGTTTGATATATATATACCTTATTGCTCAAATTATTACTTCTTCATGGGTCATTATTTTGTTTATATTTTCTTAAACTATCCCCAAGGTACTTTCCTATAATTTTATTTTTCTGTACATCTTTTAACATATATGTGTACCTTGCAATCTGTTTTTCTATCCTATAAGGTCCCATGAATATTGGAAAGAACTTGGCCGTAGTATTATCTATGGCAGAGTATACAGGATTCGCTTTCACTAGCACTTCCTCTCCTTCCACAAACCTTACCAACTTGTGAGTTCGATTATATTGTTCTACTCTCTTTTGACCTTCTCTTTGTATTCTTTCTTCTGCTATCCTGGTTTTTACCTCATATGGAATAGGTAGATTGTAGTTGGGTGGACTTTTTATGGTTTTGGTCCATACATGTACAGGTTCTTTATTAATAAATAATTCTGAAGGTGTGTACCCCGTTGTTTCATTACATGTATTATTTATACAATCTGAAATAAAACTTAAGTAGTCTACCCATGCAGAATGGTTCTGATTACACAATATTCTAAAATACCTCCCTAATTCTCTATTTATTCTCTCAGCTAAATTTGCTTGAGGGTGACGTATGGATGTAAGAATAGGTTTAATATTTAATTCTTCCAAGGTTTCTCTCCATAGGTTATGGGTGAACTGTTTTCCTTGGTCGGACAATATTTTCCTTGGCTTACCATACTGTGGGATGTAGAACTTCGTTAATGCTCTAAGGGTCACTTTTGTCATGGCTCTTTGGACTGGGTATAATTTTACAAACTTAGAAAAGAAATCTACCGTCACTAGAATGTGCTTTACCCCTCCTTTTGCTTTTGGTAGAGGCCCGTAATAATCCACAGCTAGTAACTCTCCTTTCACTTTTGCTTGGATTGTTTGCATTTCTACCCTTGTAGCTAAGTTCGGGTGTTTACATTTCTGGCACAGGTCACAAGTAGACAATAATCTTTTCATGCGTTTTGCTAACCCCTTTCCTATGAAACTTTCTGTTAAGGCTAGATAGCATTTCTTAAACCCAGCGTGGCCCAATGACAAGTGGCATTCCCAAATAAGTTCATCTATCATACAGCTAGGTAATAGTAACTTCCACTCATGGGAACATAGCTTATATAGCTTACCGTCGTATATAGAAAATCCTGGTTTGGAGTTGGTAACTGCACTCCTCCAAGCTACACTAATCCTAGGGTCTTGTTGTTGATGAGTCCCTATTTCCTTAAGTTGTCTAACTACTTCAGGTTTCATTATATGTTTTACTGCGTAAATACCAATATCATTGCTACTACATTTAATATTATCTGTTTCCATGTTGTTTTCTGATGGTGGATTTCTACTGAGTACATCTGCTACCAAGTTGTCTTTTGCTTTACAATATTGTATTTCAAATTGATACTCTTGTATAGCCAAGATCCAACGAGTCAGACGAGCACCTAGCAATTTACACTTTAATAAAAATACTAACGCCTTATTGTCGGTGATTATAGTAAGTTTAGCACCCAGAATATAACTTCTAAACTTTGACAGGCTATGCACTATCGCTAATAGCTCTTTTTCTGTCGTAAAATAGGTTAATTCTGCCCCTTTAAGTGTGCGACTTATGAATCCTAATACCGCTTTTTGGCCCTTCTCATCAATCTGATACAAGTGTGCTCCAATAGCAATATTGCTGGCGTCTGTTTGCAAGTAAAATCTTTCTCCTATCCTTGGGTGATTTAATACAACAGTATTTATAAAAAGACTTTTCACTTGTTGCAGTGCTTCATCGTGGTCCTTTGTCCACTTCCATTTAATACCTTTGTTTAACAACTTTAACAATGGAACAGTACTTTCCGCGTATTTACTTGAAAACTTTTGATAGTAGTTAGCTAAACCTTGAAATGACTTTAGCTGCTTGCAGTTCTTTACTACACTTACCGACTTCCCATGCTTATATTCTTTAATGCTTACATTTATTTTATTTGTATTTATTTCCATAGTAATGGTATTTCTTTTAAAATTTATTTTTGCTTTCCATTCAAGTAACGTATCTACCCCAATAATACAATCATGAATGAGTTTCGGGACTATTAGAGCTACTATTTGGGTTTGGTTACCATTTATACTGACAGGTAAATATATTTGTTCAGTTATCTTTTGCATTTTGGCTCCAGTGGCTCCCTGTACATTACACTGTTTTACGGGTAGTCTGGGACAATTTCGCAACTGATTATTATCTACAAATTTTGAGCTAACACAGGTAACTTCACTGCCAGTGTCAATAACCGCTCTTACCAGTAGATTACTGATTTTACAAATTATTTCCGGGCATTCAGGATAATGGTTTCTACCCACTTCTTGCTCCTCTTTTAACAAGAACTCCCTATCGCTCACTTGTTTTATATTATTAGCTACGTTCTTCTTACCTGTTTTCTTTGGTTGTTTCACTGCAGGTAATGGTAGGTTTAGTTTTGTTTCTTTTCTACCTGCAGTGGCTTCCCGTTTCCCGTATTCATTTTACTAGTCGGCGGTTGCTGCTCGGTAGAGGTTATAGTTGTTTTACACACTTTATACCCTTTATTAGGTTTGTTCTCTACACTTCTACTTCTACCTTTCTCCTCCAATTCCGGTCGATTTTGTGGTTTGTTACCCGGATATGGGGTAAACCATTTTTCTTTCAGGTGTTCATTGTCTCTCCTCTTATTTGAGTAGAAAGTTGGTTCTTGCTGATCGCCTCAAGAGTAGTTACTCAGCTGATTACTTACACGCTGTAGGTCCCTCTCTAAATCTAGACACTCATCTACAACCATAATGAACTTTTCTAGAGTATCCACTCCTCTAGTAGTGGTTGCTACTCTAGTGCGTTCTGAGAAATGACACGCTAGCTTATATACTAGGTCTCTCTCTTCTATTGGTGGTGTTAGATGCTTAACTTGCGCCATTACATTTAGCACATAATTGATGGTTGTCATATTCATTGACGGATGATACCTACCAAATTCTAGATGATTGCGTACCCTTCTTTGTATCTGAACATTCCAGTACTGAGCTAGAAATTTTTCTCTAAAGTCTGAGTAGGTTTGGACTCTGTCCGAGATGACTTTCCACCACGTACCTGCCCAATTCTTGAGAAATCGGCCTAACATGTCCTTCTTGTCCTCGTCGTCCATCAGTGGATTTACACGAGTTACATACGCCTCAAACAGCTTTAGGAATTCCACAGGATTCTCATGTGGGTTTCCTGAAAATGCAAGGTTTTCTGGTTCTTCCTTATAGCCGCCACACCTCACTACTTTGGTTTGCTGTGACTTCATTGCTTTAGTCAGATCTTCCCGCATTACCTTCAACTGTTGTTCCACCTTTTGATGTACTTCGTCACTGTTAGCCTTACTCTCTACCTGTTTCTTAACTTCATTAATATTTACACCCAGTTGGGTACACTCTTCCCTAGTATTCTGGATTTCTTCTTTATTTAGAAGCGATTGTGTTTTTAATTCAGCTGTTACTTCACTGAATTGTTGATTAATGAGGGTTACTTTTTGTTCTAACCTTTCATGTAATTCATTTCTAAATTTATTTAGCTTTTCGTCTTGACGGCGAAAATCAGTGTTTACTTGTTTTCTAAACTCTTCTAATGTAGTTTTAACCTCTTCGGTATGCTTATCAAACCTATTATTACTTTCATCTATTTTACCAGATAAGTTAATAGCTAAATTTGCTATTTCTTCGTCTATTTTAAATGTAGCCTCTTTACTACTTTGTTCTATTTGGCTAGACAAATTTTCGTTTGTTTCATTTCACTGGGCAAATATTTATTAGTTTGCTCAATTTTATTATTAACATCAGTTATTAATTTTTGATTACTTTCTTCAAAACTTTTATTATTTTCATCAATTTTATTATCGATATCTTTTATTTCACTTTTTTTACTTTCAATTTTATTATTAGTTATTTCGATTTTATTATTTGTTTCTTTTATTTCAGTTTTAGTTTCTTCCATTTTAGTGGTCAACTGTTTAAACATTTGCTCAATTGCTGCCATATCTACTGCTGATGATTTTGCCATTTTTACAATTTATTTTTAACAAATTAATTTAACAATTATTTAATAGTTATTTGTAACCTTGAATTCCACTTTCTTTTCAAATTTATTAATATTACAATTTAACTAATCACTTGGGTAATAGCAACGCCAAATTATATAACTTTATTTATATAATTTTGTGAGTTTAATCGGGCCCATTAGTTGCGGCGCCAAATATATATACAACACTACCTTTCGTCTAACACAATTATCTAATATTTGTGATGTTAGATAAAAAGTTACTTACCCGTGATATTACTTTACCTGGGCGCCAGAACAAATCCCAGATACAAATGACACGGTTTCAGCTTAGCTCAGCGCATGGAGACACTCTTTCTCAGGATTCATTCAGTGATTGTGGTTTTCAAGGGGAATCGTTACAAATAACACTTTAAGATTTGCTTGATTATTTAATTAACTTTGATTTAATTATTTTTAAACTTTAAATTGTTAATGGCAGGACTTAATTCTACCCTAACACTTATCATTATTGAGTGAGTGTGAAAAGTAATGATTAAGACGCTCAAACGACCTATAGCTCTTTATATGGTTTCATTAAGAGATTGCTATCTCCCAAACCAGTGCTAAAGAACAGGTCTGCAATAATTTGCACGTCCAATACTACACACCACTTTCCATTCAACACTCCTATACTATATTAGAGCTAATCTTATAGTTAAAATACAAAGTGTGCTTTTCTTAGTGTCCTTTTAAAATTGTTTATTGTTTTATTATTTGTTTAGCGCTTATTTCATTGATCAATGTATCTATTTCTTACTGTTTAATGCGTTGACCGAAGATCGGAATCCATAGAGGTCCTCCTTTTGATGGTGTTGCACAGAAGAATTGAGGTTGATCAATGCTGTTGAAGATGCCCTGGCAATTACAGATGCTGTAGCCTTCTGTAGCACAGGTCCTTCACGGCTGATGCTTAATTAATTAATTATTTAATTAATTAATGGTTGTTTTACGCAGTGAGTGTTATTGAACGTTATTAATTCATCTACACTGCGAACTACTTCTCGAATTAGAACTTAAATTGCACTTTTGTGTGATTTAAAAATTTCTGTATGTGAATTATACACGTCTAGTGTGTTTAAGTACCGAACGAAGAGTCATGCTACCCCTCGCTTTGAGCTGGCGTCAGTTTTAAATACGGGCTGCTGATTGGTTGTACAAATAAATCATGCGTTTTTCCAGTTTTGACAATCTCGAACAGGTCGGTCAAACACTCCATGACAGGTTCCAAACAGCAGAGAATTTCTTGTCAAAATCGTACTTCCTGTATTTGCAAATCGATTGATTACAGGTATTTGCAAATGTGTTTCCGAAGATCTGACCACAGAATATTGTTGCTTAGGTCTTTATCTGTGTGTGTGTGAAAACACCTTATTCCTATGTAGCATAATTCTCTCGTTATTCCTGTTGGCGTGCGTCATCCGTATAACTTCTTCAATTGTTAATTATATTAACTGAGATTGCGGCTACTTATAAAGCTTTCCTTGCTGAATACAATGCTGTTTTCAGAATTGCCGTATATTTATAACTTTTGAAGTTATCGCAGGTTGAACTGATAATTCGCTTTGAGTAAAATAACATGTTTGAACTGGATTCTGATGTAGCGGTGACGTGGTTAGAGTGAGATGGCTGCGATTATACGCTCTCTCTTACTTACGGCGCTACACTCGTACCGTCTATAGCTTTCATATAACGCTCAGATAGGACGCTATTATGAATCGTTATAATATATATATATATTGCAACATTACAACCTTGCAAAAGTTGCATAATATTATATGGTATGTGTACAAATTTTTGTACATAAATTTAGGCATCTCATGCCTCACGTCCAGGGTGACAAATTTATATAACGTGGCATATACATAAATAGGTGTGAACGGTCTCACGTTCAAGATTGACAAATTCTTTAAACATATAACATTTAAGTAGGGGGTCAGGTGTATCTGCAATAAGAACTCTACGGAACTTGAAACAGTAATTAAAATTTATTTGATACTATAAAAAAAATATGTGCACATGGCACTGACTTCTATTTAAAAAACATTAGTTATTATTTGTTATAATGCCGTAAGGCTTAAGATATATACATCCTTACTAACTAAACATTCTATGCTACTAAATAGTATATAAAAGAAAAATCTCATTTTTAGATTACTCAGTCTATTAATATGTTTCAAAATCAATTTTTAAATCTTTTTTTCTATATATGGTACATACTCAAAAGATTAATAGTTATTACTTCTCAGTACTGTTTTCTCAAATACTAATTGTTTTTATTTATATTCTTTGTAATCATTTTATATCATATTAATTTGAGCTCTTGTTACGTTAATCGTATTTCTAAAACATCTATGATTTTTAACTCTACTATACAAGAAATATGACTCTTATTTTTAAATAAAATATTAATGTCTTTAACTGTCTTTGTATACTGTGTATGATTAAGATATGAATAAGTTGTCTATCACCTTATTGTCGTCAATCATACTCGATCATTTTTTGTTCCATCGGTGTTCATCTTCGTCTCGCCTCCAGCATCGGCTGTCTCTCTTCTCCTCTTGTCCAGCGTCGGCTGTCTCTCACTCTCTCGTCCTCTCCTCTAGTCCAGCTTCGTATCGCTATGGAACTGCTTCTCTTGTCCAGCGTCGTATCGCTATGGAACTTCTTCTCTTGTCCAGCGTCGTATAGCTATAGAACTTCTTCTCTTGTCCAGCGTCGTATCGCTATGGAACTTCTTCAGTAGTGCTGTTATTAATTACAATGTTTGTCTTATAGCTTGGTTACGTATTTGTACATAACTGGCAATTTAAACTGTTTATAAAAATATTAATAAATATGCCGTGCTGACGGGCATAAGCTCCCGCTGCATCGTGGATGATTCAAGAAAGAGAACCACTGAAGCTTGCGTGTCCTATTTATACCCATGTCTTGGTCGACACCCTTCAGTGATACAAAATCGACATGTTAGAAACTGTCTTTGGCGTCAGTTCCCCCACTCTTTGTCAAATTCACTATTTTTTATATTTCTGCGAATTGCAGAGTCCTGTAAGTATTTTTTTATACTTATCTTATAACTAATTTTACAACACATGTTCATTGTAATTTTGGACATTGCAACTTAACCCTTTTGATTTGTACACAGTTATTTCACTATTGCACTTGTACGGCGTGTCACTTTCGCGTGGTTTTTGCACACAGTATTTATTAAATTTATTTACATTTTATGGTGCTTTTGGATTTTAATTCTTAATTCTAGTTTATGAATAATTACGGAAAAACAGTCATTGTGCAATTATTCATACTGGGGTGGCAAACTTGCCTGCAGAGACCTGCGTTCACACACACTAGCAAAATACTGGTGTACACACTTTCAGTTATATTTGTGTGTGTGTGCACGTTGATTCAGGTCGAAACACCTGTTCATATTTTTGTCTGAGTCAAGCTTGCAATCCATAACATGCTTATTTCTAATATATTATTAATTATTTACAGTTTATTAAGTAAATTTAAATTTTTATATTTCACGCTCAGTACATCACTTATTTGTACTGTCGCAATATATATATTATAATCTGAAACGCCCCCTTAGTCCCAGAATATTTTTACACACTTTTTCTAACCTCCAAAAAAAAATTTTTTTTCTGGGAAGGCGTAACTTAATATTTAAGACTAGGCACGTGGCCTAGATGGAAATAAAATGTGCTGAGCCCATAGTGACAGGTCTTGCAAGAAAACACTTGATCAACAATAACAAGATTTTATTATTATTATTTTTTTTTATTATTTTAAACAATTGGTTTTACAAACATCTTTGTTTGAGTTTTTCTTAATTCTTAACATCCATTCAGATCTCTCTTTAAAGTCACGTGGTGGTTTAACTACCACAAGAATATATCAAAGTATTTCCAACAATTGAATAACGGCATGCCAACCTACTGAATTTATTATTTTTATATAAACCTGTGCTTCTGTATTTTACTTTCAAAAGAATTGTTTGTATTGCATTAGTAATGCAGTAACCATTCATTAACATATGATAATTATAAGTATCTGGAGCAGACAATCCATGATCATTAGATAATACGATAGTAATTAAATTAATAATTAATAATTAAATTCAAAGAAAACTAATTCCTTAAGTGTGTAGCAGTACTTTCATCTACCTGTTCCCCATCACTAGGATTAATCGCATTAAATTGCAACCAGTGATCACAGTAAACCGAGGTTTAAGTTTGTTACTTAATATTAAATATGTAGTAAATTAATTGTTAATTAAATATTAAAATATGTCGCTTCCTTTTTTTTGTTAAGTTAATTAAATATAGGAATCTTATAGTACTATTATAAATTGAACAGTTAAGCTGAACCAACAAAAATAACCAAATGAACAGGAGTTTTAAATTTAGAATATCAGAAACCAAAATTGGAACGTGCAGGATCACAAGCCATATGACAGGCAGATGCAAGTACTCTCTGAGTATTACATTTTCTTAAGGTCTGGATATTGTCAAAAAAAGAATTTTAAATTCAGTTTTCTCTTTTGCAGTAATAGAATTAAATATTTAGATAATACAAAGGTAACCCTTGACTCTATGCAATTCAAAACACAAATACTTATAAGTTACTCATAACACAGTCAGCAGTGTCCACACTTTAGCATGTCTTCACAAAACATGTTCAGTAATGTTAACTCTGAAACATGAGTCTAATTTCTAGCAATAGGTTTTAGCATGTGTGTTACCCGATAACCTGCGGAGCACTTCGTGTGTGAAGTTTATTAAATAAAGGAAAGTTCCCACCTGATCTTTCGGATGGCACTAAATACGTTCCTGCATTTTCGGTGGTGTGTGAAAAGCGATGTCGGATGTTGTTGGGGCTTCTTACGCAGGCTCTGCGGATGGGCGAAGATGTAGAGTGCCCATCACGTGGACCCCTTTCCTCCCGACTAAAGTGGGGAAACCTGAAGCTCTTTATGAAATTATCTAGGCATAGTGGTATCACACGTTACGCCATCACAATCTAAGCCGCACCAAAGTTGAAAGAGAAAAGAGGCCGACGACGACGCTGCGCTAACTTATAAAAACTCAAACATAGCTGTCTAAATTTCATTGACAAGCGGACGCCACAGCCAGCCAAATGACGTCACCACTCAAGGTCGCCGCGAACGACTGAATCTCAATATCAAAGTGGCATCGTAACATGCAGCGATCGTGCACCGAACGCACGGAAAATAAAATTAAACTGGCCGTGGTGTTTACCTGTCAATATAACCACGGCACACCCTCACCCCAAAATGGCAACTTGGTTGCCAACAAAACTCAAGGCTGTAGCCACAGTCTAGGACCCCGGGTCTCTAGACCTTTACATCCACATCACCTACTTGGCATTGCCGGGAAATCTCAGATACTTATTCGCTCCTTGGAGTACAGAGTGGCACCGAAGGCAGTGGTCCAGGCGCAATTTCAAAAATGCCGAACGCTTCGGCACATCCTCTCCCCGAAATGGCAACTTCCTTGCCCTCCAAAAAAAAACTCAAATGCCTATCCATAGTCCTCATGACTGCCTACAGGACTACCATAGTCCTTTTATTGCCTTGGCGAATCTCCTCACAACCTGAGATCCCAAGCGCCAATCAACACCCTAACAACAACAACAACACGTCTCTACCACCACTCACACATGCCCTTCAGACAACAAGGTATCCACATGTCACTGCCTGCCCAGCAGACAAGATAACGGCACAAAACAAGGTCCCTGACATGTGAGTGGTCAACTACCCTACGGCAGTAAGGCTAGCCCCCCAATAGACTAACCTATCAACATCGCACCACGACCACGCGAACGCACCACTCAGACAAAAGCCAACAGAAGGTAAATCTTAACTCATACTTCCAAGATAAGACCTGTAATTAAAACTTCCGACTTAGCAGCAAATCAATGTGAAACGTCCGTGGACTACTCATTTACAACCGCCGACATTTACTTTCAAAATAAACTATTGGACCAACCCTAGAATGCAGTATTAGCACGCCCACTTTTCCAAAATTAACTCGATTCCTTTCACTTGGCCGCAAACTCTATCTCTTCACCCATCATTACAAACAGATCTCTGGCTGCATCACTATATTACAAGACTCCTGACTTTCTGGGGACATCTCAGAAAACTTTCCGCACTTAGGAAGACAGAGGCTCAGAGCAAAAACAAAAGAAGAAGAAGGAAGAAGTGTAGTGTGTACATGCATGTGTGCCAGAATGTGTTCTGTGGGAGTATGAGGTGTGCATGCTGACCTGGCCAGGGTCAGCATGCCGAGACAAAGAAGGAGAAAAGAAGAAAGACAAGTTTTGGACCCCTCTGAGTTCTGACCTCCTAAGGCCTCCTACACTCAACAACTGAGACCCCAAAAGCAATTACTAACCAGCACCATTTTCTATCCCCCCCCCATACGACTCTTCCACCACCACTGCCTCCCACGGGACCGCCCCAACATCACCCACACTGGTGACCTGGCCACTTTCTCGCTCCCGTACAGATGCCCAAAGGCTAACAAGGTACTATGACCTTGATACGTGAATGACCACCTGGTCCCTCTCTCCACCTGCTATCACGACCACCCATGTACTACACAACAAGGGAACATCCACCTTGACACATGAGCGGTCCACTCCCCTACACTGGGGTGGACAACCCCGCTACAGTGCACAGTGGAAGAGCAGCGCGGGCACACAACCCTAAATTCTGAATACCCTTACATACACGTGAACCGCAATACTTGAGAAAAGGGGGGGTAACTTCTCTACAGCACAGCCTACACTCATCATATAATAGACCCAGAATGTGGCATGGAATGGGCCAAACACTAATCCACATTAAATAACTGACCTACATTTTACAGCACTCGAACAGCTGATCAAAAAGAAAACAAATATACTGGACTTTGACTTCAGAAAGCCAGGCACACAATAATAACTTACAATGGTGCACAGTCTAGCAGATAAGCAGGCATCAAGGCTAGAAATATGGTTAAAGCTGAGGCTATCAGCTGGCCAAAGGTTATCTTTCGGAATGGCCTACCTCATTCGCCACACTATTGCATAGCATCTAATTTTGCACATATTCAATATTCAGTTTTTTAAGAATATCTCTCCCGTGCATTGTTTCATTTGCATACACTCTCCCGCGAACAGGGCCATAACACAATCCATAGTATAATACAACTTGTACGTCCGTCTCGTTAAGCCTCTCTGTTGTGAATGCCAATTTATAATGTCTCTTATTTCAATATGTGTTATACTAATGTTTAAGTATATCCCAGTTCCTCTCTATTTAATATAATTGTGTTATGGTGGGTGACAATTATGTGTATAGTGTGTAATTCGAATTTTTCGCTCAAGCCTATTCTGCGTTGAAGAGAAGAGAATGAATTTTTATTGTATTCTCTTTCTCTTTAATACCCAAGCAGTCCGCAAATAGCGCGGTGGTTCCCAGACAACAGAAAATTGTAGGTTAACCCACCGCGTACAGTGATTCTCAGTTACACTCTCTACTTATACTTACGATCTTATATCTTGTTCACACTACACTAAATATTATATAAATGAGAAGATATCTGAATTCTGAAACGATTCTTTATTAATATTTCATATTTCTTGTCCAACAAAGTTGTTTCTTTTACGTAGATACAAAAGGCTATATGTTAGAAGTAATCGATTATCGATCGGATTCAAGGTTTTATATTATTTTTAGTTATGATTTTATATTTCTTTAAATACAGGGCGTGAAGGTTCTTTCAACTGTTAGTAAGATCAGAAAATGCATAAATAGGAATACAAGGTATTACAATATAGGATTAAGTTTTTATTAAATAATATTTAAAATAATTGTAGTTACCGTCTGCTCGGCCTCGTGACTCGATAAGGCAGTGTACAGATAACCTCTTCGTCTTTTTGGTCAATAACAGAATGCAGATGAATTTGCTCTCGTCAGTCTTCGCTCCAAGTTGAAATAAAGTTTAATTCTGGGTCCTGGGATGATGCAGAAATACCGCTCCTTTTGTTCACCAATGTCTGAGTTTTGTGGTTACGTGCTTCGACGAATTTCGAGTCCAACTACGTTTTTCTATTGAATTGTGGAAACTGAAGTTCCGATATAATTTGGTGTTTTATTTTCATTTCTTTTACGTTATAGGATTATATCACTTTATGCAGGTAGTTATTTCTCTGGTTTTGTTAGTTAATTAAGTTAACATTTGTTCATTTTATTGAATTTTGCAATCAAAGTTCTTCCTTTATATTTTTCTTTACTTTCACGTATAGGTTTTAGATTGTCCAATTATATAAGACGGTTGAATGATAGTGGATCATACTATTATGATTTATTATTCATTTTGCTTAAATTTGTATGTAAATTAAATCAAATCTTTCCTGAGCGTCTTTTAACTAAACCGTCTTCGTTCATGTAAATTTATTCAATAATCAAATCAACAAATTCTATCTCTTTCGTCGTCCCTGACAACCATCTTTTCTATTCTTATTGGATATTATATTATACTATAACCATTTCATACAATGTTCTTCCACTCATCAAAATAATCCTTTTCTAAATTTCCATTATATCCTATTATAATTTTACCTATTGCTTGTTACTAACTTTTATATATTTTGCTGTCGTTTCCTCTTAGTCTACTTATTTTAACAAATATTATTTTTCTGTTACAAAACATTATCTATCGGTATCATTGCACTATGGCATTATAAGAATTTATTTAATTTGAATTTATTTATTTGTTATTATCAATTATTATTAACTTCTCCTAACTCATTAGATTTTATTTAGTATTTGTTACAAATTTCTTTACCTAACCTTTCTGATCTGACTTACTATATAATGTTACTGGTTGTTAGGCCTATCATTATACCTTGATCTACTTCTGAATTTAACTTGTTACTATCTGCAATATTATAGAATCCTTTATCTGTTTATGACATGGTTATACTAAACTCTTTTGTATCTCGTTAACAATTATAGCCTTTTTGGCCAAGTTTACAATTATAATCATCCTACTATCTAAGTACATGTATACAAATAATTCACTCTATAAAGTCTAACAAAAGCTTTATCATGACATATGGATAACACAAAATGAAATTAATTAGTAATCAATTACTGAGTTTACAACCTAAGTCATACAACATTTACTCATTCTCATCTACTTTAAAACATCAATTATTATGAAACAGTCTAAATTAGTTTTTACATTATTTGTCAATGTCTGTTGTTTACCTCTTTCACTGAACTTTGAGGTTTATAATTATTAACATTATTAATTTCTTTTCTTTCTACCTTGTATTCTTATTTTATTTAATCAATCATGGGTTGGGTTTCTGACCTTTTACAAGTGTGGATAATTAATATTTTTTCTCTATTTTAAATCTTATAAGTTGATTTATGTAACGTCAGGGACCGTATTTTCATTACGTTACATATGCTTCCCATCCTAAAGAAGTTTAGTTTACCTGAATATAATTTGGGTCAAAATAAACTTATATCTTTTTCATGCCTTGGAATATCCTCCTTATATTCATCGTAAAGTTTTAATGGTAATTGATGGAATTCTTAATGTAACATTTTGGACTCATATTCACCTTTCTCTATTTGATGACAATTCATTAATTATATTAATACTCTTGGCTTGTTTCTTTTAAACATTACTTGTCAATGATTGGTCACAATAATCAGTAAAACTTAGTTTTAATTTTCTCCTATTTCTAGTTACTTCTACAAATGTGTTTCTCCGTTGACCTTCTGTCAGCTATCTTCCTTCTGTTTTCTTCCTTCATACTTTTGGAATCTGATGTCAATCTTCGCAGTGGTTTTATTATCCCTTAAATATTCAATTTCCCTAACATTCCCTAACATGTGAGCTGGTACAGTTCAGAGAGGCACTGTTTGGCTTCATACTCTGCTGGCCATACTACACTTCAATATAATACTGCTGGAATTCATCTACAGTCAGTTATAAAAAATACAATAATATCATAGTAGTCTCTTTATTTGACTAATAATAAACATCTTGGGGAGTCATTACGCTGTCGCATTTTATATTTAATTATACATATATTTCCTTTCTTCTTGATTCCATCTTATTTTCATTAGCTATTTTCAGATAACATTTTTGACAGTCATTATTTGTAACTACCTTTGATCTTCTTTCTTGTGACAGAAATTCTACGTACTATTTCTTCATTTATTATTTTCATTTCCAAGAAATTCTAAATTGTATTTGCATTAATTATCATCATTACTTAGTTTCATCTTAATTATAGTCATTAAATTATCCATTGTTCTTCTTATTTTACCATCTTGTCTGATCACAATACCACTAATTATGTTGATATATATATATTTTTTTTTCTTATTCCATTTAACATCATACTGGTTATAAACAATTATGTAATCTGTTCTTCAATTCTCTTGGCATTTTGGCATGTATCTTAAATCATATTGTTTTTAATTATTTTGCATAAGTTTTTCTTTATATAGTTTTTTAACATTGGGGTTTTATTCTTAAATATTTAAAATAATTTCTTGGTAAACACATAGTAAGACGTTCTTACTTCTTTTAGAATTTTGGGGTTTTTTTATTAAATCATATTCAACATAATCTCTTTGTAAACACATATAGTAAGACGCTCTTACTTCTTTTAGAATTTTGTGGTTTTTATTCTTTTTTTTTCATATATATTTTCGTCCGTCTTGTTAGTCATTGATGATTGGTGATGGTGTTTCGTCATGATACTTTTTTATAGATTCTTGATTGTATGTTCCCTTAATCTTTTTCGTGATAGGGTTCATTATTTCGTAAGTATTATTGTTATTATTTTTTGTTATTACATAGGGTCCTGTATATAATAATAATAATTTTTTCGTTATTCCCTCTACAGTACTGGGTAACTTTCTATTCCTTATTAATATCCTTTCACCGACCTGGTAATTTATTGGTTTTGGGTGATTCTTTTTATACTTCTTTTTCTGTTGTTCTGCCTTCTCCATTACTCTGTTATAAAATTTAATGCTTTCAAATTGATACTCTGGGTTAATTGGAAAATTGATGATATCCTGGATTTCCCTAGGTGGAGGCTTTTCAAACATTACCGTATACGGAGTATTTTCAATGGACTGATGGTATGATATATTGAGAAATTCTTCGGTAGGTAACAAGTATTCGTGCCACCTCCTCTGTTGGTCATGACAGTAAGTTCGGAGTATCCTGCCAACCTCCCTCAGCACTCGCTCCGCAGGATTGCTGCTGGGGTGGTAGACTGATGTCTTATATGTTTTAATACCATGTTTTAGAAGACTATCCCTCCATTTATTTCCTTTAAACTGCGTACCATGATCTGTGATAATGGACGTAGGTTTACCAATCTCTGGTATGTAATGTCCAATGACTATCTCCAGTATTTTCTTGGTAGTGGCTCTGCTGATAGCATAAAGTTTAGTATACTTAGTGAAATGGTCGAAAATAATAATAATAAATTTGTATCTATGCTTTCCTCCACTTTGTGGGAATGGTCCACATATGTCCAGGAATACTTTCTCCAGTTTATATTTGGATGTAATGGGAATCATTACCCCCTCCTTCTTCTCATTGTTACATTTAACCATTTGGCAAATGTGACAGGTTTGAATAGATTTTTGTACCTTTCGGTTTATATTCTTTATGTACACTTGTTCTTCCAGGGCTTTAACGATTTTTATGGCTCCCATGTGTCCATATCTTATATGGTAATCTAATATTAATTTATTTTCCATAGCTGGTGGAATTACTAATTTCCACCTTTCTTGATTAGGGGTAACTTTAATAAATAACCTATCATCATGTACACAGTAATATTTTGTAAGAATTTTGTCTGCATTTTGCACTCTCTGGCAAATTCCATGCAAATAGCATGGGTGTTCATTAATTTGGGATCCAGTTTTTGGTGTTGTTTAATTTCATTTGTTATGGTTTCCAAATCTTTTCTACTCTTAATAATATTGTACACCTTAGCTATTTGTTCCTTTTCTCCATCGAACGATTGGTCTTGTATGTTTATTCGGGACAAGATATCGGCTGCTATGTTCTTCCTTCCAGGTATATATTCCCAATTAATGTGATATTCTTGCAGTGCAAGGACCCATCTAGTTAATCGACCATGACTGAGCTTACATCGTTTTAGGAATGATATGGATTTGTGATCACTCCTTACGGTCACTGGGTATCCAAGTATATAGGTCCTGAACTTTCTCTTTGATTAGTTGTAGAACGTTATCTTGTTCTGGTCCCCATGCCCATTTGTCCTTGGATGATAGCTGTTTTTGGAATTTAGCAGTTATTTCTGAATAATTATCTTGGAATTTGCGATAATAGTTACAAATTCCAAGGAAGGATTGTAACTGTTTTCTGTTTTTTGGAGTAGGGAACTGTTGAATTGCTTCTACTTTCTCTTTTGAAGGCGATATACCCATCTCTGTTAAATTAAAACCTAAAAACTTTACTTGGTTAGCAATAAATTTAGATTTGTTCAGTTTAAGTGTTATATTATTCTCAGACAACTTTCTCAGTACTTGTTCTACCCTTGTGCAATGTTCATCCCAATTAGAAGATGTTATCAGTAAATCATCTACGTATACTGTGGTGAACTGCAGAGTTTCTTGTCCCAATATCTGGTCCATACATTTCACGAATATAGCAACAGAGTTAATTAATCCGAAAGGTAACTTTTTAAATTGGTAGTTCCTTCCGTCGAAAAGGAACGCCATATATTTTCTACTATTTGGGTGCAGCTCAACCTGCCAGTATCCGCATACAGTATCCCAAGTACTAATGTATTTGGTACAGTGAAATTTTTTCAGAATTTCTTCGATCTCGCCAGGGGAAGTTCTATCATTGATAATCATTTTATTTATTTCCCTAGCATCCAGGCAAATTCTCACCTTTCCATTCTTTTTTGGGATTGCCACTATGGGGCTGGTATAGGGTGATTGACTATATTCTATGATGTCATCTTTGATCATACGATTTATTTCTTCCCGAACTTCGTTTTTTATTGAATAGGCTATCGGGTAGGATTTTCTACGAAAGTCTACCGGTTCCTTAAAATTTATTTCACACTGGTAACCCTTAGCTTTACCTGGAGCGTTGGAGAATATATGTTTATAACTATTGTATATTTCAATTAAATTTTTGGCCTGTACCTTACTTATCTGTTGACAGGTTTTTTCTCTTTGGAACTCTCGTATCTCTTCCAACTTACTATGCCATAGTTCTGGATCGTCGTCCTCATATTGGATTGTTTCTTGCAGTTTATTATCCTTACAAAAATAACTCTTTATGACCTGACATTTGTCATTAATTGGAACGGTTCTACTAGCGTCTACCAATTCTGCTGTCCATACTCCTTCTTCAGACGTTAATGATACTATTCCTTTATTTAAGTCTATTACTGCTGAATGTTGTCGTAATATGTCACATCCAATCAGTACGTTGAACGGTAACCCCGTTGCGAATAAGAATCCTATTGGTATTGTTACATTATTATTTGTGAGGTCGAGCGATACTTGCTTCTTAACAGTTTTATTTTGCCGTCCAGTGGCTCCAATTATTATTACTGTATATTGTAACGTTACATAACCCATGCCCAAAAATGATAACACAATCACCCCACTCTAAAGGTCAGAAATGGGTATTATGTACCTAGCTATAGAATACTTTGTACTACAGAACACTATAAACAATAACAAAGTGACATATAGTGTACAAAGTGAGATATAGTGTACATAGTGAGAGGGTAAATTTTTAAAAAAGAGCATCTCACAGATTTATACTGTAGATGGAAAAACAATCAATTGTAGCAGTGGACTATATTGCTGCTGACAAATTTTGTATTTTGTATAATTTGTATTGTGTAGGCCACAAAGGTATTGTACCTAGGTATAATTTTATGTTTAAAATAATAATTGTGTTTAAATATAAGATAACCCAGGGTTAGATATAAAATAATAATAATATAAAATAATACTATATGAGCAAGATAGCATAGGAAAATAGTTTAGAGTAAGGATACTTTAAGTAAATAGTAAATAATAAATAAATACAATTGAAGGAAATAAAAATATTAAAGACCTATGTATAAGCTTAAGAGAGAATAGAAAGAAAAACCTTAGATAAATTAAATTGGATTATAAACAAAACTTAAAAAGGATTATTTTTCTATAAAGAAGAAATAAAATTATAATAATTAATAATAGCCTATATTCTCAAAAGTATATAGATTCACCAATAAAAAACCATAAAAAAATCTTGGTTACTACGAGTAACCAACTAACAAGATTGAATGTAATTGTTAAAACGATTGGGAAGTGAAAGTTTGAAAAAAAGTGTAATGCCTATTTAAAATTTGAAAATTAATGAATACTTTTGGAATAACTAGTGCGAAATTTAATAAAAATTGACGAGTGATGTACACCTTCTATTAGAACTCCTTCAAGTATAACCCTTCACGCCTTTAATTTGATGAATTTTGAAAAATAAAACTACCAGCTCCAGGCCTAGTCTCCCGCACTTCGAGATTTTGGTGAGATCGTATCCTAGTAAATTTAACTAAATTACATCTCAACTATAACTTCATAACACTAGAAACAGCACCATATCTTTAAACACTTCAGGAAAAGAGGTGAAAACTAACTTTATTATTTTCGTTAACCAAAAAATCATCATAACGAATCTCTGTGAATTTCTAGTCGCCATTAAATAATTTTGGTGTATAGTGAAGGAACGTAACCTGCGATCTGGCAGATAAACCCGGAACTACATACTAAAGAAAAACAAAATATAATCTATTTTTTAATGTAAAGCTTGGTATTAAATTATTCATTTCTGACCGTCTCATAGTACAAAGAACTTACAAATAACCCTGGGAAATTAATAAATTAATTCTTTATTGTTTTATATTTTATAAAGGATAAAAATATTTGTTATACTTTCTATGTTTACCAAATAAGATTGAACTAATATTGTGTTGACAGGGAGAATCGATTATAACTTTCTGTATTGGGAGAAGATAAAAAAACATTGTATTTATTAAATAAATACAATGAATACTTTGTTATTTGAATAAAATGTGTATTATTTTCAGTAGAGGGTAGTTGTTTACAGATCGTCAGGAGACAAAGAAGAGGACGGACAACCAGAAAATATTACATACAATTGGTGTTAATTTAACCTCCAATTTGTTTGTAAACGTCAAAATCAGCTGGTTTCATGAGCGGAGAAATTTAAATTAAGTAATTGTATGCCTAGAGGATAATATTTTTTGCACTCTCTCTCATAACTACAGTCAAACAACTTTATTGAATTCTCCCAAATCACACACCTTCGATTTCATTTTTTTTGGAACTGTAAACATAAAATATAACGAATTCTGTGACGATCGCAAGAGTGACGATAAGATCTAACGATACTATCCGATCATTAACCGTGAGACGTTACAAGATTGGCGAACCCAACAGTGGGTCTAATAAAATATTATTTCATTAAACAATTACTGTAACTCTCATTAAAGCGAGATTTTCGAAGGGCAAATAAAACTTAGATTTAATTAAGTAAAGTACTATTTAGACTATTAGAGATTAACCGCGAGACGTTACAAGATGACGTACCAAAGTGGTGCTTAATTAGGAAAACTTAACAAATTAACGATAGTACATAAAAGGCTCTGAGAGATCATTAACCGCGAGACATTACAATATTATTCACAGGTAAGGTGGGTATAGGTAATTGGCCTTCTCGCTGGATTCTCTCCAGTTCGGTACTATCAATTAACGAGATGTTGGACCCCGTATCTATCATAATTGTCAACTGTATTCCATTTAGTTTAGCAATTACATATTTAATTTCATTATTATTATTATTATTGTGTACTTGGTTATCCTCCTCTTCTAATAAGTCTTCCCTAATATTTTTCAAATAATGGTTGGTGATGATAGTTATAGTCTGGTCATTTGGACGTCTAGTTATCGGTCGTTGGTCCCCAAGAGATTTGTTCAGTGATGGGTGTTCTTCAGTTCTCACTGCCTCTGTTAGTTTAAATGAGGGCTTCCCTCATCCTCTCTATTTTCCAGTGGGTTCTGAGGCTGGTTCTGTAACGGTTCATGTCTGTCCTCTGGATGATTGTCCGTTGATATATAATTTCTTCCATTTTGGTATTCGTCCTCGCGTTGTGATTGATTATAGTATTGGTTATAATGGTGTGTCCTCGGGTAATACCGTCTCTGATTATTTTGAGGTCGAGAGTATATATAATTCACATGGTGTCTGTAGTTATTGGGTCGGTTGTCCCCATCTCCTCTATTATTCCGATTATCGCGGTAATTATAATGGTTATTACACCGATAATTATTATTCCTTTGACTATTATTTGGATGGTTATTCTGGGTTCTGTTTGGGTTATTATTCTGATTTGGTTGATTGTTATTAGTATGATTGGAATTTTGTTGTTGGTCGTTGCCATTGTATCTATGGTATTTAGTATTTAGCATTCGGTTCCGTTGATACTGGGTCTCATGTTCATAATTTTCTAGAAATTTTGCCATGGCTGGGATAGTTTTAATCTGGGTGCACATACGAGCGTTCTTTATCCCTTCATCATAATGGTAGGAGAGTTGTATTACCAAACACTCTTCTGGAATTCTGGGCTCTAGATTACGGGCCATGCACACCTTGCCTAGGAAGTATGATGTGGGAGACTGTCCTACGTTTGCCTCATATCGACCGTTGCTTAAATTATTCCTGACCATATTTTGGGTCGACTCCGACCAATACTTTTCCCTGAATTGTTTTTTGAACTCTGTTATGTCTTGTATATCGGGACGCACTGCCGTCCACCAATTGTCGTATGTATCCTTAAACATTTCATCGATCATTCCTCGGATTATATTCCAACGGTTCTCTCTATTCCGTGTTATCATTTCTTCTAACCTTTTCAAAAACTCCATAGGGTTACGCCTATAACTCCGAAATTTAATTGACTCGTGGTTATCGTTGTTGATGATATGATTATGCTGGCATGTTCTATCCCGCCATGAATCCACTTCTTCTTGAGTCTGTATTTCGCATCGACGGATTTCCTCGATTTTACTTTTATTCGTATTAATTTGGCTTTCTACATTGTTTAAATTATCATATACTCTCTCCAGTCGTTCACCCATGTCAGTCTGTACTTGGGTTATTCCTTCCTTATTCTCCTCCCGTATTTGATGTACCTCTTGTTTAATTTTCTCGCATCTTTCTACAGTCTCCTGTTGGAGTCCTTCGACCATCGTTTTATTTTCATTTTGTGTATCATTAATTTTATTTTGTATTTCCTCACGGATCTGTATTACTGTTTCGTTGGCTTTTTCTAACTTCTCATTTGTTTCGGCTATTTCTTGTTTCCTTTCCTCATTATCTTTGTCCACCTTTTGGTTAATTGTCACATGGACATTCTCAATTCTTTCATTAATCTGCCTTAAATTCTCTTCATTTATTTGTCTGATCTCCTCCTTCATTTGTTTTATACTCTCATCGTTCCTATCAAATCTTTCGTTAATTTGGATTAAGCTTTCGTTGTTTTTATCGAACTACTCGTTCATCAGCCTTGAGTTTTCCTCCTGTTTCCTAAATTGTTCTGCCATGAATTTCATCCATTTCCTGCCAACTTGGTTCTTCTCTGGCTCCCGCTTTATCTATTTGGTCCCCTTGGGCATCTTCTTCAACTGTTTCCCTTTCCGTGTCCATAATTACTTCAGTTTCTTCTTTATCGCCTGTCTGTTGTTCCATTTCACTATCTGTGACTACTTCTATTTCTTGTTCCTGTCCACCTTCTTCCTTCTCCATTTCTTCTGCCCTCTTCTTCGATTTACTTCTGGTATTAGGCATTTTTAGTCTCCAACAGTTGCTTGCTTGTGTTAAGTAATATTTATAACATCAAGGTTTTACTTAACTTAAGCCCTACACTAGTTGAGCGCCAATTTATAACTTATCGGGTACATCAGTCTCGTTAATCCTCCCTGTTGTGAATGCCAATTTATAATGTATCTTATTTCAATATGTGTTATACTAATGTTTAAGTATATCCCAGTTCCTCTCTATTTAATATAATTGTGTTATGGTGGGTGACAATTATGTGTATAGTGTGTAATTCGAATTTTTCGCTCAAGCCTATTCGCGTTGAAGAGAAGAGAATGAATTTTTATTGTATTCTCTTTCTCTTTAATACGCAAGCAGTCCGCAAATAGCGCGGTGGTTCCCAGACAACAGAAAATTGTAGGTTAACCCACCGCGTACAGTGATTCTCAGTTACACTCTCTACTTATACTTACGATCTTATATCTTGTTCACACTACACTAAATATTATATAAATGAGAAGATATCTGAATTCTGAAACGATTCTTTATTAATATTTCATATTTCTTGTCCAACAAAGTTGTTTCTTTTACGTAGATACAAAAGGCTATATGTTAGAAGTAATCGATTATCGATCGGATTCAAGGTTTTATATTATTTTTAGTTATGATTTTATATTTCTTTAAATACAGGGCGTGAAGGTTCTTTCAACTGTTAGTAAGATCAGAAAATGCATAAATAGGAATACAAGGTATTACAATATAGGATTAAGTTTTTATTAAATAATATTTAAAATAATTGTAGTTACCGTCTGCTCGGCCTCGTGACTCGATAAGGCAGTGTACAGATAACCTCTTCGTCTTTTTGGTCAATAACAGAATGCAGATGAATTTGCTCTCGTCAGTCTTCGCTCCAAGTTGAAATAAAGTTTAATTCTGGGTCCTGGGATGATGCAGAAATACCGCTCCTTTTGTTCACCAATGTCTGAGTTTTGTGGTTACGTGCTTCGACGAATTTCGAGTCCAACTACGTTTTTCTATTGAATTGTGGAAACTGAAGTTCCGATATAATTTGGTGTTTTATTTTCATTTCTTTTACGTTATAGGATTATATCACTTTATGCAGGTAGTTATTTCTCTGGTTTTGTTAGTTAATTAAGTTAACATTTGTTCATTTTATTGAATTTTGCAATCAAAGTTCTTCCTTTATATTTTTCTTTACTTTCACGTATAGGTTTTAGATTGTCCAATTATATAAGACGGTTGAATGATAGTGGATCATACTATTATGATTTATTATTCATTTTGCTTAAATTTGTATGTAAATTAAATCAAATCTTTCCTGAGTGTCTTTTAACTAAACCGTCTTCGTTCATGTAAATTTATTCAATAATCAAATCAACAAATTCTATCTCTTTCGTCGTCCCTGACAACCATCTTTTCTATTCTTATTGGATATTATATTATACTATAACCATTTCATACAATGTTCTTCCACTCATCAAAATAATCCTTTTCTAAATTTCCATTACATCCTATTATAATTTTACCTATTGCTTGTTACTAACTTTTATATATTTTGCTGTCGTTTCCTCTTAGTCTACTTATTTTAACAAATATTATTTTTCTGTTACAAAACATTATCTATCGGTATCATTGCACTATGGCATTATAAGAATTTATTTAATTTGAATTTATTTATTTGTTATTATCAATTATTATTAACTTCTCCTAACTCATTAGATTTTATTTAGTATTTGTTACAAATTTCTTTACCTAACCTTTCTGATCTGACTTACTATATAATGTTACTGGTTGTTAGGCCTATCATTATACCTTGATCAACTTCTGAATTTAACTTGTTACTATCTGCAATATTATAGAATCCTTTATCTATTTATGACATGGTTATACTAAACTCTTTTGTATCTCCTTAACAATTATAGCCTTTTTGGCCAAGTTTACAATTATAATCATCCTACTATCTAAGTACATGTATACAAATAATTCACTCTATAAAGTCTAACAAAAGCTTTATCATGACATATGGATAACACATAAAATGAAATTAATTAGTAATCAATTACTGAGTTTAACAACAGCTCTATAACGGTAAATTGATAACACATAATACTTAATTACCTGGTATTCTATTAACAGAATAACTTCACTTGCTAACACAAAAAATAACGTCACTATCATGATAATAATATAACATGATACAATTAATAACAGGTACATTTGAGTAACCTAAGTCATACAACATTTACTCATTCTCATCTACTTTAAAACATCAATTATTATGAAACAGTCTAAATTAGTTTTTACATTATTTGTCAATGTCTGTTGTTTACCTCTTTCACTGAACTTTGAGGTTTATAATTATTAACATTATTAATTTCTTTTCTTTCTACCTTGTATTCTTATTTTATTTAATCAATCATGGGTTGGGTTTCTGACCTTTTACAAGTGTGGATAATTAATATTTTTTCTCTATTTTAAATCTTATAAGTTGATTTTGTAACGTCAGGGACCGTATTTTCCTTACGTTACAATAGTCATCCTTTCCCTACTGCCTTCCCAACTAACTTTTCATCGACCTACGCTCCATATGATACATTGTCAACAAATTATTCAATTCAAACTGCTGAATTATCACCCCCAAAATTTCCATAATTAACACAACACAGACAACAATCCAACAAGACATCACAACAAAAGAAGAGGAAAAACTTGAGAATGCTCAAGTGGCTTCAGGAATCCCCTAACGCTGCGAGAGGAAAGGGGTAGTACAAAAGAGCAGAGCAAGTCTCCCCCAACACAAAACACTAACCAGTTAACGGACACAACACGACGTACTCAGTAACAATGAAATCAGCAAAAGCCCATATAAAAAAAAATTTAAAAAAAAATTCTCCGCTCAACAGTTCGTTAAGGACCAAGGCGTAACGCGCGGCTTTTGTGTTAGTGTGATGGTGTATGGCTAGTACTACGCGCCACCAGCCGCTAGTTGCGGTATTCACAGCCAGGAGGCGGCGCTGTTATATCAGCGCCTACTCAGTTTGCCTCACGACGCTGAGTGCACGCCGTACAGAACCTCCGCTGGGAATTGAACCCGGGACCACGAGCACATCAATCGCCCGCGTTAGCCACTAGACCACCTGGAGGCTCATATATATATATATATATATATATATATATATATATATATTGTAACAATTTATATATTCGTTTACAAAATAAAAAATTTTGGTGTTTTTGTTTTTTGAAAAATATTGTTTTAATTGTTTTTGTTGTTCATATTTAGTAAATAATTTTTGTAATTGTTTTGTGTAAAAATTTAAATCTTTTATTTCTGTTTCTGTCAACTGTATCACTTTGAGTTTTTTTAATTAATTTCTGCGTTAATTGTATTATCTCCAGCACTAATCGATTGACGGTTCTTCTTCTTCCTTATGTATCCTCCTTCCACTTTGGTAATGGCCGCCTTTCGGATAGTCCGTGATCTCAATTTTATTTTATTTTATTTCTATTTATTAATTTTATAAATAAACAGAAACCAATTTGCAGAAATTCCAGGTTTATTAACAATTTTTATTATATATCGAGTGTTAATCGATTATTCCACAGCTAGCATCGACTCGTCTCAGGGCGATCGATTATTTTTACATCTGTATTTAATATTAATTATCAGGTTCTTTGAACGGTTATATTATATAGTCAGAGAAGGGGTAAGGTCAGGAAAAGTATAACGCTTACAAGTAACTAGCTTAAGAATTAAAAATTACAAAGTTATGATTTAATATATAATGTTTAGCAAGGTAAAATTTCGAACCATTGATATCTGGATGACTATATTGGCAACGCTCGAATGGAATTGTGGGAGTAAAGATGGCTGCTTCAGTACTGCATCTGTTAAAATGAAGTCGGCTCGACGAAATTTTCTTCCAATAAATGTTGCCTTTTCAATGTTTCCTCGTCTCAGCAGTAGTGATTATTCTTTCTGGTGTTAGTGGAGTGGTCCTGGTTCAGTGTTTTGTGATTCACTTCGATAAAATGTGTTGGATAATGTTATAATTCACTTGGGTCAATAAGGTCGAAAATTGCACTGCTCGTCTCATTATTCAGAATTATTGGTTTTATAGGTTTAAATTATTAATTCACTTATTTTCTGTTCCGTGTTAATTTAGTTTAATGGTTGTATGGGTTAATTTCACTGAATTTAAAGTTTAATTTAAGTTTTTAGAAATTCACAACTTTCACCGTAGACTAGGCTTAGTTAACAAACGCCATACTGGCAGGGCCCGCTCTAGCGGTTACATCGCCCCGGACAAAAAGACAAATTGCCGCCCCTTAAGAATATATATATATATATATATATATATATATATATATATGTATTTATTAAATAAAGGTACATATTTTTTATTTTCAATAAAAATCAAATCATTTTATTTAAATTTTAATAAAACCATATATTTAGAAAGAAACATGTAGGTCTAACATAACATAATATTGACAATCAAGTAGTACAAAACAGTAGATTCTACTTTTTATGTTAAATAAAAGTCAAATCGTTTTAAATTATAATCAACACATACATATATACATATTTAGAAAGAAACATGTAACATAACATAAAATTGATAATCAAGCAGTACAAAACAGTAGAAATTAATTAATAAATATCTGTACCTAGCCACAAATTGTTAACCATATAATTTTTTACATTTTTAAATGCTATTAAAAATGTGTATTATTGCACAATCAATCAAAATGCCATTATTTTGAAAATAAAACAAGGTAACATCAACTACGCTAAAATCACAAAAAAACTTTTTTTTCTCACTTTCAGTTCTGCAAACTTTTTTATTACATCTTTTAAATTTACTTGATCAGCAATTTCATGCTCAATTGCCAAAATGGCCAAACCATTAAGACGATTTTGTGTAGTAGTCGAACGTAAAAATTTCTAATTAATTCTAACTTAGAGGAACTCCTTTCGCCACTTGCTACAGTTATTGGTATCGTTAGCAATATTCTTAAAGCAATAGTAAGGTTTGGGGCAAAATTTAACTTTGTAATAAGCTCAGTACATTGCTTAGGCTTTCTTTTTTGCCCAAAAGCGCAGATACTGCTGAAATTTCCTCTGCTAATTCTACCCCATTTATGTCAACAGAATCACCATCAGTTAAAATACATTTTAAATTCTTACAGTGTTTTAATAGCATTTCTTTGGACATGGTATTTAAATCGTATATATTATATAAGAATTGAAAATAGTTACTATGATTACTAAGTTGTTCAAATCTAGCATCTAGTGCATTTAGTGCTTGATCGATTGTAAAATAAAACAAATCTATTTTATTTTTTTCTTTTGTATCTTCGATCGGTTCATCTCGTGCTTCGTATGAGAAGTTCCTTTTTATTCTTCTTACGCGGTGTCGTGTTATTGTTGATCCAAAATTAGCCTCCATGTCAATTTCGGTAGCAAGTTCTTTTGCATCAATAATAGTTTCATCGAAGGACGAATCCGATCGAAGATTCTTGATAAATATTTTGCAGTTTTGTAAAAGATCAAGTGCAAAGGCTAGATCAAAATCTTTTGTTTGCATCAACTTGCTTATTGGATTAATGCAATTTAGTATTTTATGCTAAATAACTAATGAACACAAAAACTTAAATTGTTTAATACAATTTAATAAACCCGAGGCCTCGTCCCTTATTAAATTATCAATTTCTTGGTTTTCGTAAATGCTTAGCAAGGTGTCGTATACATCTCCCAAATGGAATCTCAAAGGCTTTAAGGCCTCTATCCTACTCTCCCATCTAGTGTCACTCAATGGTTTCAAAGTTAAACCTTGAACATGTTTTAAAAGTATTTCCCATCGAAAAGTAGATGCCGAAAAAAATAAATATATTTTTTTACCATGTTGAAGAAATTAGCGGCTTCCAAGGATGCTTTTGCCATATCATTAACAACAAGATTGAGAGAGTGGCTACTACACGGAACATAGAATGCTCGCGAATTATATTGTTTAATTTTAGATTGCACTCCTGCTTTATCGCCCCTCATATTAGACCCGTTGTCGTATCCCTGCCCTCTGATATCCTGCAAATTTAAACCCAAGTCATTAAGTTCTCCAATTATAATATCAGTCATTTTTTTTCCTGTGGATCTTTCGAATGGTAAGAAGCCTAAAAAGCTTTCATTAATTTTAATTTCAACATCAGCGTCAAATTTATTGATTGAAACATATCTGATTACAAGAGTCATTTTCTCTACCTTACTAATGTCAGGAGTACAGTCTAAAATTATGGAAAAATATTTGGATTTTTTTATTTCATCAATAATATGAGGCTTTACACTTTGATGCAGCAGATCTATTATCTCGTTTTGTATATTTTTCCCGAGATAGTGAGCTTTAGTCTCTTCTTTTTTGAGCACTCTACGGACGTGCTCTTCCATAATGGGATCAAATTCAGATAGCAACTCAACTATTTTTAAGAAATTACCGTTATTATACTCAAACAACTTATCGCTTGTACCTTGAAAAGCCAGACAACTTTTACCAAGCATTTTAGTAATTGCTACGATTCTTAGAAGCACCTCGTTCCAATGGTTTGTTTTGGCATTAATAATTCTTTGAGCAGCCGCATCTATAGTTTTACAACACTTTAACCTTTGGTTCATTTCTAGCCATGATTTTTGGGCCTGAATATGATTTTTGGAAATTTCGTGCTCTTTTAAAGTTTCGCCGAGGTGCTTCCAACTTTTAAAACCCTCCTTTGGAAGAGAACTAACTATACAGCCGAAAATTTTGTAAAAGAAGCAGTAAACGCAGTTTTGTGAAAGAGAGTACACTAGCCAGTCTCGTAAAACTTGCTCTCCATTGCTTAAAATTCATGTATAATGATTTGCGTTAAAATGTCGACCAGTGTCATTGGAAGGAAATTTGTAATTATGCAATGGTTTAGACTTACTAAAAAACGTCTTTCGGCGTCTCCTAAAATTCTTGGCCACAATGCTGGATCTGTACTCAAAGTTTGTAGAACGCTTTCTGTGGGTGTCTCGTTGGTGTCAATTTTTTCAATGCTTTCATCTGGTGATGGTAGAGTCAGAGTGTCGTCAGTTCCAATTGATTTTGAAACTTCGTCCATTTGTTTGTCATCATCATTCTCTAACGATTCCGTATTTTCGTTTATAACCGGACTTGATGTTGGATTCTCAGAGTCGTCATTTGTTATGGTACAACTCTTGATATAATTTTTTAACGCGCCAGCTTGTTTTTGCTTTTCGGCTTCCTTTTCCAGCCTTCTTTTTTTGTACTGGTAACCAGACAGTTTTCTTAGACCGTCAGACATTCTGGAAGAGGCACGCACATAACGCAAATTAAACAATGTAAACTATAAAATAATAATTAAAAATAAAGATTTATCCTTGTTCTAAATAAGCTAAAACCGTAATTAACAAAACTTCAAAATTATATTCCGTCAACCGACATAAAAAATATTTATGTGCTACACTACACAAAATATTTTTCATATCCTGTGAACGTAAAGAAAGTCTAGTGTAATTATATATGTATTTTATAATAACAAATATTTCAGCAAATCATAAATAGTCATTAAAAACAATTTTATAATTCTTGATTTTGAGATTTTATTCTGTTCAATTATTCAAATATATTATTATAAAATGCGTTTTATCGAAGCAATGGACTTAATAAATGTCTTATATTATTGATTCAAATAATTATTTTCATAAAACAAAAATATAAATAATTATACCTATAGAATACATTCAAATTTGATACAATATTTTATTGATTCAATAAACAGCCTTTTTAGATAAATAAAATATTTATTTTATTTAAAAACGCTTTCATTGTTTCGATTCGATAATCGATTTACGATAAACTAGTATCTATCAAACTAAACAACAGCTTAATTATAGATGTACTTACCTTTCAAAATTAAGAAATCGCACTGAAGTAAATTTTATGAACTTCACTTGTTATCACTACCGACGTAATAGCAAGAATAATGCTATTGTGTAATGAAACCGATCGAGGTTAGAGGTAATAAGCAAGTCTATGCATGTTCAAACACAAGTTGAAGCAGCGCTCTGCTCGCGTGCTATTCTGTTCAGAGAAGTATATGCATTGCATGTTCAAACAAGTTCAAGCAGCGTCCTTTACAAATTCTGCGTTAATTTATTAATAAAATAAATTATTAGTTTATAAAATGTTTCCTTTTCAGAATTATAAAAATTTACTAGATTTTTGTAAGTTTATACTGAACTTTTATTGTTTAATGTGATTAACATAGATTGCCGTAATAAATGTTTTAAAAAATGAATCACCGTCCAATCTTTCATATCTCTGAAATCTTTAAATATTGTGATATGTATCACAATCTCACGAAATTAAATTAATGCTGGGATTTTCCGTTCTCCACTGAAACGGAAAAACGTTTATTTAATTAAACATACTGATCTTTTATGATTGTTTTCTTTAGAATCATGAATTGTAAATATTTTTAGCTTTTAGACATAAACAATATAAATACGCTACGCACTGTAAATTTTTAGCGAACGAAAAAATCTATATGTGAAATTTTCTATTAATTGGGTATTTAACACATCAATATTTTTCTCACACTAACAGCAAAAATGCCGCCCCCAAATTTTGGCGCCCCGGACAAATGTCCGGGTTGCCCGCCCCTAGAGCGGGCGCTGATACTGGTCTTCGCTATAGGTTAATATTTAGCCAAAATCTCGTTCAAGTGTGCTTGACAAAGTCTAATAATCAACTGTTCTAACTTCCTTCGTCATCTGAAAACGTCTTAGCCAATTTAATATTAGCAATACATTGTTTTAAATCTTTTTTGTTTCCGTTACATGTATAAAATTTACATTATATTACTGAATATATTTTTGCTATTATTTAATTTTATTAAATATTAAATACATAATCTCTTTCTTTAGTTCATTCTGCTTGATTTGATACCAAATAAGATATTTTTACTAAGTTTTTTTATCTAAAATGCTATATTTACTTTATTTTTAAAATGTAGGCCTTAAAAATTACTTCCTGTTCTTCTCAAAATGTTTGCCATTTTATATGTTATATTTATGATTGTACTAAATCTCAGATTGAAATAAAATGTTTATCTTCCCTTAATTTCTTGTAATTTTATTAATTGGTTATCTTTTTAAATATTATTCTTTAATTTGTGACTCCCCCCTTTGAATTTTCAGTTATTACATTTGCATTTTTTCCAATAATTCTTCCTGTCTTTTTACAGTATCTTTCTAAAGTATAGTTTCAGTTATATTACTCTGTGACCGATTTACCTTACATAAATTTCATCAGTTTAACTAGTTTACTGGACTTGATTCATCAATTATAATGTAGTTCAGATTTACCATTTGGCCTAGATTTTATCTGTTTTTACATACAAAGTTTTTGAATAATACAGCTTGTTTATACCCCTTCTGACCTTCTATTCTAATACAATATTAATTAACAATTCCTTACTTTACTACAAGAACATTTAGTATTGAATTCATACTATTAATAAATAACAAATATTTGAAATTAAAAAATGGTATTTAAACTCAGACATCCTAGTCTTGATTATTACTAGTAACATATAATAAATATTTTATAATAAAAGAATGGTATCCACTCTCAGACATTTCAGCCTTGATTAATACTATTAAACATAATAAATATTTTAGAATTATAAAACATTACACTCCATTTCCAACATTTAGGTATAGAGTTCATTTACTTTAATAGAAACATAACACATCTGTCCCTTCATTTTTAACTTTTCTTAAAATTACTTTTGTGCAGTCTTATCTGTTTTTATTTTATATTAGGGATGTATCCCTTGTCACTTCATTTATTAACTACCTGCTCTCTATTTATCTTTCTCATTTTAGTGAATGTTGTTAGACAAAGAGTGGCACTTTCTTATAAACATTTGTATTTGCTTTTCATAATACTATTCTGCCAAATAGTATTTATGAAGTTAAATTAAAACTTTAAAGATGTTCAAAGGTACACATTTACTTAGTTTAAGCATTTCATACACTTTATTGAAGTTTATCTACTATAATAAAATAACTTGCACTGGTCCCCTGTTATTTCTTGATACCATCACTAATCAGTTTTATAGTTTTATATTATCAAGAATTTTATTTATAGAGAATTCTTAAGATTTGTTTTTATTCATTATAAAATAACTTTCATGGGTGCACTTTTACTTATACCTCTAAACACTTTGTTTACATCTACTTTACATTAGTTTCTGTTTTTGGGTGTTATACTTTCGTTGGTGACTTTTAATCTCTTTTGGGGTTTTTATTTTCTTCTTACTGGGTTTCCTTTGGGTATTTCTTGTAGTCTTCTTATCCTACTACCTTGTTTCTTCAAAATCATTCCCTTTTATTAGGTATTTCGGTTTGTTCAGGGTATTTACTTCCTTATTCATATCCTAGCTTGTTTCTTGAAAAACAGTCTTTATTTTAGGGGTGTTGGTCTGTTCTGGGTTTCGCCTTACTTACTGATTCTCATTCTTTGTTTCTTCACTACAATATAGTTTTATTATGTACGTTGGTTTTTCTGGGTATTTTCCTTACTTACTCCTATCCTACCTAGGTATTTCTTACTTTATTTTAGTTTTTTGGTTTATTTTCCATTACTCATATTTGTTGCATAGTTGTTTTTTTTTTTTTTTTTTTTTTTTATTTCTTCAAATTATGATTGTATTTTATTGTGATACTTATTTGTTTTCATTTGGATTTTTCCGTGATAGTTATTTTAATTGATATTTATTTATGATCATATCTCATTCATTATTAAGTGGATAATCTGTCATGCTACAATATATAATACATTTCTCTCTAAAACAACCCTGGCAAAAATGGCCCTAAAATCCATTACAACAAAACGACAATACACGAACAAATTTATGGCCCGACCATATCCGCATTCTCCGGAAAACAAATCAATTTAAATTATTTTACCCAGAAAATATTCCCAATAGGGTGGCCGCTGCTCCGGAATTATCAATCAATCAACAGTGCCTTCATCTAACCGAAAATCAACAAACAATAGCCAACTCCAACACGAAAGTGAGCCAGTATATATATATATATATATATATATATATATACAGAAAATTTAAACGTGTGCGTGTGACCCATACTGAAAAATAGCTCCACGTTGGCTCCAGTTTACATCCAATACCTCTGTATATCACATCTAATCTAACACATATATAAATATCACACAAAATACAATATCAACATTTTATACACTCAACATATAACAATAATAAAATCCTTTTATATCTCATTCCTCTTTCAACAGATCTATTTGTAACCACACCCACTTTTACTGCACTTGAAACTTACCCTGCAAAAATCCACCAAAGAAAACTTCCCAAGCTATCTTGCAAGTCCTGTCACATTTTTGACTCAAGGGCTCAAAACAACCACGCTCTGCTACCATTGAAACGCCCCCTTAGTCTCAGAATATTTTTTACACCCTTTCTCTAACCTCCAAAATTTTATTTTTTTTTTCTGGGAAAGCGTAACTTAATATTTAAGAATAGGCACATGGCCTAGATGGAAATAAAATGTGTTGAGTCCATAGTGACAGGTCTTGCAAGAAAACACTTGATCAACAATAACAAGATTTTATTTATGTTTTTTTTTTTAGTTTTAAACAATTGGTTTTACAAACATCTTTGTTTGAGTTTTTCTTAATTCTTAACATCCATTCAGATCTCTCTTTAAAGTCACATGGTAGTTAAATTACAACAAGAATATATCAAAGTATTTCCAACAATTGAATAACGGCATGCCAACCTACTGAATTTATTATTTTTATATAAACTTGTGCTTCTGTATTTTACTTTCAAAAGAATTGTTTGTATTGCATTAGTAATGCAGTAACCATTCATTAACATATGATAATTATAAGTATCTGGAGCAGACAATCCATGATCACTAGATAATACGATAGTAATTAAATTAATAATTAAATTCAAAGAAAACTAATTCCTTAAGTGTGTAGCAGTACTTTCATCTACCTGTTCCCCATCACTAGGATTAATCGCATTAAATTGCAACCAGTGATCACAGTAAACCGAGGTTTAAGTTTGTTACTTAATATTAAATATGTAGTAAATTAGTTGTTAATTAAATATTAAAATATGTCGCTTCCTTTTTTTTTGTTAAGTTAATTAAATATAGGAATATTATAGTACTATTATAAATAAAACAGTTAAGCTGAACCAACAAAAATAACCAAAGGAACAGGAGTTTTAAATTTAGAATATCAGAAACCAAAATTGGAACATGCAGGATCACAAGCCATATGACAGGCAGATGCAAGTACTCTCCGAGTATTACATTTTCTTAAGGTCTGGATATTGTCAAAAAAAAGAATTTTAAATTCGGTTTTCTCTTTTGCAGTAATAGAATTAAATACTTAGATAATACAAAGGTAACTCTTGACTCTATGCAATTCAAAACACAAATACTTATAAGTTACTCATAACACAGTCAACAGTGTCCACACTTTAGCATGTCTTCACAAAACATGTTCAGTAATATTAACTCTGAAACATGAGTCTAATTTCTAGCAATAGGTTTTAGCATGTGTGTTGTTACAACACAAATAAGCCACCCCAATACCAGGGAGAAAAAAGACGAATCTACTACATAAAAAATAATTTGAATAATAAAATGTTTAATATAAATGAAAATAAAATGACAATAACACGACAAACGACGACTCGACCTAACCCAAGTGATTGACCAAACAAACAGGAAAACAAAGAAGAAGGGAAAAAACCGAAACCAAATAAGAATAAAGCCAATTGAAGGAAGTGAATGAATCCATACAACCAAATGAAATAAAACCAAACGAGAAGGGGAGAACCAAACTAAAATGAAGCCAATGGAAATTGAAGGAGAAGAAGAAGAAAAAGGAAAATGAAACTAATTAAGTGTAAAGGAAATAAAGAGAAACCAAGGGATAAGAAACAAACCAATAATATAAAATATGTAAGGGAGAAACGGTACACTCAAGTATAATATTGGGAATAAAGCCAATGATTATCCAATATCAGAAATAAATATTATTATCAATTGAATAATTAATGTAACTGTTTTAACCAAAACCCAGTAAAGTAATATAATAAAAAGAAAAGTACACTAACCCAAGAATTAGAGTTAGATGTAATAAAACTCTATAGAAATATAACTTTAGTAATACTATGTATAATATTTGTAAAGAAAGAAATAGTGAGAAAGTGAGAAAGTAAAGTGACAAAGAGAAGTAATTATAGGGATTACCCACTAAGAAACACTTAATGTAAACAGTTAAAGAGTGCAATAGTGAAGTGTGAAACCCCAAAATGGTTAGAAACCATATTTATGGTAATAAAACGCTTAATAATCAATAATGAACAATAATTGATTAATGGTGAATCAAATAATAATTAAGAATAAGGTTTTAATGATAGAATTAGATGTAAGCACTTCATAATGTGGAATAAACACTGAAGAGTGATGAGGAAACACTACGTGATTAAAAGTGAACCAAATTAATAATTGAAAATATATGGTTAATGATAATGTTAAATGTAAACAATTAGTAATATGAAATGAACACTGGAAAGTGATGATGACGTTGTTAATTAAGAAAGGATTTTTAAGAGAATTAAGTTTAATTGTAAACGATTGTAATTAAAGGGGAGAATCCCATGAAAAGATAAACAGCTAGTGTTAACGTGGATTGAAAGTAGAGTTTAATTAGGGAATAAGAAGTTAATAATGGAATAAATAAACACCCCAGCTTGTAAGGGAAAACCAATTAAGTAAATTCAAAAGGTGTGATATTTCTTAACACCCAAAAAATAGTAATTAATGAAATGAGTTATAAACAAACTTTACTTAATAATTGTTAAATAATTGTGTAATTATATTTATGAATAGGATATGACTGAAGAAATTGTACAGAGCGTATGCCTAGATGTTATGTTTTTAATTGATGAAGAATAGGGAGTGGTAGCCATATTGTTAACAAAGGCAAAATAGATAATTAAGATGTTAAGATAATACAAATCTAATTACACTAGAAAATCAGTTAAGGTAGAAAATAACAGAACCATACAAATGGGATAATAAACAAAACAAAACACATTAGAATAAAATGAGACATCATTTGTATAAATTCAGTAAATATGGTCAATGGCTACTAGTGCCTCTGAAATGCCTAACTGTCAAAACAAATAATTACAAATTGTATAAAATCCACAAGGAAAGTAACAAATCTAAGGCGAGTAACTAGCCAAGAATAATGTGTAAATCATTTTAAAAGAAAAATGTTACAATAAGAACTTAAATTAAAAGAAATATGTAAGTAACAAATGTTAACATAATTGTACAAAAGTTAATATGTAATAGACCACAACCTTATGAGGTATTAATTTAATCTTTGAAAGGAAAGACAAACAGTAGTGATAATATTTAATACTCAGGAAGGAAGACAGAAGAATAAAATCAATCAGAAAATATACAGTAATTTTGAATAAAAATTCAAATATGATAACAATGGTAATAAACCATGCCTTAGACAATCAAAGGGTTTAGGTTACCATAGAAACGAGCCGTTGGTTACTAATTTTCCGTTCATTTTCTTTACTTGTATAATGACGCTTATGTAGTAGGGACGCAAGATTTTGTATGACATAAATTTTACTTTAAAATGTTAAAAAACTAGTCAAAAGTCAAAAACATATACCAGTGAGAAGGAGATGAAGATTAATAACATTTAACTGATGTCCAGGAACAATTTAAATGAAAATTAAAAGAAGAAATTCCCAAGACTAATCTGAAAAGGATGCCAGCAGCCTAAATAACACGAAATTGATGAATTTTCCATTTCAAATGAACAACGATCTATCACAAACCTTCTGAACTGATAAGTATCATTTAAATACCCTAATTCCAGGAATAAAAGCACTTTAAATATTTCTCGAATCTATACAAACTCTCACTATGAATTGAAAATAATTTCTTTCAAGGATTAAATAAAATAAACTTACACAGAAAAACTTGTTAACTAAAAAATAACCTCGCACTAGATTGCGAACTTTTGAAACACATATTACTACACTGCAGAACAAATTGTAGCCACACTTTATATTATTTAAGTACGAATAATGTACGGTAGTGTACTTTTTTATTGTAATCATATTTAATGTTTTCCTTGTAATCAAAAGGACTCCAGATTTTGAACGAGAATAATTGTAAACTATAAACCGCAGCCATTACTGCATCAGAATAGCTCGTTTCAAAATCGATTCGTCAAACTGAGATAAAGCGTTTCATGTTTAATGTCGGAGCAAATTTATTGAATACCAAATAATATTATTGTCAAATTGCATAATTACCAAACAGCCATTAAAGAAACAGTACAGACTGTAACCATTGTTTTTATTTCATAGGGAATTGTATTATATATGTGTGTGTTAGCGAACTTACAGAAGAGACGACGAGCGCTTTCGCTACCTGTTCGATACAGCAAGCTGTACAAAGGCGGGAACCGATTCGAATGCCCCTGCCGTCATCGCTGAAAACACCTTTTTAACACATTATCTCATAAACTTAATTGTTTTCAACAAACAATTTGGCGCCACCCGGGATTCACAAACCCCTATGTAATTACAGGTAAGGTTTCCACTCGGTTGTACTGATAATTGTGACAACGCTACGGACATCGTTAGCGCAAAATTGATGTAACGACCCCAGTGTGAGACGAACGCACTAACACATACAACAAAAGTGTACACACCTCTTTTACAGAGACGACTCAAATAATTCATTACAGATTGACGAATCCAACGTATGGCATTATACAACGGGGAATCTTAACTCATCGTTACAGTGTTACCCGATAACCTGCGGAGCACTTCGTGTGTGAAGTTTATTAAATAAAGGAAAGTTCCCACCTGATCTTTTGGATGGCACTAAATACGTTCCTGCATTTTCGGTGGTGTGTGAAAAGCGATGTCGGATGGCGTTGGGGCTTCTTACGCAGGCTCTGCGGATGGGCGAAGATGTAGAGTGCCCATCACGTGGACCCCTTTCCTCCTGACTAAAGCGGGGAAACCTGAAGCTCTTTATGAAATTATCTAGGCAGTGGTATCACACGTTATGCCGTCACAATCCAACCCGCACCAAAGTTGAAAGAGAAAAGAGGCCGTTGACGACGCTGCGCTAACTTATAAAAACTCAAACATAGCTGTCTAAATTTCGTTGACAAGCGGACGCCACAGCCAGCCAAATGACGTCACCACTCAAGGTCGCCGCGAATGACTGAATCTCAATATCAAAGCGGCATTGTAACATGCAGCGATTGTGCACCGAACGCACGGAAAATATAATTAAACTGGCCGTGGTGTTTACCTATCAATATAACCACGGCACAAATCTTACCGATGCCTCCCGTGAATGCCTTAATTTGCGGTGCAAATTTATTACCTACCAATAATATCTTCTATGTTATATCTTATAACTCCCGCAAGTAGTTATCCACATGTATAGAACAGTACCAATCCCAATACCGTTTTTTCCTCTGATCTGATGTATAATTTTATTTCCCATTTTAGGCGCCAAATTGTTTTATTTTAAAAACAATTAAAATTATTCCTTTTCTTTTTTCTTCTTGTGTTAGTTGTCCAACTAACCTTTGTTTATAATTTGAATTCGAATTTTGTTCCTAGTAATAGAGGTTACCAACCTATATTTTCTGATAAAAAAATTTTCACCTTGGCTATATAAAAAAATAACATGTCATTTATATTAAATGAAACAAAGATACAATTAGGAATATTCAATATTGGTTTATTGCTTTAGTGTTTCTGATTTTTTTTCTCTTTTATTACAAATAAAATAGTTTATAATATAATTTTTGCTCCAGCTCTTGTTTTTTACTTGCTCAGTGGTTGGCAATAATGCGGGCTTTGATAACTAAAACACTATGTTTTATTTCATTATGTTAAATTTGTTGGGTTTTTGTGATTACAGAAAAATTAACAAAATATCTTTAGAAAGTACAAAACTTCACATAAAACATAATTAAATAATATACAGCTTCTAAATAAACTAATTCTTAGGTTATAAAGTATGTGTTGGGTCACAGTTGGTGAATGTAGCTGTTAACAGTTCGTTTTAAGAGAAGATTACAATGTCCAATAATTTGATCACCATAAATTAATAAGTGAATAATGACATAAACTGATTGTCACTAGTTTATTCATTAATTGAGTGTTTGAATAAAGTTTATTAGTGAGTGAAAAAGTGTCAAAGTGTAGTCTAGTCTTTTTCTTATTTAGTTTTTAATTCAATTTTATACTTAGCACATTCCTTCACATCTGAGGTTTCACTCCATGTTCATTTTCTTTTATAATTTGTAAGATATATTTATTCTTCCAATTTCAAGTGATTTGGTTTTAAATATTTCTTCTTGTCATAATATTACCAGACATAATATCATTTCAGTTCATTACAATCTCATTTCTATTTTTATTTATTTCTTTTATATAATTATATTGAGCTGCATGGATTTTTTAATCTTCTCTTCTCTGAATCCAATAATGAACTAACGAATTTTTCTGTAAATGTGTGGTTGTCAAGGCACTAAGCCTATCCTTCCCATTGGTTGAAAAAATTGTTTACATTGTTACACATAGCTACTGATTTTTATACAAAATTAACAAATATTTTCTACTTAGTATAGTCTTTTTATAGTACTGTTAATTCTCAATATAATAACACTATTGCATTGCATTTCTTTCATAAATTAATTTGAAACCAAACATGAATAGTTTCTGTTCAGCATTTCCCAAGTTACTATTTTAACAATTTTGTTTTTATTATTAATTAATTTATAACTAATTCCTTCAATACACATTATGTGTCTCTAAAGTTATATAATTAAACCTAATAGTATTACCTACATTTTGCCCTTAATTACTACTGTTATAATATCAAATACAAATTTCTGATTTTTACCATAGGCTTCTTATGCCTAGTCCATCTGATGTTCTTTAGACATTTATTATCACAGATTCCTTTGGTTTAATGAAACTGAACTATTTTAAACACAAATACAATAAACTAACATAACATTTGATTATTCATAATCATTTTAAGCCCTAATACAACTCTTTTAAACATTCTATGCAAATGCCAGTCTTCAATACATAACATACATTCCTACTCACATTAATTATCATTTATTAAGTATTCTGTTTTACCCTTATATATCTTTTTTAACACAAACAAATAATTATAACTATTCCTTAACTATTATTTCTTATTCTAAAACATAAACATTATTTCTGCCTATCTCATAGGCCTAGTAGGTTTTAGTTTTTTTACCCTATACCTTATTATTGTTTTCTTTTCTCATTAAGTATCATTTTTAATTCACTTCGCACTTTGTTTCTACTACTGACTTTCAGTTAGTATCACTTTCTTGGTTTTTTATTCACTGGGGACTATTCACTCAACTCACCTTACCAATAAAATTGCATGTTTATTATATAATGGTTTTATTCATTTTATATTCTAATAACAATATTGCTTATCATTACACAAATTACTTTTATCTACTTATAGTTGTACATGGAACTACTTATATTTATATCTACAGTTCTGTACTTCCATTATTATATTTATTTTATTATTATTGGGAAAGGGGTTGTGTTAATGTCATAATGTTATTCATCTTTATCTTTCACATTGCCAATCAATTGGGTTTTGTCGTCTTAGTCCTTGTCTAATTTCTATGTCAGTATTGTGCTACATTCTAATACTCCTATTCATTAATTCTTTGATACGTTGATTTTCTTCATTCCATCAATGGTGTAACTTCTTTTTCTTTTAAATGGTAACTGCTTCTTTATAGATGGGCTACTTTATGTAATGTTATAATATATATATAGTGAGATCCATTGTAAGTGAAACACAGTTTACAAACAAATCTTGTATGTGAGTTTTGGTTACTATTCCAAATAATATTCATACATTGGCTGCACTTACGTTCATAACAACAATTCTCTTCTCACATCTCAGAGCGACTTCCACCACATCACCATTCCCCTCTGAGCATAAGCATTTCGCCCATTCCCATGACCTTAACTTTCAATTTTGCTATACCATAAACCATATTTTTGGAAAATCATAAAACCGTAAGGGATATAGTTTGTAATTATCAAGAGCTGACTCAAAATGAGGGGGCATCAGGGACAAAACAACAAAACAACCTCTTCAAAAAAATTTAAAAAATGGTTCAGGTGCTCAAGAAATTAGTGTCGCTACATGAAAAAAATCTACAATCAAAACAGGGATTTGGTGAGGAATCAAAATAAAGTAATAGTGGCCAAGGCAAGAATTAATACACTGGAAAGAGAAATCAGTGTTTTGAGAAATGATGTTATGAAATCCAGATGGCTAGAATGTTTAAGTAAGACGCAAAAACTCCTAGTAGAGACCACGCTGGAAAAATCTGAAAAGAAAAAATGCAAAACAAGTATAAGAAAATTGTTAAATTTCTTTTAGATAATTTGATTTTAAAAATTATTCACCACAGAAATATAGACAATGTTTATAATATAACTGACTGCCTCCTCCCATTGAATCTAATTCAACAAAATTAGTAAAAGGGATGAAATACTCATATCACTATGGAATAAACAAACATACAGTTGGTGCCATTTCAAATTATTTCTTTGATAAGAATGAAAAGAGCCATAATGGGATACTTACAATTGATGAGGTGAAGTTACCAGAAGTACAGTTCAATCCTAATTCTCTAAAAGTAGATAGTTTTATTGGCCTAGGAGAGTCAACTACTCAGACTAACAGAATTGAATTGGCTAAACCTGCATTAATTTTTATGTATGTCCCACTAGAGTATAAAATTCACTTACCAATAGTTCGAATTCCTCCACCCCCACAACTGCTTTGTGTTAGGGTAGTCAGGACTTCGTAATTTGAATAATGAACATAGCAGGTCAGTTATTATGGTAAATGAACAACAGAACACATTTGCTTCCACAAGAACTTTAGAGCCACTCCATGTAACAATTCAGAGCACAATAGAATTATCTGATTATTTGTGCAACAGTGGATTCAAATATATTCTCTTATAAATTCACTCCGGACTTCTTGGAACGTCATTTTGTTATTCTCAGATCATTATGCTGTGACAACCATGCTTCAATAATACATTTTTTACACTTACATTTACTTCAGTCAGTTTATGTCCTCATAGAATCAGCCGTGACTCAAGAATATAAATCAGAAGCAATACTAACATCATTTATTAATCAGATAAAGTCACTTGCAAAACTCACTGAGGAAGAGAACAAACAGTTAAGGAATAAGATAAAAAATAAGATTAGAGATACAATGGTTTTATATGACAGGGACAATTGCCATACCAGATTGGGAGAATATTCTTAGTACCTGAATATTGCCAAAGTTTTAGTTTTTTAACTGAAAAAAAAGGTAAATTATTTCAAGTAATGCTTTGACATTATTTTGTGCAATAATATTTTTCAATTAAATTTTTTTTAACTGTCCTGTTTTTTTGGTTGTTGTCCATAATTCACAGCTATAGGACAGCACAGGAACTGCCATAACTATTTATCAGGACAGTAAAATACAGGCCTTGGAAATGGCATTCTTAAGAGGAGTTAAATGGTGTTGTAAACTTGACCTTAAAAGAAATGAGTCCATAAGAGAAGAGTTACAAGTTTTTAACTTGAATGAAAAATTATAAACAACAGTGAAAAGAACACTTAGAAAGAAGGTCAGATTCCAGACTGGCCAAACAAGTCTGGAAATGCAAACCTATAGGACACAGGTGTGTGGACAGACCTAGGACGAGATGGGTGGAGGATTTTTGAAGGTGGAACGGGCAGTACCTTGCCTATGCCGTGTTTTGAAGATGAATTTCTTAACTGCTCATTTTAAATATATAATTAAAACTTTATCAAATTATAAAGTATTTTGTTTACTTACCATGCTCTCTGATACTTAACCAACATTTTTATATCAGAGTATCATCTCATTAATTTAATAGACACATCAGTTCAATTAAATTATTATAATAATGTTAAATAGAGGTGACAGACTAACAATAAGTTCCATTTAATCTAAACTTTCATTATTTCTCAGGATTTAGTCCTATTAGGTCCAGCATAACAGTTATGTATATTCTCATTATGTTATGGTTCCATAGTATACACTGTACAATTAAAAAGTTTTCTATTGTATCTGTTATGAGACTCCAGTGAAGTGTTGGCCACATTCCCTTCCTCATATGCCATGTGGCTCTAGTTTGGCAGTGTACTTTGATTATACAAAAACGAGTCTATGATTATAATGTTTCTTTTTTTGATTGCATATTAAAACTGAATTGTATATAACAAAGAATTACAAAATACTGCAAGTGGATGTACAGAATTTTCTATCAGCGGGAGACTACTTGCATGACACATATGTAATGGAATTGTAACACGAGCAAAACTTATTAACATATAAATGATTTCAACATATATTATAATCATGTATCTGTTAATAAAATTTGTCATGTTGAAAGTCCATTAGTTTTGTGTAACAAAACTGTATATATAACATGTGTTAAAAGAATGCAAACTTATTTAATGATTTATCAGAAAAACAACGTTCAATGTTCTCATTTACAGTAACTAAAGAACTGAGTATGGATGAAAAAACTGTATACTGTCAACTTTCAGTACATACAATTAATGATTATCTGAGTTAACTTTGAAAGCTTTCAAAATGTTTAATTATGAAATGTTTTGTAAGTATACTTGATTATTTTATGAATTCAAAATTTATGGGAGCAGCCTATTCACCCCTCGAAATATTCTGTTATATTTGTAAGTCACTATCTGAAATGCACTTTAAAAAAATATATAAGCCTTTATGTACCCTGTATCAAGAAAATACTAAATGTTTGTTTTACTTTGTAACATTTATCCGCTGTGCGGATTATCCGTGAGTGCCGCGAAAAATTTGTTTAATTACGAACCTCAAAAAAACCAATTTTAATCCAAGCCAACAACAGGGAAAATACAATAGGCCCTATAGTGCGAAGGTCGAAAATTTCTGACAGGTTTATTGTGCATCGTAATCCTATAGGCCTTCTCAGAATTTTGTTTTGGTCAAGTTCACTAACCTTCCCCCTCTACGTACATATTCTCTCGGTCTGCCAGTGGTGTCAGTTGTCAGTAAGCGTGCTTAGTGATCAGTCGTGATCAGTTCGTTAGTTCCTGAAATTAATAATGGCTGAAAAACGAAAGAAGGTTGTGTTAACGATTGCACAAAAACTTGAAATGATTTCTAAAATAGAAAATGGCGCTTCAAGGAAGCAGATGTGTTTCAATTACGGGATCGGGGAAACAACAGTGCGAGATGTTTTAAAGCAGAAAGACAAACTGTTAGCCTTTGCATCAGTGTCGGACAGTGCTTCTGGGATGAAAAAACGAAAAACAATGAAGAAATCCACCAATAATGAACTTGACTCGGCATTAGCGGAATGGTTAGCTCAGGTGCGAAGTGAGGGCACCCCCGTGTCTGGTCCTACCATTGCAGCTAAAGCAAAAATCTTTTTTGATTTGTTAGGCCTGGAAGGAAATTTTGATGCGTTGTCCGGTTGGTTACATCGTTTTAAGAAACATCGTGGAATTAGAGAGATTGGTCTACACGGAGAGAAGCTGAGTGGTGATCAACAAGCAGCTGATGATTTTCAACGTGATTTTGAAGAGTTTGTGTTGTCTGAAGATCTGTCATATGAACAACTTTATAACGCTGATGAATCAGGGCTTTTTTGGAAGTGTCTTCCCACTCGTACTTTAGCATTTGAAAGTGAACATCAAGCGGCAGGTCACAAAAGTAGCAAGGAAAGAATTACAATCTTGCCATGCAGCAACGCTGCGGGTAGTCACAAACTTAGGCTTCTTGTAATCGGTAAATCTAAGGAACCGAGGTCTTTTAAGGGGACAAGAGCAGAAAATTTACCAGTTGATTATTTCAACCAAAAAAAAGGTTGGATGAACCAGCAGATTTTTCAAGAATGGTTTGAAAACATTTTTGTGCCTCAAGTACGTAAACATCTTGACTCAAAAAATTTGCCAAAGAAGGCTGTTTTGTTAATTGACAACGCGCCTTCACACCCAGCTACATGTGTGCTTAAATCTTCTGACGGGCAAATCTTCGCAAAGTTTTTGCCCCCAAATGTTACTGCGCTGATACAACCTATGGACCAGGGAGTCATTGCAACCATGAAGAGAACATACAGAACAAAGTTGTTACTGTCAAAAATCGAAGAAGGCTGCGATCTCAAAGAATTTTGGATAGCATTTACGATATTGCGTCTGCATGGGATTACATCAAACCCTCAACCCTTGTTAAATCATGGAGAAAACTCTTTCCAAGTATCGAAACAAATGTCAACCAAAACATTTGTGAAGAAGAGAATGAAGTCATGCCGACCGCTACACTTGTTGACCTAGTGACATCCGTTCCGGGAGGTGAGAATGTCGAGGAAGAGAACATATAAGAGTGGCTGGAATGCGACGCAAGTGAGCCGGGGTTTGAACTACTGACTGACGTAGAGATAACGAACAAAGCAATGGGAGTGAACAAGAACGAAGAAGAACAAAGTGAAAGTGAAGAAGACGAGGCGCCTGCGCGGATGACACACGAAACTGCTTTGCAGCACGTAGACGGATTGCTTCAATATTTAGAGGAACAAGACGACGACGCACATCTGGTAGAAAAACTCATGTTAAGGAAAGTACAATCTAGAATAAAGAAAAGGTGTTTCCAAAGCAAGAAGCAATAACGAGTGACTGATTTTTTTAAAAAGGCGTAACTGAACACTTTTTGTTAACAGTACAGTATTGTTTTTTGTTTACTGTTCTTTATTTTAGTAATTTCGACGTAGAGCAAAGGTTTCTGCTGTACTGTACATATTTTAAAAGTTTTACATATTATGTTTTTTGTACAATAAAACATAGTTTTTATGCTGAAATATTTTTTTTTACACCTCATTTTTAGTCTTTTTTCGGGTTATCCGCAATTTTCACTATCCGCGGTGCCCTTGCCACCCAATTCCGTGAATAATCGGGGCTTTACTGTACTTGGAAGTTAGTAGCTCATTGTTAAATGTGTTGTCATACATATTCACATATTCATCTGTTTTGTTTTAGATGCCACAGACGTTTACTAGACCTAGTCTAAAAAAAAACAAGGCAAGCTACAAAATTTTGCAATATTTTTTATTGCATCCGTGTCCCAGTCCCACAACATTTAGGTTATATATCACTTAGATTAGAATGCGTCATATCAATTGTGATGTGTTGGTATTTGTTTTGATTTTTGTATGAGCAGTAACATTCAGAAACTCACTATAACTAGAAATTCTGTCCCTTTTATATTTTTAGTATATCTTCTATAACAGCCTTCCCTTATATCTTGGATGCACTATTGCTGTATGTCCATCTTAAGTCATCACATGGCTAACAGAATGTGACATTTAACTTCTCAGTAATTTGTCTGACGCAAATTAAAATTAATGTAAAGCTCTCATAGAACAGAGGCATTTGTTCTGTCCATAAGAAGTTCCTAGCATCCTCCTATAAAAGATCACCTCAAACACCTGTATTCTTGTACAATATGTTTCACTAATATACTTATTTTCTGAGTTGTATATGGCAACAACAAAAATGTTATTGTCTCCACTCTCTCCACCAATCTTATTTGACTTGTCTTGGTGAGATATACGTTAATATTTTAGCGAGTATTTCATAAATCATTTACGTTACAGTAATTTCACCTATTCTTATCCTTCTCTAACTACCCTATAATAAATTATGTTACTCAAAATATAAACATTACTATGTAGCAGTATAATGCATTGACAACTAGACTGTAGCTACTTCAAATATGTTTTGTGATAACATTTATATAAGTTATGTTTTCTGTTGTAGAAATTTTTCACATCAGACTGGAGAAGTAACGGAAATGAAGCAAGTTCAAAATGAAGATGAAGATAAAAAATAAAATGTAGGCTAACTGTTGCAACTATAATGATTTACCTTACATTTTAATTACAAAAATGTGACATCATATTAAGTATATGATATTTAAATGCATACTACTTAATAATTTATCTGACATTTACATCATTTTACGCAGAACTACAAGAGACTAAATTATGAGAAATTTGAAATATTAAGGAAAAATAGTAAAAATGTGTCAAGCAGGGTGCTACTGTGTTGTTAACAGTATAAAGCATTACAAAAAAATAATTTTAAAAAATTCAACAGTGAATTTAAAAAATTAATAAAATTAATGACAAAGTGAGTACACACCAATATTAAATAACAGTTGAAAGTTTATAACAAATAACTTGAACAGATCAAGGTCTCCATTTAATTTTAAATGACACTTCGAGGTTGTCTTTAATAAAAAAAGTTCTTTGTTGCTACTTGAAAACCTCACATTAAAACTTGCCACTGATGGTTTGACCTATGCCACGAAGGTTTGGTATGGTTTCTGGTGTTCTGCTTGTCGACTGTCATCCAGAATGCTCATTATCATTGTCATACGTTTATTTTCCTTTGAAGCATTTGTACCACATTAAGGTTTTGCTTTGGCTCATGGCATCATCTTGAAAAGCTTTCTGTAGCATGCAATGGGTTTCTCCAGCAGTTTTTTCAAGTTTGAAACAGAATTTGATGCAGACTGTTTGCTGATTAAAATCCATCATCCATTGATTGAAAAGAAATCACTGAAACATAACCTCACAAAATCACAATGAACAAAACAACAAAGCATCATCTGTGCTTGTTAACACATTCCATCCAGTATGCGCACACAGTTCATTTCCTGAACTTTTGGGTAGCACTTTGTAAATACCCTCCATGCTTTTTTATCTTGAGAACTAATTCTATTTCATTTCCTTTTTTTACTGGTTATCCTGTATTTTACTTTTTTTTAGGTCTGCTTGTCACATACAATTCACTGATCTATCATCATGCAGTCTGTTTTACTTGACTTTTTTTTTCTTCTAGCTACTGAATCAACTCCTGCATATTTTCCTACTCCATCTCTTTGAGTTTCTATCTCAGACCCCTATAAGAGACTTCGTCCTCATAGTTCGTAATTGTTTTTCATAATTCCATTTCACAATATCCAACTCTAACCATATTAAGATTGAACTTATAATAACCCTTTGCTAGTTTATCTTAACCGGTATAACAAACTGACTTGATTTACACGTTAAGTGACATAATCGACTTGACCAACCTGTTGAATAATCTACTTGAAGTGTTTAAACAACTATAATCACATTAACCAAATTTTTGTTAGGGTTAACTGCATCTGGCTTTTCTACTGTAGTCTTTACTATTAAAAAAATTGTTCTCATCATTAAAATTTGAGTTCTGCTATAGTACGCCTGAAACAACAAACAGATGACAGCTTGGTTCAGCTTTCACAGAAACTCACATGTTTTTTAAGGCAGTAATGTACTTTTTCATTACTTTACTTAGTTTTGAATATTTTTAAACTTTATTTTTGATTAATATTTTTTTATACATAATCTGAATATTTTACATATGCATGTTTTATGTATGTGACACGGAACTGTGATTCATGTTCTTTTTTTAATCTTTTGATGAACTCTACAGAGTGAGTACACCTAATGATGAGGTAATACCTTACAACCTGCCATAATTAATACAAGACAAAGTCACAGGATGGATAAAACTGGTAAATTTAAAACTTTGTTTTATTCATACATGAGACTTGGATACTGATCACATGACATTTAAAATTCAAATGATGTTACAAAAATAAATTTTGTATATAACAAGAAAATAAATGTAGTATTAATTTTATGTTAAAAGTATTTAAAAACCAAAAATACTTTGATGTACTGTTTTATGTTGATATTATATTAAAACGAATGCATGTTAATTTATGCTAATGATACTTCTAAAGTGACATTTCACTGTGTATTTATATTAGAATAGTTTAAAATAATAAAGCCATAAAACATAAATAAGTGAAGGAAATATACAAATATTGAAAAAAATAAGACAACACGAGAATACATCAACTATAAAATATTTTTTAATGGGAAAAAAGTTTACACAATAATCTTGAATTCTGCATTAATCATCACACTATTATAAATGTAAATCAACTTTTCAAAAATAAATCAACCATATAAATAATTTGTATCTTTCTGAAAACACTTTGTGAAAGCACAAAAATTAAAGAACACTTGTAAAATTAATCTTGCTTCTTTTACAAAAACGATGGAATCCTATGAATGGTTTTGTTTAACGGTAAGTGAATGGATTTACAGAGTTCTGAATTAAAATTTTTGTGTCTGAAGTCATCTTAACAGTTGAGTCTCAGTTATAAAACACAAATGGATGGCCAGGATATTGGATATATATATACTGTTACCATATTTACCTTTGTGTAATGTGTGCGGCCTTAAATTTATGTTGCTAAAAATAAACAACTAAATAATAATAATGTAATCGGCCTTACAGCCCGGCAAGCCAAAGTAACTCGTATTAATAATAATGTAATTTTGAAGTATGAATAAATTGTTACCTGTTCTGTACTGCTTACCATCATTTATTGTATTGTCAAAAATGATACACATGCACAAGATAATTAAGGTATCTAAGTTAGTTATTAATTAAAAATTTAATTTAGGTTTGGAGTATAAAAAAGATATTTTCATGTTTTTATCTTATTATATGAAAACAACTAACAAAATATAGTAAATGAAAATTAAAATGGAAGAAACCAACAGAATAAACATAACACTACAGATGAAAACATGAAGCCACAGGCACACGATAACCATCAAATCAGTGCACCACATCTAAACCTATGGTATTTAGAAAGAAATGCTATGAGCATTTATGACTTTTATGGGTATTGGTGATTAGTCATGTTCATTGTAAATTTGAAAATGACACACACCTGTTCTCAATGGCATTCAACTGGTGCTACCTCATTTGAGTAGACACTAGGTACATTTAAATGAATTAGTGGCAACTGTATTATTATCAGTATGGACGGGTTTTGATTATGAGATCATTCCTGCTTAAGAGTGAAAAACATTTCCAACCTAATTCAGGAGAATTACCATGTGGTTTTTAGATCATGTTTATTAAAATTTCCTGCTGTAAGTTGTTGGTAGTGGTATGAAACAGAATTAACAGATAAGTAAAATTCAGATGACTGAGATCCTACTCTGCCCCTGAATTAATGAGGTTGTAAATCAATAAGAATCCCCGACTATAATGATGGAATATGAACCTGTGCTGTACGCAGCTCACATAGTGGAGTAACAAACTCAGACCACCAGTTGGTGCATGTTGTTTCATGCCTACTGTAGAAATTTGAGTTCAGCAACTTCAATGAAAATGATAAGACTGATCCATGAAGACATTCGAGGAGCCACAATTTGCTTATCTCAACACTTGTATTACTTGGACAACGGGTAGTATAAACTCAATTATTTTCAATTCACTACAATTGAACAATGCAAAGATGAAGAAGTGGAGGTATTAAAAGTGAGCAGCAATATGCAAAATCGAAATAGGTATACAAAAACCATTCATTATTTTATATCTTAAAAAAAAACAAGAACATTTAAAGTTTTTTTTAACGTTCTTGAACGATTAAAGAGTAGAAATTATGAGTTCTGAAGAGGATCTCCAATTTTCAGAAATTCAATATTCACCTGAAAATAAGACACCCTCTTCTGCTCTCAAAATCTGGTTCTTATATTAGAATTTTAGAATCTTATATGATAAATTTTAGAATCAATTACATAGAGGCGGAAAATACAAATGAAAATAGGAGTATACATGAGTTCTACAAATGACTAATACAATATTACTAAAACAAACTGTATCATGGTATAAATTTTACATAGTATTCTAGTGTAAATCCAATAATATATGACTAAAAACAGAATAAGGTTTTTAAAATCATTCATCCAAAAATATAAGGGGAGTCTTCTTAATTTTAAGTAAATAATATAGTTTTGGTTTCCTAGCAAGATGATATAGTGGACAGTGGTGACTGGTATGTCTTTTGGACTTATATAAATGAATTGAAAAATTTCAGATTTAGATTTCTTATACAAGTGGGTCATTGTCATCCTTCAGCTACCTGAAATTTTGGACATTTTCAATGCACAGTATGATTAAGCAACATGATTTTTTAATTAATTTATTTCACTATTATGATAGATTGTACACAAATAAACACTATCTACATACAACTAAATAAAAAAATAAAGGGTAGCTTACAACAATAAAATAGCTTAACCTTATGCTTTCAAAATTGAACTTCCAAGTATTTCACTATGAACCTACAGAATCACATGACAAAACTTTACCATATATACAACAGATTGTTAAACACGGTTTACGGCATTTTAAAAAGTCCACTTTTTGAAATGTTCCAGGTCAAGTAAATTTTTAATTATCCCTGATATATTTTTATCACAAAACTCTAGCAACCAGCATACCATATGAAAGGCCATTCAAAGAGTTTTAAAATAAGCCCAACTTGAATATTCTAGTTCTACTAAAGGCTAATAAAATCATGTTTCTAATCACCTGATACTGATTTTTATAGTTTTTCAAGTTTTAAGTTTGAATATAAATAAGGAAACAAGTGGCTGGAAAAATATGTTTTTGATCGATTCATGGGTAACAAAAGCCCAGTTGACTAATTAAGATTGATCCCCAGTTGGCTGACCTAAAACCAACATTGATTTGTACCATCACGTTATTTGTGGCCAGTTACAGATAAATTTATTTATTTATTTTTTTTTTGTTAAACAAAGTGGATTTGAGAGAATAGCAAAAATCACTACCACTTAATAAAACTGTCATGCACACACTTTAAGTGCAACACCAGGGCATACAATTTTCATTGAATATGAAACACTCACTGAAATAATTTAAAAAGTGTACTTTAATATTTAATCTCGTGGTACAAGACATAAAACAAAAATTTCGAATAGAGTATTTAAAAAAGAAATTAATCACACTATGCAACAGTTCATCAGTCTGTATGTTTTAAATATATTTTCTTTTTTGTCTGTCTATGTGTATGGTTTCACTTGACTTCAGCTCATCTTTTCTTCTTCTTCTAAATATGAGGTAGCAATCCTGTCGAAGTCATCTAAGCTCAGTGTTGATATAGACCGATGGAATTCCTACACAACATTAATTATCTGCTTTAACATTAATGAAAAACACATTTAAAATATATAAATTACTCACATACGTACATACATCCTGTTTATGCCAACTCTGCAGCATAAGGAAATTAAGTCCCCACATAAAAAATGAAGCATAACTACGTCACCTTTAATTTGACTGGTTATATATTACATTTTTACCTGACTCAAAAGGAAGGTGAGTGGACAAATGATTTAATTCCTAATACGAGGGTAAGTCAATAAGTATCCGCAATTTTGTTATAATTGTCTGTAGGTTGGCAGTACCACTTAGTGCTCTTATAGGCCGACAGATGGTGCAGTTTTCTCCACTTATAGATTGTTAGACCACCCGTCGCGTCAGTCAGCTGTGGATTGTTGCACGATAAACATAGCTGCCCCTCTCTCCGATAGCACCAACGAAGAACAGCATGCATTGATCTGGTTTTTGTAGTCTGAAGGTGTATCAGGGGCCAAACTTCATACAAGACTTTCAAAACAACAATACGGGGATAATGTTTTACCACAGCAAAGTGTATATGAATGGATCAAAAAATTCAAAAACGATTAGACAAGCATCAAGGATGAGGAAAGATCAGGATGCCCAAACTCTTCCACTACTAATGCCATTATTGAACAAGTTAATGCCATGATTCAGACCAACGGAAGAGTGATCAACAGATCAATTAAGTGACATACCATCTGCAAGTTAGTCATGGTTCTGCACATGAAATTATCCATAACAATCTTTCGTAAAGTCTCTGCAAGATGGGTCTCAAAAGCAAGCTCACTGAAAAGCACAAGCACAATGTGGCCATCTGTCAAAGCTTACTGGACCGCTATGGTGAATTTTTTTTTTTTTAAGCAAATAGTCAGTGGAGATGAAATGTGGATACACTCTTTTGAGCCTGACAGCAAACACCAGAGCATGGAATGGAACCCCAAATCTCCAGTTAAAAAGAAATTCAAGAGTCAACTCTCTGCAGGAAAGGTAATGCCACTGCATTCTGGGACCCACATGGATCATTACTCAACAGTACTTGCAGAAGGGCTCAACAGTAAATAATGCAATTTACAGTGAGATGCTGTCCAACAAACTGAAGCTTACAATTCAATCTAAACGCCAAGGCTTATTGTCAGAAGGAGTGCTTTTGTTGCTCCCACACTGTCCAACCCTTGAGAAACTGCATTTTGATGTGTCCTTCCACTATGAGATTTTCCTGTCTACCTTTTCTTCTTGTGACACGATCAAAATAATTTAAGATTTTAATATTTACAGTTGATAATAACCATGGTTTATGGTTAACTGCTTTTAAAGAAGGCATTTGTTTGAAGAGCTAGCAAACACGGTATAAGAAAGTCTGCCAGCACCACTTTCAAGCCTGTTGCACACATGAATATAGAGATTACTAGTGTCCAGTCTAACTTAAATTAGTTCATAATCCTAATATCTTCATACTCTCTCCAAGCAACTCACAATTGGTTTTGGTCTCACTAATATACCTTCTTAACTCTTCTGAGATTCCTAATTTTTAATCTTCCTCTTCAAACTTTTGAGTGGTCGATGATGAACTTGTATCCTCTTTATACAATTCATGGATCTTGAAGTACAGCAGATGCTAAAATTGCATCTGATCTATTCGATACTCAGTGCAATCACATGCAATGGCTGAAGATGGAAGTTGTAGTCTCATTTGTTTCTTCTGTGGTTTATCATCAGCTTCATCAGTTTTAGGCGCAACTGATGAAGCTGTACCTTTATGCGCACCTGCAGTACATTTTTGATGTTTTTAATATGCGACTGTATGTAACACACATATGCAACACACATGCACACACACTCACATACACAAACACGTTCACTCAAATTATTGTCCTGTTGTGTTTGACATTTCTTTTGTATCCACACACAAGTCCTGATGATGACGACAAACACTGTCGAAACGTCGACACAAATAAGTTAAAATTTGTGTTATATTTTTGACCAATCCTCACAAACCCTTCACCGGAAAAATTCATTAATCGACGGTCACTACGAATTGAAAGAATATTATGGAAGTTATAGAGAAAAACCTTCCCACTGAAAATGTATTATAAATTGTTTTAAAACTTGTTTTTTTTTTAATCCATACTTTTAATAGCTCTGGGGTACCTCATAGTATAAATGAATTTTCATTTTGTACTATTTATTGTATTATTTACAAAAATAGTTATTCTTTTTTGTACCATTACGAAAAACTTTCTAAAAATATTCCATTCTGATTATTGAAAATTCAAATTTTCACTCCATCCTAATAAACAGCACTACTGAACAAACAAAATCATAAAAATTTGTGAAAGCATTAAATTTAAATCACACACTGAATATTAGTAAAAATTTTGTAGGCTTAATTTTTTACAATAACTCATAACCAATAAAAAGGACTATCAGTAAATACAATCTACCAATATCAGTCTAGTAACCTATCAGTAAAGTGTTTCTAATATGACTAATACAATTAGTGTGCTGAATGCATTTTGTGTAACTGATTATCTAGAGGAAGAAGAGGAAAGTCAGTCGATAAACTAATGATGATAAAATTGCATTCATTGATTTGACAAATGGAACTGTGACAAAATAAAGGAAAATTTGTATCAACAATTCCAAACATTTTTCTTTTGCTCCAGCCTTGTAAAGGATTTTCATGACAATAATGACTTTTAGAGTATTATACACATTTATTACCAAGTACATATTGCAATGTTCTTTGTTTCCAATTTAATATAAGTTTATTTTCTTTTTTATTTCAATTTTCTTTGTACACTAAGTTACTCAGTTTGAAGAATACATATTATTTCTTAGTCTCTAGAGGTTATAGTTTTCTCTGTTAAAAGTGAGTATTGTATGATAATAAATAATCCCATCATGAATCAATGTACTTTACATATAAAACACTGTATTTCATTGTCAATTATAGACTTATTGTCTTTTCAATCGACTGTATAACATTTAAATCTACATTGTTACAAACACATTATATGGATTAACCACTTGACTCTTTTGTTAACTGTGGATAATTAAGATTCTCCTCCAATCTATGACCACTGCCTCATTAACATTTACATCCCTGGCACCATTTCTATTGTTTCATGAAGTCTATTTATTGCTTGTAACTTATTTTCTATAGAAAGGGCAATTTTTTCCTTTTACACTCGTATTGTATTTTAGTGCAGTAAAGAAACACCAACAACTGATCATGTAAACTGAATAATAAAGATGTAAGATAACACATGCACTAGCTACCTGCAGTTTTAAGCATGGTACAGACTGAAGCTATAGGTTGACTGAAATCTCTGTGCAATACGAACGTGTCATAGCAATGAATTACTGTACACATATATCATCTCCGCACTCTTACAGACTGCCTCACACTGTTGTGTCACCAATTCCCACTAAATGCTGCCAAGTCATTTTCCTTTCAAATTCCACCCACAAATTTTGTAAATAATTGGTAAATTTTATTCATAGGTGTCTCAGTTTACCCCCAAACTCGATTATGTGAGGTTACACAAGTGCGGTCCTATAGTACATGCATTATTTTCTTACACATTTTGGAATAACAAGTATTAGACAATACATACATATTTTTGCTTTAAATTTGCTCTGATAGGATTGAACAATATTATGCTTTGATTTTTTACCTTAATAAACTCTTCAACTATTTTTAAAGATGTCGATTCCGGGTAAAAGTTACGTAAAAACTTGTATGTTGCTTCTCGCAAAAGCGTGGTATCTTGTTCTCCATCTCCATCAACAATTTTCTTCACAATCAGGTTCAGTTTTGTTCCATCTTTTATACTTGGATAATCCACTAAATATTTCTCATCTTCAAAGAAAAAGAAACGAAAATATAGTTTTTCACACATATTTACATACTGGAAATCACAAATATTTTTATGTGGCATGTATTATTATTTTTTACATGTATAGACTTCGCACAATAAATTAGATCAGGCTCATAATAACTAGGGCCATAACAACAGAAAGTTATTTAAAAAATGGTTCAAAAATATAATTGTGGGTTAAAAAATATGGCAATAAACAAAAGTATACAAATAAGATCATCTCAACACAGTCAACAATTAGTGAAGAAGTTATATCATAGTCGATAGAAGCACGAATGAGGAGATATTGAGAAGATTAAGGGTCCATGAAGAAAATTCATTTTCATGGAAGAGAAGACTGGTCAGCAACAGGAGACAGTTATCAAGGATACTGAATGAACTCCTATATGAAGACGGTGAAGAGAATTGCTTAAACGTATTTGAGAGACAAAGTGGATGAAACAAAACAATGGAGAGATATACTCTTGGCGACAGGAACAGATGAAAGCAGTCATCAGAGGAGAAGACAGCAATAGCTGTAGAGACATCTTACATTATGTCAAAATATTTTTATACATTATAGTTAAAACACGTTTTAACAGCTACCTTACAATTATGTGGCAAACTCAGAAGAATTTTAGTGAAGCTTGGACTTTGCCTGGGTGCTGGTACAGAATAAGGAATACCACAGTTTGAATGGCAATGATTGTTATATTGAAGTCCCAGCATACACAGTGTCATGGACGCCTGTGTCTTTTCTGTCATAAACAGCAAAATAATTGAAATTCACTGTTGTTCAGTTTAAATTTGAGGTGAATTTCAATTCACATCAATACAAAGGTAAAGGAAAGTTTCTGCCAAATCACTGGTATGAACACACTGTTTTACAGAAGTGAAAACTGGACACTAGGAAGTCAAGAGATGATCCGTCATGGAGCGGCATAAATGTGATATGGTACAAAATAGTAAGAACTAGTTGGACTGAAAGGAAAACAAATTTGGTGGTATTCAGAGAAGCAAAGGAGAAGGACTACTGCCTTCAGTGCAAACATTCTGGATGGCAATATCTTCAGGAATGAAAGAACACGGAAGAACTAAAAAAAAAAATGTATTTTGAAATATCACAATTATATGGGGAGCCACAAAAAAAATTAAGCCTTCAAAATGTGGGTCTACAGACATATGTTCAGTGTAATAATTCCATAATACTACAGAATGAAAGCTTCCATACTACAAGAGCTGCAGGTATAGACAGATGATAGAAGCTGAACAGTGGCTTAGAGATGCACAGTGTACAAACACCTCGTTGCGAGGCTAACAAAATTTTTATTTATTTCGCACATGCGCACAACAGTCTTGTACAGTGTTTCATACTATGAACATCAGCTGCAACAAGACTGGCGAGAACAATGGAAGCGTGTATGTAACAGAGAAGGAGATAATATATGGAAGTGAGACAGAACTGTTATAGCATCGTCTCCCCTCTCTTCTCTCTAGATAACTTAGCTATACTTGTAAGTGGGGGTAATTCATTAGCTGGGTCAGCACAGCTCAGCATCCAAGAAAGGCTGTCATGTTCCTACTAAAAAAGATTAAAAACGTACACTTCAGCTACTGTGGACAAATAAACAAAAGAAGCTTATGAATGATGATCATCATCATAACAATCATGTTAATAACAGTAAAAATAATATGTGGCAATACTCCTAAAGGTAATGCAAAGTGTTGTAACAGAAGTACTATAACAGCAATTTACCGATTAATGTACTGGTAAATAATTAGTATATGCTGTGTTGTAAAGGAGATAACTATTATACATGATATGATACGCTAATAACAATACTGCACAACACACTTTCCATGGAGATGACGAAAATTATTACCAATAATGTACTGTGTTTTGGGGAAGGTAATGGGGTAGATACACAGTAATTAATATAAACCCTAATGAATAATACAAGTTTCAATATCGGTGAGAAAAACACACTGGGTGTAATACGTTTTTTGTCTTACAAAATACTGGCTGAAAACAATACTTCTGCAGTTCACTTCTACTGCACAACTCAAGCAGTTAAATAGCAAGGTTTACTATTACTAAGGCAAACAAGTCTACAAACGTGCAAAACTACACATGCATACCAAGTTTAAAAGTCCCTTTGGCTGTCATAATTTTACACAATGGCATGAGCAACAAAAATAAAAAAAAGATTCTTAGAATTTTCTGAATTACACAAAAAAATGTCCTCTCTAAAATGATTAGAAATAAGTAATCAAATGGAAAAATAATTAACCGTTTGGTATTTGGAAACCGTTTAGGATACGGAATCACCAAACAATTCCGTATCTCAAATTCCGTATTGGTGAGAGGACAATCGCCAAACAATTAAGATGGGTCCACCAAAGAAAATAATGAGTACACTGGATCAGAATGAGGACAGTTCAAATAAACTAACGACAGAATGAGCAGGGGAACACAAAATACATATGAAAATTAGACATGCAGGGTGTATAGAGAAACATGGGGTCCTATGTAGGCCTACAGAAACTTTTTTTGCATAACTCAAGATCATAGTATAACTGAATCTTACGTGCAAGACAACCTGGAATTTGACTTCTGTACAACAGTGTAAATGAAAAGTTCAAATTTTGAAACAATATGTCTGCAGTGTTGTGTGTGTGTGTGTGTGTGTGTGTGTGTGTGTGTGTGTGTGTGTGTGTGTGTGTGTGTGTGTGTGTTTCTTAGTTTTTCAGTACAGTATAGAACCCAAGAACAACAAAAAAGTCAGAATATGGCACTCAAAAATGTTGAAAAATATATATCCTATATAGGCTAAGGACTAAATGAACATATAATATAAGAAAACACTTGTGCTTTATGTTTTTGAAAATATTGAACAAAATTTACAGGCATTGCATGAATGCAATGCACAGAGAAGGGCATTGAAAATGCTTCAATAAATCTAAAAAATATATACATTTATGTTCATTCACCAATCAATGAATTCATTCTTCATTTACCAATGTACAGATTATAAGTTAAATGTAGTCGCATTCATAAGCGAAGTTTTATATGTGTACTACGTTACTGACAACAAAGAAGTAGTTTCTATGGAAACTCACCGGTTCCCATTTTCGATAACGCACCAGCGATTGGCCGCAAATGTGCGGTTCATCCTTCTAAACATTTTCAATGTTAAAATTTTGCACCATTTCAGTGATGAGGTTTCTATAAATAATGTTCTCACCAAGGTCTCAGACCTCCCATTAACAAAATAAAATGAAGACTGCAGGACCAAAGAAATATCTACAACTAAATATTGTCTCTTAATGAAATCAAACCACCATCATCCATTCAATCTGAATTCATTTCATATTATAACATCGCCAAATCCAGATCATATTTGATATCTACAAGTATGTAAGAAATGTTAAGAAATAATATATTTTAATAAATAAATAATAAAGAGAATAAAAATCGTAAATGTAATTAAGAGTGAAGGAGGAAGAGTAGTAAATCAAAGGTGATTATTAAATAAAAAATACAAACTAGACTGACAGACAAATGACATTGACCCAACCCCAGAGATTGGCCAGATAATAACCAAAATAAAGTGAACCAAGGTGATAAAACACAGACAAATAGTGTAGAATAGGGAAGGGGGAGATGATACCATCAAATATCATAGAGGAAACGAAACCAATGAATAACAAATATAAAAAAGAAATATTAGTATTGTCTAAGCGATAAATGTAAGTCATAATAAATAAAAAACCGTTAAATAAAAATACACTAACCCACGAATTAGTAGTATATGTAAGTAAGAAATCTAGAAAAAGACATGAACTTATTAGATATAAATAAAATTTGTAAAGATAGTGAGATAGTGAGAAATATAATGAAAGTAACTAAGTGACACAGAAAAATAATAGGGATTACCCACCAATAAATGCTTAAAATAAAAAGTTTAACAAGTGATAATAGTGAAGGTGCAAATACCCCAAAATAATGAGTGTATCAGTGATAAACACCAATTAATTAAAGGTGAAAGTGGTAGGTGAAAAAAGATATTGTAAATAATAGTATGATTAAAAAGATAGTAATAGATAAGAAAACACTTAATAAATCAATGATGAAACAATAAATGATTTAAGAGTGAGCTTATAAAAATTATATAGTTAAGGGTAATTAGAAATAGTATTTAAAGTAAAGATAGATAAAGGATACGATATTATTCAGGGGAGAAAGCCCATGTAAGATAAACAGTTTGTGTTAACATGGAATGGAGAAAGGGATTAGTAAAGAATTAAGAAATTAAGAATGTAATTAATAAACACCCTATGTTATAAGGGAAAATAAATTAAGTAAGTTTGAAGGAAGTGATGATGTTTCTCACTCAAAATAATAGTAAAAAAATGAAATGTATGTTAAACCAACAGTAACTAATAACTTGTAAAGAACTGTTCATTTTAATTTTATGGATAGGATATGGCTGAAGGAAGCTTACAGTCCATAGGCCTAATTGTTATATTTTAGGTATTAAGATATAGAAAGTAATCTTGACACATAATCAGAACACAAACAAAATCAAGACACAACAACCACTAAACGAATCAATTATAACAACAGAACAAAACATTTTGTAATAAAATGAAATATAATTAGAATATGATAAAAGTAAAAATAATCAATGGCTACTTAGGCCTAGGAAATGTATAACTGTCAATAACAAATGATTGCCAATTGTATAAAAACAACCAGGAAATTAATAAATTCAAGGCGAGTAAATAGCCGAGAATAATTTGTAAATCAGTTTAAAGGAAAAATATTAGAATAAGAACTTAATTTAAAGGAGAAATGTAAATACCAAATATTAACATAAATGTACAAACATTGATATTTCATAAAACCATACATTATGTGATACTAAATTAATCTTTGAAAGGAAATAATAACAGTGGTGATAATATTTAATATGTAGGGAAGAGGACAGAAGAACATAATCAATAAGAAGATATACAGCTATTTTGAATAAAAATTCAAAATTTGATAACAATAGTCATACTTCAGAATTAACCAATCCGGATTAATTGGTTACTATGACAACAGCCGTTTGGTTACTAATTTACCGTTAGATTTCTTTACTCGTAATATGACGCTCTTGTTGAATAGACACCAGTTTTTGAACGATCAAAATTGTTAATTAAAACATCAAACGAAATTACTAGCAAGTGAACACCGAGGAAGCAGACGATGGCTGAAACCATTTAACTGATGTCGAAGCCGAATTAAAGAAAAAAGAAAATAATATATTGCCGATTAACTTGAAAAAGATGCCCGAAGCCCCGAACAATGGAAAATTAAATATGATTGCAACCTAATTCATTATTACCAGATCAAATGAGTTCATCCAGTCTACTGAAGTGTTAAGTATCTATTAAATTACCCAAATTTCCGAATAAACTCACGTTAATTATTTCTCACTGAAAGCTGAACTCTCACTAAACTGCACGTAATTACTTTCAAAGATTAAATTAAAAAACTAAGACACTGAAAATTTATCAACTGGCAAAGTTAACCTGTCACTAGTTAGCGATATCTTGTAACACTTTTACTACACTCCAATAAACAAATTATAACTACACCGTATATTATTTAAGTTTAACTGATGTAAGGGTGTGTATTTTTATTGTTGTAATAATTAATAATCCTTTTAACGCAATCTCAAGAACCCGAGACGATCGAACAATAATAATTAAACAACAGGTTAACAATTAAATAATATAATTTCAACAGACGCTATTACTGAAAGTCTGTTGTTAAGTTCAGAGATCGATTTGTCAAACCCCAGAGATGTGTCTCATATAATCTAAAGTGCAAATGGATTACAAAAGAAAACATAATTTGTATTAACTGAATAATTAATCGTTAACAAAAAATAAATAAGTACTGAGTGTAACCACTGTGTTATAATTTCATTAGGAGGTGGATAATAATTTGTGTACATTTTAGCAGATAGGTAGTATTGACGACAAGCGATCGCACAGCCAACGCAACGAACTGCTGGCCGATCCAGACGGCCAAGGCGAGGCGGGAACAAATTGAATACTTCAAACCGCCTGAGCAGCGCTCGTCATACAAACTTAAAATTTTTTTAATTGTTTTAATAAAACAATTTGGCGCCACCTGGGATTTTCAAACCCCTAGTGAACAACAGGTAAGAACATCGAGACCTGGTTATTCGTACGTTTGCAACGGACGAAATCTGCGTAAGTTACGTTCTAAAGCGACGACGGATAGAGAAGACACATTACACCCAGTATACTTATACACGTTTAAGTTTAGACGGACGTTACGATAAGTGACAAATTGACGTATCCAACGTGTGGCATTATAACACGGGACACACGTTTAGTAACAATATTAATATTTCTGAATACTTAAAAGAAAATTAAGAATTTATGAAAACATTTAGTATAAAAAAGCATGAAATTTATACAGGAATTACAGAATGTACAAAACGGATGCAATATGAGGCTCGTTTTGAAATGTTTAATACTGACTTAGAAATGGATTAATAACCAAACACATTATAATGACATTATTTTTAATGGAATTAGAACTGGATTTTTTGTTAGATGAATTGACTTAGGTAAATAAACAATACATTCTAGACAGATGGTTACACATAAATTAGCTTTATCTATATCTCCTTTTAAGTATCAGAATATTTATTATAAAAATGAGTAAAAGTTTATATTACATTCATACCAAATGGTTACTAATGTACTCTTACTTTGTAAATGAAAATAGCGAAGCAATGAATGTTCTATAATGTGTGGGCAGAGAAAACAAAGCACCTTTTTCTGTGTTACTCAAGGACTGGTACAATTAATATCTGGGTTATAAAACTACAGTGTTCATTTATATATTACCTGCAAGTGGTCGTCCTGTGAGCAATAATTTCTGTTGATCAACTGGTACCTTCAGTGCCTCATGTAACCTCTGCTTTAATTCCAGCACACTGATCTGATTAGATACCTGAGTGAAAACATCAACATGTATTATGTACATACTACTCATATTGCTACATAACCTGTAACATGTACGTGCAAATAGCATGTCCTTAGTGAAGTGTTTATCTGAAAGTATATGTAACTTCTGTGAATAGTAAAATTATGGTTCTCAACACAGTTTATTGGCTGCACATAACCAAACTGTCATATCAAATGTTATTTCTACTATTTCACAAAATAATTAGTGTCTTAAGCATGAATAAATTGATCTGCCTAATAGGTATAGGTATTTCACAGAATATATCTCATATCATCATAGACAGAACGTATGCCTATTTTCTTCTGTGTCATATGTGTGAAAAAATATAATACCATAGCATAAAAATTTTTCACAAATGTTACAAGAAACCACGAACGGTAATATGTATAGAAAATAAAATACTATTAACATGATTTTCTTGAAAATTAACTGTTAAAAACTTTACTTAACCTGTAACTATAACTATTTTAAGGGAAAATACACTTACAGATATTATTTTCGCTAAAAGTATACTACTATTAATAACCCTAACCTTACCTTAATTATTACAAACTAATCTATTGTTACAAAGTAGACCTTCTAAACCAAAGGCTGATTATGGTAGACGATAATTGTTTCATAAAAACTTGTTCCAGTGTTCTGCATGTGTTCAAAATATTTTAATCGTTCTGTAAATATCACACCGCTTCGTCACGATCTTTTTTACTGCTATGCTTTCAGTTAGAATTTATGGTATACCGAATTTATAACTAGCCCATGCATATTGACGATTCAATATTAATTTACATATTTTAAACAATTTATAACCGTCAATGTCAATAAACTTCATACAATTTCTGACTCTGAGAGTAAAATCTTTTCACTGTCATTTTCAGTCACCTTTATTTTTCGTACTGTCCATACATCAACCACAATGTACTAGTTGTATACCAGTTCATTAGATACAGATAATTTTCATTACTAATCGATACTTACAGAATTCAAAAATGTGCCCAATATTTAATTTTTAACAGAACAGAAACGACGCAGTTCACTTTTACAAAATCGTTCGTCAGTAACTTGAACAAACTTAACCTCTTTACATCTGGGAATACACACATTGTATTCAAAAATACATTACCTCTAAGGTGCATTCTTCACCTTGCAAAACTTTGACTATAATCTTCATGGCTAAACTAGCTAAGAAACTGGCATTAAATACGTTCTTGTCGGTTTTAACAACGAAATACGTTTATAAACTACCGTCATTCTTCATGATGGGCTGTAGTATCAACCAAGGTGGAAGGAGGGATAAAATGATTTTAGTGGAGCAAACTGAAAGGCGTCTGTTTACGACAGACAGCGGGAAAACTTAAAAATTCGAAATTCGCCATTAGCACGAGGAGATGTTCGTGACGTAATGTTTAATGTGCGATAAACTAATTTTTGACAGAAACTAACGGGTGTAGGTGATAAGCGTGTGTGATGTTGAAAATTACATTGAACAACAGAAAATCCTAGTATAGCCTTCTGTATTTGTCCTCAGAAACAACTAATTACAACCTAGTTTTGCAAGTTCGTTTATTGAATAAATAAAAATTGTCTCTTAAGTACTATCAGCTTCACTTTCTACTATCAGTCGAGCAGTTTTATACGCGAAAAATATTGATTACAGTAGACATATTAAGCCTACGCAAAAATCTTTTTTACAGGAAAATTTGAATTCGGGAGCCTTATTCAGTTGCTCCAAAATTGTTATTTAAAAACGTTTAACTAGAAGAGGACTTCATAACTGTGAAAAAAAAATGGTTATGCAGTTAATTTCACATGGTAAAATAAATGTAAACTGAAATTATGAAACATGCCTTGGTTTGTTAATGTTTCTTGTAATTACTCTTCAGGGATGTGTAATATAATATATATGCCGGTAACTTATGTAAACTACTATTTAATATGTAGTCTATAATTAGTCAGTACCAAAGGCTCTTTAAAGTGGTACGTCATGGATTCGAATCCACTTCATTATGGTTTGTTTTTGTTTGTGCATCTGGATTCTGAATCCACCTACATCAACACTTAATTTTCTTCATCAGGTGGGAAAATTGAAGACCGTGAGGCGTGGTGCCAACGAGGTGTTTTTATTTTTTAGCTACAGTCTACAGTCGCCGTTATGTGTTGTCGTTGTAAAAATGGGTACTTCAGCAATAACCGTATCCACATTAATTTTCGATATTTCGATTATACGATAGTCGGTATCGATATGTAGTCGGTGTCGCATGTAATTTTATTAAAATAGTAGAACTAAGGATCTATTATAGAGCTCAGGTAGAACGCGCGTTTGTTTATTGGTTTATGCAATAGAATTGTTTGTTTTCGTTTGTAATCGTTTTTCATTGTAATATATGTTTTAAGCGAAACGTTTCTAGCAACAACAAGACTGCCCCTGTAGCAGTAAAAGTTGGTGTTGTTACGTTAACGGGTAAACTGAAAGGAGTCGGGAAAACCAATAAACTTTAAAATAAATGACACTCGCTTTTTGTGTAATTCGCAAAAAAAAAAAACAACTCGAAGTAAGGGCTGGGTGGCCCTTGCAGGTTACTATACATATACAAGACTTCCTTTTAGTGAAAGAATTCGCTATTCGCTGTAAACAGTAAACTTTTTACACATGTATTTTTTTATCACCGAAATATATTGTTACAACACAAATAAGCCAGCCCAGTACCAGGGATAAAAAAGATAATAATAAATATAAATATACTTCATATTAAATAAAATGATTAAATATAAATAAAATATAAAGACAGTGACACGACAAACGACGACATAACCTAACCCAAGTGATTGACCAAACAAACAGGAAAACGACAAAGAAGGGAAAAAACCAAAACCAAAGAAGAATAAAGACATTTAAAGGAAGTGAACGAATTCCTACAACCAAATAAAATAAAACCAAACGAGAAGGGTAGAACCACATTAAAATGAAGCCAATTGAAAATGAAGGAGAAGAAGAAGAAAAATGAAGAGGAAACGAAGTGAAACCAAGGGATAAGAAACACCACAAATATAAAAGGGAGAAATGGTACACTCAAGTATAATATTGGGAATAAAATCATTAATTATCCAATACCAGAAATAAATATTATTCTAAATGAAATAATTCATATAACTGTTTTAACCAAAACAGTAAAGTAATATTATAAAAAGAAAAAGTACACTAACCCAAAAAATTAAGAGTTAGATATAGTAAAAATCTATAGAAAAATAACATTAATAATACTGTGTATAATTTGTAATGAAAGAAATAGTGAGAAAGTGACAAAGAGAAATAATTATAGGGATTACCCACTAAGAAACACTTAATGTAAACAGTTAAAAAGTGCAATAGTGAAAGTGTGAAACCCCAAAAATGGTTAGCAACCATAATAATGATAATAAAACACTCAGTAATCAATAAGAAACAATAACTGATTAATAGTGAATCCAATTATAAGTAAGAGTAAGGTTTTTAGGATAATATTAGAAGTAAGCTTTTCATAATGTGGAGTAAACACTGAAGAGTGATGAGAAAACACTGTGTGAGTAAAAGTGTACAAATTAGTAATTAGAAATATAAAGTTTTCATAATAATAGTAAATGGAAACAATTAGTGACATGAAACGAACACTGGAAAGTGATAATAACATTGTTAATTAAGAGATTTAAGATTAGTTGTAAACGATTGTATTTAAAAGGGGAGTATCCCATGTAAAGATAAACAGCTAGTATTAACATGGATTGAGAGTAAAGTTTAATTAGGAAATAAGCAAGTAATAATAAATAAATAAACACCCTATGTTATAAGGGAAAATAAATTAAGTAAGTTTGAAGGAAGTGATGATGTTTCTCACTCAAAATAATAGTAAAATAATGAAATGTATGTTAAACCAACAGTAACAAATGACTTGTAAAGAATTGTTCATTTTAACTTTATGGATAGGATATGGCTGAAGGAAGATTACAGTCCATAGGCCCAATTGTTATATTTTAGGTATTAAGGTATAGAAAATAATCTTGACACATAATCAGAACACAAACAAATTCAAGACACATCACTAAACAAATCAATTATAACAACAGGACAAAACGCTTTATAATAAAATGAAATATAATTAGAATATGATAAGTAAAAATAATCAATGGATATTTATGCCTAGGAAATGCCTAACTGTCAAAACCAATAATTACAAATTGTATAAAATCCACAAGGAAATTAACAAATCTAAGGCAAGTAACTAGCCAAAAATAATGTATAAATCATTTTAAAAGAAAAATGTTACAATAAGAGCTTAAACTAAAGAAAATATGTAATTGTCAAATGTTAACATAATTAGACAAAAGTTAATATCTAATAGAACATGACCTTATGAGGTATTATTTTAATCTGTGAAAGGAAATAAATACAATAGTGATAATATTTAATACTCAGGAAGGAAGACAGAAGAATAAAATCAATCAGAAAATCTATATATTAATACGTGAAGAGAAAACTTTGTACCCCTTTTTAAGCATATTGCGCGCACGGAGGAGTGTGAGATTTGGCATAGTTAAAGTTTATAAATATCACTATAATATTGACGACTCGGAACACTAAGTTTTTTTATAAGTAAAAACGTAAAGTTTTACCTTACAGCCTAAACCGGCTTTCACCTATAGAAGGCTTCATCAGAGGCTGTTGTTAGTAGCGCTGTTCGTCTTGTTGTTGGTGACGAGATATTTTTTCGAAAGATCAAAGCTGTGTGTGTGTGGTGAGATGTGTTCGAATAATGCGTGCGATTTGAATTGTGTCTGTTCGTTTAGGATGTCGTTTTTATTTGTTTTTGTGTGTTTGTATATTTCTAATTGTTCTAGAGTGTCTAGTTTTCGGCCTTTTGTGTGTACGTGTAGTATGTTCATGTTATTGTCGATGTTTTTATATGTGTGGTTTGCTTCAATGAGGTGGTTTGCGAAGGTAGATTCTGTAGTGGTGTGGAGTGCTTTTGTGTGTTCAATGTATCTCTGTTTGAAGCTACGTCCTGTCTGGCCTATGTAGAATTTATTGCAATTTGAACAATTTAGCTTATATACACCGGGTAGAAACGACATCCTAAACGAACAGACACAATTCAAATCGCACGCATTATTCGAACACATCTCACCACACACACACAGCTTCGATCTTTCGAAAAACTATCTCGTCACCAACAACAAGACGAACAGCGCTACTAACGACAGCCTCTGATGAAGCCTTCTATAGGTGAAAGCCGGTTTAGGCTGTAAGGTAAAACTTTACGTTTTTACTTATAAAAAACTTAGTGTTCCGAGTCGTCAATATTATAGTGATATTTAGTTAAGTAACGGACACGTCATGGACAACGAAATCCAAGAAATTAAAGTTTATATGGAGAAGGAGTGCAGAAAGCTAAAATTTATATATAATATGTGTTACAAATACATTAAATAAAATAAAATAGAACATTCATTTGCACTTGAAAATTCATTTAAACTTTTTCAAACAATGGTAATTGTTAAAAATAAAATAATTTTGTTGCCAGGCAATAAAATTATAATTTTTTCATTTTAGTGTACGTTCATACTGCCAATGTCAAACACATAATAGTCTGTCGTTTGTTTACGTTCATACTGCCAATGTCAAACACATAATTGTCTGTGGTCAAACAGTCGCACAGAGTAGAGATTGTCGCCAAAGAATTTTAAAATGTTGCCAACAAATAGTTACTGACAGATTGACTGAATGAGCTGTGAATTTTGTGTGATTTCAAATGTTCCTTTTTCAATAGTCTGTGGAGTGTATGTCAAGGCAAAAAAGCGTTTATTTTATATTTTGTATATTAGATATCTGTGTTTTATATATTAATGTGCAGTTGAAAGTGAAATACAGCTTGCTTAATATACATCTGTTGCAAAAGGAAAATTTTGTAGCAGCAATTTGAATTGACTTACTCTCGCCTAATTATTATTGGTGGTTTCAAAAAAGTGAGTACATTTTATTATTTTTAAATTAAACCCTGTCTAATCTTAGTTTCAGTAATTTCATTACATGTTTTTTTTTTACATTCAGATATTCGCACCTACTTCCATTATGCCTCAACATAGAACATTGACGGGTCAGAGTGAGAGACAAAGAAGAAGGAATATATATTCGCGTGAAAGTCAAAATGATAATAGACCAAATGCAAATTTAAATAGTGTAAATAGTACAACATTGACGGGTCGGAGTGAGTGACAAAGAAGAAGGAATATATATTCGCGTGAAAGTCAAAATGATAATAGACCAAATGCAAATTTAAATAGTGTTAATAGTATACAAAATGATGAAATTATTTTGAGGGATACATTTAAATGCGCACTGAATGTCATTCCAAGAAATTTTAATGCTTTTGATTGTGGATTAATGCATTTACAATGCAGGTTTTGCAATGCAAAACATTTTGAATCTGAGGTCACTTTAGGTGAAAGGACTGCATTCACTTCATGTTGTCATAAGGGTAAAGCAATATTACCGGCCTTAAGTCAAAATGAATACTTTAAATCATTGTATGATGGACTTACTTCAAATGAATTTTCAATAAAAAGAAAGTCAAAAAATTATTTTGAAAACATTCGTAAATACAATTCATCATTTGCTATGGTTAGCTCAGAAGCTAAAATTTCGGATACAGTTACGCGTGGAGTGTATCATTTTAAAATACATGATGTTTTTTATCACAGATCAGGTCCAATGACTGCTGGATATGGTCGCTTGCCATGTTATGCGCAATTATATTTTTATGATGTTGACACTGCTGTCAATTATAGATTACGTGAACACTATAATCAAACATGCAATAACAATATAATGCGCGAAATCTCTCTTGAATTGGAACGCATTAATCCTTTCGTTCGGTCATTCATTGCAATGAAAGATCATTGTCAGAGAGTTGAAAATCAAAATAAAGAAATTTGTATGCTCATTAAAGAAAATCGTGATTTAGATCTACGCCGTTATAATGATGCAGTTCAAACTGATGTAGCAGTAATATTTAGTACAGTTGATGGTGAGCCACCCTCTGAACGAAATATGGTTTCGTTTTCAAAAGTTAATGGTACCATTAAAAATATCTCTGTTTTGGATTCATCATTGGACCCTTTAGCGTGTCCATTACTTTTTCCAAATGGTGATACTGGGTGGCATATCAATATTTCTCATAATGTACCAACTACATCTAATTCAAGAGCGCCCAGAAATAAATTAACCATGCTTCAGTATGCAGCCTATCGACTTACAATTAGAGAAGATTTTATTAACAGATTATTTAGAATTGAACCCCAATGCCAATAATGTTGGCCGTAGAGTAATTTTACCATCTTCATTCAATGGATCTCCAAGAAATATGTATCAGAATTATTTAGATGCAATGTCAATTGTACAACATTTTGGAAAGCCTTCTTTGTTTATTACAATGACTTGCAATCCAAGTTGGCCTGAAATAGTTAGCAATATTGGTGTAGGTGAGTCAGCTAATTTTCGACCTGATATTGTTGTGCGTGTATTCAAGTCCAAACTGAAAGCATTAATTGAGGGCCTTACACTAAAAAAAATCTTCAGTAAAGTTGAAGCACTCATTTATACAATTGAGTTTCAAAAGAGAGGATTGCCTCATGCTCACATTTTACTCTCTTTAAATGAGCAAGATAAAATTGTTAATGCTACCGATATTGATAAAGTTGTATCTGCGGAGATTCCTAACATTCAAACACATCCTACATTATATGAATATGTTGTAAAACACATGATGCATGGTCCATGCGGTGTACTTAATCCAAATTCTGTATGTATGAGAGATGGAAAATGCACAAAAGATTATCCAAAACGATTTAATGAATTTACATGTGAATCATTAAATGGATATCCATTATACAGAAGGCGTGATAATGGTATTAATGCTGAAGTTCACGGTAGTTGCCTCGACAATCGTTATGTTGTACCATACAATCCGTATTTACTTGCCAAATTTAATTTCCATATAAATGTTGAAGTATGCACTACAGTTAAAAGTGTTAAATACATTTATAAATACGTGTATAAAGGCTATGACAGTGCATCTGTTGAATTAGGTTCAGAGAGAAATGAACCAGGTCAAGAAATACAAATTGATGAAGTTAAAAATTTTTTAAATGGCCGTTATGTCGAATCAACTGAAGCTGTATGGCGCATCTATGAATTACCAATGCATTTTCAATCACATGTCATCGTTAGACTTGACAATCATTTACCGTGTAGACAGAATGTTTACTTTCGAGAAGGGCAAGAACGTCAAGCAATTGAAAATGCAAGACAAACAAAATTATTAGCATTTTTTGAATTGAATCGATCAGATCCATCAGCGCATGAATATAAGTATATTGAAATTCCTTTGCATTATGTGTGGGAAGATTTCCGAAAAAAATGGAAGAAGAGAAGGCGTGGAGGTGATTAAATCATTACACGCATATATGTAGTATCACCAAAAGACATCGAACTTTTCCATTTATGATTGCTTTTATTACATGTCTGTGGTCCAAAATCATTTGAGGATGTTAGAACATACAATGGAATTATACACACTTCTTTTGTTGAAGCGTGCCATGCTTGCGGCATTGCTTCAAATGATAATGAATGGCGCGAATGTTTAAATGAAGCAAAAGAATTACATTCACCAAAACAAATGCGAAATTTATTTGGTTACATTTGTGCATTAAATGTGCCAGCCAATGCATTGGCGTTATGGAATGAATTTAAAGTATATCTTAGTGAAGATTTTTTTGGGAGATTACAATGAAGAAGTATCCTTTAACACAGCTCTATTAGATATTGAAGATATTTTGAATGTTCATAATTTGTCATGTCAAGAACTTGGTTTACCAGTTCCCACGTATTCACAGAGAACAGACGAAGCAAATGCTATTGAGCCAATAGAACAAGAGTTTCTGTTTTGTGAGCATTGTGAAACTGCAAATATTGAACAGCGTAATCTAATTCATGAAGTTTTGCACCATGATACTAGATCTAATGTTTTTTGTTTAACCGCTCATGCAGGTTGTGGAAAAACATTCACACAAACAGCAATCATTCACAAATTAAATTAGCTTAATCTTAGTTGCATTGCAACAGCGTTCAGTGGCATAGCTTCAACTCTATTACTTGGAGGTAGAACTTTACACAATGTGTTTAAATTGCCTATACCCATTTTGGAAAATTCTGTAGCGAATATTACCGCAAATAGTAGCTATGGACGTTACATAAATTCATCTTCATTGATAATTATTGATGAAATTTCTATGTGCCCACTGCAAGTGTTGAAAATCATAGATAGATTATTGCAGGATCTATGCGATGAAAATGATAAACATAAACCATTTGGAGTGAAAACGATACTTCTGTGCGGTGATTTTCGGCAAATCTTACCAGTTGTCCCACATGGATCACGTGCAACTTTAATTGAAAATTGTGTCACGAGTTGGCATAAATTTGTTTATTTTCATAAAGTAACGTTTACTCAAAATATGAGAGCCTTACCAAGTGAAATAGAATTTGTCGAATTCTTGAAAAAAATTGGTAATGATGAAGCCCCACAATTCCCTCAGTTTGGTGAAAATAATTGAAATACCTCAGTAATTAATAGGAGATGAAAATAATATTATTAATGAGGTGTATGGAAATATTTCCGAAAACATACTCTCAGATAACATATTGAAGTCAGTTATTTTAGCACCTAAAAATGATGATTGTACTTTTATTAATACTGATATACTTAATCGAATACCAGGTGACCAGAAAACATATCATAGCTACGATAAAATAATTTGTGATGATGACAATGAAATCAATAACTATCCAGTAGAGTTTTTGAATTCTTTGACTATTAGTGGTTTGCCACCACATAAGTTAGTATTGAAAGTTAATTGCATCGTTTTACTGATCAGAAACTTAAATACAAAGGAAGCATTAGTCAATGGAACAAGAATGCGCATCAAGTGTATGCATCGTAATGCTATTGATTGCGAAGTTTTAACTGGAACCGCACGCAATAAGAGAATTTTGATTCCACGTATAAATTTAACATATTCCGGTACTGTTTTACCATTTAACTTTCAAAGAACTCAATTTCCAATTATACCTGCATTTGCGATGACAGTAAATAAGTCTCAAGGACAAACATTCGAAAAAATTGGAATTTTATTGAGGCAGCCAGTTTTTACACATGGTTAATTGTATGTCGCAGCAAGTAGAGTTCGATCATTCGATGGTTTGAGATTTTATATTTCCGAATATAATGGCCAAGGGCATTTAGCAAATGATGAAAGAGTTTTTACAAAAAACATCGTTTACACAGAAGTTCTGAATCATTAAATTCACTTTCAAACTATTTTAAGTTAATGGACAACATTTATTTTTTTAACCACCCGGTTTTTTTAATTTAATGAAAAATATATGAAAAAATACGAGGCATGTATTTTTTATTTCATTTTTTATTTTGTATTAATTTTTTATTTAAATTTTATATAATTCGAAAAAGATAGGCAAAATAACTGTGTAGCCTTGGCGAAACCTGGTCAGTATGGCAATAAAAAAAACCCAAGGAAATGTTAAAAAACGCGTTATTGCTTTTTAAATATGGCTTAGCCAAGCTAAACCTCATTTTTCCTATCTTTCATATTTTTCAAATAACTCGAAAATTAATGCACAGAAAAAAAATTAAAAAATTATATAAGCTTTGTAGCAGATAATCTTCAAACTGTTTTCGAATTTTGTACCTTACCAAAAATGAAATGTAATCCACTGGAATTGAAAACAATATATCTTATACTTCTATGAATGTCAAGTCTCATTTTTATTAGCGTTTATTTGATTCAATAATAACATGAAAAAATTAAAACTGACAATGAATTATATCAAAAAATAAATACGAATACAAGCTGTAATTGTGTTTTTTTTCAACTGTTACTAACATTAAATTTTAAATTTCATAGGTATTGCAGGGAATTAAGGCAAACAACACACGCTAATGACGTATTTGTACATGCTCGCAGCTGACGTAATAGAACAAAATTCAAAAAAATGATATGCAATGATTATAGAGGTATACTCTTTTACAAAAGAACCTCAATAACGTACAAACTTAAAAATTTAATGAATTACGGTCGAATTTTGACCACTGGGCGACCACTAGTATATAGTAAATTTGAATAAAAATTCAAATATGATAACAATGCTTATAATCTAGGCCTTAACCAATCAAAGGATTTTGGTTACCATAGAAACTAATTTTCCATTAATTCTGCTTACTCGTAAAATGACGCTTGGGTAGTAGGGACGCAAGATTTTGGATGACCGAAAATTTACTTTAAAAAATATTCAAAAGTCAAAAACATGTACCAGTGAGAAGGAGATGAAGAGGTTTAACGTTTAACTGATGTCCAGGAACAATATAAAAGAAAATTAAAAGCAGAAATTCCCAAGACAAATTAGAAAAAGACGCCAGCCGCCTAAATCACTCCAAGTTTGATGAATTTTCCATTACCAAAGAACAACGAACTTTCACAAACCTTCTGAACTGATAAGTATCATTTAAATACCCTAATCCCAGGAATAAAAGCACTTTAAATATTTCTCATATCAATACAAACTCTCACTATGAATTAAAAATAATTTTCTTTCAAGGATTAAATAAAACAAACTTACGTAGCAAACTTGTTAACTAAAAAATAACCTTGCATTAAATTGCGAACTTTTGTAACACCTATTACTACACTGCCGAACAAATTGTAACCACACTTTAGATTATTTAAGTACGGATAAGGTACGGTAGTATACTTTTTTATTGTAACCATATTTTATGTTTTCTTTATAATCTAAAGAACTCCAGATTTTGGGCGAGTTGACGTATAATGTACAAACAGTAGCCATGATGGCGTCAGTATAGCTCGTCTAAAACCAATTTCGTCAGCTTGAGATATTGTGTTTCATGTTTTATGCCGGAGCAATTTTTATTGAATACTATATTATAATATTATTGTCACAGTAATTAAATACCAAACTATCATTAAAGAAACAGTACAGAGTGTAACCATTGTTTTATTTCATAGGAAATTGTATAATATATGTGTGTGTGTTAGCTAACTTAAAGATCAGACAACTAGTGCTTTCGCTATCTGTGCAATACAGTAAGCTGTACAGAGCCGGGACCGATTCGAACGTTCCAGCCGTCACCGCTGAAAACACCAAACGAACATATTAATTCATTAATTTAATTGTTTTTAATAAACAATTTGGCGCCACCCGGGATTCACAAACCCCTATGAAATTACAGGTAAGGTTTCCACTAGGTTGTACTGATAATTGTGACAACGCTACGGACTTCGTTAGCAACAACCATTGATGTAACGACAGGTGTGAGATGAACACACCACACAAATACTTAAAAAACAATATACACGTCTTTACAAGGAAACACCACCTTTCTACTTCGTTACAGATTGGCGACCAATGTAGTGAGGCTAGAAAAGGACGTCTAGCGGCGATTATGAAAAGACATCATATGGTTACAAGATTCGACACTAAGAAAGGAACAAACCAAGAAGAAATGGAAGAAAGTGAGGAAATGATAGGTGGATTATTCGAAGAGGATCCCCAGGGGGACCAACCGGAAAATCCAACTCAACCAGAACCGGAAATCGAAGTGATAAATAAAGACAGGGAAAGGGAACAACAAACAGGAGATACAGTAGAAAACCCACCAACCGAAGAGAGGCAACAACTGATGAAGTTCATGATGGAACAATTTGGACAAATTAATAATAATTTCACGAAAATGAATGAAACTTCAAAGAAAACGAATGAAAAAATAGACCGAAACAGTGAAAAATTGAAGAAAATGAAGGAAGAAACTAGGGAACAAAGGAAAGAAGACAGGGAATTTTTCAGACTAAACAGCGAAGAATTAAGGAAACAACTCAAGGAGGACACGGAACTTCTGGATAAGAAAATGGAAAGCAACCATGAGGCCTTGAAGACAAGCCAGGAGACACTAGAGAAGAAGAGTGAAGAGCTGAAGAGACAGATCAAGAAGGATCTGGAAATAGTGAATAAGAAGATTGAAAATAGTAATGATACGCTACAACGAAAATTGAAGGAAGACAGTGAAAAAACCAAGGAGGAATTGAAACAACAACTGATAGAATGTCGGGAGGAGATCAAACAAACGGTAACTGAAACTGTGATACAAGTCCGGGAAGAACTAAATAATAAAATCAGCAATGTCGAGGAGGAAGGTAAAATGAGAGCGACAGAACTTTATCAAGTCACCACCAAAGAATGCCAGAGAAATAAACAGGAGGTGCTTAAGAAGCTGGATGAGAGCCATCAGGAAATACAAATAGATGTCAATGATCGTGTAGAAAGGGTATACACCGCCATCAACAAAGTAGACAGACAGACCCAAGAGAACGAGGAGAAGATCCAGGGAATCAGCCAAAGGGAGAGGCAAATGCAGGAAGAGCTGGACACACTGAGGGAGAAACCCTGTCACAATACCCACATTATAACCAGCGAGAACAGAGATGTAATCAACTTTCGCAGTTACCGGCGGAATCCAATGGAATTCCTCAAAAGAGTAGAGGAATTAATAGAAAAAATAGGGAAACAAGGTGGACAATCGTAAGAAGCCTCATTGATGCTCAAAGACACCCACGACAACTGGTGGACGGCAACCCGACCAGAGATAAACTGCACACAGGAATTTAAAACAATTCCGAGAAAAATACTGGTCTGAGTCCACCCAAAACGTAGTCAGGAATGACATAAGCAATGGGAGGTATGAACCACAAGCAGGACACACCCTAACGTCTTACTTTTTAGGGAAGGTATGCTTGGCAAGGAACCTAGAACCAAAGATACCTGAGGAATCTCTAGTGATACAGCTTGGGTACCACTACGAGGAAGCTGTACAAAAAGCCAGGAGACAAGGGCAGATTAAGACAATCCAAGGAATGGCAAGCTTGTTGGATGATCACGAGAACGATGGGCAATATAAGAAAAATCGACTAGTGAACCAACGATATAATAGGTGGAACGATAATAATAATACACCCAATTACAACCTGCCCTACAATAACACACAAAACGGCAACCGGAATAACAACAAGTATCAAAATGATCAGCCATACAACAGGAATCAACCGAATCACCCTCAAAATAACAGCCATTTAACAGAGGCCCACCAAACAACCATCCGGGAAACCAATCAAACAACAGGAACATCCTAAACAATAATCCACCAAACAATAGCTACAGGGGAGCAGAACCGGACCAACGCCCAAATGGCCACCCCAACAATAATAACTGTTGTGGCAACCGGTACAACCCTAATTATCAGTACAACCGGGGGAAACCAAAATAGAGGTGACGGCAGACGCCAAGTAAATTTCATTCATGGACGGAGACAACATAACCACAGGAGGTATTGTCCGAACTGGCAGACAAACCCATGGTACCACGAAGCCAATACTAACAACAATCAGTTCTCAGAGAGTAGAACCACCAAGGAATGAAATTAACAACCAACAAGGACCTAGCCACGATACGAATGACCAGTCGAATAATCTGGCCACAAATCAACAACAACCTTTAAACTAAAGAGGTCAGTGGAAAAACATAAATACCCCTTCACATGACCAATCACTTGGGTTAATACGTCGTATTATGTCACAAGATAAACACAAAGTCATTACAGTAATATCTAACAACTATCTCAAGAATATCCAAGAAGAACTTCTCGAAGAAGAGGCTAACCAGTTACAACACACTAACAGTGAAATTGTGCATATAAAGGCTACCATAAACGGGACTATAGAAATAATCACGATTGACACGGGATCTAACATCTCTCTAATAAACCAACCTGAGTTAGAGCGAATTCAAGCCAACTCCCAAACACCAATCCCTACATTACCAATAAACAATATCATAATCATTGGTGCTACAGGCAAGCAGAACAAGACAATAAGAAAGCAAGTGTCCTTAGAATTAGACAATCAAAACACAACCATCCCTATAGTATTTTTTGTAGCCAATGGGCTGCCATTTAGCATGCTCATAGGATGTGACGTGTTGAGACGATATTCGGCAGTTATCAACCTGCAAAAAGGAGTCGTATTGCTAACTTCTGAACAGCGAATATGGTCTGCAAATATCATAAACTGTAACCCAACTCCAACAGCTCTGAACCAAGACCCAGGATTGAAAAGTTACTACTGTCAAATACATGAACCGTCCATCATTATGGCCAATGAAGAGGAAAGTAGAGGATTATGGGAACGAAAAATAGAAGAAATAAGAACTTTCCAAAGAAAATGACCTCAACAAGAAATCAGTAAACAACAGTCTGAAAACCTCATAGCCATTTATAACAAATACCAGCATGTTTTCTCGAATACTCCTGGAAAAGTTAAGGGGTAACAGTGTAAAATTAACTTCCGGGAACCTGTAGACTTCCACAGGAAATCATATCCCATAGCGTACTCCCTGAAAAATGAAGTCAGGACAGAAATTAACAGAATGATTGCGGAGGACATTATTGAGTATAGCCAATCTCAATACACAAGCCCAATAGTAGCTATACCCAAAAAGAATGGCAAAGTACGGATTTGCTTGGATGCCCGAGAAATCAATAAAATGATTGTCAATGACTGGACTTCTCCGGGAGAAATTGAGGAAATTTTAAAAAGATTTCATAGTATCAAATACATTAGTACCTGGGATACTGTATGTGGGTACTGGCAGGTGGAGCTGCACCCACACAGCAGGCAATACATGGCCTTTATATTCGATGGTAGAAATTACCAATTTAAAAGATTACCATTTGGACTCATCAATTCCGTAGCAGTGTTCGTCAAGTGCATGGACCAAGTCTTAGGTCAAGAGGCACTGGAGTTCACAACAGTGTACGTTGACGACCTGCTCATAACATCTTCAGACTGGGACGAACACTGTGAACGAGTCGAACATGTATTAAAAAAGTTGTCCAATAATAATATTACACTTAAATTGGATAAATCAAAGTTTATTGCCAATGAAGTGCCCTAGGGTTCAACTTGACCAAACAGGGAATATCTCCATCCCAAGAGAAAGTTGAAGTCATACAAAAATTTCCATCACCAAAAAACAAAAAGCAATTGCAGTCATTCTTGGGGATATGCAATTAATATAGAAAGTTTCAGACGAACTATTCCCATCTCACAGCAAAATTTTCTAAACAACTTTCATCAAAGGAAAAATGGACTTGGGGAACTGAACAAGAGGAAGTATTAACTTTAATCAAACAAAAATTGTTTGAAACTGTCATGTTACATCACCCCAATTTTGAACAACCCTTCTACCTAAATTGCGATGCTAGTGATGTCAGTCTAGGCGCAGAATTGTACCAAGAAGACAAAGAAGGAAACCACCTGGTCGTTAGCTTTGCCAGCCGAATACTAAACAGTTGCGAGCGTAACTACAATGTTACAGAAAAAGAGCTGCTCAGCATAGTATTCGCGTGTGGCAAGTTTAGAAGCTATATAGGGTATCCAATCACAGTCAGAAGTGATCATAAGTCAATATCGTTTCTCAAACAGTGCAAATTGAGTCATGGTCGACTTACCCGTTGGATACTTGCTCTGCAGGAGTACCATATTACGTGGGAATATATTCCAGGCCGGAAGAACGTAGTGGCCGACGTATTATCCAGAATAAATGTTCAAACATCTAACATTTGAAGGAGTAGAGAAGAAAGACAACAAAGAGTGTAAAATACAAGAGAAGGCAATAATAATGAAAGAAAAAGAGAAGATCACATTACAAAAAGGTATAAATAACAAGGGCCTGTGTATAGTACGATATATACCCCTATGTCATCACCAAGGATAATGGTAACAATACTTACCAAATAAGTAATATAAACACAAAAAGATAAAAGGAGTTTACAATCAAGCTTCAATAAAAAAGTTTTATGAAGAAAAATAAATTACTAGAAATAAAATAAACAAATTTCAGAATTCAAAAAGTTTGTAAGAGCAACTTACTACCTTATTTAGATGACATATGAGGAATGGAAAAAATAAAATAAATGAATAAAAATATAAAAACAAAGGAATAAGTTACCAAAATTCCTACAAAGTAAGATCAACTTACAGTCAAATAAAGTTGATATATGAAGTATAAAATAAAAAAGTATAATAAGGGAATAAGTTACACAAATTCCTATAAAAAAGTAAGAATCACAAACTTACGATAATATTTAAACAAAAAGTACCTAAAAAGGAATAAGCTACAAAAATTCCTATAAAGTAAGAAAACTAACTTACGAAAAATTATCAAAAATGATATTTAAAACAAATTAAAATAAACAAAAATAAAATCAAGCAAAAACTGCTAAGATAAATACCTAAAAGTATAAAGAATTAAATGTATTAAAAAAAAAACAAAAAAAAAACTGAACTGGTACGAGGAAAAAGGAGAAGTTATGTATAAAACAAATATATAAAAAAATGGCTAAAGCAGAATATTGCTAAACAACCAAGAAAGAGAATAAAGATGTCTAAGGTAATTAAAATGATCACAAGAAGAATAGAAAAGCAGACTAATGAAAAGTTAGAAATGATGAAATTAACAAATAAATAAATAAAAAAACAATCAACTGTATGAGTAGATGACAGTATACAGCAAAGGTACAGTGGAATGAAGAACAAGTAAAAGGCCAAAGTGATCTAAAAACAAACCACAAGGTGGACAACCCCAAAATATATTATTATTATTAATTTAAGTCACAAGTTGACAAAAAAGGTATTTAAGATTGACTGTTGAAAAGCCCAGCAATCAAAATAAACTGAGCAGAGATGATGTTCCTCTGGTCTCAGAAAAAATGAGTAGTAATGGAAGAAACCAGCTACTAAAAAGTTAGGGAAAAAATTATAAAAGGGAGAACACACTAATGGAAATAAATAAAGACATCCAAATAAAATGGAATGAATCAAGTAAGAAGGGAAATAAAGAATGGAGAAACAAACAAGAGAGAAAAGGAAAAAGATTATATATAACTGATAATTTCATAAAAAACTGCTAGTGTTTTATTAAAATGATCAATTGTGAAGGAGAGGCATTATGTTACAACACAAATAAGCCAGCCCAGTACCAGGGATAAAAAAGATAATAATAAATATAAATATACTTCATATTAAATAAAATGATTAAATATAAATAAAATATAAAGACAGTGACACGACAAACGACGACATAACCTAACCCAAGTGATTGACCAAACAAACAGGAAAACGACAAAGAAGGGAAAAAACCAAAACCAAAGAAGAATAAAGACATTTAAAGGAAGTGAACGAATTCCTACAACCAAATAAAATAAAACCAAACGAGAAGGGGAGAACCACATTAAAATGAAGCCAATTGAAAATGAAGGAGAAGAAGAAGAAAAATGAAGAGGAAACGAAGTGAAACCAAGGGATAAGAAACACCACAAATATAAAAGGGAGAAATGGTACACTCAAGTATAATATTGGGAATAAAATCATTAATTATCCAATACAGAAATAAATATTATTCTAAATGAAATAATTCATATAACTGTTTTAACCAAAACAGTAAAGTAATATTATAAAAAGAAAAAGTACACTAACCCAAAAAATTAGAGTTAGATATAGTAAAAATCTATAGAAAAATAACATTAATAATACTGTGTATAATTTGTAATGAAAGAAATAGTGAGAAAGTGACAAAGAGAAATAATTATAGGGATTACCCACTAAGAAACACTTAATGTAAACAGTTAAAAAGTGCAATAGTGAAAGTGTGAAACCCCAAAAATGGTTAGCAACCATAATAATGATAATAAAACACTCAATAATCAATAAGAAACAATAACTGATTAATAGTGAATCCAATTATAAGTAAGAGTAAGGTTTTTAGGATAATATTAGAAGTAAGCATTTCATAATGTGGAGTAAACACTGAAGAGTGATGAGAAAACACTGTGTGAGTAAAAGTGTACAAATTAGTAATTAGGAATATAAAGTTTTCATAATAATAGTAAATGGAAACAATTAGTGACATGAAACGAACACTGGAAAGTGATAATAACATTGTTAGTTAAGAGATTTAAGATTAGTTGTAAACGATTGTATTTAAAAGGGGAGTATCCCATGTAAAGATAAACAGCTAGTATTAACATGGATTGAGAGTAAAGTTTAATTAGGAAATAAGCAAGTAATAATAAATAAATAAACACCCTATGTTATAAGGGAAAATAAATTAAGTAAGTTTGAAGGAAGTGATGATGTTTCTCACTCAAAATAATAGTAAAATAATGAAATGTATGTTAAACCAACAGTAACAAATGACTTGTAAAGAATTGTTCATTTTAACTTTATGGATAGGATATGGCTGAAGGAAGATTACAGTCCATAGGCCCAATTGTTATATTTTAGGTATTAAGATATAGAAAATAATCTTGACACATCTAATAAATTAGATTATAATATAATGAAATATAATAAAATGCTTTATAATAAAATGAAATATAATTAGAATATGATAAGTAAAAATAATCAATGGATACTTATGCCTAGGAAATGCCTAACTGTCAAAACCAATAATTACAAATTGTATAAAATCCACAAGGAAATTAACAAATCTAAGGCAAGTAACTAGCCAAAAATAATGTATAAATCATTTTAAAAGAAAAATGTTACAATAAGAGCTTAAACTAAAGAAAATATGTAATTGTCAAATGTTAACATAATTAGACAAAAGTTAATATCTAATAGAACATGACCTTATGAGGTATTATTTTAATCTGTGAAAGGAAATAAATACAATAGTGATAATATTTAATACTCAGGAAGGAAGACAGAAGAATAAAATCAATCAGAAAATATATAGTAAATTTGAATGAAAATTCAAATATGATAACAATGCTTATAATCTAGGCCTTAACCAATCAGAGGATTACTTATTTTTTTGCGTACCGTATCACTTATTAAATGATTATATAATTACCTTAATATCCACTTTAGCGATACAAAGTTTCATCAATGATGACGCGTTTCGGGACTAAGTCCCATCCTCAGATACACTTAATTAATAAACTAAAACATTAAAATCGCGACCATGATACTGGTCAAGTCAAAAATAAAATAAAATGAGTTACAAATCGCATGTAATAAGCTTTACTAACCACGGTCGGAGCTCCCGCATGCGTTCACCCACAACCGCGATCGTCACGCGACTGGTCAAAGATTAAGACAAACTGATTGCAGTGTCGAACAGGTAATTTGACGCAAAATTTATTTGGTTATTTAATAAACTGTTTTTGGTGGTGCTATCTTTTAAAGCTTTATAAATTTCAAAATTTTCCAGACTATCCATCCGTCTACCCTTTTTACAAAAATGCAACGCTGTTAAATTTTCTTCGAAGCTCGTATATTTATGTCCGCTTGATATTAAATGTTGTGCAAAGTTGGACTTAGTATTACTTGGCTTAGGAATATGTTCTAAAAATCTTTTATAAAAACATCTGCCAGATTGACTGATATAGAACGCTTCACAATCATCACATTTTATTTTATATACACCACATTTCTTTTTTAATGGTAATTTATTTTTGTTTTTGAAATAATTTCGTAAATTATTATTTGTTTTAAGTAAAAATAAACAATGGATACTTAGGCCTAGGAAATGCCTAACTGTCAAAACCAATAATTACAAATTGTATAAAATCCACAACGAAATTAACAAATCTAAGGCAAGTAACTAGCCAAAAATAATGTATAAATCATTTTAAAAGAAAAATGTTACAATAAGAGCTTAAACTAAAGAAAATATGTAATTGTCAAATGTTAACATAATTAGACAAAAGTTAATATCTAATAGAACATGACCTTATGAGGTATTATTTTAATCTGTGAAAGGAAATAAATACAATAGTGATGATATTTAATACTCAGGAAGGAAGACAGAAGAATAAAATCAATCAGAAAATATATAGTAAATTTGAATAAAAATTCAAATATGATAACAATGCTTATAATCTAGGCCTTAACCAATCAAAGGATTACTTTTTTTTTGCGTACCGTATCACTTATTAAATGATTATATAATTACCTTAATATCCACTTTAGCGATACAAAGTTTCGTCAATGATGACGCGTTTCGGGACTAAGTCCCATCCTCAGATGCACTTAATTAATAAACTAAAACATTAAAATCGCGACCATGATACTGGTCAAGTCAAAAATAAAATAAAATGAGTTACAAATCGCATGTAATAAGCTTTACTAACCACGGTCGGAGCTCCCGCATGCGTTCACCCACAACCGCGATCGTCACGCGACTGGTCAAAGATTAAGACAAACTGATTGCAGTGTCGAACAGGTAATTTGACGCAAAATTTATTTGGTCATTTAATAAACTGTTTTTGGTGGTACTATCTTTTAAAGCTTTATAAATTTCAAATTTTTCCAGACTATCCATCCGTCTACCCTTTTTACAAAAATGCAACGCTGTTAAATTTTCTTCGAAGCTCGTATATTTATGTCCGCTTGATATTAAATGTTGTGCAAAGTTGGACTTAGTATTACTTGGCTTAGGAATATGTTCTAAAAATCTTTTATAAAAACATCTGCCAGATTGACCGATATAGAACGCTTCACAATCATCACATTTTATTTTATATACACCACATTTCTTTTTTAATGGTAATTTATTTTTGTTTTTGAAATAATTTCGTAAATTATTATTTGTTTTAAATGATAAAATATAGTTATTATCTTTGAGAACGGGTCTTAAAATATTTGGCATAATACCTGTGAAATTAGCCGAAAGATATTTATAATTTTTGTTATTTGCTTTTATACAGTTTGAATTTTTATTTTCTAAACGTTTCCTATGCCTATTTATTATTTTGTCAACTATTGTAGATTTATACCCGTTATTTATTGCTATTTGTTTGATAGTGCTAACCTCATTCAAGTAGTCCTCCTTTTCGAGGGGAACATTTAAAAGTCTGTTGACAAGACTGTTAAACACTGCCATTTTTTGTGTAACGGGATGATGTGAATCATAGTGTATTATATAATCAATCAAAGGATTTTGGTTACCATAGAAACGGTTACTAATTTTCCGTTAATTTTGTTTACTCGTAAAATGACGCTTGGGTAGTAGGGACGCAAGATTTTGGATGACCGAAAATTTACTTTAAAAAATATTCAAAAGTCAAAAACATGTACCAGTGAGAAGGAGATGAAGAGGTTTAACGTTTAACTGATGTCCAGGAACAATATAAAAGAAAATTAAAAGCAGAAATTCCCAAGACAAATTAGAAAAAGACGCCAGCCGCCTAAATCACTCCAAGTTTGATGAATTTTCCGTTACCAAAGAACAACGAACTTTCACAAACCTTCTGAACTGATAAGTATCATTTAAATACCTTAATCCCAGGAATAAAAGCACTTTAAATATTTCGCATATCAATACAAACTCTCACTATGAATTAAAAATAATTTTCTTTCAAGGATTAAATAAAACAAACTTACGTAGCAAACTTGTTAACTAAAAAATAACCTGGCATTAAATTGCGAACTTTTGTAACACCTATTACTACACTGCCGAACAAATTGTAACCACACTTTAGATTATTTAAGTACGGATAAGGTACGGTAGTATACTTTTTTATTGTAACCATATTTTATGTTTTCTTTATAATCTAAAGAACTCCAGATTATTAGATTATATTAGATTCTATCTTCACCTTCATTTTTTATTTATTTATTCCCCTTTAATTATGCAGTTAAGTACTGAATTTCATCATTATCGTAAGTATTTGTCTATTCTTTCTTCATCTAATTCATTTCTACCCTTCTTAAATAGTAACTAGTCTCAATTGTTCTTATCATTGTTATTATATTGATTAAAATGGTTATTCAAATAATTATTATGGTTATTAACTGTCTTTCTCTTCTTAATTGATTCAAAAATAATTTCTCTTAACTATCCGGTAAGATGTTCTTACTTATTTTAGAATTTGGTGGGTTCATTTCATCTTAATTCATAAAATAGAAAAAAAAATGTTATTTGTAATAACCTTCATATATGTCGTTTGTATTAATAATCAATCTAATCTTTATTCCATTGGTTTGCTTTGGTCCATACCCAGAAAATCAGTCCCTTCTTTTCATATTTAGTTCATCCGTTGTCAAATACGTAAGTTATCCTTGTTGCACGGATTATTATTACAGTGTCCATAATGATTTCTGTTTTTATTAAATACCTCTCTGTCACCCTGTACTCCCATTCTTTTGATACTACATGTTCATCTCTACCTATGCATACATCAGTCACTTTCCTATTTATTTTATTGAACAGGTATTTTAATGGTACTTGAATTATTGATGACATTACTGACAGTTTGCTACACATTTCTATTTCTGTGATATTTAATTTATCTATAGACTTTCTGACGTTTTTTCTCACTATTTTATTGTGATTCCCTTTGAAATATTCTATTGAGTTCCTTTTATTATCTTTAAAATTACTTATTCTTCTGTAGTTAGTACTTAGGATGTTAAGTACATTAATCAGTCCATTATTCATCATCTCCAATTCTTCTCGTATATTTTTAATTTTCTTAGGATGTGTTATTCTTCTTTCTTCTGTTTTCTTAATTATTTGCTTCTTTATTCCATTATCTTCTATTTTATGACTTACTTGCTCCCTATTTTGATCGTTTGGTATTATCTCTATCTCCGTTTTGTTGTCATTTATTACTTCTTCCGTTATCTTATTCAATGTTTCCACACTTTGCTTGTCATCTTCTATCGTTGTTTCTATTGACTGGTTTTCATCACTCATTATTTCTTTCATTGTTTCTATATTCAATTTCATTTTTGCGGATTGCCTAATGTTCCTTTCCTCACAATTTTGTAATATTAACTTGATTTCAGCCTTTTGCTGGTATAATTTATTCTTCACCCCATTTATTTGTTGTTGAATGGTCTCCTTTAATTCCTCATTATTTTGTTTTAATAAATTTTCATTATCTAGTCTCATTTGTTTAAAATTTTCGTTGGTTTTGTTATTCCCTTCCATTATAATTCTCATCATCTCCTGGAAATTTGCATCCATTGTTTGGTTTGGTTTCTTTAGTTGGTCCCCTTGGGCATCCTCTACTATTATTTCCATTTCAGTTTCTTCCTCTTCAACACCATTACTCCTTAATTCATATCGTTGCTCTAGTTTGTTAGCCATTTTACAATATTGAACTTAATTTAATTACAAGGAGATTTTTATACTAATTAAATTTAACAAAATTGTGTTATTTGGTGCTGGTTTAAAGAAAATATTTGCTTTCATGTATGGGCGCCATTTTATACTGGTTTATTTTTTTATTACAGGTTTTGTAATAAAGATCTGTACCTACTGTTATTATATTTTTTTATTTACCAGTACATGTAAAGAAACTCTTTTTCTCAGGGTTAATGATTATTAAATTATTTTATCGTATTTACGATTATATCTATTAAATTCTTTTCTTTAAACCAACCCAGATTCAGTTAATGCGTAGTACTTTGGTAATTAACCATGTAAAAAATAACTAAAGTATTAGTGTAACTTAACCGTCTCAGAATTCTTCCAGCTGCCACGGGTTCACTTCTGGTTGTTGTTTACCTTTCTTCAACAGCAATATTCAGCTTGGCAATCTGTTTCCTCACACGAATCTCTTATTGCTCTTACCGCTGGATACCGCTCTCCAAGATTACTGCAACACCGATGTCTCCTTTGAACACTTAATTATTCGTTATAACTGTCTTTCTCTTCTTAATTGATTCAAAAATAATTTCTCTTAACTATCCGGTAAGATGTTCTTACTTATTTTAGAATTTGGAGGGTTCATTTCATCTTAATTCATAAAATAGAAAAAAAATTTTATTTGTAATAACCTTCATATATGTCGTTTGTATTAATAATCAATCTAATCTTTATTCCATTGGTTTGCTTTGGTCCATACCCAGAAAATCAGTCCCTTCTTTTCATATTTTTCATATTTAGTTCATCCGTTGTCAAATACGTAAGTTATCCTTGTTGCACGGATTATTATTACAGTGTCCATAATGATTTCTGTTTTTATTAAATACCTCTCTGTCACCCTGTACTCCCATTCTTTTGATACTACATGTTCATCTCTACCTATGCATACATCAGTCACTTTCCTATTTATTTTATTGAACAGGTATTTTAATGGTACTTGAATTATTGATGACATTACTGACAGTTTGCTACACATTTCTATTTCTGTGATATTTAATTTATCTATAGACTTTTTGACGTTTTTTCTCACTATTTTATTGTGTGTAAAATGAGTAAAATATTGTACACTATAAATGAGTGTGTAACATATGGTGATTCTTGATAGTGATGAACCATACTTGTTATGTTAATAAAAGAAAAAATCAATTTATGAAATGAATTTTGTGATATACAATTAACGAATTAATCATATGTTTTCAATATTAATGTTCGACCATGTTTGTGATAAGAAATTAATTATTTCAAAATCTCATATCAAGTTGTATCTGAGATTATGAAATAAGGGAAGGTATTATGTACTGCTGTTAAAATGCAACACAGTACATAAGAGGAAAATAATAAATTTTAAAAGAAAAAATATATAAATTTATTAGAATTGTAACATATGTTTGAAAATGTAAACAAAAACATTGAATCGACTCACCCATCAACATAGAGGTAGATGCCTATATGAGATGAAACAGTATAAAGATATATGTTATGAAAAGAATATATGAAATTTGAAATGAATATTATAATAAGAGGAAATAGTAAGAGAATGATCATATTATAAATACAAACTAGAATTTAGAATATTAGAAATAAAATAACTATATTTAATAAGAAGTAGAAAAGTTATATAAGTTTTTAAGAGGTATATGATAAAAAGATGTAACGAAGGTAGGGAATTATCAATGTGGCAAATATGTAAATTGTTAGAGATTGTTTTAGTGAGTGATGAAGAAAAAATGTATTAGTCTAATTTAATACCAAATACTGTAAAGATGAAAGAGAGGAATTATGTAAAAGGAGTCTAAATTTATATCTAAGGAAAGTAACATGAGTAGTCTAATTTTATATTGAATACTATAAAGATGAAACAGAGGAATTATGTAAATAGAGTCTAATTTTTAATTCAATCAGAGTCACATTAAGAATATTAAATTATAATAACTGTTGTACATCATAAAAGTAATGTAACTTGGAAAAGAAAATAAAGCAAAGGATTTTGAATAGTGATTCCAGAGTTTGATTATAATATCGAATAAATAAATAATAATACAAAAAATATAACAATATCCTGAATAGAACGACGACAGAAGAGGAAAACCTTGGACTGGAGAAGAGTTTCAGTGGCCCTAACGAATAATTAAGTGTTCAAAGGAGACATCGGTGTTGCAGTAATCTTGGAGAGCGGTATCCAGCGGTAAGAGCAATAAGAGATTCGTGTGAGGAAACAGATTGCCAAGCTGAATATTGCTGTTGAAGAAAGGTAAACAACAACCAGAAGTTGTAACGGGCCTATTTTGGGGTAATAAGGCAAATTGTATTTTTTTTTTTATAAATAAATAACATTCTTTGATGATAGGGACCAAATTTAGGTAAATTTACTGTTTGGAGCGATCGCAACGGTGGCAGCACTGCTTGAGGTGTTGAATGCAGAATTATTCAACAATATTTTGTAAGACAGATTTAACAAACGAACTGTGCCAAGGTCAATAAATGACACAACAAAATTGTCAACAAATTATGCAACGAGACGATCATACCATATTACATCAGAGACGCACCTTATCGTGGAATGTGGTCATGTAACGAAAGTAGTCTGCTGGCGGAGTGATACAAACTTTAAAACAAAGGAAATTGGTCACACAACAACGGCGACTTCATAAATTAGCGCCTGTAGCTCTCCCCCAGTCTCATCTCATCACTCGCGCGAGTGGTACATATAAAAAGTTTCGAAACGTAAATCACGGGCGCCCGTACCGAAAATGAATGTAACGCATTTTAATTCTTAAAAAAGAGTGTAATAACAGTTTTAAAAATATGTAGGAATTCAGATATAAAATGTAGATACAGTTTCGGTTTTAATCATCAGTGTCAAAAATAGCAAATGTGCGGTTAAATTAAGGCGACATCATCTGGACAAAATTGAACAGCTAAGTGCCAAATAATTAAAATGAATTTTAACAAGGGCTAATAAAAAGGAGAACACAACAAAATTTTAAAACATAAAAATGAGATCTCTAAAGTAACTTGGTGTGTGTGTTGCGTGTGTACGTAAGAATGTATTTAAATTAAGAAGGCTGGTTTGCGTTTCAAAAGATTATTTCTATTTAATATCTTGATTCTTTTTATACTAAAGGTTTTTTATATTAAAGGTTTATATTATATTTCAATGTTATTTTATGTGAGTTTTTTTTTAGAAGGAGAATTATATAAGAGATGGAGGAGGTAAAGAGGTAGTTAACTGATGAAAATATATAATTGTTAATAAATTTTAAATCATGGGAAACCATATTAAGTTTTCTTTATTTTGAACAACCAATTCTGATCTCCTGTTCGCCGAAAAGAACCCAGTAAGTACACCTATATTTTTTTTATATACGTAGTTGGCCATACAAGATGGCGATCGACAAAGTTAGACCATAAAAAGTAAATATAAATACAAAATCAATCAGGTTTTATTTATGTTGTTAATAACAAACAAAATAGAACATAACAAAGGGAACCCGTGGCAGCTGGAAGAATTCTGAGACGGTTAAGTTACACAAATACTTTAGTTATTTTTTACATGGTTAATTACCAAAGTACTACCCATTAACTGAATCTGGGTTGGTTTAAAGAAAAGAATTTAATAGATATAATCGTAAATACGATAAAATAATTTAATAATCATTAACCCTGAGAAAAAGAGTTTCTTTACATGTACTGGTAAATAAAAAAATATAATAACAGTAGGTACAGATCTTTATTACAAAACCTGTAATAAAAAAATAAACCAGTATAAAATGGCGCCCATACGTGAAAGCAAAGATTTTCTTTAAACCAGCACCAAATAACACAATTTTGTTAAATTTAATTAGTATAAAAATCTCCTTGTAATTAAATTAAGTTCAATATTGTAAAATGGCTAACAAACTAGAGCAACGATATGAATTAAGGAGTAATGGTGTTGAAGAGGAAGAAACTGAAATGGAAATAATAGTAGAGGATGCCCAAGGGGACCAACTAAAGAAACCAAACCAAACAATGGATGCAAATTTCCAGGAGATGATGAGAATTATAATGGAAGGGAATAACAAAACCAACGAAAATTTTAAACAAATGAGACTAGATAATGAAAATTTATTAAAACAAAATAATGAGGAATTAAAGGAGACCATTCAACAACAAATAAATGGGGTGAAGAATAAATTATACCAGCAAAAGGCTGAAATCAAGTTAATATTACAAAATTGTGAGGAAAGGAACATTAGGCAATCCGCAAAAATGAAATTGAATATAGAAACAATGAAAGAAATAATGAGTGATGAAAACCAGTCAATAGAAACAACGATAGAAGATGACAAGCAAAGTGTGGAAACATTGAATAAGATAACGGAAGAAGTAATAAATGACAACAAAACGGAGATAGAGATAATACCAAACGATCAAAATAGGGAGCAAGTAAGTCATAAAATAGAAGATAATGGAATAAAGAAGCAAATAATTAAGAAAACAGAAGAAAGAAGAATAACACATCCTAAGAAAATTAAAAATATACGAGAAGAATTGGAGATGATGAATAATGGACTGATTAATGTACTTAACATCCTAAGTACTAACTACAGAAGAATAAGTAATTTTAAAGATAATAAAAGGAACTCAATAGAATATTTCAAAGGGAATCACAATAAAATAGTGAGAAAAAACGTCAGAAAGTCTATAGATAAATTAAATATCACAGAAATAGAAATGTGTAGCAAACTGTCAGTAATGTCATCAATAATTCAAGTACCATTAAAATACCTGTTCAATAAAATAAATAGGAAAGTGACTGATGTATGCATAGGTAGAGATGAACATGTAGTATCAAAAGAATGGGAGTACAGGGTGACAGAGAGGTATTTAATAAAAACAGAAATCATTATGGACACTGTAATAATAATCCGTGCAACAAGGATAACTTATGTATTTGACAACGGATGAACTAAATATGAAAAGAAGGGACTGATTTTCTGGGTATGGACCAAAGCAAACCAATGGAATAAAGATTAGATTGATTATTAATACAAACGACATATATGAAGGTTATTACAAATAACATTTTTTTCTATTTTATGAATTAAGATGAAATGAACCCACCAAATTCTAAAATAAGTAAGAACATCTTACCGGATAGTTAAGAGAAATTATTTTTGAATCAATTAAGAAGAGAAAGACAGTTAATAACCATAATAATTATTTGAATAACCATTTTAATCAATATAATAACAATGATAAGAACAATTAAGACTAGTTACTATTTAAGAAGGGTAGAAATGAATTAGATGAAGAAAGAATAGACAAATACAACTTACGATAATGATGAAATTCAGTACTTAACTGCATAATTAAAGGGGAATAAATAAATAAAAAATGAAGGTGAAGATAGAATCTAAAATATCATAGATTGACAACACCAAGATGGGAATAATCCAACATGTATGTCGAATAATGTTAACCAGTTACCTGTGAATGATAGAATATTAATTGAAGTGATAAAACACCAGAAGTGAAACAGTAATGGAATAAAAATGTGAAGAGACCTCAAAGAAATCATGTAACAATCCCTTGAATATAAGTTTGTAGCGAAGGAGCTACCTTATAGGTAATAATTATATGTATTGTGTTGTGATAGTGCAACTTTTATTTTTTCCTGGACAGAGATGAAGTTCCTCTGATCTCAGGTGATATATTTAGGGAAAACGGCGGAGTAATAGAAGCCAAGAGTGCCCCTCCGAATCCGAACCCATGTATAGTATTTAATGTTAGGGAATTATGGTATTTTAGGGATGATACAAATAACGAGGTAAAGAGATAAAAAATAAATATGACAACATGACTCGAGGTATGAAAATTAAGAAGAAATTAAGTGTTCCAACATGAAAACAGGAATATAATTAAAAGTAACCAAATAAATGATAGAATAACCCAAAGTGTATAAAGAATCGACATCAAGTTTTAGGTGCTAAGTTAATATATGATATTTGTAAAAAAAGTCAAGGTAGCCAATGTCAGATATGAGGGAAGGTGGATAAATCATCAAGCATGGAGAGCGTTAGAGCAAGTTTTATTGACATTTGTGGAACATTATCAACTAGTGATAGGAGATGTAGGAAATATATACTGATTATCATGGACAGCTATTAGGTTTACAAAGCATATCACATCATTAAAGCTGATACCCATATTATAATAAAAAATAATTAAAAAAAAAAAAAAGAAGAGAATTCTGAAATTAAGAACACATGAAATTTATGACCAGGATTGGGAAGGTGAGATTTAAAAGAAAAGAGAATGTTTAGTCATGTTTTTGAGTTTTTTAGCCATGAAACTAGGCACAATTGTTATTTTATACTTATTATTTTTTATGTAAAACCAGTTGGTTTGATTAATTATATTTTTAGCCATAAATGAGTGTGTAAGATATGGTGATTCTTGATAGTGATGAACCATACTTGTTATGTTAATAAAAGAAAAAATCAATTTATGAAATGAATTTTGTGATATACAATTAACGAATTAATCATATGTTTTCAATATTAATGTTCGACCATGTTTGTGATAAGAAATTAATTATTTCAAAATCTCATATCAAGTTGTATCTGAGATTATGAAATAAGGGAAGGTATTATGTACTGCTGTTAAAATGCAACACAGTACATAAGAGGAAAATAATAAATTTTAAAAGAAAAAATATATAAATTTATTAGAATTGTAACATATGTTTGAAAATGTAAACAAAAACATTGAATCGACTCACCCATCAACATAGAGGTAGATGCCTATATGAGATGAAACAGTATAAAGATATATGTTATGAAAAGAATATATGAAATTTGAAATGAATATTATAATAAGAGGAAATAGTAAGAGAATGATCATATTATAAATACAAACTAGAATTTAGAATATTAGAAATAAAATAACTATATTTAATAAGAAGTAGAAAAGTTATATAAGTTTTTAAGAGGTATATGATAAAAAGATGTAACGAAGGTAGGGAATTATCAATGTGGCAAATATGTAAATTGTTAGAGATTGTTTTAGTGAGTGATGAAGAAAAAATGTATTAGTCTAATTTAATACCAAATACTATAAAGATGAAAGAGAGGAATTATGTAAAAGGAGTCTAAATTTATATCTAAGGAAAGTAACATGAGTAGTCTAATTTTATATTGAATACTATAAAGATGAAACAGAGGAATTATGTAAATAGAGTCTAATTTTTAATTCAATCAGAGTCACATTAAGAATATTAAATTATAATAACTGTTGTACATCATAAAAGTAATGTAACTTGGAAAAGAAAATAAAGCAAAGGATTTTGAATAATGATTCCAGAGTTTGATTATAATATCGAATAAATAAATAATAATACAAAAAATATAACAATATCCTGAATAGAACGATGACAGAAGAGGAAAACCTTGGACTGGAGAAGAGTTTCAGTGGCCCTAACGAATAATTAAGTGTTCAAAGGAGACATCGGTGTTGCAGTAATCTTGGAGAGCGGTATCCAGCGGTAAGAGCAATAAGAGATTCGTGTGAGGAAACAGATTGCCAAGCTGAATATTGCTGTTGAAGAAAGGTAAACAACAACCAGAAGTGAACCCGTGGCAGCTGGAAGAATTCTGAGACGGTTAAGTTACACTAATACTTTAGTTATTTTTTACATGGTTAATTACCAAAGTAGTACCCATTAACTGAATCTGGGTTGGTTTAAAGAAAAGAATTTAATAGATATAATCGTAAATACGATAAAATAATTTAATAATCATTAACCCTGAGAAAAAGAGTTTCTTTACATGTACTGGTAAATAAAAAAATATAATAACAGTAGGTATAGATCTTTATTACAATACCTGTAATAAAAAAATAAACCAGTACAATATATATATATATATATATATATATATATATATATATATATTTCAATCACTTTCTGCTACAGTCCGTTTCTTGATGTATATAATACTATAATACTTATAACTATTTTACCTGAAGATGTATTTTTTCTTTAGGGACATGTTTCGGGAGATCCTGTTCTCCCATCTTCAACCTTCGCCATCTTGCTTCTGGTTATTGCACCAGAAGCAAGATGGCGAAGGTTGAAGATGGGAGAACAGGATCTCCCGAAACATGTCCCTAAAGAAAAAATACATCTTGAGGTAAAATAGTTATAAGTATTATAGTAATATATATATATATATATATATATATATATATATATATATATATATATATATATATATATATATGGCTAGGTCACCTAGAACGAATGGTGATCAGCGTATGCCAAAGAAAATTCTGAGAGCGCAAGTCTATAAAAGCAGAAAGAAAGGCCGACCTAGGATTAGACGATTGGATAATGTGCTGGAAGATTTGAGAAGAATGGATACGAGGGGTTACACTGAGATGGCAAGGGGTAGGAGACATTGGAGAAGATTGGTGTTGGAAGCCAGGGCTCACGTTGGGCTGTAGTGCACAACACACACACACACACACACATATTAATTTGACGTTTTGAATGGGTGGAAATTGATGTTTATTATTTAAACACTGTGTAGTTAAATTAGACTTGTAAATATTAAGTTTTAAAAAGTCATTGCGATGTTGAAGGAATCTATCGAATTGTTTTTCTTCGTCTGGCCTACGTAGAATTTATTGCAATCCGAACATTCTATTTTGTAAACTCCATTTTTATTGTGAATGTTGGATTTATGTTATTAAAAACAATATTATCTGTGTTATATTTTCAAATTTGTATTTTTAAATAGTTTGCTTCCAAAGATAAGATACTAGCTTAGAACTAAATAATTAAATTAAATTAAGTTATGATAGGTAATTTAACTAAATATTACAATAGTTGAAGTAGTCACGATCAATCTTTGTTGATTCCTACAATAGTCTGTTGAATGAACATCTGGAGGATGATATTTCGTGTGCGTCGCGTTATGCATAGAAAAGAAGATCTAAATTAGCGAGTATGTGTGTGTATACGTATACAAGAAACTGTTTACTGTGTGTGTGTGTGTGTGTGTGTGTGTGTGTGTGTGTGTGTGTGTGTGTGTGTGTGTGTGTGTGTGTGTGTGTGTGTGTGTGTGTGTGTGTGTGTGTGTGTGTGTGTGTGTGTGTGTGTGTGTGTTAATCGAATGTTTTCACCTACGGAGTGACGGGCGGAAAACAAACACGGCTCTCGACTTGGGTGGGCGCGACAGTAGAGGCTGAAACGCATCAACCCGGCTGTCAGCAACGTTAGAGCCCTAATTTTAAATGAGATTCAATTATGACATTTGTCGTTCGTCATTCTCTCCTGTACCACGTTTTTTCATTATTTTCGCTGACTGACTCATCGACGACGTACGAGTACGGTGACACAATTATTAACTAGACGATTGTTAGGTCAGTTTATTTACCACCATCGTCGTCGGTTTACCATTAAATGCTATTATCACTGTTGTCATTATCCAGAGGTGCCGTCAGGGAGGATCATGGCGCAAGTTGGTGACCATTTATGTGGGTATTATAGGGCTTTTAAGGTTTACTTAGATTCAACAAAAATGTTTCAAACGAATAAAATTGTGTTTATAGAAGACATAAAAATTTCTTTACCCAACTTTAAACGGACATTTTCATTAATATTTATAGGCTATCTTAATCGATAGATCAGACATGCTTACACCTGACAAGAAAACTGAAAATTAAAACTCTGATAAGGACAATGACAATGAAACTGGAGGATCGTCTGAAGACGAAAAAGAAATCGAAGAAGCCTCGCACCAGGAGAAAAGTAAAATTAAATATTTGGCCCGTGGGTAAAAAGAGGTTTCATCAGACTACATAGATGTATATCGAACGTAAACAGTAGTATATTCTCTCTTCGCACATTAATGTATAGGATCCTGTTATCTCTTTCCATAACAAAGCTGCTCTGCAGAAAGAACAACGAGCCGTTTAAAGCTGACCCAGAACCATATGAGAACTAGCATGGGGAGGACTGGCTCTCCAGTTTACTTATCCTTTCGTGTGACACTGACATCCTCAAGCAAGTTCAAAATGAAGAAATTATTAACAAATTAGTCAATAACAGTTTGGCTACTGTTAAGTCCTTTCAACATACATGATTCTTAGCTGATAAAGTAAGACAGATGTTTCGTTTTGTTCCAACACTTAAACACAAAGTCGGAGAGCTTCTTTTAATCAGCGTAGGCCTAGTTGTTTTCATTTTGCAGTAGTGCTACTTAATTTGACATAATGACATGTAAAAATAAGCGTTTATTTTCTTTAAATCTAGTTAAAAGCTTTTTAATCATCGGACATCCCGTTAGACATGTGGGCCTACCACACATAAGCACTATTACGAGCATTTTGGAAACACGTTATCACAAAAATAAAACAAAGCAATGATTAGTACTAAAAGATTTAACGCAATACAAAAACACGACACAATTTTGTAACATAAAATATTGGAAATATTGGTATCACCCATGTTAAGTTTATATTAATTTTTAGTACTTACTTGCGAGGGATACTTGGAAGGGGTTTGGAAAACAAACCTCTTTATATGATTGCTATTTATTTGTAATGATTAAAAACCGATTTAGATTTAATATAAATTAATTTTTAACATGCAACAAAGAATTTCTCAATAGCGTCTCTTACCTTCATTATGAAAGTGCTAATGTCACTGGGCTCACGCACTACACGGTACTTGTCTTCTGTCACACCGGACACAAGACTTTATACTGTCACTAGAAGGGTTTACCCTTTTGAGTCTTTGCACTACGCCCAAGTTGTAGAGAGGTAGTCCTGATCCCAGTTGATGGAGAGGACTTATTCAATGAACTCGAAATTTTACCAACGTTCGTTGACGATTACACAACCCCATTAAATATTTTGAATTACTTGCTTTCAAACAGTTTAATTTCAGCATTTCCGAATTTGTCAACCGCACTACGAATTTATTTGACATTACTAGTCACAGTGGGCCACAGTGAAAGATCTTTTTCAAAATTAAAATTAGTTAAAAATTATCTTAGGTCAGCAATATCTCAAACTAGATTAACTAATTTATCAATAATTAGTATCGAACATGAAACTCGTATAGAAGTAAGTGACATTGTTAGGGATTTTGCTAATGCAAAGGCATAGGCTAGGGCCGCCACTGACTAGATGTAGTAGTAAGAAAGCGGTTACCCAGATCTGTACCTACCAGATGGAACTTTCAATCGAGAAGTGTCACAACAATTTATGATCACAGGCAGGACCAAATACAGTGCATGAAAACAATATTAGATTCTGATCACATAAAAAATGACAGTACTCTTTCACGGGCTTCTGGCCATTTAAAAGTTTTAGTAAGTCAAAACTTTATTTTTTGGCTCTCATTTTTTAGAAAAATTATGCCACTTACTGACCTACTCTTTAATCAGCTCCAGAAAGTAGATATTGATCTCACTGTTATAAAACGGTCTCTTACAAGTTTTGAAGAAAATGTGTTGAAAATCAGAAATAATATTGACACAGACACTGGAGAGCCACAACAGTCATCACAAAGGCCACCTCCAAAGAAAAAGAAGATTGACAAAACTGTGTGGAAGAGACAGTCGAAGGAAGTATGTGATGTGATTATATGCCAAATAAAGGAATGGTTTAGATTCACGAGCCATATCGTAGGAGCATCTTTGTTCATGTCAGAAAAGTTTCCAGATTATGATACTAAATTTCCAGAAGACACTGTAAAAACTGTATGCAACGCTTACAATTTTCTCAATTTTAAAAAACTCTGTACGGAACTTGCAACAATCTATAGTGCAACGGATTTTAGAAGACTGTCAGGGGCTGTTAGTTTGTACTCTTTTTTTCAAAGGCAATAAGTTTGAAGAAACTTTTAGTGAAGCTGTAAAACTCTTAGAAATTTTGATTACAATACCAATGACCTCTTCTGAAGCAAAAAGATGTTTTTCGACGCTTAAAAGAATAAAGACATTTCTAAGGAACACCATGTCACAAGAGAGGTTGTCTGCATTGGCCATGCTCTCAATAGAAAGGGACCTGATCATGGAAATTCCTGATTTCAATCAGAAGGTGATTGAAAAATTTGCCAGTCTGAAAGAAAGGCGGATGGATTTTCTTTTCAAATAAGGGTAAGTGACAAAATTATTCCCAAGTATAACTATATTTTTCAATATTAATTATGTCTACACAGTAAAATAGTTTATCTAAAGTGAATTAATACTAAAATAAATAGGCCTGTTATTACGTTAACTAATTTCAAAATAATTTCAATACATTTTTTGGATGCTGTTACACAGAAAATGTTATATTACCATATAAGTCATAATTTTGAATTAAATAAAACAATACTAACTTTATCATTCAGTCATATAAACTTAGTGATATTTTTGCATTTTCTATTTAAACAATTTAATACCATCCAACCCACAACTGCAACCCCCGCCACTGATGCGTTCCAGAATTAACTGGTTAGTCCTTTGTTGTTCGTAGTTCATGAGACTATACGAATTTAATTTAATTCATGAGATTTTTCGCAAAATTTAGCCTTCTAAGTAACTGCTAGTGTGAAAAGACAAAACAATTTCAAGTACCCAGATTATGATAATTTCTACAGAATTATCAGTGAATTGTAGAACAGTAGCCCGTTGAAACAGGCCGCCACTGGTACAACGCAAAGTCACATGGAATAAACCACATTGTCTGTCAAAAATGGAGCCATCATTTTTAAAATTTAAAGTTAGAATTTTGAAATGTATTACCCAAGTTCGCAAATCATGCTGTACATTTTTACTTATGAGTTGTTAAACTTATCAGAACATTTAAAATCCGATTGTAATTCCGACGATTTTCTAATACGTTCTCTTACAAAAGTGGTAGATTCCGCTAAACTGAGTGAGTAATTTAGTAAGTTTTTTTTTAGTATATACGTACGGTTGGCAACAGAATGTCGGTCCATTAGCGTTAGAAGGAGAGAATGTCAATCATTCTGACACTGCTGTATAAACTTGATACTCTCTCCACACTTCACTGTATTCACGTTCTCTTTGATCGCAACGTGTTTAATCCGAAACTTTCGTCTCTGATTTAAATGTGAAAACTCGATTACAAACAAAAAGCGTTTGTAAAAGTGTTCCTGTTTGTATTCATAAATGCAAACACACACATACACACTTGTGTGTGTACTGCAACGAAATAACCTACCTTTTCCACGTTTAATAGAATGAAGAATTAAACGGGCGTGGTATAAAAGTAAGCTTTATCCATATACGAAAAATAAATAAGTTTATTAGATCTGACAAAATCAGCTAAAATACTTGTGCCGTGTAACTCATCTCATAAGGCCTATAGCCCAACTGTGAAAATGTACGTTTCTTACTATTACTAGTACACTTAAATATTCCTGCCGAAAAATTAAACACAATAAAAAACTACTTAATCTTAAAAAATTACTTTTTCGTAAAATACATATAAAATGTAGTTTTTGGCGTGAATTTATTTTGGATGTGACGTCTTTTAATCATTTTTAATATTGAATTTTCTTATGTACGAGCCCAAACCGGAGTCTTTCTCTCCTGCAGATAACATTTTACAGTTTGAAAAAGCGGTTTATATATCCTCCGAAAACATGAAGAAAATTCACACAGAACTGAGAGAGAATAATACAAAACCTTTGATCGATTCAGGTAAATCCTGTACGATGGACAGTCTCAATCGTAATATTTTCACACTTGACGTTTCGAACCACATAATCTGGGGCCGTCCTCGGAAGCTATGAGTGGCGGTTGGAAGACCTAACAACCTACCTCTTAGGAATTTTAAAGAATATAATTTAAAATTATTATAAATAACATAATAATTAATAATATAATTTGTGTATTTTAATAAGACTTTTCAAAAAACACACATTTTACTCTCCGAACATTTTATTTTAAACTGCCCTTCATTAGACTTCCAATTCTCAAAGACTACATTTAAAACTTTTCAATCGGATAATAACTTTCGATAATATTAAAATATTTTAAAATGTCCAAAACATCATAATCGGGCTGCGTGATAACTAAGGAGAACCTCTTCTTGCAAAATCTTATAAAAAATTCTCGTCTACAAATTATAGCATGGATTTAGAGGAAATCATTCAATATTTTCAAAACGAAGACTTGAATTTTGAAAAACAATTTTTTGACTATATTTTTAAGCAAACATGTTAAAATAAAAATCTGTACAATTTAATTAAAGAATTGAAAAATTGCATATATAATAGAGTTTATATCTAAATTTTCTGTTTAATTTAATAATTAAGTTCAATCTGCCAATGTGAAAAGGCCGCATTGAGAGAAGATACTAATTTTTCTTTATCAGACATCAATTTTTAATCTCTAGCTCTTTTTTTAAGGATATGTTCTTACTATCCTTAACACACGCGCGCGCGCGCGCGCGCGTATGAATAACGTTTTATTCAATATTGAAGAATTTGAAGCAGGTAACAGCAAAAGTCTGATCTGTCATGTGTAATATAAAAAAGTGTTTTTGAGAATAGACTTCAGCCTAAATCTGCTATCTGTATACCTCTACTGCTCAGATATTTCTTTGTGTTATGCACTGTGTAGCTGTATTTTCTGCTTTTCTATAAGATATTCTGTTTATTCATTTTTTTAAACTAAACTATGCAAGGTAAGTTGTTTCATTTACTTATGTGCATTACAGTAATTAGTAATTAGTTTCTCATCTAACTTAGTATACTGGCTGGAATTGTAAAAAAGTGTAATGTTAATTTTATTTTTAAAGAATTGTTTACTTGAAGAAGGGGTACCGATTTCTGCTGTAGCTAAAACTTCTTTTTTTGACTAAACCAATTATGGATAACGTCCGGTTTAAAACATTTTTAAACTACTCACAACGTAATATGTAAACTGAAATGACGAAACAAACAACTCGTGACATAACACAACGAGCATTCTTATTTTATTAATATTGACTGGTTATTGAAGAGGAAACTAGTTAATATTCTCTTGTACACAGCAAATATTTACATGATGTATGCCGACACATTACACGTGTTAGTCGGACGAACAGACGTTTAGTCGAGTTTAAAAGAGAGAGATCTTCCTCACTTTGTTGTTTTCAATTTTAAAGACACACAAATATACACATGGCATACACTAATGGAAAATACTTGGTTTCAATTTAGAACTAACCTTAAATAAATAACAACAGAAAAAACATTTTATTATCTTTTACTGAATCTTTTGTCAGAAACTTAATGGATTTGTCTCTCTTTTATTACGTGTTCTGTAGTCAGTTTTGTTGTTGTTTTTACTTTAAAATGAAAACATTCCCGGATGTTTTAAATAGAAGAGAATATAGTGTTGCATCGATGCGTTGTGCCAATTTCAGTTAAACTCTATTTTCATGCTCGTCAATCAGTTATAAATGTATAAACGTAATTGAAAATTTTCATTGTCTGTCGTCTTGTTCTTTTCATGTTCTTCTGAACTTATTGTCAGTTGATCGTCTCTTATATTTGATTTTCGCACTTCTTTCTTCAAATTCTTTCTCTTATTTTTTACAGATCTTTAATGACAAGTAAAATGGCAAAAAGAAAAAAAACATACCGTATCGTATCTCAAAGAGTTAAAATTGACATAAAAGCAATAATTAATTGGACTTTTACTTCTGTTTTGAACTTATACAACCAACAGTTGAAATTATATAGGGATCGTTCTTACTTTCTCGATGGAAAATCTTATAAGTACTTCTTCGCGTCCTCATTACATTCAGCGGCCACAATAGCAAGTGTAGTATCTTCTCCCACAGACGGACGTAAGTGCGTTTTAATTGGTTTCAATTTGTAAAACTCCTCTCCACCACTAGCCACAGTCACCGGTATAGTAAAAAAAAAAAAAAATAGGGAAAGCACTCCACAAATTAGTAATAAGGTCCTTTCGGTCGGTAGTTTTGATTAGTTTAAGAACTTCTATTGGAGACAATTTGTAGTTTGTACTGCCATTTATTAAAGACCCGGTGTGAAGTACCTCGTGGTAAAGCTCATACCCATTTATGTCCGATCACATGAAGCATCACTAAAGCCACCCTCTTCGACGAGCAGATAATATTTTTGTCTACTCTCTTCTCGCACTTTTTTAATTGCTGGTTAGATCAACAGAGAAAACACATTCTCACGGTAGTTTTAAACGGTAGTACCATTTTAAACACATGTTGTGCTGAAATATCGGATGTCTAAACCTTTTAGACGATGATTATGTGTATTAATTGATAAATTAACAGACATATTAGGTTTTGTGTTATACGTGGTTATCTTTTATGGAACTAGATATAATTTGTTAAGCCTACAAAAATTGTTAAAGTTTGTCTAAGGAAAAGTGATTTGCTGGCGCCAATGTGATTCAATATCGTTCTTCAGTTCAAAAACAAGGCTACTGAAGCGGACTGAGGTGAAACCATCTTCGTTTAACCCAATCAGTTACCTAAGCGGACGATGTGGTTAATACTACTTGATCCCCCCTCCATGCATTAAAGTAGTTCTCCGAAGACTAAATGAAGAAGCACTCTGTCCACCAATTAGGACACTTCAATTTATTATTTTTTTTTTTTTTTTTAGTAATTGGTCCAAAATAGTTATCGCTTTATCGCTCTCAAGGTATTCTTACCGCCCTTATAGTGTATATAATAACTATGGGCTTAAAGTGTTAAAGTGTTTACTAATGTGTAACAAATGAGTAATGTATTATAGGAAACGATACAGGCTCAACGAATACAATGGCTAGGTCGCCTAGACCGGATGGATGATCAGCAGCGTATGCCAAAGAAAATCCTGAGGGTGCAAGTCTATAAAAGCAGAAAGAGAGGTCGACGTAGGATAGGATGGTTGTATGATGTGTTGGAAGTTCCGAGAAGAGTGGATATGAGGGGTTACGCTGAGATGGCAATCAATAGGAGACACTGAAGAAGATTGATGTTGGAAGCCAGGCCTCACATTGGGCTGTAGTGCTAAAGAAAAAGAACATTATAGGAAACGAATAATAGTAATTTTAATATTTCCCCTTCTGCGTGCAGAGTTACAAGATATGTGATGGCTTGCATTATATGTTTTCATTTCATTACTGAATGAAATTATACTGAAATGAAACAATTCCTTTTGATCCTTTACTACCCACAGATTGTGTGTAAACATAGAAACACCACTTGTTTCGTAAGACAACAAACGTTTGTAGGTTATGATAATGTTTGTACAGGGTACGTTTTTTTAAGTCTATAGAAATTGCCTTTGTGTGAGTATATGAGTACATTCATATTTCTTTGTCTTGCTTCTCTTTTACATCAGAAAATTGCTACAATTTGGGGAGATGTTCCTTATTTTGCACTTTATAATTACTTGTTTATTTAATCAGATAACTTTTTCTACTTTAGCTGATCCTATTTTAAGTTTAATATGTAACTATTTTGCTTTAGCAGGGTTTAGTGGTCGTATCCTGAACAATAAACCCTTTTGGGGTACCCAAAAGCGAAATTTCAGTTTCACAGAAAATTGTTCTAATATAAGATACATGATTAGTAGGATAGTATTAATTAATTTGGGTTTAATATAGAATATCTGGTTTTTATGTAGGTCAGCCAGCATAGCACACAGAAATTGTCCTTCATACTGGGATAAAGGAGTAAACATTATTTGACTTAACTCGTATTTCCCAGGTTTTGAACTGGACTCTCCTCCTTTGTTTTTGTATAACTATTGTTTTTATTAAAATATCTCTGTTGATTAATTTTTTCTTCTCCAGAATGTTTCAGCATTATAGGATATCATATTTTAGCAACACAATGATAGTCCTAACTGAAACTGGACTAAAAGTCGACTTATCTCGTCTTCCCCCTTATGTCTTCAATTGTAATAATACAAATTTTAAAAATCCACATTTAATCGCTTGTTATACTGGAAGAAAATAATAATCTGTGGGATGTGTTTAGTATTAAACTATACACATGGTATAATAATATAATGGAGAAAATAATGGTATTTGGTTTGTACTATGAACAACGAAAATGTCCGTACATGACAGTGGGCCGTCTCCATTAACTCTACACATTTGTTCTACCGTTGTCGGTCATCGACGCCACTGACAAACCATGTGTAGCCACAGTCTTAAATGGTTTAAAAAATCTGGGTATTTTTATGTATTAGTAATAGTTGCAGTCAAAGAATTTAAGGTGTTGAGAGTTAAAGGAATTAAAGGAGCAAGCACACATCTGGGAAAAGTGGAAATTGAGAAGGGAAGATTTTGTATCTCCGAATAGTGGAGATTTTGTATCTCGGTATTAAGATATCACGAGACAGATATTTGAGTGTGCTGTTGTTTGATGGCGACTTGCTTGTACTTCAAAATACAGAATCTGCTTTGCAAAAATCTGTTTTAAGCTTCATCATGTTCTTGGAATGGAATTTTCCCGAAAATAAACGAAATTACATCTAGTGAACCCTGATATTAAATTATCGCAAGGCAGATATTTGAGTGTTCTGTGGACGACTTGCTCGCACTTCAAAATACGGAATCTGATTTGCAAAAATTTGTTTTTAAGGTTCATGAGATTTTCAAACAATACGATATGAAAATCTCTACTACAAAAACAAAGGTAATGGCATTTCGAGGCAAGGAGCCAATAAGAACAAAAAAATTATTAGTGATCAAATGGATGAGCCATTTTAATTATTTGGGAAATGATACTAGATAGGAATTATGATATTTATGTTAAGTTAGGTAAGTTCCAGACGATCTGTGGGACAATTGACGTATTTTTAGAAACAAGTACGTCGAGATACAAAATTAAAATTTCATAAAGTTATGGCAGTCCCTGTACTGTCCTATGGGCGTGAACTATGGACAACAACCAAGAAACAAGAGAGTAAAATACAGGCCTCGGAAATGGCGTTCTTAAGAGGAGTTAAAAGGTGTTCTAAACTTGAATGTACAAAGAATGGTTGGAGGATCTTTGAAGGCCGCGGGAACAGGCAGCACCTTGCCTATGCCGTGCCGAGAAGAAGAAGAAAATATTGTTGATGATGATGATGATGGTGGTGGTGGTGATGGTGGTGGTGGTGGTGGAACAGTAGTAAGAAGCAAATCTGACAAAGGAAAAGGAAACTTAAGTAACATAAACGGATGCGCTAGGGATAATGAAAGTTACAGCAGAAGATAAGATAAGAGCGAAGGGCGTAAGTTAAGCGCTGGTATAAGAGGGACACGCGTGAACAGAAGTGTACAGTTCAAAATTTATAAAAAAAAATACACAGACTAAAACAACTATATGGGTGTAAATCGTGGTTTCTCGCACAACAAGAATGAACAGGATACTGATAAGATGGAAGAGAAAGATAATTCTAAAGCTAATGAGAAACGTTTTATTGTCCTGGATACGCTGCAAAAGCTTCACATATCGATGCGCGGGAAGAAGAACAAGTAGCGTAATAATTAACTTTCACAACGAGCCAAAAATAGATATGGTGGTGAAATCAATCAGGCCATGGCTATGTCGGTCGTCTAAAGATCATGATGGTGGAGTAAGCCATAATATAAGCGGAAGAGGAAAGACCGTAGAAAAAAGGTGGTTGCTGTCACGAAGGTTAAAAGAGAAATATGTTACAAACTGCAAACATTCTTATTACGAAAAAGTATTCACGCTAAACAATATGGCCAATAATTTTTCTCTATCCAAACAGAACCACAGACCCTATACTTTTCTCTCTCTCTTATTTAATTTCTATTTCTCAATTCAATCTTTCTCCATTCACACTCACTACGCCAAAATTTTAGAGACGTTTTGTGAATTTTAATTGTCCTGAGTGCACTGCGGAAGGTACACGCTTTGAATGCTGAGGTTATCACTTAAACAACATATTTTCTTGTAAGAATCATCTTCCTTAGTCTTTGACGCCAGAATGAACAGGTCTTTTACACAGGAGCAGGTCTCTCTGTAAGAAATAAAATGCATCGCTAGCGTAATGAGCATATAAACCATACGGATATTTCAACACTTGTATGGTACAAGATTTTATTTTATTAGTTTTTCATGATAAGTACACATAGTATCTTCATCGCCCAAAAATGTAGAGGTTCAGAGCAGCTTCATCCCGTGGGGCAGGAAACTACCACTAAATGCGGATGAACCACAAACTGGTCGACGGCATAAGACGATAAACCACTGCATTTAAGGTTCTATTAGATACTACAGAAATATACGATCGTGGCAGTGTTGTCCAATTGAAAAGTGCAGTAGGCAGCAGAAGCAGTGTTACCGTATCAACCATTATCATCATCATCATCAGCGGCGCAACAACCCATTACTGAGTCAAGGCCTCCGTTAACAGCCTCCGCCAGCTGTCCCGGTCAAGTGCAGCTGCTCTCCAGTTCCGGGTCCCAAGGATGTAGCGCGCATCATAGCTCACACCGTCTTCCCAACGTAGTTTGGGTCTACCAACTCTCCTGGTGCCATAGATCTGTTCTGTGAGTGCCTTTCTTGGTATTTCATTCTCCCCCATTCTGATCACGTGTCCACCCCACCTGAATCTACCAAGCTTTATAATTTTCACAATATCTGGTTCATTCAGAAGTGTGTTCAGTTCTTGGTTGGTTCTTTTCCTCCATTCACCTCCCACACATATTGGACCAAATATACTACGGAGGATTTTGCGTTCATGAACCAGCAGGCTCGACTCAGACTTTCTAGAAATGGTTCAGGTCTCAGAACCATAGGTGAGAACTGGGCGGGTCAGTGTTTTATACAAAAGCAGCTTGATGCTCCTGGCAATTATTGTGCTTTGGAACAGGGGTCTGAGACCAAAGAAGCACCTATTAGCTGAGGTGATTCTTCGCTTTATTTCCTCTGTTGTTTCCCCATCAGCGTTAACTTGGCATCCTAAATAAACAAAGGTGTTGATTTTTTCGAAGGAATAGATTCCGATTTGGATGTGCTCTCCTTCTCTAGCCTCCTGTCCTTTGGCCATATATTTTGTCTTGCTTTCATTTATTATGAGACCCAGTCTCCTTGCGGGACCTTCAAGAGCAAGAAAGACTTCACTGACTGCTCGAAGGGACCTCCCGATTATATCTAGGTCATCAGCGTATCCTAGGACCTGCACCAACCTGTTGAATACAGTCCCAGAGGAATCTATTCCAGCAACTTACCGTAACAACGCGCAACCTTTATATCACACGATACGGTACAAACGTCAAGGGAGACACGTTAAAACTCTAAAATCATTTAAAACACTACATATTGCGTCACGAGACTGATTCTCCTTCATTCTTTCGTTTTAAATAAAATGTTCTTTGCATTATACATTATCGAACAAGGTGTAATGACGACATGCTTAAATGTGCGTTCCTTCATGCGTGCGCGAGCATAGGATAATTCTGAAATTCTCCAATACGATACAATCAAAAAGTTATTTTAAAAAATCGATGAACATTTACGCCTTCCACAATAGCATGCATAAGAACGGAGTATTGCATAATGGATATAAAACACAGTCCAGACAACAAGGTACAGTGCATAACAATGCCAGTTATCTTCTGTTGGCTTCACAACCCAGAGTGGGCGAGAATGAAACCGGACTTCTCCTCAACCCAGACGTTGATGGACTTGCAATTTCCTCCTTTCTCTGGGCAGCCTCTTGATCGCCAAATAAATTCTGCGTTCTGTAACCCCATCCATGTACAAGTGCCTAGGCCTTCCTCTCCCACTACGCCCCTCGATCAAGGTGGCTGTCCAGTTTGAATGGTGACCAACCATATTACTTTTACTTTCCACATTGAATCCAATCAATATCCTGTTTTCACCCACTCTCCTCAGAACCTTATTGTTAGGCATTTTTCCGTCCTTGATAGACTTAAGGCCCCCCTCCAGCGTCACATCTAGAAGCTTCAAACTCCACTGTCCTCAAAATCTCCAGATATCCGAGCCACACGCCCCAAATGAAACTCTTTATAAATTTCTTTCGGATTTCCAGGGTCACGTTTCTGGACGCCAGAAAAGATATTTTCTTGAAAAAATGCTCCTCTTGCTTGTGTAATTCTACTTTTTATATCACTGGTCCACTTCCCACCTGATATAATGCAGTCTTCAAGATATTTAAAGGAATCAACTCCTTGTAGTAATAAATCTAATTATAAAAGTAACGCAAGTAATAAAAGATAAAGTATCGCAATAATTGTGAAAAATTAATAATAATAAAAGTAATGAATGATTCGTGGCAATAGTTCTACTCGTACGAGGATTGTTCAATAGAAACACGTTTAGAGGCTGTAAAGCATTTTTTATTCAACGATTTTAAATAAGCCTCTATTAACGTTAAGGCATGAGTCCCACTGTCGCAATAATCGTAGATTCCCTGCTGGTAAAATTCTTGCGGCTGTTTGCGGAACAATTCGGTAACAACAAACTCTACCTCAGCGTCCGATTTGAACCCCTGTCCTTTTAGTGATTTCTTTAATGGGCCAGAAACATGATTATCGCACGGGGACAAGTCGGGACTGTAAGGTGAATGTTGTAAGACTTCCCACTTCATACGACCAAGCAGATCTTGAATCGTCTGGGCTACATGGGGTCGAGCATTATCATGCAGAAGAATGACACCATTTGTGAGCTCCCCGGGACGTTTATTCTTGATGCTGACCCGTAAGCGTTTTAAGCTGTTTGCATATCGCTCAGCGTTGATGTTGACACCAGGTTCTTTAAAATCTTTAAAATTGTCAAAAACTGAATAACGGCATGCAGATTATATTTGGACGGATTTTGTATCATAGATGCAATTTTTCAACCCAGTCACAACGCTTAGAAAGAGCAAACTGCAAATATTTTTGACAGACGCGTCACTAGTACTTAAACAGACAATATAAACAAATGAATTCCGTTACCATGGAGACGAAGTCACGGCTGCGCAGATCAAATGTGTTTCTATTGACCAATCCTCGTAGAATGTATATAAATCTATTTGTTAAGGTACCGTCTATTCAGTAGTGTCATCACCGTTCATTCGCCCATGACTTCCCACTGATGGGGAATTGTCTCCCTAATAATATAACCAGTCAACCCTTCATCTTACAAATGGTCTTCATCGTCAAGGCGTATATATAGTCATGGCCTCTAGCAACCTTCATGATCACCTGCTGTCTTATCAACAATCCAACTTTCCTGCTCATGTCTACTTCCTTAATTTTATAAATGACTTCTATGTTATAGTTTGGTTCCGTATGCTTGCAATTGTTTCGATTTAATTGTTCTCCTTTTATTTGTTTCTATGTTCCCTCTATCTTGTATGTCTCTTGTCTTTGCAATCTTCAGTTTTTCTATCATATTGTGACATACAAGTAATTACAAGAAGAACAGATTGGTAGAAGACTTTTTTTTAAGCACTCAGTATATATTTTATGTAACTGAAATCTAATCACGTGACTCGGTGTAACCGGTTTAGTTTAACCAAATCTACATTTTAACTTACACCTAAAGAGTTCCCGTTAGTATCTCTCAACTTCATTATCTTGTGCATTACATTACTCGTCAAGAATATATTTTTGTGATTTAACATTTCGCGCATAACGTTTTGTTTAATATATTTTACGCTGATTATTTTATATATTTGTACCATGTCCGCGTTTAAAAGTGATTTTGTTTTTGGATCTTTTCAAATCACAAACCAAAAGGAAGATTAAAAAAAGTTTCTGATTCGCCATTTTCAGATCCTTTTAGAGGTTTGGACAATCAAACCCGGCTCTCTTGGTTTCTCATGGATCTGAGTGACATTCCTTGGCACATTACTCTGAAAATGCTGTATAACGTTAATATTGCCGCTTTTGTACTGCCTCGTACGTGTTTAAAAACCCATTCACATAGTAGACGTTATTGAAAGCTAGTAAAGACGAATATCTTCTCATCAACAAACAGAAATTATTATTCTGTTAACAATAGCTGGTCTATTAAGCCATGGTCTAATGCTGTTAATTAGAACTGACGTTTCGGCTCCACCGTTGGAAGCCATCTTCAGTGTATACGATTGAAAGGTTCACTGGTAAGGTCTTTACCAGTTCCCACAGTACTGTGGTGTAGCATTAGACCAAGGCCTAATAGTTCGGCAATGGGTAACAGCTTTAACAGAGTTGGCGCTGGCTGTGAGAGCGTAAGACATCAGAAATTTTTATATTTGATTGCCAGTACCTCTCTTTCCTACGTAGATTTAAGCTTTGTATTTAATGTAACTCTATGAAATCTGTTTGCTTTCGCGTACTCTTGTATATATTTGCTTGTTTTAGGGGCGCAGCCAGGATATCCTTCTGGCGAGTTCTGGCGGTGTGAATAAATTTCCCAAAATTGAATTGAAAGAAAAAGTACTCTATTGCTATTTATTTTGGTGAATGAAGAAGGTAGGTGTGGAAATATGAGGGTTACATTAAGAGATATCTAAAACTTAACGAAGTCGTGACACGATAATTATGACATATTTCTTTACTATATAAATAAAATAAACATAACAGAAAAGTAGTACAAATTATCTTCCATTTTCTGCAAACGCCGCCGGTAGTGTTAAATGTTTTGTACGAATTTTTAAAAAACTTCGTCTTGCGAGTATGTGTCAGAAAATATTTGTAGCAAGTGAAATTAAACTGGTCTACTCGTTCCAAATGTCATAAAGCGGGTATTACAGGTTGTCAGAAACAAACACTTCAAATTCGCCCTACACAGTGCGCAAATACTTGGTTGGACGCAAATTGTGTTGAAGTTAGCACAGAAATCAGTTAATTTGTAGAGGCTCCATGGAGTGCTTGTTAACTGCTTCCCGAACGCCGCGTTTACTGTTGTCTTTACGTATCTACGAATAACGGACACGTTTCAAGACGTTAATTGTTGATTTCTATTCGTAATTCAGCTCTAACTTTAAAAAATACGAAAAAAGTATTAAATACGAATTGAAAACCCGTTACAAAGATAGCAACATTTGTAATATGATTCGAGCAGCAAGCAAAACAGCTGTTTAATACAGAAATTTTGTAAGTTGCTGTGGAATAAATTACTTTTCCTTGTTGTTATTGTTGTTGTTCTTCTTCTTCTTTAGCACTACATCCCAACGTGAGTCCTGGCTTCCAACACCAATCGTCTCCAATATCCTCTGCATTGCTATCTCAGTGTAACCCCTCACATCCATACTTCTTAGACCTCCCAGCACATCATCAAACCATCTTATCCTAGGTCGCCCCCTCTTTCTGCTTTTATAGACTTGCGGCCTCAGGATTTTCTTTGGCATACGCTGATCATCTATCCGCTCTAGGTGACCTTAGAAATTGTATTCGTTGAACCTTCACGAATCTTATAATGTCCTCGTGCTTCAATAGCCTCCTGATTGTTTCTTTCCAAGACTTCACTAAATTTTCAGGAATAAATTAGTGCACTATAAGTATCGTAAACCGAGTTGGGTACCCTGCGGTATGATTAACAATTCGAACGAAGGCTACCTCTTTCCTACTCGCTAAGAGAACGTAGCCTGAAAAACTAGGGTACAAATTCAAACCATCACTCAGCATACAACTAGCAATGTTTACATGAAGCGATTACGTATTCGCCAGATAGCTATAGCGTTCCGCGGTTTAACATGTACTCTAAGTGTAGGCCTACTCGTATATGTAATTGCTCCAATTATTTAATCCAACTTATATGACTACATTTTTACGGGTACGTTTTTTTTAATTTTTGAGAGTTATTTTTTCCTTATCCCTCTGGAAAAGGGGGGTTAACCCACCAAAGCCGTTGCGCCACTGCTTGTTTGCACTTAACGGCTTATATTCGACGCGTATTAGTAAAATTAACGTAAAAATGTAATAGTATCTAAAAATTAAACAGTTTCTTTAAAGAAATTTAAAAGTTTCTTTGAATTAAGAATACTGAATTTAGTAGAATAAACAACATTCGTGAAGTCATAAAAATACATTTGTTGTCCTTTTTAACTTCAGATGAATTTGTAGGAGAAACACTAATAAAATAATTTAAATGTCATATTTGAACAGATTTGTTATACCCCAAGCAGCAATGAAAATTTTGTGTGCTTAGTCGATGCCTGGACAGAATACAAATTAAGATAATCTTGTGCTACAAAAACTGTTGAAACAGGAAACAGTATACTCTAATTTCAGAGCGTGCGTTAAATTAGTCTCACTATATGACCAGGAGACGCTGAAGATCACAAGAACAGTTACAAGTAAATTTCAAGTATTTATCAAAAATTGCTTAAATAGAACAAATCTTAAGACACACTGGACAGAAAAAGTTACGAACAAGGGGGGGGATTAAAGCCCGATAGCAAAGGTTATCAAGGCAAGGAACTATAGTAAGACAGCAGCATTAGTCGGCAGAATTTACAATGGAATCTACAGTGAAAAGAAAACCTGGTAAAATCAGAACCACATGGAAGATAGCGGTTGAGAGAGAAATCAGAGAAGATGAATTTCTTGGGGAGAACTGAATAATGGAAATGGATGTCCCTTGGTTCAGCCTTACATCATCCACTGGATTAAAAAAAAATCATTTAAAAGATTATTAAGTATCAGAATTACGCGTACCGACTAGAACGTAGAAATTCGCATTACTAAGGGGCTCTGTAATTTTGTCATATTTATTTAGTTTTCCTAATAAGAAGTATTAAATTTCATAATAATGGATCTTAATTTGGGTCTACGCGAGTTCCAAACGTAAATAATGGAAAACGCAGTTTTATCCATAGCGAGCGCAGTGCGTAACATTATCGACCAGTCATTACAATTCAACGAGTAATTTCAAGAGAATATTATTATCTCTCTCCTCGCTGACGTAATCTGAGACAAACTAAACAAAGTGAACGAGACTGCGGTTGTGAATGAAAACTTCGTGGGAGGGCTCGTCCCCACTGCTCCTGTAACTGTTTACTCACGTCCAAATCACATCAACATCTTCCTTAGACGCGCGCGCGCGCACACACACACACACACACACACACACACCTCAGCTGATTTGGAAAACTATACACAGCACTTACTTCTGTTGCTGTTTCCAATAAAATTATCTCCAGCGTAAGGAACGATTTTTTCTCCTGTGCGGTAGAAAATAGTCAGAAACGGTCTTGGTGAATTTTTGTCCTTATTGTGTTCTAACGATATATTTCTTTACGGACATAGACACGGATTTCTCTAGAAATTTATTTTTAATATTGCCTACTATTTAAATTACAAATTTATTGAAAATGTCTGATTCGAACACGAAACTTCCACTTTGGAGACCGAATACTTAACCACTACAGCGATCCTTGACAAAGAGGGTAAAACTACTGCGTTTACGAATACACGTTTAATAATCGTTATAATTTTATTATTAGGACAAAGTGTATAATAGTTATTACAACACAGTGTAACAAAAGTTAGTCACGAAGCTAGCTCGCAATTACAGCGCTCCTAGCGGCTAGCTACGAGCCGTTGTTGAGTAAGATTACTCGTAGTTGAATAAGACTGCTTAATGTGTAGATCATTCTACGAATGCGTGTAAAGCGGTTGTTATGTATACGAATATGTTATTAAATTACTTTCCATAGTGGAAAACGTGGAAAGGAGATGTCCGTAGAGCTACAAATTATTGTAGCAATAAAAAAGACGTTATAGTTTACTCTCACCATAGTGAGAGATGTAGGTAATACGAGGAAACAATAGATACAAGAGCAGGTTTAGTGAAGCATATTCTTTATGAATGGAGAAGAAGAAGTAGGAAAAGGAGAAAGGAGTATAGTATAGCAATTCCTGTGTTTTACACTGTTAAATCTATTGCACTCTTTTTCTTTATTTTGGAATAGATATTTCATTTTTTGTGAGCGACCTTGTTTTGTTTGTTTACCCCATACTTTTCCATTATATGTCATTTGAAAGGGGCATTTCTACAGTGCATAAGCAGCATCTGCTTATGAATAAATGTGTTGTTTCAGGGTAAACACATTAAATCACTTGAAATGATTGATTCATAACACTTGTGTTACTCAGTATTCAGCGTCCGGCCCCCAGCAAACAGTATCATGTTAATCCATTACTCAGTGCTGCGGATCGATATTAACTCGGCTGTCGCGACACGAACTTACCCAAACACCTACTAATTAACTTATAATGAATCAAATTATTTCACACTTGCATATTTTTAAAACTATTACACCCACCTGTTTTTAGCCAACCAACAGTTTGTCGGTCTTAAAACGTACTTAAGCTAAACTTAAACTAAGATTAGCTTAAATATATTTTGACTTAAATGGTGTCGCTGGTTTCCTGCCTGTCACTCCACTTTACTAGGGTTTCACGACACAAATGCTGTTTGTGTGCTAAAATCTTCACTGGCTCAAGTAAGTCGATCATCTTGAGTCTTCTGAAATTTCCTTGCCCATTGTTTGTTGCCTGTTGAAGTAAATTTTCAATGGTTTTATGTAACAGCAATTATGAATGGTTTGCAGAATTTGGGCTACGTTGTGTCTTAACTCTTCTATGGATTAAGTTATTTGAGACAGCTACAGGTTACAATCAGCAAGAAACTGTTACGACAACCGCAAGATCGTCGTCTTTAAACAGTGTAATAAATGACCGAATACCAGAGAACTCGTTAAACACAACTTTAATAAATGTTTGCCTTCTTTTTGGTACATTTCCTGTTGCCCTGTAGGGTGTCGGATTAATAACAGTTTCAATAAGCAAAAACAATCATCTTAAATAATTCAAGTTTTGTTTAACACTTATCAATGTAACAAACAATAGATATTATACAGTTAACACTGCTGCGCACACTAATGAACACGTAACACTTTACATTAAACCCCGCTGTCAAATAACACGCACAATCGAAAAAATCAAACTGGGCGGGCGCTTCCGAAACGCCACTATTCGAACTCAACAAGGTCGCCTGATATGGCACAGGGAACCACTACGCTGTCCAAGACCCCATAAAATACATCGTCTGGAAGACACAGAAAGATCGAGAGCGATGAGTCATCCTGCTACTTACGTAAACCACGCATGCGGCCGACTGCCTCAGAGTTACAACACTGTTGGCTGCCGAATTGGCCGTGTACACGACTAGTTAAGACCACAAGTGTCGTAGAATGAAATTTATTAATTTGGACAACAATCAATTTGGACAGTTTGCAGAAAGTCAGGGGCGTATTTACGGGGGGGATTGAAGAAGAGTTAGATCCAGAGAGTCGAAAAAGTTGAAGGATTTTGTTAATCTCTTAATTTTTAGGCTGTTTTATTACTTTTTCAGCTGTGTAAGCTAATATAGTATAACTCTTTTTTTAAAAGGTTTATTACACGGCCGGCCTATATGAAATATGAAATATAGGAAAATCAGTTCAGTCAATAAGTGTCTTGTAAACAATGTTTCAATAACTCGTATTCTTATTGTGTTATTACCGTAATGTATATAATGTAAATAATGTATATATATCTCGTATATTAATTTAATGAGACTGATTTCAGGATGTTATCATACGTTTATTAGCTACTTTAAAGATAGTAATGCTGATTAGTCTTAACTTGTTTGTTCTTTTGTGTAAAGCCGACTTGATCCCGCACCCCCTTTCAAACCCAAATTCTGATACGGCCACTACAGAAAGCAGCCACGTCAAGAATTTACATAGAATGAAGATCACTTACATTAGCAAGGAGAGACACTAAAAAATCAGATTCTGTTTGAAGAACACAACACTGTATATTGCTTAAAAGGGTCAACATGTTTTAAATAACAAAAATGTTATGAGAGCCAAATAATGACAATTTTCTAGAATTTTATAATTGAGTGTATGTGGGCTATTATTTAATAGAACTGTTAACATGTACTTTCTTATTTGAAATAATTAGCTGAAAGTTCATTGCCAGTTATGTTGATATGTTGATCAGCTGTCCGCCAGCCTTGAAACAAAAAAGACTAAACAGAAAATTTGTAAGTTTGTGTAGCCCTAACGAAATTTATCATTCAGCTTGTAGTATCCTCTCGAGCCTAGTAAATGGGTGCTGTACTATGAATCTGTCGTGCCATCTCACGTTAAACAGTTTTTGTTGATTTTCTTGTCTATGTTGGCGAAAATAACGATTTACTTCCTGTCATCATTAGTGTAATTGTTCAAAACATATCTTTAGTAAGAAAATATATCATGGTAGTGTTTTTAAATAATATTGATTTATTAATATTAAAATTACTATCCAATTGATTTATTGATCCAGTTGGATCTGTATATCTCGTATAGTTACGTATTTCTTTAATTTTTTTAGTTCAATCTCTGATGCGTATTTATTTGAGATTTTGTTTTCGTTACTGTAGACCCTGCACATGTGTCTACTACATTTAAATCAATTATAAGAATGGTCTAAACTGATGGAGAGGACTGGATGAGTGGGGGGGGGAGGTGCAACGCTATCAGATTACCAGCATCATCCCCCAGAGCGGTCGGTTGCTGTGTACTCTCGCCAGACGTGCTACGAATCTGTTTTAATACACGACCGGCGGCTGACAGACAGTATAAACACTGCTAATCGAATAAAATTTGCGGCGGAAAAGATTGTCTTGGGATTTTCGGGTAAACACGGCTATTCCCTCTGCACCGCCAACAGATATATACCTAGGCTTCAAATCTAGTACTGACGATACGTTTCTCAAAGCAATTCACTTACGCTATTTATAGAGACTATTTACGAATACAGACAAATACTATTATTGCCCGATTAACGAAATGTATTTACTATAAATTTGTTTCTTCTGGTGGAGAACAAGTCAGGGAACTCTATTTTAAAGCGGAGCGTCTTCGGTTCGAATCCACCTCGAACATTCAACATGATCTACTGGGTACTCTTCTAGGTACCTTGTACGAGTCTGATTTCTCAGCTGGGAAAGGTAAAGGCGGCAGTCCAGACTTAAAACTTGTTTCACTTGCGTATGTTCTCCTAAAATATGTTTCCTGATCTACGTTTACCTATACCTGTACATCTAGATGTTTGAATATTTTAAGGTTTGTATTGGGAAAATTTTTAAATTCGAAATAAGGCTTGAAGTGGAACGGATGTGACACAAGCCGTTTAGGTAAGAAACTGTATAAAGTAAAATAATACCTGCGTCTAAAACTTCGTGGATGTCAATTTGCTGTAATTTTCAACTTTAGTCGTGTTTTCTGGTGTTTGAAGAAAAAACAATAATACATAGCCTATATGTAAAAAGTCTTGTCGCACTGAAATGTGTCTGTAATTCACAAAACATTGCGAATTCGACATTAATCAGAGACATACCTTTATTTTCCTCTGTTCACAAAAAATTAATAAGCAAAATAATTTTTGTTTAAATCCTTGACAAAATCAGTGTGTCTAGGCTAGGCTAACTGATACAAAACGTAAACCAAATTATATGTTATTCATCTCTCTTTATGTCTAGCATTTCGAGAGGAAACACATGGTAATCCTACGTTATTAGGAACAAGTGGTTCGGAAGAAGTTCGAAGGCGATCTGAAAAACTGGATTGAAAAGTGCAAGAATCTACGGTGTTCCTTTAGTTTAAAGCATGTTATATACATTTTTTACAGACAATCTAACGTTACGATGACTTTGTTTAAGGTTATGATGGCATGGCAGGAAAGTTGTGGTACAGGAATTGTGTATTTGATGTAGGCCTAATTGTTGACAAAACAAATGTGTACTGCACGGCAGCACCTACCTCTAATATTAGATATTGGGTGAATTAGAGAGCAATGAAGAAAATAAAAATAATTTGGGATGAAGTTTTACAGAAAAAAAACTGAATACTTAAACCAAAGAAAGAAAGACTGTAAGAAGGGAAGCTCTTACCTTGCTAAACAATATAGGCCTATTATGGGATATATATTCTCGATTGTTCTATTGTCAGCTCTGTATGTAAAAATCCGCTTGATAATTTTTTGAAGGAAGCTCATTTCTTTAAATTACTACAGTTAAGCACTCCAGAGTACACGACAAATTTGTTTAAATGTATAAATTGTTTTCAGATGTTTCGGAAAAACGATACTCAACTTAAATTTTAGATGTAACTAGCTGTTACACCCGCGTCTTCGCCCGCTTTATTGTTTTCTTTTGACATTTTTTTTAAAGACATTTTTTAAATTCATCATTCGTCAAATTATCTTTATTTTTGTGTTTTATGGGCAGCTTTGATTTTATTTAAAGGTTTTATGCAAAGCTAAAAAAAGGGAAATGTATTTATTTGATCTATAGGCTACTAATAAATCTCTAGGGGGCAATTAACAATTTATACAATACAATACATATTGCACATACTTACCGATGACGTAAAATTAACGAAAAAAGGCAGATACTACATCACTGACGCTCATCGCATAATTCTCGATGAAGTAGGTTAAGTATAATTCTCGACAATTAATTATTCCTACTGCACATAGGCCTATTGAATATTCAAATGTCGAAGAGTATGGTTTGTCAGAATCAACGTGTACCATATAATCAATGTTACAATATAATCAAACAATGAATTATTGTATTGTTTATATGAATTCCATATGCTGATAAGAATTCCATATCCCTACTAAAATGTAAATATTCAAATGGACTAAGTGATATCAATATACTTATGTATAGGTACACTATTAGTATTATTCTATACGAATAAACATTTCATCTAATTGTGTTACTGCATGTTTGTAAATATCTACTAAATCATCAAATTTTGATTTTACGTATCGAGGAAACATGAATGATGGATCTGTTGCTTCGCACTTTTTGGATATTCATAACTTACAATATAAGAATATTATTAATGTAGATGTACCATTAGCAATTTACCAACTCGACAGTTACCACAACAATCATATACAAATAATCGTGATCGAAGCCGCGGGTTTAAAAAAATTAGTTTTTTTTGCAATAACTTCGGTTCTTTTTAACCTATCGTTATTCGCGATCGAAGCCGCGGGTTTAAAAAAATGCGTTTTTTGCAATAACTTCGGTTCTTTTTAACCTATCGTTATCGAATAAAGTGGAAAACCTTCCGTTGGGTACCTGCTATCAGCATGCAACGTTTCATTGAAATCGGTTCAGTATTCAGTATACTCTGAGATTACCACGGCCAAACGTAGACCCCCCTAGAGATTTATTATATAGAAGATTATACCTAGAGGAAACTATGACATAAAGACAATTCTAAGACAGGGATTAGATCCCTAAGATAGTGCAATTATTGTAATTAATGTAATTTAACATGAAGAATATGACAGAGTCTAAAGTACTCAGATTGTACATTAAAAAACCACAGATATACCAATTATAAGTGCATGTAAATAGCACGCATACAACAAGTGATGAGAGGACTAACTATTGGTAAATAAACCAAACCATAATTATCAATAACAACAAACTAATAAGACTACATCTAATGAACAAGACCTGTGGCAATAAGATGCAAGGTTTATTAGTTATAATAACCAGAGATTAAGAATGTCAAGCTGAGACAAAATATTATAAAACTTACTAGGAACTAAGACGTGTATTTAGTAATAATATATTGACATCATAACAGAGGTATAATGTAACAATAAGAATAAATAAATAGAGGCCTAACTGTACAAGAACTCATATGATGTTAAATGATAATATACAAGAAAAAAGGCAACTCTAGAGCAAATTTAAAGTAACCAAAAGTTGATAAGGTTATTTAGAATTAAGTATGAAATGTTATAAACCATTAAGATACAAGCATTATATCAGAAGATGTAAAACTAACTCATAGTGCCACAGGCCTCATGAAGCTTAGAAATAGATTTTGTGATTTATTCACAATTGAATGTTTTTAACGTTAATTAATGACAACAAAGGACTTGGAATTCATTGTATCCAATATATCTCATAACAAGATGTTCAATACGACGAAATTACCAAATTATATTTTTGTAAACTAATACTAATGGCCTGTCCGACTTTAGTCGCAATCGCGTAGGCCGGTACTCAGTAGACATCAACCCCCGTTAAAACACGTTTCATGTTTAAGGTGCCATTGCTTTCTGTGGTTGTGTGACCAATCATTTCAGACTGATTTTTAGTGTTATCAGTTTGATACGGAATGTTTTTAATTCAGTTCTGAATATCAGTAGCCTCCCTCCATCTCACGTCAGCATGGCATATTGCGTTCTCACCTACAAAGCATTTTGTTGTTCGGAAAAACTGAAAGGAAAGCGGGGAATCAAAATAGGAACAAACTAAAATACGCAGGACGAATAGTTTTGGAACGGTTATACAGTAATTAAATGTAATGAATAATGAAACGAAGAAACACATCCATTGTTTATAAATTTATTGTACAATAATAATAATTTAACGGAACATTAATACAACAATTTTAACTAAAAATATACAGACATAATTTTAATTTTTTAATTTTAATGACATGGAATGAATTATATACATAATAAATGGCAAGTGAGAGTAGTGAATGAACTCAAGTGATAATACTGTGACTGTTGACAGGTCTTGAACATTGTTTCCTCGCTCATTCTGTGGTAATCAATATGCATTTACAGTATAATGTTGTCACATTTTTCTAGCATGTTTGGCGAAATAGAGTTTATAGGGGTGGGTTGTGCCCTAACGCTAAACCTCCAACTCGGAGGACCAGATTGGACAACAGGGTTTTCCACTAAACTGAATGTCTTTCAGGACTTAACGAGACCAGTCCTCCTTTCAAACACCATTCGCCTTCAGGACAAACGGTTCTACGTAGAGCATGTGCTCCATCCTCCATTGTGCTCTTTGTCCGCGTTCTAGAAAGTAAGTCCACGTTCTACTTTTTGAAAGTAATTTTGAAGTGGAAGACGGATCTACTGTAAACCCTCGTCAGAGTTTTACTTACTTAGGAACTTCTGTGTCAACGCTGACGATGAATCCAAGACACTGTAGTGCAAAGAATAGAACAACCATTAAGTGACTGTGTCTGATTACTGGCGTCTACAAGAAAAATTAAATTACAAGGAAAGTTATAACAATATAATTTAAATTACGCGTCTACGACGCCAACGTGAAAGTCCGTGTATGTATATATATATATATATATATATGGACTATACGTGTAGGAGGTTAAAAAGACAATCTCAAATGGACTGTAAATAATACAGGTAAATTCTAGAGTTGAAGCTGTGGCCTATTAAGATCGCATAAAATAAGGAATAACGCAGCGGAAGGTCAGAAGCCAAAAGAACAAGAACGAAAATTGGTATAAACATAACCGAAATAACACAGGTAAAGCTATTAAATTGGTATAAGTACATGGAAAACAATGACAAAAAAGTTGGCCTCAAATGGAATTGACAGTCATCGTCAAAAAAAAAAGAGAATGACCGAGACTCCTATAAGTAGTATAAAGATTACATGCCATATTTTTTTATACAGATTATTTTGTATTCAGCAATAAAGTAATATTTTGGACACGAAATAGAAGAATCCCAATCTTAAAAATTGAACTGACTGTTATACCAACGCTACAATTATTACTACACTAGCAGAATTATAACCATTCGTGTGCATGTCTTAAAGTAATAACCTTGACTTGACAACTGCTAAGAACAGATGATATGTACTGGTGAACACTCCAGGAATCAGACGGTTCTTGGCGAATAAAGATAAATCTTGAATTAAATCCATTACAGGTAGCAAGAGTGTACTGAGACTTACACAGCGGCAAATGTGGCTGAGACACATCGAATAAAAGGAACAGACAAATGTAATGAAGAAAATTTCGGGTTGAAACCCGTGCAGAAAATAATGATTAGATCCCGAGTGAATGGAATGGTTACAACTCAGATGATTAAACGAATGTAGGACTTACTTAAGGGATTGAGAAACTGAAGGAAGCGCGTAAGATGTTAAAACGGAGGAAGGCTGTAAGAGAAGGCAAAATTAGTTAAAAATGTTATATATTATAAAGGTTATAGTGCAAAAATGAGGAAGAAAGTGAAAAAAGAGAAAGAAAACGGGAATTTTTTGATTTGTTAGAACATTTCCGTAATAGTGTTGGAAAGATTGTTAGATTACTCGTACTTACCGTGCGTCGCCAATTGCAGAGAAATGAATCAGTAGATTGGACCTCTATGTAGTGTAATTGTTAAGGCGTTTTACAAAAATGCTGACCGTCCTGCTAGACGAGAATACAGGTGTCATTTTAATCTCGGGAGATATGATCCTCTTCGATCTGAACATGAAATCAGGCTATGGGTGAGGAATTCTGATGGTACGGGAAGTGCGTTGAAGCAAAACCTACAAGTAAGCACAGGAGTATTTCAACACAAGAAAACAATAGAGAATGGTATGGTATGGTTCAGAGTCATATCCTCAGCGGAAGACGTAGTCAGTAAGAAATTAGGTTTGGTGAAAGAATGCTCACGATTGGATATGCTTTGCAATGAGGATACACGGACTGAACTTAAGGTGTCCCAATTGGTTGAAAAAGTTAATAAATATAAGAATAGATGGAAGCAACATCTTCTTCTCACGGAAAAGAACTTTGTACCAAAGTCCGGATATTTTTATGCTGCACCGGGCAGTCGTAATGTAGAAAGGCCCAGAAAACGATGGTCTGATTTTTAATTCAATTTAAAATATTTGTAAATTATAACAATTTAAATGCGTAATGCGTAAGGGTTCTGAAGCCGGAACAGGTGTCTAGGATGGAAGAAAAAGTAGAAGAATTTGCATCCTCCTCATGTGTTTGTAAGGTTTTTGCCAGTGGTCTCTTCTTCAGAAGTCCTCATAATTTCAGGAATTCAGGGGGTTTTGATACTTTAATTTAAAGAATAATATCTAATATATTCATTAAAAGTATCTTTTGCCAAATCAACCTTTAACGATATAACGTAATAAATCGAAAGTAGTATTCGTTGTGTAGAGGTACGAAGGATATGTATGTAGAGAGTAAAGAGGATTGTTTAGTTGTCGGCGGTACACTGGGGACAGGTGCAGGCGGCAGCAGCAGAGGCGGTCGGCTGGTGCTGGAACAGTACGGAGTTGAGCTGTAGCGAGGAATGCGGAACCGTCTGGTACAGAGGACACGGCAGGACCGACGTACTGGAACATAAGCATAATACGTTATCTGATACAGTATTTATACTATATGTTGTCTTCTTTTACTGTACAGTCTATTACAAGTCTGTAGATACGACAAATTACATGTACTGTACTTAACAGCGGCGTAACTAGAGGCTCACGGGGCTCTGGCAAAGTTTCAAGGTGGCCCCTCTTCGAGTTGTAAGGACAATCTTCCTTACATGTTTCATAATGTTCGAATAATTTACTTACTAATGAATCTACTGGCCTGTTACTAGCCAACACCGGGTCAGGAATGGAGCACCAAGCTAGCGCCGAGATAATGAAATCTGACGATAGCCGAGGTCAATCGCTCTGGAGAAATCTATATGTGAGGAATATTAGAAATTCATAATAAATGGAAACAACATTTATAGGGAAACACAAAATCATGATATTATCTATTGCTAATTAATTTTGTAAATGTAACATTTTTCATGCCGTATTTTATAAGTCCTTTCGTCTGGCTTTGATCTCGCCAAAGTTATCTACAACATCCTCGAAGTCCAGCTTCACAGCTACGAATTGCTTGATGGATAGAACTGCTAAACTATGCAATCTATGTTACTTCTCAGATAATTTTTAGCTTTTTTATGATTCTAAGTTTTCAAAATGAACGCTCCGCTCTGGCAGCCGTGACAGGAATGGTGAGAAACAACAGAACTATACAACTCATACGTCCGGACAACTGGACGCAAGCAAGTGATTTTTCATTATGAGAAGAAAAGCGAGTTCTCTGATTGTTGTCACTTTTGAGATCTCATCACGAAGTGCCGATTGCATACTTAAAATCTCACGTGAAAATACTGGGGAAATTTTTTTCCCTGTACGAGTCTGCGAACTTTTCGGCTTTACGCAAGGGATAAATGTCATTTTAATTTAAAAAAATATAAGGTTCAAAAACACTGAATTTTATACCACTTCTCTCACGCTACTAAAACTACATTAAATTTGACTTATAATAAATATCCAGCGTGCAATAATATTGACTCGGAAGCAACTTGCCGGGTCTTTTAACCATTCATCTTGACAGAGTTCACCAAAGTGAACTTTAGAAAGTTGTTTCGGTAAATTCTGTGTTCTTCAAGGCACCTGTGTAAAAGCTCCAGTGCTTTTGATAAGTTCGTACCTTTTGACTGAACTGCGTTAGACACAACGTTGACCCTCTGCAATGTTTTGCATTACAAAAGAAGGTGGGCTCCTTTTACCTTGTGGGCCCTTGGACATTTCCCAGTCTAACCACCCAGTAGTTACGGCCCTGGTTGTTAAACAAATTAGTCAATATAAATTACACGTCTTGTGAAGTAATCTTTTAGAGCGACCGCCCGTTAAATGAGACACAACGTTGACCCTCTGCAATGTTTTGCATTACAAAAGAAGGTGGGCGCCTCTTACCTTGTGGGCCCCTGGACATTTCCCAGTCTAACCACCCAGTAGTTACTTCAGGCCCTGGTTCTTAAACAAATTAGTCAATATAAATTACACGTGTAGATAATATTTTAGAGCGACCGCCCGTTAAACGGCCTTTAGATGTATTTAATATAACTTCCAAACTGACACTTAGCAAAGAAGAAGAATTGACTAATTTGACTATCTTTGAAGTAGCCATTGAGCGACGATGTTTACGTCTCCCCTCCCGTAGGACGTGATGAATGTTGCCACTTCTTGTCAGCAGAAGACAAATACGACTTTGTTTTCAATGCGTATTCAACGAGTACCAAAATTATGTTTTGTATAACGGAGTCAGTTGTTTGTTTTTAAGCACGCGTGTGTTTGTTCCGTTTTCAATCAATTTTTTGTTTGTGATTTGCTATCAACAGACTTAGTGATTATTTTTAATTGCCGTCCTACTAGACTAATAACTAACCTTAAAAATTACGTTCAGTGAATATTTGTTAAGTGTTAATACTGTGAAGACAATTTTTAATTTATTTTTGTGTAAAATGTCTTCCGACGCGAAAGCCAGTAGTTCAGGCAAACGGGATCGATTGGAAACTGTGACAGTGATGTAAGAGGTGTGACAACGCCTTTGTCCTCAAAATTACAAAATGACAGTGGCGTGTGTCTTCAGGAAGTCCAGTAACCAAACGTAAACTCGGGTGCGTCGTAACGTAGCAATTCTACATAAGAAAATAATTTCTACATTTGATTTTAAGTTATTTATTTAAAAACAGGTTTATTTATCAGTTTTATTATTTTAAATCGGTCTATATCAACTGAACCCTGAACGTTATCAGTAGACGAAAAAATTAAAATCTTGCAGCACCGACTGTAGCTTGCTTCTTAGTTATACTGTCAGATTACGAAATTAATGAAACCGCGAATTAAAGCTGTTAATCAGAGAACAAATATTTCAATTCCACCAAACGTTTAAAACTTCTGTTGTAAGCAACGGTCGGTCTGTCATTAGATTGCTGGAGGCTGTCAACAGTGGACCACGTGGCTGTACAGCACAACGTGGCGACCCGCCACTTGAACTGTCAATTCGGAAGTTATGTTAAACAAAATACAGCCTTCTACGGAGGAAGAAGCCCATGATAGCAAAAAGTCCCCATTTTGACCTCTCCCAGTAGGCGCAGCTGTTCAGATTGGCCTCACGATGCTGAATGGACACTCGAGAAACTCGAATCTGCAACCTCTTGCACATTAAGAGTGAACGTTAACCACTATGATCCGTAAAAGAACTTGTAAGACGTCTCAGTGAATATCCTCCAATCTTACAAATCCGTGAAATGATATTTTTTTAATTTTGATTGTTAGATATTGGTAGGTATGTTAGTTTGAATGTGTTCAGTTTGCTTCTTCAGACGTTGTGGATACCTGTTCATTAAGGTGTGTTACTATATTGTCTCTATAACTGACATAATTTTAACACTAAGTTCTATAATTATTATTACTGTTACGTATTATAATATTTCGGACATTAGCCATCGTTTTCAGAAACAATTCTAATTACATCATATCGACTTCTAAAGATCTAAGGTCGTCATCAGGTGTAAATAACTTTTACAACAATAAAAGGTTACTAAGTATTAGAAACAATTTTTTTTACTTACCAAGAAGACAGTAGTACAAACAGCCAGTAGAAGAAACCTTATCAACCCATGGCATGAGAGGATTGGGGTGTGTAAGCATATTATGCATTTTTTTTATTTTAATTTTTATTGCAGAAAAATCTTGCCACGTATTTCTTGATCATCTGTCATATGGATTCTCTTCCAAGTGACGGAGTTACGAGTTTGTTATCTGTGTGTGTGTGTGTGTGTGTGTGTGTGTGTGTGTGTGTGTGTGTCTGTGTGTGTGTGTGTGTGTGAGAGAGAGAGAGAGGGGGGGGAGAACGACGGCTGCTGATTTTTCGCAGGTTAAACATCGCTTTAAAAAAAGTAGGGTAAAGAAAGTTGTAAAGTTAGTTGTAATGAAAGAAAAACTGAAAATGGGGAAACTAAGAAATTAAACCCCTGGTTAGTGGAAGAAAAGCTGTGATAGTTATTAACTTTTTTACTGTAGATTGTATTACCTGAACGCGCTCGCAGTCGAATTCATAAAGCTGTGAGAAGCGACGTTGCTTGGTAACTGGAAGAAGTCGATAGTGGAAGTTCGTGGAGTCGAAAAGAGAAACCTGTTGTTGCAGCTGAAGTGCGGTAATGACGTCATGCCCGTCCTGTACGACGTGTTGATTATGGGCGGCGGTTTGTGCTCGATTTCCATCGTCCTCGATCGATTCTGCGGCTGGCTGTTCTGATGGGCTTCCGGCGGGCTCGATTCCTCGCTGGTATTCGATAACCGACTGGTAATCGATATAAACGGTTTAAACGCTGACTTCTGATGATTCGATGGTTCCGTCAGTCTGGCAGACGACGAAAGGAGAGAAGGAGAAGTCGATTCTCTCGACTTTGGGTCCGCCTCGTCTTCGTCTTCTTCGTCCTCTTCAATGTCCTTTTCTGGAACCAGAAAAACTTCTATAAGGTGAAAACTTTATATACCGAGCCTCACATATTTACATAAACGTGGTTATGAATGAAAGTTTGAGCTTATTATAGTGTAACATAGGTAGTATGACGTGAACTAACAGTATATCGATTTAAAAATTGTTAGATTTTCGCCAAAAGTGATGACGTATATTTAACTAACGGAAAATCTAATTAAAGACCTATTGAAGAAGAATTAATAAGAAAAACGTGGGGTGAGATTGGTGAAACCTTGAGGGAACAGGAAGGCAATATCACGGGAAACACCTTGATAATGGACATCCGTGGGATAAAGGAAATTAAGTCTTGGAGGGATAATTCAGAAGGCGTTTGGCAAATTGGCCCAAAAAGAACGAAGACTCCTATTGGAAACCCTTATAAATGAGTGTATTTAAAATTTAATTAAGAATTCAATAAACATTCCTAATTAAAACCACAGAGAAGACTTTTCGTTTAAAGCATTTCAACAGCCCCATTTTGTATTATCCTAGAAATATGTATAGAATGTTTCTTCCGTGGTTTGTAGTAATCTTAAGTATACTAAGTGTTTAAACGATTTGAATAATTATAACAGTAGGTTGAACATTATAGCCTCTGTTGAACAAAGATGGTGCTGAAGAGGCGAGGTAGGGGCTACCTTGAGCGGTACAACGTGTAATGAAGGTTATCACTACACTTCCTATGTTATCCTATGATATCTCTATAATTCTTTCTACTGAACATTATTGAATCCCTTTTTGTATTCTTTCCATAATCTATGTGATTTATATGAGAAATATTGTTCTATACTTATAAATATTTTTTATGTTACTGAAACCAGACATTGGTCACACATTAGGGGAAGGAGAATCCGTTTATGGTTGACTGTTATTGTTTCAGTTTCTTCTGTTAATTGTTTGAAGCGAAATCGTTCTTTATTATGATTTACGAAGAAGAATTGTTGACGTGGATAAGAGCGTTTAATAAAAACGTGATTGTTTTACTGGTTCTGATGACAAGTTAGTACAACCGCCGCCGCTTCGCTAGCCGTAACATGATGTTCATAAAATTACTTATGAATCTTTGAAAGTTTTTCAATCTTCGAAACTCCACATCTAATGAGATTTAAACACCAACATTCAACACCCACTGTGTATTCGACTCGATAGTAATAAAGTTGAGGTAGAAGTTTTCGTAGGCCTACAGACAAAAACGTCAGCTATAGTTGTAGACTATTATTTTTTTTCTAGTAATGAATAAGAAAGTGCGAATTTTACCGTCGTCCGGACGACGATTGTCTCCCAGGAGCAAGAAATATTTTGGTAAAATATTAACAACAATGGGGACACAAAATTTAATCGACTAAGATCGCTCGGTTACAATCTGCCAGAAATACAACTTTAAGATCTCAAATACTACGACAAAAACAATGGCCTTCCTAGGAAAGAACTCTGTAAGAGCAAAAACTGTAATTGATAATAGTGTTTTGGAGCGGGTATCATATTTTAATTGTTTGGTGTGTGATATCGCATGTATAGGAAGGACAATGATATCGAGATATCGAGAGAAAGTTAAATAAATTTAGTTATACTTGTGGAACGATAAGACGACTATTGAAGAATAAAACGCAGAGGGTATATTGACACAGCTTACGAGAATATACACAGCTATTGAAGAATAAAACGCAGAGGGTATATTGACACAGTTTAAGAGACACAGCTAAAGTTCTATAAGGACTTGGCTGTGCCGACTTTAATGTATGGCTGTGAAAACATGGACTCTCCTGCAAAAATATATTTCAATAATGGAATTTGCCTTGGAAATGACATTTTTAAGAACAGTCAAGCGATGCAGTTTGAGAGGTCATCTACGAAACGTCGATCTAAGGAAAGACCTGAAGTTGCAGTCGGTTCTGGATAGAATAAAGGAATACAGGTAGAACTGGAAATCCCATGTGGAACGCATGGTGGACACGCGTATTCCTAAACAAGCGTTTGAATTTAAGCCAATGGAAACGAGAGATCGTGGAAGACCCTGGAAAAATGGTCAGAGACTCTGCGGAGTCAGCTTGGGCTCTAGCCCAAGCCATGTAGAACATGATTTATAAGTTAGTACTGTGAGCTGAGCAAGGAACTGTTGTGAGCTGTGAAGAGTGAAATCGCTTAAGAATGATAGAGCAGTGGAAAGGTAGGCTAAGTACTGGTGACGACGACGATGATTTGTGATACAAGTTACACCGCAACATCTTTTTTACCTTTAGTCTGAAAAGCTGCGGTATGCAGATAATGCAAAGTCGTTTGGTTCAGATTGGTTTTAGTCGTTATGCTGTTGGCAGCGGCCGAAAGGTTCTGTGGGGCGCAGAGTTCGATAGCTTGCAACAGGTCGTGACCGCAGCGTCTTAGCACCAGTTCCAGAACCGATCGCTTTTTGGCAGGAAACAGTCGTACCAACAGTTCCAGAGACGACTGAGAAAAGTTGTTGGAACCAAGAGGCGACTTGTTCAGCGTCCTCAAGTTGTCCGTCCTGCTTAGAATTTTGTCCGCAACCGCTTCGTTGTCCGACGACGTCTTCAGGTCCGTTGTAGTGGTAATAGTGACGCCGTTTTCGGTCGAATCGACGGTGACGGAGCTGGTCGTGGGTTCGTTCTCTGACGAGACGGACGTTGCTGTGGTCGTAGAGTTGGGCGACTTGTCGCACACTGGTCTGTCTGTCATTTCTGCAAACAAGTATGTTCTGAATATAATAATTCACACCAACGCCATGCTAATTTAAATGTATGTGAGATGTGTATTTTAACAACCACAAACATACGCGCACGTTCACACGTACCATCTTTTACCCATGACCTTTACGTGTCTATTACTACACGTGTAATTGACTTACTTGTATTAGGCCTAAGTGTGCTGAAGTATTACATACGTACCAATAGGATCAGGAACAGCCATACCGAATATCGGTCCGGGTGGGAGAAAGCCAAACTTCTTACCCGTCATGACAGCGGTCAGGCCAAGAGCTATGGAGTCTTCAGCGGCCTGCTGTCGCTTCAGCGCAACCTGTAACGTCACACACAACTTCATATAGTCCGTGCGAGGTTCAAAAATGAATTCCAAGTTACCGTAATAATGTGTAACGAGGACGTGTTAACAGAAATTAATAGACGGACACGTGGAAGACAGGAGAATACTATACAATGTAGAATTACAAGAACAGGCTTTGTTTTCATTTATGGCTACCGTTCCATTTATGACCAATGATGGAAGATTATTCAGTCTTTTATTGGTGAAATTAATGTGTGCTGATTTATCTTCGTTAAGTTTAATTTTCCATTTTTTTGTCCATTCATGTACGGTATTGCTAGCTTTCTGTAATAATCGGGTTGAAATAACCTCAGCTTGCCCTGTTCTAAGCAAAGCTGTATCATCAGCAAAAGTAGCCAATTTTGCTTGTTCTAAGTTTGGTATGTCACTGGCAAATGATACATACAAAACAGGCCCAAGAACACTGCCCTGTGGTAGGCCTGCACGTCTTTTAGGTCTGACTTTGCTTCTTCTTGTTTAAATCTAAACAATTTATTAGATATGTACGTAGGGGAGAGTAAGGCAAAATGACATAGGCCTATAAGGCAAAACGACATACCAACTGTTTCTTGGCGCTTTTTTAAGGAATATGTTTTCTGCGCGTGGCAACACTGCGACTTTACTCTTTTCCGTGCCATGCGCCACGTTAGACACGTTGAAAGTGATTTCCGTTGTTATTATAGCAATTTGTTTAAAATATACGTTTCAAGATCAAGGTAAGTTGAAAATTGACGTAATAATTTTGTTACTAATTGTGGTAGTAAGTTATTCCTTTGTTGTCTGCAACACCTGTTATTGTTTGCCTTTCAATTGCCGTTAAATACGATCGCCTGCATAAACATTCTAACCTACAAATTGACGTAACCGTATCTACAACGTATTTGGGCAAAATGACACATGGAGTGTGTCATTTTGCCTTACATAAATACAAAGTGTGTTGTTTTGCCTTACGTTAATTTCATAACTTTCTTTTTGCTTCAGATGGTTTCTAATTATAAGAAAAAATCGAATCGACAATCCTGGTCGAGTGAAGACATGCAGAAGGCGATAGAAGCGGTGAATGATAAGAGGATGGGATGGAAAAAAGCATCTATTACGTTCAACGTTCCTCAGGCGACATTGCGGAGACGCGCTCAGGGAAAGAATATTCATGCCCGTGTGTAACAAAATGTCTCGGTCGCTTCAAGAAATCACTCAGTGGTGATCTGGAACAAAGATTAATCACACATATATTAGACTTAGAGTCACGACTTTTTGGCCTGACTACCTATGACTTGAGGGAACTTGCATACAAACTTGCCGAGCGCAGTGGATGTGAACATCAATTTAATAAAAATAAAAAACTGGCTAGTAGGCAATGGGTTCATAGCTTTATTTCTCGGCATCCGAACATATCCTTAAGAGTTCCTGAAGCTACCTCAGCTGCAAGAGCCCAAGCCTTCAATAGACCTCAGGTTCAGAATTATTTTAAAAAGTTGGAAGAAACAGTTCAAACTAATAACATACAGGCAACAATGATTTTTAACATGGATGAGACTAAACTTACAACTGTACAAAAAGCTCAAAAAATAATCGCCAAGAGAGGTAAAAAGCAAGTTGGTGCAATTACTAGTGCCGAAAGGGGTATTCATACTACAGGAGTGGCGTGTGTGAGCAGCGCTGGAACTTTTATTCCACCAGCATTGATTTTCCGAGGAAAAAATTCAATCAAGATTTGTATGATGGAGCTCCACCAGGTACCCTCCCATTGTATAATGAATCAGCATATATGACTGGAGACCTCTTTCTTAAATGGATTAAACACTTCGTGAAGTTTGTAAGACCTACGAATGAAAATAAGGCGTTATTAATTTTAGATGGCCACGCAAGCCACAAAAACCTGGATTCTCTTGAATTTGCTAAAAAAAATCACGTTATTCTGTTTTGTCTCCCAGCCCATTGCACGCACCGACTCCAGCCCCTAGATGTCGCATTTTTTGGACCTTTAGCAACCTACTATGACCAAGAAGTCACGACATGGCTGAAGGCACATCCAGGGAGAACTGTGTCAATATACCAAATCTCTTCATTATTTACAAGAGCCTACAATAAAGCTGCTACCGTCGGAATAGCACTTAGTGGGTTTAAAGCCACCGGCATTTCTCCATTAAACCCCAATATATTCCCTGACCACTTATATCTACCCAGCGCTGCTACTGATGTCCCTGAAGATGACACAATTTACGAGAAGCAGTCAAAAAATGAGAAAAAAATGCTCACTAACCCATTAAATTGCGATGCTGTTGCTTCAACTTCTGGTAACGTTTTCGTAGAGGCTTATTCCGAAAATGAGAAAACTGATGTGTCTGAATTGCTGAACGAATTGTCTCCAGTTCCGATAGCAAGTGTATCATCATCATCACGTCACAAGAAGAAAAATACATATCAAAGTGTTCTCACCGAGAGTCCGTTTTTAAATGAATTAAAAGAAAAAGAAGATGAAAAGAAAGATAAAGAAAGAAGAAAGAGTGAGAGGGCTAAAGTTAAAAGACGTATTGCTATAGACTCTTCCGATGATGAACCAACATTTGATAATGACGATACTGATTCTGATGTTGGTTGTTTGTATTGCAACGAACTGTTCAGCCAATCTAGACACCGAGAGCAATGGATCCAGTGCCAGCAATGTCGTCAGTGGGCTCATACTGAGTGTGCTGGAGTAACTAAAAAGATCAAACAGTTCATTTGTGAAGCGTGCCGGGACTAGTGTTTCAGCTATGTTAAAGAAAAAATATAAATAAAATAAGTGTGTCATTTTGCCCACCATGTTATGCAAAATGACACACTTGGTGTTTTTTTTGTAAAATTTGTGTTATTTAAATATAGTTTTTTTTTGTTGTAAGTTGAACCATGTACTTTGTTTCGCAAGTAAATAAAGCATTAGAAAAACCCAAAGCCGCATTTTTAATGTAATCCACAGTAAATATTTACAGGCGATTTTTAGAAAGTATGTCATTTTGCCTTACTCTCCCCTAAGGATTTCTACATATTGTCTAGGTAACATTTTATTAATCCTTCATGCCACATCTTGTCAAAAATCATCACATAAAGTAAAATAAAGGTGCGTTCAACACTCTGTTCACTTAACTGTAAATTTTGATAAATTTTTTAAATCAATTTATAATTGTCCATTCGTAAGTTTAATAATCTGTTATGCTTTCTGAAGGCTTTGTCTTTGTTACCGCAAAAAGCTTTACTGACAGTTCAATAAATTATATTACATGACTCAGAGCAGAAACTATAAAAAAATTAATCTACAGTATGTTATGGTTTCAAACAGATTTTACCAGTTCACAGACGATTCTTTCTCCGTCTGGTAAATAATTACTTTTTCCAATTCGTTCATCGTTACCCGTTAAACGGTTACTGGAGTTCAATTTTATAGCAATTCAAAAGTATTGTTATTTCCCAAATTAACACATGCATTGTTAACATCTTGAAACTATTTAAATAACTCTGGTATCTCATGGTGACTGAATAATTGGTTAATATTATTTATTAACGTAAAAGTTAATTTATAATAATGTAGCCTAGTTACTCATAGAATCCCTTTCTTATTGCAAAGTTCCACAATATTTTCAACATTAAATAATCAGCATGCCTTAATACATCACTGCGGTACGGTACGGTACGGTATAAATTAAGAAATTAACCGGGTTCAAAAAACACCGTTCTTATCCGGGCACATTCCGTTCAAAAGTGTCCGCAAATGTGAACCGAGCTCGCTTGTTTATATGTAACAAAAGCTGATTTAGTGGAATCATTCCGTACGGACAGCAACGGGAAATGCGGAGACTGGTGGAGCGGATTTCGCAATGACACTCATTCCGCCCGTGTGAAACGCTCCATTGTAACCCGAACTCTCTAAACAAGTCAAGTTTTAAAGCGAGTAAACGAAAATAACGTAGGAGTTTGTGATATATTGATCGAAGAAGATCGAATTGGATATATCAACTGATAATAACCTAATAGACATAATTAGCCTAGTAAACTGTGGCGTTAAAAAAAATACACGAAATCTATGATGAAGTAGAAATTAGTCATCTGCTACCAGTGATTGCGTAGAGATTGAAATGGTGAAAACACTGAAAACTTCGTCCAGTAGGCCTACGTTTATGCGAAGCGACACCACGGTAGGCCAAATTTCACTGTCAACGCTGGATTTAAAGCAGTTAACAAAACTGACAACGACCATTTACTAATCAAAGATAAGGAAGAATGACGATCTTGGCAAATAATCAACCAAGTTTAATCAACCCTATGGAAAGACCATTGAAATTATTACACCACAAAGAGAAATTCAGTTAGCGAGCTCTCCTACAAATGTGGATTGCTCAGAACCAGTTAAGAAGATTTTGGATGCAAAATCGCAATAGAAAAAGAAGAAAGGAAGACTAAAGATTATACGGGACAAGAGACTTAGTAATAATAAAGGAAGTCTATGATAGCAAAGAAGTCTGTGCAAACAAGATACACGGTACAAGTAGGCCTAGGCCTATATTAAAGAATTGGAGACATTAGTTTAAACTGGCTCTTACATCCTACAGGTAGAAATGGGACTGATTTTTATGTACTGTATATGTATTTCGTATCATAAGTAAAAACAAGCATTCCTGCAATAATAAAACTTGAATGGATGACCACTGGCGCATTAGAGGATGTGAATTGTGGAAGAGTAGATAAGTAAAAACAAGCATTCCTGCAATAATAAAACTTGAATGGATGACCACTGGCGCATTAGAGGATGTGAATTGTGGAAGAGTAGATTGACGGTAAAGCTTCGATTCGATAGACGCGAGAGTCAATTACAATCACCATAAATAACAATTTTACAATTGTATGTAAAAGTAGGGCTAATTTAAAATTAAGTAATTGTTACCTGCGCTGCCATAACTCTTTGTCTTTCAGCAATGAGACTGCATTTTGCGCAGTAGCAGTTTTTAAAACGGCAGTGTCGTTTGTGCCCCCTTAGCCAGCTGATCATTCCGTGGTTTCGACACCTGGCGCACTTAGGTCGACGCGTTGTTTTCTCCATACTAAGATCGCAATCTAAAACATAGAATATGTGTTATTTGTAATGTACAAGTTGTTTTTTTCTTATTATAAGTATGGAGACACATAGCCCGTATTATAAAAATTTATTCTTATAAATCGAGTGTACACTAGTAGCCTACGCTTCCTGAGCTGCAGAACTCGCGCGCTATTTTGAACGAAGTAGATTTATTATTACATAAACTTCAATAGTAAATCATTTTTCAGTTATGAGAAAAATTACGAAAATCACGATTTCTTTAGTAACATAATAATTAGGACCCTGTAGAACACATAATCGCACAATAAACACTAAAACTTTGGAAAATTCGGATTTGAGTTACAACTCCTTTTAGTTTGGCACCCTGCTGGATTTTCATAATTTTTCAAATTTGTTTATTTAATTTTGGGCTCTGGGTTCAAAAACTTAGATATGTCCAAAACTACACTATCGCGCGATTACATTAAATGCATGATACAAAAAAAAAAAAAAAAAAATAGAACAACCCGTTTTATTTACGTACTCTGTAGTCAAATGATTTTTACAAATTTTCATTGTCTAGACGTGTCTTGAATTCTTCTTCCAAGACCTGGAGTTGCCTCCAACTTCTCTGGATGCCACCATTCAGCGGGCAATTTCTTCTCAGGATGTAGCCAATCCTATGACGAACTGTATTTAGGATTAATCTCTTCTCGCCCACTCTTCTTAATACTTCTTCATTTGTCACCTTGTCCGACCACTTTACTTTTTTCCATTCTTCTTCAGCAATACATTTTAAAGCCTTACAGGTATTCCTCTCTATTTTTCTTAGTATCCGATGTTTCCGATCCATATTGAGCAATGCTCCAAACATAACACATAACCAGTTTCACACGTAGGCTACACATAATATTATTTACAATTATAGGCCTATAAGATTTCTTTTGTAAGTAATATAGTAATATTGTAATTACTAGTTAATAATAATAGACTATAGCAATTAGCGATTTAAAAATAGGTAGGCCTATACTCGTGTTTTTTATATGTGCGCCCGTGTGAATTTCTTTATTTTTGGTATACCAAATTTATTTAATTAAAACAATATTTTTATTTAGCCAAATTTGTAGGTTTCTAAAAAAGTCTAAATATAAAATTGTTTTTTAAATTATTTATAAGTTTGTTACTTTATTTATTTTGTGTTTATATCTACATTCTCCCTAAGGTTCACTTTTACGAATTTTCAGATTTGTTTTAATAAAGTTATATCTTCTAAATATGAAAAGGAATTATTATAATTAAGCGAATTGTAGCAAAATTATTCCTATAGATTTCTGGTTTTAATTTAAAATTTTTGTGTATAATGCAAAATATGGGTACTTCTGCTCACGATAGAGTGACATTATCACTCAGCAAGAATCCAACAAAAGCCTCAAGCAGATTACAAGAACAATTAAACTTAATCGGGAACTGGCTACGGGAAGTCAGGACAATTTCAATGAAATCAAATTCCTATAAGTTAGACCTACGTCTGTGAGGAGACGATCTTTCTGTCCATCCGTTACTACAAACAATAGATGGATCTCTGAAACAACCGAACGAAGTCAAGTGCCTTGGACCACACACTGACGATCCACTTGGACGGCTCACATCACCAAGAAACAAACGCAAACAAATCTAGGAATGGAAAATATGTGAAAACGTACTAACTGGTTACATGAAAGCCGTCGTTCCATTAGAAAACTATAGGCCTATAATTCGTCCGATTTGGTTGTGAGAATGAGCAAACGTCTCGGCAGTTACTACATAGGCCTACAGCCTAGCGCTTTCTACCACGGTTAACACTCCGTGGTTTGTTTCAAACCAAAATCTTCACACCAGCTTTATTGTTCCGTCCGTACCTTACTCAAGGGCACAGCCAGGGTTTTCACGAGGAGGAGTTTAGATTCTTGTCAATGAACCAGGAGAAGTAAACTAAAAAGACCTTGCGATTTTGTTTGAAATTGCAAGGTCTTACAATAAAATAAAAAATTGTGCAATTTATTTTGCTGTAGTTAGGAAGGTAAGTGTGGAAACATAAGGACTGCATTAATAGACGTCTAAAATTTAACAGTGTCATGAAACAATAAAGATGACGTTTTACATTAAAATTACATGAAACGATAAAAATAGAATACAACTACTTGCAGAAGTAATTAAAGTTTGGTAATATATAGAATATTATACAATAATACTGCAAGAAACTCATCGAGTTACTTATATATAGAAATGATAAAATGTAAATATAATAAACGACATCAGAGGTCTGGCACAAATTTTCTCCCATCTTCCAGACGTTAAATGTACGAATTTTCTAAAACTTCGGCGTAGTGTAAAATTTCCAGTAAACTGAAATAAATCTACCCGTTTTGTCATAGAAATTAACGAAAGCTTTTCATAAAATGTGCAGTACTGGCCCTCAAAAACAAACATTTTGAAAATCGCCACTAGTAGATACACTTGTAGGTCTATGTGATTTGGCTGCACACATTTTGTTGAAGCAGGCATACAAAACAGTTCACCGGTAGAGGCTATGGACCATTATTTGTAAACAGTATTCCGAACTTCGCGTATGCTCTTAGGTTTACGTACGTACGTAACGGAATCTGTATAAAGATTCGAAGAGCAAGCAAAAATAGGCTACTGTTTAATACAAAAATTTTAACTTTCTGTGGAGTTGTATTGATAGTTCATCTTCTTTTTTCACAGCACTAAATTAATATAGATTATATTAAACTTTCACTTGTGAAACTTACTTTGTTTCCTCCCGTACGCGTTTCGGCGTGATGTGCGCCTTCGTCAGTGGTGTGAGACAGAACCGGTCTGTCTCACACCGCTGATGAAGGCGCACATCACGCCGAAACGCGTACGGGAGGAAACAAAGTAAGTTTCACAAGTGAAAGTTTAATAATCTATATTAATTCTGTGAAGTATATTGCATAGCCTAATTATTTAATTCGATTTTACGTTTTTCACTTATTTTTAGTTTCTGACGTTTCCGTTTTTCTTTATCCCTCTGATAAAAACATATTTTTTTCAAACCCCTCTCGCTGTGTCTCTGAGCCACTGTTAAGTAAGTCCAATGAAATAACAGGGTCGCAGAAGGAGCCCCGGCGCTACCAGATTTAAGTTATATAGGCTACACATGTGACTGGAAGTGTTCTTGTCCAGTAATGTTTAGTGTAATATATTTCACATGTTACTTTTCATATATTTCATTATAGTCTGTAAATATCAATATATTCCGATTCATAATAAAAAATAACTAAATCAACACACTTACACGACGCACGTGTGAGTGACGGTAACATGTATATATTTTAGTGCCATCAAACCGTATCTTAATAATATATTAATAAACAAGAACTTATATTAGTTGTTAATTTTGAAAATAATATTACTACTGTAGAATTAAGACAGTACATGTAAGAACGAAAATGGGGGTTGGCATAGAGAGGTGATATGAAAATGTTAAGTTGGTTCGGATACCTAAAACGCATGTCAAGGGAAAGGTGGCCAAAGACGGTATGGGGATGTAAGGAATAATGAAAGGCCTAGACATTCGTGGAGAAAAGTTGCTGAGGACGGCATTAATGCAAGAAGCCTCACGCAAGAGGACCGTTTGGATCGGCGTCGATGCGACAAGCGGCGACACAGCAGTAAGAAAATCTCTAAACGATAAATACATCATGTAATCATGTTATAAATACATACATGTGTGTGTGTGTGTGTGTGTGTGTGTGTGTGTGCATTTTTAACTCCCTACAGTCCTTTTACTGGCAAATTATTCATATAAAAACATATGAATATGTTGATACATGTTTCAAGCATTACATAGTAGGCCTATCCTCACCGTCAGTAACATTGATCCGCTGTCAGGTGAAGTATTTGCGTCTTGGTTGAATATAGTATTACTCTTGGTTAGGGCTCCGTTGGTTGTAGGGCTGTCATTGGGTTTAGTGGCTATATTTTTATTTATGTGTGTTTCCAGCAGCGTTTATTATGTCGTGATGTATTACGCTTGAATATGTTGTGAAGTGTATTATTATACGCTTATCCTCTTATTCAGTTACATGGTAAAGTAGAGTGAGCCATGTTTCGGACATTATGGAGAATGCGCATTATTGTTATATTAATACAATGTAATGCTCAAAACATGTCTTACGTGAGTAGTAGGCCTACACCTTGACTAAAAATGTAGGCCTACATAATTAAATCTAAAGTCAGGCATATGTACAAGATAAATTATAATTTATATTAGTTATAAACAATAGATTACATACAATATAAATGTATAATCTTAATCCATTGGTCTATTTCATCCTAACACTTCCAGGAGCAATCAGCCTGGAGGATCGTCCCATAAAATCGTTCAGAGAAAAAGAAGGTAGGACTAATGCAAGAAGGATTCAACCCGAACCAACAGAGACGTCACAGGCCTGTATATTAATTAAAATTGAATTAATATTCAGTTAAAATATAAAATTGTAATTTATGTTTTCTTACTTATAATCGTAACTCGGACTCCATGCGGATTTCGAATAATACGCTAGATTGGCGTTATTACTCTACACCTGAGCACCTTATTACCGCATAACGCCTTATTTCGTGCGCACATGCGAAAAATGAGAACGAGAATGTGTATTAGAAATGAGAATATTTTCAAAATCAGGGACCAATTTAAGTGCTGGTTTGTTAACGTTAGGTGAAGAAGACGGTTTGGTTTGAGCCGCGGAAACATTATATGATTTCTAAAATATAATCACACCGATGTTTTTTTTACTGAAAATAAATGAATTATTCTCAGATCTCACAAAAAGTACTTATGAAAATGGACGTATATGAATAAAAGTATATAGTATATATTTATAATATACAAATTTCCAATCTGATTCTCAATATGATACGCAGCTATACACATACCCCCATACAAGGTAAGAGGGTTGTAAAAACAGTAATCAGTAAATGCCGAAGTAAGTGTCCCCGTGAATTTGTGTTATATGTGTGTGATATATAGCTACACACAGTGGCGGATTTATGAATAGCCAAAGTAGCCAATTGCCTACGGGTGGCAAATTTTTGAAAGGTGAAATTTGACGACCGTTATGTTGTTTTTATATGTAAGAGATGATCCGCTCCATTTCGTCCCAATATGATAAGAAACTTATAAAAATATATATTGTTTAGTAAATAGTCTTATCACATAAAGAGGACATATTTGCATGCATTATCTATGTGATACTTCCATTGTATTAATTAATTATTTAACTATTAATTCGTTTATATTCAAATTTCGAACATCCTTTACCGACTCTGTAATTTGTCGTGAATGACTGTCGATAGATGCCACTATAAAAGAGGCATAATTTCATGACTACAAAAGTCATAGACTGTGAGCGTAGCATAATTTCGTTCCCAACTCTGATCGACACTGCGTAAATTATTAGCGTGGTGTGTACTTCTGCGTAAAGTGTGAATCGTCTGATCACTTTTTCTTAACCCCACCACTGCCCCCTCTTGTTTTTGTTTACTTATAATACCCTATATTTTCCTTCAGTTATTATTCTTTGTTCGTTGATTCAGACTTCAGTTAAAATGTTTTGGAATAAACACGGCTACAATAATTTATTGCCTTATTGTACTTTTACTAGTAGACCTACGTTATGTAAATTGTTCTATAGAAATGTATTTTAAAAAATTGGGAAGGAAATATAGCCTATAAAGAACAAATTTTAGGGTAATTGAAAATATGAAGTATTGAATTAAACCTGTAAATGCACCCCCCCCCCAACAGAGATTTGTTGGAGGGTGACAAATTTATACTGTCTACGGGCGGCAAAATGGTAAATCCGCCCCTGCCTACACACAAACATTTCTTGGACATACTTATTCATTTTAATGCTTCAGTGAATCCCGAAGTTTATAAAACTCTAAAGGTGAGATGCATGTCTATAAATGTGTACAATCTACTCAAACAGGAAGTTACAACTTGGCAACCTGGTTGTCACAAATTGGCAACTGTATTGTTAAATTTATAAAATGTCTTCTGAAAACCATAAACACTATAAAACTGTTCTGTCTTAATAGTAATTAAGACATTACTATTTTGAACATATATGTTAAAAAATATGTAGTACTAATTACTACAAACCTAATTAGGCCTACTATTTAAATAATATAGCCCCACATTATTTATTGTATTTGTACAAGTCCCTTTTTTATATACTTGTTTAAGCCAATCAAATCAGTCTTCAGTTTGTGTATCATTTATTTAAATATATTTAATAGAACAAAAAACTTAAACTCTGTCCAGCAAAGGTATACAGAGAAATGTATTGTAAAAATATAATTGACCTAAGTATGATAAAACTTTCTTCATTTGGCATAAGTAATTCAATCAGTGACTGTAAATTATTATAGTAAATTGTTACTGTTAAAAACAGCTGATGCAACTTTAAAATAAATATTTACACGATTCGCTACGTCTTATAGTGCCTTTATTTAATTATTGTTAATGAATTAAATAATTTATAAGTCTAACTTAGCAACCTTTTCGATTAATAATGCTAATTCTTTCCTAAAGTTAGATAATATGAGTAAAAATAAACTATTTCCAAACCTAAAAATTTGAAACTTTCAAATAAATTTTAAAACAGGCTACAAAACTAATGTTAAAAATAGTTTCAAACGAACGAAACATTACATGATAACGATTTCAAAATTCTAAGTTAGTTTCATTAAATAATAATAGGCCCAATGACAATTAATTCTAAAACTTAAATCGATTATTTATATAAATAATGATTGTGTGTGTGTGTGTGTTATTTCCATATCAGTCGTCTTTGATACCAAAATTTTGTATACAAAAGATTGTCGTTTATTTCATAATTTATATATCTGATGATGGTTAATGACCACTGTAATGCATGTTATGTACAATCAATTCAAACATACGCTTGTTGCACACAGTTTGTGAATATAATTAGTTAAATATAGAAGTGAGCACAATTATTAATTTGTAAAAATTACTATTTTGTAAAATAAATTTATGATACAGTAATACCAAAATGCATAATAATATTAGTAATGTGTAATGCGTAATCCGCGGGTACAATACCTGCGTGTAAGTAGTAGTCTAGACGATACAGACAGTCGAGAGAAAAAAGTGCAGTGTTTCCACATCACCTTTGGGTGAAGAAGAATGTTTATCCGCAACAAAACTGGCAACCCGTAAAGTTTTGCCCTGTTACGTTGAAACTGTAACGTGATTGGCCCGACAAAAGGCGTATCCAATTGGCCAGAAGTAACCACGCCCTTAACGTTTTTCTAAAGGGGTTGTTTCGCCAGTAAAGGGGAAAGCGCAGGCGCTCGAGTGTTATGTCGAAAAAACATCGGAAAACACATTCACGTTGGCTTCCGTTTTGTTTTATTTTGAAAAGAAAGCACTCACTCCCGATAAATGTAATAATTAAATAAAACAGTGTGTGTGTGTGTGTGTGGTAGTAGACGGTAAAGAGTAGGGAATAAATATATCAAGGGAATAAATATATCCGCGTCACTTTGTCTCGGAGAAATTTCTTTTTATTATTAAATTCATATAAATTTGATTATAAATTGAGGACTGGAATGTAAAAAGCGTTAAAGTTCCAAAACAAAATTTTTCAGCAGACAAAAACTAGAACTTTTTTATTATCAGTATTAAAAGAACAATGAAAACACATTTAAACTACTATCTTTTAGTAACGTGTGCCAAAAGTTTTATTCACATTCATAAAAAATGCAAATGATTACACTTACAAAAGTCAAATTTTTTTGAATTTTTCAGAAAAAGCGTAAGTGCTAAAACGTTTTACTTACAGAGGATACAAGTACAAAATTTTCATCCTTTAAAAGTTACACAAGATCAAAAACAAACATTTAAATTGTTTATGTATTCTGCTTAGCATTAAATTATGTAATTACAAAGGCTAAATTATTAAATAAAAACAATCAATGTACCTACAAAAATTAAAGAAAACATTAAGGCTACAATACTATTAAACAAACTTGGTTTCTTTAATCGTAACTTTTTGTTATTTGTTGTAATCAATATTTTCAATTTAAATGATTATACCCATTGAATAAAAAATATACAGGCCTGATAGAAAACGATTTGAAATGACCTGAACGAAAACAAAAAAGTAAAATCATAACATGTAGTAATGTTGTGTAAAGTACTACACAACTGAATTGAATAAAAATTAAAAACGGAAATACATAATAATTAAAAAATTCGTAACAAAACTGAAGGCAACGAGTAGGATACATGCTAGTATCATTGCATGTAGATATTACTTTTTCTTCTAATCTAATGTAGATCTTACTGTAGTGTAATCTAACCATTGTAATCAGTACCTCTGGAAATGCCAAAAAGCTCATAACTTTTTACGTCACTTATTCCTGTATTTAAAATTTTAACTTTTTTTGCGTCCCCTATTTTTGAAATTTTTTCTTACACAGACAAACCGTGGTTGTGATGTGATCAACTTGAAGCCAAACTCACTTCTTTATAGCCTATGGTGGTTTGTTGTTGGGAGAAACGTATCTGCACATTTTTGGAAACCAATAAAATATTATGCCATTCCACAACAACTTTAAATGCTCAACGTAGTCATGGTAAATGGTAAACTTTTGCAGTCGTGACTTACCGAAGGGCAACACTTTTTTTGACAATAGAAAAATCTCTATCACTATGCCCAAGTACAAAAACTCATCAATTTCTCTGAAAATCTCAAGAGACAAGAAATACATACAAAACACCATCATACGGACCTTTTTTTTGACCAACTCAATTGTCACTCCACATACATAACATAGGTAATCCTTCTGAATTATGTCAAATTTATTAAGAACTTTTAGTCAGCAAGAGGGTATTTCATTAGCTCCTCTACATCTGATGTCCTCACACAAACACACGCGCGCGCGCGTGATTGGTCGTTATCAGACAAATTTACACAAAAATTGTAACACCTTGGCTATCGCAAAATAAAACATATCGGAGTAGGTAAATGTTGGTACAAATAAAACTTGTAAGTCAATGGATAAACAAATTTTAGCCTACTAGCCTGCTACCTTCTTTTTGTTATATTCTTTGTTATTTTTCATTTCATAATGAGTTTATGACATTTACATGCTTTCATAACAAAAACGATAAGTACAAAGAGCGTATTAGAACAAAAGAGACAACTTACAAGCAATACACGCTGCTGGTACTTAGGTAGTTCTATTTTCGGTATTACCATCAATTATTTCTGAAAGAGAAATTTCTCTCAGCCATATTTCGTAGTCACGGTATAATATAGGCCTAGGTGGCACTCAGCCACTTTTTAGGGCGTATACACATTCCATATGGTATTTAGTCTTCTAACAAGTGAAACCTAAAACGGACCTAAATAATGTTAACTTTTAGTTCGATTATTGTAAATCAGTATCATCATCTCCAGCAAGGACTAAGCCAAAAATGGTATGTTCCGGACCTATCACATACTAGAGCTGGTCACTCCAGCGCTTCTCGGACGGAGAAAATACCTTTCCGTCCTTTCGGCTTGTAATTCAATAGTTGTTTGCGAACGCAGCAGCTATCCCTTCGGTTAAGATGTTCCAACCGTTTAGCCGATATCGTGCAAGCCTATCGAGTATGCTCATAACATTCAGTTCCTGCCATATATCTGCAATTCTTCTGCAATAATGAAGAGTAGCCTATATTCTGCCACGTGCCTAAGAAATTTCATTTCGTCCGCTCGAATACGAGTGACCTGGGATTTCGTTTAAGTCCAATTCCCAGACCCAGAGAGAAGTGTGGGTGAGTACACCATCATTTTTGTTTTTCCTTATTTATTGTCATGTCGCATTTATCACTTAGGATCTTGTACATTTGGCGAAACGCATTCTGTAGTTCTTCCTCCTTGTTTCATTGAGTCCAGGACCTTAACGGCATTTCCCGAACTCCCCAGTACTTTTAGGAGCGATAACAACATATGCAATAATATTTTGCTGACATTTTGGGGTCTGTGAAAGTAAAATCCCCAGGCGGCTGTTCCACGAAACCATGGGGAAAATGTTTGCTCTGACGTTGGTCCATCACGTGATCGTTGAAGTTGAAACGCTGGCCCAGGTACCTGGCATGCATGCGGTGTCTGGACTCGCGCGTAAAGATTGATCGCTTCCGTGTTGATTTTTGTGCCCCACTTCCGCAGTCGGTCCGAAAGATTATCCATTTGATGCTACATCATTACGCTCGTTTGCGTGGGAACAGGTAGCTATAATGGAACATCACGTCGTCAGCGAAGAGGGACAGCGTGACTCCGAGGAGATCGTTCGAGTACACGAGGTACAAAACTGGCCAAAGACAGGTCCTTGAGGAACGCCTGCGGCGACGGGACGACGCTCTATCGAGGCTCATCCTGAAGGTTCGGTCCGTTAAGTACGACCTTACGAGTTTATTGAGGAGGTATTGATGTATAGGCCAGTTTGTGAGACTGTCTTCATTGTCAAAGGCTTTGGTCACGTCCACCAGGCAGAGCCTGTGGACTGATGCCTATTAGTGGCGTCAGCCAGCTGAATAACGACTTTTCAATAGCCGAACAGTAGTCAAGTACCCCTGCCGACAGAGTCACTCGACATTGCTGGCAACAGCCAGATCGAAAGATAGCTTCCAGGTAGCGTTTACGGCTTCTTCAGTTTCGGGATCACAACGATGTTCGCGGTCTTCCACAGGCGGAGAAGTACTGTAACCTGTTGATATTTGTAGCTTTAGGCCTACAAGATTCAGGACTACCCGCTACATGGCTCTACTCAGGGTTTCTTGTTTAAAAACCAGTGTTTATTTTATCCATACCGGTAAGTCACTTTAACTTCGCAATTCCCCGATGTCATATCGAGTGGTTTCACACACCACAATAATCACATAAATTGCACACGTTCCAACAAAACTAACACTATTCCTATCCCTTATTCCAAAAACAACGTACACAGCATATCCATGTTTAAAATGTTGTCTAACACTAGCGAAACATGGGTTGCGTCATCTTCCGTGGAGTTGGTAATTCTACAAAGAGCCACCATAGAATACACAAGTTCGAACAGAGAGAACTTCGTTTATTTCGCTGCTTAAATCAGCAAGATTTTTAATGAGTAGTTTTTCGTAATTTTTCCGGGTTAATTCATTGAGATTTTAAAAAATAAAATCGTGAATAGAAACTGGTGAAAACGTTTTAAAAACAGTTTAGGTCGGGCAAAATTATTCAAGGGCGGGCGGCAACCTGTGCATGGGCAGTATAAAGAATAATTAATACACGTATCATATGAGTTACTGTGTGAATAAATGTCACGCGTAATGTGCGTGTAAGCATGTGAACTTGTGTGAATGTGTTGTTATAATAACATTGGATTACTGTCATACTACAGACGGTCCATTTATTGTGCATCGATGTTCTCTGGATCTATTGCTGTTCCGGAGTTAGTTGAGACCATTAGTAATTGGGAGAGGGATGACCCCGTAACTAGTCTAAAACCATCACCCTACAGCTCGGCTACAAGAAATGTGCAATTTTTCGTTTTTCTCTCTTGCTCACCGCTATACCAGAAGGGTAAGTTATATGCATCATATATAGATTAAAAGAGAATCTATATAGCCTACATATCAAGACAATGAAAAAAATTTTGTAAGTTCCACATATCCTGATGTTTTCACAGATCTAAAGAAAAAATTATACAAAAAAAGTAGTAGGCGAGGAATTTTTTATGGCGTCTTAGTCGCGCTTGCTATTATAGGCCTACTGTTATTATTATCACTATCCATTATAAACTACTCTTTATTTAGCTTATGTAAACAAATAAACCACTCGTTGAATTCTCTGGTATAATTAGGTCCTTTATATTGTATCAATGACGACGATAAATTCATTTTTTAATGTTCTCCCATTTGACCTAATATCAGTCGCCCTTGACTACAACAAATTACTGGCGCTTTAATTTATGGTTTAATTATTTCAGTAATTAGACTTAATTTTGGTAATCAATTATAACTAACAATTCACTACCCTGTTTGTAACAGTACACCGCGGGCGGGGGCCTGGTATTTTCTCCCTAAGGGCATGAGTTTGGGGGCCTATACCGCCTTACCCGGTGGCTCCCTCCGATCGCCGTCCCTTGCTGTACACACTGCCTCAGCGTGGCGTGGGAGTGAAACTGGTTCTTAGGCTGGAATGGAGCTGATGTATGGTAGGCTAAACGTGTACTGTACCTGCATCGCGAACGGGAGCCAGGGTCCGTAGCCCCTGGCCTGTAGCTGTGTCGGATCTCTCACTCAGTCCGTAATATCCATTAAGCACACTGTTGATCCCTAGTAGCCTCGGGCTCGCACGCTTGTTCTCCCCTCTTCGTTGGACGGACGTCCGTGGAGTCGGTGGACTCCTAAGTTGGAGCAAGGGAGAAGAGGAGGACACGGCAAGCCGCCTTACCACTGACCTTGGGGGGGGAGGTGGTGTTCCACTGCCCCTGCCAGAAGGTGAAGGAAAAGCCGTAGCCCTCCGAGAGAGATCCTGTGATTCGAACCCGGAGATCAGGACCGCAACCATTCAGAGCTTCGGGGGTCGACGTGTTGATCAGCAACGTACACAAAAATAGTACCACGGGATCGTGAACCAGCCCCGGCCGGGGGTCCTGTCCCCTCGGTGTTTACGAGTTCAGGAAAGACCTCGTTTTGGTTGTGGTTGACTTAGCTAGAGTTTATAACACTGTGATCATCGAACTTTGGTGCGTCACTCTAGGTTCTTCTTCGGAAGTTCTCCTACTCCAGGTTTGTGTCTTCTTTGACGCTCGGACATTCTACTGTCTGTAGCAGCAAGAGAATAACGTTCGACCTAGATGTATTCAAGTACTAATTTTAACGTCAGAAATTGCTGCTACGGAAAGTACTGAATTTAGTACAGCTGCGACGATTCAGGAATATTAACCTAGATAAGTAAATACATATTTAAATCTACTTTCGTAGCTTGAGAAATTGCAGTAAGATAAATGTTCCTTACAAAAAGTCATAGAAATGATTCTTGCACTTCGTAGACCTAATCGCGAGTTGGCCAAAGGAAACTTAAAACTTTACATTGGTTACGAAGGTACTCTCTCTCTCTCTCTCTCTCTCTGCTGAGGAATCTAAATGTTGATGCTCGACTTGTAGTAGCCTCAGACATTTTACGAAGAACAGAGTTTACACTTTCCTGAGGTAATCATTTTCTCTGTATACCTACTTACAAGTTTAACATCAATTAAAGTTTAACTGTCGCCAATTTTAATTGGCTTCTCTCTTTTACGTGGCCAACTACTCACTTCACAAAGATTTTACTGCATTAAAAGGATTTAATTCAGTTACCTACTGGGACGGTTATTTTAATGTTAATAACAGTCCTTTCTAATCCAATAAAATGATAGGCCTAACTGTAAACAGTAAATCTCTAACACGAATTCACAAAATGTCAGCACCGAACTATTTGACATCGCCTACAAATGTACAAATTTACTTGCGGATCACGATTAAATAACTGCCCCTGCTTAAATAATTCTAAAAAGTGAAAGTTGGTTAGATGCTTCCACCTTACAACCTTTTTTTTCAAGGTATTTGTTGCTAGAGAACTCAACACTACACAAGAGTCGCCTCCGGCAAAAGATGATCGCCTTAATTATATCCCTGAACCTTTGAGCAACGAATCAAGCTATCAGACTGAGCACAGACTCGACTTGATTCGTGATCGATTGTATCATGAGTCAGGTGAACAACGCCATCATCGCCTTCATTTGATCCAGTAACGTCTGGATGATTAGCTTCCTCATGAACGAAATAAAAGGTTGACGGCAGCATGGGAACGGAGTCGGAAAGCAAAACAAAGCGAAACAGAGGAGCAAAGATCACAACGCTAGAAAACATGAGGAAAAATTATAAACGACTTAATTATATTAATGAAGATAATTTTTTTGTTTTCAATAAATGAATTCGCTGATGTTCCATATGGTGTGTGTAGAAAATTATTATATCCAAGGTAGGGTTGTAAACTTGAAACATCGTCCCGTGCTGATCTTCTACACAATGATTCAGTTGAATTGTCCAATGTCGTAGTATCCCCTCGTTGCTATAGCAATATAAAGAAACGTAAACTTCCTACTCAAGCGTCTTGGAATAAAATGGACGCCATGCCTCTACCGCCAGAATTTAAGAATTTATCGGATATATAGAGCAATGAATTCTGGCAAGAGTAATTCCGTTTTTAAAAATCATGAAGGCACAGAATAGATCTAGTCAAAATTGGTGTAAAGGACAATTAGTTTTATTTTCTCAAGGCGTAGAAGTTGCTGAACATCTACCATTACCTTTGTGTAATGCAGGATTAGTAATTATAGCAGAAAGTCACGAAATCTGTAGCAGTGCAGAGAATCCCAAATAAATACTGAACGAATACGAATTGGTTAACTTTTAAAGTTTATAAAAAGTATATAAAATGTTATATATTTTATATTATATTTTGGTTGGCATGCTTTAATATTTCATTGGTTATTAAAGCATAAAAATTTATATCTTGACGCTAGGCCAAACTTTGTCAATGTATTGAACTACAATATTTCTGAGATAGTCCAGGTAACAGAAAATGCGGAATACAGAGATGGCATGTAAATGCAGACTCAAGAGATCCAACAAATAAATATCCAAGCATCGATTGATGCGTCAAATAAATACATAGTCTAACTATAAGCGGTCACATTGTGGTTTATTATAAGCGGTTTATGTGGTTCATTTCAGCAAGATGATTAAAGGTTCACGTGGTAAACAGTATACTGTCATAGCAGCAGTTGCTTGTGTAGCTTTACCCTAAGGTTATTAGATCAAAATACTTGGACTGCAAGTGACATATTACGTAGTTATAGTGGGCGATAAGTGTTATAGAGAATGCATATTATTGCGAGCAAATCCTAATAGTCGAGAGTAAAATAAGGAGTATTCAGCGATGGTGGACATTCATTCACTGTTATAATTTAACAGTCATTGGATACATTTGAATGTATGTTTTGATAGGCTATATCTGGTGATGGTCACATTGATAAAGATAAAAATAAATATAACTTTTTTAAAATTTGAAAAATTGTTTTATCGCTTTTTTCGAAAATCACAAGAATGGGATTTTTACTGCTAATACATTTTCAGTATCTATCGGATGTATAGAACAGAGAGGTATCAAATACTTTTGGTTGCTTGATTCACATGCTAGAGGGCCAAAGTATCATACAGCAACATCCAGAGGTGTATCGTGCTGTATACGTTTTCTGACTACTGAAGAACTCCGTACAGTTTTACGTCGTAATTTGAGAATAACAGAAGTTAATAATACAAAGTAACGCAGTAATCTGAGTCGATGTTAATAACTGCGGAGGACTTTTACATACTGTAAAATAAAGTTATCTATAGGTTATCGGGTAATGTTGAGACGCAACATATCAATTTCAGAGGGTTTTAACGGTGCAATTGGTGTTGTGGGGTTCTTTTTTATTAGCAGTGGACTGTATATTGCAAGACTAAAATAGTTAAAAGAGTTTATTCTCATGTAATCAACAACGCATAAATATTAAGCGTTTACTGACCTTGTCCTTGTGCGTTGTAAATGTCCCGTTGTAAGCAACACTTTGGTGATTTTCTAGGCAGTCCTAAACTTAACAATAATATTCCTAACAAACGTTAAACACATAAATAAGCACAAAGTAAAATAACAATAGCGGTGAATAGTCTTTCTATTCTTGCGGTATGCGTGTATAAACCAAAATGAACTGAACTGCACGATATACCGTACACTACTGGAAAGAAAAACGCTCTAATTATGATTGCTGATTACAATGTGAATTGTACTTTGAAACAGGTAATGGGAGTGCACTCTATTAGAGATAATGAAGTAGAGATAGGGTGAGTTTAACTATTGTTATGAAAACAAAATATCTGACATACCGGCCCCTTTGAACCAACTGGTTCAACAAGAAACATTACAGAACATAAGAACAAATTTGATCCTTTGGAAGATTATAATAAAACTAAATTATAAGGGGCAGTAGCCAATTGACTGGTCAATGATTTTAGTAAATGGGAAGACGGGAAACCTTAACAGAAGGACGGGTCAAGGTTCCACCGGCAGTCTTCATGTTGACGACACGTACCACTCCATCATTCCCTGGAGATACTGAGATGACTCTCCCGAGCTTCCACTTGAGGGGTGGCAGGTTCGCTTCATGAATAACGACTAAATCTCCTATTTTGAGATTTTCTTGAGGTCTGATCCATTTGGACCGTTCTTGAAGTGTGTGGAGGTACTCCATTTGCCATCTTTTCCAGAGATGTTGTGTGAAGGCTTGAACCAATTTCCAGCGTTTTATGTGATTAAGTGGGGCATTAGTTAGTTGAGGTTCGATCAGGGCATTAAGAGGTCCTCCAGTTAGAAAATGTCCTGGTGTAAGAGGTTGAAGATCTGAAGGGTCATTCGAGAGAGGAGCTATCGGCCTCGAATTAAGGATAGCTTCAACACGCACAACTAAGGTGGTAAATTCTTCGTACGTTAAAATGTGTTCACCTATGATTCTGGTGAGATGATATTTTGCACCTTTAATGGCATGTTCCCAAAGTCCACCTTGGTGAGGTGCACGCGGAGGAATGAAATGGAATGTGATACTGTTGTTCGTAGCAAAATCTTGCATCTCTGGTTGCTTCATGAGATCTTGAAAACATCTTTTGAGCGAAGAAGCAGCTCCTATAAAATTAGTCCCACAATCAGAGTACAGGTTTGATACAAGACCTCTCCTAGAGATGAATCTCGTAAGGGCTGCAATGAAGGCGTCTGTAGTTAAATCAGTAACCACTTCCAAGTGTACAGCTTTTGTTGCAAAACAGATGAACAGGCAGAGGTACACCTTTATAGGCTGTATCCTGCGAAGTGTAAAAAACTTGACCGTGTAAGGGCCAGCATAATCAACTCCAGAATCGTTGAAACAACGAGTAGGGGTAACACGACCGGCTGGTAGATCACCCATGAGTGGAGACGTGTTTGTTGATTTTGTACGAAAACATCGTACGCATTTAAATATTCTTGAGCGTATAACACTGCGGGCGGAGAGGATCCAAAAGCGTTGAGATAGTGTTGCTTGGAGGAACTGGGGACCAGCGTGCAGGTACATGCCATGATAGTAATCGATGAGTAAATGAATAGCGACATGATTTTTCGGCAGAAGAATAGGATGTTTGGCATTGTAATTAAGCGCAGAGTTCTTCAGTCGACCTCCGACATGGACTATTCCTGCATCATCAATAAAGGGTGCTAGACGTTGGATGCGGTTTGAGCATGTCCTTTTCTTGGAGAGTAGATCTATGTCTTCTGCAAAGTGAAGTCTCTGAATGAGCCAGCAAATGCGGTTATAGGCATTATTTAATTCAGTTACTGTAAATGATCCACTTATGGTGGTTTTAAATTTCAAACGGGTTATAAAGCGAAGGACGTAAGCCATTACATGAAGAAGAGTCTTCCAAGAAGAAAACTTTGTAAGAAAGCCAAATGTTGGGACTTTTTTTGTGGTCATCATAAGATTAAGCACATTTGGTTTCATTTCGGGAATACACTCCTCCGAAATTGGATGAAGGATAGATTGTGGCCAGGTCTGCGTTGATTTAGCGAGCCACGGTGGTCCTAGCCACCACTGGCTATGTTTCATCAGAACCGTGGGTGTCAAGCCTCGAGAAGCACAATCAGTAGGATTGTCAATAGTTGAAACATATTTCCAGACGTGGGGTGAAACTAAGTCTTGTATTTGTGCCACACGATTAGCAACATACACCTTGAGACGAAAAGATAGAGTGCGTATCCAAGATAGAACTACTGTAGAGTCGCACCATGCTGAAATGTTGTCAATCTTGTGATGTTGTGAGAGCTGTTCTATACAGTAATGTAGCAATTTGGCTAACATGTGCGCACCACAAAGTTCCAAGCGGGGAATAGTCACACGCTTCAGTGGAGTTACTCTTGATTTTGCGATCAGCAGTCGTATGTTGACATCTCCTTCTGCGTCTTCTGTGCGCAGGAAGACACAAGCTGCATATCCGGATTCACTTCAATCTGAAAATCCATGAAGCTGGATATTGACTGCAGTTGCTAAGGATATTTTATTAAGAATCATGACTGGGTGAGATTTTGCTAAAATATTCCCACTGAGCGAAGACAATGTCACAAAGGTAAGTCCCTTTGTTTTCACTGGGGCGGTAGAGATGCCACTAAGTTCTGGAACATCTGTTTGAGAGCGGTACAAACACAAAGTCTTTGCACAACTTTCTGAAATAATTGTTGTTTGGGATGCACTATCAAGCACAGCTCGTACAACTGCTGCATTTCCGTTGGCAGATGTGATATGCACCAAAGCGGTTGGGAGTAACACAGTGTTATTCTGATTGCAAGAAACACCTATCAAGGTAGTATCCTGGTGACACTCTGCAGAGTGGTTTTGCTTATGCATCGTCGTTTCAACAGAAGGGCACAAGGTAGGTCTATTTGACGGAGTCAATTTTTGTTGCGGTTGTGCGGAGCGGTTCTCAACAAAAAAATGTAGTAGGCTATGGTGACGCCTATGACATACATTGCATGTGTGGACGGACTTACAGGTGACTAACTTATGTGTTCCAAAACAATTTTGACACAAGTTTTTATTTTTAACAAAAGCTTGTCTGTCTTGTACAGTAAGTGCGGAAAAATCTGCACATCTATATATGTTGTGTGAATTTGATGAACAGAAGATACAATGCTGAGTGTGAATAGTGACCATCGCTATTTTGTGCGGTTTAAACTGGTTTGTATTCATTTTAAAACCACTGATTTTTTGAGAGGTTTGAAGAGAAGGTTCATTTTTTGAGATGATATTAGTTAAACCCGCTGCTTCTTTGCAAGAACATTCATTTTCTAAGAATGTAATTACTTCTGTAACATTTTGTAAATTATCTCGAGAACGTTCAAGTTTGGTCCTGAATTCCGTGTCAAATCTACGCAAAATATATGAGGTCAACAACAAACTTTCGCTAGCAATATCATGTCCTAGTGCTTTGAGCGCTTGATAATTTTCATTGTAGGTCGACAGAAAATTCCTCATTTGTTTAACTGAAGGATTATGCAATTGTGGTAAATCAAATATATTGTTTACGTGAAGTGTTATCAACAATCTAGAATTTTGATATCTTTTTAGCAAAGTTTGCCAGGCTATGGCATAGTTTGTATTAGTGACAAGCAACGATTTAATTAAATTTAGCGGCTCATCAGTCAAACAAGAAAGCAATTTCTCCACATTAGAAATGGTTTCATTTTTGTGCACTGCATTTTCAAACAGACTGTGAAAGGCTACCCATTTCTCAGGTTGTCCAGAAAATGTTCCCAAGTTTAAGCGAGGTAAATTTATGGTGGGAGTAGGCGCAACTAGTTGTGATGCACCAGTGTGAGACTGATCCAAGGTTTCCTGCGGTAGCGATGGTAGAAAAGGAGCACACGAACTTTGTATAGCTATATTTAAGTCTCATATAGAATCTTGTAATCTTGAAATCTGTTCATTATCAAGATCTTCTGGTAAAGGTGTTGTACTAAATACTTTATTTATAAGCCTTTCAAATTCAGCATATTTATTTTCTGCGGTGGAACTAAGCAAATTAACTTTTCGTGTTTGCTGTTCAGTTAAATTACCTATACCAATAACCTCAAGAGCAACAATTTGCTTGTTAATATTATGAAGCCTACTCTCAATCAGTTCACTTTGCTTCACAAAAGAAGAAAATCTCATTTTGGTAATTTATTAATACACTCGGTTTAAAAACAGATTCAGATGTAAATAACAAAAGAGTTCTAAGTAAAAGTTGTAATTCACAATGTTCTTCCAGTATTCAGTAATTTCCAGTCCAAATAATTTTAATTTATTTTTTTATTTTTATCACTAAACTACCAATAGCGTAGATGACAGTAATAATGGTAATATGGTAATAAAGGAATATGGCTACTGTATTTTATAGAAACTAATACAGAGGTCGGTTTTGAAGAAACACACTACACTTCAGAACTATGCTTGCTAGATAAAACATGAAATAACACACGCTGCACAATGAATCAATAAAACATGCGTGAAAAAACATGAAATAATCATAACAAAATGAAAAGAGCACTGAGTATTGGCAATACTTGCCAGTAGTAAATAATGTTTTTTTTTTTTTATATTTAAGCGTTACAATAATTCAATAAACGTAATAATAAAGAGCGTAATAATTAATAAAAATCTTGCTTTCCAACGTGCTGGATTCTGAATGAAAGATGCTATCCGGCCCGGAGGACCAAAAATGTGGGGTTCTTTTTTATTAGCAGTGGACTGTATATTGTAAGACTAAGATAGTTAAAAGGGTTTATTCTCATGTAATCAACAATGCATAAATATTAAGCGTTTACTGACCTTGTCCTTGTGCGTTGTAAATGTCCCGTTGTAAGCAACACTTTGGTGATTTTCTAGGCAGTCCTAAACTTAACAATAATATTCCTAACAAACGTTAAACACATGAAATAAGCACAAAGTAAAATAACAATAGCGGTGAATAGTCTTTCTATTCTTGCGGTATGCGTGTATAAACCAAAAAGAACTGAACTGCACGATATACCGTACACTACTGGAAAGAAAAACGCTCTAATTATGATTGCTGATTACAATGTGAATTGTACTTTGAAACAGGTAATGGGAGTGCACTCTATTAGAGATAATGAAGTAGAGATAGGGTGAGTTTAACTATTGTTATGAAAACAAAATATCTGACAGGTGTAATAAAGAAAATAAGTGGCCTGCACTTCGTCGTCATGATCAATTAGAAACAGGTAAATTGCCTGATGCTGTCTATATTCGATTTGAAGATGAGACTATTGTAAGTAACGCAAAAGATGAAAAGGGTTTAATTGCAATATCACTTGCATCTAGAGGTGCCCCCCCCCCAAAAGGTCATGGTCCATTCCCCCCCAATATTCCTAAATCCCCCCAAATTTGATTCGTAGGTAGGGGGGATCACAATACGGGGGTATGGAATAATCCCCAGTTAACGGTGGATCCTGGGGCTTTATCGAAAGATTTTAAAAAACTAAAGCCATTTAAGCAATTATTGGAATAAAAAACTGATGTTTTTCTTTTTGTCAGTACCAAAATGTTTTCTATTATGCCCAATCAATAACTAAATTCTGAGAAATACAAAAATTCCAGTACAAAAATCGCCTTGAAACATCCCCTCCAAAAAACTCCAGAGGTGCGACTTCCACCACTGCACCATGATGTGGGCACCCCTGCCTGCATCTGTAACTTTCCAAGCTACAAAAAGCTACGAAGATGTAGAATGGAAAATGCTTCCTTTGATTTTGAGCTGGGCTGTAACGGTTCACAAGCTTCGAGGTGCAACATGAATAAATCTTTGATACACTTGGGAGAAAGAAATTTTATGAAAGTACAAATTTATGTTGCTATTGTAATGTTAAAAACGAATAAAACGTTGGATGATATTGCACTATATGATTTATAACCTCGTAAATTGCTGAAGAAACCACATGATGGAAAAGCATTCAAAGAAATGCAAAGATTACGAGAATTGTAATCCATGAGCACAGTATGTGTGTGAAATACAGTATTCCAATAGTACTGACCTTGTACTGGCTCAGTACCACCTCAAAATGCTATGGAGACGGCCGTGGAGTCATGTCTTTTCAAATAAAAGAAGATTTTCCAAAATCAGTTTAGCCGTTTCTAAAAAAATGGCCGTACTCTAGTACTGGTCCAGTGCCTGTCCACGTTTAAATGCTATGAGAACAACGCGTAACTGTGGTTTTTAAAAAATTGAAGACGTTTTATCAAAATTATCCCGGCTGTTCCTCTGTGATCATCAGTATTTACTAGCTTCTTATTTAAACATTAATAGAACATCTATTATTGAATTTTCAAAGCAAGAATGTAAGTATAAAAGTCTGCTGGTACTGGCTCAATATCGATTTTAAGTACTGTACTACGGGACCACCTCCAGGAACGTGCCTTTCAAATAAAAAAGCTTTATTAAAATCGGTCTAGCCGTCCTCGAATCGGTGAATAATTTGAAAAAACAATAATAAAGTGGGGATGAATATAGAACCTCCTCTTTTTTTAATTCGATAAAAAATTCTGGTAGTTCCATGATAACAAAATACTTCAAAACTAAATAAAACATTATAATATGCAATGTATGTGTTTAGAATATAGACCATTCTAACAGGTGCATACCATCATTACGGTAACCACTAAGTACACACACGTATGTCTTATTTAAGGTCTTTCCTATACGGAAATTCAAGCTACTGCTAATAAGATATGTGTGTGTCTTAGGTTGGTATAAATAAAATTGTAACAAAAGGCATTTATAAAGTTAGTTTATATAACATTGCATAAATATTCACCGATATTATCCATGTAGGCCTAAGGGGAGTGTGTGTGTGTGTGGACGCACACAGGGGCAGTTATTTTTCGTGATACGCAAATAAATGTGTACATTTAGGCGATCTCAAATATATTAACAGTACAGTGTTGACGTTTTGTGAATTCGTGTTACAGATTTACTGTTTACAGTCATTATTTTATTGTTATCAGACAGTCCAAATCTGATGAGAAGGCACTCTGGCATACTGTGCTTGATAATAGGTGGTTTGGTTAAATATTTGTCTTTTTAATTACTGTTTGCACACTTGCTTTTAACAATAATAAATAATCATCTGTTGACGCAGACTGAAAGACGACAACATAGATGTGAAGAATTATTTTCATGTGTAGAAAATAAACGTTTCCTGACAGTTAGGCCTAATTACTTTTCACTTACAAAATCTATTTGTATGCAACTTACAGGAGACTTAGGGCCTAACATCACACTGTATCATATAGAAATATTTGGCTTGTCTTCGAAAACTAATAATAATTACAAATTTTTACCGAATTCCTACTTTTAAAATAAATTACATTTTAAAATTTACTTGACATGAAAATCGTTTTTCAATAATAATTTCAATGAATGATCGTTATAGACAATAAGAGCGTGAGTTGTTTCCGATATATCATACACAAAATGTTAATTATGTCGAGAACCCGCCTTCTGATCAAAGTGATTTAAAAACTTTTTTACACAGTAGAGCCTAAGTCCATTCTAAAAAACGTTTGTCACATGATCAGGGCCGGATTTAGTTAGTGGGCCCCAAGGCTGAACATGTGGTGCGGGCCCCTGGGGTCCGGGTCCCTCTCCCAGAAAATTTTGAAAAATATATCTTCCAGTACTGCAAATAAAATCATTGTTCAGTGTACAAATTAAATTGGGATTCATTTTTTGTTATAAATTTTTAATACTATGTTAAACAATATAACAGTTTCAAGGCATCTCAATAGGCTATACAATGGCAATCTGGAATCTATGAAAATAATAATAAAAAATTGCACTTGTTTTTGTATTAATCTCAAAACGCCATGCCCTAAACAGTATAAAAATGTAGGAAAATAAAAACAACTGATTTCCAAAGGAAAGTAAGACAATGATATTGTAATTATCACAAATTAAACATATTTTAAAAAAGAACATAAACGTATTAGGGTATGTTTACATTGTATAAATCGGTAAGTAAATCATAATTTTTCTGCATCAGAAAAAGATTGTAGTACACTACTTTCCTTAGGATTTGGTTTGATTTATTGCCACTCGTCTACACATAATATTAACAGATTTACTTATGACATCTTCATAAGACAACTGTTTCAAAATATCACTCTCCAGGCTCATAAGAGATAAAAGTTCAGCCTATCTTCTGACATGGTTGTCCAGAGCCTATTTTTAATAAATTTCAAATTCGAAAATGATCTTTCAGCACTACCTACTGTTGGTAACCATACTTGACAAATACATTTGAAGTGCCACTTCCAATGTTAGGAAAACATTCCTTGACGTTCTTTCTAGGAGTTTGTACATCCACCATTCGTGGGTGATGACAGTTTTCTCCTCACCTTCTTCGGTGTACTCATTGCAAAAAGACTTGAAATGAATTAGTTCATTTCCCAGGTTGTTGTCCAAATCATTGCCATATGCTCCTACTAAATTTTGAGCTGTTTTCATGATCTCTTCAGTGTCAGTTCTGTTTCTGGTGCCTGGCTAGTATCAAGACACTCACGTGTCTTTTGCGTTTGCTCAAAAGGATTCATGATATTTCTGTAAAAATATAATAATCTCGGTGCAATGAGTGCAGTTTGAGATGAATTTAAAATTTAAGTGCGCACTCTTGCCGCACTGTATCCTATACATGGTATCTTTCCCTCTAATAACGTCTACTGTTCTCTGACATGCAAACCAAATACATTTTTATGCAAGTTAACTGTTCTTTTTTTTCTTTTTGTTTGTGATGCGGGCCCCTAGGCTGCAGCCTACGCTTAAATCCGGTACTGCACAAGTTTATAATTAAAGTGACAGAACATTTTTCCATAAATTTAAAATTTAATACTGAAAGAATTATATTTTGTAAATAATCTATAGTAATTTTTCATCATACTGATTACTTGGTTAATCAAGTAATCAAGCTAGCAAAACACAATTTTTGGTTTATACTTAGTGAAGTCATACGGAAAGAAGTAACGGAGGGCGTTCTTTAAGAGATAACCGTTTTTCAGAGTATCTCGTGTTTTGCCCCTTTTGAAATACATGGGGAATGGGATTTGGAAATACATACTTTCTATTGGTCTCAACTAACACCTGATGAAGAACGAGAGGAGGATGAGACGAAGAAGCATGTGTGCATCTACAGGTTTAATAGACTAAACTGACACGTGGAGGATGTTAGTCCAAAGTGTGTGTGTGTGTTTTAAACACTACTGAAAGAGAGAGTTTCTTCTAGTGGTGATCCAGAATTTATCCTGGGAGGTCCAGGGTTGGGTCAGCTTCATACAAAATAAAAAACAAGTTAAGACTATTCAACACCACTATCTTTAAAGTGGGTGAAATCAGTCCGATTAAAGTAAACGGGTAACAACGTAATATATACACATGTTACTGAAACATTGTTTACAAGATACTTCTTGACTGAATTGATTTTCCTATATTTCAAACGTATACGCTAATGCTGTGTAATAAACCTGTTTGTTTATTTAAAAAAGTTACTACTATATTTGCATACACAGCTGCAAAAATATAAAAATTAAGAGATTAACAAAATTCATCAACTTTTTTGATCCTCCGAGGTGTGTCTGGTCCTATTCACCCCTCTGGTTTCTCCCCCACTATGCAAAAAGAGTAGTAATGATGCTAATACAGTGATTGTGACCATCACTATGCTTTGTATTGCCACATTTGTGTACAGATTGTACACTGTTACAATTTATTGTAATGATTTTAAATGGCATTGTTTCATGTACCCTCACAAATGAGCCAACTCTGGTTGTGTTTACTAATGTAGTTGCATTATGATACAGGTCTAACTGTCGCATGTAGCACGTTTCTTCCCTTATGTTAAATATTCAAAGCTTTGTTTCTTATACCTCAAGGCAAGGTTGTCACTCTTTCTGGGGTTTCCCCTAGGTTGTCACTCTAAGTTTGTTTCCCCTACTGGAGAAAGTTCAGTCTCCAATTGATTTTATTATTCTTATCTCTGTCTCTATGTTATTATACAAATCTCGTTCAGTGCCATATTTCCCTATAGGCAGACATGACAGCTGCTGAGGGCATCACATTTTGGTTGTAAAAATAAACGAGTTCTTAACCATCTTCTGCAACTGAATGAGAAAACAGTCATAAATACATGTTTCATCAGTGGTGTGGCATGGGTACATAACATCTGTTGCCAGTTGTGATAGGCCTAAAATTTAATTTGATTTTTTTTTTTGGTACCAAGTGTTCTTTTTAGAACATTTTCTATCATTCGCCGGTAGAAGAAGAGGGTCCCGATTCAACGGGATCTGACTCTCATAATACACAGAATAAATCAGAACACAAATAATCGAATTAAAAATAATAAAGACAAACAGAGAAACACATGGCTAAAGGAACAAAAAAAAATTACAGGCATTGCACAAATGCAATGCACAGAGGGCATTGAAAATGCTTCAATAAATCTAAAAAATATATATATTTACATTCATTCACCAATCAATGAATTCATTCTTCATTTACCAATGTACAGATTATAAGTTAAATGTAGCCGCATTCATAAGCGAAGTTTTATATGTGTACTACGTTATTGACAACAAAGAAGTAGTTTCTATGGAAACTCACCGGTTCACATTTTCGATCACGCACCAGCGGTCGTTTTCAAATGTGCAACACGTCCTTATAAACATTTTCAATGTTAAAAGACAAATAGGTAAGTGGTAACTGCTGCACATCGGTTCCGAAAATAAACATAGCTCCTAACTGAGTGTTTTTCCGGTTTATACAGCGGCAACACATTGGGTGGACGAATGTGACCTCCCCCCCTACAGTTTGTACAGTGACAACTACTACGAGGTCAATGATCGTACGCAGTAAAATACTGCCGATGTTTGAGCCAGCAACACAAGATGGTGCAAGTGCCCACCAGTTCAAAAGCAATGCTACGCTTTTCTTTAAGTTTCCCTACTAATATTGTTCGGATTTCAAATTATTCAATAACGAAAGTATTTATTCTGTGAAATAATTAATATTATTTTCTCTTATTTCCAGTACTGGTTGCCGGTTACATGGACGCCACGCTACTGTGTTTCATTGATAAAGATTCTTACATGATATAGAAAAGATTCTTAGCATGCTCAGATGAATCATGAGCATATGTGTGTTTTTAATACATTTCACTGTCTTCAGCATTATATAAATAGTGACTTCCAGAGCTACTTATAAGAAGGAAACACAAAATATTTGGAGCTCTTTCACAAACTTAATTACAAGGATTTCGAAGATGTTGATGACAAAGACTTTAAAGATACTGTTCTAAAGGGGTAAACAAATGTATGAAACTGAATATCAATTTGAAAACCCCATAAAAGAAAATTGAATTGACAGAAATCTTTATAGAAAATATCAAAAGTGAAAATATAAAAAATATACAGTATTTTGGTATTGCAAAATGTAATGAAACAAGAACATATGAATAATGTAAGTCTTTTTATGTTGAGGCGTAACCACACATTATTAATATTGATACTCTTTTATTATTTTTTCTTAGAACCTTGATGCAAATGCACTCATGTTACCTTAAATGTTTTCACTGTTCTGTGATAACACCTATTGTTACCACATATTTTGTGTATAACATAACACTGTTACATAATTAGGAACATTCTCGAACAATGGAGTGTGTCATTCTACGTGTTTCTCAGTTAGCCCAGCTGTAATGTTTGTGTGCATCCATGAGATGAAAGACAATTACGTGACACTTATCATGTGTCAACAATTAAGTCTGTTCCAGACAGCATCGGTCAGTGCACTGTGTTCAAGGCCAGACATTCACACTGTTTCTAGTCGATTCTAGAGTGCCTGTAATACACAGTTTGCTCGACACGTCATCCAGAAAGTGACCGATTATTCTGGCATCTCAGTGGGGTATAAATATAAGCATCCAGCGACGGGTCGGTGAGACCATCGTAATATATATATATATATATATATTGCAACGATACAGCCATATGCTGTATTGAGCATTGATTTAAATAAATATAAAATTTGTAAAAGTATTATAAGTTTGGAGTAAATGGACAGGTCTGGGATTGTAAAAATGTTTCATTGTTATACTAGGGGAGAAATTAATCTGTTCCAACAGGCAAAGAACACCTGCTCGATTGTATGTGTGTTACGCATGTATCTTGTGTGTTAGTGATGCATGTACAGACAGGAATCTCAGCTACTATAACGTCTCTCCTGTTAAGACATTATAACACTGGGAACCAGTTTAATTGGTTGCTGTCAATTAAACCGGCTGCCGTTGTTAGTGCAAATTACTTACCAACAAATTGGGAAAATGTAAATATCAGGAATTTGTCCAAGGTTACGTAAATTTACTCACTCTCTGGATTTTAGCAAAAACATCTCTTTATTATGGCTTCTTAAATAATGATTTAAAAATAATACCTTTAATGGTTATCTTTTTATTTTTACGTTAAAAGAAACTTCTGATAGATTCTGCATCAAATGCTCTTATGCTCTTTAAAGTGTTACTCTGATGAGCTCAAAGCCATACAGTTGTATATTACATTGAATACCACGGATCCGGGTTTTAATTTTATAATATTCTAAAATACTTCAACATTATGCAAACAATTTGAGTCATTGGAAGTACGCAAATTGCAAAACCAAGATTAACCTCAAATAATAGGTTAAAGCCTAATATCGAAGGTGACTTGAAAATTTTGGGATGACTCAACCGCTATTTTTTGAATTGATTTTGGAGTTCTAACTACTGAACTGGAATAATTATAATTCTGATTTAGCAACCAAGGCAGAATAATTCGATTCTTTTACTTATATATTTAAATCACATTCGTAAACACACAACATAAATATTCCAAGATCAGCTGATACACTATTTACAACTAGTTATTACAAATTAACATATACAAGGAATAAAACGGGCAAATCATTATACCATTAAGATACTATGGGTACACGATACTATTATAAATTGGCGCACCAACTAGTGAGGCTGAAATTAGGGAATATTAGGTGAAGAAATTGAAACAAGCAAATTAATTTCCTAATTTTTAGCTGGCGACTGCTATAAGTTCCAAGAAATAATAAAGATGCGTAAGAGGGCGACATCACTGAGACGGACGAAGGAGGCAGAGAAGCAAGTTAGGATGGAAGAGAAAGAAGTAACATCGGTGGAGGATGTGGAGACGGTAGCGAGAAAGGAAGATAGGGAGACCCGATAATCTTATAAAATTAATAGAGTTAATGAATAGTATGAGTGAAAAAATGGACAGAAATAAGGAAGAAACGAATGACAATTTTAAGAAGCAGAACGAAAAATTTGATAACATCAAGGAAGGTAACAGACAAACAAATGAAAAAATTGATAGTATCAAGGAGGATAACAGACAAACAAATGAAAAAATTGATAGTATCAAGGAAGATAACAGACAAACAAACGAGAAAATAGACGGTATGAAGGAAGAGATTAACGAGAACTCAAGGATACAAAATGAGAAAATGAGTGAAAATTTAATAAAACAAATGAATGAGAGGATGTACAGTACAAACGAGAAAATAGACAGTATTAACAGGAATACAGATGAAAACAATAGACAAATGAATGAGAACTTGAGGCAAATTAATGACAAATTCGAAGAGAATAATAAAATAATGAATGACAAAATAGACAGCATTAAGGAAAGCAATAGACAAACCAATGAGAAAATCGACAGTATTAAAGAAAGTACCAACGAAACCTTAAGGCAAACTATAAGTGACAATAATAACCAAATGAAGAAAGAATTCAGGCAAATCAATGAAGAGAATTTAAGAAGAATTAATGGGAGGATTGAACAGGTCAATGATACAATTAACCAGAAGATGGACAAAATCGATGAGGAAAGGAAGCAAGAAATAGCTGACACTAATGAGAGATTGAGAAAAGCTAACGAAACCATCACACAAAATAAAGCAGTAATAAATACCAGAATAGACCAGGTCCAAGAAAATAGTCGTATTCAAATAGAAGGAATACAAAAGGAACAAGAAAATTTAGTGAATTTACAGAAACAAACCGGAGAAAGGTGTGACAATATTAACACTACAGTGAATAATTTAACTGGTCAAGTACGCCAAAATCAAGAAGAAATTGAGTTAATTAGAATCAGACCAAATAATATTACTCATGTTTCCACAAACGAAACCAGAGAAGGGATTAATTTCAAAAATTATCGTAGAAACCCCATGGAATTCCTGGCCAGAATCGAGGAACATTTTAATAAACATCGAATAACTATCTGGAGCTCGATTAGAGAGATGTTGGATGAGCATTTTAGGGAGATTACGGACAACTGGTGGACAGCAACCAGGAATGAGATAGTGGACTACACTCAATTTAAAAAACTGTTTAAAGAAAAATATTGGTCCGAAGCTATACAAAATATTATAAGGGACAACATTTGTCAGGGAAGATATGATGGAAATAGAGGTACATCTCCAACTACTTACTTCTGGGGAAAGGTGCGTTTGGCGAGACACCTAGAGCCAAGAATACCAGAAGAATCCCTAGTAACTAAAATGGCATACCATTATGACACAGGAATTGCCAGAGCACACCTGGGAAGCCAGATTAAAACGGTCCACGCAATGGCTGACTTATTAGAAAATTATGAATACGAGGGTTACTACAAAAGAAGCAGACAACGAACTGATCAGTGCGGTTCAAGAAATAATAACCATGGTATGAATCCTAATCACTATAATAACATAAATAACCGGAATAGTTATAATTTTAATGGCAACGATCGTAGTTCCAACCAAAATTTTAATCCAAATAATAACCAACAAGCAAACTTCAATCGAAACCCAATTAACAATAATAATAACAACAGGCCCAATCAAAATTACCATCCGGGTAATAGAAATAATAATAATTATAATAACTGCCGAACAAACCAAAATTATAATAATTTTAGGAGTAACTCAGGAGTTAATAACAATAATAATCAGGGTAATTATAATAATAATCGTCCGTACCGACCCCGAATAAATTATATCAGTGCCGAAGAAGGGGATTACTGGAGATACCATCAACCTCGGAGGAACAGTTTTAATAACAGTTATGATCAAAGAGGAAATCCCAGAGGGATGAGTCACCATTATAACCGAGTAAGAAGTAGGAGGACTTCCGAGAATCAAGGGGAAGTGAACAATTAGACAACCGAGAGATTGAACAACCAGGAACCAGCACACCATTCCAGGCAAATCAACAGTCATGCCCAGAAAATAATCATGATAGCCTTAATTTAAACGGAGTGAGGCAGTAATAAACCCTCGCGACCCCTTACTGCTACTAACTACTGGGTACAAAAACCACCAAATTCAAAAATATAGTAATAACAAATTACTACCAACTAATTATGAAAAACTAATTATGGAAAATAAAAAGAATTTTGAAATACAAAAACCACCAAATTCAAAAATATAGTAATAACAAATTACTACCAACCAATTATGAAAAGCTAATTATCGAAAATAAAAGAATTTTGAAGTATAACAATAACCAAAGTTTAAGGACGGATAGTCAAAATCTTACTATTATTTACAATTATTATTTGAAAAATCTTCGAGAAGAACTGTTGGAGGAAACGGTGACAAGTAGAATCAACCAGCATAATGAAATTTTATACATAACCACTCAAATTGAAGGAATTCCTACACGAATAATGATAGATACTGGTGCAAATGTATCACTTATTAACGACGCTGAACTGGAGAGAATACAGAAACAAAGTAAAAATATAATACCTACCTTACCTGTCAATAATGTTATTTTAATAGGTGCCACTGGGCGTCAAAATAAAACAGTGAGAAAACAAGTGTCATTGGAAATAGAAAGCAAAGGTGTTACAATTAATATTATATGTTTGGTCGCAATCGGCCTACCATTCGAATTATTAATCGGATGCGATATGCTGAGGAAATATTCAGCCATTATTGATTTGAGCAAGGAGAAGGTGTCCTTGAACTCAGAAGGTGTTATGTGGACGGCAGAGTTAATAGGAAGCGATGGTGCACCTCTGAATCGTACCCATCACCAAGTTAGGGAATTAAATTTTTTAAAGAATGACACCCACTGCAGAAAAATAATCTATAATATGACAAATGAAGACCTGTGGAACAGTAAATTACAGGAGATAAGAGAGTTTAGACACCAAGGCACAAATAATTTGACAGTAAAACAAGTAGAAGATCTCATTATAATATATAAGAAGTATAAACATGTATTTTCAGAAAAACCAGGAAAAGTAAAAAACTATCAGTGTAGAATACAATTTAAAGAACCAGCAGAATTCCACAGAAAATCCTATCCTATACCATATTCATTGAAGGAGGCGGTTAGAGCTGAAATTAATAAAATGTTGTTAAATGATATAATTGAGCATAGCCAATCACCATATACTAGCCCAATAGTAGCAATTCAGAAGAAGAACGGGCAGGTTCGACTTTGCTTGGATGCCCGAGAAATAAATAAACATAGTAAATGATCGCACGTCACCTGGAGAAATAGAAGAATTTCTAAAGAAATTTCATGGTACAAAATTTATCAGTACCTGGGACACAGTTTGTGGTTACTGGCAGGTGGAGTTGCACCCGATGAGTAGAAAATATATGGCTTTTATTTTCGAGGGTAGAAACTACCAGTTTAAGAGATTGCCATTTGGATTAGTCAATTCGGTAGCAATTTTTGTACGATGTATGGACCAAGTATTGGGTCAGGAAGTGCTACAATTCACCACAGTTTATGTAGACGACCTGTTGATTACCTCGTCCAACTGGGAGGAACATTGTCACAGGGTGGAATATGTATTGAGTAAGTTAGCAGAGAACGACATAACACTAAAACTCGAAAAATCCCAATTAATAGCGAAGGAGGTTCAATTTTTAGGTCTCAATTTGACTGAACAAGGTATTTCCCCATCACAAGAAAAGGTTACTGCAATCCAGAAGTTCCCACAACCAAAGAATAAGAGGCAACTCCAATCCTTCTTAGGACTGTGTAATTACTACCGGAAATTCCAACGCAATTATTCTGCAGCGACATCTAAATTTCAGGAACAGCTGTCTTCCAAAAACAAATGGACATGGGGACATGAACAGGATGCTACACTACAACAGATACAGGATAAATTCTTAGAGACAGTAATCCTTCATCATCCAAATTTTGATCACCCATTCTTTTTGAACTGTGACGCAAGTGATGTCAGTCTTGGGACGGTATTGTACCAAGAAGACAAAGAAGGAAACCATTTGGTCATCAGTTTTGCCAGTCGTGTGTTAAACCAATGTGAGAGAAGGTATAATGTTACTGAAAAGGAACTATTAAACATAGTCTTTGCTTGTAGTAAATTCCGAACGTACATTTTGGGATATCCTGTAACTGTCAGAACAGATCATAAGTCCATCTCATTTTTAAGAAGTTGTAAGCTGAGTCACGGAAGGCTTACAAGGTGGATACTCGCCTTGCAGGAGTATAATATCAAATGGGAATATATTCCAGGGAGTCAAAACGTGATAGCAGACGTGTTATCTCGAATAAACCTGGACACCCAGACATTTGAGGGTGAGAAAGAAAGGATTTTCAAGGTGTACAACATTCTCAAAAGTACATCTGATTTGGAGGCATTATTACAAAATATCAGAGCTAATCAGTTATTAGACCCAAAATTAATAAAAATCAAGGAACGTATGGCGAACCAAAACTCTTCAATAAACCAATTCTATTGTGAACAAGAAGGAATTTTATTTATAAAAAATACATTGAACCAAGAAGACTGGAAGGTAATCATTCCCAGAATCATGGAGAAAGAACTAGTGTTGGAATATCACATAAGATACGGACATATGGGTGCAGTAAAGGTAGTTAAAGCATTGGAGGAGAATTGTTACATTAAGAACATACACAGGAAGGTACAAAATTATATAAAACCCTGTCATATCTGCCAATTGGTCAAAATTAATAATGAACGAAGGGAAGGTGTAATGATACCTATATCGTCAGAACAAAAATTGGAAAAATTATTCATTGACATATGTGGACCATTTCCTAGGAGTGAAGGTAGAAGCCGGTATAAATACATTATAATCATTATGGACCACTTCACCAAATTGTATCCAATCAGTCGAGCAACTACGCAGAAAATTCTTGAAGTAATAACTACTCAATACATTCCAAAAATAGGAATACCTGTTTCAATAGTTACAAACCATGGTACACAGTTTGGAGGCAGAAAATGGAAGAACACATTGTTAGAACTGAACATCAAAAGCTATAAGACCTCCGTATACCACCCCAGTAGCAATCCATCAGAAAGAATACAGAGAGAGGTTGGTAGAATCTTAAGAACCTATTGTCATCAACAACAAAGGAAGTGGCCTGATTACTTATCAGCCACAGATGATTTTTTAAACTTGGCTTATCATCCATCTATAAATTGCACTCCATACACTGCCATGTATGAAAAACAACCACCCAGAGAGATCCAAGAATTGATTAAATTTCCTAAGTCTTCACCGTACCAATTTAATAAATTAAAATTCTATAATCAGGTGATGGAAAATCTGGAAAAACGCAAAATAAATATCAGAAAATAAAGGGTAAAATAATTAAATATGAAGTAGGAGAGAACGTTTTGCTAAAGAACAGGGAATTGCCTAGCACTCTAGAAGGGATATCAAAGAAATTATTATTACTATACGTTGGACCCTACACCATAACAAAAAACAACAACAACACGTACGAATTAACTGACCCCATTTCAAAGAAGATCAAGGGCAATTATAATCAACAATCCATGAACAAATATCATGAGGAAGAAAAGGAAAAATAACATAAGTAATTATGTCCTCACACCTAATGAAGTGTTCAGAAATAATTACTTCTGAAGGGAGGCACTTTGTAACGAAACAAAATGTTACAAAAGAATAGTAAATAATAGTGGAATCCGATCCAGAGAGGAAACAAGAAATAATAATTGAAAGCAAATTAAAGGAAACCTAGTTGGTTTGACTTATTTAATATTATTAAGAAACCCAGAAATAACCCAGTAGAATAGGGCAGTAAACAGACAAAAAATTAAATAAATAAACCTAGTAAGCCTAAATAATCAACTTACCCTGAATAACAACCAAACCCAATAAAGAGTACCTATCCATATAATAAAGTTGTATTAACGAAAAATTGTTAGGCATATAATTAAGGATAGAAAAAGGGACACAAACCTTACAGTGATATGAGTGACATAATATAAATAGTGACACAGACTACTGTTAAACAGTGTTAATTATTTTTGTATGAAAAGTGTTTTATTATTATTATTAGACAGAAATTTATTATTATCATACAGACAATAGTTTAAAAGTATGAAATAATTAAGGTTGTTAAAAACAATTATTATTATTAAGAGTTTTTGTTATATGTTATAATAGTTTATGTTACCAGTTAATTTATGTAAATATATTTATCTCAGGCAGTCAAAGTAGAAATTACAATCAACCATAACGAATTGTTCCACCACATATCATAGAAATTCAAATTAATAAGGTTTTACAGTTATAAACTGAGGCATGTTTAGTATCAAATTGTTTATAATTATATAATTAATCATCATGTAAACAGTGCATGTATCATTAGAGTATAATAATAAAATTATCTATTAAAGGTAATTTAGAAGAATGTAAAGTAATTAATGGGTGTTGATCCTATAACATTTAACCTGTACATAAATGGCCAATCAAAATTTTAAAAGTTTGTATGAGTTCCGTGACTAAAAAAGAAGAAATAACACTTAATTGTTAATTGTGATGGAAAACAGTTGAATAGTGCATGTCTGGATGTGATTAAAATAAAAATAGATAACCCATTTGTGAAAGAAGATCTGAATGACCATCATCGAAGATAATAATCCCTCCACTACAATTTTCATGAACAAGTAACACACACAAGCAAGAAATTATCTAGAATAAACCAGAAAACCTTCAGCAATATCGTCTAGATGTGTAAAGTATAATTTGACAATATTTTTATCCAACAAGGAACAACCACTAGACAATATAACAATTTACACTAACACTAATCACTAGTAAACATTTTAAGTGAAAACAAATTCAATATCTAAGCGAACAGTGATTACAAGGAACATTTATTTGGACACATTAATAAACTTCATTATTTTCTGAGACGGACAATATAGTAGCCATGATGTTGACATCACTCTAACCTACATGCTTTTTACGAAGCATTGAATTTCATCAACTTTGTATGTTACTTAATATATAATTTTTTAGATTATAAGTAATATTGTTTGTAAAGGTACTCTATATTATTAATTATCATGTAAAGGAACTTTTCGTAGCAGCCACAAGAATTCCCACGAAATAAATTAAAATTATTTAATTATTAAATCCTGAGATAAATATCGATTGTGACAACCGTATGTATCGAATGGAATTTTCCAATAATTTGAATTTATGTTACAGAGATTAAACCATTATGTTATTAAATCATATCCATGCGTTATTATTTCAGGAACGTAATATATTATCAGCAGTCATTTTATAATTAACCAGGATAAGAAGAATTCGGTGAGTCATTGGAAGTACGCAAATTGCAAAACCAAGATTAACCTCAAATAATAGGTTAAAGCCTAATATCGAAGGTGACTTGAAAATTTTGGGATGACTCGACCGCTATTTTTTGAATTGATTTTGGAGTTCTAACTACTGAACTGGAATAATTATAATTCTGATTCAGCAACCAAGGCAGAATAATTCGATTCTTTTACTTATATATTTAAATCACATTCGTAAACACACAACATAAATATTCCACGATCAGCTGATACACTATTTACAACTAGTTATTACAAATTAACATATACAAGGAATAAAACGGGCAAATCATTATACCATTAAGATACTACGGGTACACGATACTATTATAATATATTATTATCAAATTATAATTACTTCTGCAAGTAATTGTGTTTTGTTTTTTATAATTTTAATTGATCTGACACACTTTTCACTGGCTGTATCAGTATCTTCAGAGATTGTAAATCAATTAACGGATAATCAAATTAATTCCATTTCAATACTGTATACAAACTAATGAATAATTGATTTTATTATAAAATAATGAATAATCGATTTAAATCATCTGCCTGATATAGCGCCATCTGACATTCATCTATTCCCAAACCTCACAAAATTTGGGGGGGGAGCGATTTTCCTCATATGACGAGCTGAAAGCAGCAGTAAATGGTTATTTTGAGGACCTAGAAGAATCAGACTTCCTCAACGGGTTAATAACTTGACGCTTCACTGCTGTTTGTGGGGGCAAACGTGGCGCCACGATACGGTAAAGAACAGAAACGTCACACCACATTCGTTTCTATGGTAGGCCGCGAACGGTTCAAATCACCCTTGTATACTGAGGGAGGTCTGAACACAAAGCATTCAGCCATTCATTATAAAAAATTAATGTACATAGGACAATGCACTTTATACTTCTTGAACCTCAGCATCACTTGTCTATTTCAAAACAATCACCGAAGTCCTTTTTCAGGATTGCCATCATTTTAGTTACTTTGTGTATTCCTGTTTATAACCGATACCTTGTTTCACACTTGAAAGGCTTTGGGAAAAACCATGTCACGTGGAGCCATATCTGGCTGTAATCACACAACTTTACATAATATGTGAACAGGTGTATATGTGCATGCACGCATACAGAATGGATAGCTTTGATATAGTAACCCATAACTGCCTCAGTGTACGGCTAACATGGCGACAACACCATGAAGCAACGCACACCAACAGATCCAATTATCATCCGAGGCAGAAGAGACATTAGATTCGACCAGGCAAAGAGAATCTGTGAGCCCCGGTATCATGATGAACAGCTGCAGATCTCGAACAATTGCTGCAAGCAAATGGTTACTCTATCGGGAAAGTGAGATGTGCAGTCCAGCTGAGAAGATCTGCCAGGCTAGCTGAGTCGGTGTCGCAGGAGACTGTTAGCTTCGTGGTCTTACTCTACATTCACGGGGTGACAGACTGCATTGGCAGGATGCTGAAACAACGGGGCGCGAGTACCATCTACAATCCAACCAAGAATATACAACAGTTACTGAAACCAGTAAAGGACACAAGGGATCCATTCTCATTAGGTGTGTACAGTATAAATCAGCACAGCACCTGCACCCAGGTTAGTAAACACAGCTGCTGTCGCTTGAGGCAGCCAGAGAAATTTGTGGTAGCCAACCATGCACTCTTCAACGCTGATCATCATGTATTCTCTTTGAGGAGACCAAGATCTTGTCCTCAGATAGTGCCTACTACTCTTGGCTGCACAAGAAGTCTGTGAAGATCTTCAAACACGGTTCCATTTCTATGAATTGTAGGGGAGAAAGCCTCCCGTTAAATAGGATTTGGCATGCTGTGCTGCCAAGCCAATCAGATAGCACTCGATGCTGCTTTCCAGCTTAGATCATGCTGGTATGAAAGTTTATATAAGTGGGCCTTGTTAGACAAAAATACATAGTCTCTACCTCATCACTGGGGTGAATTGGCTGATGTGCCAATTGTTTCCGACACTGAAGATGACCTCCAATGGCTGGGCCAAAACGTCTGACCACGACTAACAGCCCAGAAAATAATGTTTCCCAACTATGTTGACACCGGCTGTGAAAGCCTTAGGAACTCTATACAAAGTATCATTTTCAACACCAAAGACTTCCTGAAAAATTGCCTTCATGTCAAAATATTTTCTCATTTTTCCCAAAATCAAATACAAATTATTTAATATACATCACAAAATATAAAAATAATACTAAAAGCCAAGAAACTCTACATTCTATCAAACAATCAAACAGAACTACGCATTCAATATTGAAATTGTAAAGTTACAATCAAATTTCAAAAATATATACTGCCAGAATCTTACCTACCTTATGATCTTTTCTCACAAACTTACCTTTTAATCACCATCAGAAGTTCAGGGCTGCCACGATATCGTGGTTTTGTGGTTCAAAGCCACGTGCCACGTTTTGTGGTTCAATATCGAAACCTTTACACTCTTCCTTAATTAAAAACACTGGACAATTTAGCTATCTGACTTCCCACAATTCAGAAAATTCCCCGGAACGTTAGACGCGTTTTTTTAGCACAAAGTATAGGGAGTGGTTACAGGCTAAATAATTAAGCCTAACACGTTATGCTAAATAAATCTTATTTTTTATTATATCTCCAACTTCAATTCCCTCTCTCTTCTTCACAAACTATTCCATAACAACATTATTTACTTGAAATTATATACGAATGACTATAACAAAATTAATAAAGTCCCAACATTATTATGTGAAATTATAACTGCATGATTATAATAATATATGAATAATTACTAAATAATTAAAGGACAAGCCAGTACTTTATTTTTAATACTTTTGTATTCCTACCCACACACACACTTTCATCCTCATGATATCTTTATAAATGGATATATAAACTTTTTACCCCCCTTTTATTTGAGCTCATCAATATTGTTATTCTTTACTGCACTTAGGGCCACGAGAGTTACTCCTTTATTTTACCTGCACGTGCTGTCCTTATACTGCTGCCATTAGTTCCCCCTCACTTACACTGTCACAACTCCCACAAACGCATTTTCCGAATATTATAACGGAGTTGTTTACTGCTTGATTATATTACAAGTCACTTTTTTGGTAGGCTGACATTAACATTTTCGGCCCACCAGACTTCTCCCAAGTTTACGTAAAAACTGAACTGCTTGAGGAACTATACTCAACTGGACTACCTGACGACTTAGGTTGAACTGCAGCCTGCTTAGCTGGCTTGGCGTCTCTCTGCCTTACGCTGTCTCGTGGTCGCAAATTCGAACTCTGATTGGCTGAAAACCTTCTCGAACATTTCGCTCGGACCGGAAAGCCATCCGAATTGTCACCACGAGGTAATTTTTGCGCAGTACAAACACGTGCTTTTTCTGACTCACATACTTCGTTCTAATCGGTACCTGGGACGGCGCCTACAGGCTGTTCACCAAAAGTTGTACATTGATTGGTTAAAATGGGTTGCCTAATCTGCCCCGTTACAACATGCTATTTGCATGAATTATTTGATATATACTACATTTCATATACGTAAACCAAAACCAACAGCTTCCAGATACTAAGAATTTCCTGAATGTTATGGCTTCCACAAATCCATTAGGTTTAATTTATGTTAATAAAGTTCAACTAAACAAAATGTATGAATTCCAGAAATAATAATGAGCACATAAAGTAACAATTCTTTCAATTTTGTTCTAGGCTAAAAGTTATGGCATTTCATTTTAATCCTTCAACTCTAAAATTTCGTGTTCCGTAAGTTCTCTTCTTAATGGCACGTTTAAACTCCACACAGGTTTTTGTTTAGGATTGTGGAGGTATACATAATTAGGAATGATTTGAAATGCTAATTTTTTCTGCAGTGGCAAGCAAGATGAATATTCTTTCTGCTCATGTCAATATTTCCTCAATAATTATTGTATCTTTTAGTTGTAAAACTGAGGCGTCTTTAAAATGGGTCAATAATCTATTTTTTTAAATAATGTTGGATATTTTCTGTAGAAAGGTCTAGAAAAAAATAAAACAACCATAAAAGAAATAATCATAAAACATTTATTTTTAAGACAATGTATATAACAAAAGAGTCTTAATCTCTCATCATCTTTTCCTTCTGACGAGCAAGCTTCTTCTTTGATACCTTTTTCTTTGTTATTTCTTCTTCAGCTGCTTTAGCTACAACTTCCTCCTTCTCAGTAAGCACAACTTCAATGTGGCATGGTGAGCTCATGTATGCTGAAGCATATGAATTAAACTTTATTAATCACATTTTACACATGAAATTTTATAATTTGCAATAATCTAAACATGATCAAGATAAAAAATGCATGTTATATTTTAATGAACAATTACAATAAATATTTTTTGTATTCTAATTCTTGCAGTTAGCAATAAAGAAATCTTTTTAGGGAAACACAATTAAAAAGAAAAACACTACTTACGATTTATTCGTCCATGAGCTCTGTATGTTCTTCTGCGCAGGCAGGGGGCTCGGTTAACTTGGATATGGTCAATGACCAAGCGGTCCACATCCAGACCTTTGTAATCTGCATTGGATTCAGCATTTTTCAACAACTGGAGCAAAAATTCTGCAGATTTTTTTGGCCATCTGCCTTGAGTTGTACCCCACTGTTTAGCCTACACAAATTGAAAATAACTTTGGTTAAACAATACTTATACAAAACATAAACATTCTCCTTTTAGCTATAACAGAACATATCTTTCTAGCTATCAATGTTTATAAAACTGCTTGTTACACCTGATTGTTTCAATCATGTTTTAAACATAGTGTATGGGTGTAGGGTAAAAACACCGTAGCACACCAGTTTAGTTGTTCTCTATATACAACTAGCAATAATAAAACGAGATCTATATTAATAACATCCTTTTAAAATTTGTGCTGTAACAGAGAATGAAACCAGATGGAAAGTTACCGTATTGGCCCGAATATAAGACGATGATTTTTTCCTTAAAATGCCCTTCCAAAACCATACTCGTGTTATATGGGCAACCTAGCATTTAAAAATTTCGTGTTAGGTGCCTAGCGTATTTTGTAACATTCGCCAGCTGCACAGGCTTGCCATTTGTGTTAGTGTGAATCAACAAGGTCAAGCTCAAGGTGAAAATCCCAAGCTTACTTTCACCATTGCGCTGAAGTACCATATTGTGTTAGACGTTAAACGTTCTTCACTTTAATGCCCCTTTTATGCATCCGATTTAAATCGTACGATAAAATATCGTACTATAAGTTTTGCATCCCAGGTGACGCCGATCTTTATCGTGCGTCAAAAATATCAGAAGTGGGTATGAACAAACTCTTTCGGTGTTGCCATCATCAGTACTGAAAATGAACCCTTCCGCGTTGTATGACACTTATCGGTTCGTTTTTATAAGCTTCGAAGTGGGATCCCATAGTGCTCACCTGTTCTGGATTTCGTCAGTTACCCTGTCTATATTAATATCTCCCATATTTACAAAACAAATTAATAAAATCACATCAGCATCACGACGTGAATACCACTGATTACTTGGCATAACTGGCCTTGCCGAAGGTAGGCAGGAAGGTTGCCAGCACTGATATCTGAAAGTCATACGAAAAAACTCGCGCGAGTGCATAACGAAACCATTATGGCCCGTGTATCTAAACAACTTGTCCGATATTTATCGGATGCGTTTCCTAGGACACTGCGATATGTTTTTGAATACGGAACGATAAATTTATCGAACGGCAGTGCATAAAACGGCCCATTTGTTTCTGTTGTTCTATATGATGCACAAGTTTTGATCGTAGGTTATCGTATAATATAAATCGGATGCATAAATGGGGCCTAAGGTTAAGTTAACAAAGTGAATATTCATGGCCAGTCCACAAGTAAAGGATAGTGTTGAACAGAAGGCGTTGTTGGCGTGTTGAACAGGATCAAAACCAAGGGTATCCAATTCCCGGGAAGTTATTAGAATGAAGGCGCTTGAGTGGCACGTGAGTTGAATATTCCAATAATTGAATTTAAAGCAAGCTTGGGCTGGTGTAAACACATAATGCGGCATTTGGGTCTGTGCTTACGACGTCGCATTACCCTAGCGCAACACGTACCTGCAGATTATACCGACAAACTGATTACTTATCAGCGATATATTATTGAACTAAGGAAAGCCCACAATTACTTGCTTGGCCAAATGGCAAATCCTGACCAAACACCAGTGTTTTTCGATACACCGTTAAATGTTACTGTGGACAGAAAGGGTGCAAAATCAGTTATAATTAAATCTACAGGCAACGGAAAGTCACGCATTAGTGATGCTAGGAGTAACTGCCGATAGAAGAAAACTTCCGCCGTATGTTATTTTGAAGAGAAAAATGCTTCCAAAGGAACATTACCAGATGGGATTATTTTTAGAGCACATGAAATGGGGTGAATGCTGAAGAACTCATGGCAGATTGGCTTAAGGTTGTTTGGGGACATCGACCAGGTGCTTTACTAGGGCAGAGAGATAGTTCTTTCATGGTCATCTTGACTTCTCAGCTTCAAGTTTTAGATGCGGTTGTTAATAAACCATTTGAGGACTACTTACAGAAGAACTATAGTGACTGGTTAATTAATGGAAATCATGCATTGACTCTGGCAGGCAAGTTGAAGAAACCAAGCATACAGTTACTGGCCCAGTGGATAATCACAGCCTGGGGAAAAATCAAAAGTGAATCCATTGTAAAGGGGTGTAAAAAATGTTGTGTTTCTAATAACATGGATGGGAGTGAGGATGACATTTTGTGGAAAGACTCCAGTTATGAATCAGATTCCAGTACCAATTGTGAAGATGAACTTGGAGAAGAAGAATGAGGATGATGACTGGAACTAAAAACAGTAAGGTACTTTAACACTTATATTTTCACCTTTAATGTAAAATAGCCATATTTACTTAGTGTGACTTCAAGGTATGATATTTAGACCATTAATTGTCTTTCTCATACGATACCTCAAAAAATTCAGTGTCGTCTTATATGCAGGCCCTTTTTTCCTGTAAAACACCTTCAAAAATCTAGGGTCGTCTTATATGTGAAGCCATCTTATGTTCGGGCCAAACTGGTAGTTCAATGACAAGATTCTCATTACCCAGAAAGCAATCAAAATCTGTTGTCATTTTTCCAACAATTACTACAAAAATATAATGTTTGAGAGTAGTATGAGACAATGGTGAATTATGTTTAGAAGCTTTTGAAAATTTTCTGAAGTTTGTTTTAAAGATGAGGATCTAGCTTCTTCTCAAATTAACAGTTCCACTGAGACAAGGCTAAATTATAAATGTGTGTTCACAAAATTATAGGACTCAAGCTAGATGAGAAAACCAAAGAGCACGTAAGAGTATGTAATAGTTTCACAAAATGTTATCATTACATATACTACTTACACAGCAGCAACAACTTATGATAAAGTTTTGGGGAAAGCTTTGGCTATTAAAGAAAGTGAAAACATAGCTGATGATCAAGCTATTCTTCAGCAGTATGTTCTGAACTATAAAAGTAAAAGTTGGAGAAGAAAAAGATGTAATCCAATTAATTAACTGTGATAGAATCATGATCATCAAATATCCAAAGATGACGTGCGCATCCATTGTGTATTCTTATCTGGGCATCCAACGACTGACAGCTCTGACAACACATTGGTATTGTTTTGTAATTCAAATATTTGCCTTCGGGGATACAGCATGAAATACAAAATATGCTACATTTACTACAATATATAATATCATTGTATACTAGTTTATATAACCAATATATAAATGCTTTGTATAACAGCTATTTATATATTTATTTTTCAAAAACTTCTTACTTCTAAATAAAGAGAAGGGCATATTTACCTGGGCACAACGACCAACACCACCATTGAACCTCCTGAAAGGAACACATTCCTTTTTATCCATTACGTTTTTAAGAAACCTTACTGCCCTCCTTAGTGGCATTTTCTTGATTGCTTTTGCAGATTCACGGGTGTTCTGAAATAAATTTAAAATGTATATATGTAACAAAGCTCAATGTTTAGCTACTATTAATTACACACAAAATGCACAGATAGATATGTTACAAAAAATCTTAAATAACAGGGCCAAATTTCACACTGAGACTAGAGAATATTTAGCATGAAAATATACATGATTCAATTCATAAAAAATTCACTCTGACACACACACACGCACACGCACACCTAATGCTGCCATTTAAGTCATAACAACTGTGGCTTCGGTACAATATAACTTTGATCACATGAAACAACATTTTACTACATACAAGTTAATCCAGTCAATTGATACCTTTTCAGAGGGTAAGCAATCAGGTAGCTCCTGAGAAAAGGTACGGTCCTTCAAGCTTGTGGAAAAAAACCATAAAGATTCTCAATCAATGACATCAGAAGTGGGAGGAGAGTCGGTGCTGGATAGTAAGGGCATACACATATATTGATGGCAAACAGGCACATAAAAAATTCGATGTAAGTAGGCTACGTATGTATTGTTCTAATATCATTATCATCTGCAAGGATTAAACCAAGGATGGTTTGTTCTGGTCTCAAACAGGCAAAGTCTAGAGCTGGTCATTCCAGCACTTCCTTGGGCATCACACACCTCTCTGACCTTTTGGCTTATAGTTCCATAGTTGTTTGGGGATGTGGCAGTCATCCATTCAGCAAAGATGTTCCCATCAATTCAGCCTATACATGGCACTCCTGTCATGTATACTCACAATATTCAGTTCCTGCCATATATCTGTGTTTGTTCTATGATCATGGAGAGTAGTACACTGCCATGTTGGTGAGAAATCTCATTTCAGCCGCTTAGATGCAACTGGCCTAGCCTTTCATTAAAGTCCAATTCTCATACCCATAAAGAAGTGTGGGAAAGACCATTACCTTACAGAATTTTAGGCGTGTTTCTTTACTTGCTGACTTCAAGAGTTCACCTGATGTTCTCACACAAAAGGTTGAATTTATGCAACTTATTCTCAAGAATAAGTTGCTTGTATTTATAAGACACTGTAGCCCAGGTACTCAAAATTGCTTACTTGTTTCATGAGAGTACCATCTATAACAATTTTTGCCCGTACGGGATCAGTTCCAAGAAAAACCATCACCTTGGTCTTAAGTGTGGATATTTGATTTAACAAATGTGTACAGGAGATTCATTCTAACAACATTATAATACTTACCAGCTCTGCCAATTTTTATTCTAGAATAGATTATAGTGAAGTATATTTCAGGCTCTCAAAAACACTGAAATAACTTGGATAAAGGGTAACATTATATACAAACTTCTCTCCAATGAGTTTTAAATCATACACTTTTAAAAAATAACGAACTGCTAGTGCCTCATGAGTGCTTGAACAGGAAGTTACAGAAGCTACAGTCTAAAAGATGGTCTCAATTGTCTGCCCCGCTAAGAAAACAGAACTGACTTAAAACTACCAATTAAAGACAATTATACAAAGACTTCTAAAACAATGCCTCTCTCTAAACAAACTGGAAATAAACATTTAAAAAATACTGCACAATTTATCACAGCCATTAGAACTACTAGTGAATATTATTTGTAGTCATTTCTCTGAATCTCAACAACCATTTCAATCTGCTGGGTCCTATGTTTTCATATAGTTTACAGTTTAACTGGTATGGATTTGAATACAAACTGTCAAGTGGTAAGAGGAGTTTATTTAAAATAAGCCATTTGCATATATATATATATATGAAATACATGAAGTATGATAACACAGTTGATTGAAAAATGTCATAAATGTAACTTCCAGCTGTACATTAAATTTACAGATTAAAGACAGGTCTCTGATAGATTAGTGAGACAGGCATTCCTAAAAGACATAATTGCAATGGAAATACCATAAACTTGTAAGGTTTATACAGATCGCTATGGGGAATTTGCATGCAAAAGTAAATAACACCAAAGGGCTAACAGACACATTTCTGAGAGACATGGGAGTGGGGGCAGAGTGATGCCTATGCCTATAACATTATTTAACATAGCAATGACCAAGTCATCTAAAATTGAAGTATGAATAATAACTAAATCAATCCCAGATAATAACTTATGCCAACAATACAGCAATAACTGCAACTGGAAAAGGCAAGCATGAATGCAGCATTCAATAAAATTGTGCAGGAAGCCAGGATGGCTGGAAGTAAAAAAAAAAAAAGGAATAATAAATAATTAGTACAAAGTCGGGAACTGAATGTAAGCATTCAAATCTGAAGAGGCAATAGATATTTTGTTATTTAGGCATATCTATATATATAAAACTCAAAGTGTGAAGAGATTTATGTGTATTGAATACAAATCCACACCGTTGCACCAATTGCCACCAAATTTTGCACAGGTAACCTTTGACACAAGGTGAAAAATACTGTCTAACTTGGAATTTGATATTTTGCCCCGTTCGCACAATTTAGGCCCTTTTAATTATGCCTTTTCGTTGACCCGTATAAAGATGTAAACAACACCCATGGAGACCAGAATTAATTACCATAGTAAAAAGTAAATAAAAAAATGCTATTTAGTGGCATCGGAACTGTACCTTTAACCGTTCCTGCAGTTTTAATGTTTTTAATATGCGATTGTATCAATATATTTTGTATACAGATACATCTATATATTTTGTAATTGTCTTAAACGATTATAAAATTTATGTTTATACGTATTTCAGATGATGCAATGAATAAGTAATGAAATATACTAATACTACTACTAAAGATGTCAACAACACCAGGGAGACCAGAATTAATTACCATAGTAACAAGTAATAAACAAAAGCTATTTAGCGGCATTGAAACTACACATTTGTCCATTCCTGCAGTACATTTTTGATGTTTTATATACGGTAATATGCGATTGTACTGATATATTACAATGTGGAAAAGAAGAAGTGTACTAATTGTAAATCGTCCTATTACTTAATGCAAAGCAAAAATACGTGTTGTTTTCATCTGTGAGGTTAGGTGACAACGGTTTTTGGTTTACTGCTGAAATAAATAAAAGCCATGGTTAAGGAAAACATAATGTTAATGTGTTATACAATGCTTCTAACACAGTAACACTTAAAATAAAGAATTTAGCGTTTTTGATTTAACAGGTACTTTATAAATATGTCTAAAGGCTTTATAAACGGGTACTTTTAAATCTCCACAGGCTGTTGCACCAACATAATAATTTAGTACAAGTTAAAATAGTACAAGTGTTCAAAACAGCTTTGGAGAGAATTTGACTAATGAGTACAAAATTGTTATACGAGCTGACAGAATGCCATATAGACATAGACAATAAAAATTATATTAAAATACTTATTAAAAGTCAAATATTCGCTTGCGAAGCTGCGGGTAACAGCTAGTGTATATAAAAGGAAGAATGAAAGTTGCAAGGAGACAACCTGTGAATTCTAGCCATATACTGTATTCTTGATACAAAGGATTATTAAAAACAATATTAATTATAGAATGAAGATAATGATTTACAGGGGATACAATTGGGCTCGTCATGACTATGCAACTGAGACAACATGCCTTAAAGAGATGAAGAGAAACTGATAAGACTTGAACGGAAGATGACTAGAACATATGTGGTCTAAAGAAAGTATGAGAATAATAAAGAATTCGAGACATTTGAATAGAGTACGTGAAGTTTAATGAATTTGGAAACAGACTAAATATTAAATATAAGGATATATAGGGTATGTTAAATCAAAGATAAGTTGGTTTTGGCACGTATGTAGAATACAAGGCAGGAGATTACCAGTGAAGGTGGAGACAAGAGGAGGTAGATCAAGAGCAAGGGTGAAAGGATCCAGTCATGTAATACATAAAGAAGTTGGAAATAAAAGAAGGGAGAGAAGTTCCATGGCAGGATAAAATGGAGATAGATTATACACAACAAAAAAGTACACACCAATCTATTGCACACAAAGAAGAATAGTGTCACTTCTAAAGTTGTGGTCTTGAATCCATAATATGTATGATTGTATATTTTTAATCTTGTTATTTGAATTAGCAGTCTCTGTAACTCCAAATTCATCGTGCTTATTTGCTAAAATGCTAAATGTCATGTTCTAGACAAGGCCTTTCAGTGTTTCTACCATTTTCAAGTCCTAAACCACGGCAAAAAATATCCCGCTGGAACCCGTATATATTGTAACATTACATAACCCATGCCCAATACCACTAATAAATAAAGAAGGATTAATATAACCATAAGAATAAAATCAGTAATTACCCATTTAAAAAGTCAGAAATGGGGATTATGTATCATACTATAAGAACCTTTGTACTATAAAACACTGTAGCCATTGAAAACAATACTAAGTGTAATCATAAATGTGCAGTGTACAAAGTGAAACATTGTATGTTATGTGGAAGTGTCATACACTTAAAAAGGGCATCTCACAAATTTGTGATACAGATGCAAGAAGCAGTATTATAGTAATAGACTATAATACTAATGACAAGTTGTTGTAGTTTTGTGTTCTGTAGACCACAAAGGCAATATAACTATAATTAATATTTTGTTTACTATAATTATTTTTGTTTATGTTTAAAGGAATCCAGGGTTATATCAAACTAATAATGGCCAATTAATACTATATTAGAGAGATGGAATGGAAAATAAAGTAGTGTAGAGTAAGAATACATTGACCAAAGTATAAGTCATAAATAACCTAAAATAAAAAATCATTAAACTATAAAATACCAGTAGCCAAGCTTAAATAAATTCATGAAGAAAAATCTTATATAAATTAAATTTAATTATAACTAAGATTTGTAAAGGAGTATTTTTTTAAAAAAGAAGAAATGAAATAATAATATTATGTACTAGCCTATTTACCTAAAACGATACCTAGGTTAGCCAATAAAAAACCATCAACTTCTTGGTTACTATGAGTAACTAACTAACAAGAAATTGATTGATTGTTAAATTGTATTCAAGGTGAGATGATGAAAAAATGTAATGTCCAATAAAATTTTAAAAAATTAATAACGATCATTCGGAACAAACCATTACAAAATTAAGAAAACGAGTCAGCACTATACACTACATCAGAGACGTCCTTTGAACTACAATTAATTCACACCAGAAAATCGATGAAAACCAATAAATCCAGCTAACCACATCTCAATCTAGACGTCAGCATTGAAAATCATTGGGCAAGATCGCTTCCTTTTAATAAATAACTAAATTACACCTCAACTATAAGTATAGAACACGAGAAACAGCACCATCTCTTTAAATTCATAAGAAAACAAGGTGAACATAATAAACTTTATTTAATTAACCAAAAAACAGTAAAAATGTGGATTCGCTAGTAACGTTCCGGCCGCCATCATTATCTGTGTTCGTTTTCGGTGAAGATACATAGTCTGCGCTCTGGCGGTTTAAAAACCAACTTGATGAACTAGATTTCAAAATTAACAAATAATTAATGTAAAGTATGATACAAAACCAATATGCATTTCTGACTTTCTTAAAGTTCAAAGAACCTTAAATAACCCTGGGAAATATAATTAATTAATTTTTCTTTATCAAAAACTGTAATAAAAAACATTTGTTGTGTGTTATATGTAATGTAAAACTAAGATCGAAATAACGTTGTGATCTGAGAAATAATCGATTGTCAATTTATGTTTTGGAGACCATAGTGTCCAGTAAATAAAAAATAAATTCAATGAATGCCTTGCGTTTAAAGAATAAAATGTGTATTATTTCTGGTAGATAGTAGTTTGTTACAGGAAATAAGGAAAAGTTGAGAAGAGTAAGGAAATCAGTCCGGTCGTCAGAAAATTATTAAGTACTGAAAAAATAACTTAACCTTAAATGGGTTCGTAAAAAAAGAAAACAGCTGATGCAACGAGCGGAAAAATTTTAAAATACTAGATTGTATACAAAGAGAGTAATTCTCTTTGGCTCTCTTTCATTTTCTCTCCTACCTATCTTCAAACAACTGCCCTAATTTAATACAAAATCAAGTTAAATTGGTCAATATTCTTTCATAATCACACACACTCGATTTTAGAAAGTAAATAACACAAACAGATAACAAACGTTGTAACCGAGAAAGACGCGATCGAAGGGTGGGAGACGTTACAATATATACCCATGAATCTGCCTTCATGGCAAGTCAATTTGTAAACAATTCTACTAGTCAATACCCTATAGTCAATGCCCCTACTACTTGCAATGAAGCTTCGTCCCTCCCTCTATTACCTTTATGAGACACACCCAGCTTTGTCAACTTACCTAGCCCCTGACGGAATACACATATCTCCCTCTTGCAAAATATGAAAAAAATTGTTCTTCCTTACTAAATTCTGTTTGCATATTCAGTAGTGTATTACTGTTCTTCTTTTTTACCTTTAAAATTTCTAAATCTTCATATAACCTCCTTTTATTTAAATTATTTTCTACTTTTAATATTTCAACATTTTCAAGAGCGTTAGTGAATTTATGCCCTGTTTCATGAATTGCCTACTGTATAGTGAATTAGTAGTCCTATCTCCTTCTCTCCTTGCATATTCTCTCAACCTAACCTCAAATTTACCAATTTCGCCCATGTACACCTTATCACATTCTTTACATTTTAATTTGTACACCCCACTCTTCTGTAATATTGGTGTTTCTTCAATATTATTATTCTTAACTCAATCGAATACTGTTGGTGCCTTACTTATGGCTATATCTATATCATATTTCTTAAAACACTTAATTATTTTCTTTGTTTCGTATCCCATATATGTAATTGATCCTTTATATTTCTTCTCCATTTTTTTCTTTTTTTGATCTCCAATCACTATTAACCCTTTTCACAATTTTGTCTGTCACTTCTTATAGTTGTTATTTTTAGCTATGTGCTTGATTCTTTTTATTTCTGCATTCCTGCTTCCAGCACCTGGTACATTTGCTCTGTAACAAAAAGAATGTAATGCTGCCATTTTTAGACCTATAGGATGGTATGATTCCTTGGGTATAATTAAATCCGTGTAAGTCTTCTTCCGGTATATATCAAACTAGAAACTGCCGTTGTCAATCTTTATATTTATATCTAAATAATTTATTTCTAATCCTCCTATTTCTTCTTGGAATTTTATCTTTGTTTCTTTACCATTAATTTCCTGCATAAATTCTTCAAAATCTCTGTTTGTTCCATCCCAAACTATTAGAATGTCATCTACATATCTGATCCACCACTTCACGTTATCTTTATATTTTGTATCTATAAGAAAATTTTTTTCAAAACTATTCATATAAATATCAGCCATTAATGGAGACAACGGTGAATCCATGGCAGTCCAACTTCTTGGATATAGTATTTATTATTACGCCTAAAATAATTCTGAATCACACAAGTTCTTAATATTTCTATTAGCTGTTCTTTAAACTCTACCATATTTAAACTATTATTTTTAATTATCTCTCCAGTTCTTTCGATTGGTATGTTTGAAAACATCATTCACATCTAATGACATAACCTTTGTCTTTTCGTTTACTTGTATCTGTAATTTTTCAATCACTCTTTTTCTATTCTCTATAATGTACGATATAAGTAAATTTCAGATGATACAAGTAAATGAAAACACGAACAGAGGGGGGACGAAGCTTCGTAGCAAGTAGTAGGAGCTGAGCCAATAGGGTACTGACTAGTAGAATTGTTTACAAATTGACTTGCCGTGAAGGCAGATTCACGGGTATATATGGGTTCCAGCGGGATATTTCTGTCATGGTTTAGGACTTGAAAAGGGTGGAAACACTGAAAGGCCTCGTCCAGAACATGGCATTTAGCAGTTTAGCAAATAAGCACAATGAAGTTGACGATTGTATATCATGCATCCAGCTAATCTGATATGAATAATGAATCATGGGTCGATCTAAATCTGATAGAAACTTCACCTCACTAGAATGTAATGCAGTCTGGTATGTATTAAGACAGTTCGTGCTTTCATATTTATGACTCAAGCCGTTAAGTAAGCGACTCTGTCTGATATATGAGGTGCGAGTAAAAGTAAAAGCATGTATAAAAACCTCTGCCAATCACGTTAAAAAGTTGGTACTGTGTATTGTGCACCGTGCAGTACTTGGTGTAAAGCTTCCTGTGTACAGTTGTTGGCAACATCACAGCAAAATGCCAAGAACCGCTTATTCAACGGCTCGAGTATAGTAAAATATTTTGTTTTGGCTTGGGTTTGTTTGTCCGAGGCTTCTGATATCCAATCTAACAACAGCATGAATTACCTGAGACAAGCAAGGCCCTACTGTATGCAATTTTTTCCAAGAGATTGCCAACCAAGGTTTTCCAAGACCTGTTGCTTAATAACCAGGCACATTTCTGATCTCCCCTACCAATGTGCCAGTGGGTTGTTACCATATGTATCACATGGAGACTGCCTAAACTAAGGTTGACCAGGCAATATGATACTGTTACATCGTTAATCTCCAATAACAGCAAGTGAACACTGGTGTCAGCTGGACTTTCACTGGACCACCTCATTACATTATTTGCAAAGCAACTGTAATGCCTGCTCAAAAAATGTACACTCCATCGGGCCAAGAGGGAATGTTTCTGTGGTTGTGATGGCAACATTGCCATTATTGCTAGCCAATGCAGTCCTCCAGTTCAATTATATAATCGACTTTGCTATTATTTGTGTTATATATTTTTAAAATAGCAGTGTTGATGCAAAACTCTGCTGCATGCCTAGTTCATTCTGTTCGACTAAATGAAAAAAGCGAATGCTCACCAGAAATTCATAGACAAATCATAGCTGTTCATGGTATTGAGACTAACAAATCTGCAAAGCCTCAATCTTGATGAAGAGCTTGGGCATCTTGATGTAGTGAAATGGTTACTCTGCTATAGCGGTGAGAAGAGCCATATGGCCATGTGGATCTAGCTGAACGGATGAGAAGAACATCAGGTGGTCAGTACGGTGTTCTTACCCTATGTCCAAAGTCTAATGGACTGCATCAGGAAGTTGCTCAAGTGACATGGGATGTGCCAATACAGAATATACAACTGTGTCTGTAGTCAGTGAAGGATATTAGGTATCTGCTTTCCTCATGCAGGGTATACAGAATGAATCCAAAAAATGGATGATGTTTTTGAGGAAAAGTATATATCGGCACCACAAAACGCCACATCAACATTTGCACAGGTGAACACAAACGACACTGCCATATGGGACAAACACAGAAGTCTGCCACAGAGGAACATGTACTGTAATGAAGACCATACTACCTTGTTTGGAGAGACATAGGTCCTGTAAACTCGACAGTACTTTGCTCGGTTACAGAGGCAGGCAGTTGAAATATTGTAACGTTACCAAATTTGGTAGTTACATAAAGTAAGCAATTATTACGTCAAGTGACGGGAAAGCATGAAAATATTTCTAAGTAAGTAAAATAATGTAAACAAGAAGTGTGTATCTACAGATATATTATTGCAAAAATTCCAACAAAGAAGAAGGAAGTGTAACATAGCAGCATCGTACACAAAATAGAGAAAGAAAATGACCATGAGCCAATATAAAATGTTAGAAACCAGGCCCAATAGATTCCAACAGTGAGGGGAAACAACAAAAATAAAATGAAGAAGAAGACAACAGGATTCCAACAGTGAGGGGAACCAACAAAACAATAACTATGTAAAATAAAAAGAAGAGACAACTCAAGAGCAACCACAATGAAGGCAGACAAACCAATATATTTATAAATATAAATACTATGGAACAACGACTACTACAACGGAAATATTGAAGAAGACGTTTAAACCTAAAGAAGAAAGGAAGAAGAAGGACAAGGAAACATGACATGAAGAGTGAAGATAATGGATAGACAATACAAGAAATCACCATTCACCAAGTATACTAGAGACAATACTAGTAACCGGAAGAAGAATAGCGATTGTCAACTATGAAGAAACAGTGTTTAACATATTTAAGAAATCACAAACAGTAACAGTGAATACTTAATGTAAGTGTGAGAACCTGTGACCAGTTAACCAATTTTAACCTAATAAACCCCACAGACAATTCAAGTGATAAGGTTTATAGCAGAAGAAAATGTGTTACCTTTATAGTGGAACCATCAAAGATTAAATAGTTAAAAATACACAGACAGTTAGTGTGACTAATTTAATGAAGATTGTAATCCAGATAGATAATCATAAGACCACCAAGAAATGTAAGATAGAACAGTAAAATCATTGTTCATAGAACCTGATAATAAAAAACTTTGTAAATTTTAAAAGAAATGTAACTGAATGCCACGGCAAAACAGAATACAATATAAAGAAAGGCCAGAAAAAATAATACCAAACAAACTAGTTTGTTAAGTACCAAACAACAGTGTACCAGAAATTAGGTACCAAAACACAACAAGAAATGTATTACCATTAGTTTAAGAATATTTGTGTTATTGTTTAGAAAAAAAAAAATAGTGTAAACATGTGTATTAATCAACAATTAAACCATTGTAATAGAATACCATAATGAAGTCATAATAGTAGTAGCAAATACTGCATAAGAATATGTTGTACATTGATACATAACCCCATAGGAAATGCACCTACAAAACAAAAAATCATATATGTTAATTGAACCAAGCAATCATCAACAATTGTTTCAATCAAAGATTCATTATAAATAATGATGCACGCTAATAAATAATGTCTTATACTGAAAGGCACTGCACATAAAGCAGATTAAATATAATAGCACAAAGCTAGATGAAAGGGAACCCAATATGACAAATTAGTTAAGCAAAATACCTTATTAAAACTTACACAGAGATTGATGAAAGTGTTACCAGTAGTTAGAAAAACATCTAGTACTACTATGAGAACAGATTATAAGTGTAATAATAATAGTATTATGATCAAAATATTGGAAACTAACTGACTATGAATGAATAGCCAGATGTACACAAAGACAATGTGACAAACTAGTTAAGCAAAATACCTTATTAAAACTTACACAGAGATTGATGAAAGTGTTACCAGTAGTTAGAAGGACATCTAATACTACTATGAGAACAGATCATGAGCATAAGAATAGTAATTTTATAGACAAATTAATGAAAACTAAATGACTATGATGGTGGAATCAGAATGTAAACAAACACTATGTAGCAAGTTATTTAAGCAAAATGCACCATCCAAACTTGTTCAAAGGTAAATAAAAATGTTATCAGTAGTCAGAAGGATATCTGATACTACTATGAGAATATATATCAAATGTAATAATAACAATTTAGTTATTGATTTATTAAAAAAAAAATAACTGACTACCATGTCATAACCTGATGTAAACAAACCCAATACTAGGAATTGAAAGGTTTTCAGATAGCGAAAGACTAACAAATATATTAAATAAACTAGGTACTATAGTTGTACACTATTTGCATTTTCAACATTATATACATTATGTGGAAAAACAAAAACAAAGTGACAATTTAAAAGAAAAGAGATCAGAAGGTAGTTAGATAAGACTACTAGTATATGAAACACAACATTGTTCATATAATAAAGTGTAAACCGATGTAAATAGATATTTATATTATTGTTAGAATACAAAACAAATGTCATTAGATAAGGAATAATAGTATTATAGGCGATTATAAATAATCGAATATGGACGCTTGAGACGCCATTATCAAACATTGTTTGAATAATAATTACTCCCAAATTTTGTATTAAGCAATTGAGAAATGGACTCAAAATGTTTAATAAGAAGTGTTATTGTGTAATTAGATAAGATCTGGTGAAATAAACTTATTAATTTTAAGATTCACCATAGGAATTTGTGAAATCGTTGTAGTGAGTTAATAATGGACGGATTTCATTCTTGTTTGGACTTTATTTAAAGCCCAGGATATCCGCGATCTATTGCCACCAACTATTCAACGATATGACAACTAATAAAAAAGTTATAACGATTATAAACTTTTTTAATCATTTTGTGCATCAACGTTTACGTCACTATAGTCTCAAACCCATATACGAAATTGATAAAAAATTAAAAGTTTTCTTAAACCAAGGTGTTTTGGGTCGGAGAGTTCGAAAAATTGAACCAATCAAATGAATTAAAACCAGCAGAGAAGCCAGAGACGCTTAGGAGAAGCGTCACAGTCATCTTTCAGTCGTCAAGGAGTCTACACGCTGATTCGACGGGCAAGGTCGATGAAGAAATATATGAAGTTGTATTTGAATTGTGCGCGACACATACACGAGTCACGCTACACACACCTAACCTATACATAACAAAGAATTAACGAGTGTACAGTGCGGAGTGAATATAATAATAAAATACGGCCAGTGTATAATATCGGTCGTATTTTCGAGTTTTGTGTTTATAAAAAACCAGGGAGTACTATATTTTCATTATTTAAAAAATAAAACAGAAATAAGAATTTCTGTTAATTATTGTTTGGGTACTACTCTAATCAGTAGCATCGAAGTGTAGTAATTCTAATGAAAGTTATCAGAATTCATAAAAGAATTATTCCGCATTTATCAATTTAAGAAATAAATGTTTTTACGACTTATCGTAATTAAAGGAGTCAATATTAATTTAAATATTACAAAATATGAGTGTCACGAATAGTCGCTCAATTGACTCATGTCGTTTTGATTTGACTAATGAAAATAAATCTTTTTATTTTTTTTTTTCGAAAAAATATTCTAATGAACTGATAGGTACTCATCAGCTGTATTATGAATAAGATATATGTGTTTAGTTTATTAAGAAATCAATGATAATTTACTTATCCACAAGAATTACTTCCGGTTATTAGCTAACCTAGAAATAATAACAACAACTTGTCACCTTTTTCATAATTCTGTTCTCAAGTAATACAAACCAAATGAAAACTATCACAAGAGTTTTTTTTTTTATTATAAACTTTTTCTCTTGTCAATAAATAATTTTTATAGCCAACTATTAAATAATAATAGTAATTTTTAGCAGTGCAACTCAATGCACGTGTTTTTAAAGTAACTAATGTGTACTGTGTCCCGCGTACGATAATTATCGATTATATGGTACCGACTTTTAATTTTAATATTTGTTTGTTTGTTTTCTATTAATTCTTTATTAAATACTGTCATAAAACACAACATCTTGTATCTGGTATCATGCCACTTCAAAGATCAGACGAACTTGGTAATTTAACTATGTAAAGAGGACATAACCTCTCTAACTAAAATTATTGTATTAACCTTCAGTGTTACCAGCCTTGAGGTTAAAAAGAGTTTCTTTTTATAAAAATTGTTCATAATAATTATTTTTCTGTAAAACTATTAGTGATTGATTGTTGATTCTAAAAGAGTTAATGGCATTCCAGAACTGTTAATAAATCTCAATTACTTTTTACCAGTGGAAAGAGTCTTAAATTTCAAAATTAAAATAGTTTAGTTATCATAACTAGTTCTATCAAGAGGTGGCGGCAGAATTTGAATATTCCTTATAATTCAAATCATAATTCAGTCTTTATTTTATTTTATTGTGCATGCTTATCACGTATGATATTCAAATAGAATATCCACTTGTATGTATAGAGTGTATGTTACAGCAGAAGCAGTCACCCAACAGAACAGTAATATCATCCACATATGGTAAGTGGGGAGGTGAACAGTGGAGTGCGAAAATAGTTTTTAAATTGAAGGATTTAAACGGGAATTTAAATCCAATTATTAATAATTAAATTTAAAACGGGAATTACGTTTCACAGAACAAACACGCGGAAAAGAAGGAGCGCTCCGAAGTCACTCATGGACCCTCAGCATCTTGCAGAGGGTTCATTCCCTAAAGACGAAAAGTCTGTCTATGAATCGTTCCTCTGCAAACACGTGCAGTTACACTGCCCAGCAATCCACAGGAAGCAAATCGCTATCCACGCTGGACACTTTTTCGGCTTGCATGCGTTATGTTGGTATGGGTTCGGCACTTTCCATTTAAAAACCGTGCAGATGTAAGAAAATAAACATGAATACGGCCAGAAATAATGCGAATTGTGTGTGTGTGTGTGTGTGTGTGTGTGTGTGTGTGTCTTCCCTGCCTTTTTATTGCGGTAGTGATAATAATAAAATGGAAACGTAAACAGTACATAACTGAGATATGCTTGCCTGCCACGCACGATATATTTTCTCTTATACATGACTAGCAGAATACCCGTGCTTCGCTACGGAGTTTCACGTTGTACGTAATGAAAATGTTAGTTTAATTAATAAAGTTTAATTAAAGTAGGCTTCTTAAAAATAAATAGCTGTTGCCCACAACTTCGTTCGCGTGGTCTTCAATTTAATGCGATAATATATTTAGAACAGAATCTATTCTATTGGGTTGCCATAGTAACCAGATCTAATAGTTTTTTAAGACCGCAAAGGACCCCCCAGAGGATCGTATCGAAAAAAACACTTGTCCTATGTTGTTCTCCCTTTGCGTAAAATATTTGTGCCAAGTTTGGTTGAAATCGGTCCAGTGGTTTAGGAGGCGATGTGGAAGACCCCAAAGAACCCCCAAAAGGACCCCATCGAAAAAACACCTATCCTATGTTGGTTCTCCCGTTGCGTAAAATATTTGTTCCAAGTTTGGTTGAAATCGGTACAGTGGTTTAGGAGGAGATGTGGAAGAAACCTTCGCGGACGTGCGCACAACAACTCACCGAAGTTTCATCGCAATCGGATGAATGGTATAGGAACGCATACGGGACAAACAAAGAAACATTCATTTTTATATATAAGATGTAAACTATACCACTTACTTGACTTAAACCGTGATAGCTAAGCTAATGTACAACATATATGTATTAATTATACACATAAATGTTCCTCGATATACACTCTATCTATTGGCGAAAACTTGAATAAAATCCGTTCAGTACTTCCTGAGATTAGCGATTTCAAACACAGAGAGAAAACGGACCGACTACTTTATACTATGTACAGATTTACATTAAAATGAAAAAATTATAATTTTATTGCCTGGCAACAAAATTATTTTATTTTTAACAATTACCATTGTTCCAAAAGTTTAAATGAATTTTCAAGTACTTTACTCTTGTTAAAACGTAAAAGGTTGCAGGTAAACTACCCCTTCCCCTTAACCGATCTTCACCAAAATCAAAAGGCCTTGAGAACCCTACAATTCAGGGACGTATGCAAAAAATTATTTGATTCTGTTTGAATTTGTGGCTGTTATCGTTTGCCATAGAAAATACGCTTGATAAAAAAACGTTGCAGGTAAACTACCCCTTCCCCTTAACCGATCTTCACCAAAAACAATAGGTCTTGAGTACTCCAGAAATCAGGGCTGTATGCAAAAAATTATTTGATTCTGTTTGAATTTGCGGCTGTTATCGTTTGCCATAGAAAATACCCTTGTTAAAAAAACGTTGCAGGTAAACTACCCCTTTCCCTTAACCGATCTTATCCAAAAACAATACGTCTTGAGAACTCTACAATTTAGGGCTGTATGCAAATAATCTTTTGATTCTGTTTGAATTTGCGGCTGTTATCGTTTGCCATAGGAAATACCCTTGTTAAAAAAACGTTGCAGGTAAACTACCCCTTTCCCTTAACCGATCTTATCCAAAAACAATACGTCTTGAGAACTCTACAATTTAGGGCTGTATGCAAATAATCTTTTGATTCTGTTTGAATTTGCGGCTGTTATCGTTTGCCATAGGAAATACCCTTGTTAAAACATAAAACGTTGCAGGTAAACTACCCCTTTCCCTTAACCGATCTTCACCAAAAACAATAGGTCGTGAGAACTCTACAATTCAGGGCTGTATACGAAACATTATTTAATTCTGTTTGAATTTGCGGCTGTTATCGTTTGCCAAAAAAAAAAAAAAATTTCCCTTGATAAAAAAAACCGTTGCAGGTAAACTACCCCTTTCCCTCAACCGATCTTCACCAAAAACAATAGGTCGTGAGTACTCTACAAATCAGGGCTGTATACAAAAAATTATTTGATTCTGTTTGAATTTGCGGCAGTTATCGTTTGCCATAGAAAAAAAATCTACAGACAGACAGACACACAGACACTTTTCGGAAAACGACTTTTTTTCATGTTTTGAGTGTAGTACAATCAGAATCTGCAATAATCTCGAACACGATTTTTTTTGCCATCACCATACTTCCATTCCTTATTATACCACCATCAAAAATCCACACAACTATTAATAACAATCAAACCGCTAATAATAATTACATTTTGGAAATTTTATTATACAATATTGTTGTGGATACCGGAGCGTATCTACAATCACAAACAACCACACACACATATCTACATATCTGGTCTACAACAGATTGACGAACACACGCGGGGCTTTAATTGATATTACCCCGTATCTGTTAAGTAACAGATTGGCGCCCAACGTCTGAGCGCGGATTAGGGGGAAAACAATTGACAATTTAACCAATAATTTCTTAACCCAATCCGTCGAGAGACAGCAAGTGCATTGCCAGAGCGACAAGATGTATACTAGAAGATCAACCTCAAAAAAGTGAGCAGCAGAGGCAGAGAGGGAGGCCAGACTAGAAGAGAAGGAGGCAACATCAACAGAAGATGTTGAAGAGATTCTATTAGAAATCGAGGATAAACAACTTGAACCGGCGGAGGAGGTTCAACAACCCGATGAGGAGCCGGAAGTCATACCCCAAGAAGTCCAACCGGAAATACACCTACCGGAGAGACCAGTGCAGACAGAGAGCATGATGATGCAAGAGATGTTCAGGCAGATGATGGAGGCGAACAAGAGAATGGAAGAAGTTCTGAAGGAAACCAACAAGAAGATAGAAGAGAGCCGGAAATCATCCAAGGAAGACAATCGATCGTTGAAGGAAGACTTGAATAGCAGAATAAATGAAACCAGTCAATCCACGAACCAAAACATAGAATCATTAAAGGAGGACAATCGAACTTTGAAGGAAGAATTGAACAGTAAAATAGAGGAAACCAGTTGGTCCACTAACCAGAAAATAGAAGAAGGCCAGAAGGAGAGCCAGAAAAATATAGAATTGTTGAAGGAGGAGTTAAACAACAAAATAAGTGAAACCAACAGGAGGATGGAAGACGGACAGAAAAAGACTGAAGAGCTATTGGAGAAGAAGATGGCCATAATGAAGGAGGATTTGTCTACAGAGTTGGGGATTAAAATCGACCAAACCAACAAGAAAATTGACAAAATAAATGCGAAGATTAGTCGAGATATTGAATTAATGCAAAACGACAACGAGAAAATGTGGCAACAAATGGCCAACAATAGTGACAAGGTGGAAGAAATTGCTAAAAATACAATCGAGTTGGTCGACAGAAAATTAGAAGAAAGTTTAGAGACAACAGAGGAGCGAATGGCCATATTAACAGCAGAGATTCATGGAGAAATATCAGAAATACGGAAGGAGGGAGAAAATAATAATCAAAAGTTGATACAGACGGAAATAGATGTCTACCGCCGAATCAGTGATATTGAGAAGATACACAGCACCCAGATAGGAGTTGTAGAGCGAAAGCAAGCCGAGATGATGACAACACAGTCTACACTAGGTGAGAAATGTGAGGAGGTTTCCGTAAAGGTGGATGCCATCAAACACCAAGTGACTAATGACAGAGACCAGTTGACAGAACGCCAGCAGAGGGAATTTAATGATATTAGGGATGAAATGCACCGTTTACGAACACTCCCAAACATTCTATCAGGACTAACGCACCTGGAAGGTAGAGAGCAGATAGATTTCCGTGCATATGTGAAGAATCCGTTGGAATTTTTGGAGAGAGTGGAAGAAGTTATAAACCGGAATAGAGAAAACAGATGGTCCATTATCAAAGGAATGCTGGACGAGTCATTCCGGAATACTTTCGATAACTGGTGGACGGCGACTCGACATGAAGTAGAGAGTTACGACGCATTCAAAGTAGCCTTCAAACAGAAATAATGGTCTGAGACGACTCAAAACATTATTAGGGACGATATTACTAATGGTAAATTTGACTTAAACGGCAGACAATCAATGACCACTTATTTTCTAGGCAAGATCTGTCTGGCCAGAAACCTAGAGCCAGCCATCCCCGAAGAATGCTTAGTCACCAAGTTAGTGTATCACTTCAACCAAGGAATCTCACAAGGTAGGCTAAACTCACAAATCAAGACCATCCAGGGAATGTGTGCTCTACTCGAAAGTCATGAGCGAGAAAGATACTACCAGCGGAACCGCCAGGGTCCTGGACAAGTGTATGATCGGGGAGGACCCGGAAATGTCAACCCCACAAATAACAATGACAGAAACAATTATGGAAGGACGTTCAATAACCCTCCACGTTTCCAGAACCAGCAAGGACCACGTCAGAATGGAGGTGGCAATCATAGTGATCATGTGGACAGAGGAAATTTCAATAACCCCCGACCAAGTGGATATCAAAGGGATGGACATTACCAACGGGGCAATAATTATTATAGACCCTACAATAATACATCCCCAAATAATCAGCAGCGACAGGGCAATGGGAACCACAACAATAATCAGTTCCGGAGAGTGAATTATGCCCACGCTAGCAGAGGTGGAAATAGGCGGAATTACTATCAAGGGCGGAGAAGTTTCCCGAATCACCATAGTAATTCCAACCATAGCGACAGAGAAGACCAAGAGTCAGGTTACAGGTCAAACAGGAGCGACAGTAGTGAAGGTAACAGACCAGTCACTCAAACAACCGAAACCTATCACAACGGAAACGGGCAAGGAGCCCAGGAACCAATAGCATCTACCTCACAAGACAGGCACACAAACGGTGACCTGCCTTTAAATGGGAACCGGCAGTGAAAAGACTAACAACACCCTCACTGAACCGGACTATTGGGTCTAACATTTTGGCAACGAAATTGGCATATAATAAAATGTACCACTATAATTATCTTAAGAACATTAGGCAGGACCTAATGGAGGAAAAAGAAGACAGTATCGGAGACACAACTAACAGCGAGATCGCATATATATTGTAACATAACAAAATGTTACCTAACCTAAACGTATACTATCAGATTTAATAAGTACATAACAATAATGTAAATAGGGAATATAGTGATAAGAATAACCAAGAAGAGGGAAATCATGGAAGAAGAATGAAGCAGAAGTACCACATGAAACAGTAAACCCAAATACTGTTCGACACTACAACCAGACAATGACTAACACAAACTGATGGACAGAGTAAATGTAATTTAAGCTGTCAAGCGAGTCAGTAGATAATGTAAACAGAATATGATATGTAAATAAAAAGTGAATCAATAAGAATCTGAATACTGTGAAATCAGAATTAGCATTTTGCTGATAATAAATTTAACCATGACTAGTAAATTATGAATGCCAAAAACTAAAATTAGCAATGGCTACAAAGTGAGAACAAAGATATATACTTATGAGAAAGAAAAACCATTTGTAAGAGGGAATCTTATACAAATAAAGTACCTCAACAAATTACCGAATTATGAACCAATAAATGTTGTTAAGGCAAAATTCCAGTCTAGACGGTATGTCTTAACAAGGCCTAGACCAAGCAATAATCAGTGAGTTGATTATTGGGAGGTAACGTAAGTGTAAATTAAATACACAGAACAATTGTTATGCTCCAACATAGCAAAAAACATTATTAAAATGATATATTTAATCATAATTCAATTGTTAAGTAGTAGAATAGAACGAATTAGCGTAAAACGAAATGTCATAGTAATAAGAATCGTTCATTACAATGTATAAAGTTAAGGTGTATTCATAATGTTCAGTAAAATGTCAGTACAGAGTTAATAGTGTTCTCACATAAACGTTTGAGTAATAAAATGCTATGTGAACACAAACAATATTAATCAAAGTGTAAAATCGTCGATTCAGGTAAACAGACGACAGTGCGGAGTAGTGTACCTGAACATTGTTTATGTAGCAATGTCAGTAAAAGTGAAATTAACTCGGTATCAAGTGATATCAAATTAAAGAGGACGAAATGATCTTTAATTTGATGGTAATATCGCCCCAATCGCAACTGTATTAAGTGCGTGAAAGGTGTTAGCATCATTTACGAAATATGCATCAGAAATCGGGAAACTAATAACAACAATATCGACAAGCTGTCAATCATTTCAGAGCTTGGCGGTTGGAAACCGTTATTAACGGCCAAAATGACAATACGTCATATTCATCACACCTGCAAGAGCCAATCACAAAATTAGTTAGTAATTAACATTTTTGCCTAAGGCCGATCGAGGAGTAGAGTATATAAGAGGATGTAACCGATTCTCGACAGACACTTATCAACTTCATACAGCACGGAACGTGTGCTCGCCATCTCAACATTTTTAACTGTTAGCGTCATCAACATAACACATCGAAGGAAATAGCTCAACAACAAGAAACAACTACTTCAAATTATTCTACAGAGAACCATAGTGATTATGTGCAGTATTATTTCAATTTAGTGCGGGAAAATAATGAACAGAAGTAATTAAATAATATTATTCATGATCCATTAAGTTAGAAGCGGATTGAAATACTCTGTTCTTGTGCGTGTGCAGTGAAAAACGATAATCACTATAATCCGATTATCGAGGTGCTAAATGAGTTTTAATTAAATAATTAAAACCAAAAGGTAACAGTGCAACCATTATTCATTTTTTCTCCGAGCGCCATAACCTGTACGTTTTTATACACTGATCTGTACTGACGCAAAACACAGAAACATTTCAATATTACACCATGTCTCAATTTATTTTATGAATTTGTCATCATTAATTAAGCTGAATGTTAGTTATAAGTGTTCTCAAGTTATAAACTTTGTAAATCAGAAATCAAGCGTGACGAACGCACAACCTATCAAATAGGTTATTTTTATTTGTTTACTTTATGAAAGTAACGTCAAAACATTGTTGATCAATTTTATATCAGAAAATTATTAGATACTGTGTAGGCATGACTTTCTTTTTCGTGTCTCAAAGAACTCACATCTGAGATTTCAATAATATTAATGTTAAAAATAACAAATATCTGGGCTTAGCCAGATTTACCACTTGTGCTCTGAGCAAGCCTTATAGGGTATATAATAACTTATTTACAATTGTACATCATTGTATGTTTTAATTATATTTGTTTTGAATTCTCTATCAAGGGTATGAATAAAACCCATTATTAACAGCATAACTCGACTTAATTTATTTCTAACAGATAGTTAAATATTTTATTTAGACAACTCAAACAACCTTCAGTGGTGATTAAGTATTTGGAATAGCATTGCCATAAAGATAATCAACCATTATTTTAATTTCTTTAAATCATTAATTGATTCAATTCATGGGTTTTACACGGGATTTTCCCAAAATAAATCCGTGTGGCGCCCACTAACAAACAAGGCAATCTAACCTTGCAACTAAAGTGAGCTGGTTTTTGTAAACTGAGTTGACAGATTATTGAACTTCTAGAAAACACGACCAGGTACGTGAAAGTATATTATGTTTATTATATTGTCCAGACATTACTAGACATAACGTACTTAGACTATTATCGACCTGGAGGAGAAGTTTCACAGCCAGTATCAACAAGACGATCATAATCATCAAGCGACCAACTATTATACTTTACTGTTAAGCTTAAGCAAACCTAGTATTTAAATATTACCAACACAACTATTTTATTTGTTTGATTTAAGGGAATTCTTTTCAGACAATTATAATTACACAATTGTAAACACACTTTGAGTAACCTCGAATGTTACATTTTAAATCGCTTTACAACATTAGTAACCTTCAATTAGAAACAACTACAAACCTTAATACATGTCAAAATAATATATCAAACATAATTAAATTTTATTTAAACCATACATTCTAATTATATTACAATTTGACGAATACAACGTGTGGCAGAAAATAAACACACGACTCGCGCATTTTATTTTATTACAGATTGGCGCACCAACTAGTGTGGCTTAAAAATATTAAATAAAAATATTTTTTATATTAATAAACAGCCCGGTAGACACGAAAGAATAAACATGCCACACACCCATCAATATGATACGAGATATAAGGACAGTCGGGTAGGAGAATTACAACCAGATATAGAGACCTCTGAAGCACAACCCATACACGAAATGGAAGTCATTACCATCAATAATATCGAAACTCAACCTGAAGAAACACACCAGGTAGAACCGGAAATAGACATGAGGGTCGACAACCGACCCAGACGACCTGAAGGAATCCCACAACCAGGCGATATGAGCATAGTCGAGATGATAAGAACAATGATGGAAGATAACCAGAGAAAGATGGAAGAGACCGCGAATAAAAATCACGAATCGTTAAAAGAAGACGGTAGGAAATCACGGGCGGGGAATCAGAAGAATATAGAGTTATTAAATAGAAACATGGAGTCTATTAGTAAAAATATGGAGTCGCTGAAAGAAGACTTGAATAAGAAGATAGATAATACCCATAAATCCATGGACATGCTGAACAGTAAAATAGATGACAACAGTAGAGCCATCAGAGAAGAATTGAACACCACCTTGATTGAAATTAGCAGGAGGATGGAAGAAGGCAATGAGAAAATTAACACGAGAATAGACGTGGAGATTGCTGTTGTGAGGGAAGAAATGATAGAAGTAAACAAAAGGTGCGAACAACACGACCAGGATTTGAAGCGAACTAGGGAAGAGGTCGACGGGAGGCTCGATACCATGGAGGAGGTGACTGAAGCCCGAATAGAATCCTTGAAAAGAATGAATCAAGATGAGATTAAACGGGTAAGGATAGACGTAGGGGAGCGGTGTGAAGAGGTAAGTACGTCAGTGGACGCAGTAAGAAATTTAACTGTCGCTAATCGAGAAAGAATTGAGGAACTAAGACAACAGGAAATAGTGCAAATGCGGGAGGAGATGAAGTTATCCGCAACCGTCCGATCCAAGGTCAGTATCTGCTACCAAATGACAACCGCGACGCGATTAATTTTAAAAACTATCGAAGAAACCCTATCGAATTTTTAGCACGTGTTGAAGAAAACTTGGCACGGATCCGAGAGACCAGATGGAACAACATAAGAAGCTTGATAGATGAGTATTTCAAAGAAATATATGATAATTGGTGGACTGCAACGCGCCACGAAGTTCACAGTTACGAGGAATTCAAGACTCAATTCCGCGCAAAATATTGGTCCGAGGCCACGCAAAACATAGTACGCGATCATATATGTCACGGGAAATACGATGTGAGCAGAGGAGGAACCATGACTTCCTACTTTTTGGGTCAGGTGTGTCTAGCACGAAATTTAGAAACAAAAATACCTGAAGAATGTCTCGTTACAAAACTGTCTTACCACTTTGAGGAGGGTGTCGCTAAGGCACGTCAGTGGGGGCAAATTAAAACTATAGCAGCTATGTCCGCGTTGCTCGAGGATCAGGAGCATGAAGGATATTACCGAAGGAGTCGTTGGAGGAATGACCATTTTAATAATATGGGCGGTAACATAAACAATAATAATAATAACAACTCCAGAAATTACAGAAGTAACTTTAATAATAATGGCCATCCAAACCAAAATTATAATAACAGTAATAATAATGACAATAATAGTAGGCCGAATAACCAGGGTAGTAATAATAACAATAATAATAACGGTAGCCATAATAATAATAATAATAATAATAATAACAACCGGCGACCTAATTATAATAATAACACCAATTGACCATCAAACCAAGGCGGGAATAATCCACCGTCACAATATCGCCGAGCCAATTATGTGCAAGCCAATTACGACTCCGATAGAAGGCGGCGATACCAACGACGGAACAGTTTCAGTGGAGACAGAGGAAGTATAAGAGGAGGACGATGGAGGAGTAGCAGCATTGAGGGCGACAACCGCAACAGCGACTACCGACCACAAGTACACTTTGTTCCTGACCAGGAACCAGCCCATCAGGGAGGACGTACAACAACGGACGATAGGAATAATGTAGATAATCAAGACCGACGCCACGAGGAGAGCACTAGCTCTTTCAACTCCTCGCGGCAGTGAAAAATTATGACAACATAAACCCTTCGCTGAACCACTCTATTGGGTATGATTACGGCACCAGTCCAAATAAAATCACCAAGTCCAGGCCAACTCGAAAGATTAATAACCATATATAATAAGTATAGACACGTATTCTCAGATCTCCCAGGAAAGGTTAAGAATTATCAATGTATATTAAATTTCAAAGAACCGGTAAACTTCAACCGCAAATCTTACCCCATCGCATACTCCCTTAAAGAGGCGGTTCGATCCGAAATCAATCAGCTAATGAAGGACGATATAATAGAACCCAGCCAGTCCCCTTATACCAGCCCTATAGTAGCAATTAAAAAGAAAAACGGTAAGGTGAGGCTTTGTTTAGACGCACGAGAAATAAACAAACACCTAGTTAATAACCGGACATCTCCGGGCGAAATTGAGGAGATTCTAAAGAAGTTCCATGGTGTACAATACATAAGCTCATGGGATACGGTCTGCGGATATTGGCAAGTCGAGCTGCATCCCAACAGTCGAAAATATGTTGCTTTTATATTTGAGGGACGCAACTATCACTTTAAGAGGTTGCCCTTCGGGCTAATAAATTCAGTAGCCATATTCATACAATGCATGGATCAGGTGTTAGGACAGGAAGCACTTAAATTCACTACAGTCTACGTGGACGACCTGTTAATAACATCCACTAACTGGGAAGAACATTGTCAGAGGGTAGACCATGTGCTAGGCAAACTGTCAGAAAATCATATTACTTTAAAATTGGAAAAATCCCAACTTATTGCGAAGGAAGTACAGTTTTTAGGATTCCAACTCACCGAATTAGGAATAACTCCATCCACAGAAAAAATCGAAGCCATTCAAAAGTTCCCCACTCCCAGGAATAAAAAACAGTTACAATCTTTTTTAGGGTTGTGCAACTACTATCGAAAATTTCAGAACAATTAGTCGGAACTAACCACCAGATTGTCTCCGCAATTGTCCTCGAAGGATAAATGGCCATGGGGTCCAGCACAGGAAAGTATATTTCAAAAGATCAAAACAAAATTTTTAGAGACGGTAATATTACACCATCCAGACTTTGATAAACCTTTTTACTTGAATTGTGATGCCAGTGACATCAGTTTAGGCTCCACCTTATACCAAGAAGACGGCGAAGGGAACCATCTTGTAATAAGCTTCGCGAGCCGGACTTTGAATAAGTGTGAAAGAAACTACAATGTCACTGAAAAAGAACTCCTAAGCGTAGTATTCGCATGTAATAAATTCCGCACCTACATATTAGGATACTCTGTTACTGTTAGGACAGATCACAAGTCCATATCCTTTTTAAAGAACTGCAAATTAAGTCATGGGCGGTTAGCAAGGTGGACATTGGTCCTACAAGAGTACAACATTAATTGGGAATACGTCCCTGGCAAGAAGAATATAGCCGCCGACGTACTGTCACGAGTAAACATTACAAATCAGACTTATGAAGGTGAAAAAGAAACACTAGCCAAAGTTTATAACATATTAAAAAGCCGCACAGAATTAGAAGGCATTATCAAAGAAATAGAGTTACATCAAAGACAAGACAGTAGACTGGCACAAATTTTCCAAAGGTTGGATAATCAAGATGTAAGAATAACCCCTTATTACTGTGTAGTTAATAATATATTATTTGTTAAAACTAAGTATCACGATAACGGTTGGAAGTTAGTAATACCTAAAACCATAGAGAAGGAAATAATCACAGATTACCATGTTCGTTATGGGCACATGGGTGCTGTTAAAGTAATAAAGGCGTTGGAAGAACATATGTATATAAAGGACATGAATAGAAGGGTGAGGCAATGCATTAGAACCTGTCAGATATGCCAGATGGTGAAATGCACAAATGAAAGAAAGGAGGGGCAGATGATTCCCATAACATCTTCGGGGAAACTAGAAAAAGTTTTTGTAGACATCTGCGGCCCATTTCCTAGAAGTGGGTCGTCACCAGTACAAGTATTTATTAATTATCTTAGACCATTATACTAAATATATAAAACTGTACCCTATGAATCGAGCAACCACCCAGAAGATACTCAACCTAATAATACATAATTACATACCTGAGGTAGGCTGTCCGAAAACCATGATCACAGACCACGGTACACAATTTAAAGGACGGAGGTGGAAGGACACACTGATGGAACATGGAATAAAAACATACAAAACTGCAGTGTACCATCCCAGTAGTAATCCCTCAGAAAGAGTATTAAGAGAGGTGGGACGGATTCTTAGGACTTATTGTGCAAATCAACAAAGACAGTGGAGTGGGTATGTCCCAGCTGCAGAAGATTTTATCAATCTAGCGTACCACCAATCAATTGACACCACCCCATACAATGCCATGTTCGAAAAACCTCCACCCAGAGAGATCAGTGACCTGATTAAGTTCCCCCAGAGTCCCGAATATCAATTTAATAGAATCCAATACCACGACAAGATCATAGAAAAGTTAGAACAACGTAGGAGAAAGTATAAACAGCAAGCACCAACCCGGATAATTAAGTATAAAATAGGAGACCAAGTACTATTAAGAAATAGGGAGCTGCCCAGCACAATGGAGGGCATCACAAAGAAACTGCTGGTATTATACGTCGGTCCATATACGATCACAAAAGACCATGAAAACAATACCTATGAACTCACTGACACGATAAATAAAAAGGTTAAAGGGACATACAATCAAACGTCATTGAAAAGGTACTATAGTTAAAGAAAATTAATTAGGATAAGTAATTACAAAGTGCCAAATATTCCAAAAATGTAATACTAGAAGCTGATATGGGAAAGGACACCTGTATAACGTAATCATCCCCAATAATGCACCCAATAGAGTGGAAAAGCACAAAATAACCCCATATATATCAACCATAAAAAAATGATTACTATTAAGAGCAGATAATATGTAGTAGTAGGCGACATTTATCACCCAAATGTTTAGGGTATAAACGAAAAAAATATGTTTAAAAACGATCACTATAAACGGACTCATTTTGTGTTTAACAGAATCACATACTAGGCTCCAAATTATTGAAGGTTACTAATTGACTATAACAAATCGATTTGCCCTATTGAGTTACAAAAGTGTGTAGGATTAAGATATAGGCCAAACTATTTGTTACTTGTGAAAAAAGAACCAGATCTATCACACCAAAGGATAGAAAATTATGTATTGCCAACTAAATGATTTAATAAGAAAAAAGACATCTATTATGTCATAAAGAGCCAGTAGTGGCATACAACTAACATTACTATGCTATACTTAGAGAAAAAAAAAAAAAAAAATGTTTATCCAAATGAATATTATATGTAACTTAATGTTTATCAAATGATTATTGTGTACCTCTTGTAAAACTAAAATATTATTTAAAACCATCCAGAATAAAGGTTCACCCAACTAACCTTTGAAGGAGTAGAGAGGCAGAATAACAAAGTGTGTAAAATAAAAGAAGGATATTATTATGGAAAGTGTAAGGAGAGAGAAAAAATGTTTATTAAACGAACTATGTAACCCCAAGAATGTCTATAAAATTAGATATTAGTATGTTATTATATTATCACATTAAAGTGTAATTATCAAATATTGTATACTTCATAACTTAGAATTAAAATCATCCAGAATAAGTGAAAACCACCATCACTTGAAGGAGTAGAGAAGAAAAATAACAAAGAGTGTTACTTGTAAAGTTAGCTATTATTATAATAGAATGAAAGGAAAGAAAACGTTTATTAATTATCAAATATTGTACATCACAGAATATGTCGGAGAACATCTAACAAAAAACCATTTAGTATACGAACATTGTACGCCCTGATAATTCAGGATAAATATGAATTATTAAGAAAAGCTTAAAGAACTATTGTGAAAATAAAATATTGTAGACTCTATATGTGAAAACCAACTGCATAAGTATATAAGCAGCAAAATAAGTGTGTAATCTTAAGAATACTCAAGTGAACCAAAGCAAATTGTCAACTAGTATAAACAGTAACAATACGGCTGATAAAAAGCATAGCTGAGAATGTCAAGTCTGAAAGGAAATAATTACCTGTAAAAAAGAAAGCATGTTAACAAGTATAAAGATGGAAATGTGATATAAATGAAAACCTCTGATACCTTGAATATTATAGTGAAGATATTATATTATTAAAAATGAACGATATGTGTTATATTTTATGAGTTGTGATAGTGCAACTATTGGCTGGTGCAATGTTTATTTTTTTTCTCAGACAGAGAAGAGTAATGCCTCTGGATCTGAGTATGTGTATTGAGGAACGGCAGAGAATGTAAGCCACAGTGAGCCACTCTGATTCCGAACCCACTACAAAAGTTAGGGAGTTATATTGTATTAATGTATCAAGGACTATTATGAAAGAATCTGTGAGGTATAAATTATAATAACCATTAAGATAATCACGAATGTAAAGATATGTAATAAGAAAGAAGAATGTGAATAAGACAGGAAATTGTTAATTTAAGAAATGAGATCTAGTGTAGTTAAATGACTTAGAAAGTAAGCAACTTGAAAATACTAGTAAGTTAAGAATTATATCACTAGACAAAAAATCAAGCTAGAGTAACACACTAATAGTATGTTAAAAAATCAAAGAGTACAAGAAAAAAAAAAGACCATAGAAATATACTAAGAAACTGACATGAAATGATAATTTTATAAAAAATAAATTTTTTCTCAAATGATCAATTTTGAGGAGGGGGTATATGTAACATAACAAAATGTTACCTAACCTAAACGTATACTATCAGATTTAATAAGTACATAACAATAATGTAAATAGGGAATATAGTGATAAGAATAACCAAGAAGAGGGAAATCATGGAAGAAGAATGAAGCAGAAGTACCACATGAAACAGTAAACCCAAATACTGTTCGACACTACAACCAGACAATGACTAACACAAACTGATGGACAGAGTAAATGTAATTTAAGCTGTCAAGCGAGTCGGTAGATAATGTAAACAGCATATGATATGTAAATAAAAAGTGAATCAATAAGAATCTGAATACTGTGAAATCAGAATTAGCATTTTGCGTGAAAGGTGTTAGCATCATTTACAAAATATGCATCAGAAATCTGGAAACTAATAACAACAATATCGACAAGCTGTCAATCATTTCAGAGCTTGGCGGTTGGAAACCGTTATTAACGGCCAAAATGACAATACGTCATATTCATCACACCTGCAAGAGCCAATCACAAAATTAGTTAGTAATTAACATTTTTGCCTAAGGCCGATCGAGGAGTAGAGTATATAAGAGGATGTAACCGATTCTCGACAGACACTTATCAACTTCATACAGCACGGAACGTGTGCTCGCCATCTCAACATTTTTAACTGTTAGCGTCATCAACATAACACATCGAAGGAAATAGCTCAACAACAAGAAACAACTACTTCAAATTATTCTACAGAGAACCATAGTGATTATGTGCAGTATTATTTCAATTTAGTGCGGGAAAATAATGAACAGAAGTAATTAAATAATATTATTCATGATCCATTAAGTTAGAAGCGGATCGAAATACTCTGTTCTTGTGCGTGTGCAGTGAAAAACGATAATCACTATAATCCGATTATCGAGGTGCTAAATGAGTTTTAATTAAATAATTAAAACCAAAAGGTAACAGTGCAACCATTATTCATTTTTTCTCCGAGCGCCATAACCTGTACGTTTTTATACACTGATCTGTACTGACGCAAAACACAGAAACATTTCAATATTACACCATGTCTCAATTTATTTTATGAATTTGTCATCATTAATTAAGCTGAATGTTAGTTATAAGTGTTCTCAAGTTATAAACTTTGTAAATCAGAAATCAAGCGTGACGAACGCACAACCTATCAAATAGGTTATTTTTATTTGTTTACTTTATGAAAGTAACGTCAAAACATTGTTGATCAATTTTATATCAGAAAATTATTAGATACTGTGTAGGCATGACTTTCTTTTTCGTGTCTCAAAGAACTCACATCTGAGATTTCAATAATATTAATGTTAAAAATAACAAATATCTGGGCTTAGCCAGATATACCACTTGTGCTCTGAGCAAGCCTTATAGGGTATATAATAACTTATTTACAATTGTACATCATTGTATGTTTTAATTATATTTGTTTTGAATTCTCTATCAAGGGTATGAATAAAACCCATTATTAACAGCATAACTCGACTTAATTTATTTCTAACAGATAGTTAAATATTTTATTTAGACAACTCAAACAACCTTCAGTGGTGATTAAGTATTTGGAATAGCATTGCCATAAAGATAATCAACCATTATTTTAATTTCTTTAAATCATTAATTGATTCAATTCATGGGTTTTACACGGGATTTTCCCAAAATAAATCCGTGTGGCGCCCACTAACAAACAAGGCAATCTAACCTTGCAACTAAAGTGAGCTGGTTTTTGTAAACTGAGTTGACAGATTATTGAACTTCTAGAAAACACGACCAGGTACGTGAAAGTATATTATGTTTATTATATTGTCCAGACATTACTAGACATAACGTACTTAGACTATTATCGACCTGGAGGAGAAGTTTCACAGCCAGTATCAACAAGACGATCATCATCATCAAGCGACCAACTATTATACTTTACTGTTAAGCTTAAGCAAACCTAGTATTTAAATATTACCAACACAACTATTTTATTTGTTTGATTTAAGGGAATTCTTTTCAGACAATTATAATTACACAATTGTAAACACACTTTGAGTAACCTCGAATGTTACATTTTAAATCGCTTTACAACATTAGTAACCTTCAATTAGAAACAACTACAAACCTTAATACATGTCAAAATAATATATCAAACATAATTAAATTTTATTTAAACCATACATTCTAATTATATTACAATTTGACGAATACAGCATGTGGCAGAAAATAAACACACGACTCGCGCATTTTATTTTATTACAATATCCGTAAAAGTCAACGGGATAAGTACCACAGCTATGGTAGACACCGGAGCTAATGTCTCATTAATCGACAAAGAATTAAACCGAATACAATCAGAAAACCAGACTACAATACCAACACTACCCATCAATAATATAATACTCATTGGAGCCACTGGGTGACAAAATAAAACCATTCGACGCCAAGTACAGTTGGAAGTGTCGAGTAATGGAGAGACAATTCCAATGGTTTTCCTCATAGCAAGTGGACTGCCATTTACACTACTTATCGGATGCGACATACTGCGGAAGTATACAGCCATAATCAATATGGACAAAGATACAGTGTTATTGAAGCCAGATGAAGTTGAATGGACTGCAGATCTTGTAGAACATAGGAAGGCACTACAAGAACATGTACACTTTAAAGACATGAACCGCAAAGTGAGAAAATATATTCAAAATTGTCATGTATGCCAATTGGTCAAGTGTAGTAATGAAAAAAGAGAAGGGGTAAGGATACCCATAACATCAACAGCAAAATTGGAAAAAGGATTTTTAGATATTTGTGGACCATTTCCACGAAGTGGTGGAAGGCATCAATACAAATATGTAGTAATCATATTCGACCACTACACAAAATTCACAAAACTTTATCCAATAAATCGAGCTACAACTAACAAAATACTAGACATTGTGATATCCAAATATATACCCGAAGTGGGAAAACCACTATCAGTAATTACAGATCATGGAACACAATTCCGAGGACGAAAGTGGCGGGAAACTCTAACCCATCAGGGCATAAAAACCTACAAAACGTCTGTGTATCACCCCAACAGCAACCCTGCTGAGAGAGTGTTGAGAGAAGTAGGAAGGATCTTAAGAACCTACTGTCACAGCCAGCAGAGGAAATGGGAGGAATATCTATCCCCGGCTGAAGACTTCCTGAACTTAGCTTATCATCAATCAACAGAGGAGACACCCTATATGGCTATGTATGAGCGAAGACCACCCCGGGAGATTACAGAGATCATAAACTTTCCAACAGAAAATGAATTCAAATTCAATAAAACAAAATTTTACAATAACGCAGTTGAACGAGCTGACAAACTTATGCTCAAATACCAGAAATCGCAACCTAAAGTCATAAAGTACGAAGTGGGAGACAGAGTACTCATAAAAACCCGAGAACTCCCAAGTTCAATTGAAGGTATTGCGAAAAAACTGCTACTGCTATTCACAGGCCCATATACTGTAACCAAAAACAACCTGAATAACACCTATGAGTTACAAGACCCAATAACCAAGAAAATAAAGGGCACATACAACCAAGCTTCAATGAAACGGTATATCGAAGATTAAAGATAAAGATAAAAGTGAAATATAGCGATGAAAATTATTTGTTACGGATATTAAGTGAAAGATGAAAATATACTTGTGAAAATAAATACTAACTATATAAAGATAAAAAGTGAAATATTGCGTTGAAGATTATTGTTTATTAATAAGTGAAAAATGAAAATAATTATGAGAATAAATGTTGACTATATGAAGAAAGGATGGAATATTGCTATGAAGATTATTTGTTGATTATATTAAATAAGAGGGAATATATAACTATGAAAATGAACGTTGACTATATTGTAATTTTGTAATGCGAAAAAATATGTTCCAAAGGAGTTATGTAAAGGATCAAGAAAATTGTATTTACAAATAATAATACTACTACCAATGAAAGAAGTACTATACGAGAAAGACGCCCTACATCTCTGGCACAAATGTATGTATGATACAGTAAATTTCCAAGAGCCACGTCAACAAGTAAATCACCATCCTACCCGTACTACTAATGAAAGAAGGAGAAAATAAGAAGTTGGAGGAACAAAACCGAATAAGCATCATTAATGTAGATAAGAATTAACACACAACCACAGTGTTTTCTAGTGCCTTTTACTAGAAGAAAGCCTATACCACATGGACTATATCTCAATTGAAACCATGAGAAAAAATATTCATGAATTATATCCAGAGAAGTAAACCCCGAAATGAAGAAGATTATGAGATGACGTTTAATGTGATACAAAGAGAAGAGATTAATCGATGACGAAGAAGAATGAAAAGTAATATATTAACGAAGATGATCATGAGAGTATACCAGTGATGAAATGTAAAACAAACTATCCCTGTAATATGTGAAGAATTTAGTTGAGTTGAATCAAGAAGAAGAGAGTATAACAATGTATAAACCGCAGATGCGTGAGATAATCCCAAGGATATTTATTATTTGTCGAAAGAACGACCACTTTATATTTTTTGATTATTTGACATGAATTGACTGATGAATAATGCCAGCAATCATTTATTATTATTGATGGAGATGATGTGCCTCCGTATTTATTGATATTAGTATGGCCAGTGGAGTTGTATGCCAAAGTGAGCCGCTCTGAACTGCCCCAGCTAAAGTTATGTTAGGGAATTAGGAACTAAATAAACAAGGGAGATAATTACATAGAAGAGAAATAATTATGATTCAAATAGAAGAAAGTGAAGGGATATATATAAAAAACCATATGAATCGACATGGAAACGTACAACAATTGATGAATTCTTCAATGAAAAATAAGTATACTGATTCAGAAATAATCAATTCTTATAGGAAGGCATATGTAACATTACCAAATTTGGTAGTTACATAAAGTAAGCAATTATTACGTCAAGTGACGGGAAAGCAAGAAAATATTTCTAAGTAAGTAAAATAATGTAAACAAGAAGTGTGTATCTACAGATATATTATTGTAAAATTCCAACAAAGAAGAAGGAAGTGTAACATAGCAGCATCGTACACAAAATAGAGGAAGAAAATGACCATGAGCCAATATAAAATGTTAGAAACCAGGCCCAATAGATTCCAACAGTGAGGGGAAACAACAAAAATAAAATGAAGAAGAAGACAACAGGATTCCAACAGTGAGGGGAACCAACAAAACAATAACTATGTAAAATAAAAAGAAGAGACAACTCAAGAGCAACCACAATGAAGGCAGACAAACCAATATATTTATAAATATAAATACTATGGATCAACAACTACTACAACGGAAATATTGAAGAAGACGTTTAAACCTAAAGAAGAAAGGAAGAAGAAGGACAAGGAAACATGACATGAAGAGTGAAGATAATGGATAGACAATACAAGAAATCACCATTCACCAAGTATACTAGAGACAATACTAGTAACCGGAAGAAGAATAACGATTGTCAACTATGAAGAAACAGTGTTTAACATATTTAAGAAATCACAAACAGTAATAGTGAATACTTAATGTAAGTGTGAGAACCTGTGACCAGTTAACCAATTTTAACCTAATAAACCCCACAGACAATTCAAATGATAAGGTTTATAGCAGAAGAAAATGTGTTACCTTTATAGTGGAACCATCAAAGATTAAATAGTTAAAAATACACAGACAGTTAGTGTGACTAATTTAATGAAGATTGTAATCCAGATAGATAATCATAAGACCACCAAGAAATGTAAGATAGAACAGTAAAATCATTGTTCATAGAACCTGATAATAAAAAACTTTGTAAATTTTAAAAGAAATGTAACTGAATGCCACAGCAAAACAGAATACAATATAAAGAAAGGCCAGAAAAAATAATAACAAACAAACTAGTTTGTTAAGTACCAAACAACAGTGTACCAGAAATTAGGTACCAAAACACAACAAGAAATGTATTACCATTAGTTTAAGAATATTTGTGTTATTGTTTAGAAAAAAAAAAATAGTGTAAACATGTGTATTAATCAACAATTAAACCATTGTAATAGAATACCATAATGAAGTCATAATAGTAGTAGCAAATACTGCATAAGAATATGTTGTACATTGATACATAATCCCATAGGAAATGCACCTATAAAACAAAAAAATCATATATGTTAATTGAACCAAGCAATCATCAACAATTGTTTCAATCAAAGATTCATTATAAATAATGATGCACGCTAATAAATAATGTCTTATACTGAAAGGCACTGCACATAAAGCAGATTAAATATAATAGCACAAAGCTAGATGAAAGGGAACCCAATATGACAAATTAGTTAAGCAAAATACCTTATTAAAACTTACACAGAGATTGATGAAAGTGTTGCCAGTAGTTAGAAAAACATCTAGTACTACTATGAGAACAGATTATAAGTGTAATAATAATAGTATTATGATCAAAATATTGGAAACTAACTGACTATGAATGAATAGCCAGACGTAAACAAAGACAATGTGACAAACTAGTTAAGCAAAATACCTTATTAAAACTTACACAGAGATTGATGAAAGTGTTACCAGTAGTTAGAAGGACATCTAATACTACTATGAGAACAGATCATGAGCATAAGAATAGTAATTTTATAGACAAATTAATGAAAACTAAATGACTATGATGGTGGAATCAGAATGTAAACAAACACTATGTAGCAAGTTATTTAAGCAAAATGCACCATCCAAACTTGTTCAAAGGTAAATAAAAATGTTATCAGTAGTCAGAAGGATATCTGATACTACTATGAGAATATATATCAAATGTAATAATAACAATTTAGTTATTGATTTATTAAAAAAAAAATAACTGACTACCATGTCATAAACTGATGTAAACAAACCCAATACTAGGAATTGAAAGGTTTTCAGATAGCGAAAGACTGACAAATATATTAAATAAACTAGGTACTATAGTTGTACACTATTTGCATTTTGACACAATTATACAGAAAACAAACGGTAAGTTGAATCCCCGCGCCAATCCCCTTCCTCCACACACCACCCCCACTTCACCTTCCACACAACCGTTACAAAATGCTGGCAGTCTGTTACCAAAGCTGAAGAAGGCGGATACTAAGCCGAAACGCGTCCAATAAAATAGTAAATTTTTCACATGAAAAAAGTTCATTTTTAGTTAAGTGAATAAAGTGTAAACCGATGTAAATAGATATTTATATTATTGTTAGAATACAAAACAAATGTCATTAGATAAGGAATAATAGTATTATAGGCGATTATAAATAATCGAATATGGACGCTTGAGACGCCATTATCAAACATTAAATGAATAATAATTACTCCCAAATTTTGTATTAAGCAATTGAGAAATGGACTCAAAATGTTTAATAAGAAGTGTTATTGTGTAATTAGATAAGATCTGGTGAAATAAACTTATTAATTTTAAGATTCACCATAGGAATTTGTGAAATCGTTGTAGTGAGTTAATAATGGACGGATTTCATTCTTGTTTGGACTTTATTTAAAGCCCAGGATGTCCGCGATCTATTGCCACCAACTATTCAACGATATGACAACTAATAAAAAAGTTATAACGATTATAAACTTTTTTAATCATTTTGTGCATCAACGTTTACGTCACTATAGTCTCAAACCCATATACGAAATCGATAAAAAATTAAAAGTTTTCTTAAACCAAGGTGTTTTGGGTCGGAGAGTTCGAAAAACTGAACCAATCAAATGAATTAAAACCAGCAGACAAGCCAGAGACGCTTAGGGGAAGCGTCACAGTCATCTTTCAGTCGTCAAGGAGTCTACACGCTAATTCGACGGGCAAGGTCGATGAAGAAATATATGAAGTTGTATTTGAATTGTGCGCGACACATACATGAGTCACGCTACACACACCTAACCTACACATAACAAAGAATTAACGAGTGTACAGTGCGGAGTGAATATAATAATAAAATAAGGCCAGTGTATAATATCGGTCGTATTTTCGAGTTTTGTGTTTATAAAAAACCAGGGAGAACTATATTTTCATTATTTAAAAAATAAAACAGAAATAAGAATTTCTGTTAATTATTGTTTGGGTACTACTCTAATCAGTAGTATCGAAGTGTAGTAATTCTGATGAAAGTTATCAGAATTCATAAAAGAATTATTTCGCATTTATCAATTTAAGAAATAAATGTTTTTACGACTTATCGTAATTAAAGGAGTCAATATTAATTTAAATATTACAAAATATGAGTGTCACGAATAGTCGCTCAATTGACTCATGTCGTTTTGATTTGACTAATGAAAATAAATCTTTTTATTTTTTTTTTTCGAAAAAATATTCTAATGAACTGATAGGTACTCATCAGATGTATTATGAATAAGATATATGTGTTTAGTTTATTAAGAAATCAATGATAATTTACTTATCCACAAGAATTACTTACGGTTATTAGCTAACCAAATAATAATAATAACTTGTCACCTTTTTCATAATTCTGTTCTCAAGTAATACAAACCAAATGAAAACTATCACAAGAGTTTTTTTTTTATTATAAACTTTTTCTCTTGTCAATAAATAATTTTTATAGCCAACTATTAAATAATAATAGTAATTTTTAGCAGTGCAACTCAATGCACGTGTTTTTAAAGTAACTAATGTGTACTGTGTCCCGCGTACGATAATTATCGATTATATGGTACCGACTTTTAATTTTAATATTTGTTTGTTTGTTTTCTATTAATTCTTTATTAAATATTGTCATAAAACACAACATCTTGTACCTGGTATCATGCCACTTCAAAGATCACACGAACTTGGTAATTTAACTATGTAAAGAGGACATAACCTCTCTAACTAAAATTATTGTATTAACCTTCAGTGTTACCAGCCTTGAGGTTAAAAAGAGTTTCTTTTTATAAAAATTGTTCATAATAATTATTTTTCTGTAAAACTATTAGTGATTGATTGTTGATTCTAAAAGAGTTAATGGCATTCCAGAACTGTTAATAAATCTCAATTACTTTTTACCAGTGGAAAGAGTCTTTAATTTCAAAATTAAAATAGTTTAGTTATCATAACTAGTTCTATCAAGAGGTGGCGGCAGAATTTGAATATTCCTTATAATTCAAATCATAATTCAGTCTTTATTTTATTTTATTGTGCATGCTTATCACGTATGATATTCAAATAGAATATCCACTTGTATGTATAGAGTGTATGTTACAGCAGAAGCAGTCACCCAACAGAACAGTAATATCATCCACATATGGTAAGTGGGGAGGTGAACAGTGGAGTGCGAAAATACTTTTTAAATTGAAGGATTTAAACGGGAATACCCACACAACTATTAATAACAATCAAACCGCTAATAATAATTACATTTTGGAAATTTTATTATACAATATTGTTGTGGATACCAGAGCGTATCTACAATCACAAACAACCACACACACATATCTACATATCTGGTCTACAACAGATTGACGAACACAACGCGGGGCTTTAATTGGTATTACCCCGTATCTGTTAAGTAACAATATATAAGCATGGCGACCATAGCATAAATCGAGGAGTCATAGCACTCAAGAAATACTGGGTACTAGCATTGAAATACGGTAAGACAGCTGAGCCAATCACAAAGGAGAGCAATGTGATTGGCCAAATAATGGCAAACCAGCAACTTAAATAAAACGTATAAATAATGGGGCAGAACGGGTTTTGTTTGTATTTGTTCATGAGGGTTTGTGATGTGTGTTCCTGTGCCACTGACAATGTCCATCTTCAGTATGGACTAAATGTGTGGAAGTGTTTATATACAGTCTAGACGATGGCCCTACAGCCTGGAAAATTGTGACAGTATAAACACTGGCCATGAAAGCTTATGTTCGTCTATAAAAAAGATTCTTGGCGCAAAGAAATATGGAGGTGAGTTGAAGAAAGCAAAGAAGAAAGAATTATATCTGGAAACTGAATCACTTTTGGATATTATCCGAAAAAGACAGGACTGTATTCTAGACATTTGGTCCAAATTATTCTGGTGAGAGTAACAAGAAAATATATCATTTGGTAACAAGCCTCGGACAAAATGATCGTTAACATAAGAAGAATTTAGCTGAAATGAACATCTCACTAGATGCAATTTTAGACAGTATATCTAAAATACTTTTTGGAAAAGGATTAAGGTGTTCCAGAGTTTTAAAGAAGAGGAGAGAAAACAAAGACTTGATAGAAGAAAGGAAGAACAAACATTTTGAATGAAAAAGTATGACAAAGGTCTTGAGATGCCAGAAGGTGAGAAATGAGGCAAAGATCATAAATTATTTCACAAGATCTACAAGGTAGCTTGGTGTACAAATATGCCACTTTGGATGGTGTTCATTTGCCATACTGTGCTTTGGTTCAGCTAAAGATCAAATCAATACAGCCCCATGTAGCAAAACAGCAATCAGGCTGAGATAAGCTGGTCTGTCAGTAACGTGACATACACCTGATCATATTGGTATAACATCCCCCCCCCCATTCAGCGAACAGCTAGAGGGGCCTAATATTTGAGTAACAATGACTGATGGTAATAACAATTTTGTACACCATTATTATAATTTAAATGAAATCAAACAATTGTTTAAATTCTTCGTATTTTTTAAATTAACAGCCATCCTTACTATTTCTTAAAAAAAAAAAGCAGTTAGCAAATTCATAAAAGAAATAGTAATTGTTTAAATGAAAAGTACTGTATGAATCATTCTATATTTTAACTCCAAAAATTATAATTTATTTTGTTTCAAAACTTTAGTTACCCTTTGCTAACCCAAATGGAAGTTAAAAGGAGGTTCGACAGTGAAGTACCTAATACTGGCTTAGCCATATTTAACTTATCAACAAACCGTTTATTTAGATATATTACTTGGTAATCAGTGAAAAGACTATTAATATAACCTGTAAAATGTAAGTAGTACAGTACGTTTTGTACTACTAAATGTACAAAAAGACTACCTATATTAAATTTTGTTTCAAATATAAATTTACCATTTGTGAATACAAAGTAAATATTATTTTACCGTAATATTAAACCGTACCATAACCGTACTGTAATATTTAAAGAGTAATATTAAACTGTTCATAATTAACAACTGAAATAGGATTTCAAGTTGATCTTTACAAGTATCTTTCAAGAGTGAAGTTGTTGAACACTAAATGTACAGTTGTCTATAGGTTGTAAGTTACAGTGAGGAATGATGCAATAAAAACAGATTACGGTTTCTTAATTTGATGTAAATACACTATAATTTGAATTTAGTTTCAAGTTTTGTAGGCTACTATAACAGAACCATTTTACTATAATAAGCATACTGATCGATCTGTATATAATATTGCAGGTGGCATGGTAATATAAAATATTGCAACAGGACACTTAGATGTGCTGGTTCCATCCAAGCAACCAACTGTCATCAGTTATATACCGTACATTTAAATTTTACAAAAACTATTACAAAAATTGGATCCAGTTTATCTGTGCAACACAAACGGTTACTCACCACATTAATTCTCATACATGAATTACATTTTCCCATATTTATACAAAGAAATTAAAACAAACATACCTTAAAATGCACTCGAAGGTTTGAGCCTCTTGCCTTACACGACTTAGTCGCATTGTCAGGTTCATGTGAATACCGCGCCATTGCTGTTGAAAAATATATTTCATTAATATCATATTCACTTATAATTATCCTCAATAAACTATCTAAATATCCCTTCTACTTCTCACTACTATTACAAGTATCAAATATTTATATAATTTTCCATAAACTAAGAACACAGAATGTAAAAACACAAAATTATTAATATGGATAATAAAGCAAAAATAAAAGGAAGATCACCCTACAAGTTTAGAGTTAAGCAAGCTCTAAGACAGGAGCATCTGTTATCATCATTATTGTTAATTTCTGGGCATATGCTACCATCTTTATTCTTAAATTTCTAAGTACAGGTAACAAGGCATGTAAATATAAATTGAAGAGAGTTGCTCTTTTGTATGTCTCATCAGTGCCTGATTCTTGCATAAAACACCGTATTATAATCTTAACAAGAGTCTGGGAAATGGAGAAGACTGTTGATAAATTTTACACAAATGAGGTGACTGGTAACAAACCAAACAAGACAAAATATGTGACATGAATGGAATAGAGATTTTATACACAGCAGACAGCTAAGTCTGAACAACAGATAATGAAAAAAAGATACCATCTTGAAAACGTATGTAGATTTACATATTTAGGAACCACTCACTACAAAAACCAGGAATTAAAGGAGAAATTCTGGTAAGGCTACTGATTCTGGAAATGGACCATATGACGAGTACTTGAGTTGATTTACAGAATGTCTAACTGGCTCCATAGTAACATATGAATGTGAACACTGGATGTTAAAAGCAGAAAAAAATCTGTTGGGTATATAGCATGTAACCTTTGAGATGAGAAAAGTAAATAATAACGGAAGAGTCCAAATCAAGAACTCTTCTAATGGACTTAAGATCGTAGATGTTTATGCTCACTGGTACATGGTTAAACAGATGATGAGGAAGCTACCATGGATCATGCTGACTCCCAAGCACTGGAGCCAAAAGAGTATGACGATCATGAGTCAAACTGAATGATGTGGAAGAGGAACTCGCATCATATGGAAATAAACAAATAAGTATCAAAGAGGAATAGGGAGCGGGGTATTAAAATCATATTAATCAATAAATTAATAATGGTAGTTTCCTTCTACTGCTTCTTCGCCACATACCATTTGTTTTGTTCTTGTTAAACTTATAAATCATTACCATATCAATACTTTTCTGTACGCCATAACGCGGTGTTAACAATACACCAAAAGGTTCGAGTTGTAAGCTTCAAAATTTAATGTAGAAAATTTGCAAGCGAAACGTGTTAAGGCGATTGGTTATCCTACTTATTCATCGTAAAAGAACTGAGTTAAATAAATGTAAACATAAACATTCCTGTTAACTTTGAGGTTAGACGGTATTGTTCGATATCAACGAACCATGGATTGATTTTGACATGCAATCTAGTTCTTTCAATTCTTCACGTGCTCTTGCGATCTAATGCTTCGATGTCTGTGCCACATGCGTGATTTTTTAGTGAACTGCAAATCGATAGGCGGCTGGAGGGCGAGCGCAGCAGAAGACTAACATATAGGTTGTTTTCTCTAAGCATACATTTAACATAACTACTTGAGGATTCTCGAGATTTACGATGTTATGTTCACTATAATGCTACGGACGTGTATTTAGGGTCGTTTTCACAAAAATTTTGGCAAAGGAGTGGTTCGTTCATATCAACCAACTACCGAATCATTTTTTAAATTTCACGGCAAAATGACCCTACTAACGATGATTCAATTAATAAAAAGTGAACACATTTTTAATAAACGACGCATAGAACTTCATGCAGTAAAAAACGCACATGGTTTTCGTGTACAGGCCGACTAACCTATAATATAAATACACGGTCTAGTTGCAATTTCCCTTACAGAAATTAAATTACTTTTTTAGACACTTCCAATTATGCAATATTCATTATATTTAAATAATTTCCAACAACTACATATACAAATTTAAATGGATTAAAATCGATACAAACCAAATATTGCAACGACAACACTCACCTAAAATAACACTACTAAACGGAAAAAAGGCCGACCCACTGCTTTCTCGATTGGTAGATTGTTCATAAATTTCCGGTTAACTATAAACCATAATAGTCAGTTATTTAGAAAAAAATGTATAATAATTGCGTATAAACTATTAAGTACCGGGGGACCGAGCTTAGCTTGGTTTCAAATAAAAAATAATTTTTTAATAATATTTTACATTTTTCTTTTTACATAAGAAAACAAAAACAGATTTGCATTTTACAATATTAATTTAGGGGTCTTTCACTGTTTCCTGCGGCCAAAGACAACTTCCGTCTCCACGTTTGTATTTTTTTTCCGTGTTCGATGTGTACTAGAACTGTTTTCTTCACAAGTAACTAATGCCAGTTTATGGAGGTTATGTAGACAATGTAACTTAAATAAAATTTACTTTGTTAGTGTACAATAAAAGGGTGTATTTACTGGAAGTACAGAAATAATTTTCCATTTATCGCACATAATTACGGTACACAGACGATTTTTGGAGGTTGTGTCTACGTTTAACAATGCAACTTAACCTTTTAGATTTTTAAAATTAATTAGATTTAACAAAAATTTCCTTTGTTAGTGTACATTAAATTATTGTATGCATACAAGGCTGCTGTACATAACATTAAAGGCTGTATTTATTCGAAGTACCGGAATTAAAACCTAGTTCCAATTTAGAACGTAGACCTATAACCTATTTGCATATTTTATTGGGGTTTATTGGCACATATTTTATTAAAAGGGTGTATTTATTGGAAGTACAGAAATTATTTTCCATTTATCGCACATAATTACGGTACACAGACGATTTTTGGAGGTTGTGTCTACGTTTAACAATGCAACTTAACCAATTTAGAACGTATAACCTAGTAGGCTACGTTATTCGTACATACAGCATTTTATTGGAGTTTATTGGTACATATTTTGTTAAAAGGGTGTATTTATTGGAAGTACAGAAATTACTTTCCATTTATCGCACATAATTACGGTACAGAGACGATTTTGGGAGGGTGTGTCAACGTTTAATTATCTAACTTAACCTTTTAGATTTTTAAAATTAATTAGACTTAACAAACATTTCCTTACTTAGTGTACATTCAAAGGCTGTATTTATTGTATGGATAAAAGGCTGTATTTATTCGAAGTACCGGAATTAAAACCTACTTCCAATTTAGAACACAGTACAATCTAACGTAGGCCTATAACCAAACAAGTACATTAAAATCCTTTTTTCAACATAATGCAATAATAAGCAATGTGTAGTTTCTGTTAACATGCAAATGATTAAGTATTAATAATGGGTTACAGTGGAATTTAATGTTACTACGGTCTGAATTAATGCAAATAAAATTGGGAGAATCTCGTAAACATATTAAAGAATGCTTGTATATTACACACAAAATTATTACAGTACGGACCTTTGTTAATGAATAGAAACAAATTTGACTCTATACTTTAGTATGTACCAATAAAATTCACCTTTTTTCAAATACCAATATCTGTTGTTGTTTTTCATACCCTTTAAAAAAGGTCATTAACAACATACATTATGAGAAAACGTGATTACAAATAACCAGCCATTAGTTACTTAGAAGAAAATAGATATAACATTTACAAACATCAAATCTTCAATTCTCTCCCTATTTGTTTTATAAAAACTGGAGTTTCTACTGCAGGTTTTAAGTCCACTAACTTGGAGTTTCTACTGCAGGTTTTAAGTCCACTAACTACTTAATTAAATATACATAATTGGTCCTGTATCTTGTTGGGTAACATTATATTAATACATCTGCTTCCTACTCATATGTGCAAACAATGTTTTTAATGTACGGTCCTAAAATCTTTATCAACACTTTATATCTTTAAAATTTAGACAAAGTCTAATGAGCAACTTGACCTAACCTGAATTTACATGACCTGGCTCAGAACAACTTTATTTTGGCAAATACAAAGATGAAGATTGGTTGCAATTTCTTCAGGGCTCACACCTGCTGCCAGGCCTAGTTCTATAACATGATAAGGAAGAAATAAATCAGCTCAAACCTGCAACCGCTGTGGGAAGGCTTTTACACCATTACCAATAAGATTAATGATGTCATCTAAGAATAACTCATTAGCTTTATTTTTAACTCATTAGTTTTATCTTTTTTAACAATTTTTAATGCAGTTTACTGGAGTAAAATCTTCTTATTGATAATGTTCTTATCAGTTTCATTACATTATTCTTATCTCTTTTTATTACCGTATCTCAGACAATATTTATAGTATACAATTTAGTTAATGACTTAGTATTTTGTTCTTCATGTATCATGGTCATGAAATGGTTTAAGTTGGGGCCTATTTTATGTAAGGGGAAAACATAACGTTACAATATTGTAATTACTTTTATTTCTATAATTATTTATAAGTATTACTTTGTACAAACAAAACTGGCTTAGAAATGGGTCTACTTAGGAAATTATGGAATTCTGCTGAAATTTCGAATAGTTCTGGAGGGGAATTGATCCCCTGATAACCCCCCTCCGCAAGTTACTCCACTGATCCCACTCTACACAGTTCCAAGAAATCCTGTATTTAGTAGAGCTTCCCTTATGTGCGTGGTAAGTGAAGGAGAAGGGATCTATTTAACGTGCAAGTTGAAGAATATTTTTAATTATTGCACTTAACTTGATATAAGTACTGATTACATTTCAGGATTATTATTTTCAGAAATAATGTATGTAAACCAGCTTTCCCCATATAAAGTTAATTAAAATTCTTTAATGCATAGCATTCCAGGCATTTACAGTAGTAGATTCGTTTTACTAAATTTGAATTTACACAAATAATTCTCTTTGATTAACCAGAGTTACACACACAAACTAAATGCTGAGTGTCCTCCTAGTGTGTAAATTCAGCTAAAACAGTATTCCAAAAACTTACCTTGTTACTAGAATATGTGACATGATGAACTTTTCATCATGTGTTCAACTTTGTGTTGGGAGTTAAGCATTTTAATAATTTATATTTATGCAGGCGTATAGCAAAATCTGATCATCATGGAAAAGGAATAAGGCATTTTGTAATAGCAATTAACTGATTAGTTCCTGCTGTATTACCGAATCATATTACAAGACCAATTTTTGTTTAATTGAAAAGATATATTTTAATTGTTTCTTTTGGTGCAATCTGTAAATTCCATGACACACGTCCATAAAGGTTTGAAAATATGCTTACTCCAGTTTGATAGGAATAAATTTTCAAAAAACTAATACAAATTTGTTATGTCTGATCACACCAGCTATCCTGTCTATTGGTAATGAGACTTTTATCCAAATTTATCATATAGTATTGTGCTAAGATGTTACACTACATTTGTATACTGTAATACAGTGTATTATTTGCAGACTGACAGGGTTATAAAAAATTCTGAAAGAATTGTTGCTTTTACAACACCATCCTTTATCAAGTGACTACTCAAATCTGCCAGTTTTTCACAGATCCCCTAGTGATGCTCCAAACTTTTCAAGGATTCTCCTGGCCTTAAAAAACTGGACTGGCCTCATTGATTGACATGACTAATGTTAAATTTACTTTGGGATACTTCCAAACATAATACAGTTTACAATAAACAAACAAAATATTATGCCTGTCTAATTTTTTCCAGAACTGTATACACATAATTTGACCTGGATAGAACATTTATTAAACAATAATACTATTTGATGCAAATAATTAAAATATCGGTATGGAGAACCATACATGACTACCATGTTCTAAGATTTATATTTGAAATCATTTTAGAAATGAAATATTTCTATAGAAACTACTTCTACCTTCAGCCTCAACCACAGAATTGTGATCACTAACATATACCACCTCATGTTCATAAAACAGTATTCCAAACACTTACCTTGTTACTATGGTGTCTTCAACAGGTACATTGGTGTATAAATTCGTTATGTCAAATGATGCTAATGTTGAGTTGTGTGGTATATGGATGTGTTCTAGTTTTTTGACAAGTTCTATGTTGTTTTTAACAGAAGTGTTGTTTGTTGGTTAGATTTATGTTGTTTGTTGGTTAGATTTATATGTTTTCTGATTAGTTTATCTAGGTGTCTGGCGATTTTGTGGGAGGGTGCTTGTGTGTTATTTATCAAAGGTCAAATGGGTATATTGGGTTTGTGTATTTTTGGTAATGCGTTTAGTTTTGGGGGGTTAGGTTTAATTTCTTTTTAGGTATTTTATGTTTTCTGTTTCGATTATGTATTTTGCATTATTTATGAATTTGTTTTTGGTATTTTATTGTGGATCTTTGGTTATTTGAGTTATATTGTTTTCGGAGAAGAATTTCTGTTTTATTGTTTATTTCTTAAATATTAGAATTACCTTGGTTCCTTCTTTGCAATTATGTTTATTTCTTGTTTGTTCATTATGACTGTTGTAATTTCTATAGGTACTTTTGGTGTGTTTGTTGTAATTTTGTGTTTTACATAATCTTTTGTGGTTGTCTTGATTGTTCATCTCTTCTTTCACAGCACTATCACTTTACTAAAAATGAACTTTATCTTGTGAAAAACTTACTTTTTTCGTCGGACGCGTTTCGGCTTAGTATCCGCCTTCTTCAGCTTTTAGTCAGACTGCCATCATTTCGTAACGGTTTTTGTGTGGAAGGTGTAGTGGGGGTGGTGTGTGGAGGAAGGGGATTGGCGGAGGGATTCAACTTGATGTTTGTTTTTTGTAAAATTGTGTCAAAAAGTGTATGTGATTTATATTGCAATTGATCGTTGAGTATGTTGTTTGGTTGTGTTGTGTGGTGTTTATATATTTCGTATTGTTCAGTTGTGTTGAGTTTTCGGCCTTTAGGTAAGTAATGTAAAATTTCGAGATTGGTGTCTATGTTGGTGTAACTATGGTTTTCTGTGTGTATGTGTGTGGCAAATGCGGAGTGTATATTGTTGTTGGTTAGAGCTTTTAAATGTTCAGAATAACGGGATGAAAAAGATCTTCCTGTCTGGCCGATGTAGAAACTATTGCAGTCATTACATTTTAATTTGTAAACACCTGTTTTGTTATATTTGTCTATGTCTGTGTTTGTATTATTGATGTGTTTTGTAATGGTATTGGTTGTTCTGTATGCTATTTTGTATTTGTGTTTTCTGAATGTGTTGGCGATTTTGTGTGTGTAGGAGTTGTGGTATGTGAGTGTGATGTATTTATTGTGTTGTGTGCTGATGGTATTTTGTGTTTTGTTGTTTTTGTTTTTGATGCGTTTGTGTAGCGTGTTTATTAAATTAGGGTTGTAACCGTTTTTGATTGCTCTGTATTTTATTGTGTTGAGTTCGTCGGTGTAATCTTGTTTATTTAAGGGTATTTTAGTTAGTCTATGGAGCATATGGTTGAAGGCCGCATGTTTATGTTGTGTTGGGTGGTTTGATGTGTTGTGTATAACCATGTCAGTTGTGGTTGGTTTCCTGTATATTTTGTATGTGTGTATGTTGTTAGTTTTGTTAATTGTTAGGTCTAGAAAATTTATACTATTGTTTTGTTCAATTTCCAGTGTAAATTTTAATTTGTGGTGTATAGTGTTTATGTATTTGTGGAAGTTTTCAACTTGTCTTGTGTTGCCTTTGAATAAAAGTAATATGTCATCTACATACCTGTGCCAATATATAATTTTGTTAGTGTATTTGTTGTTGTTTATTATGTGGTTCTGTTCTATGTTGTGTATATATATTTCTGCTAGTATTCCTGATATGGGGGAGCCCATTGGGAGACCTTCTGTTTGTGTGTATATCTTGTTATTGTATGTAAAGTAATTTTGTTCAGTTATTAGTTTGGTCAGTGTGATGATTTCTTGTATGTGTGTTTCAGGTGTGTTGTTTTGTCTGAGTAGTTGTTCTAGTGTTTGGATGGTTTCTTTGATGGGGACATTAGTGTATAAATTGGTTATATCAAAAGATGCCAGAGTTGAGTTATGTGGGATATGGATGTGTTCAGTTTTCTTGACTAGGTCTATGTTGTTTTTGATGGATGTGTTGTTACTGAGATTAATATTTTCTCTGATTATCTTGTCTAGTTGTTTTGCGATTTTGTGGGAGGGTGCCTGTGTGTTGTTTATTAATGGTCTGATGGGAATGTTCGGTTTATGTATTTTTGGTAATGCATTTAGTATAGGGGGGTTAGGTTTTATTTGTTTAAGGTATTTGGCGCTTTCTGGTTTGATTATATGTTTTGTGTTGTTTATAAACTTATTAATCTGTTTATGAAATTTTAGTGTGGGGTCTTTATTTATTTCTGTTATATTATTTTCGTTGAAGAAATTTTCGATTTTAGTGTTTAATTGGTGTTTGTCCATTATGACGCTAATGTTACCTTTGTCAGCTTTTAGGATTGTTGTGTTGTGTTCAAGTAACTTGTGTTTTACATTGTTAAGTGTTTTTATTTCATTGTTGTGTATTTTTGGTTTTGTATGTGTGTTTAGAAGTTTTCGTTTTATTTCGTGGCGAATCGGGTCCTGGTCATTAAAGTGCGTGTTTTGTACAGCTGTTTCTGCGTCTATGATTATGTCACGTGTGTGTTTATTGTGATTTTTGTTAGTTGCATTGTTATTTAAATTATGTTTCAGTCCTTTGTTTAATAAATCCATTTCATCCTTTGTGAAATTAATGGTTGTTGTATTAACTACGCGTACGTGGAATTTGTATGTCGGTTCAGGGATAGATTCAATTGTGCGTGTTGTGACGTTAGTTATTTTTTTGTTGTGTCTAGCTTGTATTGTCAATTTGAGTTTTTCTATGTTGTCTTGTGTGTGTTGTAGTACATTTTCAAGTTCCGTGTGGTGTAATATTTGTGTGAGTTTCATGTGTAATTTATATGCCCGTTTGTTGAGTGTGTCTTTTTTATGGTATAAATAATTGATTATGTTATTTAGGTTTATTTGTTCTAATTTCCGTTTGGTTTGAAGTGCTGTATGTGTGTTTTGTTTTATTGTAACTTGTGCGTGTGTTGGTATGATGTTGTGTTTTCGACAAGTTTTGTTGAATGCTATGTGTAAGGAAGTTTTTGTTACTTGTTGTTTGGCGTTTCTGTACTTATTGATGAAATACGCTTTATCTGCGGTATTATAGTTGTCTTGATTGTTCATCTCTTCTTTCACAGCACTATCACTTTACTAAAAATGAACTTTATCTTGTGAAAAACTTACTTTTTTCGTCGGACGCGTTTTGGCTTAGTATCCGCCTTCTTCAGCTTTTAGTCAGACTGCCATCATTTCGTAACGGTATTTGTGTGGAAGGTGTAGTGGGGGTGGTGTGTGGAGGAAGGGGATTGGCGCAGGGATTCAACTTGATGTTTGTTTTTTGTAAAATTGTGTCAAAAAGTGTATGTGATTTATATTGCAATTGATCGTTGAGTATGTTGTTTGGTTGTGTTGTGTGGTGTTTATATATTTCGTATTGTTCAGTTGTGTTGAGTTTTCGGCCTTTAGGTAAGTAATGTAAAATTTCGAGATTGGTGTCTATGTTGGTGTAACTATGGTTTTCTGTGTGTATGTGTGTTGCAAATGCGGAGTGTATATTGTTGTTGGTTAGAGCTTTTAAATGTTCAGAATAACGGGATGAAAAAGATCTTCCTGTCTGGCCGATGTAGAAACTATTGCAGTCATTACATTTTAATTTGTAAACACCTGTTTTGTTATATTTGTCTATGTCTGTGTTTGTATTATTGATGTGTTTTGTAATGGTATTGGTTGTTCTGTATGCTATTTTGTATTTGTGTTTTCTGAATGTGTTGGCGATTTTGTGTGTGTAGGAGTTGTGGTATGTGAGTGTGATGTATTTATTGTGTTGTGTGCTGATGGTATTTTGTGTTTTGTTGTTTTTGTTTTTGATGCGTTTGTGTAGCGTGTTTATTAAATTAGGGTTGTAACCGTTTTTGATTGCTATGTATTTTATTGTGTTGAGTTCGTCGGTGTAATCTTGTTTATTTAAGGGTATTTTAGTTAGTCTATGGAGCATATGGTTGAAGGCCGCATGTTTATGTTGTGTTGGGTGGTTTGATGTGTTGTGTATAACCATGTCAGTTGTGGTTGGTTTCCTGTATATTTTGTATGTGTGTTTGTTGTTAGTTTTGTTAATTGTTAGGTCTAGAAAATTTATACTATTGTTTTGTTCAATTTCCAGTGTAAATTTTAATTTGTGGTGTATAGTGTTTATGTATTTGTGGAAGTTTTCAACTTGTCTTGTGTTGCCTTTGAATAAAAGTAATATGTCATCTACATACCTGTGCCAATATATAATTTTGTTAGTGTATTTGTTGTTGTTTATTATGTGGTTCTGTTCTATGTTGTATATATATATATTTCTGCTAGTATTCCTGATATGGGGGAGCCCATTGGGAGACCTTCTGTTTGTGTGTATATCTTGTTATTGTATGTAAAGTAATTTTGTTCAGTTATTAGTTTGGTCAGTGTGATGATTTCTTGTATGTGTGTTTCAGGTGTGTTGTTTTGTCTGAGTAGTTGTTCTAGTGTTTGGATGGTTTCTTTGATGGGGACATTAGTGTATAAATTGGTTATATCAAAAGATGCCAGAGTTGAGTTATGTGGGATATGGATGTGTTCAGTTTTCTTGACTAGGTCTATGTTGTTTTTGATGGATGTGTTGTTACTGAGATTAATATTTTCTCTGATTATCTTGTCTAGTTGTTTTGCGATTTTGTGGGAGGGTGCCTGTGTGTTGTTTATTAATGGTCTGATGGGAATGTTCGGTTTATGTATTTTTGGTAATGCATTTAGTATAGGGGGGTTAGGTTTTATTTGTTTAAGGTATTTGGCGCTTTCTGGTTTGATTATATGTTTTGTGTTGTTTATAAACTTATTAATCTGTTTATGAAATTTTAGTGTGGGGTCTTTATTTATTTCTGTTATATTATTTTTGTTGAAGAAATTTTCGATTTTAGTGTTTAATTGGTGTTTGTCCATTATGACGCTAATGTTACCTTTGTCAGCTTTTAGGATTGTTGTGTTGTGTTCAAGTAACTTGTGTTTTACATTGTTAAGTGTTTTTATTTCATTGTTGTGTATTTTTGGTTTTGTATGTGTGTTTAGAAGTTTTCGTTTTATTTCGTGGCGAATCGGGTCCTGGTCATTAAAGTGCGTGTTTTGTACAGCTGTTTCTGCGTCTATGATTATGTCACGTGTGTGTTTATTGTGATTTTTGTTAGTTGCATTGTTATTTAAATTATGTTTCAGTCCTTTGTTTAATAAATCCATTTCATCCTTTGTGAAATTAATGGTTGTTGTATTAACTACGCGTGCGTGGAATTTGTATGTCGGTTCAGGGATAGATTCAATTGTGCGTGTTGTGAGGTTAGTTATTTTTTTGTTGTGTCTAGCTTGTATTGTCAATTTGAGTTTTTCTATGTTGTCTTGTGTGTGTTGTAGTACATTTTCAAGTTCCGTGTGGTGTAATATTTGTGTGAGTTTCATGTGTAATTTATATGCCTGTTTGTTGAGTGTGTCTTTTTTATGGTATAAATAATTGATTATGTTATTTAGGTTTATTTGTTCTAATTTCCGTTTGGTTTGAAGTGCTGTATGTGTGTTTTGTTTTATTGTAACTTGTGCGTGTGTTGGTATGATGTTGTGTTTTCGACAAGTTTTGTTGAATGCTATGTGTAAGGAAGTTTTTGTTACTTGTTGTTTGGCGTTTCTGTACTTATTGATGAAATACGATTTATCTGTGGTATTATAGTTGTCTTGATTGTTCATCTCTTCTTTCACAGCACTATCACTTTACTAAAAATGAACTTTATCTTGTGAAAAACTTACTTTTTTCGTCGGACGCGTTTTGGCTTAGTATCCGCCTTCTTCAGCTTTTAGTCAGACTGCCATCATTTCGTAACGGTTTTTGTGTGGAAGGTGTAGTGGGGGTGGTGTGTGGAGGAAGGGGATTGGCGCAGGGATTCAACTTGATGTTTGTTTTTTGTAAAATTGTGTCAAAAAGTGTATGTGATTTATATTGCAATTGATCGTTGAGTATGTTGTTTGGTTGTGTTGTGTGGTGTTTATATATTTCGTATTGTTCAGTTGTGTTGAGTTTTCGGCCTTTAGGTAAGTAATGTAAAATTTCGAGATTGGTGTCTATGTTGGTGTAACTATGGTTTTCTGTGTGTATGTGTGTGGCAAATGCGGAGTGTATATTGTTGTTGGTTAGAGCTTTTAAATGTTCAGAATAACGGGATGAAAAAGATCTTCCTGTCTGGCCGATGTAGAAACTATTGCAGTCATTACATTTTAATTTGTAAACACCTGTTTTGTTATATTTGTCTATGTCTGTGTTTGTATTATTGATGTGTTTTGTAATGGTATTGGTTGTTCTGTATGCTATTTTGTATTTGTGTTTTCTGAATGTGTTGGCGATTTTGTGTGTGTAGGAGTTGTGGTATGTGAGTGTGATGTATTTATTGTGTTGTGTGCTGATGGTATTTTGTGTTTTGTTGTTTTTGTTTTTGATGCGTTTGTGTAGCGTGTTTATTAAATTAGGGTTGTAACCGTTTTTGATTGCTATGTATTTTATTGTGTTGAGTTCGTCGGTGTAATCTTGTTTATTTAAGGGTATTTTAGTTAGTCTATGGAGCATATGGTTGAAGGCCGCATGTTTATGTTGTGTTGGGTGGTTTGATGTGTTGTGTATAACCATGTCAGTTGTGGTTGGTTTCCTGTATATTTTGTATGTGTGTATGTTGTTAGTTTTGTTAATTGTTAGGTCTAGAAAATTTATACTATTGTTTTGTTCAATTTCCAGTGTAAATTTTAATTTGTGGTGTATAGTGTTTATGTATTTGTGGAAGTTTTCAACTTGTCTTGTGTTGCCTTTGAATAAAAGTAATATGTCATCTACATACCTGTGCCAATATATAATTTTGTTAGTGTATTTGTTGTTGTTTATTATGTGGTTCTGTTCTATGTTGTGTATATATATTTCTGCTAGTATTCCTGATATGGGGGAGCCCATTGGGAGACCTTCTGTTTGTGTGTATATCTTGTTATTGTATGTAAAGTAATTTTGTTCAGTTATTAGTTTGGTCAGTGTGATGATTTCTTGTATGTGTGTTTCAGGTGTGTTGTTTTGTCTGAGTAGTTGTTCTAGTGTTTGGATGGTTTCTTTGATGGGGACATTAGTGTATAAATTGGTTATATCAAAAGATGCCAGAGTTGAGTTATGTGGGATATGGATGTGTTCAGTTTTCTTGACTAGGTCTATGTTGTTTTTGATGGATGTGTTGTTACTGAGATTAATATTTTCTCTGATTATCTTGTCTAGTTGTTTTGCGATTTTGTGGGAGGGTGCCTGTGTGTTGTTTATTAATGGTCTGATGGGAATGTTCGGTTTATGTATTTTTGGTAATGCATTTAGTATAGGGGGGTTAGGTTTTATTTGTTTAAGGTATTTGGCGCTTTCTGGTTTGATTATATGTTTTGTGTTGTTTATAAACTTATTAATCTGTTTATGAAATTTTAGTGTGGGGTCTTTATTTATTTCTGTTATATTATTTTCGTTGAAGAAATTTTCGATTTTAGTGTTTAATTGGTGTTTGTCCATTATGACGCTAATGTTACCTTTGTCAGCTTTTAGGATTGTTGTGTTGTGTTCAAGTAACTTGTGTTTTACATTGTTAAGTGTTTTTATTTCATTGTTGTGTATTTTTGGTTTTGTATGTGTGTTTAGAAGTTTTCGTTTTATTTCGTGGCGAATCGGGTCCTGGTCATTAAAGTGCGTGTTTTGTACAGCTGTTTCTGCGTCTATGATTATGTCACGTGTGTGTTTATTGTGATTTTTGTTAGTTGCATTGTTATTTAAATTATGTTTCAGTCCTTTGTTTAATAAATCCATTTCATCCTTTGTGAAATTAATGGTTGTTGTATTAACTACGCGTACGTGGAATTTGTATGTCGGTTCAGGGATAGATTCAATTGTGCGTGTTGTGACGTTAGTTATTTTTTTGTTGTGTCTAGCTTGTATTGTCAATTTGAGTTTTTCTATGTTGTCTTGTGTGTGTTGTAGTACATTTTCAAGTTCCGTGTGGTGTAATATTTGTGTGAGTTTCATGTGTAATTTATATGCCTGTTTGTTGAGTGTGTCTTTTTTATGGTATAAATAATTGATTATGTTATTTAGGTTTATTTGTTCTAATTTCCGTTTGGTTTGAAGTGCTGTATGTGTGTTTTGTTTTATTGTAACTTGTGCGTGTGTTGGTATGATGTTGTGTTTTCGACAAGTTTTGTTGAATGCTATGTGTAAGGAAGTTTTTGTTACTTGTTGTTTGGCGTTTCTGTACTTATTGATGAAATACGCTTTATCTGCGGTATTATAGTTGTCTTGATTGTTCATCTCTTCTTTCACAGCACTATCACTTTACTAAAAATGAACTTTATCTTGTGAAAAACTTACTTTTTTCGTCGGACGCGTTTTGGCTTAGTATCCGCCTTCTTCAGCTTTTAGTCAGACTGCCATCATTTCGTAACGGTTTTTGTGTGGAAGGTGTAGTGGGGGTGGTGTGTGGAGGAAGGGGATTGGCGCAGGGATTCAACTTGATGTTTGTTTTTTGTAAAATTGTGTCAAAAAGTGTATGTGATTTATATTGCAATTGATCGTTGAGTATGTTGTTTGGTTGTGTTGTGTGGTGTTTATATATTTCGTATTGTTCAGTTGTGTTGAGTTTTCGGCCTTTAGGTAAGTAATGTAAAATTTCGAGATTGGTGTCTATGTTGGTGTAACTATGGTTTTCTGTGTGTATGTGTGTTGCAAATGCGGAGTGTATATTGTTGTTGGTTAGAGCTTTTAAATGTTCAGAATAACGGGATGAAAAAGATCTTCCTGTCTGGCCGATGTAGAAACTATTGCAGTCATTACATTTTAATTTGTAAACACCTGTTTTGTTATATTTGTCTATGTCTGTGTTTGTATTATTGATGTGTTTTGTAATGGTATTGGTTGTTCTGTATGCTATTTTGTATTTGTGTTTTCTGAATGTGTTGGCGATTTTGTGTGTGTAGGAGTTGTGGTATGTGAGTGTGATGTATTTATTGTGTTGTGTGCTGATGGTATTTTGTGTTTTGTTGTTTTTGTTTTTGATGCGTTTGTGTAGCGTGTTTATTAAATTAGGGTTGTAACCGTTTTTGATTGCTATGTATTTTATTGTGTTGAGTTCGTCGGTGTAATCTTGTTTATTTAAGGGTATTTTAGTTAGTCTATGGAGCATATGGTTGAAGGCCGCATGTTTATGTTGTGTTGGGTGGTTTGATGTGTTGTGTATAACCATGTCAGTTGTGGTTGGTTTCCTGTATATTTTGTATGTGTGTTTGTTGTTAGTTTTGTTAATTGTTAGGTCTAGAAAATTTATACTATTGTTTTGTTCAATTTCCAGTGTAAATTTTAATTTGTGGTGTATAGTGTTTATGTATTTGTGGAAGTTTTCAACTTGTCTTGTGTTGCCTTTGAATAAAAGTAATATGTCATCTACATACCTGTGCCAATATATAATTTTGTTAGTGTATTTGTTGTTGTTTATTATGTGGTTCTGTTCTATGTTGTATATATATATATTTCTGCTAGTATTCCTGATATGGGGGAGCCCATTGGGAGACCTTCTGTTTGTGTGTATATCTTCTTATTGTATGTAAACTAATTTTGTTCAGTTATTAGTTTGGTCAGTGTGATGATTTCTTGTATGTGTGTTTCAGGTGTGTTGTTTTGTCTGAGTAGTTGTTCTAGTGTTTGGATGGTTTCTTTGATGGGGACATTAGTGTATAAATTGGTTATATCAAAAGATGCCAGAGTTGAGTTATGTGGGATATGGATGTGTTCAGTTTTCTTGACTAGGTCTATGTTGTTTTTGATGGATGTGTTGTTACTGAGATTAATATTTTCTCTGATTATCTTGTCTAGTTGTTTTGCGATTTTGTGGGAGGGTGCCTGTGTGTTGTTTATTAATGGTCTGATGGGAATGTTCGGTTTATGTATTTTTGGTAATGCATTTAGTATAGGGGGGTTAGGTTTTATTTGTTTAAGGTATTTGGCGCTTTCTGGTTTGATTATATGTTTTGTGTTGTTTATAAACTTATTAATCTGTTTATGAAATTTTAGTGTGGGGTCTTTATTTATTTCTGTTATATTATTTTTGTTGAAGAAATTTTCGATTTTAGTGTTTAATTGGTGTTTGTCCATTATGACGCTAATGTTACCTTTGTCAGCTTTTAGGATTGTTGTGTTGTGTTCAAGTAACTTGTGTTTTACATTGTTAAGTGTTTTTATTTCATTGTTGTGTATTTTTGGTTTTGTATGTGTTTAGAAGTTTTCGTTTTATTTCGTGGCGAATCGGGTCCTGGTCATTAAAGTGCGTGTTTTGTACAGCTGTTTCTGCGTCTATGATTATGTCACGTGTGTGTTTATTGTGATTTTTGTTAGTTGCATTGTTATTTAAATTATGTTTCAGTCCTTTGTTTAATAAATCCATTTCATCCTTTGTGAAATTAATGGTTGTTGTATTAACTACGCGTGCGTGGAATTTGTATGTCGGTTCAGGGATAGATTCAATTGTGCGTGTTGTGAGGTTAGTTATTTTTTTGTTGTGTCTAGCTTGTATTGTCAATTTGAGTTTTTCTATGTTGTCTTGTGTGTGTTGTAGTACATTTTCAAGTTCCGTGTGGTGTAATATTTGTGTGAGTTTCATGTGTAATTTATATGCCTGTTTGTTGAGTGTGTCTTTTTTATGGTATAAATAATTGATTATGTTATTTAGGTTTATTTGTTCTAATTTCCGTTTGGTTTGAAGTGCTGTATGTGTGTTTTGTTTTATTGTAACTTGTGCGTGTGTTGGTATGATGTTGTGTTTTCGACAAGTTTTGTTGAATGCTATGTGTAAGGAAGTTTTTGTTACTTGTTGTTTGGCGTTTCTGTACTTATTGATGAAATACGCTTTATCTGCGGTATTATAGTTGTCTTGATTGTTCATCTCTTCTTTCACAGCACTATCACTTTACTAAAAATGAACTTTATCTTGTGAAAAACTTACTTTTTTCGTCGGACGCGTTTTGGCTTAGTATCCGCCTTCTTCAGCTTTTAGTCAGACTGCCATCATTTCGTAACGGTTTTTGTGTGGAAGGTGTAGTGGGGGTGGTGTGTGGAGGAAGGGGATTGGCGCAGGGATTCAACTTGATGTTTGTTTTTTGTAAAATTGTGTCAAAAAGTGTATGTGATTTATATTGCAATTGATCGTTGAGTATGTTGTTTGGTTGTGTTGTGTGGTGTTTATATATTTCGTATTGTTCAGTTGTGTTGAGTTTTCGGCCTTTAGGTAAGTAATGTAAAATTTCGAGATTGGTGTCTATGTTGGTGTAACTATGGTTTTCTGTGTGTATGTGTGTTGCAAATGCGGAGTGTATATTGTTGTTGGTTAGAGCTTTTAAATGTTCAGAATAACGGGATGAAAAAGATCTTCCTGTCTGGCCGATGTAGAAACTATTGCAGTCATTACATTTTAATTTGTAAACACCTGTTTTGTTATATTTGTCTATGTCTGTGTTTGTATTATTGATGTGTTTTGTAATGGTATTGGTTGTTCTGTATGCTATTTTGTATTTGTGTTTTCTGAATGTGTTGGCGATTTTGTGTGTGTAGGAGTTGTGGTATGTGAGTGTGATGTATTTATTGTGTTGTGTGCTGATGGTATTTTGTGTTTTGTTGTTTTTGTTTTTGATGCGTTTGTGTAGCGTGTTTATTAAATTAGGGTTGTAACCGTTTTTGATTGCTATGTATTTTATTGTGTTGAGTTCGTCGGTGTAATCTTGTTTATTTAAGGGTATTTTAGTTAGTCTATGGAGCATATGGTTGAAGGCCGCATGTTTATGTTGTGTTGGGTGGTTTGATGTGTTGTGTATAACCATGTCAGTTGTGGTTGGTTTCCTGTATATTTTGTATGTGTGTTTGTTGTTAGTTTTGTTAATTGTTAGGTCTAGAAAATTTATACTATTGTTTTGTTCAATTTCCAGTGTAAATTTTAATTTGTGGTGTATAGTGTTTATGTATTTGTGGAAGTTTTCAACTTGTCTTGTGTTGCCTTTGAATAAAAGTAATATGTCATCTACATACCTGTGCCAATATATAATTTTGTTAGTGTATTTGTTGTTGTTTATTATGTGGTTCTGTTCTATGTTGTATATATATATATTTCTGCTAGTATTCCTGATATGGGGGAGCCCATTGGGAGACCTTCTGTTTGTGTGTATATCTTCTTATTGTATGTAAACTAATTTTGTTCAGTTATTAGTTTGGTCAGTGTGATGATTTCTTGTATGTGTGTTTCAGGTGTGTTGTTTTGTCTGAGTAGTTGTTCTAGTGTTTGGATGGTTTCTTTGATGGGGACATTAGTGTATAAATTGGTTATATCAAAAGATGCCAGAGTTGAGTTATGTGGGATATGGATGTGTTCAGTTTTCTTGACTAGGTCTATGTTGTTTTTGATGGATGTGTTGTTACTGAGATTAATATTTTCTCTGATTATCTTGTCTAGTTGTTTTGCGATTTTGTGGGAGGGTGCCTGTGTGTTGTTTATTAATGGTCTGATGGGAATGTTCGGTTTATGTATTTTTGGTAATGCATTTAGTATAGGGGGGTTAGGTTTTATTTGTTTAAGGTATTTGGCGCTTTCTGGTTTGATTATATGTTTTGTGTTGTTTATAAACTTATTAATCTGTTTATGAAATTTTAGTGTGGGGTCTTTATTTATTTCTGTTATATTATTTTTGTTGAAGAAATTTTCGATTTTAGTGTTTAATTGGTGTTTGTCCATTATGACGCTAATGTTACCTTTGTCAGCTTTTAGGATTGTTGTGTTGTGTTCAAGTAACTTGTGTTTTACATTGTTAAGTGTTTTTATTTCATTGTTGTGTATTTTTGGTTTTGTATGTGTTTAGAAGTTTTCGTTTTATTTCGTGGCGAATCGGGTCCTGGTCATTAAAGTGCGTGTTTTGTACAGCTGTTTCTGCGTCTATGATTATGTCACGTGTGTGTTTATTGTGATTTTTGTTAGTTGCATTGTTATTTAAATTATGTTTCAGTCCTTTGTTTAATAAATCCATTTCATCCTTTGTGAAATTAATGGTTGTTGTATTAACTACGCGTGCGTGGAATTTGTATGTCGGTTCAGGGATAGATTCAATTGTGCGTGTTGTGAGGTTAGTTATTTTTTTGTTGTGTCTAGCTTGTATTGTCAATTTGAGTTTTTCTATGTTGTCTTGTGTGTGTTGTAGTACATTTTCAAGTTCCGTGTGGTGTAATATTTGTGTGAGTTTCATGTGTAATTTATATGCCTGTTTGTTGAGTGTGTCTTTTTTATGGTATAAATAATTGATTATGTTATTTAGGTTTATTTGTTCTAATTTCCGTTTGGTTTGAAGTGCTGTATGTGTGTTTTGTTTTATTGTAACTTGTGCGTGTGTTGGTATGATGTTGTGTTTTCGACAAGTTTTGTTGAATGCTATGTGTAAGGAAGTTTTTGTTACTTGTTGTTTGGCGTTTCTGTACTTATTGATGAAATACGCTTTATCTGCGGTATTATAGTTGTCTTGATTGTTCATCTCTTCTTTCACAGCACTATCACTTTACTAAAAATGAACTTTATCTTGTGAAAAACTTACTTTTTTCGTCGGACGCGTTTTGGCTTAGTATCCGCCTTCTTCAGCTTTTAGTCAGACTGCCATCATTTCGTAACGGTTTTTGTGTGGAAGGTGTAGTGGGGGTGGTGTGTGGAGGAAGGGGATTGGCGCAGGGATTCAACTTGATGTTTGTTTTTTGTAAAATTGTGTCAAAAAGTGTATGTGATTTATATTGCAATTGATCGTTGAGTATGTTGTTTGGTTGTGTTTATATATTTCGTATTGTTCAGTTGTGTTGAGTTTTCGGCCTTTAGGTAAGTAATGTAAAATTTCGAGATTGGTGTCTATGTTGGTGTAACTATGGTTTTCTGTGTGTATGTGTGTGGCAAATGCGGAGTGTATATTGTTGTTGGTTAGAGCTTTTAAATGTTCAGAATAACGGGATGAAAAAGATCTTCCTGTCTGGCCGATGTAGAAACTATTGCAGTCATTACATTTTAATTTGTAAACACCTGTTTTGTTATATTTGTCTATGTCTGTGTTTGTATTATTGATGTGTTTTGTAATGGTATTGGTTGTTCTGTATGCTATTTTGTATTTGTGTTTTCTGAATGTGTTGGCGATTTTGTGTGTGTAGGAGTTGTGGTATGTGAGTGTGATGTATTTATTGTGTTGTGTGCTGATGGTATTTTGTGTTTTGTTGTTTTTGTTTTTGATGCGTTTGTGTAGCGTGTTTATTAAATTAGTGTTGTAACCGTTTTTGATTGCTATGTATTTTATTGTGTTGAGTTCGTCGGTGTAATCTTGTTTATTTAAGGGTATTTTAGTTAGTCTATGGAGCATATGGTTGAAGGCCGCATGTTTATGTTGTGTTGGGTGGTTTGATGTGTTGTGTATAACCATGTCAGCTGTGGTTGGTTTCCTGTATATTTTGTATGTGTGTGTGTTGTTAGTTTTGTTAATTGTTAGGTCTAGAAAATTTATACTATTGTTTTGTTCAATTTCCAGTGTAAATTTTAATTTGTGATGTATAGTGTTTATGTATTTGTGGAAGTTTTCAACTTGTCTTGTGTTGCCTTTGAATAAAAGTAATATGTCATCTACATACCTGTGCCAATATATAATTTTGTTAGTGTATTTGTTGTTGTTTATTATGTGGTTCTGTTCTATGTTGTGTATATATATTTCTGCTAGTATTCCTGATATGGGGGAGCCCATTGGGAGACCTTCTGTTTGTGTGTATATCTTGTTATTGTATGTAAAGTAATTTTGTTCAGTTATTAGTTTGGTCAGTGTGATGATTTCTTGTATGTGTGTTTCAGGTGTGTTGTTTTGACTGAGTAGTTGTTCTAGTGTTTGGATGGTTTCTTTGATGGGGACATTAGTGTATAAATTGGTTATATCAAAAGATGCCAGAGTTGAGTTATGTGGGATATGGATGTGTTCAGTTTTCTTGACTAGGTCTATGTTGTTTTTGATGGATGTGTTGTTACTGAGATTAATATTTTCTCTGATTATCTTGTCTAGTTGTTTTGCGATTTTGTGGGAGGGTGCCTGTGTGTTGTTTATTAATGGTCTGATGGGAATGTTCGGTTTATGTGTTTTTGGTAATGCATTTAGTATAGGGGGGTTAGGTTTTATTTGTTTAAGGTATTTGGCGCTTTCTGGTTTGATTATATGTTTTGTGTTGTTTATAAACTTATTAATCTGTTTATGAAATTTTAGTGTGGGGTCTTTATTTATTTCTGTTATATTATTTTCGTTGAAGAAATTTTCGATTTTAGTGTTTAATTGGTGTTTGTCCATTATGACGCTAATGTTACCTTTGTCAGCTTTTAGGATTGTTGTGTTGTGTTCAAGTAACTTGTGTTTTACATTGTTAAGTGTTTTTATTTCATTGTTGTGTATTTTTGGTTTTGTATGTGTGTTTAGAAGTTTTTGTTTTATTTCATGGCGAATCGGGTCCTGGTCATTAAAGTGCGTGTTTTGTACAGCTGTTTCTGCGTCTATGATTATGTCACGTGTGTGTTTATTGTGATTTTTGTTAGTTGCATTGTTATTTAAATTATGTTTCAGTCCTTTGTTTAATAAATCCATTTCATCCTTTGTGAAATTAATGGTTGTTGTATTAACTACGCGTACGTGGAATTTGTATGTCGGTTCAGGGATAGATTCAATTGTGCGTGTTGTGAGGTTAGTTATTTTTTTGTTGTGTCTAGCTTGTATTGTCAATTTGAGTTTTTCTATGTTGTCTTGTGTGTGTTGTAGTACATTTTCAAGTTCCGTGTGGTGTAATATTTGTGTGAGTTTCATGTGTAATTTATATGCCTGTTTGTTGAGTGTGTCTTTTTTATGGTATAAATAATTGATTATGTTATTTAGGTTTATTTGTTCTAATTTCCGTTTGGTTTGAAGTGCTGTATGTGTGTTTTGTTTTATTGTAACTTGTGCGTGTGTTGGTATGATGTTGTGTTTTCGACAAGTTTTGTTGAATGCTATGTGTAAGGAAGTTTTTGTTACTTGTTGTTTGGCGTTTCTGTACTTATTGATGAAATACGCTTTATCTGCGGTATTATAGTTGTCTTGATTGTTCATCTCTTCTTTCACAGCACTATCACTTTACTAAAAATGAACTTTATCTTGTGAAAAACTTACTTTTTTCGTCGGACGCGTTTTGGCTTAGTATCCGCCTTCTTCAGCTTTTAGTCAGACTGCCATCATTTCGTAACGGTTTTTGTGTGGAAGGTGTAGTGGGGGTGGTGTGTGGAGGAAGGGGATTGGCGCAGGGATTCAACTTGATGTTTGTTTTTTGTAAAATTGTGTCAAAAAGTGTATGTGATTTATATTGCAATTGATCGTTGAGTATGTTGTTTGGTTGTGTTGTGTGGTGTTTATATATTTCGTATTGTTCAGTTGTGTTGAGTTTTCGGCCTTTAGGTAAGTAATGTAAAATTTCGAGATTGGTGTCTATGTTGGTGTAACTATGGTTTTCTGTGTGTATGTGTGTTGCAAATGCGGAGTGTATATTGTTGTTGGTTAGAGCTTTTAAATGTTCAGAATAACGGGATGAAAAAGATCTTCCTGTCTGGCCGATGTAGAAACTATTGCAGTCATTACATTTTAATTTGTAAACACCTGTTTTGTTATATTTGTCTATGTCTGTGTTTGTATTATTGATGTGTTTTGTAATGGTATTGGTTGTTCTGTATGCTATTTTGTATTTGTGTTTTCTGAATGTGTTGGCGATTTTGTGTGTGTAGGAGTTGTGGTATGTGAGTGTGATGTATTTATTGTGTTGTGTGCTGATGGTATTTTGTGTTTTTGTTTTTGATGCGTTTGTGTAGCGTGTTTATTAAATTAGGGTTGTAACCGTTTTTGATTGCTATGTATTTTATTGTGTTGAGTTCGTCGGTGTAATCTTGTTTATTTAAGGGTATTTTAGTTAGTCTATGGAGCATATGGTTGAAGGCCGCATGTTTATGTTGTGTTGGGTGGTTTGATGTGTTGTGTATAACCATGTCAGTTGTGGTTGGTTTCCTGTATATTTTGTATGTGTGTTTGTTGTTAGTTTTGTTAATTGTTAGGTCTAGAAAATTTATACTATTGTTTTGTTCAATTTCCAGTGTAAATTTTAATTTGTGGTGTATAGTGTTTATGTATTTGTGGAAGTTTTCAACTTGTCTTGTGTTGCCTTTGAATAAAAGTAATATGTCATCTACATACCTGTGCCAATATATAATTTTGTTAGTGTATTTGTTGTTGTTTATTATGTGGTTCTGTTCTATGTTGTGTATATATATTTCTGCTAGTATTCCTGATATGGGGGAGCCCATTGGGAGACCTTCTGTTTGTGTGTATATCTTGTTATTGTATGTAAAGTAATTTTGTTCAGTTATTAGTTTGGTCAGTGTGATGATTTCTTGTATGTGTGTTTCAGGTGTGTTGTTTTGACTGAGTAGTTGTTCTAGTGTTTGGATGGTTTCTTTGATGGGGACATTAGTGTATAAATTGGTTATATCAAAAGATGCCAGAGTTGAGTTATGTGGGATATGGATGTGTTCAGTTTTCTTGACTAGGTCTATGTTGTTTTTGATGGATGTGTTGTTACTGAGATTAATATTTTCTCTGATTATCTTGTCTAGTTGTTTTGCGATTTTGTGGGAGGGTGCCTGTGTGTTGTTTATTAATGGTCTGATGGGAATGTTCGGTTTATGTATTTTTGGTAATGCATTTAGTATAGGGGGGTTAGGTTTTATTTGTTTAAGGTATTTGGCGCTTTCTGGTTTGATTATATGTTTTGTGTTGTTTATAAACTTATTAATCTGTTTATGAAATTTTAGTGTGGGGTCTTTATTTATTTCTGTTATATTATTTTTGTTGAAGAAATTTTCGATTTTAGTGTTTAATTGGTGTTTGTCCATTATGACGCTAATGTTACCTTTGTCAGCTTTTAGGATTGTTGTGTTGTGTTCAAGTAACTTGTGTTTTACATTGTTAAGTGTTTTTATTTCATTGTTGTGTATTTTTGGTTTTGTATGTGTTTAGAAGTTTTCGTTTTATTTCGTGGCGAATCGGGTCCTGGTCATTAAAGTGCGTGTTTTGTACAGCTGTTTCTGCGTCTATGATTATGTCACGTGTGTGTTTATTGTGATTTTTGTTAGTTGCATTGTTATTTAAATTATGTTTCAGTCCTTTGTTTAATAAATCCATTTCATCCTTTGTGAAATTAATGGTTGTTGTATTCACTACGCGTGCGTGGAATTTGTATGTCGGTTCAGGGATAGATTCAATTGTGCGTGTTGTGAGGTTAGTTATTTTTTTGTTGTGTCTAGCTTGTATTGTCAATTTGAGTTTTTCTATGTTGTCTTGTGTGTGTTGTAGTACATTTTCAAGTTCCGTGTGGTGTAATATTTGTGTGAGTTTCATGTGTAATTTATATGCCTGTTTGTTGAGTGTGTCTTTTTTATGGTATAAATAATTGATTATGTTATTTAGGTTTATTTGTTCTAATTTCCGTTTGGTTTGAAGTGCTGTATGTGTGTTTTGTTTTATTGTAACTTGTGCGTGTGTTGGTATGATGTTGTGTTTTCGACAAGTTTTGTTGAATGCTATGTGTAAGGAAGTTTTTGTTACTTGTTGTTTGGCGTTTCTGTACTTATTGATGAAATACGCTTTATCTGCGGTATTATAGTTGTCTTGATTGTTCATCTCTTCTTTCACAGCACTATCACTTTACTAAAAATGAACTTTATCTTGTGAAAAACTTACTTTTTTCGTCGGACGCGTTTTGGCTTAGTATCCGCCTTCTTCAGCTTTTAGTCAGACTGCCATCATTTCGTAACGGTTTTTGTGTGGAAGGTGTAGTGGGGGTGGTGTGTGGAGGAAGGGGATTGGCGCAGGGATTCAACTTGATGTTTGTTTTTTGTAAAATTGTGTCAAAAAGTGTATGTGATTTATATTGCAATTGATCGTTGAGTATGTTGTTTGGTTGTGTTGTGTGGTGTTTATATATTTCGTATTGTTCAGTTGTGTTGAGTTTTCGGCCTTTAGGTAAGTAATGTAAAATTTCGAGATTGGTGTCTATGTTGGTGTAACTATGGTTTTCTGTGTGTATGTGTGTGGCAAATGCGGAGTGTATATTGTTGTTGGTTAGAGCTTTTAAATGTTCAGAATAACGGGATGAAAAAGATCTTCCTGTCTGGCCGATGTAGAAACTATTGCAGTCATTACATTTTAATTTGTAAACACCTGTTTTGTTATATTTGTCTATGTCTGTGTTTGTATTATTGATGTGTTTTGTAATGGTATTGGTTGTTCTGTATGCTATTTTGTATTTGTGTTTTCTGAATGTGTTGGCGATTTTGTGTGTGTAGGAGTTGTGGTATGTGAGTGTGATGTATTTATTGTGTTGTGTGCTGATGGTATTTTGTGTTTTGTTGTTTTTGTTTTTGATGCGTTTGTGTAGCGTGTTTATTAAATTAGTGTTGTAACCGTTTTTGATTGCTATGTATTTTATTGTGTTGAGTTCGTCGGTGTAATCTTGTTTATTTAAGGGTATTTTAGTTAGTCTATGGAGCATATGGTTGAAGGCCGCATGTTTATGTTGTGTTGGGTGGTTTGATGTGTTGTGTATAACCATGTCAGCTGTGGTTGGTTTCCTGTATATTTTGTATGTGTGTGTGTTGTTAGTTTTGTTAATTGTTAGGTCTAGAAAATTTATACTATTGTTTTGTTCAATTTCCAGTGTAAATTTTAATTTGTGGTGTATAGTGTTTATGTATTTGTGGAAGTTTTCAACTTGTCTTGTGTTGCCTTTGAATAAAAGTAATATGTCATCTACATACCTGTGCCAATATATAATTTTGTTAGTGTATTTGTTGTTGTTTATTATGTGGTTCTGTTCTATGTTGTGTATATATATTTCTGCTAGTATTCCTGATATGGGGGAGCCCATTGGGAGACCTTCTGTTTGTGTGTATATCTTGTTATTGTATGTAAAGTAATTTTGTTCAGTTATTAGTTTGGTCAGTGTGATGATTTCTTGTATGTGTGTTTCAGGTGTGTTGTTTTGACTGAGTAGTTGTTCTAGTGTTTGGATGGTTTCTTTGATGGGGACATTAGTGTATAAATTGGTTATATCAAAAGATGCCAGAGTTGAGTTATGTGGGATATGGATGTGTTCAGTTTTCTTGACTAGGTCTATGTTGTTTTTGATGGATGTGTTGTTACTGAGATTAATATTTTCTCTGATTATCTTGTCTAGTTGTTTTGCGATTTTGTGGGAGGGTGCCTGTGTGTTGTTTATTAATGGTCTGATGGGAATGTTCGGTTTATGTATTTTTGGTAATGCATTTAGTATAGGGGGGTTAGGTTTTATTTGTTTAAGGTATTTGGCGCTTTCTGGTTTGATTATATGTTTTGTGTTGTTTATAAACTTATTAATCTGTTTATGAAATTTTAGTGTGGGGTCTTTATTTATTTCTGTTATATTATTTTCGTTGAAGAAATTTTCGATTTAAGTGTTTAATTGGTGTTTGTCCATTATGACGCTAATGTTACCTTTGTCAGCTTTTAGGATTGTTGTGTTGTGTTCAAGTAACTTGTGTTTTACATTGTTAAGTGTTTTTATTTCATTGTTGTGTATTTTTGGTTTTGTATGTGTGTTTAGAAGTTTTCGTTTTATTTCGTGGCGAATCGGGTCCTGGTCATTAAAGTGCGTGTTTTGTACAGCTGTTTCTGCGTCTATGATTATGTCACGTGTGTGTTTATTGTGATTTTTGTTAGTTGCATTGTTATTTAAATTATGTTTCAGTCCTTTGTTTAATAAATCCATTTCATCCTTTGTGAAATTAATGGTTGTTGTATTAACTACGCGTGCGTGGAATTTGTATGTCGGTTCAGGGATAGATTCAATTGTGCGTGTTGTGAGGTTAGTTATTTTTTTGTTGTGTCTAGCTTGTATTGTCAATTTGAGTTTTTCTATGTTGTCTTGTGTGTGTTGTAGTACATTTTCAAGTTCCGTGTGGTGTAATATTTGTGTGAGTTTCATGTGTAATTTATATGCCTGTTTGTTGAGTGTGTCTTTTTTATGGTATAAATAATTGATTATGTTATTTAGGTTTATTTGTTCTAATTTCCGTTTGGTTTGAAGTGCTGTATGTGTGTTTTGTTTTATTGTAACTTGTGCGTGTGTTGGTATGATGTTGTGTTTTCGACAATCCTAAAAGCTGACAAAGGTAACATTAGCGTCATAATGGACAAACACCAATTAAACACTAAAATCGAAAATTTCTTCAACGAAAATAATATAACAAAGACATATTTAATTATTAACAATTAAATATTTATATTTAATAACAACTATTATATTTATATTTATATTATTATATTTATATTTATAACAATTAACAACGAAAAATTATATAACAAATATAAATAAATAAAGACCCCACACTAAAATTTCATAAACTGATTAATAAGTTTATAAACAACACAAAACATATAATCAAACCAGAAAGCGCCAAATACCTTAAACAAATAAAACCTAACCCCCCTATACTAAATGCATTACCAAAAATACATAAACCGAACATTCCCATCAGACCATTAATAAACAACACACAGGCACCCTCCCACAAAATCGCAAAACAACTAGACAAGATAATCAGAGAAAATATTAATCTCAGTAACAACACATCCATCAAAAACAACATAGACCTAGTCAAGAAAACTGAACACATCCATATCCCACATAACTCAACTCTGGCATCTTTTGATATAACCAATTTATACACTAATGTCCCCATCAAAGAAACCATCCAAACACTAGAACAACTACTCAGACAAAACAACACACCTGAAACACACATACAAGAAATCATCACACTGACCAAACTAATAACTGAACAAAATTACTTTACATACAATAACAAGATATACACACAAACAGAAGGTCTCCCAATGGGCTCCCCCATATCAGGAATACTAGCAGAAATATATTATAAGTAAACGTATTAATTCGTTGGTATGTCCTCCTTTCGTAAAGCCCCACGTTGTATGCGTCAATTTATAAGGAAACGTAATATTGGGGTTCTTTTTAATGTTAAAGCCCCGCGTTGTATGTGTCAATTTATAACGTAACGTTATTTGGGGTTACTTTAAATTTATTATGTTTACTTGTTTATAGTAATTATATTAAAATAATGTTTAAATTCCGTTTAAAGGCCACACGGTTGGTCTAACCTATTTGTAATAAAATGAAAACGTGTGTGTTTACAATTAACTTGAAGTAAAATTAAAGAGTTGTTATTTTTAAACTTATACTCGTGGTTAAAATATTAAAAGTCTCGTTAAAACAAAGTTCAACTAGGTGTGAAGTGTTCTTTTGAGATAACTCAATGTTGAGAATGATTGTTTCTAATTGAAGGTTACTAATGTAGTAAAGTAATTCAAAATAAAACATTCAAAGTTACTCACAGTGTTTACAATGGTTTAATTATACTTGTTTTAAAAAAAATCCCCTTGTATTAAATAAATAAAATAGTGAAGTTGATTATACTTAAGTGCTAGATTAACTTGAATTAAAACATGAAGTATAGCAGTTGGTTGCTTGATAATAGTTCTCGTCTGGTTGAAACTGGTAGTAAAACTTCTTCTCCAGATTGCAGGTAGTCTGAGTATGTCACGTCCCGTAAAGTCTGGACAATATCATAAACAAATATATGCTTTTACGTACCTGATTGTGTTTACTAGAAGTTCACTAAACTGTCAACTCAGCTTACAATCACCAACTCCCTTTGGTTGCAAGGTTAGGTTACCTTGTTTATTAATTAGTGGGCGCCACACGGATTTATTCAGGGAAAATCCCGTGTAAAACCCACACATAAAAATTACTGCATGATTAGAAAATTTAAAATAGTTGAGTACCACCTTTTGGCAATGCTATTCCAATATGTTAAACACAACAGAAGGTTGTTTACGCTTGTTAAAAGAAAATATTCAATTATCCTATAGAAATAAATCAAAATCAGGTGATGCTGTTAATAATGGGTTTATTTACACCCTTATAGTGAATTCAAAAAAACAAATATAATGCAAACATACAAAGTTGTACAAGTAAAGGTCGGTTGTTATATGCCTTACACGGCTTGCTCAGAACATGAATTATAAATCTGGTTAAGTCCAGATGCTATTTATTTTTAATATTAAAATTATTATAATCTCAGTTGTACAAAGTTGTACAATTAAAAGTCAGTTATTATATGCCTTATACAGCTTGCTCAGAACATGAATTATAAATCTGGTTAAGTCCAGATGCTATTTATTTTTAATATTAAAATTATTATAATCTCAGTTGTACAAAGTTGTACAATTAAAAGTCAGTTATTATATGCCTTATACGGCTTGCTCAGAACATGAATTATAAATCTGGTTAAGTCCAGATGCTATTTATTTTTAATATTAAAATTATTATAATCTATAATCTCAGTAGTGAATTCTTTGAGACACGAAGAAAAACAATTATGCCTACACAATATCCAATAATCCTTTTGACATAAAATTGATCAACAAAGTTTTAGGTTACTTTCGCAAAGTAATTTAAAAAAAAACGATCTGTTGAAAGATCGCGTGTTTCATCAACGCTTGCTTTTTTTTTGACAATATTTATCAAGTGAGAACCCTTACAACTAACATATAGCTTAATTACTAATAACAAATTTGTATAATAATTTGAGACGTGGTGTAATCAAAAAAATGTTTTTGTGTTTTGCGTCAGTACAGGTTATTGTTAAAAAAAATACAGGTTATGGCGCTCAGATCAAGATTAGTAATGATTGCACTTTTACCTTCTGAGTTTTAATTATTTAATTAAAACTTATTAATCACTTAAGTAATCGGATTATAATGATTACTGGGTTTCGGCACTAAAGACGCACAAGAACAGAATAATGCGATCCTCTTCTGATTAAAATGGATCGTGAATAATAGCCATAAATTATTTTCTGTTCGTTATTCCCGCACAAAATTAAAATGAAACTGCACTTAATCACTGTTGTTGGTTGTGGATGAACTCGAAGTAGTCGCTTCTTGTTGTTGAACTATTGGTTCCAATGTACTATGTAAATGACGCTAAGTGTTATTAAAAAATGTAGAGATGACGGGCACACGTCTGTGCTGCACGCTAGTCAGTAAAGGTCTGTCTCAAAATTCGCTGTTTCGTCTTTATATACCCTCTTCTTTGATCGGCTTTAGGTAAAAATGTTGATTACTAACTAATTTTCTGATTGGCTTTGGTAGTGTGTCGGTGTGACGTGTCACTTTTTGACAGTTGATAACGGCTTTTTCTAACCGTCGAATGTTGCGGTGACAGCTCGTTGCCGTTGTTGTTATTATTCTTAAACAGTTTCCCGATGTACATTTTTAGAATGATGCTAACACCTCTCCCGCACTACGTACAGTTGCGATTGGGTTAATATTACTATCAAATTAAAGATTGTTCTTTTTCCTTTAATTTGATATCACTCGTTCTCGAATTACTTTCACTTTGACCGACATTGTTATAAAACCAACGTTCGGGTACATTACTCTTACTGTCGTCTGCTATTTATGAGTCGCCGATTTTACACTTTTGGTTAACATTGCTTGTATTCACATAACATTTTATTAATCAAATGTTTATGTGCGAACACCATTAATGCTGTACTGACATTTTTTGCTAAACACTACTTGTACACCTAAACTCTATACATTGTAATAAACGATCCTACTGACTATGACATTTCGTTTTATGCTAATTCATTTTAAACTACTACTTAACAATGAAAATTATGATTAAACCTATTGTTTTAATAACATTTTTTGTTATGTCAAGGCATAACCATAGTTCTGTGCATTTTAGTCTACACTTGTGTTAATCCTCAATAGCCAATTTTACTGACTAATGTTTGGTCTAAGCTTGCTAAGACATGAACATGATTATTACACTTTATATGATATCAGATTTTTGGCTTAATATCCACTTGTAAAAGAAAAAATACAAAATGATTATTATTTTATAATTAACTTTGTTACAGCTGTTGTGAAGTTATTTAGAATAATAATGTAACCTAACCTACTTTTAAGTACTGAATACTTTTAATGTGTCATGTACTGTGTTCAATAAGGAAACGAAATACTTTTACAGAGTACTTAAAATCCTTGAAAATGGTATTGGATTAAGCTTGAGCAATGAATAATTAAACTAAGCACATGATTTCAAAGTCAATATCATAATTAACTACGTATTCTAAATAGAACATACCAAATTGATAATACTTACCAAAATCATGTAAAACAAGAATCATAAAGGGGCTTCATATTTTTTTATATCTTCAAGCATTTTCTCGAACAAATCCTGGTTTGCATTTCTTGTTCGCCACATGAACTCACTTAAATAGGAATCTAAGCGATCCCTTCTTGTACCACATTCAATCACGTTTCGGCGTTTACAGGACCGCCACATGCTTTCTATGCTTTGTGTATGCGCTCCAGTTTGAGGATCCACGAAGTTATAACTATGGTTTACAGTCAAATGAGTGTACTGTTGTGGCAAAATTAACAATTTGACGGTATGAACGCCACTCATCTGACATTATAATGGACCCTGGTTCAATTTTTGCCACTATGAGAGGTAGGAGAGTACCTGCTGATCGATCTTTGACAGGACACAAGAAACATTCCTTTGTTTCTCGACAGAATCCTCCGAAAACCCACTGTTGTGGATACACCCGGCCAACATTATTTTTTCTCTTGGCAAAGAGACTCTCGTCAATTTCAACTGTTAAATTTGGTCCTCCAATTTTCTTTGGGTTGCTCACGATGTCTTCAGCACAGATATGTCTTAAGTAAGCCGTCCAATGTGTGTGTGTTTTGTTGTCGATTTTCAGTTGATTTTTACTGTTTTTCACACTATTACGGCCTTCACACCAGTCATAAATAAATTTTATTATTGTTCTCAGGGGTAATTTGGACCCCTCTAAAAATGTGTCCTTGCGAACTGGCTTATACTCACGGCAAGTCTTCTTATTGCAACACCAACGCTGTTGCTGCCCAAGCGCTAAAATCATATCATGTCCATTACCACACTGACGAGGATTGTGAACCAAACCTTTTTCTCGAAGAAAAGAAAGTGTATCCTCTTCTGTACTAATAACACTTGACAGTTCATCGTAGCTAATCATAATTAATTAATAATTAATGTGAAACTCCCAACACAACACTGATTTAAAATGTAACAAATTCGGTGAACAAGCATGATAACTTTTTCAGTTACCGCCATCGTAACAACACAATTTTACCACGTGCTGTACAAATGGCATTTGGTCTTTGACTAATCTAAGCAAAATTCAAGACCTTTAGGAATAAACGGGTAAATTTTAAAACAAATTTAAAGACTCTCTGTATTAAATTTAAAGTCTACTAAAATTAACGACACATGTTATTTCAAAAGGACAGTGAATAACTCTAAAGGATACTAAATCATTCTTACTACTGTTCAGGTGCAGTATGTACTCCAGAGGCAGATTTATGCATAGGCAAAGTAGGGAACTGGCGGCAAATTTTGTGAATACCGGAGAGATGTGGACACGGAGATTTGCAAAAACAAGCTATTTCCGGAGATTTGCGGACACTAGGCCTTTTGCTACCTGAGAGAGGGATGACAAAATTCCAAAAGTATTTCTATACCGGAGGTTTGCGGACAGGTCTTATCTGAGGTGCGCCCGCTTGTAAAATTTTATGACGGGGTCATAGTCCGAGATGCGCCCATTTTACTTCGAGTCCCCCACATAGCTGTGACCCCCCCTGCGTTTTATTATTTCTAGCCTAACGTATCTACCAACAATCGTTTGTGACAAACTTTGTTTTATGGTTTTATATAATAAATTCGCTTCGATTTTATATATAAAGTTTCTGGTCAGTTGCTCAATTCGAGTGTTTGGGTTTCGAGTGGTCAGGTATAGAATAAGGGATTATTCTCTTATGCACACACGCACATCGACCATTTTCAGGTACACCGGGCGCAACTCGTCTCGGCCCTGCGGACACTACCCTTTCGGGTGTGATAGAATGTGGAACCATGTCAATGAACCCGCCCACCAGTTTATCAGTACGAATCCACTCCAAGTATTTGTCACTTTGAGTTTGACATTCGTAGAGTGAAGACGAGTATGAAAGTTGTTACAACTACTAAGGGTAAACCTTGTGCCCATTACAACGGTTATGCGTATTGTAAATTTCGGGAGTCGAAAGAAGGTGTTGTTACGTGGATGTGTTTACGGGAGAAGTCCAATCGCTGTAAAGGAAAGATGCGGTCGAAGAAAGAAGATGTTTCCGAACTTTTGTGTGGACCACCTGATGACGCGTCCTTAGACGTGAGGAAGCGTGTGGAGAAGGTGAAGAAGAGGGCACGTGAATAAAATACTCAGTTATCTGCGATATACACAGATGAAATTGGAGATCTTCATAATAGAGGTTATGATTTTGTCACAGTAATGCCCCATGCAGAAACATTGAAGAGAGCCATTCGGGATCATTGGTGTAAAACCCAAGGAAACCAGCATGAACCAAAGAATTGCGAAGATATTGTTCTTTCAGAAGACATTCTAAAAATGAGCGATGGCAGCAGTTTCCTTCTTAAAGATGACGCATTAGAAGAGAGAATTATCGTTTTTAGTGGCAGCAAAGGAAAGGAATGCCTAGGAAACTCTTCGCATTTTTTAATGGACGGTACATTCAAGAGCTGTTGTAAGGAATTTACACAAATCTACACAATCCATGCAGATTTGTTTGGCGTCCAAGTGTGGTAAATGTAGACTTCGAGGCTTCTGCGATTGCGGCCCTTCGTCAAGTTTTCCCCACAGCTGAAATAAGTGGATGTTACTTCCACGTGAAAGTGTTTGTGGAGGAAGGTCCAAGATGTAGGCCTAACAGAGGACTATCGCCAGAATGAAGAAATAAGGCTTCACGTCAGTATGTGTGCAGCGTTGACGTTTTTAAATTTATTCCTATCAAACTGGAGTAAGCATATTTTCAAACCTTTATGGACGTGTGTCATGGAATTTACAGATTGCACCAAAAGAAACAATTAAAATATATCTTTTCAATTAAACAAAAATTGGTCTTGTAATATGATTCGGTAATACAGCAGGAACTAATCAGTTAATTGCTATTACAAAATGCCTTATTCCTTTTCCATGATGATCAGATTTTGCTATACGCCTGCATAAATATAAATTATTAAAATGCTTAACTCCCAACACAAAGTTGAACACATGATGAAAAGTTCATCATGTCACATATTCTAGTAACAAGGTAAGTTTTTGGAATACTGTTTTAGCTGAATTTATACACTAGGAGGACACTCAGCATTTAGTTTGTGTGTAACTCTGGTTAATCAAAGAGAATTATTTGTGTAAATTCAAATTTAGTAAAACGAATCTACTACTGTAAATGCCTGGAATGCTATGCATTAAAGAATTTTAATTAACTTTATATGGGGAAAACTGGTTTACATACATTATTTCTGAAAATAATAATCCTGAAATGTAATCAGTACTTATATCAAGTTAAGTGCAATAATTAAACATATTCTTCAACTTGCACGTTAAAAAGATCCCTTCTCCTTCACTTACCACGCACATAAGGGAAGCTCTACTAAATACAGGATTTCTTGGAACTGTGTAGAGTGGGATCAGTGGAGTAACTTGCGGAGGGGGGTTATCAGGGGATCAATTCCCCTCCAGAACTATTCGAAATTTCAGCAGAATTCCATAATTTCCTAAGTAGACCCATTTCTAAGCCAGTTTTGTTTGTACAAAGTAATACTTATAAATAATTATAGAAATAAAAGTAATTACAATATTGTAACGTTATGTTTTCCCCTTACATAAAATAGGCCCCAACTTAAACCATTTCATGACCATGATACATGAAGAACAAAATACTAAGTCATTAACTAAATTGTATACTATAAATATTGTCTGAGATACGGTAATAAAAAGAGATAAGAATAATGTAATGAAACTGATAAGAACATTATCAATAAGAAGATTTTACTCCAGTAAACTGCATTAAAAATTGTTAAAAAAGATAAAACTAATGAAAGTTAAAAATAAAGCTAACGAGTTATTCTTAGATGACATCATTAATCTTATTGGTAATGGTGTAAAAGCCTTCCCACAGCGGTTGCAGGTTTGGGCTGATTTATTTCTTCCTTATCATGTTATAGAACTAGGCCTGGCAGCAGGTGTGAGCCCTGAAGAAATTGCAACCAGTCTTCATCTTTGTATTTGCCAAAATAAAGTTGTTCTGAGCCAGGTCATGTAAATTCAGGTTAGGCCAAGTTGCTCATTAGACTTTGTCTAAATTTTAAAGATATAAAGTGTTGATAAAGATTTTAGGACCGTACATTAAAAACATTGTTTGCACATATGAGTAGGAAGCAGATGTATTAATATAATGTTACCCAACAAGATACAGGAACAATTATGTATATTTAATTAAGTAGTTAGTGGACTTAAAACCTGCAGTAGAAACTCCAGTTTTTATAAAACAAATAGGGAGAGAATTGAAGATTTGATGTTTGTAAATGTTATATCTATTTTCTTCTAAGTAACTAATGGCTGGTTATTTGTAATCACGTTTTCTCATAATGTATGTTGTTAATGACCTTTTTTTAAGGGTATGAAAAACAACAACAGATATTGGTATTTGAAAAAAGGTGAATTTTATTGGTACATACTAAAGTATAGAGTCAAATTTGTTTCTATTCATTAACAAAGGTCCGTACTGTAATAATTTTGTGTGTAATATACAAGCATTCTTTAATATGTTTACGAGATTCTCCCAATTTTATTTGCATTAATTCAGACCGTAGTAACATTAAATTCCACTGTAACCCATTATTAATACTTAATCATTTGCATGTTAACAGTAACTACACATTGCTTATTATTGCATTATGTTGAAAAAAGGATTTTAATGTACTTGTTTGGTTATACATTAGATTGTACTAGGTTCTAAATTGGAAGTACGTTTTAATTCAGCCTTTGAATAAAGACAGCCTTTAATGTTATATACAGCCTTTGAATGTACACTAATTAAGGAAATGTCTGTTAAGTCTAATTAATTTTAAAAATCTAAAAGGTTAAGTTAAATAATTAAACGTAGCCACAACCTGCCAAAATCGTCTCTGTACCGTAATTATGTGCGATAAATATAAACTAATTTCTGTACTTCCAATAAATACACCCTTTTAATGTACACGAACAAAGTAAATTTTATTTAAGTTACATTGTCGTACATAACCTCCATAAGCTGGCATTACTTACTTCGAATAAATACAGCCGTTAATGTTATATACAGCCTTTTATCCATACAACAAATACAGCCTTTGAATGTACACTACTAAGGAAACGTCTGTTAAGTCTAATTAATTTTAAAAATGTAAAAGGTTAAGTTATATTGTTAAACTTAGCAACAACCTCCCAAAATCGTCTCTGTACCGTAATTATGTGCGATAAATATAAACTAATTTCTGTACTTCCAATAAATACACCCTTTTAATGTACACGAACAAAGTAAATTTTATTTAAGTTACATTGTCGTACATAACCTCCATAAGCTGGCATTACTTACTTCGAATAAATACAGCCGTTAATGTTATATACAGCCTTTTATCCATACAATAAATACAGCCTTTGAATGTACACTAACTAAGGAAACGTCTGTTAAGTCTAATTAATTTTAAAAATGTAAAAGGTTAAGTTATATTGTTAAACTTAGCAACAACCTCCCAAAATCGTCTCTGTACCGTAATTATGTGCGATAAATATAAACTAATTTCTGTACTTCCAATAAATACACCCTTTTAATGTACACGAACAAAGTAAATTTTATTTAAGTTACATTGTCGTACATAACCTCCATAAGCTGGCATTAGTTACTTGTGAAGAAAACAGTTGGATGTACACGTCGGACATCGAAATATAGTACACGCGCGGCGCCGGAAGTTACATTTAGCCGCTGAATATTCCCCAAGACCCCTAAAATAGTAATCTTGTAACTCATCATGTAGGTTAACAAACATAATATATTTAAAAAATATATATTGTAATGGTACATATCTTCACCTAACCATAATGAAGAAGGCATGACCAGATAATTTTTTAGTCATTAACACTAGAATAAAAAGGGATGAATTAGAATAGAAGAATGGGTGAATCAGAATAATAAAACGATCAGACATATCAAGGTAGTCAGAACAGTAACTTATATTAATAAAGTAGTAACAAACAACGAAACCAAAATGGTAAATACAGAAATAAGACGATTTAACCTGAATAGCCCAATAGATGGTAAGTGAGAGAGTAGAACTAGCACCAAAGGAACAAAAAATAACATGAATGATAACTGCAAATAGACTAGAAATAGCCACCGCACCAACATAAGTGTAAATAAGAAGAATAGTGACTAAAAGACAATTAACATATAAGTGTAATGATACAATCAGCCACAACACTAAGGAAGTGACGTATAATGTGTGATAAAAGAAAGTGAACTAAGAAGGGATACAAAACTTGTATTAAACCAAAGAAATACTCACTAATGAAAATTGTATATAATATTAATAATTGTAAGGACAGACAAGTTAGAGATACTAATCATTAAGTACTTAAGATATAGAGGGGCACAATAACCCCAAACAAATAGAGTAAACTAAGACAAATCACATTAGCATAATACCAACATATTAGTGGTACGACATGAACTTGTTAATATTATAATTAAACCTTGTAAAGTGAGGGGTAGAGAGTCAGAGAAGTAGTGAACATAGTAAAGTGAGAAAGAGAATTTAAAGTTAGGTAATACCCACTAGTAACACTTAAATTAAACATATAAAGTGATAGTGTGAAAACCCCAAATTAAATAGAACCCTATTGATAGGGATAGACACCAAATAATCAGTGAAAAAACACTAAAGATTTAAGAGTGATCAAAAACCATCAGTGAGTGGTAAAAAATAAGTGAAAGCTGATAATGGCTAATCGCAGAAAGGACAGTGGCACTTAATAGCAATTATCCAGTGAACACAAGTGTATTAATGTGTAACAGACTAGATAATAAGTAGGTTTTAGATAATAGTAGTACTTACTACTTGTCATATTTTAGTTTGCAAATCTTAATGTTAGGTAATAATTTGTTAATTAGTATTGTTGCTCATGTATTCAAGAACGAATGATTATCAGTGTGTTAATACACCAAAATATATGATTTTATTTACAGAAATAAGAATCCAATATCATTAATTTAAAATGATACATTAAAGAATATTTTTCATGACAAACTGATAATAAAAAAAAAAAAGATATTAATATTAGATAGTAAACAGTTGTTGAAGATTCAGTTATGGCTTAATGTCATTTAGAGTTAGTCGTAACAATATACCATTGTATTAATATGTTTAATTCATGTTTATGTCTTTATTTTTTATGTCAAGTAATGATTATAATTCATCAAAGAGTATGAGGCAATGAAGAGTATGAGTGAATAATATGTTTCAAATAAGTATGTGTTAAATGAATGAGAATTATGTTTTAATGACTAAGGTTTATGTTCCAATAATTATTGGATTTCGTTGTCCATGACGTGTCCGTTACTTAACTAAATATCACTATAATATTGACGACTCGGAACACTAAGTTTTTTATAAGTAAAAACGTAAAGTTTTACCTTACAGCCTAAACCGGCTTTCACCTGTAGAAGGCTTCATCAGAGGCTGTCGTTAGTAGCGCTGCTCGTCTTGTTGTTGGCGACGAGATAGTGTTTCGAAAGATTGAAGCTGTGTGTGTGTGGTGAGATGTGTTCGAATAATGCGTGCGATTTGAATTGTGTCTGTTCGTTTAGGATGTCGTTTTTATTTGTTTTTGTGTGTTTGTATATTTCTAATTGTTCTAGAGTGTCTAGTTTTCGGCCTTTTGTGTGTACGTGTAGTATGTTCATGTTATTGTCGATGTTTTTATATGTGTGGTTTGCTTCAATGAGGTGGTTTGCGAAGGTAGATTCTGTAGTGTTGTGGAGTGCTTTTGTGTGTTCAATGTATCTCTGTTTGAAGCTACGTCCTGTCTGGCCTATGTAGAATTTACTGCAATTTGAACAATTTAGTTTATATACACCGGGTAGATCGAATTTGTTTTGTGCTTTGGGCATGCGTTTTGATAGTGTGTGTTCTGTTTTGTTAGTAGTTTTGTAAGCGATTCTGTATCCTGCTTTTTTGAATTTGTGGGCAATTTTTTCTGTTTGTTTGTTGATGTATGTTAGTGTTATGAATTTGTTGTTTTCTGTCTTTGTCTGTTGTTTGTTTTGTGTTTTGTGTAGGAGTTTACTGACTATTGTTCTGTCATAACCGTCAGATTCTGCTAGATATTTTATCGTGTTTAGTTTGTCTTTGTTATCGTGTTCTAGTTTTGTGATGGAGAGGTCTAAGAAGAGGTCCATCACAAAACTAGAACACAGGCACAAATTCAGTATATACAGAAAACCAACTACAACTGACACACTAATACACAACACCTCCAGTCACACAATACAACACAAACTAGCTGCTTTTAGAACCATGATACATAGACTTAACAACATCCCCTTAGATGAAATAGACTACAAAGACAAACTAAACACGATAAAATATCTAGCAGAATCTAACGGTTATGACAGAACAATAGTCAGTAAACTCCTACACAAAACAAACAACAGACAAAGACAGAAAACAACAAATTCATAACACTAACATACATCAACAAACAAACAGAAAAAATTGCCCACAAATTCAAAAAAGCAGGATACAGAATCGCTTACAAAACTACTAACAAAACAGAACACACACTATCAAAACGCATGCCCAAAGCACAAAACAAATTCGATCTACCCGGTGTATATAAACTAAATTGTTCAAATTGCAGTAAATTCTACATAGGCCAGACAGGACGTAGCTTCAAACAGAGATACATTGAACACACAAAAGCACTCCACAACACTACAGAATCTACCTTCGCAAACCACCTCATTGAAGCAAACCACACATATAAAAACATCGACAATAACATGAACATACTACACGTACACACAAAAGGCCGAAAACTAGACACTCTAGAACAATTAGAAATATACAAACACACAAAAACAAATAAAAACGACATCCTAAACGAACAGACACAATTCAAATCGCACGCATTATTCGAACACATCTCACCACACACACACAGCTTCAATCTTTCGAAACACTATCTCATCGCCAACAACAAGACGAGCAGCGCTACTAACGACAGCCTCTGATGAAGCCTTCTATAGGTGAAAGCCGGTTTAGGCTGTAAGGTAAAACTTTACGTTTTTACTTATAAAAAACTTAGTGTTCCGAGTCGTCAATATTATAGTGATATTTAGTCCAATAATTATGTTTAAATGATAAGAATTATAGCTATGGGAATTGTTAAAATCATTAGATGTTATGCTATATGTTATAAGAAATAAGATTTTAAAACCAACAGTAACCAGTAAACAAGAAACAAACCATACATTCAAATACAATGACACTAAAAATGAGTTATGACAGTAGATAAATTAATATAGGGAAACAATAAAATTACACACAACTACAAGAACCGACTTAAACATTGAACAAATGAACAGAATCTTGTATTAAAACAATCAGAACCCATTACAAGGAGAATAAAATGTAATATCAGTAATTAAAGAAAAATAGTCAATTGCTGTTTAGGCCTATGCAAATTCCCAACTGTCAACTACAAAAAACTTCAATTTATAGAATTAAACACTGACATTAGGAAGACTAAACCACATAAACTATGAAATACAAATAGACAATCATGTTAAGGTAGAAATATTATGATAATAATGTAAATTAAGAAAACAGCATAATTAAATAAAATTAACAAAACTGTCAAAATGTTGATACCTAAGTGAACACTATAATATTGGATGTCAAATTAATCCTTGAGCCAAAATATGAACAGTGGTGATAATATTTACTACTAAAAAGGGAGTACTGAAGATTAATTACATTTAGAAGATCTGTAACCAGTTTAAATAAAAATTCAAATACCCTAACAATACTCTTTAGCCAATTTCAGCCAATCAAAAACTTTGAGTAACCATGACAACAACCGAATATTGACTAATTTCAGTTAGGAACAATACTTTATGTAGTGACGCCAAACTGGAGAGACGCCACGCCGTGAAGGGCCCAAATTTTCATCAGAAAAACCGTATAAGTGCCCACAATTTTGAGAAGAAGTACCAGAACAACAGATGAGAGGCCATTACAACTAATTTACACCAAGGACCAGCTCGGAATTAATCCAGATGACCGGAAAATACTTGTAGTTCAACTTGAAGAAGATGACAACCAAATTTTGAGCCCAAGATCAGAAGTAGGAAGAATAAACACCGGCCCATTACTTTACATGGACGACTGACAATACCCACCATATCTACTAACGTTGAGTATTGGTGAATTTATTTGATTTTAATAAAACAAATTCTCTTTCAACAATTCTAACTATATAATAAAAACTCTCACTATCACTGAATATATTTTCAAGGATTGATAGAATAAAGAAATAACTTTGTAAACATTGAATGAACACATGATAACCTATGTTACACAACGACACTGTCACATTTCAACACCACAATATTTAATTTATAGCAAACCTTGTATAATTTTAATGATCACAAACTTTTAATTATATGTTCTAATTTTGTTATCTTGTTATGTAAACCTCTGTTTCATACTTAAAAGAACCCAATTGGCAGATTGTATTTTGTAAAATAATAACCAGAGTCAATTGTAAACATTGCACTGCCAACCTAGCGCTCCGCAGAGCGAGATATTATATTGCCGAGACTAAAATTTTATTATAACAGTTATTATTTTTATGAAGCGTTAACGATAATTAACAAGCAAAAGCCTAATAAAAAAGTGCGTACTGATAACAAACTGTCCAGTATTTATTTGTAGAAAATATTATGTATGTTTTGTTTACTAGCAGTGGGTCGACATAACCAACATTAATTCAAGTTGGCAACACGTGTTCCCCCACTCATACGAGAATCAGTTACAAGCCAGATGGCGAACTATTCGAATTTTCGATAACAAATCACCATACTATACAAATAAAAACTTTTAATTGTTTTCAAGAAAAAACAATTTGGCGCCTACCCGGAATTACTAAAAGTGCGAGAAGGGACAGGTAAGGCACGCAGGCTACCAGACGCTTCGGAACGACACAATTTCGTTCGATAAAACTAACAACTACACAACTGTTAAATAATATTATAATACACACGACACACACAACTTTTATTTTAACAATATATATATAGCAATATATTTAAAAATTTAATTTTGTACAATATTTTATAAAAAAGTCATGTTGAAATCATCCAAGTTGTCTGGAATGTCCAAAAAAAGATGTTCATCATCAGTATCCATTATTATTCTGTACATTATTAGAATCAATATCATTCAATGTTTCTTTCCACACTATATTACGAGTGTGTCGAGGATTTTCTTGTGGTAGCAGAACTTTTAAACTGCCTTTCCTTTTAACTCGGGAAAAAGCGACGTATAACATTCCATGCATTAAAACTGGTGTCCGTAAGTCAACACCAACGTACTCAAATGTTTGACCCTGGACCTTATGAGCTGTCATAGAAAATCCCGGTCTTACGGGAAATTGATGTCTTTGCATGGTACACCCGACCTTTGCTAGAATCCAATGTAATTCTTGGATATGTACGTCTCGACCCGATTTTTCTCCAGCAATTATCTTAGCTTTGATAATGTTATTGCACAACTCTGTAATATTTAATCTAGTTCCATTGCAAAGCCCTTCTGTAATGTCCAAGTTTCGTAAAAGCATTATTATAGTATCTTTTTTCAACTTAAGTTCATGTGGCGGTAAATCGGCTATGTCAACAGAATTAAGGAAATCTGAAGTGAATTGAAGAGCTCCTTCTGGTTGATCTTTACAGAGTCGTAGCTGTGATAAATTTTTATAGCTGCAGGTAGTTTTTCAATGATCTCAGCATTAATTTTTGTTACATCTCTCTTCAAAGGAGCAATTATAGCTCTGTCTTTCATATCTTGAAATCTATTATTAGTAATACAGTTTCCAAAGACTTCATCAATTAGATTTCCATTAGAAAGAATATCTACTGGTAGCTTAATTTCGTCCATATTATTTACAGGCAACTCTCCGTTCCCGACCTTCAACAAATATTCAGCAAAATCTCTTTGCTCTGGATCTACACGCATATTTTCAGTCAAAGAAAAGAGATGGAAATGTTGCCAAAGGTTACTTCTTTTTATGCATAGATCTATCAGTTCACTTTTGTTGGCACGTTGTTGAACAGGCAAGCACTGTCGAAAATCTCCTCCAAAAACAACAATTTTTCCTCCAAATGGTAAATGTGGATTGCCCAGAGCGCGAAGCAATTGGTCCATATTATGCATTCCATACTTAGGTAACATGGGTGCTTCATCCATTAAAAAAACTTGAACTTGAGCGAGTTCCCTGCCTTTCGAAGATCCTGGTTTTATATTTGAAACAGATTCAGCAGTTAAAGAAACTTTAAGTCCAAATGTTTTGTGGGATGTTCGACCATTAGGAAGTAAGATAGACGCAATTCCAGTGAACGCCATGCACTTTACATTACAATTTCTTCCAGAAAGAATGTGGAATAGTGTCTTATAAATAAAAGTTTTTCCCGCACCACCAGGTCCATCAATAAAAAAGCATCTTTGCTCAAATTGACCTTCAGCAGCACTTAAAATTCGATCCACAATTTCTAATTGTCTTCCTCGAAGACGTTGATATATGCTTTCCCCAAATTCTGCGTATTCATCAACGTTTACTATTTCTTCATTCAACTGATTTTCGTAATTGTCTGTATCGTCCATATTGTATCTCTGTACCCAGAAGCGGAAATTTTAACCGTCTGTAGCTTCTGTGTTCAATTTGTAAGCAATGATCCGATAAGCTGTTTTTATCGCTTCTTCAATAGAAGTGTTATTAAGTCTGGCCTCTCTAATAAAGTCTTCGGCCAATTCTTCTTTGAACATATCCCATAAAGCCATAGGATTTTCAGGAGCGCCAAGAATAAGAATTTTTGTGAATAGTGTTCTCATTACTGAAGGCATTTTTGACATGGCAGATTCTCTCAAACCTTCGACCCATTGTTGATCATCATATGTTAGTCCTCTAGCTAGGCAGGCTTGTTTATATGTAGCGTATCTTGTTCCTTCTACCAATAAAAGGTCATCGAAGCTTGTAGCATCCTTGACGTGGTAGAGCAATAGCCGTAGATGGTAAAGTTCTGGTTGCGAAACAAAGTTTATGCTGTGAACTCTACCAATAACTCGAAGGCGCCTGACCCTGGGCTGCCATTCACTGTTACTTCCTATCCACCTAAAGTGCTCTGGCATCTGCCAATAATAATGTATTTCTTGTTGATTTTCATTGTGGACTTGATTTTGTTGTTGCTGCTTCGAATGTGAATTATATCTAAAGTAAGCTTCTAAAGTTGAACCTCTTTGGCCTACGTCAGCTAAATTTTCCTGCGTCTGTTCAATATTTGCCATTCTATATTGTCCAGGTAGATGAATATCTAAACGTTGAACAGTGTGACTTTTTTCTGGATTTCATAGGCAAAGAGACTCCAACATGCTTGTGGAGGTGTGATGCATCGACCTTGCACATATGTTTCTGCTTCATTGTAATTTAATGTTCGTTGATCTTGAATTACCTTGACAAATGCACAGTCATGCCCCTTGTAAACATATTTATAAAGATATTTAACTGCTTTTATACTACCAACGTATTCTACATTAATATGGCAATTACATTTTTTTAAAAGGTAAGCGTTATATGAAGCAACATGGCGATTGTCTCTTGTTGTTCGTCTACCTTGACTATCTTTACGATAAACAGCATGATGATGTGAAAAGTCTGGACTGTTTGGATCCATTCTCGAATCATAACAACGTCGATAATTGGTTTTTTCATCTTCAACTAAAGATGTAAAGTCTTTGAATGATTTTGGAAATCCGAAGCGACACTTCATTTTTCCATCTTTATTGATCATACATGGAGCTTCTTGGTTATGCTCTCCACAGGGATTATGTATCGTCCATTTAATCATCAAATCTCGCAGTATTGGGTCGTCGTCAGGAATTTCAGCAGAAATCAAGTCATCAAGCTCCTCGACGTTATATATTTTGTCTTGAGAAGACATAATCAAGTGCATGTGGGGAAGACCTCGCTTTTGAAATTCTATAGTGTACACATAAGCTGCAACTTTACCAAAAATTTGTTTTTATCCAAATCATCAATTAGTTCATGACATTTTTTTTGCGACCCTTGCAACGAGGTTAGGTCTATCTTGACCTGGTTGATTTAAAAGACTTTGATCATGGAATTGTATTCTTGTTGCTTCCTTAATTTCTGACCAATCAGGATTGCATGTCATCGTAATGAAATAATCCGGCGATCCTAGACGATGAACTAAGGCCATAGCATCTTCAAAATGTTCAGCGTAATATCTTGTAGATCCAGGAAATGAAGAAGGTAATATAAGTTTTTCCCCAACAGTAGCATTTTTTTGTTCAGCAAGTTGGTTTATGAAATTGGTAACTGAAGCGTAATTATCAGCAAGAATTTTTTTTTGATTAGCTTTAATCCAATCAATTCGATCTTTTATAACTCTTATAGCAGTATCAACGAGGTACTGTTGGAAAAGTTTACCACCATAATGTAGAGCGTTAAAATTTAGGAGACGCAGATCAGGACTTCTTACAGGATTCTCGAGTGGAAGAAATTGAGCAAATTGTGGCCGAAAAGCAATTCTATATTGAGCCAATTCAAGTCTTGTAAGGTGATGACGACTCGCATACGGAGTTCTTAATGGTAGATCTATGGAATATCCAAAAGTACCTTTGGGATAAAATAGAGGGTATGTGAATGGCTCAACCCGTTGGTCGATGTTCCTCATTGTAACAATGGATTTACCTCTCTGTCGAATAACTAATTCATTATCTGGAAAACTTTGATCGGCATTCAAAGTGACCACGGCGCAAACATCATTTTGGAATGGAATGTTATACCTTCTGTGGTCTGCACCCTCGGGCAACGCAAAGAGAAGTTTCACGTAAGGTGGTTCAGTTCTTTCCTCAGCAGCACGCTGGTTCACTTCTTCTTCAACCTCTCGCATCATCATAAAACCTTGTACAAATGGATTTTGTGAGCGGATAATTCCTTCCAACAGGTTCATTAATGGGACACTAATTCCATTATTCAGTGGAATGTTGACACGTTCATTGACAGCACCTTCATTATAGAGGAAGTACATCTGTCCATATCGAGGTCGTTCAAACTCACCTTGTGAATTTTGAGTTGGATGAGCAGCCACGTTAATTTCATGATAAACATTCCCTGCTGCAATAAACGTATAAATTCCTCGATTGTTTATGGTTCGATTATCATCCACGGTGAATGAAGCCATTGCAAAACATGCATTTAAATTACGTATTCTTTTATGAAATTCATCAGTTAATGGATGACAATGAAGAAATAGTCGCACCAACTCATTTGGAAATTTAGGTGGATGCAGCTCAATGGGGCCATGCAAACAGCAGTCTCCGAAAGAATTTCTATGGGTTCGATTGCTAACACGTTCTTCTGTAAAATACAAAGCGCCACAATGCAAGCAAGCAACATTAAAATTTCCTAATGTGTGATTGGATACATCAGAAGTGACAGCTAATTTGTATGTTCGTAAAGGGTTCAATAGCAGAGCTCTTTGATGTCTTTCATTCCGGCCACGTTGCTCCTCTAATCGCTGCTGACGTCTTTCTTCATTTCTTCAGCTCTTCTTTGACTTGCTTGTAATCGAATGATTAGAAGCCGTTGAGCTCCTTGCTCTGGTGACTCTTCAGCTCTCCTTTTACTTGCTCGCAATCGATCGTTTTCTTGCCGTCGTTCACGCTCTTCTGTTGATTTTGCCAATATTCTGGGTTTATTATTTATCTCCCTTATTTGCTCACATAATTCTTGCAACTGGTAATCGTTAAGCTCCCTTAATACTTCATTTAGTCTATTCATACAATCATTCTTGGCACTTCGCACAGGTCTAGAAGTTGACGCCTGATTTTCATGAATGACGTTGTTAGTATTATTTTGAGGAACTTGTTTTCGGGCATTTGTTACTTCGGGAAGGGGAAGGGGTCTTGAAGTGGATGCCTGATTTTCATAAATAGCATTGATAGGATTATTTTCAGAAAGTTCGTCTCTGACATTCGTTATTTCCTGAAGAGGCTGTGGTAACTCATTTTCTTGCTGTCTTTGTTGCGGTGGCCTTAAGTTATTAAAAATTCGCCGTTTAGGAGGTTGTCCGCGAGGCATCTAAAAAATAACATTTTCAGATTGCTTTTTTCTGCCAAAAATATTTAAAAGCACTTGAGCATAAGACTGGAAGTATAAATAATGTTGCACAGTGTCCAATGCTTGGTGGGTGTGCACAGAATAGTAATATGTAACCTAAGGTGATGACACCTACCTTCTTAAAAAACTATATAAATTACCAGCCGAGCAAGAATTTGAGTCGCTTTGCACTTGCACAAACACTGTAATGGTTTTTTATTATAAATAGATCACTGAGCAGAGAAAAATTGCAATTATTTTTTTATTTTACTGAGCAGATCTAACACTAAATAACTGATGGAATAAAATCACTGTAAAAGACAAAGAAAATGATCACACAAATCTATTAATTTCTGAAATAGCTCACCTATAATTTTCAAATAAACCTTTGAATAAACAAACACACAGCGGTTTTGAATAATAATGTAATGAAATTTCGGTAATGTAAAAATTTCGAGAAAATTCCTCGAGCCGTTACGGGAAAAAAATTTATAGACGGACGGAAAATTATTGCTCGTCTCAACTCTTATTTTGTTTATTTACATTGATCCCAAGGTTACTCTATAATTGATTGATTGATCCCAACAGCTATTTATTCTTTTTCATATTTATATAAACATATCGATACTGCGCCGTTTGCTTTTGTCGACGGTTTCTGTAATTTATTTATCCGTACGGTAAGAAAGCTGGTTAAAAAATTACAATTGCCTAGCAATAATTAATTGTCGCGCGGTATCGGTCCCGCGATATTTTAAAATAGAGGCCCTCAGATGTGGCCCTTAGACGAATTTTGCAGAAAATGAGACCGAGTCCAATCGATTCCTGGTGTCAAAATACCCATAAGTACCAACTTCCGAGAAAATTCCTCGAGTAGTGATGCGACATCGACAACAAAACATCGATGTTTCAAAACATCGATGTTCAAAATTAAAACATCGATGTTAATAAAACATCGCCCAAAAACCATCGATGTTTTTAAACATCCATTTTTTTAAACTGGTTTAGTAACCTCTTAATTAGTGGTGGGCGTTTCTGCAAAACGAAAACAAACTGTTTGTTGAAAAAAGCAACTGTTTTAAAAAACAGGTTGAATTAATTAACTGTTGCTATTTACATTGACTGTTTTTATCATTTTGTTTTGAGCATTTAAAAATAACTGTTCATTTTAGTATTTTTCTTAAATGGATGGTTATGAAACTTAAAAATACTGGCATTACCTCAATATTTATCTTATTTACCTATATCTTAAAGGTCCTTTTTTTTTTAAATTGTTTCATCAAAACTTATGGGGAATATCTGAATAATATTTTTAAGGACAAAGGACTTACTTTTTAATTTTTACTAACTTTTAAAGGACTTACTATTTTACTATCTTTTTAACTTATGAGGACAAATCTGAATAACTGAAATATGTTTTCTTTTTAAATGCCCTTTTAAATTGGTTATCGTAGATTTATACGAAATTTTTTGTTTAGAAACTGTGGAGACATATCATTATCTGCTTTGTGAAAATAATTCCACAAGTCACTTCGTAATCTGATTGTCATGTTAATAAACAGTTTGGTATACCAACAGTTTTACTTATACTAAAAGAATATCTGCCTTACGCCGTCTAATTTAAGCTATATAACCTAAACAAACATCAAACACATAAGCACGCAGACACACACACATAATTTTGCGTCAAACAGAACGAGGGCAGTACAATAATCAAACCTAGGTCAACGAACAGTTTAGTCCTAACAAACGGTTACTTAAAAAAAAAAAAAACAGTTTACGCCAAACAGCTCACCGAAAGTGCCAACGAAAACGAACGGTTTACGCGAACAGAAAACAGAACGAGCACAGTACAATAATCAAACCTAAGTCAACGCATGTTGCAATACAAACGAACAGTTTCCTCCTAACAACAGTTCAACAAACGGTTCAAAAAAACAGTTTACGCCAAACAGCTCAACGCAAGTGCCAACGAAAACGAACGGTTTACTGCGAACAGAAAACGGAACGACAACAGTGAATTATGTGAACAGTTGCGTTGTCTGTTGTCAATACTGTTGTCAACGCCACGTTCGTTTTTAAAACGGAGAAACAGTTTGTCTGCGCGGAAAAGAACAGTTCGTTCGTTTTTTTTCAGAGAACTGTTTTTTCAAACAGTTGTGAGTTTTTGTTCCCACCACTACCTCTAACATTAATGTTAGCTCAGCGGGGGGGAGGGATTTAATTTTACTAATTGATTGGGCTGTCACAAATGACAAAAACTTGGTTGCTAGAGTCAGCGCAAATCACAAAATTTCCATGATGCATTTTTATCACTTTTCCCATAGCTCAGAAAATTGAAGAAGAAATTATTGCTATAAAAAAATTGATAGGGCCAAAGTCATAAAGAACTTGTCTAGCATCCAAACTCCTACAGATGAATTTGTTGCAGATAATCCTGAGATTGAGGTCTTCCAAAGGGAAGCATTAAAAAAAGGTATAGCTGAAAAAATAATAAAAATCCCAGAATGCAAGAATGTACAAAATGCAAGAATGGGAAGAAACAAGGCTTACCAAATGTATGCTCACCAGAACAGCACTTGGGAAAGAAGCCATGCACTTCAGACATATAAACAAAAAAGAAATCTTTACGTAAAGGTTCTTAGAGAGGAAAAACAGCTTTCTTTAAACTTAAGATAGATGATGCAAAAAATGATTCCTTGAAAATGTGGCAGAGCCTGAAGTTACTGGTATCAGGACAAACCCGGAGATTTTGGTTGAATTCAGTTGAATCCGATGTTGTTACTATATCAGATAAGAAAAATATAGTGGATAGACTAAACCTTTACTTTATTGACAGTATTAAAGAAATAGTAGATAAAATTCCAAGATCAGATGGCAAAATTATATGCGAGAAGGAGGTGACGGTAAAATTACAAACTTTTCAGGAAATTTCAAAAGAACAATTAAAAATGGTAGTATTCAATCTAAAAAAATCTTCTAGTCCTGATGAATCTGAAGCACATTTTATCCAAGAATATTTTAAGGGGTGTTTTTTATTTTTTTATTTTATGGTTTTTGAGGCAAAAAAATAAAATATATATGGTATAAAATTAATCTATTTTATTTTATTAATCGAAACCGGTTGTCAGTTAAAATATAATAAAATAGATTCATTTTATATAAGTTATATTTTATTTGTTTGCCTGAAAAACCATAAAATAAAAAAACATCCCTTACTATAATTACAGGCATAAATTCATGTAACAATGGAATCAGTTCGGTCCATTGTTACTCATAATACAAGAATATTTTGTTTACCTTTCCCCAACATTGTTGAGGCTGATAAATTTGTCTTTGAGGTATGGTGTTTTCCCGGAGGTCTTGAAGGAATCATTTGTCACACCGGTTCCAAAGGTGAAACAGAGCATAAACTATCAAGATCTTAGGCCAATAAATATGTTACCAACAGTTGAAAAGATTCGGTAGAAAAGATGGGTAGTGTTCTTGGCCCACTGCTTTTTAATCTGTACATAAATGACCTACCTAACATAGCAAATGCATCTGTTGTCCATCTTTATGCTAATGATACACTTGTATATGCTTCTTCAAAGGATATGAATAAGGCTGTGTTAATCATTAATGAAGAATTAGTGCATTTTAATAAATATTTTTGTGCAATAGCTTAAAAATAAATACTCAAAAAACCAAAGTTTTAGTGCTAGGAAAAAACAGGCCCTCCATTTCTGTGACAATAAGTTTTTAGATTTTGTAGATGAATGTAAATATTTAGGTGTAATCATAGATAGTGAACTCAATTTTTCTAGTCATGTTGAATCTATAATTAAAAATATTGCTTCAAAATTGAGTTACCTATATAGAATTAAGAAATACTTATCAAAAGAAACGTTAATTATAATTTTTAATACTGTTATATTACTTCATTTTGTATATTGTTCAACTGTTTTGTACCTCATACGTGAATGTGATATGGAAAGATTGCAGAAATTGCAAAATAAAGCCATGAGGGCTATATTAAACTGTAATAATTTACTAGTAAATCTGTGATGTTATCTAATTTAAATTGGTTGAATGTGAAAAATTATTGTAAATATCAAGTCTTAATATTTATTTACAGTTGTCTTGGTTATTCATCACTTCTTTCACAGCACTAACACTTATCTAAAAATGAAACTTTTTCTTGTGAATTTATTTACAAGTTGGAGAATAATTTACTTCCAGGAGGCTTAAATAATTTAGTAAAAAAAATTCGGAAGTTCATGACTATAACACAAGACAACAGGATTCGTTTCATATCAATAGAGTATAAGGCAAAATCATTTAAAAGAATTTTTGAGTTTGGTATAAGAGAGTTTAATAGACTTAGTATTGAATACAAAAACTGCAAATCTTTAAATTTGTTTAAATATAAAGTGAAAAACTATTTACATAAATTACAAGCGTATTAACATAATATGTAAGTGAAATAACATCAAGAGCTATTTAAATTGAGAATATGTACATGTAACGTTTTGTTGTAAATTAGCTTTGCTAAATAAAAAAAAAAAAAATTACAGGGGCCATGTTTATTAATTTACAACTAAGATTTTTTTAACTGCCAAAACAAAGTCAAAAAATTAATAAGAACAATTAACAAATCTTTTATTTTCAAATTAAATAATACAAAAGAAAATTACATATATTTATGCCAATTTGAAATACTGATTTATCAACGTATGGGGAAAACTGAACAAACTTATTATTTCTTTACTGTAAATAAAAAATATTGAGGCCTATAATTATTATATGCCCCAATATTTGTTATTTACAGTTTGTAAAAAAAGAAGTTTGTTAACTTTTACCCCCTTAAGTCGACTTCTTTTTTCACTAACTATCCCACCAGCTAGGGAAAAAACTCTTTCTGATGGGACAGATGTCGCCATCACTGACAAATACTTAGTTGCAACTTTAACCAATACAGAATTCTTATAATTATCAGAGTAAAATGTGAGTGGGTTATCCTTTAGTTTAAGAACAGGAGCTTTGAAATAAACTGCAAGTTCGGGCACCAGACTACCTGTGTCAAGTTCCTCCAAAAGCTTCGACCTCTTTCTTACACTCCAGTTATCTTCTACCATCTTGTGGTGATCTTCCCAAAAATCATGTTCTGCACAGAAAAATAAATACAAGTAAATAAAATTTTAAAGTTTTATACATGTATAAATTTGGCACAATTAAATACATTTATTTGGCACAATCTTAGAAAAATTTATTTACCTCGAGAAGAAGATGGCATTGGAGACAATCGTCCGCCCTCAGAATCCGACGATTCACTCTCTTCCTTGATCTCATTGTTAAGCTTCCTGATCCAGGTACCCAATACAGCCTTGTCTTGGAAGTGAAGGTTTTTAAACCGTGGATCCAATAAGGATGCCAATGCAAAAAATTGGCTGTTCTCAATGCCACCAAATCTCTTATTGCATTGAGCTAGAACACTTCCCTTCAGCTTTTTTCCTAGCTCTGAACAGCACGACACTGCATTTATTTTATTCTGCATCATTTTTACAACCGGTATAACACAGCTTGCTGTCACAAATTTTTCTCCTGATACTTGTGTTGTTGCGAATTCTATACTTTTGAACAGTGTACAAAATTCTTGTAAAAACTCCATGTCCGTGGCTGAAAGCATTGGCGGAGCCGATTTATTGAAGTTTACAATACTTGCAACAACCTCCCTCAACTGAAGGAATCTTTCTAACATGTAGAAAGTAGAATTCCATCTTGTCGATACACTCTGAATCAGCGTAAGTTCTGTTTTTTTTTTCGAAGTTCATCACTGCCTACCACGCTATGCTTGAACCATTTCACAATGCTTTTCACTTTATCTATAATTGCAACAGCGTCTGGTAGGGATTCATACGATTTTTGTGCCATTAAGTTCAGAAAGTGGGCAAAACAGTAGCTGTGTTTTTTTCCCAAATGCTTTTTCCACTGCACTGACAATGTTACTTCCCCCATCTGTAACGACAGCTGTAATTTTCTCTGGTGTGAATGCCAATCCCCATTCTGAGCACGTTTTTGTGAGATGATCAGCCAGATTTTGTGCTGTGTGATTTTCATGTAGTTCATGAACTCCGAGAATTACAGACTCGAGTACCCAATTTTCGATAAAATGAACTGTTACACCAAGAAAGCTTCTCGTCTGGTGTGTTTCCGTCCAAATATCTGTTGTAAGACACACATTTGCGACATTGCTCAATCGCTCTTTTAACATAAATGCGACTGTTTCGTACTTCTGATCTATCATTGAATCTATTGTTCTTCTTGGATTTCGTTGTCCATGACGTGTCCGTTACTTAACTAAATATCACTATAATATTGACGACTCGGAACACTAAGTTTTTTATAAGTAAAAACGTAAAGTTTTACCTTACAGCCTAAACCGGCTTTCACCTATAGAAGGCTTCATCAGAGGCTGTCGTTAGTAGCGCTGCTCGTCTTGTTGTTGGCGAGGAGATAGTGTTTCGAAAGATTGAAGCTGTGTGTGTGTTCGAATAATGCGTGCGATTTGAATTGTGTCTGTTCGTTTAGGATGTCGTTTTTATTTGTTTTTGTGTGTTTGTATATTTCTAATTGTTCTAGAGTGTCTAGTTTTCGGCCTTTTGTGTGTACGTGTAGTATGTTCATGTTATTGTCGATGTTTTTATATGTGTGGTTTGCTTCAATGAGGTGGTTTGCGAAGGTAGATTCTGTAGTGGTGTGGAGTGCTTTTGTGTGTTCAATATATCTCTGTTTGAAGCTACGTCCTGTCTGGCCTATGTAGAATTTACTGCAATTTGAACAATTTAGTTTATATACACTGGGTAGATCGAATTTGTTTTGTGCTTTGGGCATGCGTTTTGATAGTGTGTGTTCTGTTTTGTTAGTAGTTTTGTAAGCGATTCTGTATCCTGCTTTTTTGAATTTGTGGGCAATTTTTTCTGTTTGTTTGTTGATGTATGTTAGTGTTATGAATTTGTTGTTTTCTGTCTTTGTCTGTTGTTTGTTTTGTGTTTTGTGTAGGAGTTTACTGACTATTGTTCTGTCATAACCGTTAGATTCTGCTAGATATTTTATCGTGTTTAGTTCGTCTTTGTAGTCTATTTCATCTAAGGGGATGTTGTTAAGTCTATGTATCATGGTTCTAAAAGCAGCTAGTTTGTGTTGTATTGGGTGATTGGAGGTGTTGTGTATTAGTGTGTCAGTTGTAGTTGGTTTTCTGTATATACTGAATTTGTGCCTGTGTTCTAGTTTTGTGATGGAGAGGTCTAAGAAGTTTATGGTATTGTTGTGTTCGTATTCGGCAGTGAAGGTTATGTTTTTGTGTATTTTGTTTATGTGCGTTAGTAACTGTTCACATTGTCTTTTGTTTCCCCTGTATAGTATTAGAATGTCATCAACGTATCTATGCCAATATAGTATTTTATGTGAGTGTCTGTCATTGTTTGTGAGTATTTTTGTTTTTTCTAAGTGTTGGAGGAAGAAATTACATTTGTGAAACAGTCTTTCAAAGTTTTTTGATGGAACCTAGGAATAGGAGGATCCACAACAGCGGAATATGAACTTACGGCTTCTTCTTTATGTTCCCCTTCAGTTAACGAAGTGCTTGGAATGGCTGGGGCTGCAGCATCTGGATTGTGTGGTTTACTTTTTGCCTTCTTAGACCTCTCCATCACAAAACTAGAACACAGGCACAAATTCAGTATATACAGAAAACCAACTACAACTGACACACTAATACACAACACCTCCAATCACCCAATACAACACAAACCAGCTGCTTTTAGAACCATGATACATAGACTTAACAACATCCCCTTAGATGAAATAGACTACAAAGACGAACTAAACACGATAAAATATCTAGCAGAATCTAACGGTTATGACAGAACAATAGTCAGTAAACTCCTACACAAAACAAACAACAGACAAAGACAGAAAACAACAAATTCATAACACTAACATACATCAACAAACAAACAGAAAAAATTGCCCACAAATTCAAAAAAGCAGGATACAGAATCGCTTACAAAACCACTAACAAAACAGAACACACACTATCAAAACGCATGCCCAAAGCACAAAACAAATTCGATCTACCCGGTGTATATAAACTAAATTGTTCAAATTGCAGTAAATTCTACATAGGCCAGACAGGACGTAGCTTCAAACAGAGATACATTGAACACACAAAAGCACTCCACAACACTACAGAATCTACCTTCGCAAACCACCTCATTGAAGCAAACCACACATATAAAAACATCGACAATAACATGAACATACTACACGTACACACAAAAGGCCGAAAACTAGACACTCTAGAACAATTAGAAATATACAAACACACAAAAACAAATAAAAACGACATCCTAAACGAACAGACACAATTCAAATCGCACGCATTATTCGAACACACACACAGCTTCAATCTTTCGAAACACTATCTCCTCGCCAACAACAAGACGAGCAGCGCTACTAACGACAGCCTCTGATGAAGCCTTCTATAGGTGAAAGCCGGTTTAGGCTGTAAGGTAAAACTTTACGTTTTTACTTATAAAAAACTTAGTGTTCCGAGTCATCAATATTATAGTGATATTTAGCTATTGTTCTTCGTGATGGAACAGTATATAATGGCGCAGTTACTTTTAACAAGTGTTACAAACATAACAACCAAACACTTACAAAGCTCATAATTGACACAGAAACAAATATACAAAACACAGCACCAGAACATCAAGACACATTAAGACATAATATAAACAACACAATAGGAGTACATAAGACACCAGACAACAACAACCACAACTCAGAAATACACACAGCCATCAAACTGTGGGAAAAGGCACACAAACACAACATCACATTTGTAAAAGCTGACAAAGGCAACACGACTGTAATTATCCCCACAGACAACCTACACAAAAAAGTACAAGACTTCATAGAACAGAACAACATCACAGAACTAAAACACGACCCCACCGACAGATACCAAAACTCAGTAAAACAAATAGTCAACAAAGCCAAACACATTATGACACATAAACAAAAGCCCTACATGAAACAAATCCGACCATCAGCACCTACACTCCAAGCGCTTCCCAAAATCCATAAAGAAGACATTCCGATCCGCCCCATTATCAACTACCGTAATGCCCCTGCACACAAAGTGGCAAAATATCTAGACAAAATTATTAGACAACACACACAAATAGACAACAACATTGCAGTAAAAAACAACACTGACCTAGTAACAAAAATAAAAGACATACACATCCCCCATAACGCCACATTAGCCTCCTTTGACATTAAAAACCTGTACACAAACATCCCCATCTCTGAAACAATCACCATCCTACAAAACAAACTCAAACAGAACAACACACCAGACGAACTTATCAATGAAATAACAGAAACTCTGAACATTATCACAAAACAAAACTACTTTACTTATAACAATAAATACTACACACAGAATGACGGCCTACCCATGGGCTCCCCCATATCCAGCATTCTAGCAGAAGTCTTCCTCCAACACTTAGAAAAAACAAAAATACTCACAAACAATGACAGACACTCACATAAAATACTATATTGGCACAGATACGTTGATGACATTCTAATACTATACAGGGGAAACAAAAGACAATGTGAACAGTTACTAACGCACATAAACAAAATACATAAAAACATAACCTTCACTGCCGAATACGAACACAACAATACCATAAACTTCTTAGACCTCTCCATCACAAAACTAGAACACAGGCACAAATTCAGTATATACAGAAAACCAACTACAACTGACACACTAATACACAACACCTCCAATCACCCAATACAACACAAACTAGCTGCTTTTAGAACCATGATACATAGACTTAACAACATCCCCTTAGATGAAATAGACTACAAAGACGAACTAAACACGATAAAATATCTAGCAGAATCTAACGGTTATGACAGAACAATAGTCAGTAAACTCCTACACAAAACAAACAACAGACAAAGACAGAAAACAACAAATTCATAACACTAACATACATCAACAAACAAACAGAAAAAATTGCCCACAAATTCAAAAAAGCAGGATACAGAATCGCTTACAAAACTACTAACAAAACAGAACACACACTATCAAAACGCATGCCCAAAGCACAAAACAAATTCGATCTATCCGGTGTATATAAACTAAATTGTTCAAATTGCAGTAAATTCTACATAGGCCAGACAGGACGTAGCTTCAAACAGAGATACATTGAACACACAAAAGCACTCCACAACACTACAGAATCTACCTTCGCAAACCACCTCATTGAAGCAAACCACACATATAAAAACATCGACAATAACATGAACATACTACACGTACACACAAAAGGCCGAAAACTAGACACTCTAGAACAATTAGAAATATACAAACACACAAAAACAAATAAAAACGACATCCTAAACGAACAGACACAATTCAAATCGCACGCATTATTCGAACACACACACAGCTTCAATCTTTCGAAACACTTTCTCGTCGCCAACAACAAGACGAGCAGCGCTACTAACGACAGCCTCTGATGAAGCCTTCTATAGGTGAAAGCCGGTTTAGGCTGTAAGGTAAAACTTTACGTTTTTACTTATAAAAAACATTGTGTTCCGAGTCGTCAATATTATAGTGATATTTGTTTAAAACCCTCGTCTTCAATGATTGAAATAGGCTGAGAATCTCTACAAATCATGTAAAGAATAGCTTGAGAAACTCTGCTGTGCATATCTCCACCATCTTTAAAAGAAATTACATTTGTGAAACTGTCTTTCAAAGTTTTTTGATGGAACCTAGGAACAGGAGGATCCACAACAGCGGAATATGAACTTACGGCTTCTTCTTTATGTTCCCCTTCAGTTAACGAAGTGCTTGGAATGGCTGGGGCTGCAGCATCTGGATTGTGTGGTTTACTTTTTGCCTTGGGCTTCATTGATGACTCAAAATACTCGCTGTAAATATCACCATGTTTTGCCTTCAAATGTCCAGTTAAATTCGTGGTATTGCCAGATGTTTTGAGGAACTTCAGGCAAATATTGCAATTCGCCAATTTGTCTGAGGTTTTGGAAAAATATTTCCAAATGGCACTTTTGGGTGGCATAACTGATTTGTCACTTGCACACAAATTGTTATTTTATAAATACAATAAAAACAGCACTGATCGCGTCCCCACGAGAAACAGAAACACTAGAAACTTCAGCACTAAAAAAAGAAAAGAAAGTAACAAACTAACTACTATTAACACACAAGTCTATAACAAGAACAAAACAAAAACTGGAATGGCCGCTCTCGTGTTTATATTGTTTATACATCGACAACGTAAAACATCGAGCACAAAACCAGCACTAAAAAAAGAAAAGAAAGTAACAAACTAACTACTATTAACGCACGAGTCTATAACAAGAACAAAACAAAAACTGGAATGGCCGCTCTCGTGTTTATATTGTTTATACATCGACAACGTAAAACATCGAGCACAAAACATCGATGTTAAAAAAACATCGGCTCCAATAAAGCGATGTTAAAAACATCGATGTTTTGAAAACATCGACATCAATGTCGCATCCCTATCCTCGAGCCGATTCGGAAAAAAAATTTACAGACAAACAATTATTGCTCGTTTAATAGTATAGGATTTAACAACGTAAAGTATTTTTTAAATGTTAATCTTATATAAAAGGTTAATCATTATATAAATATCACTGAGTCGGCAAACTTAAAAAAATTATTAGTTCCAAAAACGTTTGACTGTTTGGGTGAGGCGCTTCTTGTGTAGTCGTTGTTGTCACATTTATAAAAACGAAAGTGACACGAATGTTAATGGTCAATAAAATTAGAAACGTTTATTTTTTTGTGAATTCAAATAATATTTAGCCTGGGAGATTATAAATGGGTCTTTCACTACAGCCTGCGGCCAAAGACAACTTCCGTCTCCGCGTTTGTATTTTTTTCCGTGTTCGATGTGCACAAGAACTGTTTTCTTCACAAGTAACTAATGCCAGGTTATGGAGGTTATGTACGACAATGTAACTTAAATAAAATTTACTTTGTTAGTGTACAATAAAAGGGTGTATTTACTGGAAGTACAGAAATTAGTTTCCATTTATTGCACATAATTACGGTACACAGACGATTTTTGGAGGTTGTGTCTACGTTTAACAATGTAACTTAACCTTTTAGATTTTTAAAATTAATTAGATTTAAAATTAATTTCCTTTGTTAGTGTACATTAAATTATTGTATGGATAAAAGGCTGCTGTACATAACATTAAAGGCTGTATTTATTCGTAGTACCGGAATTAAAACCTAGTTCCAATTTAGAAGGTAGACCTATAACCTATTTGCATATTTTATTGGGGTTTATTGGCACATATTTTATTAAAAGGGTGTATTTATTGGAAGTACAGAAATTAGTTTCCATGTGTCGCACATAATTACGGTACACAGACGATTTTGGGAGGTTGTGTCAACGTTTAATTATCTAACTTAGATAAGTTAAACACCCCCTAGACGGTCAATATTATTGATCAATACGTATTGAAAGGCTATATTGATCGTTTAGGAGAGCTTCAAACATATTGGCAGTATATTGAAGCATATTGCTAGGAATTTATATTGAAGTGTATTGATGGAAGCTATATTGATGCTCATATTGACGTTTATGAGGTATATTGATCAATATTTGCGTCAGTATTGTTTCAGACATCGAGTGAACACCTTCGTGATGGCCGACCCATCAGAGTCCGAACGTGATTTTGTTTTATTATTAATTACTCTTTATCGTGATTCACCGGAACTGTGGAAAGTGAAATCGAAGGATTATTTTAATCAAGGGAAGAAACAGATTACTATGAAAAAATCGTTAATGCTTTAATCCCTTTTAAAGCCGACTTCACTGTAGACAAACTGAAGAAGAAAATAAACACACTGCGTACTAATTTTAATACAGATTTCAGGGCTATTGAAAGTGCGAAGCGGTCTGGAGCATCAACTGATGATATCCCCAAACCAAAGTCATGGTACTATGAGGAAATGTTATTTATAAAGGACCAACTAGAAATAGCACAAACTGATAGTTCAGAGGTAAGTAAAATTTATTTATGTATTATTACTTGCAAAACCAGACTTGTCATGCAAACTGTCAAGTAATCTGTTGTGTTGTAGTAGTGTAGTGAGATGTGCTTTTCGAGTTTTTAGAAAGGGATTTATGTAATGTTCTAGAGAACGGGCTATTCGAGATATGATTTAAAACGGACTCCCACTCTCTCTAAACATGATAAGGAAAATATCGAATCGAAATGGAGAATACCGAGACAACCTTATCGGTAGCTAAGATGACGTGATATCTCGAATAGCCCGTTCTCTAGACCATTACCGGGATTTATTTTTTTAGTAATAGCAATTACACTCATTAACACTGATATATTTTTTATTCAAGTTTTATATATTATATTATACTATGTCAATTATAGTGACTTTGGGGCAACTAAAACTTTTTTAGGATTTTTTTATTTTGATTTGATTTTGAAGTTCACACCCCTGTTATTAGTTTTACTTCTGCAGACAATTATTTTGCCAGGAAACTGACCCAGCGGATGAGTTGAAATACTCTGTGAAATCATCCCTTGTGTTTTTCGCTTCTACACCTGAGTTACCTCTGATGGTTCTTCGAAGTTGCAAAGTAGGTTGTATTTCCTTCCGCCATGAACCTTTTTCAGTAATGCCAGTAGTTGTATTCTCATAGTCGATATCACCGTTTTGTATATAGTAGTCACTGTTCCATTTTGACAAGTAATTGTGTAAATGACAACAACACATTACTATTTTACGAGCCTTTTCAGGTTGGAATTTAATTTGTTTTTGGAATATTTTGAATCTTTTTGTCAAAATTCCAAAAGCGTTTTCGACAATCCTTCGTGCTCGAGATAACCTATAGTTAAAAATGCGTTTTTCGTCGGTTAAGTGAGCTCGATTATAGGGCTTCATAAAATTTGGATGTAGTTGAAAAGCTTCATCTCCTACAAACACATACGAGTACTGTTTCTCAGTGCCAGGCAATTTTCTCGGATTAGGAAGGTTTAGTTGGTTCTATGACAGCTTTCTCCAGAATACCGTGTTTTTCATAACTCCACCATCTGGTACTCGTCCGTTGGCACCAACGTCAATCATAATGAATGGATATTTAGCATTGACAATGGCCATGAGCACAATACTGAAAGTACCTTTATAACTGTAATAGTATGATCCTGAGTTATTAGGTTTTTCTATCAGTATATGCTTTCCGTCTACACTGCCGATGCAGTTGGGGAAATTCCACTGTTCTTCAAAGTCATTGGCAACTTTCTTCCATCCTTCTACAGTTTTGGGTACCTAAAACATAAAAAATGAAATTTTAATTTCAAATTATTAAATTCACTGAGAAATTATTTCACTGAAATTTTAATTGCTTGAAAATGTTTTTTTCCTTTAAATATTTTTGACTAATGATTTTTTTTTTTTGGTTTCAGACTGAAAGCCAATCAAGTCAAGCAGTAGAGGCAGAAGAGGGACTCCCTACAGACTGTCCGACGACACAGAGAAAAAAGACAAAAAAAACTATTCAGAATACAACAGATGAGCTAATCAGCTTAGCTTCAGCATATTTCAAAAAGCCTGAAACAGAATTAGATGTTGTAGCTAAAGGATGGGCTTTCAAATTGAGTAGATTACCTGCAGACCAAAGAAAATTTGCAGAAAAAATTATAAACGACACCCTGTTTGAAGCTGAAATGGGAAATTTAACAAGACATGGTGTTCATTTCATATCTTCCAACAAATCTTTCATGCAACCTGTTTATCCGTCATCACATTCACCTATGTTGGGATCTCCCTTTTCTACTCTTATTTATGGTTCAACCACTCCATCACCTGCCATGAGCCCTCCTGCAGTAAACGGGCCACATAATGCTTCCCAAACATACATTGAACCAGTGCCTCAAGCTGAAACTTCAACGAATGCTTACCGGATTGAGTACATTCCAGAACATTCCCACGACAGCCTCAACCCTCAACCTCAAAAAGATTTATCTACAGCAGCAGAATACATATCAACATTTACCTCCTTCTGAGTTTTAAGTTCATACATACAGTCATATTATTATCTGGCTACATCATAAACGAAAGATTTTCTCAAATAAATGAATAATTGAAATTTTATATATATATTTTTTTAAATATTTTGAAATTCTTACCTGTATATTTTCCTTCAAAGCTTCTATTATAGATTCGCACGTTTCCATAATGATTTGCTCCAACGTTTGAGGAGCAATAGCACACGTAAACTTCAAATCGTCTAAATCCATGCCAGAAGCTACGTATCTCAATGTAATGGAAAGCCTTTGACTTGCCGGAATTGCTTTACGCATCACCGTATCTTGTTTTTCAATTTTAGGCTTAATTAGCTCCAATAAATTATCAAAGGCCGCTTCATCCATTCGGAGGAAATTTTTATAATCCTCTGGTTCTGTGACTCGAAGATAGTTCAGCAAATGTTCATGTGTAAAACGATCTCTCAACTTGTACCATTCTTTTGACCAACGCCTTTCTCTTTTCTTCTTTCGTTTGTTCATTTCACACACAGCCAAAGTCAAGGTAAGAAAAGCTAAATCACTATGGGACACCATTGCTTGATATTGAAAATATAGGTAATAAAAATAAAAACTTGCACAACAGATCGCGAACTTTCCAAACACAACCAACAGTCAAAGTAAAAATGTCTAGTCATCGTATTGATAGAAATCGTATTGAAGCGTATTGATGAGACCTTCAATATATTGATCAGTGCATATTGATCAATAATATTGACCGTCTAGGGGGTGCTTTAGATAGTAGGCTTCGTTATTGGTGCATATTTTATTGGGGTTTATTGGCACATATTTTATTAAAAGGGTGTATTTATTGGAAGTACAGAAATTAGTTTCCATGTATCGCACATAATTACGGTACAGAGACGATTTTGGGAGGTTGTGTCTACGTTTAATTATCTAACTTAACCTTTTAGATTTTTAAAATTAATTAGACTTGTAGGGGTGTGCATGGCAGAACTACTTGTAGGGGTGTGCACCCACTTTATAATCATATTTTTGGTAACACTGAGAACTTTAAGCCTTCTTTTATGCTTAAACAAATTATATATACACTTAATTATAGAAAAGCAAAAAGCAAATATGTAATTCAAAAGACTAATTTGCTCTAATAAACACATGCTGAAGTTAAAAACAAAAGAGTTTTTACTTGCCTAACTAATCATTAGTTACTAATGTGACAGTTGGGGCTGCTTTTTCTGTAAAAGCTGGGGTATGTTGGATTCAAGAGTGGTTAAATTAAGTCATAAATCTGAGTGTGCGTCAAGTCTATTTCTGTGCTTGCTTTTTACTTGAGATGAAAATACCATTTCACTCAAGAATGAGGTGGTGAATGGGGTGAGCAACTCCGAAAGTTCAGGATATTCATCTCTTAAATATATCCAGAACTTTGTTAAGTCAGAATCTAAAAGTTTATGGATTTTGTTGTCCATGACATGTCTCATGTTATCACTAACTATACAAAATAATTTACTAAAAATTTAGTTTTAATCCCAGCATCACAGATGATATCACACAATTGCTCATTTAGTTTTACTGAGAACATGTTAGAACTTTCAAAATACAAGAATGGGTCTTGAATCCAATTGAATTCACTGTATCCCTCTGGGAAGCAACTTTCAATCTGGTTATAGAGAGTTAAACATCAGAGCTGGTAAAAAGCAATGGTAGAGCATGAATAACAAAAATGTACAGTTTAGACTATGTACAAAACAGGTTGAATTTAAATTGTTAAAATGATATATCTTAGTTATTTACATGTAGTAGGTTTTTAAGGCACAGTAAATAAATTTCCGAACCTGACTTTGCAACCCTCCAAATGCCCTCTTGGGACCCAGCAGTGGCTCATGCCCAATAGGTTAAGAAATGCTGAACTAAAGGCATATTTGTGGAGTGAAACATAAAAGATAACCCAGACTTCTAAAATGCTCTTAGTGAAATGGGATTTTCAGGAGTAACAACACACTATTTGGTTAACAAGCACATTTTACTAATATTGTAATACCAAGTCAATTAGATAGCTTAAATGTGTAGTACTCTATGTGATGCTGATCACATACTGTTAATCAACAGCACTGCAGAATATTCTAGAGCCACACTCTTGGCATTCATCTGGAACTTTCTCACATTAGCCTGATAATTAGGATGTTGCCACCAGCTGAGTTTTAGAAAGTTGGTGTAGTAGGTTGTGCATTCATATAGGATGATATTAGACAGCAGTTTTTAATGAAAGTGACAAATGATCAATTGTTTATTTGTGTTGTAAACTATTGTGATTTTTTTTATTACTGTTTGTAGGCTATACAATGTGTCCTGGATAATTATATAAAGAGAACTGTTGTAATATAAGTGTGTTTGTTTTAGCAATTGAGAGTATCTGGTATTCAATAATTCATTCCACTGTTTTAAGTTCACAATTCTTGTCACTGGTTGTAAGAATATTATTTTCATTAATTTTCCAGTTCTATGAAGTCTTCAGTAGTTTTACCACTATGAGACTCAACTTTATCACTGAAGATGCCACATCACTGAATGAGCAAAACTTTTCGTTAATAATCTCAACAAAGCATGGTTATCAGCTGAAAAAAGTTTTAGTATTAAAAGTTTTGATCACGCAAATCTATAAGGGATACTAAAAAGAAATAACATAATAATTGTATTGGTCATAAAGTTATGTCCACAAAACAGATTTTGTTTGAAATAAATAAAACACAATTTGACACAAATATTAATTTTATGAATACTTGTTTGGCACATATTACAGAAGGTTACACCATTAAATGAGTTTGCCTAAGTATAAAATTCTTGTCAGATGAAAAACGTGTACAGTCAGAATACTATTTGTTATGTACAATACAAATGATTCACTATGGGTAGCAGTGACACATAAACACTAGACATTGACACTGAATTGTACTTGTTTTGAATGATTCATTGTGTGCTACCTGACCAGAGTACAGATATTAACCAAGAGATGTTTAGTATACTGCTGTGTAACTGCTACAATGATGAATTATAAGTAGTACTTTTTGTTTTGGTCATCAACCTTGACCAATGGAAATTAGTTTCCATTTATCGCACATAATTACGGTACAGAGACGATTTTGGGAGATTGAGTCAACGTTTAATTATCTAACTTAACCTTTTAGATTTTTAAAATTAATTAGACTTAACAAACATTTCCTTACTTAGTGTACATTCAAAGGCTGTATTTATTGTATGGATAAAAGGCTGTATTTATTCGAAGTACCGGAATTAAAACCTACTTCCAATTTAGAACACAGTACAATCTAACGTAGGCCTATAACCAAACAAGTACATTAAAATCCTTTTTTCAACATAATGCAATAAAAAGCAATGTGCAGTTTCTGTTAACACCCAAATGATTAAGTATTAATAATGGGTTAGAGTGGAATTCAATGTTACTATGGTCTAAATTTAAGACAAAAAATAAACATAATCTGTGTTTATCAACACATAAGTGATACATAAGTCAGTTGTTACAAAGATAAACAAAAATATGTCTAAGAGTATAACCAATTATAAGTGAGAGACCCGTTTCTAAAACGGCTTAAGTAGTGCAAAGTTTTTTCTTGCTTTCATTTGAGCAAACTGGTCAATAACATCTGACTGATAAATTAATACTGTTAGCCAATTCATTTTAATAGCTACAATTGCCAAATTATTAAGCCTTTCTTGGTAGGTAGTGCTTCTCTGCCAAGTTTTCAGTGAATTCGCTAACCTGCTGAAAGATTTTTCAGGAGACGAAACTGTAACTGGAATAGTACAGAAAAGCCTATAGGCAAGACAGAAGTTCACAAATACAGCTTGAAGGTTTTTGGAGTAGGCTTAGTGGATTCTTTTCTGATTCAAACTCTGTTTTATAAATGTTCTTCAAGTGTAATATTTCTTCAAATAGATCCATTGCCAATTCCTTTTTAAACTTGCTAATGAGAACTTTTACTTTCAATTCTAATTCATCATTTTCCATGTCCATAAAGTTCAATACTGGTGGAAACAAGTCACAAATTGAACTAATTGCAATTCATCATGTCACATATTCTAGTAACAAGGTAAGTTTTTGGAATAGTGTTTTAGCTGAATTATACACTAGGAGGACACTCAGCATTTAGTTTGTGTGTGTAACTCTGGTTAATCAAAGAGAATTATTTGTGTAAATTCAAATTTAGTAATACAAATCTACTACCATAAAGGCCTGGAATGCTATGTGTTAAAGAATTTTAATTAACTTTATATGGGGAATTCTGGTTTACATACATTATTTCTGAAAATAATAATCCTGAAATGTAATCAGTACTTATATCAAGTTAAGTGAAATAATTAAATAGATTCTTCAACTTGCACGTTGCAAACGTCAGGTACTAATCCTTTACTTTATTTTTAATTCTACATCAATTTATGTTCGGCAATGTTAAAAAGAACATGTTATGGCCTCTGAGAAAGTACACAGTGAGTGGAAGCTGGCTTAAATGAAGGTAAACATTTTATCTAATAATTAGTGTCCCATGTTAGAAAACATGTGCAATACATATTATAAAAAGAAGGATATTGTTTTTACTTCCATGTTCCATAAGGAAATGGATGGCGAAAAAAATCGTGTTCGAGATAAGGGCTGATTCTGATTGTACTACCCTCAAAACATAAAGAAGTCATTTTTTGAAAGATGTCTGTGTGTAGAATTTTGTCTATGGCGAATGATAACTGCCGCAAATTCAAATAATTTTTTGCATATTGTAGAGGACTCAAGGTCTGTTGATTTTGGTGAAGATCGGTTAAGGAGAAGGGGTAGTTTACCTGCAACGTTTTATGTTTTAACAAGAGTAAAGTACTTAATTTTGATAAATAAAGTATCCTGAAAAGGTCATAATAATCCACTCTAGAAAGGTAGATGAAATATCCATAAATGAAAAGGGGTAGGGGGAAGTTGAAGGGGAGGGGATAATTTTCTATAATTTAAAATGATAGGTGAAGGGGAGGGGATAATTTTTTATGTGTACTACATTATCAGCAACGATGAAGTAGTTTGTTGATAAAATTCCTTTCCAGGCTGTTTGGCCGTGGTCCAATGTTTTCTGCAAAACCAGACGTTTCGGAAGTGCCATCGACTGCCATCATCAGTGAAAATCAAGTGCGCTAACGTGAGGTGGTATATGTTAGTGACCACAATTCTGTGGTTGAGGCTGAAGATAGAAGTAGTTTCTGTAGAAATATTTCATTTCTAAAACGATTTTAAATATAAATCTTAAAACATGGAAGTCATGTATTTTAAATTGTGGGGGTGGTGTATAGATGGAAGGGGATTGGCGCGGGGAATGTAAATCACATACACTTTTTGACACAGTTATACACAAAACAAACAATAATTCGGACCCCCGAGCCAATCCCCTTCCATCTATACACCACCCCCACTATACCTTCCAACCAACAAACGTTACTAGGTACTGGCAGTCTGTCGCAAAGCTGAAGAAGGCGAACACGATGCTGAAATGCGTTCTACATACAAAACAGACAAGTAAGTTTCAAGTGAGAAAGTTTTCAATATTATATAAACAAAGTTTCTATTCTCCTTTTCAAGGTTGATGACCAAAACAAAAAGTACTACTTATAATTCATCATTGTAGCAGTTACACAGCAGTATACTAAACATCTCTTGGTTAATATTGTAACGTACCGCTTTTATGTGAGGTTTTTTAACGAAACGTACACCTTTAGTCAAGCCCCAAATGTTGGGTTCGCCAAATCTGTAACGTACCGCTGTTTTCGTGAGGTTTTATGGAAGTGTTATTATATGCCTCACGCAGTATGCGTCACTTTTGAATTATACTAACTGACGTTTTAAACGGTATAAATAAAGGATTTTGTTTATCTTGTTTTACTCAATCTAAAAGAAATCGAGAGTGTGTGATTTGGGGTCAAGGAGGTAATTTGTTCAGCCTTATGCAGAAGAGAGAGTAAGTATCATTATTGCCCCTCTGTTGTGACGATTTTTTCTGTATGTTGTGCTGAAATTTTCGTTAACTACCCACTACAATAAATTATAACACGTTATAATTCAATATTAATTTTCAATAATATTGCTTTATTGATAATTGACTTTTGTGTCCAGCCACCCAAGTATAGGTATCACAATTAATCTTTTTAAAAAGAAAACATCTCGACTTTACCGAGTAAACATAGATCTGTCTAAAGAACAAAACATATATGTTGTTATTTAACCAATATTACGCTATAATAAAATACATCAGTTATTACATAATTCTTATTAATTCCCCAGGGTTCAGGGTGAATTCTTTGTGTTATGAGATTGTCAGAAATGGCTAAATGCTACGCTTTACAAATATAAGAAATTAATAAATAATTTGGTTTAATTTTCAGATATTACGTAGTTTCCGGAACTGCCGTAAGAGAGCAGCATGTATTTGTTTACTTTTGAAATAAACATATGATACAATTAATATTTTTTTTTTTTTTTGTTCTATTTCACTATTAAAAAACCGAGTTTTCTTCTGGATTTATTACGAAAAATGTTTATATTACCTCGCTCCGTGTTGTCCTTACTGGGTTGAAGTTTTATTCTGTGATGAGGTACGTCTTGCGTTATTATTTCCTCTTCATTTCGAGTATTTTTTTTATTTTCTACTAGAAGTAGGCCGAACTATATTGGATCCTCAGAATGTTTTCATCCACTGGTTTTTAAGGTATATCACCATTTAATTAGGATTCCTCTGGTATAATTAGTTAGTATTCACTTTGCTTATTACTCTTGCGTGAATTTCGCCTCCTCCAACGTCCAAAAAAAAAAGGTTATTTTTTTATAATTTTTGTCGCATCGGTTCTTCAACAACTCTCGTTCAGTTCAAAATTTTATTCTTATTAACAATACTTGTTATTTTCCATCACTCTTAGTAACACATAGTATTTTTATTATGTAGGCAGTTTGTGATTATTATAAATTTATATTTTTATTTATGGAAAAATAATTCCCTTCCATTCCGGTTTATTTACTAATTTAATTCACATAATATATTTTGGTTAATTTTTTTATGACCTTGTATATAAATATTTTATCATTTTATTATCATTAAATAAATTTATATATTATTTATTTAATCTCGAATAGTGTTCATACCCGGTACTACTTCCTGTTGTCACTTCCTTCATAGGATTATTTTAATTTTATATTATCTTTGGTAGTTAAAATTTTTATGTCCTTTAAAATTAAACCCTGGGTTTTCTTACAATCTAACATAATTATTTGAAACAATATAATATTAACTGGGGTATAACAAATTGTGGTTCATACAATATAAATTACAATAAATAAATAAAATCACAAAAATCGATTAGTATTATTACATGCTACTTCCATAGTTTTATCCTATCCAAAACATACAGCACAGTTTAGTAATACATTAGTTTCACTTTGGTTTTTCACCTCAATGGGTACACTATCACTCACTTCGCACTATATACCACTCGAATTGTTTATTATGTGGAGTGATATAATTAAATTTTGAGCGAGCTTTAGTTCTACCCATTTCTGACTTTTATTCTCATTAGTTACTTTATTGGGACCGGGTTATGTACCGTTACATAAAGCCCCCCCACTAGAACAAATTTATTTTAGTTCAACTCGTTGATAGAAATAAATTGTTGATTTGTTCAAGTCTCCTAATGGTCTTGACTTTGTTTTCATAATAGCGTTTCTTTTCCGACTGATTATACACTCCCTTTATTTTATTATTGGTAATTGTTTTAATTTCGTAAGTATTATTACCCTTCACCTGGGTTATGAGGTAAGGGCCAGTATAAAGTAGCAATAGCTTCCGGGCGATACCCTCTATAGAACTGGGTAGTTGTCTATTTTTTATTAGTACTTTATCTCCCAACTGGTATGTATCCCATCTTCTCCTTTTTACCTGATCCCTTTTTTGTTGAAGTTCCACTTTATGTAACACTCTGTTGTGCATTTCCACTTGGTCGAATTCTACTCTCTCTCCTGGAGGGAAATTTATCAATGACATAATTTCTCTTGGTGGTGGTTTATCAAACATTATTTGATAAGGGCTAGTACCGATAGTGTCATGGTAGGACCAATTAAGAAAAGTCTCGGCTGGTTCAATATACTGACTCCAGTTTTTATGTTCTTGATGACAATAGGTGCGTAGAATTCTGCCAACTTCTCTTAATACACGCTCAGCAGGATTGCTACTAGGGTGGTACACGGATGTCTTGTACGTTCTTATTTGCCAATTTCTCAATTCTTCCTTCCACCTTTTCCCCCGAAATTGCGTTCCATGATCCGTTATAATCATTTCCGGTCTTCCCACTTCAGGTAAGTATTTTTTTATAATTACTTCTAGAATTTTCTTTGTTGTAGCTCTACTAATAGCGTAGAGTTTTGTGTATTTTGTATAATGATCAAATAATATGATAATATATTTATATTTATGTCTTCCTCCACTTCTGGGAAAAGGTCCGCAGATATCCAAAAAAATCTTTTCAAGTTTTTTATTAGATGTTATAGTAATCATGGCGCCTGTTTTCTTCTCATTATTTACTTTTACAAGCTGACAAATGTTACAGGTTTTCACTATCTCTCTTACTCTTCTATTTATAGCTTTCACGTAACAATGTTCAGATAAAGCTTTAATAACCTTGAGTGATCCCATATGGCCATACCTTTCATGATAATCTTGAATCAATGCTACTTCTGTTGCTGCTGGTACATATATCTTCCAGACATGATCCTTAATGGTAGGACGAATAAAAAGGATCTCTTCATAAACACAAAAAAATTTCATTATTATAGGGTCATGTTGTAATATTCTTTCCTTAATTTTTGTTAATTTATTGTCACTTTGTTGATAGATTTTTATTTTATTAATTATATCTTGTAACTCCTTTGACATCTTAATTATGTGATATATTTTTCCAATGCTTTCTGGTTCTATTTCACAAGTTCCTTTTTCAAGGTTAATCCGGGATAATCGGTCTGCTATTACATTCTTCTTACCTGGAATATATTCCCAGTCTAAATTATATTCTTGAAGTATTAATGCCCATCTAGTAAGTCTGCCGTGATTAAGTTTACAATTCTTTAAAAATGAAATTGATCTGTGATCAGTTCTGATAGTCACTGGGTATCCCAAAATAAATGTTCGAAATTTTATACATGAGAACACAACACTCAGCAGTTCTTTTTCAGTTACTGTATAGTTTCTCTCACAACTGCTTAGTACTCTACTTGCAAAACTTATAACTCCATGATTTCCTTCTTCATCTTCCTGATATAGCTCACTCCCAAGGCTAATGTTACTAGCATCACAATTTATGAAAAAACGTTTATTAAAATTTGGGTGATGTAACATGATGCAGTCAAGAAATTTATTTTTTACTATTTGGAAATTATTATCTTCACTTTCTTCCCATTTCCACTTGTTCTTCTTTGAAAGTAAATATTGAAATTGAGCTGTTATTTCTGAATAACTCTGTTGAAATTTTCTATAATAGTTGCATATCCCCAAAAAGGATTGTAATTGTTTCAAGTTTCTGGGTTTGGGAAAATCTTGAATAGCCTTTACTTTTTCAGGAGATGGTTTAATTCCAGTAGCAGATAAAATGAACCCTAAAAATGGTAGTTCATGGGTGATAAACTTAGATTTATCCAGTTTTAAAGTTATATTATGTTGCAAAAGTTTATCTAACACTGTTTCCACTCGGTTACAATGCTCCTCCCAAGTACAAGACGTAATTAGTATGTCATCCACATATATTGTAGTAAAATCTAAAACTTCCTTACCCAAAATTTGGTCCATGCATTGAATGAACACAGCCACAGAATTTACCAATCCAAAAGGCAAACGCTTAAAATGATAATTTCGTCCTTCGAATATGAAAGCAACATATTGTCTGCTGTTAGGGTGTAATTCTATTTGCCAGTATCCACAGACTGCATCCCAAGTACTCATGTACTTGCATCCAAAAAATCTCTTCATAATCTCCTCAATCTCACCTGGAGACGTGCGATCGTTAATGAGCATTTTATTCAACTCCCGAGCATCGAGACATAGTCTAACTTGACCATCTTTCTTCGGTATAGCCACCAATGGGCTAGTATATGGAGAGTTACTTCTTTCGATTATGTCTTCTAATATCATCCTTTGAATTTCTTTCCTTGCTGCCTCTTTCAAAGCTTGAGCAATAGGGTATGATCGTTTATTAAAATTTACATTTTCTTTAAATTTTAGTTCACACAAGAAGTTTTTAGCTTTTCCTGGTGATTCTGAGAATACTGGTTTATATTTATTATAAATTTTTATAAGTTGTTGTTTCTGTTCTATACTAATTATTTCCGGTGCCTGCCTATTCTGAAACTCCATTATTTCTTCTATCTTCTCTTTCCAAATCTTTGATTCTGTTACTTCTATATTATTACCTAGGGTTAATCTATTATTCTCCCTAACAAAAAATGAGCTCGGACACTGAGGGGCACTTTGGCTACCAATTATCTCAGCCGTTAACTCACCATTTTCTGTGCTCAAGGTTACTATACCCCTGGCCAGATTTATAATTGCAGTGTGTCGCCGTAGCATATCACACCCTATTAACACCCTAAACGGTAGCCCTTTCGCTACTAAAAATCCCATAGGTATTCCTATTCCATTAGTGGTAACATTCAAAGACACTTGTTTTTTGATTGTTTTATTTATTTTCCCGGTAGCACCAACAATTGTCAAATTGTTAATTGGTAAAGTAGGTATTCTCTCAGTAGTTAACTCAGTAATACGATCTAATTCTAATTGATCAATAATTGAAATATTGGCCCCTGTATCAATCATGGCCTCTGCTGACACTCCATTTAATTTTATTTGTATATAGACTATGTCATTGTTCGGTGATGACTCTTTGATTACTCTTTCTTCCATTAACTCGGATTGTATATTTTTTAGAAAATTATTTCTGATAATGGTTATTGGTTTATTCAAATTATTATAATAATTGGGTGTATGGTAAATTCTGTGCCCTGTTGTTTCTAGCAGTGACGGGCAATCACATCTTCTCACTGCTGGTACCCGTTTCCCCTATTTATATCATTATCATTGGTTGCTTCAACATTTTCATTATGTTGAATGTTGTTTATCGGTATCCTTTCTTCATCCCTCTCTCTGGATCTAGGTTGATCGATGTTCATACTCCTTGATGTACCTTCGTCTCTATGATAATAATCCTGTCTGTAATTCGGTCGATTATTATTAGACCATCTTCCGCGATATCTGTTATTGAAATAACTGTTGTTAGCATGTACATAATTAACTCTGGGCCGATTCTCTCTTGTTGGTTCATTCTTCCGCTCCTCGGTATTCCCTGACCTCCATCTACTTCTCCTATAATAAGATTCCTGTTCATAATTTTCTAGCAGCGTTTCCATGCCTCCAATAGTTTTGATTTGTCCACTCAAGCGTGCACTGATGATCTTTTCTTCAAAATGATAAGCCATTTTGGTCACTAGACACTCTTCCGGTATCTTAGGGTCTAGATACTTGGCGATACACACCTTCCCTAAAAAGTAAGCAGTAGGTGTTTGTCCCGCTGTACGGTCATACCTACCATGACAGATATCGTCCCTAATAATGTTTTGTACTGATTCTGACCAGTACTTAAGTTTGAACATAGTTTTGAAACCCTCATAATCACACACCTCGTTCCTAATTGCTGTCCACCAATTATCATTGATATTTTTGAACGATTCGTCTAATAGACCTTTTATCATATTCCATCGATTCTCCTTTGATCTGTTCAAAATTTCATCGACTCTCCCTAAAAATTCAAGTGGGTTTCTGCGATAATCCCGAAAGTTTACACTTTCCTTATTGTCTGGATAAACATGATGACTGCTGCATGCATATATAACACTTATTCTATCTACATCACATTGAAAATTGGTTTGTATTTGTTGCAAACTATCTAATTTCTCTGCTTGGGTATCACATTGATTTTTTACATTCTCTACAGTTTTATGAAACTCTGAAAATTTACAGTTTAGACTGCTTTTAATGCTATCTAACTGGTCATTATTTTCTTGTCGTATGGCCATTACACGAACTTGGTTATCTTGTTCCTCTTTTTCCATTCTTGCCTCAACTCCAATTTTAATTAGTTCCATCTTCTCTTCAGTTGTATCTAATCTTTGGTTAGTTTCTACTAATTTCTTCTCTGCCTCTTCCTTATATGCCTCTACTCTTTGGCTTAACGTATTATTGACCAGTTCAATTTTACCTTCTAGATTTTCTCTTAATTCTTTATTGAAATTCTCCATCTTACCTTCAGTCTGTTTTAAATTCTCATTTTCTCTTCAAATTTTGCATTCATCTCTTCTCTTTGCCCTTCAACCGCTTCCTTCAGTTCATGGTATCGTTCATTCATAGTTTGTTTTAAGTTTTCCTCCTGTTTCTTAAAATTCTCCTTATTTTCTTCATTGGTTTGTTTCAAGGCTTCCTCCTGTTTTCTAAAATTTTCATCTATTCTGTCAAATTTTTTCTCCTGTCTCTTAAAATTTTCTTTATTTTCTTCCATTATAATTCTTAACATCTCCTGTATGCTCATATCTTCTTTTTGGGTGGATTTATCTGGTTGGTCCCCTTGGGCATCCTCTTCCACTATTTCCTTTTCCGTATCCATAACTACTTCGGTTTCTTCTATATCACCTGTCTGTTGGTCCATTTCACTGTCCGTAACTAATTCTATTTCTTGTTCCTGTCCACCTTCTTCAATCTCCTTTTCTTCTGCCCTCTTCTTCGATTTTCCTCGGGTATTAGGCATTTCTTGTTTTCTCATAACTGCCAACGATAATTAGATTTTTTGATATATATTTTATATTAAATATCAAAATTCTTTTCTAATTACCGCCCTTTTACGTTGAGCGCCAAATTTGTAACGTACCGCTTTTATGTGAGGTTTTTTAACGAAACGTACACCTTTAGTCAAGCCCCAAATGTTGGGTTCGCCAAATCTGTAACGTACCGCTGTTTTCGTGAGGTTTTATGGAAGTGTTATTATATGCCTCACGCAGTATGCGTCACTTTTGAATTATACTAACTGACGTTTTAAACGGTATAAATAAAGGATTTTGTTTATCTTGTTTTACTCAATCTAAAAGAAATCGAGAGTGTGTGATTTGGGGTCAAGGAGGTAATTTGTTCAGCCTTATGCAGAAGAGAGAGTAAGTATCATTATTGCCCCTCTGTTGTGACGATTTTTTCTGTATGTTGTGCTGAAATTTTCATTAACTACCCACTACAATAAATTATAACACGTTATAATTCAATATTAATTTTCAATAATATTGCTTTATTGATTATTGACTTTTGTCTCCAGCCACCCAAGTATAGGTATCACAATTAATCTTTTTAAAAAGAAAACATCTCGACTTTACCGAGTAAACATAGATCTGTCTAAAGAACAAAACATATATGTTGTTATTTAACCAATATTACGCTATAATAAAATACATCAGTTATTACATAATTCTTATTAATTCCCCAGGGTTCAGGGTGAATTCTTTGTGTTATGAGATTGTCAGAAATGGCTAAATGCTACGCTTTACAAATATAAGAAATTAATAAATAATTTGGTTTAATTTTCAGATATTACGTAGTTTCCGGAACTGCCGTAAGAGAGCAGCATGTATTTGTTTACTTTTGAAATAAACATATGATACAATTAATATTTTTTTTTTTTTTTGTTCTATTTCACTATTAAAAAACCGAGTTTTCTTCTGGATTTATTACGAAAAATGTTTATATTACCTCGCTCCGTGTTGTCCTTACTGGGTTGAAGTTTTATTCTGTGATGAGGTACGTCTTGCGTTATTATTTCCTCTTCATTTCGAGTATTTTTTTTATTTTCTACTAGAAGTAGGCCGAACTATATTGGATCCTCAGAATGTTTTCATCCACTGGTTTTTAAGGTATATCACCATTTAATTAGGATTCCTCTGGTATAATTAGTTAGTATTCACTTTGCTTATTACTCTTGCATGAATTTCGCCTCCTCCAACGTCCAAAAAAAAAGGTTATTTTTTTATAATTTTTGTCGCATCGGTTCTTCAACAACTCTCGTTCAGTTCAAAATTTTATTCTTATTAACAATACTTGTTATTTTCCATCACTCTTAGTAACACATAGTATTTTTATTATGTAGGCAGTTTGTGATTATTATAAATTTATATTTTTATTTATGGAAAAATAATTCCCTTCCATTCCGGTTTATTTACTAATTTAATTCACATAATATATTTTGGTTAATTTTTTTATGACCTTGTATATAAATATTTTATCATTTTATTATCATTAAATAAATTTATATATTATTTATTTAATCTCGAATAGTGTTCATACCCGGTACTACTTCCTGTTGTCACTTCCTTCGTAGGATTATTTTAATTTTATATTATCTTTGGTAGTTAAAATTTTTATGTCCTTTAAAATTAAACCCTGGGTTTTCTTACAATCTAACATAATTATTTGAAACAATATAATATTAACTGGGGTATAACAAATTGTGGTTCATACAATATAAATTACAATAAATAAATAAAATCACAAAAATCGATTAGTATTATTACATACTACTTCCATAGTTTTATCCTATCCAAAACATACAGCACAGTTTAGTAATACATTAGTTTTACTTTGGTTTTTCACCTCAATGGGTACACTATCACTCACTTCGCACTATATACCACTCGAATTGTTTATTATGTGGAGTGATATAATTAAATTTTGAGCGAGCTTTAGTTCTACCCATTTCTGACTTTTATTCTCATTAGTTACTTTATTGGGACCGGGTTATGTACCGTTACAATATCTGTACTCTGGTCAGGTAGCACACAATGAATCATTCAAAACAAATACAATTCAGTGTCAATGTCTAGTGTTTATGTGTCACTGCTACCCATAGTGAATCATTTGTATTGTACATAACAAATAGTATTCTGACTGTACACGTTTTTCATCTGACAAGAATTTTATACTTAGGCAAACTCATTTAATGGTGTAACCTTCTGTAATATGTGCCAAACAAGTATTCATAAAATTAATATTTGTGTCAAATTGTGTTTTATTTATTTCAAACAAAATCTGTTTTGTGGACATAACTTTATGACCAATACAATTATTACGTTATTTCTTTTTAGTATCCCTTATAGATTTGCGTGATCAAAACTTTTAATACTAAAACTTTTTTCAGCTGATAACCATGCTTTGTTGAGATTATTAACGAAAAGTTTTGCTCATTCAGTGATGTGGCATCTTCAGTGATAAAGTTGAGTCTCATAGTGGTAAAACTACTGAAGACTTCATAGAACTGGAAAATTAATGAAAATAATATTCTTACAACCAGTGACAAGAATTGTGAACTTAAAACAGTGGAATGAATTATTGAATACCAGATACTCTCAATTGCTAAAACAAACACACTTATATTACAACAGTTCTCTTTATATAATTATCCAGGACACATTGTATAGCCTACAAACAGTAATAAAAAAAATCACAATAGTTTACAACACAAATAAACAATTGATCATTTGTCACTTTCATTAAAAACTGCTGTCTAATATCATCCTATATGAATGCACAACCTACTACACCAACTTTCTAAAACTCAGCTGGTGGCAACATCCTAATTATCAGGCTAATGTGAGAAAGTTCCAGATGAATGCCAAGAGTGTGGCTCTAGAATATTCTGCAGTGCTGTTGATTAACAGTATGTGATCAGCATCACATAGAGTACTACACATTTAAGCTATCTAATTGACTTGGTATTACAATATTAGTAAAATGTGCTTGTTAACCAAATAGTGTGTTGTTACTCCTGAAAATCCCATTTCACTAAGAGCATTTTAGAAGTCTGGGTTATCTTTTATGTTTCACTCCACAAATATGCCTTTAGTTCAGCATTTCTTAACCTATTGGGCATGAGCCACTGCTGGGTCCCGAGAGGGCATTTGGAGGGTTGCAAAGTCAGGTTCGGAAATTTATTTACTATGTCTTAAAAACCTACTACATGTAAATAACTAAGATATATCATTTTAACAATTTAAATTCAACCTGTTTTGTACAGTCTAAACTGTACATTTTTGTTATTCATGCTCTACCATTGCTTTTTACCAGCTCTGATGTTTAACTCTCTATAACCAGATTGAAAGTTGCTTCCCAGAGGGATACAGTGAATTCAATTGGATTCAAGACCCATTCTTGTATTTTGAAAGTTCTAACATGTTCTCAGTAAAACTAAATGAGCAATTGTGTGATATCATCTGTGATGCTGGGATTAAAACTTTTAGTAAATTATTTTGTATAGTTAGTGATAACATGAGACATGTCATGGACAACAAAATCCATAAACTTTTAGATTCTGACTTAACAAAGTTCTGGATATCTTTAAGAGATGAATATCCTGAACTTTCGGAGTTGCTCACCCCATTCACCACCTCATTCTTGAGTGAAATGGGATTTTCATCTCAAGTAAAAAGCAAGCACAGAAATAGACTTGACGCACACTCAGATTTATGACTTAATTTAACCACTCTTGAATCCAACATACCCCAGCTTTTGCAGAAAAAGCAGCCCCAACTGTCACATTAGTAACTAATGATTAGTTAGGCAAGTAAAAACTCTTTTGTTTTTAACTTCAGCATGTGTTTATTAGAGCAAATTAGTCTTTTGAATTACATATTTGCTATCTGACCACCCTTAAAACTCAGAAAATCCCAAATTTCGTTAGACGAGTTGTCAGCACAGAAAACTAGGAAATGGTTATGGCGTAATAACTAGGCTAACACATGTTTATAATAATTCAAATACTATTTTATTTAACGTAAAAATTTACTTCTTTCTTTTCCTTTTTTTTCTTTACTTATAATTTTTATCAATAAGGTTGCAATATCAAAATATGTAAATTATATATCTACTATACGAACCAGTACTCTCCTTAATGTTTTCTTTCTCCCCCTTTATTACCTCACTCACTCTCTCATTCTTTTTACACTTTGTTTTTAAACCCCACTGTTTGAGATCTCATTATTTATTTGTGTACACTTAAAAAAAAAAACAAACGATGGATTATTATTTGATGGACTGTTTTCACTGCTGCTTATCTACACTTGGTCACGTACTGCAATTACGTCTTTTTACTCCAACAACAAAGTTTGTTTTAAAACTTTTCGTATAACCGGTACTGTAGTTAGTTTACAGTTGTATTGCGCACTTTACTAGATAGGCCGATTATAGTACTTTCGGTCTATCTTGCACCCGAGGCCACTATTTAACTTACGACCGCTCTGGTTGAAGACTGCTATCTGCTACTGGCTGATGCAACAACTGGTGATAGACTGCAGACTGTGATTCACAAAGAGCCTGCTGCTGGGCGGTTACGCAATACGTCTGGCAATTGTTTAGGCTAACAATGTGCATTGCTGGTACTGGGGCTCCTCACAGGTGAAAGTTAACAATTTGAAACTTGAACTGAATTAATATAAAGTAAAATTAAAACTGTGGTAGCCTAAAATTTTGTACCGTTACAATACCCCCCCCCAATAAGAGGTTGAAGGCCGAAGCGTTCAAGCTCTTATTGCCTAATACCTAAGAGGATCAGTGAGGATATGGCGCCGCAACCCCCCTGAACACTACTAAAATCATGGGTTCTTACCCCCCTAGTCTGGCGACTGTGGCAGCACCCATCCGACCTTACGGGACTTCTCTGTTCGAGATCCCACCACCATAAGCGCGGACAGATACCCGCCCCAGTATCGCCTGACTTTGAAACATTCAATTAAAAAATCGACAAACGGCTTTCCATCCCTCCATATCCCACAACTGATTTGTTTCATTGACAACGTACTGACTCATTTTATATTATAGAATATCTCTTAACCCTAGAACATAGTGTTAATAAAACAATATAGGTTTACAATGGTACACATGAATTCCAGTCAACTTGAATAATATTCCCCGTACAATATTGCCCTCCAAAATAATACATAGATTATACAAGGTATCCTTAACTACTATATATGTATAGGGCAAAAAATTCATGACATATGAAAAATCTATATGGACAGTAATATACACATCTTATTTTCCAAACACTATCTCAGCTTTAACGTTCTTTCAATTTTTTAATTTAAATGAATACTTTAATCATTATATTTTTACAATCAGAATGATCACTGTTGCACACCACTATATAAAAATTATTCCGATTAGCGCTTTCAAGCTTCACAGCTCATCGTCAGATCGGGAATAGACAGAAAATATGTGAAACACAACCCTTCACCCCTCTCCCCCACCCTGCTCACCCACAACAAACTAAAAATTAATGACCCTTCCCCACCCCCTAAACTCTGTCTCACCATCTGTACAGTTACATATTTTTCTAGTAAATTCCTTGTGTTTCAATGTGTGTGTGTGTGTGTGTGTGTGTGCATCCTTTTAAACTACCCTCTTCCTCTCCACACACGTGGGTCAGTCACACACCCTTATTTTAAAACAACTAATTAGTACTCATTACTAATTACTAGTAGTACTAATTAGTTGTTTTAAAATAAGGGTGTGTGACTGACCCACGTGTGTGGAGAGGAAGAGGGTAGTTTAAAAGGATGCACACACACACACACACACACATTGAAACACAAGGAATTTACTAGAAAAATATGTAACTGTACAGATGGTGAGACAGAGTTTAGGGGGTGGGGAAGGGTCATTAATTTTTAGTTTGTTGTGGGTGAGCAGGGTGGGGGAGAGGGGTGAAGGGTTGGGTTTCACATATTTTCTGTCTATTCCCAATCTGACGATGAGCTGTGAAGCTTGAAAGCGCTAATCGGAATAATTTTTATATAGTGGTGTGCAACAGTGATCATTCTGATTGTAAAAATATAATGATTAAAGTATTCATTTAAATTAAAAAATTGAAAGAACGTTAAAGCTGAGATAGTGTTTGGAAAATAAGATGTGTATATTACTGTCCATATAGATTTTTCATATGTCATGAATTTTTTGTCCTATACATATATAGTAGTTAAGGATACCTTGTATAATCTATGTATTATTTTGGAGGGCAATATTGTACGGGGAATATTATTCAAGTTGACTGGAATTCATGTGTACCATTGTAAACCTATATTGTTTTATTAACACTATGTTCTAGGGTTAAGAGATATTCTATAATATAAAATGAGCCAGTACGTTGTCAATGAAACAAATCAGTTGTGGGATATGGAGGGATGGAAAGCCGTTTGTCGATTTTTTAATTGAATGTTTCAAAGTCAGGCGATACTGGGGCGGGTATCTGTCCGCGCTTATGGTGGTGGGATCTCGAACAGAGAAGTCCCGTAAGGTCGGATGGGTGCTGCCACAGTCGCCAGACTAGGGGGGTAAGAACCCATGATTTTAGTAGTGTTCAGGGGGGTTGCGGCGCCATATCCTCACTGATCCTCTTAGGTATTAGGCAATAAGAGCTTGAACGCTTCGGCCTTCAACCTCTTATTGGGGGGGAATTGTAACGGTACAAAATTGTAGGCTACCACAGTTTTAATTTTACTTTATATTAATTCAGTTCAAGTTTCAAATTGTTAACTTTCACCTGTGAGGAGCCCCAGTACCAGCAATGCACATTGTTAGCCTAAACAATTGCCAGACATATTGCGCAACCGCCCAGCAGCAGGCTCTTTGTGAATCACAGTCTGCAGTCTATCACCAGTTGTTGCATCAGCCAGTAGCAGATAGCAGTCTTCAACCAGAGCGGTCGTAAGTTAAATAGTGGCCTCGGGTGCAAGATAGACCGAAAGTACTATAATCGGCCTATCTAGTAAAATGCGCAATACAACAGTAAACTAACTACAGTACCGGTTATACGAAAAGTTTTAAAACAAACTTTGTTGTTGGAGTAAAAAGACGTAATTGCAGTACGTGACCAAGTGTAGATAAGCAGCAGTGAAAACAGTCCATCAAATAATAATCCATCGTTTGTTTTTTTTTTAAGTGTACACAAATAAATAATGAGATCTCAAACAGTGGGGTTTAAAAACAAAGTGTAAAAAGAATGAGAGAGTGAGTGAGGTAATAAAGGGGGAGAAAGAAAACATTAAGGAGAGTACTGGTTCGTATAGTAGATATATAATTTACATATTTTGATATTGCAACCTTATTGATAAAAATTATAAGTAAAGAAAAAAAAGGAAAAGAAAGAAGTAAATTTTTATGTTAAATAAAATAGTATTTGAATTATTATAAACATGTGTTAGCCTAGTTATTACGCCATAACCATTTCCTAGTTTTCTGTGCTGACAACTCGTCTAACGAAATTTGGGATTTTCTGAGTTTTAAGGGTGGTCAGATAGCGGGATTATGTTACGATTTTTATAAGGGCAAGAGTGTTCAAAGTTTACATGTAAAACTAAAAAACATGTTGGCGACCTGGGTAATTTAATAAGGTAAGTTTTACGGGGACCATGACGGTAAGTAAAATTCTGGCAGCGGTGAGTATTGTTTTATGATGAGTGTATTATTTTTAGTTAAAAGGGTAGAAGGCGAGGACCTTCACAGTGACGCCCCTGCCAGGATGTTCGTATATAAAAATTATAGGAATTAGACCTGTTTTAAAGCACAGAAAGTAGGATTTGGTAACGGCGTATTTGTAAAATTAATCGTATTTAATTACGTTGTGGAAATTAGGTTATGTTTTGGTAGCAAATGTTGGGTTTATAAATAAATTTGAAGTACGAGTATAAATATGGGTGAAGTAGGTGAAATGACCGCCGAGGAGTGGGGTAAGATAACAAATGATAAAGGTAAGATAGTTGAAGTAATAGGGGTAGAAAATAAGGCAGTAAATAGGCCTAGTGATAATGATGATAGTGTGGTGGTGGTAAATACAGATAGAGAGATAGACCCAGTTAACAAAAATAAAGACGATCAGATGATAGAGAATAAGGTAAATAATGATGATATGAGTGAATCTGATTATTTTTTAAATATAATGAATATGTTGCGAATGATTGATAAAAAATTAGATGAGAGGGCGGAAATTTTGAATAAACATATATGAATAATATATAATATAAATAAACGTTTATAATATAATAGCATAATATGAATAAACGTTTTGACGAAAGGGACAAAATGTTAGATGAATGGTCGCAGGAACTAAAGACAGACCGATATAAAGAGTGTACAGAAGTTGAATTAAAACAGGTGAGTGATAACGATAATGAATTAATAAATAACAGTGACCAAATAGTGGGTGATGGTGATTACAATTCTGAGGTAAGTGGGAGTAATACATGTACTTATAATGATGAAATAACATTAAATAAGAATAATGATTATATAGCTGAAAATGGGGTATCTAAGGATGATATGGTAAGTAACAGTGGTGAAATTAAAAACGTGGTGTTAGAGTGTAAGGTTGTGAGCAAAGAAAGTGTTGATGAGGTTATAAGTGTGTGTGTAGAGAGGTTAAATGGGCAAAGGGCAGATGTTCCCCAAGTTTATGGTGAAACAGAGTTTTCACAGGTATTTAATGAGGACAGAGTTTCCTCCGGTATTTGTATGAAAGACAAGGTGTCTTCAGATGGTCCCTGTATTTTTTGTGATTTGACTGGTAAAGCCAGTAGAGGTAATAAATATTTAATGGTGCCCTTTGCATGGAATGGGAGAGTTCAGTATGGTTATGAGGGGTGTTGTAATGAAAGAGAGAGAGAAATAAAAATTTTTGAGATTACTAGAGGTTATGAGATGTTGGTGCAGGTGTTAGATATTGAGAGAGATGAAGAAAGTGAATTGCATTATGAAACAGAGAGAGAGGAATATTTGAATAAAACTGTTATAAATGATAAAATAACTGACTTGATGTTGAGAAAAAATACTTACGGAGACTTTATAAAAAATACTGATGTCGACTTGATTTATGATAAGATAATTTTGGGGGGTAACCCTATAGATTATTATTATTATTATTATGGTATAATGGAAAAAATAAAATTTTATGGCCATTACACAGAAAATAGCCATATGATGAATGCAAATAAAATTGACAAATGTTATACAAAAATAAGACTATTATACGATGATGGAGGTTGAAAGCAGTGTATGGACATTTTAAATATTTTAATGTATGGTAATGACCCGGCTGAATTAGATATTGAAGCACGGCAAATAATAATTGGATATGACGAAAATTTGTAAATAAATAAATGTGTTAATGTTAAATGTATTGTGTTAATAGTATTCTGTTGCAATGTATATTATAGCTTATGTGCAACATATGTTTGTAATGAGAGGGGAAGGTATAATAATAAATAATAATACTATTTCCACTAAAACAATAAAAGGTATTCATGAAGCCTATTTTGTATTGTGCAGTTATATTCAAAGTGTTTTAAATAATATAACTAAAGTTAAAATGTTTTTAGTAAAATGCTATTAAAGTAATTGAAAGATGAATTAAAATTATATTTGGTTTGAACTGTAATAAATAGACTTTGTTAAATATGTGAACTATAAGATTTATAAAAATTGAAAAGTGCAGTACAGCTGTTAAAGAGGTGAGGTAAGCAGAATGTTGAGTGTTTATAACTGTGTTTATGAAAACAAGTCTGGCACACAAGTGTTTATGTAAACAGGTATGCTGTATGTTGTGACTAATGTCCACAGCCATGCTTGGTGACCATAACAAAAAATGTTGTAGTCTGCTGAATCAGTATCTGGAGCAAAATCTTATTGTGACATAAAAGAATTGAAATTAAATTTTTACAGACAAAATAATAATGAGGGAATTCCTGTAACGTAGAGTTTGAGAAATTAAATAAAATCAAATTAATTTGGCAATTAACTTAATAGAAAAGATGACTTTTAATAATAAAGCTAAATCTAGTTTGATCTGAATTTTGATGGTAAAATAAATAATTGATAAATAAAAATATAATGTTTAATGAAGAAATTTGTGTTAGTGGTTAAAATCACAATCAGAATGATCACTGTTGCACACCACTATATAAAAATTATTCCGATTAGCGCTTTCAAGCTTCACAGCTCATCGTCAGATCGGGAATAGACAGAAAATATGTGAAACACAACCCTTCACCCCTCTCCCCCACCCTGCTCACCCACAACAAACTAAAAATTAATGACCCTTCCCCACCCCCTAAACTCTGTCTCACCATCTGTACAGTTACATATTTTTCTAGTAAATTCCTTGTGTTTCAATGTGTGTGTGTGTGTGTGTGTGCATCCTTTTAAACTACCCTCTTCCTCTCCACACACGTGGGCCAGTCACACACCCTTATTTTAAAACAACTAATTAGTACTACTAGTAATTAGTAATGAGTACTAATTAGTTGTTTTAAAATAAGGGTGTGTGACTGACCCACGTGTGTGGAGAGGAAGAGGGTAGTTTAAAAGGATGCACACACACACACACACACACACATTGAAACACAAGGAATTTACTAGAAAAATATGTAACTGTACAGATGGTATGTCAGAGTTTAGGGGGTGGGGAAGGGTCATTAATTTTTAGTTTGTTGTGGGTGAGCAGGGTGGGGGAGAGGGGTGAAGGGTTGGGTTTCACATATTTTCTGTCTATTCCCGATCTGACGATGAGCTGTGAAGCTTGAAAGCGCTAATCGGAATAATTTTTATATAGTGGTGTGCAACAGTGATCATTCTGATTGTAAAAATATAATGATTAAAGTATTCATTTAAATTAAAAAATTGAAAGAACGTTAAAGCTGAGATAGTGTTTGGAAAATAAGATGTATATATTACTGTCCATATAGATTTTTCATATGTCATGAATTTTTTGACCTATACATATATAGTAGTTAAGGATACCTTGTATAATCTATGTATTATTTTTGAGGGCAATATTGTACGGGGAATATTATTCAAGTTGACTGGAATTCATGTGTACCATTGTAAACCTATATTGTTTTATTAACACTATGTTCTAGGGTTAAGAGATATTCTATAATATAAAATGAGCCAGTACGTTGTCAATGAAACAAATCAGTTGTGGGATATGGAGGGATGGAAAGCCGTTTGTCGATTTTTTAATTGAATGTTTCTAAGTCAGGCGATACTGGGGCGGGTATCTGTCCGCGCTTATGGTGGTGGGATCTCGAACAGAGAAGTCCCGTAAGGTCGGATGGGTGCTGCCACAGTCGCCAGACTAGGGGGGTAAGAACCCATGATTTTAGTAGTGTTCAGGGGGGTTGCGGCGCCATATCCTCACTGATCCTCTTAGGTATTAGGCAATAAGAGCTTGAACGCTTCGGCCTTCAACCTCTTATTGGGGGGGAATTGTAACGGTACAAAATTGTAGGCTACCACAGTTTTAATTTTACTTTATATTAATTCAGTTCAAGTTTCAAATTGTTAACTTTCACCTGTGAGGAGCCCCAGTACCAGCAATGCACATTGTTAGCCTAAACAATTGCCAGACATATTGCGCAACCGCCCAGCAGCAGGCTCTTTGTGAATCACAGTCTGCAGTCTATCACCAGTTGTTGCATCAGCCAGTAGCAGATAGCAGTCTTCAACCAGAGCGGTCGTAAGTTAAATAGTGGCCTCGGGTGCAAGATAGACCGAAAGTACTATAATCGGCCTATCTAGTAAAGTGCGCAATACAACAGTAAACTAACTACAGTACCGGTTATACGAAAAGTTTTAAAACAAACTTTGTTGTTGGAGTAAAAAGACGTAATTGCAGTACGTGACCAAGTGTAGATAAGCAGCAGTGAAAACAGTCCATCAAATAATAATCCATCGTTTGTTTTTTTTTTAAGTGTACACAAATAAATAAAGAGATCTCAAACAGTGGGGTTTAAAAACAAAGTGTAAAAAGAATGAGAGAGTGAGTGAGGTAATAAAGGGGGAGAAAGAAAACATTAAGGAGAGTACTGGTTCGTATAGTAGATATATAATTTACATATTTTGATATTGCAACCTTATTGATAAAAATTATAAGTAAAGAAAAAAAAGGAAAAGAAAGAAGTAAATTTTTATGTTAAATAAAATAGTATTTGAATTATTATAAACATGTGTTAGCCTAGTTATTACGCCATAACCATTTCCTAGTTTTCTGTGCTGACAACTCGTCTAACGAAATTTGGGATTTTCTGAGTTTTAAGGGTGGTCAGATAGCGGGATTATGTTACGATTTTTATAAGGGCAAGAGTGTTCAAAGTTTACATGTAAAACTAAAAAACATGTTGGCGACCTGGGTAATTTAATAAGGTAAGTTTTACGGGGACCATGACGGTAAGTAAAATTCTGGCAGCGGTGAGTATTGTTTTATGATGAGTGTATTATTTTTAGTTAAAAGGGTAGAAGGCGAGGACCTTCACAGTGACGCCCCTGCCAGGATGTTCGTATATAAAAATTATAGGAATTAGACCTGTTTTAAAGCACAGAAAGTAGGATTTGGTAACGGCGTATTTGTAAAATTAATCGTATTTAATTACGTTGTGGAAATTAGGTTATGTTTTGGTAGCAAATGTTGGGTTTATAAATAAATTTGAAGTACGAGTATAAATATGGGTGAAGTAGGTGAAATGACCGCCGAGGAGTGGGGTAAGATAACAAATGATAAAGGTAAGATAGTTGAAGTAATAGGGGTAGAAAATAAGGCAGTAAATAGGCCTAGTGATAATGATGATAGTGTGGTGGTGGTAAATACAGATAGAGAGATAGACCCAGTTAACAAAAATAAAGACGATCAGATGATAGAGAATAAGGTAAATAATGATGATATGAGTGAATCTGATTATTTTTTAAATATAATGAATATGTTGCGAATGATTGATAAAAAATTAGATGAGAGGGCGGAAATTTTGAATAAACATATATGAATAATATATAATATAAATAAACGTTTATAATATAATAGCATAATATGAATAAACGTTTTGACGAAAGGGACAAAATGTTAGATGAATGGTCGCAGGAACTAAAGACAGACCGATATAAAGAGTGTACAGAAGTTGAATTAAAACAGGTGAGTGATAACGATAATGAATTAATAAATAACAGTGACCAAATAGTGGGTGATGGTGATTACAATTCTGAGGTAAGTGGGAGTAATACATGTACTTATAATGATGAAATAACATTAAATAAGAATAATGATTATATAGCTGAAAATGGGGTATCTAAGGATGATATGGTAAGTAACAGTGGTGAAATTAAAAACGTGGTGTTAGAGTGTAAGGTTGTGAGCAAAGAAAGTGTTGATGAGGTTATAAGTGTGTGTGTAGAGAGGTTAAATGGGCAAAGGGCAGATGTTCCCCAAGTTTATGGTGAAACAGAGTTTTCACAGGTATTTAATGAGGACAGAGTTTCCTCCGGTATTTGTATGAAAGACAAGGTGTCTTCAGATGGTCCCTGTATTTTTTGTGATTTGACTGGTAAAGCCAGTAGAGGTAATAAATATTTAATGGTGCCCTTTGCATGGAATGGGAGAGTTCAGTATGGTTATGAGGGGTGTTGTAATGAAAGAGAGAGAGAAATAAAAATTTTTGAGATTACTAGAGGTTATGAGATGTTGGTGCAGGTGTTAGATATTGAGAGAGATGAAGAAAGTGAATTGCATTATGAAACAGAGAGAGAGGAATATTTGAATAAAACTGTTATAAATGATAAAATAACTGACTTGATGTTGAGAAAAAATACTTACGGAGACTTTATAAAAAATACTGATGTCGACTTGATTTATGATAAGATAATTTTGGGGGGTAACCCTATAGATTATTATTATTATTATTATGGTATAATGGAAAAAATAAAATTTTATGGCCATTACACAGAAAATAGCCATATGATGAATGCAAATAAAATTGACAAATGTTATACAAAAATAAGACTATTATACGATGATGGAGGTTGAAAGCAGTGTATGGACATTTTAAATATTTTAATGTATGGTAATGACCCGGCTGAATTAGATATTGAAGCACGGCAAATAATAATTGGATATGACGAAAATTTGTAAATAAATAAATGTGTTAATGTTAAATGTATTGTGTTAATAGTATTCTGTTGCAATGTATATTATAGCTTATGTGCAACATATGTTTGTAATGAGAGGGGAAGGTATAATAATAAATAATAATACTATTTCCACTAAAACAATAAAAGGTATTCATGAAGCCTATTTTGTATTGTGCAGTTATATTCAAAGTGTTTTAAATAATATAACTAAAGTTAAAATGTTTTTAGTAAAATGCTATTAAAGTAATTGAAAGATGAATTAAAATTATATTTGGTTTGAACTGTAATAAATAGACTTTGTTAAATATGTGAACTATAAGATTTATAAAAATTGAAAAGTGCAGTACAGCTGTTAAAGAGGTGAGGTAAGCAGAATGTTGAGTGTTTATAACTGTGTTTATGAAAACAAGTCTGGCACACAAGTGTTTATGTAAACAGGTATGCTGTATGTTGTGACTAATGTCCACAGCCATGCTTGGTGACCATAACAAAAAATGTTGTAGTCTGCTGAATCAGTATCTGGAGCAAAATCTTATTGTGACATAAAAGAATTGAAATTAAATTTTTACAGACAAAATAATAATGAGGGAATTCCTGTAACGTAGAGTTTGAGAAATTAAATAAAATCAAATTAATTTGGCAATTAACTTAATAGAAAAGATGACTTTTAATAATAAAGCTAAATCTAGTTTGATCTGAATTTTGATGGTAAAATAAATAATTGATAAATAAAAATATAATGTTTAATGAAGAAATTTGTGTTAGTGGTTAAAATCACAATCAGAATGATCACTGTTGCACACCACTATATAAAAATTATTCCGATTAGCGCTTTCAAGCTTCACAGCTCATCGTCAGATCGGGAATAGACAGAAAATATGTGAAACACAACCCTTCACCCCTCTCCCCCACCCTGCTCACCCACAACAAACTAAAAATTAATGACCCTTCCCCACCCCCTAAACTCTGTCTCACCATCTGTACAGTTACATATTTTTCTAGTAAATTCCTTGTGTTTCAATGTGTGTGTGTGTGTGTGTGCATCCTTTTAAACTACCCTCTTCCTCTCCACACACGTGGGTCAGTCACACACCCTTATTTTAAAACAACTAATTAGTACTACTAGTAATTAGTAATGAGTACTAATTAGTTGTTTTAAAATAAGGGTGTGTGACTGACCCACGTGTGTGGAGAGGAAGAGGGTAGTTTAAAAGGATGCACACACACACACACACACACACACACACACACACACACACACACACACACACACACACACACACACACACACACATTGAAACACAAGGAATTTACTAGAAAAATATGTAACTGTACAGATGGTATGTCAGAGTTTAGGGGGTGGGGAAGGGTCATTAATTTTTAGTTTGTTGTGGGTGAGCAGGGTGGGGGAGAGGGGTGAAGGGTTGGGTTTCACATATTTTCTGTCTATTCCCGATCTGACGATGAGCTGTGAAGCTTGAAAGCGCTAATCGGAATAATTTTTATATAGTGGTGTGCAACAGTGATCATTCTGATTGTAAAAATATAATGATTAAAGTATTCATTTAAATTAAAAAATTGAAAGAACGTTAAAGCTGAGATAGTGTTTGGAAAATAAGATGTATATATTACTGTCCATATAGATTTTTCATATGTCATGAATTTTTTGACCTATACATATATAGTAGTTAAGGATACCTTGTATAATCTATGTATTATTTTTGAGGGCAATATTGTACGGGGAATATTATTCAAGTTGACTGGAATTCATGTGTACCATTGTAAACCTATATTGTTTTATTAACACTATGTTCTAGGGTTAAGAGATATTCTATAATATAAAATGAGCCAGTACGTTGTCAATGAAACAAATCATTTGTGGGATATGGAGGGATGGAAAGCCGTTTGTCGATTTTTTAATTGAATGTTTCTAAGTCAGGCGATACTGGGGCGGGTATCTGTCCGCGCTTATGGTGGTGGGATCTCGAACAGAGAAGTCCCGTAAGGTCGGATGGGTGCTGCCACAGTCGCCAGACTAGGGGGGTAAGAACCCATGATTTTAGTAGTGTTCAGGGGGGTTGCGGCGCCATATCCTCACTGATCCTCTTAGGTATTAGGCAATAAGAGCTTGAACGCTTCGGCCTTCAACCTCTTATTGGGGGGGTATTGTAACGGTACAAAATTGTAGGCTACCACAGTTTTAATTTTACTTTATATTAACTCAGTTCAAGTTTCAAATTGTTAACTTTCACCTGTGAGGAGCCCCAGTACCAGCAATGCACATTGTTAGCCTAAACAATTGCCAGACATATTGCGTAACCGCCCAGCAGCAGGCTCTTTGTGAATCACAGTCTGCAGTCTATCACCAGTTGTTGCATCAGCCAGTAGCAGATAGCAGTCTTCAACCAAAGCGGTCGTAAGTTAAATAGCGGCCTCGGGTGCAAGATAGACCGAAAGTACTATAATCGGCCTATCTAGTAAAGTGCGCAATACAACAGTAAATTAACTACAGTACCGGTTATACGAAAAGTTTTAAAACAAACTTTGTTGTTGGAGTAAAAAGACGTAATTGCAGTACGTGACCAAGTGTAGATAAGCAGCAGTGAAAACAGTCCATCAAATAATAATCCATCGTTTGTTTTTTTTTAAGTGTACACAAATAAATAATGAGATCTCAAACAGTGGTGTTTAAAAACAAAGTGTAAAAAGAATGAGAGAGTGAGTGAGGTAATAAAGGGGGAGAAAGAAAACATTAAGGAGAGTACTGGTTCGTATAGTAGATATATAATTTACATATTTTGATATTGCAACCTCATTGATAAAAATTATAAGTAAAGAAAAAAAAGGAAAAGAAAGAAGTAAATTTTTATGTTAAATAAAATAGTATTTGAATTATTATAAACATGTGTTAGCCTAGATATTACGCCATAACCATTTCCTAGTTTTCTGTGCTGACAACTCGTCTAACGAAATTTGGGATTTTCTGAGTTTTAAGGGTGGTCAGATAGCGGGATTATGTTACGATTTTTATAAGGGCAAGAGTGTTCAAAGTTTACATGTAAAACTAAAAAACATGTTGGCGACCTGGGTAATTTAATAAGGTAAGTTTTACGGGGACCATGACGGTAAGTAAAATTCTGGCAGCGGTGAGTATTGTTTTATGATGAGTGTATTATTTTTAGTTAAAAGGGTAGAAGGCGAGGACCTTCACAGTGACGCCCCTGCCAGGATGTTCGTATATAAAAATTATAGGAATTAGACCTGTTTTAAAGCACAGAAAGTAGGATTTGGTAACGGCGTATTTGTAAAATTAATCGTATTTAATTACGTTGTGGAAATTAGGTTATGTTTTGGTAGCAAATGTTGGGTTTATAAATAAATTTGAAGTACGAGTATAAATATGGGTGAAGTAGGTGAAATGACCGCCGAGGAGTGGGGTAAGATAACAAATGATAAAGGTAAGATAGTTGAAGTAATAGGGGTAGAAAATAAGGCAGTAAATAGGCCTAGTGATAATGATGATAGTGTGGTGGTGGTAAATACAGATAGAGAGATAGACCCAGTTAACAAAAATAAAGACGATCAGATGATAGAGAATAAGGTAAATAATGATGATATGAGTGAATCTGATTATTTTTTAAATATAATGAATATGTTGCGAATGATTGATAAAAAATTAGAAGAGAGGGCGGAAATTTTGAATAAACATATATGAATAATATATAATATAAATAAACGTTTATAATATAATAGCATAATATGAATAAACGTTTTGACGAAAGGGACAAAATGTTAGATGAATGGTCGCGGGAACTAAAGACAGACCGATATAAAGAGTGTACAGAAGTTGAATTAAAACAGGTGAGTGATAACGATAGTGAATTAATAAATAACAGTGACCAAATAGTGGGTGATGGTGATTACAATTCTGAGGTAAGTGGGAGTAATACATGTACTTATAATGATGAAATAACATTAAATAAGAATAATGATTATATAGCTGAAAATGGGGTATCTAAGGATGATATGGTAAGTAACAGTGGTGAAATTAAAAACGTGGTGTTAGAGTGTAAGGTTGTGAGCAAAGAAAGTGTTGATGAGGTTATAAGTGTGTGTGTGTAGAGAGGTTAAATGGGCAAAGGGCAGATGTTCCCCAAGTTTATGGTGAAACAGAGTTTTCACAGGTATTTAATGAGGACAGAGTTTCCTCCGGTATTTGTATGAAAGACAAGGTGTCTTCAGATGGTCCCTGTATTTTTTGTGATTTGACTGGTAAAGCCAGTAGAGGTAATAAATATTTAATGGTGCCCTTTGCATTGAATGGGAGAGTTCAGTATGGTTATGAGAGGTGTTGTAATGAAAGAGAGAGAGAAATAAAAATTTTTGAGATTACTAGAGGTTATGAGATGTTGGTGCAGGTGTTAGATATTGAGAGAGATGAAGAAAGTGAATTGCATTATGAAACAGAGAGAGAGGAATATTTGAATAAAACTGTTATAAATGATAAAATAACTGACTTGATGTTGAGAAAAAATACTTACGGAGACTTTATAAAAAATACTGATGTCGACTTGATTTATGATAAGATAATTTTGGGGGGTAACCCTATAGATTATTATTATTATTATTATGGTATAATGGAAAAAATAAAATTTTATGGCCATTACACAGAAAATAGCCATATGATGAATGCAAATAAAATTGACAAATGTTATACAAAAATAAGACTATTATACGATGATGGAGGTTGAAAGCAGTGTATGGACATTTTAAATATTTTAATATATGGTAATGACCCGGCTGAATTAGATATTGAAGCACGGCAAATAATAATTGGATATGACGAAAATTTGTAAATAAATAAATGTGTTAATGTTAAATGTATTGTGTTAATAGTATTCTGTTGCAATGTATATTATAGCTTATGTGCAACATATGTTTGTAATGAGAGGGGAAGGTATAATAATAAATAATAATACTATTTCCACTAAAACAATAAAAGGTATTCATGAAGCCTATTTTGTATTGTGCAGTTATATTCAAAGTGTTTTAAATAATATAACTAAAGTTAAAATGTTTTTAGTAAAATGCTATTAAAGTAATTGAAAGATGAATTAAAATTATATTTGGTTTGAACTGTAATAAATAGACTTTGTTAAATATGTGAACTATAAGATTTATAAAAATTGAAAAGTGCAGTACAGCTGTTAAAGAGGTGAGGTAAGCAGAATGTTGAGTGTTTATAACTGTGTTTATGAAAACAAGTCTGGCACACAAGTGTTTATGTAAACAGGTATGCTGTATGTTGTGACTAATGTCCACAGCCATGCTTGGTGACCATAACAAAAAATGTTGTAGTCTGCTGAATCAGTATCTGGAGCAAAATCTTATTGTGACATAAAAGAATTGAAATTAAATTTTTACAGACAAAATAATAATGAGGGAATTCCTGTAACGTAGAGTTTGAGAAATTAAATAAAATCAAATTAATTTGGCAATTAACTTAATTGAAAAGATGACTTTTAATAATAAAGCTAAATCTAGTTTGATCTGAATTTTGATGGTAAAATAAATAATTGATAAATAAAAATATAATGTTTAATGAAGAAATTTGTGTTAGTGGTTAAAATCACAATCAGAATGATCACTGTTGCACACCACTATATAAAAATTATTCCGATTAGCGCTTTCAAGCTTCACAGCTCATCGTCAGATCGGGAATAAACAGAAAATATGTGAAACACAACCCTTCACCCCTCTCCCCCACCCTGCTCACCCACAACAAACTAAAAATTAATGACCCTTCCCCACCCCCTAAACTCTGTCTCACCATCTGTACAGTTACATATTTTTCTAGTAAATTCCTTGTGTTTCAATGTGTGTGTGTGTGTGTGTGCATCCTTTTAAACTACCCTCTTCCTCTCCACACACGTGGGTCAGTCACACACCCTTATTTTAAAACAACTAATTAGTACTACTAGTAATTAGTAATGAGTACTAATTAGTTGTTTTAAAATAAGGGTGTGTGACTGACCCACGTGTGTGGAGAGGAAGAGGGTAGTTTAAAAGGATGCACACACACACACACACACACACACACACATTGAAACACAAGGAATTTACTAGAAAAATATGTAACTGTAGAGATGGTGAGACAGAGTTTAGGGGATGGGGAATGGTCATTAATTTTTAGTTTGTTGTGGGTGAGCAGGGTTGGGGAGAGGGGTGAAGGGTTGGGTTTCACATATTTTCTGTCTATTCCCGATTTGACGATGAGCTGTGAAGCTTGAAAGCGCTAATCGGAATAATTTTTATATAGTGGTGTGCAACAGTGATCATTCTGATTGTAAAAATATAATGATTAAAGTATTCATTTAAATTAAAAAATTGAAAGAACGTTAAAGCTGAGATAGTGTTTTAGAAAATACGATGTGTATATTACTGTCCATATAGATTTTTCATATGTCATGAATTTTTTGCCCTATACATATATAGTAGTTAAGGATACCTTGTATAATCTATGTATTATTTTGGAGGGCAATATTGTACGGGGAATATTATTCAAGTTGACTGGAATTCATGTGTACCATTGTAAACCTATATTGTTTTATTAACACTATGTTCTAGGGTTAAGAGATATTCTATAATATAAAATGAGCCAGTACGTTGTCAATGAAACAAATCAGTTGTGGGATATGGAGGGATGGAAAGCCGTTTGTCGATTTTTTAATTGAATGTTTCTAAGTCAGGCGATACTGGGGCGGGTATCTGTCCGCGCTTATGGTGGTGGGATCTCGAACAGAGAAGTCCCGTAAGGTCGGATGGGTGCTGCCACAGTCGCCAGACTAGGGGGGTAAGAACCCATGATTTTAGTAGTGTTCAGGGGGGTTGCGGCGCCATATCCTCACTGATCCTCTTAGGTATTAGGCAATAAGAGCTTGAACGCTTCGGCCTTCAACCTCTTATTGGGGGGGTATTGTAACGGTACAAAATTGTAGGCTACCACAGTTTTAATTTTACTTTATATTAATTCAGTTCAAGTTTCAAATTGTTAACTTTCACCTGTGAGGAGCCCCAGTACCAGCAATGCACATTGTTAGCCTAAACAATTGCCAGACATATTGCGTAACCGCCCAGCAGCAGGCTCTTTGTGAATCACAGTCTGCAGTCTATCACCAGTTGTTGCATCAGCCAGTAGCAGATAGCAGTCTTCAACCAGAGCGGTCGTAAGTTAAATAGTGGCCTCGGGTGCAAGATAGACCGAAAGTACTATAATCGGCCTATCTAGTAAAGTGCGCAATACAACAGTAAATTAACTACAGTACCGGTTAAACGAAAAGTTTTAAAACAAACTTTGTTGTTGGAGTAAAAAGACGTAATTGCAGTACGTGACCAAGTGTAGATAAGCAGCAGTGAAAACAGTCCATCAAATAATAATCCATCGTTTGTTTTTTTTTTAAGTGTACACAAATAAATAATGAGATCTCAAACAGTGGGGTTTAAAAACAAAGTGTAAAAAGAATGAGAGAGTGAGTGAGGTAATAAAGGGGGAGAAAGAAAACATTAAGGAGAGTACTGGTTCGTATAGTAGATATATAATTTACATATTTTGATATTGCAACCTTATTGATAAAAATTATAAGTAAAGAAAAAAAAGGAAAAGAAAGAAGTAAATTTTTATGTTAAATAAAATAGTATTTGAATTATTATAAACATGTGTTAGCCTAGTTATTACGCCATAACCATTTCCTAGTTTTCTGTGCTGACAACTCGTCTAACGAAATTTGGGATTTTCTGAGTTTTAAGGGTGGTCAGATAGCGGGATTATGTTACGATTTTTATAAGGGCAAGAGTGTTCAAAGTTTACATGTAAAACTAAAAAACATGTTGGCGACCTGGGTAATTTAATAAGGTAAGTTTTACGGGGACCATGACGGTAAGTAAAATTCTGGCAGCGGTGAGTATTGTTTTATGATGAGTGTATTATTTTTAGTTAAAAGGGTAGAAGGCGAGGACCTTCATAGTGACGCCCCTGCCAGGATGTTCGTATATAAAAATTATAGGAATTAGACCTGTTTTAAAGCACAGAAAGTAGGATTTGGTAACGGCGTATTTGTAAAATTAATCGTATTTAATTACATTGTGGAAATTAGGTTATGTTTTGGTAGCAAATGTTGGGTTTATAAATAAATTTGAAGTACGAGTATAAATATGGGTGAAGTAGGTGAAATGACCGCCGAGGAGTGGGGTAAGATAACAAATGATAAAGGTTAGATAGTTGAAGTAATAGGGGTAGAAAATAAGGCAGTAAATAGGCCTAGTGATAATGATGATAGTGTGGTGGTGGTAAATACAGATAGAGAGATAGACCCAGTTAACAAAATAAAGACGATCAGATGTTAGAGAATAAGGTAAATAATGATGATATGAGTGAATCTGATTATTTTTTAAATATAATGAATATGTTGCGAATGATTGATAAAAAATTAGATGAGAGGGCGGAAATTTTGAATAAACATATATGAATAATATATAATATAAATAAACGTTTATAATATAATAGCATAATATGAATAAACGTTTTGACGAAAGGGACAAAATGTTAGATGAATGGTCGCGGGAACTAAAGACAGACCGATATAAAAAGTGTACAGAAGTTGAATTAAAACAGGTGAGTGATAACGATAATGAATTAATAAATAACAGTGACCAAATAGTGGGTGATGGTGATTACAATTCTGAGGTAAGTGGGAGTAATACATGTACTTATAATGATGAAATAACATTAAATAAGAATAATGATTATATAGCTGAAAATGGGGTATCTAAGGATGATATGGTAAGTAACAGTGGTGAAATTAAAAACGTGGTGTTAGAGTGTAAGGTTGTGAGCAATGAAAGTGTTGATGAGGTTATAAGTGTGTGTGTAGAGAGGTTAAATGGGCAAAGGGCAGATGTTCCCCAAGTTTATGGTGAAACAGAGTTTTCACAGGTATTTAATGAGGACAGAGTTTCCTCCGGTATTTGTATGAAAGACAAGGTGTCTTCAGATGGTCCCTGTATTTTTTGTGATTTGACTGGTAAAGCCAGTAGAGGTAATAAATATTTAATGGTGCCCTTTGCATGGAATGGGAGAGTTCAGTATGGTTATGAGAGGTGTTGTAATGAAAGAGAGTGAGAAATAAAAATTTTTGAGATTACTAGAGGTTATGAGATGTTGGTGCAGGTGTTAGATATTGAGAGAGATGAAGAAAGTGAATTGCATTATGAAACAGAGAGAGAGGAATATTTGAATAAAACTGTTATAAATGATAAAATAACTGACTTGATGTTGAGAAAAAATACTTACGGAGACTTTATAAAAAATACTGATGTCGACTTGATTTATGATAAGATAATTTTGGGGGGTAACCCTATAGATTATTATTATTTTTATTATGGTATAATGGAAAAAATAAAATTTTATGGCCATTACACAGAAAATAGCCATATGATGAATGCAAATAAAATTGACAAATGTTATACAAAAATAAGACTATTATACGATGATGGAGGTTGAAAGCAGTGTATGGACATTTTAAATACTTTAATATAAAGTATTGAAAGTAATGACCCGGCTGAATTAGATATTGAAGCACGGCAAATAATAATTGGATATGACGAAAATTTGTAAATAAATAAATGTGTTAATGTTAAATGTATTGTGTTAATAGTATTCTGTTGCAATGTATATTATAGCTTATGTGCAACATATGTTTGTAATGAGAGGGGAAGGTATAATAATAAATAATAATACTATTTCCACTAAAACAATAAAAGGTATTCATGAAGCCTATTTTGTATTGTGCAGTTATATTCAAAGTGTTTTAAATAATATAACTAAAGTTAAAATGTTTTTAGTAAAATGCTATTAAAGTAATTGAAAGATGAATTAAAATTATATTTGGTTTGAACTGTAATAAATAGACTTTGTTAAATATGTGAACTATAAGATTTATAAAAATTGAAAAGTGCAGTACAGCTGTTAAAGAGGTGAGGTAAGCAGAATGTTGAGTGTTTATAACTGTGTTTATGAAAACAAGTCTGGCACACAAGTGTTTATGTAAACAGGTATGCTGTATGTTGTGACTAATGTCCACAGCCATGCTTGGTGACCATAACAAAAAATGTTGTAGTCTGCTGAATCAGTATCTGGAGCAAAATCTTATTGTGACATAAAAGAATTGAAATTAAATTTTTACAGACAAAATAATAATGAGGGAATTCCTGTAACGTAGAGTTTGAGAAATTAAATAAAATCAAATTAATTTGGCAATTAACTTAATTGAAAAGATGACTTTTAATAATAAAGCTAAATCTAGTTTGATCTGAATTTTGATGGTAAAATAAATAATTGATAAATAAAAATATAATGTTTAATGAAGAAATTTGTGTTAGTGGTTAAAATCACAATCAGAATGATCACTGTTGCACACCACTATATAAAAATTATTCCGATTAGCGCTTTCAAGCTTCACAGCTCATCGTCAGATCGGGAATAGACAGAAAATATGTGAAACACAACCCTTCACCCCTCTCCCCCACCCTGCTCACCCACAACAAACTAAAAATTAATGACCCTTTCCCACCCCCTAAACTCTGTCTCACCATCTGTACAGTTACATATTTTTCTAGTAAATTCCTTGTGTTTCAATGTGTGTGTGTGTGTGTGTGTGCATCCTTCTAAACTACCCTCTTCCTCTCCACACACGTGGGTCAGTCACACACCCTTATTTTAAAACAACTAATTAGTACTCATTACTAATTACTAGTAGTACTAATTAGTTGTTTTAAAATAAGGGTGTGTGACTGACCCACGTGTGTGGAGAGGAAGAGGGTAGTTTAAAAGGATGCACACACACACACACATTGAAACACAAGGAATTTACTAGAAAAATATGTAACTGTACAGATGGTGAGACAGAGTTTAGGGGGTGGGGAAGGGTCATTAATTTTTAGTTTGTTGTGGGTGAGCAGGGTGGGGAGAGGGGTGAAGGGTTGGGTTTCACATATTTTCTGTCTATTCCCGATCTGACGATGAGCTGTGAAGCTTGAAAGCGCTAATCGGAATAATTTTTATATAGTGGTGTGCAACAGTGATCATTCTGATTGTAAAAATATAATGATTAAAGTATTCATTTAAATTAAAAAATTGAAAGAACGTTAAAGCTGAGATAGTGTTTGGAAAATAAGATGTGTATATTACTGTCCATATAGATTTTTCATATGTCATGAATTTTTTGACCTATACATATATAGTAGTTAAGGATACCTTGTATAATCTATGTATTATTTTGGAGGGCAATATTGTACGGGGAATATTATTCAAGTTGACTGGAATTCATGTGTACCATTGTAAACCTATATTGTTTTATTAACACTATGTTCTAGGGTTAAGAGATATTCTATAATATAAAATGAGCCAGTACGTTGTCAATGAAACAAATCAGTTGTGGGATATGGAGGGATGGAAAGTCGTTTGTCGATTTTTTAATTGAATGTTTCTAAGTCAGGCGATACTGAGGCGGGTATCTGTCCGCGCTTATGGTGGTGGGATCTCGAACAGAGAAGTCCCGTAATGTCGGATGGGTGCTGCCACAGTCGCCAGACTAGGGGGGTAAGAACCCATGATTTTAGTAGTGTTCAGGGGGGTTGCGGCGCCATATCCTCACTGATCCTCTTAGGTATTAGGCAATAAGAGCTTGAACGCTTCGGCCTTCAACCTCTTATTGGGGGGGTATTGTAACGGTACAAAATTGTAGGCTACCACAGTTTTAATTTTACTTTATATTAATTCAGTTCAAGTTTCAAATTGTTAACTTTCACCTGTGAGGAGCCCCAGTACCAGCAATGCACATTGTTAGCCTAAACAATTGCCAGACATATTGCGTAACCGCCCAGCAGCAGGCTCTTTGTGAATCACAGTCTGCAGTCTATCACCAGTTGTTGCATCAGCCAGTAGCAGATAGCAGTCTTCAACCAGAGCGGTCGTAAGTTAAATAGTGGCCTCGGGTGCAAGATAGACCGAAAGTACTATAATCGGCCTATCTAGTAAAGTGCGCAATACAACAGTAAACTAACTACAGTACCGGTTATACGAAAAGTTTTAAAACAAACTTTGTTGTTGGAGTAAAAAGACGTAATTGCAGTACGTGACCAAGTGTAGATAAGCAGCAGTGAAAACAGTCCATCAAATAATAATCCATCGTTTTTTTTTTTTTTAAGTGTACACAAATAAATAATGAGATCTCAAACAGTGGGGTTTAAAAACAAAGTGTAAAAAGAATGAGAGAGTGAGTGAGGTAATAAAGGGGGAGAAAGAAAACATTAAGGAGAGTACTGGTTCGTATAGTAGATATATAATTTACATATTTTGATATTGCAACCTTATTGATAAAAATTATAAGTAAAGAAAAAAAAGGAAAAGAAAGAAGTAAATTTTTATGTTAAATAAAATAGTATTTGAATTATTATAAACATGTGTTAGCCTAGTTATTACGCCATAACCATTTCCTAGTTTTCTGTGCTGACAACTCGTCTAACGAAATTTGGGATTTTCTGAGTTTTAAGGGTGGTCAGATAGCGGGATTATGTTACGATTTTTATAAGGGCAAGAGTGTTCAAAGTTTACATGTAAAACTAAAAAACATGTTGGCGACCTGGGTAATTTAATAAGGTAAGTTTTACGGGGACCATGACGGTAAGTAAAATTCTGGCAGCGGTGAGTATTGTTTTATGATGAGTGTATTATTTTTAGTTAAAAGGGTAGAAGGCGAGGACCTTCACAGTGACGCCCCTGCCAGGATGTTCGTATATAAAAATTATAGGAATTAGACCTGTTTTAAAGCACAGAAAGTAGGATTTGGTAACGGCGTATTTGTAAAATTAATCGTATTTAATTACATTGTGGAAATTAGGTTATGTTTTGGTAGCAAATGTTGGGTTTATAAATAAATTTGAAGTACGAGTATAAATATGGGTGAAGTAGGTGAAATGACCGCCGAGGAGTGGGGTAAGATAACAAATGATAAAGGTTAGATAGTTGAAGTAATAGGGGTAGAAAATAAGGCAGTAAATAGGCCTAGTGATAATGATGATAGTGTGGTGGTGGTAAATACAGATAGAGAGATAGACCCAGTTAACAAAAATAAAGACGATCAGATGTTAGAGAATAAGGTAAATAATGATGATATGAGTGAATCTGATTATTTTTTAAATATAATGAATATGTTGCGAATGATTGATAAAAAATTAGATGAGAGGGCGGAAATTTTGAATAAACATATATGAATAATATATAATATAAATAAACGTTTATAATATAATAGCATAATATGAATAAACGTTTTGACGAAAGGGACAAAATGTTAGATGAATGGTCGCGGGAACTAAAGACAGACCGATATAAAGAGTGTACAGAAGTTGAATTAAAACAGGTGAGTGATAACGATAATGAATTAATAAATAACAGTGACCAAATAGTGGGTGATGGTGATTACAATTCTGAGGTAAGTGGGAGTAATACATGTACTTATAATGATGAAATAACATTAAATAAGAATAATGATTATATAGCTGAAAATGGGGTATCTAAGGATGATATGGTAAGTAACAGTGGTGAAATTAAAAACGTGGTGTTAGAGTGTAAGGTTGTGAGCAATGAAAGTGTTGATGAGGTTATAAGTGTGTGTGTAGAGAGGTTAAATGGGCAAAGGGCAGATGTTCCCCAAGTTTATGGTGAAACAGAGTTTTCACAGGTATTTAATGAGGACAGAGTTTCCTCCGGTATTTGTATGAAAGACAAGGTGTCTTCAGATGGTCCCTGTATTTTTTGTGATTTGACTGGTAAAGCCAGTAGAGGTAATAAATATTTAATGGTGCCCTTTGCATGGAATGGGAGAGTTCAGTATGGTTATGAGAGGTGTTGTAATGAAAGAGAGTGAGAAATAAAAATTTTTGAGATTACTAGAGGTTATGAGATGTTGGTGCAGGTGTTAGATATTGAGAGAGATGAAGAAAGTGAATTGCATTATGAAACAGAGAGAGAGGAATATTTGAATAAAACTGTTATAAATGATAAAATAACTGACTTGATGTTGAGAAAAAATACTTACGGAGACTTTATAAAAAATACTGATGTCGACTTGATTTATGATAAGATAATTTTGGGGGGTAACCCTATAGATTATTATTATTTTTATTATGGTATAATGGAAAAAATAAAATTTTATGGCCATTACACAGAAAATAGCCATATGATGAATGCAAATAAAATTGACAAATGTTATACAAAAATAAGACTATTATACGATGATGGAGGTTGAAAGCAGTGTATGGACATTTTAAATACTTTAATATAAAGTATTGAAAGTAATGACCCGGCTGAATTAGATATTGAAGCACGGCAAATAATAATTGGATATGACGAAAATTTGTAAATAAATAAATGTGTTAATGTTAAATGTATTGTGTTAATAGTATTCTGTTGCAATGTATATTATAGCTTATGTGCAACATATGTTTGTAATGAGAGGGGAAGGTATAATAATAAATAATAATACTATTTCCACTAAAACAATAAAAGGTATTCATGAAGCCTATTTTGTATTGTGCAGTTATATTCAAAGTGTTTTAAATAATATAACTAAAGTTAAAATGTTTTTAGTAAAATGCTATTAAAGTAATTGAAAGATGAATTAAAATTATATTTGGTTTGAACTGTAATAAATAGACTTTGTTAAATATGTGAACTATAAGATTTATAAAAATTGAAAAGTGCAGTACAGCTGTTAAAGAGGTGAGGTAAGCAGAATGTTGAGTGTTTATAACTGTGTTTATGAAAACAAGTCTGGCACACAAGTGTTTATGTAAACAGGTATGCTGTATGTTGTGACTAATGTCCACAGCCATGCTTGGTGACCATAACAAAAAATGTTGTAGTCTGCTGAATCAGTATCTGGAGCAAAATCTTATTGTGACATAAAAGAATTGAAATTAAATTTTTACAGACAAAATAATAATGAGGGAATTCCTGTAACGTAGAGTTTGAGAAATTAAATAAAATCAAATTAATTTGGCAATTAACTTAATTGAAAAGATGACTTTTAATAATAAAGCTAAATCTAGTTTGATCTGAATTTTGATGGTAAAATAAATAATTGATAAATAAAAATATAATGTTTAATGAAGAAATTTGTGTTAGTGGTTAAAATCACAATCAGAATGATCACTGTTGCACACCACTATATAAAAATTATTCCGATTAGCGCTTTCAAGCTTCACAGCTCATCGTCAGATCGGGAATAGACAGAAAATATGTGAAACACAACCCTTCACCCCTCTCCCCCACCCTGCTCACCCACAACAAACTAAAAATTAATGACCCTTCCCCACCCCCTAAACTCTGTCTCACCATCTGTACAGTTACATATTTTTCTAGTAAATTCCTTGTGTTTCAATGTGTGTGTGTGTGTGTGTGTGTGTGTGTGTGTGTGTGTGCATCCTTTTAAACTACCCTCTTCCTCTCCACACACGTGGGTCAGTTACACATCCTTATTTTAAAACAACTAATTAGTACTACTAGTAATTAGTAATGAGTACTAATTAGTTGTTTTAAAATAAGGGTGTGTGACTGACCCACGTGTGTGGAGATGAAGAGGGTAGTTTAAAAGGATGCACACACACACACACACACACACACACACACACACACATTGAAACACAAGGAATTTACTAGAAAAATATGTAACTGTACAGATGGTGAGACAGAGTTTAGGGGGTGGGGAAGGGTCATTAATTTTTAGTTTGTTGTGGGTGAGCAGGGTGGGGGAGAGGGGTGAAGGGTTGGGTTTCACATATTTTCTGTCTATTCCCGATCTGACGATGAGCTGTGAAGCTTGAAAGCGCTAATCGGAATAATTTTTATATAGTGGTGTGCAACAGTGATAATTCTGATTGAAAAAATATAATGATTAAAGTATTCATTTAAATTAAAAAATTGAAAGAACGTTAAAGCTGAGATAGTGTTTGGAAAATAAGATGTGTATATTACTGTCCATATAGATTTTTCATATGTCATGAATTTTTTGTCCTATACATATATAGTAGTTAAGGATACCTTGTATAATCTATGTATTATTTTGGAGGGCAATATTGTACGGGGAATATTATTCAAGTTGACTGGAATTCATGTGTACCATTGTAAACCTATATTGTTTTATTAACACTATGTTCTAGGGTTAAGAGATATTCTATAATATAAAATGAGCCAGTACGTTGTCAATGAAACAAATCAGTTGTGGGATATGGAGGGATGGAAAGCCGTTTGTCGATTTTTTAATTGAATGTTTCTAAGTCAGGCGATACTGGGGCGGGTATCTGTCCGTGCTTATGGTGGTGGGATCTCGAACAGAGAAGTCCCGTAAGGTCGGATGGGTGCTGCCACAGTCGCCAGACTAGGGGGGTAAGAACCCATGATTTTAGTAGTGTTCAGGGGGGTTGCGGCGCCATATCCTCACTGATCCTCTTAGGTATTAGGCAATAAGAGCTTGAACACTTCGGCCTTCAACCTCTTATTGGGGGGGTATTGTAACGGTACAAAATTGTAGGCTACCACAGTTTTAATTTTACTTTATATTAATTCAGTTCAAGTTTCAAATTGTTAAATTTCACCTGTGAGGAGCCCCAGTACCAGCAATGCACATTGTTAGCCTAAACAATTGCCAGACATATTGCGTAACCGCCCAGCAGCAGGCTCTTTGTGAATCACAGTCTGCAGTCTATCACCAGTTGTTGCATCAGCCAGTAGCAGATAGCAGTCTTCAACCAGAGCGGTCGTAAGTTAAATAGTGGCCTCGGGTGCAAGATAGTCCGAAAGTACTATAATCGGCCTATCTAGTAAAGTGCGCAATACAACAGTAAACTAACTACAGTACCGGTTATACGAAAAGTTTTAAAACAAACTTTGTTGTTGGAGTAAAAAGACGTAATTGCAGTACGTGACCAAGTGTAGATAAGCAGCAGTGAAAACAGTCCATCAAATAATAATCCATCGTTTGTTTTTTTTTTAAGTGTACACAAATAAATAATGAGATCTCAAACAGTGGGGTTTAAAAACAAAGTGTAAAAAGAATGAGAGAGTGAGTGAGGTAATAAAGGGGGAGAAAGAAAACATTAAGGAGAGTACTGGTTCGTATAGTAGATATATAATTTACATATTTTGATATTGCAACCTTATTGATAAAAATTATAAGTAAAGAAAAAAAAGGAAAAGAAAGAAGTAAATTTTTATGTTAAATAAAATAGTATTTGAATTATTATAAACATGTGTTAGCCTAGTTATTACGCCATAACCATTTCCTAGTTTTCTGTGCTGACAACTCGTCTAACGAAATTTGGGATTTTTTGAGTTTTAAGGGTGGTCAGATAGCGGGATTATGTTACGATTTTTATAAGGGCAAGAGTGTTCAAAGTTTACATGTAAAACTAAAAAACATGTTGGCGACCTGGGTAATTTAATAAGGTAAGTTTTACGGGGACCATGACGGTAAGTAAAATTCTGGCAGCGGTGAGTATTGTTTTATGATGAGTGTATTATTTTTAGTTAAAAGGGTAGAAGGCGAGGACGTTCACAGTGATGCCCCTGCCAGGATGTTCGTATATAAAAATTATAGGAATTAGACCTGTTTTAAAGCACAGAAAGTAGGATTTGGTAACGGCGTATTTGTAAAATTAATCGTATTTAATTACATTGTGGAAATTAGGTTATGTTTTGGTAGCAAATGTTGGGTTTATAAATAAATTTGAAGTACGAGTATAAATATGGGTGAAGTAGGTGAAATGACCGCCGAGGAGTGGGGTAAGATAACAAATGATAAGGGTTAGATAGTTGAAGTAATAGGGGTAGAAAATAAGGCAGTAAATAGGCCTAGTGATAATGATGATAGTGTGGTGGTGGTAAATACAGATAGAGAGATAGACCCAGTTAACAAAAATAAAGACGATCAGATGATAGAGAATAAGGTAAATAATGATGATATGAGTGAATCTGATTATTTTTAAAATATAATGAATATGTTGCGAATGATTGATAAAAAATTAGATGAGAGGGCGGAAATTTTGAATAAACATATATGAATAATATATAATATAAATAAACGTTTATAATATAATAGCATAATATGAATAAACGTTTTGACGAAAGGGACAAAATGTTAGATGAATGGTCGCGGGAACTAAAGACAGACCGATATATAGAGTGTACAGAAGTTGAATTAAAACAGGTGAGTGATAACGATAATGAATTAATAAATAACAGTGACCAAATAGTGGGTGATGGTGATTACAATTCTGAGGTAAGTGGGAGTAATACATGTACTTATAATGATGAAATAACAGTAAATAAGAATAATGATTATATAGCTGAAAATGGGGTATCTAAGGATGATATGGTAAGTAACAGTGGTGAAATTAAAAACGTGGTGTTAGAGTGTAAGGTTGTGAGCAAAGAAAGTGTTGATGAGGTTATAAGTGTGTGTGTAGAGAGGTTAAATGGGCAAAGGGCAGATGTTCCCCAAGTTTATGGTGAAACAGAGTTTTCACAGGTATTTAATGAGGACAGAGTTTCCTCCGGTATTTGTATGAAAGACAAGGTGTCTTCAGATGGTCCCTGTATTTTTTGTGATTTGACTGGTAAAGCCAGTAGAGGTAATAAATATTTAATGGTGCCCTTTGCATGGAATGGGAGAGTTCAGTATGGTTATGAGAGGTGTTGTAATGAAAGAGAGTGAGAAATAAAAATTTTTGAGATTACTAGAGGTTATGAGATGTTGGTGCAGGTGTTAGATATTGAGAGAGATGAAGAAAGTGAATTGCATTATGAAACAGAGAGAGAGGAATATTTGAATAAAACTGTTATAAATGATAAAATAACTGACTTGATGTTGAGAAAAAATACTTACGGAGACTTTATAAAAAATACTGATGTCGACTTGATTTATGATAAGATAATTTTGGGGGGTAACCCTATAGATTATTATTATTATTATGGTATAATTGAAAAAATAATATTTTATGGCCATTACACAGAATAGCCATATGATGAATGCAAATAAAATTGACAAATGTTATACAAAAATAAGACTATTATACGATGATGGAGGTTGAAAGCAGTGTATGGACATTTTAAATACTTTAATATATGGTAATGACCCGGCTGAATTAGATATTGAAGCACGGCAAATAATAATTGGGTATGACGAAAATTTGTAAATAAGTAAATGTGTTAATGTTAAATGTATTGTGTTAATAGTATTCTGTTGCAATGTATATTATAGCTTATGTGCAACATATGTTTGTAATGAGAGGGGAAGGTATAATAATAAATAATAATACTATTTCCACTAAAACAATAAAAGGTATTCATGAAGCCTATTTTGTATTGTGCAGTTATATTCAAAGTGTTTTAAATAATATAACTAAAGTTAAAATGTTTTTAGTAAAATGCTATTAAAGTAATTGAAAGATGAATTAAAATTATATTTGGTTTGAACTGTAATAAATAGACTTTGTTAAATATGTGAACTATAAGATTTATAAAAATTGAAAAGTGCAGTACAGCTGTTAAAGAGGTGAGGTAAGCAGAATGTTGAGTGTTTATAACTGTGTTTATGAAAACAAGTCTGGCACACAAGTGTTTATGTAAACAGGTATGCTGTATGTTGTGACTAATGTCCACAGCCATGCTTGGTGACCATAACAAAAAATGTTGTAGTCTGCTGAATCAGTATCTGGAGCAAAATCTTATTGTGACATAAAAGAATTAAAATTAAATTTTTACAGACAAAATAATAATGAGGGAATTCCTGTAACGTAGAGTTTGAGAAATTAAATAAAATCAAATTAATTTGGCAATTAACTTAATTGAAAAGATGACTTTTAATAATAAAGCTAAATCTAGTTTGATCTGAATTTTGATGGTAAAATAAATAATTGATAAATAAAAATATAATGTTTAATGAAGAAATTTGTGTTAGTGGTTAAAATCACAATCAGAATGATCACTGTTACACACCACTATATAAAAATTATTCCGATTAGCGTTTTCAAGCTTCACAGCTCATCGTCAGATCGGGAATAGACAGAAAATATGTGAAACCCAACCCTTCACACCTCTCCACCACCCTGCTCACCCACAACAAACTAAAAATTAAGACCCTTCCCCACCCCCTAAACTCTGTCTCACCATCTGTACAGTTACATATTTTTCTAGTAAATTCCATGTGTTTCAATGTGTGTGTGTGTGTGTGTGTGTGTGCATCCTTTTAAACTACCCTCTTCCTCTCCACACACGTGGGTCAGTCACACACCCTTATTTTAAAACAACTAATTAGTACTACTAGTAATTAGTAATGAGTACTAATTAGTTGTTTTAAAATAAGGGTGTGTGACTGACCCACGTGTGTGGAGAGGAAGAGGGTAGTTTAAAAGGATGCGCGCACACACACACACACATTGAAACACAAGGAATTTACTAGAAAAATATGTAACTGTACAGATGGTGAGACAGAGTTTAGGGGGTGGGGAAGGGTCATTAATTTTTAGTTTGTTGTGGGTGAGCAGGGTGGGGGAGAGGGGTGAAGGGTTGTGTTTCACATATTTTCTGTCTATTCCCGATCTGACGATGAGCTGTGAAGCTTGAAAGCGCTAATCGGAATAATTTTTATATAGTGGTGTGCAACAGTGATCATTCTGATTGTAAAAATATAATGATTAAAGTATTCATTTAAATTAAAAAATTGAAAGAACGTTAAAGCTGAGATAGTGTTTGGAAAATAAGATGTGTATATTACTGTCCATATAGATTTTTCATATGTCATGAATTTTTTGTCCTATACATATATAGTAGTTAAGGATACCTTGTATAATCTATGTATTATTTTGGAGGGCAATATTGTACGGGGAATATTATTCAAGTTGACTGGAATTCATGTGTACCATTGTAAACCTATATTGTTTTATTAACACTATGTTCTAGGGTTAAGAGATATTCTATAATATAAAATGAGCCAGTACGTTGTCAATGAAACAAATCAGTTGTGGGATATGGAGGGATGGAAAGCCGTTTGTCGATTTTTTAATTGAATGTTTCTAAGTCAGGCGATACTGGGGCGGGTATCTGTCCGCGCTTATGGTGGTGGGATCTCGAACAGAGAAGTCCCGTAAGGTCGGATGGGTGCTGCCACAGTCGCCAGACTAGGGGGGTAAGAACCCATGATTTTAGTAGTGTTCAGGGGGGTTGCGGCGCCATATCCTCACTGATCCTCTTAGGTATTAGGCAATAAGAGCTTGAACGCTTCAGCCTTCAACCTCTTATTGGGGGGGTATTGTAACGGTACAAAATTGTAGGCTACCACAGTTTTAATTTTACTTTATATTAATTCAGTTCAAGTTTCAAATTGTTAACTTTCACCTGTGAGGAGCCCCAGTACCAGCAATGCACATTGTTAGCCTAAACAATTGCCAGACGTATTGCGTAACCGCCCAGCAGCAGGCTCTTTGTGAATCACAGTCTGCAGTCTATCACCAGTTGTTGCATCAGCCAGTAGCAGATAGCAGTCTTCAACCAGAGCGGTCGTAAGTTAAATAGTGGCCTCGGGTGCAAGATAGACCGAAAGTACTATAATCGGCCTATCTAGTAAAGTGCGCAATACAACAGTAAACTAACTACAGTACCGGTTATACGAAAAGTTTTAAAACAAACTTTGTTGTTGGAGTAAAAAGACGTAATTGCAGTACGTGACCAAGTGTAGATAAGCAGCAGTGAAAACAGTCCATCAAATAATAATCCATCGTTTGTTTTTTTTTTAAGTGTACACAAATAAATAATGAGATCTCAAACAGTGGGGTTTAAAAACAAAGTGTAAAAAGAATGAGAGAGTGAGTGAGGTAATAAAGGGGGAGAAAGAAAACATTAAGGAGAGTACTGGTTCGTATAGTAGATATATAATTTACATATTTTGATATTGCAACCTTATTGATAAAAATTATAAGTAAAGAAAAAAAAGGAAAAGAAAGAAGTAAATTTTTATGTTAAATAAAATAGTATTTGAATTATTATAAACATGTGTTAGCCTAGTTATTACGCCATAACCATTTCCTAGTTTTCTGTGCTGACAACTCGTCTAACGAAATTTGGGATTTTCTGAGTTTTAAGGGTGGTCAGATAGCGGGATTATGTTACGATTTTTATAAGGGCAAGAGTGTTCAAAGTTTACATGTAAAACTAAAAAACATGTTGGCGACCTGGGTAATTTAATAAGGTAAGTTTTACGGCGGTGAGTATTGTTTTATGATGAGTGTATTATTTTTAGTTAAAAGGGTAGAAGGCGAGGACCTTCACAGTGACGCCCCTGCCAGGATGTTCGTATATAAAAATTATAGGAATTAGACCTGTTTTAAAGCACAGAAAGTAGGATTTGGTAACGGTGTATTTGTAAAATTAATCGTATTTAATTACATTGTGGAAATTAGGTTATGTTTTGTTAGCAAATGTTGGGTTTATAAATAAATTTGAAGTACGAGTATAAATATGGGTGAAGTAGGTGAAATGACCACCGAGGAGTGGGGTAAGATAACAAATGATAAAGGTAAGATAGTTGAAGTAATAGGGGTAGAAAATAAGGCAGTAAATAGGCCTAGTGATAATGATGATAGTGTGGTGGTGGTAAATACAGATAGAGAGATAGACCCAGTTAACAAAAATAAAGACGATAAGATGATAGAGAATAAGGTAAATAATGATGATATGAGTGAATCTGATTATTTTTTAAATATAATGAATATGTTGCGAATGATTGATAAAAAATTAGATGAGAGGGCGGAAATTTTGAATAAACATATATGAATAATATATAATATAAATAAACGTTTATAATATAATAGCATAATATGAATAAACGTTTTGACGAAAGGGACAAAATGTTAGATGAATGGTCGCGGGAACTAAAGACAGACCGATATAAAGAGTGTACAGAAGTTGAATTAAAACAGGTGAGTGATAACGATAATGAATTAATAAATAACAGTGACCAAATAGTGGGTGATGGTGATTACAATTGTGAGGTAAGTGGGAGTAATACATGTACTTATAATGATGAAATAACATTAAATAAGAATAATGATTATATAGCTGAAAATGGGGTATCTAAGGATGATATGGTAAGTAACAGTGGTGAAATTAAAAACGTGATGTTAGAGTGTAAGGTTGTGAGCAAAGAAAGTGTTGATGAGGTTATAAGTGTGTGTGTAGAGAGGTTAAATGGGCAAAGGGCAGATGTTCCCCAAGTTTATGGTGAAACAGAGTTTTCACAGGTATTTAATGAGGACAGAGTTTCCTCCGGTATTTGTATGAAAGACAAGGTGTCTTCAGATGGTCCCTGTATTTTTTGTGATTTGACTGGTAAAGCCAGTAGAGGTAATAAATATTTAATGGTGCCCTTTGCATGGAATGGGAGAGTTCAGTATGGTTATGAGAGGTGTTGTAATGAAAGAGAGAGAGAAATAAAAATTTTTGAGATTACTAGAGGTTATGAGATGTTGGTGGAGGTGTTAGATATTGAGAGAGATGAAGAAAGTGAATTGCATTATGAAACAGAGAGAGATTAATATTTGAATAAAACTGTTATAAATGATAAAATAACTGACTTGATGTTGAGAAAAAATACTTACGGAGACTTTATAAAAAATACTGATGTCGACTTGATTTATGATAAGATAATTTTGGGGGGTAACCCTATAGATTATTATTATTATTATGGTATAATTGAAAAAATAATATTTTATGGCCATTACACAGAATAGCCATATGATGAATGCAAATAAAATTGACAAATGTTATACAAAAATAAGACTATTATACGATGATGGAGGTTGAAAGCAGTGTATGGACATTTTAAATACTTTAATATATGGTAATGACCCGGCTGAATTAGATATTGAAGCACGGCAAATAATAATTGGGTATGACGAAAATTTGTAAATAAATAAATGTGTTAATGTTAAATGTATTGTGTTAATAGTATTCTGTTGCAATGTATATTATAGCTTATGTGCAACATATGTTTGTAATGAGAGGGGAAGGTATAATAATAAATAATAATACTATTTCCACTAAAACAATAAAAGGTATTCATGAAGCCTATTTTGTATTGTGCAGTTATATTCAAAGTGTTTTAAATAATATAACTAAAGTTAAAATGTTTTTAGTAAAATGCTATTAAAGTAATTGAAAGATGAATTAAAATTATATTTGGTTTGAACTGTAATAAATAGACTTTGTTAAATATGTGAACTATAAGATTTATAAAAATTGAAAAGTGCAGTACAGCTGTTAAAGAGGTGAGGTAAGCAGAATGTTGAGTGTTTATAACTGTGTTTATGAAAACAAGTCTGGCACACAAGTGTTTATGTAAACAGGTATGCTGTATGTTGTGACTAATGTCCACAGCCATGCTTGGTGACCATAACAAAAAATGTTGTAGTCTGCTGAATCAGTATCTGGAGCAAAATCTTATTGTGACATAAAAGAATTGAAATTAAATTTTTACAGACAAAATAATAATGAGGGAATTCCTGTAACGTAGAGTTTGAGAAATTAAATAAAATCAAATTAATTCGGCAATTAACTTAATTGAAAAGATGACTTTTAATAGTAAAGCTAAATCTAGTTTGATCTGAATTTTGGTGGTAAAATAAATAATTGATAAATAAAAATATAATGTTTAATGAAGAAATTTGTGTTAGTGGTTAAAATCACAATCAGAATGATCACTGTTACACACCACTATATAAAAATTATTCCGATTAGCGTTTTCAAGCTTCACAGCTCATCGTCAGATCGGGAATAGACAGAAAATATGTGAAACCCAACCCTTCACACCTCTCCACCACCCTGCTCACCCACAACAAACTAAAAATTAAGACCCTTCCCCACCCCCTAAACTCTGTCTCACCATCTGTACAGTTACATATTTTTCTAGTAAATTCCTTGTGTTTCAATGTGTGTGTGTGTGTGTGTGTGCATCCTTTTAAACTACCCTCTTCCTCTCCACACACGTGGGTCAGTCACACACCCTTATTTTAAAACAACTAATTAGTACTACTAGTAATTAGTAATGAGTACTAATTAGTTGTTTTAAAATAAGGGTGTGTGACTGACCCACGTGTGTGGAGAGGAAGAGGGTAGTTTAAAAGGATGCGCACACACACACACACACACACACACACACACACACACACACACACACACACACACACACACACACACACACACACACACATTGAAACACAAGGAATTTACTAGAAAAATATGTAACTGTACAGATGGTGAGACAGAGTTTAGGGGGTGGGGAAGGGTCATTAATTTTTAGTTTGTTGTGGGTGAGCAGGGCGGGGGAGAGGGGTGAACGGTTGGGTTTCACATATTTTCTGTCTATTCCCGATCTGACGATGAGCTGTGAAGCTTGAAAGCGCTAATAGGAATAATTTTTATATAGTGGTGTTCAACAGTGATCATTCTGATTGTAAAAATATAATGATTAAAGTATTAATTTAAATTAAAAAATTGAAAGAACGTTAAAGCTGAGATAGTGTTTGGAAAATAAGATGTGTATATTACTGTCCATATAGATTTTTCATATGTCATGAATTTTTTGTCCTATACATATATAGTAGTTAAGGATACCTTGTATAATCTATGTATTATTTTGGAGGGCAATATTGTACGGGGAATATTATTCAAGTTGACTGGAATTCATGTGTACCATTGTAAACCTATATTGTTTTATTAACACTATGTTCTAGGGTTAAGAGATATTCTATAATATAAAATGAGCCAGTACGTTGTCAATGAAACAAATCAGTTGTGGGATATGGAGGGATGGAAAGCCGTTTGTCGATTTTTTAATTGAATGTTTCAAAGTCAGGCGATACTGGGGCGGGTATCTGTCCGCGCTTATGGTGGTGGGATCTCGAACAGAGAAGTCCTGTAAGGTCGGATGGGTGCTGCCACAGTCGCCAGACTAGGGGGGTAAGAACCCATGATTTTAGTAGTGTTCAGGGGGGTTGCGGCACCATATCCTCACTGATCCTCTTAGGTATTAGGCAATAAGAGCTTGAACGCTTCAGCTTTCAACCTCTTATTGGGGGGGTATTGTAACGGTACAAAATTGTAGGCTACCACAGTTTTAATTTTACTTTATATTAATTCAGTTCAAGTTTCAAATTGTTAACTTTCACCTGTGAGGAGCCCCAGTACCAGCAATGCACATTGTTAGCCTAAACAATTGCCAGACGTATTGCGTAACCGCCCAGCAGCAGGCTCTTTGTGAATCACAGTCTGCAGTCTATCACCAGTTGTTGCATCAGCCAGTAGCAGATAGCAGTCTTCAACCAGAGCGGTCGTAAGTTAAATAGTGGCCTCGGGTGCACGATAGACCGAAAGTACTATAATCGGCCTATCTAGTAAAGTGCGCAATACAACAGTAAACTAACTACAGTACCGGTTATACGAAAAGTTTTAAAACAAACTTTGTTGTTGGAGTAAAAAGACGTAATTGCAGTACGTGACCAAGTGTAGATAAGCAGCAGTGAAAACAGTCCATCAAATAATAATCCATCGTTTGTTTTTTTTTTAAGTGTACACAAATAAATAATGAGATCTCAAACAGTGGGGTTTAAAAACAAAGTGTAAAAAGAATGAGAGAGTGAGTGAGGTAATAAAGGGGGAGAAAGAAAACATTAAGGAGAGTACTGGTTCGTATAGTAGATATATAATTTACATATTTTGATATTGCAACCTTATTGATAAAAATTATAAGTAAAGAAAAAAAAGGAAAAGAAAGAAGTAAATTTTTATGTTAAATAAAATAGTATTTGAATTATTATAAACATGTGTTAGCCTAGTTATTATGCCATAACCATTTCCTAGTTTTCTGTGCTGACAACTCGTCTAACGAAATTTGGGATTTTCTGAGTTTTAAGGGTGGTCAGATAGCGGGACTATGTTACGATTTTTATAAGGGCAAGAGTGTTCAAAGTTTACATGTAAAACTAAAAAACATGTTGGCGACCTGGGTAATTTAATAAGGTAAGTTTTACGGCGGTGAGTATTGTTTTATGATGAGTGTATTATTTTTAGTTAAAAGGGTAGAAGGCGAGGACCTTCACAGTGACACCCCTGCCAGGATGTTCGTATATAAAAATTATAGGAATTAGACCTGTTTTAAAGCACAGGAAGTATGTTCGTATATAAAAATTATAGGAATTAGACCTGTTTTAAAGCACAGAAAGTAGGATTTGGTAACGGCGTATTTGTAAAATTAATCGTATTTAATTACATTGTGGAAATTAGGTTATGTTTTGGTAGCAAATGTTGGGTTTATAAATAAATTTGAAGTACGAGTATAAATATGGGTGAAGTAGGTGAAATGACCGCCGAGGAGTGGGGTAAGATAACAAATGATAAAGGTAAGATAGCTGAAGTAATAGGGGTAGAAAATAAGGCAGTAAATAGGCCTAGTGATAATGATGATAGTGTGGTGGTGGTAAATACAGATAGAGAGATAGACCCAGTTAACAAAAATAAAGACGATCAGATGATAGAGAATAAGGTAAATAATGATGATATGAGTGAATCTGATTATTTTTTAAATATAATGAATATGTTGCGAATGATTGATAAAAAATTAGATGAGAGGGCGGAAATTTTGAATAAACATATATGAATAATATATAATATAAATAAACGTTTATAATATAATAGCATAATATGAATAAACGTTTTGACGAAACGGACAAAATGTTAGATGAATGGTCGCGGGAACTAAAGACAGACCGATATAAAGAGTGTACAGAAGTTGAATTAAAACAGGTGAGTGATAACGATATTGAATTAATAAATAACAGTGACCAAATAGTGGGTGATGGTGATTACAATTCTGAGGTAAGTGGGAGTAATACATGTACTTATAATGATGAAATAACATTAAATAAGAATAATGATTATATAGCTGTAAATGGGGTATCTAAGGATGATATGGTAAGTAACAGTGGTGAAATTAAAAACGTGGTGTTAGAGTGTAAGGTTGTGAGCAAAGAAAGTGTTGATGAGGTTATAAGTGTGTGTGTAGAGAGGTTAAATGGGCAAAGGGCAGATGTTCCCCAAGTTTATGGTGAAACAGAGTTTTCACAGGTATTTAATGAGGACAGAGTTTCCTCCGGTATTTGTATGAAAGACAAGGTGTCTTCAGATGGTCCCTGTATTTTTTGTGATTTGACTGGTAAAGCCAGTAGAGGTAATAAATATTTAATGGTGCCCTTTGCATGGAATGGGAGAGTTCAGTATGGTTATGAGAGGTGTTGTAATGAAAGAGAGAGAGAAATAAAAATTTTTGAGATTACTAGAGGTTATGAGATGTTGGTGCAGGTGTTAGATATTGAGAGAGATGAAGAAAGTGAATTGCATTATGAAACAGAGAGAGAGGAATATTTGAATAAAACTGTTATAAATGATAAAATAACTGACTTGATGTTGAGAAAAAATACTTACGGAGACTTTATAAAAAATACTGATGTCGACTTGATTTATGATAAGATAATTTTGGGGGGTAACCCTATAGATTATTATTATTATTATGGTATAATGGAAAAAATAAAATTTTATGGCCATCACACAGAATAGCCATATGATGAATGCAAATAAAATTGACAAATGTTATACAAAAATAAGACTATTATACGATGATGGAGGTTGAAAGCAGTGTATGGACATTTTAAATACTTTAATATATGGTAATGACCCGGCTGAATTAGATATTGAAGCACGGCAAATAATAATTGTGTATGACGAAAATTTGTAAATAAATAAATGTGTTAATGTTAAATGTATTGTGTTAATAGTATTCTGTTGCAATGTATATTATAGCTTATGTGCAACATATGTTTGTAATGAGAGGGGAAGGTATAATAATAAATAATAATACTATTTCCACTAAAACAATAAAAGGTATTCATGAAGCCTATTTTGTATTGTGCAGTTATATTCAAAGTGTTTTAAATAATATAACTAAAGTTAAAATGTTTTTAGTAAAATGCTATTAAAGTAATTGAAAGATGAATTAAAATTATATTTGGTTTGAACTGTAATAAATAGACTTTGTTAAATATGTGAACTATAAGATTTATAAAAATTGAAAAGTGCAGTACAGCTGTTAAAGAGGTGAGGTAAGCAGAATGTTGAGTGTTTATAACTGTGTTTATGAAAACAAGTCTGGCACACAAGTGTTTATGTAAACAGGTATGCTGTATGTTGTGACTAATGTCCACAGCCATGCTTGGTGACCATAACAAAAAATGTTGTAGTCTGCTGAATCAGTATCTGGAGCAAAATCTTATTGTGACATAAAAGAATTGAAATTAAATTTTTACAGACAAAATAATAATGAGGGAATTCCTGTAACGTAGAGTTTGAGAAATTAAATAAAATCAAATTAATTTGGCAATTAACTTAATTGAAAAGATGACTTTTAATAATAAAACTAAATCTAGTTTGATCTGAATTTTGGTGGTAAAATAAATAATTGATAAATAAAAATATAATGTTTAATGAAGTAATTTGTGTTAGTGGTTAAAATCACAATCAGAATGATCACTGTTACACACCACTATATAAAAATTATTCCGATTAGCGCTTTCAAGCTTCACAGCTCATCGTCAGATCGGGAATAGACAGAAAATATGTGAAACCCAACCCTTCACACCTCTCCCCCACCCTGCTCACCCACAACAAACTAAAAATTAATGACCCTTCCCCACCCCCTAAACTCTGTCTCACCATCTGTACAGTTACATATTTTTCTAGTAAATTCCTTGTGTTTCAAAGTGTGTGTGTGTGTGTGTGCATCCTTTTAAACTACCCTCTTCCTCTCCACACACGTGGGTCAGTCACACACCCTTATTTTAAAACAACTAATTAGTACTACTAGTAATTAGTAATGAGTACTAATTAGTTGTTCTAAAATAAGGGTGTGTGACTGACCCACGTGTGTGGAGAGGAAGAGGGTAGTTTAAAAGGATGCACACACACACACACACACACACACACACACACACACACACATTGAAACGCAAGGAATTTACTAGAAAAATATCTAACTGTACAGATGGTGAGACAGAGTTTAGGGGGTGGGGAAGGGTCATTAATTTTTAGTTTGTTGTGGGTGAGCAGGGTGGGGGAGAGGGGTGAAGGGTTGGGTTTCACATATTTTCTGTCTATTCCCGATCTGACGATGAGCTGTGAAGCTTGAAAGCGCTAATAGGAATAATTTTTATATAGTGGTGTTCAACAGTGATCATTCTGATTGTAAAAATATAATGATTAAAGTATTCATTTAAATTAAAAAATTGAAAGAACGTTAAAGCTGAGATAGTGTTTGGAAAATAAGATGTGTATATTACTGTCCATATAGATTTTTCATATGTCATGAATTTTTTGTCCTATACATATATAGTAGTTAAGGATACCTTGTATAATCTATGTATTATTTTGGAGGGCAATATTGTACGGGGAATATTATTCAAGTTGACTGGAATTCATGTGTACCATTGTAAACCTATATTGTTTTATTAACACTATGTTCTAGGGTTAAGAGATATTCTATAATATAAAATGAGCCAGTACGTTGTCAATGAAACAAATCAGTTGTGGGATATGGAGGGATGGAAAGCCGTTTGTTGATTTTTTAATTGAATGTTTCAAAGTCAGGCGATACTGGGGCGGGTATCTGTCCGCGCTTATGGTGGTGGGATCTCGAACAGAGAAGTCCCGTAAGGTCGGATGGGTGCTGCCACAGTCGCCAGACTAGGGAGGTAAGAACCCATGATTTTAGTAGTATTCAGGGGTTTGCGGCGCCATATCCTCACTGATCCTCTTAGGTATTAGGCAATAAGAGCTTGAACGCTTAGGCCTTCAACCTCTTATTGGGGGGGTATTGTAACGGTACAAAATTGTAGGCTACCACAGTTTTAATTTTACTTTATATTAATTCAGTTCAAGTTTCAAATTGTTAACTTTCACCTGTGAGGAGCCCCAGTACCAGCAATGCACATTGTTAGCCTAAACAATTGCCAGACGTATTGCGTAACCGCCCAGCAGCAGGCTCTTTGTGAATCACAGTCTGCAGTCTATCACCAGTTGTTGCATCAGCCAGTAGCAGATAGCAGTCTTCAACCAGAGAGGTTGTAAGTTAAATAGTGGCCTCAGGTGCAAGATAGACCGAAAGTACTATAATCGGCCTATCTAGTAAAGTGCGCAATACAACAGTAAACTAACTACAGTACCGGTTATACGAAAAGTTTTAAAACAAACTTTGTTGTTGGAGTAAAAAGACGTAATTGCAGTACGTGACCAAGTGTAGATAAGCAGCAGTGAAAACAGTCCATCAAATAATAATCCATCGTTTGTTTTTTTTTTTTAAGTGTACACAAATAAATAATGAGATCTCAAACAGTGGGGTTTAAAAACAAAGTGTAAAAAGAATGAGAGAGTGAGTGAGGTAATAAAGGGGGAGAAAGAAAACATTAAGGAGAGTACTGGTTCGTATAGTAGATATATAATTTACATATTTTGATATTGCAACCTTATTGATAAAAATTATAAGTAAAGAAAAAAAAGGAAAAGAAAGAAGTAAATTTTTATGTTAAATAAAATAGTATTTGAATTATTATAAACATGTGTTAGCCTAGTTATTATGCCATAACCATTTCCTAGTTTTCTGTGCTGACAACTCGTCTAACGAAATTTGGGATTTTCTGAGTTTTAAGGGTGGTCAGATAGCGGGACTATGTTACGATTTTTATAAGGGCAAGAGTGTTCAAAGTTTACATGTAAAACTAAAAAACATGTTGGCGACCTGGGTAATTTAATAAGGTAAGTTTTACGGCGGTGAGTATTGTTTTATGATGAGTGTATTATTTTTAGTTAAAAGGGTAGAAGGCGAGGACCTTCACAGTGACACCCCTGCCAGGATGTTCGTATATAAAAATTATAGGAATTAGACCTGTTTTAAAGCACAGGAAGTATGTTCGTATATAAAAATTATAGGAATTAGACCTGTTTTAAAGCACAGAAAGTAGGATTTGGTAACGGCGTATTTGTAAAATTAATCGTATTTAATTACATTGTGGAAATTAGGTTATGTTTTGGTAGCAAATGTTGGGTTTATAAATAAATTTGAAGTACGAGTATAAATATGGGTGAAGTAGGTGAAATGACCGCCGAGGAGTGGGGTAAGATAACAAATGATAAAGGTAAGATAGCTGAAGTAATAGGGGTAGAAAATAAGGCAGTAAATAGGCCTAGTGATAATGATGATAGTGTGGTGGTGGTAAATACAGATAGAGAGATAGACCCAGTTAACAAAAATAAAGACGATCAGATGATAGAGAATAAGGTAAATAATGATGATATGAGTGAATCTGATTATTTTTTAAATATAATGAATATGTTGCGAATGATTGATAAAAAATTAGATGAGAGGGCGGAAATTTTGAATAAACATATATGAATAATATATAATATAAATAAACGTTTATAATATAATAGCATAATATGAATAAACGTTTTGACGAAACGGACAAAATGTTAGATGAATGGTCGCGGGAACTAAAGACAGACCGATATAAAGAGTGTACAGAAGTTGAATTAAAACAGGTGAGTGATAACGATATTGAATTAATAAATAACAGTGACCAAATAGTGGGTGATGGTGATTACAATTCTGAGGTAAGTGGGAGTAATACATGTACTTATAATGATGAAATAACATTAAATAAGAATAATGATTATATAGCTGTAAATGGGGTATCTAAGGATGATATGGTAAGTAACAGTGGTGAAATTAAAAACGTGGTGTTAGAGTGTAAGGTTGTGAGCAAAGAAAGTGTTGATGAGGTTATAAGTGTGTGTGTAGAGAGGTTAAATGGGCAAAGGGCAGATGTTCCCCAAGTTTATGGTGAAACAGAGTTTTCACAGGTATTTAATGAGGACAGAGTTTCCTCCGGTATTTGTATGAAAGACAAGGTGTCTTCAGATGGTCCCTGTATTTTTTGTGATTTGACTGGTAAAGCCAGTAGAGGTAATAAATATTTAATGGTGCCCTTTGCATGGAATGGGAGAGTTCAGTATGGTTATGAGAGGTGTTGTAATGAAAGAGAGAGAGAAATAAAAATTTTTGAGATTACTAGAGGTTATGAGATGTTGGTGCAGGTGTTAGATATTGAGAGAGATGAAGAAAGTGAATTGCATTATGAAACAGAGAGAGAGGAATATTTGAATAAAACTGTTATAAATGATAAAATAACTGACTTGATGTTGAGAAAAAATACTTACGGAGACTTTATAAAAAATACTGATGTCGACTTGATTTATGATAAGATAATTTTGGGGGGTAACCCTATAGATTATTATTATTATTATGGTATAATGGAAAAAATAAAATTTTATGGCCATCACACAGAATAGCCATATGATGAATGCAAATAAAATTGACAAATGTTATACAAAAATAAGACTATTATACGATGATGGAGGTTGAAAGCAGTGTATGGACATTTTAAATACTTTAATATATGGTAATGACCCGGCTGAATTAGATATTGAAGCACGGCAAATAATAATTGTGTATGACGAAAATTTGTAAATAAATAAATGTGTTAATGTTAAATGTATTGTGTTAATAGTATTCTGTTGCAATGTATATTATAGCTTATGTGCAACATATGTTTGTAATGAGAGGGGAAGGTATAATAATAAATAATAATACTATTTCCACTAAAACAATAAAAGGTATTCATGAAGCCTATTTTGTATTGTGCAGTTATATTCAAAGTGTTTTAAATAATATAACTAAAGTTAAAATGTTTTTAGTAAAATGCTATTAAAGTAATTGAAAGATGAATTAAAATTATATTTGGTTTGAACTGTAATAAATAGACTTTGTTAAATATGTGAACTATAAGATTTATAAAAATTGAAAAGTGCAGTACAGCTGTTAAAGAGGTGAGGTAAGCAGAATGTTGAGTGTTTATAACTGTGTTTATGAAAACAAGTCTGGCACACAAGTGTTTATGTAAACAGGTATGCTGTATGTTGTGACTAATGTCCACAGCCATGCTTGGTGACCATAACAAAAAATGTTGTAGTCTGCTGAATCAGTATCTGGAGCAAAATCTTATTGTGACATAAAAGAATTGAAATTAAATTTTTACAGACAAAATAATAATGAGGGAATTCCTGTAACGTAGAGTTTGAGAAATTAAATAAAATCAAATTAATTTGGCAATTAACTTAATTGAAAAGATGACTTTTAATAATAAAACTAAATCTAGTTTGATCTGAATTTTGGTGGTAAAATAAATAATTGATAAATAAAAATATAATGTTTAATGAAGTAATTTGTGTTAGTGGTTAAAATCACAATCAGAATGATCACTGTTACACACCACTATATAAAAATTATTCCGATTAGCGCTTTCAAGCTTCACAGCTCATCGTCAGATCGGGAATAGACAGAAAATATGTGAAACCCAACCCTTCACACCTCTCCCCCACCCTGCTCACCCACAACAAACTAAAAATTAATGACCCTTCCCCACCCCCTAAACTCTGTCTCACCATCTGTACAGTTACATATTTTTCTAGTAAATTCCTTGTGTTTCAAAGTGTGTGTGTGTGTGTGTGCATCCTTTTAAACTACCCTCTTCCTCTCCACACACGTGGGTCAGTCACACACCCTTATTTTAAAACAACTAATTAGTACTACTAGTAATTAGTAATGAGTACTAATTAGTTGTTCTAAAATAAGGGTGTGTGACTGACCCACGTGTGTGGAGAGGAAGAGGGTAGTTTAAAAGGATGCACACACACACACACACACACACACACACACACACACACACACATTGAAACGCAAGGAATTTACTAGAAAAATATCTAACTGTACAGATGGTGAGACAGAGTTTAGGGGGTGGGGAAGGGTCATTAATTTTTAGTTTGTTGTGGGTGAGCAGGGTGGGGGAGAGGGGTGAAGGGTTGGGTTTCACATATTTTCTGTCTATTCCCGATCTGACGATGAGCTGTGAAGCTTGAAAGCGCTAATAGGAATAATTTTTATATAGTGGTGTTCAACAGTGATCATTCTGATTGTAAAAATATAATGATTAAAGTATTCATTTAAATTAAAAAATTGAAAGAACGTTAAAGCTGAGATAGTGTTTGGAAAACAAGATGTGTATATTACTGTCCATATAGATTTTTCATATGTCATGAATTTTTTGTCCTATACATATATAGTAGTTAAGGATACCTTGTATAATCTATGTATTATTTTGGAGGGCAATATTGTACGGGGAATATTATTCAAGTTGACTGGAATTCATGTGTACCATTGTAAACCTATATTGTTTTATTAACACTATGTTCTAGGGTTAAGAGATATTCTATAATATAAAATGAGCCAGTACGTTGTCAATGAAACAAATCAGTTGTGGGATATGGAGGGATGGAAAGCCGTTTGTTGATTTTTTAATTGAATGTTTCAAAGTCAGGCGATACTGGGGCGGGTATCTGTCCGCGCTTATGGTGGTGGGATCTCGAACAGAGAAGTCCCGTAAGGTCGGATGGGTGCTGCCACAGTCGCCAGACTAGGGAGGTAAGAACCCATGATTTTAGTAGTATTCAGGGGTTTGCGGCGCCATATCCTCACTGATCCTCTTAGGTATTAGGCAATAAGAGCTTGAACGCTTAGGCCTTCAACCTCTTATTGGGGGGGTATTGTAACGGTACAAAATTGTAGGCTACCACAGTTTTAATTTTACTTTATATTAATTCAGTTCAAGTTTCAAATTGTTAACTTTCACCTGTGAGGAGCCCCAGTACCAGCAATGCACATTGTTAGCCTAAACAATTGCCAGACGTATTGCGTAACCGCCCAGCAGCAGGCTCTTTGTGAATCACAGTCTGCAGTCTATCACCAGTTGTTGCATCAGCCAGTAGCAGATAGCAGTCTTCAACCAGAGAGGTTGTAAGTTAAATAGTGGCCTCAGGTGCAAGATAGACCGAAAGTACTATAATCGGCCTATCTAGTAAAGTGCGCAATACAACAGTAAACTAACTACAGTACCGGTTATACGAAAAGTTTTAAAACAAACTTTGTTGTTGGAGTAAAAAGACGTAATTGCAGTACGTGACCAAGTGTAGATAAGCAGCAGTGAAAACAGTCCATCAAATAATAATCCATCGTTTGTTTTTTTTTTTTAAGTGTACACAAATAAATAATGAGATCTCAAACAGTGGGGTTTAAAAACAAAGTGTAAAAAGAATGAGAGAGTGAGTGAGGTAATAAAGGGGGAGAAAGAAAACATTAAGGAGAGTACTGGTTCGTATAGTAGATATATAATTTACATATTTTGATATTGCAACCTTATTGATACAAATTATAAGTAAAGAAAAAAAAGGAAAAGAAAGAAGTAAATTTTTATGTTAAACAAAATAGTATTTGAATTATTATAAACATGTGTTAGCCTAGTTATTACGCCATAACCATTTCCTAGTTTTCTGTGCTGACAACTCGTCTAACGAAATTTGGAATTTTCTGAGTTTTAAGGGTGGTCAGATAGCAGGATTATGTTACGATTTTTATAAGGGCAAGAGTGTTCAAAGTTTACATGTAAAACTAAAAAACATATTGGCGACCTGGGTAATTTAATGAGGTAAGTTTTACGGGGACCATGACGGTAAGTAAAATTCTGGCAGCGGTGAATATTGTTTTATGATGAGTGTATTATTTTTAGTTAAAAGGGTAGAAGGCGAGGACCTTCACAGTGACGCCCCTGCCAGGATGTTCGTATATAAAAATTATAGGAATTAGACCTGTTTTAAAGCACAGAAAGTAGGATTTGGTAACGGCGTATTTGTAAAATTAATCGTATTTAATTACATTGTGGAAATTAGGTTATGTTTTGGTAGCAAATGTTGGGTTTATAAATAAATTTGAAGTACGAGTATAAATATGGGTGAAGTAGGTGAAATGACCACCGAGGAGTGGGGTAAGATAACAAATGATAAAGGTAAGATAGCTGAAGTAATAGGGGTAGAAAATAAGGCAGTAAATAGGCCTAGTGATAATGATGATAGTGTGGTGGTGGTAAATACAGATAGAGAGATAGACCCAGTTAACAAAAATAAAGATAATCAGATGATAGAAAATAAGGTAAATAATGATGATATGAGTGAATCTGATTATTTTTTAAATATAATGAATATGTTGCGAATGATTGATAAAAAATTAGATGAGAGGGCGGAAATTTTGAATAAACATATATGAATAATATATAATATAAATAAACGTTTATAATATAATAGCATAATATGAATAAACGTTTTGACGAAACGGACAAAATGTTAGATGAATGGTCGCGGGAACTAAAGACAGACCGATATAAAGAGTGTACAGAAGTTGAATTAAAACAGGTGAGTGATAACGATAATGAATTAATAAATAACAGTGACCAAATAGTGGGTGATGGTGATTACAATTCTGAGGTAAGTGGGAGTAATACATGTACTTATAATGATGAAATAACATTAAATAAGAATAATGATTATATAGCTGAAAATGGGGTATCTAAGGATGATATGGTAAGTAACAGTGGTGAAATTAAAAACGTGGTGTTAGAGTGTAAGGTTGTGAGCAAAGAAAGTGTTGATGAGGTTATAAGTGTGTGTGTAGAGAGGTTAAATGGGCAAAGGGCAGATGTTCCCCAAGTTTATGGTGAAACAGAGTTTTCACAGGTATTTAATGAGGACAGAGTTTCCTCCGGTATTTGTATGAAAGACAAGGTGTCTTCAGATGGTCCCTGTATTTTTTGTGATTTGACTGGTAAAGCCAGTAGAGGTAATAAATATTTAATGGTGCCCTTTGCATGGAATGGGAGAGTTCAGTATGGTTATGAGAGGTGTTGTAATGAAAGAGAGAGAGAAATAAAAATTTTTGAGATTACTAGAGGTTATGAGATGTTGGTGGAGGTGTTAGATATTGAGAGAGATGAAGAAAGTGAATTGCATTATGAAACAGAGAGAGAGGAATATTTGAATAAAACTGTTATAAATGATAAAATAACTGACTTGATGTTGAGAAAAAATACTTACGGAGACTTTATAAAAAATACTGATGTCGACTTGATTTATGATAAGATAATTTTGGGGGTAAACCTATAGATTATTATTATTATTATGGTATAATGGAAAAAATAAAATTTTATGGCCATTACACAGAAAATAGCCATATGATGAATGCAAATAAAATTGACAAATGTTATACAAAAATAAGACTATTATACGATGATGGAGGTTGAAAGCAGTGTATGGACAATTTAAATACTTTAATATATGGTAATGACCCGGCTGAATTAGATATTGAAGCACGGCAAATAATAATTGGATATGACGAAAATTTGTAAATAAATAAATGTGTTAATGTTAAATGTATTGTGTTAATAGTATTCTGTTGCAATGTATATTATAGCTTATGTGCAACATATGTTTGTAATGAGAGGGGAAGGTATAATAATAAATAATAATACTATTTCCACTAAAACAATAAAAGGTATTCATGAAGCCTATTTTGTATTGTGCAGTTATATTCAAAGTGTTTTAAATAATATAACTAAAGTTAAAATGTTTTTAGTAAAATGCTATTAAAGTAATTGAAAGATGAATTAAAATTATATTTGGTTTGAATTGTAATAAATAGACTTTGTTAAATATGTGAACTATAAGATTTATAAAAATTGAAAAGTGCAGTACAGCTGTTAAAGAGGTGAGGTAAGCAGAATGTTGAGTGTTTATAACTGTGTTTATGAAAACAAGTCTGGCACACAAGTGTTTATGTAAACAGGTATGCTGTATGTTGTGACTACTGTCCACAGCCATGCTTGGTGACCATAACAAAAAATGTTGTAGTCTGCTGAATCAGTATCTGGAGCAAAATCTTATTGTGACATAAAAGAATTGAAATTAAATTTTTACAAACAAAATAATAATGAGGGAATTCCTGTAACGTAGAGTTTGAGAAATTAAATAAAATCAAATTAATTTGGCAATTAACTTAATTGAAAAGATGACTTTTAATAATAAAGCTAAATCTAGTTTGATCTGAATTTTGATGGTAAAAAAATAATTGATAAATAAAAATATGTTTAATGAAGAAATTTGTGTTAGTGGTTAAAATCACAATCAGAATGATCACTGTTACACACCACTATATAAAAATTATTCCGATTAGCGCTTTCAAGCTTCACAGCTCATCGTCAGATAGGGAATAGACAGAAAATATGTGAAACCCAACCCTTCACCCCTCTCCCCACCCTGCTCACCCTCAACAAACTAAAAATTAATGACCCTTCCCCACCCCCTAAACTCTGTCTCACCATCTGTACAGTTACATATTTTTCTAGTAAATTCCTTGTGTTTCAATGTGTGTGTGTGTGTGTGTGTGTGTGTGTGTGCATCCTTTTAAACTACCCTCTTCCTCTCCACACACGTGGGTCAGTCACACACCCTTATTTTAAAACAACTAATTAGTACTACTAGTAATTAGTAATGAGTACTAATTAGTTGTTTTAAAATAAGGGTGTGTGACTGACCCACGTGTGTGGAGAGGAAGAGGGTAGTTTAAAAGGATGCACACACACACACACACACACACACACACATTGAAACACAAGGAATTTACTAGAAAAATATGTAACTGTAGAGATGGTGAGACAGAGTTTAGGGGATGGGGAATGGTCATTAATTTTTAGTTTGTTGTGGGTGAGCAGGGTTGGGGAGAGGGGTGAAGGGTTGGGTTTCACATATTTTCTGTCTATTCCCGATTTGACGATGAGCTGTGAAGCTTGAAAGCGCTAATCGGAATAATTTTTATATAGTGGTGTGCAACAGTGATCATTCTGATTGTAAAAATATAATGATTAAAGTATTCATTTAAATTAAAAAATTGAAAGAACGTTAAAGCTGAGATAGTGTTTTAGAAAATACGATGTGTATATTACTGTCCATATAGATTTTTCATATGTCATGAATTTTTTGCCCTATACATATATAGTAGTTAAGGATACCTTGTATAATCTATGTATTATTTTGGAGGGCAATATTGTACGGGGAATATTATTCAAGTTGACTGGAATTCATGTGTACCATTGTAAACCTATATTGTTTTATTAACACTATGTTCTAGGGTTAAGAGATATTCTATAATATAAAATGAGCCAGTACGTTGTCAATGAAACAAATTAGTTGTGGGATATGGAGGGATGGAAAGCCGTTTGTCGATTTTTTAATTGAATGTTTCAAAGTCAGGCGATACTGGGGCGGGTATCTGTCCGCGCTTATGGTGGTGGGATCTCGAACAGAGAAGTCCCGTAAGGTCGGATGGGTGCTGCCACAGTCGCCAGACTAGGGGGGTAAGAACCCATGATTTTAGTAGTGTTCAGGGGGGTTGCGGCGCCATATCCTCACTGATCCTCTTAGGTATTAGGCAATAAGAGCTTGAACGCTTCGGCCTTCAACCTCTTATTGGGGGGGTATTGTAACGGTACAAAATTGTAGGCTACCACAGTTTTAATTTTACTTTATATTAATTCAGTTCAAGTTTCAAATTGTTAACTTTCACCTGTGAGGAGCCCCAGTACCAGCAATGCACATTGTTAGCCTATACAATTGCCAGACGTATTGCGTAACCGCCCAGCAGCAGGCTCTTTGTGAATCACAGTCTGCAGTCTATCACCAGTTGTTGCATCAGCCAGTAGCAGATAGCAGTCTTCAACCAGAGCGGTCGTAAGTTAAATAGTGGCCTCGGGTGCAAGATAGACCGAAAGTACTATAATCGGCCTATCTAGTAAAGTGCGCAATACAACAGTAAACTAACTACAGTACCGGTTATACGAAAAGTTTTAAAACAAACTTTGTTGTTGGAGTAAAAAGACGTAATTGCAGTACGTGACCAAGTGTAGATAAGCAGCAGTGAAAACAGTCCATCAAATAATAATCCATCGTTTTTTTTTTTTTAAGTGTACACAAATAAATAATGAGATCTCAAACAGTGGGGTTTAAAAACAAAGTGTAAAAAGAATGAGAGAGTGAGTGAGGTAATAAAGGGGTAGAAAGAAAACTTTAAGGAGAGTACTGGTTCGTATAGTAGATATATAATTTACATATTTTGATATTGCAACCTTATTGATAAAAATTATAAGTAAAGAAAAAAAAAGGAAAAGAAAGAAGTAAATTTTTATGTTAAATAAAATAGTATTTGAATTATTATAAACATGTGTTAGCCTAGTTATTACGCCATAACCATTTCCTAGTTTTCAGTGCTGACAACTCGTCTAACGAAATTTGGGATTTTCTGAGTTTAAGGGTGGTCAGATAGCGGGATTATGTTACGATTTTTATAAGGGCAAGAGTGTTCAAAGTTTACATGTAAAACTAAAAAACATGTTGGCGACCTGGGTAATTTAATAAGGTAAGTTTTACGGGGACCATGACGGTAAGTAAAATTCTGGCAGCGGTGAGTATTGTTTTATGATGAGTGTATTATTTTTAGTTAAAAGGGTAGAAGGCGAGGACCTTCACAGTGACGCCCCTGCCAGGATGTTCGTATATAAAAATTATAGGAATTAGACCTGTTTTAAAGCACAGAAAGTAGGATTTGGTAACGGCGTATTTGTAAAATTAATCGTATTTAATTACGTTGTGGAAATTAGGTTATGTTTTGGTAGCAAATGTTGGGTTTATAAATAAATTTGAAGTACGAGTATAAATATGGGTGAAGTAGGTGAAATGACCGCCGAGGAGTGGGGTAAGATAACAAATGATAAAGGTAAGATAGCTGAAGTAATAGGGGTAGAAAATAAGGCAGTAAATAGGCCTAGTGATAATGATGATAGTGTGGTGGTGGTAAATACAGATAGAGAGATAGACCCAGTTAACAAAAATAAAGATTATCAGATGATAGAGAATAAGGTAAATAATGATGATATGAGTGAATCTGATTATTTTTTAAATATAATGAATATGTTGCGAATGATTGATAAAAAATTAGATGAGAGGGCGGAAATTTTGAATAAACATATATGAATAATATATAATATAAATAAACGTTTATAATATAATAGCATAATATGAATAAACGTTTTGACGAAAGGGACAAAATGTTAGATGAATGGTCGCGGGAACTAAAGACAGACCGATATAAAGAGAGTACAGAAGTTGAATTAAAACAGGTGAGTGATAACGATAATGAATTAATAAATAACAGTGACCAAATAGTGGGTGATGGTGATTACAATTCTGAGGTAAGTGGGAGTAATACATGTACTTATAATGATGAAATAACATTAAATAAGAATAATGATTATATAGCTGAAAATGGGGTATCTAAGGATGATATGGTAAGTAACAGTGGTGAAATTAAAAACGTGGTGTTAGAGTGTAAGGTTGTGAGCAAAGAAAGTGTTGATGAGGTTATAAGTGTGTGTGTAGAGAGGTTAAATGGGCAAAGGGCAGATGTTCCCCAAGTTTATGGTGAAACAGAGTTTTCACAGGTATTTAATGAGGACAGAGTTTCCTCCGGTATTTGTATGAAAGACAAGGTGTCTTCAGATGGTCCCTGTATTTTTTGTGATTTGACTGGTAAAGCCAGTAGAGGTAATAAATATTTAATGGTGCCCTTTGCATGGAATGGGAGAGTTCAGTATGGTTATGAGAGGTGTTGTAATGAAAGAGAGAGAGAAATAAAAATTTTTGAGATTACTAGAGTTTATGAGATGTTGGTGGAGGTGTTAGATATTGAGAGAGATGAAGAAAGTGAATTGCATTATGAAACAGAGAGAGAGGAATATTTGAATAAAACTGTTATAAATGATAAAATAAGTGACTTGATGTTGAGAAAAAATACTTACGGAGACTTTATAAAAAATACTGATGTCGACTTGATTTATGATAAGATAATTTTGGGGGTAAACCTATAGATTATTATTATTATTATGGTATAATGGAAAAAATAAAATTTTATGGCCATTACACAGAAAATAGCCATATGATGAATGCAAATAAAATTGACAAATGTTATACAAAAATAAGACTATTATACGATGATGGAGGTTGAAAGCAGTGTATGGACATTTTAAATACTTTAATATATGGTAATGACCCGGCTGAATTAGATATTGAAGCACGGCAAATAATAATTGGGTATGACGAAAATTTGTAAATAAATAAATGTGTTAATGTTAAATGTATTGTGTTAATAGTATTCTGTTGCAATGTATATTATAGCTTATGTGCAACATATGTTTGTAATGAGAGGGGAAGGTATAATAATAAATAATAATACTATTTCCACTAAAACAATAAAAGGTATTCATGAAGCCTATTTTGTATTGTGCAGTTATATTCAAAGTGTTTTAAATAATATAACTAAAGTTAAAATGTTTTTAGTAAAATGCTATTAAAGTAATTGAAAGATGAATTAAAATTATATTTGGTTTGAACTGTAATAAATAGACTTTGTTAAATATGTGAACTATAAGATTTATAAAAATTGAAAAGTGCAGTACAGCTGTTAAAGAGGTGAGGTAAGCAGAATGTTGAGTGTTTATAACTGTGTTTATGAAAACAAGTCTGGCACACAAGTGTTTATGTAAACAGGTATGCTGTATGTTGTGACTAATGTCCACAGCCATGCTTGGTGACCATAACAAAAAATGTTGTAGTCTGCTGAATCAGTATCTGGAGCAAAATCTTATTGTGACATAAAAGAATTGAAATTAAATTTTTACAGACAAAATAATAATGAGGGAATTCCTGTAACGTAGAGTTTGAGAAATTAAATAAAATCAAATTAATTTGGCAATTAACTTAATTGAAAAGATGACTTTTAATAATAAAGCTAAATCTAGTTTGATCTGAATTTTGATGGTAAAATAAATAATTGATAAATAAAAATATAATGTTTAATGAAGAAATTTGTGTTAGTGGTTAAAATCACAATCAGAATGATCACTGTTACACACCACTATATAAAAATTATTCCGATTAGCGCTTTCAAGCTTCACAGCTCATCGTCAGATCGGGAATAGACAGAAAATATGTGAAACCCAACCCTTCACCCCTCTCCCCCACCCTGCTCACCCACAAAAAACTAAAAATTAATGACCCTTCCCCACCCCTTAAACTCTGTCTCACCATCTGTACAGTTACATATTTTTCTAGTAAATTCCTTGTGTTTCAATGTGTGTGTGTGTGTGTGTGTGTGTGTGTGTGTGTGTGTGTGTGCATCATTTTAAACTACCCTCTTCCTCTCCACATACGTGGGTCAGTCACACACCCTTATTTTAAAACAACTAATTAGTACTACTAGTAATTAGTAATTAGTACTAATTAGTTGTTTTAAAATAAGGGTGTGTGACTGACCCACGTGTGTGGAGAGGAAGAGGGTAGTTTAAAAGGATGCACACACACACACACACACACACACATTGAAACACAAGGAATTTACTAGAAAAATATGTAACTGTACAGATGGTGAGACAGAGTTTAGGGGGTGGGGAATGGTAATTAATTTTTAGTTTGTTGTGGGTGAGCTGGGTTGGGGAGAGGGGTGAAGGGTTGGGTTTCTCATATTTTCTGTCTATTCCCGATCTGACGATGAGCTGTGAAGCTTGAAAGCGCTAATCGGAATAATTTTTATATAGTGGTGTGCAACAGTGATCATTCTGATTGTAAAAATGTAATGATTAAAGTATTCATTTAAATTAAAAAATTGAAAGAACGTTAAAGCTGAGATAGTGTTTGGAAAATAAGATGTGTATATTACTGTCCATGTATACCATTCATGTGTACCATTGTAAACCTATATTGTTTTATTAACACTATGTTCTAGGGTTAAGAGATATTCTATAATATAAAATGAGCCAGTACGTTGTCAATGAAACAAATCAGTTGTGGGATATGGAGGGATGGAAAGCCGTTTGTCGATTTTTTAATTGAATGTTTAAAGTCAGGCGATACTGGGGCTGGTATCTGTCCGCGCTTATGGTGGTGGGATCTCGAACAGAGAAGTCCCGTAAGGTCGGATGGGTGCTGCCACAGTCGCCAGACTAGGGGGGTAAGAACCCATGATTTTAGTAGTGTTCAGGGGGGTTGCGGCGCCATATCCTCACTGATCCTCTTAGGTATTAGGCAATAAGAGCTTGAACGCTTCGGCCTTCAACCTCTTATTGGGGGGGTATTGTAACGGTACAAAATTGTAGGCTACCACAGTTTTAATTTTACTTTATATTAATTCAGTTCAAGTTTCAAATTGTTAACTTTCACCTGTGAGGAGCCCCAGTACCAGCAATGCACATTGTTAGCCTATACAATTGCCAGACGTATTGCGTAACCGCCCAGCAGCAGGCTCTTTGTGAATCACAGTCTGCAGTCTATCACCAGTTGTTGCATCAGCCAGTAGCAGATAGCAGTCTTCAACCAGAGCGGTCGTAAGTTAAATAGTGGCCTCGGGTGCAAGATAGACCGAAAGTACTATAATTGGCCTATCTAGTAAAGTGCGCAATACAACAGTAAACTAACTACAGTACCGGTTATACGAAAAGTTTTAAAACAAACTTTGTTGTTGGAGTAAAAAGACGTAATTGCAGTACGTGACCAAGTGTAGATAAGCAGCAGTGAAAACAGTCCATCAAATAATAATCCATCATTTGTTTTTTTTTTAAGTGTACACAAATAAATAATGAGATCTCAAACTGTGGGGTTTAAAAACAAAGTGTAAAAAGAATGAGAGAGTGAGTGAGGTAATAAAGGGGGAGAAAGAAAACATTAAGGAGAGTACTGGTTCGTATAGTAGATATATAATTTACATATTTTGATATTGCAACCTTATTGATAAAAATTATAAGTAAAGAAAAAAAAGGAAAAGAAAGAAGTAAATTTTTATGTTAAATAAAATAGTATTTGAATTATTATAAACATGTGTTAGCCTAGTTATTACGCCATAACCATTTCCTAGTTTTCTGTGCTGACAACTCGTCTAACGAAATTTGGGATTTTCTGAGTTTTAAGGGTGGTCAGATGGCGGGATTATGTTACGATTTTTATAAGGGCAAGAGTGTTCAAAGTTTACATGTAAAACTAAAAAACATGTTGGCGACCTGGGTAATTTAATAAGGTAAGTTTTACGGGGACCATGACGGTAAGTAAAATTCTGGCAGCGGTGAGTATTGTTTTATGATGAGTGTATTATTAATTAAAAGGGTAGAAGGCGAGGACCTTTACAAAAGAGCCTACCCGTGAGGTATATTATATAATTAAAAGTTAAATTTGTTAATAGATATAAGAGTTTATTGTTCTAACTGAGCTAGACCGTATTGTAAACGGGCAAAGTAACACTAAATTTATATTAACGTATCAATTGTATTTGTAATTGTTGAGTTTATTTTCAAAGGGTAAAATAAACCCCGTTTTTATTCAGCATAAACCTTGATCATATTTATTTCAAATAGTGAATTAATAATTAACACTGAGTACAGGGAGATAACTCTGAGTAGAGACTATACTATATTAGATTTGAATTGTAGTGAATGCATCAAGCATTTAAACAAAGTCTAAAGTGAATTTAGATAATTCTAAAATTATTAATTGGTTTTTTCATGGGTATTTTTCCTAAAATAAACCCATGTGGCGCCCTTATTGCACACAAGGAGTGATATAACCTTGTTGATAAAGCAAGCTGGTATTAAGTGCATCTTGACAGCTTATTTTTTGGTAAGTGAACTTCAGAACTTCCAGCATCACGAACAGGTACGTGAAAGTGCATATTATTATTAATTATTTGTCCAGACGAGACTTAACGTTACGTACACTGATGACACTTAACCGAGAAGAGGAGTTCCGCTGCAAGTTCGACGCTACGGCTACATTCATCCACCGACCAGCGATTAACACATTATTCACTAGAATTATCAAACTTTACTAAATAAACAATATTTATCAATTATTACTAAAGATTATTACTGCAAATATTTTAAAGAGTGTTCTTTTTGAGTTGTAACACGAGATTCATTATAATCAAATTTTAATTTTAAAATTAAATCAAATACATTTAAATTTTAACACATATAGGATAGCGTGGGGTTACAAATTGGTGACCAACAGAGTGTGGCTTTAAAAATATTAAACGAATAAATTTTTAATATTACAATATTAAGCCCGGCAAATACAAGAGAACAATCATGCCTCATACACACAGACACGACACTAGATACAAGGCCAGCCAAGGAGAGAGTACACCAACGGAAACCGAAATAAATATAGAGATATGAGAGATGCAACCAACGTCCGAAATGGAAGTCGCGACAAATAATAATGTGGAAACCCGACCAGAAGGAACGCCTCCCGCCGAACCCGAGCAACCCAAACAACCTGAGAAGCCCACACAAACAGAGAATATGGACTTCCAGGAAACAATGATGAGAGTGATGATGGAATTAAAGGAAGATGGTAGGAAATCCCGGGCAGAGAATCAGAAGAATATCGAGTCATTCAAGGAAGATTTAAAGAAGAATATCGAGTCATTGAAGGAAGATAGTCGTGACCTGAACAAGAAAATGGACGACAGCCAGAAGAATAATGAATTGTTAAATAAGAATTTGGAGTCATTGAAGGAAGACCTGAATAAAAAATTAGACGACAACAACAGAGCGCTGAAAGAAGATTTAAATATAAAATTAGATGATATCAGCAAGAAGATGGAGGAAAATAATGAGAAAATAAACACCAAGGTAGACACGGAAATCACAGTAGTCAGAAGAGAGATTGCGGAAGTGCACGAGAGATGTGAACAACACGGTCAAGATCTAAAATGGACTAGAGAAGAGGTTGATGGACGAATCGACAATATTGAAGAAATAAATGAAGCCCGCATCGAGTCACTGAAGAAGATGAGCCAGGACGAGATCGAACGAGTGAGAACGGATGTGGGAGAACGGTGTGAAGAGATAAGCGCATCAGTGGACACCGTAAGGACCCTGACAATTGCTAACAAAGAGAAAATAGAAGAGCTACGGCAACGGGAGATCTTGCAGATGCGTGAAGAGATAGAAATCATCCGTAATCGTCCAGCACAGGGTCAATACATCCAACCAACGGATAACCGTGATGTAATAAATTTTAAAAATTACAAGAAAAATCCGATTGAGTTCCTAGAACGAGTAGATGAAAACTTGACCAGGATTCGGGAGAATAGATGGACGGTAATACGAGGTTTGATGGACGAGTACTTTAAAGAAATTCACGACAATTGGTGGACTGCTACACGCCACGAAGTCCAGAGTTACGAGGAATTTAAGACGCTATTCCGGGCAAAGTAATGGTCGGAGGCGACGCAGAACATAGTGCGGGACAATATCTGCCACGGCAAGTATGACGCCAGTAAAGGAACCACTCTGACTTCTTACTTCCTAGGTAAGGCATGTCTGGCGCGAAACCTTGAACCAAAAATACCTGAGGAGTGCCTGGTCACCAAACTTGCTTACCATTTTGAGGAAGGAGTTGCCAAAGCACGTCAGTGGGGACAAGTGAAAACGATCCAAGCCATGTCAGCTTTACTTGAGGACAATGAACACGAGGGCTATTATAGAAGAAGCCGCAAGAGAAACGAGAACTTCTATGACAGAGGCGGCAACACCAATAATAATAACATGAACTTCCGAAATTACCGAGGTAATTTTAATAATTCTAATCAGAATAATATAAACAATAATAACGAGAATAATTATAGGCCAAGTAACCAGAATAATAATAATAATAATAATTCAGCTGGCAATAATAATAATAATAATAATAATACAAGATGGCCGCAGAACTATAATAACCATCCTAACCGACCCCAGAACCAAGGCGGAAACAACCAGCCGCAGCAATACCATAGGGCTAACTATGTACAAGCCAACTATGCACAGGGTAGGAGGCGATACTATCCACGGCGCGATAGTTTCAGCGGAGACAGGAGGAATGCAAGGGGCGGACGATGGAGAAGCAATAGTATCGAAGGCGACAGCCGCAACAATGATTGTCGGCCACAAGTTCACTTCGCGCCAAACCATGAACAGAATCATCATGGAGGACGGCCTGAGATAGAAGAAATTTTGAAGAAGTTTCATGGAATGCAATTTATCAGCTCATGGGACACTGTCTGCAGCTACTGGCAGGTGGAACTGCACCCCCAGAGCCAGAAATATGTAGCTTTTATTTTCGAAGGGCGCAACTACCATTTCAAACGATTGCCCTTCGGATTAGTGAACTCTGTAGCAATATTTATACAGTGTATGGACCAAGCATTGGGCCAAGAGGCGCTCCAGTTCACTACTGTTTATGTAGATGACCTACTGATTACATCTACAAACTGGGAAGAACATTGTCAGAGAGTAGACCATGTGTTGAGTAAATTATCCGAAAACCACATCACATTAAAACTAGACAAGTCACAGCTCATTGCCAAAGAAGTGCAATTTCTAGGCTTCCAATTGACAGAACTGGGAATAACACCATCTAAAGAAAAGATAGAAGCTATACAAAAATTCCCCACCCCCAGAAATAAAAAACAACTGCAGTCTTTTTTAGGCTTATGTAATTATTACCGCAAATTCCAGAATAACTATTCAGAGTTGACCAAATTATCTCCACAGTTATCCTCAAAAGACAAATTGACATGGGGACCAATTCAAGATACAGTATTCCAACAAATCAAGACCAAATTCTTAGAGACAGTGATGCTACATCACCCAGACTTCAACAAACATTTTTATCTCAACTGTGATGCCAGCGACATCAGCCTAGGTTCTACTCTGTACCAAGAGGATGAGGATGGGAACCATCTGGTTGTAAGCTTCGCCAGTCGAACACTAAACAAATGCGAAAGGAATTACAACGTAACAGAGAAGGAGCTTTTAAGTGTGGTATTCGCCTGCGGAAAATTCCGGACCTATATCTTAGGATATTCCATAACAGTACGGACGGACCACAAATCCATATCCTTCTTAAAAAACTGTAAACTAAGTCACGGTCGTTTAGCAAGGTGGACCCTAGTCTTGCAGGAATACGACATCAGCTGGGAATACGTCCCAGGAAAAAAGAACATAGCAGCCGACGTTCTGTCACGTATCAATATTACCAACCAGACCTATGAAGGAGAGAAGGAGGCAATTGCGAAAGTCTACCACCTCCTTAAGAGTCGGACAGACTTGGAAAATATAGTTAAAGAAGTGGAGCAACACCAAAGGCAAGATAGTAAATTGATGCAAATTTTCCAAAGACTAAATGCACAAGACAATAGAATAATCCCATACTATTGTACACATAACGATGTATTATTTATCAAAACCAAATACCACCACAACACCTGGAAACTAGTAATACCCAAAACACTAGAAAAGGATATCATAACGGACTACCATATTCGTTATGGACACATGGGAGCAGTTAAAGTGGTAAAAGCACTGGAAGAGCACCTGTATATAAAAGACATCAACAGAAGGGTGCGAAATTATATCAAAAGTTGTCGCATATGTCAAATGGTGAAATGCACCAACGAAAGAAAGGAGGGGATAATGATCCCCATAACCTCATCAGACAAATTAGAGAAAGTTTTTGTGGACATCTGTGGTCCATTCCCCAGAAGTGGAGGTCAACGGCAATATAAATATCTGATCATAGTGTTCGACCATTACACAAAATTCATAAAACTGTATCCAATAAATCGTGCCACTACAAGCAAGATACTTAACATAATTACACAAAGTTATATACCTGAAGTGGGTTGTCCGAAGACAATAATCACGGACCATGGTACCCAGTTCAAGGGACGAAGATGGAGAGACACACTGCTGGAACAGGGGGTGAAAACATATAAAACCTCAGTGTACCATCCCAGCAGTAATCCGTCAGAAAGAGTGCTGAGGGAAGTTGGAAGAATTCTCAGAACCTATTGTTCCAACCAACAAAGGAAGTGGAGTGAACACATCTCAGCCGCAGAAGACTTTATCAATCTAGTACACCACCAATCAATCGAAACCACCCCTTATAATGCCATGTTTGAGAAGCCTCCACCACGAGAAATTAGTGACATAATTCAATTTCCTCAATTCAATTTGACAGAATTCATTTCCATAACAAGATTATTGAAAAATTAGAACAGAGAAAAAGAAAATATCAACAACAAGTCCCAGCAAAAATCATACAGTACAATGTAGGAGATCAAGTACTACTGAAAAATAGAGAGTTACCCAGTACCATGTATCACTAAAAAGCTGCTAGTACTGTACATAGGCCCTTATGCCATAACGAAGGACCATCAAAATAATACTTATGAAATTGCTGATCCCATAAGTAAAAAGGTCAAGGGTACCTATAACCAAGCATCTTTAAAAAAGTATTATGTATCAGGAAATTTATTATAAAATGTATTGTAAGATGTTAAATATCATAATGTGTATGAACTAAGATGTGTAATATTATGAACAGCAAACAAAAATGGATCCATGAAAACGTAATTGGCCCATAATGAGCCCAATAGAATGGTGAAGCACAAAGAACCCCGTATATATACTATTGGATGAACTTATTATAATACAAGAGTGAACTATTTTATCATACTGTGAATATAACAAGAGTGTTTATTATATTAAATATACTAAAAGTATCTACCATGAAAATGTTAAATAAGTGATAAAGAAAAATATTTATCATATTAAATGTATTGAAAATGTCTAATTGCATATAACAAGAATGTTTATCATATTAAATAATAAAGAAAAATGTGTATTATATAAATACCAGAAAATATGTGTTATGTTGAATGTAACAAAAATAATTGTCATATATAGTATATAACAAAAATGTTTACCAAATAACAATATGACGCTACTCCGAACCTTCAAGTGACTAATTTCAATAAATGAAATTATACATCCAGAATAAAGGTTAACAATCGAACCTTTGAAGGAGCAGAGGAGAAAAACAACAAAATGTCGAATATTGAAAGGAGATGGATTAAACAAGGAATGAGAAGGATTATTAAATAAAAAAGAAAAATGTGTATCCAGCATATACCAAGACTGTTTATCATGTTAAGTAAATGATAAACGAGAATGATTATCATATTGTATAAAAAAGAAAAATGTCTATTTATGTATAACCAAAATGTTTATCATATATTATGTATATAACCAAATGTTTACCAAATAATACTACTATTATTAAGGAACAAGAATGTTAATTGAACGATAAAGAAAAATGTCTAGTTGTATATACCAGAAATGTATATCATATTGTATCTAACAAAACTGTTCATTATATGAATATTGTAAACCCCTGATAATCCAGGATGATAAGGAACCAAATGTTAAAAAAAAACCCAATATACAAGCAATGTTAAGAGTGAAGTATGGTGAACTCAAGAAGAATTTAAAGACCAACTGCATAATTATATAGTGATAAATCTAAGTGTGTAATTTAAGAATATTGAGATAAACAAAATAACTTACAAACTAGTATCGAAAAATAGCAACAAGGCTAATAAATAACATAGCCAATATGTCAAGTTAGAGATAAAATAATGACCTGTGAAGAGAAGTATAGTAGCTAAAATGATAAAGCATGAAAAGCGATAACAATGAAACCTCTAATACCTTGAATGTTATGTTGAATAAGACATCATATTCTTATCTTATTGAAAAAATGAATGATATGTTATATTTTATGTGTTGTGATAGTGCAACTGTTGCTACGTGCAATTTTTATATTGTCCCAGACAGAGATGAGGATTCCTCTGATTCTGAGGATGTGTAGATGAGGAATGGCGGAGTATGGAAGCCAAATAGAGCCCCTCTGATTCCGAACCCATTACAAATGTTAGGGAATTAAATTGTAATATGTCAAGGATTATAAATCAGACACTGTGAGGTAAAAATGAAAGAACAATAGAGGTTATCACAAGAATCAAGATGTGTTTAATGATAAAGAAAAATTTATTATTGTAAAACAGGAAATTGTTAGTTTAAGAAATAAGACATGCTATAACTAAATGACTAAGAATATAAGAAACTTGAAAAAATACTAGTAAGCTAAAAAATAATACTAGCCAATAACTCAATCTAGTACAGCACACCAACAAACTATTAAACTCAATGCAGAAAGAAGCAGTAATAGTATGATAAAACCAAGGTAAAATGATAATTTCTTCAAATGTAAAGTTTCTCTCAAATTATCAATTTTGAGAGGGGAGTATATGTAACACCACAAAATGTTACATAACCTAGACATTCACCAGAAGGGTAAATAAGTGCACTGAAATAATAAAAGTGAATCATTTATAATGAATGTAGCAAAGAAGAGAAGGACCAACAAAGAAGAAAGAAGAGGAAGGATCCCAAGAAGCAGTGACGAATACACTGCATGACACTACAACAAATACTCTGACTGACTCTAACTAATGGACATGCCAAGTTCACAATAAGCTGTCAAACAAGCCAGTCAATGACATGAATGTAAAGTCATGTGTTAATAAAACTAATTGAATAATGACGAAAATAATGTAATATCAGTAACAGCATTCTAGCTGAAAGTAAATGAACCATGACCAGTAAATGACAAAACCTATGACTAGATTAGCTATGGCCACAATGTGTATTAAAACTAGCATTACAAACCCCGATGTAATATTAGTAAGTAAGAATACTTATAAAAGGAAGCCTTATAGGGATGAGTAACTTCCTTATTATACAAAATGTAACTAGTAACAATTATTAAGGCATAAACAGATGCTAAAAATGTGTCTAGACTATGCCTAAACAAACGTTTGTCAGTAAATTAATAAGGAAAAAGGACTCCTAGTGAACGTAAAATTTACTGAACAATCAATATAACTAAATGTAATATGAAATATCACCACTCAATTGTTAACGAATAACGTTCAATTGAGTAGGCCAAACGAAATGTAATTAGAAAATAAGGATTTTTAACAATAATGTATCACTCCAATTATGTTAAGATTTAATATTGTACAGCAATAAATAGCTCTTAAGTATAATCATAAATGTATTAGTGTTCAAACAAAGACGTTATAAAGAAAACGCAATGTGAAACACTAAATGTCAAAAGATAGGGAATAATCGTATTATGCATCGCTAGCAGACGACAGTGAGAAACCATGTTTCTAAACATTATTTATGAGCATTGTCAAAGAAAACGAGGTTAAAACCAGTGTTAAGCCACATCAAATTAAAGCCCATAAACTAAACTTTAATTTGGTGGTAATAACCTCGTGATCGAAACAATAATAAGTGCATAGTGCGCGTTAGCATCATTATTTGTTAAAAATAAGAATTTATTCGAGTAATACCAACAACACAAAAAACGGAGCGCAACGTTCGCTCCGGTGACAGTTGGAAAGACAATACGTCATTTGTAACGGTTATCAGAGCCAATCAGAAAGGAGTTTATTAAATGATTTTACCGCCTAAGCGCTATGTAGCGAGGGGGTATATAATCAACAACGAAGAGAATTCGTTACACTTTTTGTCATCACTCGAGCGAGAAGGTAGTCGCTCGTCACCGCAATATTTTTTAATAACTTAACATAGTACAACAATAGTAAACCTTTTAAAAATTTCTTCAAGACATTTAACGATACAGCAGTTGACTACATGGAAGTGCTTCGAAAGTAAAGTGAATATTTTAATTTGTGCGTGATTTTAGAACGAGAGAGAGAGTTTTATAATCAGTAATTAACATAGCCCAGATTTAGTCAGAAAAGCCGACTCTCCGTTCATAGTGCGAGTGAAGTGTAATTAACCAGTGGTCATTATAATCCGATCACTGGAGAGTGTTTTTAATAAATTTTAATCTATACGATTAAAAGAAATAAGGTAACACTGTGACAATTTATTTTATTTATCTGCTTCCACTGATCATTATTTACCACAAAATTGTACTGACGCAAGAACAACAAAACTTTCTATCTGATACACCGGATCAATTTATTTAGCGGATTTATTAATCCAATGTAAGATATTTGTATTAGTACTAAATGTTAAAAATATATGTTAGTAGATAAGTAAGCGTAACACACGCTAACCTGAAAAATAGTTACGAGTTTTAAAAAGAGGCCAAATTATTAATTATTATTATTAACGTCTGTCAAGGCATAAGATAATTCTTTATTGTATTTCAGAGAGCCTACCCATGAGGTATATTATATAATTAAAAGTTAAATTTGTTAATAGATATAAGAGTTTATTGTTCTAACTGAGCTAGACCGTATTGTAAACGGGCAAAGTAACACCAAATTTATATTAACGTATCAATTGTATTTGTAATTGTTGAGTTTATTTTCAAAGGGTAAAATAAACCCCGTTTTTATTCAGCATAAACCTTGATCATATTTATTTCAAATAGTGAATTAATAATTAACATTGAATACAGGGAGATAACTCTGAGTAGAGACTATACTATATTAGATTTGAATTGTAGTGAATGCATCAAGCATTTAAACAAAGTCTAAAGTGAATTTAGATAATTCTAAAATTATTAATTGGTTTTTTCATGGGAATTTTTCCTAAAATAAACCCATGTGGCGCCCTTATTGCACACAAGGAGTGATATAACCTTGTTGATAAAGCAAGCTGGTATTAAGTGCATCTTGACAGCTTATTTTTTGGTAAGTGAACTTCAGAACTTCCAGCATCACGAACAGGTACGTGAAAGTGCATATTATTATTAATTATTTGTCCAGACGAGACTTAACGTTACGTACACTGATGACACTTAACCGAGAAGAGGAGTTCCGCTGCAAGTTCGACGCTACGGCTACATTCATCCACCGACCAGCGATTAACACATTATTCACTAGAATGATCAAACTTTACTAAATAAACAATATTTATCAATTATTACTGCAAATATTTTAAAGAGAGTTCTTTTCGAGTTGTACACGAGATTCATTACAGTTATCATTGATATTCAATTTAAATTATATAAATAATTAAACACCACCAGAGTTGGTTATACTACAAATTGACGCATACAACGTGTGGCAAGAAATTTAAAGACACACGATATACTTGTCTTACTACAACACAGATTTGATACTCAATGAATTCACAAAAATGAAAGGCAGAAAAATTCTTTTTAATGATTTAGGCCTATGTTGTTTAGCTTTGCCTTCACTAATTATACTTGAAAATAAAATTTTGATTTCTTGTAACCTGACTTGTGGTTGTATTCATTGACTTTCGAATTCACCATTTCAAATTTAACGTAAGTGTATTTTTAGATTTATGTATTTATTTTCTCAAGGTCTAAAAAATGTTTACAGGCAATTGTATTGTAATTAATACTATATGCTCAACAAAGATATCATAGTAAAGTTAACAAAATCATCAATCAAACACAATTTTTAAGTTACACTGAACTAGTTTGAGTTTAAAACAACATTAGCAATAGTTTTTCAATCTCCAGCAAATTACTGTGGAAAAAATAAAGCCCACATGCCCCTTATAAAGTTAGGAAGAAAGGTAATTTAATTTACAGTTTCATAAAAAACCTAAGATAAAAATGGTTTTAAAATGGCTTCAAGATTATAATTTTAATACTACTGTAACACTCAGCAAATTTTTTTACAAATAGCAAATGCAAGTTTGTGAAATTTTCAAAAAAGTATCATGATTTTTTTTATAAAAGTAGTGTGTATAAGATTACTGATAACCCTGACATTTAAGCCAAAAAATACCTAAAACTCTATTTCTGAAGCCTTCATTTTCAAAATTTTCTGGGGGGGACCGTACCCCCTCTACCTGGGAGGTATTCCATACCCCCCAGACCTCCCGGTAGAAGGGGCGCCGAAATATTGTTCGCTTACACTAGAAAAATGTCTAGGGCCGGCCCTGATTATAAACTGTGTTTGTGATTAATTAAAGCTGCTGATTAGTCACTTCATTGGTGTCTTGTATTCTGTTTTCAACTATACCATACAATGACCAGGGAAACTGTCGTAACTATGAAGTGTGATAGAACTGCTAACACTGAAACAGTGGACACTTTGCACAAGACTAGTGTAATTTGTAATTAATTGTTAAACAATGGATAAACAGTCAGTCTGGTAAACAGTCAGATGCTGGAAAATTTCCAGATGCTACTATTGCAGACAGAGAAACAACAGGATGAAAAACGCAGACAGGTGGCGGAAGAAGCAGAAAAACGACAGGATGAGAAAACGGAAGAGAGACAGAAAACCCTCCTGCTGGAAACACAATAACGCCACAAGGCATTACTGCTCGATTCAGAGGAACAACAGAAAGCACTAATTCTGGAAACAGGAGGAAGACAAAAAGTGCTGTTGCTCAAGTCGGAAGATCGACAGAAAGACAAACTTAAGCAGGAAGCAGATAAAACAGAAGTTCTTTTTGAAGCTAAGCAAAAACAGTTGCAAGAACATACTACCGCAGAGTTGGGTCTCCTACATAGTGACTTAGGTGAATTACGCAGTGGTCTGAATGGGTAAGAGGTAAGATTTGATCTGTATCAATTGTAGAACAAACAATGTCTACAAAAATATCTGTCATAGAAGAAGCCATGTCAAATAAAATGTTTGAAGTGGAGGAGACTGTAACAACTATAAAAGACTCAATTGCTAATATAAAAGAGCAGATTAAGAGTGAAGTTGAGCAGTTCATGAAGATACAACCAAAACAAATTTCTGAACAGACTGTACCAATGATAAAGACAGAAAAGACAATAGAGAAAGTCACCTTGTCTGCGGTTGGGGTGATTCATGTCAAGGCTCCAACCTATGATGGAAGCATTCACTGGGCGATGTACCTTAGGCAATTTGAAGCTGCCGCATGCCCAAATAATTGGACAGATAAAGAGAAGGCAGTTTCACTCAATCTCGCTTTAAAAGGACCTGCTGCAGAGCTACTACAGAAAGTGCCACCTGAGAGCCAGAACGTATATGATAAATTGATTAAAGCTCGAATTATGGTACGGTGATAAACATTTGTGAGATGTGTACTATACTCAGTTGAGAAGAAGATGACAACGTACCGGGGAGAGTCTTCAAGAGCTTGAAGCAAGCATTGACAGACTGATTAGACTGGCCTATCCTGAAGCACCAGAAGATTTTAGAATGAGGTTTGCGGTGCAGACATTTATTGATGGCATCGGAGATTGTGAACTTCAGCATGTGTTACAAATAGTAAGACACTGAAATAACTCAGAAGCTCTTGTTCATGCCCTCAAGTTTAAAGCTACCAAGACACCATCCTGCTACATTAATGGGTCTATGTCATCACACTGTAGTCAGAAGATCCTAGTATCACATTGCCATTATGATGGGTGCAGAAAAACAATGTTGCCAGACAAACAATTCAGAATTTCAAGAGCACTGCAACGATTTGAATGATGGGAAAAAGACAGAAGAATGAAGTGTTACAACTATGGAAAATGTGGTCATCTACAGGTAGACTATTTAGAGAAGAAAATACTGAGCGATCAGTATTGCACCGATGCAGATTGTACTGAGAGAGAGAAATCGCACGAATTGGAGAAATGAAGCTCCAGAACAGCGCACAGATTCCATGCTACGTAAGACCAGTGGAATCCTGATTGTTAATGAATTTGCAGAAGGTAAACAAACGTCATTTACAATTGACATGGGTGCTACAGTGTCCATTGTGCGCCCTGAGTTAGTCAGCAACTGCCAGTCTCAAATTGGCTCTTGTACAATACAGACTGTGACTGGAAGCCCTGTCAAAGTGTTAGGAAAGTTAGACATATGTATACACCTGGGTCCTGGGTTGAGTTTAGCCACCAAATGCTCTTTGCAGACATTGTTGATGAAGTGATTCTTGGAATGGACATTATGAATACCTATGGATTCATTGTGGACTTAAGAGATAATGTCCTGAAGGTTGGCCAAGAAAAGATAAAGCTTTGTATGGCTAAAATGACAGGTTCTACCAACCATTCAATCAAGTAAATGGCATTGGACAAAAAAGAAGTCAACATGTATGATGAAGAGGAACCCTTCCTATTACAAGTGGAAATGGAAGAAGAGCAAGCAGAGGAAGTACGAATGTGGAACACGACAAAAGAAGTGAATGGAAATCCAATTATGGGCATTGAGAAAAGACTCTTGCTTGTTCCTGAGTTAATGGAAGCACCTGGAGGAAACGTTGCTGAAGATGAAGTTATGCAAGAGGTTGTTGAAGAGAACCAAACAGGCTTGGACCAGCTAATGGTGTATAGGTCATCAGTACATGATGCAACGGGAGTGATTCCAACAAAACTAGTGGTTGAGTGGAAGCCTCATATTCCTGGGAACTTGAGTTCGGATCACACGAGACTGAATTCGAAGAGCCTGAGAATTATCTTTTGCAAGTACACCAGCTATGTAGATCGCCTATGTACTTCAGAGATGGTTTGCCAGCTCGGGACAAACAGGCTTAAGGAGGGGGCAGTGTTACACTGTTACAGAACATTCTACAAGTTTTTCAGCTATCCCAGCAGAGCCCAGCCATAATGTTTGTGTGCGTACCTATGGCTACTTTGAGAAGAAAGTCAATTACGTGACACTTAACATGCGTCAACAATCGAGGCTGCTCCAGACTTCACCGGTCACACAGCGTGTTCAAGGCCACAATCAATTATGCTCTAGTGTTATCGAGTAGTGTTGACATGTATTATAGATTATTCTGGAACACTTGTGTTATCTATTTAAACAATGACAGCTGCCGCTTAGAGTCAGTTTCAGTGGTGATTTATTCAAGTGAGATTCGAATATTGTGGCGAAGTGTTATAATTGTGCAGGACTCTATTAGTTGAGATTATTATGGGGTGTGGACAATTTTGCTCGGATTATAAACTGTATTTGTGATTAATTAAAGCTGGTGATTAGTTATTTCATTGGTGTCTTGTATTTTGTTTTCCTCTGTACCATACGATGATCATGGAACCGTCGTGACAATATGATGGTTTTTGCTTCTATGTGAATTTAATTATTTCACAGCACTGTATTTTATTGATCTATACTTCTTTTCTATAGTACATAAGTTCTGTTTGATACTGTACTTACCATACTGGGAGAATAAGTATTTTCTTAAGACACTTAAAACATACATATATAAATGAATAAGTACTTCATACTGGAGCAAAAATCATAGGTAGTCCACACACAGAGTAACTCAGCAGGAACGGAGTGAGTTGGAGATTCAAGTTTCTAACTGATTAGAAACTCATTAGCTATGAAGTTTCATACATGGAGCTACTCAAAAGTAACAAAGATTGCAGTTCTGTTCATTCAGAAATGAAAGCGAGCTTTTCTGTACAGCCATTGTGTCAAGTACGAAGTCAGTTAAAGAGGAAGACAAGGCTTTGTATTCTTATTATTTTTGATAAAAGAACAAACAAAGAAGATTTTTGCTTTATCCTTACAATGAAAAGAATTATTATTTCTTTTATGAATTTGCTAACTGCTATAATTTTTTTTTTTTTTATTGTTCGACTAAGCTTTTCGTCATTACTGACATCTTCAGGTCTTAAACAACCTGGTGTTGTTTAAGACCTGAAGATGTCAGTAATGACGAAAAGCTTAGTCGAACAATAAAAAAAAAAAAAAAATTATAGCAGTTAGCAAATTCATAAAAGAAATAGTAAGGATGGCTGCTAATTTAAACAATACGAAGAAAGAAAAGAATTATGTAATATATAAAATATGTAATGTGTGTGTGTGTGTGTGTGTGTCTAATTATTATTAAAGATTTCATTTCATTAGAATTAGATGTGCTGTCATCTGAACTTCTTTCCCCGTTTCACACTGTGTGTTTTCTATAAAATCTTCCTGTATTGGCATGGCAGTTTATAGTTGTAAAGAGTGGGATATTTTTCCATTTCCCCTAGAAATTTACTATTAAAAATGTGATTGTTCATCATCAGTCACGATTCAAAGAGATTGGTATGATTGAGTAGAGTAGCTAGTGATTAGGAATGTATACAGTAGTACCGTGTGTGGAACACCGTAATTGTGTATTATTATTGTATTACATTGGTAGTGACTGGCAAATACACAATGATAAAAAGCATTTTCTCTCTCTCTTTTTTTAATACCATGATGAAAACTGAGTTACATAAAAGAGACATAACAACCCTATTTTCATGTACTCAAAACAATGTGTCTACTGCTCAGTTGTTGGAAACATATTACTAGTCTCACCTCTCTATAAATAGCATGTAGTACTTTTAGTATAAACACATTCATTATTTTGTCTTCCTTTGATAAATCACTGTATTTATCCTTTACATAAAGCATCTTATATTAGGTGATCTGTTGAATGAATGTACACATTTTGTTTCAGTTAAATGTTTTTATTACAATTGTATCATTTACATGATAAAATGATTATAGTTGAAAACACTTTTTTGATACATTATCATATTTACAATATTGAGAAACAGGTAACTTTTAAAACATTATACATAATTTCAGTAATTACATAAATATTATTAGCCAATATGTACATACAGATCTAATTATTTTGACAGCACTATATTATAGTGATGCATTTGTTTCTGTAACAAAATAATTAGGGTTGTTACTTTAATGGACATAGGTGGACATAGCAGCAGTGTCAACCAGCAGTAAAGTATGTTAGTGTGATATAAATCAACATTTAAATTAAAAGGCATAAGTTGGTAACAATATTTTTTTTACTTTGGTAAGTTCAGAATGGCTTTCAGTAGTTGCATAAATACATATAAAATTACTTGATTTTTTACAGACATTACACAAAAAATTAAGAAATTAACAGTTGTTCTCATTTGCTAAAAAGACTTTTTTATGACACTCACTTTTCTTATTTAATTTTTTTTTAGATATTTTTTGTTATGTGATGAAAATAAACCAAATTAAGACTGAAGAAGGGAAAGTTGCAGAACTGAAGTGTTAAAACAGAAAATGGTTAAGTGTAAACAGAAATAACCAGAATAAACTAAAGCCACAGAAAGAAGTATTAATGATTACATTCTGGTATTATGAAACACTAACAGAATACTGTTAAGGTAATGAAATTCATATAGGGCATAATAATCTTATAACAAAGACTTTGGAAATAAGGTATTAAGAAAAAAGGATAAGGAAGACGTAGGCAAACTTATTTGTAAAACATCAAGATAAGGATGGAATGTGAGTTACCTCCAATGAAATAAACGGCAACCGAAGTTAAAATGAGTGGTTGCAGTCACAAAGTGTATCATAAATATCATGACGATGAGGATGATGATGAATTGTAGGATCAGGATTTATAACAAACTCAGATAAAAAATGAAATTGTGTTAAGAAGACTTGGTGAGAGGAGAAAGACATTGAATCGTGTGAAGATAAGACAAATTAATTAGAGCACATTCTTATAAGAACCTGTCTTATTGGAAGCTAAAAAAGAAGCAAACTAAAACAAGAGCGATTTCTGAACAAGAGGTAGATGAGTTAAAAGTGAAGTAAGAAATTAAAGAGTTGTCAACAACAGGATCAACTGAATACATATGTGCAGATTCTGATTGGTGAACCGGTTACCAGACAGAGAACTGCATATTATAATAACAACATTTACATTGAACATGACTTTCATGGTCTATGGGAATTCAGTGCCCGGTGAATAATGCATGAAAATATAAAGAACATAAGTAAGATTTTTGAAGTAAGTTTAAGATAAGGAAAAAAGTCACCAGCAAAAACCAGACTGATAATTTTTGTGAAAGGAGACTGTTGTGATAATTGAGAGAAAAAAATTAGGATGAGTTCAAGATCACATCTGCAATAAACTAAGTGCTGCTTTAGTATTGGATTTTTGTTCTACACACTTGTATTCAACAGATAGTACAATTATAAATCAACAGACTCGTGCAGAGTGTGGTGTGTTATGACAAAGTGTAAATACATAACCTCATAATGCAGTCATGGAACTAAAGTAAAACAGTGTAACCATATGTTTACAAATTATATGTGAGGGGTAGTAACTTTTATTTTGCTCATTTCTTAAACATATAAGTTGCAATATTAAATACAAAATTTTTAACTAAATATAATTATTTCACTTCACGACTCGGAATACAAAACTTGTTATGGGTAAAAACGTAAAAGTTTTACCTTATATCCTGAACTGGTTTTCACTTTCAAGAAGCTTCTTCAGAGGTAAAAGTTTTACCTTATATCCTGAACCGGTTTTCACTTTCAAGAAACTTCTTCAGAGGTAAAAGTTTTACCTTATATCCTGAACCTCTGAAGAAGCTTTTTGAAAGTGAAAATCGGTTCAGGATATAAGGTAAAACTTTTACATTTTTACCCATAAAAAGTTTTGTGTTGCGAGTCGTTTAAAATAATTATATTTAGTTAATTAACGGACACGTCATGGACAACGAAATCCAAGAACAAAATTTTTGTCTTTTCATTAGTATGCTTGATACAAATTTTTTGAACAAATATTTTTTAAGAGATTTTTTTGCTCAGGAAAGAGATTTTTAAAATATTTATTCCATTCTTTTAATCTCATTAAAGCATTTTGTTTAAGACTATATTGTCCTGAGAGTTACATTGTGTTCCCTGTGTGTTCATCTGTCTGCTGTGTACAAAAATGTTTTTATTTTTCAAGTTTTTTGCCTTACAGTTTTTTTATCTTTGAACCACAAATTTGGTTAAAGTACGAAGTGTGACATTGCTAATGAGTTTTATGGAAGTCCACTATTACTGATGCTTTTGTAATCCAAAGAACACTGATGGGCCCCATTCTGACTCAATATTCTCTATAATTGCCTACATTTAAAAAACATCGATATGGTATTTTCCATACATACATATACTGTCTAAAAACATTATATAATTAGAGAGTATAAAAATCACATTTTAAAAGTTTTTTAAAATAACTACTTATAAATGACAAACTATATTAATAACTAAATTATAGATATGTAAACACTATCTTTGAAAGATTATGACGAGTGAACCTTGCTTTTACAAAATATAGATACTAATTAGCGACTATCATTTTATTGAAATTAAAGGTACTTCAGCTGCAAAGACATCTTCAAGTGTCTTGCATTATATTAATTCTAATACAGCTGCACGGAAAGCAGATGTTGGTTTTGTGAAAATAAAGTAGTTTAAAAATTACATCTATGTGTTAATTTCATTTTTACTACTAATGTTAATTCTAATGTTATCACTACTAGTACTACATTATTGCTACTACTTATAGTTGATTTTTTTTATGATAGCAGTAGATTTTTCAAGTCAAGAAGCTATATTTAATATGTGTGGGGTTTAAACCAAGTATTAGAGAAATATTGCATACTTGAATTTTCATACATTCATTATTAAAGTATAAAATATATTAGTATTGATTTTCAGATTTTGTGTGGAGAAAACTTAATTTTAGATGATTTTTTGGGGAAAACACTGAATAAATCTGAAAATTTGGATGAAATCCAAAAATCCATGCTTAAAACTATATCACAGTTGATGTGCAGTGAATATATCAAATGTAATCAACATAGTAGATGCTCACGTTTTGATTGCAGGTGCACACTCCTAGTAAATCCTGAACTGTATTTTAAATTATGAATAGATCATTAACTAATACTGTTTCAAGCTAAATCACAATAATTAATTATTTGCTAATCAAAAAATTATAGAGAAATTATTGAAAACTCAATGCAAGCTTACTGTAAAGTATGTACCAGTTATGAGCATTCACTTAGGGAGAAATAGCACTAAAACAGTGTTCTGGCTGGCTGGACTCGGTTTTGTCATGGCAACTACAGGTTAGTCTGGTGTGATTAGAAGTCTCAACTACTACTTGGAGCAGAACGATGAGTTGTTATGTTACTTAATTTTGCCCAAGTCAATTGTATTTTTAGTTAAAATTTTCACTGTTAAACATACATCATATTGTATATTCAGGACTAAGTTATAGTAGTGTAAAATAATGATCACATTTAACTGCTGGGTTTCAGTTAATGAATTCTGTTAACAACTTAATAAAAATATCATTTATTTGATCCCTGTTGAGGAAAAATTTCAAATCAAGAGATTAGTTACACTAGGCCTTCAGAATTCTATGGAAAATGTTATATTAATATTTACATGATTTGGCATTAGATACAAAAAATAAAATAAACTTTAATATTCAGCTGCTTAAGCTCAATAAATTTTAGTATTTTCTATTCAAAATACAAACGACTTTAATGCTGTCTGATGAAATTGCAACCTACACTTTTCAGCCACCAATTCCCATATAATGAACATAATGATTAATGGAAATAATCAGTTAATTTTATCAATTTAGATAGTATATCCAATATTAAATCCAGCCAAAAAAGTATTTTTTTCTGATAGCAAAGTTTTTCAAGTGGTCACTTATATATTATGCATTCTCATTGTTGCTCATTTGTTATTTCATGTCTTACAGGGTGAACAAATATATTTATAATTTTTTTAAATCTATTCATCAGAATATTTATGCAGTTAATAATTTATATAAAAATAATTAACCATAATGTTTGCTGATTGCAACCTATTACCTGGTGTCAGTCTTAATAAGAAAGACTGGTAGAGGCCTTTTTAAGATTTGTTAATTTTATATATATTAATTGAAAGTATCACTAAATACAAATTAGAAGTGTGGTAAATTATGAAGAAAAATGTGATTGAACTAAAAATAATGGAGATGGATTAATGGAGAAGTGCAACCCTACATGATAGAACAAAATAAAAAGTGATCAAATTTGAACAATAACAGAGGTTGATAATATGGAGCTAACTGAATTGATTTGCATATAGAAAAGCAACTGAGTTGATCTGATACATGAAAAGAATGATGGGTGGTCCGTAAAAATATAGAATTAGCAGCCAACAGCAAAAATAAGAGAGAACAACTAAAACTTTTCAGGTGAGATGGAGTGAAGAAAGTGATGTAGAGAAAGGCAGAAATAAGAATGCTGTAAGTGTAAGAATGCTGGATGGTTTAACTCATATCCCATACAATGAGGTGATATAAATAATAATACTTTTTTTCAGTTGATTACATTCACAGTGTGTGTAAAAGAGAGAGAGAGAGAGAGAGAGAGAGAGAGAGAGAGAGAGAGAGAGAGAGAGAGAGAGAGAGAGAGAGAGAGAGAGAGAGAGAGAGAGAGATTAAAGAATAGGCAAAGAACTAAAAGTATATACAACATTGACCAATTAGGAAAATATTTTTAAAAAATTAATATATTTTCAATACTGATAAGACAAAACAAAACTGGTCTGTAAATAAAAATGTGATTAACAACATAAAAACGGTCTGCATTTAAGTAAGAAAAAATATACACTTTGAAATAGTGTATTTTGAAATAATGACTGTACAATTTATATGAATCAGTACGCATAAATTGTTCTGAATAAATTTTCATGTTTATTGAACCAATTTGATCAAATCAATTCTTAATTATTTTCATGTCCCCACACTCATTTAACTGTCAACCTACATAATAGCATGCTCAACATGAGTATTATTTATAGATGTATATTTGTTCCTTAGAGATTCCAGGTGTTTGTTTGGAATGTAAAAATATGAGACATTTTCCATGTTAGTCATTTACTAGATTGATGTTCTAACTGTGCAATACTGGCATTCACTTCAAAACCAACGTGTATTTGGTTCAGCAGACAATGAATTCCATTGTGGGTATTATGTTACCTTCTGCATTGCTAAGTATATAATACATTGATTTTAAGTGTCAGTTTTTGACATTTGTCTGGTAAAACAGAATTGAATAGAAACCTAGTAAGTGTCATAATTCAACATGACCCTGATATAACTCATATTGAACATAAAATGTTGAAGAACAAGAAGAGTAATTCCTTTTTATTAAAAACTTTGAATCATAATCATGATTCAGAAATATGTGTACCATACTCCAAAATTTTGATTTATGATTCACTTTAATAATAAAAATCCATTCTTTGTATGTATGCCTGACTTTAAAATTGAAACAATTCTTATAAAACCGTGTTCTTTTCAGGACATTATAAAATTTTGGTATACCAGAAGTGAATAAGTACACACTTCTAGACTATAAAAACTACTTAAGATGGCACTTGTTTGAAATATAAAATGATAATTATTTTTAACTTATACTGGTTGCTAATTATGATACTGTAAATTTATAAACTAATGATATATTTATTATATAATTATTGTTGCAATACAAGTGTGACTTAATGTTAGCACGGCCATATCATTTAATGAAGAAATTTGTGTTAGTGGTTGAAATCACAATCAGAATGATCACAGTTGCACACCACTATATAAAAATTATCCCGATTAGCGCTTTCAAGCCTCACAGCCCATCGTCAGATCGGAATAGGCAGAAATTATTTTAAAAACAAACCCTTCACCCCTCTCCCCCACCCTGCTCACACACAACAAGCTATAATATAAATATTTGGAATATTTAATAACTTCCACTAAGTATAAAGACAATATAAAATTATGGTCTAGATACGTTGATGATGTATTAGTAATTTGGGAAGGAAGCATGGAAGAAGTGCATGAGTTTATAAATGAGGTAAATAATAAGGATAAAAACTTACAATTTAAAAAAGATAGAGGAGGTAAGAAAATAAATTACTTAGATTTGAACATAGAAATTAAGGATAATGAGAAACTACAGTTTGGGATATTTAGGAAAGAGTCGTATTCTGATATAATTATACCAAGAGAGTCTTACCACCCATATAGATATAAAATGGCGGCAATCAATACATTTTGTTACAGAGCTCAGAAGTGTTTAAAAGAGACCGAATCAAAAGTTAGGGAGTTAAAAACGATAAAGGGAATTGTAAGGAATAATAATTATAACACCAACATAGTGGATAAAGTTATGAAAAGGGTTAACATACAAAAAGCTAAAATAGAACCAGAACAAAAGAATTATGCAGGGTCATTGACATACATAGGTTCACATACTAGAAAAATTATAAAATGTTTTAATAAATATGGAGTAGATATAGCTATTAAAAAATGTGAAACGGTATTTGATAAGATAAGGAATAAGAATATAGAAAAAATTCCAGTATTACAGAAAAGCGGAATTTATAAATTAAAATGTAAAGACTGCAACAAAGTGTACCTAGGTGAGACAGGACGAAAATTCGTATGCAGGTTGTCTGACCACAAACGTGGAGAAGGTAATAAAACAACCAATTCGTTATATGCAAGACATTTCATAGAAGACAACCATAAGTTTGTTAATCCTTTGGAAGAATACGAAATTGTAAAAGTAGTAAATAACACGGTTGAAAGGAAGCTTAGAGAGGAGTTAGAAATATTAAAAGAAAGAGAAAAAGGGTTAGACAATTTAATTAATATTAAAATTAAATTTGATAATGAAGAAATATTTTATAACATGATTAAGAAGTAAATGATAGAGGACAGATAGATAAGATTAAGAATTATTTGCATAGTACTAATTGGATGGTTAAAATAAGGGTGTGTGACTGACCCATGTGTGTGGAGAAGAAGTAGGGTAAGTTTAAAAGGATGCACACACACACACACACACACACACACTGAAACACAAGGAATTTGCTAGAAAAATATGTAACTGTACAGATGGTGTGGACAGGGTTTAGGGGGTGGGGAAGGGTCATTTATATTATAGCTTGTTGTGTGTGAGCAGGGTGGGGGAGAGGGGTGAAGGGTTTGTTTTTAAAATAATTTCTGCCTATTCCGATCTGACGATGGGCTGTGAGGCTTGAAAGCGCTAATCGGGATAATTTTTATATAGTGGTGTGCAACTGTGATCATTCTGATGGCCATATCATTGATAACCTATAAATTTAAAATTCCAAACTAAGATTTAAATTTAAACTTTAATTATTACAAAAATCAAAAGAATTTATCTAACAAAACTTCCTTAATATAAGAGTGTTCAATATAAATATGGAAAAGGTACAACACACAGTTTATAATGAATATAATACTAAATACTGTATGCATAATTGTAATTAATCATTTAATAAGTAATCAGGATGGTGCTAAACCCTTTAGAATTATTTTAATTCTGGATACAAAATGAAGATTTTAATAACATTGTATTAAATATACTATTTCCTATTATATAAAAATTAACTTATAATTATCTCAAGTAAGTTGGTAAAATTTTATGAACACTTTCATTTATTTACATATCTTGTTTTCTTTATCTTTTTTTTCATTTTGAGTATTATATGACTAACAATAGTCAAGATTATATTATAAGTAAATCATTAATGTAAGAAAAATAGTAGCATCTTCCACAAGACTGTTGGACAAGAAGTAGCAGGTCACTGGAAAAATTATATCACTAAAGTGGCAACCAGTTTAAGGCACTCTATTATGAAATGCAAATATAATTTACATTTTATTTATGTGAAAATATTTCTCCCGCTACTTTTGTTTCAGTATATTTATATTAAGTCAAGTGTTTGAATATATAATTATAAGTGTTTATTACTTTACCACAGTGATAATTTTACATAATATGTTTAGATCTATGGTGAATACAATAACTTAACAATATCTTGTAATAATATAACTGTCAATATAAATACTGTATGTATCCACTGGGATAGCTATGAATTTCCCGAATTTTCCAGGAGGGGTTACTGACCAAGATTTACATGATGATGTAGACCAGGATTTTTCCATAATGGTGGTTTAATTGATGATAATACAAATTTGGCTGTAGTAAGGAATGGTCTAGTTAAAGCTCTCTGTGTTATATCATGGCCACTAGCAAGGTGGTACCGCCTATGTGCAGGTTTCATGTAGAAGACCTTATTGGCAACTCTATCCAATGTGTGGATTGTAATCCCCATTAATGCCCTAGGCTATGCAACAATATGTATTAAAAAAATGTTCTTTTGTATTCAGAAGTTAACTTCTAAACTTTGCACTTGTTTTCATGTAACTACTTTTCAAAGCAAACATATCTTTTAAAGATAAGTCAAAAATTACAACATTAAAATTTTTTATTAGGGAAAAATGTCCTGTCCATATTTCAGTTTAATATAGATTTATTTTATTTTATTTTTTGTGAAGCAGAGGAAATACTTCAAAAATGTTGTATACACTGTGTGTATGTGTGTGTGTTTTAACAGTAGGCCTATTATATACTATCAAATATATAGAAAACTTCAAATACTAATAATTAAATATTTTCAGCCCATCTACTTTTTATCCTCATTTATAAATCACAGTATGTGTAGTCTCTAAAACATAAAAAAATATGAGGTAAAAGTTCCTTTAATTTAAATGTAATGTACATATTTCGTATTTTCATTCAACTTTTTTTAACATGCTCATTAAAAACATAAGAAGTATAATGTCTATAACTAACTTTTATTGAGTATAAATATTCATTCTTTCTAAGATCTCAGTTACAAGCAATAAAACTAATGTACTTAGCGCAATAAAAACCCTGTTGTTTGTTTTTGCTTTAAATACCTACATTATTTACAATCACTATACATAATACTAATTTTATCATGATAAAAATATTTATAATATATCACTAAATGTATATAATATGAAACATTAAAACATTAAATAAAAAATAATACTAAAAAAATAATTTTTGTTTCTGTCAATTATGATATGGTTGTCTCAAGAAAACGCTTAAATGAAAACTAAATGTTAATGATGATTTGGTGGATAGTTATGTTTGCAGCATGTAGCCTGAAGATGTTTTTTTCAGGTTCTATAGTATTGAAACCATGAAAAATGAATCACATAACTTAATGTTAAAATGAAGTGAGGTGATGCAATGTTGGCAGTACTGCCAGTTAAACTTCGGTCAGGAAAGTGGTTCACGTGTTGTATTTGGTAATAATAAGCAGAGCAGCCCACCACCTGAAACAACAAATATCATTATATTATATTTATAGTCTGCCTCCCCCCCCCCACACACACACAGAGTTAACCACAAAAAATAAAAAGATATTAGAGATCTTGTAAATTTGTTCCTATAAGCACAGTAGTCAGATTGCTACTTTCTATATTGTCTTACGTTATGTCTTTACTAGTGGTATTGTCTGTTTGACTACTTGTTTTGAAGTGTGTGGCTGTACTTTAATTATTTGTTCAACTTCATTTATTTATTCTACTTATCATCTGACTATTAACATTATTTACTAATTATTCCACTTATGTTAACCATCGTTTGTTATTGCTCTACCACCTGGTGGATAACAGAAATTCTATTAAATACAACCTAATTTAAACTTACCGATGAGCAAAGCAGCAACAATAAATGTTGGTGCTGGACAGTACATGTCAAGTAATGAAGAGATTACTAAGTTTCCAACAATTCCACCTAATCTAGCAGCTACCATTGATATTGCGACTCCTGTGGCCCTATTAACAATGCAAGTATAAGCACCAATTATATTTTTGTTTGTTAGAAACAGTGACTTTTATTATCTGTTTTGAGAAAAATCATTACAATTTAATTAACTTTTAGTGTAAGCCATTTAGTATGCTGATCACTTCCTGATTTATGATAGTTAATAATATAATTTCATGATTCACAAGTTATGCAGTATTTAGTAGGGTATTACCTGAGATTTGTAGGAAATATTTCCGTAATGAGGCAGTCAAGTGCAGCATTGCCACAACTGATTACACCACTGAATATGGCTGAGATTGCAAGATTCTGTTGTTTGTTGTATACAAAATACATTCCACTGGCACACAGTCCTGATGTCAGTGTACTGAAAACTGTGAAAACACCAGTAATGTAGTATTATACATATAGCAAACATTTATAAAGATAATTACTTTAGATTTTTTTGTTCTTTTTAAAGCATTAAAATTACAGTTCCCCTTTCAAGCATCTCAATTAGGTACGGTAGGTTAGATTAGGTTTGGTTAGGATAGGTAAAGGGTTGTATAAATGAAATATGAAATGCAGGTTTTCTGTTTGAAATGGTGAACTCCCTTAGAAGGAGTGAGACAGAAGAATGACATGGAAGGTGTGGCAAGTCTGTGATTAAGAAAAGAGCATTTGTGTAGTAGTAACATTTAACCCAAGACCAGTGGCATATCTAGAATTTGGTCTGGGGGGGGGGAGGAGTTCCGATCTAGTTGGCTTCAAAAAAAAAAACAGGTGAAGACTAACCAACATTAGTATATTTAAAGGGGTTGAAAATAAGTGTGATAAATCCTGGAACCAATCCCATTAATATAAATGGCAATAACACAATAAAAATGCGCATTATTGAAACATTGTTTAGAAGATACTTATTGATTGAATTGATTTTTCTATATTTTGTATTTCAAACGTTGTTAAATGTTGTTATTAGCAAATGCTGTGTAATAAACATGTTTGTATATTTAATATTGGTATGGAGAGAACCATACATGACTCCATGTTCTAAGATTTATATTTAAAATCATATTCGAAATGAAATATTTCCATAGAAACTACTTCTTTCTACTTATTGCTTCAGCCTTAACCACAGTACTGTGGTCACCAACGTATTACCACCTCACGTTTTCGCACTCGATTTTCACTGATGATGGCAGTCGATGGCACTGCCGAAAAGTCTGGTTTTTCAGAAAACATTGGACTAAAGCTAAACAGCCCGGGAAGGAATTTTAACAAAGAACTACTTCTTTGTTGCCGATAACGTAGTACACATATACAAAATTCTCCCCTCTCCCTTGAACTATAATTTTCATTTATAGAAAATTACCCCCACCCCATTCACCTAACCTCTTAATTTATAGATATTTCATCTACGTTTCTACAGTGGATTATTATAAGCTTCTTATCAGGATACTTTATTTATCAAAATTAAGTACTTTACTCTTGTTAAAACATAAAACGTTGCACGTAAAGTACCCCTATCTCTTAACCAATCTTCAACAAAATCAATAGACCTTCAGTCCTCTACAATGCAGGGATGCATGCAAAAATATAATTGATTCTGTTTGAATGTGCGGCAGTTATCGTTCGTCATGGAAACATTTCTCTTGTTACAACATAAAATGTTGCAGGTAAACTACCCCTTTCCCTTAACCGATCTTCACCAAAATCAGTAGGCCTTGAGTTCTCTACAATTCAGGAAAGTATGCAACAAATTATTTGATTCTCTTTAAATTTACGGCAGTTATCTTTCGTAAAAAAAAAAAAAATTACCCTTCTTAAAACATAAAATGTTGCTGGTAAACTACCCCTTTCCCTTAACCGATCTTCAACAAAATCAACAAACCTTGAGTTCTCTTTAATTCAAAAAGGTATGCAAAAATGTAGTTGATTCTGTTTGAATTTACGGCAGTTATCGTTCGTCATATAAAAAATTACCCTTGTTAAAACATAAAATGTTGCTTGTAAACTACCCTTTTCGCTTAACCGATCTTCAACAAAATCAACAGACCTTGAGTTCTCTTTAATTCAAAAAGGAATGCAAAACATTATTTGATTCTGTTTGAATTTGCGGCTGTTATCGTTTGCCATAGCAACAAATTACTCTTGATAAAAAAATGTTGCAGGTAAACTACCCCTTTCCCTTAACCGATCTTCACCAAAACCAACAAGTCTTGAGAACTCTACTATTCCAGGCTATGTGCAAAACACTATTTGATTCTGTTTAAATTTGCGGCTGTTATCGTTTACCATAGAAAATATCGGTATGGAGAACCATACATGACTTCCATATTCTAAGATTTATATTTAAAATCATTTTCAGCCAAACAGCCAGGCTGTGTCTTACCTGCCTTTTTATTGCTGTATTAAATGAAAAATATTATATTACATTAAAATGAAAAAATTATAATTTTATTGCCTGGCAACAAAATTATTTTATTTTTAACAATTACCATTGTTTCAAAAAGTTTAAATAAATTTTCAAGTACTTTACTCTTGTTAAAACGTAAAAGGTTGCAAGTAAACTACCCCTTCTCCTTAACCGATCTTCACCAAAATCGAAAGTCATTGAGACCTCTACAATTCAGGGACGTATGCAAAAACTTATTTGATTCTGTTTGAATTTGCGGCTGTTATCGTTTGCCATAGAAAATACGCTTGATAAAAAAACGTTGCTGGTAAACTACCCCTTCCCCTTAACCGATCTTCACCAAAAACAACAGGTCTTGAGTACTCTACAAATCAGGGCTGTATGCAAAACATTATTTGATTCTGTTTGAATTTGCGGCTGTTATCGTTTGCCATAGAAAATACCCTTGTTAAAACATAAAACGTTACAGGTAAACTACCCCTTTCCCTTAACCGATCTTCACTAAAAACAATAGGTCTTGAGTACTCTACAAATCAGGGCTGTATGCAAAACATTATTTGATTCTGTTTGAATTTGCGGCTGTTATCGTTTGCCATAGAAAATACCCTTGTTAAAAAAACGTTGCAGGTAAACTACCCCTTTCCCTTAACCGATCTTCACCAAAATCAACAGATCTTGAGAACTCTACAATTTAGGGCTGTATGCGAAACATTATTTGATTCTGTTTGAATTTGCGGCTGTTATCGTTTGCCAAACAAACAAAATTACCCTTGCTAAAAAAAAACCGTTGCAGGTAAACTACCCCTTTCCCTCAACCGATCTTCACCAAAAACAATAGGTCGCGAGTACTCTGCAAATCAGGGCTGCATGCAAAAAATTATTTGATTCTGTTTGAATTTGCGGCAGTTATCGTTTGCCATAGAAAAAAAATCTACAGACAGAGACAGACAGACAGACAGACAGACAGACAGACAGACACACAGACACTTTTCGGAAAACGACTTTTTTTCATGTTTTGAGTGTAGTAGAATCAGAATCTGCAATAATCTCGAACACGATTGTTTTTGCCATCACCATACTTCCATTCCTTAAGGAATATGGAAGTAAAAATTACCCTTGATAAAAAAACGCTGCTGGTAAACTACCCCTTTCCCTTAACCGATCTTCACCAAAAACAATAGGTCTTGAGTACTCTACAGTTCAGGCCTATATGCAAATAATCATTTGATTCTGTTTGAATTTGCGGCTGTTATCGTTTGCCACAGAAAATACCCTTGTTAAAACAAAGAACGTTGCAGGTAAACTACCCCTTTCCCTTAACCGATCTTCACCAAAAACAATAGGTCTTGAGTACTCTACAAATTAGGGCTGCATGCAAAACATTATTTGATTTTGTTCGAATTTGCGGCTGTTATCGTTTGCCATAGAAAAAAAATCTATAGACACACAGACAGACAGACACACACACAGACACTTTTCGAAAAATGACTTTTTTTCATGTTTTGAGTGTAGTACAATCAGAATCTGCAATAATCTCGAACATGATTTTTTTTGCCATCACCATACTTCCATTTCCTTAAGGAACATGGAAGTAAAAAAGAATTACTACTAGGTCTATATTAGTGTACACAGCTGAAAACAAAAAGTAGTCTAACAAGTGAGAGCTAAACAAAATTCACCAACTTTTTTAGACCCCCATAAATATGCCCCTGCCCAAGATAACATTATGGTTGGACAACATGGATTATGACATGTTCTGCCAGTCTGGTATCTGTGACATATTCACACCTGAGAAGTGTCAGAGCAGGACAACAGACAGAGCCAGAAGACATAATTTTTTGATACATTGCTACTCGACTGACTCTTATCAATGACAACAACATAGTATGCTCATTAATACAGGCAACAGTCCTAACAAAACAGTCATGTGTGTGTGTGTGTGTGTGTGTGTGTACATGCATGTGTGTGCACGCATACACACACACACACAAGTATTTAAGTGCAAATTTATAAATACTGTGTTTGATCAGAACAAATAGATACCAAAGTAATATAAAAATATTTACAAAGAACAAAAATAGAATTGGAGAGCAAATGAATGGTACCTAATTGATATATTGTATATTGTTTTAGTTTAAAAGAATGTTATTGTTTTCAGTTTATTGTGATGTTGTTGGGAATATGATCTAAGTTTTTACAATCAAATGTAATTATATCACTTCATATATTAATTATCTGTGACTGAATTGTATACCAATAACATTTTGTGTCTAAAAGTTTTATGAATTCAAATTATTATATCTTCTACCAATTGTATACCTCACATTACCAGAAACATTTGATTTAAATGGTTACACCATATTTTCTTCATGCTTATGACTTATGGTAAGTCTCAAAACTAAACTTACCTAAAAAGAATTTCCTGCCAAGTCTGTCCATACAAAGTACAGCTATGATGTTACTTGGTATTGCTGCAGAAACAGTGATCAGAGATTCAAGGAAGACACTACTAGTGATTTTATCATTACAGAAGCCAGTATCTGAATGTGAACCTCGGTTTACAACAAAATCAGTCACTTCACAAACTGATGCAGGCTGGTCTCCATTCATCCTTGCATACTCATCAAATCGGTTGAACAATTCAGGAAACCACATCATTAGACCATAATAACTGGATGAGACAGAAGAAAAGCGTTAATTTTAATTATTTCAAGTACAGTAAAATACAATTGATCATAAACAGTAAGTCCAGTAAGTTTAGTACCCAGTAGGTGATTAAGTAATACATGTTGAAAGTACAACAGACTCTAAAAGTAAATTTATTCTGTAATATGCCTCAGCTTACTGGAATTGCTTCCAGTAATAAAACGAAAGAAAAAATAGTAGCTTTAGTAAATGAGAAGTTCGATAGACCAAAGAATAAAGTAGACAAGAATAAAAGTGGGGTAGAGAATAGTGGAGGTAGTAATGATGATACATTTACAGAAAATAGTGCTCGTTTAAGTGCTGTGAAGATAAAAAACGAGGTAGGTGAGGTGAATACAAGTGAAAATCAGAAAGAGGTTAGTTTAAGTGCAAACAAGGTGCTAATTAACAAGGTGAGTAGCAATGATAATTTGAATAATGAGTTCACAGGTAATAATAATGATATAATTAAGAACATGGTGTTAGAAAATGATGGTGAGAATATTGGGAGTGAAAATGAGATGTTAGAGTGTGTTGAGTCAGAGAGAAAGTGGAGAGAAAGCATATTTGTAGAGGGGATGCAGGGGGTAAATTTTTCCCTTAATGGTGTAGTAGGGGGTGAAGTAAAGACTTCACATGTGTTTAGGAAGGACGAGAGTTCCTTCAGTGTATATTTGGGAGACAATATGTCTACAAATAAATTTCCCTGGGTTTTTTGTGCACTTCATAGGTGGTGCAGTAATTATGAGTTAGTGTCCCCTGCATATTTTGAGAGTGAGAGATATTGTGAGAGAAAGAGAGAGGGATAGAGATTTTAAAAGTAAATAGAAATTATAGAGAATTTGTAGAAAGGTTAGGAGTAGAGATGGTAGATAATTATACTAAATACATACCTTGTATTAAAGCTAAGATAGCAGCAATAGTAGATGATGATAATAATGATAACAAGCACTTACCTTGTGAAGTAAAGGGTGTAGTAGTAGATAACTATGATGACGATAGTAATGACTTTATAACTTACCTAATCAGGACAGATAATACTAAAGGTGACAGGACCATACCCTATGATGACATGGTACATGATAAAGTGATATGGAATAAGCCTATTAATTCAAACGACATTGTGGAAAGATATGAAAATTTAAATAAGTATTATATTGATAATAATAATATCATATATTTAATAAAAAATAATGTATGTAGACCTAAGATTCGACTGTTGTTCGATGATGGAGGATAAAGTGTTTATTGTGTTATGAACATTTAATTATGTGGACAGTGTTTTTTAAAATGGATTATTTATGAACTGATTTTGGTCAATGATAAAATAATAAGTTGGATTGTATATTATTTTGTGTATTAATGTCAATGTATTTGTGTATTCTTGATGTTGTGTATTACATGTAATTTTATGTAAACCATGTATGTAACAGGAAGTTATAGTTTAATTGATTTAATAATAACAATTAACATTTTTTTTGATTAAACGAGTGATGAAAGTAATGATGAAATTTTAAATAATTGAATTAAATAATTGAAGATTAATTACTTAATTAATGTTGTACAAAAGAAAGGTTGATAATGAAGTTAAATGATTTTATGAGATTTAGATTCTAATGAATAATAAATGATTAAGCATGTAGTATATTTGGATATTGAGATGTATTGTTATTAGTAGGTGAGGGATGAATTTTCCAATGCAACTGTCAATGATCACAGTAATGTAAAGTGTTAAAAAGGGATAGAGCATGGGTGATAATTATTAAAATAAAGACATTTGAGTTAGTCAATTAAAGTTAATGGGAGTTAGATAAATAAGAATTTTGAAATACCAGTAACACACAAAGAGAGTATTAGATATTTTAGGGACACAGTGGTGTTAGTGATTATATGTAGAGAAGGTGAGTAAAGTAAATGGTAAATATATTTGTTGATGGTGATATTTTGTAGTAAGGGTAGTGGTGTAAGGAGTGATCAGCATGCGGCGTTGTGGCAAGTGATAGAGTAGTTTAAGGGAGTGTTTGCCGATATTTGGTGGGGGGGCAAAGGGTTAGGAATGTATATGGCCAGGTTGGGAACACACATCCTAGTACAAAGAGGAGAATAAATTGAGGTAAGTGGAATTAGTGAAGGGAGTTATAATTGAGAGATTGGTGTCATAATATGTAAATCTGGTTGTTAGTAGTAAGAAGGTGGGTAAGGCTATAGATATAAATGCCTATTCAATAAATTGAAGCATAGTGAATACAGGAGTCACCCAGAATAATCAATGATCAAAATGTGAAGGGTTAAGTAGAAAATTCATAGTAGAAAGGTAATAAGAAATGAAATATAATGTAAAATGAAGGATAATATTAAATTTGAAATTTTATAGAATTAAATAGTAAATAGTAAATGATAAATAATTGATGGCTAATTAATAAAAGGTCAATTGAAATTAAAATGTAATGTTTATAATTTTATATGCAAATTTAAAGATGTAAGGTGTGTAAATTTTGGTCAAGCTTAAATGTAAGTTGTTTATTTTAATGTAATAATCACAATGTTTATTATGATGTATTATGTTTTATTCTGTATTGGGAAATAGTGTGTGTGGAAGAGTAGGGGGATGATTATTATTAACAGCGCCGGATAAATAGAATTTCTGTTAATAATGATAATAATAATAATATTTTATAAAAAAGAAAATGTTTCAGAATTGTAGAAAAGGGGAGATATAGATAATTTTATTTGAGTAAATTTTGATTATGTGTTTAAATATTTTGGAAGTATTATTGCATTAATATAAAGATTTGTATTTCTTCTTGTTAATGGGAAAGGATTAATTATTATCGATTGGAGTCGAAAAATTTATAAATGTAAATGGTAGTGAAATAAGCGATGGAACGTCTATATAATAATTCTTGTACTAGGTGTAATAATCCTAGGTGTTATGAGTTATAGAAAACCCAGTGCTTCTTAACACAAACCAGCACATAGCTAAGTGGAAACAGATCAGTTAGGGATATGGTATTATACCAGGCCACTATTTTGATATTTTTATTTGTTGTTTCAGTGTCTGGTGATGCTGTGACGGCGGTCCTGAGCTGGCCAGCGCGTCAGAGCAGGAGTGTAAAGTGCCTGATTGGCCTTATGGTGTTGGGATCTCTCCGGAGAAGTCCAGTAAGGTCATGCAGGTATGGTCACCATCATTGGACCAAGGGTGAGTTATTATATTTTTTTTGATATAAACAGTAAGGGGGTTGTGGCGACATATCCTAGCTGATCCCTTTAGGAAGTATGAGTGTGTCAATGAGAGTTTTTATGCTTCATTATAAATCCTCTCATTGAGGGGGTTTTGTAACAGTACAATTCTGGCCCTACTGTATTTTGGGGAATAATCAATTTAAATTGTATTTTTATTCAAAGTCACATATAAGAAACTAGTAAGGTTTTATGAAGGTTTGCAACTGCGCAATATCGAGTGGACAGGATTTGCTTCAAGGTCGGAAATATACGCTCAGAAACAACATCGTTTTGTCCGACGAATGTGTCAACAAACTGCACCCATGTATACGTCATCCAAAAGTATGCAACCACACAATACGTGCTTGTAAACAACTAAGGTGTGGACCTCTACACAAAGAAACTGGTGACGCAGCTCCTCCCCACCTCAGAATTGAAGCGTTGCAAACCGTTCTTAGTCACGAACCATCAGTTACGCCGGCCGGCTGTATATCAAAATTTTATAAAAACTAAGTCTTGGACATTCGCCTGTATAATGTAAAAGTGCAGTACTTATATAAAATAAAGTAACAGTACAACGTAAAACATAAACACAAAGTTTGGTAAAAGTTTTAACATCTATTAGTGCGATTTCAGCGATGGGACGTCTGCAGGACTAATTTCAGCTAAGTGACAAAATGGGGGGTACCAAAATTTTAAATAAGGGTCAATACAAAATTTTCAGTAATAACTAATAAAAATTAGCTCAATTTGGGGAAAATTAAAAGAAAATAGTACCAAGAATGCGAGCGTGAGTGAATGAGAGAATGTCCAACTACATTTAATAAGTGCTGGGTTGTGAGTAATTCTAATTATGATATCATAAAAATATAAATGAATATGTTATTTTGGAGGGCTATTGAAATGTTTAAGGGGAATTTTAACTTGAATAGTGAAACTGCGTCTCATGGTGCAACGCCTAATGGTGTATAGCAGCGTGCTTGTTGTGCACGGTAGAGTCACATGTTTGTACATAAAATGACAATAAAAGGTAATGTCATTGGTAAACATTTCAAGCAAGAGTAAATTATTTCAGATAACACATTCCGCTACTTCGAGTTTGCTTAACCGAATTCTGCCCTTAAAGGTAAGCAAATCTAATATTTCTTGTATTATAACAAGATGGCACCTGAACAAAATGTTGATTAAATTTATTGATATTACATATTAATTGTTGCATTAAAAAATAATTAATATAACAATACTAAGTAAGAATGTTGCAAAATACTTGACGTATAACATCAATAACATCAATAAAATATAGTGTTACCTAGAAAGTGTTACTATTAATAATTAATACTTCAAAAAAATTGTATTATGAGTGCTTGTACTTTTGTATAAATTGCATAGGCCTACTGGACCCAATAATATAAAAGTATCCTAGATAAGTAAACTGTATGTTAACATCTTTAACAAAACGTTAATATGCGGACAAAATAATTAATTTGAGTGCAATTTATTTTAATAAGACGTTAGTAGTTTAAGTGTTTCACATTAATTAATTGTTTTAATCTGTTGTACAATACAAGAAGATAACAACATAATAAATATAATTCATACAATAGATGTTTACAGTTATCACTTTTTCACATGTAGTCAAAATACTGTACATGATTATTATACACATAATTATTATGGTTACATACACATGAGTAAAAATTGTTTATGGTGAGCATAACTGTTTGCAAAAAATTATTCAAACAATTTAATATGTAATTTTTAATGGATAATAATTTTTTATTGTGTATGAATAGAAAATGCCTATTTTAATATGCCTTGTAATACAAAAAATAATGGAATTATAAACTATGCCTTAAGATTACGAACCTGGATGGTGGAATGATAAATTAGAAAAGTACCCATGGTCAGTTTAATTAGGTACCAGTACCACAAATTAAATTATAAAGACACTTTTTAATACATTAATTAATTGTTTCAGATAAATGACATACTAGATCTAGTGTTGGTGATGATAAAGTTCTTTATTATGTGTGCACAGTTTTATTTAACACAACTTACCCAATGTGGAATGTTAAGTTGATCGTAACTGATATAAATGTGAATCGTAATATTGGAGGAATAAACAAATTTTTTGTGTTATCACCAATTTCTTGCATCATCACTTTGAGAGCATTTGGGTTTTTAGAGTCATCCACAGTTTTTGAACTGTTTAGACTATCCACCTGAATCAGCTGTTTGACCTAAAACAAGTAAAGTGTGATTTATATTACAAGTTTTTTTGTGAAACTATAATTAAAACACATTTGTTGAATTTCTTACATCTGACCAAATTAGTAATCATATTTTAGATAACTTTCATCTTTTCTTTTTAATGTGTCTTGAATATTGCTCAAATGTAGTATTTATTAACTTTCCTTTTATAACAATAACGAAATATTAAAATTGATACTGCTAATAAAATATTTTCAAATTATTTTGTGTGTGTGTGTGTGTGTGTGTGTGTGTTTGTAAAATCTTATTTCATATAACCTTGCCATATTTAGGCAAGAGGAATCAGGAGATCAGGGGGTACACTTGCCATTTGTAATTATTCAAATTATTTATTTGTTGTCTAATATGTATTTAATAATTAAAATTATTTATTTATTAAATCTGAATGGGCTAGCTGAAATTTCCTTGCTACTGAATATGAATTCTTCTACATGTTTAAGCCTGTGGCTGGACACAGGTCAACCTTTTAAAACATTTTTTAAATTTTATTTACATTCACAATCTGTATAAACTGTGCACTAACTGTCCTGAAAAATAATTAAGAACATGTAGAGGATGTTTCATAACTTAAAATACAAACGAAAGTTACTCAGACTGACTAAACCTAAATGTTAAATATTTTAAACAAGACCTATAAATATATAATCTCCATGTGTCCATTCTGATTTTATTTTCTAAGTACATCTGAGAGTAATCAATCCAAGAGGCAGTACACCTTCCTTAATTTTAACCATAAATGTTTGGTTTTTGTGCTTATGAGATTGTTCTAATGAGACACATGCTCAGATATTCAGTTTAATTAGCTAGAGGTAACAGCCTGTTACTGAGAAAACTATGATAACTGGAGAACGTCTGATGAATTTTTTTTAATTATTATTTAATGGTACTTTCACTTGTGAAACTTACTTGTTGATATTCCCTCAAACGCCGTTTCGGAGTTGTATTCTCCTTCTTCAGTGAGGTTTGAATACGGAATGTGTCAAGTAGCCAGTAAATTATAACGGTTTTTTTAGGTGACTGGTTGTGTGTGGGGGTGTGGAGATGGAAGGGTGTTGGCGCGGGATTCTGAATTGTTGTATGCGATGTGTATTATTGTGTCAAATAGTGTGTTTGATTTAAATTGTAAATGGTCATTGAGTATGTTGTTTGGTTGTGTTTTGTTGTGTTTGTATATTTCGTATTGTTCTGCGGTGTTGAGTTTGCCACTTTTGGGTAAGTGTAAAATTTCAAGATTGTTTTTTATATTGGTGTAACTGTGGTTTTCTGTCTGGATGTGTGTGGCAAATGTGGATTGTATGTTGTTATTGGATAATGCTTTTGTGTGTTCAGAAAATCTGGAGGAAAAAGATCTTCCTGTCTGGCCTATATAGAATTTATTGCAATCGTTACAGTTTAATTTATATACGCCTGTTTTGTTGTATATGTCTATGCCTTTGTGCCATTAATGTGTCTTTTGATGGTATTGTTGGTTCTGTATGCTATTTTGTTATTGTGTTTTCTGAATGTTTTGGCAATTCTGTGTGTGTTAGAGTTGTAGTATGTGAGTGTGATGTATTTGTTTTGTTGTGTGTTGTTTGTATTTTTTGTTGTTTTGTTGTTTTTGTATAGGATTTGTCTACATAATTTGTTTATTAAATCAGGGTTGTACCCATTTTTTAGTGCTATGTATTTTATTGTGTTAAGTTCTTCATTATAATCTTGCTTTATTATAATATTTTATTATATTGTAATTTAAGAACTCTTTGAAATTAGACGTTGTTATCATGTCTTTATTCTACTATCACTATAATATTAACATGAGAAGTGGAAGCAAATTAACTTATCCTAGGACATGTTTCATGACATTTGTCACACTAACAGCGTGAAACTGGTACTGAAGTCTGCTATGCTTCTGTACCTGGTGCTGAAGGTAATACTGTATTTAATTTGTTGTGTAACATTCAAATAGTATGTTGGGTTAGAAATTAATGTGACAGTTTTATCGTTTCAAATTATATGGTGTTGTTTTATCCAATGTCTGTATATTTCGACATGCTTGTGTTTAGTTTTTCGAAAGGACAATGCAATTTTTTGTTAGACATAGGTATAATAGGTTAGTAGTAAGAGCTGTGTGTTTAGTTCAGTTGTGCCTTTATTTTGTTAGATATTTTGGGTTTGTGTTTGTTTAATGTGCTTTAATAAGTTGTCTATTAAAGTGTGTTCACAGCCATTTTGTGTGTAATATATTTTAGCTGTTGCATAATTTAATTCACCTCTATAACCTTGTTTCATGAGTATTCCAATTAACCTGTGTAGCATGAATTTGATAGAAGCATGTTAGTTTTATGCTGGATGATTTTTGATGTCTTATGTGTACACATTACAAACTGGTTGTAATGGGTTTTGCATACATTTTGAAATTGTGTTTATTGTCAGTTACTGTGAATGTCACATCTCAAACGTTTATAAAGGTGTTGTTTTCTAAAAAATGTGACAAATGTCATTAAACACATCAATGCATAAGTTAATTTGTTTCTCCTTGTCCTGTTATTATAATAATGATAGTGTAAAAACTCTCTGTGTACCAAGCAAGTTAAGGGCTTGTAGTTTATATTACTGAAAAATCAAAATGTTATTTCATTATAATTTAATATTCAGTCAGTACAAAACATTAAATGTCTAACATTAGAAATCAGACTACATTACTTACTGGGTAGCAGTCTTTACTTTTTCCTGAATTTACTGCATAAATGTGTCTGAATACATCCATTGCTTCTTCTTCTTTGCCATGTGTCAAGAGAAACTTTGGACTTTCTGGTAGGAAGTAGAGTAAAGCAGCAACAATGAAAGACGGAATTGAGCACAACATCAGAAACACCCTCCACGAGTTATAAACAAAACTTGGTGAGGTGTAACCAATGTCACTTGGTATAACTAACCACGCTAAGCCTAAACACAAAAAAGTGATGTTTCATATCCAACAAACAATATTACAAACAGTAGTATTAACTATTAAAAAAATGTTTAAAAAGATTAAAGAAATTTAGTCTATTGGTAAATACTGTACTAAATGAACTGGTATCTGCTCATTAAATTTGGATGTGTGCTGTGATATATGAATTAATGCAATAATTATCTTATTCATGAAAATAAATGTGACAGAAATTTGTAAGCTGTAACTAATTTATAGTAAACAACCATCATTCTATAAACCAAGTGAAATATTCCTACTGGATGGTAGAATATCCAAGAAGACTATGAAGGTGTTCTAAAACTTCAGTGACATGGAATCCACAAGGAATCGGGAAATTTTATTTTGTAACCTACGAAATACATGTACAACAGTAACTGTTTAGGTATAGGGGGCCATTACTTTATAATGTAAAGATACACAAGTAAAGAAACATTATCATGTATGGTTTAACAACCTGCTTTAACAGAAATTACATTTTATTAGTGGAAATAAAACTGATTATTAATTATAAGTAGTAATACTGAACATTGTTATTATTATAGGTACAAGTATTATTATTAGCCAACATCACCATAAAATTTCCTAAATAAAAACATGGCATAAAATGTAAATTGTATATTCACATACAATGTATGTTCACAGCATTGTCAACAGTATAAATCCCCGTGTGTCAACAAGTCTACATCTGGATTAAAAGAGCTAAGTTTCAGTCTCAAGTATTACTATACTAAATGATTATTTCTGCAGTACTGTTTAAGAAGAGTAATTATATAAATGTATGGAAACACATGTTAACACAAATAAGTAGTTGAAGCATCACTAAATATACCAAAACAGATTCTGATAATTTAAAATATTACTTGCACATTTTAATCCACAAGGTTTTAACAAGGATTCGTACAATAGTTTTTATCATTGAAACTTCCACGTGAACAAAATTTTGACATTTGATACTACTCCATGGAGGTGCAGTTTGATTCTCACGATAGACAAAGTTATAGTCTGGCTATCCCCTTGTAAGTTATGACTATTACTATCCTCTTATAAAAAATGAAAACAAAGAAATGAATCACATTCTAGTGCAATCCCCAGACTTAATTACTTGATACTAGTATTGGATAGTACCTGAAAGATATTTATGAACACCTGTCATGGTTATGTGGAGAGAGGGGAGCACAGCACTCAAAAACAAAGAAACTCTCTGCCTTGTCCAGTAACTTGGAAACAAAAAGAAAAACCAAATCTGTTATCGACTAGCAATTAACTAATAATTTTATGGTATCTGTGTAATATCCTTGAATAAGAAGTTACAACACTCAGAGAAGTATTTCAAACAAGGCATTAAAATATATCATAAGATGTGCTCTGACTCACCAACTGATTAGAAATATTGTATAATATTTAGTAAACAGTTAAAAAATTATGTTCTTACTGTATTCTTATTAAAATAAATTAAAAATATAGTCAAGTTTATGAGTATGTTTTTATTCACGAATTCATATATTGATCGAGAAAATGATGATGAAATTAAACTTAGAATATCAAGAGAAAATCTTGCAGACTACATTCAGGTAAAAAGTAGCTAAAAGGAAATGAGGAGCATATTCCTTTTAGAAGAAGATGGAATTAAGAAAGTGCTTGGATGGAGAGCCAAGTGCTTGGAGAAGGCACATGAAGAGAGAAACAAAAAATCTATATAAAATCTATATGATCATACGTATACGTATGTGTTTGTCTCTAAGGGTAGTGAAACTGCTGCATTAATGGCTCTAACACCATATTCTAGCCACAAAAACTTCTAGGAAGATGTCACATGTATGAACAGAACTTGTAGTAATGTTGAACTATATATATTTTTATTTACTGATCTCAAGTAAGAATATGCTCAGGAGTATATATCAAATGTACATTTACATAACTATATTACTTCCGTTCCATGTATACTTTTTCATGTCAATGTTTACAGTTTACTGTAAGGCAGTTTTATATTACACTATAAATCCACAATAGGCAATCCTTCGAGCATATATTTCATGGCATATAAATAGTTTCAATTCTTGAGAATTTAGAATCTATAAATCTTCTTCTGCCATCAGATAATCTATTAATTATGGAGTAAATACTATTAAAATCTGAATAAGAAAATATAAATAAATTTTTAAAAGCACACAGTGAATCTAGAACTGCACATTACAATATAGAGAAACATCAAGTGATACAAGATATTATGTTCTTGGATTTCTGATGTTCTTGAGCCTCTGATGAAGCCTTCTATAGGTGAAAGCCGGTTTAGGCTGTAAGGTAAAACTTTACGTTTTTACTTATAAAAAACTTAGTGTTCCGAGTCGTCAATATTATAGTGATATTTATTTAAGATATTATGATCAACATCTTCCATTGTTTATAAATAATAGTCTAAATTTTAAACTTAAGTAAGCCATAATGCTTAAAAAATTGGAAATTTAATTATATATTAGTTTTTGTTTCTATATTAATTGTATTAGTATGTTAGTTTTAAATACTGAAGACATACAAGCAACAAAAAGATTCCCCAGTGTCCAAAATGCAGCCATGGAGCTAAGCATAGACCCACGTTTGTGTTTTGGTTGAAATTCTGCAAAGTATGACCAGATCACAGGACCACTTCCGCCTAACCTGAAAAAGACATATAGAACCGCTACATGATTTCAAGTTTTACCGCTACAAAGTATTAGTATTATTTAGTATAATGACTAAAAGGCAATGGAATTATTACACCATAAAAATAATTAAACACCCATCATGAAAATTTATTCATATTTAATTCAGTGTTTTACTTCTGTTACTTTAAAATTCAAATTTTCTTGATATAAATTTTTCCAAGGAATTGACCACAGCTTGCCAGAGGACTGGGATGTATGCCCTCTACTATTCAAATACCAACCTTACTTGCAAGTGGTACATTCTGTTCATACATACTAGTTCTTGGCAAACAAATAATTATTGTAATATAGAATGACTTCCACTGCCTAAGGGCAGTCTCTTGCCTTTGGGGTGATGAACACCAGCTGGCCTATAGAGTTGATTCAGAGGCAAGGGGATACCATTGCACTAACTATTCTCATGATATCCAAATATTTTCAGTATGGGCCAAAACTACTATTTTGGATTCTCATCTGATAATTATGATAGCTCTCTAGGCATTTCTATTCTCAAAGATTTCTTCTTATCAGAAATAATTACTAAAAAAATTCATTTATTAATATTAAGTTTACAGGGTACAATTACCCTGTAATCTATATCTTTGACTTCAAAAAGTGCCAGATGCCGGCTTGGACTGAGAAGAGACAAAATACCTTAATGTGTGTGTCTTACATTCACATAAGACATACATATACTATTTCCGTTCTTAGTTTAATCCTGATGTAAACAAACAAACCTGGCACATCTGAAATGCTATTTGCTGCTTGAATTGAAGGCGTGTCACTCTGACAGAAGCATTACAGACAGGGTACATAATTATATGTACCCTGTCTGTAATGCTTCTGTCAATATTGATACTGCATAAACACATGTAAATTGTAATAATTTGTTCTGACCAAAGTAAAATTTGCGTGATTGTGTCAGACTGATAATGAAATATTTTATAACACCAGTTAATGGCTTTTTATTGGCCGTTTAAAAATTGCAACAAAACAAAAAGTAAATTAATAAATTAATTACCTTAATTATCCGCCGTGTGATTTCCTATGCTTAGTCTATGACGCGTTTCGGAGCATATACTCCATCATCAGATATAAAAATTAAAACAGTCACTCATACGAGATCGTTAAAATTTTTAAACCGTCAAAATATGCATATGAACCGTACGCGGATTTGGGTGCGCACCCGTTCAAGTTCATGCTGCTACTGAGCGGTTGCTACCTTATCGTATCCCCAGCAAGCAGACTCAAGGCAGTATCATACAATCGGTTGGATACAAAGTTCAGGTGGTCATTTAGCACGATATCGCGACTCATTGGGTTTGCATATGCACTGTAAATTTCAAATTCCTCCAAGGCATTCATGAAACGGCCCTTATTACACACATGTAACGGTATTAAATTGGAATTAAAATCTGTGTAATTATGATTGTGTGAAGTCAGGTGTCGGGCGTAATTTGATTTGATGTTGTCAATATTTCTTATTTTCTTGGGTAAATGTTCTCGAAATCGTTTAAGGAAACCTCTCCCAGTTTGTCCAATGTAGAAGCACTCGCAATCATTACATGTTAACTTATATATGCCAGTTTTTTCTTCTGGAGGCGTGTGTTTTTTCGGTTTGAGAATATCCAGTAACTTATTATTAGTCCTGAATGAAATAGTGACACTATTATTATTCAATATAGAACACAAAACCTTAGGCATAAAGCTAGTGTAATTAGTAGATATAAAAATTTTTTGCGTGTTGCTGTTTATTCGGGGTTTAAGCATTCTTTTTTCATGTTTTCTCAACAATTTGTCAATGGTTAAACTACTGTAACCATTGGCAACCGCGATATATTTTATGACATTTAGCTCATCACGGAAGTCATTATCATCCAAAGGAATCGTTAATAATCTATGAATGAAACTATTGTACACTGCCATTTTATGTGAAAGAGGATGATGAGAGTCTGCGTGTATTGTGGTGTCAGTGGTAGTCGGTTTCCTATAAATGTTGAACTTTAGTTTATTCATCTGTCGAGTGATGGTTAAATCTAGAAAGTTTATCTTGTTATCAACCTCTGTTTCAAGAGTAAACTGGATGTTTCTATTTATTTTATTTAGACAGTTTTTAAATAATTCGATTTGTCTTATAGTACCATCAAAGATTAAAAACGTATCGTCTACATAACGTGCATAAAATATTATTTTATTTGCATATATATTATTGTTCAACAAGTGAGTATTCTCATAATAATTTAAATAAATATCGGCCAGTAGGCCGGAAAGGGGTGAGCCCATTGCTAGGCCATCATTTTGAATGTAAAAAGAACCATTAAAAGTGAAATAGTTTTGTTTCAAAATAACCTCGAGTAAATTAATTAACTCATTTATTGTCTGTGTGTTCATGCAACTATTGTCAGATAAATTGTTTCTCAAGATCTGTAATGTATCTACGATTGGGATGTTCGTGTATAAATTAGTTATGTCGAACGACGCCAATTTGTGGTTAGGTTGCAGTTCAACAGATTTAATATCATTAATAAAATCATTGTTGTTCTTAATACCATGATTATTACGTAATTGTAAATTATCTTTTATCAACCGAACTAGTGCTTTTGCAGTTTTGAAGCCAGGAGCAGTGGTAAAGTTCACGAGCGGTCTGATAGGTATGTTTTGTTTATGAATTTTAGGTAGTCCTGTGAATATCGGGGCTTTAGCATTGATAGGCTTTAAGTAACGTCGTGTGTTTTCATTGAATAAATTGGTACATTTATTAATACAATTGTTAAGTTCCCTGACGTACAAGTCAGTGGGGTCAGAGTTTAATATATTAATGTTATTGTTAGAAATAAAATCATGAACTTTATGACTGTATGAATCAGTGTCCATGATGACTAGCGTATTTCCTTTATCTGCCTTAACGATAAGGGCATTGTTATCGATTAATTTTGTTTTCATGCGTTTTAAGGTTTTATATTCACTAGAGTACCTAGACTGACCACGTGAAACAAGAGGTAGACTATTGTTTAATTTAATGGCTCTATTGAATTTATTATTTATAAGTACGCGTGCTTCATTTTGTAAGTGTGGGTCTGGAATAGATTTGACGGCTGCCTCCGCTTCAACGACTTCATAAATAAGTTTGTTTTTACCGATAGGTGGGAGATTATAATTTATCCCTTTATTTAAAAGCTTCGTTTCGTTATCATCAAAGACTGTTGTAGTTAAGTTCATGACTCTAGGGTAAAATGTGTGTTTACAAACAATGGCAGACTCTTGGCGATGTTTTTGTTCTAGCATATGAAGTTTGCGTGATTGACTAAAATGTGTACGACGTACAATATCATATATGTATCTGTGTACGGAATCTAAAACTTTATCGATTAAGGCAGGATGAATATTGTTAAGAATCTGCAAATGCAGTTTAAGCAAACGAGTGTTGAGGAGAGATTTTTTAATGTATAAAGCTTTAATTTCTTCCTTGACGCGAAATCGTTCAGCGTATTGTTGTGTTAGTTTCGCGGCCTTGGAGGAGCAATTAATTTTCACAGTAGCATACTTAGGAGTTATGTTCTTTTGTAAACAAATTTTATTGAACTTGATATGCAAGTTAGTTTTTAATAACTGAATTTTGACATTTTGGAATTTAAATACCATGCTTGCTTGGCTAGGCTCTAATTTAATATTCATGTTTAATATGGTAACCAAATCACTTGTACGAATTAATAAATTAATTACCTTAATTATTCGCCGTGTGATTTCCTATGCTTCGTCTATGACGCGTTTCGGAGCATATACTCCATCATCAGATATAAAAATTAAAACAGTCACTCATACGAGATCGTTAAAAATTTTTAAACCGTCAAAATATGCATATGAACCGTACGCGGATTTGGGTGCGCACCCGTTCAAGTTCATGCTGCTACTGAGCGGTTGCTACCTTATCGTATCCCCAGCAAGCAGACTCAAGGCAGTATCGTACAATCGGTTGGATACAAAGTTCAGGTGGTCATTTAGCACGATATCGCGACTCATTGGGTTTGCATATGCACTGTAAATTTCAAATTCCTCCAAGGCATTCATGAAACGGCCCTTATTACACACATGTAACGGTATTAAATTGGAATTAAAATCTGTGTAATTATGATTGTGTGAAGTCAGGTGTCGGGCGTAATTTGATTTGATGTTGTCAATATTTCTTATTTTCTTGGGTAAATGTTCTCGAAATCGTTTAAGGAAACCTCTCCCAGTTTGTCCAATGTAGAAGCACTCGCAATCATTACATGTTAACTTATATATGCCAGTTTTTTCTTCTGGAGGCGTGTGTTTTTTCGGTTTGAGAATATCCAGTAACTTATTATTAGTCCTGAATGAAATAGTGACACTATTATTATTCAATATAGAACACAAAACCTTAGGCATAAAGCTAGTGTAATTAGTAGATATAAAAATTTTTTGCGTGTTGCTGTTTATTCGGGGTTTAAGCATTCTTTTTTCATGTTTTCTCAACAATTTGTCAATGGTTAAACTACTGTAACCATTGGCAACCGCGATATATTTTATGACATTTAGCTCATCACGGAAGTCATTATCATCCAAAGGAATCGTTAATAATCTATGAATGAAACTATTGTACGCTGCCATTTTATGTGAAAGAGGATGATGAGAGTCTGCGTGTATTGTGGTGTCAGTGGTAGTCGGTTTCCTATAAATGTTGAACTTTAGTTTATTCATCTGTCGAGTGATGGTTAAATCTAGAAAGTTTATCTTGTTATCAACCTCTGTTTCAAGAGTAAACTGGATGTTTCTATTTATTTTATTTAGACAGTTTTTAAATAATTCGATTTGTCTTATAGTACCATCAAAGATTAAAAACGTATCGTCTACATAACGTGCATAAAATATTATTTTATTTGCATATATATTATTGTTCAACAAGTGAGTATTCTCATAATAATTTAAATAAATATCGGCCAGTAGGCCGGAAAGGGGTGAGCCCATTGCTAGGCCATCATTTTGAATGTAAAAAGAACCATTAAAAGTGAAATAGTTTTGTTTCAAAATAACCTCGAGTAAATTAATTAACTCATTTATTGTCTGTGTGTTCATGCAACTATTGTCAGATAAATTGTTTCTCAAGATCTGTAATGTATCTACGATTGGGATGTTCGTGTATAAATTAGTTATGTCGAACGACGCCAATTTGTGGTTAGGTTGCAGTTCAACAGATTTAATATCATTAATAAAATCATTGTTGTTCTTAATACCATGATTATTACGTAATTGTAAATTATCTTTTATCAACCGAACTAGTGCTTTTGCAGTTTTGAAGCCAGGAGCAGTGGTAAAGTTCACGAGCGGTCTGATAGGTATGTTTTGTTTATGAATTTTAGGTAGTCCTGTGAATATCGGGGCTTTAGCATTGATAGGCTTTAAGTAACGTCGTGTGTTTTCATTGAATAAATTGGTACATTTATTAATACAATTGTTAAGTTCCCTGACGTACAAGTCAGTGGGGTCAGAGTTTAATATATTAATGTTATTGTTAGAAATAAAATCATGAACTTTATGACTGTATGAATCAGTGTCCATGATGACTAGCGTATTTCCTTTATCTGCCTTAACGATAAGGGCATTGTTATCGATTAATTTTGTTTTCATGCGTTTTAAGGTTTTATATTCACTAGAGTACCTAGACTGACCACGTGAAACAAGAGGTAGACTATTGTTTAATTTAATGGCTCTATTGAATTTATTATTTATAAGTACGCGTGCTTCATTTTGTAAGTGTGGGTCTGGAATAGATTTGACGGCTGCCTCCGCTTCAACGACTTCATAAATAAGTTTGTTTTTACCGATAGGTGGGAGATTATAATTTATCCCTTTATTTAAAAGCTTCGTTTCGTTATCATCAAAGACTGTTGTAGTTAAGTTCATGACTCTAGGGTAAAATGTGTGTTTACAAACAATGGCAGACTCTTGGCGATGTTTTTGTTCTAGCATATGAAGTTTGCGTGATTGACTAAAATGTGTACGACGTACAATATCATATATGTATCTGTGTACGGAATCTAAAACTTTATCGATTAAGGCAGGATGAATATTGTTAAGAATCTGCAAATGCAGTTTAAGCAAACGAGTGTTGAGGAGAGATTTTTTAATGTATAAAGCTTTAATTTCTTCCTTGACGCGAAATCGTTCAGCGTATTGTTGTGTTAGTTTCGCGGCCTTGGAGGAGCAATTAATTTTCACAGTAGCATACTTAGGAGTTATGTTCTTTTGTAAACAAATTTTATTGAACTTGATATGCAAGTTAGTTTTTAATAACTGAATTTTGACATTTTGGAATTTAAATACCATGCTTGCTTGGCTAGGCTCTAATTTAATATTCATGTTTAATATGGTAACCAAATCACTTGTACGAATTAATAAATTAATTACCTTAATTATCCGCCGTGTGATTTCCTATGCTTCGTCTATGACGCGTTTCGGAGCATATACTCCATCATCAGATATAAAAATTAAAACAGTCACTCATACGAGATCGTTAAAAATTTTTAAACCGTCAAAATATGCATATGAACCGTACGCGGATTTGGGTGCGCACCCGTTCAAGTTCATGCTGCTACTGAGCGGTTGCTACCTTATCGTATCCCCAGCAAGCAGACTCAAGGCAGTATCGTACAATCGGTTGGATACAAAGTTCAGGTGGTCATTTAGCACGATATCGCGACTCATTGGGTTTGCATATGCACTGTAAATTTCAAATTCCTCCAAGGCATTCATGAAACGGCCCTTATTACACACATGTAACGGTATTAAATTGGAATTAAAATCTGTGTAATTATGATTGTGTGAAGTCAGGTGTCGGGCGTAATTTGATTTGATGTTGTCAATATTTCTTATTTTCTTGGGTAAATGTTCTCGAAATCGTTTAAGGAAACCTCTTCCAGTTTGTCCAATGTAGAAGCACTCGCAATCATTACATGTTAACTTATATATGCCAGTTTTTTCTTCTGGAGGCGTGTGTTTTTTTGGTTTGAGAATATCCAGTAACTTATTATTAGTCCTGAATGAAATAGTGACACTATTATTATTCAATATAGAACACAAAACCTTAGGCATAAAGCTAGTGTAATTAGTAGATATAAAAATTTTTTGCGTGTTGCTGTTTATTCGGGGTTTAAGCATTCTTTTTTCATGTTTTCTCAACAATTTGTCAATGGTTAAACTACTGTAACCATTGGCAACCGCGATATATTTTATGACATTTAGCTCATCACGGAAGTCATTATCATCCAAAGGAATCGTTAATAATCTATGAATGAAACTATTGTACGCTGCCATTTTATGTGAAAGAGGATGATGAGAGTCTGCGTGTATTGTGGTGTCAGTGGTAGTCGGTTTCCTATAAATGTTGAACTTTAGTTTATTCATCTGTCGAGTGATGGTTAAATCTAGAAAGTTTATCTTGTTATCAACCTCTGTTTCAAGAGTAAACTGGATGTTTCTATTTATTTTATTTAGACAGTTTTTAAATAATTCGATTTGTCTTATAGTACCATCAAAGATTAAAAACGTATCGTCTACATAACGTGCATAAAATATTATTTTATTTGCATATATATTATTGTTCAACAAGTGAGTATTCTCATAATAATTTAAATAAATATCGGCCAGTAGGCCGGAAAGGGGTGAGCCCATTGCTAGGCCATCATTTTGAATGTAAAAAGAACCATTAAAAGTGAAATAGTTTTGTTTCAAAATAACCTCGAGTAAATTAATTAACTCATTTATTGTCTGTGTGTTCATGCAACTATTGTCAGATAAATTGTTTCTCAAGATCTGTAATGTATCTACGATTGGGATGTTCGTGTATAAATTAGTTATGTCGAACGACGCCAATTTGTGGTTAGGTTGCAGTTCAACAGATTTAATATCATTAATAAAATCATTGTTGTTCTTAATACCATGATTATTACGTAATTGTAAATTATCTTTTATCAACCGAACTAGTGCTTTTGCAGTTTGAAGCCAGGAGCAGTGGTAAAGTTCACGAGCGGTCTGATAGGTATGTTTTGTTTATGAATTTTAGGTAGTCCTGTGAATATCGGGGCTTTAGCATTGATAGGCTTTAAGTAACGTCGTGTGTTTTCATTGAATAAATTGGTACATTTATTAATACAATTGTTAAGTTCCCTGACGTACAAGTCAGTGGGGTCAGAGTTTAATATATTAATGTTATTGTTAGAAATAAAATCATGAACTTTATGACTGTATGAATCAGTGTCCATGATGACTAGCGTATTTCCTTTATCTGCCTTAACGATAAGGGCATTGTTATCGATTAATTTTGTTTTCATGCGTTTTAAGGTTTTATATTCACTAGAGTACCTAGACTGACCACGTGAAACAAGAGGTAGACTATTGTTTAATTTAATGGCTCTATTGAATTTATTATTTATAAGTACGCGTGCTTCATTTTGTAAGTGTGGGTCTGGAATAGATTTGACGGCTGCCTCCGCTTCAACGACTTCATAAATAAGTTTGTTTTTACCGATAGGTGGGAGATTATAATTTATCCCTTTATTTAAAAGCTTCGTTTCGTTATCATCAAAGACTGTTGTAGTTAAGTTCATGACTCTAGGGTAAAATGTGTGTTTACAAACAATGGCAGACTCTTGGCGATGTTTTTGTTCTAGCATATGAAGTTTGCGTGATTGACTAAAATGTGTACGACGTACAATATCATATATGTATCTGTGTACGGAATCTAAAACTTTATCGATTAAGGCAGGATGAATATTGTTAAGAATCTGCAAATGCAGTTTAAGCAAACGAGTGTTGAGGAGAGATTTTTTAATGTATAAAGCTTTAATTTCTTCCTTGACGCGAAATCGTTCAGCGTATTGTTGTGTTAGTTTCGCGGCCTTGGAGGAGCAATTAATTTTCACAGTAGCATACTTAGGAGTTATGTTCTTTTGTAAACAAATTTTATTGAACTTGATATGCAAGTTAGTTTTTAATAACTGAATTTTGACATTTTGGAATTTAAATACCATGCTTGCTTGGCTAGGCTCTAATTTAATATTCATGTTTAATATGGTAACCAAATCACTTGTACGAATTAATAAATTAATTACCTTAATTATCCGCCGTGTGATTTCCTATGCTTCGTCTATGACGCGTTTCGGAGCATATACTCCATCATCAGATATAAAAATTAAAACAGTCACTCATACGAGATCGTTAAAAATTTTTAAACCGTCAAAATATGCATATGAACCGTACGCGGATTTGGGTGCGCACCCGTTCAAGTTCATGCTGCTACTGAGCGGTTGCTACCTTATCGTATCCCCAGCAAGCAGACTCAAGGCAGTATCGTACAATCGGTTGGATACAAAGTTCAGGTGGTCATTTAGCACGATATCGCGACTCATTGGGTTTGCATATGCACTGTAAATTTCAAATTCCTCCAAGGCATTCATGAAACGGCCCTTATTACACACATGTAACGGTATTAAATTGGAATTAAAATCTGTGTAATTATGATTGTGTGAAGTCAGGTGTCGGGCGTAATTTGATTTGATGTTGTCAATATTTCTTATTTTCTTGGGTAAATGTTCTCGAAATCGTTTAAGGAAACCTCTTCCAGTTTGTCCAATGTAGAAGCACTCGCAATCATTACATGTTAACTTATATATGCCAGTTTTTTCTTCTGGAGGCGTGTGTTTTTTTGGTTTGAGAATATCCAGTAACTTATTATTAGTCCTGAATGAAATAGTGACACTATTATTATTCAATATAGAACACAAAACCTTAGGCATAAAGCTAGTGTAATTAGTAGATATAAAAATTTTTTGCGTGTTGCTGTTTATTCGGGGTTTAAGCATTCTTTTTTCATGTTTTCTCAACAATTTGTCAATGGTTAAACTACTGTAACCATTGGCAACCGCGATATATTTTATGACATTTAGCTCATCACGGAAGTCATTATCATCCAAAGGAATCGTTAATAATCTATGAATGAAACTATTGTACGCTGCCATTTTATGTGAAAGAGGATGATGAGAGTCTGCGTGTATTGTGGTGTCAGTGGTAGTCGGTTTCCTATAAATGTTGAACTTTAGTTTATTCATCTGTCGAGTGATGGTTAAATCTAGAAAGTTTATCTTGTTATCAACCTCTGTTTCAAGAGTAAACTGGATGTTTCTATTTATTTTATTTAGACAGTTTTTAAATAATTCGATTTGTCTTATAGTACCATCAAAGATTAAAAACGTATCGTCTACATAACGTGCATAAAATATTATTTTATTTGCATATATATTATTGTTCAACAAGTGAGTATTCTCATAATAATTTAAATAAATATCGGCCAGTAGGCCGGAAAGGGGTGAGCCCATTGCTAGGCCATCATTTTGAATGTAAAAAGAACCATTAAAAGTGAAATAGTTTTGTTTCAAAATAACCTCGAGTAAATTAATTAACTCATTTATTGTCTGTGTGTTCATGCAACTATTGTCAGATAAATTGTTTCTCAAGATCTGTAATGTATCTACGATTGGGATGTTCGTGTATAAATTAGTTATGTCGAACGACGCCAATTTGTGGTTAGGTTGCAGTTCAACAGATTTAATATCATTAATAAAATCATTGTTGTTCTTAATACCATGATTATTACGTAATTGTAAATTATCTTTTATCAACCGAACTAGTGCTTTTGCAGTTTTGAAGCCAGGAGCAGTGGTAAAGTTCACGAGCGGTCTGATAGGTATGTTTTGTTTATGAATTTTAGGTAGTCCTGTGAATATCGGGGCTTTAGCATTGATAGGCTTTAAGTAACGTCGTGTGTTTTCATTGAATAAATTGGTACATTTATTAATACAATTGTTAAGTTCCCTGACGTACAAGTCAGTGGGGTCAGAGTTTAATATATTAATGTTATTGTTAGAAATAAAATCATGAACTTTATGACTGTATGAATCAGTGTCCATGATGACTAGCGTATTTCCTTTATCTGCCTTAACGATAAGGGCATTGTTATCGATTAATTTTGTTTTCATGCGTTTTAAGGTTTTATATTCACTAGAGTACCTAGACTGACCACGTGAAACAAGAGGTAGACTATTGTTTAATTTAATGGCTCTATTGAATTTATTATTTATAAGTACGCGTGCTTCATTTTGTAAGTGTGGGTCTGGAATAGATTTGACGGCTGCCTCCGCTTCAACGACTTCATAAATAAGTTTGTTTTTACCGATAGGTGGGAGATTATAATTTATCCCTTTATTTAAAAGCTTCGTTTCGTTATCATCAAAGACTGTTGTAGTTAAGTTCATGACTCTAGGGTAAAATGTGTGTTTACAAACAATGGCAGACTCTTGGCGATGTTTTTGTTCTAGCATATGAAGTTTGCGTGATTGACTAAAATGTGTACGACGTACAATATCATATATGTATCTGTGTACGGAATCTAAAACTTTATCGATTAAGGCAGGATGAATATTGTTAAGAATCTGCAAATGCAGTTTAAGCAAACGAGTGTTGAGGAGAGATTTTTTAATGTATAAAGCTTTAATTTCTTCCTTGACGCGAAATCGTTCAGCGTATTGTTGTGTTAGTTTCGCGGCCTTGGAGGAGCAATTAATTTTCACAGTAGCATACTTAGGAGTTATGTTCTTTTGTAAACAAATTTTATTGAACTTGATATGCAAGTTAGTTTTTAATAACTGAATTTTGACATTTTGGAATTTAAATACCATGCTTGCTTGGCTAGGCTCTAATTTAATATTCATGTTTAATATGGTAACCAAATCACTTGTACGAATTAATAAATTAATTACCTTAATTATCCGCCGTGTGATTTCCTATGCTTCGTCTATGACGCGTTTCGGAGCATATACTCCATCATCAGATATAAAAATTAAAACAGTCACTCATACGAGATCGTTAAAAATTTTTAAACCGTCAAAATATGCATATGAACCGTACGCGGATTTGGGTGCGCACCCGTTCAAGTTTATGCTGCTACTGAGCGGTTGCTACCTTATCGTATCCCCAGCAAGCAGACTCAAGGCAGTATCGTACAATCGGTTGGATACAAAGTTCAGGTGGTCATTTAGCACGATATCGCGACTCATTGGGTTTGCATATGCACTGTAAATTTCAAATTCCTCCAAGGCATTCATGAAACGGCCCTTATTACACACATGTAACGGTATTAAATTGGAATTAAAATCTGTGTAATTATGATTGTGTGAAGTCAGGTGTCGGGCGTAATTTGATTTGATGTTGTCAATATTTCTTATTTTCTTGGGTAAATGTTCTCGAAATCGTTTAAGGAAACCTCTCCCAGTTTGTCCAATGTAGAAGCACTCGCAATCATTACATGTTAACTTATATATGCCAGTTTTTTCTTCTGGAGGCGTGTGTTTTTTCGGTTTGAGAATATCCAGTAACTTATTATTAGTCCTGAATGAAATAGTGACACTATTATTATTCAATATAGAACACAAAACCTTAGGCATAAAGCTAGTGTAATTAGTAGATATAAAAATTTTTTGCGTGTTGCTGTTTATTCGGGGTTTAAGCATTCTTTTTTCATGTTTTCTCAACAATTTGTCAATGGTTAAACTACTGTAACCATTGGCAACCGCGATATATTTTATGACATTTAGCTCATCACGGAAGTCATTATCATCCAAAGGAATCGTTAATAATCTATGAATGAAACTATTGTACGCTGCCATTTTATGTGAAAGAGGATGATGAGAGTCTGCGTGTATTGTGGTGTCAGTGGTAGTCGGTTTCCTATAAATGTTGAACTTTAGTTTATTCATCTGTCGAGTGATGGTTAAATCTAGAAAGTTTATCTTGTTATCAACCTCTGTTTCAAGAGTAAACTGGATGTTTCTATTTATTTTATTTAGACAGTTTTTAAATAATTCGATTTGTCTTATAGTACCATCAAAGATTAAAAACGTATCGTCTACATAACGTGCATAAAATATTATTTTATTTGCATATATATTATTGTTCAACAAGTGAGTATTCTCATAATAATTTAAATAAATATCGGCCAGTAGGCCGGAAAGGGGTGAGCCCATTGCTAGGCCATCATTTTGAATGTAAAAAGAACCATTAAAAGTGAAATAGTTTTGTTTCAAAATAACCTCGAGTAAATTAATTAACTCATTTATTGTCTGTGTGTTCATGCAACTATTGTCAGATAAATTGTTTCTCAAGATCTGTAATGTATCTACGATTGGGATGTTCGTGTATAAATTAGTTATGTCGAACGACGCCAATTTGTGGTTAGGTTGCAGTTCAACAGATTTAATATCATTAATAAAATCATTGTTGTTCTTAATACCATGATTATTACGTAATTGTAAATTATCTTTTATCAACCGAACTAGTGCTTTTGCAGTTTTGAAGCCAGGAGCAGTGGTAAAGTTCACGAGCGGTCTGATAGGTATGTTTTGTTTATGAATTTTAGGTAGTCCTGTGAATATCGGGGCTTTAGCATTGATGGGCTTTAAGTAACGTCGTGTGTTTTCATTGAATAAATTGGTACATTTATTAATACAATTGTTAAGTTCCCTGACGTACAAGTCAGTGGGGTCAGAGTTTAATATATTAATGTTATTGTTAGAAATAAAATCATGAACTTTATGACTGTATGAATCAGTGTCCATGATGACTAGCGTATTTCCTTTATCTGCCTTAACGATAAGGGCATTGTTATCGATTAATTTTGTTTTCATGCGTTTTAAGGTTTTATATTCACTAGAGTACCTAGACTGACCACGTGAAACAAGAGGTAGACTATTGTTTAATTTAATGGCTCTATTGAATTTATTATTTATAAGTACGCGTGCTTCATTTTGTAAGTGTGGGTCTGGAATAGATTTGACGGCTGCCTCCGCTTCAACGACTTCATAAATAAGTTTGTTTTTACCGATAGGTGGGAGATTATAATTTATCCCTTTATTTAAAAGCTTCGTTTCGTTATCATCAAAGACTGTTGTAGTTAAGTTCATGACTCTAGGGTAAAATGTGTGTTTACAAACAATGGCAGACTCTTGGCGATGTTTTTGTTCTAGCATATGAAGTTTGCGTGATTGACTAAAATGTGTACGACGTACAATATCATATATGTATCTGTGTACGGAATCTAAAACTTTATCGATTAAGGCAGGATGAATATTGTTAAGAATCTGCAAATGCAGTTTAAGCAAACGAGTGTTGAGGAGAGATTTTTTAATGTATAAAGCTTTAATTTCTTCCTTGACGCGAAATCGTTCAGCATATTGTTGTGTTAGTTTCGCGGCCTTGGAGGAGCAATTAATTTTCACAGTAGCATACTTAGGAGTTATGTTCTTTTGTAAACAAATTTTATTGAACTTGATATGCAAGTTAGTTTTTAATAACTGAATTTTGACATTTTGGAATTTAAATACCATGCTTGCTTGGCTAGGCTCTAATTTAATATTCATGTTTAATATGGTAACCAAATCACTTGTACGAATTAATAAATTAATTACCTTAATTATCCGCCGTGTGATTTCCTATGCTTCGTCTATGACGCGTTTCGGAGCATATACTCCATCATCAGATATAAAAATTAAAACCCCGAATAAACAGCAACACGCAAAAAATTTTTATATCTACTAATTACACTAGCTTTATGCCTAAGGTTTTGTGTTCTATATTGAATAATAATAGTGTCACTATTTCATTCAGGACTAATAATAAGTTACTGGATATTCTCAAACCGAAAAAACACACGCCTCCAGAAGAAAAAACTGGCATATATAAGTTAACATGTAATGATTGCGAGTGCTTCTACATTGGACAAACTGGGAGAGGTTTCCTTAAACGATTTCGAGAACATTTACCCAAGAAAATAAGAAATATTGACAACATCAAATCAAATTACGCCCGACACCTGACTTCACACAATCATAATTACACAGATTTTAATTCCAATTTAATACCGTTACATGTGTGTAATAAGGGCCGTTTCATGAATGCCTTGGAGGAATTTGAAATTTACAGTGCATATGCAAACCCAATGAGTCGCGATATCGTGCTAAATGACCACCTGAACTTTGTATCCAACCGATTGTACGATACTGCCTTGAGTCTGCTTGCTGGGGATACGATAAGGTAGCAACCGCTCAGTAGCAGCATGAACTTGAACGGGTGCGCACCCAAATCCGCGTACGGTTCATATGCATATTTTGACGGTTTAAAAATTTTTAACGATCTCGTATGAGTGACTGTTTTAATTTTTATATCTGATGATGGAGTATATGCTCCGAAACGCGTCATAGACGAAGCATAGGAAATCACACGGCGGATAATTAAGGTAATTAATTTATTAATTCGTACAAGTGATTTGGTTACCATATTAAACATGAATATTAAATTAGAGCCTAGCCAAGCAAGCATGGTATTTAAATTCCAAATGTCAAAATTCAGTTATTAAAAACTAACTTGCATATCAAGTTCAATAAAATTTGTTTACAAAAGAACATAACTCCTAAGTATGCTACTGTGAAAATTAATTGCTCCTCCAAGGCCGCGAAACTAACACAACAATACGCTGAACGATTTCGCGTCAAGGAAGAAATTAAAGCTTTATACATTAAAAAATCTCTCCTCAACACTCGTTTGCTTAAACTGCATTTGCAGATTCTTAACAATATTCATCCTGCCTTAATCGATAAAGTTTTAGATTCCGTACACAGATACATATATGATATTGTACGTCGTACACATTTTAGTCAATCACGCAAACTTCATATGCTAGAACAAAAACATCGCCAAGAGTCTGCCATTGTTTGTAAACACACATTTTACCCTAGAGTCATGAACTTAACTACAACAGTCTTTGATGATAACGAAACGAAGCTTTTAAATAAAGGGATAAATTATAATCTCCCACCTATCGGTAAAAACAAACTTATTTATGAAGTCGTTGAAGCGGAGGCAGCCGTCAAATCTATTCCAGACCCACACTTACAAAATGAAGCACGCGTACTTATAAATAATAAATTCAATAGAGCCATTAAATTAAACAATAGTCTACCTCTTGTTTCACGTGGTCAGTCTAGGTACTCTAGTGAATATAAAACCTTAAAACGCATGAAAACAAAATTAATCGATAACAATGCCCTTATCATTAAGGCAGATAAAGGAAATACGCTAGTCATCATGGACACTGATTCATACAGTCATAAAGTTCATGATTTTATTTCTAACAATAACATTAATATATTAAACTCTGACCCCACTGACTTGTACGTCAGGGAACTTAACAATTGTATTAATAAATGTACCAATTTATTCAATGAAAACACACGACGTTACTTAAAGCCCATCAATGCTAAAGCCCCGATATTCACAGGACTACCTAAAATTCATAAACAAAACATACCTATCAGACCGCTCGTGAACTTTACCACTGCTCCTGGCTTCAAAACTGCAAAAGCACTAGTTCGGTTGATAAAAGATAATTTACAATTACGTAATAATCATGGTATTAAGAACAACAATGATTTTATTAATGATATTAAATCTGTTGAACTGCAACCTAACCACAAATTGGCGTCGTTCGACATAACTAATTTATACACGAACATCCCAATCGTAGATACATTACAGATCTTGAGAAACAATTTATCTGACAATAGTTGCATGAACACACAGACAATAAATGAGGTAATTAATTTACTCGAGGTTATTTTGAAACAAAACTATTTCACTTTTAATGGTTCTTTTTACATTCAAAATGATGGCCTAGCAATGGGCTCACCCCTTTCCGGCCTACTGGCCGATATTTATTTAAATTATTATGAGAATACTCACTTGTTGAACAATAATATATATGCAAATAAAATAATATTTTATGCACGTTATGTAGACGATACGTTTTTAATCTTTGATGGTACTATAAGACAAATCGAATTATTTAAAAACTGTCTAAATAAAATAAATAGAAACATCCAGTTTACTCTTGAAACAGAGGTTGATAACAAGATAAACTTTCTAGATTTAACCATCACTCGACAGATGAATAAACTAAAGTTCAACATTTATAGGAAACCGACTACCACTGACACCACAATACACGCAGACTCTCATCATCCTCTTTCACATAAAATGGCAGCGTACAATAGTTTCATTCATAGATTATTAACGATTCCTTTGGATGATTATGACTTCCGTGATGAGCTAAATGTCATAAAATATATCGCGGTTGCCAATGGTTACAGTAGTTTAACCATTGACAAATTGTTGAGAAAACATGAAAAAAGAATGCTTAAACCCCGAATAAACAGCAACACGCAAAACATTTTTATATCTACTAATTACACTAGCTTTATGCCTAAGGTTTTGTGTTCTATATTGAATAATAATAGTGTCACTATTTCATTCAGGACTAATAATAAGTTACTGGATATTCTCAAACCGAAAAAACACACGCCTCCAGAAGAAAAAACTGGCATATATAAGTTAACATGTAATGATTGCGAGTGCTTCTACATTGGACAAACTGGGAGAGGTTTCCTTAAACGATTTCGAGAACATTTACCCAAGAAAATAAGAAATATTGACAACATCAAATCAAATTACGCCCGACACCTGACTTCACACAATCATAATTACACAGATTTTAATTCCAATTTAATACCGTTACATGTGTGTAATAAGGGCCGTTTCATGAATGCCTTGGAGGAATTTGAAATTTACAGTGCATATGCAAACCCAATGAGTCGCGATATCGTGCTAAATGACCACCTGAACTTTGTATCCAACCGATTGTACGATACTGCCTTGAGTCTGCTTGCTGGGGATACGATAAGGTAGCAACCGCTCAGTAGCAGCATGAACTTGAACGGGTGTGCACCCAAATCCGCGTACGGTTCATATGCATATTTTGACGGTTTAAAAATTTTTAACGATCTCGTATGAGTGACTGTTTTAATTTTTATATCTGATGATGGAGTATATGCTCCGAAACGCGTCATAGACGAAGCATAGGAAATCACACGGCGGATAATTAAGGTAATTAATTTATTAATTCGTACAAGTGATTTGGTTACCATATTAAACATGAATATCAAAAAGTAAAGTTTATTTAAGATGAAAATAGAAGCTGTGATAATTACCAGTGTACTATATATTATCAGTTGCTGTCTGAGAGTAATTCAATGCCTTCCATATCTGTGTCGGAACTTCTATCATCATTTGAGGCAGCGTTATTATTGATAAGACTGTCCTCAATGATGCTGGTAATGTGGACCATTTCACAGAACTTATGTTTGACACAAGAATGCCACTTGTCCACTGTTGTTTCATTTAACTCTTTCTCTACCAATTGTTTTATATTGGGCAGCTTATATATGTTGTGTTGTGACAGGCACAACATATCCTTTCAACTGGCTCTATATTAATTCAATAAGATTTAGAATACAGTGATAAGGAGGGAGTCTTAATATGACATGCCCCGATTTAAATGGTAAGATAACTCTCACATGACTATACAGGCGTTCTTCCCATGCACGTAATACATTACTGCATGAACAGTGTCAACGCCCCTGACCAGTAGTGTTTCAGATTTGCCATGTAGATTTGTTTACAACAGGATTAAACTAAGAATGGAAATAGTGTACATAAATAACAAAAAAATATGAGTTTACATTTTATAATTCACAGGTGCATCAAAATAGTATGTAATGAAAATAATATGTGTGTGATAAAGAAACACACAAAATTGTAACATTTAAAGTTGAATAGAAAAGTAACTACAAATGATGTTTACAGTAACTGATAACTATAACTAGAAGTGTAATGAATTATATAATGTAATGATTAATTACTTACGCAGCACCATTGAGAAATCTGAACAGCATGAACAAAGCATATGACTGGCTGAAACTTGAAGCTACTATGCATACTGCATTCATAAAAGAAATCACAATTAAAACGTTTCTTCTCCCAAGTGTATCAGCCACTGATCCCCACATGTAAGCACCTGCCATCATGCCTGCAAAGAACACATGACATGTTTAATTAATTTAGTAAATGTTTTGATGATGATATACCCAACATATCTGAAGTGTTTCTGAATCCTAAGATGTTGGCCAAGTTTTGCAAGTTAAGAAAAGGGCTATTTCGGCTAAACCAGGATGTGTGGTAGCCATAGTTAAACATGGTACTGTAGTGACAAAATTTATTTATCATTAAAACCAGTTATAAATAAAACATAATTCAGCAATTATTCATGTGAAATGAAAATCTGAAGTAAAATAAGTTTATTGGATAAATGAACATATTCAGTTCTGCTGGTTTGGGAAATCACTTGTCTTCTGAAGTCTAATAGATTGTAATGGTAAAAAGAAATGTGGCCTCAAACTGCCATGCAAAAACCCTCCTTTAAAATAAGACAAACCCAGCCAACTATATCATCAAATTGGTATGTAGTAACCATATCATACTTCTCACTGGTTAAACCCTTATGGGTCCCCATAGGGCTGATAACTTTAAAGAAACCCTTCAGATCCATTATGTAAACCATTTGAACACAGGATGGATTATTGTCTGTATCTAAACACCAGGCTGCTTAACATTACACTCCACCAAGAAAATAATTTCGAACCCATGAATTGTCCCACTACAAGATTGAAAATCAGAAACTCTTTGGAAGATAGGTGGATGATACGTGCCTTTGGAATATGCTGACATGGTCCAAACTTGAAGAAACTGAATATTTTAATGATACTATGGAAGTCTACAAAAAAAGTTATTAGTAGAGGCTACAGATGATGTTTAATTATTATAAATAAAAAATAAAATCACAATATAGTACTGAATTTGATTTAATAAACATTTAGTTTCAAATAAAATTAAATATTTTGATATAAAAAACTCTGTGTGTGTGTGTGTGTGTGTGTGTTACAGACATTTTTGTGTCACATATTCAAATTCTGTGTGAAACTCAAAGATACCATTATCAGCGACTTTATATTTACCAATAAATATGATACAGTTGAGCCATCCCTTTGTGTGGGTGTTCAAGTTGAGGTCGCACTGCGCTGATGGGAGTATAAATGACATTGAGATGACATCCATCTCTTCGCTTGTACTTACGAACCCACATACTGTCAGCAGTAAGTAATGAAACTTTCCGTAACCTAAACAAATAAAGCTTATTACCAGTGGCGAAGCTAGTAGTTAATGAATGGGTAGGCAAAAATCTTATCTTAAATTTTTTTTAAGGAATCACTAAAAGGATGGTGGTTCAAATCGGACGCTGAGGTAGAGTTTGCTGTAAGCGAATGGTTTCACAAACAGCCGTAAGAATTTTACTAGCAGGGAATCTACAGGTTGGTGCAACAGTGGAACTCATGTCTTAATGTTAATGGAGACTTCTTTTAAAATCGTTGAATAAAAAATGCTTTACAGCTCTATACGTGTTTCTATTGAACAATCCTTGTATTAGTCATACACAATAATACAACTGATTGAACTTCAAATTTTTAAACTTGATTAGTTTCTATATATATGTTTAATGTTACAAATAATTCAAATAACAATTTTGATCATCTGTTAGTTCAGCAGAATAACAGGGACACTTTTAATAACCGCATAAAATAAACACACTTATAAACAACACAGCGCGCTTTAACTTGAATGTCTGGACCACAGAAGTGAGGCATGCCTCAACGCTCTATGTGTACAGCACGGGACAATCCCCCCTCCCTTCACTTCCCTGTCACTCCTGCACATTGCTTACATACGATGTATCAAAAAACGCTGAGGCAAGTTCAGGTTGCCTCATTCGCTTTAAACGAGCTATGCCGAGTCTCACCTGTCACCATCTAGCGGTCGCTCAGTAAAGCACGTTTTGGCCTAATAAATTCGACAGTCGCGGTAACAATGTATAATCTTTACGTTATGTAGGTCATACGTATTTATAATTTTTATTCTACAGAATTTTTTAGGGTAGGCATTGCCTCAATTGCCTCCATATAACTTCGCCACTGCTTATTACTATTTACATACATTTGAAGCTTATTAGGGAGTAGACATGGAAACAATTTCTTTTAGTACTTAGTATTTTTGTGACAGTCAGCATCACTAGCCATACACTTATTACCAGTATATATTAACATAACTTATTATTTATTAACTTATATAAACAACAATTTAGCAATGAGAAGTAAATTGTGATATTTATTGTTAGCAGATACATTTTATAACATCTATACAAAAATGTTAGTTGCCTTCCTGCTGTATAAATGTTCATTGTTGACAACATATTTTGGTTGGTTAAATAGTGTTAAGGCACACACATGTATATCAAGAGTGAATATTTAGTACAGAATGACAATTAACATTTTTGAGTTTGTTATTTACAAGACAGGTTACACTTATTATAAATCAGACAATAATTTAACTTATCTTTACATAAAAGTAGTTATTTTGTTTTGTATGTAAATAAGTAACCAACAGAGTAAAGTAAGTGCAGCAAAGTAAAGTAAAATGGGTAACAATAGTGGCTTTTAAATGTTTCATGTTAAACCAATAGAACCAAAAACTCCAAAATATTTTTTCAAAATATTGTAAACATTTTTACTTATATTGTCACTGTCACCATAAAATTTTGTAAAAATAAAAATTTTTACACCTACACAACTTTTCAATGCATGAATACATTATTGTAACAAAATTACTTTTCAACAAAATATTTTTATTTATTGCCTAATGAGATTGTTTTTTTAGAAAGTGATAAAATAGCTCTTCACTGTAAATAATTATTTAAAATTTTTGTAAGTAGCCATGTTGATGTCATGAAAAAAAATTAATATAGGCTAGGTTTTAAATCTGAATTGTAAGTAGGTTTTAAGTCCCCTACTTACAAGAACACCCCTACTTATAACAATCGTTTTTAAACCAGTCTTTAGTTATGCTAATTATCAGAATAATATAGAGAAATGACCTTTCTCCTCCAAGAAAATAGTACAAGAAAACTGTCTTTTCTAAATAAATTTGATAATACACAGATTTAGACAAAGACACTGTTAAATGTTGATTGACATAAGTTGCCAGATCTTCTCATGTTTCATAATATAATGTCTCATAAAAAAGTACAATGTTTAGTATTTAGTGTACATTTATGATACTTTTTATTTTAAATCAGAATTTAAATGTAAATTAAAGAGAATACTGTTTTCCACAAATGAAATACTAGTATTTAAAAATTTCTCAAAAATAATTTCATAATTAGAAAATAAAAATGATATAATTAAAACCTCTTAATAAGGGGGTAAGATTTTACTAATCTGGTTGTAACTGATCTGGTTGCTACTGACCTGGTGCATCATGAGACATGGACTTTCTTCAGGTGCTGAAATTCAGCAGAAACTCGATTCTATATGTACATTTTTAATTAAATGTATCAAATTTTTATGTTAACTGTTAATTTGTCAATAGTAATACACAGGTTATGAGGCTTCTTCATTATTTCTAAATACGAGGGTAAGTGTATGCAAACAATTTTTATAATTTATTTTAACAACAGTACAAATCTAACAGTAAGCTCATTTTTAAACATAGTCTCCTTGCTTTTCAATACACTTGGTCTATTGTTGTACAAGCTTCCTGATAAAAAGTTTTTTGACTGAGCAGCAAACCACGAATACACCGCTCCCCTTCACTTCTTGGTCTCTGGAGAATCGACAGCCCCTTAAGGCATCTTTAAGTTGACTAAAGAGATGGTAATCTGACAGGGCAGGATCGAGGCTGTATGCAGGATGCTCCACCATCTCAAAACGCAATTTCTCAAGGATTTGGACAGTGTGGCGGGCAGTATGTCGGCGCATGTTGTCATGCAACAAAACACTCCTGACAATAGGCCTCGGTGTTTGGATCAAATTGTAGGCTTCACTTTGTAGGACAGGATCTCACTGTAACTTGCACTATTTACTGTTCAGCCCTTCTTCAAGTACTGTTTCAGTATTGGCCCTTGTGAGTCCCAAAATACTGTGAGCATTACCTTTCCTGCAGAGGGTTGACTCTTCAATTCTCCTTTTTGACTGGAGATTCGGGGTGTTTCCATTCCATGCTCTGGCGTTTGCTTTCAGGCTTAAAGTGATGGATCCGTGTTTCATCTCTAGTGACTATTTGCTTAAAAAAAGGGTCACCTTCATTAGCATAGTGGTCCAGTAAACTTTGGCAGATGCCACACGATTGTGCTTGTGCTTTTCAGTGAGCTGTTTTGGAACCCATCTTGCTCAGACTTTCAAAAATTCAAGCCTGTTTGGATAATATCATATGCAGAACCATGACTGATTTGCAGATGGCACACCACTTCATTGATAGTCACTCTTCATTTGGTCTGAATCATGGAATTAACTTGTTTACTAATGACATTAGTAGTGGAAGAGGTTGGGCACCCTGATCTTTCCTCGTCCTTGACTATTGTCTGACCGTTTTTGAATTTTTTATCCATTCATGTACGCTTTGCTGTGGTAAAATATTATCCTTATATTGTTTTGAAAGTTTTCTATAGATTTTGGCTCCTGCTACACTGTCAGGCCATAAAAACCGGATCACTGCACACTGTCCTTCGTTGGTGCAAAAGGAGAGAGGGGCAGCCATGTTTATCGTGCAACAATCCACAGCTGACTGATATGACAAACAGTCTAACAGTCCACAAGCAGAGACAATGGCACCATCTGTCAGTATACAAGAGCACTAAGTGGTACTGTCAACTACAGACAATTATAACAAAATTGCGGATACTTATTGACTTACTCTCGTATATATTTTCATAGTACTCATCAAACACTGGGAAGAGAAATTCTCCCTTGACACCTTCTAATCCTGCCTCGTAATTATTGTTTTTCAAATATTGTTATATATATAAACTTTCACATATGAACTTACTTTGGTTATCACTTCCCCATACGTTTCAAAAACGCATCCTAAGCACAAAAAGTAAAACACATCAGACCAACAGCACACAACCCAGTAAATACATAACACTTACATACTACAATTCCAATACACACAAAATTGCTAACACATTTAGGAAACACAATTATAAAGTAGCTTACAGAACCAACAACACCATAAGGAAACACATAAATAATACTAACAAAGACACAGACACATACAGCACAACAGGGGTTTATAAATTAAATTGTAATGATTGTCACCAATTCTACATCGGCCAGACGGGAAGATCTTTTTCCTCCAGATTTTCAGAACATTTAAAAGCCCTCACCACAAATTACATACATTCCACATTTGCTACACATTTACAAAACGAAAACCACAGTTACACAAACATAGAACACAACATGGAAATATTACACTACTTACCTAAAAGGAGAAAACTAAACACAGCTGAACAATTCGAAATATACAGATATCACGCACTACAACCAAACAACATATTAAATGAACAATTACATTATAGATCACATACACTATTCGATACACTGATCCAAACACACAATTTGAACCTCAGCGCCAATTCCCTCCCACCATCAACCCCCACCACACACACCTATAGTCCATAACCGTTATTCTGTAAAATGACATTCAGTATTTACTCCCACTGAGGAAGAGGCACATCACCTTGAAACGTATGAGGAAGTGATAACCAAAGTAAGTTCATATGTGAAAGTTTATATATATATATATAATAATATTTAAAAAAGCGAACGAAGAGGATGAATCAACAAGATAATTATTGTTTTTCATATTTTAGGTAACAATGAATTCAACTGATATGCCAAACTGAATGTTCATTACCATGTAATCAAAAGTTCTGTAAAAACTGTTCCAACTACTGGAAAAAATATATCATCAGAGTTATGGTATCTGATTATGTAAATAGTATATTTGTTAATATAAGCTGCATAATTTGTTATGAGAAACACTAGGTATCATGTGCTATTTGTCTGGAAACGTTGGATGAAATTATAATCAGGTAGATGTAGAGGGGGAAAGAAAATATTATCTTGAATACTTTGAAAGAGCTGATGATTATTGTTGGTTTAATGAAACCATCAGGATAGAGCTAATCCTAGTTGTTGAATGAAACTCAGTATTTCCACATTTTTTTTAGTAGTCTTAATTTCATTATATCTAATTTTTTTAATATATACAGAACTGAAGTTCTAACAAAATTATTATAGACTTTTTTTAGTAACATATTCCACACACATATTAATATTATGCAGTACAGAAATTGAAAGACATAAATTTTCACAGAAGTGTAAAAAATATATCTCCATATTATTACAGAGATAACGTGGATTGTGATCTTAAAACAGTAGATATAAAACATCTAATAAATTAATATAATAAATTAACATCCTTATATAAAACAGTCATATTTGTATTAAAAATAATAGTTCTTCAATAGGCAGGTTAGAATTTAAATGATGGACAATTAACATGAACCATTGCACACTACCAAGGTTAACAAAATACTGTGATTGTGACTCTGGTGGTGTACAAGGGTTTGTGTCAAATGTGCTTGTGTTGTTTTGTGTGTTTCTTCATAGTAAGTTGTTTTTAATTATTTTGAATATTTAATATTTTTTTAATACACTAGTGAACATTTATTTTTTTCATCAGTATCGCTCATTGACAGAATATTATGTATTATTATTATGTATTATGTGTTATTATTATGTATTATGTGTTATTATGTATTATTAACATTCATTATAAACACCTAGTTTATAGTTTTCTTGAAGATGACTGCCAATTGGGTAGTGGAAACATCACTCCTTATAATTTATTCTTCTGTCATTTAAATATAAGAATATTATAATGCCTGTCATTTAAATTCAAATAATAATCCATCTCAGCCAACTTTTTAAGAAGTTGTTCTCCAGTATACAGGTATTTAGTGCATGCTGTACATAACCAATAATAGAAGTTATCGAATTCAATAAATTTTATTATTCCACACAATAACACTTTGATTTCTTTCATGATAATAATACTCTATCATTAAATAAAACTGCTTACAGTGCTTATGTGACGCACTAATCACTGATTTGTAGAACTACTAGCTCGAGCACCTGAGTTGTAGCTAGATCACTTATGGGCATGTAACATTATCTAGAAACTTCCAAAACTTCCAGATATTGCTGAATTAATATCTGATCAGGCCAAAGTGTATGACAGTCTTTTGTCAGGGTATATACATTATTTATGTTGTGTGTGGTAACAATGTTTATTACTACTACCTACTTAAATATTTTAAGTTTAATTATAACTATGCAAAATAATTTTAATTAAAAAAATATGGTATCATAAATTAACTTTCTTCCTCTTGTATTTGAAAGTAATAGAATTAAAATCTGTATGAAAACAGGAGGGATGACAAATAGAAATATTACAGGTAAAATGAATATCACTTGGAAAGCAGACAGATATTTTTATTAGAGGGTGATGGCCAGCATCAGAATATGGCCACCCACCAATCTTTGCATTGACACTGCGAGTAAAAGAACTTAATTCCAGAGTAAAACCATTGAGGAAGTAGTTGCATTGGATTTAAAGGCCAATTTTTTAATCATATATATGAATGCTAAATGTTCATTTACAAATTACTGAGTAATAACCATGAAATAAGTTTAGTAATTATAATATTACTGATGATAATAAATGAGTATTACCTGTTAATTCAATTGCTCTTTCGAAGTCGGCGCTACCAGTTGTAGCAGAATCTAAACTGACTTTTTCGTTTGTAGAAATCGGTTCTCGAAAGGCGGTGACTACTGTAACAGCAGGGTTGTGACAATAGCATTATTTAGTATCCGAAATAATCAAATACAGATATAAAAGCCAACTTTATCGTATGTACAAGCTACGTACCAATAAACAGTACGGGTAACTTCTGATCTTGATTAAAATGAATGTATACATCTAGTATCTTTAAAACTCAAACTTGTATTCTTAAGTTTCATTAATAGACATAAAAAAATGTTTTGAAGTAATAAGTGAAATAAGATGTATGTATGTGTCTGTGACTTGGGACAGTTCTTGCTTTACTTTAATATTAATATTATTTATTAGTCTTGTTGAGACATGTTTTGGATGCTAATTTGTGCATAACTCTCATCCATGTTCAATCATTGTTTGAATATACAATAAAAACACAGACAGACAATAAAAAGAAATGTGTGCACACACACACACACACACACACACACACACACACACACACACACACACACACACACACACACACACACACACACACACACACACACACACACACACACACACACACACACACACACACACACACACACACAGAGTTTAGTATGGGTTTAAAATTTGGAGATAACTATTCTGTACTTTAAAATGAAGCAATTCTTTAGATTCTGGTTATTAAGTTGTAAGTCATGTATGAGGTGTGATCAAAAATATAGAAAATTTTCGTGTTTTTCATAAAATTATTTATTTATTCTTTAAAATTATACTGTCCCTCCCCCCAAAGTAGTCCCCATCATGCACTTATGACAACATTCTTTCCAGTCCGTAAGAAATCTGTGAAATTCTCATTTAAGTATAGCCTTCAGTTAACTCAATGATCTCGACTTCATCTCCTTTATTGTTATAAAACTTCCTTTCATTGTGATAGTGAATAGGGTGGCTGAACCATTACAATGGTGTTATTTTTTGCTAAAAACATGTGAATAACTATAGCAGTGAAGTGTCAGCCAATGCATAACATGAAGCAAAACCCAATAATTGTTTGCCCACAGATCAAGTCATTTTTGCGGATTCCCTCATACAAATGATGTAAGAGTTCAAGATATTACTCTGTATTGACAATAGTAGACTGTGCCATCCTACACATTCAATACCACTTGGTCTACACATTACTTTTTTTGGTCTCGTCTCTTCAGGAAGCTATCATTAGGATGACTGAGGCTTTGTTTCAATGTAATAATCATACAGCCATGTTTCAGGACATGTTATGATGCATTTGAGTAAATCTAGGTCATCAGCAATGCCAGCCAACATTTGCTCAGCGTTGTTTTTGTGATACTGCTTTTGCTGAAAATTTAACAATTTTGGAACAAATTTGACTGCTACTCATTTCACACCAAAAATGTCAGTAAAAGTTGCTTTGCATGAGCTGCACAATGTACCACCTTCCTTAGCAGTTTCTCTTGCAATAATCTGGCAATTACTGAGTACAATGTCCTTAACTTCGGTGGTTGATGTGGTAGGATGTGTCATCTTGAAGATCTTCGATGTCTTTGCGGGCCTTACAGAAAATAAATAAACACTTGTTGTGGACATAGCATTCTCACCAAAAGCCTTTTCCAACATTTGCACTACTTCACTGCACTTGATATTATTTTTAACACAGAATTTAATGCAAATTCTTTGTTCTGTCATTTTGAGAATAGGCTATAAAAATCACTGATCATGCTAATATGAGTTGTCAGTGTTTGCTTGTTAAACACAAACTAAGCATAATTGACATATACATCATGGAGAGTAGTGCCAATGTGAAAAAAAATATTGTAAATTGAAAACGTATAGCACAGGAAATTAAGAAATTATTGTTATTTTTCACCAAACCTGTACTTATTAAGGTATTTACTGCCAAAGAAAAGTCTGACTTTACATATTTTTAACACTTGTAATAATAGAAAAATTATAAAATACCTGTTTAACAAACTAAAGAAATTAATACTGTCACTATCTTTCAACATTAGTGTAACAGAGTCCATGACCTGTATTGACTAAAGGAAAGGAAAAACTTCTGTGTGATTATTGTAAATGAATAGACCTGTATATCAAATTTGAATGAGCTTCATATAGTAAACAAAAAGTTGCTTATAGAAAATTTCAATTATCACTAACAAGTCAGGCAATTATATCAGAGAAATAAAATTTCAACAAACCTTGAATAATTTTCCAAATTTATATATAGCTACTTTGTCGTATTTTGTTGCTACTCTGCTATGTACAATTTTCCCTGAATGAGGCCTTTCGGTTTTGCAACCATTATCAAAACTTACTTGATAATGGTTGCGAAACCGAAAGGCCTCGTTCGAGGGAAAATTGTATATAGCAGAGAAGCAACAAAATATGACAAAGTTGTTATGAAGACTGCTAACACAGATAAAATAGCTGATTATATAATTATATCTACTCATGTCTAACCGTTTATTACTGTGCTATTTAATACCTAAGAGAAAACCTCATACACTTAAAACCACTGCCTTTATACTGAAAAGTGTATTGAAATTATCCCAACCTGAAATCCAGTTACTAAAACTGTTACACATTATTACTGAATCATTAAGAATTATGATCTATTATTATGTAGTTTTTGAAACTTACCACCTAGTTCTACATCCTTGATGTCGTGGCCATTGATGTGTCCTTTCTTTGCTACATCTCCAGCTGTAAGATGAAAGAAACAAAGCAGTAGTCACTCACCTGGACTATAATTGTATACAATCCTATATATTGCCTAATTAATGGTTAAACAGTATTATATTTGAATACATACTTGAAACACCTATGAATCAAAACACCTAGGATTAGCAAATGTTTTGTCGAGTATTTTACAACATGTGTGTTAGTTTTAACTCAGATTAAGCTTCATATGTTTGTCTTGTTGTAAGTGAAAGAGAAGAAGTAACTAACAGGAAAGAAATTAACCTAAGTAACAGGGAACTGAAGCTGATCTAAACATAATGGCAATCACATTACTCTAGGGTGACCAGACGTCCCGTTTTTAACGGGATTGTCCCTTTTTTTCATTATGTGTCCCGTTGTCCCGGCAAATTATTAACGGGATGTCAAATGTCCCGTTTTTCCGTACTTGCAATAATGGATAACCTAATCTTTTATCTTCGCTTCGTTTTGAGTTTTTATTTATTTGTTTTTGTGTCATTTTGGTCTCGTTCGTTTAAACTTTCTTACTGAGGTCAAGACGGGTCTCGAATGGTTAAGGGAACGCAATCGCGAAAAGAAATGATGATCTCTGGTTTCCGCCAGAGTGCGTCAAGGGAGAGTGAGGCAATCAAGGTAAACTTTTTTTGTTTGGTTAGTTTTAACGCTTGGCGTGGCGAGCTTGCTCCATTGTCTGTTGTTCGCTTGGTTCGAGATACGCGTGCATATTAATATGGGGAAAAGAAAGTGTACTTTCTCCAAAACCCTGAAAAAAGAGTTTCCTTTCTTGAAGGACGACACCACATCTACAAAGGTAGAATGTACTTTATGTCGTTCAGTTTTTTCCATTGAACATGGAGGACGTGCCGATATTACACAGCACATTAAGAAAAAGAAACACATGTTGGCAGTTTCTGCGAGAACTTCCAGTAGTATAACTTCCTTTGTAAGTAGGAATGGACTACAAACTGAGGAAGATAAACGTATCGCTGCTGAAGAAGGGCTGTTTGCATTTCATACTGCAAAACACAACCATTCTTTCCGTTCAATGGACTGCACATCTCTTATCATCAGAGAACTATTTGAGAAGAAATTCACGTGTTCCAGGATAAAGTGCGAGTCGATTTTAGTGAACGTTTTATCGCCGTATGCAATGCATGAAGTGCAATCAGAACTTGAAGATGCTAAGTATGTGTCTGTGATGGTTGATGCATCAAATCACAAAAGCTTAAAATTAGTGCCGATTCTAGTTAGGTATTTCATTCCTACCAAAGGTGTTCAGTGCAAAGTACTCTGTTTTCAGAACGTTGGTGGAGAAACAGCAGAATTATTAGCTAATCATGTTCTGGACATCTTAAAGAAACATCATTTAGTTGAAAAGATCATCGCGTTTTGTGCAGATAACTGTAACACTAACTTTGGTGGGTACAAGAGGGCCGGAACAAACAACGTTTTTTCTAAATTGAACATTGAACAGTGGGGGATGTGTATGTCTTTTATTTTTGTTCATCCCCCATAACGCCACATTAGCCTCCTTTGACATTAAAAACCTGTACACAAACATCCCCATCTCTGAAACAATCACCATCCTACAAAACAAACTCAAACAGAACAACACACCAGACGAACTTACCAATGAAATAACAGAAACTCTGAACATTATCACAAAACAAAACTACTTTACTTGTAACAATAAATACTACACACAGAACGATGGCCTACCCATGGGCTCCCCCATATCCATCATTCTAGCAGAAGTCTTCCTCCAACACTTAGGAAAAACAAAAATACTCACAAACAATGACAGACACTCACATAAAATACTATATTGGCACAGATACGTTGATGACATTCTAATACTATACAGGGGAAACAAAAGACAATGTGAACAGTTACTAACGCACATAAACAAAATACATAAAAACATAACCTTCACTGCCGAATACGAACACAACAATACCATAAACTTCTTAGACCTCTCCATCACAAAACTAGAACACAGGCACAAATTCAGTATATACAGAAAACCAACTACAACTGACACACTAATACACAACACCTCCAATCACCCAATACAACACAAACTAGCTGCTTTTAGAACCATGATACATAGACTTAACAACATCCCCTTAGATGAAATAGACTACAAAGACGAACTAAACACGATAAAATATCTAGCAGAATCTAACGGTTATGACAGAACAATAGTCAGTAAACTCCTACACAAAACAAACAACAGACAAAGACAGAAAACAACAAATTCATAACACTAACATACATCAACAAACAAACAGAAAAAATTGCCCACAAATTCAAAAAAGCAGGATACAGAATCGCTTACAAAACTACTAACAAAACAGAACACACACTATCAAAACGCATGCCCAAAGCACAAAACAAATTCGATCTATCCGGTGTATATAAACTAAATTGTTCAAATTGCAGTAAATTCTACATAGGCCAGACAGGACGTAGCTTCAAACAGAGATACATTGAACACACAAAAGCACTCCACAACACTACAGAATCTACCTTCGCAAACCACCTCATTGAAGCAAACCACACATATAAAAACATCGACAATAACTTGAACATACTACACGTACACACAAAAGCCCGAAAACTAGACACTCTAGAACAATTAGAAATATACAAACACACAAAAACAAATAAAAACGACATCCTAAACGAACAGACACAATTCAAATCGCACGCATTATTCGAACACATCTCACCACACACACACAGCTTCAATCTTTCGAAACACTATCTCGTCACCAACAACAAGACGAGCAGCGCTACTAACGACAGCCTCTGATGAAGCCTTCTATAGGTGAAAGCCGGTTTAGGCTGTAAGGTAAAACTTTAAGTTTTTACTTATAAAAAACTTAGTGTTCCGAGTCGTCAATATTATAGTGATATTTGGTTATTGATATTTATGAGCCTCTAAAGTCTTATTTCATGTCTCAGGATAGGTGTCCTACATTGCTAAAACAATTTTTTGAGAACCCACAGTCACTTGTTTGGCTTCATTTCATACAAAGCCAACTGAAAATGTTTTCAAATTCAATCCAAAAGTTGGAAAGAACCAACATTTCAGCCACTGAAGTAGCTGAAGAATTAGAATTGCTTACAGAAAAAGTCAATAACAGGAAATGTAGTAAGTTTCAAACTTCAGTTGTTTCTTCAATTTTAATTAACTTAGAAAATGAAGGTCATTTCACCCAATCGAAATATGAAACGATTACCAATTTATTTTATGACACTTTTTTAAGTTATTTAAACAAGTGGGTCTCTCCATATCAGCCTCTGAAATCGTTTCATTGGATAACATTGAAAAATTCTGTATCTTGGGATGAGGTTTTAAAAAGTCTGAAAATTCTTAAGACAGTAGATTCATGTTCAACAATTCAGGTACATGAAGATGAATTATTTGATGAGATAGGACATGTGAACAAAGTTTTATCCAGAAAATTTGAGGAATGGGAAAAAGTTAATGTGGAGATTGATAAGAAATGGTGTGATGTCTTCCACATACTTAAAAGTATAGGCATTCCATGTAAAAACATAGAGGTGGTTGTGAGTTTTGCTCTGGCTGTACCAGGCACAAATGCTGTTGTGGAAAGAGTCTTTTCAATTGTGAACTCCCTTTGGATTGATGAAAGAAACCGTTTTACTACCAAAACTATTCAAGCAATTGTAATTTTAAAAACTCATTTTCAAGACCTTAGCTGTAAGGAATTCTACAACCTGCTATTAAGTAATTCAAAGCTCTTGCGAGATATCAGGTCTTGTGATAAGTACAAAGTTAATAGTGATGTTCCTGATTCAGAAGCCACAAGTTCATGTTCAGCAGGTTGTTGATATCTATGAATCACATCCATGTAATTTTATAGTTGTTAAGAATTTGAATATTTATATTTGAATAATTATAATTTTATAATTCTTGAAAAAACGTGATCAATTATAATATGATCCAGTGCCATGATAAGTATGTTTTTAAGTTGGTTATTAAAATATATGTCTGTTTATGTGTAAAAAGTAGTTTTTATTTGTCTTAGTGAAGCAGTGCAGTCATATATGAAGCACATTTTCTTTGTAACTCGTGTCCTGTTTTGTCCTGTTTTTTTATTTCCATATTTCAGAAATGTCCTGTTTTACGTGATAAAAAATCTGGTCACCCTACATTACTCTTGAAGTACTGTCAAATGTTAAAAAAGGGATTTTAACATTTTAATTTAAAAAAATTTAATAAAACCTGACATGATGGGTCTTTTACTTTGGGTATTGTGAAAAAGAATGCATAGTTTTAATATGATAAAACAGAACAGTTTTAATGTTTAGATTTTCAGTGATTTTATCGGGTGTTTACAAGGTTTCAATTTACAGTATGTTCTGTAGTGTGCATACATCAAAACGAGGGAGTTTTCGAGGATGAGCAATATTTTTTGTTAACATGTTCTTGGCACCACAAAGAGCCTGTCCCAAGTTTTATACTGTGGTCATAAGTTCTCTATCAGAGAACGTATTTTTAATTTTGTTCTAAGTGGCTATTTTTGTTGATTTTCTGCAGCATTTTGTATTATTTTGGCTTTTACGAATCAGATCAAAACAAGAAAACAATCATTTTTTCATTATCCTATATGCTAATAATAATCTCACTGGTTACAATTTAAAAATGAGTACTGTACTAACATAAAGAAAAAAGAAACCACACAGAACAGAAAAATTTTGAAACTCTGTAATAACTCAAGTATACTATATAGATATATGGATGGTTTTGTGATTACAGTAGTTACCGGTATACTTCAAATAGTCACTAGTATGTATGCTAAATTTCAGGGTAAAGTACAACAACAGTAAAATCCAATTTATTTTGCAAATTGATTAGTTGATTATTTATGATCTGTTAATTGGACAATGAAATGTTTTTCCTAAATGCCAATTTTTTTTATTACTTTGAGATGATCGAGACATCTTGAATTGGAAATGGAGGCTCACAAAAAAGCACTTAAATTGACATGTTATAATTAATTTAAAAATTACAGCTTAGTTCTGTGTGTGTGTGTGCGCACGCACGCGCGCATGTGAGAAAGCATGAGTGTGCACGTGTCTTTAGTATCACTCGACTATAACAAACCACTTATAAACACTTTGTAAACAAAGACACTGTAAACTAGTAATACAGTTTTTAAGGAAATATCTTTAAAAGGACAAAACAAGAAGCAAAGTCATGTTATGTATAAAGCAGCCTTGACCCTAGAAAATTGAACCAATTATATAAATATGAACACAGAACAGCAGGAAATGGTAGGTTATACAGATTGTAATGAAAGCTAATAGTGTGCGCACAAATTTCTTTGAACCATCAAATGCAGCCTGGCAGGCAATAGTCAACGGAATTACTTAATTCTTGTAATTATTGCCAACACGAAAATATGACATATTACAGTGAAACAAAACATAACTGTGCTGTCGGTGTTTTTAATGTTTAGATGAAAAGAAGAAACCGAACAGCCTGTGTGTCACGAACATTTGCAAAAATAACAGTTTCAAGGTGGTTCTGGCACTAGTTTCCCAATACCCAGACAATGTCAGACAAAGCTGTTGTCATCTACACATTTATTTGTGTGAGCTTACTCTCACATAAAAGTTACCTCCTACACCTACTGATCATAAGTCATGCAACTGATTTCATCACTTTTTTCTCCGCAACTTTTTTGATCAGGCTTATTTTCTTTCCTGTAGTCAAAAGGAGAAATGACTCCATTTCCTCCATCTTGCTGTCTTTCAAATTCCTCAGTTTCAATTGTCAAATTAAATTACTCATTTTTAGCTTTGAGAAAGAAAACAAAATGTTTTTAGAATAGCTACAAGTCAGGAAACACTTAAACCCTGTGTATCAGATAGCCATGTAGAGCACAACTATAGTAGTACAATTAGAATAGAATACCCTTAAATTCTTTAACTGAATCCAGATACCCACTGGCGTTGACAGATCAAGACACTGGCTAGCATGATGTTGAAAAATTAATATTAGACAACACTCTGTGTGTGTGTGTGACCATGCAATTCTTCTTCTTCTTTTTCATCACTTTTTGCTGTCAAGCGCCAGAGTCTTTCAGCCACTTCCGATACCCTCTTCTATCCTGGCTGAAACATTTGGCCTCTAACAGGATCTTCTCCCTTCTCTATGCCTGCTTCCCAATATAGTTGATCCATTCTAATCTTCAAATTTCCCTTCCTCTCCCTCAAACTGAGCATGGCTCCATAATCAGCTTCAGCCATAATGAAAGGGATCACTCATCCTCATTTTATGACCATTGGGGTGCTCTTCTCTCTACTACCTCGCCAATTCTGATGGTCATATGCTTAATTCTTTCTCTCCTAGTTTTTCTAGATGCTTAACTCAAAAATCTCATTTTACAGCCTTCCAGTCTATTTTTATGCTTCTCTAGCAGGGTGAGGTCTTCTGTACCATAGAGTATGTGGGATAGGTATACTGTCTTGTATCCTTACAGCTTCATTTTTTATATGATTTTCTTATATGATTTCCTTTTACCTAGAATAAGATTAGAAATCTGGTGGCACATGTGATTTGATTTTTGTACCTGATTGTTCATTTACACATCAGCCTTATCATACGAGGTGATTACTGTTCACAAGTATCAAACTTCTTGACTTGCTTCATCTGTTTTCATTCCCAGTTTAATTCAAGCACTCCTCTTCTGTTTGTCAAGCTAGAAACAACACTTTGCTTTTTTCCATGTTTATCCTATACCTCTGTCCCTAATGGCACTTGGTCACATTCAGTTATGCATTCTAAAGTTCTTCCTAACTCTTCACAATTATAGCAGTATTTAAATATAGGCAGGTCTTGGACATACGCTGGTCTCATTTTAACATTTCCTATTTTGTATCTTTCTGTTCTTCTTTTATACTGTTAAAAGATCTAGTCCATAATTATGAAGAGTAACAGACTGAGACTGTCTCTTTGCTTCACTTGTCTTGTCATTGGGGATTCAACAGATTTTCTCCTCCCAAACAAACCATTCCTCTTATTGGATTATACTCTCTTTATTCTCATCATCAGGTTCAGGGTTTAGTGATGATCCTGTCTTCTGTAAGGCTGCCTAGATTCGATGTCTTGGTACTGCACCAATGAAATGTATATGTAGTCCCCAAAAATTTTTAATGTGTGTAATTCAGTATATAGAATATAATATTATGGGAAATGGAAAATTTAGTAAAAATTATTTTCTATTTGCAGATTCTACAATTCATATTGATGAAAATATATTGCTGGATGTGGACATTTTCTAAATTATATTTTTGTTTATATCTGCAAAGTATCGAATTATAAAATGCACTTACTTTTCTAAGACTGGACACTGTTAACATAAATTTTTAATGTTAAAACATGTATAGAAGACTAATGCATCATATGCAGTTAAAGACTGGCTGCATAAAAAGTGACCATTTGGCTAATACTGTTATAATGGTAAGAGATCTTCAGAAGAGATAAGCACAAATTTACAGCTGCAACTAGTTAGCTACGAGGCATAAAAATATTTTAAAACAATAGAAGTAGCTTATGTAACGAAATAAAAAAGTCGGAGTTACAAAAAAAATTATAATAAAAAAATTTTGTTTGAAAAAAAATTTTCTTTTATTTATTTATTAATTATTTATTAATTTCTGATGTAATTGTGTATTTTTAATTCTTTTAATTATTATTTTGATCAATTTAATCGCTTAGAATAACCAGAATTGGGTTTCCGCGTTAAATAGATTGTCTCCTGTAATAATCGACTAGCGGTCCTTTGTTATTCTAAGTGTGTACTCCTTCAATGTTGTTAATCTCTGCTTTTCTTCTAGTCCAGGTATCAAATATTATTTAATATTCTTCTTTTTATATAATTACAAATAAATAGAAGCCAAAATTATAAAATTCAATGATTTTATTAACATAATAGAAAATGATCGATTTTGAATCGATTAGTTAATCGACAATTTATAATCTAGTATCTCAGGGCGAGTGATTGCAGTATATAAATTATTAATATTAAGACACAGGTTCTTTTAGCTGTTATTTTATAATAGTCAGAGAAAGGGCAAATCTGAAAAGTATAACACTTACAATAAAATGCTTAATTATCTGAAAATACAAAATATTATTTAATATATAAAGGTTAATAATTAAAATTTTTGTGAACCAAACTCATGACGAAGTTTAGCCGTCGCCGCAAAGGATTCTGGGAATTCAAAATGGTTGCCTTCGTACTGCATATGTCGACGACTCCTGCACAACGGAATCTCTTCAAATAAATGTTTCTTCTCTAAGTTTTCCTCGTCCAAGCAGTAGTGATTAAGTCCTCTGGTGATAGTGTAGTTATCCTGGATCAGTGGTCAGTTATTCATCTCGATAATCAGTGTTCAATAGTGTTCTTGTTTCATCTTGTCCATAAGGTTGATAATGGCAGATTTCATCTCGATAAATTCGGAATTAGCGTTTATATGTTTGAATATCGGTATTACACTTTTCAATGTTCATTAATTGTTTTCCTAAATAGTTTAAGCTGGTTTATTCCACTGAATTTAGTGTTGACTCATGTTTTTTTTAAATTTCTCGAGTTATTTTTGCTAGGTTTAGTTCATGTCCACCATTTTTTCTTCTCTCTTTATATGAATTAATTGTGAGAGCTCGTTCTGAAGTGTACGTCTAAACATATAACAATCAACTAACTAACTTTCTTCTTCATACAAAAGGTCCTGGCCAATTTAATATTAAAATGACATTGTTCTAAATCTCTGGCACTTCCGCTTACATAATTGACTTTTACATTATATGACTGAATACCTTTTTACTATTATTTAATTTTATTAAATACTAATTACATAATCTCTTTCCTTAGTTAATTCTGCGTTATTTAATACCAAATATGATATTTTTACAATGTTTTCTATCTCAAAATGCCATATTTACAGTATATTTGAATGTAGGCCTTAAATTTTACTTCCTGTCACATTAAATGGTTTACCATCTTTATTATGTTATAATTATTATTGAACAAGATCCCTGATTGAAATAAAATGTTTATTTTTCCTTAATTCCTTGTAATTTTATGATTTGGTTAACTAATTTAAATATTATCTTTAATCTGGGCTTTCCCCATTAGATTCCAGTGTTATTACACTTGCATTTTTTTTTAATAATCTTTCATACATTTCTTCAATACCTTTATAAAGTATTGTTACAGTTATTATACAGTGATTGATTTACATTATACAGTGGAACTTGGTTATAAAGTCATTGAAGGGACCAAAAAAATAATGACGTTATGTCCGAGTGACGTTATAAAAGAGTCGTTATAAAAGACCCTTTTTAATCACTAGTAAGGAAGGAGAAATAAAAAAAAAGATCTTTGCATTATTAACATTATTCGTGATATTTATTCTAAAGTTTACAAACTGCATTTCATTTATACAAACAGCATGAAGAATATTTTGAAAGATCTAAAAGAAAGTACATGTAACTTACATTTAGGCTTACTGTCGAAAGTAATCCGTAATTTTCTTTTGAATGCTCCTTTCTGAAAAATAAATTCTTTCTGTTGTGCTGTGGAGATGCTGCGCTGCATTGAACATGTCATCAGACGTCTCTCTAAAGCAGTAAAATCGTGAAAGAGTTTCGGCGGCTCTCATTGCTTCCTGTACTGTCGGACAAACGATGTCGGCATCCTCCTCTTGTTCAGCATCTTCTTCAACACTGTCTTCTGCTTCTATGTTTTTTACTTCCACGATAATTTCTGCGTCACTCAACACTTGGAATGTTTCTACTTGGTCATCCACTGATGCATAGGAATCAAGTTCATTTCCAAATTCATTTACGTCGAATTTCTTAATCCACTCCGAGAGCGGCAAGTCATCATCTTCGTCATCATCGGGTAAATTTTCATGTACGAGTTGTGCTTTACTAAAGCATTTTGCTATCGTCTTCTGTGTTACACTCTTCCAAGAGTCGTCTAGGAATTGTATTGTATCTAAGAGGGAAATTGTGGCAGGTTGCGCCGTGTGCATACAGAAAATAATTTTTTTTAAAAGTTGCTTGCGGTAGTGACACTTTAGGCTTCTAATGACGTCTTGGTCCATAGGTTGCAGGACACTCGTACAGTTGGCCGGTAAGAAGACCAGATTAATGTTTGTCAAATTTAACTTTGGATGGGCTGCACAGTTGTCCACTAGAAGTCGAATTTTTCTGTTTTTCGATGACAGTTCTTTCTCCCACTTTCTTAGTTCATCTTCAAAAATACTAGAAGTCATCCACGCTTTTTTGTTGGCAGTGTAACTTACAGGAAGTTTTTTGATGTTTTTAAAACATCTAGGATGCAAACTTTTCCCGATAACTAAAAGTTTCCTTTTTTCGGTTCCCGTCATGTTCGCACAAACAAAAACTGTAACTCTTTGTTTAGAGAGCTTCCCACCAATGCACTTTTCATTTTTAAATTTGAAAGTCTTATCTGGAGTTAATTTATAAAAAATTCCGGCTTCATCTCCATTAAAGATGTCTTCATCTTTATATGATCGTCTAATTTCTGGCCAAGTGTTATGCACCCAATCGCCTGTAACGTTCAGATCTACGCATTTTGCCTCACCACAAATTTTTGCAAAGGAAATCGAGTGTCGGGCCTTAAATCGATCTAGCCATCCGTTGGAGCACGTAAAATCAATACCAAACAATTTTCCGAATTCTGTAGCTTTCTCTTTCAGAATTGGTCCACTCACAGGAATATCTGAACATCGACACTGTTTGAACCATTTCAATAATGCTGCATCCACATCACCATGTTCGCATTTCCTAATTTTTTTTTATTTTTTCTCCATCTTCCTCAAATTTTTTTAAAATTTTGTCCTTGTTTCTTAAAATTGAACCTACAGTAGAATTCACTAAACCAAACTCACGGCATACATGAGCTATTTTATGTCCGCTTTCATATGATCTAATTACACGTACTTTCTCTTGAATAGACAGAACTTTTCTTTTTGTACTAGAAATTGCCATGATTACTGTATAAAAATGTAGACCTACGTATAAAATTCTATAAACAGTGGCTACCGAAACTTACTACGTGTAAACAATACTGTACAGTAAATACTGTAACAGCGTGGCATGAACAATAGCCTCGAGACGCGCAGTGCTATTGACCCGGTGAGAGTGGTGGGGAGACATGTCAGTCGCCAGACACCGGCTGGCGCCGGCGGTCTTGTTACAGTGCTTATCGCTTGCATACAATGTATGTCTGTAGCCATGGGCGTAGCACGCGTACATATATACGTTTATATGAAATTTAGAGTAAAATATCTGAGAAATTTTTGACGCTATAACAGAGTAGTACAATATTTAGTGACGTTAAAACCGGGAATTTTTATAATGTTAAAGATATCAGTTTGACCGGACTTATGACAAAATAACGCTACACCCGAGTTGACATAACAGCCGAGGCCGTAATAACCAAGTTCCACTGTATAAATTTCATCAATTTAATTAATTTACTTAACTTATTTATCAATTATAAGGTTGTTGAGATTTATCATTTGGCCTAGATTTTACCTGTTTTCACATACAATGTTTATGACTATTACAGCTTGCTAATACCCTTCTGACAACATATCTCTTTTACTACCCTTCTGACAACGTATCTCTTTTACATTATATTCTGACATTTTATTCAGCGTATCTTCTGACATTTTATTCTTATATGATCTTAATTAAAGTTCCCTTACTTAACTACATTAACATTTAGTATTGATTAATACCATTAACATGTAACAAATATTTTATAACAAAAGAATTGTACTCAATTTCAGACATTCCAGCCTTGAGTTCAATGAACTTATAATATAAACAAAACACATATGTTTTTTCATTACTTAAATTATTCCTTAAAATTAAGTTTCATGCAGTCCTTGCTGTTTTTGTTTTATTTTAGGGATGTACCCTTGATCACTGCACTACTTATTATATTATCTCATCACATTTATAGTCATATTACCTAATATTGTGAGATAAAAATAGCACTCACTTGGGATCATTTTTAGTATATTTTCATAATAAAATTACTTGCACTGGTCCACTGTTATTCTTTGATCTTATCTCTATTTGTTTTAATTAGTCTTATAAGATCAAGAATCTCAGTTACAGGGGATCATTAAGATTTGTTTTTATTTATTTTTTCATTACAAAAATAACTTGGTACACTTTTGCACTGGTACACTTTCACTTGTACCTTTAGACACTTTACTTATACATACTTTACATGTTTCTTATTTTATAGTGTTATACTTTTTTATGGACATTTAATCTCTTTTGGGGTTTTATATCTTTGTTACTTGGTTTCTTCCAAAAGCAGTCCTTTTATTATGGATGTCGGTTTGTTCTGGGTATTTCCTTACTTACTCCTATCCTACCTGGGTATTTCCTTACTTTATCTTGGTTTTTTGTTTTATTTTTTATAACTCATATATTGCATAGTTGGTTTTAATTTATTTTATTTCTTCAAACTATGATTGCACTTTACTGTGGTCCTTAATTAATTTTTATAGTAGTTTTCTTTGATTTCATTTTATTTTTACTTTATTTATGATCATTTTTTCATTCAGAACAATGTGGATAATCTGTCATGCTACACTTAGAATAATTTCTTTTCTTTTTGTAATAGTGCAAGTAGGCTAGATAGTACCATTTTCAATTATACCAACTGTAATTTATTGTATCTTACCAGTTTGTCAATTACAATTTTGAGTGTGATATAAATATACTGTATATCACTATAAATATAATAATATTATTATTTAAAAAATATTACATAAAATAATAAGCAGTAAGAATATTTTTACACCGTGTGTGTGTGTGTGTGTGTGTGTGTGTGTGTGTGTGTGAAACAATGTAATATTAATATATTATATATGTAGCATTGTTAATATAACAATGGTTAGAAAGAAACCATCATTGTTATGTATACAAACATGGAAATGAATGACAATTTTTCCCCAAAAATTGTAACAGTAGTGTGTCAAATTTTAAATTGAAGTATTATAATTATTTCATTTTAAAAATGTTATTATATTTAACTATTATACTTTAATTAAATTACTTTCTTTACTACAAATAAAATACCAACTAAATACAACTATTACATTAACGACTCGGAACACAAAGTTTTTTATGAGAACCTCTGAAGAAGCTTTTTAAAAGTGAAAACCGGTTCAGGTTGTAAGGTAAAACTTTGTTTTTACTCACAAAAAACTTTTTGTTCCGAGTCGTTAATGTAATAGTTGTATTTAGTTAAGTAACAGACACGTCATGGACAACGAAATCCAAGAATTTAAATAAAATACCCTTGCTGCATATTAAGTAAAATAAAAATCTTATTCAAAAGAAAAGGTAAATACAATTATTACTATTTTACATTTATATTCATAAATGCTCATATTTTTCTTGTGCATGTGTATATAAATATGTATATATTTTGTATTATTATTAATAATAACAAAACTTTTTTCAAGAATATATTTTTATTATTTTGTGAATTACAATGTTGATGAAAGTTGAATACTACAGAAACATTGTAACTGACAAAATAATAGAAATATATTCTTATAAAAAGTTTTGTTATTATTAATAATAATATAAAATATATTATGATGATAGCTGAATACTTTTGAAACATTTGTAATTCACAAAATAATGAAAATATATTCTTGTAAAAAGTTTAGTTTTGTTGTTATTAATAATAACATACAATATTTTAAATTTATAATTTATGAATGAAAGGCTTAGCAAGGATCAGTCAATAAATATAAAACAAATTTTACATGACTTGTGTCGATGTTTCTACAATATTTGTCATCATCAGGACCAGTTTATGGATACAAGAGAAAATATCAAACACAACATAAATTAATTGAGTGAATGTGTGTGTGTGTGTGTGTGTTGAGACAGTTTGTTTACATTAGTAAAGTAATGTAATAATGTAAGGAAATAATTTGATCTCTCTCTCTCTCTCTCTCTCTCTCTCTCTCTCTCTCTCTCTCTCTCTCTCTCTCTCTCTCTCTCTCTCTCATGCGCGCGCACACACACATATGCTCATACAGATACAAACATATTCACTCAATTAATTGATCTTGTTTGATATTTTCTTTTGTATCCATACATAGGTCCTGATGATAACAAATACTGTCGAAATATGGACACAAATGATGTAAACATGTAAAAATTTGTGTTATTCTTACTGACCAATCCGTGCTAAACCTTCCATCATTAAAATTTATAGATCGATAGTGACTACTAAATTAAGGATTTATAATTTAACTGATGTTATGTAATTGTAATTTTATAAAGTAAGTACAGATAAATAATTAAATTCTTAAGCTTAAATTAAAAGATGCAGAACATTTTTTCCAAAGTCTGTTAATTTGTTGTAAAAATGTCAATAATGTTTTCTATGGATAGAGTTTATCCCTGCTGCTAATAGATAGAAGTTTATGTGCTACTTTTTTGTGTGCATAAATTAACTAAAGTAAACATTATCTTCTAAGACATCAATTGTAATAACAAATTGATCATAATGGCATTAGTTGTTGTGCAGATTTGGTGGTTTATATTATGTGAGTACTTTCTTAATACAAGAAATAGTGGTTAAAATGACAACGGTTATGACAGAGTGTACAAATGCATAGCTACTAGACACTAGATATTGTAATATGTCACTGTTTAAAACATCTAAACATATTGACAGGTCTTTCACCATATAATCTGTTTTTAACAAGCCATTATGTATAACATTACTGTCAGAAAAATGCCTACAAAACAAAGAATGTTCTGACGTCTGTATCTGTGTTATACTGTAATGTAATTCGAGTCATTTGCTAATAACAACAGTCTGACGTTAATAGCCTTACATTGTAAAGGTTTTTTAAAATTTATTTTGTATAAATTAGCTTGTTAACAAATGTTTCTGTTTTACTGTTAATGGATTTTATTATCACTATTATTAATGTTTCAGTATGGCCAGGACCCAGCCACCAAAAAGACGGAAATAGTATTGCTCACCCAGTGACAGAGCCCCACAATCATACAGGTGCAAGTGGGAGGTGTGGCTGTACTGACAAAGAAGGCAGTTAAATGCCTAGGTGTAAAGCTGGACCTGAAGCTCTCCTATGAGGAGCAAATAAAGCATGCAGCTGATTAGATGGCATCCACCACAACACAGCTCAGCAGGCTTATGGCTAATATAGGAGGCTCCACTGCAAGCAAGAGATGATTGTTGATGGTGGTCATCGTTACCAGCATATATAAGACGGTAGTAAACAAACTGAGAAACCAGTCAGTATTTATTGTGAGTCAGTCAAGTGAGTAAAAGAGTCAGTGTGTGTGTTTGATACTAAATTTGTGGATCAGTATTATATTTTGTGTTGTTGTTTGTATAAATTACGATAGAGTCAATAAAATAATTGATATCACAGTTGTGAATCAAAATTAGTAGTTTCTGTGTTATATATTTACTTATGAAAAATCATTTGTGATAACGATAAGTAAACAAGGTATTGACAGTGATAAGAGTATTTTTATTTTGATTGCTGCCTAGAAGATGATGGGAAGAGATCAAATTGTAAGAGATGTGGCAAAGAATGAAGCCAGAGAACTCACTCTCTGCCACTGGCAAGATTGTTGGAATAGGGAGGACAAAGGAAGAAGAATTGCAAGGCTCATACTGAATTTAAAGGAACGGATTGATTGTCAACATAGTGACGATGACTACCATTTGACACAGTTCTTCAGTGGTCATGGCAATTTTTATGCCTACCTATATAGAATTGAAATGGTGGAAAACCCAGCATGCCAGTACAGTGACTGTCTCCACAAAGATGCTTTGCACAGTTTTTTCAAGTGCTGTAGATTTACAAGAGAAAGGTTGGCACTAGAGATGGAGCTCGGGGAGTTCACACCTAAGGATGTAGTTGAGATTAAAGAGGAATGGGACTGCATTGCTGCATTTATTCAGTCAGTTCTACAAGAAAAGAAGAGACAGGCCCAACTTGTACCCAGTGGGCAGTAGCGCATATGAGCAACTAGAAGGGTTGAATAGGTTCCATCTTGAAGTAATATGCTAAGTGGTTCATATCAATATCTGAATTAGATTTGGTTTCTTTTAGTGAGTGAGTCCTACATACCATGGGACAGGTGGTTTCATCTAATGGTAAATAAAGTTGTTTTGATAGTTCATCTTCTTTTTTTTTCACAGCACTAAATTAATATTGGTTATTAAACTTTCACTTGTGAACTTACTTTGTTTCCTCCCGTACGTGTTTTGGCGTGATGTGCGCCTTCGTCAGCGGTGGAGACAGACTGTCAGTAACTTGTAACGGTTTTTTTGTTGGTAGGATGAGGGGGTGGAAGGGAATTGGCGCAGTAAATACAGCATTTTCCCCTCTTAAAAAAAAAATTAAAATGAATGTCTCAGTATTTTGCTGCATTTTAAAACCAACAAAGAAATAAAAGAACAATACAAAAACCTAATAGAATGTACATTGGTATAACTGACATAAGTGGGTACAGCCTTTAGCGGTTACTACCTTTAGCAGCCAATTGTTCAGTTTTTGGTTCTGTCGAAGAATACAACAAATACAAGGGTAAACAAAATTGGTACACTAGATGATTTCTACTGTAACATTCTATACCTACTGCTAAACACTTATGTACTCGTATGTGAATAGATTCTAGTCAGCCCATGAGATTAATAAGTAAAATGCAAATGATACTGTACCATTTTACTTTAATCTATAAATATGAGCTAATAAATAAATATAATTATTTCACTACGACTCGGAACATAAAACTTTTTTATGGGTTAAACGTAAAAGCTTTACCTTACAACCTGAACCGGTATTCACATTTAAAAAGCTTCTTCAGAGGTTGCCGCTGGTAGCACTGTTCGTCTTGTTGTTGGCGACGAAATTGATTTTCGAAAGATCGATGTTGTGTGTGTGAGGTGTGATATGTTTGAATAATGCGTGTGATTTGAATTGTGTCTGTTCGTTTAGGATGTTGTTTTTATTTGTTTTCGTGTGTTTGTATATTTCCAATTGTTCTAGAGTGTCTAGTTTTCAGCTTTTTGTGTGTACATGTAGAATGTTCATGTTATTGGTTGATGTTTTTGTATATGTGGTTTGCTTCAATGAGGTGGTTTGTAAAGGTGGATTCTGTAGTGGAGTGGAGTGCCTTTGTGTGTTCAATGTATCTTTGTTTGAAGCTATCTTTGTGTGTATGATAAAAAGTCAATCTAGCCGGATAGATTTGTACAACTGTTTATATGGATACCTCTCACTATATAGAGAAACAGATAGAAAGAAGAGAGTTGTGTAGTGTATTTTTTTTTTTAAGAGTATGGAAGCTAAATAGTTGGATATATTCAGGTCAGATGAAGTGTAGCTAGTTGACTTATTATGTAATTACTGACACTTGTAGAGAGAAATATGGATGAGTTTGAAAAAGTTGTGAAGACTGTCAGTTATGAAAAATGGACAGATATACTAATTATTATGTTGATAGATTATTATACATATTTATGTATTTTTGAAAATGCTGTATGCTTTGATTGCAGTGCCATTTATACTTTATTTCTACTATGGCACCAAACTGTGCAGTGTGGATTATACTTGCAGAACTAAAGGTCCAATATATTTTGACTGGTAATACTTGTTATTATGTTTATTTGTTGAGTAGTATTTATGTTTTTAGACCAAAAAATCGAATACATTTTTATTAGTCACTAAGTGGTTGATGAAGGCAAATGAAGAATAACAGTATAAGATGCAATCAGAAGATAAAACTGACCCTTGTAGTAACTATGAACAGAAAACAATTGAGTCACAAAGAATGTACTGAGCATCTCAGCATGTACCTTGGCCGACTTGACATGGCAGGTGTACATATTTAACAAAAGGAAACATGTGATACATGCATTGGATATTGAGGAGGTAATCATAGTTAAATTATAAAACAAGATGAACTACTGACAAAAAAAGGAAATTTTAAAATTTATATAGACCTACAGAGTGCAGATTTGGGAAACACCAGCTACACCAGTAAAGTGCTGTAACCTATTATTAACGGATCAAGGCATGTGCCAAATTCAGTACTGCAAGATTTACTTTCTGCTTGCAGAAAAGAAGTGAGAAAAAACTAGTACTGCCAAATGAAGTGTGGGTATAGCAGTACATCCAAACATCCAAATAAGCTGATGGATAGACTGTTGGATTATACAGTGAGGTTAAGAAGCCTAAAGAGATTCGAACCCTGTGACTTTCCAACTATATTTGATGTAGTCACTTATTATTGCATTAAAATAATACTTAATGGTTAACAGATGAGAATAAGAAAGGAGAGTATGCTACTGAAAGAAGTATTAGATGTAAGTTACGTCTAATCCATAAAATGTACTTACATACCAAATGATATGATAGATTGCACAGAAATGAATAATAAAAACGAAATCACAATGAAATCATATTTATGACATTTTGGTTTGTGATATGAAGTTCTAATGCAGATCATCTTTTGTTTGCAAGGTTAACAGTAGATAAAGTCACAATGGTTATTATACAGAAAAACATAGAAAATATTATTGCCATGGCCCCTTATATTATGGTAATTTGAGATTTTGCCTGCAAATTAAATTGTTACTAAAGCAAATATTTATTTTGCTATTTCAGTTTGATCAAGTTACTAAAAAATTAATACAGATGTAGACAGAGACTGCTACCACAAACTCACATTTAAACTTTGAAGCTGATATACAGTTTTACAATTACTGTGTTTGCAGTAGTAGAAAAATAGACACCATTGTGAAACTACACAACTTTGAATTCATTGAAACTTAAAAAAACTTTCATGTCTATAATTGAAACTTGTTTAATTTGGATTCAAAATAATCATGTTAATTTTAGTAAAATGAGAATTCAGAAAGTAATATTTGTGTGTCAATTAATGAAGAAAGTTGTGTTAGTGGTTATAATCACAAACAGAATTATCACTGTTGCACACCACTATAGAAAACCATAAGTCTGTTAATCCTTTGGAAGACTACGAAATTGTAAAAGTAGTAAATAACATAGTTGAAAGGAAGCTTAGGGAGGAGTTAGAAATATTGAAAGAAAGAGAATAAGGTTAGATAATTTAATGAATACTAAGACTAAATTTGATAATGAAGAAATATTTTATAATTTAATTAAAAAGTAAAAGATAGAGGACAGTTAGACAAGATTAAGGATTAAATTGCATAGGACTAATTGGATGTTTTTAAAATAAGGGTGAGTGACCGCGCCCACAAGTGTGAATGAGAAAGGTGGTACAGGGTAAGGTTTAAAAGGAATGCACACACACACACACACACACACACGTGCACGCACGCGCGCACACACTTGCACACAACACATCAACACAAGGGATTGCTAGAAAAATATGTAACTGTCCAGATGGGGGTGACAGGGCTTGGAGGTTGGGAAGGGACATTTGAATTATAGCTTGTTGTGTGTGGAAGTGTGAAGGGTTTGGGTTACCTCTGTTGGTCATTTCCGATCTGACGATGAGCTAAGAAGCTTGAAAGCGCTAATTGGAATAATTTTTCTATAGTGGTGTGCAACAGTGATAATTCTGTTTGTCTGTCAATTAATTAAGAGTACACAATGTAGGAAATTTTTGTACTAATTGTGTAGGTTATAGAACATAATGAAAGTACAATAAGAGGACCAGCAGACCAACATACTTTATATACAGAAAACAATAAAAAGACGTATATTTCACTATTAATTGTTCATGGAATGAGTTACTAAAATTCTGGTTGACGAACAAAAAATGTTATAAAAGTGTGTGTGCGTGTGTGTGTGTGACTTTTGCAGTCAACTGTCAAAGTAGTCGTGTGCTGCAAAAACAAAATGTCTGCATTACCTGAATTCCTCACCTATTTGATTCCTTGGTGCTTTATCTCCTTCTACCATCCTATGGTTGCAATGCTGTTTGATTTCTTTTGTTTTTAGTTCTTTCTACTACAAAATTAGTTTTACTAAATCACCAGGCACACACAATGATACAGTCGAAGTTGCAATACTATTTGAACAATAATTCTTTTTAAGAAGAATACCTGAAACAAAACACCATAATATTATTTTTACATTTATAACTGTGTAACATTTAGTGTGTTTTCATTTAATCTTATAATTACAAAATTAACATGTTCTTGCACAGTAAACACAATGAAAATTACCTTACAATTTCTCAGTGTTATGTCATGGTGATGATATGCCAAATTAATAAAATTGTAGGCAGCTTGGTTTTTTAAAACTACATAGTTGTATGCATGACAGAACAGTGATTGTTATCAATGAATTAAAAGCTGTGAATATATTACTATACTAATTACTATATTGTGATAATAAACCTCTATTAGTGGTCCTTTCAAATAATAATTCTAAATACTGTCACTTTTCTATGATATCCAAATGTCAAAGTTAGAGTAGTCATCGCAGCTGTTTTGTTACACACATTCAATAAATAATCTAAACTGGTTGGGATGTTTTATCTAAATAGCTCTAAAAATGGTTTCATCATTGGTTTCTAATGTTATTATTTTTTAATGAAATAAAAGCAATTGGTGTATCTGGATAAAAATGCAAATATCAGTGGAGTGTTTTACATATCCGTAGTACTGGAATATGCAGAAGTCAGTATATATGTATATGTGCAAAATATATTAAACATAAATGAATTCCATTAGTGTTTAAAGTGTTGACTGGTTTGTATGATGCTATATAATTTATGTGGTGCTGATTATATTATACATCATATATTCAGTCATAATATGACTCACAAAACATCATTAATACACACCAGAAAATTAGAATGCAGTGAAATATGCAAAGGTTAAAAAAAATTAAGTAATTTAATCTGTTAAAATATTCTGTTTGGTGAAATATTATTTGTTTTATTACTTTGATGAAATATCAATAACTGGGGAAAACTGAGCCATTTGAATTAGTGAAATTCTTCATTATAATGAATAATACTTGCAACTAAACAGAATGGAAACATTCAAGGTTAAATAATATAAAAAACATATAGGAGCATTTAGTAGTACATGGCAAGTAGTGCCATCAGTTTTAAAAGACTTTTCTTGGCTTTAATTATAGAAATTAAATTCTTGATTTTGTAATCAAAGTTATTCAATTTCTAATTAATGTGCCCAATGCAGTGAAATTTACTATGATAAATTGAAGAGCTATAAAATCAGACAATCCTCTTGTTCACATTACTGAATGTTTATGCTAATGTGACTCTTTTAGTAACTACACATTTAAGTAACTATACAAATAAATTTATTTCTTGTTAAAGAAATCAAAAGGAACATTTTTTTGCATTGGGAACATTTCAACACAATATTTAATGATGTCATAATGTTCTTTAAAGCTATGACACTGTGACATAACACAACATTATTATAGGTTACAGACAAATGTATATTGTTTAACTGTAAAGCTCTCAATTAACATTCAAAATTTATTCAGCCTGTTATAGATCAGAACTGTAATCGTCAACATTCTTCAGATCCACACAAACACTCATGTATGAGTACATGCTACACATCCATACACTATAACTAATACATACTGTATATTAGACACATGCCGTATTTCTGATGTTTTTATAAACATATTTTCACATAACTATTTTAGAGAAATAAAACTTAAAAATTAACTTGAAAACTTAAAACTTATACATATTATTTTTTTTTTCTGAAAATGTAGCTTAACAGCAAAATGGAGATAAAAATTCATGGTATTAAGATAAAATCATTACTGGTGGGGCATGATTTTATGTCTTGTCTCTACTATTACTGTGTCCTTATGTTTTTACCAGTAAGTAATACTTGTTGACTAATGTTGTCTTAACCACCCTATTCTTCTAAACAGGATAACATAGTATCTCATAAAATCCTTTTTGAGGACTTTAGGATATAAAGTATATAATGGTTCTCTATTCTGACAATTTTTTGACTTGCTTATAGAAATTTTCTTTAGAATTTTAAAATATCTACACTGATAAACCTATAAGTCAAATTTTTCCAGTTTCACGTGACACATTATTCTCATTTGCCTTGCTGAAATGATTTTCCGAATGTCTTGGAAATATGGAAATATTAATTCTTCTGGCAATGTTCATGGGAAAATGCTGATGGACATCCGAGGAAATACCGGTACAATTTCAGTGTTATACATACCTGCCCTACTAAATCATATTTCAACTCCATTTGAAGAGAAGTGAAACGGATTTTGAAAAGTTAGTTTGCAAGAAACTGTTGAGATGGTAATACTACACAGATGGTTTTGGAAACTTCAGGTCAGGGCCGTAACTACCACCGGGGCAGCCAGGGCAGTGCCCCGGGGCCCCCGAGCATAGGGGGCCCCCAAACGAAGAGGGATTTTTTATACTAAATCAGACTAAAAAATTTTTAATCAAACTCATTTTGTGTCAAACATTCAAAATAAATTGTCTTAAAAACTTATCAAAGTCTTAAAATAATAACAAATTAAACTTATTTATAATGTATAACAGCATTGCCTATTTTGTCTACAATAGCCTACTCTCGCTGTCTTTTTTAGCTATTTCAAGAGTCGAAGAGTTACTGACAACGAAAGGACCGAGAGTGGTAGATTGTGTGTGGCGTGGCAGGTGGAGGGAGTAGTACGCATCACCGTGTTCGCAACAGGGCATCAGTTTGTTTTTGTTTGCTACCCCGCAACGTGTTACCGGTTAGCTTTTCTATTACCAGTTTGACTGACAGTGTCAGTTTTGAAATACAAACAAAGTGCGTTTTGTTGTTTGAATAAATATGAAACGGACATACCTCAGTGGTGCCCAAAAAAAGGCAAGAAAAGAAGAAAAAATCGGCAGAGGCAGCTAAAAGCTCAGGGAGTTTATCTTTTTGGCTTTCCAGCTCTGAGTCCACGAGGAGCGATGACGAGAGAGGTAAAAATTGAAACATATTTTGTCGTAAGTCAGCAAGTGCTCATCCTCTTTCTTTTAGATTAAAGTTCCGTCTAGTTAAAACTAAACATGAGTGGGCCATGGGCTGGCGGCCAAACAAATTTAGAGGTTAGGCCTATGACCTATGGCTTTTCTTTTATTGTCTGGCAGAGTGGCAGAGACATATATATAACTTATACTTCACCGTTGACCTGTATGTAATGTCGGTGTGATACGTGATTTTCTTAATCTTTAACTCTACAATGACTGCATGTTTTTTTCTTTTTTGTTTTTGGTATGTTCTGGAAGCCAAATAGCGACATTGGATTGTGAGACTATTTTTTTCTTTTCAAGACCAAAAACACAGTACCTAACTTCGAATTACAAATGTTCCACTGTATCTGTGTGTTTACAATTTTGTTTGTTTACTGTGTACTGTGTTTTCTTATTAGTAAATAATATCTCAAGAACGTTTGAGTCATTGTCTTAAGTTTTTATGGATACGGTATTTTAAAAAAATTCAAAAAGTTACAATTTTTTGTTTACTTGATTACTGCATGTTTTATTTTTCAATTATCAAAATAATATATATGTAAGGCTGAAACCTAGATGTAGGCAGCAAAATAAGGACTTTTATAAAATCATATAAGTGGCACATTTTTTCGGCTGCGGGGAGAAAAATTCACTATAGTTGCATACTTGAGCAACGCCTTTGTAACTTTCAGGCCACAATTCATAAAAAATTTTAAATTGCAGTTACATCCAATTCCTCACTAATAAACCTTAAAAGTGTGTCGTATCGCTATAGGATATGCGTAATTACTGTACATCAAATATGAGTTCTTTAAATATCTTTCTCTCAGCTCTTTAATATATTTTCTTTTGTATTTCTTTAATATGGTGCCTACGGATGCTGTTACTTTAGATTCCCCCTTTGCCACTTTTTCCTGAAAAACTGTTTTTCCCTTAGGGTTGAAAAAGATCCAAGACCATAATGAAGAGAGAATAGAAGATGTGGAAAGTGTGTTAGAAGAAAGGAAGATGCATATAAGTGACGACCCTGCCCCTCCTGGCTTAGAAGACATTGATAAATGCAGTGCGTTCCCACAAGATGACATTGATCGAAATTCAGCTCAGTCCGACTTCAGATGAAGAGGTTGTATCTTTCAGTGAAAATACATAAGACATATATGTAGCTACAGAGTATGATGTCTTCCCTAACATTGTAAAAGACCCTGAGATGAAATGTAGGCTTATAGCAGCTGGCCCTCACCAACCTGATGGCCCTTTTCCAAGAGACGAAACACATCAAGGCCGATCTTTTTCAAACAGCTATTACCGTTTGACAACTAAGGCTGGATTAAAACTAAACAGAAATTGGTTGTGTTACTCAATGAAGCTTGATTGCATTTACTGTCTACCATGTTGGTTGTTTCCCCAACAACAAGGACATGCACATGTTGCTCAGTTTCAAAGGTTTTTGACCAGCGGAGTTAGGGACTGGAAGCATATTTCAGAACGTATAATAAGTCATGAAGGATCCAGAGCCCATGCTCATGCCTGTATAGTTTATGAACAGTGGCGCAAACATGGGACAGTTGATGAGATAATTGATAGAAAGTTTGAGGAAGAAAGAAGCTTCTGGCGGAAGGTAGTTGAAAGAATACTGAATGTAACCCTAACGCAATCTCGCTTTTCGTGGAACCAGTGAGAGGCTAGAACATAGCAATACGGGAAATTTCCTATCAATCATTGAACTGCTATCAAAGTATGACCCTTTGTTGTAAGAATTGCTAAAGCGTCCACATGGTGCGGTAAAATATCTAAGTCCGCAAATTCAAAATGAGCTGATCGGCTTATTATCATCACAAGTTAAAGACGAAATCACTTGTGAGCTTCAAAATGCTTTGTTTTTTTTTCAGTCATTTTGGACACAACCCAAGATGTATCTAAGGCTGACCAGTTAAGTGAAGTTTATAGATACGTGAAAATAGAGAACGACGAAACAGGAAAACCTGTTGCTGTTGAGTTGAAAATTTGTGAAGTTTTCTTCTCCTTTAGAGAGGTTAAAGATCAGTCAGCACAAGGGCTTGCTAAAGAAATAATTAATTCGCTGGAAGAGAAGGGTTCAGATGTGAGGAAATGCCGTGGTCAAGGATATGATGGAGCAGCCGTAATGACTGGAGTATACCACGGTGTGCAACAACGTATAAAAGAAAAAGCCCCATATGCTTACTTTGTACATTGTGTGGCGCATAACCTTAACCTTGTGCTGAGTGATGCTGTTGAAGGAAACAGAGATATTTGCCAGTTTTTTGAAACCGTCCAAAATGTATATTGCTTTTTTGGCCATAGCATTGTTCGCTGGGAGAAGTTAAAAACAATGTACCAGAGTGGGTCTTCAAAAGTGACATTAAAAACCCTAAATCCAACTCACTGGGCTGGCAGATTTGACGCAGTAAGTGCCCTTAAACATAGGTTCTGTGATGTAGTGAAATGTCTCAGCCGCCTAATTCTGACTAGCAAAAAAAAAAGAAGGAAAGGGATGAAGCCATGCAAATAAAGAAAAAGCTGGAATCTTTCAACTTTGTATTACTCCTAGTAATATAATGTGAAGTTTTAGAGGCCCTTAACATTGTGTCAAAGTCTTTGCAATCTGAGACCGTAGATTTGTTATCTGCATATGAGTTATTGGGGAATGCTCTGCTTAAAGTCACTGAGATGCGTGGAAGATTTGGAGAATTAGTGTCTGAGGCTTCTGAGATTTGTGAACGTTGGGGAATATCTCAAGGGTTTCGGCAGAGTAGGATTAGGAAGGTGAAAAAACACTTTGATGAGTTATGTGAAGATGAGAGGTTACAAGAGCCAGAATCCTGTTTTAGAGTAACAGTGTTCTACCCAATGATAGACACTTTATGTACTCAACTAGATAACCGTTTTCAGGGTATGAAAGCTGTTCTTGACACTTATCAAGTAATTCAGCTTGAATTTCTTGTCAACGCTAGTGCAAAAGAGGTCCATGAGAAAGCAGTAGATTTTGTTAGAAGGTTTCCGGATGATGTGTCTCCAACATTTCCATCTCAGATACGTTCCGTTAAGACTTCATTTAAAGACAAACTTGAGAAAATGAGCAGCGTCAAGGAATTTGCAGAACTGTTAATAATTGATCACAGCTCACTTTCGCCAACTTATTCTGATGTGTGTACAGCATGTATTATGTACTTGACAGTTCCTGTGACCGTAGTATAGTGATCAAAATTTTAAAAATTTATAATTTCATGATCAAGAGACACGCTCGCACACTCGAGTTGACAAACCCAGGCCCGAGTCGTAAATAAGAACGATTAGAAACACGTCAGACCCGACGCCAGTGGGAAAACAATGAAGAAACGTCTGAGTACACGCAACAATAGAAAACAGGGAACGTCGTTGACAGCACGAAGTTAGCTACGATTTAAAACGCCAAACAAACCAGACAAAAAAAGGCATAGTCCAGTAGCTTGGTTACGCAGAAGTGAAATGGAACACATGCTGTGGGGTTAAGTTGTAACGAGCACACGTATGAACGCTACACCCAGTAACAAAGGGTGCAGAGAAATCTTGACAAATATGTAGACAATAGGACGGATATTCAATGAATACTAGAGATATACACAGCCCAGCAGGAAAGCACGCCCTGACGTCAAGTCAGATTTACAACTAGAAAGCGTGGGACCCGTCCAGGGATGACGCCCAACGAAGAGTTGATAATTGGCGGAACGAGCGAAGGGTAAATGAACAATTGACCAAGACACTGCAGACTCTTAACAAAAGCTATGTCAGAGTGCCTCGACAACGTGGAAACAAAAGGTTGGTAGACAGGCGGGCAATTGCTCTAGTTTCTGAGAATCAGCACAACGTTCGTCGCTGGGATATTCCGGGGATACCCGACGACCAAACAGAGTTTGGCATCTTCCAAAGGAACTGGTGGAGAGAGTAGTGACGACCTGAACGACGAATCAGGAAACCGATGACAAAAATCTACAAGGTGGTAGGAAATTATGAACCTATCAACAACGGCCGTAGGCGTGGAGGTGAGAAACTTGCACCCTGGCATATGGTGATTGATAAAAACTGTTTGCGAAGACGCGGAGCGGCAGTAATATAGTAGTAATTGCTCAGTAGCAGTAAGACGGAAGTAATAGTAGCGGCAGTAATATAGTAGTAATTGCTTGGTAGTCAGTGATATAGTAATAACCAAGTCTCGATCTTAATCGAACTTAGACATTCAACTCAATCGCAATTCTACAAAACGTATGTTCGATAGTTTATATGAGTCACCGAACTTACCGTAGTAATCAACAGTGCGAATAGACATAACTATCTTTAAATACCAGTGTATACGTGACTCTAGACTACGACCGACACGCAACATAATGCAATACGAGTGAATAACAATCCGACAGTAAAACAGTGGGTGACGATTTCAGACACTATTCAACCATAATGATTCTCGATTTTGGGCATATGAATTAAGTGAGTTAACACGAACACTAATACGCACATTGCATACATTACGTCCAAGGTAGACAAAATAGTTAGCTACGTGAACACGCACACAGCAAACTCTAAAGCAAAACCACTTCAGTGTCGATGATTGCATCTTAACACATGAAGCCGTAAAACACTTAACGCCAGCGGAGAAAGTCCAACACCGCACTATACATAACGCGAGTGGGAAATTCATTGAGTGAAAGTGAAGTGTTCTTCGATCAATAGTGATTACCATGTACAAGGAACCCACCAACGGAAGTAATCTTACACCGATGGAATTTGTGGATAAGCCTTTTGCAAGATAAGTCCTTATGTTTCTTAAATGCTAGTTGATACATACTACTGCACTGTCTCTTCTTTTCAAAGAGCTACTCCCAAGAGATCTATATAAACCTATATAAATCATAAATATAATAATGTTAATATTAAAGTCATTCATCTGGGGCATTAATGAACGCATTTAGCTAGGAATAAGATATATTTGATTGCTTATTGTTTGTATATATATTATCGTGTTGTATTTGATAGTATTGTATGTCTTGTTTTCAGGAAACAACGAACGAATATTATTGTGATTTATGTTATTATGTGTTTTGTTATGTATTTACAGGACATAATTTCATTTGTGGTTCAGTAATTTACTTAATCAATGATATAATAAATAAGTAATTATTACATATATACATATATCTTGCGTTCATTATTGCAATTAACCTTAACAATTAATTTATCACGTTCCAAGTGATTTTAACTTGTTACTTACAAAGAGTCTCAAGAGTTACGCTAATTATCAGTGGACACACCCAAATCGCCCATTGAAATGTCAGATTAACATGCTCATGTAAATCATATTGATTTGATAACTATATTGAGTCAAATCCGACAAATATAATTTACTTTTCCATATGTATATTAAATATAAATGACACCCAAGGAAAGTGGGGGCATACAAATCTAATTAAAACCCCATTCAGTTAAACATAAATGGCATACAAATTTAATTAGACCCAATTTATTAATTTATAATTGGATAAGTTAATAATTCATAATAATTAGCATAATTGCACTAAACATAAATGGCGCTCCAAGATCGTGGGGCACGGCAAACACAATTAAATAATTAATTGCCACAAATAAATATATTAATTCCATTATATATATATATATATATATATATATATATATTACATAAATGGCGCCCATCGCATGGCAAAAGAGAGCAGGCAGTAGTTGTAGTTAGATTAAGTAAAATAATATAATACAATAAGATATTCATAGTGTAAGGTTAGCTTGACTGGTGACTGGATGTTAACAAGGAGTAAAGCTAAAATGGCCAGCAGTAATTCAGACAGCATGAACTTCGACATCAACTACCAGTTAGGTGTGCCCGATAACGGAGAAGAAAACTCAACGGTCGAACCGAACATGACTGAAGAGACGTCAGACGTCAGAGCGCGGGGACCGGAGTCCCAACAACCGCAAGAAGAGGTGACGCTGCGTTCACTGATGGATTTCATGCGTACACAGAGTGAAAGTCTCAAAGTAGTTAATGAGAAATTCGACCAGCAGAAGGAAGAAACCAATAAAAGTTTTAAAGTAATTAATGAAAATTTAGAAGAAGTCAAAAGGGAACAAAATGAGAAGTTTGACAAAGAAAATGAAAAGTTTGACAAACTAGAAGAAAAACTAGATAGTCATAAAGAAGAGGTCAAGCGACAGATGGCCGAACAGATCGCGCAAATACAAGCGGAAATGCGTGACTACAAGACCATTTGTGATGACAAAGTAAATGAAGTCCTGAAGAAACAGGAGGACACCATGAAAGAATAAAGGACGACACCACTAAAAAGTTCGAAGAAGTGTGGGAAACCAGGGAGTCAGATCGTCAAGAAGTGAAGAACCTCGCACAAAACACACAAACCAGTATTAAGAAGGTCCACAATAAATTAGAATCACACATCAACAATAACCAAAAGAAACAAGAAGAATTAAGAACCGAATTATACCACACACTTAAGCAACAGCAACAAGAACTGGGAGAAACAAACAACATACTACAACAAAAAATTGAAGAAGTAGACGGCAGACAGAAGACGACAGAGCAGAAACTGGACGAAAACGTCAAAGAGAAGACAACCCACATTCAAGAACTGAAGTGTCAATTAGAAAGATTGCGGCGACAGGTGACCGAAGGGGAGTCTGGGCCAAGTAGAACAGTCAACGGACAAGTACAGGTGGAACTTAAATACGATGGAACCGACAGATTCCCGATGGAGTTCCTGAAAGAATTGTCGGAGTTCCAGGAATTGTATTACTCGAATAGTGACATTAAATGGATCGGGAAGCACCTAGAAAAGGACGCTAGTATATGGTGGCGCGTAATCAGGGACCAGATATCCACGTTTGAAGAGTTCAAGTTCACGTTGAAGTATTGGGGATTAGAGCGACAAGACATCATTCGTGATAACCTTGAATATGGGAAATTTGAGTGGCACGGACCGATTACGGCTATCCAGTATATCGAAAGGATCCTATTAGAAAGCCGACAATTAACTCCCACATTGACTGACAGACAGTTGATAAGAAAAATCTCTAGGCATTTTGGTAGAGACCTGCAGATTGCCGTAATCACGCGCGGGATCACCACAATACCAAACTTTGAAGATTTAATCACTGAATACACAAGTATTCAGCCGAACAATGGAAATAACAGACGGACACATTATCGGCTAGCTAATGAAGAGGAAAGCGGAACTAACAACCGACCGAAGAGTAGCTTTACAAATAAAAGCGAAAGTGACAAAAAACAAGTTTGGCAGGGGAGGCCACAAGGAACTCGTTTTGGGGACAAGCAGTATAATGGAATAAACACTGTTGATTTCGTTAACAGTGCGCCAAGCACGAGCAGGGCGACCGACGACACCACCCCAAGGACGAATACCGACAACAATGGTAAAAAAAAAACACCCCTGCACAGCGAGCGACTTAGTTTTTGTAAACAAACACAACTTCACCAATAATGTCAACATTTTATTACCGGATCTGAGGAATGACCTGCTAAAAGAATATGACGAGGAAATTAATAAACAAATATTAAAGTGTCCCGAAATACTTATTAAATTTAACAACGGCATTACGGTGTCGGCACTGATTGACACGGGCTCTGTCATTAACGGCCTATCAGAAGAGTGGTTCAACGTGAATAAGAAGGACATTGAACCATACGAAATTTTACCAATGACAAATTCCCTCATCATTAGTGTGGTTGGGAATAAATCTAAATTAATCAGAAGGCAGATACTGTGCGATATTGAAATTGACGGAATTAAGAATGAATGTGTTTTCTTAGTTATACCAGATCTCATTAAGCCATGCATATTAGGAATAAGTTTCTTACAGGAAGTGGGATGTCGCATCGACATCGGAAATAAGAAGACTGAATTAAGGAATGCAGCTGATGAAGAGGTGCGCGCCGTACCCATCATGAACATCGAACTACTAAATAATGGAGAGGAAGAAGAGATCCTGAGGAATATCAACGAGAAGATAGGAAGCATGGATTGTCAAGATGAAGAGATATTGGAACGATTGAGGGAAATACTTATAAAGAATAGGAGAGTGTTCAGGGAGTGCCCGGGGAGGATAGAAGGATACGAGCATGAATTTCAAGTCATGGACAGGACGCCCTACTTTCAACGGGGTTGGCCTGTACCACTTGCATATAAGGAAAAGGTAAAGGATGAGATTGACAAGATGCTGCGGTACGGAGTGATAGAACGCTGCACGAGTCCGTTCATAAATCCACTCGTCACAGTCATCAAAAGAGATGGAAGGGTCCGTTTATGTCTCGATGCAACAAAGATAAACGGCGTAACGATACCCGATTATGAAGGCGTTTCCCCGATCAACGAAATTTTGGCAAGATGTAGTGAGATGCGCTACCTATCTACCATTGATTTGTCCAGTAGCTTTTGGCAGGTGCCATTGAAGCAAGAATGCAGAAAGTATACCGCGTTCATGTATGAGGGAAGGTGCTACCAATTCACTGTAACACCATTCGGCCTCAGTACCATTTCGGCGGCACTGACACGCGGATTGGATACAGCCTTGGATGAAGACGTCAAAAGAAACACGCTAATATACGTTGACGATTGCTTATGCTATTCTAACGACGTTCAGACGCACCTAGCACATTTGGAAGCACTGTTAAACAACCTCAACAAAACAAACTTGACCGTCAACCTTAATAAATCACAGTTTTTCAGACAAGAAATCTCGTATCTTGGATACCAACTGACAACACGCGGCATCCAAGCTACGGAAGAGAAAGTAAAAGCCATTATGGATTTCCCGAAGCCCAAGAATCAGAAACAGTTAAAAGGTTTCTTAGGCCTCACTAATTTCTATAACCGCTTCACAAGTAAATATGCGGAGACCACGCAACCTCTACATGAATTATGGAAGAAAGATCGCAAGTTTTCATGGACAGCTGAATTAGACGATTGTTTTGTGAGAGTCAAGAACTTATTTGTGGATGCCGTAGTTTTAAGATTTCCGCGCCCAAACCAGAGGTACTACATACAATGTGATACTAGCGATTACGCATACGGGGGCCAACTTTATCAGCTTGATGAAGAAGGGGAGATTGGCGTGATTGCCTTCACGAGTAAAACATTCAAGGGTGCCGAGCGGAACTACTATACCACAGAAAAGGAGCTCTTAAGTATCGTTAGGTGCTTAGAAAAATTCCGCATGTATGTTCTCGGTCAACTGTTGACGATAATAACTGACAACAAGGCGTTCACATTCCTGAACAAATGCCATCTGAATAATTCGAGGATTACGCGATGGATTCTCGCTGTACAAGAATATAAATTCGATATCATCCATTGCAAGGGCAAAGACAATATCGTAGCAGACATTCTAAGCAGGTACCCACACGATACGAAACTAGAAGAAGTTCATGACAATACGCATGAATATTTGGTCAATCACTTCACCATTAAGATGAAACTCGAAGTACGAAAATTGATCAAAGATATTGGAAAACACCAAATAGAAGATGACAAACTTAAAACAATTATTAATAAGATTAAGGATGGAAGTTTAGACCAAAATTTAAATAAATTTTATAAATATGTCAATAATAAATTATATAGGCGGCAGCGGAACGAATGGAAGCTATATGTTCCTGATAACGTATATAGGGACATCATCGCTGAAATTAATCAGATGTTTGGACATTTAGGGACGAAAAAGTGCATGAAGATGCTCCAGGAACATTTCACGTTCGACCGGATGTTGAGGTCAAAACTTATATCGAAGCATGCGACGTTTGCCAGAAGTGTAAGGACACCAACAACATAGAGCTGTTTGGTGGCACTCGCGCAGTGATACCTACAGCAAGAGGAGATCTGGTAAGCGCGGACTATTATGGACCCCTACCGACAGGAGCAGGTGGCGTTAAATATTTACTCGTAATAGTAGATAATTTTACAAAATACGTTAAGTTATTTACCCTCCGAAGAGCAACAACCACCACGACGTTGCGGAGAATAAAAGTTTATTGTGAAGAGTTCGGACAACCAAGGGCCATTCTGACGGACAACGGGACCCAGTTCACTTCCAAAAAGTGGATCAACGGTTTAAAGGAGTTAAACATCCAACCGAAGTTTACCGCAATACGAAACCCTTGTACTAATCTTGCCGAGAGGATTAACCGGCAACTTGGGAACTTGTTCCGAATTTTCGTGAATGACCGACATACTAAATGGTCCCAATACGTAAAGACAATCGAAGCGTGTTTGAACGAGGTGTACCACGAGACAATCGAAATTACCCCTCATGAAGCACTCCTCGGTACGAGACCGACACGAGCATGGGAACAATGCTTGGACAAAGGAATCATTAACAGTGAAGGAAGGCACGAGAATAATATATTTGTAAAAATCAAGGAGAAAAGAGAGAAGCACGCGAAGCGTTGCAACGAGAGTAAGAAGATAACGAAGTTCGTAATAGGCGACAAGGTGTTGGTAAGAACATACCATCAATCAGACGCTATGTTGAAAAAAATCGACAAGTTCTTTGAACTATTTTCAGGACCTTATAAGATCAACCGTATCATCGGCGAGGCCACGTACGAGCTCGTGGAATGCGACAGCGGTAAGGTACGAGGAAGGTTCAACGTGCGACAACTTAAGGCGTATTATGAGCCGGCGAAAGAGGTACGGATTATACAAGAAAGTAATAATGACTCTGGCTGCTAGATGACTACAAAGCGGAATACATGAATCAGGTAACTTGTCCCGCGAGACCAGTCCAGCTAGCCAAAGAATGATGTAAGTTTTACTATACTGTGTTTAATTCAAGCTTCAATGTCAATTGTGTTTGTGATCACGATGTATTCTTTATTTACAATGTTAATTAGGTATCTAAGCATCAATGTGTACAGAGTAATTTGATAACGTGTACCATGTATCAAAGGGACATTTATGATACAATGATACAGGACATTAAATAATTGTGAAATAATAAATTGATAAAGATGTAGTGAATCGAGTAATCTGCTTATACAATTAATAATTTAAATATGAGACAATCGTTTTGTAACTTTAGGAATAAGCGTCTAGGTATACATCATGACATCATGAGGTAGAATGAATCCTTAATTGTTTATTAATTATGCATATTTCATTTATTAATGTAATCATTTATAATATGTGTCACAAGTTAATCTTATGTATGTATTTGTTTGCTTAGCGACTATAGTTATGAGACACTAGTAGTGAATCAAAAGTATTTTGTTGTTATGTGATTCATCGATGTACGATCGATTGATTTAATTGCCAGCTAATCTTCAGCTAATTTATCATGTTATAGATGTATAACGAAAAAATGTAGCTTAAAAACGAAACAAACTGTCTAATGAGTAGGTGTAAATATTTTATTTCAATTATTAACATGAAATAATATTACATAATCCGCATATAGACGGATAGAATGTAAAAAATGCGTTCATTTCACTCAGATGGGCGGCAATAAATTCATATAATCATATAAGACCCCAAGATAGGGAATAACTATTGATTGCACCATATAAGAGATACAGGTCATCCAACCATGACCATTCCAAGGCAGACGTCCACGACTGGGACAGAGCGCAGAAATTGGATCAGATGTCTCCTGTTAATCCAACATCCAATCAAATTTGGGGACAATATAGTGATCAAAATTTTAAAAATTTATAATTTCATGATCAGACACGCTCGCACACTCGAGTTGACAAACCCAGGCCCGAGTCGTAAATAAGAACGATTAGAAACACGTCAGACCCGACGCCAGTGGGAAAACAATAAAGAAACGTCTGAGTACACGCAACAATAGAAAACAGGGAACGTCGTTGACAGTACGAAGTTAGCTACGATTTAAAACGCCAAACAAACCAGACAAAAAAAGGCATAGTCCAGTAGCTTGGTTACGCAGAAGTGAAATGGAACACATGCTGTGGGGTTAAGTTGTAACGAGCACACGTATGAACGCTACACCCAGTAACAAAGGGTGCAGAGAAATCGTGACAAATATGTAGACAACAGGACGGATATTCAATGAATACTAGAGATATACACAGCCCAGCAGGAAAGCACGCCCTGACGTCAAGTCAGATTTACAACTAGAAAGCGTAGGACCCGTCCAGGGATGACGCCCAACGAAGAGTTGATAATTGGCGGAACGAGCGAAGGGTAAATGAACAATTGACCAAGACACTGCAGACTCTTAACAAAAGCTATGTCAGAGTGCCTCGACAACGTGGAAACAAAAGGTTGATAGACAGGCGGGCAATTGCTATAGTTTCTGAGAATCAGCACAACGTTCGTCGCTGGGATATTCCGGGGATGCCCGACGACCAACCAGAGTTTGGCATCTTCCAAAGGAACTGGTGGAGAGAGTAGTGACGACCTGAACGACGAATCAGGAAACCGATGACAAAAATCTACAAGGTGGTAGGAAATTATGAACCTATCAACAACGGCCGTAGGCGTGGAGGTGAGAAACTTGCACCCTGGCATATGGTGATTGATAAAAACTGTTTGCGAAGACGCGGAGCGGCAGTAATATAGTAGTAATTGCTCAGTAGCAGTAAGACGGAAGTAATAGTAGCGGCAGTAATATAGTAGTAATTGCTCGGTAGTCAGTGATATAGTAATAACCAAGTCTCGATCTTAATCGAACTTAGACATTCAACTCAATCGCAATTCTACAAAACGTATGTTCGATAGTTTATATGAGTCACCGAACTTACCATAGTAATCAACAGTGCGAATAGACATAACTATCTTTAAATACCAGTGTATACGTGACTCTAGACTACGACCGACACGCAACATAATGCAATACGAGTGAATAACAATCCGATAGTAAAACAGTGGGTGACGATTTCAGACACTATTCAACCATAATGATTCTCGATTTTGGGCATATGAATTAAGTGAGTTAACACGAACACTAATACGCACATTGCATACATTACGTCCAAGGTAGACAAAATAGTTAGCTACGTGAACACGCACACAGCAAACTCTAAAGCAAAACCACTTCAGTGTCGATGATTGCATCTTAACACATGAAGCCGTAAAACACTTAACGCCAGCGGAGAAAGTCCAACACCGCACTATACATAACGCGAGTGGGAAATTCATTGAGTGAAAGTGAAGTGTTCTTCGATCAATAGTGATTACCATGTACAAGGAACCCACCAACGGAAGTAATCTTACACCAATGGAATTTGTGGATAAGCCTTTTGCAAGATAAGTCCTATGTTTCTTAAATGCTAGTTGATACATACTACTGCACTGTCTCTTCTTTTCAAAGAGCTACTCCCAAGAGATCTATATAAACCTATATAAATCATAAATATAATAATGTTAATATTAAAGTCATTCATCTGGGGCATTAATGAACGCATTTAGCTAGGAATAAAATATATTTGATTGCTTATTGTTTGTATATATATTATCGTGTTGTATTTGATAGTATTGTATGTCTTGTTTTCAGGAAACAACGAACGAATATTATTGTGATTTATGTTATTATGTGTTTTGTTATGTATTTACAGGACATAATTTCATTTGTGGTTCAGTAATTTACTTAATCAATGATATAATAAATAAGTAATTATTACATATATACATATATCTTGCGTTCATTATTGCAATTAACCTTAACAATTAATTTATCATGTTCCAAGTGATTTTAACTTGTTACTTACAAAGAGTCTCAACAGTTATGCTAATTATCAGTGGACACACCCAAAACGCCCATTGAAATGTCGGATTAACATGCTCATGTAAATCATATTGATTTGATAACTATATTGAGTCAAATCCGACAAATATAATTTACTTTTCCATATGTATATTAAATATAAATGACACCCAAGGAAAGTGGGGGCATACAAATCTAATTAAAACCCCATTCAGTTAAACATAAATGGCATACAAATTTAATTAGACCCAATTTATTAATTTATAATTGGATAATTTAATAATTCATAATAATTAGCATAATTGCACTAAAGTAGCTAAGGCTGAACGGTCATTTTCAAAATTAAAGTTGATAAAAAATTACTTACGAAGCACTATGGGACAGGAAAGGCTCAGCAATCTAGCTTTGCTTTCAATTGAAAATGATAGAGCTCAAAAAATTAATATTGATAAAGTAATTAATGACTTTGCTTCTAAAAAAGTTAGGAAACAGAAGTTCATGTAATCCTATGTTTTCAGCTAAACTTCAGCCTGTGTAGACTTAGAATATTGTTTATGAAGTATACAGTTTTAAACAATATGCTTTTTCTCTTTAAAATTTGCTGTTTTTTTTTAACTTGTGTTATTTTTCGTATTTCAATTATCACTTTTAAGATAAACCTTGCAATTCTTGGTATGAGTTATGCAATTACTTTTCTGTCTTAATTGTTTCTGCTTTTATCTTAGTAATTCAATGTATTCAATTAATTTGATTTTACAATAACAAAATTGTAACTCCGTAAATTTTATATTAAACTCAGTGTGCAAAGTTAAGATGTGTTTTGTCTGTTTTAAATGCCCATTCTTTTCACTTATCAAGAAAAAACCACCAAATAGCAACTCTATTGAATGCAAGTGGCTTACTAAATGCAAGTGATCTAGTGGCAAGAGGAGGGGGCAGATAAAGAGGGGGCCCCATAATCACTTGTTGCCCCAGGGCCCCCAAGCCTCTAGCTACGGCCCTGCTTCAGGTTCTGCTATTAATAACATCAGAGTACTCTTTAAATGTTTTTAGTGCTCTTTAAGTTCAATTTAATAATTTATCAACATTAAAAATAGCATTCTGCAAAACACATTTATAATAATGGGACTAACATTCAACACCATATATCAGTTTTTGTAAAAATTTTCTTTTGTTATTTGTTACAAGACCAGTGACAGTTGTTTCTAACAGTTTTCGGTTCCTTAATTTTTATACCTTAGATGAACTGAATGAAGTAGATGAGAACAAGAATTCGTAAAAAAAATGTTATCATGTTACGTATGACTTGAACGTAGACTGGTCACAGCCTGACCACAACTTAGACTGATGATCAGTAAAGTGGGATTCTTGGTTTCTAGTCTTGGCTATTTCTGCCCCTGGAATCATCTTTAAAAAATGTAAGAGCTACTGAAATTTGTTACAAAATGTTTCTGCACCTCTGTGTGGGATTATGCTCACAATTTGTTGGGTAAGGGTTCACTAATCAACACATAAATTAACTTTAACAGGTAAATATAAGCAAGAAAAGGCCATAGAATGCAAGAATTAATTTGTTCTGTTTCTATCTATAACTGGAAAAATTATAAAATTATGCTAATTTGCCAACATTTTTTATCTTTATTTTTATTTTTTATAATTTTAGTAAGTCTTGAATTTTATTTTTAAATTTTTTTCCTTATACAATAGTTACGCATTATTAATATTTATGGGGTGATTCTAGCTCCATTTTGTGTTATCCAAGTAGTTTAGGAGATAGGCACAGTAGGGTGGCTATGTAAACTGTTCAACATGTAAGGAAGGTTATATTAGGCCTACACTTCAGCTGCATAATTTTTAAGTTAATAGTTAATCATTGTTAGACATCGTTTTTTGTAATAATCTAATGACAACTGTAATTCATGAGTTGTGTATGCACGTGCACATGTTTATTTGTGTGTAGACATTGTGTTTGAGGATGATAAACAAGACAGAGTCCAACTTAAAATCTCAGTGGAGATTACATTAGTGTGTGTTTTAAATGCAGCTCAGTCATTTGAGTATGTCACTTCAAAATTTAACATAAACATTTGTCAGATGATTTTGAAATAATTTTTTATTTATTGAAGATCAAATTGAATCTTTACTCTTTGCATACCTGTACAAGTGTCAAGTATAATAAACATACAATCTACATATGAAAATAAAAATTTCAAAAGTATTTCAGACGCCATAATAAAACTCTACTACTTTACAGTCTACAAGTGCCATAATAAAAAAGCCATAACAAACCTTTCTTGTAGCAAGTTCATAAAAGCTTTGTATTCTTCATTAAAACCCACTGATCCAGTAGGGCATTATAGATACTATTTGATAATATGTCAGATAGTGTCGTTAATTGCCAGTGTGTAGTCACAAACATCAGTGGTGAATTGGGCCATTAAAACGAAAATAAGTAGACATATTTTTGTTGGAGATGATGACAGCTGGTTTTGTGAAAACAACATACATTTTTTTCAAACTAAATTAACTGGAAACACAAGACTGAAAACATCGAAAAATAATATCTGGTTCTGAAAATTTAACAGATGCTGTGATTTTTGATACATAGACAATATATTTTAATAAACTGAATTGAAACTGCACTTGAAAATGATGCAACAATACTTGTGAACTGCACAATAAGTTATGATAGGTATTAATATAGTGGAGCAGAAAAATAATTAAATCTGTAAACAACCAAACTAAAATAAATATTATTTACAGAACTAAGAAACAGATGGAAGTGGGCAGGACATTTGGCTATGGGACAGGTTGGTTATGAAAGTTACTAGGCATAAAGAAATCATCATGACCGCCCTATGGGAGGAATGATCTGGTTTACATGCTGGGGTGCAATAAATTGAACAAAAACTGTACAGTAGAGAAGTCACTGGGGAATGACTGAGGGCACACTTAGCATTGGAGAGACAAGTGCTAATTACAGTGATGAATATGACATATGTACTTTAACCGTTACAAAAAACAAAGGTTTTTTACAAACACATTATTTGAGTTGACATATGTAACATTAAATCGGGAAAAAATACATACATTTAAACACAAATTTTCTTTTAATATGCTATTCTTAATGCAATTACTACTTCATATGGTTCACTCATTCAACTGCGACTCAGGATAGGTGGGGTTAACAAACCTAAAGAGGCCAACCGAGTGTGTAATGTAGTAAGACTCCTATTATTCACCTTTACAATACTGAATTAATTGAAAATATGCCAACATGTAAAGAGAAAAAAATCAACTGAAACAAAAGACTCATGAAGGAGTTGTATTGTGAGAGGTCAATGACCTCAGAATCAGGGGGATGCACAATGCACAGCTTTGTAGTGAGCTTACAGTAAGACCACTTTTATGTGCTTCCCTTTAGTATTAGCAGTGCTGCATACAAAAGGGTTGTTGTTTTGACATCATTTATACTTGACATTCTTTCGCAGGTGTTAATTAAATGAATTTCACTGTTTTCTATTGTGAAATACCTTGTTCTCTCTCTTTCTTGTCCTCTCTCTTCGCATTGTCTACTCCACTACATAGGTCTCACTTTCATTAATATAACTGCAATTGAATTGGTTATTGCAGAAACGTTGCTAGTCCATTTTTGTGATGCTATTTACATTACATATATTTTGATAACTGTCAGGTTTTTCATAACTTCATTACTACTACTACTACTGTTGCTGCTATTATTTTTTTTCTATTTCATGTAGCTTTGAACGTTAAAAACAATTTTGTAAGAAGAATATTAAATGTATTGACCATGACATCACTTATAACAGCTGTGTTTTCCATTATTATTGATATAACAGCAATTAGTTTGACCTCTGTTCAAAGCTTAAAAAACTTTTGTCTACCCTTACTTCATGATTTAACTGAGTTTGATGCACGACTAAAAACATTTGGTTACATGTAACTTCAGTATATTTGATAAATATATAATTAAATATGTCATTTTAAAAACATGAAGTCATGATTTTTGGGCACACAAAACACACTCATTGAGTTACAGTCAACAATTAGAACATACTGAAGAAATTATTGCATTTCTTCAATATGTAAAAAACAATTGAGTTTTCAACATACTGTAAAAAATAATCGAGTAATTGGCAAGGTGTTCACCAATTCAGCCCTGTACACAGTTTTTTACACTTTTACACTGCAGATGGGCTCTGATGGTGGGGCCGAAACATCTGTGAACAATGTTAGCAGTAGACAATGGCCTAACAGTCTGGCAGAAAGTAATCTAAATAATGTTGATCCTGGCCATGAAAGCCTTAGGAATTCTTTATTGAAGAAATTATTGGGCACGTTAAAATCTAAATCATTTTCTATATAGGTAAATTGAAGTTTCTTCCAGCAATTATATAATGTTGTGATGTTATTCAATTTTTTCTTCTGCAAGTACTGTAATTTTGTATTTTCTTTTTAACACCTGATGCACGTTTCACTGAAAAATATCAGTATCATAAGAGGTTTGTAAGTGTTTCCAAAACAATTAATTAATTGTTTTTACATTTAATAAATTGGTTATAGGAATGAGTTACATCACCTTGTATGGTATTTTCATTCATCATTTTCTATATAGGTAACTCGAAGTTTCTTGCAGCAATTATATAATGTTGTGATGTTATTCAATTTATATAGCTGAATAAATCAATTAAATTTATACGTATAATTGACTTTTGAAGGATTGATGTTGTGTGCATGGGGTGAGATATGTTCAAATAATACATGTGATTTGAATTGTGTCTGTTCATTTAGGATGTCGTTTTTATGTGTTTTTGTGTGTTTGTTCAAGAGTGTCTAGTTTTCGGCCTCTCGTATGCACGTGTAGAATATCCATGTTATATGTTTGTGTATGTGTAGTTTGCTTCAATGAGGTGGTTTGCAAAGGTGGATTTGGTAGTATCATATCACACCCCACACATAGGCTACCACAGATATTACGCATATTATTTGAATATATCATACCCCACACACACGAAACATCGATCCTTCAAAAGTCAATGCCATCACCAAGAACAAGACGGACAGCAGTCCCAGTGGCAGCCTCTGACGAAGCTTATAATAAGCAAAAACTGGTTCAGGCTATAAGGTAAAACTTTTATGTTTTAACCAATAAAAAACTTTGTGATCCGAGTCGGCAGTAGTATAATTATATTTACTTAATCAAATGACATGTCATGGACAACAGAATCCAAGAATTTAATTCTATACATTATACTCTTTAGTAGAGAAATAGAGAAACAAACTCTTTCATTATATTCTTTAGTAGAGAGAGAGAGAGAGGGGGGGATGTGTGCTAAATTTCAGTCAGAGATATGAAAAGTAGTTAGCTGGCAGACTTATTGTCTTCAATTTCATGTGATTTACATTGATAATATACAACCTGTATTTCAGTTTTATAGACAACAGACAAAACAGTTCTGTTGTCAGTTTCCAGCTTTGTACTTATTTATAGCTATATAGTAAATAAGAATAAATTTACCTTCTACCAATGTATGAAATAACTAAATAACTAAAACATTATGAAAAGATAATATAAAAAAATAATGTAACACACACACACACACACACACACACACACACACACACACACACACACACACACACACACACACACACACACACACACACACACACACACACACACACACACACACACACACACACACACACACACACACACACACACACACACACACACACACACACACACACACTTAAGTATCATATAATTTATTTATCTTTATAAATTTCTGGGGAATGATGAAAAGTAATTGGTATTTACTGCAGCTAGTTTCAATTACAAAAAAAACAAATTCAGACATGATGCAATTAGCGTACAATTCAACACAATATATATGTATGTATTTAATTAATTTAAAGTATCTATTATTGTTTATTGATACAAATACTGCTATTTTTGAAATTTTTCATTATTTTTTTGTGTTTCCAACATAATGTAGTCGCTAACAATATAACTCAGTATATGTCCATGCCTGTGTCACAATTTTACTGAAAATGTCTTTTTTTTATGTTGAAATATTAAATTTATTTCAACAGATTTAACCTCTCAGTGGTGTAGCCCATATTAAAATTACCAGAAGGGAAGAATCCATAATGTGAACACAATTAAAATACAGCAAATAGTATTTTAGTATATGTGGATCTGATATAAGTACAACTAAAATGGTGATTTTTTCACTATAGAAATGTCATGTAGACAGAATAGATGATGATTATGTTGCAAAAAATCACTATGTAGGATGTAGGAATTATATTTTAATGGATGGTACATGGTGTTTGCTGAAACGGTTACATTTGGTTGATAATTTTATCTGTAGGCCTACTTGTTACTTTGTTATGAAACACACACAAATTAAATTTTTCAACAGATCACAAAGCCTAATGTTTGATGCAGATGATGACAAATCTTCCCCATATGTGCTCTGCTTTGCATATCTTTTAAATTTTACATGCCTTTATGAGTCTTCTCAAACTTATTTCTATATAGTTTCATAAATTAAAAAGCCTAGAACAGTTCTGTCAGAAATAATAGATTCAAAATAAATCAAAGATGGCTACAAGAAGATAACACTGGAAATGGAATGTAAGAAAGAACTATGATTTGGATCAATTAATAGGAGTGTACCTTATTAAAGGATAGAGAACGAATTGAATGAGAACAGACAGGATGAAAGAACTGTTCTGTTGGGGACCACAAGGGCATTGAGCAAGATGAGATCCAAGTAAGATATGTGTTGATGATGTTTTGAAGTATGAAACTGAAATTGTTTGTGGCTGTTGATTACATAGAGATGTATTTACACCTAGAAAAATGTCATTTGTTTTTTCAATACAAAAAATAAATTTCCCAGTTAGTAAGTTTTATAAACAAATTTTTTATGAAAACTTAAAACATTGTTAACAATCGGAAATTAAAAAGTTATTGTAATTTTATTTGTATAAGTGATGCGGGATGCGAGTAACTGCCTGCAGAAATATCAGACTTCTAGCTTGTATAGGTCGTAAGATAAAAGACCTAAAAATTGAAAAATTTAATACTGTAAACTCGGGCAGTTAATTAACTAGACCTTTAATTTACAGTCAAATTCGCAAATTTAAAATAGATTTGTTTTGATTAATTATTTAACGATGAGTTTATTCGTGAGTTGTGAAATAATGAACACTGGGTCAATATGTATCTATTGCCTTGACAGTCAGTTTCTCTGCTATTATCATGTCGATCAGCTGATAGTGCTTGGAAAGAAGTTTTTGTCATCGCCACAGAAAGAAGAGACGACACGTATACAGTACAAGTTTAAATCGTATATTTCAGATGTACTTGAACTAGTTTCTTTCGCGTGGAGGATGATTTTATTGTTTTCTTAGTGTCAAGATTGTTTACCGTTTGCTAGTTAACTGGTGGGTGGTAACAATGATTCGACATGTTAATTGTATAAATATTCGTATGTTCGTGAATTCATTAACGAGCTGTCTTCTTGGGGACAGTTTAATCAACAACTGTATCTATGTGTGTCACGGTCGAATAAGAAAAAGCTGAATTAACAATAAATTACGGACTTAGAACAGGTCACGGAAGCGATCCTGTTGACGTAAACGCTGGAAAAGTTTTAACCACTGTGGGGAATCGGCCTTGTTACCCGCGACGCCCTCACAGAAATTCATTTTTATATTTTCTGTTACTACATATTCTACAGCGAAAGATAAGACCATGCAACAACAATGCTGGTTCTAGATGACGGTATTCTAGAGATAACGGTATAAGGTTATATTGTTATGAAGTATTCTACTTTTACTTCTTTTACTTTTAAAGAGCAGCTTGAGCTATATCATCTTTCCTTGCCCTTGTCCACGTCTACATTCCAGAATAGTCTCGGAAGTCCTTTTCCACGTCTTCCTTTGAGTCTCCGTTTCCAGACTCTTTTTGACCACATTCAGCCACTAATTTGCTATACCATGAAAATTGTTTTTTTTTTGGGGGGGGTGCAACTCGAATCAATAGGCCTATATAGGAATTAGTACATGTGTTTACACATTGCTAGGGAGCCACAGACATGGAACATGGGCTGCCTTGTTTATCTACATGTTCGCACATCCTAGGAATATGAGGTTAAACTCTCCTTACCCTGAGAGATAAAAAAATGGAAATGTCAAAAATTAAAAGAAATTTGGCGGTGAAAACGTAGTCATGTAAGTCATATTAAATAATTAGGCTCATTAGTTATATGAGTACCAATTTTTTAATTTCGATACGCTATAGCAGTGTTGGAAGTACGATATCGCCTCATGTAAATATTGCTAGTTGCTTGGTTGGTTGGGGGGGGGGGGGGTTAAAAATCTCATCGTAGTTTTTGAAGTTATGTTTTCTTAGCGAAACTGATCCTAATTTGTGAAAATCTGTTATTTATTTCTGTGGTAAAACGAGTACACCTATTTAATTCTAATTTATACAAATATTTACAGGCACGTACTTACTAAGACGAAGTTTTAAAACATTCAACTTCTAACACCACATTAACACCACCAACGTCTGCAGAGGATGCCAGAGGATTTGTGCCAGTTCTCTGACATCATTTACTTCATTTATATCTAATGTGAGATGTTATTTTTATTGTTTCATGGCTTGGTTAATTTTTGAATATCTGTTAATATAATCCTTACATTTTTATATTTACCTTATTGGTTACAACAACAACAAAAAATGGCAAATAACGAATCCTTTTTCTTTTAGTTTTCGTAGTTTTATTCAAAAAAATTTAAACCCCCCTCAGAACCCTCCAGCTCCCCCAAAAATGAAATCCTGCCTGTGCCCGTAATACTGGCAGTTTATATTTCCGACGCATGTTTGGTGTCTAATATCGCCTTGGTCTAGTTCCCTCAGGGACGTTGCATTGTACACGTAATTAATCTGAAATTAATAATATCCTGTGACTATAAATTGTTTTGCCCAGCGTTGTTACGCCAAATGTGACATTACTTTCTTATGCCCGAAGTTGTGGGTATCAATTAACAATAATTGTAACATACTTTAAGAAAACTCTTATTGATAGTTGTGAAGTTAATTGTATGAAACTCCAGTATTAATTATTTACTCAGAAGTGATAAATACTAATTCTTTTATTTAATTGTTAGTGTTAAAGAAAACTATCTCAAGTAATAGTGTTATATAATCCATAAGGTTAATCTTTAAATAATAAAACAATGACACATTTATCAGTCTAACCAACACATTTATTACATTTAAATTAGCTGTCATTAATATCAATTCTCAATGGCTTTTAACATATTATTATCATTAATTATTTTAAACATGATTTTACCAATAAACAATTTATATGCTAAAGTCTCTATATCTCAGGGTTCCTTAGATTTTGTAAATAAGCATGAATAACACTTACATCTAGTTACTTATTATATTACAATATATCTATTCCAAATGGATTCATTTTAAGATATGAATAAATATTTTTAATCGAAATGATATATTTATTTTAAAAATGTACGTAGTTCGCTTTCAAATTCTAATCATATGACTTTAAGTTTAATGTGTACCTTATACGTAAGTTCTTTTAGAAGGACAGACAGGTGTATTGTAAATTAGTAATTAGTACATAAAATTTTACTGTTGGTACGAATATTCCTGTCTACGGCGGGCTGATGTACTGTGATTCCATCTGCATCTCATTAGATCCGCTGATTAGCTGTAGATCCTCTCCTGACTCCCTTGCATATAGGATCGTTTCGATGACTCACAGTGTGGTTCACTCTCGTAGTGGATGATTGATGAACACTTTTAATCACTTCACTCTCACTAAGTATATCTGGCTTCTTCCGATATTTACATTAGTGTAAGTACTGTTCCCTAGTTCACAACGGTTACTCTCGTTACGATAACTTATAGTTCGCAAACGACTTATTCCGTTTCAATAGCTTATATCGTTAGTAACACATGATACGGTTCGATTGTTTGTTTTTACGAGTTACAAACTAATAAAACTCTAGTTCTCAGTTTCTCGAATTTAACTTCGTTACACAAACTGTTCGTCCAGTTTGACTCTACGAAAATTTAGACTAGATTTCTAAATTTTCACAAACTATTTACTCATGTTGACTTTACGAAACTTTAAGTAAACTCTCTGAGCTTTCATCGTAGACTCCGAAACTTTACAACAGACTCCACGAACATTTACCACCGACTCTTTCCGATTTTTAAGTAGAGACTTCAAAAGTTTAACGTAGACTCTCCGATCGCGCCTCAGTTCTTTGTATATATTCAACACACATATTTCCCAACTAGTTTTCCTACATTTCACTTTGCTCCGTTTTAATTGGTCCTTCTTGCTTTCTTCTAGGAAAATTCACTCCTGGAACCCGCCTACCTTTAAAGCTGGTTTCTGATAGGAGTCTGTCCGATTATAAATCTCGTAAATCTTTCTGGCGTTTTTTTATCCCATTTAGACAGAACAACCCTTGTGTTCTCTAATGTCCAGCTGCCCTGTTAATTAGTTCACTCACCTCTACTGTAGCTTTCTTGGTAAATCTCTCTCTGGTGTTTTTCTATTCCCTTTAACCAGAACAACCCTTATTTTCTTTAAGCGTTCAGCTGCACTTGTTAGATTAGTTCACTCACCTCATGCGTGGCTTTCTCGGTATTATAATAGTAACTCTCTTTCTGGCGTTTTTCTATGCCTTTCAGCCAGAACAATCCCTTAAATTTCTCCAAGCATCCAGCTGCACTTGTTACATTAGTTCACTCACCTCTGCTGTAGCTTTCTTGGTATTTTCTAATTGTACTCCTCTCTGTCGAACAGCTGCTCTGTTAGATTTATGATACATCCGTACACCTGCACATCGACGTTGAAGGATTTCACAGTCTTTTGTACTAACTTCCTTTCTTAGTTTCTCTACATATATCAATGTCATTTCAAGCGCGGACAGATGGTTCCCTCGCCCCCTTTTTTTTAGCGTTATAATCCACTGTTTATCATGAATATATTTTTAGGTGAGGGACAGATATGAAGGGAGTCTTGGGATTCAAAAACACAGAGCCAGATCTGGATTTATCAATCAACGAAAAGATAACAAACACCGAACACGGTTTATGCAAATGAATCATGTACTCACCGGTGACGGACGATTAGCACGTTCAGGTTAAATCTGTTTGCAAACAGACCAGCAGTGTAGCAAACAATTAACATGGCGTCATCGGCATTCCCCGGTTGGTTTTTGCAATTAGATCGCGCACCTGCCTGCTTAATTACGCACCAACTAGTTCAGCGTACGCCACAAAATGATGTGGATCAAACGCTTTGCCTTTCCGGCTCTCTTTCAAAATCGCCTGTGAGACCTGCGGTGCTGGATCCAGGTATATTTCTGATGGAGAGGCAGAGCTGACCTCAGCAGCCCGCCCTCTCCAATTTTCGAGGGTTTGTGGCTACGAAAAACCAAATCCGGGGTATTTCCGTGTTTTTAAATTAAGAATTACAATCTTAACACTGAATTAGAATCGTAAGGTAATTTCAAACACCATGAATACTGATTTATTGTTATTGCAATCTTGTCAATTAAATGTCGATTATATTGAATAAACAAACGACATTTAATTTAGAACTGTATAAAGCACAATAATTGAGAAATATTTGAAAAAATGGGATACTCACATTTCCTTGTAAGAAAACTTAAAAACATTCTAATATACACAGTACATACACTTTTTGTCTGTAAAGTCCCTAGACGTGCTGCTTGAATGGTGTTCCTTTCCAGCTCCTTTAAATCCAGCTCGGGAGACTTACAATATATATAACCGTAAATTGAACGGCATGACTGTACTGTATTCGAATTAAACTCAATCCACACTTTGTGTTTCGGGAATTGTATCTTGCTGCTACTATTTTTACTTATGTTACTTCCGTTTTCATATTTTAAAATGTCGGAGCACCTCAGGTGCCGAATTCACTGGATTAGAATGTTTCCAGCATTGCAGCTTGACAATTTAGTGTTTGTAAATACAAGTATAAACGTGTAGGGCTATACTCAAGAAATACAAATTGATTTATCGTTTACACTCGTATATTCAGTCTTAGATCATAAAGAAACTGATTCTTATATGTATGTCAAACAACAGAATTTTTTGACACTTGCATAATAATTACAACACACACACACACATCGAGATACATATTAACAGGACGCTCTTGAATACGTAGGCCTATATCCTTACAAGTACAGAAGTACCACCAACGAGAGCTGCTGTGCTCGTCCATCTGAATTGTCTTCTGTCCGAGAATTATCTTCGTAAAAAAAAATTGTTTCATCAGTTTACTGTTCAGGCTCTACATTTTCTTAGTTAAACTATAAATCGATTCCCACCGAACGTAAAAATGTAATCTGACTTTTAGATGCCCATTCCTTCTTGTTAAAGCGATGACAGACCATCACGTACAATACCTGCCTAGCAAAACAACTCTTTCCTTGGCAGTTCAGATTGTAAGTCCCGTATACCTGACACATCCATATCCACCACTGGTAGTCTACGCTGGATTTGAGTACAACACTATGTAGAAAAAGAGTAGTATTGCAACTGGGGATATCTTGTTTTAAAACTGTTGCTACTACTACTCCTGTAGTAGGCATCTTATGCCTTCCGTGCTCTTATATAGCTTACTAATCTGCTCGTTCTAAATCTGTTACAACTTGGCTCCCTGAATTCTCACAGTCCCTTAGTCCACTCCCTTTTCCTGAGATATTCGTATAACGGGTTCTTCGTTTTTCCGTTGTTCCGACATTCTCTGTAAGTGGTGATTGTCTTCTATTCTGGTAGCGTTGACAACCATGATATACTACCTAATTCCTTGGTGTCTTATACTTTGCAACCTTGGTATTCCGACGCTCTTTACCAGAAATCCACTGCTGACGCTTTGAGGCTTTTATCAAGTAATTTATTCGATTGCTAGATTTCACAACCGCACAAAACAACGCTTTTAAATCTGTCTGCAAACAGAGCAGCGGTATGGAAAATACATTCGGTCTACAGCAAATACCATACTGTATGGAAGGATCGCATTTCCTTCCCTTTTTATTTTGCTTAATTTATTTTTGTTATATCAATTTTTTTTTACGTATGTGTTATAGAGGAAATCAACACAAACCTACCGTAAGTATAAATGTTTCATAAACACATAATACTTTATTACTGAGTGTTGTTAACTGTGATTTTATTATCTCGTCATATGAACTCGTAAAACTTGCTAATTAACATCCCAAAAAGTTCTGACGTATAGAGCGTTGTACTCTCGTCGCTCGTGTTCTAGTGGTCGTCGTGAATTTACCATTTGTATTTCAACAAACAATGCAAACAGCAAGGGCATATTAATACGTTTTCGCTTGTTGAAACCGTCATTAGAGTGGTGAAATTAAATAACATGTATTTGGTCTGTTTATCTAAAAATTGTGTTTACTGTTAAAACAGCTAATATATTTCTTTGACGGAAATCTTGTTCGCGTACCGTTTATACACTTATTCTGTTTTTATGATAATGATAATTATATAGATAATTATTTCTGTAAGCTTATGACACAATTTTAGTGGTGTAAGCAAAATATATTTCCTATGTCTATCTGCCCTATGTACACGTTCCCCTACATCTACCTATATGTACGCAGATAAATAGGCTGGTAACTCTCTAGTTGAGTGCGGTTGTGTAATGTTAAAGGGGTTTATTACAATTTTAACACATGCATTTCTGTTAACCGTGTTTAATTTATAACAAACAATTCATATAATGACATTAAATTTTTACTTTTGAAAGCGTTATTGTTTTCACTTGTAAAGTTGTTTCTTAACTGTACGAGCGAACCGAGTTCTCAGTTTCAACTCGACCATTTGGCATTCATTTATATGTTTGTTTGTCTGTCTGTTAAAGGTATGTCTCACGATAATTCTTTAATATATCACCCGATTTTTGAAAAACCTGATACGCGTGTTTATAATTTTACCCCCACAGACCCCTACTGTTTCTGAGATTGATCACCTCAAAAAAATAGGGAGATGGGAGGCAAAAATTTGAGAGGTAAAAACATCTGGAAAACCACAAACATCCATGTGAGGTATCTAAAAAAAAAACATAATTTTAACCAAAATCTGAATATACTGTTCAGTTTTGGAAATTTCAAAACTTTAGGACTACAGAGCTCAAAATGTTGATCAAGATTTTGAAAAATTCGGAAAAATCCACATGGGGCATCAAATCAAAGAGAATTTTAAGTAAATTAAAACACTGAATGTTGAATACTGAAACATTGAATATAGTCTTCAGTTTTTGAAAATTTAAAAATTTTCAAAAAAGATCAACAATTGAAAAAAAATTGTAAAATTCAGGCTGAATCTCAGACAAAATGGAATTTTAACACAAATCCGAATGTGGTGTTTACTCTGAAAATTTTTAATGTTAAGGGCGCCACGGACTAAAATTGAAAGTCGAAAGCTTAATACAACTGTAAAAGTTATGGAAAGTTTTATTTAAAGTACAAACTTGTTATCTATAATAGGTTGATAAAATTAGTGTCTGTCAACAACCCTGCCAATTTTCGACCGCCTTCAAAACGTTTTAAGGTCTGTTTGCAATTTTGCAATAAAACTTTACATATACATTTGTGAGAAGTAGTAGATATAGGCCTAACAACTATAACTAAAAAACCAATGCAGTAGTTCGGATTTTTTGTTTATATATTTTCCTACTTTACAACTATTATTTTACTAAACAAAACTAGAAGAATAACTGGGGTTCAAATTTTCCTGATAATTGAAAAATGAATTAATACTGTTATTTAATAAAATGTATATATATTGCAACGTTACAAGTATTATAAAATAAATGAATACATTTCTGACCATGTACCCAGCGCAACTATAAAGTGTCATACACCGGTCGTAGGATTTTTGTGTTCGTTGCGTTAAGTAGATATGGTTACTCAATAAACGTAATTTTAGAAAGAGGAGTGAGACGTTGATGACATGAAATAATTAATTAAAACATATTAAAACAATCAATTAACTGTGCAAATTTAACTGTGTGTGGTTATTAACTGTGCAAATTTGAATATTAAAAATTGAAATGATAAAATTTAAAAATATTATCTTTTATAAGTTTACACTCTGTAAAACATAACATAACTTTGCTATTCAGTACATATAAAAAATAAAAAAATATATAATCTTAAATATCTAAACATATATGCTGAACAAATTATACAATTACTTTATATTGCATGGGTGTCTGACTTTGACTCAGTTTTAAAAATAGCAACTCGTTTATAAAATAATACTAACTTTACTAAATAAAATTTAATTGTTGCTATTAGGCCTAATATTTTAGTAATAAAAAAAATAATAACATTTACTTGAAAAATATTTATGTTTTCTAAAGACATATATTTTTATATAGGGTCTACTAATAATATTCAAAGTAGTCAGTGAGTTCTGTAGCTCACTAGTTAAGAGCTTACTAGTTAATGTATCCTTTATTATGTACTGATATTATCACAGTACCGTGTGGGAACTTCGAGTGAATAATATCTTTCCCTGTACTATTTACCGATCTAGTACCAAAATAGAGAAATAATGGGGCTGCCAGTTAGAGTCCTCTTTTACTGCATATCTGTCTTGATTTACAACGAAAGTACAAGAAACATTGGCCCAGGCACGAGACATGTGGTTTGTAAGAAGAAACAATGTACCCAATCGAAGCGATATGATAACCAAAATATAGTCTCGACTAGAAATATTTAGTCTGAACGGTAAGATTACATTAAACAGGAGATGAAGACGTCAACGGGAAATTTATTTCGACAGTTGATTTGCTCTGGACACATCGTCAATTCTGTAAACATACTGTATATCGAAACTAAAAGAAGTGCCCGGTCACACGTGTACGACGTCTAAGCTTAGATCGTTGTAATTCTGCGTGCTTGTGGTTACGTTATGTACATAACTGTTTACAGATTTGGAATCATTGCACCAATCATCGTTGCAGTTCTGTCATTGTGTGCAGATCTCGTGGCCGCGCTCTTGTGCGAGCGCTCGCATGAGCGTGTGTTGTGTTCAAAGGTCACAGCCTGTTGTTATATTAGGTCAACTGGTTAAATCAGACAGTCACTGAACAATATACAATAGAATGGTCGTCAGCGCGTCAGCTGTGCAGAAAATAACGCTGGAGCAAAATAAGCTGGCAATTAATTAAACAAACAAGCCGAAACTCGACCAACGAACAAACAAACAAATAATTCATAATGAATTGAACACATAAATTAAGAAAATTATACACAGGAACGTCACTTGGATGGAACCGCTAATTACTAAACGGAGTATACAGTAATTGTTTCCAATCGGCGTGAGAACATGCCACAGCGGCTGTAAACTGAACGTACATCGGATTTTGTGAAACTAGCAGCATATATTACACAACCACAAACACATATGGGTAATTTTGAGTTCATTTAACATTGGTTTGCTTCGTCCATTGGACTTGTAAGTAAAGAAAGTGACTTGGAATTGGACTTGGTCATCAAAAAACGAGTGTCGATATTAATTCTAGAATTTTCCATATTATTTCTTGTATAGGCCTATAGTTTGTAAGAATGTTGTAAACAACTTCGCGATAAAACGTCTCGAATTAGGTGTATAATTTGACAACACAGATCGAGCGCCTCAGTTAAAATACATCAGTCGATGATAGCAGTTTCGACCCCTTCATGTCGGTCGAGTTTAATTCGAAATACAGTACCGAAACGTTTATAAATGTTCTGATTCAAACGTTAGATGCTACTCGCTTGTCCTTTGACTCTCCTAAGGAATTTCTTTCCAGAAACTTTTAAACAGTCAACCGTAGGCCTATTGCTTCATGTAGGCAAAATCCTGTTTCAAGTCTATTCGCCCACCTCACTGGATGTTTTCCAGTTCCCTAGTGTCCTTCTTCTTCATACACGTTTAAAGTATCTTCAGCTGTGCCTTATTAATCTGCTTTAATAATCTGTCTTTTGTCTCCAGTATACAAGGTTAGATAAAAATGTTCCTGCAATTTTTGTATTTGCACAAATACAAACGCTAGAAATATCCGATTCAAAAACTGATTTTCCATTATGTTGATACCTGTCTGTGATAACTATCCAAGTTCGCAGCCATTTTGGATGCCTAGTTCTGATTTGACATTTAATTGAGGAAGTTATGTTTTGGTGTATCTGACGGTTTTTAAATATTCTGCAATTCAGGATTGAATAGGTCGTATTACATTTTATTTAAAGAATAAGATAAACTGGTCTAACGTGGAGAAAATTTTGCTAAAGGATTTTGGCGAGTCTGATGTGCACGCACAAGTTGTTTTAAGAACTTCAGTTGTGAACGAGCTGAAGATCGCAAAAATAAGATGAAGATTATCGTACTGAGATTCACAAATTTTCGGAACTGAAATGAAATTTTTAAAGGAATCTGAACTAAGCACTGTTGTAACATTCGAGCGTTTTATTTTTAGTTATTTTCTCTATGTTAGCAGTCTTCATAACAACTTTGTCAAATTTTGTTGCTTCCCTGCTACATACACTTTTTCCTCGAACGAGGCCTTTCGGTTTCGCAACCATTATCAAGTTCTTCCTACAACAACGGTTGTTGTAGGAAGAACTTGATAATGGTTGCGAAACCGAAAGGCCTCGTTCGAGGAAAAAGTGTATATAGCAGGGAAGCAACAAAATTTGACAAAGTCGTTTTATTTTTCTTCTTCATTCACAATCCGGCTGAACCTATACATAAAATGTTCACAGTGGATGTATTTTATTACTATTGGATTATATTTAAACTCTACCTAACGAACCTAACCTTGCGAACGAAAACATTACGTATTGTTTTGCGGATTGTATTGTAACGGTATACATGGTATAACTTACATGAACATTCTGAATAATTAGTACAGGACCAGGGAAAACCGATAACCACAAGTAGATGTCGGTGACAAAAAAATGCATGTGTGTAAATTTACTGTTGAAAGCGAAAAGCCAATTCTGTCTGCACAAAAAAGGGAGACGAACTATTTTTACTTATTTTTTTTTACGATTTACACAAAAACCTAGTGTTCTATAATGTAATCCAGTGAATTATCATGCTTGCTACTATTTTAAAATTATTGTATTCACCACATACAGACACCGACTATCGCATAATCGAAATATCGGAAATGAGTGCAGGTACGATTATTGGGAACGTACCGTATGTTTGTAAGACGGGAATTACTTTGTAGAGGTGATGTAAATTTAGAATAGTAAAGTCATCATTTTTTAAATAAACAAAAACAAAATAGGTTTTGATCAAATGTTTTGATATTACATATTTGAAAGCATTCGATCTGTGATCCACCTATCACATTCTGTTACTAGCACCATAATTCGAAGGTGTGGATCTGCTTGTTTCACAGTTCCTGTTTAAAACCTATAAGCGGTTATTCAGAATATTAAAGTTTTAGCCACAATTAGTTTACTGTCTTGGAATCGTTTTGGTCTTGTTAATATTTTGTTAACTTATTTGTTGTTAATTAGATATTTTTTGTTGATTTTGTAATTGTTATTCTTGCTTATTTTATTAAGTATTTTTTAATCCCTTCCCTTGTTCTTCGTTCTTTGAAATCAGTAAACCAAAATATGCACTACTTAATAATTTATCAACCGAATGATACTGTAGGCTACTTATGGAATCACTCAGACCACTGATCAAACAGCAGTCTATTGCAGTTGTACAATATGCTTAGTATTTCTTTAATATAACTACTATTTTGTTATGTAAACGCTAAATTTTATATAACTAGAGACGCGTTTCACAGAATTACGTCAGCATTTCAAAGCATTATCCCATTATCAGTCTCAAAGCAGATACTACAGCCGATAAATACGGACGAAGAAACCCTCAGCAACTAAGAAGTACACGGTACTGAAAAACAGTCAAAATCTCTATAAGAGATTTCTCTGCATTGACAGTCAGTCACGGGATGTTTCCAGTTTGGATCCCGTCCAATGTTTAATTTTACAGAATGGCGTTGAACTCGTATTTGTAACGGGCTCATCTTTGCAAGACTGTTATTCAGAAATAATAACGGTTAATAACGGCACAATAGTAATACCATTAAGAAATAGGTACAATTCACATTCATATGCAACAGTTTGTCTGAAAACAAGAAAACCATTCAAAAACACCTACATTAAACAAAACATCATACAAAAGAAAAAAATAACAATATACAAAAATAAACACCTCATAAAGCAACGATGTTTAGCCTATAAACATGGTATTTAAAAATTTAATGCAAATACAGCAACAAATTTTATACAGGTCAGACAAGAAACAATTTAAAACACTTCTTTGAACATTTAAATGCATAAAAAACTAATTATAAATCTAATTTAGCAACACATGTCACGAATAAAAGACATTAATAACATGACATTGATAAGACGTGTTCTTACTATGTATTTGAATAAACTTTCACAAATTCGAACATATACACAGTCTGTGGACTCTCCTGAGGGGCTTGACATTGAGAAAATGATATATAATATAAAGGGTCAAAAAGCGTAAACACTTGGAAAACCCACAAATGTGTGTGTGCGCGCGCGTGTCTGCACTGTGTGTAAACACGTCCGCGGTAGATCTGAATCTCATGTGTCTCATTAAATATGTTCCAAGATTCTGATGACGACGGCTAAAACCATCGAAACACTCACAAAATATACTAAAAATACAGTGTTCACTTTAAAACGCAATCCGAGCGTGAAGTTGTTTATGCAGAATTTTAAAATACGAATTTAAAAATTTTAAATACCTTTTACAGTTTGGAAGCCTGAATTGTCTAACCGATTTTTATATCAGTTGATATCGTTGTTGACGTGTTTCGTGTAATTTTGTATTCTATTTATAATATTTTTTTTCATGAACAAAGAGGAATACTTATTGTTAAACTTTTTAATTTTAAGTAAGATCGATTATTTCCTTCCAGAAAGATTTTCGTAGGTAGTTCCCATATATGAATGTGTCAAACAAAACATCCACTAACAGTTTAATAAAAAAAATTCGAAGCGAGCTCTGTGTGTGATCTTCCACATGTTCGAGGGCGCACCGGGAAGCCCAAGAAGATGTTAGGGTAGTATGTTGTGTACAGCTATTTGAAGGACCTCGCTTCTGCAATAATCCTTAAGCTATTCAGAAATTCAAATAATACGTAACACAACTGATAGCAGGAATTGGACAATATGAACTTGGCTTAGACGAGTTGACAGCTTTAGTAAAAGAGAGTGCATGCTTCAATTGGTGAAAAAGACGGCCATTTTCAATATATACTTTAAAAAATGTTTGTAGCAGCCCTAAAATAGTTTTACTGTTCTCAATTACTACTACTATTAGTTTTACTATTTATGCAATAATCATAAGTAAATAATAATAAAACAATCACTTTTCCTTATATAATTACTTTCGGTTGTTTATTGATTTAAAACGAACGTCCTATAGATTCAAGTTACGTAACACTATACAATACTTGAATAGTTTTAATATAGTATTGTTCCTTCTATGTTCGGTTATTCTAATGCGATACTTGTCACATAAAACTTACAGCAACTTACCAAAAACAGTAGCACGTAAAATTTCTTAAATTTTGTTTAAATAAGAATTGGGTGTAGTATTATTTACCCAAAAAAGAGCGTTTACATTATTAAACCGTTTAGTAAAAAAGATGTCACAAGATCTTTGTTTTCAGCGTAGGCTTCAACTGGAGACGTTTGCCTGTTGTGAGACCTGGTAATAAACTCAGGAAAAATTTCATACTCTTTTGTACCCAGTTTAGCGGAAAATCTTGTACTACTTGGAAGAGAGATAAGGATGAATAGTGCTAATGAAACATGGTGCTGCAGAAGAATGCAGAATATGCTTTTGTAGAAGCCCAGAGCACGCAGTGTTGAATTATTTTAGGAGAATACACGAGAAAAAAGATTGTGAAAGAAATACATTAGACGTTTTGTCCTGAAGGTGATCCGAAGGTTCTGTCCGGAACAGAAGTTTCACCCATAGTGTTGGACCGTCGGGAAGGAATTTTATATAAGTTCGTCAGAGGGAAATTCAATGGCTGGAACACTTAATTTAGTACAAGATTTTATTATTGACTACATGACTTTAATAATAGAAGAGTGAGAGGAGAAATATCAGAGAAAGATCAAGAAAGACGTGGATGTAGGAACACGATTGATTTATACAGGGATTTTAAACAGAACCAGACCCTCCAACCACCTGTTTCTCAGGCTGCTAGATAAAGGAAAGGAAGGATTCTTGAATAGACGATTTCTGATCCTTTCCTTACAATAATGGCTTAGAAAAAAACTTTTACATTCTATAAATTGAAAATTTTATTGTTTATAAAATTTCCTAAAATAATTCATTATGTGTTACGAATCATTTTGAAATCGCAGACGCACGTTCACATCAGAAAGAAACATTCCACGTAAATTTTCTTTCGAACAGTTTTGCCGTCAAGAACAACACTGTTTTTGATTTTAACGTACGTTTTATTATTTTTTTTTACACCAAACGTTTCGTCTACTTTATGAGTTTTAAAATCTTACGAATCAGCTTCTGCTGTGATTACGGTGTGTGTGTGTGTGTGTGTGTGTGTGTGTGTGTGTGTGTGTGTGTGTGTGAAAGGAATATGTGAGCTATAAATAATTTATTAACTTGTGTTGCTAAGAGTTTTAATTAATTTTCAGTGACAATTTATATGTGAAAATTAAAAAGATATTTTGCATGTATATCATGTCAAGAAACAGTGTTTTTAAGTTTATTTCAGGGAATCTTCAATATGTTACTGGTCTAAAAAAATCCATATTTCTAAACAAAAAACTGTATCTTTTTTAAATCGTAACTTCTTCTTCTTCTTCAGGCTGTGGACCTTACGATCCGTTGCGCGCTTCTTGGTCCGACCATCATTTCTTTGGTCTTCCAGCATTCCGCCGTCCTTTCGGATTATAAATCAAAATTTGTTATGGTATCCAGTTCTTACGCATCCTTTCAACATGGTCTGTTCAGGCCTGTCTGTATTGCTTTATTCTTTCGTTTAGGTTATACATTGAAAGGATTTTCCTTATATCATCATTTCTTAGCCGGTCCCCCCATGACACTCCTACTACTGATCGTAAAAATCTCATTTCACTAGCCTGTATCCGGCTTTGAGTCTTTGCGTCCAGTGTCCAAGTCTCACTGCCATCCATAACTTTCTAACCTCTGCTTCCACTCTCGAACAGCATCGTCCAAATATAAATTAAAAAGTGTGGGTGAAAAGCTACACCCTTGTCTGACCCCTTTATTTATCACTTCATTAAGGACTTTACCAGATTCAGTTTTTACAATGATCTCTGTGTTCTTGTACATGCTACTTATGACATCTATTAGGTGCTTTGGTACGTCTCTTCTGTCCATGATATTCTACAGCTTACTTCGTCTCAGATTATCGACTTTGCCTTGATGTCGACAAAAACCATATGTGTCTCAAGATTATACTACCTTCTCTTTTCTGCCAACACCTTTAATGTAAAGATGTTATCAAAGCACGATCTTCCTTTCCTAAGCTCTGACTGCTCTTCGAGCAAGATGGCGTCTATAATATGCTTTAATCTGTTGTTAATAATTTTGCATATATTTTATATATACTGTACTGAGTAAGCTAATGCCCCTGTAGTTCTCACACTGTTTGTGAACCTTTTTTGAAAATAGGAACTATCAAAGCTTTTTTCCAGCCTGATGGTATAATTCCAACACAAAATCGTAACTTTTTTTACTAAGTATTATTAACTTAAAAAATCAGTGAACAGTTCCGTAAAGATTTCTCTTAAATATTTGCAAAATTATTGATTAAAAATGAAATTTTAAGAAGTTGATTTAAGTCTCGTCATGAGACAAAATATAGTTACATGCAGTTTTGTCGTTTTTGTAGACTTGAGAGAAATTCAGCAGACAGACACGTGAGAGTTTTGTGTTGTGTGTGTGTGTGTGTGTGTGTGTGAGAGAGAGAGAGAGAGAGAGAGAGAGAGAGAGAGAGAGAGAGAGAGAGAGAGAGAGAGAGAGAGAGAGAGAGAGAGAGATTACGTGACCTATGCGTTTGCATTTTTCGAAGAAAAAGTGAATTATGGTCCAGAAAAATTAAAGATGTTTCAAATAAAAATAGAATAAAAAGTTTTATGCAAGGAATACATTGAAACAACGTATTTTTCTCGTACTAAAAGTTCGGCAAAAAATTCTTAACACAACAATCTCAAAAAATAAGAATTTAAACCTCATACATTTAAATTCTACACTTTATGAAAATATATTTAAAAACGCGAATTTAAAACTGAAGTAATTTTAGATCATTTCAGAAGTGGCAAATTCAATTTAATTAAAAACTGTGAGAGATAAAAATGTTTAAATTTGTGGCTTTCCCGTAAAATCATTACCATTGCTAAACACGCGGCTATTACATGGCGTATTCTACCGAAATTTAGTAGTTGCATAGATTCTATCTCTGGGATAATAGACATTGGCAACTACAACAAATTCTGAAAATTAGAATTAAATTCTCCGTATAAATTCCTTATTGATTTTTGCAGATAGCAGAGAAATATCAACAGTGTATATTTATTTTTCGTTTTATAATTACGTACATTTTAATTAAAAAAAATATTTCCTACAACTTGTAAGGTCTTTTATTGTACTCGCCAATAACAAAGGCATAACACACAATATTATGTGTTCAAAATAATGAAGTCCAAGATAAATATCTGACTGAGTATTTTCCCTATTAGGCCTTCTTGGCCAATTTTGATCAAACAAGGATGTATTAAGTCTAAGATTGAAGAGAATAAATACATTTTTTAACGCAAATTAACGCGAAATGTACGGATTGAAAATGTTTGTAAAAGCGTTGATCTGAAAATATTCTATCTTGGTTACTTGTCATTCAGGTTATGAGATTAATAGTCTAAACATTATAGGCCTATTATCAGGAATCAATTTAATTATAGATTTGTAGTTTTAATACACTTTGCGACCTTGAGTATCCCACTTTGGACACACACACACACACACACACACACACACACACACACACACACACACACACACACACACACACACACACACACACACACACACACACACACACACACACACACACACACACACACACACACACACACACACACACACACACACACACACACACACACACACACACACACACACACACACACACACACACACACACACACACACACACACACACACACACACACACACACACACACACACACACACACACACACACACACACACACACACACACACACACACACACACACACACACACACACACAGATGCCGAGTAGAATCTTAAAAAATCTTTTATTAACTATACTGTAAAGTTCATAAGTTTTGTCTTGTCAGTTTTCAAGTATTTCTAAAATTATTGGGCAGCAATCCTAAATTTCTGATTTGTCGATTTGTCGTGAGGAAAATGGGGGTGTCCAATCGTCAAGCTAGTCTCATTTCCCCCTCACAGATGCAAATACTAATTACGCCTCTGCGCACACGCACACGCACGCACGCACACACACACACACACACACACACACACACACACACACACACACACACACACACACACACACACATTGGTAACTAAGAAATTACTTCTGCAAGTGTATATGTTGTTTTGTATAAAGCACCAAGTTAAAGTAAAAACTTGTATTTGTTTTTAACTAGCGTTACATACATTCTTTTTCTCAGAGTTAAATGATAAAAAAAGGTTAATTTCAAATTCGTCTTTATTAGTAATTTAACAGAGTTATGTACAGCAAACGTACAACAAAATTATGGTTCCAAAATTTTGTTAATTTCATCCAATCTCATCAGTTTTCTTGAAACTACTAGTGATGCAACATCATTTTTGTATATTTAAGAACAAACAACATATGGAGCTACTGATTTTTCCACATAGTTTGAGTTCAGGAATTTTTGTATTTCATTATTTTCCCTTCGGAACAAGAACACGAGGAAACGTATGTAAAACGTATTTCAACAGACCATAACTCGAGAACAAAGAATTTCCCAGCCTGTGTTAATATAACAATTGTTTTCTTATTTTAGCTAAAGAATCACCTCGTGAAATAGTGTCATTTCTTTCTGCAACAAATTTCCTTTTGTATATATTAAAGTATTACATTCAATGTACCCTGACGAACGTTTCACAGAACCAGCATCTGCAACATACAAAAGTATGTGTGTAATACGCGCATTACGTAAGACGTTGGCAGAGTAACGACGGAAACGGAAGTCGGGATCGACATAAGAAGAGGCACCAACCGCGGAAAGCTTGCAAAGTGGAGCCGTAGGAGGACCAGAGCAATTACACAGCAGATTCCCGTTGCCGTTGCCGTTGCGTTGTCATTCGCACCGGACGCGATAATTGAACTGACAATTGACAACGAGTATTGCTCTTTTTCCTCTAGGATCTGCTGCCATTGTGTAATGCAGAGTCGGCCGTTGTGATACCAATGAAAAATAAGCGAGGCGTGTTTTATTTTTGATAATGATAATATCATTATAATATAGTGGAATAATAATAATAATAATAATAATAATAATAATAATAATAATAATAATAATAGAAAAAAACAATAATCTTCTTTCACTTTATGTATTGCCTGTTATGATGCCCATTGGTTTCTCGGTCGCCCCCAGGTGTTGTGACCATCTGGTTTGAAACGCGGATTTCCAAAGCAATCTGTCACTGGCCATCCGCTACTCCGACCAGACATTCGTCCCAGTTGCTTTTTATCTATCTCGGCATAAAAGGCCGGGATGTTTCTCGGGCTGGTATATTTGATTTAAAATTTTATGCCTTTAAAAGATATATTTTAAATCTTTACATCTTATATCCTCTCTATTTTGATCAATTTTAATGAAAAATATGTCAAAATGTTTGTTTCTATTCAAAAATGCTACTTTGTACATAACATTTTGAGAACAACAAAATAGCATTAGTAAAACTCTATTTGCCTGGTGTTTATTATACGGAGTGTAGTAAATAATCACAGAGTGGGCCAGAAGTAGCTTGACAAAAATTTCTTTGTAAGTACAAGTGTCATGCGACTTATGGCCCAGTCTGTATTAAACAGACCCGTAATTATAATTTTTGTCGAATTTTATATGTATTCGAGGGCAATCTTCTTAACACAAATGTATTGTTCGGCGTTTGTTTCATTTAAACCTGTTCAGCCGTTCTGATTTCACAAGGGTACAACCTTAAAGAGTTTCTGATGACAGTATGTTTAAACCTCTTTGGAATCTTTAGAATCGCATATCAGTTTGAACGAAGCAAAAGTCAGAGCGTTTGTTTTTATTTACAGAAAATAACTGTGTACTCAGCACTTTGAAAAAACAAACTGGCGGACTCAGGACGCTGTCTTTGTAGTATGTATCCTGCATTTTCAGATGTGGAACGTCAAGAAGATCAAGAATTAGTGGAGAGACGAGTAGAATGTATTTACAGGATGCGAGAAGTTAGAATAGAGCTGATGGCGATATAGATCGCAATTTGGCTGTCGCAACGGTGAAACTTAAAAGTGAAAAACATAGAAACCAGCGGCGTAATGAACGGCCGACCTGATAGACATGTAGAGACTACAATCTGATACAGACTTGAACTAAGTAATCGATCGGAAGCACTGGAAGACATGTTGATAACGATGTTAATGCGGTTTGGGACCAAATAACAGGTACTATAAAAGATAATTTCAGGAAATCTACTGTGACAACCTGATGGAAATAACTTCAGAAAACCTATTGTAACATCCAGAAAAACGAAGAACGACAAGAAATGGTTCGATGAAGAATGTCAAAGAAAATCGGAAATCCTTTGGAAACTGCAAGCTAGAGGGATGAATAATAACACAGCTACAACAACGACATGAAGAAAAACGAAGGAAGATAAAACGACTGTAAAAAAAATAGAGCACTATAAAAAGCGAATACAGTAAGTTATGTGAAGACAAATATGAACAGACAAAAGTGAGAGAATATTGTGCTGAAATAAGACGTGAGAAAGATGTTTTCAAAGCTAGAAGCAATAGCAGTGAGTGGGAAAATTTATCCTGGAAAGCAATAAAATTCTAGACAGATGATGAAACCATTTCAACGGATTTCTCAACACAAATACATCAGCACGGGCAGTAGAAGATAAAAATTTTAACTGCAGAAGTAAGGCAGAAATTCACATAACAGACGAAGTTAATTAAAACCCCCTCTGTCGCAGGTTACAAGCCTACCGCGCGTCCCCCAACTTGGAGGACCACTTACTTTCACTTCGGAGTGTTCTTCGGCTAACGAACTCTCTCTGCCCGTTGCAGGACTCTATCTGACACAGCCCACGTGTTTATCCGTTCACCGTTGCAGGCTCCACCGCCTCCACACTAGATACACACCATCTTGCTAAGCCAGGACCCAAAATTATCTCCAGGCTGTCTTGGCAAGATTCCCGTCTGACATCTGTTTACCGACCCACTCCCTCGAAGGGGTTGGTTACCACAACCTTGCAACAGGTTACTCGGCGAAATGGACCCATCTCGTGCAGGTGAGAGTGGAGTTGGAATGGAGAGGTAAACAGATTTCTCAATATCTGCGGCACAATTTCAAGAACATTATAGCCTACATTTTTTACTTCTGTAAATCTTTGATTCATAATAAAAGTTCATCGTTGCTTTAAAATATTTTGGCCTGATGAGCGGCCGGGGTAAAATAAATATCGTACATCTTGTTCGTCACGGAACTTCTTATGTCCTTGTGACTTTACTGAATCCTGGCCGAGAAACTCTACCCGAAATGGGGACCTGAAAGCGATATTATGCGGGCTCAACGTTAAGTCGGCCAATAGTTGTCTCACGTCAATAATATAACGTGGTCAGTGACACTTACGTAATCCTCACTTATCGTAAGTCAAACTGTCGTATATGACATGGCGAAGGCACGGTACACATTAGTCTGTGAACTTCGAACTGATACAGAATAATCAACAGAGTTTGTCTACACATACCACGGGTTAGAGGAAATTCTCCTACCTCTACGGAATGTCTACATTGAGAAGCAAAGAGATATCTATCTTCTTCAGTAATAGTAGTTGAAGCGTGAGTGTGAGTGTGTGGTATTATTAGTAACAAATTATTACACTATTACAGTATTATAATAAAGACACTTTATACAATGATCAGCACAAAAAATAAAATTAAACTCTGAAGTCTACAAAATGAGGATATCAATTCTAAGACTAAAGTTATATGTTTAGCGGGAAGTAACTGATAAGTCAAAAATCGTGAATAACAATGCAACAACCGAGCAAGTGAGTCACGTTAATTATATATATATATATATATATATATATATATATATATATATTGTATTAATACTAATAAAATAAGTATAGATGTGTGTTGATAATATACTTATTATGGAGTATGTGACTCCGATGTAATCAAACCCCTCTGTTTGGACTAGCCAATTTGTAATAAAATAAATAAGATTGATGTGTGAATCTGTAAGTTGTAAGGTGTTTAATTGGTGTGTAATTGGTGTGGCTCTCGACGTCTTACTGGCCTGAAACACTTCCTTAAGTTTCCCAGCTGGTCGAGTCCCAATGGTAGCAAGACCGGTCGAGTAGCGTAAAGTTGATGAAGAAATATATATGCTTGGCTTCGCCGAACGTTTCAAAACAAAATTTATTGTTTTGAAGGAAATTTAAAAAAAAAAAATTATGTTTATATAAAAAAAAATTATTTTTAATTTTATTAATTAATTAATTAGGATCAATTAATTAATATAGGGCTGTGAAGTTTTAAACAGTGTAATGCTCTTCTGAAAATTTTTATTAAAGTTTTAGTATAATTTAAATAATCTATCACCACTCATAAGACTGTCTGTAAACCAATCGATATTTGTTTACCTTTCTATTTTTTAGGTTAGATTATTCACGTTTTCAAAGGTATGTCATGTTGACCGTTCAACTACCAATAATTAACTAACTGTTTCCTTCAGTTTCAATTAAACTCTTAGCCCATATAATATTATCCTTAACATTGTTCAAAAATATTTTCACATCCTGTGTACATTTTACTATTTCACTATATGAATGCCTAAACTTTGGTTATTTGTCAATTTTATTCACTAGATTTGATTTAAATTAATCTTTCAGTTCATTCTGGTTATTTTCAGATTAAATAATGCCATTTTATAGTGTTTTCTGTCCAAAAAATAGTAATTTCACTTTCAGTTTGGGTATACTCTGAAGAGTCCAAAACATCAAAATTTACTTCCTGTCATTATATAAATTCAGCCATTTTATCAGTTATATTTAATATTAATAATTCTATATTGTATTAAAAGGTTCCTATTCCCTTATTTTCTGGTAATTAATTGAATTAGTTGTATTCTGAAACATTATTCTGAAATATATGACTCCCATGTCTAAATTTCTGAGTTTAGTCATTTTATTTTTTTTTCATAATTCTGAATATAATTTATTAAAATCTCTCTAAATGGTATGTGCAATTATATGGCATGATCTCAAGTTTATTTTGTCTAAACCCCTTTTGTTTATTTGCATTTAATTGAGCAATTTCTCTGTTTTGATGAAGTTTGGTTTCCATTCTTTTGGCCTATGATTTTTTAACAATTTTTCTTACAAAATAATTTACAAACAATATATGATGTGTGATACCCTCTCTGACTTTTTACAAATAGTATTATAAATTAAACATGTTTTCAAATTACACAAAAACAATTAGTATTGGTTACAATACAAATAATAGTTAAACAAATAAAGAACTTTTTTTTTTTTTAAATAAATGGTTGTCTTCAAATCAGACATTTTGCAACAAAATTCCCATTTCCAACATGTAAACATGGTTTATAAAAAAGGTTTTGTACTAACTAACATCTTAATTACTCTCTACTATTTACAAGTGGTAATTATTTTTATAGTTCTGATGTTAGTTGTTTCAGACCCAAACAAATGGCCTTATATCTAAAACATTTTTAAACATTCTTGTACTATATACATAAAAACCTTATATTTATATTCTTATTTCTAACTATTATTATAAGTAGGATTCTACAGTTTTTATACAGTCTTTTATACATTGTCTTTGGGTAATTGCACCCTGTCATTAACTAATAAATAGTATGAATTGTTCAAAAGTATAATGAAATCTGGTTTTTCTTTTTTCATGTAAAACACAATGTTATTTTAAACAGATTCATGACTTATGAACAATATATTGTCACAGTACACATTTTAAGTCATTGAAAAATGCATATTTCATTGCATCCAATGTTTGTGATTGCCAAGAATGAAACACAAGGTTCATTTTTTATAATACCCAAAACTATCACTGGTTCACTTTCACTTATATATTATGTTAATGCTAAATGGTCGTATAGTCTTATCAACATAATAAATTGGTTAGCGTTTTTTCAATGGAGATTTGTTCCATGGGTACTATATTATTGTTTCATCTTAGTTCACAGGAAACTTTTACTTTGTTCACTTCTCTTTCTTAAATTTATATACATGTGGTTTTTATTTCGTTATACTTTTGTTTTTAGATATTTATTTTGGGGATATAGGGATTTGGGTGTCTTTTATAAGAGCATGACATCTTCTTCAGGATGCTGCCCTCTTCTTCTTTCTTCAGTCTTCTTTTCTCCTGCCTTCTGGGACTGGTATCTTCTCCATCTGTTCTTGATGCCATCAGGTTTCTTGGGATCTTCTCCATCTTCTTCTTTAATTCAGAAATACACAACCTGTATTGGTTGATCTTGGCTTATTTTAGGGTTTCTCTTTTATTTATTCTCCCTCGTTGTGGGTTTGGTCATATTCAGTACTGCTTTGTTATTTACTATTTTACCTTCCTGGGTTATACCTTGAAAACCTTTGGTTATGAGACTGGTTTTGGATGACTCATCACTAGTAACTCCTTTTATTTTAACTTGTATTTTCTTTATAATAATGATTTCTTTCCACAGTTGCTATGAATTAATCTTTTTATATTAAACTTAGTGCTTCCTTCCAAATTTAAATATTATAACTTCATTATTCTAATGATCAATTGCCATTCAATATTATGCATACATCTGTCACGCTACAGATTGCTCTCCTCCAGAAGTAATTATTTCAGACATGTTTATGGAATAAATAATTTCTTATGATAATTTCATCATTTCTTATAATTCATTTTCTTCTCCATCTTTATATCGACTTTTTTATAATTAGAGTTTTATTAATTTTATATATATGGTTACGTGTCCTACTACTGATCCTTTTCGGATAGTTAGTGTCTTCTGAGATATATTATAATTGTAATACATTTTCTTTCTATATCAACTTCGTGTTGTATCCTTGGGATATTTATTCCCTAACATTCCCTATCACGTGGGCTGGGGCAGATCAGAGGGGCACTGTACGCTACTTCTCTGCTGGCCATACACCACTTCTATAAATTGAGTACAGGGGCATATCCATCCCTGCTCAAAAAACATAATGCTGCTGGAATTATCTTCAGTCAGTCATCGAATAAATAAATATAAAGTAGTCTCATTTTCGACTAATAAAAATATCTTTGGATTCTCCACTTCGTAGTCTCTCAGATTATCTCACATTTTCTATCTTAATAAATCTTCATAATCATTATTATACTCATTACATATATATTTTTTCAAACTCTTAACTTGTCTGATATATTTAATTTAATTATGGTTGAAAACCTTTCTTTTAATAATTCTGGTTACTGTTTACAGTGTAACTCTCTTTCTTCTCCATCTGAATTCTCTTTATACTTTCTTCTGGTTATTCATAGTATTAGCATGGTCTCTATATATAGTCTTTCTTATTCATTATTTGAATGGTCTTAATATATTATATTTAATTTTTTAACATTGTATCTTTACATCAGATATACTGGTTGTTATATTGATCATTTTATTTAAACATTTTGGTTCTTTCCTTTCTCTTAGAAAGTTATTAATCCGCCTTCGCATTCATTAACATTAATTCATTTATATCATATTTCATGTGGTATTTCTTCTCTTTGCATTTCGTATAGGTCTTATTATTATCATTGGTTCAAAATCATCTTCTCCATCTGTTTGGTATGAGTTGTTCTTCTTCGCTCTTAATTCTGTTTTCATTATTGTTTCATAGGTAATTAGTCTTGTTGCTTCCAAATTTTTTCCTTCACTGGCATATTATACTCTTTCTTGTTATTCTTCTCTACTCCTTCAAATGCTATTGTGAATGTCTAGCATTTATTCTGGATTAAAATTAATTCTCTTTTCTGAATTAATCACTTTATTTTCTTCTCAATTCAGTCATAATTGACACATAATTATTTTTTGGAACTTGGTTGGTTTTAATGTAAAGTTCAAACTATTCTTTTTATTTAATTGAAAAATATTTCTCATAAATCCTTGTAATATGTTGATCTTATCTTGTTTCAAAGTTCTGACGTTCTATCAACATACAAATTCTGTTTAATTCATTTATTCCCAGAATTGTTTCATTCAGAATTGTTTATAGTACTGTGATTTTACTATTATTTCTGAATGTTTTGGTATTTCTCCAAATTCAAATTCTTCTTAATTATTTACCATAAAGTTTTCTCATAATTCAGTGGTAGTAAGCTGTGCTTGCTTAATTTTAAATTTTTTTTTTTAAATTAAGTTCAAAATTCTCTCTCTTTCTCTTTCTTCCATAAAGTTTTGTTCTAAATAATCTCTCAATTCAGTCATAATTGACACATAATTATTTTTTGGAACTTGGTTGGTTTTAATGTAAAGTTCAAACTATTCTTTTTATTTAATTGAAAAATATTTCTCATAAATCCTTGTAATATGTTGATCTTATCTTGTTTCAAAGTTCTGACGTTCTATCAACATACAAATTCTGTTTAATTCATTTATTCCCAGAATTGTTTCATTCAGAATTGTTTATAGTACTGTGATTTTACTATTATTTCTGAATGTTTTGGTATTTCTCCAAATTCAAATTCTTCTTAATTATTTACCATAAAGTTTTCTCATAATTCAGTGGTAGTAAGCTGTGCTTGCTTAATTTTAAATTTTTTTTTTTTAAATTAAGTTCAAAATTCTCTCTCTTTCTCTTTCTTCCATAAAGTTTTGTTCTAAATAATCAGGTTGTAGTAAGATGTACTTACTCAATTTTAAATTTTTATAATTATATTTCAATTCAAAAGTCTTTCTTTTTCTTTCATAAAGTTTGTTCCAAAATTATTAGGTTGTAAGTTGTTCTTACATATTTTTGAATTTTTTCAAATAAAAATTCTAAATTCCTTCTTCTTATAATTCTCCAAAATGTTCTTCTCAAAATATTAGGTTGTAAGATGTACTTACATTATTTTAGGATTTTTAAAATTAATTAAAAAATTCTTTTAATTCTCCAGAATGTTCTTCTCAAAATATTAGGTTGTAAGATGTACTTACATTATTTTAGGATTTTTAAAATAAATTCAAAATTCTAAAACTCACAACTCATTCTTCATAATATTTCTTCATAGAAGCTTGATTGTACACTCCTTTGATTCTTCCTGAAACGATTTCCCTCAACTCATATGTATTGTTATGCTTATCATTTACCACAACATATGGTCCGGTGTAAAGTAATAATAATTTTTTGGTTATGCCTTCTAAGGTGCTAGGCAGCTCTCTATTTTTTAGGAGGACTTTCTCACCCTCTTTATATGTTACAATTCGCCCTATTGCCTTCTGGTATTTGGCTTGCCGTTTTTCCTGATCTTCTGCTACCTTATTGTAAAACTTCAACTGGTTGAATTTCCTATTGTTGTTCGTTGGAAATTCAATGATTTGTTCAATGTCTCGGGGAGTCGGCTTCTCATACATGGCTGAGTACGGTGGAATTCCTATAGCTGGATGGTGGGCGTAATTTAGGAATGTTTCTGTCGCTGCTAGGTACTCTTGCCACTTTTTCTGTTGGTTGTGACAGTACGTGCGCAATATCCTACCCACTTCTCTTAGTACTCTCTCAGCCGGATTGCTACTTGGGTGGTAGACTGATGTCTTATATGTTTTGACCCCAAGTGCTAATAAAGTGTCTCGCCATCTCCTCCCCTTAAACTGTGTACCATGGTCGGTAATAATAGAAAATGGTCTACCGATCTCTGGGATATACAAATCAATAATCACCGCCAAAACCTTTGCTGTCGTTGCCCGATTAACCGGATATAGCTTTATATACTTGGTGTAGTGATCCATTATGATTACCAAGTATTTATATCTGTGTCGACCACCGCTACGGGGAAATGGCCCGCATATATCCAAAAACACTTTTTCCAGTTTTGCGTTGGAAGTTATCGGTATCATGATACCCTCTGTCTTTTCATTGTTTATTTTTGCACATTGGCAGATCTTACAGGACTTGATGTGTTTTCTCACCTTGCGGTTGATATTCTTGATCTTACAATTTTCCTCTAGAGCTTGTATCACTTTTAACGCTCCCATGTGACCATACCTGACATGGTAATCGATGATGACCTCCTTTTCTATTTGGTGCGGGATTATCACCTTCCATGTCTCATCGTCCAATGCGGTTTTTATGAATAAAATTCCCTTGTTAAGGTGGTAATATTTAGAAATGGTTTCATCATTGGCTTCTAAACGACTCACAATGTTTTTCAGCTTAGGATCAGACTGCTGATGGATTCGGATATTTATTAACAAAGCTTGTAAATCGGCTCTGGTCGTGAATATGTTATAAATTTTTACTAAGCTCTCCTTCTCTCCCTCGAAAGTCTGATCTTCCAGATTTATACGTGACAACACATCCGCTACCACGTTCTTCTTTCCTGGAATGTATTCCCATTTCAGGTCATATTCTTGTAGGGCGAGTACCCACCTAGCCAATCGGCCGTGACTCAATTTGCACCTACGAAGGAACGAGATGGATTTATGATCAGTTCGTACCGTGACTTGATATCCGAGAATGTACGTCCGGAACTTGCTGCATGCGAACACCACGCTCAACAATTCCTTTTCTGTCACACTGTAGTTCTTTTCGCACTGGTTCAGTGTGCGACTAGCGAAGCTTATTACCAGATGTTGTCCCTCCTCATCTTCCTGGTATAAGGTCGTTCCTAAGCTTAGATCGCTAGCGTCACAGTTTAGAAAGAACGGTTTCTTAAAATCTGGGTGACGAAGTATCACACTCTCCAGAAACTTCTCTTTTATCAATCGGAAAGTAATATCTTGATCTTCACCCCAAATCCATTTGTTTTTGGCAGATAACTGTGGTTGAAACTTGGCGGTCAACTCGGAATATCGGCTCTGAAACTTCCTGTAATAGTTACAGAGTCCGAGGAAAGATTGCAATTGTTTCCTGTTTCTTGGTTGCGGGAACCTCTGAATTGCCTCCACTTTCTCTGCTGATGGGGTAATACCTCTGTCGTCTAGGTTGAAGCCTAAGAATTGTACCTCGCGCGCTATGAACTTGGATTTCTCCAACTTCAATGTTATGTTGTTCTGCGCTAGTTTGTTTAGTACAAATTCCACTCTGTAACAATGCTCCTCCCAGGTTCCGGATGTGATTAGTAAATCGTCAACATAGACGGTGGTAAATTGGAGCGCTTCTGGTCCCAAAATCTGGTCCATGCATGCCACAAATATGGCGACAGAATTGACAAGTCCGAAGGGCAGTCTCTTGAACTGGTAATTGCGCCCTTCGAAAATGAACGCTACATACTGGCGGCTTTGTGGATGCAGCTCTACCTGCCAATAACCACAGACCGTATCCCAGGTGCTAATAAAGTTAGTACCATGAAAACGTTTCAAAATCTCTTCTATTTCACCGGGAGAGGTTCTGTCATTCACAATTGTCTTGTTCAACTCACGCGCATCTAAACAGAGCCGGACTTGTCCGTCTTTCTTCGGAACAGCAATAATTGGACTAGTGTAAGGTGATTGACTAATCTCAATTATGTCATTATCTAACATCTTGTTTATCTCTGTTCTCACGGCTTCTTTGAGCGATTGCGCTATTGGATATGACCTCCGGTTAAACTCTACGTTTTCTTTAAAACGAAGTTGGCACTGGTAGTTTTTTACCTTCCCTGGTTCATCAGAAAACACCGCCTTGTATTTCTCATATATTGCAATTAGACGATCAGCCATGTGCGTTGGTATTTTCTTGTTATCGCTTCCGCACTGGAAATTCCGCATTTCTTGGATCTTAACTGACCATAAATCCTCTCCTCCATGATTGTATATTATGGGTTTAGAAAGAGGGCTGTTTCTAATAACATTTATTTTACGAAGTTGTTGATGTATAGGGCTGGGAAGTATAGTTGTGCCTCCTACCAGATCTGCGGTCCATGTTACTCCGTCTGGGAAAAGTGATACTTTATTTAAATTAAGATCGATTACTGCCGAATATCTACGAAGAACATCGCAACCGACTAAGATGTCAAATGGTAGTCCGGTGGCGATTAAAAATTCCATGTCTAAAGCTATATCACGGCTAATGACACTTAAGGAAACTTGCTTCCTGATGGTTTTATTTTGGCGACCAGTTGCACCTACCAATACAATGTTGTTGACTGGTAACATTGGCAAAGTTTTACCACATGTACTCTGTATTCTCTCCAACTCATTGGAGTTTATTATTGAAATATTAGCTCCTGTGTCTATCATTATTCTAGCGGGAACTCCTTCCACCTCCGCTGTTATATAAATTATCTCATTATTACTGTTGCTGAGACTCTTCTCGTTCTCTTCCAAAAGTTCAGTTCGTATGTCTTTCAAATAATGGTTACTGATAATAGTGATGTTTTTATCATTGTTTGCTTGTTGCAAATCATCCTTTTCTAACCCAGGAAGTATAAGCAGTAACGGGTCATCGTTGTTGATTACTGCCTCCTCTCGTTTAAAGCATTTCGGTCATTGTTTAAGTTATTGTTGACCGAGGCATCGTTCGGGAAACTCTGGTTTGTTTCCTGACGTTCTGTACCCTGGTTGATGTTTAACGCCCTGTTCGGTTGTCTGCCAAGATCTTCCAGGCTGGTACTTCGTCTTTCCTGTTCGTATCTTGGGCCGTCTCGTTCCGCACTCCGCCATCTTCGGTCAGCGCCGTGGAAGCTGCTCCTCCTCGGTTGATAATATCTCCTGGGTCCGCGATCTTCTGCTCTTATAAAATTTACCCTAGGGCGCGACACTCGGTTATTACTATTGCTATTATTATTATTATTAATATTATCATTATAGTAATTTCGGTTAGGTGGGTAAGGCCTGTTACCATTATTGTTGGGATATGGATTTCTCTGACTGTATGGAACATTATTATTTTGTTGATAAAAGTGGTTTCGATTATTTGGGTAGGGGTTGTTATTTCTCACGCCGTTAAAATTTCCGTTAAACTGGTTATTACGCGGCTGGTTGTTAGGGCCGTCGTAATTACTGGGCTGGTTCCGGTTATTTGTATGGTTATTGCCGTTATTGGGGTAAGTAGTCGGCCTTGCTTCTGGTCTCTCATTTCTCTTCCTGCTCTGCCGATAATACTCTTCATTCTCGTATCCCTCCAATAACTCAGTCATTCCCTGGATCGTCTTGATCTGACTACCTCTCCGGGCCCTGATAATGTCCTCATCATAGTGATAAGATATCTTATTCACTAAACATTCTTCTGGGATTGCTGGCTCAAGGTGCTTTGCCATACACACCTTCCCCAAGAAATATGCCGTCATACTGCTACCTAATTGTGACCTGTATCTTCCGTTACAAATATTGTCACGTATCAAGTTCTGGGTGGTCTCAGACCAGTATTTTGTCTTAAACATTTTCCGGAACTGTTGGTAGTCGGAAATTTCACTCCGGTTGGCCATCCACCAATTATCTGTAATGTCTCGGAAGGACTCGTCGAATATCTCCCTGCTATGGCTCCATTGGGTAATTTTATGCTTGGTCAAATATTCTTCTACCCTTGCCAGGAACTCCATCGGCTTGCGTTTGTACTGCCGGAAGTTGAGCCACTCTCGGCTTTCGTTGATGGGCAATCCGGTGAAATGAGTCGGTCTGTTTCTAATCGCTTCCATCTCCTCTCGGCTTTGTCGCACCTGACCGGTGATATTGGCCATGGTCTCTTGTATATCATTACATCGTTCTGTGACCTGGTTGCGTACTTTTCCGAATTCTTCTTGATTCTCCTTCCTCTGTTCTTCTACCTTCCTACGACTATGTTCTTCGATATTCGTGAACTTGATGTTCACCACTTCTTTAAACTCATTCACCTCCTTTTCGGTCTGGTTGCACTTTCCATCAATCTCCCGAATCTGTCGATTGACCATTATATTTTCTTCTTCCATCTTCTTATTCATCGCTTTTTTGTTAACAGTGATTTCTTTATTCAGTTCTTCTCGCAACAATTCCATCCTTTCGTCCAGTTTGTCCAAATTCTCCTGATTTACCTCCCTTAACTCTTCTCTTAGAATTTGATTGTCCTCTCTCAATTCTTCCAATTTCTCCCCCATCTTCTCTTCCAACTTCCTGTTGTCTTCCTTCAATTCTTCCTTCAACTGTCGGTTGTTCTTCTCTATCTTCTTCCTGGTTTCATCGATTTTCTGATTGGTGTTCTCAATTTTATTAATCAATTCTTCTTTAGTTGACTTGAATTCTTCCTTGAACGATTGGTTGTCTTCCTTCAATTCTTCTAACTTCTTCCCCATCTCTTCTTCCATCTTCTTGTTATCTTCCTTCAAATTTTCTATGTTCTTGTTCATCCCAGTCAACTCTTCTTTTGTGGATTGATTATCCTTCTTCAATTCTTCTAACTTTCCTTCCATCTTCTTGCTGTTTTCTTCCATCTTCTCTTCCATCTTCTTGCTGTTTTCTTCCATCTTCTTGCTTGTTGTTTCGATTTTATTTCCTAAATCTTCTTTCAAGGACTGGCTATCTTCTTTCCTTTCCTTGTCCATTCCTTCCATTTTGGATTCTAGGTTCTTATTATTTTCATTCATTGCCTGCATCATCCGCCTGAACATTTCTTGGTTTGTCATGTCCTCTGTTTGCGACGGTCTCTCCTTTTCTGGAACATTGACTACCCCTGTCTGTGTGGGTGCCTCCGGTTGTTCAGTTTGTTTGGACAACACCGATTGTAATACCTCTTCCAACTCTACTGGCGTTGCCTCTTTGTTGTCCATATCGACTTCTTTCTCGGCCTCCGCCGCCCGTTTCTTAGATGTCGCACGTCGTTGCATTTTCCCTTGAAATTCTCTGGCTTTGTAGCTGTTGCCTAGCTCCAACTAGTGATTGGGCAGAATTTATTGGCCTTCCAATCGCTAATTAAAGCCCCTAAAGTTGTGCGCCAATTTGTATTAATACTAATAAAATAAGTATAGATGTGTGTTGATAATATACTTATTATGGAGTATGTGACTCCGATGTAATCAAACCCCTCTGTTTGGACTAGCCAATTTGTAATAAAATAAATAAGATTGATGTGTGAATCTGTAAGTTGTAAGGTGTTTAATTGGTGTGTAATTGGTGTGGCTCTCGACGTCTTACTGGCCTGAAACACTTCCTTAAGTTTCCCAGCTGGTCGAGTCCCAATGGTAGCAAGACCGGTCGAGTAGCGTAAAGTTGATGAAGAAATATATATGCTTGGCTTCGCCGAACGTTTCAAAACAAAATTTATTGTTTTGAAGGAAATTTAAAAAAAAAAAATTATGTTTATATAAAAAAAAATTATTTTTAATTTTATTAATTAATTAATTAGGATCAATTAATTAATATAGGGCTGTGAAGTTTTAAACAGTGTAATGCTCTTCTGAAAATTTTTATTAAAGTTTTAGTATAATTTAAATAATCTATCACCACTCATAAGACTGTCTGTAAACCAATCGATATTTGTTTACCTTTCTATTTTTTAGGTTAGATTATTCACGTTTTCAAAGGTATGTCATGTTGACCGTTCAACTACCAATAATTAACTAACTGTTTCCTTCAGTTTCAATTAAACTCTTAGCCCATATAATATTATCCTTAACATTGTTCAAAAATATTTTCACATCCTGTGTACATTTTACTATTTCACTATATGAATGCCTAAACTTTGGTTATTTGTCAATTTTATTCACTAGATTTGATTTAAATTAATCTTTCAGTTCATTCTGGTTATTTTCAGATTAAATAATGCCATTTTATAGTGTTTTCTGTCCAAAAAATAGTAATTTCACTTTCAGTTTGGGTATACTCTGAAGAGTCCAAAACATCAAAATTTACTTCCTGTCATTATATAAATTCAGCCATTTTATCAGTTATATTTAATATTAATAATTCTATATTGTATTAAAAGGTTCCTATTCCCTTATTTTCTGGTAATTAATTGAATTAGTTGTATTCTGAAACATTATTCTGAAATATATGACTCCCATGTCTAAATTTCTGAGTTTAGTCATTTTATTTTTTTTTCATAATTCTGAATATAATTTATTAAAATCTCTCTAAATGGTATGTGCAATTATATGGCATGATCTCAAGTTTATTTTGTCTAAACCCCTTTTGTTTATTTGCATTTAATTGAGCAATTTCTCTGTTTTGATGAAGTTTGGTTTCCATTCTTTTGGCCTATGATTTTTTAACAATTTTTCTTACAAAATAATTTACAAACAATATATGATGTGTGATACCCTCTCTGACTTTTTACAAATAGTATTATAAATTAAACATGTTTTCAAATTACACAAAAACAATTAGTATTGGTTACAATACAAATAATAGTTAAACAAATAAAGAACTTTTTTTTTTTTTAAATAAATGGTTGTCTTCAAATCAGACATTTTGCAACAAAATTCCCATTTCCAACATGTAAACATGGTTTATAAAAAAGGTTTTGTACTAACTAACATCTTAATTACTCTCTACTATTTACAAGTGGTAATTATTTTTATAGTTCTGATGTTAGTTGTTTCAGACCCAAACAAATGGCCTTATATCTAAAACATTTTTAAACATTCTTGTACTATATACATAAAAACCTTATATTTATATTCTTATTTCTAACTATTATTATAAGTAGGATTCTACAGTTTTTATACAGTCTTTTATACATTGTCTTTGGGTAATTGCACCCTGTCATTAACTAATAAATAGTATGAATTGTTCAAAAGTATAATGAAATCTGGTTTTTCTTTTTTCATGTAAAACACAATGTTATTTTAAACAGATTCATGACTTATGAACAATATATTGTCACAGTACACATTTTAAGTCATTGAAAAATGCATATTTCATTGCATCCAATGTTTGTGATTGCCAAGAATGAAACACAAGGTTCATTTTTTATAATACCCAAAACTATCACTGGTTCACTTTCACTTATATATTATGTTAATGCTAAATGGTCGTATAGTCTTATCAACATAATAAATTGGTTAGCGTTTTTTCAATGGAGATTTGTTCCATGGGTACTATATTATTGTTTCATCTTAGTTCACAGCAAACTTTTACTTTGTTCACTTCTCTTTCTTAAATTTATATACATGTGGTTTTTATTTCGTTATACTTTTGTTTTTAGATATTTATTTTGGGGATATAGGGATTTGGGTGTCTTTTATAAGAGCATGACATCTTCTTCAGGATGCTGCCCTCTTCTTCTTTCTTCAGTCTTCTTTTCTCCTGCCTTCTGGGACTGGTATCTTCTCCATCTGTTCTTGATGCCATCAGGTTTCTTGGGATCTTCTCCATCTTCTTCTTTAATTCAGAAATACACAACCTGTATTGGTTGATCTTGGCTTATTTTAGGGTTTCTCTTTTATTTATTCTCCCTCGTTGTGGGTTTGGTCATATTCAGTACTGCTTTGTTATTTACTATTTTACCTTCCTGGGTTATACCTTGAAAACCTTTGGTTATGAGACTGGTTTTGGATGACTCATCACTAGTAACTCCTTTTATTTTAACTTGTATTTTCTTTATAATAATGATTTCTTTCCACAGTTGCTATGAATTAATCTTTTTATATTAAACTTAGTGCTTCCTTCCAAATTTAAATATTATAACTTCATTATTCTAATGATCAATTGCCATTCAATATTATGCATACATCTGTCACGCTACAATATATATATATATATATATATATATATATATATAGGTAACAATGCACCATATAAATACTACAAAAAAATACTAAACAAATTTAGTACATTTCAATATATGTGGGCAATGTAAACAGGACGTAAACAATGAAGTCGCGGAAATCACTGGCCTAGGCCGTGATGTTTATTACGACTTTGACAGAGATTTCAATAACAAACTCATAAATTTCAAACCACGCGTATCACGATAATAGTGAACATTTTAAAAGGCAAACACTAGTGAAACACTATTGAAATTTTATAAACTCATGGCTGTTTTAGTGTCAATGTTTGGGAGTAGTGTCTCAGTGTAATATATGCATAACGACTAAGAATGATGTCAGTCGCTTACAAGCCACGGAAATGAAATCTCTTAGGAGTAGGAAAAGCTGTACTAAATGTGTCAGGATGAGGAATGAACAGATCTGTAATCCATCCATGTACTGCTGGAGGTTTCTGTCGTTTCGCTCTCATCGCTGTATACCTCTTTTCTCCATCTCGCCATACATGTCTTATTTCCACGATTTCCTGGATCTACTTCGTCTCCATCTTATACTTGGAGCACAGTTTAACAATCTTTTGGATCAACGATCGACAGACATTCATTTCACGTGGCCACACAGATCAGAAACGATCTAAACATTCTTCAATCGAGGAAAAGTAAACGATCGGTAGGAAAGTGGAGAAGACATCTTGAACAAATGGAGAACAACAGAATAACCAAAATGAATTATGTGTAAAACCCAAGCGGGAAAGACCTATCGACAGACCTAGAAAACGATGCGAGTAAAGAAGAGAAGGAGGTGGAGGAGAAAAGATAAGAGAAGAGATTAAAAAACTATACTACTCCATGGAAAACAATTTCATAAATACGAAAGAAGTCACATAGAAAACAAAGATAAAGGCACTCAAGGCAATTAGTCGCCTTAATATTAGCGTTTCTTCGAGAATCCTGTGTATCGACTAAAAGCAAAGAATAAAAATACAAATCGGGAAGATTTAGAGGATTTAGAAAGAAAGATAGAACGATAAACGTAGAAACTGTAAGAGACTTTGAGACAACTATGTCTAGCTAGATAAAGCTAAGATAAAAGTACGAATTGCAGACATTGAAGAGACAATAACGAAAACACGATGCGACGATGAGGAGAGACTGACAAGGAATAAAAGAGAGTAGAAGAAATTAGTGGGTGTTTGAAATTTAATCAGTTTAATAAACCATACATCAACCGTTATGTATAGAGTAAACTTTGGAATCGCATCATGACCTAAAGCCTAAGTGTTATCGCTGCAGTCACTCGCTTCTGAATTCTGTTGTTTTTACCATTTGGTGGTTATTCTCACACACAGATTTCTTATCTTGACTTCTTCCGATAAGGGTGTTCCTCGCCCTTCCCTTCCTAAGATCTAGCCCTCACAATGTCCGTAATAAAGTGGTTTGTCAATAAATTAAATCTTTCTGGGTTCCATTTTATTGTAGTAACTCGTTCCGACTTTCTTTTCTCTTAGCTCCTCGAAATTTGTTTTCCTTCCAGCTGAAGAGTTATTTTCAACTTCCACCATATCCATATCCTCTGACTTCCACCATATCCATATCCTCTGCTGCATCTACCATCTATAAAAGAAAACTTGGGGCACGGGCCATATAAAAAAGATCCTGCATTGATTGTACTTCGTTCCTTCGATTTTATTTATATATCTATATATGGAGAGAGAGAGAGAGAGAGAGAGAGAGAGAGAGAGAGAGAGAGAGAGAGAGAGAGAGAGAGAGAGAGAGAGAGAGAGAGAGAGAGAGAGTAACGGCAGTAGCCATGTTGTCAGTTTACACAGAGTAGGCCACACTGACAAAATTACGCTTTTCCTATTTTCTGTACAGATCAAATAACAGCGGTACTCACAATAGTAAAGTTAGCAGCAAGGTCATGGACACAATGCTTTCGATTGTATCCATCCCGACAAGTTAATTATTACCTTTTTCGTTTACATAAATGCTTATTGAAGTCGTGTTATTTTTACTCGCATAATAAATTGCATTACATATGAACGTTCTGGTGCCAAACGAAACGCCACAGAATTGTATGTAAACATATTTTAAAGGCTAATTTTGTTTGCTTGTTGACATAATTTGTAAACAGGGTTCAAGCAAAAGCGGAGCGAAATTTTCCAATAATCACGTCGCCCACGATTTTTAGACTTTTATATTTCGGTTCCTGCAATTTATGTTTATTCAGATGTCGACAGCAAACTACAGCAGACATACGGTAAGAACTGATTTAATTGTGGACACACGGAAATTACAAGAGCCGACATTGGGCGTACAGGACAGTGACTTCATTGTGTTCGGTACGTAAACTGTTGCGACTTGATTACATTACAGGTAACACCACCGTTAGTTTTATAACCAGCACAGTTTTGTATACTGATGACTCCAGTTCTAAATAGGAAACAGACATGTAAAGGGTCGACGTTCTGTCCTTTGTGACACAAACGTAATGTGATGCACAAGTGATACGTGAATAGAGAAACTTTCGTGATTAGTTATTAATTTTCGTATGTAACAAAAAATCACTACGAACATAAAACAGTCAAGACAACAAGGTTTCTACGATGCAATGCGTTTCTTTCAATAGATTACATACCACGTTCGCACATAAATCTGTCAGTAGGCCTACTGGATCTACCAAAGAGCTTACAGCCTCTATTACAATGACTAATGCATTTCGCCTCCATCTTATGTCTGTGTTGATATTTAGCATAAGCTACCATCAATATTCTTTAAGTAATCATTACTCATATTGTACCGTAGTGGAGTCACTTACTATCTTGTTAGTAAGCTCGGTGTTCGTAAATTGTGCATGTGTTTATTAGTAGTGTCTAGAGATCGACAGCAATTTCGTAAATACGAATCTGGATTTTAAAAAGCAAAATGGGAAAGGAAAATTATTTTGAATCTTCGTTCGGCACATCTTGTTATAAATAAATTAAATTAAATAACAAAGAAACATTATCCTAATTAATTAATTTTTCTTAAAGTATTTCAATTACAAGCTATTTTTGTATATTTATATTTACTAGTTACTTTAGAAATTATCTAGGCGGTGTTATCTAAAATGTGGGGAGTGGTTTGAGAAAGCTGTTGTTTGGTTTTAGATGAATACGGTGGAGTTATATGGGTCCCGCGACTAGGTTGACACCCGGCCCCCAGAGTTGTTAATTGCGGCTCTGGAGTGAACTGACACATCTTCGCTGAGTAACGCACTAACCACATAAAAAAGAAAACTATAAAGGACGTAGATGTAAAACTTCAAAATACTATGGCTGTTCCAGTGTTATTATGTAGTTTCGAACCCAGATCGAAAACGAATAGTGATTTCAGGGGTCTGAAATGAAGTATGTAAAGGGAGTAGAAGGACAGACAGATCATGTAAGACATGAAGATATCAGAAAGGAATTGAACACAATCTTAATTAGTGAGATAATGTAGTACACAAAACAACGGAAAATATACCAACATGGATAATAGCCGCATTTCGTTTGGGGTAAGATATATTGAACGACCGGGAGGAAGATGCGAGAGACATGAGACAATACTCCTAAGTTAAGCTCTGGATTGCTCCTGACAATGGTAATGATAATGACAGTGGTGATGATGATAATATGATACATGGTTTACAAAAATACGGCCTTTACAAGACAACTATATCTTGTACAAGCAGATTATATGTATTTCCATTTCGCGTAATTTAGAGGTGCAGTTCTGAAGGTCAACCTTATAAATACCGCAGACATTAAAGAAATGTAAGCAAACAAATATAAATTTTTAAAAACAAAACATTGAAACATAATAGTCTTTGCTTATATACAATATATTCACTATCCATTGCAGTGTAACTTATACTGGTATCAATTTAATAGTATTGTTTTAGTATGTTAAATGTATACGAGTTTATTCCACAGATGCTATCAGTAATTGTTATTCCCTTTAATATTACACGCAACAGGCAAGTTGTAATAAATATCCGACAGTACCACACGATCGCTTCAGGGGAAGAAATAAATAATAAGGTAGGCCATTTATTTAAGAACGCCTATAAATTAATAACAGTTATATCGTGTAGAAATCACAGAAAATACAAAGAAACCTTATTGGAGTCCTTAGTATAATGTATTAATGGACTTGCTGCCAAACTCTGGATAATCAATAAAAAGTACCAACAAAAGATTCTGGCAACAGAAATGGAATACTTAGGTAAATACAGGAGTGGAACAGGTATACTGAAGTACACAGGGGACAAGGGACTGATATGGTATGGTAGCGGAAAGAAGGTGAATTAATTAAGCGATGAAGTGGAGCGCGACAGGCAGAAGGGAAGATAACGCCATAGGAGATCGAGGGGGACTAGATTGATGCAGTGACAAGGAGTCGAGAAATAAGGATGAGAAAGAGACGGAGGAACTGGTTAAGGGTTGAAGGAAAGGGCACTGGCGGTTATAAAAATTCCAGATGTGTCAACTGTGCGACTATACCTCGTTCTGAAGAGACACGACACAACGGGGAAACAAACTACGTACGTTGTTCGGTTGTACGTTTGCGCGACTTGAATATTTAGTCGTCCAAAAAATAATTTAAACTTACAATTTTTAAACTTTTATAATGTAACAATCGTTTTTCTCCATCGCCCTCCAAATTGTTAATTTATTTTGGTCATAAACAAAGCTGTAAAATATCTAAAACCAATAAATTTTTCATTTGATCAATTAACTGAAATTTAAAACATAACTCGTCGTATTTCCATTGTTAATTGGCATAAATAGACAGATTCACTTCAGTTTGTAGCTTAATATGTCAGCATGGTGACGGAACACTTAATTTTTATCAATATTCTTCATAATTATAAAAAAAGGAATGTTTCGTTACGATTTTTTTCGAATTACGACTTGAAAAAGTTGGTCTGTGTAAACTATTTGTTGTTTATCTATTATTAAGTACCTAGTGTAAGGAAATGATCTTATCAGAATAAATTTAATTTAGTTTTTATTCAATCTTTAAGTCTGTACCTTAACAGGTTTTGAAAATATAAATGTCTGTATTGAGCATTAAATATAGCACTTGGCGACACAAATTTACAAACGCTACACAACACGTAACGTTCCTCCAGTTCATGTCTTAGGTTATTGCTAATTGCTACTCGTTTATGTAGTTACGCGTTTTCTTACATAGATATGTTTTACTCTATAATATGTACTCTATAACAATTTAAGTGATTCCGTATTTTTTTTCCGTTGTTTGAGACCGACCGATATGGTCGGACTCGGGCTGTTTTGGAGGCAAGCTCCCTTCAGCCGTGTGGGTATGGGATTGTAGGGGGACAGGGGGACGTACGCCAGCTGACCGGGCCGTTGAGAAGGTGGAGGCACGTAGTTGGGAGTGTATTGCTTGTGGGTTATATTGTGTGCAAGTGTAGTTGGTAGCCATATGCGAATGGGAGAGGTAGATGGATGTGGCCATTATAGTTGTTTGGTGGTATATATATGTATATATTTATTTTGTTTTATTTATTTCTTCTTCGATGTTCTTTTGGGGGAGGAGGGCGGCCAAGACAGGGACGTGTAACGCAGGTCGCCAAAGCTGTTAGGTGGCGACAAGGTGCCGTCAAGGTAGGCAGAGGAAACGGATTTGTGGATTACAAGCAGGGACGTGAGTGTGAGGAACTAGAATGTGTGATTTCATGTGGTTATGCGAAGATAGGGCTTAGAGTTTTAAAGTGTGGGGGAATTTAGCAGAGTGTTGAGTATTTAGGCTGCATGAGTCTGTCTAGTCGCTACCGTTGGGGAGAAATGAAGCACGGGCGGGGGATTGGTATGTGTGTTTAATTGTGTCTGTGTCTTTGACGCTGGCGGCGGGGGAGTCGAGGGGGAGGACCATTGGCTATTGTGAGGAGGCGATTTATTAAGTAGGAAGGTCTGCTTGAGTTACGGGTATTTCTGTTTATTGAAGGTACTATTGATTGTAGGGAAGTGCGGCGTGAGGCTGTGCGGGAATACTTCCAGTTTAACTTAACGAGGAAGGAGTCTAGGTCGGGGAAGCGGGTGTTTAGCGCATACAGGGCTGCGTTGGAGGTCTTCGTGAGGCGTGGTCGGCGGTATATGAGTCTTAGGGCTCGTCGTTCTGTGACTCGGTGGAGATCTAGGTTGGCAGGGGAGGAGGTAAGGAGAACTGGGTGGGCATACGTGATGATGGGGCGAATGCAGGTAGTGTAGATGCGGCCTAGTAAGTCGCTGGAGCAGTGGTTAAGTCGGCTGAGGGTTCTGAGAGAACGGAGGCGGGTACGGGCGATGGTCGTTGTTCTTTTGATATGTGGTCGCCAGGTAAGTTTGGAGTCAAGCGTGACGCCCAGATACTGGCATTCACGCTTCGGGCGTACTGATGATGGGCCTACGCGGACTGGTGTATTATAGAAATGAGTCATGTTGCGTCCGGTGGAGTTGAAAACACAGATTTGGGTTTTGCCCGCGTTTACATTGAGTCGCCAAGTGTTACAGTAGGCGAAGAAAGGCTCGAGGATTTGGTGTAATTTTGATGTGACTTGCCAGTGTACGCCTGTTGAAACCCAGTAGGCAGTATCGTCTGCGTACTGGGCTAGGCCTGCTGATGGGTAGGGTAGAGTCGGCGGGGGGTTCCGTATTCTAGTAAGCAATCCTATTTAATTACTCTTCTACGCAAATAGCTGTTTAGGTGGCATGCTCGGTAGTTTGTTTAATCCTTATTTTGTTCCCACTTAAAGAACTGGACCAGTTTTGATAGACGGGGGATCAGATCACTTGTCTTGATTTTGTATTTGGGAGTGTCAAGAAAGGTACGAAATTTTGGGAAAATAAAATGGCGAACCCTACACACCATATTGTCCTATAGACAATATCATTAATTAATATCATTTTAATTAATTAGTAAAGAGCGCATAAAATGATGATTACAACAACAAACTTAGAAAAATAATTACTACTCCGCTAGGAAAACGGCATTATGGTTAGGTGAAAATAGTGTACGAATATAGAATATACGTAATTTATACAATATACGAGCAAGAGGAGATTGCTCTGGAAAAACACACTTTGGCTGTGTGAAACACGTAATGAACCGTACATACTTGCACAGTGAAACTTTAAAATACTTATGAAGTAATTGGGTATTTAATATATAAATAAATATACATGAAATATTTAATATAAACAGTTAATTGTTTTAGTCAAGTTTTAAGTGTTAGGATGAAAATAAGCCTATGTTTTAATAAACACTGTTTTGTGCTTCATAAAACAAAAGCATTAAAAAATGATACTGTGAAACAGGCACAAGGATATATGAGATATAATACCTGTAGTCCTATAAGGAAATAATTAATTATATAACTATTTACTTACATGTGTGTATTACAGAATAATTATTTCATTTAATACATTGTTACATTGTTTCTGTGATATATATTTCATTGTAAGGTTACTGTGTAATTAGACCTATTTGTATAATTGTAGTTACTTAAGTTTTTTTCACTGAACACTTTTGTTCAGCATTGTCAGAGTTATTTGTGTAGTTTGTATTGTATAATTTTTATATCACAAGATTTCAATGAAATATACAAAGCAATTAAAATAAACGAATCCTATGCACTGTAAATTTATATTACAATGAAAATAAATTTATATGTATCTAAAATGAGTCGATGTCTGTTTGTTTAAAATACAATGATTGCAAATATAAGAGGTAAAATTTAGGGTGGAACCGTGAAATTGTTTGAGTTACATTTTAAAATAAAATGAGCGTTCTCGGATTGAACAGTAACTATTCTGTTACTGTTTGTCCTAACAAAATAAGACTAATGTCTTTAAGCACTTACCACATTCTTAACCGCTTCTGTAGAATGTATCTCTAGCCGCATAAGATAATATAGAAAGATACTGATTATTTTTGGGTTCCGCCGACACCCAACAAATCTTACTTAGTCGCCCGCGATTGTATTTCCGTCTACCGAATGCATTTTCATCAACTTCGACAGTTTGCCCTGCATCCCAAATTTTATAAGAATTTTCAATCAGCAACACAAAAAGAATTTCTCTGAAATAATGTATTAATTTTCTTGCCGTTGGTTGTGACAAACCAGACTCTCTCACCATGACAGAAAAAGGATACTTTAAAATCTATGCAATTAAAACGGACAAAAAGGTGACGGGAAGAACGCGTGAAGTCCAAAGATAGTACTCTCCCGTACATGTTTTTTCACTCGACGGTTTTTGCCCCACGTCTGTTAATCAAGTTTCCATTTTTCCCGTAATTAATATGCATGTTTCTTCGACACTTTACATAGTTAGTTGATTTTTTCATAAGCTTCCAGTCTTCAGCACAGTTTTTAAGATCTCTCTATAGTATATAATTTTTCAATGAATCTATACTGTTGAAATCCATCTTGCTGTTCAGTTTACCGATGTAACAAAACGCACTGAACTAGATTACACACTGTAGTTTTAATGCTCTACGCTTCAAGAAAACACGATGTTGATAGAACACTGTACACCGGCTAAATAAAGTTGTCTTTAAGAAACTAGACGGGACCACGTTGGTCAAGGATTTCCTTAAATATATATGAATAGACGACTCGCTTAGATGCAATGAAAATAAACAATAGGCGACCCTTTCGAAGGTTGTTAACGTAAGTAGGCAGGTAGTCTGATACGATGGCCCCATCAGGTTTCCAAAACCCGACAAGCACAACTTAGTGTTTTAGAGACGCCTGAAGAAAGTCAGAATCGTGGTCTGTTGGACGCAGAACACATGCAGCTAGTCGTGGCATTGAAACTGAGTCCCAGAGAACTGACGCTTAATGCGAATGCAGGTTAGAAGGGTAGCAGTTATGAAAAGCACCTGGGCTGCGTTTAATTAAGACTGCAATTTAAATTGTAATATGCATTCGTTAATGGTAGTTGGCAGAATGTGTAAAGAATGTCGCTCTTGTAAAGCTTTTAATATAAAGGGGTTGAACGCGAACTTAATCACGGTGGGTTTCAGCCTACGTTTATGTGCAAAGACACATTTAGCATAACATCGGTGCATCATTACCACAAACATATCAGCAACATAAGTTTTTGCGAACATACTTCATTGTGTCCTCCAGCTAAAATTGACAGGCGTTGTCAGTACATCCCAGGTGTGCAACAGGAAGTGGTGGCAGCATTACAACACATGCTGCATGAACACAATATGTTAGTCACTGAGTATAAATCTGCGTTACAAAACGAGAGTCAAAATCATTATAAAGTTGTAAAACGGACTGACCGAAACCGGCTGGGTGACACGAGCGTCGATATAATGCATGAGGAATGAACGAGGTTGTTGCGATGGCTGTAACTCGAGATGACGATTCGTTAATGCGTGTAAATGATACATATCGTTTTTATGATACGCCCTAATATCCATTCATATTCTGTAAAGACCAAGAAAGATACAGAGTTGATTTTCCAAAGTTAATCCAACGACGAAAGCGCCAGTTCCAAACAAGAAAATGTCAGTGAATTTGTGTGCTTATCATTTGATGGTTCGTAGAGAGATGATTAATTTATAGTGGACATGTACTTTAAAATAAAAAGCGAGCGGCTCCCAAACATATCAACGCATCAAAGCACTTTGCGAGTAAGTGAACAAACACTTATATTTATCTACAGGATGCTATTACAATTAATGAAAATATTAAACCTAACGATTTATGCAATTTGATAATTTTACCTATAAATTTTGTACCATAATTAATAGTACCAAATGTACCAATATTTGGTTAATAGTAGGCTACCAATAGTAGGAATTTGCAAATGCCTAGTCAAAAAGGCACGGATTGGCATGATTTAACAGCACGCGTATTTCGTCAGAAATTAATAAAATTTATCATAAAGGGTCACATATATATTGTATTCGGAGAAACAGTCGCGTGGATGTATTCTGTTGAATGGCAAAAGCGTGGCCCCATGCTCATATATTAGTGCAGCTTACAGATAAGCGATCAGAGCCGAGACACCGGATGAAAATGTCCCAGAAGTAAGACGTATCGTGATCAAAAACATTGGTTAAGGTCCTTGCAGGCAATTCAATCCAGCGTCTCCATTTATGAAAAGCGCAAAGTGTTTGAATAATACCCTCACCAGTTTATTAAGGCGCCCTAAATGTATGAAAATGTGATTTTGCGAAAACGTTTGTAAAAACGTTTACGTGGATATAAAAAAATGTGGATTATTAAAAATGTATTGCTACATACGTATAACGATGTCTATAAATACGTATGTGTAATTAAGTACAATATATGCACACACGCGCGCGCGCTACTAGAGTATGACGTTTTTGCTTATTATTTGTATAATCAGTATACTTCTGCCAACTTTCCCTAATTCTAACACATAAACGTACAAAATAACGTTCCATATGTCCGTATTAATCTGACAAATCGCTAAACGTTTAGAATGGCAAAGATCGCTTTAAGTCCGTCTATACTGGATTAGCCGCCTTTTAAGTTTTAAACCACTAACGCATGCAGAGCAGTCACAATATAAATTATAGGACCGACTCGAACTCGGCAACTCTAAGTAGCAAAAAATAAGGTTGGGGAAAGGGTCAGTTAATCCCACGCACGAACTCGGCAACTCTCTCCTCAGGTAGCAGAAGCAAGGGGGTGGGGTCATCTAAGGCCGATTATGTGAGGCGACCTTGAGTAATCGCAATGCAGACAGGAGACAATGCCGTTGGATTTTCCAAGTCTTGCTGGAATGCATTAGTCGCTGTGGAGAGGCGTTTACAGGTCAGTCGGGTGGGTGACACCTAATAGTTAACACTTATGGTAGCATAGATTGTGTCAATTTTCTAAGCGAGCTGTTAAAGTGATATTTATTTTATTCAGTTATTTATTTATTAAATATTGAGAAATGGAAGAGAGGCATGTGTTACAGACTATTTTTAGTGAGCGCGGTAATGTTCACCTCATGTGCAATAATTTTAAATTCAAGCCGTATCGCTTTGTTAAAGGGACGGAAGAACGTGGATGGAGGTGCTGTGGGAGAAACTCTAAGTGTAGTGTTAAACTTTTTACTGTAGGTAGTGAAAACTTATTCTCACGCCTAGAAGGAGAAGGTATTCACGATCATGACCCATTTCAAGAAAAAGATATAAATAGGAAATCAATTTCAAACTCAATCAAAAGGAAAGGTGAAAGCTTAGATGAAAGACCATCTAAGCTTATTCGGAAGGAAATAGGTTCAGCCGTTTGACCGTGATGAGGCCTCGTAGCGCGTTCAAGCTTTGATACGTTCCTGTTGTTACCGGGAAACAGTATATAATTCAAATTGATATTACAGTTATCATTAAACTTAATACAATGATACTACCTATTAAGTACCGTATATATCATAGTTATTTTTACAAATTTTTAGAAAACGTAATCAACTAGCTGAAATTGAATTCCGATAGTTTCGGATTTCTTACGAAAAGAATATATCGATTGCAATCAAATATATTTATTCATTTCATTTCACTCAATTTCTTAGTTCACTAAATTTATTTTTTGCGTTTCAGGTGGCGAAAGATACAGAAACTAGGTTTGGCGACCGTATACAAAAGGAATGATGACGAAAAGGGCCAGTGGCTGCACTACATGTTTGGGTTAACTTATTTGAATCCCGAAGACGTCCCTGAAGTCTTCAGTGACTTGATCAGCATTCAACCACAAGATGAAAAACTCACCAAATTTGCAGATTATTTAACCGAAAAGTACATTGATGAAGAAGGACCTGCAATATTTCCACCAAACATTTGGGCAGAAGATTCAGCTTCATTGTCGAGGACAACGAACGCCTGTGAAAGTTTTCACTCAAGGTTCAATGCTGCATGTGAATCTCCTCATCCCAACATCTATAGATTCGTCAAAAATCTGAAGGATGAACAGATCGACACGTACATCAGAATAAACAGCGCAAAAGAGGGCATATAATAAAAACAGACTCGGACACTAAAAAAAGGCAAGAATACATTCAAAATAAATTAGATCAGCTCAAATGTGGTGATATCACTAAACTACAGTTTGTAAAATGTGTTTCGTACGTAGTAGCTGCGACAAAAAAATAGAACCCCTGTTTATACTTGTGAATATTTTAAAAATATTGTGTGATATTTTAATACGTAATAGTAAGTATTATTATACATTTACTAATTCTACTGCACCCTTTGTGACTGGTAGCATTATTTATTACTGTTTTTATTATTTTTTACTGTAAAAAAGTTTTTACTTTGAATCGATTCTTTCTGCTTAACTTAATTTAATAGTGCACTACACTACTAAGTTTTAATAGTGGTTGTAGAATCTTTCATTGTTATGTGCTTACGTTTGTATATTTTTATTACTCAAACTTTGTCGTGATATTTTCATATGTGCTAGTAAATAAGCAGCATTTGTAGTAAACTGATAATACAGTAAAATTATGATTGATCTTCATTAAACATGTTTTAGTACACAACATTTTTTTTTCTTTACAAACCAATGAATGACTTAAAATAACTGCAACTTTTTGTTACACGTGTTATAGTTAGATTTTTTATGTGAGTGCGCAAACTCTTTAGACCACGAAGTGCACTTGAGATAACATCTTGGGTATTGGAGGATATCCATTTCTAACACATGTACATATCAATACAGGTGGTACAAATTCAAAGAAAACTATAATGACACTGGTACGTGCAATGAACTGGCCTAGATAAGAGAAGAGGTTGCATTGCAGTGTACGAGTATTTGGCTGTGAACTTCGTGCCGCTGTGTTAAAGTTGGTACTGTGATGAGGCGTCCAGTCCAGTAAATTTAAATAAAAACATATTTAACTTTTGATGGCTAAAACAGAATTAAAAACTATTTTACAAAATATTCGTTTTAATTTAAGCTTTATAAGGACGAAACAAATTTATTTCTAGTATTTTTCTACTATCCCTTGCGCTAGTGATTTTTCTTGGATTTAGGCCTTTACTCACCTCCCGTCCCCCAGTTGCCGAGTTCGTGCGTTTGCTCAGGGGACGGTTTTGGGACAGTTACCGAATTCGTGCGTTTGATTTTACCAGAGCAGGTAAAAGTTGCCGAGTTCGTGCAAGCCCAAATTATAATATACTGCCACATATTAACGTATACAGGGACGGTTTTGGGACAGTTGCCGAATTCGTGCGTTTGATTTTACCAGAGCAGGTAAAAGTTGCCGAGTTCGTGCAAGCCCAAATTATAATATACTGCCACATATTAACGTATACACATAAAAGGTAGGCCTATTTACAGGAAATGATTTAACCCACACACAATAGTATTGTGTCAACACACATAAAGAGCAATCAAAAAGTAGATGCAAGTGTGTAAAAATAGAAACTGTCGTATTAAGTTTTTCACTGTCCTTATCTGAAATTCAATCATAAATAATTTAAAACTATTATTATGTCGTTCTATGTGACAGTATAACGCAGGCTTTAAAATATTCTTATGTAAATTTTGTATATGATTACATTATTTATGTACAAATGTAAATTCTTATAGTATGTCTACAAATGGATATTACATTATCAACTCTACTTTGTGCATTAGGCACATCGCCTGTTACGGATCTCATATCTTCCGCTTTGCATTCATCCTATTTCCGTGGCTTGCATTAGAACTTAACAGTAGGCCTAAGTAATACCCATCGATGTATAATATACATATATTATAACATATAATAATATTATACATCGATGGTAATAACAGTCTAGCGGCAGAGTAGACAAACAATAGGGCTGCCATTTCAAAACACCTTGTTTGCCTTTTCTTCTGCTGTTGCCTCACTTAGCCGACGTGTCCAGTTTTGCAGTTAGAAATTTTGCGTTCACCCTTACGTGACAACATGAGAAAACTACACCGTGACAACATTTTATCAATTACATTATTTAACTTTTTCTGTTACTTTTTAGCGACTCCTATTAAAGTCAAAAACATTTAGTGATTTTTACTTACTACTTTTCTCATGAGTTAAAACGTTAAAAAATAGCACTTATAATTTTTGTAAGCTTTTGTCATGATTTTTGCAGTTTTTTAGTAGTTTTTGCACAAAAAAATCTTCGTTTAGTTCTGTAATTCGTTCAACCTTTTTTTTATTTTCTTTCTAGCTAATTTAATTGTTTTTTTTTGTTGACTAGTTTTACCTACTGTTTTCACTTTTCTAATATAGGACGTTTAAAAATCGCCTTTCTGATTTTTTTAATTTTTTTTTTTTTTTCTGGGCTCTTTTTTATGAAATAATCGAGCAAGCCCGTAACACCATTTCTATATGCTTCTACACACACAACAAACAACCGCGCGCGCGATTAAAGTGAATACCTTTATATGCAAATAAGAACATTCTAGTGTTGACGTACGTTTTAGAAATTCATGTTCTGCGTCATCAGCGATGTTTAACGAATAATCGGATTTGAATTTCGATTTGTAAGCCTACTATTTCGATTTTTATGTTTGTATTAATTGCCTTAAAACAGTAGGCTTACAGTTAATACATTGTACAAGTTTAGAGATATAGGCCTACGTTATATGTTTATGTCTCATATTTTCATAATTAATATAATATTACATATGTGTGTATGTGTGTGGTGTATAAAGACGCACGCAGTTGCGCGCGTCCTTCTCCCTCACATACACATGTCCGTTTCCACACATATATTCATCCAAATTTAAAACCAGGTGGTCATTCGATTTAACAAAGTATGACGCGAACTTGTGTGTGTGTGTGTGTGTGTTGTGTGTTTTGTTAGTATTTGTGTAACTGCAAAACACTGTCAAGGACATGACAAATTTTTAATAACAAAGAGCAACAACGGCGCGTTTAAAATGAATCGGCCGGCGACAAACAATAACGGATCTGACCGTTTGCACTACAGTCTTCACGCTGGACGATTGCACTGGACAAGGTGAAACAAAACAAGATTTTATAAAAAACAAGATAATGATTGTTTCTTTTTGTTTTAATCTGATAATTACGTCAATTATATAAGTGCTTTTGGGGGAAAAATAGACGCTGGTGTTTTTTCGCTGTGTGCTTACGTCGGTCGTGAATGAAACAATTAGCTCGCGGATTCGACACCGGAACAGTTTTCACAGTTTTGTCCGTTAATTCGAGTAGGATAATTATTAACCTTCGAGTACCATATAACATGGACTTCCTTTTTGAATTCCTAGAAACGAAGCGATTAAATTTAATGTTATGTCTAAGGTAGGATACCAAACATCCGGGATTCGTCCTAAATTGTAAATGGTTGTTCGATAATAATATAATATAATAATATAATATAATAATAATAATAATAGTCATGTTGATGACGATGATGATCATCATCATACTAATGCGTTTAATTATTTAGTATTAACAATTCTAACAAAATTCTTCTTCTTCTTTATCTACACCTTCTGCCTCTCAGGGTCGAGTTAAAACCGAGGCTCTCATTTCAACTCTGAATCAGCTTATAACATGCGGGTGATTAACGCAAAGATGGCGGCGACAACTGGTCTCCTGTTTCTATCCCTGGTGGAGAGTAGTATCTTCCTTGCTTCAGTCTGTGGTCGTTACTAAGTGAGAAATCGTGTTTTTCTCGACGATCAGTCTACAAAAGGTCACTACAGATTTATCTGCCCTCAGCAAAGAAAAGAAAAAGAAAATTAAGAAATAAAATGAAAAATTAAAGACACCCTAGTCTTCGAATACTCTAATAGCACCGTGGTCAGAAAAGAACAAGAATCAGTCAGGAGGGACTAGACTGAAAAGATTAAACAAAGGGATCTCACCCAGGGCAAGCTGAAGCAAAGTGAGATTCCTCTGATGGATCAATCTAACAAAATATTGTGTATAAAGTAACAGTTCCAATAAAATGTTTTCTTGAAAAGTTGATTGCCTAAAAACGTCTTTGATTGCCTAAAAACGTCTTTGATTGCCTAAAAACGGCTCTAGATTGTTGCCTATCTAAGGCAATACTGAAATGATTCTCGAGGCAAACGACAATTGTCATCCCTTAGTCTACCATAATTTAGACGTTATTTGGCGAAGGTTACAGCCTGGTGCCGGGGGGGGGGGGGTACGGTCCCCTAGCAACACTTTTCTTATTAATTTTTCAAGTATTCGTGTATTGTTTGTTATTATGTGTAATTATGAATTATTTATTTTAGGCCTACTTTATTTTCCTTTATTCTCAGCTCCTACTACAACTACTACATCCACATACATTTTTAAATTGTTCATTATGATTGTTATTCCCACCTATTTAAGTTACCCCTTCCACATTAGAGGCTGTAAAGCCGTCACAGAATTCTTACCGGACTGAATTTGACAGTATATGAACCTTACAAATACTGCCCAACAAATGGTTTTTATTTTATAGCACGTTTTACTTTCTCTTCTTCTTCTTATTCTTCTTGTACTACTTCTCTTTCCGCTTCCTCCGTAATTTCCGCCTCTCGAGGACAATAAATATGGTGATAGTAAGATACAGTTGGCTGAAAAGTAAGCTGACACTTTGATCAAACTGAAATGAGAGCTTAAGACAGAAGATAGAATATCACTGGTTATTTTCAAGACGTTTCTAAATAACAACTTTGCTATTTACTATAATGTTGCAACCATAAATAATTTATTTCAAATTAATTGTATACTCATTTTATCACATGATTGTTTAGACAGTCACTGTACAGACCTTACTGTAAACTCTACACGTTGAACGTAACAGCCTTGTTTGTAAACCTACTTTGGTAGGTTTGTATGTTTATGCCTGTTATGGTCGACCGTGACACGAAATATAGGTCTTTTGACCTGCTGCGTCTTCAGTTTCTCTTCCGTACAGGTTTCGAAACATACAGCTTAGCGCCCCCGGTTGGAATCGTCTCTTCCATTCTTTCACGTCGCCTTTTCCAGTTTTTCTTTCTCTTATGCTCACTGACAATTTAGTAAAATGTCGGTGCACTAACTCCAACCGCCAATAAATCGGTCAGCATCAGAAATAGAGTTTGTTTAAAGGCAGATCCCAGCGACGCTGGCGGTAGGGAGTCACTGCGGATTACAAACCACTCCGCCATTGAAGTCTTATAGGTAGCACGTAATAACGTACGTAATAGGTTATAACTGACGAATACTCTACTACTACCTATACTCTGTCCCCCTCCCCCACGTATCATCTATAATCGCCAGTACGAGAAGAAAACCTGGTCTGCAACCCCCTCCCTAATGAAATCTTGGTAAATCAAGAAATTTTAATCAGTAACCCCCATGGAAACAATCTGGATAAGTCATGAGATTATCCACAATGAATATGATTATTTGTCTAATTCTAAACAATTACAGCAGTTCCCTGTTTAGTTAATAATATTGAATATTATTAGTTGGTTCGCGTCGATGTTGGCATTGAAAAAGCACACGGGTAATCTAAGAGCGGTCCCAAGAGTCTGGAGAGAGTAGTACTCAGTCGCCATGACTGGATTTGGTGTCTACCTCTGTAGACTGAACAACCAAGGTTGATATGTCAGTTCGAATGTTTGGATAAGTATCTATAACCACTTCCAGAATACAAGATGGACAGTGTGGAATTCATGTTCATAACTCCACAGTTATGTACGTTAGCTTTCATTACCAGAACAAGAAACAGGCTGTACAGAAACGCGTAGGGGGTGACCACGCTAGGAATAACAAGGGAAGACAAGATAATAATTATATGGTAGTTGGTATGAATTACACAATTGTATAACACAGAATTGAGCAAGACACGAAAAGTTGGCAGATACTTTTTGAGGGTTGCTAGAGTGGAAGCCGAGAGACATAAAGACACGACGATGGAGGCGTCTGTACAAGATGGAAGGATGACTTGGTTAAGAACTGACGGTGAAACAGACAAGAAATTAGTGGACAGAAATCATTGGAGAACGACAAGAGTGTCGTTATCTCAGGAGTTGGCAGCTAATGTTCATGACGATGATTACCCAGGTTATTTTACCTAATTTTTTCTGTAAGATGTTAGAGTAATGTTGTTTTAGTTTATTTAATTCTTGTTTTAAAACAGTAAACGTTTTGCATGAAAAACAAGAAACGACAAAATATTGAATTACTTACAACCAACCTTCAGGTGGCTGATACATAATCAGCCGATGTGGAAAAGCAATTTAGTTGTCGCACGGTTATTGCCTACTGTTATTCATTGTATAGTTGTGCTGTAAATTGGACAGGGTTGCGATAACAAACAGGTACATAATAATTTAATTAACGACTAACAAGTTACCTGAGTGGAATTAATTTTAGAATGTTAGTTAGCTCATCGTTCACGGAAAGTTACAATTTCGACATTCCTGAGATATAACAATAATTACGTGACACAGTGCGGGAGGAGGTGCAATGGTCAACACACTCGCTTACGTCGTTAGTTTGAAATCACCTCAAGACCATTACGCCCAACGGAGTTCGCAGCACGCCCAGACTATTAGCTCTACCTGCATTATTTTATGTATTATACCAATAAATAATGCAGATCTACTCATCACGTTTATGGAAACTGGCTACGGGCCGCGTACCACAATTGGTGTCCCCGAAATTATAGACCAAAAACGTAATTCTATTCCAAACGTTGCACTGAATTCTTCTTCTTCTTCTTCTTCTTCTTCTTCTTCTTCTTCTTCAAGGATTAGCCCTTGATGACCTGTTCCGGCTTCATAGGATTTATTCCCATCTTTTCTTTGGTCTCCCTACGCATCTTCTTCCAGCTGGTTAGTATCTACTTGCTGCTGTTGGTAGTCTTCGATCATCCATACGCTCCAGACGGTCCTTCGAATTTCTTCTATGCAACTTTATTTTTTCTAGACCTCTTGGGTTTCCGAGGGGATGGTCGTGACTCAAGACTTGGTGAAGAAGGTCTCTTAACCTCTCCATCTTAAATCTACTCTCACCCACTCGTTGGTGGACCCTGTTGAGTCGTGTAACCCATTCCAAGATTGTGGGTCGATGAGCAAACGAGAGATGGGGGTCCTGGCAGATTAGTGTCTACCAGGATTGTGTCTGTTGGCAGCAGGATAGACACCTAATGTGGCAGCGGAGTACGGTGGTACATACAAGGCTGAGTTAGAAGGCTTACTGCGTGGGTAGACAGGCCTCATAAGTCAAGGTGAAGGCAACTTGTCTAAGGAAAGGAGACCCTGAAATGAAAACCCCGGTTCTCCTGGTTGGGGGTTATACGATGGGTTGGTATCCCATATACGTAAAATTTACAGTACTCATAAGTTTCATAGGAAAAAGCCGGACGGATATAGTGGTAGATGAAATAATTTAGTACGAAAAGTATACCATGCATGGAGACGCCGGTTGGGGCGCCGTGCCGTCACGTGAATTATGCCAACCAAATCACTAGCAACAGCTTTTCACCGAAAATACGTGACATCTTCCGACGATGCCATGCCATTAGCACGTATTTCCGTTTCTTGAAAGAGCACCAAATACTGTCTTTGCACATGTAAATTTTCCTTACACAGCCGTTTAGTTTAAATAAACAAATGCGAATCAGAATTAAAGCAATCTTTTTGGTGATCGTCAGACAGTTTACATAATTAAATGTCGGTGATAGACCACATAATTTAACGCTATAATTACTGAGCTTGATACGTTTAAGTCAATTTTTATTATTATCATTAACTACTGTAGGCAACTATGTTTCGATCGCAAAGTTCGTTTCCGCGTCTCAAATGATTAGACTCTGTATTGGATTAGCTATTGTTGCGGATCGGAAAACAGACAGTACCTACAGAGTGAGTTCTGTCGGTCCGTTATGCTACAGTCCACAGTGAGCTCTGATGATGTCCTTTGCCACCAGCAGTACCAATGAGAAAGCGGCCGCTTGCTATATGTTTCAGCTTCTCGCTGAACATTTTCCTGCCAGTGGGTTCTGCACTGTACTCGACAGATGTAGTGTGCACCACATCATTTCTGAGCATCTGCAACGACGAAAAACTTGCGAGCATTACTTGGCATAGGAGGAGCGGAAACAGCCTCACAACAGTCCTGGTTGCGCCGTGTGATTCCCACATGTTTAGTTCTACGTTCTACGCCCTTGCAAAGCGGCGATATCACACTGATGATGAAGTCAAAAAGGCAGCGCGGGAGTGGTTATCGCAGGTTGGACGGGAATTTTTCATCAATGTCATAGAAATTTCGTGTCACGCTACGATAAATATTTAAATTCATTTGGCAATTTTGTGGAAAAGTAGAGCTTCAATTGTACTTTCAGATAAATAAAAAAATGTTTAATAAATATTCACATTCCGTTTTTTGTTTTTGCTAGTGCAATTTTTGACTAAGGCTCGTACATAATACATACAGCTTAAATCAAAATTTGGTTTATGGCTTACGGTATTTCACATAATGGTAAATTTAAACATATGAACAAGAATATCTGTGTACACACACACTCACAGAACGTGTATACAATCAATCATTAACCTGAATACACAAATTTTGGTACTTTCCGAATACAGTACATGCACTACAATCCGATGTTCTGAATACGCGATAGTATCGACACGTTATGCAGTGAAGAAGTAGTGTACCAAAATTGTAAATGACTGTTCGAAAATACGTAATGTTTTAATGCGTCAGATTAGATGAGAATGTTTAGTATTTTAGTTGTTTAAAGAAAACAAAACTCATGGTTTCGAAAAATATAACGTTTGATAAGTAAGTACCTGATCGTTTTGAATGTTGACAAACACATTTGTCGCTGAATAGCCAGGCAGTGGAATGGTGGTCGGGATTGTGGATTTTTGACTAGCGGGCATGATTTGGGAACAGAAAATATGGTATTCGTAACTACGACTGATGGGAATTCCGGTTCGGTCACACAATGTGTCCTTGGGTTTCTGACATGTTTATTGATATCGGCGAACACCAGTGCGTCCAAAACAATTCCTTTGTTAGCGATGTGGAGGAATTTAACCTCTACATTTGGATATAATCTGCGGTCTCCATAAATTAAATGGTTTGCAAACTGAGAAGTTCTGTGTTTTACTAAGTCTTGTGACGTTCTTTGTATGTAAATCGAAAATGAGCGGCCACATTTCCCCCTAAACGTAGCATTACAATCCCCACAGCACAACTCATATACCCTACTACGTTTCCTGGTAACCGGTCTGTCCTTAGTTTTACTAAAAATAGATTTCGTTATAGAATTGGTAACGAAACATACTTTGTGGTCGTACAACAGTAACATATTATATATATCGCATTTAAATTAATACAAAGGCAATGTAATTTTAATCTTATTGTCTGCAGGCTGTTGTCTAGTACAGTGCATTGCTGCTAAGAATTTGTATGCTTAGGCCTATATCCGTTTCGTGTAGCTTTCACTGAACTGAGCGATGGTTTCGTTGATTATAGGCAGGTCGAGGCCGGTACAGATATCTTTGTTGCTGGAGCACTGGTTATGGCAGCAGCTTTGTTTGAAACTTTTCGATAATGGCGATGTCGAATTTGGGAGCACTTCTCCAGAGCTGTAAGACACGTGGGCTTGAAGACAGTGTTGTAAACCAGAATCTTATTTTTTACTGATAGTAGCGATTCTCTGCCGATAAATTAATAATGTGTGCAAAACTTGTGTCCAGTTGTTTCCGTTTCAACAAAATACGGTTACGCCATGTGAGCTGTTTGTCTAGGCGCATTCAGCTGGCAGGATAGATCCGTTGTTTATCCGTACAAATTTGTGAAATTGACATTTGCTGATTTCAAATGGGCTGATTGTCAACAATGTTTGTGTGGTATCCTGTACTCTGGCTATTTTTTTTTGTTATATTAAATTGTTCTGTAAAGTGTTCAATGAACATGGGTGTTACCAGTCTGTGTAGCAAGTTATCGAAAGCTTACATGTTGTGGAACACAGGCAAAGCAAGCAATTTGTGGGGCAAGAATTTGCTGGTACAATCGAGTCGGTAGTGGCTAGTTTACGGTACAGTTAATGCCTCCAGATCGACTAACCGAAATATCGGGAAAGTTACTATCGAAGTTACTGTTTTGTCCAACATCGAGGGTGAATTTTGTGTCTGAGGTAAGAGAATTTGGTAACTGAAGTAGAAGATTCAGCTGACGGTGTGTACCATTAAATAGCCATATAACATCATCTACATATCTCTACTAATATTTATTGTTAGCAGAGATAGGCCTATGTAATATTTTACTATAAAATATGTAATACAATGTATGACGGCAGAGACAGAAGACGAGAATAACGAATTTTCTAGGTTATCTATAAATATTTCAGCAAGAAAAGGCCACAGGGGATACCACAGCTAAACCGTTACTTTGGATGTGGACTGTCTTATTAGAAAAATTATTAGTAGTACGTAACTGAAAGGAGTATGGAAATTTAAAAATTTTTCAAAGAGGTTATCGATGAAAAATTAAGTAAATTTTCAGCTAACGAGAGGTTTTCTGAAAGTGGGACATTGGCAAATAGACTACAAACATGTAAGGAAACGAGTTTAGAAGATTCGGGAGCAGGAAACTTTTTTTATGTTGTCTATTAAAGGATGAATATTTCAGAATCCTATTACACAATAATATTACAATCCTATGTAAGTTCACGGCCGCGCGCATATATATATATATATATATATATATATATATATGTGTGTTTACAGACATTCTTGTTTATGTTTGTTTTACCTCATCATTCTTTAAAATACCATAAACATAAAGCAAATTTATATTTAAGCCTTATGCTGTATGTTTGTTAAATTAGGCTGAGAGCTTCTCCGAAACATTGTACCCGTATTGACAATGAGAAATTAGTAACAACTTCTGTTGCTATCTCTACACCTAATTGTAAATATTAACAAATATTAACAACTATCTTTTTTTAAGTTTTTTAGAGGATACTGAATTATCAAGAACAAAAATGTTTGAAAAACAAAATCAAAATATAACAAAACAGTATTGGCTACTGTTAAGTGATTAAAAAATAAAATTCTACCTTAGTAAAGACGATGTTAAAGTGACATGTTTGATTGTAACAAGGCAAATCAGTACTATGGGAATGGTATATCGAGAATACGTTTTTTTATTATATTCGAATTTTGTAACAGTTATAGTAGGATATGCGATATAATGTTTGCAATTTAACACCAAGTAGAAAAGTATTCCTAGGCTGTGTACCATTCCTAGCCAAATCTATCCATTCACTTTTCATTTAATTTGGATGAAACGCAAATCAACCTTTTCGGCTTGAAACACACTTTACGGTTGACGGCAGTCTGCGTAGTAATATTTACAGAAAAGAATTAAATTACATCTATGCGGAAACTACAGAACGTAAATTATAAATGTTTACAAGTGCTTATTAAAGAAAATAAAACAATTCAATATATATTACAAATTAAATTATCAGAATAAATACGTGGAGCAGATAACAATTTTTGTTAACGGTCAATCAGTGGAAAACAAAGTAAACGTTAAAATCAATCAAAGCGTAACTCATTTACTTGTGAAATGAAATTAAAAAAAATCTGGCACTTAACAAGTAAAAATTTAAGTAAAGCGTCAAATTAGATAACGACTTTTCGTAATAAGTTTCTTTGGATTTCTTAGTACATCGAAACCGCAGTTATCTTTAATTGATGTAATATTTCTTATTTTTTAAGATATTGAAGAGACAATATTGTATAACTATAAAACGGTATCCAAATATAAGAGTAATTAGACAGCTTTGATTAAAACTGACTCTAAGATATTCGTTTTAATGAAAATGTTTCAAACGTGTTTAAATATTTCTTAAAGATAGGGTGAGCCAGACGGATGCGTTGTAATTCCTTATTTCTCTATATCACTACAATTTGCTCTACAATATAAGTATACTAATACGTATACTAATACAATATTTTTAGTAACAGAGAGAGAGAGAGAGAGAGAGAGAGAGAGAGAGAGAGAGAGAGAGAGAGAGAGAGAGAGAGAGAGAGAGAGAGAGAGAGAGAGGAGAGTAAGGTTCCTAATTGTTTGCTTGTAGGCATAAAATTTAATGAAATTTTCGCATTTGATTTTTGTACATTCCATTGTTAGTTTGTCATTATTGTTGTGTGTTTGTTTACTTTTATATTAAAAGTTTATATTTTGTTACTAAAAGTTTTAAATGTTTTTTTTCTACTTTATTATAACGTGAACGTTGTCCATTTCTTTATGCTATTGTTATGTCTAAGGCAGATGATTATTTGCATGGTTATTACGTTTTATTTGTAAGAGAAAGAGATAAAGAGAACATGTTTTTGATGTACCACTCACACACATTGTCACTAAAACTCAGTGACTTGAAGCCCAGAAGCACATTATTATAGTGACTGAACTGGTAGGTAGACATAAGTTTGCCAACGTTTTAATTTTTAGACGGTGGAAAGAACAATTTTTCAAAATATACGATTGTTTTCAATAAATTGTAACTGTATAACCGTGCTTGGCTTAGGCCTACGTTAAAAAAAAAACACACACACACAGAACGAGTCTAAGCCTCTACAAAGGTACTGTGGAACAAACCGATATAGGAGAATTGGAACTGTAATGTACAAGTTAGAATTGGATTCTAAATAAAGTTGACAGTTCTTGTTCTGTGACCTCAGGTTTGCACGGTTGATGTTTGCGCCATTCGAAACCATTGCGTCTCATCTTCAGTGAAAACATTTCGTTGTCACTCACTCAAAGGTGTAAAAGAATTGAGATCCATAAAGTGCATCTATCAGTATCATTTTTATTACGCCCCTCTCTCCCTCACTATCACTCTCTCTTTCCCGATTCGGTTTGTATGTAATAAATCACGATAACTTTCAATTACCGCCACGCGCTGAGATAGTAAGTGGGGGTCACGGCAACGTTACAAGCATACGTGCACTTTTTGGATCCTAATACTTTAATGACCTCCGGAGAAGTGATACAATTCTGACAAATGAGACGTGTCTCCAAACACGTACAAACCACTCAAAGACGAAATCACTCAACAGACGAACTAGCGATTTTGATTTGTCCACACACGTAGCCATACTGAGCAAACTGACGTGAAAAATTTAATTTTAATGTATTTTAACATTGAAAATGTTTATAAGGACGTGTCGCACATTTGAAAACGACCGCTGGTGCGTGATCGAAAATGGGAACCGGTGAGTTTCCATAGAAACTATTTCTTTGTTGTCAATAACGTAGTACACATATAAAACTTCGCTTATGAATGCGACTACATTTAACTTATAATCTGTACATTGGTAAATGAAGAATGAATTCATTGATTGGTGAATGAAGAATGAATTCATTGATTGGTGAATGAACATAAATATATATGTATTTTTTAGATTTATTGAAGGATTTTCAATGCCCTTCTCTGTGCATTGCATTTGTGCAATGCCTGTAGTAAATTTTTAATTATGTACAGATCTCCACCTATCCCCCACCCACACACTCTCTGACTCGCGTACTTAATAAATAAAACACACACACACACACACACACACACACACACACACACACACACAAACTACATAGTTTTTGTGTAATACAAACATGAATACAAAAATGTGTGAAATACAAGCACGTAGTATTGCTTCGTAATACATACGATAAGTCACTGGTTCTGCAAGCGTAGGCCGTGATCAGGATCAAGCTGCACAGGAACACGGTAAGTGTGCCTCAGGATGTATTCTATGCGGAAACTGAATCCAAATGAAAACCTTTGCAACGAGCCGAAAGTGTTCATTATTTCCGCAGACAAAAATCACTGCGTTACTTCGTTTGCGAGATGACACACACTATCACGATGAAATGCGCAACACTAAATGAATTAAAGGCGGGTCAGACCATCGTCCTGTCATATGACCCATTAGATTGCGCTCTCAACAGTGTTCACCGAACGGCCTGATACAGCGGTGCCCTAAACTCAGATGACACTATCGTCATCCCCACGTAATCGTTACTCAGAATCCACACTCGAAGAATGTATGAGTTCGGCCGAATACAATTTATTTGGTAAATCTAAAGTACAGTAGAACACCTATTCAACTGAATTAAGAACGAAAATTTATTACACGGACCGGACAGCGACAATATCGTTCATACAACAAAAAGTTGTATTCTTTACCATTCGTTTTTATAGACTTTATAAAAAACCTTGGAAGTTACAACAATAAAATTAATACGCTTAATAAAATCACGATTAGATATGCATCCTATGAAAAAATACACACTACATAATACATTACGTGAGTAAAAAAAAAAAAAAAAAAAAAATACAATGAGTCGAGTCTTTACCCTTTCCCTATGACCATCGTGTAGTCTACACTTACGCCGAGCCGCTGTTGCTTGGCATTATAAATTGAGCCATTACAGCTATTACAAAACAGAGAGGATGTGAAAAACTCTTCAGAGTTGTTGGCAATTTACGCCTAGTTCTTGTGTTTAAAATGGCCGTAAAGCGAAACAACAGCAGACAGTAGAACTACTTAAATAATGGGAAGTTAGGAGCAGTGGATGTCATCCTGAAATACCGGAGAAATGTACAGAACGCAACTATGTTATGGGATGATGTAAACTTGAAGCTCAAATAAACAACAAATACAACAAATAAAGAAAACGAGCTAAAGAGATACAAAAATTTACATAGAACATACCGTAGAAGCTACAAAAAAATATTAACATGAAGAATATACACAAGATAAACAGGTACAAACGAGGCAGAATTTTGCTCCTTTGGCAATACAGACCGCAAGACGACACGCTACACAAACGCAAGATAAGCGTACAAAATGTCAGCCGGTATGTAGAGGTCCAGGCGAATAAACATAAAAACTAAAGAATAATAATCGTAATGTAAAATTGTATTTTTGGATTTCGTTGTCCATGACGTGTCTGTTGATTAACTAAATATAATTAAATCACTACCGATTCGGAACACAAAGTTTTTTATGGGTAAAAACGTAGAAGTTTTACCTTATAGCCTAAACCAGTTTTCGCTTATTATAAGCTTCGTCAGAGGCTGCCACTGGGAGCGCTGTCCGTCCTGTTCCTGGCGATGGTGTAGACTTTTGAAGGATCGATGTTGTGTGTGTAGGGTGTGAGATGTTCGAATAATGCGTGTGATTTGAATTGTCTGTTCGTTTAGGATGTCGTTTTTATGTGTTTTTGTGTGTTTGTATATTACCAATTGTTCAAGAGTGTCTAGTTTTCGCCCTTTTGTGTGTACGTATAGAATATCCATGTTATTGTCGATGTTTTTGTATGTGTGGTTTTCTTCAATGAGGTGGTTTGCAAAGGTGGATTCGGTAGTGGAGTGTAGTACCTATGTGTGTTCAATGTATCTTTGTTTGAAGCTACGTCCTTTACCACTCATTGCTTTTTCGGGGATTAACCTGAAAGGACAGTAGGGACCTGTGGGTAAAAGTACGAGATATTTGTGCAAAGCTTTACGAAAATCGGTTGACACGTTCAAAAGTTATCGTGAGACACACACTAAACAGACAAGACGAGTAGACAGACAGACAGATAAATTCCAGACGGGTCGTGTTAAAACTGATAAATCACTCGCTCGCACAAAACATCAAAGTAATCAACGAAACCAGCTTTGGTTCCAATAATAAGTTGTAGCATGACAGAAAATCTACCTTATTATAATTCAAGAATAAGCAAATATAAAATAAAAACAAACTGGCATAAAGAACAATTACTATAATAATTATTAAATAACAACAGTAAACTGAAATTCTAGATCCAAAGAAATCAAAGTCATTAAAACCAAACATACCATATCTAATAAATAATAGGAAGACGATTATAGTCCAACTTATAGTGTAGATACACCCAGATAGAATAGGAACAGGTAAGGAAAAACCATGGATAAACAAACCCATTGAATCGAAAAATAAATACTGAAAAACAATACCACATTATAAAGGGCCGTAAGTACGAATTACCGAAATTATTTAAAAGAGTCCATAGGAATGAACGGTGAAATCCATAAGAACATGACAAAATAACTAAATATAATTTAATTATAACTCTAAATGTAAACATAAAACCCCAAAAAGATAAAATAAGAAAGGTACAATACCATAAAATAAAAACGATGTAACTTAATTTTAAGTAAAGATGTTAGATATAAGACGACCTCAAGACAAAAGATAAAAGTAATTATGTCATAAGATTATATGACTAAAGGTGGACAAGTGTAACTTATGTTATTGTGAAAAGTTACTACTAATAAGCAAACAGCATAATACCTATCAATGATGAACAAGAAATTGAGTTTTTTTTTATACAATACATAATTCAACTTGGAAGTGCAATTGATAAACAATTAATAATGCAAATTAAGTGACGTTCCTTATTCCCCAAGACTAGATAAAATTATTAGAGATAAGATTAGGGAATACAGTGAATAGTGGGGGGAACCAGGGTAAATCCCTAAATCAATAAACAAAAACAGAAATAGACTGAATAAATGTTAATTTTAATAAACTGTTTAGATGTTTAGATGAAAACAGACTTATTTTGTTGTATTAGAGGTTCATTGATCCCATAGCATTGAATGCTTGGGATTAAATTTAGTTTAAGAGAATACCTTTGATATGTTTAAATAATGTTAATTAATCATAGACTATGTTGTAGTTAAGTAAGGGTAATTTAGTTGTTAGGATTTTATTGGAATTGTACGTCAGAAAGGGTAATAACAATCTGAAATAATTGTAAACTTGGTGATAGAACTAACATCAATACATAGGCCAAATTGTAAACCTCACCAACATTATAAATTAATAGTAAATAAGTTAATGAAACAAATCAAATGAATGAAAAATGTTGAATGTAACACACTAACAATTTATTATAAATGTAACAACACTTTGTGAAAGTAATTAAAGAATGTATAGGATTAGGATATTATTAGAAAAGGGAAGTGTACTAACACTGGGGCGTAGAGAAAAGTCTAAATTGAAGGTAGGGTTCAAATTAGCTAAGTAAATCATCAAATTACTGAGAATTAAAGAAACCAAATAATAATAATTCAATCAATGATCTTGTTTAATGATAATTGGCATCTAACATATACTGTAAACCATTTAATTTGTAATGAAGTAAAGGAGGTATAGGCCTACAAGCAAGTATTAGGTACATATGACTTTTGAGTTAAAACTAGACTAAAATATATCATGTATGGTATTAAATTATGCAGAATTAAATAAGGAATTTGATTATGTAATTAGAATTTAATAAGAATAGATAATAATCAAAATGTAATTTGCAATATAATGTAAAATTCAAATCTTTTGAACAAAATCAAACTTGAGACTTAAGTATCAGCTGACTGAAAACAATGTAAATTTACTAAGAAATCAGCCAGGACCTTTTGAATGATGGAAAAAACTAGGAGTTGATTGTTAAACGTCAAAGCGAACGCATCAGAATGTTATAGCGGAAAAGGATAAAAATTTTTGACAAGAACTAAGCCTAAGAAAGGAAATCTAAAATATGAGTTGTTCATACAAAAATTAACTGACTCAAACCAAACCATTACTTTTATGAAGATTGGCAATTAACAAACAGATATAGAAACGGTCAAGGCACTAATAGAGAAAATTTCACTGTGAAAATCCTCACGACATTCTGGATGAACTATTTGAAACGAAGACACTTTTAACCAACACCTATTACCGAACCAAAAACGGATCACGAACACGGAATAATCACACTACAACGAAGAAAATTAATAACTACTGCTCGGATGAAGGACACTTAGATAATAAACATTTATTTGGAGGAAAATCGTTGAGAAGCTCTTTGTATAAATCCGAGTTGAAGGAATCGGCCATTTTTGATGAGATAATCTGTTGAGACGACTTCAATCAGCTGTGATGACGTCAGCCGAAGCGTAGCCTGTGGTTTGAACATTTCCATTTTACTAACATTTCTTATGATAAATGTTATTTCTATATTATTAAGTAAGAACTTTTAGTTGTAAGTATTGTACTTTTCAGCATTGCCCTTTTCTGACTTCTGATAACAGTAAAAAGAACCCTATTAATGTTAAATATTATTAAATTAAAAAGAAAAATTACTCGATTCTAATCGACCTGAGATAAGAGTTCGAGACGTGAATAATTATTTCGACTCAAAGTCGACTAATCGCAATAAGATCAATAAATTAAATTAAATATTCCATATTTGAGTTTTATTTCTTTGTAAAGTATATAATTAAAAGAATTTCAGATATTAACTGAAACCTGGACGTCAAGGAGGAAGAGAACGACATCGAAAAGGAGTAAAGACACCGAATCTACAAATACTATAAATCGATTATTCAAAGCACATAATCTATTTAACGTTTTTAAATAAATTATTAATCAACAACCAAATTAAGTACTCTAAAAAAGGAATTAATATAACAACTAGGATTAATACAATAACTGATAAACTAATAAATAATTAATAAATAATAAAAAAAATTTGTTTTTCTCAATAAATTAAATTTAAACAATTTTTTTTTTAAATCTTTAATTGATCAATAAACAGGATTTGTTACAAAGTCTACAGCTGGGTTATAAAAACTAAATATCAGTCTCAAGTCATCCTCAACCAAAATATTATTCCGTTCTAAATGTTTTTACAAAGTAAATATAAACAAAGCAAGTTTGTACAAATAAATGCCATTTTATATCTCTTTTTAACGGAAAAATAATGATTGGCAATTCTTTCACTGAACATCACATGCAGTTACTTATTTTGTGAACATAATAGTTTCAGTATTTGACAATCACAGATTAGTAGGTAGTCTTTTTATTTACTGGTACTGTTTTGCCACCACATAATATTTCTTGGGATTCGATAATTCAGTAGGACTATTCAGTATAATATTTTTAATTAAAACTTATTACACTCACTTCGCGCGTACACACACACACACACACATATACACACAAATACATATTTATATACTGGCGATCGCGTGAATGATTGTGTGTGTGTGTGTGTGTGTGAGTGCGCGCGCGCGTAATAGTATATGTAACATCGTACATATATTATAACATGTATAATTCTAACCTGATATCCACATCACTTCATTATAATTCTAACCTGATATCCACATCACTTCATTAATGATGTGATACAGATAGATTACTAGTTGGGGACAGAGACAATGATTAGCAATCTTGAGTTAGGTTTTTTATTCATAACACTGTCCGGTGGCAGTTCTTTTGTTGCTTTATTAATTTCAAGGCTTTACAACGCATACGATTTCTGTTGGTTTTGACTACGCAGCTGAATCGGAACTGCGGCCTTTGTATGTCCCGTGTTACGATGAAAGAATTTTTGTTTCATTCTATTATTTATCAAGAGTTTTTGTTTCATTCTATTGTTTATCAAAGATTGTTTTACAATCGCGTCATAATAACTGATTAAACGCTACTCTTTTATTACGTTCAAGTGTCGTTTTAACGATCAATTAATTTCATAGGCATTTAAACGTAGGCCTATCTATTTCCATTTGATGTTTAATACATATATCAGATAGTTGAACTGTGTCATTTATAAACATCTAAATACTTTGGAAATATTGCAGTTGGACGAGGGATCTGTTTTAACTCGACTGTTTGGCATCATCGTCTGCCTGTCTAGCTGGGAGCTGTTCCACGAAAACGTTTGAATGCATTCACCGATTTCCATGGACTGTGAACAGCACATGTGTTCACACTTTTACACCACAGACTCCTACTGGTTTTGAGATCGATCCTCGCCAAAAACAAGGTAGCGGGAAGCAAAAATGTGAGGGACTAAAATTTGTAAAATCTCAAAAATCCATGTGGGTTATCAAGTCAAAAAAATTTAAGCAAAATGAGAACATAGTGTTCAGCTATGGAAATTTCAAAGTTTTGGGGCACCAGGGCCCTAAGGTGGATCAAACGTTTGGAAAAACTGTACAAATCCATCCATGTGTGGTATTCAAATTAGATATTACATTTTTTTTCTGGCGGGGATCCCACAGCTACTGCCGCATCCCGCATCTCAGTTTCCATATCAACTTATTCTGTGTATCTTCATTCTTCAGATTCTTTTCTTCCATACTCCTTTCGATCCCTTCTATCCATTTTAATCTAGGTCTGCCTCTTTTTCTTCTGTTGCTAGGTCTCTATTTGAACACACTCACAGGTATTCTTTCTACACTCATTCTCATTAGGTGTCCATACCAGGAAAGCTGTTTACGTTTTATATCTTCTATTACAGTTTCTTTTCTATTGTTCTTTCCCTTATTACGTCATTCCTTACACGATCCAGACGAGAAACTCTGGAAGATCGTCTAAGATAGTCGATTTCTACAGCTTCAATCTTCATGCGGTTCTTTTTGTTGATTGTCCAACATTCTGAGCCATCTTAACAACATTGACAACACTGACAACATTGACAACATTAACTACAATCTGTATTTAGTTTTCAGTTTTATAAATTTCACAGTTTTAAGACAGTAGGGACCAAAATTTTGAAAAAATTGTAAAAGTCTACGTGGGACATTAAATGATGAGGAATTATATTCATAGTGGAGACTCGGAATTTTTTAAATTAATAGCTTTAATTAGAGCTTTATTTTGTATGTATGTTAATATTGGCTGAGAATTGTTGTGAGTGGACCAAAACAAAAAATGAGTGATGTATCAACTTGATATGCTAATCTTCAATATAAGTAACTAACGCGATTAAGCAAATAAAATGAAAATGGTTTCGAGTATTCGTTAAGCTCATGGAATGGATTAAGCATTCGTTAAGGGAGACAATATAAGGCATGCTCTGAACGAATAACAAGGCGTACCAAGGAGTAGGAAAGTGGAAAGACCTAAACGACATGGAAGAAAACTATTTGGGGATAATAAAACATGGAAAGAAATAAGAAAAGTTCAAGCAACTAAACGTGAAGAAAACTGGGAAGAGGCAAGCAACAGTTTGTGCGGAGAATGCTTTTACTACAAATAAAAGCTACAGAAATAACCAAATAATCACAGTACCCTGGCTGATACGTTTCAAAGTTCTGCAAAGACACAAAAACAATTGCAAAACAAAAATCAATAACGAAATAAACTAACGATTTGCTAAAATACAGTTGGTATAAACGTACTTAGTGAACATGTGTTGGTTTTCGGTTTACTACCAGATGGAATTTACCAAGAACCGAAATATTCTTGATCTTACTCCAGTGGATCACCTCAAATTAATACACATGATGAATATAATAACACACGGACCTCATGTTTCAAGAAGTAATTTCTAACAGTTTCTTCACACGACGGGGGGGGGGGGGCTCCGTTGCCAACGTCTGAATGACGACCGGTGACACTCCGAATTCTCCTTTATGTGTCTGCAGAACTTAAAGTGGAGAGAGAGTCGAGGCAGGAGGTAAACTGCTCTTAATGGTAAATGAAGCGATTAGTACACAGCAGTAGGATCAGTACTCGTCTTGAAGGATCCAGACACCTTGTGCCAGTCGTCCGATTACGGGAACGTAGTTTATTATTTAATCTCCTTCAAATCTTAGAAGAAAAACAAAGCAAACAAATTTTGTAAAGAAGGCTTTTCTTGAATAAGCAAAAATCTTATAACAGATAAAGAAGGTTTTGGCACGGAAGTATATATCCAGAGAGGTCTAAGAATGTTACTTTAACAGTCAAGATTTTAAAAGCACAGCTTTCAACATTAATCAGACTGGAGGTATTCTATCATGCGCTTGGCTGTGGATGGAATATCGAAAGCAATGACGATGCATCAAACATGTGGAGAAAGGAACATGAGTCTCCTGAGGCTGTGATTGATGACGTGCTGAGAAGGCAAAAATGGCTAAGGAAGACCATGGCGAAACGACGATTCTTTTTTTTTCCTGAAATATTCAAATCGATGCAATAATAATATTAATAGTGACAAGAACGAAAACAACACAAAAATAATAAAGTGAAGACATTTTAGTTTACTGCATGGATCTTGAAGTAGGCACCAAGAAAGGAATTTTTTGACAGCTGGTATCATTAAAGATACGATCAGAGAAGTATTGCAAAACATAAAAAATGGCTACACAAACAAAAATTAGGAGTGCAGTCAATAAAAGAAATAAAATACTGTATAAATAAAGATTTAAGGACCTCACGTGTAATGCGAATGTCTCCAGAAAGAATAATGTAAAAGCAAGAATGAGGAAGTGTCGGCTGCCCGAGGACAAGGGAATAAAGCCGAAAAACGTGCTCACTCTTGGAAGAAGGAAGAAGAAGCTCAACAACGACAATTGCAACAACAAAAATAAAAAGAAGAGGATTAAACGACAAGGCTTTAGGCTTCTATGAAAGTGATGTGAACCGCGGTTGTAGATTACAGCTGATTAGGTTATCGAGCAAGAGTGGTTGCAATCCTTGCAGCCGTCCCGATCCTTACGTTAATTACTTATGATTGTAACGACTTTCTATAACGATTATCAAATAATGACATTTAAATTAAAACAGAACCCCTCTACAAACAAAGAGAAGGCTGTTTAGTGGTTTCTCTCGCTGGTTACTGATATACATCCAGGTGTATACTGGTCTATCTGCTGTCAATTTCAACAAGATCTTCTGCAGTGAAAAAGTCTGTCACACCTTAAGAGTGTAGGAAAAGTAGAACAAAATCAATAAGTAAAGTAGTAATACCAAATCGTTTGCGGTTCTGACGAAAATTCTCTGATGATTATTTTACACAACTGTATACAATCTCTTGTGTACACACCTAACCTACGTGCTGACGTAGTCTGTTGGTTGGTCGACGTGGTGCCGAAGTTCTCTGTACCGTTCATGCTGTGTAGCAGCTTTCAGCGAGTGAGCGAATGTGACAAATGCATTGCAAGATTGTCCGTCAATTGGTTTGAATTAAGAGGTCCTTAGTGGCCTAGTAATCCATTCTGTTGTTTGCCTCACACACACACACACACACACGCACACACACACACACACACACACACACACACACACACGATGCTTTGTGACTGCTGCTGCTTCTTCTTCTTCATATACATTCGCTTTGTCGCAGCTCGTTCTGTAAGCCATAGTAGATTCGTTCACAACCACTTCGTAAACCACAACGTCCTGTCACTGAATCATAACGATTGACAACGTATCGACCTATCGTTAAATTCGTATCGTTTCATATGGAGCAGCCGCTAAAATAGTCAGTATAACTTCGGAAGAGACAAGGAACGATTTCTTATAATGAACCGAAGATATAACATTAAGCTAGCATACCTCTTCTTTGATTTGGTGGTTGGAGGATGATCAAATTTCATCATTCTGTTTAAAATTCCCGCTTTAAATAAAGATTTGCAGCCACTTGATCCAAGAACCTCTTTCTTGGACTTCCCATAGCATCTCCCCCGATTGTATAGCCATTTATCTATTAAACGTAATTAATACTTTCTTTCTACACCGCGGCACTGCAGTCTGTAGAGAGCTCTGGCCTCCATCATCTCTGTTCTCTACCTCTCTTCTACACAGTTTCCCTTTAATTCTCCTCAACAACGCATGGACCTTCCTCCCGGTGTGGTCACAAATATTTTTTTACCCCTCTCCACTTTGTCATTTACTGCAAAAGGTCTGCCCTTCTTATGTTTTATGATTGCAACTCATGCTCCATAAAGTTCAATGTTTGTTCTAATATGCTAGACCCCTTTATGCTGTACCGCTCCACATAGTCTCCTTAAAATCTTTCTCTCCCATCATTTTAACCAATCCATTTGTGTAATTATCACTCCCCATGTGCTCCCCATGTTATCACTCCAAACATAGCATTATTGGTTTCAGAACAGTTTATAGATTATTAACTTAAAGGCTCCCATTGTGTTTGTAGTTTCGACAATGAGCTGAAGTGTAAAACTGCAACGGATGCCCCCATCATAATTCTATTGAACGTCACACTTCCACAGACCCCGTGTCTTATGTATCCTCCTAAACACTCGTACTTTGCACTTTCCTTCAATATCGATTCTCAAAAGTTAAAAGTTAAATGCCGGGACACAATGAACTGGACAGCTGCTTCGTGAAAACTCAATGGAAATGATTAGGAAGGAATTCATACTGATTAGGAAGCACAGTTCGCTCCCGTAATTGTACAGTGCAATTATAATGAGGCTTTAGAGTAGGAGTCGAAATGTCAAGAAAAATTACGATAACAATGATGGATATCTATGACTAACCGTCGGATACAAGTTTTAAGGAACCGTAAACAGTAAACCTAACAATCGTTTCTACTTTTGTTTTGTTCGCGGATTCCGATGGTCTGTCAAAAGCAAATAACTATTTCAATTAACTGTAGTACGCAAATTACGAAAACGGCAGTCATGCCAAAACAGTAACTATTTAACACCACAACCTGTGCGTATATGCGTACGTGCGTGTTTACCCATCGGAGTGATAATGTACTAGATAGGACAGCGTTAATTTATAAACGTTATTTATACTTGTGGTTATAAATCCCTTCGCAAAAGTAAAGAGTTCAAACGGGATACATAAAGTTCACTCAGTCCATCCGAGATTCGATTTCCATTTCGCGTTTCCATTTACACCTTTTGTTATTGTGTAAATGGAAGGTTTTACCCTTCTCAACAAGTTCTCTCCATTCCATTCTATCACCGCGTAACCTTCCCCACCCTCTCACTCACGTGTCCTTCAAATCATCCTCTATGTTAATCGAATCTTCTTTTCCACGGTTCGGCTGGTACGTCTTCCCACTGATTCTATTTTGTTCCACTGATCCCCTCAACCAATCTACGGTAAGTTGTACTACTTACATGTCCCCTCAACCAATCTAATCTTCGAGTTTACCGAAGTATATCTGTCCTTAAGTCGTTCAATCCAGTTCACAATTCATTAGTTTTCCCCATGATATAGTGATAAATATATATAAATAGCAACATTTCTAAAGGTGCACAAACGTCCTTAAATATTATGTTCAAATGTTCTAAGTAATTCAACAACGTATAACTTCTGCCGGCTAGCATTCAGGACTCGAAACCGTTATGTCCCCAATGGCCTAATAAGACTTCTATATATATTCTGCTTTAGTTGTCTCCTTAATGTCTTGGATTCAGATTATCCTTGTTTAAGAATAATAATAACTATTTCAGCTTACGATTCAGGACTTCTTCTTCTTCTTCTTCTTTAGCCTGTGGACCTTACGATCCTTGCGCATCTCTTCTTTGGTTTTCTAATATTCCGCCGTCCTTTCGGATTATAAACCAAAATTTGTTTTGGTATCCTGTTCTTATGGATCCTTTCAACATGGCCTGTCCTGTTCAGGACGTCTTTCATCGTTAATAATGTTTTTATTTGTAATATGTGACCTTATAAAGGAAAAAATGCAGGATGTGTACAATTGTATAGACTCTCCCGGTAACATTTATCCTCCTTGCTCATCACACACCGATCTTGTCGGAACTCAAAGGATTTCATGGATTGCATGCAGATTTTCAGCAGCTCAGAAAAATCTAGAGTTTTGTAATTTAAACAGTCAGACAAATAAAACCACGCTTCTTCGTAAACCAAGTAGCCTAACGGAAACAATGTCGGCCTCAATCTTTGAAGAATTTGGAATTATTGGTGGTACCGTAATTATTTGTGTTTATTTGGCTCTGCTAATTTTTGCATGGTATAAACTTTGTAGGTTCGTAATTTTGGTTTTCGGCATATCCCTCACCAAAAGTAATTTTCATGACGTAATTGCAATCATGAAAATGACGTTAATTACATGGACGTCTGTGAAGACTTATGCAATTTCTGTGAAGTCTGAAGTAAACTCTCGAGCGTCAACAGTGAGCTCTTGGCGCAATAATTTTTGAATTTCCACATTAAGTAAGGCGAGAGCCAGCCAGTTACCGTTTGAGTGATAAATTTGCTTGCTGCTAGGAGCATCTTGAATAAAAAAACAGTCCGAATGGACCTTTAAGTAGGAACCAACGAGTTCGTAATCAAGTAATTTTCAGAACGAAAGTACATTATTCAAGAAAATTACTGCACGCTTGCCAGGTGGCAACTAGAACATTTTAAAGAACCCGAGTAAATAACACAAATCACTACGGCAACCGCCACATCGCCCCACATCGCCAGCCATGCTAATTCCAGAGCGTCTCCATAGTTTTACATACATCTGTACATCCTTCTGTCTAGTTTACGTAACTGACGTCAAAACCATAATCGTATTTAGTTAAAAATTAATTGAACTGCAACGAACTATTTTAAGAATGAGCGATAAGATTTGTTTGCCAATTAGACAGACACGTTATTCACAATTATGTTAATGGCAACAATTACTTTAGCCGACTTCTCAGTTTTATCGTCCAACGTGACTTTTCGCCGGTATCGAGACCCAGTGCTCGCGTTATCTGTGAAACATGTTTCAATATGTAACAACTGAAATGTGAAAACCATCACTAACTTGCGGTGACACAGTTCTCATCTATTATACACGTTTATGGTGTATTAGAACTTGATCACTTATGAACACTACGCATAGAACACTTATTATTACAAATAAATCTCGCTCAAGTTTACTTTCAGAAGCTGTGGCCTCGCCGGAAGCGGTCGACAACATTCGGTACCAAGCGGCCTTTTGCACATGTCAGTGAGGTTCTCTCTGGGATAAACTCCTGAGGTAACCACGATGCTATTTCCTCAAACGTGAGGGCTAGCAGCGACACGGTGTTGACTTTCGCAGGACACCGCTAACAAGAAGCCTCAGACATTGTGGCTCATTGGGCTCGTCAGATAAAAAATTTACTTTTTCCTGTGCACGCTAAAAGCATGAAGCTAGGACCCTGCTCTTGACGAACAGGTCAACACCGATGTACACGAGCGTGAGTAACTGTGCGCTCAACGTCTCAAATCCGAACAGAGCAGTTTGCAAGACACTTTACGATCCTGTCAACACGTCTAGAATCTACTGGTAGAGAACTAACGACAGAAAAATCGAAGATTTTGGCAATAGACAGCGGGAATTTTATTGATCCGCTGAATAGTGATTGAAAAATTTATATAGGCTCCACCTGATCCTTAATTCAAACAGATGGAGGTAGTGAACTGGATTATGCTGGTGAATACAATTGGCATGATCAGCAAAGATGAAGTTGACAAACAAAAGCATGGAAAAAGACGGAATAGATAAAACTAAACATCGTCCTTGCTAAGGAATAACGTCGATACGCCCTGGAACATTAGGAATCCCCCACAGCGAGTTATAAAATATTGCTCGTGACTACGAAGTCAAGTATGAGGAAATATTGTAAGCCCAACGTACATTGTGAAGGGAATATGAGGAAACTGTGAAACAACTGTTAAGTTGCTGAAGTAATCCACCTTCAAAAGGAGAAAACGCTTTGAATTAGTGGACAGTGTTAAAGCAGAGCAGTGTATTAAGGCAAGATAAAAGGGTATTTAATGTGTAAAGTTAAACTGAGAGATACCAATTACAAACATCTAAGTATAACGACACAGATTAGTTAGTTTATATCAGGAATGCTCTTTGCTCATAACACAAATTAAATATTCGCGTTCGGCGGGTGACATATGTCGTTTTTCCACAACGCAAGACTCAACCCAGAAAAAGGACACATAGGCCTATACATATATTAATTGTTCAAATATTATACTTACGGTATACACATATCAAATATTAATATAACGAGCTATTTCAAAAAGTTAGCTATTAGCACTTTAATTCTGGAGAGCGCTGTTGCAGACCGATCTTATCTCCTCCATCAGTACTTGTTGAAGGAAATACGATGAAGGCAAGCACTGACGAAGGGATACGACCGGTACCCGAAAGCGCTGTACAGAATAAAGTTTTACTAAAATACTAAGCTTTCCGGAAATAGTGAATTTAAATTAATATTATAGTTTCGTAAAGAAAGTTAAAAGAAGGCGTAATGAAAATATATGAAACAATACACACATTTTTTACGTTGTCAAAAATCCTGTTATTTATGCTGTAATTAATCAGTGTTTAGAATCTTTATCGGAAAGTAGGTAACACATTGTTACGAAGGCCAGAAATAATTATGACGGGCTATTTATAAACCCGAAACAAAAAACTAACTGAATGAAGTTGAATTGTTATCGCCACATCTAACACATGCAATTACTGACCATGTATAAATTATGCAAATCACAAAACCTCCAAAAATCAGCTTGGGGTCACGGATTTTCTATCTTCCACCATGTTAACTTAAGAAACATTAAAAAAAAAACTACTGAAAAAATCTGTTTGAATTTTTCATAGCAGTTTCAGTAGACCTTTCCACAAAAGCTGAGTTTTCTTTTATTAAAAAATGTAGCACAGGAAACGAAAGTTTGTTTTCATATTCAACCTTTAAATGTTACTAATTTTATGATTTTAAAGAACTATGAGAATTATATTTTTAAATTTTTATGAGAACTATTTTTGTAATGTCTAAATTTGAATTTACATGACAGAAAAAAATTAGTGTGTATATTCATATACTCTGAATATTGTGTGACAATGTCACAACGATTGGTTTAGTGGTTAGTGAGAAAATGTTCCTTATGTATTGAGAAACTATATTTTCGGTAGTCGAAAGAAAGCGAGAAATGTGTGGAAATGAACTTCATTTTAATACATTCCAGGGTCATAGGAAGGTGATTCTTCAAATTCTTCCTCCAACTTCCTTTTTTTCAGTCTTTTGTCTCCTAGCTTCCCACTCATATCCGCTGTAGTAATTTTCTGCATCACGAACTCGCTCCTTGTCAAAACGTTTTATCGCTTGAACAGTTCTTTTCCCATGTTGAATACCCACAGACCTTAACACATCACACTATGTTGTTTCCATTACTGGAGAAAGCTATTGCTTCAAACAGACCAAATTCAAGAGTATTCTTCGAGCATGTGTCAAAATCAAGTTATTTACACTTTCATTTCGTTTTGAGTGTTTCCAAGGAGACACCTTTTCGTAATTCTGTATCACTAAGACCTCTAATAATTGGTTTGATTTCACTCATCACAACTTCTGGAATATTGTTTTTGTGACTGCAGTTTTCTCCTACGGTAACTGGTTTGTTCAACTGACACCAAGAATCATTAAAGGTGGGACACATGCCATGAATTGGTCTTTCATCAGCGGACAGTTTGTGAAAGTAAATGGCCCACACTGACGGCGCCGTCAAACTAGTGAGGTGCAAGTTAACGTAAAAATATATTTTGGTACAATTTTTTGCCCAGAATAACAATTGTTGCACATCAGTGCATTCAGAAAAATCTCTTCTCTTATGTAGCGCTAAAAACGAAAATTTGAACAAAAAACTATTTTGCTTTCCGTGCCCTCTTAAACAAGAAAAGCGTTTGGCGTTTGTTGGAGCATGCTGTTCTATCTGCTTCGATAACGTCCGTTAAGGCGGGTTAATCAGTCTTGGAGCAATACGTGATGGAAAGTAGGTCTAGAAGCAATTAGCACGCACATATGAACAGTCGGTAGGTTGTGTTCGATACGAATGCTCAACGACTACGTCTGCGAACAAGCGCGTGGGTTAAACCCACTATGTGTTAAACTTCTACCACCCGCTCGTCATGGTGTGCTCGTCATTACCACCACTTAACGCTCCATTCTGTGCCTCTTCGTCCATACGCTGAAGAGCAACGGTTCTCAAGGTATAGGGTCGGTGACCAATCAGTCAGTCACAGAAAATATTCGGTGGGTCGCAAGATAATACCAGTAAATAATAAAAAAAAAAACAATATTAATCTGAATTAATTCTGAATACGAACTGAGAACTGGTACGGAAATGTCCGAAACGATTAACATTAATCTTTCAGCCGCGGTCTCTTGTCTCAGGAACTATAGGCCTACGTGTACGTAGGTCTCTTTGTCCTGATCTAAAACCGCTGTGAATTCTTCCGGTGTATATTTCGTATACAAAGTGTTCCCAAAAGTTGGTGTCAAACTTCAGGAAATGATTATACTCATTAAACTGAAGGGAAAATGTCCAATAAACATATACGAAAAACGCTTCGTTTTAAGTCGGTAGGCCTCTGTGTTAAAAAAAATTACTGCAGAACGAGACGAGATGACAAGTTGAAATTTGGTACAAACAGTACGTCTACTATTTTTTATAAGTAGGCTACGAAACAAACCAAAATATTATCTTAAAAATTGTCTAATTGCGGCAGATAAAAAATTTCTTATTCTAATTGGCACAAAAATCAGTACCGGTACTTACAATAAAAACTGTGTTATTAAATTCAAAATTAGCCTATTTATTTGTAATCCAATGGTACTGTTTTTTTTTAATTTGGATAAAAAATAATGGAGATATTTATATTTTCTCATAAAGTAACATTTGGCCTATTTTCCGCATTGAACCGCATATTTTCATTTTTATTATTTTAGTAGCCTATAATTAGTTGTATGAGTAGCTGTTTGAAGTTGCTCTAAGTTGTTTACCATGGTTCAACAATTTTTAATTCTATCGGATAATACTGTATTTTTCCACATGGCAACTCATGTCTCAAACGCATGCCCATCTACAATTAGTAGAAGAGCATAAATATTCCGTATATACACCATAGGTAGTATAGAGTATCCACGGTCAATATTTTATAAAGAAAAGTAATTAAATAATTAAATATTTATTTAAATTTATTTCATTTAGCATTTGGGAATCAGAAAAAGTAATCAAATTTCTTTAAATATTAAAGAATACAGAAAAATACAAAAGTTCTTGTAAGGAAAATAGGCCTTATGTTTTGAATGGAAATAGATGAATTAACGCAATGTAAAGAAACGTTATTTTTTATTTGAATACCATAAACATTTATCGTTGATTTAAGAATAAAAAAGAGTAATTTTTATGCATTATGAATTTTTTTGTTATAAGTTCAGGGCCGCATTTAGGATTTAGGCGCCCCTAGGCACTTCAAGGGCCGGCGCCCCACACTCCCAATTAATTGTCGTCGTCGATATTTATTGCCTATTCTCACATTACACGCGTTTTTTAGACTATTAAATGAGGACTGTCATTAGGATTAGGCCTATAAATAAGTAATAGAATTGTCTTTGAGTAATAATCGTTTTTAATTACATTTTGAACAGTGATCTACTACAAACTACAATACATAGTAATTAATTGTTTAAAAATCTACAAAAAACTACTAAGTCTGTTAATTCATTTCCCAACTAGGTTTAGTGAGTGGGTGGAATAGGGAATATATTCTGCCAGTTCATTGTGTTCCTTGATTTTTGCCTGAAGACCAGAATATACTCCAGACATGTTGGCAGTGTTGTCATAGCTTTGACCTCTACAGTCTTTAATGTCTAGGCCAAAAGTTTCCAGCGTTTTCAAGACAGCCGTTGTCAACTCTTCTGATTTATGTTCTGTATTTGGTAGGAGTTTTAAAAATCTCCACAGGTTCACCGTCTTTTTTTACATAGCGTACGATTAGAGTCAGCTGATCAACATGCGCTAAGTCAGGGGTTGAATCAATAACTAGAGAATAGTACTTGGATTCTTTAGTCTCCTCAATAACTTTTTGTAAAACAGTGTCTCCCATAATCACGATAAACTCATCACATGTGAAGTGTGAAAGGTATGACGTACTTCCTTGCCCTTTGTTCCCAAATCTAGCTATGTGTTGAGAGAAAAAAGGGTCAAACTGAGTTATCAATTCCAAGGCTCCTAGATAAGCTCCATTTCGTGAAGAACCAAAAAGGTGATCCATCCCACGGAAAGGGTACCCTCTTGTTGACAGATATTTTACTGTGGCAATTACACGCTTGAAAACTTCTTTCCAGTACTGATCAGTCCGGCGAGCTTCAGTTACTTTGTTGTCAATGCGGGTCTCTGAATTAGTTCGACTAATATAAGTTAATATGGCCTACCTGTGTATAGCAGAATTTTCATGGGATTGGAGTAAGCTACTGGCATTCTTCCAGTCGTTAAATCCCTCAGTGAAGTTGGATGATGTGTTTGAATACAGTTTACAATAAGCACAAATTACAAAACCTTTTGAAGGTGAATAAACGAGATATTCACGATTCCTCAGTTCTCCATTTTGAAAGAGTTTTTCATTACAATATCTTTTAACACCCCCGTACCCGTAGTCACGCTCAGACCCATAAAAGCCACTTTCAGTGTTTTGTTTAAAACCATTTTGTGCAATGTACTCACGTGTGAACTCATCTTTTCTCCAAAAGGCTGGATCGTTTGAGACACTTTGCTGGTCTTCTTTCCTTGGTAAATTTTCAAGTTCAGAGGTCGCTGAGGGTTCGTTTTCGACGTGAACTGAAACATCGGAACTATCTGTAGGCCTATCACGGTCTTTTTTTACACACTGGTCCACGCTCTTCACTTCACTAACATTCCCTTTAATTCCACTTGTGCTGGGTTGAAAAAAGTTACTTATTTTAGGGACTTTGCTAAAACATTTTCCTCCTTCTTATCTTTTTCTTTTGCCCTTTTCTTGAATTCAGCTCCACTTGGTTTTTTAAACATGATAATTATTACCTCTTGAGCTCACTTCACAAAACATAAAATACAATTTATTTCACTATAGTTATTTACGTTACAAGGCCGGGAAAACGAACATTTCGCGGTAGGCGCGGCCGTAGGCGAGAGATGAGAAACTCTTATGGCGTTTTGGGGCACGAATGAAGTAAAATATATTTACGATACTCTATTTCACTTTCACTTGCACAGACAAATAACTACTCGTTCAGCAATAACAGCACCTTGCGTTGCGCCAACTGTAACTAATAGGTTATCTTACTGTTTACGTCTCGCTCTAGTCTTGACGTCACTCATCAGGAGACTGGGCGAGTCATATTGGTCATAATGTGGGGAGGGCAAGTCGCAAGTGCTATTACGGAGGCGCGTAGTGGCGTTGCGTCGGTTCGCAGAGCAGGTGCTTTTGCTGAAAGAAAGACAGCGCCTCTAGGTTTTCGTTCCATCATTTTCTTAAATGCAACTAGAAACTTTATAAAACTGCGTTTTAAATACCTACCGTATTTGTCTTTAAAATTGTGATTTAATTTTTTCGATTAATTTTCTGATTTTTTTATACAGTTCTCAAAACTTAGCTTCTCTCAATATTTTTCTTCTTTCAAAATTTTGCGCTCTAGGCACGTGCCTAGTCAGCCTATGGCAAATGCGGCACTGAGAAGTACCGACATTGTAAAATTCAGAACTCAATTTTTTAATCAGCTGCCATTCAAAAAAATTTTAAGGTAACATTTTCGTTTGTCTTGTACGTTTACGAAAAAGAACATTTGCTCTGTACGACAAATTTCAACTTCGCATCTCATTTTGTTCAGCAGCAATAAATTAAATAAAAAACGGACCGAAAACAAACCATTTTCGACATATATTTATGGAACGTGTATCTTCAGTTAAATGAGTACAATTATTTCCCGAAGTTTGTCTTCACCTTTTGTGAACGCCTTGTGTACATAGCATGGTACTAATATATATGTATATGATACTGTATTGTTTTCATAACAATTTTGTCACCGTCGAATTCGAAGATTTTAAGTGGCGAACATGTTAGGTTGTCCACTATAGACTTCCATTGATTACTGATTTAACTGAACTTGAATTTAAATAGTTTTTTAATTTATGCTTTTATATTTACACTTTTTTGCGATACCATTTTGTCATTGGAATAAACGCACGATTTTAACAAACGACTACATCGACCCATTTTTACAGAACCCCTACCTATAATGCATTAATTATTAAAAGTGTTTTACGTTCCTGTAATTTCTGTTATACGATGCCATCTCTAGAATTATAATGTTTGAACAAGATGAACAAAGTCTACCGTACGTCTCTTGACGATCTTGAAATGAGAGAATAAGCATTATGGGGGGGGGAGAGAGAGAGAGAGAGAATGAGTGGGTGGAAGTCGGATGAAAGATCGAGTACGCTGTAAGACTGACCACACACTCACCGTGTAATGTATTCATTAGCAAATACTGTACTTCAGTATATGATGTCGCTGTAAGTGAAACAACAATGATTGACACAAACAATAGGGGGGAGGGGGGTTCTGAATGTCTGAGACCGTCTCGTCGCAGCCTCAGCTCTAGTAAGTAGCTGTCAGGACGCTTGGTACCGGATGAAAATTAACTCGGAATAATAACTCCGGGCTTAAGCGTGACATGGCTGTAATGGAAATTGATGATCCTATCCGCACAGCCGACACAGCGGTGGTTATCACTAAATCGAAACGAACTAAACACGGCGACTCGCCGTGGCGGGATAAAGTGAAGAAGTCAGTTTTCATTAAAAATCTAATCTTTGTTCAATAATAGTGATTATGGTGATCAATCTTCATCACTGTATAGTAACATAGTTTTTGATCACACACACACACACACACACACACACACACACACACACACACACACACACACACACACACACACACACACACACACACACACACACACACACACACACACACACACACACACACACACACACACACACACACACACACACACACACACAGAGGAAATGAGGATAATATGTAATCAGGGCCGGTCTTTGATGTAAGCGAAGTACGCGGCCGCGTAGGGCGCCAGGCAAGGGGGGCGCCCAAGGCGCTCGCCACGGCCTCAAACTATATAGACCCAGAAGGCGCAGAAATAGATTCAGTAAAGACAAGAAACCATAGATAAGATAAATCATATGCACAGTTAAAAATACAACATAAAACATAATTCAAAAGTATTGGGTATAATAATAATTCATTCATAACTTTAAGTAAAAAAGGAGGCCAACTTCACGCTTGATATGCAAAGCAGACCATACCCCTCTTTGGGTAAAATGAACTCGTCCGTAATTCATGCGTGGGAGTGGGAATGAACTTGTCCACTATTGGCTCGAAACGCCATTCCCGAACTAGTGCGTCGACGGAGTAGTTCGAATCAGTCGTGTGAATGAGGTTACCTGTATGCTGTTGCCTGTTAACAGGTAATAGGCTTGAGTTGCGAGTTTCCTGTATTCTTGTAGTTGTTTTGAAAATTAAAGTAATGTCCAGTAGTAAAAAACCATCTGAGTCATTTAACCGCAAAAGGAAATTACAGCATTCAAAAGAAGATGAAAAGCAATCAAAAGCTTTGCAGAGGTTTTTTTCGGCTTCAACTTCCTTAACGAAATTGGACGATAAAACTGTAACCGAAACCGATGATGATGAGTTATAAATATCAGAGGCTGTGACTGGACCATCAACAAGTCAACAGACCATTGAAATTGTAAGTTGATTTGATTTACACCACAGTAATATATAAGTAGAGTATAAGTAAAATGATAATACACTTTTTATTTTGTTTTCTTTTGTTACGGTCTAATTTTTGTATGTGCCTAAGTCTAAAGAAATTGTCCTATAATTGTTATTTTTCCAAAGCATACTATTTACGACAGGGGAAGCTAGCTTGGGCTAGCGGCGAAGAAAGCCGAACGTAGCCGAGCGTGCCCGATCGCGAGAAATGTAAACAAACTGCGGTCTGCTACTGTCACACTGCAAGTCATTGTACTCTACACAGTGCGTTAGATCTGTTTTTATACGACTGTAGTTTACTGTTGCTGCAATATTCATGTACCGGTAATTTTGTTTGTGATCAGCAAAAATGGCCCAGTGCATGGTTAATAGCCTAAAGCCTGATAAATACTCCTTTTTCTTCTAGGCCATACGAAGAACATAGGACAAACTTACAATTAAAAATGTATTAAAATATTTCGGCTATAGATTTTTCTTCGTTATTTACTACAAAAGAAAATAAATTATCTGTCCGTCCATTTACTTTCCTTTTTAATAACTGACAAAGACAAATCTCGAAATATTTTAATATATTTTTAATTGTAAATTTGTTTTAGTTCCCTTATTAAGAATAAAGGTTACCAACTTTAATTTTATTTATTTGGCGTAATTTTTATCGTTCCTAATTTCGAATTTTTATAACTGCTCCTTCACCAAATATTTTACTCACCGCACGCCACTGCTCCCTGCTGTACTATATATGAGAAATATATGTAGTGTTTGTTGTATATTAAAGATAGTCTAATTAATTGTTCAAAGCATTCACTTAATAAACATTAGAGTGCCATTTTTAATGACCCGTGTTTTAAAGGAAAACTGTTAGGCCATGACGAATTTTTATCCAAGATGTTATATCAACATATATTGTGTTGAATCATATATGTGACAACAAGTCAACAAGTAGCCTGTAGCCTACAGCTTAATTTTTATTGCAGGAACTGACCAGAGGCACGTCATCGGCACTATCAACTGACTGTGGAGAGTGGCCATCCAAGATCACAGATGAGGTACGAAAACTGCTTGTTGAGCGAGGACCTGTGCAAGTCACTGACAGAGATTTTCCCCTTGACGCTAAAGGTAGGAAGTTTTCTTCACATCATTACACAAGGAAACTTTGCAATGGGGAACAAGTCCTCAGGATTTGATTACTATACTCAACACTAAAAAATGCAGTATTTTGTTTTGCCTGCAAAGTCTTTGGATATGCAAATTCATCTCTTGCTGGAGACCAAGGATATTCAGATTGGCAAAACTTGACAAAGATTTTGACCAGTCATGAGAAGTCTCCTAATCACATCAAAAATTGTCAATCTTGGCGTGAACTGTCCTTACGTTTGGATAAAACGATTGACAAAGAAAATGAAACAATTATCCGAGCTGAAACAGAACATTGGAACCAAGTTCTGAAACGCTTACTTTGTATTGTCCAATTTTTAGGGACTCAAGGATTGACCTTTCGAGGAACAAAAGAGACTCTTTTCAAGGGTAACAATGGCAATTTTTTTAAACTTGTAGAATACATTGCCAAATTCGATGTTGTCATGGCTGAACATGTGAGAAGAGTTACTTCTGAAGAGACACATGTTCACTATTTAAGCAAAAAGATACAAAATGAGTTTATTAGTCTCTTGTCCGCTAAGATCCAAAACCGTATTTTAAATGAGCTAAAACAGGCAACATATTATTCCATAATACTGGACTGTACACCTGATGTAAGCCACACTGACCAAATGACATTGGTGGTGAGATTTGTTAAATTTGTAGAAAATGAGGAAGTGTCAATTAAAGAACATTTTTTAGGTTTCGTACCTATCACGGATTCTACAGGTGAATGCCACACAGAAATTTTACTCAATGAGCTATCTACACGGAACATCCCTTGAAAGAACATGAGAGGCCAGGGATATGATAATGGCTCCAACATGAAAGGGAAGCATGTTGGAGTTCAGAAAAGGATACTTGATTTGAATTCTCGGGCATTTTTTGTGCCATGTGGAAACCACTCGCTTAATCTAGTGGTTAACTTGCCCTATTGCAGTTGACTGTTTTAGTATTATTTAAGAAATCTTTAACTTCTTCTCAAGTTCAACTCACCGATGGAGTATTTTGGTGAAACAGGCATCAACTCTTACAGTGAAACCTCTCAGCAATACTCGGTGGGAGAGTAGGATTGAGGCCTTATTGCCTCTGAGATATCATATTGAGGAAATATACGATTCCGTGTATGAAGCCTCTCAAGACCAGAAACTCGATGCATTTGGTAGGAACACTGCTTTAGGAATCGCAAAAAAACTGCAAAGTATCAAGTTTCTGTGTTGTTTAGTAACTTGGCATGAGATCCTGTTTAAAATAAACATGGTGAGTAAGGCCTTGCAAAAAGTCATATCTGATCTGCAAAGCTCAATGGATTTCGTTAAAAGTGTACAGAGATTTCTAGAAAAGATGAGATCCTCAATAACGTCATCACAAATGCAAAAGAACTTGCATAAAAAATCGGTGTTGCTGCTGAGTTTGAAAAATAAACCCAAGTCCGTCCAAGGAAAACAAAAAGGCAATTCTCCTATGAGATTGAAGATGATCCTGTTCAGGCTGGGAGAACATCGTTCAAAGTTAATTTCTTCTTTGTCGTGCTTGACACAGCAATATCCTCGCTTAAAGAGAGGTTTGTCAAATTTCTTTATGACATTTGAAATCTACAGACATGGGATGGGAAGGAGTTGAAGGATGCCTGTACACATCTTCACAGTGTTCTAAGTGATGGAGAAGAATGTGATATAAACGGAGTTGAACTGTTTGACGAGCTGCAAATTTTTTCACCAATGCTGCCCTCTGGAAGCTCTCCAGCTAAAGCCTTGTCGTTCATAACCAAAAATGGTTATATGGACACCTTCCCAAACGTTTTTGTTATTTTGAGAATTCTTCTGACGCTCCCAGTTTCAGTGGCCAGTGGTGAAAGAAGTTTTTCTAAGTCGAAACTGATAAAAACTTATTTAAGATCAACTTTGTCCCAAGAGTATTTGAGTGGACTGGCAACAATGGCCATTGAAAATGACTTGTAAATGAAATGGACACAGATTTGATACTCAATGAATTCAGAAAAATAAAAGCCAGAAAAATTCTTTTTAATGATTTATGTTGTTTAGCTTTGCCTTCACTAATTATACTTATAAATAAAATTTTGATTTCTTGTAACCTGACTTGTGGTTGTATTCATTGACTTTCCACCATTTCAAATTTAACGTAAGTGTATTTTTAGATTTATGTATTTATTTTCTCAAGGTCTAAAAAATGTTTACAGGCAATTGTATTGTAATTAATACTATATGCTAAACAAAGATATCATAGTAAAGTTAACAAAATTATCAATCAAACACAATTTTTAGTTACATTGAACTAGTTTGAGTTTAAAACAACGTTAGCAATAGTTTTTCAATCTCCAGCAAATTATTGTGGAAAAAAATAAAACCCACATGCCCCTTATAAAATTAGGAAGAAAGGTAATTTAATTTACTGTTTCATAAAAAAAACCTAAGATAAAAATAGTTTTGAAATGGCTTCAAGATGTTACAGTAGTATTTTAATACTACTGTAACAGTCAGCGAATTTTAATACAAATAGCAAATGCAAGTATCATGATTTTTTTATAAAAGTAGTGTGTATAATATTACTGATAAAGCCAAAATATACCTAAAACTCTATTTCTGAAGCCTTCATTTTCAAATGTTTCCGGGGGGGACCGTACCCCCTCTACCTGGGGGTATTCCATACCCCCCAGACCCCCCGGTAGAAGGGGCGCCGAAATATTGTTCGCTTACACTAGAAAAATGTCTAGGGCCGGCCCGCCCTGTATGTAATAGTCGGGCAATATGGAATATCGTTGTTTTCAGCTCTTTGAGATTTTTATTCTGTTGTCATATAATGGAAGTACTACAGAAAGTAACTAGGAAGCGCTAGTGGTACCGTGACGCCAACAGACCGATTGGTGTTGAGAAGGAAGCTTGTTTGATAGGTGTTTACAGAAACTTTGCAGGTCAGTGTGAACAATGCAGTTTGCATTTCTTGTACAGTTGCTATTGATTATAATCAACTTAATGTCTTAGGCTAAGGTTTATTCTCGTTTGTCTTTGATTTATAACAGTTATTCTAATGTATTATAACCTAACAAGAAAAATTCTTTTCCAAGATGGAGATTCGTGCAATATGGAATACCGCTGTTCCATATTCCTCACATATTTATCAGTATTGCATAATGCACGTACGTGTTTTTTACAGCCACCTTCATCTAACATTCAATTAAAACACCAAATCAATGAGCTGTAAAATTTAGAAGCAAATACTAAATATTATATTCATAATTCATTATGACTCTAATATATTAAAAAGTCAATCTGTATAAAAAAGTAACTGAAATTAGTAAGCTATAACAATCAATCAATGCTTAAATAGCTCAAGTTGTCTCAGTATCAGTCTAAATAATAGACGACAGAAGGGATTATAATTGTGGGGGCCAAAAATATGGAGTTGGCTATAGGCCTACAAGTGGTCCGCGACAAACAAATGGGATTCCTAAAGGCTGCTAAAACTTTTGGAGTACCCAGATCTACTCTATTTCTGCTAAGAAGTGAATCTAATGCTCCGACATCGAACTCATTGGGTCATAAACCAACCCAGATCTATAAGAAGAATTGGTAAGTTAATTTTTAATATGGGATCACTATAATGGTTACACGATTAGGTGTTAGAAGGATGGCATACCAGTTGGCCACAAGAAACTTCATTAAACATTCTGTTCTATACTAGAGAACCTCCAATCCACATTCAAACTAATATTATGAATATTGTACAATATATTAAGTGATATTATGATTGGTATTATTAAAACTATACGTAGGTTATGTTAGTCGCGTGTATACACTTATCCACAATTGATAATCGTTGATGGACATAATATGATAATAGTTGATAATTGTATATTGATGGACACTATAGAATACCCTGGAATGTTCTGTATCAATGTATAATACATTTATGGATAAGTCTATAATGTTTTACAAGATTCTAGATAACCGTCGAACGACCTCGATTATACTAGTAAGTGGTCAATACTTAAATGACGCATGCTGGTGAATAACGTCATTACCGACTATATATACGGGTATAAAAGACGGAGATAAAAAGTCAGTTTAGATTCAGAGTTCTGTTCTACACATGTGCGCTCATTAAGAAGCGTTGTAGACAGTTTAGACTATAATCGTCTCTTACTAACTGCATCATTAAAGCCGTAGATTCCAGGATACAGACGACGGCGGCTTCCATCAAATCACTTAGCCTCGTTAGTATTTTTCCCAGAAAAAATATAAGCGATTTACTTATAAAAGGAGCACCTCCAGGGTTAATTGGTGTATGCTATTCATTAGGCTGGATCCAAACAAATTTGTTCACTCAGTGGTTTTGTGTATCACAAGGGAGTGTCCTTGGACCTATTCTTTTCTGTTGTATACAGGAGATATTGATAAATGTGATGGGATGACAACAGTTACACTCGCTGATGACGCTGCTTTACTAATGGTGTAACTGATTTACTGCTTAACTACTGGTGTTAGTATAGAAGCAGCGACAGACGATCTACACTCAGCAGTTGAGTACGTCACTAGATGGACAAAAAAAAAAAAAATGGCGCATCAAGCTAAGTCTCCTCATATTAATTTTACCAACCGGAAAATAGATTATTTACCAATTGTAACCGATCAACAAATAATTCCACAAGCAAGCTCAGTGAAGTATCCCATATCCATGGCTCTGGATGCCAAACTTAGGTGGAAAGAACATGTTAAGAAGAAACGGGAAGAACTTCGATTAAAATTGAAGAAAATATGGTGGCTGCTTGGAAGACATTCTGAGCTGTCGCTCCATAACAAGCTGTTGTTATAGAAACAAGTCTTGAAACCAGTTTGGGTATATGGCGTACAGCTTTGGGGTTGTACTAAGAAATCTAATATTAAAATAATTAATACTTTTAAAAATAAGATTCTTCGCAGTATTGTTGATGCACCATGGTACGTAAGAAATAATGACATCCATCGGGACCTGAAAATGCCTACGGCTGCTGACGAGATTGAACGGGTTGCGGATAAATATGAAAGAAGACTTCATGAACACGTAAACACTGAAGTGCTACAACTGCTTGATAGTGCTGGACTCGTTCGGCGATTGCAGAAATAGAAATCATTTGAACTAGTGATCATATATAGTAATTCTCAGTACATGAACAAAGTGTAACTGTACTGAGGAATGCTCCAGTGGGTGTTTGTCCTACACACTGTTATGTATTAGAATAAAATTGCTAGATTGTTTGAAACTAGTTGCAATGGAGTTGAAAAAAAAAAAACTCAATGGCTTGAACATTGTATTAATACTACTAAACCTACACAAGATTCACTAATTTTGTTGCTATTAGACGGCCATAGACGAAATATTGATATCATAAACATGGCAAGAGCTAACCACGTCAAGATAATTCGCTTATCACTCCGCCCCAAACCAACCATTAGATAAATCTTTCAGTAGGACAGGTGCAGAATATGTAGATGCTAACATCTGTGACTTTTGCAAATCATTTTTTTAACAATACAAGACTCGGAATTTTTTTTGGTTTCACAATACTCGTATTACTTTTTTTATTTGTGTGGTAAAATCCTATCGTTTTACACTTTTTAGTGAAACATTGTCGAAATAAACTTTATAGTCATTACAGTTTTTATGTTAAGTATGTCACTTTTTATGACAAACATAATTTAAGATAATAATCCTGATGTTAATATGTATAACTTTTTGTTACCGTTTTTGCTCTACATTGTTGCATTTGTTAATATAATGATTTTCCTTGTTAATGTGTAGTTTTCAACGTAAATAGAAATAGTTATTTCTGATTAAAGAAATCAAAAATCCTCATTTTCTGATTTCAGGATTTCTGATTTAAGATCCTATTACTAGATATCATTGTCACACTTTAAAATTGTTTTTTTTACATGTTGAGAAATTTTGTTAATAAACTCAATTTTCAGTGTAAACTGTGTAGTACCGATACTCCACATTGCCCTCCGTATTCCACATTATCGTCACTTTTCCACCATCTCTTTAATGTCATCCATTTCAACATTGCGAGGGTCTACTTTATGTCAAATGTCAGAGATGGTTAAAAATATACCTACTTTTTAATTTTATTTGAAATTCAAAGACAGCTGATATAAATATACTTTTATATTATTGAAAAATTAAATGGTATTCCATATTACCCGCCCTTCCTACATATATTTTCTAGTACATACACATTTGGAAGATATTTGTAATTATGTATCTCCAAGCTTAACTGTAGGGCCTACAAATCACAATTGCTCACCAATTGTGAGTAATTACATATTATATGGATACTTTATATTCGCTTACCCTGTTGTCTGGCGGTACGAGAGCGGAAGAGAAAACTATAGATGTTACATCTGAAAGATGTTATACTGCTGTAACTATAATATAAAACCTATATAAATGTCTCCTAAATAATTTGTAATTCTCCCACCCAAACATCAACTCAGCTTCCGTAATTTCATTTCTGTGATCCCCAGAATTAGAAGTTGTCTCTCTACCAAGTGGTAGTATAATGGTCTCCTTGGAAGGCAAGAGCTCTTGTACCTGGGACGGGAATCCTAAAGGCAGATGAACCACATACAGTTTAACGGAGTAAGATGCAGACACTCCCAAATCAGATATTAATTTTACCAGATCTTTACCAAATAATTAACGGGTCTTTAAGGTGGCAAATCCTCAGGACCAGGCACATAAATTTTAAAAATTGCCCCCCACATCTCTTACACATAAATTTTGCCTAGTGGTTTAAGTAATTTAAATACAATTTTTTCGTGTGGAGACACCTGCCTTGACAGTTTGCCTTATTCCACCTCTAGTTGCTTACACAAGTGCTTCACTAAAGTATGGTGAATGAAAGACTACAGTTTTTCAATATGTAAAGAGTCGGATAACATTTGGAAGTTGACATTTTTTGTTTGTGTTTTACTTTTTACTGAAAACCTGTTGATGGATGCAAACTCGGTTTGAAGGTCGGTAATACAGCATAATACGTACGAATCTGACAGTAGTAATGACGACGCCACATGCTCAGAAATACACAGCTAAATTTTGTACGTGCAAACGTGAAAAGTTTATAAAAGAAAATTGTCTTATTTTTACATAATAAGTGTGAAGTCACGCCACAAAAGATGCAAATGAATCCTAATGGGAATATTCATGAATCTAAAAGTCTGTTGTTTTTGCATTTCAAGCGTTAGGACTGGATGGGGTTCCGGTTCCACAGATGTGCAAATGTTACGTATTATTCGAGTTTACATTTTCAGAAGAATTTATCTTTTGTGTACTTCATGCTAGAGCTATGACTGATCCGATTTACAAAATCAAAGTGACTCACACTGTGTCTACGCAGCTTGCGTGTAGGAAAATGAACACCCGAAAAAATTATAATGTGAAATCCAAGCTGGCAAAAGAAATGAGGCAAATAAGACAGATGATTTAAGCAGACTTGTCGTCGTCACTTAGATAACGATGGAATAGAACTGTAACGTTTGATTGCACATTATTAGAGGAAACAAAGGCTGACAAATACCTGTAATACCAGAGAAGTAGTATTGTCCGCGGTTGCAAGATGTTAAGGGCATAATGAAAGGATTTCGGGTTCTGGACATTTGGTTCGTATCTTACCCTCAATACTTTCCCCAGGGAACCGTGCCGGTTAGAGAAACGTTACTCCAGACACACTTGCAGCCAAAAAAATTCATCCTTGGACTTTTTTGTATAAGCAAGAATAAGGACTCTGTGGACCAAAAACTCTCTTTAGAGTTCCCCAAAATCGAAAACATTTGTTACTGGGATGAGCAAATTCTTTGCTAATTCGCACAATTGATTGGGAATTGTACCGTTAATAGTTCTCATGAAGAACGAATTTTTTAGTCTTACGTCCGGCCACGTACAAGTGACGTCCGAAATCCGCAAGACCTCCATAATCTGCGCCAAACCGTAGGCACAATGTAACACGTATACTTCTCAGATAAATACGAATAAAGATTATTTCTAAAGTACTATTCTTTTTTTCTATTTTTAAGACAAACGAAACCGAATTTAGACCGCAAAAATCCAAATGTTAATTGTCCTAAACGTTTCTATTATTTAATGAAGAAATTTGTGTTAGTGGTTGAAATCACAATCAGAATGATCACAGTTGCACACCACTATATAAAAATTATCCCGATTAGCGCTTTCAAGCCTCACAGCCCATCGTCAGATCGGATTAGGCAAGAATTATTTAAAAACAAACCCTTCACCCCTCTCCCCCACCCTGCTCACACACAACAAGCTATAATATAAATGACCCTTCCCCACCCCCTAAACCCTGTCCCACACCATCTGTACAGTTACATATTTTTCTAGCAAATTCCTTGTGTTTCAGTGTGTGTGTGTGTGTGTGTGTGTGTGTGTGTGTGTGTGTGTGTGTGTGTGTGTGTGTGTGTGTGTGTGTGCATCCTTTTAAACTACCCTACTTCCTCTCCACACACATGGGTCAGTCACACACCCTTATTTTAACCATCCAATTAGTACTATGCAAATAATTCTTAATCTTATCTATCTGTCCTCTATCATTTACTTCTTAATCATGTTATAAAATATTTTTTCATTATCAAATTTAATTTTAATATTAATTAAATTGTCTAACCCTTTTTCTCTTTCTTTTAATATTTCTAACTCCTCTCTAAGCTTCCTTTCAACTGTGTTATTTACTACTTTTACAATTTCGTATTCTTCCAAAGGATTAACAAACTTATGGTTGTCTTCTATGAAATGTCTTGCATATAACAATTGGTTGTTCTATTACCTTCTCCACGTTTGTGGTCAGACAACCTGCATACGAATTTTCGTCCTGTCTCACCTAGGTACACTTTGTTGCAGTCTTTACATTTTAATTTATAAATTCCGCTTTTCTGTAATACTGGATTTTTTTCTATATTCTTATTCCTTATCTTATCAAATACCGTTTCACATTTTTTAATAGCTATATCTACTCCATATTTATTAAAACATTTTATAATTTTTCTAGTATGTGAACCTATGTATGTCAATGACCCTGCATAATTCTTTTGTTCTGGTTCTATTTTAGCTTTTTGTATGTTAACCCTTTTCATAACTTTATCCACTATGTTGGTGTTATAATTATTATTCCTTACAATTCCCTTTATCGTTTTTAACTCCCTAACCTTTGATTCGGTCTCTTTTAAACACTTCTGAGCTCTGTAACAAAATGTATTGATTGCCGCCATTTTATATCTATATGGGTGGTAAGACTCTCTTGGTATAATTATATCAGAATACGACTCTTTCCTAAATATCCCAAACTGTAGTTTCTCATTATCCTTAATTTCTATGTTCAAATCTAAGTAATTTATTTTCTTACCTCCTATCTCTTCTTTAAATTGTAAGTTTTTATCCTTATTATTTACCTCATTTATAAACTCATGCACTTCTTCTATGCTTCCTTCCCAAATTACTAATACATCATCAACGTATCTAGACCATAATTTTATATTGTCTTTATACTTAGTGGAAGTTATCAATTGCTTTTCAAAATCATTCATGTATATTTCAGCAAGAATAGGGGATAATGAAGACCCCATAGGTAAACCTTTTTTCTGTATATAAAACTTGTTATTAAACCTAAAATAGTTCTGATTTACACATTCTTTAATTACTTTCATCAACTGCTTTTTATACCTGTATTCTCCCATATTATTATCGTTTATTAACTTAATAACTTTATTTACTGTGATATTGGTAAACATGTCCTTAACATCCAGTGATATCAATTTTGTATTTACATTAATCCTAATATTTTCTAATTTTTCTATCAATTTTACATTATTCTCTATGTTGTATTTTGTCCCAAATTCATATTTCTCTCTCAGTACTCTGCTAACTTCCTTTGATAATTTATAAATAGGTGCATTAATAAAAGAAACAATCGGTCTAATTGGTTTTCCTTCTTTATGTATCTTAACCTGACTTTTAAAAGTTGGTGCTGTTGGATTACTTTCCAATAAATACTTTTTCTTATTTTCTTCTATAAATGTTATCTGTTTCATCATTTGTTTTATCCTTGACTGGTACTTACTTGTATAATCATACTTTATTTCCTCGTATGGTCCTTCCCTTATAAATTCTTCCGTTTTCTTTATGTATTCGTCCTTTCTCAGTAGTACCATTGTATTTCCTTTGTCCGCCTTCGTAACTATAATATCATTTTTCTTTATTTTATTCTTTAGTTTAGTTACAGTTGATTTGATTTTTTGTTCATTTTTTGAATTATACAAACTTTTCTTAAATATTTTATCTACTACATTCCCTACTTCCCACCTTATTCTTTTTTTATCATTTTCATTTCCTAGTTTTTGTATTATGCTTTCGCATTCAATAATCGTTTTTTCTTGATTTAATTCTGGTGGCGGTGCGTATTTTAAGCCTTTTGCTAACATTTCTTTTTCTTCTGTATTGAAATTCACCTCTGTAAGGTTTATTACTCTTTTTTCATAGTTATTCTTAGAGAGGTGTTCCTTTTTTACTTCGTTCTTTCTTATTAATTTATTTAACTTATCTACCATTTTTTTATTTTTCTTTTCCAATTTCTTTTCTACGTACCCCAAACCAAAATTATATAATATTTCTTCTAACTCTACATACGAGTATATTCTTAACAATTCTATGTGTCTGTCATATCCCTATTATATCTATTGATTAAGCCGTAGAGTGACCTTATTTCCAGTTTTATCCACAACTTCTCGCTTTGTTCTTTTACTTTTTTGGCTACACTGTTCTTATTTTTAATTTTAACTTGAGCGTACTTTGGGATGATATTATTATCCAGACATTGTTTATTAAACCATATTTTACTTAAAACCCTCTTCAATTTAACTTTTAACTTAAGATATTTAAAAACTTTACTTACCTTATTGTTGTCGTTTATTACCTCATTGTTGTTGCCCATTACCTGTAGTCGATTGCACATCTTAACAGACGTTTAATGAAGAAATTTGTGTTAGTGGTTGAAATCACAATCAGAATGATCACAGTTGCACACCACTATATAAAAATTATCCCGATTAGCGCTTTCAAGCCTCACAGCCCATCGTCAGATCGGATTAGGCAAGAATTATTTAAAAACAAACCCTTCACCCCTCTCCCCCACCCTGCTCACACACAACAAGCTATAATATAAATGACCCTTCCCCACCCCCTAAACCCTGTCCCACACCATCTGTACAGTTACATATTTTTCTAGCAAATTCCTTGTGTTTCAGTGTGTGTGTGTGTGTGTGTGTGTGTGTGTGTGTGCATCCTTTTAAACTACCCTACTTCCTCTCCACACACATGGGTCAGTCACACACCCTTATTTTAACCATCCAATTAGTACTATGCAAATAATTCTTAATCTTATCTATCTGTCCTCTATCATTTACTTCTTAATCATGTTATAAAATATTTTTTCATTATCAAATTTAATTTTAATATTAATTAAATTGTCTAACCCTTTTCTCTTTCTTTTAATATTTCTAACTCCTCTCTAAGCTTCCTTTCAACTGTGTTATTTACTACTTTTACAATTTCGTATTCTTCCAAAGGATTAACAAACTTATGGTTGTCTTCTATGAAATGTCTTGCATATAACGAATTGGTTGTTCTATTACCTTCTCCACGTTTGTGGTCAGACAACCTGCATACGAATTTTCGTCCTGTCTCACCTAGGTACACTTTGTTGCAGTCTTTACATTTTAATTTATAAATTCCGCTTTTCTGTAATACTGGATTTTTTTCTATATTCTTATTCCTTATCTTATCAAATACCGTTTCACATTTTTTAATAGCTATATCTACTCCATATTTATTAAAACATTTTATAATTTTTCTAGTATGTGAACCTATGTATGTCAATGACCCTGCATAATTCTTTTGTTCTGGTTCTATTTTAGCTTTTTGTATGTTTGTTTTTAAATAATTCTTGCCTAATCCGATCTGACGATGGGCTGTGAGGCTTGAAAGCGCTAATCGGGATAATTTTTATATAGTGGTGTGCAACTGTGATCATTCTGATTGTTTCTATTATTGCTTACTCTTGATAAACCTAAGAATATATAGAAGAATTTAGCTACAATGACTGGGTATATAAATGAACATGTTTATCAAAATGTTAATCAAAATTGCCTTCTGATCCGCGTGTGTTCTGGTAAGGCATACTGTGGGGTTCTTTTTGATTTGCAGTGGACTGTATATTGTCAAACTAAATAGTTAAAAGGCTTTATTCCCATGTAATCAACAATGCATAAAAATTAAGCGTTTACTGACCTTGTCCTTGTGCGTTGTAAATGTCCTGTTGTAAGCAACACTTTGGTGTTTTCTAGGCAGACCTAAACTTAACAATAATATTCCAACAAACGTTAAACACATAAAATAAACACATGAAAAAAAGCACAAAGTAAAATAACAATAGCGTTGAATAGTCTTTCTATTCTTGCGGTATGCGTGTATAAACGAAAAGGAACTGAACTGCACGATATACCGTACACTACAGGAAAGAAAAACGCTCTAATTATGACTGCTGATTACAATGTGAATTGAACTTTGAAACAGGTAATGGGAGTGCATTCTATTAGAGATAATGAAATATAGATAGGGTGAGTTTAACTATTGTTATGAAACAAAATATCTGACATACCGGCCCCTTTGAACCAACTGGTTCAACAAGAAACATTAAAATAACATAAGAACAAATTTGATCCTTTGGAAGAGTATAATAAAACTAAATTATAAGGGGCAGTAACCAATTGACTGGTCGAGGATTTTAGTAAATGGGAAGACGGGGTACCTTAACAGAAGGACGGGTCAAGGTTCCACCGGCAGTCTTCATGTTGACGACACATACCACTCCATCATTCCCTGGAGATACGGAGATGACTCTCCCGAGCTTCCACTTGAGGGGTGGCAGGTTTGTTTCATGAATAACGACTAAATCTCCTATTTTGAGATTTTCTTGAGGTCTGATCCATTTGGACCGTTCTTGAAGTGTGTGGAGGTACTCCATTTGCCATCTTTTCCAGAGATGTTGTGTGAAGGCTTGAACCAATTTCCAGCGTTTTATGTGACTAAGTGGTGCATTGGTTAGTTGAGGTTCGATCAGGGCATTAAGAGGTCCTCCAGTTAGAAAATGTCCTGGTGTAAGAGGTTGAAGATCTGAAGGGTCATTCGAGAGAGGAGCTATCGGCCTCGAATTAAGGATAGCTTCAACACGCACAACTAAGGTGGTAAATTCTTCGTACGTTAAAATGTGTTCACCTATGACTCTGGTGAGATGATATTTTGCACCTTTAATGGCACGTTCCCAAAGTCCACCTTGGTGAGGTGCACACGGAGGAATGAAATGGAATGTGATACTGTTGTTCGTAGCAAAATCTTGCATCTCTGGTTGCTTCATGAGATCTTGAAAACATCTTTTGAGCGAAGAAGCAGCTCCTATGAAATTAGTCCCACAATCAGAGTACAGGTCTGATACAAGACCTCTCCTAGAGATGAATCTCGTAAGGGCTGCAATGAAGGCGTCTGTAGTTAAATCAGTAACCATTTCCAAGTGTACAGCTTTTGTTGAAAAACAGATGAACAGGCAGAGGTACACCTTTATAGGCTGTATCCTGCGAAGTGTAAAAAACTTGACCGTGTAAGGGCCAGCATAATCAACTCCAGACGCGTTGAAACAACAAGTAGGGGTAACACGACCGGCTGGTAGATCACCCATGAGCGGAGACGTGTTTGTTGATTTTGTACGAAAACATCGTACGCATTTAAATATTCTTGAGCGTATAACACTGCGGGCGGAGAGGATCCAAAAGCGTTGAGATAGTGTTGCTTGGAGGAACTGGGGACCAGCGTGCAGGTACATGCCATGATAGTAATCAATGAGTAAATGAATAGCGACATGATTTTTTGGCAGAAGAATAGGATGTTTGGCATTGTAAGTAAGCGCAGAGTTTTTCAGTCGACCTCCGACACGGACTATTCCTGCATCATCAATAAAGGGTGCTAGACGTTGGATGCGGTTTGAGCATGTCCTTTTCTTGGAGAGTAGATCTATGTCTTCTGCAAAGTGAAGTCTCTGAATGAGCCAGCAAATGCGGTTACAGGCGTTATTTAATTCAGTTACTGTAAATGATCCACTTATGGTGGTTTTAAATTTCAAACGGGTTATAAAGCGAAGGACATAAGCCATTACATGAAGAAGAGTCTTCCAAGAAGAAAACTTTGTCAGAAATCCAAATGTTGGGACTTCTTTTGTGGTCATCATAAGATTAAGCACATTTGGTTTCATTTCAGGAATAGACTCCTCCGAAATTGGATGAAGGATAGATTGTGGCCAGGTCTGCGTTGATTTAGCGAGCCATGGTGGTCCTAGCCACCACTGACTATGTTTCATCAGAACCATGGGTGTCAAGCCTCGAGAAGCACAATCAGCAGGATTGTCAACAGTTGAAACATATTTCCAGATGTGCGGTGAAACTAAGTCTTGTATTTGTGCCACACGATTAGCAACATACACCTTGAGACGAAAAGATAGAGTGCGTATCCAAGATAGAACTACTGTAGAGTCGCACCATGCTGAAATGTTGTCAATCTTGTGATGTTGTGAGAGCTGTTCTGTACAGTAATGTAGCAATTTGGCTAACATGTGCGCACCACAAAGTTCCAAGCGGGGAATAGTCACACGCTTCAGTGGAGCTACTCTTGATTTTGCGATCAGCAGTCGTATGTTGACATCTCCTTCTGCGTCTTCTGTGCGCAGGAAGACACAAGCTGCATATCCGGATTCACTTCCATCTGAAAATCCATGAAGCTGGATATTGACTGCAGTTGCTAAGGATATGAAACGTGGTATCCTTATCTTTTCTATTTCTGGAAGTTCTTTCACGAATCGTGACCACTTCTCGAAAATATGATCAGGTAATGGAGAATCCCAATCTAAGCCTAAGGTCCATACATGCTGCATTAAGACTTTAGACCAAAAAACTATTGGGGATATCCAACCACAAGGGTCATAAATCTGAGCAATTGATGAAAGTAAAGTTCTTTTTGTGTAATTACTTGAAGGTGTGTGCATCACATATGAAAAGACATCAATATCTGGGATCCATTTTAGCCCTAATACACTTGAAAATGGCTGTTCCGATGTGCGTAACATGAGGGGTGTCTCAGGATTATCTTGCATGACATTTTCTAGGAGTTTAGGATGGTTTGAAGACCACTTGCTCAGTTCGAATCCACCCTTTTTCAAAAGTAAAACAACATCCTCTTGAAGGTGGAGAGCTTCTTCCAGAGAATTGCTCCCTAATAGAGCATCATCAACATATATTTGCTGTTGGAGTGCTTCAGCAGCAAGTGGATGATTTTTTCCTTCGTCCATAATGAGCTGTTGTACTACTCTATTAGCAAGGTAAGGCGAGGACGTCATACCATAAGTGACAGTAGTCAATTGGTAGACCTTTAGCGGGACTGAAGTGTCTTCTCTCCAGTATATTAACTGAAAGATCTGATCATCTTCATGGATGGATATCTGCCTAAACATTTGTTTGATATCACAAGAGAAAACAAATTTATGTTGACGAAAGCGAAGAATTATATCAGTAATGTCATTGTGCAACTTTGGACCCTGATGTAGAATGTGGTTCAGTGAGACACCTGAAGAAGATGGTGCTGATGCATTGAAAACAACACGGATTTTCCTATCTTTAAAAACGCCATGATGTGGCAAAAAGTAATGCGGCTTGTTCAGAGATGGCACAGATGTGCACAGTTTCATGTGCCCACATGCTAAGTAGTCATTCATAAAATTGACATACTTCTGTTTAAACTCAGGTTGAGATTCAAATTTGCGTTCCAGTGTATTAAACAGGCATTTTGCCAAAGTTGTAGAGTCACCTAGTTGAGCAGGGTTTCCGCTGAAAGGCAAGTGACAAACATATCTGCCGGAGGCATCTCTCTTATGAGTAGAGACGAAGTGAGCTTCACATTTTTCATCTTGTGGAGCGAGTTTTGTAGTGTGAGGTGGTTCCTCTATGGACCAAAAACGTTGCAATGTTGCGTGCAGATCACGATCATTCGTCGATAAAAGAGTCACTAAGCCTGAGTAAGGCTTAGACTTAAGTGAAACAGGTGTCGGACCAAGCACAACATAGCCAAAGATTATATTGCCAGCGTATGGCATATTCTTGCCGAGATTGATAAAGGTACCATTAAGAGTCAATGCAAATAAATCTGCTCCAATCAGAAGGTCAACTGGACCCGGAACATCAAAAGTTGGATCCGCTAGCATATAACCTTTGAGTCGCTCTTTAATTTCTGGTGGGAGCTGAACACGAGGCAGATTGCATGATATTTTATTAAGAATCATGACTGGGTGAGATTTTGCTAAAATATTCCCACTGAGCGAAGACAATGTCACAAAGGTAAGTCCCTTTGTTTTCACTGGGGCTGTAGAGATGCCACTAAGTTCTGGAACATCTGTTTGAGAGCGGTACAAACACAAAGTCTTTGCACAACTTTCTGAAATAATTGTTGTTTGGGATGCACTATCAAGCACAGCTCGTACAACTGCTGCATTTCCATTGGCAGATGTGATATGCACCAAAGCGGTTGCGAGTAACACAGTGTTATTCTGGTTGCAAGAAACACCTATCAAGGTAGTATCCTGGTGACACTCTGCAGAGTGGTTTTGCTTATTCATCGTTGTTTCAACAGAAGGGCACAAGGTAGGTTTATTTGACTGAGTCAATTTTTGTTGCGGTTGTGCGGAGCGGTTCTCAACAAAAAAATGTAGTAGGCTATGGTGACGCCTATGACATACATTGCATGTGTGGACGGACTTACAGGTGACTAACTTATGTGTTCCAAAACAATTTTGACACAAGTTCTTATGTTTAACAAAAGCTTGTCTGTCTTGTACAGTAAGTGCGGAAAAATCTGCACATCTATATATGTTGTGTGAATTTGATGAACAGAAGATACAATGCTGAGTGTGAGTAGTGACCATCGCTATTTTGTGCGGTTTAAACTGGTTTGTATTCATTTTAAAACCACTGATTTTTTGAGAGGTTTGAAGAGAAGGTTCATTTTTTGAGATGATATTAGTTAAACCCGCTGCCTCTTTGCAAGAACATTCATTTTCTAAGAATGTAATTACTTCTGTAATGGTAGGAACATTTTGTAAATTATCTCGAGAACGTTCAAGTTTGGTCCTGAATTCCGTGTCAAATCTACGCAAAATATATGAGGTCAACAACAAACTTTCACTAGCAATATCATGTCCTAGTGCTTTGAGCGCTTGATAATTTTCATTGTAGGTCGACAGAAAATTCCTCATTTGTTTAACTGAAGGATTGTGCAATTGTGGTAACTCAAATATATTGTTTACGTGAAGTGTTACCAACAATCTAGAATTTTGATATCTTTTTAGCAAAGTTTGCCAGGCTATGGCATAGTTTGTATTAGTAACAGGCAACGATTTAATTAAATTTAGCGGCTCATCAGTCAAACAAGAAAGCAAGTATGTAAATTTCTCCACATTAGAAATGGTTTCATTTTTGTGCACTGCATTTTCAAACAGACTGTGAAAGGCTACCCATTTCTCAGGTTGTCCAGAAAATGTTCCCAATTTTAAGCGAGGTAAATTTACGGTGGGAGTTGGTGCAACTAGTTGTGGTGCACCAGTGTGAGACTGATCCAAGGTTTCCTGCGGTAGCGATGGTAGAAGAGGAGCACACGAACTTTGTATAGATATATTTAAGTCTGATATAGAATCTTGTAATCTTGAAATCTGTTCATTATCCAGATCTTCTGGTAAAGGTGTTGTACTAAATAGTTTATTTATAAGCCTTTCAAATTCAGCATATTTATTTTCTGCGATGGAACTAAGCAAACTAACTTTTTGTGTTTGCTGTTCAGTTAAATTACCTATACCAATAACCTCAAGAGCAACAATTTGCTTGTTAATATTATGAAGCCTACTCTCAATCAGTTCACTTTGCTTCACAAAAGAAGAAAATCTCATTTTGGTAATTTATTAATACACTCGGTTTAAAAAACAGATTCAGATGTAAATAACAAAAGAGTTCTAAGTAAAAGTTGTAATTCACAATGTTCTTCCACTATTCAGTAATTTCCAGTCCAAATAATTTTAATTTATTTATTTTTTTATCACTCTAAAATACCAATAGCGTAGATGACAATAATAATAGTAATATGGTAATAAAGGAATATGGCTACTGTATTTTAGAAACTAATACAGAGGTCGGTTTTGAAGAAACACACTACACTTTAGAACTATGTTTGCTAGATAAAACATGAAATAACACACGCTGCACAATGAATCAATAAAACTATGCTTGCATGAAAAAACAAGAGAAAATCATAACAAAATGAAAACAGCACTGAGTATTGGCAATACTTGCCAGTAGTAAATAATTTTTTTTTTTTTTTTTTATTTAAGCGTTACAATAATTCAATAAACATAATAATAAAGAGCGTAATAATTAATAAAAATCTTGCTTTCCAACGTGCTGGATTCTGAATGAAAGATGCTATCCGGGCTGGACGGACCAAAAATGTGGGGTTCTTTTTGATTTGCAGTGGACTTTATATTGTCAAACTAAATAGTTAAAAGGCTTTATTCCCATGTAATCAACAATGCATAAAAATTAAGCGTTTACTGACCTTGTCCTTGTGCGTTGTAAATGTCCTGTTGTAAGCAACACTTTGGTGTTTTCTAGGCAGACCTAAACTTAACAATAATATTCCAACAAACGTTAAACACATAAAATAAACACATGAAAAAAAGCACAAAGTAAAATAACAATAGCGTTGAATAGTCTTTCTATTCTTGCGGTATGCGTGTATAAACGAAAAGGAACTGAACTGCACGATATACCGTACACTACAGGAAAGAAAAACGCTCTAATTATGACTGCTGATTACAATGTGAATTGAACTTTGAAACAGGTAATGGGAGTGCATTCTATTAGAGATAATGAAATATAGATAGGGTGAGTTTAACTATTGTTATGAAACAAAATATCTGACACATACATTAATCAGCAGAACCAACGTTCAATGTTGGGACTGGGGCTACGTAGGCTGTCATTCTGGACCACGTCTGACGTAGTCTGCGTTGTCCCGGGACGCATTACCACACATTCTGTGCTATCTGAGAAGCGATTACCAACGTTAATTCCTTTGATTTACTTCGTTACGGATTTCCATCTACTCGATCAAATAGGTTGTGGAGTAATAAGGAAAAGGGATAAACAAACTGAGACGGGAATCACCGGCAAACATCATCAACGTTAATTATCACCACTGCCTTTTCAGACTTCTTTCACACTTTCACCACTGACCGATCAGTTCATTAAGTAGATTATTGTTATCACATATGTTGCGATTTCTGTCCTCATGACGTCAGTTATATATGGAATATGACGATTGAGAATTACCAAGAAGCGACCGCTTATAACGCCCAAAAACGTTGACCGTATTGTGTACAATATTTTAGTATCGGATGGCTTAGTGCAGCCAAAACAGGTGCACGTATGATTTTATAATACTTATATTATCCTCCAGTGACAGCTGTGACTTTCTCTCAATTAGCCCAACTTTTCAGTAAAGTTGTTGTTTTCTTGTTTTAATGTGAGCTTATTAAGAAGTTGATTTTTTGATACAAATGAATTACGGATTGTTTCCTCCTGATTTTTTTTTCAGGTTTAAAGGTATCATTCATATTTACAATACTTGTGTTCTCAATCGCTTCTTATTTCAGGAGGTTAACTCATACATCTTGTTCTTATCCCGACATCTAACTACGTTATTATAGGTATTCCCCATCTTTTGCATTCCAGAATTTAACTTCTTAGTTTTCATTTGTTATAGGAAAGTCGTAGGCAGAATTTTTTTTAGGGGGAGGGGTTGAATAAAAAATATCATTGTCACTCATCGTCTAACAACAGTAGAGAATTAATTATTGCTGTTTAATATAAATAATATTTACACGTGAATGGAAAAATATCCCCGCCTTGGTACCTTAAGGAACCGTTGCTCCAAAATGTCTACATCTGTATACGTTTTGCGTTGTACCGGGAAATGAGCAAGACCAGTCTATTTTGACTGAACGTCGTCCTTAAATAATTTTTCGAGAATTTTTGAGTAGATATAGAAACTGTTGCCAAAATTTTAAGTTTTCTCAAACTTAGCCTACTTATATTCGAAAAAAGATCGATCTCGTGATATGAATGCGTTCAACGTTTGGGCCCTTTTTTATCCATTTCTTTTGCGTATGACTATTGCGGATAACTCTGAACCTTTCGTGACAGTGCAGCAAAACAATGCAAGAGTGAAGCGGAAATTAAATATTGACGCACCCCGCACTCGTATAGTCTATAAGAAACGTTTGTTAACTAAATTATGTATTAAGTTTATGGAAAGATTATGTTGAATTGTAAACGTTTATCCCCAATTCCCGAACAAATTTCTCTTAGCATCTTGCCCTACAAAGGGACACAATATTACGGTTTTTACATGAGTAGGTAATTCATCACCTCCTTTGCTTAAGCCCGTGGCATGTGGTGAATAGACGGGAATCACCGGCAAACGTCATCAACGCACCCCTGCCTCTTCAGACTTCTTTCACCACTGACAGATCAGTTCATTAAGTAGATTACTGTTATCACATATGTGGCGATTTCTGTCCTCATGACGTCAGTTATATATGGAATATAACGACAACCCCCCTACTTTACTTCCCTTGAAACCTCTAGATTTGTTATCTTTGCAGTCCAGCTACAATTTTGAATTATAGTACTTGTAGAAATTCACATAGTTAATATGATTTGTTCGGTGTTTTGTTAGTATTAAGATTAATTGTCCACTTCTTACTGCAATCTCGCGAAAGCTTTGTAAAACGTGCCAGTGGTGCTTTCCGGGTATCGTCTTTTGTCTCTGGGAAGTCTGTGGCAACAGTGTAAGTGAAGCAAAACGATTGTTCAGAGCAGAAGAGAGTCAAACTGACGCCCAGATGTTGGTTTCATGACGAACAGATACACAAACAACGCCTAAACAGAATCGCATTATTATTAATTTGCACGGCACGATGCTGGATCGCGAATAATTTGCAACAGGTTGCTCAGAAACAATTAGCAGTGTATTTTAAATGAAAGCGAAACACGTACGCACACGCGCACACACACACAACGGTGACAATCGTACAATTCACACCCAGAAGTGACTGTGGGCGACGATGTAATTGGCGACTGTTATAACAATTAAAACATCGTGATTTGCCTTTGTGTATCTAATTTATAATCTGCTCTAAGTGGTTATATAAACAAGGCTGTGTGTACTCCCGTCATTTCGTTTGTACCGCTGACGGTAAACGTTCAGTACGCGTATTGAGTATGACTAGCGCTCAAACAAAATCAAGTTTACTGTACAATCTAATCAGCTATTGTGATACATTGTTCAGAGTTATATACTGTTGTTCTTATTATTGTAATTTAGTTAATCTGACTAATGAGCAATACTAATATAGCCTGACTTTGATCTAGGAGCTTCTCATATCGTTCCTTAGTTCCATTTATATACGTGTTATAGCCTACAGTAACACTGGCTCCTGTTTGTTGAACGTGTCGAACCGATTAAAAGTTAGGGTACGCTCCCTATGTAAGTGATAGTGATGTGGCCAGTACTACGCGTCAGCCATCCATTATCATAAACCTGACGATAGATTTTGAACTGACGTTTAGAGATGCGCAGAGGACAAACAACTCGTTGCGAGACTAACAAAACTTTCAGTCATTTCGCACAGTCTTGTACACTGTTTCATAGTGTGAACATCGGCCACAACAAGACTGATGAAAACATTCGAGCCATGTGTGTGAGTGAGACGGTGAATTATTATCGCGTTGTCTACCCTTTTTCCTCTGTAGACACTTTACTCTATGTTTATAAGTGGGGGTAATTCTTTGCCCAGACCACCGCTCTAGAAACGCTGTCAGACTTCTACCCATAGAATGTTACCCTAACTACTCATTTCCACAGGCTGAAAAACATCTTGATTCTATGGTGCTACTTGAGAATCTAATACAGGATCTTTAGGTTAGTATCCAAGATCTTACTATACCCACTGCATACTAACCTCCCATTTATATTATCTGTACGTACTAAATACACATTTTTTGTACATTATAAAGCACTGACTAGCACAGAACAGTTTCTTCTGTAAGTCTTCGTACTACGTCAGCGTTGTCTAACAAAGTCATATACAAAAATAAAAATCGTTCATATTCGAGAATAACTTTTTGTAGAGGCTGTGTATAAGATAAGACAAAATGTGTGTTTACGATGATGTTGTGATAATAGCCAGGTTAAGACACAGCGAGTAGTTGAGGTATACAAGTAGTTGTATCAAAATTCCGCTAGAATTGTACTGAATGTAAATATCAGCAAAACTAAATACATGATAATTTATGAATCAGAAAGGAGAAGAAATCTGTATAATTTATGGATAGAGGATAATTCATTTGATGGAATTAATAAGTTCAAATACCTGGGTAACATGATGGATAATGAATAATTGGATAATGTCATAAACACGACGATACACGACAGGATACAAATAGGAAATAGGGCATATTATGCGAACAGTAGACTATTGAAAAACACATTAGTCGTAACAAAAAAATAAAAATATATAAGACACTATCAGACCGGTTGTTACTTATTGAGGTGAGACATGAACATTAAAAAAAAAGGAACAAGAAACACTAAGAAGGTTTGAAAGAAAGATTGTAGAACGTGTTTATGGCCCGCTTAAGCAACATGATGAACTAAGAATAAGAAATAACCAGGGGATAGATAACCTACTGAAGCGTGAGGACATTGTAAGATTTCTAGGCCGACCTAGGATAAGATGGTTGGATGATGTACTGGAAGATCTAAGAAGAATGGGCGTGAGGGATTACGGTGAGATGGGAATGAATAGGAGACATTGGAGAAGATTGGTTTGGAAGCCAGGGCTCATGTTGGGCTGTAGTGTTGAAGAAGAAGAAGAAGAAGAAGTAGAAGGAGGAGGAGGAGGAGGAGGAGGAGGAGGAGGAGGAGGAGGAGGAGGAGGAGGAGGAGGAGGAGGAGAAGCAGAAGAAGAAGAAGAAGAAGAAGAAGAAGAAGAAGAAGAAGAAGAAGAAGAAGAAGAAGAAGAAGAAGAAGAAGAAGAAGAAGAAGAAGAAGACGAAGAAGTTGGGTTACTGTTACCGTTAGTTGTACCACTAACGCTATTGGTACTTCAACATAAAAAAAAACCACCACCATCCGCCCTTCTACCATCTACATTACCACCCCTACTGCCACCACATCAACAACGTCGCCACTACCACCAGTAACAGTACCGCGCCACCAGCGTAACATCTTCACCACCACCAACACCATGATTATATAGTAATAGGGTACTACTACTACTACTACTACTACTACTACTACTACTAATACTAATACTACTACTACTACCACCACCACCACCACCACCACCACCACACCACTACCACAACAACAAGAACTACTACTGCTACTGCTACTGCTACTACTACTACTACTACTACCACCACCACCACCACCACCACCACCACCACCGCCACCACCACTACTACTACTACTACTACTACTACAACTAACACCATCACCACCACCACCACCACAACCACCACTACTACTACCATCACTGCCGACACCATCACCACCACCATTATTAGTGTCACTTCTACTTTCATTTAGGACCTTAAATATTCAGGTTATCCTGAGCAGGATTTCATTGCCTGGTTTGCCGTTGTCTTGTGAAGGGAGATCAACCGTCAAAAAATCAGATCACATTTTTACTCGTGACGGGAACAGAACCCAGCCACTTGGTGGAGCGTGCCAATTCTCTACTTCCTACACTATGGTCACTCCCATCTTAAAGTTTGATCTAAACACGTAGATTTAATAATCTATGTTTATACTAGTAATATATTAAAAATAAGTAAATATTAATATACTAATAAATAATCCCTTGTTACAGACTGCATTTGAATTCCAAAGAAAGAATCGGTAGACTGTAAAATACACGGTATGAAATGGCTAACTAAAATATGTATCTATCAAAGGTGTACTTGGCGTCAGTAAAATACCGGTATAAATGTTATGAAAATATTTGCATTAGAATATGCTGTTTTATCTTTGAGATAATTCTGTACTTTCGTGCTTGTCCAACTGTACAATTTTATCTGCCAAATTTGAATACTTATTTACAGTAACGTGTTGATCGGATAACATAACAAAATTAAATTCACCGTATTTTCACCTTTAAAACTGGCAAAGTCACTTAATTAACGATACTACAGCGACAGTAAACAATTGTAAATTTGAACAATTCCAACAAATCCAGGTATGGTAATGGTAATTAGAAGAGAAAGAGCGAGTTGATTAAAGCCTGACCTTGAGAACTTAATTTTCCTTTACGACCCGTATAACTTTCTATATCAGCATAAGTATTCTATAAGGTAACCTTATAAGGTATAACTTAGCATAAGTATTCAATAAGGTATAAGGTTGGGTAGGAGATCCTCGGCGACGAGATTCTGTTATCATGTCTCCTGTCCACAGACTATTTTTGTATTCCAAAAGTATTAGTAGGAATAGTTTAGCTCTTAACGTTTCCTTTGTGTGACGGTTTCCTTTAAAGTTGGAATATCAAGGTCGTTATGAAGCACTTGATTGTTCCATATCGTGTGGCGTTTAAGTACTTGGCTTTAATATTTTGGATTGATTCTCTGTACGTCTGCAATAGTGAACTTGATATAGAGTTCGATAACGTATACCAGAATGAGTATATAATTATAGATCAAGTAAGCATTATGAAACGCGATGTCCTTTCAATAGAAAATCGGAGCAAGGCGCAAGAAATCATGTGAGATGAGATAAGAAGAGAGAGAGAGAGAGAGAGAGAGAGAGAGAGAGAGAGAGAGAGAGAGAGAGAGAGAGAGAGAGAGAGAGAGAGAGAGAGAGAGAGAGAGAGAGAGAGAGAGAGAGAGAGAGAGAGAGAGAGAAAGTGGTGGAAGAAGTTAACAAATAAAAAAAGTCCAGGTGTACTATTTAGGCTCAAATAAACACAGGCATTAAATGAAGGGCATTTATCAACAATGAGAATAATCGACCGACAGAGATTATCAGTACGGTCACTTATTAGTGAAGGCGATCTTTTCTTACGATTGTGCAATGAAAACAAGTGACTAAACTTATGTACTGTATTTGCATAATACACTTTAGTATGTCTGCATTACTTCAAGTCAGATTAAGTGTACTTAAGTGCAAACACGTTTCGAGTGTTGTTACAGTAAGCCACATAATAGTTGGGATTGTATTATTCTTGACTGATCAGGAATTACAATATTAATGGGTAGGTTTTAACAGCAGGCGTAAGAATCTTAAGTCACACTGCGTCTGAAAAAAGAGTTATGTTAATGCCGTCCGTTTTTAAATTCACTGCCCGTGAACTGGAAAAAATAGTTTGAAGGCTAAATAAAAAGAAAAAGAGAGAGAAACCTTTCAGTAGATTTGATAAATTAACAGTACATTAATCTTTATCTTTATTTAGTAACAAACGCCACGTTATTAGAGAGTGTTGTATGTCAATAATATTCTAAATTTTATGGGTTAATAAATCCAATTCTCGAGTAGTTAAGGAACCGAGTGATACTTACAGAGACATTATCGGAGTTAAGGAACCTGCAACACAGATCGTTTCTTGAAGCCAATTAATATAGTCAGCACACTTTCGGCGAAAAGCCGTTAGCAGATTACTAAGGGCAGTGTGGGAATGGGCACCATCATCAAGGAAAAGAAAGAATGATCCCGAAGAACGTGGACAGACAATATTATTTTGGCGAAAATGGAAAGCGCTAAATATTCTTATATTTGGAATAATAACTTCCTTTTATAATTCTGACAGTGTATTTTTATTTATTTGTGTCTGTAGCTCGATTTTGTATTAGCATTATAATGTATTTACTATTTTAATGTTTAAATATCGGTATGGAGAACCATACATGACTTCCATGTTCTAAGATTTATATTTACAATCATTTTCGAAATGAAATATTTCCATAGAAATTACTTCTTTCTTCAGTCTTAACCACAGTACTGTGGTCACTAACGTATACCACCTCACGTTAGCGCATTCGATTTTCACTGATGATGGCAGTCGATGGCACTGTTGAAACGTCTGGTTTTGCAGAAAACATTGGACCACGGCCAAACAGCCCGGGAAGGAATTTTAACAACAAACTACTTTTTTGTTGCTGATAACGTAGTACACATAAAAAATCGGTATGGAGAACCATAGATGACTTCCATGTCCTAAAATTTATATTTAAAATCATTTAAATATTAATTAAATAAGTGGATGCTTGAGTTCTGAAAAAATTACGTATCAGCTAAACTGGTACCACCATGTCAGGTGGATTAAGACTATCCTCAACCTTCGTGAGGAAGGACTGTACTTTTGGATAAATTGTCTGTAGATCGAACGAAGAGACATGCGATCCGATTCTGCGAACTAAAGGTAGCTGCGATCTGATTCCTGTAATGAAATTGGACTCTCGCTGCGAGGGGCCGAGGGATGTCTATAGTGTTATCAAAGTCTTTCCTGTCAATACTATACTAGTCATTTTTCTTTTTTAAAATCGAGTCTTGATTTCTTTCTTTCCATTTGTCTTCTGATTTCCTGAACGACTATTCCGTTCACCCGTATAATTATAAATTTCTCAGGAAAACATTTCTTCCTTAATACGTTTGTGTCTCCTGTTTAACACCCACCATTCTGATCCATGTCATAACGCTATATTCCACACAGGCTAATAAATAACTAGCCATCAGGGAGGTCAAAATATTTTCAAGGAGAGGCAAACAATTTTCCAAAGGAGAAAAATATTTATATATTTTTCATACATACACACATGCAGATATTAGTTTGTAATTCTAATATCATAATAGAAATAAGTACACAGATTGTATTAATTGCTTTAATACCACAACACTCCACAGGAAGCAAATCGATGTCCACCTTTTAGGCTTGCAAGCGTTGTGTTGGTGTGGGTTTCGGCACTTTCCATTTAAAAAGCGTGCAAACATAATAAAATAAACATGAGTGAGGCCAGAAATAACGCGATTGTGTGTGTGTGTGTGTGTGTGCGCGCGCGCGCGCGTGTGTGTGTGTGTGTGTGTGTGTGTGTGTGTGTGTGCCGGCCTTTTTATTGCGGTAATCACAATAATAAAACTTGGAAAAGTAAACATTACATAATTGAGATATGCTTGACTACCAGGAACGATATATTTTCACTCATACGTGATTTAAATTAAAATGAAAAATATTGAATTTTGTTAAAGTGAAATGAAATGTTTCCATAGAAACTACTTCTTTGTTGTCAATAACGTAGTACACATAAAATAAAAATTTACCTCCTCCATCATCAACTACCATTTAATTTATAAAAAAAATTACCCCTCCCCCTTCAACTACCCTTTTCATTTATAGATATTTCATCTACCTTTCTACAGTGGATTATTATGACCTTCTTTTCAGGATACTTTATTTATCAAAATTAAGCACTTTACTCTTGTTAAAACGTAAAACGTTGCAGGTAAACTACCCCTTTCCCTTAACCGATCTTCACCAAAAACAATAGGCTTGAGTCCTCTACAATTCAGGGCTGTATGAAAAAAATTATTTGATTCTGTTTGAATTTGCGGCTGTTATCGTTTGCCATAGAAAACATTCTACAAACAGACACACACGCACACACTTCGAAAAATGACTTTTTTCATGTTTTGATGGTAGTACAATCAGAATCTGCCGTTATCTCGAACACGATTTTTTTCGCCATGACCATACTTCCATTTCCTTATAGAACATAGAAGTAAAAATTATCCCCTCCCCTAAATATCATTTTCATTTACAGAAATTACCCCCTCCCCCTTCAACTACCCTTTTCATTTATATATATTTCATCTACCTTTCTACAGTAGATTATTATGACCTTCTTTTGGGGTTAATTTATTTATCAAAATTAAGTACTTTACTCTTGTTAAAACATAAAATGTTGCAGGTAAACTACCCCTTCCCGTTAACCGATCCTCACCAAAATCAATAGGCATTGTGTCCTCTATAACTCAGGCACATATGCAAAACATTATTTGATTCTGTTTGAATTTGCGGCAGTTATCGTTCGCCATATAAAAAATTCCACACACACACACACACACACACACACACACACACACACACACACACACACACACACACACACACACACACACACACACACACACACACACACACACACACACACACACACACACACACACACACACACACACACACACACACACACACACACACACACACACACACATTTTGGAAAATGACTTCTTCATGTTTTGAGGGTAGTACAATCAGACTCAAAATTTATAAGAGGGCAAAGATTGCGTTGGGCCGGACATGTTATGAGAATGGAGGATGGCAGGAACCCCAAGAGGGTTTTGCTGGGTACATGGGAGGGAACGAGACCTAGAGGTAGACCGAGGAAGAGGTGGGAAGATGGCGTTGCAGAGGACGCGAGAGACATAGGGATAAGAAACTGGAGGAGGGTTGCAGTGGATAGAGTGGATTGGAGGCGGAGATTGGTGGAGGCCAGGGCCCGACTTGTGCTATAGCGCCATAGGAAGAGGAGTACAATCAGAATCAGCCCTTATCTCGAACACGATTTTCTTCGCTGTCACAATACTTCTATTTCCTTCGGGACATGGAAGTAAAAACACTATAAAATCGGCTTTATTCATGAAGATCCCTTCTTAAAATATGAAACGTACTGGAAAAATAATAAAAATGGTTATTCAGATTACAATTGCATTTATCACACCAGAAGTGTGTATTTAATATAGAAGTGTATTTATTATAATGTGTTCTACTTACGAATTTGTAAAAATTATTTTAACCACTCGATCCCACATGTAATCTTTTTTTCACCGCCACTCCTACTCCTTCTTCAGTCCCCTTGAGGAAATTCGGTCGAAAGCCCCGTTTCAAGTACCATTTCCTCGACTCTTCCAGCACAATCTTTCATCCTTAAAACCCCTTCATCTCACTTCCGTATGTAACAAGTTCTCTGAATATAATAGCTCTGGGACGCCATAGTTTTGTACAGTTTGATCATAGTATTTCCACGTACTTTTTTACCTAACGTTCTGTCCTTCAAATTTGCTGAAATTTATTTTAATTTCCCTTCTGAATTAAAACTTAGACATTAAAGTGAGACTTGTGTTGCAGAATTATTGTTAAGTCCAATGACTACTGTCGAGCAAACCAGACGTTTTCCACGAAACGCTACGATTTTAATTGTCATCCATTAACTTGAAATTATAATCCTCACCTAAATTACACAATACGTAATAGAAATCTGCAAGTTATTCTTTGTATCCTGACCTATTAACACACTATCTGCGAACAGCAGTGAATTCGTGTAATACCTTGACCCAATCACCTAAATTCATATCAGCGTTTAGCACACCTTTCCATTGTCTCAGAATATGTTCAGTAAAACATTATTGTATGACTTAGTGATTTACCCTAACCGTATTTATCACTAACTGAATTTATCACAACTCGTTTATCTTTAAATATAATTCTAATAATGGTTGTCAGGTTTATTACACAATTGTAATTACTCTTTTTTCCACAATTTTTTCCAGTTTTCGAGCAATTGTTGATCCACCCGATTCACCCGGTTCAATAATTTAATAGAACCTACATATGAGTAATGAGTAAGAAGATAGTTCAGTCCGTTAATTGCAAGAAGGTTATCGCCACGCGGTTGCCATCGTGTAAAAACCGCTTTATTCTTCACTCAGCAGGACTTCCATTATTACTTGCAAGCGCTTACTAATTATCACAGAATAAATCTTACACCGACAGTTCAGAAGACTATAGTTCAAATAATAATAGTTTGTACACTTTGAACTATCACGGTATTTGTTTAGTAATTCCTGTTGCATTTTTTTATTTTAACAGAGGCAAAACGTAAGGCAGTCTCCACAATATACTCCACAAATTCAGAATGTTCCCTTCCTTCCAGCATTCGTTCAGCAACGAATTCCTGCACCTATCTCCCGTATTTAATGAACGTTTATAAGAATACTTGCATTGGGTACTCCACGACTCGTACATCATATATTCTTTACTTCCGTTAGAACAATGCGTATTTCGTCTACTGTAATTTGATACACATCGGGAGATAGCTCATACGTTTGTTCATCGCAGTTTAGATCAGGTTTATACACACTGTATTACATTTTGTGTATTATATTAACACATACAGGACTAGCCTATTCATCTGTTCTACGTAATAAGCAATCCATTTATCACATGGAATTATATTTAAATCTGCAATATTCTTGACAGACGTATAGGAGTATATACATTTTAAAAGTTTATAACATTCGCAAAATTCTGCTTACCATATAGGCCTACATCATGTCCTAAACCCGAATCGAACATATACTAAATTTCCTGGTGTATTTGACGTATATTTTTTCATGTATGTTCTACACACGTATTTATTTTTTTCGCAGATTTTCACTACGCTTTTTAAATTATTACATGAATTTAATAAACCACTTTTTCAATGACTTTGCGTCATTGTGTGTGTGCGCGCGTGTGCGGTGTTTCCAATTTATTATACATTTTAAAATTCCGAAAAACATCTTGTTGGTTTTATTTGACTTTTATTTATTAAACTACTGAAAAAACTTAATCGCAATAACGCATTATATAGCCACAGAGGACGGAAGAAAGAGGACACGTATAAAAAGTGAATAAAGACAACGAGTGGAATCTTCAGAAATTTAGTATAATAACGTTCAGTTTAGAAGAGGCACGTGGCAATCTGTCTGTCAAACGTAATGCAAACAGTATTCAGACATTTCCATAATGAATACTAATAGATAAAGTTACATACTGTTGCATTCATAATCTATAACAGTCGTCATGCGGTGTACACAGTAGATGCTGAATCTTAGTCACCCACCACCTCAGTCTGCTCTTGTCTTTTCTTTTAGTTTCTAGTGCGCCAAATTTCGGCTGCATCTCCAGACCTCCATCCTTATTCACAGCCTTCATATAGGCCTATTACATTAGAATTATGAGTCAAAATTTCAGTTCAAGATAAATCCGGTAGGATGTTACAAATTTTTTATCCCTGCTGTCCTAAAATTTTGAGACTTCCAAAATCGTATACTATATTCAGATTATGGATTAATTTGATGCATGTTTGCAGATTTATCAAATGGATTTCTACAGGCAGACAAATGCCAAACGGTCGAGTTTCGTTCAATTAAATACTAATTAAGGGATGATTACTAGACTTACTTTTAGGAATTGAAATTGACATTGAAAGAGAATTTATCAGTTTTTGTCTATTCTGTGGTTCACGCAAATCTAAATTTTGGTCTGAATATTCTGTACTGGATAGGTGTCAACTTGCTGTCATACTTGAGCCTGGCTTGAGTTTGGTTATATCTAAGCGCTTTGTTACAAATACCATTGTATAGAACATCTCGCTCAAGGTAAACAAGCTCTTAAACGCAGGAGTGTTTAGAATCATTTTTTACTTCCATGTTCCGTAAGGAATGGAAGTATGGTGATAGCGAAAAAATCGTGTTCGAGACAAGGGCTGATTTTGATTGTCTACCCTCAAAACATGAAGAAAAGTCATTTTCCGACATGCATAAATTTTGCATATGTGCCCAAGTTGTAGAGGACTCAAGGCCTGTTGACTTTGGTGAAGATCGCTTAAGGAGGAAGGGTAGTTTACCTGCAACGTTTTACGTTTTAACAAGAGTAAAGTACTTAATTTTGATAAATAAAGTATCCCGAAAAGAAGGTCATAATAATCCACTGTAGAAAAGTAAATGAGACATCTATAAATGGAGAGGGTAGTTGAAGGGGGAGGGGGTGATTTTTTGAAAATTACTTAGCTGATATCAACTAAAGTATGAGTATTTAATTTTTAAGGATAAGATACCTTAGCAATTACATATGATACAACTATTACTCTATGAAAGTGTAAATATAAATGGTGGAGATCGGTTGTGGAGGAAGGATGATTATCTGCGTAGTTGAGTTTGTTTATAAGAATAAAATACCTAACTTTTATATATAAAGTGACTCGAACACATTAAAACATTAACATTATATTAACCTGCTACCCCATAATAACAAAAATCTACAAATAGTGAAAATAGTTTGAGGGTGGGGGATACTATTTTAGAAATTATCGAACCGAATTCAAGAAAATGATTTTAAACATAAATCTTAGAATATGGAAGTCACATATGGTTCTCCATACCGATATTTAAAATATTGCTTTCAGTTTTTAATTTTTTAAATTATTTATTATCACTTTTAATTTTTAGGCAGCTAGTTGTGACATCGTGTTTTCTTTCTTTCTATTTTTTTATGATTTCTTAAAGAGAATGGTTATTTCAGTCAGTCAAGTTCTTTTCTGTCCACGAGACCCACCTCAAAAGTTTTGATTTGAGCTGTAATTCTCTGCTTCAGTTTTTAACAGTTTTAAGTTTTCCTACTAAGAAATATATATTAGGTTGTCATCTTATTACTGGGGCGTTGAATTTTCGGTTCCAGCCTTCTACTGCATTGTTTGTTATGTGTATTTCTCCATTTGCACAATGTTGTAATGTTTTATCAAATTTTTTTCATTTTTATTGTTTTACATTTTGTAGGACTGGAGTATCGCATCCCACACTTTTACGAAACGTTGCTGTCTTAAATTACAAGAAGAAAATTTCACTCATATTTTGCAACCGTTGCAACACAGTAGAAACGGAATATGTTTACGTATTTCTTTAACTGTCACAGTTGAATTATCTTCCATATAGGCCTATATTCGCGTGCATATTCTCTTAGTTAAGGAAGTAAGAATACACGTAGACAACGTTTGCTGAAGTATACATATTGCAACAGTACAAATGTATAGGGTACCGTGCATTGCACAAATTAATTAAAGTAAATGAATAGTTCATATTGTTAGCAATAATAATTCAGCTTTCAATCTGAACTGTATAAGGAACGACCAAACTTTCATGTTGGAACAGGTTGATCACGCCATTTTGCTGTGTCTATGTGTACACGCGTATGTTACATGTGTGAGTGAAACCTGTCAATTCCTGAAAACAGTTACCCTTAAGGAACGCTATTAATTATATAAATTTATTTATTTTGTAAAGATTGTGTGCATAATATCACAAAACCAAATACACCAAAGTGTGTATAAAAATAAGACGCACATGTGTATAAAAAATAGTGTAAAAAGGATAAAAAGTGTAACTACAGGAAAATAAAAATAAATAAAACTTATGTTAATTAAGATAAAGAAAAACGGTTTATACATGGTGAACACATAAAAATTACCGACAGAATGAATATCGGGTAATGTGCAAAAGACTTCGCATTTCGCGAAGACAGGCGAATTAAGTGTGACAAGAATCGTGTGTGAGAAATGACGCCTTCGACAGACTCTGACATGCAGAATATTGTCGAAACATGATTTTAGCGCCCTGGGTATAAATACACGAGACGCGCTAACTTCATTCTCTTTCTCGTTCAATCATCGTGGCAGCCGGAGGCTCTGCCCAACAACTACAACTCTTTCACGTACAACTACCGTAGCAGCCGGAGGCTCTGCCCAGAGACAACAACGTTTGTATCTCAACCACAGCAGCAGCCAGGGGCTTCACGACTACTCATCATTTTCGTGCACCTGCAACCTGAGGCCATGACGGGAGACGAGGGAGCAGCCAAGTACATGCAGTAGAATCCAGTGTACGAGGATCCGAAAGACGAAGGACGAGGATCAAGGACTCCAGGACTACACGACGACAAAGGAGCATCCGGGATCAAGGACCTAGGACCGAAGAGGACACGCTGCCGATTTACCACGACAATAAGGTGACAAACAACCATGTACTTGTAAACCAGAGACTCACCCAAAGACAATAATTAACGATGTAGAAAAGAGAGACAATCTAATTCAAATATGAATTAATAATTTTTGCAAAATGTAAATATTCTCTGTATAATAATAAGAGTAAAGTTTAAGAATGTTTAACTATAATTTTGAATCAGTAACTTTGAAGCTATACTTTTGAATCTATAATTTTTATATTTAAATTGATAAAAGTAAGTAGTAAATTTTTATTAGAAAGCAAAGCAATGCATATGCAGTAAAATCAAAAGAGATTAGATCATTAGAAAATAATTAGATAATCATCAGTAATAATGATTAATATTATCATACTAATGAGCAAGCCGAGAGCAATATTAGATAATTATAAATGTGTATTAGAGTATAAGATTGAATATTATGTCTATGTGTAATACACGAGAGTATCACTTATATGTAATAACTAGATGTGTGCTATGGCTACACACACACAAGCAAATAATAATGATATTTTAAGGGGAGAGTGCCGATTTGGGGGTCAAAAAATTGATTTTTTTTATTACTCAGAAATATTCTCTGTTTCTTCCTGATTAAGAATATATATACATTTATATACCAAAAATACCGCTAAATGGTTCAAAACAATTATAAAAGCTATGTATGTCATAGTAATGAAGTAACAATAGCTTTGAAGCGAACAGATCTGAAGCGGCATATAGTAACTTGGATATATAAACTATATCATATATTAACTATAATCATATAGTAACTTGGATTTATAAACTTGTGTTCTTGTAGTTCACAATATTAGTTGTTGAGTTGGTAGCCCTGTTTACTACAGATACGGATAGTCATCTAACATTGAATTTTGTTTGTAAACATTATTATTGTGAACTTTGTGAAGTGAGGTTATAAACATTACAAAGTGAGTTTTGTGCTGTGTGTGAGTTTAGCTTTTTGTAAGATGCCTAGAATAAATAAATTTAATAGATCACATAAATTCTATGGAAATAGATTTACATCTGGAAACAGTAGGCCTAACCTCCAAGCAATGAATAGCAGTCATATTCTTCATGTAAACAATACGACTAGGCCTAGGCCTAATCCAGTTGAAAATGCCTCTAATCCTAGCCAAAGTACAAGTAAGTCTGTACCAAAGCAAGTATCATCTAGTACTAAAAATTTGTCACAATCTAAGCTGCCTTATGATTTTTCATTTGACAACAATGACATAAATATTATTGCCAGCTTGCAGCTAATGAGCAAATTAGTAAAATCCTTTACAAAATGTCGATTTTGTGACAATGTAGATTGTGTTTCCTTGGTGATAGACAATAATTACAGAAATGGTCTTGCCCACAGATTAATTATTCAATGTAATAAATGTAACAATTCAAAATCTGACTTGACATCTAATAATATAAGGAGCCTTTCAGAAGTAAATACCAGATTCCTATATGCGCTTCGATCTATTGGTTGTGGTATATCTGCTGGCAAGATGTTTACAGCTATTATGAATCTTTCCCAGTATAGAGTCATAAAACAATAGTTTCTTGGGAAAAGGAAAGCCTCGAAGAGGACAAAACTGGTAGTCTACAATATGTCTGTATATATGCCAACATGGCTGTGAGTCATGGACCTTGATAGGAAGACATAAAAGCAAAATTCAAGCAATGGAGATGAGATTTGTTATAAGTTTAGAAAAAAAACCAAGACGAGACAGAATACAAAGCTTCACTACTCGCAGGGACCTCGGGGTGATCCCTGTAATTGATATAATAGAAAGCTAGCAGTTGAGATGGTTTAGTCACGTCTGAAGATTGGAAGACCTAAGATACCCTAGAAGGATGTGGGAAGCAAAAGCGGAAGGTAGATGGAAAAGAGGGAGACCCAGATTAAAGTGGGAAGACAGTATTAAAGAAAGCGTAGAATGTAGAGGAGCCGTGTGGGATAAGACAGGATGGGCGTGATCTCTGCAAAACCTCGTCACCTAATAGGTAGAAGAGGATTAAGTAAATAGACTATACGAGTAAATGAAAATGTGTAACCCTGTATAGTAATACGTATAGGCCTATATGATTAATACGATGTATGCAACTGAAAGTTTCAATAGTCTTACTGACTATGTGTTTGCGGAAGCAAACTGTAGAGTACAGGGTAAGAATCTACGCCGTAAGCGTGAGTGTAGTCCAGAACGCTCCCCACTGTAAGACCTTGAGCGACAGCTGGCCGCCACTTTTTTGTTTGCGTATATATGGGTCATGCTATACCTGCTCTATCCCTCCTCGCAGACGACATGATCTTTGAAATAAGGAAAATAACGTCGTATCTTGTTCAGCGTAACTACAGAGGCGAAGTAAACAAACCAACATGTAGTAACTGTACGAGAACTACACAACTGATGCTGCTTAACATTTTCATCGAGTGTACCAGCAAGTAAAAAAAAAATGTCTAGGTAACAGAGTGAATCCAGAAGTGTAAATAGGCAATTATTAATTTCGTTTTTGAACCAATTATATTAAACCTCACCTCGCCCTCCTGCTCCATTTTATGTAATTGCTCCAAAGGCTCGGCTTAAACTGTCTTGAGTACGCGTATATGGTAACTTGTCACGATCAGTCTTGCATGACAGCAACGCAAGACATGGTTGAAGACAACAATGCCGACGTCTGTGATGACATAGCTCTCTGCTGACTTCTTTACGTAAGTCAAACAAATCGAAGAGACCGAGGCAGAAGTTACAAACGTTGAAGAGACTCCAGAACTTGAGGAAGAATCAGAAGATTAATATCTCTGATTTTCAATCGCAAAGATAACAGTGAATAAGGCATACTATGCATATCAGATTAAAGAAACGCGGCTAGTACTTTACTTACGGGATGGTGTTGAAATGAGTGCTTTTTTTTAAGACGTATGAAGGGTAAAACGTTTAAGCCGTTGTAGTCGAAAACGGTTTGTTGTACGTAAAAGGTAAAAGAACCTTTTCTCGTTGCATGCATTGTCACGATTTCACAATGAGGATTTTTGCCATAAAACTAATAGTTTACGAGATAGTCGTGGAAAACTGTTTTTGACCTCTGATCCTTTACATTTTTTTTTATCAGGGATCGTATCGATGAGGACTTTCTGAGACATCGTTTAAAACGACAATATCAAAGTGCACCTCAAACGACAATATCAAAGTGCACCTCAAAAATTCAGCTGGGTGGGAATTTTTTCATACATTGACTGTTTCTTTTTCTAATTTGACTGCTTTATAACCGCATTCCTATTTCATTCGATTGTCACTTATACTGTAAGCGTATGCGGAAGAAACTGTCGAAGTCATTAATACAGATTGAGATCGTCTTTTGAATAGTACCAGTTTTACATTATGAAAACTAAAAGTTAGCGAGCTGTTGGACTGTGGTCGATTGCTTAACGGATGGTTCATACTTTCTTCTCAACGTTTCGGCTGCCCACCGGAGGCCTTCTTCAGTAACAAAAATTTCGATAAAGGATGGCAGGCCAAAAGCACCTCAAGCAGAGGTGGGCTACATAAGCAATGATCTGTGTTGTGTAGAAGAAAGTATGAATCATCCATTAAGCAATCGACCACGGCGCAACAGCCCAGTAATGTTCGTTTCATAATGTTGATTCCAGCCGTGATGTCCTACGTAATAGAATTACTGACGGTTTTATTTATCTGTGTTATATTTGATGACATAATTGCCTAGTTTCTTCTCCTTTGCTATCCTATCCTCTAAAAAATATATGTTTTACTGTAAACCAGAAACGTAGGAGGAGAAAACTCAGTTATTAGGTTTTTTCTCCTACTCGTCTTGTTTTGTTTATCACATTCATTTTGGTCTCGCTAAATAAAAAGTAACTATGATTTGTATTCGAACAAAATTCTAGCGGTATCCGTACCGAACTTTCATGAAACCTTTGTTGGCCCTAACCACTGTTCTAGACAAACTTCGTTCAAAGAACCGTTATATCATTATGAGAACTATATAAAATGTCACTACTCTAAGGAGAAATGTTGTTCTTACATAAAATTTCTTCGTCGTAGGTTGTTTCATCAGACGACCTTCAATTCAAACAAAGACCACACTATCATGCTACTGTCTTCTCGCATTAAACTTCAAGTAATTTAAGCAGTCTCAAAAATTTTTAAGTTTAGACCACAGAGCTGACCTTGCTCATGATCACGCTGCGTTTCACCAAACTGGTTATGTTTTCTTGTCAGATTCGTTTGTCACAGTACTTCATTAGAAATTCTGTTTGGCAAAATTAGTGAAACGCAAAGGGCAAAAGGTTTAGTCTTTATTGCAACCACGTTCTCAACAATTGTACTACTTTTGTTTAGATCTGTGTAAAACTCTCGCTGACCTCGAGATCTTATGCCATACCAAATTTACTTGTTTTCATTGGCTGTAGAAAATCCCGGATCTTCATGCACTGGCGGTGTCATTCTATGTGGTGTTCTTCTACAAAGGGGAGAATTACGCACTTAACCGAAACCCTTATAGGCAGCAGGCAAATCGTTGGTTATCGAAAGATTTGATAGAAGTGGCCTCTTAATGACAAGACTATGTGACACTTTTGACTCTTTGGTAATAAGAAACTAACCAAAATGTTCACGAGAACCAGTGGGGGATAAAGGGGGCAGTCGGTCCCGGGTCCCTTCAACTTGAGGGGCCCCGTGTAACTTCCAACAAAGTTTCACTAAAACCTCCTTTTTCCCATTTTATACCCTATAACCGAAAGTTGTTTGTTCACTTTTGACTAGAGAATGGGTTACTTGTAAGAGAAGACAATTCCGAATTCGTCTCATACGTTAGAAACGATTCAAAATTAACGCAATACCATACAATTAAAATATTTCATGGAAACCTCTAATAATGATTTAGTGGCGCCAGTAGAAAAGCCCAGCATTGTACATGGTGACTCTTTATATACGGTAAAGTTCAAGAATGAAAAAGATTTCAACGACATGTAGGCCTACGAGCTACTAATATCACCGCAGAAGCGGCACTTACTGAACAGCCAAAGAAATTCATCATCATCATCGTCTTCAGCAAGGATTAAACCAAAAATGGCTTGTTCCGGTCCCAAGGAGAGAGACTAGATCAGGTCACTCCAACGCTCCTTCTTGGGACGTCTCACACCTCTCCGTCCTTGCGGCTTGTAATTCCATGGTTGTTTGGGGATGCGGCAGTCATCCATCCGGTTTAAGGTGTTCCAACCATTTCAGCCGATATTGGGCAGTTTTTTCAAGTATACTCTATATATATATATATATACAAAGCCATTTGGTTGCAAATGGCTGTACACTCATTGAGTCAAATCTGTAAGGATTTCGGAGCTGTCCCCTTATGAGCAAAGATTGTTGTAGACGGTACTGTTCTGGAGCAGGTCAGTAATGTTGAATATCTGTGCTGTAATTTACCTTAGATTACAAACAATGATGTGGTGTGGTGAAGAAGCTGCACAAGTTCAACCGTATGTGTAGGACCATCAGGAGAACTCTAAAATCGACGAAACACATCTGAAGTTATACAAAGTGATGACCCTCCCCACTTCTCTATGGGTCTGAGAATTAGAATTTAACGAAGGCCCAGGCCAGTTGTATTCAAGTGGCCAAAATGAGATTTCTCAGGCACGATGTATTCTTCAAGATCGCAAAGGAAATGTCGATGTACGGCAGGAGCTGAATGTGCGGCCAAGGAAATTCTTTAGTTTATTGTAAAAAATGGACTTAACTGAATGCGTTCCCAACCTATGTTTCATCCTACAGTATTTTTAATAATCTACATGTCTTTGGCCTCATCTATAAAACGTTTATCAAAAGTTAATAAATAAAAAATTATCTAAGATCAACGATGAGTGAGACCGCCCCCGCTCCGTCCATGAATGGTTCTGATAATACCGTTGGACAAACTGCTTCTCCCACTCTGACCCATGCATTGTCACCGTTGGAACTGCTGTAATCTGTGATTCACTACGGATGTACGGATGTCCTGATTATTTTTCAGCCCACGATGCAAAGGTTAAATAACCTTTGTCCACTAGTCGTAATTTAATTTTGTATGGTTATAGCGATGACGTGTAGGCATATGTAATTAGAGTATATGTTCTTGAAGGTTTCCGCAGTCAAGTGTATTCGATTTTTTGTCCTTTTTTTCGTTGACTGCGCTGATTGTTATCTTCTATTCCACGTTTTGAAATCGTCCCCTCTGATGTCTTCCTCAGGTGTGTGCTTTCTTTGCTGCGTCTCATTTCTCGTATGTTGTGCCACGTGATTTTAACACATTTATCATTACTTCGCGCCCTCTATTGTTACTCGAGTTGAACACATTGATCGATTTAGTGGCCGGTGCGTAAAAATCTTTCTGGCGATTTCTAACAAGGTGAGTTACAAACTCCGGGAAGTCCAACTCCCAGATTGATAGTTTTTACCGAGAAGAAGAGTTTCTGTGTGAGAACTGACAACTTACTCGGCTCTTAGGAAGTCTCCTAGGCACTCTTCCATTCAAGACGACATACTCGGGAGTCACGAATCCAGACAACCTTTTTGTGAACGGTATTAGTAACTTAAAGCACCAATCGTAACACAGATAGAGCGATAACACGACTGGAGTTGGAGCTCGATACATTCGTGTTTTCGTGTTGACTGCTGGAAAGTAGTCATTACCACGCCAAGAAAACACGATGCAGCGGAGAGAACCCTGGCGACAGAACACGATGCAGCGGAGAGAACCCTGGCGACAGAACACGATGCAGCGGTGAGAACCCTGGCGACAGAACACGATGCAGCGGAGAAAACCTTGGCGACAGAACACGATGCAGCGGAGAGAACCCTGGCTACAGAACATACTTGTGTTGTTGAAATTATTATTATCAGCCGAGCTTTTAGGCCATCGTCCACAGCTGTCGTTATTGACAAACGTTTCCGCCCCACCATCGGAAGCCACCATGAGTGTCTAGATTGTCGGTTTCCGCCAATTCACATCAGAGGTGAAGCAGAGGTAGAGACGAAAATTTTTGTACCAGCACGATCTATATTCGTGGAAACCAGCATCAAGTTCTATCTGATTGGCTTCGGAGCACAGCATGCCAGATCCCATTCAATAGGAAGCCTTCTCCCATTCGATTCATCGCGATGAAACCATATTTGAAGGTTTCCACGGGCTCCATGTGGAGCCGAGAGTAGTAGGCACTCTCCGAGGATAAGATTTTGGACTCCTCAGAGAGAAGGCAATGGTCAATGTTGAAGAATAAATGCTCGGCCACCGTAGACTGCTCCGGCTGCCTCATGCGAAAACAGCGGCTGTGTTCACTAACGCTGCGCTGCGCTTCGTGGTGCCGATGTACACTTCGCCGTACAAGAAGGCACACTGTACACGCCTCCTGACGAGAGCGGATCCCTTGCGTCCTTCACCGGTCTCAGGAATTGTTGTATCTTCCTGCGTAGCTTGTAGATGGTCCTCACGCCCCACCGATTCAGCAGCCTGCCAATGCGGTTCGTTACCCTGTGAACGTATTCAAGACCGCGAAGCCAACAGCCTCCTGCGACACCGACTCGGCCTCACTTCCTCGACGGAGTAACCATTCGTTTGTAACGAATGTTCGACATGCTGTCGGTATCGTCGGCTCATCTGGTGTGCCCATACCCAGACAATTACTCATCAAGTGCGGTCCTGTCTGGACACCCGTTTCCGATACTTATCTGTCCAGAAGTTACGTATATTGGACCGGACCGGAGGCAAGACATCGTGAATACTCGGCCACCACAGCTGGTCGTCGTCTGACGCACCAATCTGCACAAGCCAGGGTTGATTCGGCTATTGTGTTGCTGTAGGAGAGTCGCTTCCATTGGGATCGACGTTGGGTAGACCTGATACCGGACACTGGTGTTTACCACAGTGTTTTGTTCACCATTTCTTATGTACAAACAGAATGGGCGTTTTTGTTATAGTCCGGTCTGTTGCGTTGCGATAGTTTCGGTTACTTTGAATTTTTTAACTGGTCCCGTCTGCGTTGAAATTATGCTAGCCCTGATTTGTTATCGTCTTTGTTTACTGACATTAGGTGTTGGACGGTTCATTTCCACCAACCTTAAGAGTCGAGGTGAGCCGTGGAAACTTCTTATACTATCGGATTTTTTATGGGATGTGTTGTTTTTGTGTTCGGATATTTTTTTCAGATTTTGATGCCTGTTGATTTCAGTCTCTTCTGCATAAATATATAATTAGCACATTAGTACTGTACAATTTGAATTGTTATGTATTTGTATATTTGTTAGTAATATAACAAGGTAACATAATTTGTGCGGTATGCATACAAATTATTGCACAGACATACTATTTTATCCAAAACAAGTCATGTGGAGGTGATTAAAAAAAACATTGTTTTTGTAATGAAACATGCACAATACGCTATAACGTCACGCGAAACGTGATAACGCTTGAAAAATTTAAATTAACTGAAAGTTCTCAGGAGGTATGTAACGATTAAATCAAGACAAACAAAATTTGAAAATATTCGTTTACATTTGTGAATCTAAAAGCTACAAAAACAATCGAAGTAAAGAGCTAAAATTTAAAATACAACAAAACAGCTAAATTTTATTTATAGTCAGTCTTCATTCTCGTCCTTTGGTTTCCAGTTTCAATAATAAAAATGTCGAATAACGTTATTTTAAAAAATCTATATAGGAATAGCTTTAGAAGGAATCGTCTTCGATAGCAGAACTTGTCATATTGAAATGTATATTAATCATGACAAAAGTGAAAAAAGTAGATTTTATGATTAATAAGATCAATCTTACAGTAAAAAAAAATAAAAAAAACTCAATAAAAATTAAAAAAAAACATACAAAGCAAGAAAGAAGTACGTATTACGTATTCGTACCAAGGAATGTTGCTTCTCGAGAGAGAACATACACTTATAACTAAATGAAATTTGTATTATTATTTATCAAGTATTTTAAGCATATTATTTTATTATCATCTGTATCTTCCACCTTACAGAAAACATAAGATTACAGTTATGTAATCAAACTTACAAGTTTATGATTCTGTCCACCAACACATGCATAACGCACAAGCAAACTGTTTCGGGTTCGAACAAGAGCAATTTTATATTAATGCTGATAGGCCTTAAAAATGTCGACCCGGGGTCAACAAAATTCTTGTCAATTTTTTTTCCAATCGTTTTCCGTTGGACGCGCTACACTAACTTGTTATTGCTCGACTTAGATTAATATTTCATACAGACATCTAAACCTTCCTCGACAAATATTCCATACAAAGCTAGCAGCCATATCAAAATCCGCCCAACGGTTTTTGAAATTAGATAGACGCCTACTAGAGTTGTGCGCACGCGCGTGTGTGTGTGAAAATATTTGTTACACATATGTAAAAATAATTATTTTAAAGCGTTAAAATTGTATTTCCTGGAATACGTTTAACATTATCCATACCAATATCGTCAGAGGCTGAATGGTGAATGTGAATTACGATGCAGAAATTGATTCTGTGAAACGTACATAAGAGTATAATTTTTACACTTGATTGCATTTTACGCGTAGGTTACAAAAATCATTATCTTCTTCTTCTTCTTCTTCTTCTTCTTCTTCTTCTTCTTCTTCTTCTTCTTCACTACATGGCGTGGCCTGTAGCTCGTTCCGACTTCACAGTGTCTCTGACAATTTTTTCCAGGGTCTTCCACGATCTCTCGATCCCACTGGCCTATATTCAAACGCTTGTTTAGGAATACGCGTGTCTACCATGCGTTCCACATGGGACTACCAATTCTGCCTGTATTCCTTTATTCTATCCAGAACCGACTGTAACTTCAGGTACAATAATCATTATTTTTGTGATAATTAAACATAACTGCAGTGAAAGTGGCAGGTACATTTTAACAACTTACAATTCTTCATGTTAATAGAATGTTTTTCTTGGTTGACATTAGGGTTTTATGTTTCTGAGACGTTATCTTAATACACACACGCTTGTGCCTTCGCGTAAGTATGATACTAATATTCTGTTCTATTTGTTATTAATTACTGTTGACGTCCCCACTAAGTTAGTTCTTATTATTACTATTCGTGTAACTATTATTTCTCTCAAATTTTGTTAGTTTCAATTACGTATTTGTATGTAAACGAGACAACTTTATATTTCTATATTTACAAAACTAAACGTGGCCCATTCTTGAAAGCTGACACAAATAGGCCTATGTGTTTAAAGAGTAGCATTAATTAATTTTTTTCCGTATCGGCCATCTAAGGACCACATGCGAATTTCACTTCTTTACTCTTTGTTCTTTTCTTTTTTTCCAATATTCTTTCATCTTCTCACTGTGTCATTTCTTCCTGTCTGCAGTCCACTTTGAACCTGCGGCTCTCTCCTACTCTGGACTCCCTCCATTTTTAACACTTTTGCCCGAAAAACTTCTCCTTCAATTGCTTCTTCTGCGTGTATATTACTTTTTTCTAAATCGTTTTGGACTTCTTTAATCCAACTTGATGTTGACTTCTTCCCCCACAGATATTTGAAGATTTGCTTTGTCAACCTATTGTCGTCCATTCTATATAAATGTCCACAAATAATAGTCTTCTTTTTCTCCTTTTTTCTGTTATATTTTCTATACTTTGATATATTTCGTCATTACTTCTTAATTTCCAACCTTCTAAAGTTTTTCGTGGGCCTAATATGTTCCTAATAATTCGTCTTTCCAATATTTCTAGTTTGTCTAAATTATAATTCAATGCTAGACATTCACTTGCATATAGGCATTCTGGCTTCACTGCTGTAGACCTACTGTACTGCCTTATTTTCGCATTTTTAGATATGCACTTTTTATTGTAAATATCGTTAGTTATACCATATGCCCTTTCCATCTTATGAATTCTTTCTTCTATAACAGATTTTTCCAAGCCATTCTCTTGAATTATCTCTCCTAGATACTTAAATTTTCGAACCCTCTTTATTCGACCAATATCTGTTACCAGGAATTTTGGCGCGTTTTTAATGTTTGTGAGAAATTTGTTTTTCTGCAGAAATTCTTAAGCCTGTTCTGCTGGCTATGTAGAACATAATATTATTATATTTTATAAATATTTCACTACCGACTCGAAACACAAAGTTTTTTATGGGTAAAAACGTAAAGATCGAACCATCGCCAACAACAAGACGGACAGTGCTCCCAGCGGCAGCCTCTGAAGAAGCTTTTTAAAAGCGAAAACCGGTTCAGGTTATAAGGTAAAACTTTTACGTTTTTACCCATAAAAAACTTTGTGTTCCGAGTCGGTAGTGAAATAATTATATTTAGTTAAGTAACGGACACGTCATGGACAACGAAATCCAAGAATATTATATTTTATAATTATAAGAGTCTCACAGGGTCTTCATTTTATTAAGATTTTTATGTGAGTCCCGTTTTACATTATCATGTAGGCCTAAATGTAGTAAACTGGCACTAACATAGGCCTATAGTGTGTACTGTAGCCTAACTCAAACGCGGTGTTTACATCGATAAACATTTATCGTTTACTTAAGCGCTGCTAAAGTTGCCCTTCGTACAGCGATCAGTTGCCCAGCTTACAATTCGAGTGTCCTTTCATTGACCTTATCTAACACAGTTCTCTCTGTATGTATACTTTGTAATACTCTATTTTCATGTCTTCAGTTTGTTTTTATAACTTACGCAGCTATTAAAAAGATTAATATTTTCTACCATTACTACGCATCTTCGAATATGGTTCTTCTTTTATAAGATAATTGTCTGGCTTATATCCAAGGACCTCACAAGGTGCCCGGTGTCCTCTTTAGTGTGTCGTAGGTCTGCTGACCATTGCCATTTTGTTGTGTCTGTACGTCGATTTTTAGAACTCGGTAGTGACTGTTTTTAAGTGTAACTCCAATTTCTTGTGCTGTTTCACGTGTTTCTTCTGTGGATGACTTACTTCACAGTTCGAACACCAAGATTATTATGAACCGTTCATTTCTTACTTACCACTGGTCGAGAATAACTGTTCGTAATATTTTGGGTTGAACATGTTGGAATAGCTAGTTCCAAGGCCAGAAAGCTGATTTGGTAACCAACGACGAGGACGAATTATCTTTAATTTTAATTATTATCTTTAAGATAATCTCTGTAAAAAATTACACTTGTCACTACAGACAACAAAACAAAAATAAATTTAAACGCAGCTGCAAATATTTTCTTCTTCTTCTTCTTCTTCTTCTTCTTCTTCTTCTTCTTCTTCTTCACCACCACCACCATTTTACGCTTGCGGCAAAATTCTAATTTTGCCGCAAGCGTAAAATTTCTTCGCACGTTCCTGTTCGTAAAATAATTATTAATAAATTACGAAGTTTTGTACTTCTTCTGTTCGTAATTAAATACTTATTAATGATAATCTGTTCGTAATTTAATAATGTTCCGCATTAATTTATGCAAATAACAGGTTGAACGCCATCAGTTGTCAATGAATGGAGGACGCGACACTGTCAGGGACAAATCTGCAATCGACCGTGCACCGTCCAGCACAATAGCCGACTGCAACAAAAACAGTTTGGGGGGGGGGTCCGTTGTTATAACCGATTCGGTCCGGTTTGCGGCGTTAATAGTGCCATCATCACCGTATCCGGAGTGCGCCACGGCGCGTGGAAACGACGTCATTATCAGTTTAATCAATTGGCCCGTTGGCGTAAACGCCACCGTTACCGTACGTGAAGAACTAGACATTATTATACACATCGCGTCATATGACACTGAATAAGCTTAATCTGGATTGGTTGCGTACAGTCAATCCCTCAGTTAGTCAACCTCAGACTGACTCATACTGACTCGTGTCATACACACGTACGTATACGACTACATACAGTGGAAAACGTTTAACGCGAAAGACGGGGACCAGCTGCTAAACGTTTCCCAGTCATTTCGCGTTAGCAAAATTTCCTTTTAAGCGGACAAAAACTGAAACAAAATGAGACACATGAACAAATACTGTATAGATTATTTATTGTATTGTGTAGTAAAATAAAGCAGTAAAGAATATTCACAAGACATTATGTAAATATAAACGTTTTATTTATCCTCCTGGATAATTTCTGGTTAATTTTTCTTAAAATTTAGTATAGACGCACTGAGATACTAAACAGGAATCGTAACCTATTCTTCACTTAGTCTTACGATTTAGGTTTTCTTGTGCAGTAATGTAGTACTGTATATGTTTTTAAAGTTCCTATTGTAACGTTTGTTTCTTATGCCCGAAGTTGTTGCGTCAAATGTTATGCTAAATACCCCAAGTTGTGGGTATCAACTAACAATAATTGTAACATACTTTAAGAAAACTCTTATTGATAGTTGTGAAGTTAATGGTATAATACTCAAGTATTAATTATTTACTCAGAAGTGATAAATACTAATTCTTTTATTTAATTGTTAGTGTTAAAGAAAACTATCTCAAGGGTTTCTCTAGGTTATACAACCTAGTGTTGTATAATCCATAAGGTTAACCTTTAAATAATAAAACAATGACACATTTATCAGTCTAACCAACACATTTATTACATTTAAATTAGCTGTCATTAATATCAATTCTCAAAGGCTTTTAACATATTATTATCATTAATTATTTTAAACATGATTTTACCAATACAAAATGTATATGCTAAAGTCTCTATAACTCAGGGTTCCTTAGATTTTGTAAATAAGCATGAATAACACATCTAATTACTTATTATATTACAATACGTCTATTCAAAATGGATTCATTTTAAGATATGAATAAATATTTTTAATCGAAATGATATATTTATTTTAAAAATGTACGTAGTTCGCTTTTAAATTCTAATCATATGACTTTAAGTTTAATGTGTACCTTATACGTAAGTTCTTTTAGAAGGACAGACAGGTGTATTGTCAGGCGCGGATCCAGGGGGGAGGCGAAGCGAGCGATCCCCCCCCCCAAAGGCTCATATATATGTAATTATTTTTCTTAAGGTTTGAAAAAAATCAAATATTCAAATAGCAAAGCTGATTTTCATGGACTATTAGTAAAAATGTTGCACTTCAATAAAATAAATCATTAAAACGTTCTCAGCAATATGAAATATAGCGATAACTATATCTTAATTATTATAATAACCAATGTTCCAGTTAATTAGTATCAAAAAAATATTTGTATAATAGTTAGCTACATAGAAACTTGAACGATATTCCACTTACGTGGAGTAACCGCTTACGTATGCGTGAAGCAATATATGTAACGACAATCAGCTGTCGAGAGTGCATAACGACAGCATCGCAGGGCATTTGCTAAGTTAGTTCTGTTTTTTTAATAATTATAAAAGTTTAGCAGTTGCAGTAAAACTTGAGGAAATTTTAGTAATTTTGTGATCTATGTTACAGTTCCAATTGCAAAGGTAATTAATTGAGCTACTCAAAGAAAACAGTAAATGTGCAATTAGTGTATTTATTTAAAGAAAAACATAACCTTAAAAGTCGTATATTATCTTATTAGAATATCACAAAGATGTTGTAAAGACAGATTTGATTCTCGACATTTTTTATCTTAAGTTTTTTTATTATTGTAGGCAACATGGCAAAAGTTCCAACATTAAAGCGTAAACATGAGCGAACTATTGAAAGTTATTTTAATTCTCCTGACACAAAGAAATCTCGCCACCCTGACAATTCTTGCGCTTGTTCTTCTACAGCTGTACAGAAGCAAATTAAGTCGACAGACGTTTCTGTAGTGCCAAATATCGAAAATGAAGATACTTACTATAGCATTGGCTCGTTTAAAAATTTCTCGTCTTCGACTACACAAGAAAATAAAGTAATGACATACGATGTTGACTGTTTTGTTGGAACGGAAATTAATGATTATTTGAAACGTAATTTAATTTTAAACCCGTGGAAACCGGATAAAAATTATCGTTTTCCTTTTCTGTCCACACAAAAAAAGGTAAAAATGAGAAACGTTATGCGAGCTTGAAGCACCTGGATTCTTTTGAATGGTTTGTTTTTTCACATGAAAAACAAGGTTATTGTAAATTTTGCCCTTTTTTTGTGAATAACAAATTAGGTGTGATCTTATATTTACCAGGAAGCAATTAGTGATAAAACACAATGATCTAATTACATGAATTGACATTTATTAGTACATTAAACAATACATTGAATCACTCATGACAACCGCACATATTTCGTAAATAACAATGTAGATATCTAGGATACATAACTCAATGCGACCGACATAGATGGCGACACACTCAAGTATAATAAAATAATTATTTATTAACACTCCTCCATAATAATTTTATTTCTAAGCCTACCGGTTGATACATGTAAATCTTCTCATCCAAAGATCCATGTAAAAACGCTGTCTTCACATCAAAAGTCATCAGATGCATTCCATCGGAGGCTAAAATGCCGAGTATCAGTCGAAAGGATGCATGTTTGGCAACAGGACTGAAGGTCTCAGTATAATGGATTCCTTGTTCTTGCTCAAACCCTCTTGCAACTAGCCTGGCTTTGTATCGCCCATCTTGTTTTTGGCATAAAACCCACCGACAAGTCAAGGCTTTTTCTTCTTTTGGTAGACTTACTAGTTTCCAAGTTCTCATCTTCATCAAAGATTCATACTCTTCCAACATTGCTTTCTTCCAGTTTTCATCCTGTAGTGCTTGTAAAATGGAAATATCTTCTACCTCACCTATCATGGCCATATTTACATTTTGGTTTCTGTTGTCTTCAACTACATAATCTACCATCCTTAAAGTAGCCCTGCTTCGAAGACTTCTTTTCTCTGGTTGAATACAAACAGTTTGATCTCGTTCCAAACACTTTACACAATGATTTTCTTGACATTCATTTTGCATATTATTGTCAGACACAGAGCCTTCATAAACACTTTCACTATCAGATTTTTCTTCTTCACTTGACACTATGAATTCCTTTTCTTCATTTGGCAAGGTAGCTTCAATTTCTGTACAACTAGACTTACTGTTTACTTTTTCATCAAATATCACATCTCCTGATGTTACAACTTCATTTTTGTCTCTTAAGTAAACTCGGTAACTACTTGAAACAAAAATGTATCCTAAGAAAATTCCTTTTTCTGATTTCTTCTGTGTTTTGGCTCTCTTAAAATCCTGAATGAAAACATAACAATCACATCCAAAGATTCTAAGCTTATTTACATCAATTCTGCGTACAAACCATAAATCCACAGGACTTTTACCTTTCACAGAACTTGTTCCAGTCTGGTTCAGTGTAAATGTAGCATAACTAATTGCTTCTGCCCATAAGTTTTCATTTAGATTTCTTGCATGTATAGCTGATCTAGCAGATTCTACAATGGTTCTCATCTCTCTCTCAATTCGACCATTTTGTGGTGCAGTGTATGGGTTCGACTTAATGTGGAAAACTCCAAGTTCTTCACAAAACTTCTTAGTATCTCCATTTTTAATTTCTTTCCCATTATCAGACTTTAAAACTTTTATTTTCTTTCTAAACTGATTCTCAACTAAAGTCATGAAGATTTTCAATTTCTCAAAAGTTTCATTTTTAGTTTTTAAGAAATAGACAGTGCGAAAATGAGAGAAATCATCTTTGAGCATAAAAAAATATTTTGCTCCTCCAAAAGAATTTATATTCATTTCGCACAAGTCTACATGAATATTACATCAAGTACCTCTTTTGCCACTTCAAAATTTCTTGGATGTGGGAGACGATGATGTTTGCCATAAACGCATCCTTCACACACATAGTCATCCCAATCGTCTACATACTTTATATTATTTTTCTTCAAAATGTCTCTTACATAACTAATATTCTGATGTGCTAATTTTTCATGCCACTTTTTAATTGACATAGCAACAATACACTTTTCTAAGTTTTCATAGCGAAACATCATTCTAAACAATCTTCCATCTCTGTTTGCCATGGCTGTTAATTCACCAGTGTCTGAATCAAAAAAATACGAGCAATTTGTGTCTGCTTCCTGACGATAACCCTTGTCCAAGGCACTAGTGACGGAAAATAAGTTAAAGGGTATCTTTGGTGTATACAAAACAAATTTTCAGTGTTATGTTACACCAATCTTGACCATTATAAGCTAACAAATCTATGTCTCCGACACCAACACCTTCTATAAGTGTTGAATCTCTAATCATGACTTTTTCCGGTTCTTGTAAAACAGTATAATTTTTCAACCAGTCATTCCTTAAAGTCATGTGCTGAGTGGCACCACAATCTTGGTACCATAGATCTTGATAGTCATTCTTCATTGATATATATTCTATATTAGTAACAGACAATCCAACATTAATCATCAATTTACTTTTTGATGTAGATTTGTCTGATTTTTCTGACTTACTATCTACATTTTTGGTACAATTTTTGGCAAAGTGACCTTTTTCGTTACACTTATTACACGGATAATTTTTCTTACAATATTCAATGTAACTTTTACTAGGTTTATTCTTGCAGTACTTCTTTATGTGCCCTTTTTGTCCACATTTAAAGCATTCCTTTACGTTCACTTGTTTTGTTTTATTATTGTTCTGTCCCTTTTATATGAAAGCATTCTGACACTCATTATTGGCCTGTTCACTTTCTTTTTGCCTGTCTCTTCAAGTTTCAAACGCTCAAACATGTTGTTCAACGTTTTGTCTGTGGAAATAACATTATCCCAAGACGTTCTAAAATGATGTAGTCTTGTTGGAAGTATACCTAATATCCTTTGCATAATCCAGGTTTCTTTAACGCTTTCACCTAGTGCAGACAATTCATCAGCATATTGCTGAATTGTCATGCAATTTTCTATTACTGATTTGTGCTCATCATACTTATAATTAAAAAATAATCTTTGCAGGCCTTCAACTGAAACGTTTGATTTTTTTCCATATAAGGTTTCCAACTTTTCTAACATAGCATTTGCGGACTGGGACCTTGCAATTTTCTTGGCTATATTACTGTCAACATTCAATCCAATTAATATTTGTGCTTCTAAATCCTTTTCAACCCATTATTTTACAGCTGCGCTTGATTCATCTCCTTCAGGCTTAATTTTAACTGCCGTTGCGATTTGATAAATACCTTTTGATTTTAAGGTTAGGTTAAGTTTGAATATCCATGAATCATAGTTGGAACCTCCTTGCAAATCATCTTTCAACATTTCTAAATGTGATCTGACTAAATCCATTTCTATTTTTTAATGTAGTTTCTTCTCTACAACTGACTTTGTGTACTCAATTCTTACTGACACGTGCAACAAAAAAAAAGGGTTCTTGCGTATTTTTACTGTCCACAATTCGATTCAACAATGTGTTTTATTATTTACCTGGGCCCATAACCTGATGTTATATTTACCAGGAAGCAATTAGTGATAAAACACAATGATCTAATTAAATGAATTGACATTTATTAGTACATTAAACAATACATTGAATCACTCATGACAACCGCACATATTTCGTAAATAACAATGTAGGTATCTAGGATACATAACTCGATGCGACCGACATAGATGGCGACACACTTACAACGGTGTAATTAATTAATTTGTGAATTACTTAATTTAATTACGTATTGATTAATGAAGTATACCCTTCACAAGCCAATTACAACAATGTAATTAAGGTGCAAATCTATTAATTACTCAGGTTGCTTACTTTATGATTAATATGGTTCTTTATGTTTATTGATCAATCAATAATATAGATCGATTCGTGCGTTAGTCGTCATTTACGACAGTGTAATTAAAATGTTAATATCAGATTGTAGAATTCTCAAGAGTGTTCACTCAATACACATTAAAATTTATGTCGTTATAATAGTGAATTGAATTGTGGATGATACATTGGGTTTTCTGATAATGATGAACGCATTATTGGTTTGCTTACATACTAATTTATTATATGTTTAAACAATTGTATTCAATAACAAACATATATTCCTGGTACCTGCAAATACATCAAAACATCGAACATATACATATCAAAGTATAATTTCCTTCTTAATCGCTCTCTGAAATACATATAACATATAAAAATATACATACAACAAAATCAAATAATATTTAATAACTTTTACTATAATTACTCAGGGTAGATTCTTTGAAAGAGACAGAACAGTAGCTTGATTATACTATTAAAATCATAAAGTGTTACTTGATAATAGTTTATCCGTTATACTCCATCGGTGCTAGATTCCACGTGATGACGATTATTTGAAGACGGTGCTCCATTGGATGTTGAGATGATGATCACTTTCACTGGTTATATGCACACGCGTCGTTAACAGAATAGTGTAGGTGTGTTATGTTTATTCATTGTCCGCACAATTCATCTCGTCTCCACGTACAACCATCATTAAGTAATAAATGCTTACTCAAGTGTTCAATGTGGTTCTTTGTGTGTCTACACTAGGTATTAGTGTGTGGTTGTAGAATATTTCTTTTTAAATAAGAGTGTCTTGATTACTGTAAATTACGAATATTACTGTGTCGTTCACGCACATTGTAAATTGTTGTTCGTCATACTGTTTTACTAAGTCGTAAGAACGATTCTAATTTTCTAAGTTCAACAAAGTTCAGTCCGAACTTCACTATGTCCGTTTAGTTCTCCATACCGCGTACCTCACGACTTCACGGTTGATCGATATACCGATTCACTATCGAAAATTCACGTGACTGTTCTTGATATTAGTACTGCACTTAATAAACTTATGAAATTGTCTGTAACATTATAAGATTGATCACGAGAGTAATGTGTCTCTCTAATACTATTATAGTCCGAGAATATTATAAGACTCTTCGCGAACTACTCGAAAAATTATGTTAGACTCTCAAAAATTATTATAAGACTGAGTCGCGAATATATTATACGACTGCCTCAAAAATTATTATAAGACTGCCTCGTCCCGTGTCGGACACTTAGTTTTTATCAACGTCTCCCTACTAGAATTTGGTCTCTGGCTTGTCCACGCCTAAGATTACTATGATAGGCTGAATCACTACCCTCTCTCGAAATCTTTTCCCACCATTTCGAAGTTTTCTAGTCTTCTTCCCTCTGATTTGTTCTTCTCCTAGTTGCTATGGAAACTGGCTTCTCCTTCGCTCTCTTTCGTGAAATACTCTGTTCTGATAGGTGGCTAGATATGTCCTTTGAATCGTCTGTCCAGGCGTCACTCTAGTTCGGAGAAATGCAAGACATTGCTCGCCTGTCATTCAACTTATTGTCTCGAGTTTTAAGCAAGGGTTTGCCCTAACATCTTGGACTATTGTTCATTTCTGTAACTCCGCGTCCTGGCAATTAACCATTTTCCATCAAGTGTCAGCAGCTGCAACCTCCACGCTTTCTCGTTGTAAATCTCAGTATGTCACTTAGACGTTACATTCCGCTGTGCGACATCGTTGCTTCTATTCACAATTTGTTGTTCACATCGTTTCTATAGACTGCAACGCTTCTTCAAGCCTTTGTGCCTCGCCTCGTTTTTTGTCGTGCTCTCGTTTCTTAACTAAACCCTTAAATGTATCCTCGCTTCGATTCTGCGTAAACGTGTGACTGAGCCCAAGTACATTGTTCGGTTTCTTTTGGTGTCATAATTCTCCGTTGGTCCTCTCCTGTCAACTTGAATGGTCGTTCATTTTGTTGCATCGTGCTGAACACGCTTCCATTGTCTGATATTGCCGTTGGTTGTCGCCTTTCCCAATTAACTTTGTTTATGGTCCTGTTCTTGGAGTCGCTGCCACAGCTGCGTGTGAACAGACTGGTCGAGAAGGAAAATTAAATTTTTAATTTTTCGATCGCTACAGCGTCCCCAATGTGGATTTAATGACGTGACCTCAGGGAACAATTGAATCCAGATTCTGCGCCCTGTGTTCGCTGTGCCCATCTTCGTTTGTGAGAAGTATATCTTGATGACCTGCTTCTGTAATGTGTGTTGCATTTGGTATACCCCCCTTTTGGTTTAGATTAATTATTTGAATTTATTGCCATCCATTTGGATTGTTTGAACGCATCTAACATGAACGCATGTATGTGTTAATCATGTAAATGTGTTTAAATCTTAAACAAATTATAAATATTCAATAAATGTTTGAATTAACTACAGAACAATTTGACATTACTTCTTAAAGAATAGACATGTAATGCATCAATAAATGAACTAATATAAAACTTAATTATCTGAAGACTACGCTTCACGTACTGTAATAAAGAAAATCCTTGACTAAGTAGTTCAACTATTCCTTTAGTTACCTTCATTGCATAAATACATTAATAATTCGGTTAATAACAGTTATGATCGTTGTGTTGTTACCGTTATCTATATCACAATCGATCCTATTAACTAGACATGTACACATATTCTTAAAGTAATCATTAAGTAATCTTAACCTAACATCAGTTCAAATTTTAATCTAGTTATTATGCATAATTTCGTCAATTTGGTTTACTTTACGTAAGAAATACTGGTCTACACTGATCATTCACATCCTTTCTTTTATTTATTACACCTGTGACAATTTATTGCCATTTAATTAGAGTTTTTTTATAATGAAAATGTTTTTTCATTCACTACATTCCATAAAACAACATTAATCAAAGTGTTCACTCACTTGTATCACTTAACGTATCGTTAGTCTTTTATTCACATGTGTTATTCTTAAGGGATTACATAAATCTTTAAATTTAAATTTACAATACATATCGTGTTTTAATGGTTGGCTAGCCTGAATGAGATTCTCGCGTCAACAACCCTAGCGTATGTGACTCAACTCATCAGCTAACACAACAAGATATCCTTTTATCTTCTCCCTGTAGATTACACACCATCCTTCCGTTCATGGTACTTCTTAATTTGTCTTATATTAAATTTTCCTCGGACCTTGTTTTCATCTTCGCAGTCGACGAGCTGGTAAGTAGCGTCTCCAAGGATCCGGTGTATTCTATATGGTCCACTATATAATTCATAGAATTTGTCAACTTTCTTTTGAATTGCGTCGGATTGATAGTATGTTCTTATTAAGACTTTCTCCCCGATCTCAAATTTAGTAATTACTTTATTTTCATTAATTAACTTTGCTTGTTTTTCTCTTTTTTTCTTTATTTTTACGAATATTTTGCTGTTATCTGTCTTTTCAACTCCCACAATATCTTGGTCTAAGTATTTCTTCCATGCTCTTGTTGGTTTCCTGCCGAGGTGTGCTTCATAAGGTGTTACCTCAATGGTGTCGTGATAAACCTCGTTGATGCAGCTTTCAATTATTTTGACATATCGTGACCATTTGGTATGCTGGTCATGCACAAAGATTCGAAATAAATTACCAAGTTGTCTGTTGACTCTCTCAGCTAAATTGGCACACGGGTTTCTTATAGCTGTATATTTAGGTTGAATGTTCAACTCCCTCAGCCCATTTATCCATTTCTTGGAAGTAAACTGAGTTCCGTTGTCGGTAAGTACTGCTTTTGGAAACCCCACTTCTTCGCAGTATTGTTTCATTCTCCTCAATGTTGTTGTCGTCGTCGCCCTTCGGAGTGTAAACAATCTGACGTATTTTGTGAAATTGTCGATAACTACAAACAGGTATTTAACTCCGGCCGCTGCCGTGGGTAAGGGTCCGTAATAATCAGCACTTACAAGCTCACCCCTCCCTAACGGTATAAACGCCTTCGTTCCACCGAACAAAATCCTGTTACTGGTGTCCTTACATTTTTGACATATATCACACGTTTTTATGTGAACTTTCACTTTCTTTAGCATCTTGTCCATAGTGAAATGTTCTTGTAGCATTTCCATGCATTTTTTCGCTCCCAAGTGAACGTACATACTGTGTATTTCGGCAATTAATTTTCCAGATACACTATCGGGTATATACAGCTTCCACTCGTTCTTGCGTCGTCTGTATAATTTACCATTAACGTATTTATAAAATTCACTTAATTCCTTATCTACGCTTCCTACATTAACTTTATTAATAATAGATTTAAGCTTAATATCATTGAGTTGGTATTTTCCGATGTCTTTGATGATTCTGCTCACCTCCTTGTCCATTTTAATTGTTATATGGTTAATCAAGTATTCGTATATATCCTCGTTGACTTCTTCTGGTGTGGCGTCTGTTGGATTTTTACTTAGAATATCGGCAACAACGTTGTCCTTACCTTTGCAATGCACAATGTCAAATTTATATTCTTGAATGCTTAAGATCCATCTCGTTATGCGGGAATTGTTTAAATGACACTTGTGCATGAAGGTCAGTGCCTTGTTATCAGTGATAACGGTCAAAGGTTGTCCCAAAATATAAATGCGAAACTTCTCTAAACATCGTACGATACATAGTAATTCTTTTTCTGTAGTGAAATAATTTCTCTCAGCGCCTTTAAATGTTCTACTTGTAAACGCGATGACTCCGATTCTCCCTTCTTCATCTAACTGGTACAATTGACCATCGTATGTAAAATAAAATTACTGGCGTCACATTGCATATAATACCTTTGATTAACTCGAGGAAATTTTAAAATAAGTTTCAATAAATAATTCCTTGACTTGCTGAAAACAATTATTCAGCTCCGGTGTCCAAATAAATTTATATCCCTTTTTCAATAATTCAAGCAGCGATTGCGTAGTTTCCGCATATTTATCCGTGAAACGGTTATAAAAGTTGGTGAGTCCCAAGAAACCCTTCAGTTGCTTTTGATTTTTAGGAGTAGGAAACTTCATAATAGCGCTTATTTTCTCCTCCGTCGCCTGGATTCCCTGCGTTGTCAGGCGATATCCTACGTAAGAGATTTCTTGTCTGAAGAATTGCGATTTTTCTAAACTTATCGTTAAATTTGCTTTCCTTAAATTATCTAATAATAATTCTAAGTGTGCTAAGTGTGTTTCTAGACTATTAGAATAACACAGACAGTCATCCACATAAATGATAGTATTTCTTTTGACATCTTCTTCTAATACCACGTCTAATCCTCTCGTTAACGCCGCCGAACTGGTACTTAATCCAAATGGTGTGACCGTAAAGCGGTAGCACTTACCCTCATACATAAAGGCTGTGAAATCTCGGCATTCTGGCTTTAATGGTACCTGCCAGAAGCTACTGGTTAGATCGACTGTAGACAAGTACTTCATCTCGCTGCATATTGCCAATATATCATTTATCGGTGAGGCTCCCTCGTAGTCCGGGATCGTCACACTGTTTACCTTCCTCGCATCCAGACATAATCGGACCCTTCCATCCTTCTTTATCACAGTCACAAGTGGGTTTACGAATGGGCTGTTGCAACGTTCAATCACCCCAAAACGTAACATACGACTTATTTCTTCCTGAACTTTCTCCTTGTATGCAAGTGGGACTGGCCAACCTCTCTGGAAATACGGTGTCCTGTCTGTCACTTGGAATTCGTGTGCGTATCCGTCGATTCTTCCGGGGCACTCCCTGAATAACTCCTGTTCCTTACTAAAATTTCCTTTAATCGTGTCAATACATTTCATCTCCACAGTCAATACTTTCCACCTTTTCGTCAATACTCCGCATGATTTCTTCATCTTCTTCTCTGCTTATCACCGCCATATGCATGATTGGTATCGCATACTCTGCTTCGTCAGCTTTTCCTTTCAGCTCGATTATTCTCCTTCTTATATCTATACGGCATCCGGTTTCCTGTAGAAAACTCATCCCTAAAATACATAGTTTAACAAGATCCGGTATAATTAAAAACACACATTCACTCCCAACTCCATCTATTTCTATATCACATAATATTTGTTTCTTAATTAATTTTGATTTGTTTCCTACTGCGCTTATTACAAGAGTGTTGGTCATGAGCAATATTTCGTACGGTTCTATGCCCTTCTTATTTTGATTATACCATGATTCTGACATACCGTTGATTAAACTTCCAGTGTCAATTAGAGCTAGTACAGTTATATCATTATTAAATTTTATAATTACTGCGGGACATTTTAATACACGCTGAGCAATTGCCTCTTCATCATCGTACAATAGGTCATTTCGTAAATCAGGTAGAAGGATATGTACGTCGTTGGTAGTGTCATCGTCCGGTAAATTGACTATCTTATTTAATAGGTCGTGTGATTTTTTTTCTCTTCCTGGTGCTGCATTTTGGGTTCGTCGGCCTTCCACGTAGACGCACCTTTGTTCACAAAACTAATAGTGTTGACAGGCTGCCCCCCTGCATTCCGGTTGTATTGTGTTCGGGCGGTTACTTTCTCACCCCAATCCCGTTTAGGTCTATTGTCGCCTCTCTCTCGCCGACTTTCACTTCCTGCTGTCGCTGCGTACTGAAACTCTTTATTATTGCGTGGTCGAATCTGTGTGTATTCGACGATCAATGACTCGAAATTCGGAATCGTGGTTATTCCTCTCGTAATAACGGCCAATTGTACGTCACGACCGAAATGACGTGCGATCTTACGAATCAATTGTCTATCTGTTATCGTGGGCGTCAACTGTCTGCTTTCTAAGAGAATACGCTCGATATATTGAATAGCGCTTACTTCTCCGTGCCAATCGAATCTCCCATACTCGAGATGGTCTCTAATGTCGTCTTGACGTTCTTGCCCCTAGTATTTTTGCGTAAAGGCTTCCCTGAACTCTTCAAAAGTAGCTATCTGATTCCTGATGACCCGCCACCAAATACCGGCGTCCATCTCCAGATGCCTACCAATTCATTTAATATTGTCATTAGGGTAATATGTCTCTTGTAGTTCCGATAGTTCCTTCAGGAATTCCATGGGATACCTATCGGTCCCATTATACTTAAGATCGTGGTGGTTCGGTCCATTGATTCTGTTTCCGTTCCCACACTCACCTTCAATTAATTGCCTTTGCAGTCGCTCTTGTGTTTCTCTCATTTTTGCTATGTGGCACTTCAGTTCTTCAATGCGTACAGTTTTTTCTTTAGACGTTTCGTCCAGTTTCTGTTCTGTCGAACGTTGTTTGTTATCCACTTCTTCAAGTTTTTGTTTCATGACGTTGTTTGTGTGGCCCTGCTCCTGCTGCTTCTGTTGTATAGTTTCGTGTAGTTCGGCTGCCAGCTCTTCCTGTCTTTTGTTACTGTCTTTGACGTGCGCTTCTATTTTGTTGTTAATCCTTTTAATGCTTGTCTGAGTGCTCTGGATGACCCCTTTCCATTCTTGGCGGTCTGTTTCACGTGCCTTCCACATCTCTTCATGCTTCTTATCTGCGTCTTCCCTCAATTCTTTAACTGAGTCATCTAGTTTCTTTTGCATCTCGTTAAACTTCTCCTCCCAGGTATGACGGTATTCGCGTAATTCCGAACGCATCTGCACTATTTGCTCAGATACCTGTTGCTTCACTTCTTCTTTGTTTTGGTCGAGTTTCTCGCTTATTATTTTATTATTTTCTCCTATTTGTGTCCTGATTTGTTCACTCTCTTTATCAAATTTTTCGTTGATTAATGCCATTAGTGTTTGTAGGCTCACTTCTTGGGGTCTAGGCGTTGGTCCCCGCGCCCTGTCGTCTGGAGTCTCTACAACGCTGTCTTGATCGCTAGGTGCGTTGTCCTCCTCAGTATTAGGCATACCTATCTGATTATTAACCTCAAATTCCACACTGTCCGAATTACTGGCCATCTTTGCCCTACTGCGAGTGATCATTCAAACTAGCCTCTACACTACGAATTATCTCTATCTTACTTTAGGTTAATCTACTCTACTGCCTGCTCTTTACCCGAACTTGTACGTGATACTCTATCGCGTATCAAACCGTGCGGTTGGGCGCCAAATTTATACGGAAGTACTTTTTATATGTCGTGCCCCAAGTTGGAAGCGTCAAATATATACTGAACAAATTTGACTCTACTTTAAATTTGTGGAGCCCCACGTTCTTTGGGAGCCAAATATACAACGGTGTAATTAATTAATTTGTGAATTACTTAATTTAATTACGTATTGATTAATGAAGTATACCATTCACAAGCCAATTACAACAATGTAATTAAGGTGCAAATCTATTAATTACTCAGGTTGCTTACTTTATGATTAATATGGTTCTTTATGTTTATTGATCAATCAATAATATAGATCGATTCGTGCGTTAGTCGCCATTTACGACAGTGTAATTAAAATGTTAATATCAGATTGTAGAATTCTCAAGAGTGTTCACTCAATACACATTAAAATTTATGTCGTTATAATAGTGAATTGAATTGTGGATGATACATTGGGTTTTCTGATAATGATGAACGCATTATTGGTTTGCTTACATACTAATTTATTATATGTTTAAACAATTGTATTCAATAACAAACATATATTCCTGGTACCTGCAAATACATCAAAACATCGAACATATACATATCAAAGTATAATTTCCTTCTTAATCGCTCTCTGAAATACATATAACACATAAAAATATACATACAACAAAATCAAATAATATTTACTTTATCTAATGCGTTCATCCATCCAGATGGATTAGCTTTAATAGATCATGATTATATTTAAATGCAACCTTCTTTTAATAACTTTTACTATAATTACTCAGGGTGGATTCTTTGAAAGAGACAGAACAGTAGCTTGATTATACTATTAAAATCATAAAGTGTTACTTGATAATAGTTTATCCGTTATACTCCATCGGTGCTAGATTCCACGTGATGACGATTATTTGAAGACGGTGCTCCATTGGATGTTGAGATGATGATCACTTTCACTGGTTATATGCACACGCGTCGTTAACAGAATAGTGTAGGTGTGTTATGTTTATTCATTGTCCGCACAATTCATCTCGTCTCCACGTACAACCATCATTAAGTAATAAATGCTTACTCAAGTGTTCAATGTGGTTCTTTGTGTGTCTACACTAGGTATTAGTGTGTGGTTGTAGAATAGTACTTTTTAAAAAAGAGTGTCTTGATTACTGTAAATTATGAATATTACTGTGTCGTTCACGCACATTGTAAATTGTTGTTCGTCATACTGTTTTACTAAGTCGTAAGAACGATTCTAATTTTCTAATTTCAACAAAGTTCAGTCCGAACTTCACTATGTCCGTTTAGTTCTCCATACCGCGTACCTCACGACTTCACGGCTGATCGATATACCGATTCACTATCGAATATTCACTTGACTGTTCTTGATATTAGTACTGCACTTAATAAACTTATGAAATTGTTGTAACATTATAAGATTGATCACGAGAGTAATGTGTCTCTCTAATACTATTATAGTCCGAGAATATTATAAGACTCTTCGCGAACTACTCGATAAGACTCCGTCGCAAACTACTCGAAAAATTGTTAGACTCTCAAAAATTATTATAAGACTGAGTCGCGAATATATTATACGACTGCCTCAAAAATTATTATAAGACTGCCTCGTCCCGTGTCGGACACTTAGTTTTTATCAACGTCTCCCTACTGAATTTGGTCTCTGGCTTGTTCACGCCTAAGATTACTATGATAGGCTGAATCACTACCCTCTCTCGAAATCTTTTCCCACCATTTCGAAGTCTTCTAGTCTTCTTCCCTCTGATTTGTTCTTCTCCTAGTTGCTATGGAAACTGGCTTCTCCTTCGCTCTCTTTCGTGAAATACTCTGTTCTGATAGGTGGCTAAATATGTCCTTTGAATCGTCTGTCCAGGCGTCACTCTAGTTCGGAGAAATGCAAGACATTGCTAGCCTGTCATTCAACCTATTGTCTCGAGTTTTAAGCAAGGGTTTGCCCTAACATCTTGGAGTATTGTTCATTTCTGTAACTCCGCGTCCTGGCAATTAACCATTTTCCATCAAGTGTCAGCAGCTGCAACCACCACGCTTTCTCGTTGTAAATCTCAGTATGTCACTTAGACGTTACATCCCGCTGTGCGACATCGTTGCTTCTATTCACAATTTGTTGTTCACATCGTTTCTATAGACTGCAACGCTTCTTCAAGCCTTTGTGCTTCGCCTCGTTTTTTGTCGTGCTCTCGTTTCTTAACTAAACCCTTAAATGTATCCTCGCTTCGATTCTGCGTAAACGTGTGACTTAGCCCAAGTACATTTTTCGGTCTGTTTTGGTGTCATAATTCTCCGTTGGTCCTCTCCTGTCAACTTGAGTCGTCGTTCCTTTTGTTGCATCGTGCTGAACACGCTTCCATTGTCTGATATTGGCGTTGGTTGTCGCCTATCCCAATTAACTTTGTTTATGGCCCTGTTCTTGGAGTCGCTGCCACAGCTGCGTGTGAACAGACTGGTCGAGAAGGAAAATTAAATTTTTAATTTTTCGATCGCTACACACTCAAGTATAATAAAATAATTATTTATTAACAAGGTGGACCTAGCAGCAGTACTCATTTAGGAAGTTTGGTTACAACACCTCTTACTAGTTTTTTAAGATTGTTTGGGAAGGAGGGTGATTTAGAAAAACACGCAAGTAGAGAGTACCACAAAAAAGCAGTATTGAATGCCAACGATTTCCTGAAAAATTACGATAATTCTAATTTAAATGCCATTAATCAAGCAGACACTGTGCGTAGAAACATAATGAAAGAAAATCGAGCTCGACTATTGCCAATTATTAAAACTATAATATTTTTAGGAAAACAAAATATTCCTTTTCGAGGTCACCGCGATGACGGTGTTCTGGAAAATAATTCAGCCGTAAATGAAGGTAATTTTCGTGCTTTATTTAAATTTCGAATTGATAGTGGTGATTATACTCTTAAAAAGCACCTTGAAGAATCGTCATCTCGCGCAACGTACATTAGTAAAACGACTCAAAATGAGCTAATAGAGTGTTGCGGGCGTGAAATTCTCTCTAACATTATTCAGAGAATTCAAGCTGCTAGCCTTTATAGTGTCATGTTTGACGAAACTACCGATTGCTTTAACAAATCCCAATTATCATTAATTTTAAGATATACAGATTGTAACACTATTTACGAGTCGTTTATACAATTTATCGATGCACGTGAAAAGCTTGCTGAATTAAAGAAAACAAAAAAATAGTGATACATCTGAACCTAAGTTAACCGGCGTTGCTATTGGTGAAATAGTAATCGAGTCCTTACAAAATTTGAATCTTAATCTAGATAATTGTATCAGAATTACGGTTGATGGTTGCAATACTATGGTTTCTGAAGCTTGCGGTGCTGTTAAGACAGTTAAGGAAAAGGCTGTCAATGCAGTTTTTTCTCCTTGCCAAAGTCATGGGTTAAACTTAAGCATTTCTCGTACTTCACAAGTGCAATCGATTAAAAATGCGGTATCTACAATGCAAGAAACCATTTATTTTTTTAAGGCTTCATCCAAACGAGAAGACGTTTTAAAACAAGAGTTAGGACATAAGCTTTCTGGATTGTGTGAAACTCGTTGGATAGAGAGACACGATGGAGTCTTGCAGTTTAGATATGCACTTCCAAAAATAGTTTCTGCTTTAGATCTGGTTAGCGAGTGGAAAGATCCTCAATCAGCAGGATCACCAGGCTCGGGGCTTAAAAATGTCTCTTTGTGACAGCAGAACTCTTATTGCTATTATTTTTCTTTCTGATCTACTAAGTTGTACATTGCAACTTAAGCCAATTTTTTCCAACGGACTCAGATTGATTTGAAATCTGCAAAAGATCAGTTCAATGTCACTGTAGCAATTTTGAACAGGAGACGAAGTAATTCAGACCAAGTTTTTGAAACAATTTATGAAGAAGCATGTACCCTTGCTCAAGAGCTGGATGTAGAAATAAAAATGCCTAGAATATCTGCAAAGCAAACCCTTCGAGATAATTATTCAACAGTTAATCCAATTAGTTACTTCAAGCAATCTATATACATACCAGCACTAGACAATTTGCTTGTAGATTTAAAGGCTCGTTTTCCTAATGAAACTATGGATCTGTATAATATGAACATATTTTTTTCTACCAAAAATGTGGACAATTTAAATGAAATAATAGAAAAGCTGGTAACGAAGTGTTACTCATTTTTTAACCAACCTGCTGACATGCTCAAAAGAAAGCTCGCATCAGAATTAGAATTCTGGGAAATTAAAATGCCACGAGAAAAGAACTCAGGGCCACAAACAATATTAGATTTGTTATCTAATTGTGATAAACACACTTACCCCTGCATACACTTCTTTTTACAACTTTTTGCAACAATCCCGATTTCTAATGCCACTGCAGAGCGTGTTTTTCTTGCCTTCGATTATTAAAATCATGGCTAAGATCTACAATGGGCCAAGATCGCTTAACAGGACTTGCACTGATGCACATTCACTATGACCAAGAAATATACATCGATAATATTATTGATATCTATGCTCAGACTAGAGAACATAGATTAGAATTTACGTTGTAAATAAAATAACTACTCGTGCAGAAAATCTTCAGGGCGCACCCCGACATCCTCTATATACCTCATATACATATGTATATGGAAGTCACTGTAATTTTTTGTGCAGGGGTTGTAGTTTTACTATGTTTTTGTGTATATTTTTATAAATACAATGTTTAAAATATTCTATTTTGTTGTATCACATATTATGTGTCTTATTTTCCGTTCGTAATAAATAACCTTCGTTTTATACTTTGCAACTATATAAAAAATTTTAAGTGTTATAATATTGTACCTGAATATATTTAAAATGGTATTCTACATGAATAATGGATATATATATATATATATATGTATAAATAAAATATATCTCTAAAAATCGTTATATTAAATATATTACATTAGTTTTGTGAAATAAAGTTTCAAAATTATCATGATCTTTGGTTTTTTTGTTCACCTCCCCCCTTTTTTATCTCACTCAGCTTCGCCCCCCCAAAATCTGTCCTGGATCCGCGCCTGATTGTAAATTAGTAATTAGTACATAACATTTTACTGTTGGTACGAATATTCCTGTCTACGGCAGGCTGATGTACAGTGATCCCATCTCCATCTCATTAGGCCCACTGATCAGCTGTAGATCCTCTCCTGACTCCCTTGCATATAGGATCGTTTCGATGACTCACAGTGTGGTTCACTCTCGTAGTGGATGATTGATGAACACTTTTAATCACTTCACTCTCACTAAGTATATCTGGCTTCTTCCGATATTTACATTAGTGTAAGTACTGTTCACTAGTTCACAACAGTTACTCTCGTTACGATAACTTACAGTTCGCAAACGACTTATTCCCTTTCAATAGCTTATATTGTTAGTAACACATGATACGATTCGATTGTTTGTTTTTACGAGTTACAAACTAATAAAACTCTAGTTCTCAGTTTCTCGATATTGAACTCCGTTACAAAAACTGTTCGTTCATTTTGACTCTACGAAAGTTTTGAATAGATTTCTAAATTTTCACAAACTATTTACTCATGTTGACTCTACGGAAATGTTAAGTAAACTCTCTGAACTTTCATCGTAGACTCCGAAAATTTACAGTAGACTTCCCGAAACCTGACTACCGACTTTTTCCGATTTTAAGCCAAGACTCCTTCCGAATTTTTAGTATATACTCCCTCCGAATTTTGGTATAGACTCCTCGATCGCGCCTCAGTTCTTTGTATATATTCAATACACATACTTCCCCACTAGTTCCTTACATTTCACTTTGCTCCGTTCTAATTGGTCCCTCTTGCTTTTCTTCTAGGAAAATTCACTCCTGGAAACCCGCCTACCTTTGAATCTGTTTTCTGATAGGTCATGTCAGTTCCCTCCTTTATTCGTTCTCTTGGTACAACCACCTCTGCCGCGGTATGTCCGATCTCAGACTCGTAAATCTTCCCGGCGTTTTTATATGCCATTAGACAGAACACCCCCTGACTTCCCTAACGTCCAGCTTCACTGTTAATTAGTTCACTCACCTCTGCTGTAGCTATCTCGGTATTATAATAGTAAATCTCTTTCTGGCGTTTTTCTGCGCCCTTTAACCAGAACAACCCTTAGTGTCTCTAATCGTTCAGCTGCCCTGTTAATTAGTGCAATCACCTTTGCTGTAGTTTTCTTAGTGTTTCACAATTGTACTTCTCTCTGGCGTTGTTCTATACCTTTCAGATAGAACAACCCTTAGTTTCCCTAAGCATCCAGCTGTCCTGTTGATTAGTGCATTCACCTCTGTCGTGGCTTTCTTAGGATTTCATTATTGTACTTCTCCCTAGTGTTTTTCTACGCCCGAACAACCCTTATTTTCCCTAAGCATCCAGCTGTCCTGTCGATTAGTTCACTCACCTCTGTTGTATCCTTCTTAGTATTTCCCATTCATACTTATCTCTGGTGTTTTCTATCCCTTTCAGCCAGAACACTCCCTTAATTTTTTTCAAGCTTCCAGCTGCCCTGTTAATTAGTGCATTCACCTCTGTAGTGTCCTTCTCGGTAATCCTAATCGTACTGCTCTCTGGCGTCCAGCTGCACTGTTAGATTTATGATACATCCATACACCTGCACATCGACGTCAAAGGATGTCACACTCACTTGTACTAGTACTACTTCCTCTCAAAGTTTCTCTCCATACATCAATGTCATTTCAAGCGCGGACAGATGGTTTCCTCTTTTTTTTTGCGTTATACTATAGTGTCCAATTATTTTTAAAATAGACCGTTACTTTCTTTTGCAAACAATTCATCACTACTTTATTTTCAACAACTTGTTCTAATTTATCAATGTGGTCAAACAGTTCACCTTCCGAGTTGCCCTTTGAATATCGACGAACACGGCTCAGCAACGAGAGCATAAGAAGCTTACGTGTCATCTTCCATGCCAAGTTCGTCGGCACCCTCATTACTTTCGCAGGTTTTAACTTGCACTGTTTTGGGGCGTATATGTATGGATTTATTTACTATACAGTACAGCTATTCAAAGCCAGCAAAAAATTTTTTTATGACAACTTTTTCGTGTTAACAGATATTTTGTAGGTAAAACGTCTGTGTCAACTGCACAAACTGTAATTGCAGAGTATAAGAAACAGTAGCGACCTGCGCCATATTGCGTGTCAACCGCACAAACTGTAATTGCAGAGTATAAGAAACAGTATCGACCTGAGCCATATTGCGTGTTAAGCGCACAAACTGTAATTGCAGAGTATAAGAAACAGTAGCGACCTGAGCCATATTGCGTGTTAACCGCACACACTGTTTTAGAGTATAAGAAACGGTAGGGATCTGAGCCATATTGTGTGTTAACCGCACAAACTGTAATTGTAGAGTATAAGAAACAGTAGCGACCTGAGCCGTATTGGGTGTTAACCGCACAAACTGTAATTGCAGAGTATAAGAAACAGTAGCGACCTGAGCCATATTGCGTGTTAACCGCACAAACTGTAATTGCAGAGTATAAGAAACAGTAGGGACCTGAGCCATATTGCGTGTCAACCGCACAAACTGTAATTGCAGAGTATAAGAAACAGTAGCAACCTGAGCCATATTGCGTGTTAACCGCACACACTGTTTTAGAGTATAAGAAACGGTAGGGACCTGAGCCATATTGTGTGTTAACCGCACAAACTGTAATTGTAGAGTATAAGAAACAGTAGCGACCTGAGCCATATTGGGTGTTAACCGCACAAACTGTAATTGCAGAGTATAAGAAACAGTAGCGACCTGAGCCATATTGCGTGTTAACCGCACACACTGTAATTGCAGAGTATAAGAAACAGTAGCGACCTGAGCCATATTGCGTGTCAACCGCACAAACTGTAATTGCAGAGTATAAGAAACAGTAGCGACCTGAGCCATATTGCGTGTTAACCGCACAAACTGTAATTGTAGAGTATAAGAAACAGTAGGGACCTGAGCCATATTGCGTGTTAACCGCACAAACTGTAATTGTAGAGTATAAGAAACAGTAGGGACCTGAGCCATATTGCGTGTTTAACGTTTTCCACCTGTATTCCAATTGTCGCAAAAGTAATTAATTTCTTCTGCAATTAATTAAACGTTTCACAGGTTATTTCCGCAAATCAGAGAAGGAAAGTACCAACGATTTTTCGATTTGTATTTGACTACGTACAGATGCTATATCGAATAAAATCGATTACTCGATAATAAATTTTGTACATGATGATGTAGGTATAGTCTGCCAAACAGGCGTCAGGCAAAACAATGTTATATTTTTAACAGACATTAATCATAATTTTTGTGATAATTTTGGTTTAACTGCAAGAAACTACGGGAAAACAAGTCAGCAACATGCAGTGTTCTTTGCAGCACCAGACTGCAAAGTGTTCTTTGAAGGCTTTTTCTTGCGGAGTCTGTAATGGCAAGTTATATAATTTCTATATTGTTTAAATACTACTTACTCTGTGTGTGTGTGTGTGTGTGATATAGTATAGAGAATATATTAAGACATATTCATAAAATACACACATTACGTACAAGGGCGAATTTACAGGAGAGGAATTTACGGATCGAACCCCCCTCCCAGAGAGTCGAAAAAGTAGACGAATTTTGAGATCTCTTATTTTTTAGGCTGTTTTATTATTTTTTCAGCACACTAATATAGTAGTAATTGTTTTTTTTAAATATAAAGCAGGTTTATTACACAGAATTTCCGTATACGTTTGAAATATAAAATATAGGTAATTCAATTCAGTCAATAAGTATCTTCTAAACAATGTTTCAATAACGCGTATTTTTATTGCATTATTACCGCTTACTTTAATGCGATTGACTTCAGGATGTTATCACACGTTTCTCAAGTACTTTAAAGATAGTAATGTTGATTGATCTTAACTTGTTTTTTTTTCTGTATGAAGCCGACTCGACCGGCACCCCAAGCCAAGGCCAAATTCTGGATACGCCACTGAATACGTATCCCACATTAAGTTTTACACTCAAAAAAGGCACTTGACAGAACCTGCTATTTGTTTTGTGCACTTACGAGGGGCTGGCGGGTCTCCTTCCTCGCCACAGAATTCAGTCGCACTGACGAAGTGGGCACGAGAATTATGTGAAGTGACACATCATCCCCACTTGTCTACGCAAGTCAGAAGAACGCGAAGGGGCGGCTGTAACTTCGTAAGACAGTTATGGGTTTACTCGAATATATTTTTCTGTTAATAGGCGTTAGTTAATATTATATTTCATCTTGTTTTAATTAATATGTATCATCTTCATAGTTCTATGACTGCTTTACTGCGGTATTAGTAGGACTATTAGACCTAATGCTATTGATGTTAATAAATTTATGTCAAAAAAATTCGTCCGTGTAGACACGAATAAGCGTGTGGTTTAAGTAAATTTTTAATTTTTCGTTTGTTATTGTTGGTCAATATAAAATATATTGAAACCTTTGTTTCGATAATTCCTTTATTGTTTACAAAACCCTTTAATTCAAATACCTGTGTTGCCTATTTTTCTATATTCTTGTCACCCTTGCTATCAGTGTGTTAAGTTATATTTACGTAATCTCTGCGATGTGCTGTTTGTACTTCCGTCGAGTATTACTCTACTGTATACTTTATGTGCACTGGGTTTTGTGGTTACCTTTTTCTAAAATTCAGAATATACTGTATTGTAACAAAAAGACGGTCTATTTTTTGGCAAAAGCAACAGAATAGCTACCAAGCCACATTTTGCATCACAACAAGCTACGGAACGTCGCGTCATATTCTTTTTCTTGTCTTTTCGTGCTGAAAGTAAATTACCCGTTACAGTACCCGTCACTATCATCATCGTCCCACGCTTCTCCAACCCACCCAAGAAAGTCCCCTCGGCTGCGTTGACTTTCTTGAGGCCTGGGGAAGTCGTGCATCCGCTGTCTCAAACGTGGAAGCTCATAACAGTGCATCCACAAAATTAGGAAGTTCAGCTTTTCCCGACTAGTATCTAGGACCTACAACCCAATTCCTTATGCAGCGCAGTACAGGAAAAAACTGGCTCACATCGGACTGCGCTCCTGCCATGTGAGTGTGTTGGCATAGATATACACTTATTAAAACGTCAACCTGATATCTGGACGTGTTTGATTTCTTCCGCATCTATTTATTCTCTCCTGCGTGGGAATAACACGCACACGAACGCGCAAACACACACACATACACTCACATATATTTATTTACCTACTTTTTCCGAATTTATTAATCACATTCCCATCAAAATTAAAGAAAAACAAAACCCATGATAACCTTTCTCATATGTAATCATTTACTTTTAATTGTTTTCTAATATACGTTCCATTAGGACATTAGTTATTTAACAAATTCAGAGCTTAGTTGAAAATCTTTAATTGTACGTGTATGTTGACACAAATAAAGTAAATGTTAGCATTTCAGAAAAATTATTCTGGGTAAAATATTCTACATAAATAAAAATAAATATATTCAAGAAACTGGTGTATTTATAATGGCATACATGTATGCATGTATGTATGTATTTTTATACGGGCACACATACAGTAAAATACTATAAATACACATGAATAATAAACAAATAATATGTAATTTTCCAAATTTTACTTCCCCAAAATTTATCTAAAAATGACACGTTGACCACTTACTGTTTATCGTATGTATTCTTATTATATTATTTAATTATATTTTAATAGGTATTGTTATATAGAGAAATTGAGATTTCTCAATTTATGTCGCGTACGTGGACTGAAAATGAGTATTTCGTAGATTAGGGTTGTTGAGTCAATATGGAAAAGTGGCAGAGTAGAATTTAATTGGATCTCTCTCTCTCTCTCTCTCTCTCTCTCTCTCTCTCTCTCTCTCTCTCTCTCTGGCATCCAGTCATATAATTATCTCGTATTGCCCCGCCGAGCTTACTACGCGTCAGTTACACCATCGGGATGGCGCGTTTGCAAACTGTTTTTCTACACCCCATCACCCCCTGCCATCGACTGCTGCTTTCATGATTTCACAACTCCGACGCAACAAGCTGGCTCCCCTCTCACTTCCTCGTCACTTTCCTCTCTTATTGATTCAAGCAAGACCCAGGCAATTCGAATTGTTGTTGTGTTACTGGCAACACAATTTGGAAAAGTACTCATCAAATTAAAAAAATCTGATTTATTTTATAAACGGTAATGTCGTGGCACCATTGCGTATAGCCGTTTTTATTGTTAACAAAAGATTTCGCTTCGTTCGTTAGCGAAATTGTTGTATTCCATGACTTCTCTATCCAGTTTGTTGCTTACGACGCCGACGTTCCGAAATTACATGTTAAAAGCTTATGTTTGGATTTGTGTGTTGGGTCAGCCCTGCACATGTTACATTATCTATGTTGACACAGATATACTGAATGAAGATACTACAAGTAATGATGAAAAAATGCAGAATCAGTAAAAACAACCACCTTCAATATACTACAGTACAATACTGCGAGTAACTTGTGTAGCATAGTGCATGCACGCGTGTACCCTATATTGGCCATTTATTTCTTCATATTGTCGTAGCTGTCATTTAATAAAATTACAAAATATATTTTTTAATGTATTTATGTATTTTCTGATTAAAGTTACGAAAGTTTGTCACATGACACCAGTGGCGTAACTAAAATATTGTAATTATTTTTATTTCTACGATTATTTAAAAGCCTCGTTTTAACACACTACTGGGAGTAACATTGGGATAGAAGTAATTATGGAATTTCGCTGTTATTTTTACTTCCATATTCCTTAAGGAATGGAAGTATGGTGATGGCAAAAAAAATCGTGTTCGAGATTATTGCAGATTCTGATTCTACTACACTCAAAACATGAAAAAAAGTCGTTTTCCGAAAAGTGTCTGTGTGTCTGTCTGTGTGTCTGTGTGTCTGTCTGTCTGTCTGTCTGTAGATTTTTTTTCTATGGCAAACGATAACTGCCGCAAATTCAAACAGAATCAAATAATTTTTTGCATACAGCCCGGTTTTGCAGAGTTCTCGCGACCTATTGTTTTTGGTGAAGATCGGTTGAGGGAAAGGGGTAGTTTACCTGCAACGGTTTTTTTTTAGCAAGGGAAATTTTGTTTGTTTGGCAAACGATAACAGCCGCAAATTCAAACAGAATCAAATAATGTTTCGCATACAGCCCTGAATTGTAGAGTTCTCAAGACCTATTGTTTTTGGTGAAGATCGGTTAAGGGAAAGGGGTAGTTTACCTGTAACGTTTTATGTTTTAACAAGGGTATTTCCTATGGCAAACGATAACAGCCGCAAATTCAAACAAAATGAAAAGATTATTTGCATACAGCCCTAAATTGTAGAGTTCTCAATACCTTTTGTTTTTGGTGAAGATCGGTTAAGGGAAAGGGGTAGTTTACCTACAACGTTTTTTTAACAAGGGTATTTTCTATGGCAAACGATAACAGCCGCAAATTCAAACAGAATCAAATAATTTTCTGCATACAGTCCTGATTTGTAGAGTACTCAAGACCTATTGTTTTTGGTGAAGATCGGTTGAGGGGAAGGGGTAGTTTACCAGCAACGTTTTTTATCATGCGTATTTTCTATGGCAAACGACAACTGCCGCAAATTCAAACAGAATCAAATAATTTTTTGCATACAGCCCTGATTTGTAGAGTACTCGCGACCTATTGTTTTTGGTGAAGATCGGTTGAGGGGAAGGGGTAGTTTACCTGCAACGGTTTTTTTTATCAAGGGAAATTTTTTTTTTTTTGGCAAACGATAACAGCCGCAAATTCAAACAGAATCAAATAATGTTTCGCATACAGCCCTGAATTGTAGATTTCTCAAGACCTATTGTTTTTGGTGAAGATCGGTTGAGGGAAAGGGGTAGTTTACCTGCAACGTTTTTTTAACAAGGGTATTTTATATGGCAAACGATAACAGCCGCAAATTCAAACAGAATCAAATAATGTTTTGCATACAGTCCTGATTTGTAGAGTACTCAAGACCTATTGTTTTTGGTGAAGATCGGTTAAGGGGAAGGGGTAGTTTACCTGCAACCTTTTACGTTTTATTTTCTATGGCAAACGATAACAGCCGCAAATTCAAACAGAATCAAATAATGTTTTGCATACAGCCCTGATTTGTAGAGTACTCAAGACCTATTGTTTTTGGTGAAGATCGGTTAAGGGGAAGGGGTAGTTTACCTGCAACGTTTTTTTATCAAGCGTATTTTCTATGGCAAACGATAACAGCCGCAAATTCAAACAGAATCAAATAATTTTTTGCATACGTCCCTGAATTGTAGAGGTCTCAATGACTTTCGATTTTGGTGAAGATCGGTTAAGGGGAAGGGGTAGTTTACCTGCAACCTTTTACGTTTTAACAAGAGTAAAGTACTTGAAAATTTATTTAAACTTTTTGAAACAATGGTAATTGTTAAAAATAAAATAATTTTGTTGCCAGGCAATAAAATTATAATTTTTTCATTTTAATGTAATATAATATTTTTCATTTAATACAGCAATAAAAAGGCAGGTAAGACACAGCCTGGCTGTTTGGCTGAAAATGATTTTAAATATAAATCTTAGAATATGGAAGTCATGTATGGTTCTCCATACCGATATTTAATAGCTCTGGTAAGGGAGCTTGGCCCCCTGCTCCCTCCCACGTAGTTGTTCCATTGTCTGACACTACCTGCATTTTTCATGTTTTTCTACTTTCTCAGCTACACTTACTGTACTTGACAATTGTTTATCTCGATACTACCATTGTTTCCATTATTGTTGAGCTTACTTACACAACTTTGATGTTTCGGCCATTACAATAAATATTGATCGGTGTATGTTTTTAAGACTTCGAGAAAACATTTTTGGCGTTTCTTATATTTTCAATTAATTTTTAACATTCTCTAGTTTGGAAATGGATATGTGTCTATATTAAGCGAATCTATTCGAATAATTTTTCCTTACTTCTTCTTAAAAATTACAACATGAGGCAGAGTGTTCTGTTCGTATATTCCTCTTTTATTGTGAGGTTTAATAAAATTATGACGTTATTTTGTAAGAATTTCATTACCCATAAAGTAAGACAATTTTTCCGTTTGTTTCCCTGAGCACCTCTGTTACATTTTGAGTAATATGTGCGCTATATATAAGTAGTCAGTAATTACTGTCGCCGGAGCTAACATCGATACTGAATCCAGAAACAAGGAAGTCATTTTAGGATCTGTATATAGGAAAATCGTGTAAAACAACTTAGGAATACGATAGTCGACAAAAAGAGCACTTTTATATATTCTCTTGATAACGTACTACTTCGTTCAGGTTCTCGGTCGTTCATGAACGAACCGGTTCTTTAGATAGGACGAACTACACCAGGGGTCTCCAAACTTTTTCGCTTGAGGGCCGAATTGAAAAATCTTGGAAGTCAGGCGGGCCAACAACAACACACACACACACACACACACACACACACACACACACACACACACACACACACACACACACACACACACACACACACACACACACACACACACACACACAGTGAACTTATTTTTTGAACTTTACGAAATAATCACGTCAATAAAATAGGTATTTAAATAAAAATTAAGCAGACTTATCCGAAGAAAACAAATTCATTTATTCAAAATAATGTAAATAAAAGTAAAGAAAAAATAACATTCAAAGATACATTCTTATGTATTATTTTTTTGCTTTCTTATGTACGTATGGGATGTGTGGAGTTGCTTCTGACATATAATGTCTGTCCATTCTGGGTCAAATTTTGATGCTCCTATCGCTAGAATGGATTTCAAGTGTTTGTCTGAGAAGGCAGCCCTGTACTTACGATTTTACAAAGTTCATTTTTGAAAACGGGGGGAGTTGGAGCCGAGCGCACGGGTGGAATAGGAATCTTCACTTTAGGTTGATGCGAGTGAAAAGCGTGATTCATTCAAGGCAGCCAGACGAACAAGCACATTAACCACGTAAACGTTTTAAACTTGTACCAAACATTGTAACATTTTACTGAACTTATTTCTTGCTTAGTTATTTAGTCAAATGTTATAATATTTGACGTATTTTGACTATCTATTTAAAAACTGCACTGCACGCAGCATCGCCCGGGTTGCCGTGGGGCGTAGTTTGGAGACTCCTGAACTACACAGTCCCGAGATCCGGTAAGAAGCGTGGCACACATCACGGAACCAACATCGTTCACTCTTGTTTCAACTCACACAAGGTCACTAACGTGTAGCTACAACAATTAAGTAAACAATTTGTTTAAACAAGCGATAAACTAGGAGATTTATTTGACGTGTGGCACACTTCTGGATATCATAATTAAACTGTTTCCTTTTTTTAATAGTGAATTTTATTTTCTTCATTAACGTAAGCATACAGCTTTGTTAAGTGCTCTAATAAGTTATTCCAAATTTAGTGAACCCAATTCACTAAGAACCAGAAGTAGCCTAATTAAAAATGCATATTAATTGATGACAAAATTATATCGTAATTACAATAGGCTAAATTATTTTTTTGCAATATATTTCTATTAATATGCATGGCAGAAATATGACATTATATTATTATTAAAACATTCACAGTTTGCTTGTCTGTTGTCTATTGCAAAGAAACCCATAAATTTGCGAATTTAAATTCCCAACATTTTTGTAAATGTGAGAGTAATATATATTTAATATTACCTGTGCACTTACAGAAAAAGACGAATAAAATTAGGTCATACGCTTCAAAAAATATATTTGGTGTTTTGTTTGTTTTTCGTAAACTGGCCTGCTTTTGTCATTGTGTATAAGTAAAAGAAATAAATTGTGTTGTGTGAAGCTGCGAAATGCAAGGAGATGAGTAGACCTATATGGTCAAGAGATCCGTAAAGTAAAAGTTCTCGCCGTTCTTCGTTAGCCTTTGTAGGCGTATACTAAAATATCGGTATGGAGAACCATACATGACTTCCATGTTCTAAGATTTATATTTAAAATCATTTTCGAAATGAAATATTTCCATAGAAACTACTTCTTTCTATTGCTTCAGCCTTAACCACAGTACTGTGGTCACTAACGTATATCACCTCACGTTTTCGCACTCGATTTTCACTGATGATGGCAGTCGATGGCATTGCCGAAACATCTGGTATGCAGAAAACATTAGACTACGGCTAAAAAGCCCGGGAAGGAATTTTAACAACAAACTACTTCTTTGTTGCTGATAACGTAGTACACATATAAAAAATTCTCCCCTCCCTCTTCAACTATAATTTTCATTAATAGAAAATTACCCCCACCCCGTTAAACTAGCCTCTTCATTTATAGTCATCTACGTATCTACAGTGGATTATTATGAGCTACTTATCAGGATACTTTGTTTATCAAAATTAAGTACTTTACTCTTGTTAAAACATAAAACGTTGCAGGTAAACTACCCATTTCTCTTAACCGATCTTCACTGAAATCAATAGGCCATCAGTCCTCTACAATTCAAGGATGCATGCAAAAAAATATTTGATTCTGTTTGAATGTGCGGCAGTTATCGTTCGTCATACAAAAAATTACCCCTGTTAAAACATAAAACGTTGCTGGTAAACTACCCCTTTCCCTTAACCGATCTTCACCAAAACCAACAGGTCTTGATAACTACAATTCAGGGCTGTATCCAAAACATTATTTGATTCTAGTACGTAGGCTTTCATGGCCGGTGTCACTATAATTATTTAAAACTTCCGGGCTGAAAGGCCGTGGTCGAATGCTTGATGTTCTGCAGCTAGACGTTTCGGCCACACCACCGGTGGCCATCTTCAGTAGCAATAAAAGTTCGAAATAGGTGGCATGGCGAACAAGTCTCCCAATGAACTGGGAACAAGCAACAGTGAGAGAAGGCTACGCTGTTTCTATTTATAACTTTTTGGCCTCTTAAGGTGTATAACGCGGACCAATGAGAAGCCAGCTCATTATTCTCCACTCTGATTGGCCATGGAAAACTACCCCATTCCCTTAACAGATCTTCACCAAAAATAATAGGTCTTGAGTACTCTACAAAACAGCCCGGGAAGGAATTTTAACAAAAAACTACTTCTTTGTTGCTGATAACGAAGTACACATATAAAAAATTCTCCCCTCCCTCATCAACTATAATTTTCATTAATAGAAAATTACCCCCACCCCGTTCAAATAGCACCTCATTTATAGATATTTCATCTACGTTTCTACAGTGGATTATTATGAGCCTCTTATCAGGATACTTTGTTTATCAAAAGTAAGTACTTTACTCTTGTTAAAACATAAAACGCTGCAGATAAACTACCCCTTTCCCTTCACCAAAAACAATAGGTCTTGTGTACTCTACAAATAAAGGCTGTATGCAAAAAAGTATTTGATTCTGTTTGAATTTGCGGTTGTTATCGTTTGCCATAGAAGAAATACCCTTTTAAAACATAAAACGTTGCAGGTAAACTACCCCTTTCCCTTAACCGATCTTCACCAAAATCAATAAGCTTGAGTACTCTAAAAATCAGGGCTGTATGCAAAAAGTATTTGATTTTGTTTGAATTTGCGACTCTTATCGTTTGCCATAAAAAATACCCTTTTAAAACATAAAACGTTGCACGTAAACTTCCCCTTTCCCTTAACCGATCTTCAGCAAAAACATTAGGTCTTTAGTACTCTACAAAACAGGGCTGTACGCAAAAAATTATTTGATTCTGTTTGAATTTGCGCCTCTTATCGTTTTCCATAGAAAATACCCTTTTAAAACATAAAACGTTGCTGGTAAACTACCCCATTCCCTTAACCGATCTTCAGCAAAAACAAGAGGTCTTGAGTACTCTACAAAACAGGGCTGTACGCAAACAATTATTTGATTCTGTTTGAATTTGCGGCTCTTATCGTTTGCCATAGAAAATATCCTTTTAAAACATAAAATGTTGCAGGTAAACTACCCCTTTTCCTTAACCGATCTTCACCAAAAATAATAGATCCTGAGAACTCTACAATTCAGGGCTGTATGCACACAATTATTTGATTCTGTTTGAATTTGGGGCTGTTATCGTTTGCCTAAATAATACCCATGTTAAAACATAAAACGTTGCTAGTAAACTACCCCTTTCCCTTAACCGATCTCTCACCAAAACCAACAGATCTTGAGAACTCTCCAATTCAGGGCTGTACGCAAAAAATTATTTGATTCTGTTTGAATTTGCGCCTCTTATCGTTTGCAATAGAAAATACCCTTTTAAAACATAAAACGTTGCTGGTAAACTACCCCATTCCCTTAACCGATCTTCAGCAAAAACAATAGGTCTTGAGTACTCTACAAATCAGGACTGTGTGCAAACAATTATTTGATTCTGTTTGAATTTGCGGCTCTTATCGTTTGCCATAGGAAATACTCTTTTAAAACATAAAACGTTGCAGGTAAACTACCTCTTCCCCTTAACCGATCTTCACCAAAAACAACAGGTCTTGTGTACTCTGCAAATCAGGGCTGTATGCAAAACCGTATTTGATTCTGTTTGAATTTGCGGTTGTTATCGTTTGCCAAATAAAAAAACCGTTGCAGGTAAACTACCCCTTTTCCTTAACCGATCTTCACCAAAAATAATAGATCCTGAGAACTCTACAATTCAGGGCTGTATGCACACAATTATTTGATTCTGTTTGAATTTGGGGCTGTTATCGTTTGCCTAAATAATACCCATGTTAAAACATAAAACGTTGCTAGTAAACTACTCCTTTCCCTTAACCGATCTTCACCAAAACCAACAGGTCTTGAGAACTCTCCAATTCAGGGCTGTATCCAAAACATTATTTGATTCTGTTTGAATTTTCGGCTGTTATCGTTTGCCATAGAAAAAAATTACCCTTGATAAGAAAAATGTTGCCAGTAAACTACCCCTTCCCGTTAACCGATCTTCACCAAAAACAATAGTTCTTGAGTACTCTACAAATCAGGACTGTGTGCAAACAATTATTTGATTTTGTTTGAATTTGCGGCTCTTATCGTTTGCCATAGGAAATACTCTTTTAAAACATAAAACGTTGCCGGTAAACTACCCCTTTCCCTTGACCGATCTTAACCAAAAACAACAGGTCTTCTGTACCCTACAAATCAGGGCTGTATGCAAAAATGTATTTGATTCTGTTTGATTTTGCGGTTGTTATCGTTTGCCATAGAAAAAATACCCTTTTAAAACATAAAACGTTGCCGGTAAACTATCCCTTTCCCTTAACCGATCTTCACCAAAACAATAGGTCTTGTGAACTCTATAATTCAGGGCTGTATCCAAAACATTATTTGATTCTGTTTGAATTTGCGGCTGTTATCGTTTGCCGTAGAAAATACGCTTTTAAAACATAAAACTTTGCAGGTAAACTACCCCTTTCCCTTAACCGATCTTCACCAAAATCAATAAGTCTTGAGTACTCTACAAATCAGGGCTGTATGCAAAAAGTATTTGATAGTGTTTGTATTTGCGACTCTTATAGTTTGCCATAAAAAATACCCTTTTAAAACATAAAACGTTGCACGTAAACTACCCCTTTCCCTTAACCGATCTTCACCAAAAACAGTAGGTCTTGAGTACTCTACAAAACAGGGCTGTGCGCAAAACATTATTTGATTCTGTTTGAATTTGCGCCTTTTATCGTTTGCCATAGAAAATACCCTTTTAAAACATAAAACGTTGCAGGTAAACTACCCCATTCCCTTAACCGATCTTCACCAAAAACAATAGATCTTGAGTACTCTACAAATCAGGACTGTGTGCAAACAATTATTTGATTTTGTTTGAATTTGCGGCTCTTATCGTTTGCCATAGGAAATACTCTTTTAAAACATAAAACGTTGCTGGTAAACTACCCCTTTCCCTTAACCGATCTTCACCAAAAACAACAGGTCTTGTGTACTCTACAAATCAGGGCTGTATGCAAAAAAGTATTTGATTCTGTTTGAATTTGCGGTTGTTATCGTTTGCCATAGAAAAAATACCCTTTTAAAACATAAAACGTTGCTGGTAAACTACCCCTTTCCCGTACCCGATCTTCACCAAAAACAATAGGTCTTGAGAACTCTATAATTCAGGGCTGTATGCGAAACATTATTTGATTCTGTTTGAATTTGCGGCTGTTATCGTTTGCAAAAAAAAAAATTACCCTTGATAAAAAAACCGTTGCAGGTAAACTACCCCTTTCCCTCAACCGATCTTCACCAAAAACAATAGGTCGTGAGTACTCTACAAATCAGGGCGTACGCAAAAAATTATTTGATTCTGTTTGAATTTGCGGCTGTTATCGTTTGCCATAGAAAAAAATCTACAGACACACATACAGACACTTTTCGAAAAATGACTTTTTTTCATGTTTTGAGTGTAGTACAATCAGAATCTGATATAATCTCGAACACGATTTTTTTTGCCATCACCATACTTCCATTTCCTTGAGGAACATGGAAGTAAAATGACGTCCAGTCCGTCACTGTTCTGCTTTAGTCAGTGCAGACAGAACAGGCTCATTCAATTGGCTCATTTCCAGAACACTGGCTCACTACCAAGATCCAGGCCGACGTGCCAGTTCATCGAAACGAACGATCTCTTATGTAGTCAGTACCATTTCTTTCACTCTCTCCATACAGGTTACACCGGTTGCGCCCAGTGATAAAGCATTTAACTATAGTAAGCTCTTTTATTACTCCTGAAATATTTTATTACTTCAATCCGGTTGCACTCCAAGGTAAATTTCCTTTTGCTGCAAGCCTGAAATTCTGTTACTTTAAGATTCAACCCTAATAAATATATACCTACTCCGAATAGCTTGTAATTCATATGTTTGTAACGTGTATAAAATGAATAATTACAACTATGAGTGACGTACTTTTATCAAACGATAGTTTTCCTAAGAAAAAAGTGTTACACATCTGTTAACTGCAGTGTTTTGTCGATTGATAAAATTCACCGAGAAACAAAAAGCCATTGTACAGAATAATTCTTGAAAGCACACGCCTGTACTTTCTTGAGAGTTACAAAAGAAAGAAAACAATCTGAACGAAATGAAGATGGATGGACTACTAAAGAATCTAGGCAGAATTCGAGAACAGAAAATCAGACAAACCAAGAAGTTAGAGAACTCATACTGGTCAAGACGAAGATACTACAGCTCAAAAACAACTTATGTATAGCCCCACTTCCACCGAATGGACAAACGATAGTCAAAAAGAGTCTGGAAACGGACACCCTAAGGAAGAGGTATAAGACGTTTTCCAAAAAAGCCCTGGAGAATCCAAAAAATGATGACAAACTGAAGACTATAAGAAAACGATTAGCAAGCCCTAATAGCATTTGGAAATACGTATTGAATCTGCACTTCTAGGAATGGCTTCACGGGATGCATAATAATATGTTTACCATTTTACCTCATTTTGAATGTTATGTTCATCTTTTGGTGATCAAGCATATCTAAGTGTTTCCTTGATTCGTATATCCCTTATACTTGTTGGGTGGTAGTGGCCAATTTAGCTGCAAACTCCACTCCTGGCGGTACCAGTCCGTCAATTCCTTTACGTTTCGACTTTGCAACCGTACTTCGCCCGGAGCCCAAAAACGTTTATTTCGTGGAAGTTTACACAGACTGTCCATCCTGCACACATGATGTCTCCAGTTATCTCTCTACTGTTTTGTTTTTCTCTTTACAGCGCCTATTTACAGAAATCCTATCTCTTCTTAAGGCTGTTTCTTCGAGTTCGTATTTTACATTAAAAGTTATAAAGCTATAAACGTTATATTTTAAATTAAACCTGTTTATTACTCTTGTATAAGTAGCTTAACATTTTTTTATTGTTTTGTATGCCTGAGTACTGTGAATTTTCCTTTATGTAAATAATGTAATATTATCTATGTTAGGTTTAGCAATTGGGTCTAAATCTCTCCCTTGGGATACGTATATTTCGAAAACATGTACGTACCACAGTCATCAGCAAACTACAAATAGAAGTATAAGTGTAAATTCACAAATACCTTTAATTCAATTTTTATTTTAAAATATATTATGGTTAAAGTGAATAATAACTTAAACCCAAATTATAATTCAATTTCCACTTATATTTATGCTTTTGTTTATATTTGCAATCGTGTTTATGAAACCGAAATTGTATTTATAGTTCGGCTATATTTCTGTTTACAATTTTGTTTATATTTACAGTTTGGTACATGAAGTGCCGCCCAAATGCAGACTGTTTATCGGCAAAATAAATAAATTGGCGTTGACTGTGTCTTGGGCCTTCGTTCGATAAGTGAAATCATCACAAAGTCTTGCAGGAACTTCACGTTATTCAGAAATTTGGCCGGAACAAAAACTAATAAGTGGTAAAGCATGTAATAATGATAAGATTGAAACGTGTGAAAGAGCATAAAGCTGCGTGAATTTTTTACAGAAAAATAAACTTATTTACTGATAACTTGATGATAAACGCTGTTGTCAAACAATACGCTGCATCTAATTTACATTTTGCTACAGAACAATAGATTTCTATAGTCTCAAAGCGGTAGAAGTGTGGATATGAGGGAAAATGAATTAATTTATATTTAGATGTGCCGAAATGATAATACATCTCTAAGTATTACGGGAAGTTAAGAAGCAAAGGAAGTTACTACAAGAAACGGAACGTATGCGGATTACATATGTAAGACAACGACTTTATCACAAAGACTCTTGAAGATAATAGGTCTTAGGAGGAAAGAAGACAATGTGTTACGGGGTACTGGCAGATGTCAAGATGAGAATGGACTGTGAGGGTTACTTCCAAAGGAAAAAATCAGAGAGAAGATGGAGTACTTACATCATGATTACAGAATAATAATCACCGGCTGTCAGAAGTCACTAAATCAAATGCTAATAACAAAGTAATTAAAAAATAAAATACAAATTATGGTAAAAAATAAGTCATTAAAAAATACCAACATAATAATATATACATTATCAGTCTCTTCTTGACACTGATAATTAATGTTAACGAAGCAATAAATTATTTTCTTCCTTATATGTATTCCAGCAGCTCTCTTGAGTTAATATCTTCTGAGAAAATATTTTTAAAATTATATAAACGACGTACAACGAAGTATGTATAATTTCTTACCTGTTTGGTCTTTTAATTAGTAACATTTTAAATAAAACTCAATATTATGAATATATTGTAATAAATTAGCTTGAAACATAAGAAGCGATAAGTTATAACTTATATAATGTAAAATACACAACTGCATTATTTGTTCTTAGACACTTACTAAATAAGCTAAAAATACAATTTGTGTTTCGAAACGCGAAATTATATTTTTCAATGGAGTTCTTAACACGCATTGAAAGCTTCCTCTTAAAAAGTGCATAATATTGATATTGTTCAGCAACATGAATGCTTTTGTAAATAATCAAACACTAAGACTGAACGGTTGGACATTTATTTTCTAAACAGAAAGATACATTTCTATGTGAAGACAATAATATACATTTCAAAAAATTGCTACTTTTCAGAAACTGTGTAGTTTCATTTAGTAGTGACTTGAACGCATTTGCGAAACAATCATTGCAAATCATCATAACTTAAAAATAAAAGATATTTATTTATTTGTTTGTAAACTGTTCAATGTTACGAACGTATGCTTAAATTATAATACAAAATTATATTTTACAGACACAAAATAGAATTAAACAATAAACTGATAGTTTATTTATGCATATTTAAAGAATCCTATAAGTAAAGCCAAGAGAAGCAGAAAATGAAACAAAACTCACCAGTATCGCGAATCGAAACGTTTGTCAGTCGAAAAGTGTTAATATCCAAGCAAGCGCACACACTTAGGTTTGGAATTGGAGCAGCTAACGTCTGGCTCCAAGCTGCACTGCGAACGACTGGTAGCTGACAAGCACTGTTAAACCTCCCTACCCCCGTAGCGTCGGTACCTCCCCCACCCAGACAACCAAAGTACACTTTACTATTTGTTTACTGTTTACATTTTGTGAACAATGTTTGTAACTGATCTTGTGGGGTCGCACCGAGCTCACTATCACATTATACACTGTGATTCCGTACCTGTATCAGCACATCGTCTTAAACTACAGTATTTATGTGAATTTATCGCTTAACTATAGACCTAGGTCATGAAGCGCAAAAATTTACTGTTATTTCTAATATTGACAAATTCAAACAAATAGTCCGTTTCTTTTTTTTACCTTCTTTTTTCTGTTCTTCACAATCAGATTATTTTTTCAACATTCTTCGCAATTCAAACGTTTTCGAACCTCTGATCGCTTTGTATTGAATGACGAGGTCTTTCGGAATATCCATCTTTATCAACTCTTAAACTACTAACTTGATAATTGGGGTTAAGGATATGATATTGATTGAGACACCTAAAGTACTCGACGGGTGCGAACAAACTTACTGTTCGCCAACGACCTACGGTCACGTTGGAATCTTCTTCTTCTTCTTCTTCTTCTTCTTCTTCTTCTTCTTCTTCTTCTTCTTCTTCTTCTTCTTCTTTTACTTCTTTTACTTCTTTTTCTCCGACTTATTGGATACGTCTTTGTCCCTTCTTTTCTTCTTGTTTTCTGTACTCTAAAGTTCTTACCGCCTCGTGGATGGTTTGTCGCTTTCTTCTTCCGGACTATAACTCTTGACCTTCAGGTTCACGTTTATGAACTTCCAGGTTCAAAATTGCCCCAGGGGCGCCAAATAAAGTCAGCTCTTTGGGCGGGACATATGTTTTATTATTACTACTACTATTATTATTATTATTATTATTATTATTATTATCCTATTTTAATGCCTACCTCTATACAATGGGAAAGGTGCAAAGACCAGCATGCCAATACGGAGACTCTCCCCATGAAGATGCCTCGCACACGTTTTTCAAGTGTTGAAGATTCTCAAGACTGAGGATGGTACTGGAAATGGAGCTCGGGGAGTTCACGCCCGAGAGCTTAGTTGCGCTTATGCTTTATGGTAAGGCGGAATGGGACCGCATCAACGCATTTATTCAGTGGGTACTACTAGAAAAAAATACAGGCCCAACTTGCACCCAATGGGCATTAGAAGATGAGGAAAAACTAGAAGGAGCCCGATAAGGGCCCAATAGGCTCCATTCTGAAGTAATACGCTAAGTGGTTCCAGAATGGATACGAATGCCTGAATTAAAGGTAGGTTTTTATTGGGTGAGAGTCCCACACACCAGAGGAAGCACGGCCTCCTCTGACGGTGCATAAAGCATTTTTCCCCTCTATAAAAAAATTATTATTATCTTTATAATTGGCACAGCGTCTGTTCTTCTTTAACAAAATTTGGTCGGAACGGGTGCAACAGTGTGCATTTGTATTCAATATGTTTATTCAATTTGTTTAAATCCTAAGAATTTGAGTGTTTAAATCCTAAGAATTTGAGTTTACACATACAGATTATTTTCCTTAATCACCTAAAACAAATCAACATTGTTTACTCTACTTCTCCATTAAATTTTCTGGGTTCTCCCATAAACCTTTGTTTAAAAGTCTCTAACCGTTCCTCGTCTTTCTTACTTATTCCTATGTCAATTACGTTTGTGCGGTGCACAACGTTAAGGACGCTCAGATTCAATGGCAGTTGTAACAATCTACAGTAAGAGAACTAAAATTAATTGACAAACACAAACAGAAATCAATCTGTTTATCAGTCGGTCTGTTGATTTAAACAGAAATCAGTCTGTAAAAGGAAAGATCGGAGTTTACAATGGCAAAATCAATGGGATGTAACTGTGACAAAAAAGACATAACATTTGAATTCAAATTTCATTTTTAATTAATGGAAGAAAAACCATTTTTAATAATGACTTAAAGTAATTATGTTTATTTTTATTATTATAACAAATAGAAATTATGATTGATCCACCCGCAGTATCACGAAGGTTTCTTTATAATAAAGTCACCAAATGTGAATGAGATCTACAAAAATGTTTAGATTTCCCAGTAAGTCTATTTCTTGATTACATTTTTTTTACGTTTATTTATGCAATCTGTTAATACATAATAATAAGCATAATTGTTTACAGAATACATGGCATGAAGAGAGCTAGTCCATTGACTAATTCTCTGTATGACTATTTAAAAGTAACAGATTATGTATAATATATTTATAGTGTTAGAGTCTAGTTAAGTCCAGACGAAATGTTAACTTTAGACGTCTTGTCTGTATGCTGTTGTCTAATAGATTTATGTCTAAAGGATTCGTGTGCTCTTCAACACGTTTCACATATTTTTCACTGAACATCGCAATGGTTTCACTGACTGAGGGCAGGTCGAGGTGTCTATAGATGTTGCTGATGAACCACGGTGCGTTGGTTATGGCACGGAACACCTTGGTCTGAAACCTTTCCATTATGGCGATAATGGATTCAGATGCAGTTTGCCAAAGCTGGGAGCCGTATGTCTACACAGGCTAGAAGACAGTGTTGTACACCAACAGCTTGTTTCGATTGACAGTAAACTTGATTAAATGAGCTAAGTTTTAATTTCCGGCTATACGCTACCGAATAAGTATTCTTGCACTAAATTTATTATTGTTTTTAAGAAAACTACGACTATATTGATGAAAAATTACGACTATACAAATAAGTAACTGAAACACCATCAGTTAGGTGGTGGTGGCTGAGAATGTTCTTTGGACATTATGTTAATCCACAGTAATTACTGACAGAACTTTCATTCATACACCGCCCGCAATAACTCATCTCATATTCATACTTGCAATACATTGCTGATTCATTTTTTTTAATTATCTGCACTGTTTTGCGACAAACGAACGTTTTTTATCAACCTCGACCCTAAATCGTTAAGGGAATACAATTTTTACGCTCTCGGCTATTTTCTTGGATTTTAATTGTGTAAATACGAGAAATATTTTTTGAATTAAAGTTAAGTCAATTGATACCGAACGATTGATACACTCAGTGTCCACACGGTGTGTCTTCAATACTTGTTGCACTATGGTGAATCAGTCACATGAACTGTGACTGTATTAAACCCCACTGCATTGGAACGATCAATTTATTCTAATATTGACACTTGGAATTTAATTTAAATAGTAATTACAGTTGAACTGATACAATTATACAAGCGCAAAACAATCTTAGTAAGGTTTATGTTAATTATCACCACTCTTGTTTAATAACACTGAAATTATCAAAATTTTTGTCGTACATTAAATACAACTCTATTTTTAATATCTGTAAATTTAACATTAACGAATTTCAAAAATTCGCTTACTGAGTGAGTTTGTACCGCAACGTTCGACGGTCGGTAGGCTTCTTCTTCAGTCGTCAGTCTTTCAACTGGTTTATACCCTCCTCACATATACCCACGGTTCGCGTGTTACGTATTTTCTCTTACGTATGATCATATGATCTGTTTAAGCCGGATTCGAACAGTATAGTTCGGAAGCTTATACTAGGCAGGATACCTCTCGCTGACTGGCCGTCGCCTCACGAGGAGGAACGGTCGTGTGACCCCGACGGGAATCGAACCCGCGCCGACAGCGTAGCAGCGCCACACGCCGGTAATCATCGATAGACTATACACAATGAGTATAGATAACATATACAGTACTCGGTGTTTTTTCTGTGTGCTGTGCACTATGTGTTCAGTGTTTTCCCATTTCGTTGTGAGTATACATACAGACGACAGAATGCTGCAATAGTTCTGCTTTAGTTATACACGTTTATTAGTACTCTGTAGGTGGACTTTTGTTTACATGACTGCCTATCATCCGCCATTAACACCAGTCTGTAATTAACACACATTTTATCATTGTTGGCACCAAGCATTACACTTAGTCTACAATGGGACGTCCTCAGTGGCTATAGCGGAGCAGATCTCACCGTAATGTCTCACGGTAAAACGCTTGGTGGTAACAAAACAAAAACTTGTCTTAAACCTCGCCCAAGGAGCAACAAACAGTCTATAATGTCGGGAGCAACTATATGGAACTGTAAAGGAATCTTCTTCTTCTTCTTCTTCTTCTTCTTGTCCATCAGCGTTAGACACTGATCTCTGTCTTTGTTCCTTATGTTCTTCTTCTCTATACTTTTCAATGTAATTTAAAGATGTGGTGGGAGGGAGGATGCTGAAAGTTCGAGCGGGTGCGGAACTGGAGAGCAGCAACACAGGATCGACCAACGAAGCTCCTGCAGCGACCTAGCACTCGTTGACAGATTCTAGCGTAGTTGTGGTAAGCGGTAAGCCCCAAAACTGTGTTTTTCTTAACCCTTTCCAGCCCAATGAGCATTTTAAGGATCATGGTTTACTAATTAAATAAAAGTCATAACATAACTTCCCAGTCATTATTTTAAGAATCCAATGAAACCAATAAATGAAACGAAAAGTATTGTATAAAGTGTGGGTCTTAAAATAATCATGGGAAGTGTAGCATAACAAAATATTACGCTAAACATTTAATTTAATGCAACATAAATAAGGAAGAAAAGTTCCATAGTGAGTGAGAAGAATGGATTGTTTTAAGAATTACACTAGAAACTGTATATTAAGTCAATAAAATATTAATAAGAATGAAAAATAACAAAGAAAACCATTGATCAAAATAACTTTCTATGTAAAAACCCAATAAACCAGCAGTATACCCAGTAGATTGGGGAAACAGTAAAAAGGAAATACAAGAAAAAGGAAATAAAAGGATGAAACCATATTAATAAGGGAAATGTATAAGGTCAAGATGCAGAGAAACCACAAGACCAGAAATTACTAATATAATAATGAAGAAGGGACAAAATATGTCAAGATTCCCACACAGAGACTAGAACCAAGAAGAGATATTCCAAAAAAAAAGGTAATCATGGAATACATACCTTTAAACCAAAATTAAAAATAATATATGCAGACCCAATAACAAGTTACAAGATACAATCCCAAAGAAAACCGAATTGTATACTAGTTGTAAGCATAATATGTGGAAAAAATTATTAATAGGACTACCATTAGTGTAGCCAAAAATAAATGACACATTATAATAAAGTGTAGTATGAAAAATCTATTAAAAAAGACTACCATTAGTGTAGGAAATACTAAATAAAAACTAAAGAGACAGTCTAATGACTGAGTGCAATGTTGATAAATAAAAGTGTTTTAGTGATTAGGCATAATAACAATATAATAGGTATAAGATGTTTTTATTTTATTGTATTAGCAAATTAGGTATAGGGAACACAAGAGACAGTTAATAACTGATAGTGTCATTAGTTATAAAATGTTTTTATGTTAATGTGTTATCAAAATAGTTATAGTAATTAAAAGAGACAGTTGATAACTGAAGTTGTTATTAGGAATAAGATGTTTTAATAGGATAAGGTTTGTGATAAAAGGAAACATAAAAACAAAGGACAGCCAACAACTGATAATAGTGCTGATAATAATATGTTTCCATTATAATGCTAAATATATAGAAGGTAATAGGCATAAGATGTTTATGTTATGGTTAAATGATATTATAAAAAAAAGTTTAGTAGATATAAGATATTTCATTGTATTTTAAAACCATGTTATTTAATTTTCCAGTGTGTATGGCAGAGAGGCAAGTAGGATATAGAAATGTAATAGTTTTATTCAAAACAGTAAACCATATATAATGTACAAGCAGACTAGCTAAGACACCATTTTAGAAAACACAGACTAGTATAATTAAACCAAAACTATCTATCAGAGAAGCAAGATATACAATAGGAATAGAATTAAATACAGACAATACAGAAATTGAAAATATAATTAATACAGATACAATTAATAGCGAATAGAATAACAAAGGAAAGAAAATTAACTTCTTTTGGAAACAGATAATACTAGGCCTATAATGGTAATCAAATCAGACTAAACAGTGAATTAATCAATATTGAAGTGTTTTAACAACAAAATTATTAACAACAAAGATTATCACGGAGTTATTAAGTATATTCCATGGAAATATTATCAGAAATAACAATTAAAAACCATTTAAACAATAAATTTGTACAAAATATGAGGCACACAATCATTATAAAAATTGTAATTTTTGGGCTTAAATGAGCTTGAAACAAACCCAGCTATATATCAAAAGATGTAAAATTAATTAATCAATATTACTGAGTAGTTAGATTTATGTAAAATTAAGAAATATTTGAATTACAGTAAAAAATAAGAAAACTTATTATGTATATTTAGATGGTGAACCAAGTCTTAGACAGATATTTTTATAGTTAAACAATATAAAGAGGAAAAAGACATAGCACAAATTACCCTAAAACGACGACGTTGAGTCTATTAGTCTATTGTTAATCGTGAAGACGACTAGTTGGAAATGTGTTAGCAGAATACTGAAAACAGAATAATTTGTGTAAAACCGAGTGTGGTTATGCGGCGTGTAACAGAGATGATCTAAAAGTGAAAATAACCTTAACTATCAATTTCTAACACTTCACAAATTCCAAACAACAGTAATAACACCATCAAACTCAAACACAAGAAATCAACAGCCATTTTGAGACAATTTTGGATCATATTCGCAGAACACAATTACACATATTTGAACACCGGACACTTCACAAGAAACCCATCACGAAAACGACATCGCAGGAGACGAGAGGACACTCTACACTATATTCCTGGACCAACACTACTTCGCAGAGGAGGGAATATCATTTTATTTCTGCGGGAGAATCTCAGCCAGTTCCAGCCGTATAGCAGCTAAAATCGAGGAGACGTCGGCCATACTGGATTTACTCACCAGCACGAGTTGCACTGCCAGCTTGAAAGAAGTGATGTCATTTCGTCGAGTTGGTTCGCTATTCATTTTTCTAATTGACAATTTAAATAATAATCTTGTTTTATTTCAGCCAAAATAATTTAGTTTAAGAATACCTGTAAGAATGTATCTTGTTCCTTGCCCTCTGACCATTTCGACTCGTTAAAAGAACCATAATTTCTAACCTTGTAAAAAATATATTTTGTTGATTTTGTTGGCTACCGACTGGAGCACATATTAGCCAATGCCTGGGTCATGCGCAGTTTGACTGGCGCATAATTTTGAATGTTAATAAATGAACATCATTATTCAGTTACAAGAGTTGTTTTTATTTCTATAATTAATGTTAACTATTTTTTTTTAACAAAATTAATTTACAGTGATAGAATAAATATCTAAGAAAATTACACACTCAATTAATTAACTAATTATTAATTAATTAAATTAAATAATTAAACCAAAACTCAATATCAGTAAAAATTTTACAACCTACAAAATTTTATTTTTGTTTTATCCATCAATCACACTTAATTATAAAACATATTTATATTTAATTTATTATTTGCAATTTGTGAATCCAAAGTGGAGCTGTATCATCGGCGAGTTCAACACCGAGATCCAGACAACATACATAATTCTTACATATCTATAATTCTTGCTATCTACACATATATAATATCTAATATATATTTTATTTTATTTTATTTTATAATTTAAATTTACAAATATATTACAAATTGGCTAGCCCAGACAGTGGGGCTTCCAGGAGGGCACAATTCTTATTGTTATCAGTACACAATTCTTATTATCATACATCAATATTTTATTTTATTTTAATATTTGTAATAAAATTATATTACAAATTGTCGTCCAACTAAAGGGCTTTAAATAGGAGGTAATAGTGTTATAAAATAAGGACGATTGTCCAGTTTCCTATTTTTAGCTTGGCAGCGGTCAATAGGTCGGAAGAGGGAGCGAGATGCACAGGAGAGCTACATCAAGGAAAAGGGCTATGGAGGCCGAGCAGGAGGTAGACATGGAGGATAAAGAGGCGACACCAGTGGAAGACGTGGAGTCGGTGTTACCGCCAGCAGAACCAAACAAGCCTGCACCACCGGAGGAACAGTCAAAGAAATCCACTACAAAGGAAGATACAAAATTTGATCAAATGATGGAGATGTTACTCAGAGAATTTAAAACGACGAAGGAAGAATTAAAGGAGAAGATGGAAGAAAATAGTAAGAAGCTGGAAAACGATAACCAACAATTGAAAGAAGAGTTGGGTAATAAAATCGGAGATACCAACAAGAAAATCGAAGAAAACAGTAAGAAGATGGAGGAGAAAATGGAAGAAAATAATAAGGAAATGAAGAATGATAACCAACGATTGAAGGAAGAATTGGGTAATAAAATTGGAGATACCAGTAAGAAGATAGAAGAGAAGATGGAAGAAAATATTCAGAAGATTGAGGAGAAAATGGAGGAAATAAAGACTGACAATAAACAGTCGAAAGAGGAATTAACCCAGATAAGCCAAAAATGGAAGAAACCAACAAGAGGATGGAAGAAACAAGTCAAAAAATGGAAAGCAATAATCAGCAATTGAGAGAAGAATTGAAGGAGACGAACCAAGAGAACATGAACCGGTTAGACGGAAGAATGGAAATATTGAAGGAAGATTTGAGCCAGAAAATAGCTGAAAATAATGAAACAATCAGCAAGAAGGTAGAAGAGGAAATAACGGTAATCGAACAAAGGGTTACAAGAGCTGACGAAAGATGGAGTCAAACCGAACGAGAAGTACAGAGTATCAAGACAGAAATAAACACGAAGGTTAACAACATTGAAGAAATGACTAGGAAGACGTTGGAGGAAAGACTAAGAGAAACACGGGAAGACTGGGAGCGAGTGCAGGACCGATTTACAGAAAAATGCGACGGCATCGAAGCTACTGTGACCAGTATCAACAGTCAGGTGCGACAGAACCAAACAGATATAGACCTGTTCCACAGTCGACCGACAAACATTACCAGTTGTCCTAACAGCGAGAATCGTGAAGGAATTAACTTCAGGTTTTATAAAAACAAACCAATGGAGTTCCTAGCCAGAATCGAAGAGTACTTCACCAAACACCGAGGTAACCGCTGGAGGGAGAATAAAGAAGTGCTTGACGAATCGTTCAAGGAGATAGCAGATAATTGGTGGATGGCGATAAGAGACGAAGTGACCGACTACCAACAATTCAGAAGGCTATTCAAAGCCAAATATTGGTCTGAATCAACACAAAATATCGCCAGAGACGGGATCTGTCATGGAAAATACAACCCGTATGGAAACCAGACTTTAACAGCGTACTTTTTGGGAAAGGTGTGCGTGGCCAAACATCTAGAGCCCAGAATACCGGAAGAATGCCTGGTCAGTAAGCTCTCATACCATTATGAGGAAGATATAATAAGAGCTAGGAGAAACAGTCAAATAAAGACTGTGCAAGCTATGACCGAGCTCTTAGAAATGTATGAGCATGAAGACTATTACCGCCAAAGTCGCAGGAGATATGAGAAGCCGGAACCAAGAAGTAACAACAATAATTTGAGTAATAATAATCGGCAGAATGTGGGTAACAATAATAATTATAATTCCGCAAATCGGAATAATGCCGAATACAATTATAACACCCGAAATAACAATAATTTACCTAGATTTAACAACAATAATAATAATAATCATGTTCCTCGCATTAATAATAATGACAACCACAACAACAATAATAATAATAATAATAATAATAACCGTCCACAAAATAACAACGGTTATTATAATAATAATCGTAACTATGTTCCAAATGGTCAGAGGAACCCCAACCCCTCTAATAACAATTATCATGGTAATTATAACCGGAATTACCCGAATGGAGGTAATAACAATAATTACAGGACATATCGACCCAATATTAACTACATCAGAGCGGAAGGCAGTGGACAGAGGAGGTACCAGCCTCAACGAAGGAGCCGATACTACGAGTACGAGACCTTTCAAGGAAGTCAGGGAAGTAATCGTTACAGAGAGTACGAGCCCAGACGTAGTTCCAGCCTGGACAATCAGCGAAGACTACCTGTAACAGAAGCCCAACAGGACGATCGTGCTGAACCAAACGAAGCAGTTTCAGGACTCCAAGCTGATGCTTCCTACGGCCTAATCTGTAATGATGCGGAACATTTAAACGAACGGAGGCAGTAATAAACTCCGATAACCCTTTACTGCTCCAATCTGCTGGGTTTAACCAAGGAAGAAATTCGAAGAAAAACAGAAAAAATTTTACTATAATATACAGTAATTATTTGAAAGATATCCGTAAGGACCTGCTCGAAGAAAGCGAAATTAACATTGATAATAATGATAATGAAGTAATATATATAATTGCAGAAATTGAGGGTATCTCTGTTCCTATAATGATAGACACTGGAGCCAATGTCTCTATCATAAATCGAAATGAGTTGGACCGGATACAGCAGGAATGCCATAAAAACTTACCGGTACTACCTATTAATAATATTGTACTTGTAGGAGCTACCGGCCGACAGAACAAGACCATAAGAAAACAGGTATCCCTAAGTGTCAACAGTCAGGGCATTAGTGTGGATATGATATTTCTTGTTGCAGCCGGATTACCTTTCAACATCATGATAGGATGTGACATATTGCGCAGAAACTCAGCAGTTATCGACTTGTGCCGAGGAAAGGTATCACTCTTTGCTGAAGGTTCGACCTGGGTAGCCAATTTAACTAACAACAAGACGTTAGACTCCAGACAACTTATCGACCACCAAAATAAGGTGAATTACTTGTCCAACTACTCAACAAACAACAAGCCAGTACATCCGGATGCGGAGGGTGACCTATGGCAACAAAAGATTCAGGAGATACGTATCTTCCAGTGCCACAATACTAACGACCAATTAAAGGAAAACCAGCTGAATCAATTGGTCGAAATATATGAAAAATATCGAGCTGTATTTTCGGACGAACCTGGAAAGATCCGGAACTACCAATGTTCCATACGATTCAGAGAACCGGTAGAATTTAACCGAAAGTCGTATCCTATAGCACAATCTTTGAAGGAAGCCGTACGCACAGAGATCCAGAATATGATCAGTAGAGATATCATCGAGAGCAGTCAATCGCCATACACTAGCCCAATTGTGGCTATACAAAAGAAAAATGGGAAGGTAAGGCTTTGCCTTGACGCACGTGAGATAAATAAAATGATAATTAACGATCGTACCTCACCTGGCGAAATTGATGAGATATTGAAGAGGTTCCACGGAACACGATTCATTACCACGTGGGATACCGTCTGCGGCTATTGGCAAGTGGAGTTGCACCCAGCAAGCCGGCAATACATGGCGTTCATCTTCGAAGGGCGCAATTATCAGTTTAAGAGGTTGCCCTTCGGGTTGGTGAACTCAGTAGCTGTTTTTGTCGCCTGTATGGATCATATACTAGGACCAGAAGCGCTCCAATTCACGACTGTCTATGTTGATGATCTCCTAATAACATCAACCAACTGGGAAGAACACTGTTACCGTGTGGAGCATGTCTTGAAGAAGCTTGCTGAAAATAATGTTACCCTTAAACTAGACAAGTCCAAGCTTATAGCTAAAGAAGTACAATTCTTGGGTTTCCAGCTAAACAGTCAAGGAATAACACCATCAACAGAAAAGGTAGACGCCATACAACGATTCCCTACACCAAAAAACAGAAGGCAACTACAATCATTTTTAGGCCTGTGTAACTATTATAGGAAGTTCCAAAATAATTATTCCGAACTGACAGCCCAGTTTCAGTACCAGTTATCGTCCAAGAATAAATGGCGATGGGGTCAAGAACAAGACGAAACCTTCAAATCAATTAAGGAGAAGTTCTTAGAAGCAGTAATGCTCAACCATCCGGATTTTAACCGACCCTTCTTTCTAAACTGTGACGCTAGTAACATTAGCTTGGGGTCAACACTGTACCAAGAAGATGAAAGTGGAAACCATCTAGTAGTGAGCTTTGCTAGCAGAACCCTTAACCAGTGTGAAAAGAACTATAATGTGACGGAAAAAGAACTGCTAAACGTAGTCTTTGCCTGCGGGAAGTTTCGGACGTATATCCTCGGATATCCAGTGACCGTTCGAACAGATCACAAATCAATATCATTTCTGAGAAGATGCAAGTTAAGCCATGGTAGATTGACCAGATGGGTACTCGCCCTGCAGGAATACGATATACAGTGGGAGTATGTTCCTGGAAGTAAAAATGTAGTAGCCGACGTATTGTCGAGAGTGAATCTGGAAGAACAAACGTTCGAAGGCGAAAAGGAGAGCATCTTGAAAATCTATAATATTATTAAGGACAGATCCGATTTAGAAAAGATAGTGCAGGACATCAGCAAACACCAGCAGTCCGACCCGAAGTTAAACCACATTAAACTTCGTCTCTCCAACCAAGATGACACAATAAACAAATTTTATTGTATACATAATGGAATTTTATTCATCAAAACATCCCTTGATGAAGACATATGGAAGATCATGATCCCTACTACAATCGAAAAGGATATCATCCTGGACTATCATCTACGATACGGTCACATGGGAGCCATGAAGGTGATCAAGGCGATAGAAGAGAATTGTCATATAAAAAGTATCAATAGAAAGACGAGAAACTACCTCAAAACCTGTCTGATATGTCAATTGGTGAAAACCAATAATGAGAAAAAGGAGGGTATGATGATACCAATTACCTCACAAGCCAAACTGGAAAAGGTCTTTCTGGACATATGTGGTCCATTTCCCCGCAGTGGCGGACGCCATCGATACAAATATATTATTATCATGATGGATCATTTCACCAAATTTACAAAACTGTACCCTGTGAATAGAGCCACCACTTTGAAGACTCTAGGAATAATAACAAATCATTACATTCCAGAGGTAGGGAGCCCGACATCCATCATCACAGACCATGGAACGCAATTTAAGGGTTGGAGGTGGAGAAACACTCTAAATACGTTGGGCATTAAGACATACAAGACATCTGTCTACCACCCCAGCAGCAATCCAGCGGAGAGGGTACTGCGAGAAGTCGGAAGAATATTACGGACTTATTGCTATAATCAACAAAAGAAGTGGCAAGAATATTTATTAGCTACTGAAGAATTCCTTAATTTGTCATATCACCCCGCTATAGGTACCACGCCATACACGGCAATGTATGAAAAACCGCCTCCAAGAGAAATACAAGACATAATAGAGTTCCCCAGGAGTCAAGAATACAAATTCAATCGAATCAGATTCTACAATAAATTGGCAGAAGACCAGGAAAGGCGCAAGAACAAATATCAAAAGGCGATTAAGAAAATAATAAGCTATGAAGTCGGAGAAAAGGTACTGCTAAAAAACAGGGAATTACCCAGTACTTTGGAAGGCATCACCAAAAAGTTGTTACTGCTGTATACCGGCCCATACCTGATTATTAAAAACAATAATAACAATACGTATGTACTAAAGGATATCATTTCAAATAAAGTAAAAGGAACTTATAATCAGTTATCCATTAAAAAATATTTGGAGGAGAAATAAAGAACAAATAATAATGTTCAAAATTCAAAAACTTAGTAAGTACAACTTACACAAATCATTTGAAAGACTATTATGAATGTAAAAAGAATTTTGATGGAATAATAAATTTCAAAATTCCAAAAGTTAGTAAGTACAACTTACACAAAACATTTGAAAGACTATTATGAATGAGAAAAGAATTTTGATGGAATAATAATTTTCAAAATTCAAAAATCAGTAAGGACAACTTACACAAATCATTTGAAAGACTATTATGAATGTAAAAAGAATTTTGATGGAATAATAAATTTCAAAATTCCAAAAGTTAGTAAGTACAACTTACACAAAACATTTGAAAGACTATTATGAATGAGAAAAGAATTTTGATGGAATAATAATTTTCAAAATTCAAAAATCAGTAAGGACAACTTACACAAATCATTTGAAAGACTATTATGAATGTAAAAAGAATTTTGATGGAATAATAAATTTCAAAATTCCAAAACTTAGTAAGTACAACTTACACAAATCATTTGAAAGACTATTATGAACGAAATAAAAAGAATTTTGATGGAAAAAATTTCAAAATTCCAAAAATCAGTAAGTACAACTTACACTGATCATTTGAAGATTATTATGAATGTAAAAGAGAATTTTGATGAATAAAAAATAATTTCAAAATTCCAAAAATTAGTAAGGACAACTTACACTGATCATTTGAAGATTATTATGAATGTAAAAAGAATTTTGATGAATAAAAAATACTTCCAAAATTCAAACATTAGTAAGTACAACTTACACTGGTCATTGAAAGACTATTATGAATGATGAAAAAAGAATTTTGATGAATAAATATGTTCAAAATTCAAAACCAATAATAAGTACAACTTACACCAAAATATTTGAAAAAAAAAACAACTATGAATAAGAAAGAATGTAGTTGAATAAAAATATCTAAAGTTAAAAAATATTAAGTTCATATCATTACTCATACAAATGATGAGAAATAACTCATCAATATGAAAAAAAAAAGGATTTTGTGAGAAAGAAGATACAAAATTCTAAAGGAGAATGGAAACCAGAATATCATATGACTTAATCGAAACAACTTAACCAAACTCACAAAGAAAATAATTTAATAAAAATGGAACAATGAAGAAGGACCAACTCAGTAAAGACCAAAGAGTGAGACCAGAAACCAAAAATTCTGATACTATTAATGATAATGTTGTTGCAATAACCACTGTTATAGTGAAAGTGATAAAGAATTAATTCATGTTATATCATGAGCAATAAAAAATAACTCATTGGATACCAGATGGTAGAAAGTATAAATATAAATGCTAATTACTATGTAAACATGATGAAATGATGAAATGTATATTATACCACATACCTAAACCACATAATATGGAATAAGCTTTAAAAGAGAAGAAGAGTCAAGTGTATAAAAGTATTAATTAATATAACTTATTATGAAGTGAAGAATCTAAAGATGTTTATTTTAGTCAAAAATGACTACTTTTACTGTTTATTTCTTTTTATGACTGGATGTAGAAAATGCCATCAGTCTTATATTTTGAGCAGAGATGATAATGCCTCTGGACTCAATTAATTGAAGTGTTGGACAGCAGGGATAGAAGCCAAAAGTGCCACTCTGAACTGTTCCAATTAATTTGTTAGGGAATGTTAGGAAGTAAACATACTGGTGAGGAAGCACCAAATAAGAAAGAATATAAAATGATAATGTTATACACAAGATTGAAGATCACTTATTAATGAAGAAAGAAACTAATGAAGGAGATACACATCATCTGAGAGGAAGCAATGGTGGAAAAAGAAGGTATATAAGGTGAAAACATGTAATCACGAAGAAAATATAGTAAATACAAAAGAATAAGTAGTAATTATTTCATCCATACTAATGTGACGATTTCATTAATAAAAATATGTTAATTAATTAAATTGTTAATGTATAAGCTGAGAAATTTTAAAATTTTAATAAAATCTCACATTTTAAACTAAATCTTATTGCTATCATTAAATAATAATAATATTTAATAAAAAGTCTAATAATAAAATAAAAGAGAATACAATTGTACAGAAAGGGTAAAGTTTGTTAATTAATCCTGCATATACAGGCACTGACCAGAATTAACTTGTTTCTGACCCCTAAACAAACTAAATATAATTGTAAATTTTGTTATTATTTAAATAATTAAATAAGACCACTGTAATGTACTTTGATAACGTCTGTAACTAGGAATATCTCTATTTAATTATTTAATCAAACTTTAGTCCTTTAATTAAATTAGAAACATGGAACTACTTTTATGTTGACTAGTAATTGTCGCGAGATTACTACTCTCCCCCTAACTATTTTTGCCCACTTGCAATGGAGCGCTCACGCCGTAAGCTGCGTACAGCGTTGTTTCGCGACGCGTGTATAATTATGTGAATGGTTGGTTCAATGAATATTTAAATAACTAAATTTGTGCGGCGATGACATCTCTCTCTCAATGAATAAATAACAAACTATGTAATTCATACATTACTACAAACATGAAGGTGATATTCCACTAATCTATAATCATGTGAAGTGTATTACTGTGAAACAAACTTTCTATTTATTTATTATAACTACAAGAATTACAACAGTCGTCTAAGATGAGAGTATCCTACAAGAATTACAACAGTCGCCTAAGATGAGAGTACTTCAGCCCGAATGATATAACAGACTTCAGGAACTTCACCGTCACCGGATACTAAGGCAACGACAGACCTTCAGGAAACACACCAAGGACCGAAGAACCAATTCTGCAGCAAATACTGAAAACCAGGTGACATGGAGGCTTGTCTTCCATGGTTATGAGTTACTAAAATTATGACCCACAAAAGACAATTTAACTCACCACTTTTAAGACTTTAAAAGACAGACATTATATGTAACATGTAGTCTGTAATCTAATAACACTGGTTATAGCAAAAGAGTAAATGTTTAAACTAAAAGTTTTCTTGTTTTGAAAGATTAATAAAGTCCATTCTTCAAATGGCCCAATTTTCAATATTGTATATGGCAAGGTGACCATTATTAACTTAATATATATTCAATCCCGGATCCGCGGAATAAATTAAATAGATGTACATCATATTTTGAGGGGCCTTATGAAAGAGTAATATATATAATTATACTGTAAACTATATATGTTGAGAACTTTAAATAGAGAACTTTATCTCATAATGTAATAAAGAGATGTCATCTGAGTACCGAGTAAACTGAGTGCATAAATCAACAGTCTCCCCTTCCCAATATCCTGATATAAGAATTGTTTTATTTGTTGTGATTAATTTTCAGCTCGTCACAACGAAAGGCAGCCTGTATAATTGGCATAACCAATTAACGCGGGTTCCCTACGTTATAACACAAGTTAATATGTTATACTAAGAGTATGATCTGAACTAATCACTTTTACAGGAGAGCATATGTAGCATAACAAAATATTACGCTAAACATTTAATTTAATGCAACATAAATAAGGAAGAAAAGTTCCATAGTGAGTGAGAAGAATGAATTGTTTTAAGAATTACACTAGAAACTGTATATTAAGTCAATAAAATATTAATAAGAATGAAAAATAACAAAGAAAACCATTGATCAAAATAACTTTCTATGTAAAAACCCAATAAACCAGCAGTATACCCAGTAGATTGGGGAAGCAGTAAAAAGGAAATACAAGAAAAAGGAAATAAAAGGATGAAACCATATTAATAAGGGAAATGTATAAGGTCAAGATGCAGAGAAACCACAAGACCAGAAATTACTAATATAATAATGAAGAAGGGACAAAATATGTCAAGATTCCCACACAGAGACTAGAACCAAGAAGAGTTATTCCAAAAAAAAAGGTAATCATGGAATACATACCTTTAAACCAAAATTAAAAATAATATATGCAGACCCAATAACAAGTTACAAGATACAATCCCAAAGAAAACCGAATTGTATACTAGTTGTAAGCATACTATGTGGAAAAAATTATTAAAAGGACTACCATTAGTGTAGCCAAAAATAAATGACACATTATAATAAAGTGTAGTATGAAAAATCTATTAAAAAAGACTACCATTAGTGTAGGAAATACTAAATAAAAACTAAAGAGACAGTCTAATGACTGAGTGCAATGTTGATAAATAAAAGTGTTTTAGTGATTAGGCGTAATAACAATATAATAGGTATAAGATGTTTTTATTTTATTGTATTAGCAAATTAGGTATAGGGAACACAAGAGACAGTTAATAACTGATAGTGTCATTAGTTATAAAATGTTTTTATGTTAATGTGTTATCAAAATAGTTATAGTAATTAAAAGAGACAGTTAATAACTGAAGTTGTTATTAGGAATAAGATGTTTTAATAGGATAAGGTTTGTGATAAAAGGAAACATAAAAACAAAGGACAGCCAACAACTGATAATAGTGCTGATAATAATATGTTTCCATTATAATGCTAAATATATAGAAGATAATAGGCATAAGATGTTTATGTTATGGTTAAATGATATTATAAAAAAAAAGTTTAGTAGATATAAGATATTTCATTGTATTTTAAAACCATGTTATTTAATTTTCCAGTGTGTATGGCAGAGAGGCAAGTAGGATATAGAAATGTAATAGTTTTATTCAAAACAGGAAACCATATATAATGTACAAGCAGACTAGCTAAGACACCATTTTAGAAAACACAGACTAGTATAATTAAACCAAAACTATCTATCAGAGAAGCAAGATATACAATAGGAATAGAATTAAATACAGACAATACAGAAATTGAAAATATAATTAATACAGATACAATTAATAGCGAATAGAATAACAAAGGACAGAAAATTAACTTCTTTTGGAAACAGATAATACTAGGCCTATAATGGTAATCAAATCAGACTAAACAGTGAATTAATCAATATTGAAGTGTTTTAACAACAAAATTATTAACAACAAAGATTATCACGGAGTTATTAAGTATATTCCATGGAAATATTATCAGAAATAACAATTAAAAACCATTTAAACAATAAATTAGTACAAAATATGAGGCACACAATCATTATAAAAAATTGTAATTTTTGGGCTTAAATGAGCTTGAAACAAACCCAGTTATATATAAAAAGATGTAAAATTAATTAATCAATATTACTGAGTATTTAGATTTATGTAAAATTAAGAAATGTTTGAATTACAGTAAAAAATAAGAAAACTTATTATGTATATTTAGATGGTGAACCAAGTCTTAGACAGATATTTTTATAGTTAAACAATATAAAGAGGAAAAAGACATAGCACAAATTACCCTAAAACGACGACGTTGAGTCTATTAGTCTATTGTTAATCGTGAAGACGACTAGTTGGAAATGTGTTAGCAGAATACTGAAAACAGAATAATTTGTGTAAAACCGAGTGTGGTTATGCGGCGTGTAACAGAGATGATCTAAAAGTGAAAATAACCTTAACTATCAATTTCTAACACTTCACAAATTCCAAACAACAGTAATAACACCATCAAACTCAAACACAAGAAATCAACAGCCATTTTGAGACAATTTTGGATCATATTCGCAGAACACAATTACACATATTTGAACACCGGACACTTCACAAGAAACCCATCACGAAAACGACATCGCAGGAGACGAGAGGACACTCTACACTATATTCCTGGACCAACACTACTTCGCAGAGGAGGGAATATCATTTTATTTCTGCGGGAGAATCTCAGCCAGTTCCAGCCGTATAGCAGCTAAAATCGAGGAGACGTCGGCCATACTGGATTTACTCACCAGCACGAGTTGCACTGCCAGCTTGAAAGGAGTGACGTCATTTCGTCGAGTTGGTTCGCTATTCATTTTTCTAATTGACAATTTAAATAATAATCTTGTTTTATTTCAGCCAAAATAATTTAGTTTAAGAATACCTGTAAGAATGTATCTTGTTCCTTGCCTTCTGACCATTTCTACTCGTTAAAAGAACCATAATTTCTAACTTTGTAAAAAATATATTTTGTTGATTTTGTTGGCTACCGACTGGAGCACATATTAGCCAATGCCTGGGTCATGCGCAGTTTGACTGGCGCATAATTTTGAATGTTAATAAATGAACATCATTATTCAGTTACAAGAGTTGTTTTTATTTCTATAATTAATGTTAACTATTTTTTTTAACAAAATTAATTTACAGTGATAGAATAAATATCTAAGAAAATTACACACTCAATTAATTAACTAATTATTAATTAATTAAATTAAATAATTAAACCAAAACTCAATATGTTTTAACAAGGGTAATTTTTTCTATGACGAATGATAACTGCCGTAAATTCAAAGAGAATCAAATATTGTTTTGCATACAGACCTGAATTGTAGAGTTCTCAAGACCTTTTGTTTTTGGTGAAGATCGGTTAAGGGAAAGGTGTAGTTTACCAGCAACGTTTTATGTTTTAACCAGGGTGTTTTCTATGACGAACGATAACTGCCGTAAATTCAAAGAGAATCAAATATTGTTTTGCATACAGCCCTGAATTGTAGAGTACTCAAGACCTGTTGCAAGACCTGTTGTGTTTGGTGAAGATCGGTTAAGGGAAAGGGGTAGTTTACCTGCAACGTTTTTTTTATCAAGAGTAATTTTTTTCTATGGCAAACGATAACAGCCGCAAATTCAAACAGAATCAAATAATTTTTTGCATACGGTCCTGAATTGTAGAGTACTCAAGTCCTGTTGTTGGTGGTGAAGAACGGTTAATGGAAAGGGGTAGTTTACCTGGAACGTTTTATGTTTTAACAAGGGTAATTTTTTCTATGACGAACGATAACTGCCGCTCATTCAACAGAATCAAATAATTTTTTGCATACATCACTGAATTGTAGGGAACTCAAGGCCTTTTCATTTTGGTGGAGATTGGTTAAGGGGAATGGGTAGTTTACCTGCAACCTTTTACGTTTTAACAAGAGCAATGTACTTGAAAATTCATTTAATCTTTTTCAAACAATGGTAATTGTTAAAAATAAAATAATTTTGTTGCCAGGCAATAAAATTATAATTTTTTCATTTTAATTTAAATCATGTATGAGAGAAAATATATCGTTCGTGGCAGGCTAGCATATCTCAATTATGTAATGTTTACGTTTCCATTTTATTATTATGATTACCGCAATAAAAATCAGACAATACACACACACACACACACACACAAAATTCGCGTTATTTCTGGCCTCACTCATGTTTATTTTCTTACATTTGCACTCTTTTTAAATGGAAAGTGCCAAAACCCACACCAACACAACGCGCACAAGTCAAAAAAGTGTCCAGCGTGGATAGCGATTTGCTTCCTGTGGTTCGCTGGGCAGTGTAACTGCACGTGTTTACAGAGGAACGGTTCATAGACAGACTTTTCGTCTTTAGGGAATGAACCCTCTGCAAGATGCTCAGGGTCCATGAGTGACTTCGGAGCGCTCCTTCTTTTCCGAGTGTTTGTTCTGTGAAACGTACACTGTAGATTCGCAACTTTACTCTGAGCAACGCTCAATAGGGAATGTTGAAAATTTTTGTCCACGGTGTGCCCTCATACACACTAACCTGCTCTGATGTTTTGATTACGGACATCATAATATTAAAACTTTGGAAACTTGAGCAGTACTTAATAGAGATCAAACATTAACTTTTACAAGCCATTAATTTCATGCATATTTTTATATGTGTACTACATTATCGGCAACAAAGAAATAGTTGGTTGTAAAAATTTCTTCCCGGGCAGTTTGGCCAAGGTCCAATGTTTTATGAAAATCCAGACGTTTCAGCAGTGCCATCGCTTACCATCATCAGTGAAAATCGAATGCGCTAACTGGAGGTGGTATACGTTAGTGACCACAGTACTGTGGTTAAGGCTGAAGAAAGAAGTAATTTCTGTGTAAACATTTTATTTCTTTTAAATATACATCTTAGAACATGGAAGTCATGTATAGGTCTCCATACCGATATTTGTCTATGGCAAACGATAACAGCCGCAAATTCAAACAGAATCAAATAATGTTTCGCATACAGCTCTCAATTATAGAGTTGTAAAGACTTGTTGTGATTGGTGAAGATCGGTTAAGGGAAAGGGGTAGTTTACCAGCAACATTTTTTTTTTATCAAGGTTAATTTTTTCTATGGCTAACGATAACAGCCCCAAATTCAAACAGACACATATAATGTTTTGCATACAGCCCTGAATTAAAGAGTTCTCAAGTCCTGTTGGTGTTGGTGAAGATCGGTTAAGGGAAAGGGGTAGTTTACCTGCAACATTTTATGTTTTAACAAGGGTAATTTTTACTTCCATGTTCCTTAATGAAATGGAAGTATGGTGATGGCAAAAAAAATCATGTTCGAGATTATTGCAGATTCTGATTGTACTACACTCAAAACATGAAAAAAGTCGTTTTTCGAAAAGTGTCTGTCTATAGATTTTTTTTTCTATGGCAAACGATAACAGCCGCAAATTCAAACAGAATCAAATAATTTTATGCATGCAGCCCTGATTCGTAGAGTACTCAAGACCTATTGTTTTTGGTGAAGATCGGTTAAGGGAAAGGGGTAGTTTACCAGCAACGTGTTTTTAATCAAGTGTAATTTTTTTCTATGGCAAACGATAACAGCCGCAAATTAAAACAGAATCAAATAATGTTTTGGATACAGCCCTGAATTGTAGAGTTCTCAAGATCTGTTGGTTTTGGTGGAGATCGGTTAAGTGAAAGGGGTAGTTTACCTGGAACATTTTATGTTTTAACAAGGGTAATTTTTTCTTTGCCGAACGATAACTGCCGTAAATTCAAACAAAATCAACTACTTTATTGCATACCTTTTTAAATTATACAGAATTCAAGATGTATTGATTTTGTTGAAGATCGGTTAAGGGAAAGGGGTAGTTTACCAGCAACATTTTATGTTTTAACAAGGGTATTTTTTTTATGCCGAACGATAACTGCCGTAAATTCAAAGAGAATCAAATAATGTTTCGCAAAAAAGCCTTAGATTGTAGAGTTCTGAAGACCTATTGTTTTTGGTGGAGATCGGTTAAGGGAAAGGGGTAGTTTACCAGCAACGTTTTATGTTTTAACAAGCGTATTTTTTATGGCAAACTATAAGAGCCGCAAATTCAAACAGAATCAAATACGTTTTTGCACACCTTCCTGAATTATAGAGTACTCAATGATTGTTAATTTTGGTAAAGATCGGTTAAGAGAAAAGGGTAGTTTACCAGCAACGTTTTATGTTTTAAAAGGGTCATTTTATTTTTATGACGCATGATAACTGCCGCATATTAAAAGAGAATCAAATAATGTTTTGCATACATTCTGAAGTTTTATGTACTCAAGGTCTGTTGATTTTGGTGAAGATCGGTTAAGGGAAAGGGGTAGTTTACCTGCCACCTTTAATGTTTTAACAAGAGTAATTGTTTCTATGTCGAACGATAACTGCCGCACATTCAAACAGAATCAAATAATGTTTTGCATGCATCCGTGAATTGTAAAGAACTCAAGATCTATTGATTTTGGTGAAGATCAGTTAAGAGAAAGGTGTAGTTTACCAGCAACGTTTGATGTGATAACAAGATTAATTTTGTCTATGACGAACGATAACTGCCGTAAATTCAACAATCATAATCAAATAATTTTTTGCATACGTTCCTAAATTGTAGAGAACGTAAGCCCTGTTGATTTTAGTGAAGATCGGTTACGGGGAAAGGGTAGTTTACCTGAAACATTTTTTGTTGTAACAAGAGTAAAGTACTTAATTTTGGTAAATAAATTATCCTGATAAGAAGATCTTAATAATCCACTGTAGAAACGTAGATAAAATATCAATAAATGAAGAGGCTAGTTGAACGGGGTGGGGGTAATTTTCTATAAATGAAAATTATAGTTGAAGGGGGAGGGGATAATTTTTATATGTGTACTACGTTATCGGCAACAAAGTAGTAGTTTGTTGTTAAAATTCCTTCCCGGGCTGTTTGGCCGTAGTCCAATGTTTTCTGCAAAACCAGACGTTTCGGCAGTGCCGTCGACTTCCATCATCAGTGAAAAGCGAGTGCGATAACGTGTGGTGGTATACGTTAGTGACCACAATACTGTGGTTAAGTCTGAAGCAATAAGTGGAAAGTAATAGTTTCTATGGAAACATTTCATTTCGTAAATGATTTTAAATGTAAATCATAACATGGAAGTCATGTATGGTTCTCCATACCGATATTTTCTATGACGAACGATAACTGCCGCACATTCAAACAGAATCAAATAAGTTTTTACATATGTCCCTGAGTTGTAGAGTACTCAAGGCCTATTGATTTTGGCGAAGGTCGGTTAAGGGAAAGGGGTAGTTTACCTGCAACTTTTAATGTTTTAACAAGAGTAATTGTTTCTATGACGAACGATAACTGCCGCACATTCAAACAGAATCAAATACTGTTTTGCATGCGTCCCTGAATTGTAGAGGACTCAAGACCTATTGATTTTGGTGAAGATCAGTTAAGAGAAAGCTGTAGTTTACCTGCAACGTTTTATGTGATAACAAGGGTAATTTTTTCTATGACGAACGATAACTGCCGTAAATTCAAACATAATCAAATAATGTTTTGCATACTTCCCTACATTGTAGAGAACTCAAGGCCTGTTGATTTTGGTGGAGATCGGTTAAGGGAAAGGGGTAGTTTACCTGCAACATTTTATGTTGTAACAAGAGTCATTTTTTCATGACGAACGATAACTGCCGTAAATTCAAACAGTAACAAATAATTTTTTACATATGTGCCTGAGTTGTAGAGGACTCAAGGCCTTTTGATTTTGGTGAAGATCGGTTTAGAGAAACGGGTAGTTTACCAGAAACATTTTATGTTGTAACAAGTGTAAAGTACTTAATTTTGGTAAATAAAGTATCCTGATAAGAAGATCTTAATAATCCACTGTAGAAACGTAGATGAAATGTCTATAAATGAAGTGGCTAGTTGAACGGGGTGGGGGTAATTTTCTATAAATGAAAATTATAGTTGAAGGGGGAGGGGATAATTTTTTATGTGTACTACGTTATCGGCAACAAAGAAGTAGTTCTTTGTTAAAATTCCTCCCCGGGCTGTTTAGCCGTAGTCCAATGTTTTCTGCAAAACCAGACTTTTCGGCAGTGCCATCGACTTCCATCTCAGTGAAAATCGAGTGCGAAAACGTGAGCTGGTATACGTTAGTGACCACAGTACTGTGGTTTAAGGCTGAAGCAATAAGTAGAAAGAAGTAGTTTCTATGGAAATATTTCATTTCGAAAATGATTTTAAATATAAATCTTAGAACATGGAAGTCATGTATGGTTCACCATACTGATATTTTATGTAGTCTCGTCATGAATTTATATTGGTTCATACAAATAATTTCTTAAATCAGCGTTCCCATCAGTATTAACTGAGATTCTGTTGCAATTAACAGGTTAAGGACAGGGTTAAATATCTTCATTCTGCATTTGCTTACGCGGTAGACCCGTAAGGCTCCTAGGTGAGAATTGTTTTATTATGGATAAGCAACTGAATAAGTATTTGTTATATATGGACGACGTTAGAGAAAAATAAATATACATTTTCATTAATTTTCTTCGTGGTATTTTAATTCCTTTAATGATAAAAATTATTTATTATTGCTTGTATGAAATTGATAAGCACGTTTTGTCTTACTTCGTCAGAATGTTCGTTATATATAAAACTTTCTATAATTTTACATACACATATTGTGTGTGTGTGTGTGTGTGTGTGTGTGTGTGTGTGTGTGTGTGTGTGTGTGTGTGTGTGTGTGTGTGTGTGTGTGTGTGTGTGTGTGTGTGTGTGTGTGTGTGTGTGTGTGTGTGTGTGTGTGTGTGTGTGTGTGTGTGTGTGTGTGTGTGATTATATTAATTTCATATCAGTCGTTTAAGAAATTATTTTAATTCTGCATATTGCTGTCTCGAGGACGGTTAACCCTTTTTCAGTAGGTTAAAAAAGTCAACTTGAAACCTACTACTTGTAACCTACTTGAAAAAAAGGTTAATAACTTGGAAATAATTAAAAATAACTTGGAAAATAACAGAACTGCGATTTGCGAGCTCGAGCGTGTGTATTTGTAAACAGATACCAACACAAACTCCAACGATATCTTATAAGCCTAATATGAAAAATATATAAATTAAGAAGGAAATATAAAATTGCCTAGACTTGACTATATAAAATAATAATAATAAAGTTAACTACACTATATAGGTGTAGCCTACAGAAAACTGACACAGTCTAACATGGAGTGCTTTAGCCAACACAGACACCGTAATTTTCATTCACTGCTGTACAAAATGATAAAACCATTTAACTCACTAGACTGAATTAAGGAAAGGAAAATCATACACCAAACAGCAAATAAGAAAGGCTTATACAATGAAAAACACTACGCACAAAACAATAAAGTTTCCAAGTCCAGTACAACATGGACCTTATAACGTATACCAATCATATTGTAAATAACTTCAGTAAAATCCTTAATAAATGATGAAATAGAATGCCCAAATATAATAAAGTGTAGGTCGGCCAGACAGAAAATCAATATATTTTATCGCTGACTTAATCTGAATAACAATTTTATAAATAAGAAAGAAAAAACACGGAAACAAAAGTGAAGATATTTAAAACAAAAACGTGTGCTTTTTATATTGCCTGCAAGTCGAAAATTACTATTTAAAACTCTTCTTCTACTGGTGACTCCCGCTTCTTCCCTAGTGATCAATCCAAAGATTGATGGCAGCAGTTCTCCATTCCTCACGCTTATCTGCCTTTCTCGTAATGTCTCCATGACTCCTGCATATTCTTCTTCTTCTTCTTCTTTTAATCGGGAATAGGAAAATCGACTGTTCGGGAACCAAAGGAAATACATTCATTTTACCAACTCTTTCTAGTCTTTCTCTATTTCTTTGTCCAATAGGCTTGTGTCTGCCAAACTTCGTTAGGCAACCTACCATCTGATACCCTATTCAGATGAACAACGTCTCTCTTTGTTTTCTGCAATATGATCTTTGGTATTAAAAATTTCGACTCTTTGCATATTTCACTCCTGCACCCAACATTGTTCATATATCTGATGATTACCCAACCCATCTGATCCATTTATGACGATTGTGGTCGTTCATTCCTGGTTCATTCATTCCTAACGATCGTGGAGTGACCTTGGTTATATTGTCATTCACGTGACTCCGTATTATTGTTTATAGAATAGACGTTTAAAGCTGCTCCTCTTGTCTCACGAAATGCCCAATAAATTGCATCCTTCTTTTGGTAATGGATTTCGACAGACTTTTTTCTCTCCAGTACTGTTAAGAACTTTCCTGCTATTTATCGTTTTAGTCCATATGATTTTCATGACACAGTAGCACAATAGCTCAAATGAAAGTATCTACCTACATGTTTACCAGTATTCCTAGTTGTTGGGCTAAACAACAGAACATCCGAATTGAAGCTTTAAGGTTAAGTACCGAGAAAGCTAGAGGGACTGATAAGAGAATGAAACAGAAATTGGTAGAGTCAGAGACTTGAACTTTACAGAACGACCGAGATGGCGGGGACATTTACAATAACGAAACAGATAAGACAATTCTCAAGTAAGAAGAATATGGGCACCAAAATTTAAAACAAAAAAATAGAAAACGATAATAATAAACCTGGGATAAAACCGTTGCAAGTATTTTAGAAATATAATGAAACCATCGGATGACATGAAGGGCCTGATAAAAGACAGAAAGGAGTGGAAGAAATTTGTGCATGGCTAAAGTTTACTGTTTTAATTCTACACCTCTTTATGGCAACAAAGATTTAGAAAACGCGCTCGCGCGCGCCCACAAACACATACACAGAGTATGTATACCCGTATGTTCTTGAATATAGCAGATTATGTGTTGAACAAATAACAGGCTACCACGTCGCCAGACTCAGTAAATACTTTGATCCTAACGCTGTCAGTAGGACAGCGTTAATACAGCGTCGTATTAAAGCGATTTTCCCAAACAAGACTTTGTTGGATACAACAAACGTGGACTATCTTTTTTATAAATTTCAAGGCTGAATATAACAACGTGGAGACTAATTCGATTTTTTTTTAACTCGGATGTTTCACCGCCATTATCAAGTTGTCCTGTCTTTTTTTTAGTTGTTTAACACGTATTGTTTCTTTATCTTTTATCTTTCCTTCGACTTGTTTACAACATGTTGAGAATTATGTCGAATTACTGATGTTTTTATGTAAATCACAAAAAAGATCACACCTGAGCGATCGCTTACATGTAAACATGTGTTAAGTTTAATCTTCTCGTGTCTAATGGTGGGAACTTGTCAACACGTGAACTGAAATAATTGGTTAATAGCATTTACACGTTTTAAAATAAAAAACCGCTTCTGTTAGTTTAAAATAATAATAACAGTTTTGAAATATTTGTTATGGTTACTTTATTTTTGTTTATGTTTTTTCGTTGTTTCTTTATGTTTATGCTTGTGTCTGTGTTGTTGTTGTTTTTTAATATTTCGGTTGTAAATTATTTTACTGTTTTTAGAACGTATTATACAATATTCTTTAAAACATTGTTATTGGATACAAGGTGAGGCTTTAACTTCGAAAAGTTTCACCTTAGGATGTTCATTATCGCTCGGAAGAAGCCACGCGGGCGGAAGGACCTCCACATGATTGTTGAACGCTGTCTTATAAGATAATTATTTGTTTCTAGGAAATGAAAAGAAAATTAATAATATAATCGTTAAGATTATCTTATCAACATAACCTTAAAGTAATACTCGAATTTTTCTTTTTATTTACCCACTAAATATATAATGTGTCATTACTAGTATTTTACGTAGGCCGTTCATTAGTTCGTATGGTACTTACACGGATGTGTCTTAAAGGACATCGTACATAAACGTAGGTATTCTTATCGGCATAAATATCTAATGCGCCTACTTTTTTCGCGACAAGTATTCAATATTAACGTAAAAAAAGTAACAAAATTAACAGTAAATAACTACGTTATATCCCGAAACGCTTCAGACAAAGAATCCTTTATGACAAGGAAACCCAAATTAGCAAAGGCCTTTACTCTAACCCGAGAACTGTACGGAAAAAGAAACTTTTCCAGAAGTGCAAAAGTCCGCCATTATAGCACTGTGATCAGGCCGGTGGTCATGTATGGAGTGGAAACAATGTGATTTCAAAATTTGTAACCTCCTCTTAAAATTGAACGAAGAATTCTTCGGAGAATTTATGGCCCCAAGAAAACCGAAGATGGGTACAGGCATAGACCCAAAGAAGACCTGTACAGGGATATGGAAGATCAGGAAACGGCTTTCCGAAGGAAAAGATAGATTCCTTGGACATATGGTTCGGATGGATCGGTCCAGACTAAATAAACAAATTTTCAATTATATTTGGCAACTTTCCAGTGTGAACGGATACACTAAACAACTCAAGGAGGAAATGGTGAAACTGGATATCTCTTTGAAAGACTGTGTGCATAGAAATACGTACAGAAACAAAATTCAAAATCTTGAGGTTCTCTGCGGTGAGAAGAAGACGAGAAAGGGGTGGAAAGTGGAAATGAAGGCGGCGAATGAGGGCCTTCTGGCAGGAGAAGAAAAGGAATTGATATTCGCGTGGTCCACGGCTGGCCTGTTCGTGTAAAAAAAATAAAATAAAAAAATAACTACATTATGAGAGTAACGTAATCAACCTGAAAATGTACATTTTTGATACGTTTCAAATCTCTCTCGTATTTGTTTGTTGAATATTTCATTTAAAATTCAATTGGGCTACCTTTCCGGTATTCTTCTGTAATTGGTACAAAACCGTTGTATTTCGCTTTTGACTGCTGGTATAGTCAGATCGCTCTGTATGACTTCGGTAGGGACATTCCACGACCCATGTATTAAACCACAGAAAACTATATTTTGAGAATGTTGTAATATTTTAATGTTAAATCTGCTTCAGGCATATCATAATTAAAACCCGTAACGAATATAGTATAAAAACACTGTAGCCTATATTCGAAAATTTTAATATTATTTGGCAATTGCGATTTCGTCTCATTAAGAAATATAATTTGATAAATTTCAGTCAGAGTTGTTTGCTTTAATGAGTAAATGAGTAAAAAGTCCTGGCGCCATTTTAGTCTGCGGTCAAATTGACGTCTCAGTATCGACGTCCCGCAGCATTTACTGTAGGAAGCTTTCCATCCGTATCTGTGAGGTTCAGCTATTGTTTTCCAAGTCTAAACTACTGTTCGATTTCACTAAGATCGGACTATAAATTTTGTGCAACAGTTCCAGGAAAAGGATACGACTTCAAAATGGCAGTGCCATCTGCAAATGTGACAACTATTTCCAGGTCTGCTCTAGGCATGGATACAACACAGGTAATTGCACACTATATGTATCCTCAGATAGTTTAGTTACAAATTGGTGTATTCATCTTGGTGTTTGCTATGCTCCTTAAATACCATACTAGTATATAAGATGGTTGATATCATAAATTGGTTGATGTTACTTGGTTGCCCCATAATTATCGTAAATCTATATTCCTTCTGTGAGAACGGAGAAAGGAATTAATCAAACCATTATTAAGGGCGTGACAAAAATGTTCCATTAGCATTGCGCAATTCTGTGCTTCGTTATGTAATTCTGTTAATTAGTAAATTTTGAAATAATAATAGTATACTTTTTCTGCTTATACAATCTTTTGAAATAAAGTTGTTTGTTTCAACCCATAAGATTGTTTTCGACCGAGTCCATCAAAATTGTTTAATAGGCCTACATGTTATAGTCGTGTCAAATTAGTTTAAGGATAATATCTCAGTTATTTTACAGTTTTCTCCGTACATCTGGCTGAACTTGTAAAACGGCTGCAACCTATTTATTTGATGTAATATAAAAGATAGCTTACACATAAACCTATATGCATCTAAGGTAGATATTAGGATCACGGTACAGTAAAAAGAAATTAAAATTTGTTTGAAATAATAAAACAAATCGAATCAACCATTTCCGTTATCGCACATTTCACAATAATGAAGTAACGAATTCCCTCTTAAAAATTGCAAATGACTAAGACCAAAATAATATTATGTAAACGAAAAATAAGTACGTCTTCCGTTGTTAAATAAAGTATAAACAAATTAATACGTTTGTTATTCAACAGGAAGCAGCCGAAAATTGTCTAGGGAAGAACCAAAACAACAAGACATAATTGACAATCGTCTTCGGTTGGCCAATAGTTGTACTTAATTAATGATGCTTCGTCAGGATTGTACGAAACTGGTAATGTCCGGCTTGAGGTCAGTTGGACGCAAGCCTCTTTCCAGGTTTTTCACTTGATGTCGTAGAGATTTTTGTAATAGTGTGCGCACTTTAACATTTAGTATTTAAACATATAAGAAAGCGTTCCTTGTTTTACCTCTACAAATGTTCGTGCATGATTCGATTGGCTTTTGAAACCACTTGAAAGTCAATATTGAACGATATCAAAACGCGAACTTAACCAATTTTAATGGTAGGCCTATAGTAACAGATATTTTTAAATGAGTGTAATCACTGTACAAAAACAACCACCGAAATAATTTATAAAATCAGAATATAAAATCAGGAAGTATTTAATGCCGTCCTGTACTTTTACTTCCATATTCCTTAAGGAATGGAAGTATGGTGATGGCAAAAAAAATCGTGTTCGAGATTATTGCAGATTCTGATTCTACTACACTCAAAACATGAAAAAAGTCGTTTTCCGAAAAGTGTCTGTGTGTGTGTCTGTCTGTCTATGTGTGTGTCTGTCTGTCTATCTGTGTGTCTGTAGATTTTTTTTCTATGGCAAACGATAACTGCCGCAAATTCAAACAGAATCAAATAATTTTTTGCATGCAGCCCTGATTTGCAGAGTACTCGCGACCTATTGTTTTTGGTGAAGATCGGTTGAGGGAAAGGGGTAGTTTACCAGCAACGATTTTTTTTATCAAGGGTAATTATGTTTGTTTGGCAAACGATAACAGCCGCAAATTCAAACAAAATCAAATAATGTCTCGCATACTGCCCTGATTTGTAGAGTTCTCAAGACCTTTTGATTTTGGTGAAGATCGGTTAAGGGAAAGGGGTAGTTTACCAGCAACGTTTTAAGTTTTAAAAGGGTATTTTATATGGCAAACGATAAGAGCCGCAAATTCAAACAGAATCAAATAAGTTTTTGCATACAGCTCTTATTTCTTGAGTACTAAAGACGTATTGTTTTTGGTGAAGATCGTTTAAGGGAAAGGGGTAGTTTACCAGCCACGTTTTTTTGTTTTATCAAGGATATTTTGTATGGCAAACGATAACAGCCGCAAATTCAAACAGAATGATACAATATTTTGCATGCTGCCATAAATTGTAGAGTTCTCAAGACCTTTCGTTTTTGGTAAAGATCGGTTAAGGGGAAGGGGTAGTTTACCTGCAACGGTTTTTTATCAACGGTAATTTTTGTCTATGGTAAACGATAACAGCCGCACATTCAAACAGAATCAAATGATGTTTTGCATACAGCCCTGTATTGTAGAGTTCTCAATACCTATTGGTGTTTGTGAAGATCGGTTAAGGGAAAGGGGTAGTTTACCAGCAACGTTTTATGTTTTAAAAGGGTATTTTATATGGCAAACGATAAGAGCCGCAAATTCAAACAGAATCAAATAACTTTTTGCATACAACCCTTATTTCTTGAGTACTAAAGACCTATTGTTTTTGGTGAAGATAGTTTAAGGGAAAGGGGTAGTTTACCAGCAACGTTTTATGTTTTAAAAGGGTATTTTATATGGCAAACGATAAGAGCCGCAAATTCAAACAGAATCAAATAACTTTTTGCATACAGCCCTTATTTCTTGAGTACTAAAGACCTATTGTTTTTGGTGAAGATAGTTTAAGGGAAAGGGGTAGTTTACCAGCCACGTTTTTTGTTTTATCAAGGGTATTTTGTATGGCAAACGATAACAGCCGTAAGTTCAAACAGAATCATATAATATTTTGCATACAGCCCTGATTTGTAGAGTACTCACGACCTATTGTTTTTGGTGAAGATCGGTTGAGGTAAAGGGGTAGTTTACCAGCAATGGTTTTTTTTTATCAAGGGAAATTTTTTTGGCAAACGATAACAGCCGCAAATTCAAACAGAATCAAATAATGTTTCGCATACAGCCCTGAATTGTAGCGTTCTCAATACCTGTTGTTTTAGGTGAAGATCGGTTAAGGGAAAGGGGTAGTTTACCTGCAATGTTTTATGTTTTAACAAGGGTATTTTCTATGACAAACGATAACAGTCGCAAATTCAAACAGAATCAAATAATTTTTTGCATACGTTCCTGAATTGTAGAGATCTCAAGGACGTTCGATTTTGGTGAAGATCGGTTAAGGGGAAGGGGTAGTTTACCTGCAACGTTTTACGTTTTAACAACAGTAAAGTACTTGAAAATTCATTTAAACTATTTCAAACAATGGTAATTGTTAAAAATAAAATAATGTTGTTGCCAGGCAATAAAAATATAATTTTTTCATTTTAATGTAAATTATATATGAGTTATTATACATGTATAAAATAATATATCGTTCGTGGCAGGTAAGCATATCTCAGTTATGTAATGTTTACGTTTCCATTTTATTATTATGACTACAGCAATAAAAAGCCAGGGAACACACACACACACACACACACACACACACACACACACACACAATTCGTGTTATTTCTGGCCTCACTCATGTTTATTTTCTTACATTTGCACGCTTTTTAAATGGAAAGTGCCGAAACCCACACCAACATAACGCGTGCAAGCCGAAAAAATGGACATCAATTTGCTTCCTGTTGATCGCTGGGCAGTGTAACTGCACGTGTTTACAGAGGAACGATTCATAGACAGACTTTTCGTCTTTAGGGAATGAACCCTCTGCAAGATGCTGAGGGTCCATGAGTGACTTCGGAGCGCTCCTTCTTTTTCGCGTGTTTGTTCTGTGAAACGTACACTGTAGATTCGCAGCTTTACTCTAAGCAACGCTCAATAGGAAATGTTGAAAATTGTTGTCCACTGTGTACCCTCATTTACACTAAACCTGCTCAGTAGAGGGAAAATGCCGGTTCAAACCCACAAAGGAATGCCGCCTTCTTAAAAAACACTAAAAAACATGATCTCAGAGATGACGCCGCCACCGCTGGACCCGCAGCATCCCGATGGACCACAGCACCGCGAATTTCTGCGAATAAATTTTTTTATTTTTTTAATTTTATTTTTTTTATTTTTTTAATTAAATTGATTTGGTGGGATGATGTTCAATGGACCGCCAGCATCCGTGAATATACTTTTTTATTTTTTTAAGAAAGCTGATTTGCATATCAGTGGGTGGTGTTGGGTGGGAGGTTGTTTTTTTTTTTTTCATATCAGTGGGTGGGGGGTGGTTCCAACTCGAAGCATTATAGTGTATACTAAAATATATGATCAGGTGTACCAACCTTTGCATGAGTTCAAATTTGTTGTGTGTTATAATGTATATTAAATCTATATGATCAGGTGTACCAACCTCTGTAGTATTATTATAGTGTATAGATATTTTATATGAGCAGGTTTGTCAACATTTTCTGTGGCGGGGGGAGGGAAATTCAAATATGTGTTATATTGTGTATGTATAGAGCAGATCTGTCAACATTTTTTTCTCTTCTGTGGTGGGAAATTCAAACTATATATGATCATAATTGGTACTCTCTCTCGCTCTCTCACACGTTGTGTATGTCTCTCTCTCTCTCTCTCTCTCTCTCTCTCTCTCTCTCTCTCTCTCTCTCTCTCGTTGTCAAACGTTATGCTCACCGGCATTATAGTGTATATTAAAATATATGATTAGGTGTACCAACCTTTACATGAGTTCAAATTTGTCGCGTGTTATAATGTATATTAAATCTATATGATCAGATGTACCAACCTCTGTATTATTCGTCCTCTCACACCCTCTCTCTCACTCTCACTCTCTCTCTCTCTCTCTCTCTCTCTCTTGTTGTCAAACGTTATGCTCAAACCGTTCTCCTCTCTCTGTGGTCAGTACCGAACGCATGTATATGAAATTAGAAAGTTTATTCGACAAATATTAACGTCCTCTCTCTCTCTCTCTCTCTCTCTCTCTCTCTCACTCTCACTTGTTTCAACTGTGTCAACAAATAGTAACGTCCTCTCTCTCTCTCTCTCTCTCTCTCTCTCTCTCTCTCTCTCTCTCTCTCTCACTCTCACACGTTTCAACTATGCAAGGTTCCATACCCTTTCTCCTGTCTCCCTCTCGTACATTGAGTAGTCGGTGTGATGAATAAATAATTTTAGCACTATCTCTCTTTCGTTGTCAAAACGTCGTCTTCATTTTCAATGTATTAAATAATTAATAGTTTTATAATGCAGTCAGTGTGATTGATCCTTGTTAGAAATATATATATATTTGGCGTCAATGAACTACTTACCTGTTATGTTGTTACAGACAATACTTCTGTTTTAAGGTTGCAGTTTACACACACATAGGTTCAGTAGTGTATAGCGAAATAAATTAAAATTATACACACACATGAAAACGGCGGCTGAAATTCATACAAATCTTCTGATGTAACAGTTCACAAAAAATAAATTAATTGTACACATGTTCAGAGGTGTAGAGTGAAATAAAATAAATACATTAGAAATTGATATTTTTCGAAAGTTTATATATAATTGTGTGTCGTACTTGTAGAAGAAGCAACCTGCAACATAACAATACAACAACAACATTAAAATCATGTTAAATATCACACACACACACAGATGCACACGCAACGCGCGCACATACAGACGCATACGCAACGTAATCACACACACACACACACACACACACACACACACACGCATACGCAACGTAACCAAACACGCAACGCGCCCACACACAGACGCAAACGCAACGTACACACGTTTGGGTTACACCACACGTGCACGCACACACACACAGACGTACACGCACACATACGCAACGCGCCCACACACAGACGCAAACACAACGTAATCATATACATACATACACGTTTGGTTTGAATCATGTAGGACCAATAAACAGATAACAGATTTAAATATGGTCAATGAACTACTTACCTGTTATGTTGTTACAGACAATACTTCTGTTTTAAGGTTGCAGTTTACACACACATAGGTTCAGTAGTGTATAGCGAAATAAATTAAAATTATACACACACATGAAAACGGCGGCTGAAATTCATACAAATCTTCTGATGTAACAGTTCACAAAAAATAAATTAATTGTACACATGTTCAGAGGTGTAGAGTGAAATAAAATAAATACATTAGAAATTGATATTTTTCGAAAGTTTATATATAATTGTGTGTCGTACTTGTAGAAGAAGCAACCTGCAACATAACAATACAACAACAACATTAAAATCATGTTAAATATCACACACACACAGATGCACACGCAACGCGCGCACATACAGACGCATACGCAACGTAATCACACACACACACACACACACACACACACACACACACACACACACACACACACACACACACACACACACACACACACACACGCATACGCAACGCGCCCACACACAGACGCAAACGCAACGTACACACGTTTGGGTTACACCACACGTGCACGCACACACACACACAGACGTACACGCACACATACGCAACGCGCCCACACACAGACGCAAACACAACGTAATCATATACATACACGTTTGGTTTGAATCATGTAGGACCAATAAACAGATAACAGATTTAAATATGCTATAGTCATTGTAAGACGTTACAATCATTGAAGTGTTTAATAAGTAAATTGTATGTATGTATATATCACTGAATAATAATAATATAATCGTTTGCTGCAACAGGTAAAGCAGTTACAAATAATTACATATAGGTTCAGAGGCGTATAGTGAAATAAATTAAAAATCCATTCATCAAAACTTTGTAAATTAGAATCTGCACTACATTCAAACATACGCACACACACAATGATAAAAAAATTGTTTATTAAAAGTAGTTTGTTACCTTAACGAGATACAATTTCCACATGCGCTGTCTGGTTCTTCATCCCTCGAAACACAAGATGTAGGTCGCTGGGATTTATATGACGGAGTTCTTCATCTGTAAAGACGTCAGCATACCTCTTAGGTAGATATACACGATAGCGGCGCTCACAATCTTCCAACGTTACAAGCACAGACTTCTCATATCGCGTGTCCACATGCAACATGTTAACGATCGGATACTGTTTGTCCACTGTTAATTCTGCACAACGTTTGTACTCAATAGCAGAAACTGCGTTGAATTTTGTGATAAACGACATTATTTATGAGAAGTTAAGACGTCTGTATCAAGCAAGGTGGAACCATACAATGTCAGAATATTCGCTACAAAGAAGACTAGTGAAAGTAATGGTGGTGATGTGGTCATCAGGAAAGTTCACGTTCATCGCCCGAAGCTTTGCATGTACATACACACAGGCAGAATTAGCGCTGTTACAAAATATATATATTAGGAAAGTCCACAGAAATAGTTATCGCCAGATCCGTTCTAAATAAGTTAATGTCTTTTCAAATAGTATTCTCTGCACTACAGTCAAACATACGCACACACAGTGATAAAAAAATTGTGTATTAAAAGTAGTTTGTTACCTTAACAAGTACTGTTATCCTACGCCGTTTTTCCTCATGCCGCGAAACACGAGATGTAGATCGCTGGGGTTTTATAAATTGTTTATTAAGTCTTTTAGAAATGGTCTTATACTTGAGCTTGGCCTGTTGACTATTGCTTTTAATTTTGTAATTTCTACAGGTGTTAACCGTTTCGGAGAAAAAAACCATTTATGGAGAAGATCCTCCTCCTCTTGTTTTGATATGGTATTTATTCTATGATCCATCCTTCTTGTTCCTATAATAATAACAGTACCTGCTTCATTATCATATACATTATGTGCTGTATATAAATATATACATAAGGCTTTCAACACACACATCATAAATCCGGAACAGGAAAGGTATTATAACAAATATTACGAAAACAAGTACGTATGGTCACGTACATAGATCAACGTTTAAACAAATTACGAACTAATATCGTTACAATAATAATAGTACATAAACTTACGTTTACTATCGTCCGAACTGAAGTATGGAGAGGCAATAACTATAGATATCACAGTAAGAATTTTTGTTGTTGTTTTTAACAGGTGGTGTTTTTGCATGTACATACATGCAGAATTATGACTGTTACATAATATATATTAGGAAAGTCGTCAGAAATAGTTATCGCCTGCAGGCATATACAAGTTTACTAACGAAATTAACAAATACTGAAAACAAAGGAACTGTTATACATATATATATACATAGTTTTTATTTAACCGCATGTATTATGTTAGTGTATCTTAAACCATGAACAACGTACGCAAGAATATTGCGCAAGAGCTACACAGAGCGGCGAGAAGGAATTTCGTTAGACGCGCAGTTGAACTGAAGGGTATGCACGATTTGTACCAAGCGGATCTTGTGGAAATGATACCATACGCTCGAGTGAACAAAGGGTACAAGTATATGATGACTGTAATCAATGCGTTTACCAAGTACGCGTACGCTGTACCATTGAAAACGAAGACCGGGAAAGAAGTGACGAACGCGTTGAAGCCTATACTAGCCGCTAACCGAATGAAGTATTTACAGACAGACAACGGGAAGGAGTATTACAACAGCACAGTACAAGCGTTGCTAAAAAAGTATAATGTGAAACATTACTCAACCTATAGTGAGAAAAAAGCTTCCATAGTGGAACGTTTTAATCGCACACTGAAGACCCACATGTATCGAGCTTTCAGCGAACAAGGACACTACCGCTGGTTGGATCTACTACCTACATTACTGAAATCGTACAACAATACAACACACAGAACCATTGGTATGAAACCTAGTGAAGTGAATGACGCCAACGAACATATAGTGTTGGAACGAATAAGGAAGAACACAGCGCCTAAAATCAGCCCAACGAAACCACCCAAATTTAAAGTCGGTGACCGTGTTCGTATAAGTAAGCACAAAATGACGTTCACCAAAGGTTATACGCCGAATTGGACTAACGAAATATTCACTGTGGATCAAGTACAATCCACGACCATCCCAGTCACTTATCTGCTAAAAGACCATCTAAACAAAGTGTTGAAAGGTGGTTTTTACGAGCACGAGATTAGTAAGTCCAAAGTCGGCGACGTATACCTAGTGGAAAAGGTGTTACAACGCAAAGGTGACAGAGTGCGTGTTCGTTGGCTTGGTTTCGATGGTAAACACGATGCATGGATACATAAGAAAGATCTAATATAAAAAAGGTGACAGCACGTAATGAAAACAGTATGCTTTCGGTATTCACAAAGATGAAGATTGTACAGCAAGCAAACAAATTACCAATAAAGGATATGGACTTTTTGGCTGGTGACGAAGACAGTGCTAAACGTAAACATGGCCCGCTATTACCGAACAGTATTCGCTGTATCGTTACAGGCCCAAGTTCCTGTGGGAAATCAAATGTGCTATTCAACCTACTGTTTGATGCCAACGGACTACGTTTCCGCAACGTATACGTGTTTTCAAAATCATTATTTCAACCAAAATACAGAATGCTAGAAACAGTGATGAAATCACTCGCTGATGAAGGTTTAGGTTATCATGCATACAGCGAGAACGAAGAAGTCCCGCTACCGAGTGAAATCACTGGTCTCGACTCTGTTATCGTATTCGATGACGTATCGTGTGAAAGACAAAACAATATTCGAAAGTATTTTGCTATGGGGAGACATAGCGGTGTGGACACATTCTATCTATGCCAGACATATAGCCAGATACCGAAACAATTGGTACGTGACAACGCTAACTTGTTGATATTGTTCAAACAAGACGATCTAAATTTACGACATGCATACAATGATCACGTTAACATAGATATGAAATATGATGCTTTCAAAGACGTCTGCATGGAAGCGTGGAAGGATCGTTATGGATTTCTAGTCATAGACAAAGACTCGTCAATAAATGAAGGTAGATATAGAATCGGCTTTGATCGATTCATAATTGTTTCCGGCGAGGTATAAAAGTGGTTGCACTGTAGTAATGTCATCAGTCCTCTTGCTAACACAGATGGCGATGAATAAGGAGGAACGACTTGTGTATGATATAGATACGATAAGTGACAACATAAGGAAAAAATATCATACATTACAACACGGTATCAGAGAAAGCGACGAGGCGTTTAGAAAAAATTACAGACCGATTCTGGAACCGTTAGAAGCTATTTCACGAAAGTTAAGTGGTGACATGATGGAGGAGGAGGAGGAGGAGGAGGAGGAGGAGGAGGAGCAGATAAAACAAGAAGAGCCTACACAACACGTAATAACAGAAAACGAAAGTGGTATGCAGAGTCATAACGCTTCTCATTTCGGTGAAGAGGACGCCTGGAACCCTAACGCTTCACATTTCAGCGAGGATTCATTAGCAAACAAATATATGCGTTTGTGTGAATCGGCGGACTGTAAACGGATTATAGATCGCATGTATGGTGTTCGATACGAAGGTGGTAAATTTATGATAGGTGATTCAAATGTAAAAATCGATGAAAACAACAACTTTCATGTCAAAGGAAAAATTTACGAGGGTACACCTGGTCTGTATGAACTTTTGTTTATGAAACTACCGAAAAAATACAACAAGGATGATATGAGGAAATATAAGTCTATACTACTAGCAACCAACGGACACAAACAAAAATATAAACACAATACGCGAATAAACAGTAACAGTGGCGTCAAGTACCGACTAGTAATATCTAAATTGTTTGCACGAAAACGTACAGGGAGTGGCTATATGGAGATGAAACCGAACACTGCAATCGATTACGTGCATTGGGATGATCCTAACGAGTTGGTTAATAGATTGAGACTGTTAATGGCGTCTCAAAATAGCGGCCATACTGGTCATAGGAATGAAATCGTTTCGACATTGGAAGAATTACGTGAAACTGGCATTATCATATAAAAGCAGACGCACCGTTCTATAACCATCAGTTCTTGTTCATAAATATGAGTGTAGACAAGTTCGGTAGACACGACAGCGCTGTAAGAGTGCGAAAAGAAACTCATCGAAGTCTGCGTGAGGATATCGGTTTAGGAGTGACTAACGACGGTCACTTTGATGTGAAAAACAAAAAGATATGCAACTTGGGTGATCCTGAAGAGTTGCACGATGTTGTTTCTTTACAGTACGTAAAGGACACATGCTTACAGTACAAGAACGACGACAACGCTACCGTAGACGCAAAAGATCATCGAATAATAAGGCTAAACGATCCGCTTAAATCAAGAGATGCAGCCACAAAACGATACGTAGACGAGAAGAGTTTGAAAAAAGATCGTGCAGGTAACGTAATCGTTAATGACTGTCGACTAACGCGTGTGCAAGCGCCTGTTGACTTCAAAGACGCAGTGAATTTGGAATTTTTACATGCACACACAATCAGTTTGCAAAACGATACTTTCTACGCTGCCGGAAGAAAAATTACGAATATAGCGAACGGTGTCAATGACAAAGACGCAGTCACTGTACGACAAATGCACGAATTAAAATTACATATAAAGACCGAATTGTACAAGGTCACTCAGGTATTTCACGCTCATATAATCAATCTAATAAAGTTTGTCTATAAATATCAAGACAGCACGACACAGCGTTCAGTCCTGTCTGAATATATTGAAGAGGTGGGGCGTTTAATAGACGTTCTCGATACAGAAACGGAAATCAAGGATTGGAGATCTGTTTACAAGAATGCACGTACTTCGTAAGAAAAGAAGAATGGGGCGTGGTGTAATTGGAAAAATACTTAAAAACACTGTGCCCGCTATCGTTTCGTCAGTACCTACTTTGATTAATCGAGCGGTGGACGCATTACCAGTAGAATTACACTTACCGGGCTACCGATTCTGTGGACCTGGAACAAAACTCAAAGAGAGATTGGCGCGTGGCGAGCGTGGAATCAACGAGTTGGACGAAGCCTGTCGCGAACACGATATCGCTTACGCAAGGTACACAGACAACAGTCGAAGACGCGTAGCGGATCGTGTGCTAGCCGGCAAGGCGTGGGATCGAGTGAAAGCTTTGAATTCAGGCATCAGCGAAAGAGCGTACGCGGCGGCCGTAGCGGCAGCGATGAAGGCGAAATCGACAGTGGGTGGAGGGAGCTCGCGTAGTGGTTGCAGAAAAAACAAGAAGAAGAAGGGTTCAGGAATTAAACGTCAATCCGTGAACAAACGCAAAACGACCTGCAAACGCAAAACAGTCCCAAGACATAAACGTAACAATACAAAAATAGCGTCAGGTCTATACCTACGTCCTTACAGACAAAAAAACTAATTTGCATACCAGTGCGTGCATTGTCCGATAGTGATTTGTATGTGTACGCAAAACTTTTGAAAATACCTTATTTCAGAGGAGTTTTTATGCGTAACACTTTACCACACACACGACCATGGAAGAATGAGAGTGCAGTTGTTAATCTAGACAGTGCAGAAGGACCTGGTACGCACTGGGTTTGCTACAAGAAGCGAAACAAACAAGTTTACTACTATGATGCGTATGGTAATATGCAGCCACCTCTTGAGCTGACACAGTATTTTGGAACCGACACTGACATTTACTACAATTACGAACGTGAACAGCCACCACACACAGTCATCTGCGGGCATTTATGTTTGGACTTCTTAACGCGCGAGTGATCAGTAAGCGACAAGATGTCTTCGCTGTCGGTCACCTTAACAGGTACGAATGCTGCTGCTCTTGTATGTGACTTTTTCCCGCCTCTCGAACTAACAAACGGCGAATGGTATGTAGGTCTATTGGACTTTACTACATACAACAGTATACCGAACGTGATTGAAGGAAAAAACAACGTGTTTCCAGTACTACGAGACGGAACAACGTGGGACTTGATAACTTTACCTACAGGTGCTTATGAAATCGGTGACATAGAAGCCTTCCTCAAAAAGCAGTTAGGAGACTCAAAGATTAGTCTACGTCCTAACAACAATACACTGAAATGTGAGCTGACTTGTGCACTGGATATTGACTTTCAACAAACAGTGTACGGTATCGGTGATATGTTGGGTTTCAAGGGAAAGCGTCTCTTGAAGCGAATAAAACTCACACGTCTGACGCCACAGTTAACATTATAAAAGTGAACAGTATACTGATAAGGTGTAATATAGCGCAAGGATCATACAAGAACGGTAAAACCGAGCACACACTGCACTCGTTCTATCCGTCAGTCGAACCAGGATTCAAAATAATTGAATCACCTACAAACGTCATATACCTACCTGTGAATGTGAGTCGTTTGGACAACATAACATTATCTTTACACGACCAGGACGGTGACGTAATAGATTTTCGCGGCGAAGTCATCACTGTGCGTTTACATCTAAAACGACTATAGACATGGGCTTATACTTTGTTTCTTCGCCACCGCTGCTACCACAGTCGTCGACAATAAAAGAAGAAGAAGAAGAAGAAAGATCGGCTAGGAAACGCATCAGTACTCGTTCGAAACTGAAACGATTAACATCAGTTAACCGTCGTTTTCTGATTTCATTGGGTTTTGTTGTAAACAAGTAACATGGCGAGTGGAATATTATCTGTGGAGCAGCAACCGTTCTTTGAAGACAGTATCACACACTTTTCATTTCATTCACACGCACCGTACGCAACAACAAGATATGGAAACAATGATGAAATACGTGTGCCGATACAACAACAGGACGTCTTTACACTACCGTCGGAAAGTTTCCTCTACATCGAAGGCAAGTTGGTTAAAAACCCTAGTGTGGCTGCAGATACTGCGTTGAATGTAGAACTGGTGAACAATGCTATAGCATTTCTCTTTGAAGAGATTCGTTACGAGTTGGCCGGTGTGGTAGTGGACCATACTCGAAACGTCGGTGTTACGTCAACTATTAAAACTTTTCTATCACTCAACAACAACACACGTGACGCAATGAAAAACGCAGGTTGGGTGGCGCCGACCACAAACGTATTAAAAGTGAATGATGACGGGGAATTCAACTTTTGTATACCACTGAAAATGGTAATGGGATTCGCAGAAGACTATACACGCATCGTGCTGAACGTGAAACAAGAACTTATACTCCTACGCACATCTACCGACATAAACGCTATGGTTTTAACAAGTGGACAAACGACTGCTAATTGTGTTCTTGAACTAGATAAAGTTTACTGGAAAATGCCTTATGTACATGTAGCTAATGCGTACAGATTACCACTGTTACGACTCATAGAGAATGACCACCCGATAACTATGCCTTTTAGGACCTGGGAGTTGCATGAGTATCCTGCCTTACCACAGACTAAAAGGCAGAATTGGATTGTCAAGACCTCGAGTCAGCTAGAAAAACCACGCTTTGTTGTGTTAGCGTTTCAGACAGCAAGAAAGAATGTACTGACGGCACACGCTGATGAATTTGATCATTGTAATGTAATCAATGCGAGACTGTTTCTAAACGACAAGTATTATCCTTACGATAATTTAAACTTGGATATTGGGAAAGACCGTTTTGCATTATTGTACAATATGTACGTCAGTTTTCAAAGTTCGTATTACCACCGTTTAGACGTCAGCCCAGTACTGACACCAGAATTATTCAAATCAAAAGCCCCGCTGCTTGTATTCGATTGTAGCAAACAGGACGATGCGCTTAAGTCTTCAGCAGTAGATGTACGTTTAGAATTTGAATCGTCAATGAATTTTCCTGCACAGACGACTGCCTACTGTATGATATTACATGATACGCTTGTAGAATATACACCATTGTCCAACGCAGTACATAGACGTGTTTAAGTCTTATTTTATACACATTTTGTAAATACTAGTTTTAAATATATATATATTTTTCATATTTGTAACATTATAATATTGGAGCTGTGTGTGTATGTATTTTTAATTGTAAAACTAGTTTAGATATATTTTAATACGTGTAACAATATAATATTGAGTTGTGTATGTATTTTTAATTGTAAAACTAGTTTAATATAATCTTGGAGCTGTGTATGTATGTTAATAAATGTATATAGTACACACTTTATTATTATTATTATTTGTATAACCCACCCGCCATAATGTATACTTACTTGCAACAAACATACTAGTGAGCGTTGTCCACACACGTACCCTTAAATGCTAGACGTTGTATGCACACTGAAGGCTCGCACGCTTACAATTCAGCCACACTGACTGCATTATAAACGATTAATTAATTATTTGATACATGAAAAATGAAGACGTCGTTTGACAACAAGAGAGAGAGAGCTAAAATTATTTATGAATTTCAACCACCGTTTTCATGTGTGTGTATAATTTTAATTTATTTCACTATACACCACTGAACCTAGAGAGAGAGAGCTAAAATTATTCATATTTCTAACAAGGATCAATCACACTGACTGCATTAATTAATTATTTAATACATTGAAAATGAAGACGACGTTTTGACAACGAAAGAGAGATAGTGCTAAAATTATTTATTCATCACACCGACTACTCAATGTACGAGAGGGAGACAGGAGAAAGGGTATGGAACCTTGCATAGTTGAAACGTGTGAAAGTGAGAGAGAGAGAGAGAGAGAGAGAGAGAGAGAGAGAGAGAGAGAGGACGTTACTATTTGTTGACACAGTTGAAACAAGTGAGAGTGAGAGAGAGAGAGAGAGAGAGAGAGGACGTTAATATTTGTCGAATAAACTTTCTAATTTCATATACATGCGTTCGGTACTGACCACAGAGAGACAGGAGAACGGTTTGAGCATAACGTTTGACAACAAGAGAGAGAGTGAGAGAGAGGGAGTGAGAGGACGAATAATACAGAGGTTGGTACATCTGATCATATAGATTTAATATACTTTATAACACGCGACAAATTTGAACTCATGTAAAGGTTGGTACACCTAATCATATATTTTAATATACACTATAATGCCGGTGAGCATAACGTTTGACAACGAGAGAGAGAGAGAGAGAGAGAGAGAGACATACACACCGTGTGTGAGAGAGAGAGAGAGTAACAATTATGATCATATATAGTTTGAATTTCCCACCACAGAAGAGAAAGAAATGTTGGCAGATCTGCTCTATACACGCACACAATAATTTAAGATTGGTAACCCTGATCATATATTTTAATATATACACTATATAACACATATTTGAATTTCCCTCCCCCCGCCACAGAAAATGTTGACAAACCTGCTCATATAAAATATCTATACACTATAATAATACTACAGAGGTTGGTACACCTGATCATATAGATTTAATATACATTATAACACACAACAAATTTGAACTCATGCAAAGGTTGGTACACCTGATCATATATTTTAGTATACACTATAATGCTTCGAGTTGGAACCACCCCCCACCCACTGATATGAAAAAAAAAAAACAACCTCCCACCCAACACCACCCACTGATATGCAAATCAGCTTTCTTAAAAAAATAAAAAAGTATATTCACGGATGCTGGCGGTCCATTGAACATCATCCCACCAAATCAATTTAATAAAAAAAATAAAAAAAATAAAATAAAAAAAATAAAAAAATTTATTCGCGGAAATTCGCGGTGCTGTGGTCCATCGGGATGCTGCGGGTCCAGCGGTGGCGGCGTCATCTCTGAGATCATGTTTTTTAGTGTTTTTTTAGTGTTTTTTAAGAAGGCGGCATTCCTTTGTGGGTTTGAACCGGCATTTTCCCTCTACTCTGCTCTGATGTTTTAATTACGGACATCATAATATTAAAACTTTGGAAACTTGAGCACTACCTAATGGAGATCAATCATTAACTTATACAAGCCATTAATTTTGTGCATATTTTTAATATATATGTGTACAACGTTATCGGCAACAAAGAAGTAGTTTTTGTTAAAATTCCTTCACAGGATATTTGGCCGTAGTCCAATGTTTTCTACAAAACAAGACGTTTCGGCAATGCCATCGACTTCCATCATCAGTGAAAATTGAGTGCGATAACGTGAGGTGGTATACGTTAGTGACCACAGTACTGTGGTTAAGGCTGAAGCAGTAAGTAGGAAAAAAAATAGTTTCTATGGTAATATTTCATTTCGAAAATGATTTTAAATATAAATCTTAGAATATGGAAGTCGTGTATGGTTCTCCATACCAATTTTTTGTGTTGGTGAGTGTTCAGAAAATTAGTAATAACGGGGTTTTTTGGTACGATTCAGCACGACCTGAATAAAGCACGTTAACGAATTAATTGTTATTTTTATACCCCGCCTTATAAAACTGCATTGTTATATGAATCAATACAAAACTATATCCTACCAAAACTACCTTGCATTGTACCGTATATTACATTATCCAAGTTATGTACACTGACATCGATCACAAATCCCTATGCTAATAATTTCGAAAAAATTCTGTGCAGTTAGATATGGAAATTGCTTGGGCTGCAGAAAGTTTATTGTGTAAGAAAAACGAAAGGTTATACAAATTTTTTAATCGATTAAAAAAAGATAGTCTGCTTAATAATTAAGCTATAAGCCATTAAACTAATAGCCATTAAGCTATTAAGCCAATCGTCCATAGACGTTTAAACAGGTGATGGGCCAAGCGACAGACGACGGCCCTCTAGAATACGGGGTACTGGACCCAAAGGAGGAGAGGTAGACCCCATTCTATGGTAAGCAGTACACGATATCGTACGAACTACGCACGACAGGAGAGTGACTGGCAAGCTCGAAGAAGACAAAAGCTGGATGTTGTTTACAAAGTTGAACAGGAATCAAATTATATTTCCTGTTCACTCTACAATTGTTCACTCTCTAGTTATTTTTGTTGGTCACCCTACAATTGACTCTTTGTTGTTTGCGGACGATCAGGTTATTCTGTCGGACTCGGAAAACAGATTACAGATGGGGATACATTTGTTAAATCGAAGCTGCAGAGACTCTGGATTGCAGATATCCACACGTAAGACCAAGGTGATGGCTTTTCGTGGAACTGATCCCGTACGGGCAAAAATTGTTAAAGATGGTACTGTCCTGGAACAAGTTAGCAATTTTTAATACCTGAGCTACAGTGTGTCTTATAAAACGACGTTGTGCATAAATTCAACGTTGTGCATAAATTCAACGTTGTGCATAAGTTGCATAAGTTCAACCTCATGTCCGGGACCATTAGGCGAACACTTAAGTAAGCAAGTAAAGGAACCCGCCTAAAACTATACAAGGTGATGGCTCTTCCCACACTTCTTTATGGGTCTGAGAATTGGGCTTTAACGAAAGGCCAGGCCAGTCGCATCCAACCGGCTGAAAAGAGATTTCTCAGGCTCGTGGCAGGGTATACTGTCCATGATCATAGAAGAAACACAGATACACGGCAGGAACTGAATATTATGAGTATATTCGACAGGATCGCTCAGTATCGGCTGAATTGGTGGGAACATCTTTGCCGAATGGGTGACTGCCGCATCGCCAGACAACTCTGGAACTATAAGCCGAGGGGAAGGAGAGGTGTGGGACGTCCGAGGAAGCGCTGGAGTCACCAGCTTTAATCTTTGCCTATTTGTGACCGGAACAATCCATCTTTGGTTTAATCCGTGAAGATGACGATGATGATGAATAACATTATTTCTAATTGACTTTATTAGTGGATTTTTATATATTAAACAAACATGTCTACAAATTTTATCCAAGTATCTTTAAAACTGCTACGGCAATTACATAACGCTCTCGAAAAGTCAGCAGGTGTAGTTCTACACGTTTCTCGGCTAGCCGAGCAGGTCGAGGCCGTGCATGAAAATACCTTCCAGACTGTTCGAGCACTCTTAACTACGAAAATTATGTTAGCTCGCTGCCAACAGTATGGAAAATTATTCTGGAACATCTGCGGGACCTATATAAGCAACAGCGGCCGGCTTAGATGTTAGTTACACTTGGCGATGTTGTAGAGTGTGGATCAAGTGATTGTTGCTTATTAGTTGAAATTGATTTTTTCTTTATAATTAGTGCGGAATTCTATTAATTGACATTGTTATTGCGCGTGGACAAATTTAACTTTAATTATTGTACGATAACACCTTGTTGATTACAAATTGTTATTGGTGACTAATTAAAGCTGGTAATTAGTGAGTTAATTGGAGTCTGTATTTTGTTTTTACTGAACAATACGACATCCGTCAGACCGTCGTTTACAATATGTTTTTTATCGGCTCCTTTTAACCAGTCAAGTTGCATAACCGGAAGTACAAATTGTGAAACTCTTAAATAAACTATGTCTTGTAAAGTTGTATCCCGGTGAAGATACTCCACTTTTAACAATCACATTGAATGTTAATGAAACTCTAGTTTATGCCTCTCTCTACTTCAATTTTAAACTTACCTCCCCCAAATAATTTGGATATCTTCGAAAATTTTCTAATGACTGAATCCAAAACAATATTAGATATATAAAAATATGTACATCTTCCAGTGTTAAATAAACTATAAACAAATTAATACGTTTGTTATTTGACAGAGAGCGATTTGTTATGCCGAAAATTGATGCAGGAAGAGCCATGTTAACAAAACATAATTGCCAATCGATGTCGGCTGGTTGACATTAGTACTTGAGGTCATTGGGGTCTGTTGCAACATTTTTTCTATACTGGTATGGAATTTGGCGATTTCTTCTCTAATGTTTGAATCTATGTTTAGCATCTTTAAGTTGGTAGGCCTATATAGAACTCTGTTACTCTGCTATACCACCAGTGCATTTACGATTGCTTCGAAGTGTACTGTACATTTTTAAATCTTTGTGAAATTTCATTGTTTGAAATGCTAACTAAATCCGAATAGGAATTCTATACTTGAAAATAAATTTTAAAATATTTTTTTAGGGATTTTTGATAGCTTGTTTAATATTGGCAGTTAAGGTTCCCTTCCTAGAATCCAATGTGTTTGTTGACATTCAGCTCCTAATTGTTTTCTTTTAGTAAATATATGAGTTGTCTATCAAGATGGATCCTTAAGCAGGGACCACAGAATACTGTATCACTGTGAAATAGGCTCACTGTAAGACTCAGTAATGTGTGCATAAGCGAGAGAGTGAAATAATGAGAGCGGGGGCTTACCAAGGTACAACGTTAGCCTGCCATTATCCCGATCAGGAAAAAGATGGAGGTTAAGAATACCTTTTCGAGATTAATTTGGCACATTTGCTTATACTCAATGGGAGTAGACATATAGAGGGGCACTCTCTACTTAAATCAAAATGTGGTACGAAGTGTTAAATAAGCGTAATGAAATCATTTAATCGGAAAGTAATTACTTTACTTCGATTCAAAAATATCGAAATATTTCAAACTAGCACAAATAGTGCTGGCTAATACTGCGATGTTCGTAGTAGCTAACAATGTATGGTGAGCGGAGAGATCGTAAAAGTCGTCGGGCTGTGAGTCTACAAACGTGTTATCACTGTGCCACAAGTAGAACTCATATATTACACGAACTACGTACTAAAATTAAATTACTAAACCAGTTTAATAAGGCTAACACTGTCGGATGAGCAGACTTAATGAAAAGTCTTGTAGCAGTAAGGCAAAACGAAGGCCTATACTTCGTAGATGCCGTATAATTTGGATGAGCAGACACTGCATATGGTAGACACGTACCCTCTTCTTAAGAATAAAAGAAGCAAGGAAATGCGGAACGCTTTCAGAATAACTTGTAGGATAAATTGCGAATAACAGGAATAAGGAATAAGAAAATAAATGATACGGCCAATGTAATCACAAAACGAAACCGTAAAACATGATGCAGCCACGTTAAACGAAAACGACAAAGTAGTTCGATAAAAATGTACTAGAGTGGGTAGCAAGCAGAAGTAAAGCTCCTGCATTATGGGAGTCGTACTTTTCCCAAGAAATGGTGCAGAAGCGATTATAAGAAGGCGATTGAGGACACCGACTATCAAACAAAAAGAAAGAATAAGAAACAGAGTACAGTTTAAAAACATGGTGCAAGAAGAAGTTAAAGAAGTACAGTTAAAAGAAGAAAAAAAATGATCCATACCGAAAGTGAAGAAATGATAAGATACTTGGTAAACAACGTTTAGTTTGTAAGTCAGATGTCCACACAAGTGTTTGTGTACATTTAGAAGACATAAAACTGTTTTAACAACATTTATTTCAAGTACTTTTTGCCTTATAGAATGAGGGCCGGACCTTGGTTTGAAATCACTAAGAAGCAGCGTATAACATTACATCCGCCAATACTCCAGTTGGTACTTCTACTGCTACGGTTGCTATATATTTGGTTATCATATTTTAGGAATAACAATTCACGACACCATGAAGTACTAGGTTCTATGTTAAGAATTCCTTCGATTTTGCCATGTACGGTAAACAAAATCGACATGTTGAAAATAAAAGAAAATCATAGTGAAAGGAAGTCGATCAAGTAACCACCAAAAATATTGAAAGCACATCGCATACCTTCTTCAGCAGGTCCACTGTGAAGATGGTGTCTATGGCTGGTCTTTTTGTGTTACCATCTGTGTTAATGAAATTGCCCACCAAGATCCCAACTAAATCGTCTACCTTAAACCCAGCAAACCCACGACTGCTTCATTAGCCAAACAACTGCTCCATTTGCCAGACAAGACGTACGCGGCAACACGCCACTCAACACAAGTCTGTGCTTTCACATTTTGGTTAGCAAGTCTGTTACCCAACAACCAGCGACGAATTTCAATTGCAGATGTTCCTTGTTGAAGGAGTCGTGACTGTGCGCCAATAATTTACATCTTAAATGTCTGTAGACAGAAACAAAACCTTAAAAATGTATTGTATTACATTCATTCAAATGTCATTAGTTTTAACACGTAATATAAGTTTCGGTAGGTATAATTTCGTTAGCATATAAAGAGTCGTGTAGGCTACATGTTAAATACTTAAGTTACCACTATACAAAATTATTATTTATACAGTTCATATCTTTATTGTATTACGTTCACTAACAATAACAAGTTATAATAGCAAGGCATGTGTAACAGATGATACACGTTGGAGAATGAGACGGCCGGAGAAGGCAAAGACGGAACAAACTGGCCCGCCGCGCCGCGCCGCGCGCCGATTGCCGTATACGCACGCCTACGGAATGCTTTTCTGACTTCTGAACAGTACAGTAGTTCCCTCTGTAGTGTTCTGTTTTCTCTGATGTTCAGTACTGCAAGTGAGTGACAATACTACTACTACTACTACTACTACTACTACTACTACTACTACCACTACTACTACTACCACTACTACTATTAGTATTTGCTTTACAACAAACATCTCTGTTGCTCTGGCAGGGGGTCACAAATAACGTCATAATGTGAATGTGCATGTAGCATAGCCTAAGTATATGCGATACTACATAGCATGCAAGTTTTTTAATAATTAGTAAAAAAATATCAGCCAGTATACAAAATATTCTAATAACCAAATAGGGATGGACTGGAGTCTCGTTAACATCCACTATAGAGGCCTGCTTCAACAAGTTCTCTTTTACTGTAGCTTTAGTAAAAACATCAAGCATTTGGGAAGAATGCAGCAAGATCGCCTTCTCAAACTTCCCTTGAATTATAAACCCACAGGGTACCGTAGTGCGGGGCGTCCGAGGACGAGATGGTTTCCGGAACAGGCAGTGCAGTCTAATCCATGAAGTGGAGATGATGATCATATTACATCGTCTTATTGAAGTGTATCAATGGATTGGGGAGGGGGTAATTCCAGTTTTTTTCTGGTATTTTACATTTCTTTTACAGTCGGTAGAACTGTTTATAGTCGGAATAGCTTGGTGTTTAAGAAGCGTTTTAATTCTTTTATTCCGCCGGGCTTAGTTACTTAGATTTGTTTATTTCACACTAGCAGATGAACTATCAACAGTCCGTTTGTGCGCACTGGTGTGTGTTGTGTTTGATTAAGTTGCGACATTGACATTAACAGATAACCATCTGAGTTTTGGTTGTAACGAATCCATAGAATGTGTGAAGTGGACACAGTACTTCACACAGTTGTCGCGGGTTTGTTTGTGAGTTTTCGATTAAGTCATTAGCCTAACACTTATTCATATTTGTTACCAGGTGCCGTCATTTAATATATTTTGTTCTTTAAAACTTTTTCAATCGCCGTAATTAATCAATTTATGATTTTATTCCAGGAGTAGAGTAATAATTCAATTTCTTGTTGTCTTGAGTATTTTTTATGGATGATTTCTTTTACATTGAAATGCCTAGATGATTACGAAATATTTTATTTTTTGCATATAATGGAGCGCTAGCACTTTTTCTGTATATTTTTTTGGACTGTCATCTTTTACGCCCGCAATGTTGGAGTAGTTAGTAAAATCGTACAGCTCAGTTCCGTTGACTATTAATTTTACAGAAGTAGTTTGTTTTGTACTGTCAGTTGAAACTTCCGTACAATTCCATAGTTGTAGCCAATTCATTTATTTTGGTTTTAATTAACCACTTGTTTTCCTTATCCTATCTTAAACCGCAGAAGTGTTTATGTTAAAAGCTTAAGTCAAAACTAAGTCCCGCAATATTGTTATCCCCTAAAACGTGTGACGACCTTTTAAAGGCCAAGCCGCACAAAAGTGTTAACGCCTCGTGGAAAATTATTACGACCTCACGGAAAGTGCAACCTGCAAAAGCAGTTTACTCTCGGAACATATGGCCGTGTGTTGGGATTTTGCATTACGCAGACACGACCGCATGAAAACAAACATTCGTCATCTGTCGGTACTGAGAAGTGAAGCATAAATAATTAACACGCTGGTGCAAACGGTTACATGGTTGGTACGTTGGTACGGACCACGCGTTCGCAAACGCGTGACAGATCTGTGACGCATCGACTCGGCACAGACGGTTAGGATCAGCTGATACACTGCAGACACATTTCCGTTATAAACGTTATAATATTAGCTATAAGCTGCGCTACGACATGGTGCTAATACTCTATTTGGTTTTAAATTTGAAAACGAATAATGCTGAATATTTTCTTAAATAACGCTTATATCAACATTTATCTAAGTTTATCTTAAATTAACATGAAAATCATTCCAATTTTAAATTAGCAAATTCTTAACTTTGGTGTAAAGAGACGATTCTTTCATTTAAATCTCTTAGTTAGCTCTGATTTTCGTGAAAAACAGGAATCTCCTTTATGATTTGGTGAAATATTTCAATTTTGTTAAAGAATTTCAAGTTTTATAAAATGGATTTTTAACACTGAGTTTTTGCGTATGAATACTCCCTCCTTTAAAAGGAAGCCGTTTTGATTAATTAGACTTCCTTTATTGCGCCTTTTGCCCTTCACACGATATGACGACAACCCACAAATTAGATAAGTGATTGTTATTTCTGCATGTTGCCACCTCTTCATCATGGAATGTCGAGAAAAAACGGACCATCATCTATCCAATATGCTATCTACTGTACTACCAGTAGAACATGACCCTGTCTCTATCCCACCAACATCTTAGAGCCTCATATAAACTTGGAGAGTGGTTGTGCAGAACTGCATAAATATTTACAGCAAGATCCTGATTTTACACCAGATTCAGCAACAAACCATGATGATATCTCAGAATAAATATGTCTTGCTGTTTCAAAATGACGGTTAAAAACGTTAAAAATGTAATGGCTTACGGTTCCCCTGTGTTTACCTTAATGATTGATGTAAAACGGCGAAATATTCTAAACAAACAAAATAACAGTTCTGTCGCCACACTTCTAATATTGTTTTTATATCAAAAGCCTTTCTTAGGAATTAGGCTAATCCGTTTCAATTTATTAAGAATTATAACGAAATTCGAAAAGTTCACTCATTCCAGTTGCTATGCCCTTCCTTCCTTACTCTTTGGTGATACAGCACACGGTAAGCTCTGTTTCCAATACGATTCATCTCCAGTCATTTGTCCCACTGCTTACTTCTCTCCAGTTCTTGAGAACGCAGATCCTACTACGCAGGCAACTTCTAATTGGAGTCCCTAAAATCTTATTGAGTACATCTAATACCCTTTCAAGCATTAGTTTTGGTGTTCTGCTGGTCTCCATTTTATGAACGTCCCATAACAGTTTATTCTGAGATATTCTGATATATTCTTCCCATCATCTCCTCAAACTCTCTATTTTCCTTCTTCTGTATATATCCCCTTCTTTATCGTTCCACGTATTTTTCTTAGCGTTTATTTCCTCTCTCGTCCACTGATAAACATACAAGCCGTCTAAACTTCCCAATTTTAACGATGCTCTACTAGTTCTGTCCTAGTTAGGTCATTCATATTCGTCTCCACTTCTTTTATTCTCTTCGTCTACCTATTAGCCCTGAGTTGGTACAACATCTACACTTCAGTTCTACAATACTTCAGTTTACAATAACCGTTAGTCCTGTTATTTGTGACTATCTATCTCGCCTACTAATGTCAATTACAGCTGTCCTCGTTGGGTACTGGGCTACTCTGTACTTTATTTCTCTAGTATTTTCCTCAGATCTTTTGAATACATTTATATTATTGTAAGTGAAGGCTAGTAAACCTTAAGAGAGGGCGCTCTCTAAGGTAGAAAAATCGAAAATTATATTTAAATATGAAAAAAACTCTCACACTCGTTATTTTAGAAGAGCTTGTTCGAACAGTTTATTTATTTGGTGTGGGAAAGAATAAATGTAATAAAATAATGAATGTGTTTTTACAGGCTTTTTGTACTAAATCCAAATCGGGCTCTGAAAAGACTAGTGGCTATGCTTCTTCTTGTTTGACGAATTTAGTCATTTCCTAAAAAAAAAAAAAAATGGAAATTGTACTACAAAAATTATACTAATTTATACACTTACGTATATACTAAAACTTACAGGAAAATTGGTGTGTTTGTCTCTAAAATAGAAAGAAACATACCCAAAATATGTTTGTTTCTTCACTGCTTGATTTATTAGGGAGGGAACTAAGGAGTCGCCATTGGTCATTGTTAAGGGAAGTTCAACTTCATAACTCTTATCACTCGATTTTATTGATGGTCAGATCACTGTTCTCTTTTTTTTTAGTTAATTTCTTTTTTTTTTATTCGTGATCTGAAAATGTTTTCTAGCACAGCAATTCTCCTTTTTGAGTGTACTACTAACGTCTTACGATACCCCAAGATATGTATGTAGTACACTTAGTTCTACTACATTCAGCCATCTACTATAAACATTATTATTTCATCCTGTTCTTTTGCTTACTCTTGTTTATATTTTTATTTCCATTTCATCTGATAGCACACTGCATTACAAATTATCATTATTATCTATTAAACACAGAATCTAATAACTGTGCCCGGAATCTCACACCATATTATTTTGCTGCACAATAAGAGACATATCATAGCTTGATTAGATTGTTGCTCTGTAAATCTACAAATCCTAGAAGCACATAGACGGTCCGTAGTCCTTGGTCGCGTATATGAAATAAGAGGAGGAGAAAAACAAATATGTTGCCGGGTTGTTTGTGTAATTAGATTTATTTATTACATCACGCTAACCGATCTGTCACACGGATGACAGCGTGCAGATACAATATTAATCTGTTCTAATCACACGCGGACATACGGTTATCACAGAGCTACAGTTACGGTTATCTTTTTATTTTGCAGGCGAAAGCACAGACGCTTATTAGCAAATTGCACAACGATGATTGACAGTTTCACGTTTTCGAAAGAATACCGGTATTAGTCATTGAAAAGGGAAAAATATTTTAAATTGAGTAATCAGATAATACCCGGGTATAAATGTTTGTCGACTTATAAATAAACACCTATCAGCTGTTTTGTTAATAGCCAATGAATGTAGGCTACACTCAAAGCTCGAGTGTACTGCGATATGTTGGAATCCTCCGGGTCAATCGTTTTGACGGCTAACGGAAGGATGTCAGCCGCTTTTACACATCGTTCCTCCTTCTTTTTCTATTTCTTTTTCTTCTACAGTTTATACATTTGGTAAACCGCCTGTTATGTTATTCATAGTTTTATCTGCCACTCAGTGTCATGCGATCATCCGGTTTGCATATGTTACAAAAATAAAATCAAAAATAAATTGTAACACCCAAACGTGTTTTAGGTATTTGCAAAACACCCAGAACGCGTAGTTGGTAAAACCGTAACACTCACAACCCATTGTGGGTATTTCGAATGCCCACAGAGCAAACTTTTTTTGGCACTTGAGTAAACTGAAATATCCACAACACGTTGTGGGTGTTTTTCTACGCCCAGTGGCCGAAATAAATACCCAGAACACGAAATGGGTATTTAAGTGTACGCACATTACGTATCGGTTAAAAATTCGGGCAATAGGCAAATTCGGCGATTGCGAGTAACACATACACAGATTTTTTAATATAATTTAACTCTGCTCATTCGACTCACATTCAGCGGAGATTCTTTTATGTACCTTTAGTTTACTGTATATGCTACAGACATTCAACTCGTTGTGAATATCACATTTTCTCAACATATCTGTGCATCCACAACTCGTCCACTTGTGATTCTTGAGTTGACTGTTGAACAGACAAGCAGTGGCGGTCAAATGAAGGCGGTCTGCTCCGGGCCCCTTCAACAGGGGGGGGACTCATGTAAGTTCCATGTGAAACGGAAGATTATAGAAAGCGCTCAAAATCTTTGGAATAATAATACAGTATGTGATTGTACTCCAGATGAAAGCTACACTAATTAATTGAGCGAAATAATAATAAGATATGTTCAAGTGGAAACATGGAAACAGAAGATTTGGGAGATTCGGGAGTTTTTTTATGTTTCATCTTGGTATCAGGAAAAACTGCAACTGCTTTGTCAAAAGTTACAACAAACGAAAAAAATTGGCTTTGGTATTGAATTTTGTAGAGCTCAGGACAGTGATAATATTGCCACGATATCAGGTCTGCACTGGGGACTTATCAATCATAAAGCTTTGTTTACTCCGTATTCAAATTATTCCTTGAATCTTCGTAGTGCACGTTGATTTCTGCGAACTCCTTTAAGTTTAACCTGTGTTTATATGCTAGCGAGATAATATTATTTCTTTTCGGTCTCTACTTGCAGATGGAAAGTCATCTTGCAGAAGGTTGGAAAGTTTAAAAAGATTGTCTGTCATCCGCTCATCCGCTCATCTGCTCATCACGACTCTGTAAAAGCTGTAAGAGTCAATATAGCACAAGCAGTTAACAGAGTAGAAGGAATGTGTGACTGCTCAGAATAAATTTTGTTACTTGATCAGCAGCTAATATCTAATCCCCGCAATATGCAACTTCACACTTTTAAGTTATTTTAAATTTTTAATTCCACTACTCAAAGAAAAAAGAACTTAATACGCTCAAAAATATTTGCAAGCGCCGAAAATCGTACTGCATACAAGTTTGATCAACATACAAACTCTGCAGCCATATCTTGTTGAAGAAAGAAGCACATTCGTCGACAAGGCTATTAACTTTGCTCAAAAATTTAAGTAATAAACATACTACGAGACGTGATCAACGAAAACGATAAAAAAATATTGCGAAATGAATTATCAGACGATGGTAAAACGTCTTAACTCATGGCTTAACTCCATAAGATGAAGTCAATAGGTAATGTTTCAATGTTTAAATCTATTTATTCAGCAATTGTCGCAAAAGGTCCTCTGCCATGGAGGAGATATAAAATACATTTATAGAATCAAAATGCTTAACGGAAGCCTCAGGCAATGATTTATAAACTGCCGTTGAAGAGCGCAACATTTTATGTGGTGGATTTGGTAAAGAACAAATGGTGCAACAATTAAACAGATTCTACGACACGTACGCGTTACTAATGCAACCGCACAACCACCAGTTTAATGTCAAATGGCATGTTACTGAATCCTTTCTCAACTAGTCTCATCCTGCAATACTTTTTAACAATTTCCGTAACTGTGACCTCATGTGAAAGAAATGTCTGAAAACTTATATTAACTAGTATGGAGCTGCAGAACTCGCTCACTATTTTGAACGAAGTACGTTTATTATTACATAAATTACAATATTAGGTAATTTTAAATGATGGATAAAATTACGAAAATCCGGATTACTCTGCTATTTCTGTGAAAAATATAACAATTCTAGAGCACACAATCCTACAATAAACACTACAAGTTGGAACATACGGATTAGTATTACAATTTGACGGAATTAGTTTTAGTTTGACACGGTGCAGCATTTTCATATTTTTAAAATTTCTGGTCTCTCTTTGGGGGTGTCGGGGGTCCAAAGATTTTGTAATTTATAAAATAAACACCATTTTCTGATTGTAGATTAAATTCCCTTTAATTTAATACCCCACGTGGCATTTTGCGATTTTTTCACAATTTTGCGCACCCCCACATTTTTCCTTCCACTCCCCCTATTTTTGAAGAGATCAATCTCAAAAATTCTGTAGGGTAAAAATATGGATGCGCGTGGAAATTTTTTTGAAAATTGGTTGTTGCGTTCAAAAGTTATAGTGAGACATACTCAAGTAGACAACTAGAGAGGCAGCCAGATATTCAGACTCGCTTCGCTCGTTCAAAAAATTCGTTTGAAATAACTAAAATAAGCTACACTTGTCCAGCTAACATCACCTCTATGATAAACTATATACATCAGTCTACATAGCACATAGCCTGTTGCTCAGGCATACTTTAAACGTTACAAACTTTAGTCACTTTAGTAGCTCCATCCCTTCATCATTCGATTTATTCGCTTTTTCCCAACTACTTTATAGCTCCAGAAATCTATATAACTTATTGCTCAATTATCTTCTTGTTTATTACAATCTTCGTTCTGACTGGATCTTACCTAGGCCATCGTTTTCATTCTGGAAACATTTTGTCGATGTCTTATCATACATGGAAAAACTGTTGTAAATTTTAAGGTAAAACGTAGGATTTAAGGTAAACGTAAGTCCGCCTATATTGTTTTACTAGTTTGGGGCACACGTTACGCACTGTGTTTAGATCGCCTTCAACTTGCCCAGATGATGCCAGGAACGTCTGGAAATCGGATTATCCTGGTGAGTAAGCGATCTGCGCCACCGGGCTGCTGGAATAGCTGTTCCGTTAAATGTTTAATTCTGAGTATTTGACGTACTAAACTGCAGTGACATCTGTCTAATAACACTGTAAGGGGAACGTTGATTCATTCACCGGACTCAATTGCGCCAGCGGGTTCACGAGGCATCACACTTGTTTACACGAGGTAATTAAATACAGTACACTTGTAATAAAACTTGTGGAAATGAAAGAAACACTCTACCAAACTGAGTACAGAGATTACTTTGTCAGACATACCAGCGGAAATCACCAGGAAGTAGGATAGCACGGTTTTGGTAGGAAATTATGAAACCGTTAGTAGATAGAGAACCAGAAGATGTTAAAAATATAATATGATAGCTTTTGGATGTGATGTGGAGAAGAGGCTATAACCTGTTTAACATAGGCCTACATGTTATTGTGTGTGTGTGTGTGTGTGTGTGTGTGTGTGTGTGTGTGTGTGTGTGTGTGTGTGTGTGTGTGTGTGAGAGAGAGAGAGAGAGAGAGAGAGAGAGAGAGAGAGAGAGAGAGAGAGAGAGAGAGAGAGAGAGAGAGAGAGAGAGAGAGAGATGGTAAACCGTAAATTTTTCAGTCATAAATCGTTGTTTTCAAGTAACTGAAGTCGTTACGACAGGATATCTGCAGTCGAATAGTAACATTTTTGATAGCCGAACGAGAGAGGCGAGTCCTCAGTTTTAACTCGATCATTTGGCATTTTCCTGTCTGTTTATCTCTATATTTGGAGCATGTCTCACGATAATTTTTGAAATGTATCAACCGATTTTCGTAAAACTTGGTATGCGTGTCTACAATTTTATCCTAATTGTTTCTGAGATTGATCCTCCAAAAATAAGAGGGGTCAAAAATGTGAGGGGCCAAAATTGTGAAAAAATCACAAAACTCCACGTGGGGTTTCAAATTAAAGGGAAGTTTAATTAAAATCTGAATATAGTTCAGGTTTATAAATATCTAAACTTATAGACGCCAGGGCCCATAAAGTGGGTCAGAATTTTGATAAAATTGCAAAAAATCCATGTGAGGTACGGTATTAAATTAAGAAAACCTTTAACCAAAATCTGAATATTGTGTACAGTTTTGAAAATTTCAGAATTCTAGGACAGTATGGTTCAAAAAAAGGGGCGAAAAATCTGAAAAAAACGTAAAAATTAAGCCGCGTGTCAGACTAAAAGCAATTTTAACCCAACTTCTAATGCACCATTGTGATAACTTTGGGGAAACCAAGGGCCAAAAATTGATCTCAAAATTTTAAGATAATTGTAAAAGTCTATATGGGGTATCAGGTTACGAGTAATTTTATTCAAAATACAAACTATAATAATTTGGCAGAATTTATATCTCTCAACGCTCTTTGCAAATTTTGAATCGCCTTCAAAAAGTTTGTAACCTATCTTACAGAAAGAAAACTTCATATGTTGTTACTAGTTACGTAAATTTGTAAAAAGTATTAGATATAAGCCTATAGACATCTATCGAAACATACAAAAACTTGAAAGCTAGGACTAAATTACTTGTCACTTAATCATTTTGGTTAATAAATGCAACAGTTCGAAACTTTTAATGTTTATTGTAAGTTTTCTGCTTAACAATTGTTATTTTACTAAAAAAAATTGCGTAATCAAGGTTTTCTTAATTTTTCTGACAATTTAAAAGATTATCTAATACTGAAATTTATGTATTCATAATTTCTCTTCCGAAATAAATGTGTTTCATTCAAAATAATGAGCGAGTTTATTAGGGAGCTTACAATTTTAATATATTTTAAATTCAAACATACTCATAATGTAACCAAGGGCGGATAATCAGTAGACGTAGACGAGACTAGCCATCTCCCTACAAGCCGTAACATCCTCCGTATTTGGCAAATAAAAAAAAAATAGTTCAAATTAAGCCATGTTCGCTTTCGAAAAGTTAAAAATGACTGAGAGCTTAGCCGCTGCCAGGACATTCATGATCTTCATTTCTACGTAGTTCTGCTGGCGCGTCAAGTACATGCAAGTTAAATCTCATTAAAACTAACCATACACACGAGCGCGCGTGCGTTGACAAGGTTCGATTAAGCATGACGAATAATAGCGTAAAAAAGAAAAATATATCTTTGCGATCGAAAACCATGGTGTGTGTGTGTGTGGTCCTTGTTCATATTATCTAGTTGCAAAATTACTTATTAGATTAAATCTGAGCTACACTTCAGTGAATATTTTTAGTACTAAATCTGCCTGTGATAATGTTAATGCCACGGTTCGGAAAATAACAACCATGTAATTCCGTGATTAATGTTAATTACCTTGTATTTAGTCGTATTAAGACCACATCTCCTTGCGTCTAATGACTAACGGTGCGCTGTCTTTCTATAAATAGGATTTTTCAGTAGTAATTCTAAATCTATATATCTATTAGAGATACACTTGCAGTATACGACTGTAAATAGAGTACTATCTTTTTTAGTATTTCCTCAGATTTTTAACGATTCCAATAAATAGTCCTCTTTTAGCTCTAGATTTTTTAATACCACTTCGTATATGAATATAATTACCACTTCTTCAATTCCTCTGCGCTTCTTTTTGGTCTCGGTAGTATATCAATAGTAACATCAAATTTATGAAGTTTTTTAGAGATTACGTTTATTGTAAATACGCTTTCCACGATAAATATCAGCTTAAGAATAGGCTGAAAGTAATGAAATATTATAGAGAAAAAACATATAAACTGAAAGCAATGGAGATACTGGAAAGAAAGCAATGACTTCATAAACCCGGACGACATTAGAATGAAGAGATTAGAATAAAACCAGAGATCAAAAGCAAGAAACCAGGAAATCGTGAACCACAATGCAGGCAAATCAAGATAGGAGGGAATAGAAATGATAAATTATGAAAATCATGGAAATAACACGCAGAATATTAAACTATATAAAAGACAAACAACTCGTATGGTTCGGACACGCGCAAAGGATGTCAGAAACAAGAGTGCCCTGGTAGATTCGACAATGGAAACCGGAAGGAAAGAGAAGACGGATAAAGTGGCACAAATTGGGATATTAGAGTAAGAGGATTATACAGAGACCGTAGCGATAAGGTGTCAGAAGACATAGAACATTATTATCCGTTTTTATATAGGCCTACGTATCGGAGATATGGTATGGATGTAACCGAAACGAGATGAAAATTAATTGAATTAATATGAACATATGAGGGAAGGAAAGGAAGAAAGTCGCTAGTAGCGACATTATCGGAAATGACACTGGCAACGACTTTAAAGAAAAATATCGGTATGGAAAACCATAGATGACTTCCATGTTCTAAGATTTATATTTAGAATCACTTTTGAAATGAAATATTTCCATAGAAACTACTTCTTTCTTCAGCCTTAACCACAGTACTATGGTCACTAACATACACCAGCTCACGTTAGCGCACTCGATTTTCACTGATGATGGAAGTCGATAGCACTGCCGAAACGTCTGGTTTTGCAGGAAACATTGGTCTACTGCCAAACAGGCCGGGAAGGAATTTTAACAACAAACTACTACTTTGTTGCCGATAACGTGGTACACATATAAAAATTATCCCCTCCCCCTTCAACTATAATTTTCATTTATAGAAAATTACCCCCACCGCGTTCAACTAGCCTCTTCATTTATAGATATTTCATCTACATGAAAAATGTTTTCTACAGTGGATTATTAAGATTTTCTTATCAGGATACTTAATTTATCAAAATTAAGTACTTTACTCTTGTTACAACAAAAAATGTTTCCGGTAAACTACCCTTTCCCCGTAACCAGGGTTGCCAACTTTTTTTAGAAGAAATAGAGTATATCTGATTTTAAAGGAGGTAAATAAAGAGTACGGACTTACAAAAAAGAGTATCATTTATTTTGTACTTTTCAAAAGGTATTTTTTTATACTTTTTGCAGCACATAACAATTTTTCATTGTTTTTAAAGGAATTGTATGAGTCCAAACATTCCAACTCTAAATTTATATATATCAAGAGCTCATTTTTGATCAATTTCAATGAAGCTCTGTTTCTCTCTTCTCGCCACTTCACATTCATGACCGAAAAGACTCTTTCAGTAAATGCTGAAGTGGCGGGAACAGAGAGTATATAGCTAATCATTTTTTTTAAACAATCAAATTCTTCAGGACATTTTTTAAAAATAAATTGGCATTTTTATGCAGTGGATTTTTGCATAAAATCTGTGTTATTAAACAATTCGGCTTGGAGTTCTTTTAAAATTATTACTTCTGAATATAAACTGTCCATGTGTATGTTTAGTCTTTGTAAATTAAGTTTTCCTTCTATAATTTGTTCTAAATGATTAAATTCAACATTAGTTTTTAAAGATATTGTATTTAGTGAATACAGCCAGTTATCACTACTAAAATCAAACCATTTTTGTAAATAAGTTAAACATTTGTCTATACACAATGAAAAATTAGTGTTAATTTGATAAAACAAGTCAGGTGATGATTGTTCAAGAGGTTTTAATTTCTGTTTTGTTGTATAGCCAAAATAGTTGTCTTTCTGTCTTTGCAGTAATTCTGATTTTAAATTTTCCATTAAACCAAAAACATCTACAATTGTGACAGAGTTACCTTCCAGAGATTTAATAGTTTTGTGAAATATGTTTAAAATATGGCTGGCAAAATGTAAGTAAATTTCAATTAAATCATGGTTACAATCTAACATCAACAGATTTTGAATTATCATAGGGCAATCCTCATCAAGACTTTTAAAATAATCGCATATTGGATGCCAATTCAATAATATAGTATCAATACAAGGTAGTAATGATAACCACCTAGTGCCAATATGTCTCTTAAGCTCATGAAAGTCTCCTTCAACTATTGCAACAAACATTTTCAATTCTTCTCTCCTACAAGCTGACACAGAAAAATGGGTATATATTTTTAATATAACATTTTCAACATCATAAGTTAGAAAACCCATTCCATGTTTCACACAGTTGTGCACAATATGTGCATGACAATTACCCTTAACAATATCAGGTACTACATCTACCATGTTAGTGTATAATGAGTGATGCACACCAAAATTTGAATTTGTGTTATCTGCACTAAGGCCAGATACTCGATTAAAAGGGATATTATACATATCCATAGATTTTTTTATAGCAGCAAACATGCCATCAGCACTCTCATTAGCATTTTCATAAAAATCTAAAAGTTTGTTTTGTATTCCCTTTTCCACAGTGAAATATTGAACTACTAAAGGGAATAATTTGATGTTTTTTTTATTGGATGCATCAGTTTGCAGACAGAAATACATATTTTCTCATTAACTACACTTTCAAGAGCATGAGGTCCGAGAACTTCCATAACCAGAGCTTCCATTTTAGTCCTGGCTAATTTGATGTTAGTAGCAGTTTTAGAGTCAGCATATATTATTTTATCTAGATTAACGGAGCAATCCATGCTATTATATGACAAATTATGTTTAACTGTATGGAATGATAAAGCTAATTCAGCAGCTGTAACATTATCATTTTCAGATACTGGTCTTGAAGTTGAAGCTGGAGTCAAAAACTTTTGTAGGACTCCTGATGTTCTTTTTAATTCAGTTTTGGCTTTATGTTGTTTTGTATCTTGATGCTGTTTTATCTGAAAAAAATTAAATAATCTACATGTTGCATGCACCTTAACCAAAACAGCACACACACAAAACATCTTCGTCGACATGAATAAGTCCAATTAAATGACTGCCAGTACCACCATAAGCCCAATTCAATGACACATATTCACACAACCAACCGACCCACCACAAAGATAACACAAACAAAACAAATTAAACATTCCATGAACTAAAATCGTAATAAACAGTTTTACGTACGTGTCCAACTCCAGCTGATGAAATAGAAAAAATTACACCACAAATTATGCATTTTGCATTTGTATCACTTTCTGGGTCTTTCCTCAGCCAAGAAAATTCATTTTCCCAAGATTGTGTGTACTTCTGTGACCTTTTTTTCCTCGTAACAACTTTTCGCTTTTTAGGTGGGGTGCTTGCGTTATCAACACAGGATTCTTGATCTGCATTATCTTGTTCGTCAATTACGTCATCCATTACGAATTGGATAAAAGTATTCCAAACAAACAAAAAACAAAGTCACAACACAGTGGAAACAAAATCAATGTAACGGGTAACCTCAAAGACTACTCAAAACAACTTGTGACATGACATTGACACGTTTAACTTAATGACATTAGTGGCTGCGTTCAGGAACGTTCGAATATGGTTTGGGGAATCGGCGATACCAACATATTAACAGTAAATAGTAGACTTTTTTATTCTGATTATGGGTTTTTGCATATTATTACAGACTGGCACTAGTTAAGTAAACATTGTGTAAAAAAGAGTATTTTAGCGTACTCTATTAGTGTTATAGATTATAGAGTACGCCTACATGATATAGAGGACAATACTCTATTTTAGAGTACGGTTGGCAACCCTACCCGTAACCGATCTTCACCAAAATCAATAGGCCTTGAGTCTTCTACAACTCAGGTACATGTGTAAAAAATTATTTGATTCTGTTTGAATTTACGGCAGTTATCTTTCGTCATCGAAAAAATTAACCTTGTTATCACATAAAATGTTGCAGGTAAACTACCCCTTTCTCTTAACTGATCTTCACCAGAATCAATAGGTCTTGAGTCCTCTACAATTCAGGGATGCATGCATGCAGAACATTATTTGATTCTGTTTGAATGTGCGGCAGTTATCGTTCGTCATAGAAACAATTACTCTTGTTAAAACATTAAAGGTGTAACGTAACTCAAGGAGTTACGAATAGTCAATTAATAAATTGTAAATATCTGTATTACGGCACGATAAATTATTAAAGTTAATATAAGATTGTAATATTAGTAGTAAGAAAGTATAAGAGATTTTGTACAGTGTACTAGTTATGTAAGCGGGTGGCTAAGGCGTGAACGCCGACACACTGTCGCCTGGCAGCTTAGAAATGTATTGTTCATCCAAACTTTCTATGTCATAAAAATATAAAATGCTTTGTTTGCACAAACCGGCAAAAAACGGGAGATACCGTTAGAAAGAGGGTGTATCGGCCTTCAAAAATAGAATAGCTGACATACCGAAACGAGGTGTGTGTTTTAGAAAGCAGATTTCTCTTTTTACGAGTTAACGGCTGTGCGGGAAAATCTCAGCGCCGGAAATCTGTAGCCAATAAGGGATAACGTCATCGCTGCGCGCGAGAATTTTGCAAGTGATGACTGGATATTTTAAATTTACCGGCGACACTTTCAAAATGTGGCCAATGGGGGTTATTGGAAGAGTGACAGCAGAAAGGGAAGTTTTGAAGAGGCTATAAATGTGACTCTCTCGCAGAAGAACAGGGGCAGTCAAAGTCAGTAAGGGCAGTCAAATTCAGTAAGTGGCCAGTCAGTCAGTAAAAAGTGAGTAAAACGTTTAAGTCAAGGAAAAGAAGTACGAAGTCCGGTAATGATAGCGGTCGGTCAATCATAGTATTTGTTAGTCAGAATTACGGACTATCATAATATTTACATAATTAGCAATGAACTAAAGCAAGCAAGTGAAATATAAGAACTCGGTGATGTAAAGGTGAAGAACTAGTGAGTATGATTGAATTGGTGCGCGGGCAGAGATGCGAAGAAGTATTTCTTTATAATGTGCGCGAAAGAATAAGTAAGTCTGAATCGCTAAGTGCGTGACGCTAAGTAGTCATCGCGATCATGTGCAAAGTAAAAGAAGAGCAATAGAAAGTGAAAGTGATATGTTGTGTGTAAAGTGGAAGGAGTCAAGCAGCGGAATGGATAACCATTTACAAGTAACTCTATCAAAGTATATTGTCTAAATCACATAATCTTGATGTAGTAATAACTGTCTACCGTAAGTTCAACCCGTTTCATTCTCAAAGAACCCATGATAACGTTCAGATACTAAATTGTGCATTTATATGTTATGACATAGGATTGGATGAGAATTAAATATATGTAATTTGTTACGTAACAAGTCATGATGATATAGAATGGAATGATAATTAAATATATGTAATTTGTTAGGTATTAAGTCATGTCTTTTATCAAAGTAAAGTACGAATAGAGAAAGGTGATTCAAGACATCAAGAAGAATTAGCAAAATGTTATAAATGATTTTAATGTGTTAAATAATCTCTGATAAATTATTTAAATGTGTTAAATAATCTCTATTGAAGATTGAAGAGTGATAAGATTTTGTATCTATTGATAAATCATTCAGTTTGCACAATTGATAGTAATCATGATGTTAAGTGTTGATATTATCTAATGTACATAAAGTTGATAAATATAACGTTGTGTCATTTAGCATCTGAACAAAGAGTTATTATTTAACGATAACCCCTGAGATTAGTAATTATCTCTGGCGCCCAATAGAAATCCAGGCAGTAATTAGAATATAGATGACTATGTTAATTGCCAATTAATCAACTTAATTAAGATTAACCAAAAGTAAGTAAATTTCATTAACGACTAATTAGAGTTTATTATAATTGGCACGTATTATTATTAGCATTCGGTAGCCATTGCAGAAAGAGTTTCCTTTATATTGGCGCACAAACGTGGAGCATTCAAGTTTATTTTATATTTGGCGCCCAACATGGAGCTTAATTTAGCAAATAGATAAGCTCGGTTGAATGAAACGGGGTAGATAATCAATGAAAATAAATGTATGTTAAATGTTAACGCGTAGTAGAAGTAAAAAATTAAGGGAATTTAAATTGTGTAATATTCATGAAGTAAAAATGGCAGCTAATAACGGGGATAATGGTGGTAATGAGATGGAATCTGAGATAAATAATCAGATGGGAGAGATCGGAGTATGGGAGGAAGGAACCGATAATGAAATCGCGACGGTTTCTTCAGAGGCAAGGGGACGAGGAGAATAAGAAATCCGTGGTGAAATACAACAGATACCAACAAACTCAGATATAGCTATGTTACTGAAACAATTAACACAGCAGATGACAGAAAACATTAAACAATTAACACAACAAATAGCAGAAAAGACCGAAAATTTAAAACAACAAATTACAGAAAACATGGTAGAAAACATTGAACAATTAAAACAACAAATGACCGAAAAATGGCAGAAAACACAGAACATTTGGAGAAAAGGATCGATAATATTAAAAAGAACATGGAACAACAGGTCACACAACAATTAAACGAACATAAAACACATGTAGAGCAACAGATTAATGAAATAAGACACGAAATTCAGGAATTAGCGACGAAGATAAGGGCAGAAACAAAAGAAGTCGTCAGAGAAGAAATAGAGACATTCCATACGGAGGTGAAGGAACACTTAGAGAAGAGTGACCAAGTGTTTAGACAACGTCAAGTTGTGGTAGCTCAAGAAATCAAAACCCTACTAAACAGCAAGGTAAATAATAGCAATAAGAAGAACGGTGAACACATCCAGAAGCTTACAGAATTATTCGAAAATAACTGTACATCGATGGACGGACAATTGACGCAGACAAAGGAGGACATGCGAGCAAGATTGGCACAGATAGAGAGGGCGCCGATACAACGTGGAATCACGGTGGAGCACGTCAAGAATGTCACGTTCAATGGAGAAGAAGAATACCCCATGGAGTTTGTCAAAGAGTTAGAAGAAATTTACAAGGAGCACTATATAAGTGAAGGGGTGAACTGGGTCTTAAGACACCTGGAAGGAGAAGCGGCCATATGGTGGAAATTAATCAGAAACTACATAAAAACTTTTCAAGAATTCCAGGAGGCATTTATTGCCAAGTATTGGAACCAGATGGTGCAAGAGGAAGTGCGTGATCGGCTAGAGTTCGGCAGATACAGACATGAGAGTGAGTTAAGTATGATACATTATATGGAGAGATGTATACTGCAGAATCGGCAGTTAATACCACCCATCTCAGACCAGCATCTAATCCGTAAACTAGCACGTCATTACCATCACGACATAGCGGTTGCATGCATCACAAGAGGGGTAGAGAATATAACGGAGTTTCAGATGTTGTTAATGGAGTTTGCAGCCTTAAGTAACAAAAAGGACGACGGCACGGACGGCTATAGGGCGCAAGTACCAGTAAAGCCGGAACAGCTCGAACACGTGGGTCGGCCGTGGCAGAATAATAAGGGTGATCGACAGACAGGCTATCGCCATAAAACAGGGTGGAAGCAAGCAAACTATAACAATGAACCAGACCGGAGAAAGAGCGCGAATATACCAAGTAAAAAGGTGTATGAATCCCAGGTAAATGCCATCGCAGGTACGAGCGGTACGCAAGGACATTCGCATACAATAAACATGCCAAAAACAAATCCAAAAAACTAGTTAAGCATTGTAGTAGGAGTAAGCTAGATATAGATTATAATTATAAGGAAATTAGTACTACCTTCATAGATATAGGAGATGCGTTATTAGAAGAAGAACTAGAGATTAAAGAGACACGAAAAATTAGATGTCCAGAATTAAATATATGCCTAAACGAAATACCGGTGGTTCATTAATTGACACGGGTAGCCAAATCAATGCAATTTCGGCCGAGTGGTATAATAGACACAAGAGCCAGATGGGAAAATTAAACATATTAAAAGTAACAAACATGGTAGTAAAAGGAGCGGTCGGAAGGAAGTCCAAACAGATCATAGATCATTATGACGAATGATACCTGCCGCACATTCAAAGAGAATCAAATAATTTTTTGCATACGTTCCTGAATTGTTAAGTACTCAAGGTCTGTTGATGTTGGTGAAGATCGGTTAAGGGAAAGGGGTAGTTTACCCCCAACACTTTATGTTTTAACAACAGTAATTTTTTCTATGACGACCGATAACAGCCGCCAATTCAAACAGAATCGAATATTATTTTGTATACGTTCCTGAATTGTATAGTACTGAAGGCCTATTGATTTTGGTGAAGATTGGTTAAGGGAAAGGGGTAGTTTACCTGCTACGTTTTACGTTGTAACAAGAGAAATTTTTTCATGAAGAACGATAACTGCCGTAAATTCAAACAGAATCAAATAATTTTTTACAAATGTCTGAGTTGTAGAGGACTCAAGGTCTATTGATTTTGGTGAAGATCGGTTACGGGGAAAGGGTAGTTTACCTGAAACATTTTTTGTTTTAACAGAGTAAAGTACTTAATTTTGATAAATAAAGTATCCTGATAAGAAGATCTTAATAATCCACTGTAGAAACGTAGATGAAATATCAATAAATGAAGAGGCTAGTTGAACGGGGTGGGGGTAATTTTCTATAAATGAAAATTATAGTTGAAGGGGGAGGGGATAATTTTTATATGTGTACTACGTTATCGGCAACAAAGTAGTAGTTTGTTGTTAAAATTCCTTCCTCTGCTGTTTGGGCTTGATCCAATGTTTTCTACAAAACCAGACGTTTCGGCAGTGCTATCGACTGCCAACGTCAGTAAAAATTGAGTGCACTATCGTGAGGTGGTATACGTTAGTGATCACAGTACTGTGGTTAAGGCTGAAGCAATAAATGGAAAGAAGTAGTTTCTATGGAAACATTTCATTTCTTAAATTATTTTAAATATAAATCTTAGAACATGGAAGTCATGTATGGTTCTCCATACCGATATTTTTTTATATTTCGAGCAAGCCGGCACGAAATTTATAGTTTATCGAAATTATTCCGTTTTTACTTCCATGTTCCATAAGGAAATGGAAGTATGGTAATGGCAAAAAAAATTGTGTTCGAGATAATTGCAGATTCTGATTGTACTACCTTCAAAACATGATAAAAAGTAATTTTTCGAAAAGTGTCTGTGTGAGTGCCTGTATGTCTATGTGTCTGTCTGTGTGTAGATATTTTCTATGGCAAACGATAAGAGCCGCAAAGTCAAACAGAATCAAAGAATTTTTTGCATACACCCCTGAATTGTAGAGTGCTCAAGACCTATTGTTTTTGGTGAAGATCGGTTAAGGGAAAGGGATACTTTACCAGCAACGTTTTATGTTTTAACAAGGGTAATTTTTTTCTATGGCAAACGATAACAGCCGCAACTTCAAACAGAATCAAATAATGTTTCGCATACAGCCCTGAATTGTAGAGTTTTCAAGATCTGTTGTTTTTGATGAAGATCGGTTAAGGGAAAGGGGTAGTTTACCTGCCACATTTTATGTTTTAACAATGGTAATTTTTTATATGACGAACGATAACTGCCGCATATTCAAATACAATCAAATAATGTTTTGCATGCATCCCTGAATTGTAGAGTACTGAAGGTTTTTTGATTTTGGTAAAGATCGGTTAAGGGAAAGGGGTAGTTTACCTGCAACGTTTTACGTTTTAACAAGGGTAATTTTTTCATGACGAACGATAACTGCCGTAAATTCAAACAGAATCAAATAATATTTTACATATGTGCCTGAGTTGTAGAAGACTCAAGGTCTGTTGATTTTGGTGAAGATCGGTTACGAGGAAAGGGTAGTTTACCTGAAACATTTTTTGTTGTAACAAGAGTAAAGTATTTAATTTTGATAAATGAAGTATCCTGATAAGAAGATCTTAATAATCCACTGTAGAAACGTAGATGAAATATCTATAAATGAAGAGGCTAGTTGAATGGGGTGGGGGTAATTTTCTATAAACGAAAATTATAGTTGAAGGGGGAGGGGATAATTTTTTTTATATATGTACTACGTTATCGGTAACAAAGAAGTAGTTTGTTGTTAAAATTCCTTCCCGGCCTGTTTGGCCGTAGACCAATGTTTCCTGCAAAACCAGACGTTTCGGCAGTGCCATCGACTTCCATCATCAGTGAAAATCGAGTGCGATAACGTGAGGTGGTATTCGTTAGTGACCACAGTACTGTGGTTAAGGCTGAAGCAGTAAGTAGAAAGAAGTAGTTTCTATGGAAACATTTCATTTCGAAAATGATTTTAAATATAAATCTTAGAACATGGAAGTCATGTGTGGTTCTCCATACCAATATTTACCAGTTTACCACATCACCGACTGTAACGATACCGACCTTGACACTACATAACCACCACATCGCCGGCTGTGACGACACAGGGACCCCCGGCTGCGACGAATACCGACCGGAAGAGGGAAGTTGGACCCCAGGCGCCTCCACAGGATTCTAGTAGAGAAGTCTGGTGGCCTCTGCAGAGTCGCAAAGACGGAGGACCCTGGGCGCCTACGAAGGGCTCCTGGACGGCAATCCCCTCCCCGAAATCTAGCGATGTACGACGTACGGGAGGGGATTACACTACCGACCTTGACACTACATAACCACCACATCGCCGGCTGTGACGACACAGGAACCCCGGCTGCGACGAATACCGACCAGAAGAGGGACGTTGGACCCCAGGCGCCTCCAGAAGATTCTAGTAGAAAAGTCTTGTGGCCTCTGCAGAGTCGCGAAGACGGAGGACCCTGGGCGCCTACGAAGGGCTCCTGGACGGCAATCCCCTCCCCGAAATCCAGCGATGTACGACGTACGGGAGGGGGATTACACTACCGACCTTTACACTACATAACCACCACATCGCCGGCTGTGACGACACAGGAACCCCGGTTGCGACGAATACCAACCGGAAGCGGGACGTTGGACCCCAGGCGCCTCCAGAGGATTCTAGTAGAGAAGTCTGGTGGCCTCTGCAGTGTCGCGAAGACGGAGGACCCTGGGCGCCTACGAAGGGCTCCCGGACGACAATCCCCTCCCCGAAATCCAGCGATGTACGACATACGGGAGGAGATTACATCACCGGCCTTGAAATTATACTCCAGAACTTCACCTTAACTGGATTCCGGATGTGACGAAAAATAACAGCACCTGACATAGACTTCATATGTCAACAGTAAGTTCAGTACTTGAAACAGTAGAATACTATACTATCAAACAATAAACTATTTGAATAAACTGAAGAGTGTTATCAAAATATTTATCTTTGTACTCGTGGAATAACTCTGAATTTTCCATTGAATTTGTATCCTAAACATTATTTCATTAAATGTCGTTTTATTTTGTTTCAGGTTGTGACAATACTGGCGCCATCAGACTTTGACGAAACTATCAGCTATCTGTGGAAGAATCAATAAAACAACACCATTTTGTATTCATTTGTTATCTTAATTAGAAGTTCAAAAACAAAAAAATAAACAAAATTCACTGTACTGTTGTTAATTTATTTGTATTTGTTAGGAATCCAAAAATCTAAAAAGATAAGGAATATGTAATGAAAAGTGGTATTAATGATTTCGAGTGTGGATTTAAGTTGGAGAGAGGATATTTAATAATGTAAGGTGTAATCTGAGGTCTGACAGCTCTGAAATATAAAAAGAAAAATAATAATAATAGAAATCAGACAATTGTGGTAGAGATTATAGTTTTTGATCTTGGATCACTTTAAGACCCAAGCTATGATAACCGATTATCGCAGTTATAATTCAGACAGGAAATCAGGTTCAGCCAATATCAGTCAGACAGGACATTTAATTAAAATCTATATATTTTATATATTTGGATTTACTAATGTCTTACAGCCGAAACTGCACTGTGTAATTAAAAGAATATTAGCTAAAGCCTGAATAGCGACAATATAGTATGAAACTTGTGCAGAATAGGTGGATGGAATTATGCAAACCTGAATACTGCACGTAGAAGACAAAGACACATCAAGTAAAGACATATGGATAACAGACGCCTCAGAATATTTAAATAACTCTGTTCAATTTCAGTAGCAGAAAAGCTCACCGAAATGGTGACACTATACTGGCCATTTTCTCTTCTAGGTTAGCAGCCCATAGGCTGGTTGGCAGCAGCTCGCCATTCTTCACGCTTCTCTGCTTTTCTTTTCAACTCACAATATGATGTGCAGTTCATATCGACCATAACCTGTTTCATGTAGTCTAAACGGGGTCGTCCTCTGTGATTCTTCCTTTCAATTGTTCCTTCTATTATTCTCTTAACCAACCCATTGTGTCGTAGTACATGCCCTATAAACTTAGCTCTTCTGCCTTTTAATCGTAGACAGCTCTTCTCCTCCTGAGCTCTTCTAAAGACTTTCTTATTTGTTATCTTCTCCCTCCAGCTTATCTTGAATATTCTTCTGTAACACCAGATCTCAAATGCTTAGAATCTTTTCTTGTCACTTTCACTGGCCATTGAAATATCCAATTTCATGAAGATTTTGAAGTAATGAAGATTTAACTTGCAATACAAGAAAACCTCATATAATAAAAGTGTACATGCAAACAACAAGTGCTTTCTATAAAATAATTAAAGAAATACTTGGCACTGTAGAAAATTGATTCATAATAAAATAAAACAAATTTTGTTAATCGTGGTGCGTGAATTTAGTGTAAAGGAAGAAGAGATTTCCAACCGGGTTTTTCATTCGTTATATAGGAAGGCTAACGATATCTTACTATATTAGTAGAATTAGTCGAAATACTACTATTATTCATCATAGGTTTCAAAAAGTTTAAAGTTTTTCATAAACACTAATTAAATTGTTAGGCATTAAAAGTACAACCGCAGTCATTAAGATTAGGGACACAGATCAGCTAATCAGTAACAACGGAAAAGAATAAGAAATTTGCAGCAGGTGTTTACTAAGCTATCTTAGTACCAAAATCATTTGCAGCACTGGTTTTTTTAAGTCACTGACACACGTCTTTTTAAAAATAACTGGAATATTAATTATTTTATAGCTATTTAACTAACTGCAGTCTATACGCCCTTTTAAAACAAATTGATAGAATTGATAGACCTACATTTAAAGAATATGAAATATTGAAAAAGTCAAAATGACCGAAATCGTGACTTATGCCCTTTTAAAAAGGATCGATTCAATTGCTATAATTGTTTGTGCTCAAACTAAAAGGTGACTGGGTTTTGATGTCGTCAAGGTAGCAATGTGTGGCTGATTCGTTTCCTCGATCATTATAATATAATTTTCAGCCCCGGGAAAAGAAATCAACAGCTTTATATTTCGTCTTCGTTATAATTAAATGTTATCAGTGTAATATTGATGTAGTTCAGCTATGAGATTTTTACCTATACATCTGAGAAATGTCTACACTGTACTGTAAATTCAGTATGTAATAATAAATCCCTCTACATTGAAATTTTGTGTTCCTCGCGATATCGTTATGCCGAAATTTCACAAATTTCAATATAAGATTTGTTTACAGTTAGAATTACAATAATCAGAAAATTACAGCCTCTGATAAGCTTCATGACATGGACTTTCGTATATGACACAAGTCTGTTTCTCGACTAGGAGGCCATATTTCTGACTCATGGGAACGTCAACAGTAATAACTTTAATAGGTGTCAATTATTTGCTTTTAATTCTTAAAGGGAGTCTGCCCTCCCCCAAGCACTCTGCGTATTACACACTAAAAATCTGTTAACCAACTTGGTAAACGATAAGAGTTAACAAAATTTTCCACAGGTGTATTATGCCCATCCCTTAAAACAAGGTATAAATATCCGATAAAATACATATTTTAAAAATAATTTGCTTTATCAGACCGATATTAGTTTTAAGGAAAATGTTATGGAGTAAAAACTGAGACAGGATAGGTATAATTTTATTTTTATTTTAAAATTGCTTTTTACAGATTTTTTGTTTAAGACATGGTAAGTAATTGTATACTGTAAAAATTAATTATTTGCTTTGGAAATTATGTAGAATTAATTCCAACAAACCCGTGCTATAGTTTCTATAGGGTTGTTTTCTAAGAATGTTTTAAATACAGTAATCCCTCCAGTTCTCATGCAGTGTGATTCATGATGCTTTGAAAGTCGAAAATAGCAGACAACTCATTTTCCAAAAAACGCAAAAACCTGTTTCTCCAACTTTGTCGTGTTTACTTGCTGAACTACTTGTCATTTTTCAGACAAGGCCTTTCAGTGTTTAAACCATTATCAAATCATAAACCACGACTCGATAATGGTGGAGACACTGAAAGACCTCGTCCGAAACATGACAAGTAGCAGTTCAGCAAGTAAACACGACAAAGTTGGAATTACAAAGACTGCTAATTCAAGTAAGAAGATGAACAAAAACCTGTTTATAACAAATCTATGCTAACGCAATTACATTTTTATTAAAACTCTCTTGCTACTTATGTTGACTGAAGACTATAAGAAGTCCTTCTCCTTTTCCTTTTTATATTATTTTATATCTTCCGTTTCTGCCTTTTATATTATTTTCAATTAAATTTTGAAAAAATGAATTTGGATGTTCCTATTGTTCTGTATAAGAAAGTAGACGTTTCACGTGTATGTGGATTATAATTCCATTATTTTTACACACTATTGTAAAAGCTAACAGTAAAAGATAAAAAAATGATTTAACATTTCCCTATAAAATGCTTGATTTCTTACTCACAAGCAACGTAACAATTTTTTGTCAGATTTGTAACTACTTACAATCTGCTAATAATCGTGTGGTCAATGGCGGAACGGCTGACCTCATGTGGCGAAGGCGAAACTTACACGTTTTTTTCTATAAGCAAATGGTCGTTTTTTTTCAGTCTTTCCTCACTTATTCTTAGTCTAAGAAAATTTTTTATTGATTTAAGTTTTGATAAATAGTTTTATTACATGGCGTAAAAAACATGCAAATTGGTATAAAAAAGCATGACACAGGTTGGAAATTGATTCAGTGAACCCCCATTGTACAATAACCTCGAGAACTTCATCGGCTGCTTCTGTGGTGCGTACGTGTCGCTGGAATGTTTTTACTTCTTGTACGACTTCTTCTTTATCAAAGTCGCCGTATGCAATGTTAAGCTTTTCTACTATCGATTCTAATCATTATCAAAGGCATTCATCCAGAATTTTGAATGTAAGATATTAAGTCAATATCACTGTTAAATTACAATGGTTATGTCACCTAGAGCGTATGCCAAAGAAAATCATGATGGCGTAAGTCTATAAAACCAGAAAGAGGGCGCGACCTAGGATAAGATGTTTGGATAATGTGCTATATCTCAGAAGAATAGATGGATGGCACACAACAGTAATCCTGATGGCACAGAAAGAGGGATCGACCTAGGATAAGATGGTTGAATGATGTACTGGAAGACCTAAAAAGAATGGATGTGAGGTGTTACACTGAGATGGCAGTGGATAGGGTACATTGGAGAAGACTGGTGTTGGAAGCCAGGGCTTACGTTGGGCTGTAGTGCTATAGAAGAAGAAGAAGAAGAAGAAGAAGAAGAAGAAGAAGAAGAAGAAGAAGAAGAAGAAGAAGAAGAAGAAGAAGAAGAAGAAGAAGAAGAAGAAGAAGAAGAAGAAGAAGAAGATTATGGTCCGAAACATTCTGGACTGCAACTTTTCTATTTATTGCTACGCACATAATCGAATTTCGCACATCCTTATAGGTTTGAAGATTACTTTGTGTAGCAGCAGTTTAATATGAAAAATAATCGCAAATTTCTTCTAACAGACAATGACGTCTGTTAACTCGTATTTAGTTGTTGGCGTTTTACTAAATGTGTGTCCTCAGGTGAGGCCTTTTTCCGGGATGCATTCCTAAATACCTTTTATTGTCGGATTGGGGTTTAGCTTTCCGTTCAGTGTTGATGGTGAACGTATGTCGTCTGTATCTATCAATGCAGTGTAATCTGCAAAGGTGGTAACTGTAGAGTGCCCCCAACTATTGGCAGGCCTGCCGTATACATTAAATGTAAAAATGACCCGGAACACTTACCTGGGATACTTCTGACTTTATGAAGAACTGTTTGACTTGTGAGCTGTTTCACTTCATATCTGACTCGTAACAGTCTGTTGTGTCGACAAGATTTTAGAATAAGGTAGTAACTTAATGTGAAGAGTCGGCGAGTTTCTTCCCAACAGCCAATGATGTTTGCTAAACTTCATGCTTAGCTGTCTGCCCTCCAGCTGAACGTTTGGCGTGAGAATCTCATCAAGAAATGGATCGGAATAATATTCCAAAATCCTTTCTTATTCATACTGCAGCTTGGAAGACAGTATACCTCTGATACAGTTATTGGACCATTCTAAGCTTCCACCTCTATAGTTGTCGCTTGCAACCTTTTGACTTCAGAGCAGGGGTGCCTACAGGGGGGTATCGTGTCGCCATTGGCGACATTTGAAAAATTTTTGGGGGGATTTTTTTTTACTGTTGTATGAAATTTACTATTACTAAAAATACCGAATACAATGTGAGAACGTATTTCCTGGTCGCAATTTGCGTCAAAGCTTGCTTAAGGGGGCTGCATGGTGTATCACGTGATGAGACATCCACGAATCACAGTACAATATAAAAGAGCTTTTTTTTTTTTTTTTTTTTTTTTTAGTAATCGAGCCTGGAGTTGGGGGGGAAGCGACATAGGGCTTGGGGGGATCGGCACCACTGCTTCAGAGTGTTTAATATTTTGCTTGATGATTGTAACACTTCCACCTCTGGGGTTACCATTCGAATACTTTCTGTCGTATGTTCATACTCTATCATTTTAAAATAAGTTCGTTCAGTAACGTTCGCCTCAGAGAAAAGTATTATATCTGCTTGGTTTGTACTAATAAATGCTTCTACTTCTCAGCGTGACAATCCGTTTCCATTCCATGTGGCAACCTATACTGTAATTCTGATCTAAGGCTTTCACAGCCGGCGTCAACATTAGTTAAACGAGCTTTAGCCAGGCTGTTAGGTCGTGATCTAACGGTGTTAAAACCAGACGTTTTGGCCTCACCATCGGACGCCATCTTCAATGGAAAATTGTGGCAGTTGTTTGACAAATAACCTCAGTACTGAGGTAAAAACCTAACACCTCGGCTAACGCTCGTTTAACTAGCATTAATCTTACACTGTGACATTTGTGTTATCAATTTGTTGTTTAACTGCAGTGATTTCATTAGAAACTATTGTTTATCACATTTCTCTTGCCTCGGACGGAAGGTTCATTACTACATTGTTTTGATTTGTAATTGTTGCCTGCATTAGAATAACTATGAGAATGTAACTTATAAAACCATTTGAGGAAAGGGAGAAAATCTTCACAACGGTCTTGAAATGTCGAAAAGTCCAGACCGGATTCGAACAGGCGACCACACGCTCAGAGAACTAGCACCTTACTGTTGATCTACATGTCAATTTAACCGCTGAACACAATTTTTGTACGCATTTTAGTGTTTCCATGTCGATGAGAGCTTCGTTGTACAATCTCGAATACTGTTTCGCACCAAAACATAAGCAATTAATTATTTCTTTTTCTATTTCCGTTAAATAGCGTCAATGAGCGCTAAATTGCAATAACAACAGAAACGTTACAACAGCCAGCGCGATTAACAATTAATTTCAGTTTGAGAAACAAACAACAGATGCAGACGACTATGTTGCCAGATCCAGAAATAACCAGATTTTACAAGACGAAACCACCTCGCGTAAGGCCGTCCTTACCCATTATGCCCTATTAAATTCTATTATCATCATATCGCATCGTGTTATCTGTTACAGAAATCAATGAGTCATCAACAGAAATCACCAGCGGCACAAGTTGCGCAAAACCAGAACTGAATGGACACAACAGCGCGCTTTAATATGTTGACTTTTCCTGTGAAAAAAAATCGTGCTACCACCGCGTGGGTCAACCACTTCCTTCCGACAATCCCATCGAATCTGTTCCCTCCTGTTCCCAGCACCGTGAAGAGTCGGCGAGTTTCTTCCCAACAGCCAATGATGTTTGCTAAACTTCATGCTTAGCTGTCTGCCCTCCAGCTGAACGTTTGACGTGAGAATCTCATCAAGAAATGGATCGGAAATATTGATGAAATGGATCGGAAGCCGTCTACCGTCACGAGTATACAGGTCCGAGCTATCAATCCAGAGGTTATATTTATGTATGCGATGCTTGACTTTACAAGTGGAGCCATGAGTAATCAAAATGAGATACCACAATCTATTTTCTGAAGTAATACTTTTTCAATGCGTAGAGCGTCAAAAGCACCGTAAACGATACGGGCTGGTGAGCAAAACAAGTTTACAATTTTCAAAACAAATTCGCAATATTTCAAAAGTAATTACTATGATATCAGGTAGGTACAGTTTGTTAGGAATCTATTTTTTAAAACATTACCACCGTCGACTGTCCAACCACATTTTATTGCCCAGTTGCAAAGGACAGTCGTCATGGCCCTTTATGCCTCCCAACCTTTCTACCCATCTACTGCTTTCTCGCTTAGTTTGTGACCTACCCACCTTCATTTAATATTTTCTTAAGTCTGTAAACGATATCATTCTAGTTTGGTTGAGTATCTAGTCAGTTGCTTCGTTTCGTTATTATTTCTTCCTTTCATTTCATGCTTCTCTGACAGTTCACTTTTTTTCATTTTTGTTTTTGTTGGCCCATAGATTAATTCAGTAACCAGCAGTGGCGTACCTAGAATTTGGCCTTGGAGAGGGAGGTCCGGGTTCGGGTCGGCTTTATACAAAAGAAAAAACTAGTTAAAACTAATCAACAGTACTACCTTTAAAGTTGCTGAAATCTGGCCCATTAAAGTAAACAGTAATAACACAATAAAAATACGCGTATTGTAACATTTTTTACAAGATACTTATTGACTGAACTGATTTTCCTGTATTTCATTTTTCAAACGTATACGCTAATTCTGTGTAATAAACCTGTTTGTATATTACAAAAGAAAAAAGAGTTGCTACCTACTATATTAGCAAACATAGCTGAACAAATAATACAACAGTCTAAAAATTAAGATATTAAGAAAATTCGTCAATTTTTTCGACCCTCTGGGGGGGTCCGGTCCCGTTCGCCCCCCCATAAATACGCTCCTGGTAACCACACACTGAAAAAATAAAAAAATAATTCCCTTTAAATAAACGACAATTTACCCTTTAGGTGTATTTTAATCCTAATCGGACTGATCTCAGTGGAGAAGAACTGAAAAAGGTAAGACGATCGAGTGATGACGAGGATAATAGTAAAGAACACAGAGAAGAAACAAAAATCTGACATCCTTAAGCCTAAACAAAGGATTTCTTTTGACTAACAGTCTCACTGAATTTTTTTTCTCGTTATAAAGCAATCCCCTCACAGAGGTGAGTATAAAATGCAAACAGGATTTGGCGGATCTTCTATCGCTGTAACAGGGGGCACAGCCAGGATTTTTCTGTGAAGGGCTCCTAGAAGATTTTATATTTTTGTGAATAAAACTTTAAAAACTACAAAAATGAAAAGAGAAAAACGTTAATTGCTATTTACTTTGTTGTAATCAAGAAGTTAATTATTGAAACACAAGGGTTACATTGACAGATACCTGAAATTTAATAAAGTACGAAACAATAAAGATGTCATCTTACATTAAAATAAAACAAGCAAATAAAACAAACGATGTCACAAAACGAATACAAATTTTCTTCCATCCTCTGCAGGCGCTGATAGTGTTAAATGCATTATAACATTTTTAAAAAGTGAAGATTGTAAGAATTGGGTGAGAATTGTATGTTGTTTAAGATTTCGGATTTTATTGTTTATTGTATTGTTTAAGATTGTATGTTATCAACTGACAAATTAAATAATTTTAATATTACTGTGTATAAGTTGTTTTAAAATTGTTCTATCGCTGTAATGAGAGGTTACAATAGGCGGTGGGACTACGCGTAGTTACTTTTAAGTGATTTCCCAGTCAGCAGACCTCTTCAGATACCATTTCCCAGTTGCGCATTCATTAATTGATTTCCGTTTATAAATTCCGCTTTGGTCCAATTAACTAATTTTGTTTTGTTTCGTATTTATCACAACAGCAATCATTAATTGCAATACAATTTACCAAATTTTTTTAGTTATTGAATGTTTTCTTATACAAACTGATAATGAAACTAGTTAGTTAGTTAGTCAGTTTAATCTTATAGTTACTGGCGATATGAATTATGGATATTTGACATATTTATCTAACATGCTAATAACTGGCAAACATTAAGTTTAATGGCCAGTCATGGGTTGAAAACTTTAGTCAGTGAACATAAATAGAGAGCTCAAGTACCCAACTTCTTCTTCGTCACAGCTTAGACAGTTTAGTCAGTTCCAGCTCCAAACTGGTCGGACCATCTCTTCTTGGGTCTTTCCAGCCTTCTCTTCCCTTTCGGCTGGTACAATAAGACTACCTTGGGAAATCTCTCTCTGCCCATTCTGCTAATGGTTGTTTCCAGCCTTCTCTTCCCTTTCGGCTGGTACAATAAGGCTACCTTGGGGAATCTCACTCTGCCCATTCTGCTAATGGTTGTTTCCAGCTTTCTCTTCCTTTTCGGCTGGTACAATAAGGCTACCTTGGGGAATCTCTCTCTGCCCATTCTGCTAATGGTTGTTTCCAGCTTTCTCTTCCCTTTCGGCTGGTACAATAAGGCTACCTTGGGGAATCTGTCTCTGCCCATTCTGCTAATGGTTGTTTCCAGCTTTCTCTTCCCTTTTGGCTGGTACAATAAGGCTACCTTGAGGAATCTCTCTCTGCCCATCATGCTAATGTATGTTTCCAGCCTTGTCTTCCCTCGGCTGGTACAATAAGGCTACCTTGGGGAATCTGTCTGTCCATTCTGCTAATGGTTGTTTCCAGCTTTCTCTTCCCTTTCGGCTGGTACAATAAGGCTACCTTGGGGAATCTGTCTCTGCCCATTCTGCTAATTGTTGTTTCCAGCTTTCTCTTCCCTTTCGGCTGGTACAATAAGGCTACCTTGGGGAATCTCTCTCTGCCCATTGTGCTAATGGTTGTTTCCAGCTTTCTCTTCCCTTTCGGCTGCTACAATAAGGCTACCTTGGGGAATCTGTCTGTCCAGTCTGCTAATGGTTGTTTCCAGCTTTCTCTTCTCTTTCGGCTGGTACAATAAGGCTACCTTGGGGAATCTGTCTCTGCCCATTCTGCTAATTGTTGTTTCCAGCTTTCTCTTCCCTTTCGGCTGGTACAATAAGGCTACCTTGGGGAATCTGTCTCTGCCCATTCTGCTAATTGTTGTTTCCAGCTTTCTCTTCCTTTTCGGCTGGTACAATAAGGCTAACTTGGTGAATCTCTCTCTGCCCATTCTGCTAATGGTTGTTTCCAGCTTTCTCTTCCCTTTCGGCTGGTACAATAAAGCTACCTTGGGGAATATGTCTCTGCCCATTCTGCTAATGGTTGTTTCCAGCTTTCTCTTCCCTTTCGGCTGGTACAATAAGGCTACCTTGGGGAATCTGTCTCTGCCCATTCTGCCTAATGGTTGTTTCCACCTTTCTCTTCCCTTTCGGCTGGTCAAATAAGGCTAAGTTGGGGAATCTGTCTCTGATGATGATTACGTGTTTATGATGATTCCATTTACTTCTTCAACTTTCAGTTCCTCTCTTATCTATTTCTTTTCATATCTAATTTTGTGCACCCAACTACCGAAGGCAAAAATTTCATTTTTGTAACCTGAACTCTTTATATTTGTCTAGCAGGCATTGTCCATGTTTCTGAGCCATACGTAAGGGTGGGAACTGCCATGGATTTGTATAATTTTATTGTGGGCTCTTTCCTTGCCTTGTGTTTTTGTGTTTTAGAGCACTTCGGAGAATTCCTGTTATCTGATTAAATGTATTAATTTTCCCCTTAATATCTTATTTGTTTTTATATGAGAGCTTACAGCCTAAATAGTTAAATTCTGAGACTTGCTCTATTATTTTACCAACCAAAACAATTTTAGATCTAACTGACCATGGTCCTTTAAAAGCCATACATTTTGTCAGATATTTCCATATTATATTCTTTCGCAAGGTTATTTAAGGAGTGGAGCATCTTTTGCAAGTCATCTTAATTTGTGGCTAATAAAATCTGATCGTTTGCAAATATTAGAGTCTTAACCTTTTTACCCGGAACTTTGATTTCTCCATTTACACTGTTAACCCAGATCCCCAGATCCTAACAATTTTATTCAAAAACATGTTGGAAAGAGCTGTCTATATAGGGCAACCTTGTCTAACGCCTCCAGTCATCATCCTTTATATCCCTCCGGCTATTAATTTCCCTTTGGAGCTTGCGAGTAATATAAGTGTCCCTTGGATACGCTACCAACGTTTCTCAAGGCACGTTGAGTGAGGGAATGCCATCTCAAAGCTTCTCAACAAAGCTCCTGCCTGTACTAACCCCAGGCAGAGGGTTGCCTCTTCCGCTATTCTTCAAATAGAAACCATTGAGGACTTCATCCTTGTTACCCCGGACTAGGGGTTACTATTATAATCTCATAGTGACAAAGGGATCAACAGCCGCCCAATATGGGTCAGACACTGACGCCTTTAGGAATGGTTTCCCATTCCAAGGACACGGGAGTGCCCTGTACTTCTACCCGCTTATCCGCACTCAAAAGGGGCCGTTGGCATTTGGTAGAAGAGGACAGCTTATACCTGCTGACACTCGGTCTCCAGTGCCGCGTTAGCCACCATAAGGTGCCCACCCCCCACCACGAGGAGGTGCGGTTGGAAGTTTCCCTTCATCAAGGCTATGGGACCCAATGGGCATTTCCCATCCTCTCCAGTACTTTGGGGGCCCCTACCTAACCTAACCAATTATTAAACACACCTAAAGAAATTTTATCTTCATTTAATGATTATGTAAACAACCTGAGCGATTCAAGAAATAGACTAATATTGTTACTGTATTGTCTCAAGTATTTTTAACAATAGACTTTTATCAAATGTTGAGTGTAAATCATTAGCTTTATTACCAGCTGATACCTCTGAAGTATTGACTGTAATACAAACAACTGCATAGTAGTGTGTCTGCAGGAATTGACAAAATTTCATCATTCACTGTTAAGGTCATATCATCTTGTGCCGTGGGTATTTCAACACGCTTATTAAATTTAATTCTGAGAGAGGTGAGTTATAAAATTTTTTGAAAATGGTGATTATAGCACCTACTCCAGATTTAGAAAGTTCCATGGAGCATATCCACCATGACTCTACTATACGGTTACGTTAACATTGGATTCGGAGAGGGGAAGCGTAGCAGCACTGGCACTGCGAGTTGCGTGGGGATACAGTACGTTCCCCTACGCTGCTTGACGTTTGTACAATCAAAGTAAAACTCATACGCAGCTTGAAAATTTACCCGTCTGAAAATTACAGTAAGAGCATTAGAATACTTCTTGCCGCATACCAACACCTAACCGCCATCTATTTCTGTCCGGTGAGTCTTCTTCTGCCAAGTTATGATGTTCCATGGCCTTCCTCATGTTTTCATACCAGGACAGTCTAGGTCTGCCCCTTTTTCCTCTCCCTGGGGGCTTCCACTGAAATATTTTCCGCGGCCATCTCTGTTCATCCAATTTCCAATCCAATTTCGAAATTCAAATGTTCCATTGTTCACCAGCGTTGGAAATTCATTTGTTACGCATGAATTATGGACAAAATCGAACATCGTGCTCTGATTGAAATCTTGGTTTAAAATTTTCTAGCGTTGATGGAAATTCACAACGAAATGCTAAATGTTTTAGGAGAAGCTGCGCCTTCAAAAACAATGGTTCGAAAGTGGGCACGTGAATTTAAATGTGTTGAACGAGCACCGCAGGGGACGCCCCAAAAGTGCAACAACTGCAAATGCGGCTGTTGCACTGTTTTTTCATACCAAGTTCTTAAGATAATGCTCATACCAATGAATGACATCATTCTTTCGCCACGCGTCTTCCGTCTAAGTGCAAACCCAAGAATTTAACATCTTGAACCTGTGTCAGTTAACGGCCGGTTAGATTAAATGGTTGCTCACAGTAAATTTTATGTGGACTGGCTTAGAGTCTGATTGGCTTTCACTATCCATTTTTTTAAATCATAGATGTATTACTGTATGTATGTCGTTTTGTTAGTGCGTTAATGCGATTTTGGTGTGCTCAGTATAAAAAACAAAAACAAAAAAGAAACTAGAGACGATATAGCAGTCACTATTTTTCTATTAAGATTACCTGTGAATGACTTTACAGTGGAACCTACTGAAAAAAAAACTGCAGTTTAAAGAAAATAAATATATAACTTACGTTACTCCTGTTTAACGAATCGTTAAATCAAATCGTTAGTTTTTTCTGTAGTCACGAATTTGTTCTTTTTTGAAACAGTTAATAACAACAAATAAAAACAGAATTATAATACTTATAAGTAAATTGACTATGTAATTATAAAATAATTTTACTGCAGCTTTATTTAACTATTGATGGTATGATCACAATACAACTTAAAGTCATGCCTAAAAATGACATCTTTTTACTACTGGGCTAACAAAAGCACAATAAAAAATTCGTGTATTTATATTTTCATTAAAAATCATTGCCAAATAATTCAGATTAACTGTAATTGATGTGTAACTTTTACGGTATAGTCCAGAAGAGTACACCGAGTTTTACTTAATGTTTGGTCGACCAGCACTACTAGACTTATATTTGTTGTCGATATAGCGTAGTTCGAAAGTGTATCGACGTTGTTTGTTGACAGATTAGTTCTATAGGCCTATAATGAAAATATTAGTCTTTAAAACATGTACGCTTAAGGAGCTAGGAAGTGATGATTTCCTCTATTATGTTGTTTTGACGTCATTTCAGAGGCGGAACGATACACAGTATTTGAAACCAGAAGCGGGACGGAACACAAAATTTGAAACTAGAACCGGTATGGGGTACCGGCGCATATCGTCTCGCTGGTTATGATGAACCGTAAAGGTTGACAACAAGCAGGAATCTAATGATCTGTGTCACCCGGGGCAAACATTTGAAACTAGAACCGGTATGGGATACCGGCGCATATCGTCTCGCTGGTTATGATGAACCGTAAAGGTTGACAACAAGCAGGAATCTAATGATCTGTGCCACCCGGGGCAAACATTTGAAACTAGAACCGGTATGGGATACCGGCGCATATCGTCTCGCTGGTTATGATGAGCCGTAAAGGTTGACAACAAGCAGGAATCTAATGATCTGTGTCACTCGGGGCAAACATTTGAAACTAGAACCGGTATGGGGTACCGGCGCATATCGTCTCGCTGGTTATGATGAACCGTAAAGGTTGACAACAAGCAGGAAGCTAATGATCTGTGTCACCCGGGGCAAACATTTGAAACTAGAACCGGTATGGGATACCGGCGCATATCGTCTCGGTGGTTATGATGAACCGTAAAGGTTGACAACAAGCAGGAATCTAATGATCTGTGCCACCCGGGGCAAACATTTGAAACTAGAACCGGTATGGGATACCGGCGCATATCGTCTCGCTGGTTATGATGAGCCGTAAAGGTTGACAACAAGCAGGAATCTAATGATCTGTGCCACCCGGGGCAAACATGGGTTCTCTCCCCCCCCCCCGGTGACTAGTTTGGTGAGGGGGTGTTAGCAAGTTTTATAATTCTATTATACAGTAAACTAACAGAACTGATTTTAATTTACTAAGCCTTGTTCCCCCAAAACAACTGTTATGTAGCGATGAAATATTGATATCTTTATCGAGTCCAAGTTTGCAAATTTGGCTCAAAAGTGTTGCCGAAGGCGTTATTTCCATAGTGCCGTCAACTGCTCAGGCGTGGTAGTTTTAGCTTCCACTTCTTCAAGTCATATGAATTATTATAAGTAGGAAGAAACTTTCAGTATACAAAATACTATTGTCATTTTAGTGCCCACGCCGAGCGCGGCGCCCGGGGCACATGCCCCCCTTTGCACCGCCTTAGTAGCGGCCCTGAATACAAGATACTATTACTGTGCTTTTTGTTGTCTGTAGGTCGGCAGTGTACAAAAGTGTAACACTGGGCCCAGCACGTCACCTCTTCACTTCACGGGTTAAGCGCCCGCCTATTCCAACTTCATCACACTTCATTCCATCTTCTGCGTGAATTTTGTCGTTCAAAGCGTAGGCAGATATATTCAAATCTTGTCTTATATACTCATTCCTCAGTTTATCTAATCGATCTCAGCCTTTAATTTTCCGTAGAAACTTCATTTCAGCTGCCTGTACCCTGGATTTATCTTTATGACCCAGTTTTCACAACGATACGATTATACATGTACTGTCATTGTCTTATAGAATTTTAACGTGGTATCCTTTCTACGGCCTTCGACATATTGTGCCACATATATTTGTATGTGGTTATGTGGGTATGGCACCTGGCTACTAATCTAGAGGTCCCGGGTTCAATTCCCGGGACCGCGCCATAAAATCAAGGTGTGTTTTTCAGCCCGCAGGTCGACTCAGCCTGTTGAAAATAAGTACCTGGGATAACATCCTGGGGATAATAATGGGTGGCTGAAGCGTAGTGCTGGCCACACTGCCTTCCTTGTATGCCGTACGGCTCACATTAGACAGCCTACCATGCCTACTCCTAAGCTAATTCGGTGGTATACTGCGACAGATTAGTTTTGCTAAATTTTTATGTAATGCTAAATTGGCATGACCCACACTTTGTAGCGATAACTTATCTGCAACAACTAATGTGACACCGTTTAAAGGGGATATCAGGTGTATCTGTAATAATAACTCTATGTAACTTGTAACGGTATTTCAAATTTATTTAGTAATAATGAAATTGTGCGCAAGGCACTTGATTCGACTTACAAACATTCATTATTGCTTTGTTACTATGCCGTAAGGCTTACGCTGTATACATCCTTACTGACTAAATATTCTATTCTAATAATTACTTTATTAAAAATATCATTTCCTGTCTACTCAGTCAATTAGTGTGCTTCTAAATATCAATGCTTAAATATCTTTTTAGATATTGTAACGAAATTCAAAATATTAATAACTACTGAATTTATCTTTTTTCAGTACTGATTTATAAAACTCTAATTTTTACTTAAATGCTTTGCATTCTTTTCATTTCAATACTAATTTGAGCTCTTGTTTACGATAATCTTACTTCAATAATATCTACCATTTTAACTCTATATTTACAAGAAACATTGGCTCTTAACTTTAATGTAAAACAAAAATGTCTTCAATTGTCTTTGAGTTAATTGTTCGACTAAGAGATAAATAAGTTGTTTATCACCTTATTGTTGTCAATCATACTCAATCGCAATCGATCCATCTGTAATCGTCCTCGTCTCGAACTCCAGCATCAATTCCTTTTGTCCAGCGTCGCTTCTCTTGTCCAGCGTCGCTTCCAGACTTCAGTAACGTTCCTCTTGTCCAGCGCAGCCGCTCTAGACTTCAGTACTATTTCTCTTGTCCAGCGTAATCGCCTCTAGACTCCAGCGTCGTCTCGCTCTCTGGAACTAAGTCGTCAGCTCTCTCGCTCTCCGGAACTCCATGTTACTTCTTCTCGTGCTGTTTCGGACGTCAGTTGATCATCTTATATTGATTTTCTTCTCGTGTAATTCTGTTACTATTTAAAAGTGATTGTATTTACAACTTAGTTACATAGTTGTATGTAACTGGAAGAATGAAACTATTTACAAAAAAATAAATACGCCGTGCGGACGGACAGAAGCTCCCGCCGCAACTGTGGGTGATCAAAAGAGATACAACTGTAGCGTGTGTGTGTGTGTGTCCTATTTATACCCACGCCTTAGTTAACACCTGCAGTTGGACGAAATCGACATGTCTGAAATTGTCTCTGAGCTTTGCTCCCCCACTCCTCGTCAATTTCGCTATTTCTTATATTTCTGCGAACTGCAGAGTCCTGTGAGTATACTCTTATACCCATCTTATAACTATTTTCACTACACATGTTCCCTGTACTTTTGGACATTGTAACTTAACCCTTCCGATCTGTACACAGTTTATTTCGCACTACCTCGTACGGTGTGTCCCTTTCACGTGGTTTTCGTACACAGTATGTAGTTAATTTTATTACATTTTATTGTGTCTTTGGATTTTACTCCTTATTTATAGTTTATGAATAATTACGGGAAAACAGTAATTACGCAATTATTCATACTGGGGTGGCAAACTCGCCTGCATAGACCTGCATCACACACACATTCAAAATACTATTGTACACACTCTCAGTTACATCTGTGTGTGTGTGTGTGTGGACAAGTCGATTCAGGTCGAAACACCTGTCCATATTTTTGTCTGAGCCAAGCTTGTAACCCTGACATGCTTACTTCTAATATATTATTAATTATTTTACAAATTATTATGTATATTTAAATTTTTATATTCAATGCTCAGTACAGCACTTATCTGTACTGTCGCAATACATGGGAGGCATTATTATTATTATTATTATTATTACTTAAATCGTTATTCCGATCAGCTGATATTGTAACCCAAATACCCGTTCTGTCGGTTGATTGTCAATAATTATTTTTATTCTTATTGGGTTTACCAATTTGAACACTAAACGTTTGCCTTTTCCTTTGAAATAATCATATTTAGTTCTTACACAATAGATACAATTGATGAAGGGCTCTCTGAAGCCCATCTTCGTTTTCATCAGGATCTTCAAATCAGGATTTTATCATTAGCAAACAACAAAGTATTAACATATTTGCTAGGATTTAATTTAATGCCTTGTTCTACCTCAGAATTCCATTGTGTCAGAATGTCGTTAATATAATATGTTAAACAATGTTCGAGAGAGGCTACAAGCCTGTTTCAGACCTTTTTAGTGCTTGGGACTGGTGTGTATCGAATCTTATTCGAATGTTTGTATTTTTATACAGGTTTTTGATAGTTCTTATTAGGTGCCTTGGCTACAGGGGCGTATTTATGGGGGGGGGACGAATGGGAGTGGACCCCCCCATAGGTCGAAAAAGTAGACAAATTTTATTAATCTCTTAATTTTTAGGCTGTTTTTTTTCAGTTGTGTACGCGAATAATAATAGTAACTCTTTTTTAATCGATAGGCCCACAAACAGGTTTATTACATTGCATTAGCGTATACGTTTGAAATACGAAAATATTAAAATCAGTTCAGTCAGTAAGTATCTTATAAACAGTGTTTCAATAAAGCGCATTTTTATTGTGTTATTACCGTTTACTTTAATGGAACCGATTTCAGCCACTCAAAATATAGGCCTAGTAATGTTGATTAGTCTTAACTTGTTTTTCTTTTGTATGAAGCCTGCATAAATTTTCGTCCCCCCTGCATAAATACGCCCCTGAATTCATATTCTGTATTTATTGTATGTGTAGGTAAATTGGATTTATAAATGTTATGAATGTTAGATAGACTGAGATACAAGAGTGCCTGTATTGGCTGGGACCCGTGAACAATGTCAGCCATACCTTCTATCTGCAACAGATGGGAGCAATACAGGAGATCGTTGCAAGAGGATATTAGGCAGGGGATTCTCTGGATAACATCGTCAAAGTGATGCTTCAAGGGGAGGACACCTAGAACTGTATGGCACACTTCACAGAATAGATTCTTCGAGCAAAGAATATAGAATATAGACAACATAATATAGAACATCAAGCCACATGTGAGCTCTAGGGCTGAAGAACAATAGGCCTAGCCTGAAGTAATGCATCAAACACTTCCCGGTTAATGTCCTAGAAGAGGAAAGGGAGGTGACTTTTAAGTGGCTCGGGTATAACAACCAAACCCACAGACCCTGGAAGTGTGCACCTTCCGGACATTTGTTCGTCAAGTTTTTCGACCTACCCTCGTAAAAAATATTATCTATATACAATTCTTTCTGATCAATTCTTAAATGTGCTGACTTCATTTAATGTTTTATTTTCTTTTCTATTTTGTTTATGGCGTTTTTACTCTAACCATGTCTTTAACAATTTGGTAAATTATACTTCTTTATTTTATATTTCTTGTATGTTTAGGGGTACTTTATACATGCTATTGACAATAGTCATCTTCTAGGCAGAGATTGAAATAATAACACTCATATCACTGTTAACACCTTGTTTATTTACTAACATCACCAAATAATTTTACACAAATAAAAATATAGCAGGAAAAATACAATTTCAATTCACAACTGCGATATAGATTATTAACACAACTGTAATTTATACACAAAATAAAATAAATAAATAAATGCAAGTGAATGTCTAGCACTGAATTATAATTTAGACAAACTAGAAATATTGGAAAGACGAATTATTAGGAAAATATTAGGCCCACGAAAAACTTCAGAAGGTTGGAAATTAAGAAGTAATGTTGAAATATATCAAAGTATAGAAAATATAACAGAAACAATGAGAAAAAGAAGACTATATTTTTTGGACAATTATATAGAATGGATGACAATAGGTTGACAAAGCAAATCTTCAAATATCTGTGGGGGAAGAAGTCAGCATCAAGTTGGATTAAAGAAGTCCAAAAGGATTTAGAAAAAAAGTAATATACATGCAGAAGAAGCAATTGAAGGAGAAGTTTTTCGGGCAAAAGTGTTAAAAATGGAGGGAGTCCAGGGTAGGAGAGAGAAAAACACAGGTTCAAAGTGAACTGAAGACAGGAAGAAGAGACACAGTGAGAAGATGAAAGAATACTGGAAAAAAGGGAAAGAACAGAGTAAAGAATTGAAATTGTCATGTGGTTCTTCGATGGCCGATACAAAATAAATAAATAAATAACACGCAAATATAATATTGATCCACAAATGTGGTATCATAACTAACTGTATAACATAATCCGCTGAACTCAGATTCCAGACTGAATAAAACTCTCAACCACCATTTATATAGGTACAGTATAGTAATGACATCATTCACCAGCATGTCATAACAATGGTAATACTAGTTAAGGACGGTTTTTCCTGGATGTACAGGATGTTCACTTCTGAATTCTGGGATAAGGTAAGCAACAATGTTGGATAAGTTCAAGTAACATTAAAGTAGTTAATATTTGTATAAAAAAGTATTAAGCAAACTGTTACAAAGGCTGGTTCATCAATCTGACAGTAATTTTTTTGCAGGCATCCTTCAGTGATGAGTGCACATTTCAAGTCCTCAGTGACAAAAAGCAATATGTAAAACGAAGACTTGGAGAAAAACTTAATGAAGACTGTGTTGTAAAAACTATAAAATATTCACGTCAGTGATAATATGGTTGGTCATCAGCTGTAGAGCACTCCGATGGTTTTACATTGTTGATGGGACAATACACAACAGGACAATACACCAGAGTTCTTCGAACAAGACTTATTCCGTTATTAAACGGATGGTTTCCCAACAGTGAAGAGAAACTATTCATGCAGGATTCAGCTCCCTGCCATACAGCAAAAAGCAAAAGGTGTTAAAACATTTCTTACCCAGAACAGGATACCAAATTTCGAGTTGCCAGAAAATTCACCACATCTCAACCCAACTGAGAATGTATGGGAGCTTTTAAAATAAGAAATTGGAAAGGACCATGTAACTAATAAGATACAACTCATTTACAGAACAATTTGGCATTGGAGTCATAGTGATAATTTAAAGGAAAAGGCTTTCAACTACATTAAAAGAATTGAAAACGATATCAAATCTAAAGGAGGGATAACAAACTACCAAATACATTAGACAAATTAAATTTTATTTATAATTAATGTCTAAAGCTTATATTGTAAAAATATATATTCTCAATTTTTCACTGTTTGGATGTGTAATATTTAATTAAAATATAAAAATTGAAAAAAAGAGTTGACATTTTTTATTTCATGACATGGTGGGTGCCTAAACATTGTTGAGCAACAAAAAATATCCAAATTTATAACTGTGGTATATGATTTACACTTTAAATAAAATGATAAAACAACAAAACACCAAAAAGTAAACAGTCAAAGCATAAACTGATAATAAACAACTTCACAAAAACTTTACTGAATCACATAGCTGACTGCAATGGTGTGTGATATCTAATAAAGGATATAAACAATCTCACAGTGTTGGCAACATACGCCATAGGCATAAAACATTAATTTTCCTAATGAAATATCATATTAAATTAACACTATGTCACAGCTATGTAATCAAAACAATGTGAATAACCAATTTCACAGACAAAAACTGACAGGTTTTTTTTTTTAAAGGGGTAGCCTAATAATTTTGCCAGGGACTGTATATAGAAGCCAAGGGAACTGAGAATTGTGACTGATATGGTGGACAAAGTATACATACAGTATAAAAAAATTTAAGAGATAGGCTACAGTAAGAATTTCCAGCTACTTGGGGCAGTATGGTAAGTGTGAAAGTTGGAACAGAAAAGACTTTCTGTATAGAGTATGACAAAAGCAAGAGAAACATATGGAGCATAAGAGAACCAATTAATGATACCTGTACAGGTAAATAGGAAAAACTAAGGCAGAAATACTTAACAGTAAAGTAAAATATATTCTGTTGTTCCTCACATTATCTGAAAGCCATAACACAGGAGTACAAGGATTTCTTTACAGGTGCAGAAACTGAATTTTAAAAACTTCTGGCCAAACATAATGAAAACGCTGAATTAAACAAAAAAATCAAATTAAGGAAGAGACAAGAAGGAACTAGGATTGGACTGGTCACATGCTGTGAAAACTTGAAGAAGATATCACAAGCCTTGATAGACTGAACACCAATGATACAAGACGACACTTAGCGACACGTGGAAGAGGATATTCAAGACAAATTCAGACAAGTTGGATTAACTTGGAAATTGGACCAAACAGGAAAAAATAACAAAGGATGGAGATTGTTTGTGAAGATCAAACCCATCTAACATGAGTAAAAGGAAAACGTATGGAAATATTGTCGAGTAATTTTGGCACACATAAGATTAATAACCGAGTTGCCAGTAATACAGATACAGTATTTTCTTTCAGGTATTTACTTTAGACTGTATATTTACACAAAACCATAAGCTACATTATTTACACTAACGCTAATCATCAACAAAAAGTAACAACTACTTGAAAAATGTTCCTTGCATTGAAAGGGGGCATTGCTCATTATATAGGCCTACAATATACAGTGTTTTCTATTATTTGTTTAAATTGGTTCTTAGTCACCAGTTGATTCATCTGAAGAAAAACACGTATGCAAGATTCTATAAATATTTGTGTAATCCACATTATCCCATGCTGTTTTCCTTTCCAGATTTTCTAGCCCCTTGACAATCCAATTGCAATGTTAGTTTCTGGATATAATATAACATGTTAAAAATATTACCATCTTGTACTGATAGCATAAAACTAACTAGCTTGTGTTGCCAACTCCAAAGCAATGGTTTGCTCATTTGTTGGAAAAAGCATTTTTCCTAATAGCCTGAAATTTGTTGAAAATTAAATATTGTAGAGCTTCTGTACACATTCCACCACTTAATGCTGCTGATTTAAGTGGCCATGCATTAATGCTAATGCAATGGCCCTGAAATCTATTAGGACTGCCATAGAATGTATCAGGTGGATAATCATAAAAATATGATGTATCAATCAAATCAAATCTTTACCTTCTCTTTACCTGTACAAATGTATCCTTGTAGTTGTCCAGCCAGTTTTTGAATGACTGTACTATATATGACGCTTGACTTTCCAAGTTGAGCCATGATGCTAAGTTGAATCACACAACCTGCTACAATTTTTGTGTGTGTGTATCAAACGGCAATTTAATACAATATATTGTACCCATACTGTAGTACACTTCAGAAAATGAGATAACTGCAGAACTCTATTGAATTTCTAGACTGTTTAGCAGTTGCCCAAAATTTCAAAAGAATCTTATGTTTATGAACCTGAGAAAAATTGCCTTCACAATAGTTGAATGAGCAAAGGAAGTTAAATAATTTAACTCAACTGTTTGACGTTTGTGTGTCTATATGTTTTTCTTTCTGTTTGGTGTATGTATCACGATGACTTTTGAATGAGTCAACCAATTTTTTTTTAAACTTGGTGTGTGTGTGTGTGTGTGTGTGTGTGTGTGTGTGTGTGTGTGCGTGTGTGTGCGTGTGCGTGTGTGTGTGTGTGTGATACCTTTAACCTACAGAGCCCTATTTTTTTTTTTTTTAGATTGATGCCCCAAAAATAGAGTAGCACAAGGCTAAAAGCTACAATGAGAAGATAAACATTTTTTTAAATCATATGTCCATGCTTAGTATCAAAATAAAGAAAATTGTTACCACAATCTGAATGTAGTATTCAAGTTTGAAAATTTCAAAATTTTGGGGCACCAGAACCCAAAAGTTTGAAAAATTGCAAAAATCCATGTGAGATGTCAAATTAAACAGAATTTTTATGTCAATCTAAATATAGTGTTTAGCCACAGTACTATGGAAACTGGTGAAGAGCTTACCAGTTGCTTTTCTCAAGATGGCCTCCAACGGTGGGGCAGAAACATCTATTTTATGTGGCAGCATTGATCTTGGCCTCGTGAGTAGTCAAAATGATATTGATATAGTGTTTAGGTTTGAAAATTTTTAAATTTAGGCTACCAACATGTATTAAATTTTTTTAATTGTGAAATTTCATGCCAAATATCAGACTAAAGGGAATGATGTTAAACCAAATCCAAATGTAGTGTCTGCCCTGAAAATTCGTATCTTTAGGGCCACCACAAGTGAAAAAATGGAAGTCAAAATTTTGACAAAGCTGTAAAAGTCTGAACAAGTTCTGCAGCTCAAGGAGCTTGCCAGTGATATAATAGAATTTGCACCATTGTTCTAAAATGAATTCAGTGAAAACAACTGACAAATACCCACAGCGATGTGTCCCCTACTTGTAATTAACACGAATACCATTCTTTACAATATTCTGTTTCACAATTCTTTTCGTTAACAGCAAAGACTATAATGTAACACATATCAGCAGATTACCACAATAAGGAAACATGGTATTCCCACTTTCTATTTGTTGTTTATGTACATCATTATTACTCAATTCAAAAAACAATGAATTAGCATAGAGGAAACTCATGTAGCCAATGACTTAGCAATTATTGTTCAATTATAACAAAAAATTGATGGGGGGAGAGACTTTGTTAAGCAATACTTGCAAAATATCAATGGGGAAAATATACACACAAATAATACTCTCCCATTAATCCCATTTGTGAGTGGGGGGGGGATGACTAGGTAGTAGCTGCTCCAAGGGAGGATGACGCTAGTTCAAATTTTGGACTCCCCACTTTCCTCAGGACACATGATAAATTTAGGATTCTTCCCATATAATTTTATAAATACATGTTATGAATTCTAAATATCACTATAATATTGACGACTCGGAACACAAAGTTTTTTATAAGTAAAAACGTAAAGTTTTACCTTACAGCCTAAACCGGCTTTCACCTATAGAAGGCTTCATCAGAGGCTGTCGTTAGTAGCGCTGCTCGTCTTGTTGTTGGCGACGAGAAAGTGTTTCGAAAGATTGAAGCTGTGTGTGTGTGGTGAGATGTGTTCGAATAATGCGTGCGATTTGAATTGTGTCTGTTCGTTTAGGATGTCGTTTTTATTTGTTTTTGTGTGTTTGTATATTTCTAATTGTTCTAGAGTGTCTAGTTTTCGGCCTTTTGTGTGTACGTGTAGTATGTTCATGTTATTGTCGATGTTTTTATATGTGTGGTTTGCTTCAATGAGGTGGTTTGCGAAGGTAGATTCTGTAGTGGTGTGGAGTGCTTTTGTGTGTTCAATGTATCTCTGTTTGAAGCTACGTCCTGTCTGGCCTATGTAGAATTTACTGCAATTTGAACAATTTAGTTTATATACACCGGGTAGATCGAATTTGTTTTGTGCTTTGGGCATGCGTTTTGATAGTGTGTGTTCTGTTTTGTTAGTAGTTTTGTAAGCGATTCTGTATCCTGCTTTTTTGAATTTGTGGGCAATTTTTTCTGTTTGTTTGTTGATGTATGTTAGTGTTATGAATTTGTTGTTTTCTGTCTTTGTCTGTTGTTTGTTTTGTGTTTTGTGTAGGAGTTTACTGACTATTGTTCTGTCATAACCGTTAGATTCTGCTAGATATTTTATCGTGTTTAGTTCGTCTTTGTAGTCTATTTCATCTAAGGGGATGTTGTTAAGTCTATGTATCATGGTTCTAAAAGCAGCTAGTTTGTGTTGTATTGGGTGATTGGAGGTGTTGTGTATTAGTGTGTCAGTTGTAGTTGGTTTTCTGTATATACTGAATTTGTGCCTGTGTTCTAGTTTTGTGATGGAGAGGTCTAAGAAGTTTATGGTATTGTTGTGTTCGTATTCGGCAGTGAAGGTTATGTTTTTATGTATTTTGTTTATGTGCGTTAGTAACTGTTCACATTGTCTTTTGTTTCCCCTGTATAGTATTAGAATGTCATCAACGTATCTGTGCCAATATAGTATTTTATGTGAGTGTCTGTCATTGTTTGTGAGTATTTTTGTTTTTTCTAAGTGTTGGAGGAAGACTTCTGCTAGAATGCTGGATATGGGGGAGCCCATGGGTAGGCCGTCGTTCTGTGTGTAGTATTTATTGTTATAAGTAAAGTAGTTTTGTTTTGTGATAATGTTCAGAGTTTCTGTTATTTCATTGATAAGTTCGTCTGGTGTGTTGTTCTGTTTGAGTTTGTTTTGTAGGATGGTGATTGTTTCAGAGATGGGGATGTTTGTGTACAGGTTTTTAATGTCAAAGGAGGCTAATGTGGCGTTATGGGGGATGTGTATGTCTTTTATTTTTGTTACTAGGTCAGTGTTGTTTTTTACTGCAATGTTGTTGTCTATTTGTGTGTGTTGTCTAATAATTTTGTCTAGATATTTTGCCAGTTTGTGTGCAGGGGCATTACGGTAGTTGATAATGGGGCGGATCGGAATGTCTTCTTTATGGATTTTGGGAAGCGCTTGGAGTGTAGGTGCTGATGGTCGGATTTGTTTCATGTAGGGCTTTTGTTTATGTGTCATAATGTGTTTGGCTTTGTTGACTATTTGTTTTACTGAGTTTTGGTATCTGTCGGTGGGGTCGTGTTTTAGTTCTGTGATGTTGTTCTGTTCTATGAAGTCTTGTACTTTTTTGTGTAGGTTGTCTGTGGGGATAATTACAGTCGTGTTGCCTTTGTCAGCTTTTACAAATGTGATGTTGTGTTTGTGTGCCTTTTCCCTCAGTTTGATGGCTGTGTGTATTTCTGAGTTGTGGTTGTTGTTGTCTGGTGTCTTATGTACTCCTATTGTGTTGTTTATATTATGTCTTAATGTGTCTTGATGTTCTGGTGCTGTGTTTTGTATATTTGTTTCTGTGTCAATTATGAGCTTTGTTAGTGTTTGGTTACAAACATAACAACCAAACACTAACAAAGCTCATAATTGACACAGAAACAAATATACAAAACACAGCACCAGAACATCAAGACACATTAAGACATAATATAAACAACACAATAGGAGTACATAAGACACCAGACAACAACAACCACAACTCAGAAATACACACAGCCATCAAACTGAGGGAAAAGGCACACAAACACAACATCACATTTGTAAAAGCTGACAAAGGCAACACGACTGTAATTATCCCCACAGACAACCTACACAAAAAAGTACAAGACTTCATAGAACAGAACAACATCACAGAACTAAAACACGACCCCACCGACAGATACCAAAACTCAGTAAAACAAATAGTCAACAAAGCCAAACACATTATGACACATAAACAAAAGCCCTACATGAAACAAATCCGACCATCAGCACCTACACTCCAAGCGCTTCCCAAAATCCATAAAGAAGACATTCCGATCCGCCCCATTATCAACTACCGTAATGCCCCTGCACACAAACTGGCAAAATATCTAGACAAAATTATTAGACAACACACACAAATAGACAACAACATTGCAGTAAAAAACAACACTGACCTAGTAACAAAAATAAAAGACATACACATCCCCCATAACGCCACATTAGCCTCCTTTGACATTAAAAACCTGTACACAAACATCCCCATCTCTGAAACAATCACCATCCTACAAAACAAACTCAAACAGAACAACACACCAGACGAACTTATCAATGAAATAACAGAAACTCTGAACATTATCACAAAACAAAACTACTTTACTTATAACAATAAATACTACACACAGAACGACGGCCTACCCATGGGCTCCCCCATATCCAGCATTCTAGCAGAAGTCTTCCTCCAACACTTAGAAAAAACAAAAATACTCACAAACAATGACAGACACTCACATAAAATACTATATTGGCACAGATACGTTGATGACATTCTAATACTATACAGGGGAAACAAAAGACAATGTGAACAGTTACTAACGCACATAAACAAAATACATAAAAACATAACCTTCACTGCCGAATACGAACACAACAATACCATAAACTTCTTAGACCTCTCCATCACAAAACTAGAACACAGGCACAAATTCAGTATATACAGAAAACCAACTACAACTGACACACTAATACACAACACCTCCAATCACCCAATACAACACAAACTAGCTGCTTTTAGAACCATGATACATAGACTTAACAACATCCCCTTAGATGAAATAGACTACAAAGACGAACTAAACACGATAAAATATCTAGCAGAATCTAACGGTTATGACAGAACAATAGTCAGTAAACTCCTACACAAAACACAAAACAAACAACAGACAAAGACAGAAAACAACAAATTCATAACACTAACATACATCAACAAACAAACAGAAAAAATTGCCCACAAATTCAAAAAAGCAGGATACAGAATCGCTTACAAAACTACTAACAAAACAGAACACACACTATCAAAACGCATGCCCAAAGCACAAAACAAATTCGATCTACCCGGTGTATATAAACTAAATTGTTCAAATTGCAGTAAATTCTACATAGGCCAGACAGGACGTAGCTTCAAACAGAGATACATTGAACACACAAAAGCACTCCACACCACTACAGAATCTACCTTCGCAAACCACCTCATTGAAGCAAACCACACATATAAAAACATCGACACTAACATGAACATACTACACGTACACACAAAAGGCCGAAAACTAGACACTCTAGAACAATTAGAAATATACAAACACACAAAAACAAATAAAAACGACATCCTAAACGAACAGACACAATTCAAATCGCACGCATTATTCGAACACATCTCACCACACACACACAGCTTCAATCTTTCGAAACACTTTCTCGTCGCCAACAACAAGACGAGCAGCGCTACTAACGACAGCCTCTGATGAAGCCTTCTATAGGTGAAAGCCGGTTTAGGCTGTAAGGTAAAACTTTACGTTTTTACTTATAAAAAACTTTGTGTTCCGAGTCGTCAATATTATAGTGATATTTAGTTAAGTAACGGACACGTCATGGACAACGAAATCCAAGAAGTTATGAATTCTTTGGGTCTCAAAGTTTTGGAAAAATATAGAACAGTGCTGAATCCAAAATATTGTATCTTAATTAACTGTTATTCAAATTAAAAGTAATAACTCTCATGTCATTAGTGATCAATTTAATTCTACATTTGTATGGCTAATAAATGTGAAAATGAGTCTTTCTGAAGATACTTAAAAAACCCCGGTTTTATTACCCCTTGGTATTTTAATTTATTGACATTTTCCCCAGAATGTTTTAAGCATCTTTACTTCATGTTAAAATATTTATTTGTTATGTTAAATCCAACAGAAAAATCTTCTCATTTTTCTGAATTAATTAAAATCTAGAAACTGCTTTAATTATTTATAATCCTTATTTTAACAAACACAGCTGGCTTAGGAGTAGGCCATTAAGCGATTTTGTAATTTCATTGAAATTGTTATGCTCTGAAGGATTTGATCCCCCTGACCACCCTCATACTTATGCCATTGTGTGTGTGTGTGAGCGATTCTTCTCATGTGTTCTCTCTCTCTCTCTCTCTCTCTCTCTCTCTCATACACACACACACACACACACACACACACACACACACACACACACACACACACACACACACACACACAACGTCCTCTTCCTTCTCTTTTCTCTGTTTCCTCTCTAGAATATATAACTTCTGTGAATTTGTAGTGTGTGTGTGTGTGTGTGTGTGTGTGTGTGTGTGTGTGTGTGTGTGTGTGTGTGTGTGTGTGTGTGTGTGTGTGTGTGTGTGCGTGTGTGCGTGCTTGTTGTAGTACTTCAAGAGCAATTATCTCTCACTTAACATCCATATTATTTCATAAGTAATGACAATAATTGTGCATATTAAACAGTTTCTGTTCTCTTTAACCTTGACTTCAAAAAAATGAATATAATAAACATAATGATCGCTAAGATTTGCTAATATAGAGTACACTAAACACAATATTATTATAAATGATCACTACATTTATAAGAATTGGATAAATAACTCTTCTCACACTATTTTTATTCTACAGATACTTCACTGTAGTTTGTATACAAAGTTAGTGAAAAGGAAGATGAATATTGTAATTACACTATAACTGAATTATACTTAATTGTGTAAATTTACAATCACCATGTGTCATAAAAATATGCATAATGAATTTAGCTTTCTAGCATTTCTAAAACATTGTTAATCTGCCTGTATTGCAAGTCATAAATGTAAACATCTGCTGTGAATTTGTGTGCAAGAGTGTCATTTATAAAACATCGTTGTTTTCAAATGACTAAGTAACTTGCTTACACAGGCCCTGATTTCCCACTAGGCACATGCCTAGGGGCAGCAAGCTCAGGAGGGCGGCACAAAAATTATTTGTTAAAATTTCATGTTTTTCCTTTTTTAATTACAGTATTTGTATTGGGCACTTGCAATATTGCCAAATTGAAGGAAATGGTTTTGAAATAACCTTTAATTATATCATTGAATAACACGGTATTGACACTGGGCCTATCAATAGTGGTGGTTGAAGTGGAGCACGGTCGTATACAGTACAGTCCCGTTTAACCGAATTTCCGGGTCAACCGAATCACCGAAAATACTTTTGTATTACCATATTTTATACTGCTTTCATACAGGGACTGTACACAAACATTCGGCCGGCGCCGCACGAGAACTTGTAGCGTTGAACAACAAGAGGAAACATCTTCTGCTGAGCTGCTTCTCATTAAACGCCTTAGAGATCGAGCTGCAAAGAAACGTTCTTCTCATATGAAGCAAAAGAAAATATCACATTTTTTTACTTCCTCGATTTAATTTTGCATTCCATCGTGCCGGAATGTTTTTATGTGTTTTTAGAAATTTCATATTTTTATTCATTCTATGCCGCACATTTTCGCTACATTAAATTTTGTTTGACTGTACTGTATTCCACCATAATTCTTTCATGTTTGTTGCGAATTTCATGTTTTATTATTCATGTGCGTACGTTTTTATATCCTACATAGAGTACTGTATAAATTTTTCACTGTACTATTGTATTTCACTACAATTTTTTATGTTTGTTACGACTACTGTACTTTTCCAAAATGTCTCATTCATGTAAAATAAAATATGTATTATTTCACTGCATTTTTAGCGTACTCTATTTATAAATTAATACCTGTAGAGTGTTGTGATGCATTCGTTTGTAATAGGCCTATTGTAATGTGCCTTGCTATTGTAGGCCTTGCTCGCCCGTGGGCCGTGCCCCGTGAACAACACAACTCTCCGGTCTGAGATATGAAAATACATATTTTCCGGTTTAACCGAAGCCTTATGGGTCCCATCAAATTCGGTTAAACGGGACTGTAATGTATACAGGTCTGGACACTCCGTTGAAATTCTTGTCCGCTTTTTTGCTGACTAAAATAGTTTGTTTCGATATTGCTTGTGGCGCCTCGATCTAGAAGTCAATCCCTACTGCGCATTATTCAAAGCATAATAGAGAATGTTGTTTAAATGAAGAGAAGAACTTGATACATTTAATTTAGTTTTATATTAACTAAATATACGTAGGTCTATAAATAAACCTATAAAAAGAAAGTAGGCCTAGTATATTACTTGTTATAAAACTAAACTATGTTTTACTAAAGTGTACACGTAAATAAATATTAATAAAGGTTAAAAAAATGTAGTCTTTCTTCACAATTCCATCATATTTCCCTTTTAGATTTAAGATCAAATGAGATATTTGCAATAGAGATAGTTGAAATGACTATTTTCAGCTACTTTTTTTCAGCAGTCAAGGAGAATTGAATATATAGAAATTATTTGTTGGGGGGGGCTTAGGGGTGGCGGGACACCTAAATCCGGGCCTGTGCTTACGCGTATTATTATTAAATTTCCATACTTCAGTCCCACTGAGGAATATTGTTATTCTCACTTCAATAACATTGTTATTGAATTTTAATAGTTTAACTTTCAGATTTAGTGCCACTTTTTACATGATTTATTAAGCTCTTATCTTTTTATTTTCTACTAAAACTCATTTTTAAATGTCTTAAAATGTTTACTATATAATTAAAAAATTCAAACTTTGAAGCTCTCATGGGACTTTTACCTGACAAAAGGCAATGAAATAAATTGTATGAGGACCATATAGAAAATTAGGGTTCAATAAGCTATTAAAGGAAAACTGTTACATATTGATTTATTACATTTGCATATTTCTTTGAATATTCTCATATTTTCAAAATAGTCATTGCTATTGTGAAACCATTTTTAGTAGCAAAGCACAGGTTTCTTTATACCCTGTTCAAAGAAGTCTGCTGTTGGTTTTTTTTAAATTACACTTCTACCACACTTCTGCCTTCATTGGTTTTTCTTAAAACTTTATGAAGCCAAAAAATCACTAAGTCTGAGCCACAAGAAAGATGCCAAAAATAATCCAATTTGATTTTCTGTGTTATTTGCATGTGTCCTGTACTTTAATGAAGCAGAACAACACAAGATATCAGCAATGCAGGAATCATTCTCCGCAACTTACCAGCTACTATTTCATAAAGAAACTAACAATCATGAGATGTGCACCAAACTGTCACTCCATTCGTTTACTCTGAAACATTTATTTAGTAAACTTTTTTAATGATATGTTCCATGGGTTCACCAGAAACAACAAGAGTCTGATGCTATCATCTTCATCATGATTATTTGTTCTGCCATTGTTGACATCCTGACGTCATTTACATGCTTTGTTGATATTCACCATATTTTTGCCATGCAGTAAAAATCATAAATTTAGTCAACTGATGTAACCAAATCACTGAAATCTTATGAGGGGATATCAAAATTAGTTGATTTAGTACTGTTACGACGGTCTACTTGATCGTCACAAGTACAGTGGAAACAAAATACAAGACACCAATTAAGTCACCAATCACCAGCTTTAATTTTCACAGTTAAACAGTTCGTAATTACAGTCTCTTACAAAATAAAAATTGTTCACACGCAAAAAAAAATGTCAACTAATATAAACACAATTGTATTACAATTATACCGTCCGATTAACACAACACTTAACTAATAACCACTTGACCCACACAGTAATATCGCCCGATAATAACTCTCAAACCGCACCGTAATTTATCACGACTATAACTGAATCTGAACGTCGTTGAGTACTGGTATTTATAAAACGCTCACAGACCAGACTATTCCAAAATGCGTGTTAGCGCCAGTGTGTACGACGTAATTAATTGCGGCCTTGACACAGTTCGCGCGGCTGGCGGTTTCCAGAAAAGTCTCGCGAATGCGTCGAGAGTCACGTACGCCGCACGCATTACATTCCGGATCCCTCTGGAACGTTCGATATACACGTAGATTGTTCTGTACTGTCGTAGCACTTCCCCCTCCTTAAGCCTGTTCGTCCCGAACTGGCAAACCTTCTCTGAAGTAATACTCGAACAGGCGATCTAGGTGGACGTCCGTGCGAAAAATAATTCAGTCTCGTGTGATCCGAACATCAAGTTCCCAGGAATGCGAGTCTTCTGCTCAACCAACCACTAGTTTTGCGGGAATCACTCCCGTTGCGTCATGTACTGATGACCTATACACTACTGGCTGATCCAAGCCTGTTTGGTTCTCGTCAACAATCTCTTGCGTAACTTCATCTTCAGCGACTTTTCCCCCGGGCGCTTCTAACAGCTCAGGAACAAGCAAGAGTCTTGTCTCGACACCCATAGTTAGCTTTCCAATCACTTCTTTTGTCGTTAGACTTATTTGTATTTCCTCTGCTAGTTCTTCCTCCATTTCCGCTTGCAATAGGGACCGTTCCTCTTGACCAGACCTGTTGACTTTTTCTTCGACTAATGCCACTTGCTTAATCGAATGGTTGGTAGACCCTGTCATTTTAGCCATGCAAAGCTTTACCTTCTCTTGGCCACCTTCAGGACATTCTCTCTTAAGTCCACAATGAATCCGTAGGCATTCAAATGTCCGTGCCAAGAATCACTTCATCGAAAATGTCTGCAACGAGCATTTGGTGGCTAAACTCGAGAAGACCCAGGCGTACACATACGTCTACCTTTCCTAGCAACTTGACGGGGCTTCCAGTCACAGTCTGTATTGTACAAGAGCTAATTAGAGGCTGGCGGTTGCTGATTAAGTCAAGGCGCACAATGGTCACTGTTGGGCGCCCGTGTCAACTGTAAATGATGTTGGTTTACCTTCCGAAAAACCATTAACACTCAAGTTTCCACTGGTCTTATGTAGCGTGGAAACTGTGTGCTGTTCTGAGGTTTTACTTCTCCAATTGGTGCGATCACTCTCTTCTCTCGGTATCTTCTTCTCCCAACAGTCTACCTGTAGATGACCACGTTTTCCACAGTTGTAACATTTCGGTCTTCTGTCTTTTTCCCATCGTTCAAATCGTTGCGACTCTCTTGAACTTCTGAATTGTTTGTCCGACAACATTGTTTTTCTCCACCCATCGTAACGGCAATGTGATACAGGGATCTTCTGACTGCAATGTGATGGCACAAACCCATTAATGTAGCAGGACGCTGACTTGGCAGCTTCAAACTCTGGGGCGTGAACAAGAGCTTCTGAGCTATTTCGGTGTCTTGCCATTCGTAACACTTGCTGAAGTTCACAATCTCCGAAGCCATCAATAAAAGTCAGCACCGCAAACCTTATTCGAAAATCTTCTGGTGCTTCAGGATAAGCCAATCTAATCAGTCTGTCGATACTTGCTTCAAGCTCTTGAAGACTCCCCGGAACGTTGTCGTCTTGTTCTCAACTGAGCGTAGTACAACTCCCGCAAATGTTTACCACCGTCGCGTAATTCTAGAACTTTTATCAACACGGCATAGATGTTCTGGCTGTCAGGTGGCACTTTCTGTAGTAGTTCTGTCGCGGGTCCCTTTAATGCAAGAACGAGTGAAACAGAGCCTTGTCTTTCTCTGTCCAATTATTTGCGCATGCAGCAGCTTCAAACTGGCGGAGGTACGTTGCCCAGTTACTGCTTCGGTCAAAGGTTGGAGCTTTGACATGAACTGTCGCTGCTGCAGGCAAAGTGACTTTCTCTATTAACTGTGTCTTTTTCTGTCTTTATCATGGTACTGTCTGTTCAGAAATTTGTTTTGGTTGTATTTTCATGAACTGCTCAACTTCACTTTTAATTTGTTCTCTTATGTTTGCCATTGAGTTTTCTACTGCAGATATTTTATTTGACACAGATTCTTCTATGACAGAGATTTTTGTAGACATCGATTCTTCAACAATCGAGTCAGATTTTTCTACTTCAGCTATTTTTAATGTCATTGATTCTTGTACCTCCGATATTTTAGTAACTTTCTTATTAAGCTCACCTCGTAGGAGTCCCAACTCTGCAGCGGTTTGTTCTTGTGTCTGCTTTTGCTCCTGTATTAACTCCTTGATGTCTTCTGTTTCACGCTTCCGTTCCTCTGCCTCCTGCTTACGTTCTTCTTTTTGTCTTTCTTCTGTTCTTCGCATTAGTGCTTTCTGTCGTTCCTCAGCCTCTTCTCTTTCCTGCCTGCGTTTTTCATGCTGTCGTTTTTCTGCTTTTTCCGCCTCCTGCCTGCTTCGTTCCTCTGTCTGCAACAGCAGAGCCTGGAAATTTTCCATCATCTGAGTGGCATCCATTGTTTACCGATTAATTACGAATTACACTCGTCTTGTACAAAGTGTCCACTGTTTCCAATGTTAACCGTTCTATCCCACTTCTGACACCACTGTTACGACGGTCTACTTGATCGTCACAAGTACAGTGGAAACAAAATACAAGACACCAATTAAGTCACCAATCACCAGCTTTAATTTTCACAGTTAAACAGTTCGTAATTAACAACACAGTCTCTTACAAAATAAAAATTGTTCACACGCAAAAAATGTCAACTAATATAAACACAATTGTATTACAATTATAACGTCCGATTATAAACACAACACTTCACTAATAACCACTTGAACCCACACAGTAATATCGCCCGATAATAACTCTAGAACCGCACTGTAATTTATCGCGACTATAACTGAATCTGAACGTCGTTGAGTACTGGTACTTATACAACGCTCACAGACCAGAATATTCCAAAATGCGTTTTAGCGTCAACGTGTACGACGTAATTAATTGCGGCCTTGACACAGTCCGCGCGCCTGGCGGTTTCCAGAAAAGTCTCGCGAATGCGTCGAGAGTCACATACGCCGCACGCATTACATTCCGAAGCCCTCTGGAACGTTCGATATATACCGACGTAGATTGTTCTGTACTGTCATAACAGTATTTATATCCAAAATATAAACAGTGGCCAATTAGTTACAATAAAATATATTTCAATTTGTTTAATTTTCTATTTCTACTTCTGTGTCCAAAAGGAAAATAAGTATTATAATGGTACCAAAGAATCGTGTTTGATGTAACTACAATACTTATAATCTACAACCTTCAAGTGTAAAATTAGTTCATTAAAATGTGTGTGTGTGTGTCTACAGAAAAAGTAAACTGTTGTTTGAATGGTTACTCAGTTTCGCAAATTGTTTATCTTGGAAAAATGAGTATCCTATACAGGAGGTTTTTCACTTCTGAAACATAATGTCATCCCGAAACATGTTCAAAACTTGAATTGTTCAAAAGCCAAGAACTGTACAGTGGGATGTATTTACTGCGGTCATACTGTACACATAAGGTAGTAGGATAGGTTCTGTGAACTGTAATACACTGTACTAGAATGAAATAAGATATTATTCCCACTTAATTTACATCATATGACCACTCTTACTACAAAAAAAAAAACATTATAGTAAAATACTAAATTAATCATTTTCATACAATAGTAAAGTTTATAATCAGTGTTTATGAAACAGCCTACACCACAGTACTATTACTAAAAACGTTAATCTCTTTCTTTAACACTTTGCATTCTTTACAATAATAGACTAACATTAATTATGAAAAACCATAATAGCTTCAATAATAACAATAATAATATGTGCACTAACCTTAATGCTTATTCACTTCCTCACACTGCCATTAGTGTCTGAAAGTCTCAAAGAGAATGTGTGAAAGTCGAATGTCTGAAAGTAGAGTACATTCAGACATTGGTTAATCCCCATTTCATCTAGTGAGTCAAAATCTGCTTTGAACTATCTTAATACTTTGTCAATGATAATTTGTGAAAAAAATTTGTGATTTAAATTGTTCTGTTAATTCCTAGTCCTGGTTAATTATTAAAAGTGATGCTTAGTCCTGGAGCATATTTATCTAGATGATAAACATATCCATATCATGTATCTATCAAATAAACAAAAGTTACAGATTTATTTAAGTATGCACTTTCTCATGTAAATGCAATTTTTTATATAACTTACACTCGTATAATGCTGTTAGAATGTATATATTGTTACGACATCACAGAACAATCTACGTGTTTGTCGAATATGCCAGAAGAATATCCATGTAACGCGTGTGGCGTACGTGCTTGTCGACGCATTTTCGAGAGATTTCTGGAAGGCGCCAGCCGCGCGGACTGTGTCAAGGCCGCAGTTAATTACGTAGTTCACACGAGCGCTAAGGCGCAATTAGGAACATTCTGGTATGTGAGCGCAGGTATAAATACATGGCGGTAGCGGCCTTAAGTTTCAGTATTAGTGCGATATATTGACAGCGCAGTTCGAGAGTTATTGTCGGGCGAAATTACTGTGCGCGTTCAAGTGGTTATTAGTTAAGTGTTGTATTTTATAATCGGACGGTAATTGTAATACAATTGTGTTTAATTTTAGTGGACATTTTATTGTGTGTGAACAATTTTTATTTGATTTGTTGTAGAGACTGTGTTGTTAATTACGAACTGTTAACTGTGGAAATTAAAGCTGGTAATTAGTGACATAATTGGTATCTTGTATTTTGTTGTTTTCCACTGTACCTACGACGATCGAGTAGACCGTCGTAACAGCATAGGCGGCTAAAGGGGTGGACTTGGGGGGGCTTAGCCCCCCAAAAAGTCCAGCGTTTCTGTTTTTAAAATTTAATAACTTGCTCAACGAAAAATATAATAAAATAAAAAATTTCAAAGTAAAAAAATTTCAAATTTTTAATTTTTACAAGAAAAATGTGATTCTTTATAAAACTAAAATAAAGATACTTAAACAAACTTTTTTGTTATTATAATAGCAATTATAATTACAAAAAACTTATCTAGTATTACTAATTCAGTATATAGATATGACTGGCTTTGGATTTATTTGAAAATCATTAATAAAATTTTTTTTTAAACTAATCATTTGCCAGCTGAACTACTTAACGAAATGAACAAATTTTAAAAATGTTTGTAAACGTTGTGCACATATACTACGAATATTTAAGAACATCTAAGATCTTTCCATAAATTTTAAATATTTTAACGATTTTTTAAATTTCATGTACATTAGTACATTTTCCTAAAGAGCGAAAATCTTTGATGGTCAAAATTCGTGGTTTTAAGGACCATATTTTTAGAAACTGTTCTATGGGGCCTCTTTTTAAAATTCTTCTTTACCTAAAGTCTAGCCCCCCAAAATTTACGACCAAAAGCCGCCTCCGTGTCAGAAGTGGGATAGAACGGTTAACAGTGGACACTTTATACAAGTCGAATGTAATTCGTAATTAATAGGTAAACATGGATGCCAGTCAGATGATGGAAGCTTTCCAAACGCTGCTACAGCAGACACAGGAAGAAGCAGAAAGACGACAAAAAGAAGAATGAAGGCAAGAAAGAGAAGAGGCAGAAAAACGACAAGACGAGAAAGCGGAAGCGAGACAGAAAACTCTCCTGCTAGAGACAGAGGAACGACGGTGACAGGAGGCAGAGGAACGGAAGCGTGAAACAGAAGACATCAAAGCATTGATACAGGAGAAGAAACAGATGCAAGAACATAGTACCGCAGAATTGGGTCTCCTACGAGGTGAGCTGAATAAACAAGTTACTAAAATATCGGAGGTACAAGAATCAATGACATTAAAAATAGCTGAAATAGAAAAATCTGTCTCGAGTGTTGAAGAATCGATGTCCACAAAAATATCTGACATAGAAGAAACGATGTCAAATAAAATATCTGCAGTAGAAATCTCAATGGCAAACATAAGAGAGCAGTTCCTGAAGTTACAACCAAAACAACTTTGTGAACAGACTGTATCAATAATAAAGACAGAAAAAGACGCAGAAAATAAGTTAATAGAGAAGGTCACCTCGCCTGCGGTTGGGACAGTTCATGTCAAGGTCCCAACCTTTGATGGAAGCATGCACTGGGCGACATATTTACGCCAATTCGAAGCTGCTGCATGCGCAAATAATTGGACAGAGAAAGACACGGCAGTTTCACTCGTTCTCGCATTAAAAGGACCTGCGGCAGAACTACTACGAAAGTCCCACCTGACAGCCAGAACATCTATGCCGAGTTGATAAAAGCCCTAGAATTACGCTACGGTGATAAACATTTGCGAGAGGTGTACCTACTACGCTCAGTTGAGAACAAGACGACAACGTTCCGGGGAGAGTCTTCAAGTGTTTGAAGCAAGTATCGACAGATTGATTAGATTGGCTTATCCTGAAGCACCAGAAGACTCCGAATAAGGTTTGCGGTGCTGACATTTATTGATGGCATCAGAGATTGTGAATTTCAGCAAGTGTTACGAATGGCAAGACACCGAAATAGCTCAGAAGCTCTCGTTCACGCCCTAGAGTTTGAAGTTACCAAGTCAGCGTCCAGCTACATTAATGGGTTTGTGCCATCACATTGCAGTCAGAAGATCCCTGTATCACATTGCCGTTACGATGGGTGGAGAAAAACAATGTTGTCGGACAAACAATTCAGAAGTTCAAGAGAGTCGCAACGATTTGAACGATGGGAAAAAGACAGAAGACCGAAATGTTACAGCTGTGGAAAACGTGGTCATCTACAGGTAGACTGTTGGGAGAAGAAGATACCGAGAGAAGAGAGTGATCGCACCAATTGGAGAAGTAAAGCCCAGAACAGCACACAGTTTCCACGCTACATAAGACCAGTGGAAACTTGATTGTTAATGGATTTTCGGAAGGTAAACCAACATCATTTACAGTTGACACGGGCGCAACAGTGTCCATTGTGCGCCTTGACTTAATCAGCAACCACCAGCCTCTAATTAGCTCTTGTACAATACAGACTGTGACTGGAAGCCCCGTCAAGGTGCTAGGAAAGGTAGACTTACGTGTACGCCTGAGTCTTCTCGAGTTTAGCCACCAAATGCTCGTTGCAGACATTTTCGATGAAGTGATTCTTGGCACGGACATTATGAATGCCTACGGATTCGTTGTGGACTTAAGAGAGAATGTCCTGAAGGTTGGCCAAGAGAAGATAAAGCTTTGCATGGCTAAAATGACAGGGTCTACCAACCATTCGATTAAGCGAGTGGCATTAGTCGAAGAAAATGTCAACAGGTCTGGGCGAGAGGAACCCTCCCTATTGCAAGCGGAAATGGAGGAAGAACTAGCAGAGGAAATACAAATAAGTGTAACGACAAAAGAAGTGATTGGAAAGCCAACTATGTGTGCCGAGACAAAACTCTTGCTTCTTCCTGAGCTGATAGAAGCGCCCGAGGGCAAAGTGGCTGAAGAGCATGTTACGCAAGAGGTTGTTGACAAGAACCAAACAAACTTGGATCAGCCAGTGGTGTTTAGGTCATCAGTACATGACGCAACGGAGTGATTCCAGCGAAACTAGTGGTTGAGCGGAAGACTCGCATTCCTGGGAACGTGATGTTCGGATCACACGAGACTGAATTCGAAGAACGGGAGAATTATCTTTCACAAGGACGTCCACCTAGATCGCCTGGTCGAGGATTACTTCAGAGACGGTTTGCCAGTTCGGGACGAACAGGCTTAAGGAGGGGGTTGTGTACGACATCACAAAACAATCTACGTGTTTGCCGAATGTGCCAGAAGAATCTCGACGTAACGCGTGTGGCGTACGTGCTTGTCGACGCATTTTCGAGAGGTTTCTCGAAGGCGCCAGCCGCGTGGACTGTGTCAAGGCCGCAGTTAATTACGTAGTTCACACGAGCGCTAAGACGCAATTAGAAACATTCTGGTATGTGAGCGCAGGTATAAATACATGGCGGCAGCGGCCTTAATTTTCAGTACTAGTGAGATATATTGACAGCGCGGTTCGAGAGTTATTGTCAGGCGAAATTACTGTGCGCGTTCAAGTGGTTATTAGTTAAGTGTTGTATTTTATAATCGGACGGTAATTGTAATACAATTGTGTTTAATTTTAGTGGACATTTTATTGCGTGTGAACAATTTTTATTTGATTTGTTGTAGAGACTGTGTTGTTAATTACGAACTGTTAACTGTGTAAATTAAAGCTGGTAATTAGTGACATAATTGGTATCTTGTATTTTGTTTTTTTCCACTGTACGATCGACGATCGAGTAGACCATCGTAACAATATATACATACACCACACACACACACAATGTCATGTTTTATCTTTTGTATAGAATATGTTTTGTTACAAAAACATAAATTTAAATCAAATAAGTTACACTCAAAGCTCTCACTATTGTATCTGTTTACAAATTCATTCAGTAGTTAGAAAATGTTTGAACAAACTCGTTGTTTATAAAATAAGAACATGAATTTCTTTCATTTTGGTTCCATATGTCAAGTTTTGTCATTACAAACATGACTAGAGCATACAGAACAATCTAATCAAATGCTAAACTGTAAAAAAGCAAATGCAAGTAAGTTACTGCTACCGAGATCTCACAGTAAAAGCTGTCACAGGTTTAAAGATTTAAACATTTTTTAATACAAGGGGCCATGCCCCCCTCCCAAGAATCTTTCCTAGTTATGCTAATACACACGATGAACTACCATTCAGCTTTATTTGATGAAGTCATTTGCTATAAGTTATGTAATATGTAAAAAACATTTCGATACAAGGACTATAATTTTAAAAACTAATTGCCTACTCCGTGTTATTAACTCTTCATAATGTTGGCACAGATTGAAATGAGTTATTCTTCAAATACCATTTTCAATAAAGAACAGATAGCTTACAAACCAAAATTTCCAAACTGATTCATAAACAGAGTTACCCTATGTCTCACCATAGCAAATTTCCTTCAGCCTGTTATCGATTGATGTTGTTAGTATTTTCACAAAATCCTAAAATACCATCTCACTTATGTGTATGAGTAAATAAAGTTTTTTTTATCTAGTGACACACAGATGTGAAATTTAACACTTACCTGTGATGCATTTCTGTCATCACTACATGGCCAAAAAAAGTCTCACCTTGTGTGCCATTTCATCTCTCTCTCTCTCTCTCTCTCTCTCTCACACACACACACACACACACACACACACACACACACACACACACACGTCCTTTATCTACCACTGCAGCAACAACTGGGTGACTGGACAATCTTAAATGACATTATAGAGGATCCTCACTAATATAGGTTTGATCATGGAATTTTTAATTATTTGAAAAGTTTTTACTTGTTTATATTTATATACCTTCAAATTAATCTCCATTGGATATAACACAATTACACAGTTGGTCTTAAAGACTTTTATGGCATACATTTTCTAGATAGCCACATTCTTTTATTCTTGGAAGAGGCAAAGATTGCATGGAGACATGCCTGTGAATACAGGAACTGTGAAGTCATTATGTTTACAATTTGTCACCATTGTCAATGAAAACAACTAACGGTACTCAGCTAAAAGATGATATTATAAGATGATGGCTTGCCAGCATTCTGAAACTTAAGTTTTAGTAAAAAAAAAAAAAAGCGTCTTTGTAGAATAAAGGCATCAATGAGATTCTTGTGATTTATTAAAGGCTGCACACAAAGGATAGACTCTATAATGAAAACATATTATGCAAGGGAAAACATATCCCAAAACGCCTCAGACAACGAATCCTTTAAGATAAGGAAACTGAAATTAGCAAAGGCCTTTACTCTAACCCGGGAACTGTACGGAAAGAAAAACCTTTCCAGAAGTGCAAAAGTCTACCATTATAGCACTATGAGCAGGTGATTATGTATGGAGTGGAAACAATGTGTTTTTAAAATTTGGAACCTCTTCTTAAAATTGAATGAAGAATTCTTCGAAAAATTTATGGCCCCAAGAAAACTGAAGATGGGTGCAGGCGTAGACCCAAAGAAGAGCTGTACAGGGATCTGGAAATGGCTTTCCGAAGAAAAAGACAGTGGTGAAGTGTCAGGGGAGACAAGGTAGACAATGTCTTCCCAAATAATGTATTCAGGAAGTAATTAATTTTTATTACTGAATTAAGTTGCGTAAGATATTCAGAAAGGATATAAAACTAATTTAAAATGTTAAATATTACAGGACATGATTATAAAGATATAACAATTACTGTTATATTAGTTATTTAATGTCCCGCGTTTTGGGATTCCAAATATAAGATATAACAATTACTGTTATGTTAGTTATTTAATGTCCCGCGTTTTGGGGTGCCAAATATAAGATATAACAATTACTGTTATATTAGTTATTTAATGTCCCGCATTTTGGGATGTCAAATGTAAAGATAAAATTACAGCTCTTTTTAATTAATTAACCCCCACCTGGTTGTGGTGCAAAATATAAAGATAACTTAGTTTGCCCGACGTTGGGTGCATCAAATATAACTTTACTTTTTATGCCACACTAGTTGCGGCATCAAATATGACTCTATTTTTGTATTGTTTTTGTTTATCTCAGGGTTCAATTCAATAAAATCAATACTTCATTACTTTCTAGTAGTTAATTTATTAACTAAATATCATTATATCATCATATTTCATTGTACACTTAATTATTGCTATAAATATTAATTCATACACATTTAACAAATTTAATAATTCTTCAATCTCTAAAACTTTACTTCTTACCATATTTCATTCTTCAATATTTGATCAACTTAAGTTTAGTACAACATATTGTATCATAACGGATTCATTTAAAATCAAAGCGATTGTAATATAGGGTATTTTATGAAATACTAGACTTCCTACGATTTTCTCAATGGGTTCAACATGACCTTACTTATAATGAAGTCTCTAAATTAATACTTTAAATATTTCTTTAGTGAGTTCTTTTAGTGACAGACAAGTGGGTGTAAAATTTAATTAGTACATGATAAATTTACTTGTGGTACGAATTATCCATATCTTGTAGAGGTCGCAGGTGTGGTAAGCTACGCTTCTTGATCAGCATTTGGAGTTTTGATGATAAGTCACCTTCAGAATCTCGAGTGGTCTGCGTGGACCTCACTGTAGCCCTTCACATATACAGCACATTGCACAACGCGTGTTCGTATCGGATTTATTGCGAGTCTAAATTATTGTTGCTATTACTTCGGTTATTCACTGACATTCTGTAAATATATCATTTAATTTACTCGCGATATTGTTTAAAGATGTATATTACACACGGTTTTCTGGTTTGTTTAACTGATACACTTGACGGTAAGTTACGGTTATTCGTTCACGACAAATTATTATACAGCATTGTTGGATTGTTAATACCGCCGTTGTATTGCGTTTCACTATCAGTTACTATAATACGATCACAAACTCGAACGCTAGAAAATGTTAAACAGTTCATATCGTATCGATATTTTCTAAGTCATTTTTACGAACTCCCGTAACACTTTTGTCATACCTTTTACTTCCACTCCCTTCGAAAATTTAGTAAAGACTCCCTTTTTCGTGTCTCTGTCGCTTGCCTATATTGAACATGAGAATTTCCCCACTAGACTTCTGATTTCGGCGGTACCGTTTCCTAATTGGCTCTTTTTCGTACAACCTACTCCAGAGACCGCCTAATTTTTCAAAAGTAAGTTCTGATAGGTCTTCTGATTACCACCAAACTCTTCTCCTGGGCCCTTTACACTTCGGTCAACGGCATTTCTGAATACTCTGGTAATAAATCTAGCTGTCGTATCTCTTAGTCTTCACAAAGACAACCCTTCGATTTCTCTTCCAACAGACGCCTCTCCAATTAGTTACGCCTATGGTATTATCTTTTCTTGAACAAAGGCCTCGCCAACTCTCTCCGTATTTTTTTTTGTCTGGTTCCCCAGCAAAAACCTATCCTTTTAGTTCGTGCGTTAACCTCGAGTCCGATTTATTTCCTGGTATCATAGTATTGTTCCAGTGTATCCTCTGTTGATGCGTTTCAGTCAAGGAACACCCTTCATTGTTTTCTGTCTGCAGTTGTTATGTTCGTTTAACCTTTCATCCTTTGTCAGAACGAAACATTTCTCACTTAATGAGTTTATTCACACCCTCGTATACTTTTCTCCAGATTGTAAACTTTTATTCACTGGCGCCTTTCTAGATACACCCAGCACAATAACCTTGTCTTTCTAACACATGGCCACTTGCTACACTAGATTTAAGGCGTGTCAATCAGACTTGCGTAGATGGCAGCGGACGGCTTTCACCCGTTTTTTGTTCGCCACACTCCTACAAATAACTTCATACATCAATTGTCACCACATTCAATGACACTTACCTTAACTAAAAGAAAAATTTTTTATTATTTTTTTTTTAATTTGGCATTATATGATGCAACCGCGTGACCCATGGAACCTTGCTGTGTGATGCAACTGTACGCGGAGTGTCAGGATAGACATTACTTGGAATGTCTTTTTAACAAGGCTGGAGGTGACGAGGGCTTTGGTGGATGACAAAATAGTACATAATTTTCGTCTGGCCACCTGTGTTTGTTTCATTATGTGCTCATAGTGAAAATTTGTTTTCATTGAGTTTACAAATTACTTTTTAATTTTGTATATAGTGTTATGGACTAAGAAGTGTGTAATAATTTACACATAATTATTTAATAATAAACATTTTTAAGTGTCGTCCTTTAAGTGTTTTAAGCATACTGTTTAATTGATTTAATGCAGCAAAATGAATATAGTTAGTACCAGTTCTATCGCAGAAGTATTTGATATGAACTCTGTCAACTTTGATTCACTAGAATGTTTGTTAAAATACAAAACCAGTATACAAAACCTTTAGAGCAAAAGGATTGCTAGAGTCAAAAATATCTCGGCTGCCTTTAGATTTGTTGCAGAAGGATGGAAAAATTGTCAGAAAATTTCAGAAAGTTTGGTATAGTGTGACTTTACAATTAAAATAAATATAGGCAATACTTTACTTACCCCCGATTTTGACTAACTTACTTACGACTTACCTTATTATAAAAACCAGAAGATCCCAAAACTCTCAAGGTCGCTACCATATTTGGAAAAGGAAATGTGGAAACCTTTTACACTCTTCCCATTAAAATAATTTAGATAATTTAGGTTTTATAAAATTATTACATATATTGAGAATTACTGAAAATTATTATAAAAAATGGTTCTGCCAATTTTGTCCCGTTACAATAGTAAATATAGCAAACTCTCTGGTTGTAAGAGAAACAAAACTCTGCACTGCTATTTTTGGTTGGAGTAGGCACTATAAAAAATTTTGAGGCTAAAGCCGCTAAACATGCTGGTAGCAAAACTCGTATAAAAAATTCTGAGATGTTTCACATGCTAGGACGTAACAGAATCAGCTAGTCCGAATCAGCTAGAATTCAAGCAGTACAGCACAATGAAAATGTGGCTTGAAATCAAAGGATAGTAGGCCATTTGATAGATGTTATTTGTTATTTAGGGAAGCAAGAGTTAGCTTTTAGGGGTCATAAGGAAAATGATCAGTCTCTTAATAAGGGCAATTATTTAGAAACTTTAAATTTACTGGCAATGGAAGAGTCTTTCATGAAGGAACATATAGAAACCAACACTGTATTTAAAGTCACATCTTCTGAAATTCAGAATGATTTAATTGAGTCTGTTTCCATTGCTATTAATGAAACAATTCATGATAAAATAAACGAGGCTAATTTTGTTTCCGTTCAAGTTGACAAAACAACTGACGTATCTGTTAAAGCACAACTGAGTATAATTGTTCGATATGTTCGTGGTTTTAAAACTAAGGAACCCTTGTTAGGCTTTTTGATTTTTCTTCCAACAAAAGCGCAGAAGGGTTGGCTAATAAAATCATTTCAGTTTTGAAAGAATATAACATTGAAAATAAATTAGTAAGCCAAACATATGACGGTGCTTCTGTGATGACTGGTTGTCACGGTGGAGTACAAACCCTTGTTCGTCAACAGTTCCACAGGCAATATTTGTGCATTGCTATCGTCACCATCTTAATTTGTCTTGTTACACAGTGCAAACAATATTAAAGAAGTTAAATTGTTTATTTGTAATTTAACTGCATTTCATAGTTTCTTCAGTAGATCTGCTGCTAGATCTGATTTACTCCGAGAACAAGGGTTTAAACTTCCTCACCCAACATCAACCTATTGGAACTACCACTCGCGGGCTGTTTCAGCAATCAAAGAACATTACAGAGAACTATATTGTGTGGTTTCTCACATTATCGAGTGTGATGACTGAGATACTGAGTCTGTGAGTGCTGCAATTGGTCTCCTAAATATTTTAAAGTCGACATCTTTCATATTTTACTTGTGCGTATATGATCAAATTTTTGTATTTACTCAACATCTGTTTAATATGCTACAGGGAAAATCTAGCAGTGATGTAAATCTCTGCATTAATGAAATTAAGACAATGAAAGAAAGTATCACAGTACTGTCTTCAAATAAAATGCTACAAAACTGTATGGACGAATGTAGGCACATGAATGATGACCCCAATAATGTATTGCAGGAATCTGTAAGTGAATTGCATAAACCCACTGCTTATGAAATTCTTGATTCTGTAACAGTGCAATTAGACGCCCGATTCGGCAAATTTGAAAATATTTTTTTTTTCTTGAATTTCGGAGGAATGTTTCTCAACTCCAGTTTGATAAGCTGAAATGTTTGTTCCCAAAATTCTTTTCCTGGGTAACACTGTGCAATGAATTATTGAACATCTACAACAGTGATGATAAAATGCTTTTGTGTGTTAAACTGTTAGAATATATTGTGCAGAATCAACTCGATAGTGTGTATGAACAAACATTAAGGTTACTGAAATTAGTACTGAGTATTCCAGTTACATCAACATCAACTTAGCATTCAATTAGTACTCTGAAGAGGATCAAAACGTACCTTTGTAATGCTATGAAAAATAAAAGATTATCACAATTCACTACTTTGTCCATTGAAAAAGAACTGACATTTATGTGCACAAAGGAGCCAACTTTCAAGGAAAGGGTAATAGATATGTTTGCAAACTTCAAGAAACGCCATGTGAAACTCATTTACAAGAAAATACGAAATGATTGTGTAATACCTACAGTAATCCGGATTTGTCATCATTCCAAAAATTTGAATAAAATTTATATTTTTCGAACAATATTTTCTAATTAAGATTCATAAACGACACTAATAACAATACTGTAGTTTTTCTTTATATTTAGGCCTAATTATAAATATAATGAAATGCGACAGTCACTTAGCTATTATCTGATAGAGGTAGCATTATCTCTATTTACCACAGTTTTACCGGTTCATTAAGAACATCAACAATCTTAGAAGGAGGTTGCTTTTGACTGGTATTTTTATGTCTACCCAAATTATTTTGTCATGCTTCACCACTGGGAAAAGACTGAGATTCCTTGGACATATGGTTCGGATGGATCGGTCCAGATTAAATAAGCAAATTGTCAAATATACTTGGTAACTTTCTAGTCTGAATGGATACACCAAACAACTCAAGGAGAAAATGATGATATTGGGTAGGAGAAAATGATGATATTGGGTATCTCTTTGAACGACTGTGTGGATAGAAATACATACAGAAACAAAATTCAAAATCTTGAGGTTCTTTGCGGTGAGAAGATGAGAAAGGGGTGGACAGTGGAAAGGAAGGCAGTGCATAGTGTGTGAATGAGGGCCTTCTGGGAGTAGAAGAAAAGGAAATGATATTCGCGTGGTCCACGGCTGGCCAGTTCGTATAAAAATAAAACTGAACTTAATAAATTAAAATTTAGTTATTGACCCACATTATCATACATTGAGAGAATTAGATTAGCTAGAAGAGCTAGAGGTATTAAAGAATGGAGAGACCCAAGAAAGTAACAATTGAAACACCAGATGTGACAGCAGAGGTATACGGTGGATGCTAGAAAACATTTAATATACAATGTACAAATTTCATAGTAAAGTTTAAGTAGTCCTGCAAATAATGCCCTAATACATTATTTGCCTTATTACTGTAATTTACTTACTGTACTCTAGGCACTGTTTATTATCCACTATCTGAACTCTTATTCTATATTTTGGTAGTGTCTTTTATTCTTTTCTGGTGATATAATTTTAAATTCCTTGCTTCAGGCTTTACCTTAGTTTTACAGTTTGCGTATTCAATTTTTCATCTTACACCACCATCTTTATCAGTTCACTTCGTTCTGTATTCATTCTAGAGTCTGATAGTTTTTTGTTTGAACTGACAATTCAGCCTACTTCTGTTATTAGCTTTATTGTCACTTCAGTTGTTTTGGCATCAGTCTCAAAATGTTTATTTAAATCTCTGGTACGGTATGTTATCTCATTTAAATATGAGTTTTTCAATTTTGTGCATATATATTTATACCTTGCCTCATATATTTTGTGTCCGCACACACACACACACACACACACACACACACCTTGGCTCAATGGAGTCTTTGCATTATCTCAACTTATTCCCTCTTACATTATGAGATGTCAACAGACAACTTAAATGTACTTGGCAATTCACAGAAATATTCAAAACAGCAGTTTGTCCAATTTACATTGTAATTCAACCATCTTCCAGCTTTAAGTTTGACTGTATATTAGTAAACTCAGTGGTGTGTCACCCCTGTTACTACATGCAGATTAGTAACCACTATTAAAGGTTAATATTGTAACAAGTACAAATAAAAAAAAATTTTGTTTTAATTTTAAAAATTTTCGAAAAAAAAAAATTTTTATGTCTGTTTTTATGTTCAATAATTTAAATAATAATCCTTGTAATAGTGTCGTGTGAAAATTTTGTTTTAATCTGTATTTATAATGTCAATAAATTCGCTTCTTTTTCACTATAAATAAATTTATAGTTAATAGGATTGTCTCATTTCGCTAATCAATCGGCTATCTTTCTTCTTTCTCAAGTATATTACTCCCACTTGAGTAATGTCGCCTTTTTCTTAGATCCTGTTGTGAATTAACTCTTTATTTATAAAATTTCTAAAATAAAAATTAAATCAAAGCGTAGAATTAATATATTTTATTGACAATTTTAATAATATCGATTCAAAATCGATTATCACATATAGAACACTCGACTCTTGCACAGGGGTAATCGATTGTTAATACAGGTTATTATATAGAAATATTTTCGATTGGTTCTTTGAACGGTTATAATTATAATAGTCAGAGAAGGGGCAAGTATAGAAAGTATAACATTCACAAATATATCTTAATAATTAATAATTACAAAATGGACTAATGATATATAATGTTTATAAAGTTGAATCGTGGAGGTGGTGTTGCATGATGGGATTTTTCAAAATGGCCGACACTTCGTATTTGCAGTAAAACTGGAATGATGACGCTGAATTTTCTGCTAATAAAGCTGCCTTCTGAACTGCTTCCTTGGTTCTGCGATGTTGAATAATGTCTATTGTGTTGTGAGAGGTGTCCTGGTTAAGTGTTCCGTATTCACTGATTAAATGTTTTGTACTAGGTGTGTTCACTTCTGTTGCGTGTATGTCGAAAAATGTGATGTTCATTTGGTTAAGTTATATTTCTTGTTTTATAGTTTTATTATTTTATTTCACTTGTATTTCGTTCAGTTTTAATTGTTTTCACCGTTTGTGGTGGTTGTATTCACTGATTTTATGTTTAAGTTCAATTTTTCCGTAACTCTCGGTTGTTTTAATGTAAGATAGGCTCAACCGTTATACGCCATTAACGTTGTAACGTACCAAATTTGGTAGTTACATAGAGTAAACAATTATTACGTCAAGTAACGGGAAATCATGAAAATAGTTCTAAGTACGTAAAACAATGGAAACAAAAAGTGAGTATCTACAGATATATTATTGTAAAATTCCAACAAAGAAGAAGGAAGTGTAATATAGCATCATCGAGTACAAAAGGGAGAAAGAAAATGACCACAAGCCAATATAAAATGTTAGAAACCTGGCCCAATAGTTTCCAACAGTGAGGGGAAACAACAAAAATAATAACTATGTAAGATGAAAAGAAGACAACAGATTCCCAACAGTGAGGGGAACCAACAAAAATAATAACTAGGTAAAATGAAAAGAAGACAACAGAATTCCAACAGTGAGGGAACCAATAAAAATAATAACTATGTAAGATGAAAAGAAGACAACAGATTCCCAACAGTGAGGGGAACCAATAAAAATAATAACTAGGTAAAATGAAAAGAAGACAACAGAATTCGAACAGTGAGGGAAACAACAAAAATAATAACTATGTAAGATGAAAAGAAGACAACATATTCCCAACAGCGAGGGGAACCAACAAAAATAATGACTATGTAAAATGAAGAAGAGACAACTCAAGAGCAACCACAATGATGACAAACCAACCAATCTATATATGAATACAAACACGATGGAACAACGACTAATACAAATGGAAATATTGAAGAAGACGTTTAAACCAAAAAAAGAAAGGAAGAAGAAGAGCAAGGAAACATGACATGAAGAGTGAAGATAATGTATGGACAATACAAGAAATCACTATTCACCAAGTATACAAGGAACTATACTAGTGACCGGAAGAAGAATAACGATTATCAACTATGAAGAAACGGTGTTTAGCATATTTAAGAAATCACAAACACTAATAGTGAATACTTAATGTAAGTGTGAGAACCTGTAACAAGTTAACCAATTTTAACCTAAATAAACCCCACAGACAATACAAGTGAGAAGGTTTATAACAGAGGAAAATGTGTTACCTTTATAGTGGAAACATCAAAGATTAAATAGTTAAAATGCACAGACAATTAGTGTGACCAATTTAATCAAGACTGTAATCCAAAATAGATAATCATAAGACCACCAAGAGAAATGTAAGATAGAACAGTAAAATCATTGTTCATAGAAACTGATAATAAAAGCTTTGTTAAGTTTTAAAATGAAATATAACTGAATGCCACGGCAAGACAGAATACAATATAAAGAAAGTCCAGAGAAAATAATAACAAACAAGCTAGTTTGTTAAGTATCAAACAACAAAAGTACCAGAAATTAGGTACAACACAACAAGAAATGTAATACCATTAGATTAAGAATATTTGTGTTATTGTTTAGAAAAATAGTGTAAACATGTGTATTAATCAACAATTAAACCATTGTAATAGAATACCATAATATAGTCATAATAGTAGAAGCAAATACTGCATAAGAATATGTTGCACATTGATACATAACCCCATAGGGAGTGCACCTATAACACAAAATCATATATGTTAATTAAACCAAGCAACCATCAACAATTGTTTCAGTCAAAGATTCATTAAAAATAATGATGCACGCTAATAAATAATATTTTATGCTGAAATACACAGCACATAAAGCAGATTAAATATGATAGCATGAAGCTAGATGAAAAGAAACCCAATATGACAAGTTAGTTAAGCAAAATACATTATTAAAACTTGTCCAAGGATTACTGAAAATGGTACCAGTAGTTAAAAAAATATCTAGTACTACTATGAGAACAGATCACAATTATAATAATAATAGTTTTATAATCAAATTATTGGAAACTAACTGACTATGAATGTATGGCCAGATGTAAACAAATACAATGTGACAAATTAGTTAAGCAAAATACATTATTAAAACTTTTCCAAGGATTACTGAAAATGTTACCAGTAGTTAGAAAAATATCTAGTACTACTATGAGAACAGATCATAAGTATAATGATAGTAATTTTATAGACAAATTATTGAAAACTAAATGACTATGATTGTGGAATCAAATGTAAACAAACACTATGTAAGAAGTTAGTTAAGCAAAATGCACTATCCAAACTTGTTCAAAGGTAAATAAAAATGTTATCAGTAGTCAGAAGGATATCTGATACTAATATGAGAACACATATCAAATGTAATGATAGCAATTTAGTTATTGATTTATTAAAAAATAACTGACTGTCATAGCATGACCTGATGTAAACAAACCCAATACTAAGAATTGGAAAGCTTTCAGGTAGCGAAAGACTAATAAATACATTAAATTAACAAGGTACTATAGTTGTACACTATTTTCATTTGTAACATTATATACCTTATATGGTAAAATGATTGACAAAGTGACAATTTAAAGAAAAGAGAACAGAAGGTATTTGGATAAGACTATTAGCATATGAAAAACAACATTTTTCATATAACAAAGTGTAAACCGATGTAAATAAATGTATATATTATTGTTAGAATACCAAACAAATGTCATTAGATAAGAAATAATAGTGTTATAAGCGATTATAAATAATCGAATATGGACGTTTGAAGACGCCATTACCAAATATTGTTTGAATAGTAATTGCACCTATTTTCTGTATTAAACAAATGAGAAATGGACTCAAAACATTTAATAAGAAGTGTTATTGTGTAATTGGAGTAAGAAGGGTGAAATAAACTTGTTAATTTTAAGATTCACCATAGGAATTTGTGAAATAATTGTAGTGAGTTGATAATGGACGGATTTTATCCTTGTTTAGACTTTATTTAAAGCCCAAGGTGTCCGCGATCTATTGCCACTAACTATTCAACGATGTGACAATTAATAAAAAAGTTATAGCAATTATAAACTTTTTAATCATTTTGTGTATCAACGCTTACGTCACTATAGTCTCCAACCCATATAAGAAATTGGTAAAAAATTAAAAGTTTTATTTAACCGAGGTGTTTTGGGGTGGAGAGTTCGACAATTTAAACCAATCAAATGAATTAAAACAACCAGACAAGCAGGAGACGCTTAGGTGAAGCGTTCAGTCATCATTCAGTCGTCAAAGAGTCTACCAGCATAATTCGACGAGCAAGGTCGATGAAGAAATGTATGAAGTTGTATTTAAATTGTGCGCGACACGTTCATAAGTTACGCTATACACACATAACCTATACATAACAAAGAAATAACGAGTGTCCAGTGCGGAGTGAATTCAAATAATAAATACGGCCAGTGTATAATAACGGTCGTATTTTCGAGTTTTGTGTTTTATAAAAAAAACAGGGAGTACTATATTTTCATTATTTAACAAATAAAACGGAAATAATAATTTCTGTTAATGAACGGAGAATTATTGTTTGGGTACTACTCTAGTCAGGAGTACCGGAGTGTATTAATCATGATGAAAATTATCAGAATTAAATAAAAGAATTATCTCGCATTTATTAACTTAAGAATTAAATGTTTTACGATTTTATCGTAATTAAAGAAGTCAATATTAATTTAAATATTACAAATATGAGTGAAATGATTAGTCGCTCATTTGACTCATTTCGTTTGATTTGACTAATAAATAATTTTTTTTTGCGAAAAATATTCTAATTAACTGATAGTTACACATCAGATGCATTATGAATAAAATATATGTGTTTAGATTATTAAGAACTCAATGAATAATTTACTTATCCACAATAACTACTTACGTTTGTCAACTAACCTAGAAATAATAACGACAACTTTGTCACCTTTTCATAAGTCTGTTCTCAAGTAATATAAATCAAATGAAAGCTATCACAAGAGTTTTTTCTTGAGAATAAGTCTGTTCTCAAGTAATATAAATCAAATGAAAGCTATCACAAGAGTTTTTTCTTATTATAGATTTTTTTCTCTTGCCAATAAATGATTTTTATAACCAACTATTAACTAATAATAGTAATTTTTAGCAGTGCAGCTCAACGCACGTGTTATTAAAGGAACTGCTGTGTCCATTATATCCAGCGTACGATAGTACGATAGTTATCGATTTTATGGTACCGACTTTTAATTTTAATATTTGTTTGTTTTTTTGTATTGTTAAGTTACTAATAATGTAACATAAATGATTATTAATAATGAATATGTGATAGTCAAAATTTATGTAATTTGCATAATAAATCTCATAAACGGAATAACACGTGCTCAGCTCATTAACATGCATTAGGCTTTGGGTCCAGAGTTTCTTTAAGCAGACAGAGGCAGAGGTTGTTGGGTACTGAAATAATGAGGTACACAACATAAGGCTAACGAACTTGATTTTATTTAGTTAATTGTGTTGTCGATTGATACATGGCTATTCATTAATAACTGTTAGAATCTCAAAATGGCGGCGATGTCATTCCGCACTTGACCTCTGTTCAAGGTTACGTACATGTACTTTCTTATTTGATTGAAATTATTTCTTTCAGTTTTGTTACTACTATCATTTAAAAAATTCTGGTTCTCTTTATATTTTAATGACACTAATGATTCATATCCTTCACAAACCAACGCCTCATGTTATATTTAAGTTGATCAACGTAAACGTACTCTCTCACTCTCTCTCTCTCTCTTACTGAAAATTTACACATGTTTGTTAAATATCTGATTTGAGCTCATTAAATAAAATTCTGAATTTAGAAAATAAATTGAATAGGGGCTTTCCTGTAATTGATGTGGTGTAGACTCCTCATTTGTTGTCCATGGCGATTGGCAGGTGGTCGGCCGAATTTCGTGCTGTTTTGTCCACTGACTCTATTTGAAATTCATTTTAAATTATTCACTGATTCTAGTGGTAGTTACTGTTAAATGTTTATGATAACTATTTCATGTTATTAAGTAAATATTACATATTTGGCAAAAAATTGCCCACTACATTGTGGCGAGCGTATGTGCTCGGTTGACTGCTGTTGCTGAACTGGGCGGAAGCAGACACAATTATTATGCAAATTGGTTGTGTCTGACGTCATTGTTTATTGTTCTTTTCGCTAATGCCCGGTTTAATACGTAATGGTTTTATATCGTCATTGTGTTTTGGTGACGATTTGTTACAGTGGACCAATAGAAAGTCAGTATTGTCAATTTGTAGCGCCTAAAATCGCCATTACCGTTGTTTAACTTTGCTCGTACTCTGCTGACCTTGGATCGGCTCCCCTCTGGTGAATTTGCGCATCTACTGGGACTTGTGCAAAACTAACTTTGCCCTGGTTAAATGTATGATCATAATAAAATTTACAATGAAAATATGCCCTAATACCATTTTTCTGGTACAGGTAAATCTGTACTGTTACAAAATCCCCTCAATGAAAGGTTTGGTGTCGAGACACAAAAACTTTCATTGACTCATTCATACTTTTCTAAAAGGATCAGTTCAGATATGTGCCACAACCCCCTGTAGTGTTAATAAAAAGAAAATCTCAATCACTTACCCTTGGTTCCATAATGTCAATCGTACCCGTCTGACCTTACTGGACTTCTCCTGAGAGATCCCTACACCATAAGGCCATGAGGCACTGCACGCTCCTGTTCTGACGCTCCGGCCAGCGCAGGACCGCGGTCACAACACCATAAAACTCTGAAACATTCAATACAAAATTTTAAAATAGTGGCCTTATTCATCTACATATCCGCAACTGATATGTTTCCCTTTAGATGCATTGGTTTGTGATCTGAGGCGTGGGTTTCTTTACTAATAAAATTTCAAATAATACAATAAAATATAACAAGATTTAAGATAGATAAGCCTTCTCCTTTTCAACACTCCTATACAATTTTATCAAGTTCTCTGACTCCAGTCAATATTGCTTTGCTTCTTTCATCATAAGAAATTATACTCTTATACTAAACACAAAACAACTTTTAACTCTCAAACAACAACTATTATATATATTTTTATTCATTTACTTCAAATAATATCAGTATATTTATCTATCATGGCAGCACTTCAAAACTATCTAAATTTCTTTATTCATTTCTTTACTTTAATTTTACCCTTTTTTAACAGAATCATCTCCTAGAGACTTGTTACTCTAACATAAAATTTAATATTATTATCGTCACTACCCTTATAGTAACCTCCTAACCACACACACTATTGTACCATCAACATAATAAAACATAATAGAACATTGTACATCATAAAACATTAAACATTAACATTGAACAATTCACATTACTTAATTCACATTTACATAACTTGTAGCAGAACTTTATAACATCATTACTATCAACAATTCTCTATTAACTTTTATCATTTAACATTCGTTTAGATTCTATACAAAAAATTTCAAATTTATCATTACCTTTCCATTTACATACCTTTCTACCATGAATTCTCCCTTTTTCTAATCTTTTATCCTTATTTAGTTTGGGTGACTCTCTATTATTCACTATTCTCTATCTTATTTTGGTATTGTCAATCTAACCTTACTCACCTCCTTTTCTCTACTAACAACCGCTTCTAACCATTAATATAATATGACACCAATATCTCAATAATAACCCCCTTCACAAATCCCATTTAAAACCTCTGGCACCGCTCATTTCGTCTTTTATATAAGGATGTATGTTACTTAACTGGCCATATCCATTCATAACCATTTGCCCTCCACCAAATATCGGCAAACACTCTAACCCAAAATTGCTCCGCCTGCCACAACGCTGCACGCTGGTCCCTTGCCACGTCGCTCGTTGATCACTCCCTAACACCGGATCCTTACTACAAAATATCATCAACAACAACTATAAAATTACCATCCACATTATTCACCTCTACATATAATCACTAACCACTGTGTCCCTAAAATATCTAACACCTCTTTATATATTATCAGCATTTCAACACTTTATTTTCCCTAACTCCCGTTAACTTTATTTAACTAACTCCAATGCCCTTATTTATCACTATTACCCAAACTCTTTACAACATTTCACTTAATATACCACTAGAAAATTCATCATTCATCTACTAACAACAATACCTCTCAATATCCAAATCTATAACATGCTTAATCATTTACTAACCCTTTAGAATCTAAATCTCATAATATCATTTAACTTTCTTCAGTTATTTAAAATTCTACAATACATGTTTACATAAAAAATACATAAAGTACACAACAGCAAAATTACACAAATACATTGACATTAATATACACAAAAATATACAATCCACATAATCATTAAATCATTTACCAAAACTCAGTCATAAACAGTCCATCTTAAAAAACACTGGTCACATAATTAAATGTTCATAAACACAATAAGAACAGCTAACCTCCATCGTCAAATAACAATCGAACCTTAAAACTATATACATGGTTTAATATTGAATGTCTTATATTATTACAATCAATATACATACTATTCAAATTTCTATAATTTTCCACAATCTCATATAACTCATATCGGGTATGGTCATGTCGCCTTTGGTATAGTCTGTTCCAGCCAGGTATTTTGTAAAGTTATCTTTCTCATTATCTCCTACTCCTAACCTTTCCATAAACTCTTCATAATCTCTACATATCTTAAAAATTTCTACTTCTCTGTTTCTCTCAATATATCTCTCACTATCGTACCATCTCTCTCTCTTAAAACATCTCTCATAATAACTCTCCCAACAACATTTCTCTCTCTCAATATATCTCTCTTTTCACCCACTCTTTAAACCTTCAAAACACACTATCATTCCCTTATTATTATATTCTATTCCCCATAAAATTTCATTTATACTACCAACCTCCACACTATTATCTCCTATTACTATATTTTCATCTATTTTATCGTCATTTCCACTACTACTTACCTTGTCATCTTTGTTCAATTCAAATTTGTTTAATTCTAATTTCTTCTTTTCTAATTCTATTTTTTCTAACTTTGTACCTATTTCATTTAACCTTTTGTCAAATCTACAGCTCTGTTTTTTAATTTCTTTTTTGATACACTCAATTGTACATCGAATTGATCAAATTTGACGCTCTGCTCATTGAAAAGCAGTTTCATCATTCTTATTATGTCATTTTCCTCAACTCTTTTTATTGGGTCTGGTGTTGAATGAATACTATCACCCATCATTTCTGATTCTGTTCTACTCGTCTCGTTACTGTTTGCCATTACTTTTTTTTTTTTTTTTTTTTTTTTTTTTTTTTTTTTTTTTTTTTTATATTAACAATAATAAATTTATTTTAGTTGTTGTGTTATACTCTATTCGTACCATACATAACCTATACAGGTAACCTCTATTTTTTTTTTCGTATATTTCACTACCCGTCTACCTCTGCTTTTCTGCTCATTTATATAATTTTCATTTTATATAAAGTCACCGTTCGGGCAGCCATCTGTTAAGTTACTAATAATGTAACACAAATGATTATTAATAATGAATACGTGATAGTCAAAATTTATGTAATTTGCATAATAAATCTCATAAACGGAATAACACGTGCTCAGCTCATTAACATGCATTAGGCTTTGGGTCCAGAGTTTCTTTAAGCAGACAGAGGCAGAGGTTGTTGGGTACTGAAATAATGAGGTACACAACATTAGGCTAACGAACTTGATTTTATTTAGTTAATTGTGTTGTCGATTGATACATGGCTATTCATTAATAACTGTTAGAATCTCAAAATGGCGGCGATGTCATTCCGCACTTGACCTCTGTTCAAGGTTACGTACATGTACTTTCTTATTTGATTGAAATTATTTCTTTCAGTTTTGTTACTACTATCATTTAAAAAATTCTGGTTCTCTTTATATTTTAATGACACTAATGATTCATATCCTTCACAAACCAACGCCTCATGTTATATTTAAGTTGATCAACGTAAACGTACTCTCTCTCTCTCTCTCTCTCTCTCTCTCTCTCTCTCTCTCTCTCTCTCTCTATCTCTCTCTCTTACTGAAAATTTACACATGTTTGTTAAATATCTGATTTGAGCTCATTAAATAAAATTCTGAATTTAGAAAATAAATTGATAGGGGCTTTCCTGTAATTGATGTGGTGTAGACTCCTCATTTGTTGTCCATGGCGATCGGCAGGTGGTCAGCCGAATTTCGTGCTGTTTTGTCCACTGACTCTATTTGAAATTCATTTTAAATTATTCACTGATTCTAGTGGTAGTTACTGTTAAATGTTTATGATAACTATTTCATGTTATTAAGTAAATATTACATATTTGGCAAAAAATTGCCCACTACACTGTGGCGAGCGTATGTGCTCGGTTGACTGCTGTTGCTGAACTGGGCGGAAGCAGACACAATTATTATGCAAGTTGGTTGTGTCTGACGTCATTGTTTATTGTTCTTTACGCTAATGCCCGGTTTAATACGTAATGGTTTTATATCGTCATTGTGTTTTGGTGACGATTTGTTACAGTGGACCAATAGAAAGTCAGTATTATCAATTTGTAGCGCCTAAAATCGCCATTACCATTGTTTAACTTTGCTCGTACTCCGCTGACCTTGGATCGGCTCCCCTCTGGTGAATTTGCGCATCTACTGGGACTTGTGCAAAACTAACTTTGCCCTGGTTAAATGTATGATCATAATAAAATTTACAATGAAAATATGCCCTAATACTATTATTCTGGTATAGGTAAATCTGTACTGTTACAGTATTAATTCTTTATTAAATATTGTTATAAAAGATAACATCTTGTATCTGGTGTCATGCAACTTCCAAGAACACACGAACTTGGTAATTTAACTGTGTAAAGAGGACATAACCTCTCTAACTAAAATTATTGTATCAACCCTCAGTGTTACCAGCCTTGAGGTTAAAAGAGTTTCTTTTTTATAAATTGTTCATAATAATTATTATTTTGTAAAGATATTAGTGATTGATTGTTTGTTTAAAAGAGTTAATGGCATTTCAGAACTGTTAATAAATCTCAATTATTTTTACCAGTGGAAAGAGTTTTTGATTTCAAAATTAAAATAGTTTAATTTTCATAACTAGTTCTATCAGAAGGTGGCGGCAGAATTTGAATATTCATTATAATTCAAATCACAATTAAGCCCTTATTTTATTTTATTGTGCATGTGTATTACTTAGGATATTCAAGTAGAATATCCACATGTATGTATAAAGTGTATGTTGCAGCAGAAGCAGTCACCAAACAGAACATTAATAATATCCACATATGGTAAGTGGGGAGGTGAACAGTGGAGTGCTAAAATACTTTTTTAAATTGAAAGATTTAAACGGGAATACCCACACAACTATTATTAATAATCAACACTATAATAATAATTTTAATTTAAACAGAATATTGAATGGAAGACAACGCTTCCAATTATAAAATATTTATCATCAACACACATCTGTTAATATCTGTTAGGTAACAACGTATTCGCTATCCGTGTTATTAGCTCGAGCTTAATTCAACTGTTCACTCTCAATGTTAAATAAGAACTGTTTTACTTCCTTCATCTCCTGAAATATCTTGCCAAGTTAATATTAGAAAAGTATTGTTTCAATTATTATTCACTTCCTATGCATGTGATTTACAGTACATTATATTCTGAATATATTTTGGTTATTGATTACTTTCATGAACTAGTAATTACATAAATGGTTTCTTTAACTTCTTCTGCTTAATTTGACATACAATAGTCCATCTTTATAAAGTTTTTTGTCAAAATTGCTATATTTCTGTCATTTTGGAAATATAGGCTCAATATCTGCTTCCTGTTCTTGTCCAAAATTTTAGCCATCTTATGTGTTATAAATATGATTATAATAAATTTCCGATTGATATAAATCTGTATCCTTTCTTAATTTCTTACAAATTTATCAATTGATCATTCTTTTAGTTATAATTCATGAATTTACTATTCCTTCTCTGAAATTGTTAGGTATTACATTTGCAAATTTTTTAATAATTTTATACATCTTTTTATATTATTCTTTTAAAGTATAGTTTCAGTTATTGTAGTTGGTGATTGATTCACCTTATATAAATCTCATTAGTTTACTTGGTTTATTTAACTTCCTTACTTAATTATAATGTTATTTGGAATTTCTTATTTGGCCTAGATTTTATAGTTTTACATATACTGTTTTTCGAATAATGTTATTTCTATACCCCTTCTGACTTTCTAAAGTTAACACAATATTAAATAAAATCTTCTTATATAACTATTGGTACATGTAGCATTGTATTCATGCTCATAGTACAAAAACAATATTGAAAATTAATTACTAGTCTTTAAAGTTAGACATTTTAGTTTTAACTATTTTTTAAAAATACATAACAAACATTTTATAAACTAGTATAGTATACATACATAGACATTTTAGGCTGTATGAACACTGTTATATTAATAAACATTCTTATCTTAATCATAATCCTTATTCTATATACCACCTTGAAATGTGGAGTTCATAGGCTTTAAACACAAACATAATTAGCCATTTAATTTTTATTTATTTTTTGTTAAACTTAAATTGATTGCAGTCCTTTCTGTTTATATTGTGTATTACATTTAAATCCCCTGTCACAGTAATTATTCCCCACCTGCTCTCTTTATCATTTACATTTCAAAGAATGTTTTTTGATAAAAAGTGGCCTCTTCTATGAAACATTATAAATATTTTCATAATAATATTCCATGACATGTCATCTCTGTATTTATATAAAATATTAAAGTTATTTAATAGTACATAGTTAAAGTAACAATTACACCTTTACTTGAAGTTTATTATATTTAAATCACTTGCACTGGTTCACTTACACTGTGGGGTCTGATTTATATTTGAGTTTTACAATATTCTAAGACCAAACCTTTAGTCATAATGGACTGTGAAGATTTGTTTATTTTATTATATAATAACTTTAGTCGGTGCACTTCTATTCACACTACTAAACACTTTTGTTTATAATTATTTTACATTTCTATGAGGTTTTGGGGTGTTATACTTTCTTTGTGTGACATTAAAATTTGGTTCGGGGTTTGTTATTGTTAGTAATAGGTTTATCATGGGTATTCCTCGTAGTTCTCCCATCCTATATCATCTTTTCTTCACTTCTTCCTTCTTGGGTTTTCCAAGGTAAGTTGGTTTTATTATGTCCGTTGGTTGGTTCGGGGTATCTTCTTTATCACCTGCTCCTATCCTACCTGGGTATTATCCTGATTTTATTTTAGTTTCTTCGGATTTAATTTTCTTGATACTTTTTTGTTGCATTTTTATGATTTAATTTTACTTTTTCCTTTATGGTTGTATTTTTCTTTGATATTTAATTATTTTCCTTTGAATTTTCTTTTGAGTTAATGTAATTTAAATTTATTTATGATCATAATGGAATTATTACTTAGTGGATTATCTGTTTTGCTACAATATCAATGTGAAAAAGTGAACTAATGCATTAGCTAATACTGTTGCATTTAGTTATATACATGGGCTTATTTATGTAAGATAAATACATGAACACACACTGCTTAACAATAAAGTCAGTGTCAGCTTCTGTACTTAAAAAAAATCGGTATGGAAATCACACATGACTTCCATGTTCTAAGATTTATATTTAAAATAATTTACTTGAATTCGGTTCGATAATTTCTAACAAGAAGCAGAGCTAGATATAATGACAAAACATCAAATAAATGGATGCTTGAGATGTGAAGAAATGATGTATTAGCTAAAATGGTACCCCATGTCAGGTGGATGAAGACTAAACTCATCCTCCGTGAGAAAGGACTGTACTTTTGGATAAAATGTTTGTAGGTCGAACGAAGAGCTGGCCAAAGGGAGCTGTGATCTAATTCCTGTAATGAAGTTGGACTCTCGCTGTGAGTTATCGGTCGAGGGTGAATGATGTCTATAGTGTTATCAAAGTCTTTCCTGTCAATACTGTACTAGTCATTTTTCTTTTTTAAAATCGAGTCTTTGTTACTTTCTTTCCATTCATCTTCTGATTTCCTGAACGAAGATTCTATTCACCCGTATAATTATAAATTTCTCAGCAAAACGTTTCTTCCTTAATACATTTGTGTCTTCTGTTTAACACCCACCATTCTGATCCATGTCACAATGCTATATTCCACACAGGCTAGTAAATAACTAGCCATCAGGGAGGTCAAAATACTTTCCCGGAGGGGCAAACAATTTTCCAGAGGAGAAAAATATTTATATATTTTTCATACATACACACATGCACATATTAGTTTGTAATTCTTAGATCATAATAGAAATAAGTAAACAGATTGTATTAATTAATTAAAACATTTATTGCTTCAAAATATGCATAAAATTAATGGCTTGTAAAATCTAATGTTCGATCTACATTAAGTAGTGCTCAAGTTTCCAAAGTTTTAATATTATGATGTCCGTAATCAAAACATCAGAGCAGGTTTTAGTCTGTATGAGGGTACACTGTGGACAAAAATTTTCAACATTCCCTATGGAGCGTTGCTCAGAGTAAAGCTGCAAATCTACAGTGTATGTTTCACAGAACACGCGGAAAAGAAGGAGCGCTCCTAAGTCTCTCATGGGCCCTCAGCATCTTGCAGAGGTTTCATTCCCCAAAGACGAAAAGTCTGTCTATGAACTGTTCCTCTGTAAACACGTGGAGTTACACTGGCCAGAGATCTACAGAAAGCAAATTGCTGTCGGCTTGCACGCGTTGTGTTGGTGTGGGTTATGGTACTTTCCATTTAAACATGAGTGAGGCCAGAAATAACGCAAATTGTGTGTGTCCTGCCAGTCTTTTTATTGCGGTAATCACAATAATAAAACTTTGGAAAAGTAAACATTACATAATTGAGATATGCTTGCCTGCCAGGAATGATATTTTTTCACTCATACGAGATTTAAATTAAAATGAAAAATATAGAATTTTGTTAAAGTGAAATGAAATGTTTCCATAGAAACTACTTCTTTGTTGTCAATAATGTAGTACACATAATAAAACTTATAAAAATTTACCTCCTCCCTCATCAACTAACATTTTAAGTTATAAAAAAAATTACCCCATCCTCCCTTCAACTACCCTTTTCATTTATAGATATTTCATCTATCTTTCTACAGTGGATTATTATGACATTCTTTTAAGGATACTTTATTTATCAAAATTAAGCACTTTACTCTTGTTAAAACGTAAAATGTTGCAGGTAAACTACCCCTTTCCCTTAACTGATCTTCACCAAAAACAATAGTCCTCGAGTCCTCTACAATTCATGGCTATATGCAAAAAATTAATTGATTCTGTTTGAATTTGAGGCTGTTATCGTTTGCCATAGGAAAAATTCTACACAGACAATTTATTATTTTATTTTCATTTTCCTTAACTTGGTGTTTTATCCCTGGGATATTTATTCCCTATCATTCCCTAACACGTTTGCTGGGGCAGTTCAGAGAGGCACTGTAGGCTACATACTCTGCTGGCCAATACTTCACTTCTAATTGAGTACAGAGGCAAATCATCTCTGCTCAAAAACATATTAATACTGCTGGACTTATCTACAGACAGTTATTAAAAAATTATTTAAGAATAGTTCGCTTTATGACTATTTTTAAAAAAATATCTTTGGATACTTCACTTCGTATATTGCTCAGAGATTTTAATATTCCTATCTCAGTTATTCTTCTGACTTGTTAGCTTTATTGTTATCTCAATTCTTATTATGGTGGGAAGCTCTTTTATTAATATAATTATCATTGTTTATTCTAATATAAAGTTTTTGTTATTAATTCTTTATTCTTCTCTGTTTTTTATTACAATCTGCTTCTGTTTATTGGTAGCATATATTTTCTGATATTTTTTGTTTGTTTCGCAGCTTTTATTTATTCCACTAGTTCCATGTTCTAGCACGTTCTTCTAATTGTCTTATTACACTCAACACTTATTTCATGATCATACTCATTAGTGATTTATTTAATTACATTTATTTTTTGTTCCTTTTCTCAAATTACTTCTCTCTGATTTTTTATTCAAATGAATTCTTTAATTAATTTTTAATGAGGTCATTGTTTCTCTTTGTATTACTTCAAAGTGTTATTATTTTTATTTCAACACAAGTTTATTCATTTAATCGTATCACTGGTTTTTACTTCCTTTTATTTAATTTCATAGAATGTTTTTATAAATCATTGGTTGTAATTTGACATTACTATATATTTTAGAATTGATTCGTTTTACATCTCTAAATTCTTTTTCTTTTATTTATCATAAATATTTTTCATTAATACTTTGTTTGTAGTTTGATATTATCATATATTTGAATTTTGTTGACTTTAACAAAATTCTTTTTTTTTTGTTCCAAAATAGTTTTTTCATAAATATGTTGTAGTAAGGTGATCTTACTTTATTTTAGACTTTTGTTGTTTTTATTCAAAATTCTCTCTTTTTATTCCATGATAGTTTTTTCATAAATGCTGGTAGTAAGTTGTTCTTACACTAATTTTGGATTTTGTGGTTTTAACAAAATTCTTTCTTTTTATTCCACAATAGTTTTTTCATAAATAGTTGTAGTAAGGTAATCTTACTTTATTTTAGAATTTAGTGGGTTTTTACATCTCTAAATTCTCTTTCTTCTTCTTATTTAATTCTCAATGTTTTTCTTTCAAAACTTGTTAGTGTAAGCTGGTCTTACTATTATTTTAGAATTTTGTTGACTTAACAAAATTCTTTCTTTTTTATATGTCAAAAGCACTTTCATAAATCATTGGTAGTAAGTTGTTCTTACTTTGTTTTCTGAATTTAGTTGTTTTTTATAAATTCATTTGCTTCTTTTTAATTATTCCAAATGGTTTCTTTCAAATTTATTTGTAGTAAGGTGATCTTACAATATTTTAGAATTTTGTGGTTTATTATTATTACTCCTCATGATATTTTTTCATGGAAGCCTGGTTATATACACCTTTGATTCTATCAGAACCCATCTCCTTTATCTCATAAGTATTATTGTTTTTGTCCATGGAGACTATATAGGGTCCAGTGTATAATAGTAACAACTTCTTTGTTATTCCTTCCAGTGAGCTGGGTAATTCCCGATTTTTCAATAATACCTTTTCACCACTTGTATAGGTTATTATTTTACCCTTACTTTTTTTATATTTGTTTCGCCGTTTCTCCTGGTCTTCGGCCACCTTGTTGTAAAATTTTATTTTGTCAAAAGTATAATTATTATCTCTTGGGAACTCTAGTATTTCTTCGATCTCTCTTGGGGGTTGTTTCTCGTACATGGCGGAGTATGGGGTAATTCCTATGGCTGGGTGGTATGCCAAGTTGAGGAATTCTTCTATGGCTTCTAGATAGTCTTGCCACCTCCTCTGTTGATTGTGGCAATATGTTCTTAATATCCGCCCCACTTCTCGTAATACTCTCTCTGCCGGGTTACTGCTCGGGTGGTAGACCGAGGTTTTGTAAGTACGAACACCCATAGATAGTAGGGTATCCCGCCATTTTTCCCCTTGAATTGGGTTCCGTGTTCTGTAATGATCGAAACTGGTTTTCCAACGTTTGGGAAGTACTGGTCGGTTAATATTCCGAGATTTTTATTAGTAGTTGGCCGATTTGCTGGGTATAGCTTAACGAACTTAGTGAAATGGTCCATCACGATTATCAGATACTTATATCTGTGATGACCGCCACTGCGGGGAAATGGTCCGTAGATGTCCAAGAATACTTTTTCCAACTTTGCCTGTTATGTTATAGGAATCATTTGGCCTTCCTTTTTCTCATTATTGGATTTAACGAGTTGGCAAATGTGGCAACCTTTTATATACTTCCAGACCTTCCGGTTGACATTTTTCATGTGGCAGCTCTCCTCCAGGGCCTTTATCACCTTTAAGGCGCCCATATCGAATATGATAATTAATTATTATCTCCTTTTCGATATGGGTTGGAATGATTACCTTCCATGTCTCCTTCCTTAAAGATGGTTTAATGAATAGAATATCGTTATTAATTTGATAATATCGGGCGATATGATAATTTATTAATGAGGCATTCTTCTGGTATGGCTGGTTCCAAATGTTTAGCCATACATACTTTGCCGAGGAAGTATGCTGTCATTGAGCTACCCACCTGTTGTTTGTAACGGCCGTGACAGATGTTATCACGTATTAAATTTTGGGTAATCTCAGACCAGTATTTCACTTTAAATAAGTTCTTGAATTGCTGATAATCCTCGATATCACTACGGTTGGCCATCCACCAATGATCCGTCATTTCCAGAAATGACTCGTCTAACAACTCCCGGTTGTTGACCCATCCGTTGCCCCTGTGTTTGGCGATATATTCTTCTATCCGGGTCAAGAACTCCATGGGTTTCCTTTTGTATTGGCGAAAGTTTAGCCATTCTCTATTCTCATTCATGGGGAAATTAGTGAAGTTAGTCGGTCGGTTTCGGATTACCTCCATCTCTTCCTGGCTCTGCCGCACTTGCCCGGTGATATTCGTCATCACCGCTTCCATCCCGTCGCACCTTTCTGTGAGTTGGTTACGCACCTTACTTATTTCCTCCTATGTTTCCTTTCGGTTTTCTTCCAACTTAGTCTTATGGTGTTCTTTGATCTGGGTAATTTCGGTATTTATTACTTCCCTGACTTCCTGTACTTCACTCTCAGTTTGGCGACATCTTTCGTCAACTTCCCTGATTTGTTGATTTATTGTTATTGTCTCTTGTTCCAATTTTTTACTTATAGATTTCTTAGTGTCGTTTATTTTCCTGTTCAACTCTTCCTTTGCCAACTCTATTCTCTCGTCTACCTTGTTCATGTTCTCCTGGTTGACTTCTCTTAATTCTTCTCTAAGTAGTTGGTTATCCTCTCTCAATTCTTCCAACTTCTCCCCCGTCTTCTCTTCCATTTTTTTGTTATTTTCCCTTAATTCTTCCTTCAATTGTTGGTTGTCACTTTCCATCTTCTTACTGTTTTCTTCAATTCACTTGTTGGTATTTTCAATCTTTTCTTCCATCTTCTTACTGGTTTCTTCAATTCTCTTGTTGGTATTTTCAATTTTACTACAAAGTTCTTGTTCATTTCACTCAAATCTTCCTTCAAGGACTGCTTGTCTTCCTTCCTTTCTTTACTATTTTCTTCTTTAGTAGAGTCCATCTTCCTATTGGTTTCCTTTATTCCTTCCTTGGTGGATTTGATTTCTTCCTGTGTGGAATCCATTTTCTTACTCAACTGTAGGAACATTTCCATTATCTTATCCATCTTGCTATCTTCCATTGTTTTGGATTTCTCCTTCTCCTTCTCTGTGACATTGACGTCCCCTGTTTGCGTTGGTACTTCAGGTTGTTCCTCTGGTGGTGCGGGTTGTTTATGTTCCACCGAGGTTACTAACACTTCTATATCTTCCGCGGGTGTTGCCTCCTTCTCCCCCATATCGACTTCCTTTTCGGCCTCTGCCGCCCTTTTCTTAGAAGTCGCACGACGCTGCATGTTGTTTCCTTCTTGACGGTATAACCACTGCCAAGCTTGAACTAGCAATTGGGCAAGTTATTGTAGTCCTTCAATCGCTAATTAAAGCCCTTCAGTTGGACACCAAATTGTAACAAGTACAAATAAAAAAAAAATTTATTTTGTTTTAATTTTAAAAATTAAAAAAAAAAAATTTGTATGTCTGTTTTTATGTTCAATAATTTAAATAATAATCCTTGTAATAGTGTCGTGTGAAAATTTTGTTTTAATCTGTATTTATAACGTCAATAAATTCGCTTCTTTTTCACTGTAAATAAATTTATAATTAATAGGATTGTCTCATTTCGCTAATCGATCGGCTATCTTTCTTCTTTCTCAAGTATATTACTCCACTTGAGTAATGTCGCCTTTTTCTTAGATCCTGTTGTGAATTAACTCTTTATTTATAAAATTTCTAAAATAAAAATTAAATCAAAGCGTAGAATTAATATATTTTATTGACAATTTTAATAATATCGATTCAAAATCGATTATCACAAATAGAACATTCGACTCTTGCACAGGGGTAATCGATTGTTAATACAGGTTATTATATAGAAATATTTTCGATTGGTTCTTTGAACGGTTATAATTATAATAGTCAGAGAAGGGGCAAGTATAGAAAGTATAACATTCACAAATATATCTTAATAATTAATAATTACAAAATGGACTAATGATATATAATGTTTATAAAGTTGAATCGTTTTACCAACAGCGAACGCCGAATTCAATCAGTGGAGGTGGTGTTGCATGATGGGATTTTTCAAAATGGCCGACACTTCGTATTTGCAGTAAAACTGGAATGATGACGCTGAATTTTCTGCTAATAAAGCTGCCTTCTGAACTGCTTCCTTGGTTCTGCGATGTCGAATAATGTCTATTGTGTTGTGAGAGGTGTCCTGGTTAAGTGTTCCATGTTCACTGATTAAATGTTTTGTATTAGGTGTGTTCACTTCTGTTGCGTGTATGTCGAAAAATGTGATGTTCGTTTGGTTAAGTTATATTTCTTGTTTTATAGTTTTATTATTTTATTTCACTTGTATTTCGTTCAGTTTTAATTGTTTTCACCGTTTGTGGTGGTTGTATTCACTGATTTTATGTTTAAGTTCAATTTTTCCATAACTCTCGGTTGTTTTAATGTAAATAGGCTCAACCGTTATACGCCATTAACGTATTCGCTATCCGTGTTATTAGCGCAAGCTTAATTCAACTGTTCACTCTCAATGTTAAATAAGAACTGTTTTACTTCCTTCGTCTCCTGAAATATCTTGCCAAGTTAATATTAGAAAAGTATTGTTTCAATTATTATTCACTTCCTATGCATGTGATTTACAGTACATTATATTCAGAATATATTTTGGTTATTGATTACTTTCGTGAACTAGTAATTACATAATTGGTTTCTTTAACTCCTTCTGCTTAATTTGACATACAATAGTCCATCTTTATAAAGTTTTTTGTCAAAATTGCTATATTTCTGTCATTTTGGAAATATAGGCTCAATATCTGCTTCCTGTTCTTGTCCAAAATTTTAGCCATCTTATGTGTTATAAATATGATTATAATAAATTTCCGATTGATATAAATCTGTATCCTTTCTTAATTTCTTACAAATTTATCAATTGATCATTCTTTTAGTTATAATTCATGAATTTAATATTCCTTCTCTGAAATTGTTAGGTATTACATTTTGCAAATTTTTTAATAATTTTATACATCTTTTTATATTATTCTTTTAAAGTATAGTTTCAGTTATTGTAGTTGGTGATTGATTCACCTTATATAAATCTCATTAGTTTACTTGGTTTATTTAACTTCCTTACTTAATTATAATGTTATTTGGAATTTCTTATTTGGCCTAGATTTTATAGTTTTACATATACTGTTTTTCGAATAATGTTATTTCTATACCCCTTCTGACTTTCTAAAGTTAACACAATATTAAATAAAATCTTCTTATATAACTATTGGTACATGTAGCATTGTATTCATGCTCATAATACAAAAACAATATTGAAAATTAATTACTAGTCTTTAAAGTTAGACATTTTAGTTTTAACTATTTTTTAAAAATACATAACAAACATTTTATAAACTAGTATAGTATACATACATAGACATTTTAGGCTGTATGAACACTGTTATATTAATAAACATTCTTATCTTAATCATAATCCTTATTCTATATACCACCTTGAAATGTGGAGTTCATAGGCTTTAAACACAAACATAATTAGCCATTTAATTCTTATTTATTTTTTGTTAAACTTAAATTGATTGCAGTCCTTTCTGTTTATATTGTGTATTACATTTAAATCCCCTGTCACAGTAATTATTCCCCACCTGCTCTCTTTATCATTTACATTTCAAAGAATGTTTTTTGATAAAAAGTGGCCTCTTCTATGAAACATTATAAATATTTTCATAATAATATTCCATGACATGTCATCTCTGTATTTATATAAAATATTAAAGTTATTTAATAGTACATAGTTAAAGTAACAATTACACCTTTACTTGAAGTTTATTATATTTAAATCACTTGCACTGGTTCACTTACACTGTTGGGTCTGATTTATATTTGAGTTTTACAATATTCTAAGACCAAACCTTTAGTCATAATGGACTGTGAAGATTTGTTTATTTTATTATATAATAACTTTAGTCGGTGCACTTCTATTCACACTACTAAACACTTTTGTTTATAATTATTTTACATTTCTATGAGGTTTTGGGGTGTTATACTTTCTTTGTGTGACATTAAAATTTGGTTCGGGGTTTGTTATTGTTAGTAATAGGTTTATCATGGGTATTCCTCGTAGTTCTCCCATCCTATATCATCTTTTCTTCACTTCTTCCTTCTTGGGTTTTCCAAGGTAAGTTGGTTTTATTATGTCCGTTGGTTGGTTCAGGGTATCTTCTTTATCACCTGCTCCTATCCTACCTGGGTATTATCCTGATTTTATTTTAGTTTCTTCGGATTTAATTTTCTTGATACTTTTTTGTTGCATTTTTATGATTTAATTTTACTTTTTCCTTTATGGTTGTATTTTTCTTTGATATTTAATTATTTTCCTTTGAATTTTCTTTTGAGTTAATGTAATTTAAATTTATTTATGATCATAATGGAATTATTACTTAGTGGATTATCTGTTTTGCTACAATATCAATGTGAAAAAGTGAACTAATGCATTAGCTAATACTGTTGCATTTAGTTATATACATGGGCTTATTTATGTAAGATAAATACATGAACACACACTGCTTAACAATAAAGTCAGTGTCAGCTTCTGTACTTAAAAAAAATCGGTATGGAAATCACACATGACTTCCATGTTCTAAGATTTATATTTAAAATAATTTACTTGAATTCGGTTCGATAATTTCTAACAAGAAGCAGAGCTAGATATAATGACAAAACATCAAATAAATGGATGCTTGAGATGTGAAGAAATGATGTATTAGCTAAAATGGTACCCCATGTCAGGTGGATGAAGACTAAACTCATCCTCCGTGAGAAAGGACTGTACTTTTGGATAAAATGTTTGTAGGTCGAACGAAGAGCTGGCCAAAGGGAGCTGTGATCTAATTCCTGTAATGAAGTTGGACTCTCGCTGTGAGTTATCGGTCGAGGGTGAATGATGTCTATAGTGTTATCAAAGTCTTTCCTGTCAATACTGTACTAGTTATTTTTCTTTTTTAAAATCGAGTCTTTGTTACTTTCTTTCCATTCATCTTCTGATTTCCTGAACGACGATTCTATTCACCCGTATAATTTATAAATTTCTCAGCAAAACGTTTCTTCCTTAATACATTTGTGTCTTCTGTTTAACACTCACCATTCTGATCCATGTCACAATGCTATATTCCACACAGGCTAGTAAATAACTAGCCATCAGGGAGGTCAAAATACTTTCCCGGAGGGGCAAACAATTTTCCAGAGGAGAAAAATATTTATATATTTTTCATACATACACACATGCACATATTAGTTTGTAATTCTTAGATCATAATAGAAATAAGTAAACAGATTGTATTAATTAATTAAAACATTTATTGCTTCAAAATATGCATAAAATTAATGGCTTGTAAAATCTAATGTTCGATCTACATTAAGTAGTGCTCAAGTTTCCAAAGTTTTAATATTATGATGTCCGTAATCAAAACATCAGAGCAGGTTTTAGTCTGTATGAGGGTACACTGTGGACAAAAATGTTCAACATTCCCTATGGAGCGTTGCTCAGAGTAAAGCTGCAAATCTACAGTGTATGTTTCACAGAACACGCGGAAAAGAAGGAGCGCTCCTAAGTCTCTCATGGGCCCTCAGCATCTTGCAGAGGTTTCATTCCCCAAAGACGAAAAGTCTGTCTATGAACTGTTCCTCTGTAAACATGTGGAGTTACACTGGCCAGAGATCTACAGGAAGCAAATTGCTGTCGGCTTGCACGCGTTGTGTTGGTGTGGGTTATGGTACTTTCCATTTAAACATGAGTGAGGCCAGAAATAACGCGAATTGTGTGTGTCCTGCCAGTCTTTTTATTGCGGTAATCACAATAATAAAACTTTGGAAAAGTAAACATTACATAATTGAGATATGCTTGCCTGCCAGGAATGATATTTTTTCACTCATACGTGATTTAAATTAAAATGAAAAATATAGAATTTTGTTAAAGTGAAATGAAATGTTTCTATAGAAACTACTTCTTTGTTGTCAATAATGTAGTACACATAATAAAACTTATAAAAATTTACCTCCTCCCTCATCAACTAACATTTTAATTTATAAAAAAAATTACCCCATCCTCCCTTCAACTACCCTTTTCATTTACAGATATTTCATCTACCTTTCTACAGTGGATTATTATGACCTTCTTTTCAGGATACTTTATAAAAATTAAGCACTTTACTCTTGTTAAAATGTAAAACGTTTCAGGTACACTACCCCTTTCCCTTAACCGATCTTCACCAAAAACAATAGGCGTTGAGTCCTCTACAATTCATGGCTGTATGCAAAAAATTATTTGATTCTGTTTGAATTTGCGGCTGTTATCATTTGCCATAGAAAAAATTCTACACAGACAGACACTTTTCGAAAAATGACTTTTTTTCATGTTTTGATGGTAGTACAATCAGAATCTGCCGTTATCTCGAACACGATTTTTTCGGCATGACCATACTTCCATTTCCTTATGGAACATGGAAGTAAAAATGGTCTTGTTAAACATCTTTTTATCAGTTCCCTACAAAATCGCACTATTATAAATTATACAATAAACTTCAAAGACTTACTGTGAAGACCTATTAATGACTAAACTTTTTTTTAATTTTATTGAATAAATAAAAGTTTTAATAAATCAAAAATAAATCCAAAAAACACTGTAACTGTGTCTTAATATGATAGAGAATATTTCAAACATACTATTTGAAAAAATATGTCTTCTGACTGTTTCAAATTTAATTTGACACCATAAACTAAGTTATCAATGTTATTTGAACACTGAAAAACTTCATCTTTAAAAGTCACTTGAGCATCAACAAATTTCCGAATTTTACCAATCATGTTAGCAGCTTCTGTAGCTGTTGGTATATCTTCTGTTACATTATGGTCATTGTTGGTTTCTTCGTCAGCTTCGCCATTTCCTCAAGAATATCACCTTCTGTCACTTCTCCATAAACAGCAATTTCATTGTCAATGTTTACATAGTTATTGTAACTGACTTCAGCGCACTACTTCTTCTCATTGTTTGATAGCATGAGATTGTCTGATGTGTAACTTATTCCATTCTTTACTAACATATGACTTGTGCCTAGATCAATTTTAGTTTGTGCCTTTGAAATAATGTTATCCAAAAATTTAAAAACAACTTGCAATGGTAAGAAATGTTTACAATTTTGAATAATGCCTTGATCCCTCAGTCGAACTAGTGAAGAGATTTAGGAGGAGAATACACAATTTTAATACACTTGAGTTCAGGAATGGCATTATGTGGTGTTCAGTTATCAACGAAAAGAATTATCCTCTTGTTAGCAGCAAAAATGTTTTGTCTTGTCCAACAAACCATTTTCAAAAAGCTCATTTGTTATCCATGTTCTTTTTTTGTTAGTGGTGTAATAATTAGGTAAACTCCTCCGCGATTTGAAGCACCTTGAATTTGTCAACTTTGCTGGGGAACTCATTAACAGAGGAAGTTTTCAACAGCCATACATGTTTACTCCTACCAAAATCTTTACTCTTTCTTTACTGTTTTTTCTCACCTATACATATTCTCCCTGAAAAGCAAGTATTTTGTTTTGCATGCATTTAAAAATTAGACCAGTCTCATCTGTATTAAGAATGTTCTTTTCATCATAATTAGTGATGAGATTAGATAGATGGTTACTATTATTTACAACACGTTTCACCCTGCGTTGAGGCGACAATATAATTAAATTTACTTTACTTTTAACTGCATCACGTTTTGTGGCATCAATATAATAATATTTGCTTTATTTTTGTTGACATAAATATAATTGGTGCTTACTTGCTTGTGGTTTTATTAAATTGTTGGGCGCCAGCGCTGGACTCAATCTCAAGGGGTTATATAAATAATAACTCAGATCGTTCAGACTTAAAAGAACTTATATTGACTGAATAAGATTACATACGTTTAATATTTATCACTGATTAAAACATCCTTCAATATTTCTTATGAATTATTCTTCATTACTACAAGGTTTATAACATCTTCTGTTAATTAATACAAACAAAACATCTTTATTATACTGGTATTTCCATTCAACTCACATTCTAGCATTCGATTTATCGTTTATCATTAATAATTCTTAGTTTCAACTTGTCATATTAATATTTCTATCCCTATTAATTTAATCTCTATTACTACTCACACCAGTACCTCTCATATTACATATAAATGCATTGTTATAAATTTTACTTAACTCAGAACGGTTTGTGGGTTATTTTAGAATGAAATGAGCATTTGAGTCAGACAACTAAGTTTGTTTCAGTAAATTGATAAACTAATGGACAATGATTTGGCTATAATACGTTTACTTGTTCTGTTGAATTCCAATAGCGGTTCTCCTGCTGGGTGCACTGCACTTCACAATCTCTTAATTTCTTGTCTGGGAGATTGACACATCACTCGCTTCGCGTTTTTACTGGTCGACGCGGACAGGTTATAAATTGACTGGTTAACTCACAATTCTGCGCACATAACATAATTATACTTTCCGATACCGACTTTCACGTTTGTCCGTCCATTCTTCATACACTTATATTCATTTACCATTGACAAAACTATACGTCTTTCATTGTTCTGATAGTGCTACGTTCGTTTACTCTGACGTGCGGCTCGATTCCTTATTCTTCTAACTTTCAAACATACTTCCTCGTCTCAGTCCCGTGTCTGTACACTCAAACTTTCAACAAAGATTTCCTCGTTCGGAGTGACATGGACTCCACGTCTGATTGTTATCGAAGCCCCCTGTTTCGCTGTTGCCCGTTCTTTTTATGTGCTGACAGAGTTCCTCCCTCTACGCTGATGTCTGTCTGTTTTTCCAATTGTCTTATCTTTAAATTTTTCAGCGCTTAGTTTGAAATCATCCATCTGTGAGGCTCCTTTAGTTCCCGCTCAGTAGTGACACCTTTGGTGATGGTAGTTTGGGCGATTGACTTCTACCGCGTTTTTCCGTTACTTTAAAAAATTACGGTTCGCTTTCTAAAATCAGCCATTGGAGTGGGTGAATTCCATTGTTTGGCTAAGGGTGTTAACACTACTTTCTAACAGTAATGCCAAGTTTTTTGCTGTATTGCAAATACAATGCATTTATAGTTTTATGGTCGGCACCATTTCCGCTCAGTATATCTTCTGTTTGCCGGGGTGTCGGCAAACAGACGCCTGCGCCACTCCCTTATTCTCTAGTTACTTTGTCAAAATACTGCTTTTCATTATTAGTCATACTACGTTTTTATTTTATTTAATACGCATTTAATTCCGAATTTACTTATTTCTATTATCATTCATAACTTCTTATTACCCTTATATTTATTACAAACTTTACTAACTTCATATTTATCTTATCTATTTACATTACAACTTGATTGACAAATTTTTTTTATTAATTACACTTCGTCAATAGCTAGGTATGTATATATATATATATATATATATATATATATATATTACATTTAATATTTATAAATAAATTTACTTCAAGATATACCTTTTTTTCCTCATTAGGAACATGTTTCGGGTACTATCTTGTACCCATCCTCAGCCTTCCGGTTTTTTTGTCTGGTGAAGTACATATGTGTTGTTGGTTGACTATTATTATTGTGGCTTCCTGTTGGCTTCTGGTATTTCAAATTGGTTTTATTGTGTGTGATTGTGGTGTATGTGTTAGTTTTTTGTGTATTTTCAATGTTGAGTGCTTTGAATATTGTGTCATGTTTTGTATTTGTTCAGGTATTAGTTTGTTTTCTGTTTGTATATTTGTAAATTTTCCCAAATGTTCATTATGGTGCCTTTGTGTGGTATATGTTTTATTAGTGTTACATTGGTTATGTCTGGGAATTCATGTCCTGTGTTTATTGCATGTGTGGCTAAATTGGATTTATATATTTCTGGTTTTTTGTATGCATTTAGGTGTTCAAAATAACGTTTTTTCAGCTGTTTTTTTGTTTGTCCTATATAGGTTAGCAGAAAGTGATTGTATATATATATATTTGTGATGTTTTCAATTTGTTTCTTCTGCAAGTAGTATAATTTCATATATTCTTTTTAATACCTGACGCACTTTTCACTGAAAAATATCAGTATTATCAGAGGTTTCTAAGTGATAAATGATATATATTGTAATGAGTAAATGAGACGTCCTCGTCTTCGTTTAAGCCTCACGTTGTATGCGTCAATCTGTAACGAGTAGATCTGTGCGTACCTGTAAAATGTACACCAATTTTGTATGTGTAATAATGATGAGTGCGTTCGTCTCGCACCGGGGTCGTTACATTAATGTTCGTGGCTAACGATGTCCGTAGTGCTGCGGTAATCACCTGTATAACACGGCAGTAACCTTACCTGTTGCTTATAGGGGTGTGTTAATCCCGGGTGGCGCCAAGTCGTTATATAAAACAACTAAAATTATTGTCTGATGAGTTATCAGCGGTGACGGTCGGGGCATTCAAATAATTCCCGCTCGCACAGCCGTCTAAATTGTCGCTGCTGCTGCGCAAATGACAACTTGTTCGCTTCTCGTCAAATCTATTCTTAACTAAACACTAGTAATATATAAAGCACTCCCTATGAAATAATAACGATGGTTACTGCCTGTAATAGTTATTTTTAATAGGTGATAATGAAAATATTCACATTGACAATTATATAATGATAAATTTGCACCGACTGATTACATTAGACTCTTGTCCTCTGGGCTTGACGAATCGATCAAGGAAACAATTATTTTTCATATGGCTGTGTACCTTGAAGTATTACAATTATTTTTGTTTCCAAAATCGTGGATTCTTGTGACTATGAGCTAAAGAATTCCTATGGTTACAATAAAAATATATTACCTTATTCTAGGTGTACATAAATTGTACATAAATAATAATGTGTGATGTTACAATCTGTTCTGTGGTATAGTTAAATGTGTTTTGTAAGTTCATGTTTAACTAATAGGTTATATTTAACGTTAACAAGTTTTTAGCAAGTGTTATTTTACTTAAATAATCTGTGAAAGAGAAATATTTGTTTATAGTGAGATTAATTTACCTTTAGTAAAATTCAGAGTGACTAGGGTTTTGGAAAATAAGTAATTTAATTGTACTTAACACCTCAGCATGACTCGGTGTCTTCGTTCATTTGATCGGGTAGGATTTGGCTGCAATAAGTTCGGTTTTCATGAATTTTGGGGCTTCAATGGGTCTTTTTCATAATGTATCTGGATGTTCTTTTCGGGTAATTTTCCGTTTAATTGCCTTGGATCTCGAGTTGACTGCTATAAATGGTCGTCTGCTTCTTATGCTGTCATGGTTAGGAACTTTAATTACTTTTTTACATTATTTTAACAGAAAAACGTTCTTCCCAACATTGGCTTCTGTATTCTCTTAATGACGCTTCCTGTCTAACGGTATTCAACCGTAATTCAGTCTTCAACTGCCGTTTCCATGGCAACTGCATGATTTTGATTGGTTGATTTTGAGATGATGTATTGTTATCAAAATTTGAATTCTTCGTATATCTTCTGATTGCTGTTATTCCTCTATCTTCCTTCCTGGTTATTAAATATTGTCACTATAGTATTTATTTCCTTTCATAGATTATTTTGATACCCCACAAGTTTGGGTAATTTTAGATTTTATGTTTTTACAATTATGTTTATGCTTGTTAATTACACTTCTTTTTGTATACAAATGCTTATTATAATATTTGTTTTACAAATGATTTACAATTTATTCTTGGTGAATCCTTCACCTCAGATTTGTTAATTTCTTTGTTAATTTGTTATAATTTTTGGTTGTTTGGTTCTGACAGTTATGCCCTTTCATAGGCCTGAGTAGCCATTATGTTATTTGACTTATTTCATTTAAATCACATTTCGTTTCAGCCTAATGGGCTTTACTTTGTTATTATTATTGGTTGTGTTGTATTTTGAGTCTGTTGGTGTTTTGATTATATGTCAATATTGCTTTCTCTATCTTAATATTTAAAATATAACAATTAGGCTTATGGACTGCAAGTTTCTTTCAGCCATATCCTATTCATAACATTAAAACGAACAATTCTTTATAAGTTATTATTTTGAGTGAGAAATATCATCACTTCCTTCCAACTTATTATTTGCTAATTTTTTGTTTACAATACATATTATTTTTATTGTGATAAACAACATCACTTTTATGAAATTTATAACTATCCCTTATAACATGGGTGTCTTTGATTTGTCTCTAATTTCTTAATTTTTAAACAATCTTTACATTCTCTCCATGTCAACACCTTCAATTTATTCTTTCCTGGGATCCTCCCTTTTAATTACTATCGGTTATAATTAAACTTAAATCTCTTAAACCTCTTTTCTTAAATAATAATGTCATCATCACTTTCCAGTGTTCAGCATATCTTATTCTATAATTCATACTTAATACTATTTTTCACCATATATTTATTCACTGTTATTTTTCCACTTTTAAACCTTTAGTGTTTTTCACAGATTTATTAAGTGTCTATTTTCTTTATTATTCACTATTTCTTATAATAGTTATATTCTATATCTTACACTATTCCCATTTATACCTCACCTTCACTTTTAAATTATCTATAGTTAATTATAATTTAACTCGCGTACCTTATCACTTCACTTTGGGGTTTTTACACATACACTATTGCACTGTATCACTGTTTATACTATGTGTTTTTTAGTGGGTAATCCCTATACTTATTTCTCTTTCATTACAATATATCCTTAATACTATTAACAATTTTATATTCTTACAATACTATTTTTACATCTAATTCTCAATTGGGGTTTAGTTTGCTTTTTTATCATTTTAATCTTTAACCTTGTTTAATAGGGTTTCTTCCCTAGATCATTTTGTCCATTAATGGGTAATAACAGTTACTTTTTCCTTTCTCATAGGGTAATTATTGGTCTTGGTTCCAATATTATTCTTGAGTGCATTATTTCTCCTTCTCCTCTGCTTTATTACTTGTTTGTGTATCATTATTGGTTTTCATTTCCATCTATTTCCCTCCTTCTTCATTTTCATCGTATTTGGTTAATACTTTGGTTTTTCCATCCTCTTCTTTGGGTACATTTCGACGTGTTACATTGGGTCGTTTAATTCCATGAACTTGTTTCATTTTTGTTTGGGTTTTGGATTTTTTCCTTTGGTTTGGTTACATTCTTGTTTGTTTTTTGTGTGGTTCCCTTCTTCTTTTGTTTCCTTTTGTTGGGTCAATCACTTGGGTTAGGTCAAGTCGTCATTTGTCGAGTCATAGTTTTTATATTTTGTTTAAATTAATCATTTTTATTTAGCATGAAGTATTATTTTAGATTTAATATTGTTTTGTTCATCCCTGGTATTGGGCTGGCTTATTTGTGTTATAACAATATATATCATTTATAATAATATAATATAAAATGATATATATTATGTACTGCTGTTAAAATGCACACCGTATATAATAGGGAAATAATAAATTTTAAAAGAGAAAAGATACAAATTTAATATTAAATGGAACATATGTTTTAAAATGTAAACAAAAATATTGGGACTATCGACTCACCCAGTCAACATAGAGATCGATTCCTATATGATATAAAACAATATTAAGTTATATGTTCTGAAAAGAATATATGAAATTGGAAGGAATGTTATAATAAGAGTAAATAGTAATAAAATTATAATTTAATAAATACCAACTAGAATTACGAATATTAGAGATAAAATAGAAAAATGATATATGTTTTTAATAGGTATATGATAAACAGATGTAAAGAAAGTAGGGAATTGTCAAAGTGGCAAATTTGTAAATTGTTAAAAAATTGTATTGTATAGAGATGAAAGGAAATGTTTTTAGTCTAAAATTAATTTTAATAAGAGTAACATCAGGAGTCTTCAATTATATTTAATAAGAGTAACATTATTAGTCTTCAATTATATCTAAGAAAAGAAACATCAGTAGTCTTGAATTATATGGAATAAGAGCAGCATCAAGAGTTTAAATTCATAAAATAAAATTTGTACATCAAGTTTAATGTCATATGTAAAAGAAAATACAGTAAAGGAATTTAATTTGTTATACCAGAGTTTTGATTATAAAGTTAATAAAGTAAACAATCAGGAGGAGAGATTCAACATTCCTATTGAATTTAGTAAAATAAACTAATATTCAATAAATAAATAATATTACAAGAAATATAAACATATCCTTAATAGAACGCCGATAGAAGAGGGAAATCCTGGACTGAAGAATAGTTTAAGTGGCCATAAAATATAATTAAGTATTCCGAGGAGACATCTGTGTTGCAGTCGTCCTAGAAAACCACATTCAGCGGTGAAACCAATAAGAAATTTGTGTGAAGGAACGGATCGCCAAGCCTGATATTGCTTTTGAAAATAATAAACATCACCCAGAAGTGAACCCGTGGCAGCTGGAAGAATTCAGAATCAGTCAAGTTACATTAGTTTGGTATTTATTTTTTACATGGTTATTTCTCAAAATACTACATACTAACTGTATTTGGTTTGGTTTAAAGAAAAGAAAATATTATATACAATTATAAATACGATCAAACAGCTTAATAATCATTAACACTGAGAGAGAGTTTCTTTTCATGTACTGATAAACAAAAAATATAAACAAAGGTAGTTACATATCATAATTACAATACCTGTTAAAATAAACACAGTACAATAAATGGCTGATCCAACGTGGAGCAGTTTTAATTACCATACGTATAAATAATTACAGTAAAAAAATGACGCATCCAACGTGGTGCAAATATTAAATATATTATATCAGTAAAAAACAACTGATATATATATATATATTACTTTAATTTATAACTAAATTTACCTCAAGATATATTTTTTCCTTTAGGAACATGTTTCGGGAGTTCTTGTTCTCCCATCTTCAGCCTTCGAACTTATTCACAAGAACTCCCGAAACATGTTCCTAAAGGAAAAAATATATCTTGAGGTAAATTTAGTTATAAATTAAAGTATTATATACATCAAGAAATGGACTGTAGCAGAAAGTGATTGAAATATATATATGTTGTGACGTATTTTTGTTATGGGGTGAATTTAAATTGTTTTTTCTGTAATTCGTTCTATTACTCGTATAGTAAATGTGTGCGTGACGAGCGTTTTTTAACTCGCTCGTTGGGTTCGTGGTATAGTATGGGTGTAGAATTAATGTTATTAATCAGTTCAGTTACTTCTGTCAATGTTAATTGCGTGTAGCGAGTCGAGTTGTACCTTTTCTTACCATTTACGGGCAAACCGTATCTCTCGGCGTTTGGTTTGAATATTGCCGCCTCGCCACCTGATTGGCGCACACCGTCTTTCAGTGTCGACTTCGCTAACTGTGATGTTTTGTTGTTTTCACTTTAATAATTTTCTGTGTATTAACTTATTCTGTAAGAATCAAACATACAGCGTTGCAGAACAATAATATTTATTAACCCTTTAATAATTTTCGGTTATTTAGTAGTACATTATTTTATCTTAGCACCGGCTTTTACAATTGCTCAGTTGGCATGCTCAGTTGTCTGTATTATGTACACACCGCTTGGTGAATGTTTGTTTACAATAAAATGTTTTACAGGGCGTGTTAATAAGTCCTTTTGACTACAGAAGTATTGGATTAACGGCTAAAATGCACAAATTTATAATAATTCTTAAAACTAGGTACACAATATTTAATACATTAATACATCCAAGTAAGTAATCATCAATGAGAGTTAGTATATTTTTTGGTTAGGATTTTGACAACAAGTTATGTTTATTAATAAGTTATTATAGATCAGTTTAAATGGTTATTAATTGATTAAAGTTCAATAATAGTGATATTACAAATACCTTCAGTTCTTGTTCAAAATAGTGATCAGTGAAGTGAAAATTGTGATTTGTTATTATGGATAGAAAAACTGGGAATTCGTTTTAGTGAGATTATTGTTTTATACTCATCGGTTCTCGTTGCGGCTTCCTCGATGCTCATCTACTTCTTCCGGATGGATCTGGTCGTCATCTATTCTTCGGATCAGACGGTTTTTCCATAAAGTTCGGCTTCGTACTCGTTCCGCAGTCGTTCGTTTTCTTGGGTTGACGTAGGTCACTCCTGGTCTTCCTTCGGGATGAGTCGTCAGCTATGATTCCTGAAGTCTTCTTAATTTCCACGGATAATTTTAGTTTGTGAATATTTTAACAATAACTAGATTATTAGGTGTTCCGTGGACTGCTATTACTATCTTTCTTCCTTATGATTTCAGTCAAAAATTACTTATTTATGATAGAATTTGGGTTGAGAGCTGCATACATCCGCCCTCCGCGTCAGTCAATAATGGATTAATGAAAATTCAACGGTTTTTTGGCAATAAATTTCGGTTGCTATGGTTACCTAATAAATTATGCTAATTCTCATTGGTCGTTAATTTTAAGTCATTGTTATATTCTAACGTCTTATTTTAGCTTAAATTTATAAAATATCTTCAAATTAAGATTTCTTTCTTATATTGGTAGCTAGATTTATTACATGAATACCATTGTTCATAATTTTTGATAAGGATCATTTTGATACCCCTTATGTTTACTTTTGAGTAGCTAATCACATTTTTGTTATTTTTCTTATTTATATTTCATATCTATTTTATCTAAAACTGGATGTTATTTATACATTTTGGTATTAGGTATACCCACTTAACTTGTTTAAACATTTGGTATATTCTGATTTGATACTGGACTATTGTTTGTTCTTAAATTTACAAAATTCTTCATTAACTGTTAGGCCTGGAGCCTAGATTTTCCTATACTGCTATCTAACATTTCTTTGTAACTCCTTACCCTTATATATGGTACCTTAAAACAATTTTTTAACTAGAAACAAATAATAAACATTGGTGTTTCTGACTACACCTCTTATTATAACAATAAACATGTTCTTGACAGGTTCAAGCCTGAAATAAATTTCTAACTACCTTTCTGTTCCTTTCTACTATCTGGTTCAACTGATAATTCATTATATTATATTGGTTTTTTAAACAATAACAACACTCTTATTATACTACTATTAAACTGTACTTTACACAATATACTCTATTCCCTCATTCCATCACTAGAAAACAGTGTCTATCTTTCTTGTTTGCCTTTCATTCCAATGACTTAATTTCTATCTTATCTTATAATTCTTATTAACTATTGCTTAACTTATTCACATTATAACGAGTTCCTCATACTTGCTAGTACAAAGTTTATCACAGGTCCTTTAGTTATTCTAATACAGTCTACTAACTAAAATACTTTTTTATGTTCACCCACTACACTTTTTCCTTCATAGAAGGTTTTTTATTTATTCGCCTTCACTTATTATTTGTAACATGCTATAACTGCATGTCACCACTTTTGTATTAATACACTCTTTCTTCCACCCACTTGGTATTATTCACTAGGTTGTTTATTTATGTTAACATCATCATGGGGTTACTGGTTATAAGTGTTTATTTTATTTTACCTTCACTAATGATCACTTTTGGTTATTAACTGTGTGGCCTTTATTTGCCTCAGGGTATGATTTACTGATTTTGATTATTTTTATCACTATTCATTTGGGTGTGTTTATTATTAACTCCCTATCTTATATTTATGAGTACATTCCTTCATTAATAAAATATACATAACATTACTATCTTTCTTATTTGTCATTATTACCCTAGGTACATCTCATCTATGTTCTAACTACATTAGTGCATTCGTTAACATACATTTTATGGTCATTATTAGGAAATTACAATGTTCGTTATCATTTTCTTGATTACATTTAGTTCTTGGTTCCTTCTTCCTTGTTCCATTGTTCTTCTTGTGTTTATCCGCTCTATTGTGTCAAGTCATTCAGTTTATTAGTCATTTGTCATTAGGTTATTAATCTCTGAGTTTATAAGTTCTTGACCTTCATTCTTGCCTTCAGCTTCTTTGTTTTATAATTAATTATCAATGTATCTTCACTACCTTATGTCATGTTACATAATGCATCGCCACCAAAATTGATTATTTCGAAAGAAAGATCATTATGTTTTTTCTGAAATCATCAATATAGTTCATTTAATCAAGTTGTTATTATTCAGGAATTCATCAATCGCTACTTTCTTCTTTATTCATTTTTATTAAGTCATGGTTCATAATATGGTGTTTGGTATTATTTTATTACGAGTGTTATCCCTTGTATGTTCTATTTCCCTAAAATTTTTCTTCTCTCCCCTTCATATAAATTGGTACTAGCCAGAGGGCACGTGTGGCTCTATTACTCTGCTATCCATTTATACACATTTTGAGTTCAGAGGTCTTGCCTATCTGCTCAATAACATAAATAATTGTTGGACGTATCTCAACATAAAATCATCACATAATAATATTCATAATAATCATAATAATAGTCGTCTATTTCCGACTCATATAATATCAATACAATAAAACACTTTTGGGATTAATTATTCTCTCTTTTATACATCTCATGACCTTTTCATCTCAGTGACTTATTTGGATTCCTTTTTCTAAGCTTATGGCAATATTTAATAGGCATTTTGCATTGTTTCATCAGCTTACTTCATATGGTAGTGATTTTAATTGTTATCACTTTATTTTTCATTTATATTCAATATTAACATTGTAGCTGGTTTCTGGTTCACTTATTTTTTTTCATTGTTGTTCAGTTAATATGTCATTGTCATTTTTTATTTGATTCTCTTGTCTTTTCTTTTGTGAAACATTAATTCCTTATTATTCCCTTTTGTAATAGGGTTATTTAATGATGTTATGTAGCGTCATCATTATTTGTGTAACATTTTATTATTTTATGTCAATTTTTATGATATTTCATTATAGACTATATATGATTTTTCAAAATTACATTGGTTTACACATTTTGTTTCACACTTGGTTGTAAGTTTGTACTTACTTTGTTTTGAATTTAGCTAATCTTTCTTCTAAATTCCTTTTCATTCATATAATAATTTCAATCAAATACTTATTGTAAGTTGTGCTTACTTTAATTTTTGAATTTAGATAATGGTTACTCTCCAAATTCTTTTTAATTTTCTGACACTGTCTCATAATATTTTTTCAAAGAAGACTGGTTGTAAGTCCCTTTGATTCTCTTGGTTGTTATCTCACTTACGACATAGGTATTGTTTTGGTTGTCTTTTACAATGAGATAGGGTCCATTGTACAATAATAGCAATTTCTTTGTGATTCCCTCTCTGGAACTTGGCAACTCTCGGTTCCGTATTAGCACTTTTTCTCCTTCATGATACCGGATTGCTTTCGGTTGAATTCTGTGATATTTTTCCTTCTTCCTTTCTATTTGTTCCGCTATCTTGCTGTAGAATCTAGCATTATCGAATTGGTATTCAGGATTGGCGGGGAAATTGACAAGTTTTCTATAGCTCGAGGTGGTGGTTTTCCGTACATGATGGTGTAAGGGGTATCCTTAATGGATTCGTGATAAGCGAGATTTATGAAACCTTCTGTGGCTTCGAGGTATTCACTCCACTTACGTTGCTGATCATGGCAGTATGTTCGAAGAATCCTCCCAACTTCACGGAGCACTCTTTCAGCTGGGTTGCTGTTCGGGTGGTAAATCGAAGTTTTGTATGTTCGGATGCCCAGATCCATCAATGTCTCTTTCCATCGTCTTCCTCGGAATTGGGTACCATGGTCAGTGATAATATTCGTTGGACTCCCCACTTCTGTAATGTACCTCTGCATTATAAGGTTCAGTACTTTGTTTGTAGTAGCACGGTTGATAGGGTATAATTTTACAAATTTGGTGTAATGGTCCATGATAATAACTATGAACTTGTACTGCTTTCTTCCTCCACTGCGTGGCATGGGTCCACATATGTCTAAGAAGACTCGTTCCAGTTTATTGGCAGAAGTTATTGGTTGCATTACTCCTTCTTTCTTGTCGTTATTGCACTTAACAAGTTGGCATATGTGACAGCTTTTTATGGTCTTCCTTACCCTCCGGTTAATATCCTTCAGGTAGGTATGCTCTTCTAATGCTTTGGTCACCTTCAGTGCTCCCATGTGTCCGTATCTGAGGTGGTATTCCATTATAATCTCAGCTTCAGTTCCTTTAGGTATTATTAATTTCCATGTATTTTGGTTGGGTTTGGTTTTAACAAATAAAATATCTTCATGCAAACAGTAGAAATGTGTGGCTCTTTCTTCTTGTTGGTTCAGCCGCTCTCGGATTTGATTCAATTTCTTATCCTCCTTCTGGTGTTGTTTTACTCTATTCAGTATCACTTCTAGGTCGGATCTGCTTTTCATAATATTAAATACTTTTACTATGGTCTCCTTCTCTCCATCGAAAGTTTGCTGTTCGGTGTTAACGCGGGATAGCACATCAGCTGCTGTGTTTTTACTGCCAGGGATATACTCTCAATTGATGTGATATTCTTGGAGAGCGAGTATCCATCTGGTTAATCGACCATGGCTGAGCTTGCAGTTCTTTAAGAAGGAAATAGACTTATGATCGGTGCACACTGTGATAGGATATCCAAGAATATAAGTTCGAAATTTTCCACAAGAAAAAACCACGCTCAACAGCTCTTTTTCGGTTACATGGTAATTACGTTCACACTGATTTAACGTTCTGCTGGCGAAACTTATTACTTGGTGGTTTCCATCCTTGTCCTCTTGATAGAGTACCGATCCCAAGCTAATGTCGCTTGCATCGCAGTTCATGTAAAAGGGTCTATTGAAATCGAGGTGGTTTAACATGATTGTGTCGAGGAAGTGTTTTTTAATAGTGTTGAAAATCGTTTCTTGTTCTGGACCCCACATCCACTTGGTCTTAGATGATAGCTGTGGTGACAGTTTGGTTGTCAGCTCAGAATAATTTTGCTGAAATTTTCTGTAGTAGTTACAGATGCCCAGGAACGACTGTAACTGTTTCTTATTTTTAGGGGTAGGGAAACGTTGAATAGCATCTACTTTGTCGGTTGATGGTGTTATTCCTTGTCGTGACAGGTTGAATCCAAGGAATTGGACTTCTTCTGCTATCAGCTTTGACTTTTCTAAATTTAAAGTTACATTGTTTATGGATAATTTCTCTAGTACCCGCTCTACTCTTGTACAATGCTCCTCCCAGTTGGATGAAGTGATCAGCAAATCATCGACGTACACAGTTGTATAATTCATGGTTTCAGGACCCAATATCTGGTCCATGCAGCGGATAAATATCGCTACCGAGTTTACCAGCCCAAAAGGTAGTCGTTTGAACTGGTAGTTCCTGCCTTCAAATATGAACGCTACGTATTTTCTACTGGCTGGGTGCAATTCGACTTGCCAGTACCCGCAAACTGTATCCCAGGTACTGATAAATTGAGTACCATGAAACTTTTTGAGGATCTCCTCAATTTCACCAGGAGATGTCCTATCGTTAATTAGGATCTTATTTATTTCTCTGGCGTCGAGACATAGGCGTACCCTTCCATCTTTCTTGTTAACAGTTACTATAGGACTGGTGTACTGCGAACAACTGTACTCAATTATGTCTTCCTCCAGCATTTTATTAATTTCCATACGTACTGCCTCCTTTGCTGCATACGCAGTCAGGTAGGATTTCTTATTAAAGTTGGCCACCTCTTTGAATTTCAACTTGCACTGATACCCCAGTACCTTTCCTGGTTGGTCGGAAAATACATGGCGGTATTTGTTATAAATCATTATTAATCTTTCCACCTCTTTATCCGTTAATGGATTCCCATCTTGGGTCCCTCGAAACTGTCGGATTTCTTCTAACTTCTGATTCCATAGGATGTCACTGTTTATTTGATTGTCTGGTTTCACATCCCACCTTCGGTCTGGTGAATCACAAATCGTTCTTATATTATATATTGTACTGATTGGGATGACCCCTTGCTCCCAGTTAATTCTGCTATCCATTCTTTGTCTTCATATCTCATAGTTACTTTGGATAGTCTCATATCAATAATCGCAGAATACTTTCTTAGGATATCACAACCAATTAAAATTTCAAATGTTAAATTATGAGCAATTAAGAATATCATTGGCAGTGTCTCGCCAATACCCATTACTTCTAGAGACACTTGTCTCTTAATGGTTTTATTCTGCCTTCCAGTGGCTCCAATTAAAACAATGTTACTTACTGGTAACGTGGGTAAGCTGATCTTACTCTCTTTTTGGATTTTGTTATAAATATTTGTATCATTCAAGGACACATTGGCACCTGTGTCAATCATGAATTTTACAGTTACTCCATATACCTTGGCAATAACATATGCAATTTCGTTATCAGGGTGTTTGATTAATGTGGAATTTTCTTCCATTAACTCCTCACGGATGTTCTTCAGATAGTGGTTCTGAATTATTGTTATTTAGTCTGAATTTGTCTCGTTAGTCAGTCTTGTTAATAACCCAATAGATCGGATCAGTGACGGGTCCTGTGGTATTCTCACTGCCGCTGCTCGTTTAAATGTTGGGCGTTGCCTTCGGCGCGGTCCTCTGATCTGATGGGGTGATTATCCTCAGTGGTTTGCATTCTCTCAACCGAGTGGTCATGGAATGTTATTCGTTCTCGGCTCCTTCTATTTTCTTCCGCACTCCGGCTTCTTGGTCTTCTGTAACCACGTCTTCCGTCGTTTCTATTCTCGGCATTTATATAATTTACCCGTCGCCTGTATGTTTGATTCGGCCCCGATTGGTTATTATTGTTGTATTGATTGTTGGGCCTGTTGTAACCACCTCCGTTTTGGTTATTTCCCCTGTTATAGGAATTATTTGGATTATTACTATTGTTGAAGTAATTCTGGTTATTATTCCTCGGATAGTTATGGTTATTATTACTATTATTGAAACCTCTATAATTATTGGGGTTGGTTGGCGGATGATTAGCCAGTGTATGGTTTCCTTATGGCCCACTTGGATGATTTCTATTATCATAGTTTCTGTAGTTCGGGGTTTCTTTTGCCTGTTCAACACATAATGTTTTTCCCGTTCATATTCCCCCAATAACGCGGCCATCTCTTGAATCGTCTTTCTTCTTCCTTGTCTTCCCTTCTGGTTTTCTTTAATTCTTCTTTGTCTTCTCTTCTCCTTCTCTCACTGTCCTCATTAATTTCTTCCTTAGTTCTGTCCAATTTTTTGTCTTGTTTCTTGAAATTGTCATTAATTAATTCCCATAATTGTTGTTAAGTCCATGCCTGCTCTGGTTTCCTCCTGTTGTGTGGGTTTATCTATTTCCATAGGGGTTAATAATTCTTCTACATCTTCCACCGAAGTTATCTCCCTTTCCTCCATTCTGGCACCTTTCTCGATCTCCTTTTCTGATCTCTTTGCTCCCTTTTCCGCCTCCTTCTCGCGTATCTTAGTCTGGTATCTTGTATCGTGCTTTGCGGGTTCCATTTCTGTAGTCGCCGCTAGAATCTGTAAGGTTTAATGGTATAATTTCTCAATTATTCTAGCCCCACGTTGGGCGCCACTTTGTAACGTATTTTTGTTATGGGGTGTATTTAAATTGTGTTTTTTCTGTAATTCGTTCTATTACTCGTATAGTAAATGTGTGCGTGACGAGCGTTTTTTAACTCGCTCGTTGGGTTCGTGGTATAGTATGGGTGTAGAATTAATGTTATTAATCAGTTCAGTTACTTCTGTCAATGTTAATTGCGTGTAGTGAGTCGAGTTGTACCTTTTCTTACCATTTATGGGCAAACCGTATCTCTCGGCGTTTGGTTTGAATATTGCCGCCTCGCCACCTGATTGGCGCACGCCGTCTTTCAGTGTCGACTTCGCTAACTGTGATGTTTTGTTGTTTTCACTTTAATAATTTTCTATGTATTAACTTATTTCGTACGAATCAAACATACAGCGTTGCAGAACAACAATATTTATTAACCCTTTAATAATTTTCGGTTATTTAGTAGTACATTATTTTATCTTAGCACCGGCTTTTACAATTGCTCAGTTGGCATGCTCAGTTGTCTGTATCATGTACACGCCGCTTGGCGAATAACGTTTGTTTACAATAAAATGTTTTACAGGGCGTGTTAAAAAGTCCTTTTGACTACAGAAGTATTGGATTAACAGCTAAAATGCACAAATTTATAATAATTCTTAAAACTAGGTACACAATATTTAATACATTAATACATCCAAGTAAGTAATCATCAATGAGAGTTAGTATATTTTTTGGTTAGGATTTTGGCAACAAGTTATGTTTATTAATAAGTTATTATAGATCAGTTTAAATGGTTATTAATTGATTAAAGTTCAATAATAGTGATATTATAAATACCTTCAGTTCTTGTTCAAAATAGTGATCAGTGAAGTGAAAATAGTGATTTGTTATTATGGATAGAAAAATTGGGAATTCGTTTTAGTGAGATTATTATTTTATACTCATCGGTTCTCGTTGGGGCTTCCTCAATGCTCATCTACTTCTTCCGGATGGATCTGGTCGTCTTCTATTCTTCAGATGTTCATCAATCTCGTTGAGACGGTTTTTCCATAAAGTTCGGCTTCGTACTCGTTCCGCAGTCGTTCGTTTTCTTGGGTTGACGTAGGTCACTCCTGGTCTTCCTTCGGGATGAGTCATCAGCTATGATTCCTGAAGTCTTCTTAATTTCCACGGATAATTTTAGTTTGTGAATATTTTAACAATAATTAGATTATTAGGTGTTCCATGGACTGCTATTACTATCTTTCTTCCTTATGATTTCAGTCAAAAATTACTTATTTATGATAGAATTTGGGTTGAGAGCTGCATACATCCGCCCTCCGCGTCGGCCAATAATGGATTAACGAAAATTCAACGTTTTTTTGGCAATAAATTTCGGTTGCTATGGTTACCTAATAAATTATGCTAATTCTCATTGGTCGTTAATTTTAAGTCATTGTTATATTCTAACGTCTTATTTTAGCTTAAATTTATAAAATATCTTCAAATTAAGATTTCTTTCTTATATTGGTAGCTAGATTTATTACATGAATACCACTGTTCATAATTTTTGATAAGGATCATTTTGATACCCCTTATGTTTACTTTTGAGTAGCTAATCACATTTTTGTTATTTTTCTTATTTATATTTCATATATATTTTATCTAAAACTGGATGTTATTTATACATTTTGGTATTAGGTATACCCACTTAACTTGTTTAAACATTTGGTATATTCTGATTTGATACTGGACTATTGTTTGTTCTTAAATTTACAAAATTCTTCATTAACCGTTAGGCCTGGAGCCTAGATTTTCCTATACTGCTATCTAACATTTCTTTGTAACTCCTTACCCTTATATATGGTACCTTAAAACAATTTTTTAACTAGAAACAAATAATAAACATTGGTGTTTCTGACTACACCTCTTATTATAACAATAAACATTTTCTTGACAGGTTCAAGCCTGAAATAAATTTCTAACTACCTTTCTGTTCCTTTCTACTATCTGGTTCAACTGATAATTCATTATATTATATTGGTTTTTTAAACAATAACAACACTCTTATTATACTTCTATTAAACTGTACTTTACACAATATACTCTATTCCCTCATTCCTTCACTAGAAAACAGTGTCTATCTTTCTTGTTTGCCTTTCATTCCAATGACTTAATTTCTATCTTATCTTATAATTCTTATTAACTATTGCTTAACTTATTCACATTATAATGAGTTCCTCTTACTTGCTAGTACAAAGTTTATCACAGGTCCTTTAGTTATTCTAATACAGTCTACTAACTAAAATATTTTTTTATGTTCACCCACTACACTTTTTCCTTCATAGAAGGTTTTTTATTTATTCACCTTCACTTATTATTTGTAACATGCTATAACTGCATGTCACCACTTTTGTATTAATACACTCTTTCTTCCACCCACTTGATATTATTCACTAGGTTGTTTATTTATGTTAACATCATCATAGGGTTACTGGTTATAAGTGTTTATTTTATTTTACCTTCACTAATGATCACTTTTGGTTATTAACTGTGGCCTTTATTTGCCTCAGGATATGATTTACAGATTTTGATTATTTTTATCACTATTCATTTGGGTGTGTTTATTATTAACTCCCTATCTTATATTTATAAGTACATTCGTTCATTAATAAAATATACATAACATTACTATCTTTCTTATTTGTCATTATTACCCTAGGTACATCTCATCTATGTTCTAACTACATTAGTGCATTCGTTAACATACATTTTATGGTCATTATTAGGGAATTACAATGTTCGTTATCATTTTCTTGATTACATTTAGTTCTTGGTTCCTTCTTCCTTGTTCTTCTTGTGTTTATCCGATCTATTGTGTCAAGTCATTCAGTTTATTAGTCATTTGTCATTAATCTCCGAGTTTATAAGTTCTTGACCTTCATTCTTGCCTTCAGCTTCTTTGTTTTATAATTAATTATCAATGTATCTTCACTACCTTATGTCATGTTACAATGTATGTATGTATGTAACGCTACATGGTTCAACTACATGTTGGTTCTTCTAGATCCACTGATACACTTTCACCACAGGCCATTTGATATATAATATTATTTCTGTATTTTAAAACCTAAAACGTATCTGCACTGGCTTTTAGCTCATTAATTTTAAGTTTATTCTGTGAATTCTTCCACTTTTTCATGTAACACTGGACTGCTTAAAGGTTGAAATCAGTCGTGCATTTGTTTCAACCATGTCAAAACACACTTGTCAACTTCTGGATACTCCCCACTTCTTACACGTTTTCTTTCTCCTCCATCTCGCAGATTCCAAGTTTGCAAAATTTTTGACTTCTTTAAATTAGTTAACAGTGTATAAAGGAAGATCCCATATTCCTTTATAATGTCACACTTCCGTTTTACATCCTTTTTACTTCTTTAATAAGTTCAATTTTTTCAGTAAGGTTAAACTATTCTGCATTCCCCGCTTAGACATTACAGAATGCTATTTAAAACCATTAAAACTTCACAGAACACTCACTAACAAAAATCACTCTAAGGTGACAAACTATCACCATACAGTATTAAAAACACTGAACAGCTTCCTCGACAATTAACACACCAAACTGACAAAACACGGACATGGAGATGTGTAGACTATTCTAAGCCATTTCTCAGAATCAACACTTAGAACTCAAATGTGAGTATGCATGTTATTGACATAACTAAGCTTAAATAATTCCTACAACATGTACAGCAGTTGTTTGAGATGGTGGTTTTGAAGAATGCGAGTCGGCTTAAAATGATAGGACTCAAAGGATGTATAAGGATATACTGCACGTCAATGGTCTATACCTGGAGTTTTATTGCACAACGCTTGAAATTTATTTTTAATGTCATATTTTTCATAACCTACAGTTTCACTGTCATTAAGTCCATAATTCTGAGGAGTTACATTTTTCATAAACTACACACTTTACTGTTATTAAATGCATAATTCTGAAGAAATTGTTGTTACACTACAAATATTGTGACTTTGAGTTATCTATTTTTTTCAAGTTAAAATTTAATTTTCAAGAGGGAAAATTATTTTATCAAATTATCCAAAAATTCAAATTAACTAGACTTTACTGTACTTGTTCACAGAAAGTGTGACACCGAGTATGTTGAAGTATGCAGGAGTTAACAATTTCTGGTCAGACTCAAATCGTGCATAAAAATTGTGCAGTCTGATAAATTTAGTTCATAGTGACAACTGTTAGCATCAAACAAACTGGCTTGACGAGATGTCTCGTTTTTGATACATTTGCAATAGTTTATGGTGTACTTGGCTGTCCAGAACAGTGTTCATACACCACAGTTCACATCTATCAAAAAATGCTTTCTTCAATTTAAAACCTGAGCCCAACGCCCATAGCTTTGTCTCCAAAAGCATGTTTTAACTTGTTAAACATTTCTGTTCAACTGTCTTCAAGTCATATTGTACAAAGTAGCTCAATATTATTGACGTCTATTTTTATGTCATTTGACAAAACAAATGCATAGTCAAACCTGATAAAGTTAAGCCAAAATTTAAAAAAACATTAACAAACATTTACCTATCCATTGTAGAATTTTTGGCCCGTGTTGCCACTTCAGGAGGACAAAAATCAGTCTCATTACTTTTTAGACAAACACCATGAGTTTATAGCAATTCACCCACCTTCTGAGAACTCAGAATAACTGCAGCGATCTCTTTTATATTATAAAGACAAACATTCATTCACTGAGACTTAACATCATCAGTTAATGTTAATCAACATTAACAGACTTAACATGCCAGTATAATAAGGTTTAAGTCTTACCTTCATAGTTCTAATAAATTATGTGATTCTTTACCCTTCCATTTGGGTTTTCCGTGTCCTTTATCTGTCTCATTTATCTTGAACAAAATAATATATAATCCTTGAAATATTACACAGTCCACAAGTCTGTATACTCTTTCACTTCCATTTCCAAATCCCAATTGTCTTACAAATTTAACATAATCATTCCACTTTCACATGAATACAATGATGCTTATAAACTTCATGCACTTCATATTTACTGTGTTTTCCAACGTTGTTGTGTTTACTTGCTGAACTGCTACTTGTCATGTTCTGAACGAGGCCTTTCAATGTTTCCACCATTTTCAAATCCTAAACCACAACTTGGTGAAAATGTTGGAAACACTGAAAGGCCACGTCCAGAACATGACAAGTAGCAGTTCAGCAAGTAAACACGACAAAATTGGTATTAGAGACTTTTTAAAGAAACGTTTCATTGAATAAACGTTTAACGTTTAACGTTTTATGTAAAAATAAATACAAAACTACTTTTCTATATAGCTTCCCCTACTGTCTGCACATTTTCCCAATGCACTGGCAGTTTTTTGATTCCCTCTTTAGAAAAATTTATTGGACTTGTTCATAGCGAATTGCCGAGGAAGTCTTGTCATTTGAAAATTGTTTCACATTTAAGTCTTTTTTTTTTAGGAGTCCAAACAAATAAAAACCACATTTTGATAAATCTGGACAACAGGGGGAATAATTCAAAGCTGTCCACTTACATTCATTCAATTTTGGTTGGGTAGCTGGCAGCAGTGTTGGACCGGGTGTTGTCAAGAAGGAAATCACTGCACCCATCTTACAGATATTTTGTTAAGTATTACAACACTACGACGATTTTAATGTGTTAGTCCCACGTTTTTGGAAGCCATTTACAGCCACCACGTATTTAATGAGTTTAATTTATTGATGTGCGACAAATCTTTATGTAACACGACACATTAAATTCGTGTGTGGGTGTGTGTGTGTGTGTGTGTATGAATGAAGGGTGTAATCGTAATAATCATAACTCTGTAAAATTGTTTAAACTCATTTAAAATTTATTAATAGCATTTCTTATTTGTTTGGTGATTAAAAATCATTACCATTTTCACATAATTATTACGTGTAATTCATAATCTTATATTACAAACACCTTTCTTATTTATTTTGCGATTCAAAATGATTATTATTTTCACGTGCTTATTACGTGTAATTCGTAATCTTATATTACACACAAACATATTATACAATCTTATATTCTAATACATTGTTATAAATTTTTATATTGCTCTCAGCTAGCTCATTTATATTATATTGATTATCTAATCTTTTGATTATCTAATCTTTTAATTATCTAAGCTCTTTTTTTCTTTATTTCTGCATATGCATTGCTTTCTATAAATTTCTCTGATGTCAATTTAACTACTAAAAATTATAGATTTCAAATTACAGTTACTGCTAACAATTGTCGTTAAACAGTCTTACATATTACCTTACTTATTGTACCAAAACATATTTACAGCTATACAATTTCTTGATTCATATTTTAATTGAATTGTCTATTTTTTCTTTGTTATTTAAAGTCTTTTGATTATGTCTTGGTTTTTAAAATGCATGTTTATTTGTCACCTTATTATTTTGGTACATCTGTAGCGTGTCCTCTTCAGTCCTTGACACGGGATGCTCCTTTATCGCCCTGGATTCCTGAAGTCTGGTAGTCCTGGAGTCTTGGAGTCCCTCGTCCGCTGGACTCCCGTACTCTGGATTACTGGATTCTCGTACTCTGGATTACTGGATCCTTGTACTCTGCTGCACCCTCGTTCCTTGTCATGGCCGCCGGTTCCAACTGCTCACTCGAACGGATGTGTAGTCTTGAAGTCCCTGGCTGCTGCTTGTGGTTGATCTACTGTCGTTGTTGTTTCTCTCTGGCTGCCATGGTAGTCGATCAGCTACAGAAGTTCTAGTTTTCAAGTAAAGTCTTGGGCTGCGACTATGGTTGATTGAGAAAATAGCTCTAGTTGTGGGGCATAGCCTCCGGCTGCCACGATGATTGAACGAGAAAGAGAATGATGTTAGCGCGTCCCCTGTATTTATACCTAGGGCGCCAAAATCATGTCTCGACAATATTCTGCAGGTTTGATATTGTCGAGAGCGTCACTCCTAACCCACGCTTTCTTGTCACACTTAATTTGCTAAATTTCGCGAATTGCGAAGTCTTTTGCACATTACCCTATATTCACTCGGTCGGTAATTTATAGGTGTTCATCATGCACAAACTGTTTTTCTTTATCTTAATTAACATAATTACTATTGATTTTTAACTTCCTATGATTTACTTTTATTCGTTTTGCACTATTTTTTATACACTTATTCGTGTTCTTTAAATACACATTTTGGTGTATTCAGTTTTTCGCTACTATGCACACAAGTATTATAAATTAAATAAATGCAAATAATTTATATCGTTCCTGAAAGGGTGGTGCTTTCATGAACAGACAGGTAGCACACGCACACACGCTTGTTACGTGTGTACACACATACAGAGGGCAGCTGCCTTATTCACCTGTTCCAGCATGAAAGTTAGGCGTTCTTTTTACAATTCAGATTGCAGGCTGAATTATTATTATTACCAAAAATGCATTATTTTATTTATTCTCATAACTATTTAAATTACTTTGTGCAATGCACAGTACCCTATATATTTGTACTGTTCCAGTATACTTCCTTTAAAATGATTCCACATTTAAGAAACATTGTAATTATGGTCTTGAACTTGCAACATGTTCTGCTGCGTAATGCTGGTTCTGGGACATGCATGAATGATGTTACAATTTTTTCCGACCTTCACAGAAAAATGTCTGCCAAATTGTGCACGAAATCTATGCAAAATTTCAGCTAGTTTAACACCTTCACATACTAAAAACTTAAAAATTACACGGTGTGCAACGGACACATGCACCTCCTGTTCGCTCATCGTGACAACAATTAAACAAACAACTTTAGAAACAAGTGCATAGCACTCCGCACATCTAGGTACCACTACCCACTGCTGCCAACATTAATCTGTGTTAAAGTATCTCCTACCAATTTCCAAAATCTCTTTTACATGTCATCGACCCTTGTACTTCACCCTCTTCTACCTTCTTCCTCCCTCCTGGAGTCATCAGATTTTCGACTGGTTTGTACCCTCCCTGCATATACCCATGGTGCGTGTGTTATAGTTTCTCACAGGTACAGTATATGGGACCTACAGTTTAACATAGGATCCAAATGGCATAGTTGGGGATGGCTTATACTACGCAGGATACTTCTTGCTGGTTTGTCATCGCCTTGCGAGGGGGAAAGATCGTATCTAAATCAGATGGCCCCGGTGGGAATCAAACCTGTGCCGACAGCGTAGCAATACCACATGCTATAGTCACTACACCACGACCGCTCCACTACCTTTTTATCTACCCTAAGCTATAAAACGATAAACTTACTTTTTTCTTTTTCCTTAGACTTATGTCTATAGTCATTTGTACAATCATCTCACACATACATTCTCACTCTATGGTGTTCTTAGCTTTATCCTTAATTACTATGTACAAAGCTCATATCCTACATGCCTAGTCCTTCCACTGAGAGTTTCTCTATAATATAGTTCTGTTTCACTTCTTAAACTTCAGGCAGTCCTCTCCTTTTCTACAAACCTATGATGGTATTTTCACATATCACTTTATTTCTTAATTGGAGTGCTGATTTTAGTCCTTCGGCAGTACTGCTTATTATACATATGCTATCATTCTAAAGTGTCTTACTTAAACAGTCTCCAGTTGAAGAGATCTCCCACAGTAACTGAGCAAAGCTCTCCCCCCCCTTGTCACAGTTTGTTCCTGACCTGTAATTGTTTTTAAGGTAAGAATCCAAACTTCATCCACGTTATATGTTTGTGTATACTGATTTGATGTACAGTACACATATAAAAAGAAGCTGGGTACATAACTAGTAAAAGTGTACCTACTACACTCTGACAGTGCTAACAAGTACTAGATGTTAAAAGCACTAAAATACAATATAATATGCACTTATCTTTTCACAAGAAAATTAAATTAAATACAGGAAGAGGAAATATTTATGTACAGGTCTATATAAAGCTGTGCACTCATCTGTTTAAAATGTTAACTACATGTATTTCTTCAGATAAAAAAAAATCAAATACAAATACACAGATGAACAATCACAATAATTTTCTGTTCTACAGTGCAAAACGTACTGGATCTGAAATATGTAAAAAATAATGGCATATGAATGCCCAATGGCCCAATAATGGCATCCATGACACAATTTGTATCACTATGTTCACCAAACATTCCTTTGGTATAACTAAACAATTAGCCGACTAAATAAAGTTAGAAGATTTCATATCTTTTACAAACAGAATTAGGAAGATAAAAATTTCATTTTTAACAATAATTTATATTAATGATATCGTACTTATAACGACAAAACATGATATTTAACTGACTATTAAAAATAATAATCTTACTTCTAACACTGTATGTGTTTGAAACACAAAATCCATAACTGTAATTTTTCTTTCTAGGGCTATACAGATATTTTGTCCCACTTTAAGTACCAATGGTATGAATGTAATTAAACATAGACTGTATGTATAATATATAGCCTATACATATAACATGTTATTTCATTTTACATTAAACAATAATTATAAATGATGACAACGTAGTATAACACTATTTGATATCAGTGCCAACATCCAGAATATTCATTGTTACCAAATATGACAGTCAATGGTTAAAGACTGTGATTAAAAGTACTATATAAAGATTATCTTGAATCCTGACTGTCTTTGCTTCTCTTCTTCTTCTTCTTCTTTTTGTGTTTACTTTTCTTATGCTTAGATCTCTTTGAGTCTGATCTACTATCATTGCTTCTTTTCTCCCAAGATATTGACCTTGAACGGGAAGGAGAGCGAGACCATGTGTGTTCTATTGATGGAAATCTTTCTGGTGATTTGACTGGCTCCAATTGATCAGCTAAAGCTTTTGGAAGACTGTTATCTTTATTTGAGTCTGCTATTACCTCCTTTTGACCTTGTTTATCTTTTGATGCTGAATTACTGGCTGACTTTGACCTGTGATGAGAAGAGGAGTACTTTCTTGACCTTCTTTTTGAATAACTTCTTGATCTACTTCTAGAATTACGTGATCTTCCACGTCTTCGAGACACACTTCTTGATCGACTACGACGACGACGACGTGACCTACTTCGAGAACGACTTCTTGTATATGACCTTGAATATGATCGTGAGTATGAGCTACGTGAATGAGACCTCGAGTGTGATCTGGAAGAAGACTTTGAATATGACCTGCCACGATCACCATAAGCTAGTTTATGAAAATATTTGTAATACTGATGGTTTATGTCTAGATACACTGGATCAATGAATGGTTGCATATAACCTCCTCCTCTTCCTCTGTTTGAGTATCTTGGCCAGCGGTATCCTCTACGATATGCAAAATAATTGCCGCCTTGAGGAAACTGATAAGAAATGGGCGGATAGTGCCCTCGTCCACCAAAATGTAAACCCCGGCCACTTCTCTGGTATCTCCCTCTATATATTTGTGAATCCTGATCACCTTCCACAAAGCGTTTCTCATCTGGAATACAAAAACATTTCCATTAGTGGAACCTAACAAAATTACAGCCCAAATTTATTATAAAAGTGAACATATTTATTTGCTGGAAATTAAAATGAAACTGATGAGACAGTACATATATTTATCATTGTTCTCCTACCACCCATGTACTCAGACCTCCATCTTTTAAATTCTTCTTTTGAGTTTTAATGTATACTATATCACATTACACTTCAAACCCTTGTTCTAAGATATTATTAACTGATTCACCCATGCTCTGATAAAATGATTTAATACATATATTGAAATTCCACTAATTGGTGAAAATCAAATCTGACTGCTCAGCGACATTCCAAACCAAAGAGAATAAAAGTTATAGTCTATGAAAAAAGACAACAATGTTAAAGAAGTTTAAATATCAGGAAATATTAATGGGTTCTAGATACATAATTAACTGAAAAATAACAATTTAAAATATTTTCACATTACAACCAGTAAAACTACGTACATCTTAATAAACATATAAATATGAATACCTTTATATTTTTAGGTCAGTTTAAATAAAAACTTCATGATTCATGATTATTATAATCGCCCATACGCATGCCTCCATGCACACGCACGCGCACACACACATCCAAAATACTGTCTGTATTAATTCGAAATTTTTAATTAGTGACGTTTAATATAATATGGGAGTAAGAATGTATTATAAATTAAATGACTAGAAAAAAATGTATGAACCCACAAAATGTAAAACTTGTACCTTTCCAATCACTTGTGCCTTCAGTCACATCGTTTGTTATGCTTTTGTCTAGACTGCTCTGACTACTCGTTTCATCTTCTGACATATCACTTAATGCCACTGCATTATTACTTGCCAATACACTACGGAGTTTGTTCTTACCTAAAAAATTCCATTTCATTAAAAAAAAAAAAGGGAATGAAATAGAATAACATTAAAAATTTTGAAAGGGGTATTTTAAAACAATGCCCATTAGCTGAAAGCACCACCATCTGTTGACAGATGAGGTGGTGGTAGTAAAGGAAAAGAGGAAGCACTGTAGAAAATAGACAGTAGGGAAGAAAGGGGCAAAAGAAAAGAGTAGGTGTGGTATTTGTAGTGCTGAAAACAGCTGTAGCAAAACAAACATCTCCTCTGGTAATCAAATGAGCAATGTTCAATCAGCTAACGCCCCCCAGATAACGTTAATCAGCCAGCCACACAGTTACCCATTGTAAAAATTAAAACAGAGCTACAGAACACAAAAGAAGGGAAGTTGGAAACTCTTGCTTTGGGTTCCAACATTATGGAATCCAAGGACAATCTCTGTCATAAAAACATCAAGGAATATAATGAGAATCCTTGTCATGAGAATATCACAATTAACATAGTGATAACTAACTACAAAGCGACCTATGTTTTATAGTGCTGACGTCAATGGTATACATAAAACTCCCATACAGATTCATAGAAACCCTAAGTAACATGGCCATAAATAATTTATACTTGACATCTGGCATTCTTTTGATCACTGTGCCTTGACTTAGTGTCAGGCAGAAAATGTGAAGGAGAAGCATGTTCAAATAGAAACAAATAAAGTTGGTACAGAGGTAGTGATAAAGCCTAACAAAGTCAGGCTACAAACGTTGTCATTTCCTTACAGTAATGAGCGTAACTATCATATCCATATGTCGACCCTTACCGCTTTGAAAACTGTTATTTACTATCCGTTGGCAGATAACCAATGGATCCGTCATCAAATCTGATAGTTTTACAGGGTGCTGTAAAACTTCAAATGTGATAATTTTACAGGGTGCTGTAAAACTATCACCCATGACACTCTACAACATAAAACATAATACACTTTGATAGCTCAGGTTGCAGGCAATAATGGTGAAATGAATGTGTAGTGGAATGGGTACAAAAGGGAAAATTAAAAGGGGCCGTGAGGGTTAACTGCTGTAATATATTTAAATAATTATTTAACTTACTGTATGAATGTATAGTACCTTCTATAGTACGTTGCAATTTTTTGCTTTGCTTGCTAACTTTGTGCTCTTGTGCCATTTTGAATTTTCTTACTAGTTTGTCCCGCAGTTCCTGCTCTTTGTTCATTAAATCTTCCTCCTGCAAAATGCACAGTTAATAAATAATACAAAATAGCATTCATACATAAACAACCACATTCGGTGTATGCTGAGTTTCCACATTAAACTTAAGACTTACACCACATTCAATGTCTGCGTACAGAAAAACTTGATATAGTTGTAAAGAGGATAATTGCAAATACTTTAGGCCATATTAAAACACTGCTTTGCATACAAATGCTCAATTAAAAAAGCAACATATAGTTTCTGAACAATAGTAAGGAAAATTTTGACCATAGAACAATTGAACTACCCTTTTTTGACATCCTGAATTCAAAATCACACTGCTGTACAATTACATTTGATGACTGTACTTCTGAACATAATAATAGGAGAATGATTTGTTAATGGTTTGTGTTCATTAGAACAGAAAAGGTTCTAACAACCACTAATTTTGATACTAAACCTACTAATCAAGAGACAAAAGAATAGTTTTAATTTATATGAATATAAATGTTAATTTTAGTTCATCAATGGTTTTACATATAAATTTATCTATGATATTTTTTTATTATAAAGATACAGTAATCATACATATAAATATCAGGCACATGATGTATTCATGAATATACAAAATTCATATAAATTCATTATCATTCATATAAAAATGAGTTGAATATAAATCATAGTAAAACAAAAACTTGGCTAACTGTGAAATATAGCTGCTATCACTACTTGGAAAAAAGGGTATCTTGTGGGACCCATGCCAGAAGTGAGAACTCCAGTGCTGAATGGTGAGTGAACTGATTTAATGTGTAAAAGGTTGCTCATATGTATTTGGAGCAAGAGAGATTTTTTGCTATAAAGAATGAAGATTCAAATAAGAGTAAAGAGATAATTAAATGAGGAGAGCATACTACTGTTTATATGTATTTTAGTATAATTAATATCTACAGTGAACATTAATAGAATCACATCACATGTCGTTTTATTTTCAGTATACATATGCATAACAACAATATGTTGAACAAATTTTGTTTTTCAATGTAACAATATGATTTACACAATATTTACTTGAAAATTATAATGTGAAAATTATTATTTATTTATATATTTTATATATATATATATGTATATATTTTTTTATATTATAATTAATGTACGGAGGACAATAATTTAATTTTTTTCACAGTATAAAGTAGCTAAATTACTAAATCCAATTTTGAAAAGTAAGAAAACTTCCAGCCAAATACAGTAGAACCTGGCTAATTCGAAGCTGAAGGGAGCAGTAAAAGATTCGAATTATCCAAAAATTCGAATTAGGAAAGTTTTAATAAGGGTAGAAAAATCAAATCAAAAACCGAAATTCAGTAAAGCAATATGTTATTTTATTAAACAATTTCCTAATACATATGTATTACAAACGTATAAACACGTTTCAGTACAAAATATAGCAATTACAGTTTTTTAAAAAAGCTAGAAACTTTTGATTGCATTTTGCAGTTAATACACTGAGTTGTAGTAAATTCTTAAAGTTTATTAAGTGCTTGGAAAATAGCGTCACTTACGTTCTGCTGTCCTTCAACAAACCGTCTCAAGTTTTGAATGTAATTTGATGCCTGTGAAGCCGTTGGAATCGGTATCTCTGGAAGTTCTAGCTGGTACCCTTCTTCATCTGAAGATGCACCATCATTTCTTTTGTTCATAACATCAGCCACGATCTCCGCATCTGTCTGTTCACTGCCACCGCCAAGTCTTCATCCATGTTTACAAACTCTTCGTAATGAATACCTGCGTCATGTCCAACATCTTCCCAGTTATCCGCAGTGGGTACGACTTCTCTAGCAGCTTTATTCTCCTCTTCACCTTCAATGTGGCAGAAACTACCTTTACGAAAGCAAATAGCAATTGTTTTTTGCGTAACTTGGTCCCAAGCACTGTTGCACATGCGGGCAGCTTGAAGGGTGTTAATCTTGATAGTATTTTCGTGCTCATCTAAATAAGCACCTGACAGAATGTTTTGGACCACAATTTTTTATTACACCTTAGTCCATAGGTTGAACTACTGAAGTCATGTTTGGGGGAAAAACACAACCTTTACATTTTCCATCACAGGAATAGTGTTGTGCGCTGTACAGTTGTCAATAAACAAGACGATTCTTCTGTTTTGATTCCGAAATTTCCTGTTGATTTTCAAAAGTCATCTTTTGAAAATTTCACCTGTCATCCAAGCTTTATTGTTTGAGTCATATTCAACTGGTTTTGTTTTTACATTTTTGAAACAACGTGGGTTGGCTGACTTCCCCATCATTAGCAAAGGCAGTTTTTCCGAGCCATCCATGTTTGCTCCGACTAAAAGTGTTATGCGCTCCTTGCTGTGTTTGCCGCACTACAACTTTCTCCTTTAAAAGCAAGTGTTTTGTCGGGGGTGCATTTGAAGAATAAGCCCGTCTCGTCTACGTTAAAAATGTCTTTATCGTCTATCAGAAATCATTTGCAACAAATCGTCTTTCCATGAATTTGCAGCTTCAACGTCAACAGATCCACTTTCCCCACAAACAGTTTTGAAAGACATGCCATTCCTTTCTTTAAAACCATCGAGCCAACCAATGCTGGCCTTAAAATCATTTTTTCCTAAGCTAGATGTGAATTCCTCAGCTTTGGCTCTGACGAGGGGCCCACTGACTGGAATTTTGTTGTCCCTTGCTTGCTTAAACCACTTCAGTACACATTCATCCACGTCAGGATTTTCTGGTCCTCGCGCTCTTTTCCTATCTTTGTCGCTGGCTTTACACACACTATTCAAAATCTTCTCTTTATTTTTTAGATACGTTGACAGTGTATTTGGCGGTATCCCGAATTCCTTAGCAATTTCAGATTTCTTTTTTTGTCCCTTTTCCACTTCCCGAATAACAGGAACTTTTTCGGCAAACGTCAATGATTTGTATTGGGTCCGTGTTGGTTTTGAAAGGGCCATGATGAACACACAACACAATAAAACTGCACAATAAACGTCATTAAAACACACCAGTCTGTATATACAGTACTGTATAAAGAAAGGAACAGTCTCTCACTAAAGGACACAGTAGAAACTCAAAAAGACTTAACCCTTCCACGAATGCAGGCAGACTGAACTGAAAGCAACAGTGAGGGTGGCTGACTGACGAGGCGTGGAATAAGGGATAATGGCGGATGGTACCATTACACGAGCCAGTCACGTGTCATCGCGAGATACTGGCACCAATTTCACGAATTTGACACAAAGGACAAGCGTCTGTTCACAAAGGGCGATGCCTGCTTGTCTGTTTCCAGTCGTGTCTCTATTGTTACTTGGTCTAGCCCATACTGCAGGTGATTTTTTGTAGTTTGAGCAAAATTTTTATTTCGAATTAACCAAAAAAAGTTCAAATTACAGACGATGTTTTTGCACGGTTTTACATAGGATATTAAAGGACCATGGTAAAAGTTCGAATTATCCACGTTCAAATTAGCCAAGTTCTACTGTACAACATAAAAAGCAGAACTGAGCTCACGAATCAACTAAAAAACATACAAAGTAAAAAAAGGTATAGAATTATACTCTTTCGACATTTCAAACATGTAACCAAACATTCTCATTGATATTGTAAATATTATAATAAAAAAATAGGCGTCACTGATTTTTAATGTTTTATAATTTAAAAAAATTGGAAAGTTGTGTAAATATACTATGCTAATAATGAACTAAGTACACAAAAAGGATATCAAAACTATTCAGCTTGTTCTCTCAGTGAGTACTTTTTCTTTTATCAAAAATAAAATTATTTTTTTATATTTACATTATACTTCTAATAGTATTTAAACGTTTAGAATATGCTCACAACATTCTTTGAAATAGTATGCTTTACTTAAAGTACTCATATTTGTAGTCGTGGGGAAATTTGGGTAACTATGTGAGGAAAAGAAGTTTCATTGACCTGGCAACACTGCTTTTCCATTTCAACTATTTCGTTACACACTGAATCAGTTTACCACCCTAGGAGTGCAAGGTGTATGGGAGTGGGCCAGTGCACCATAAGTGTTGTATATGAAGTTCCCACTTCAAAAACCAAGCTCATGAAAAAAATACACAGGAAACATTATTTATGACAGCTGTTCAAATACATATAGATGAAACTGCATTAAAAAAAAGAGGAATCTCTGATAAATATTTCAGCAAAGGTAAATTGTACACACCCATCATGGGCACATACCATATAGTTACTACTTACAGCCTTCCTCATTAGTTTTTATTTTACTTTATTCAGCAAGATTAATATAACGTGTTATGTTAACATTGTTCATATCTACATTGACGTTATTGTAACGGGGCAAAAGGGGTGAGACAGGTTTTAATCATTTTAAACAGTACAGAATATTTGGTGAATGAACTATATCCTCGCAGTTGATACGCATCGGCACAGGAATGTAAAACTTGTCAAGAGGGGTGCGCATTCCCAGCCACACGCGCGCTCAGGCGGCCAATGTTCCCATGGTTTGGTCACGCGCAGGTACATTCTTTTGCTCTGTGTGCATAGAAAACAGCCTCAGTCAGCAAAAAACATCTCAACGAAACGGACGCGAGCAGTGTGTGCGTCCGCCAGCTGGACACAGTTTTAGTCTCGTCCGCATATAAAAAATGTAGATAAAAACAGTATCAGTTATTATGTAACGGCGGTTGCGGCCGATTCAACCCACCAAATCCCCGCGAGCCGAAAACCTTGGACAAAACGGTGAAATTTATAAGAAGGTGAAAACGTGACTATTTTAAAATGAGAACTTTTCGAACAAAACAATGAACAACCAGAAACAACAGGACTCCAACATTGAACACCTAGATCGGCAGAGAGGGACGTAACCACGTAAATTCATATTAAATAATTATAAACTATTTTAAAATAAAATAATTGGGGTATTAACTTGAAAGTGTGTGTGTGTGTGTGTGCGCGCGCGCGCGCGCAATTACTGGGTCGCCTTTACGTAATATAATCTCATGAGCTGTTTATTTTAAGTAGATTAAGAAAAACCATGAATTTTGTTTTGTCGAGAGTAAATTGAGCAGGTAGTGCAACATTAATGTGTCAGAATTAAATAATAACTTCAGAACAATTTTGTTATCATTTTGAAAGAAAGGTAGAATATCAGATGTTTAAATAAAGATGAGTTAATTAATCAGTGCAAAGCGAGTTGAGTTTATTAAGAACACTTAACCCTAAATCACTTATAGATCGAGTTCACGTGAAGACTCTGGCCCGATCCAGGTAAGGGAATTGTGATTTTGTGTATATTGTTTAAATATATTAATTACTAAGAAGTTGTAATCTTTCAATGGCGCGACCGAACAGGCACAGTTTGTACAAATTAAATGTTGTACAGACCACGTCTACTCGTATATAAGTGATTTAGAAGTTGAGTAGTAATACGTATAAATTACGTACAAAAAATGTTCGGTTAAGTGAGTGATAAAATGATTTTGAGTTAAGTGTAAGATGTTTTATATGTAAGTTAAGAGAATCATTAAAAAAAAAATCAGTAAATTTATAAAAATGGCAGGAAATAACGAAAATGATAAATAAAATTGACGTAATTGTAGGCGACGAAGCCGAAAATAAATCGATGTTTGAAAGTATGTCAACTGAATCGGCTGATAAAAGCAATTCAGGAATTCAAACAGAGGTAATGTTAATAAGTGAAAGTAATTTGACCGAGTCAAAATTAATGGAAGGCGTAACGAGTCAGTCGACGCTGGTCCAAAGTAAAAAGTCTGACGATAGTTATGAAATGTTCAAAATGATACAAACAATGTTAGATATGAAATTCAAGGACAAAAGAGTGATTCTGATGTTAAATTCAATAAAATTAATAGCAAGGTCGATAAACAGAATGTTAAATTCCATGAATTAAAAAGCGAAATACACGAACAAAAAATCAAATGTGAAAGCAATTTCGATGAATTAAAAAACCATATTAATGAAATCAATAAGCGTTTAGAAAATACAAATGAGATATTCGAAAGTAACGTTAACAAATTAGAACGAAATATTGAGAGAATGGGGGAGTGGAGAACAGATATAGATAAGTGCAAAATAAATGAAAATAACGGAAATATAAGTGTTAATTTAAATGCAAAACAGGTGGCGGTAGACAAGGTGAGTAATAACGATAATTCTAATAATGAGTCAACAAGTAGTAGCAAAATAAAGAGTGACAGCAGTGATATAAGTAAAAACGTGGTGTTAGAGAGTGGAGTAGAATTTACTAACAAAGTGTTAGTGAGTGTTGATGAGGTTGTGAGAGAGTGTGAAGAGAGGTTAGGTGGGCAAAGGGCAGATTTTTCCCAAATATATAGTGAAACAAGGTTTTCACCGTGGTGTTATGAGGACAGGGTTTCCTCCGGTAGTTGTGAGGAAGACAAGGTGTCTTCAAATAGTCCCTTAATTTTTTGTGGTGTTCTTGGGAGTGCCAAGAAATATAGTAAGTTTGTGGTGCCCTTTGCGTGGTATGAAATAGGTCAGTGGGGTTGTGACAGGTGTTATGACGATGAGAGATATTTAGAGAGAGAGTTGTGTGTAGATAAGGAAATAGAGATATTCATGTTAAGTAGGAGTTATAAAGAGTTGAAAGAGAGGTTAGAATTGGAAAAAATAGACAATATGCAATGGTTACCTTGTGAAATAGATACTGATGATTTTGATGATACTGTTGTAGATAATAAACACTTTCCTTATGATGTAATTGATATAGTGAAGGAATATGATGATAGAACGTACCTTATGTTAACAAAAAATACTGACGGAGACAAGACCAAAAATACCAGAGTAAACGGATTTTATGAGTTAATAGGGGAGAATAATCTGGTGCATTATTCTTATGATAGAGGAAAAAATTTAATATGCAAGGGTTATTATATAAATAGTGTTACAACACAAATGAGCCAACCCAGTACCAGGGATAAAAAAGATAATATTAAATATAAATATACTTCATATTAAATAAAATGATTAAATATAAATAAAATATAAAGACAGTGACACGACAAACGACGACATGACCTAACCCAAGTGATTGACCAAACAAACAGGAAAACGACAAAGAAGGGAAGAAACCAAAACCAAAGAAGAATAAAGACAATTGAAGGAAGTGAACGAATTCATACTACCAAATAAAATAAAACCAAACGAGAAGGGGAGAACCGAATTAAAATGAAGCCAATTGAAAATGAAGAAGATGAAGGAGAAGAAGAAGAAAAATGAAGAGGAAATGAAGTGAAACCAAGGAATAAGAAACACCATAATTATAAAAGGGAGAAATGGTACACTCAAATATAAAATATTGGGAATAAAACCAATAATTATCCAATACCAGAAATAAATATTATTCTAAATGAAATAATTAATATAACTGTTCTAACCAAAACAGTAAAGTAATATTATAAAAAGAAAAAGTACACTAACCCAAAAATTAGAGTTAGATATAGTAAAATCTATAGAAAAATATCATTAATACTGTGTATAATTTGTAATGAAAGAAATAGTGAGAAAGTGAGGAAGTGACAAACAGAAATAATTATAGGGATTACCCTCTAAGAAACACTTAATGTAAACAGTTAAAAAGTGCAATAGTGAAGGTGTAAATACCCCAAAATAATGTGTGTATCAGTGATAAACACCAATTAATTAAAGGTGAAAGTGATAAATGAAAAAAGACATTGTAAATGATAGTATGATTAAAAAAAAATTAGTAATAGATAAGAAAACACTTAATAAATCAATGATGAAACAATAAACGATTTAAGAGTGAGCTTATAAAAAAATTATATAGTTAAGGGTAATTAGAAATAGTATTTAAAGTAGAGATAGATAGAGGATATGATGTTATTCAGGGGAGAAAGCCCATGTAAGATAAACAGTTTGTGTTAACATGGAATGGAGAAAGGGATTAGTAAAGAATTAAGAATATAATTAATAAACACCCTGTGTTATAAGGAAAAATAAATTAAATAAGTTTGAAGGAAGTGATGATGTTTCTCACTCAAAATAATAGTAAAATAATGAAAAGTATGTTAAACCAACAGCAACTAATGAATTGTAAAGAATTGTTCAAAAGGTGATGTTAGTTAACACCCTAAAAATAGTAATTAATGAATTGAGTTGTAAACAAACTTTACTAAATAATGTTAAAATAATTGTATAATTATATTTATGAATAGGGTATGACTGAAGAATCTGTACAGAGCATACGCCTAAATGTTATGGTTTTGATTGAGGAAGAATAGGGAGTAATAGCCATATTATTAACAAAAGCAAAATAGATGATTAAGAAGACAATACAAGTCTAATTACAATAGAAACTCAATAAATGTAGAAAATAACAGAACCACTAATCAAACAAAATACATTAGAATCAAATGAAACATCATTTATACAAATTCAGCAGATATAGTTAATGGATACTACTGCATCTGAAATGCCTAACTGTCAAAACCAATAATTACAAATTGTATAAAATCCACACGGAAATTAACAAATCTAAGGCAAGTAACTAGCCAAAAAATTATGTATAAATCATTTTAAAAGAAAAATGTTACTATAAGGGCTTACATTAAAAGAAATATGTAATTATCAAATGTCAGCATAATTAGACAAAAGTTAATATCTAATAGAACATGACCTTATGAGGTATGATTTTAATCTTTGAAAGGAAATAAATACAATAGTGATAATATTTATTACCCAGAAAGGAAGACAGAAGAATAAAATCAATCAGAAAATATATAGTAAATTTGAATAAAAATTTCAAATATGATAACAATGCTTTTAATCAAGGCCTTAACCAATCAAAGGGTTTCAGTTACCATAGAAAAAAGACGCTTGGGTAGTAGGGACGCAAGATTTTGTATGACCAAAATTTTACTTTAAAAGTTCAAAAAATATTCAAAAGTCAAAAACATGTACCAGTGAGAAGGAGAAGAAGAGGATTAACGTTTAACTTATGTCCAGGAACTAAATAAACGAAAATTAAAAGCAGAAATTCCCAAGACAAATTAGAAAAAGATGCTAGCAGCCTAAGTCACTCCAAATTTGATGAATTTTACATTACCCAAGAACAACGATCTATCACAACCTTCTGATCTGATAAGTATTATTTAAATACCCTAATCCCAGGAATAAAAGCACTTTATATATTTCTCATATCAATACGAACTCTCACTATGAATTAAAAATAATTTTCTTTCAAGGATTGAATAACATAAACTTACGTAAAAAACTAGTTAAAAAAAATAACCTCGCACTAATTTGCGAACTTTGTAACAACTATTACTACACTGCCAAACAATTTGTAACCACACTTTATATTATTTAAGTATGGATAAGGTACGGTAGTGTACTTTTTTAATGTAACCATATTTTATGTTTTCTTTATAATCTAAAGAACTCCAGATTTTGGGGCGAGTTGATAAGTAGTGTACAAACAGTAGCCATAATGGCATCAGAATTACTAGTTTCAAAATTAATTTCGTCAGCCTTGAGATTTGTGTTTCATATTTTATGCCGGAGCAATTTTATTGAAAACTAAATTATAATATTATTGTCACATTGATGAATTACCAAACTATAATTAAAGATACAGTACAGAGTGTAACCCTTGTTTTATTTCATAGGAAATTGTATTATATATGTGTGTGTTAGCGATTCACTGAGCAGACAACTAGCGCTCTTGCTATCTGTGCAATACAGTAAGCTGTACAGAGGCGGGAACCATTCGAACGCTCCAGCCGTCACCGCTGAAAACACCAAACTAACTTATTAATTCACAAATTTAATTGTTTTCAATAAACTATTTGGCTCCACCTGGGTTTCACAAAACCCTATGAAATTACAGGTAAGGTTGTACTGATAATTGTGACAACGCTACATACTTCATTAGCAACTACAATTAAAGTAACGACAGGTGTGAGATGAACACTAACACTTTCTACACATAAAAAATCTGGTGTACACATTTTACAGATACGCACCAGTCTTTCAGATCGTTACAGATTGACGAATCCAACGTGTGGCATTAGAACACGGGGAAACTTTCAGATCGTTAAAATAGTAATAACGATAGGAGTGTAATTAAAGACGATAATTGTTATATAAAAATAAGACTATTATACGATGATGGGGGTTAAATAAAAATTCAGTGAATGGACATTTTAAATATTTTAGTTTATGGTAATGACCTGGCTAAATTAGGAAATGAGGTGTGGTAAACAGAAAAATGACAAAAAATTGTAAATAAACTGATAGTGAAATTAATTGTTTGTGTTGTAAAAGGTATTCTATGTAAACAATGTGTGTATGTAGTAGAAATTGATTTCATAATAATAATAATTTATTAGACTAAATAAATGACGAGAGTTTGTAATAAATGAATTGTAATTGTTTTGGAGTAAAGTAATTAAAATAACTTGTGTTTTCAATAATTGATTGAATTAAAATAATTTGAGATGAAGTAATTGATCAATTTAAAATGTTGTATAAAGAGATTTTGATGAAAATTTAAATTATTTTTATGAGATTTGAACTTGATAATAAACAGTAATTGGATAAATGTAAAATGTATTTAGTTGTGGAATCATATGATTGTTATAATGTTTCAGAAGGTACATATGGTTGTACGTGATATTGGTGGTGATGAATTGTTTATAATTTTGTGTCAATAACAGGAATCATGTGTTTTGAGTGATGTACTGTAAGTATGAAGTTTATAATGCAGTTTAAATCAAATAAAATGTTTTAATGTTTGAATAATAAAAATTAAATGAGTTTAAAAGGTTTTAAATTAAATGATGAAACTATTTTGAGGTAGTTATGAATTTTCTATGGTAATTTTCAATAGTTAACTTGAAGTAAAATGTGGTAAAAGATAGAGTTTGGGTAATAATTGTTTCAATAAGGCAGTGGAGTCAATCAAAGGTAATTTTAAATGGGTGTTAGATGAAATAAGATTTTTGGGAATATAAGTAAGACAGAAACGGGTTAATAGTAGGGACACAGTAGCGATAGTGCATATATGTAGAGTAATGAGACTAATGTAATTAGAGAATAAATAGATGGTGGTGAAATTTTGTAGTGAGGGTGATGTTGTAGGAAGTGATCAACGTGCGTCGTTGGGGCAGGTAATTGTGAAGGGTCAAAGAGTGCTTGCTGATATTTGGTGGAGGGCAAGAGGGTTTGAATGGAATTGCCAGGTTAGGGAACACATATCCTAGATACAAAGAGGGTATAAGGTATTTTATTATAAGAGTGGAAGGATTTAAGTGGAATTAGTGTTGAAGGGGGTTATTATGGAGAGATTGGTGTCACCCTATGGGAATCTGTTAATGGTGGTTAGAAGGAAGAACAGGGTTCACACTATTTTTCATATTTTGATTTCCCTGACTTTCCATGACAATATTGAGAACTTTTCCCTGACAATCGAGATTTTTGAATATGGTACTGTAATTTTTTTCCAAATATCTTTAAATATATTGAAATCAGAAGGTGATAAGTTTTGTGAAGTTTAAAGGAAATAAATAATCAAAACTATGCAATTTTGTTTAATTGATTTTTTTTAATCGGCCTCCACCATCCCCATAGCCGTCCAACGCTCTCCTTGTTATTTTATTTGTGTCATATTTGACAAAACATTACATATTACAAATTAAGAACAATACAAAGACAGTTGTTTTCATTCCGTTCTAGTTACATAAAGTATATAAACTCAAAATTCAAACAAATCAGTAAAGCTAATTCGATTTCTTCTTCTCCAGCATCTGAATCTTTGCTTTTATGGCATCTTCTTCTTTAGCTGTCTGAAGTTTCAGTATCTTTCTTTGTTCTACAAGTTTCTTTATCTCTAACGAAATTTTCCTTTTTTCAACTCGTTTCTTTTCTACTTCTTTCTGATTTTGTTTAGATTCCTTAAGATACTCTTCGTATCTTCTATGAGCAGCCCTTACATGTGTTAGCATTGTATAGGTGATAGGAATCTTTTCAATGTTTTCATAGAACCTGATTGCATTTTCAACAGTTCTTTGAGCAATGAGACTGTGTTCAGTTAAGTTTTCTATTAATAAGTTTTTATTGATAGAAAATCCACTTTCCACTGTTGCATTTCCATGTGAAAATATTAGACCAATTCCACAGCTTAGACCAATACTTCACAATATTCCACAGCTCTAAGTAATGTTGGTTTCCTAACAGCATTGATGAAAAGAAATCAAGTCTTACACTTGCTCTACTTTCAAAAAATTGTTTGATGTTAAGTTCAAGACAGGAATGGGCTTCCCCACAAAAGGAAGAGTATTGCCCTTTGGCCCTCTATGCAACAACATCTGTAATTCTATTGTGAATATAAAATTCATCTAGCAGCAATGTGAATCTTATTTTGCCCTGTTGTGGTTGATGATAAATAAGACCAGGATCCAAAGATGATAGTCACTGGACAATTTTATATTTTAGAGGACATCTTTCCAATATTTTCTCTGTCATTTTAATTAAGACAGTTTGACATTCCAGTTTAAATCTTAGGATCTCAGCTTCATTTACTGTAACTTCTTTAAGAATTTTTTTTGTCTGGAAGCCTATATCAATGTTTTTTACTTCACGTAAATTTTCTTTGTCATTCAGATCAAGGGAAAAAAGTTTGCTCCCTGATGTAGGTATTTTACTGGTCTTTACAAATCTTTCCATCAAATTTTGCAAAAGACTTTGTAGATCTGCATATAAGAAAGGAGCAAGAGGGTCAGAGGTTTGAAATTTTATTAAAAATGGCTCACATTCTTGAGAAATTGCCTTAAAAAATGCCAATTTACATTTTAAAACCCCATCTTTAGTTTGAGTTGCAACGTTTTTCAAAGGCTTAGTATGAAGTAATTTCTGGTTATCAATATATTTCTTGATATCATCAAAAATGGTTAAACTCTATCAATAGAGGGAACATTCTCAAGCCACCTGGTTGTACAATGTTTTAGAGGAAACAATGTTTTTCCAGTAAGAGATGTGAATTGTGCACAACGGGCTGGAGAATCATGAAATATATAGTAAACATCACGTAGATAACTATCCACATCCCACTTGACAGCCTGCAGCCCAGTTTTTACTGCGCCATTTATAACATGTAGCCCACAAACTCCACCATTTATCAGTAATTTCCCATTAGGATCATCTTCTTTTATTCTTTCACCCAACTTTTCAAGGAAACTTAAATTGACATTGGGTCCATTCATAAAAACTTGGAGAACTTTTTTTAATTGCAATGGATGGATTCCTTTGATGAAATTGTCCAAAAGATCTTGTGCTGTAGCTCTGTCCAAAAAAACACTGTTGAAATATTCACTTTGCACTCTACTTCTATTAATGTCAAAATATTTTACAAATATGTCTATCTGACCCCTTTGAATAACTTTGTTGAGAGACTCATCAAAACATATGACAAAAGCATCACTCTGACTTATTCGATTTTTCCTATCATGAAAAAAATATGGAGAAAGACCATGATTAATGAGATATTTGCATTTTGTAGCTCCCATTTTGAAGTTTGAAGCTATGGTACTGTCAGAAAACATCAATTTGAATAAATCACCTATATTTGAACACGTATTTAGTGAAATTTTGCTATTCACAACCTTCAGAGCCCAAAGAATTTCTGCTCTTGTGGTATTATCCCTAATGCAAAAAGATGTAACTGACTGTTGATTAGGTTTGGAGGATGATACTTCAGAAGGCAAGTTTGAAACTTCAATATTTTGTTGACTTGTTAATAGCATTACTTCATCTCTAGTCTCACTTTCACTATTTTTTGGTTCACTACATTTAGGTGTGAATGTACTGAAAAACGTTTTTAAGGATGGTTGTGTCTCTTGAGTTTTCATTAAATTCAAATGTGTTTTACCCTTTGAATGTGACACTACAGCTTGGCGCCCCATATTAGATAAATCAAATGTTTTTTTACAAATTTTGCAGAAAGCTTGGGTACTTTCAGTCCTTTACTTAACCAGCCAACAAACTCAGGATTCCACCTAGAGTCCAACCACAGATCACTGAACTTAGTTTTCCTTATAGCCATGTTTCACTCTCAGATTGATAAATTGTTGATATATCAGGAATAAACAAACCAATTATAAACATTGAATTTAACTTAAAAATGATTCAAACACTAAAAATTAAAATGTCACCTTTAAATAAAGGTAGTATTTATATAGCCACCAGTAATAAGTAGATTGGTATATATATATATATATATATATATATATGTATATATTTTGTAACACGTACAAATAAAATAATTTGTTGTTGGGTTCGTTTAAAACCTTTATGCTCTTCAACGTTTCGCTCCGCTGTGGGTAGAGTCGATTGGTAACAAGCCGCTGTTCGACTATTTTAAGCCCCACTGTTGCGAGCGCCAAATTGTAACACGACCTGTTAACTGTAGTTACAAATAAAAGAAATGAAAAAAAAAAATTTTATTTAAAAAAAATTTTGTAAAAAAAATTTTTGTATGTTTGTTGTGTATATAATTTAGAATTAATCCTGGTTTTATGTTTTATTCAAATTTTTAAAATTTTGTAAGGTACTTTTGGTTTAATTTGCACTTCTGGTAGAGCTTAACAAAATCTGGAGTTAATCAGATTATCTCCTTTCAGCAATCGATTAATGATTTTCAGTGCTGCTCCAGTATTTCACCTTTCGTTAATAATCCTCGTCTTCCAGGAAGTCTCGTGGTTAATTAAACACTTAAAGTAAAATGTGAAACAATTTTTATAATTCACACAGTTAAAATAAATTGATTTATTGACAATTATTAACAATAATCGATTTTAAATCGATTTAGAGCAATTGTTCGACTCCGTCACAGGGATAGATCGATATGTGAATACAGGTTAAAATTTTATATAATTATTAAAAAAGGTTCTTTCAACGATTATTTTATAATATAGTCAGAGAAGGGCAGGACTAGAAAGTAAAACATTTACAAGAAATAATCTTAAATAATTAATATTTAACAATTAGTCCAGTCGCCAGAGATTTTGACTTGAGAAAAAATTGGGGCAAAGCAATATTTGGTGCACGTGTTAAATAAACGTTAATAATTAATATAAAAAAACCTTTGCATGTTTACCTTTCTAGGGTTTTCTGAAAATGGTCTGGAAAAATCGTAAAGACAGATTTTCTTAAAGCACTCCGTAAATATGTACAGTTGGAAGAAATAAAAAGGTGTATATTGAAGAGCAAACAATTTCCTTCAGAAAGTCTCCTTACATATTTTTACGTTAATGGAACTGTTTTCCTGAAAATTGGTAATGATGAGCGCTGCGTTTTAAAAAGAGCGTTTGCCCCCGATCCTGCGTAATTCGCTAAATTAGCCAGGCGCGTCTATTCAAAAATATCATAACTTTCTTTAATCTAAGCGTAGCCAGTTAAATAAAGGCTAGTTTTGAAGGGGAACCGTATAGCTTTCAAAATTTGTTGATTTTTACATAAATATTTTATTTGAACATAAAGAATATAGTGTATAAATATTTACTGTAGATACAAAAAGAAGTGAAACCACAAAATTACAAGTACTATACAATAAAATTTAAAAAAAATAGTAGTTCTTTACTAATTTACCTTTAAAAGAGATAAACTTTTTATTTTATAATAATGAAAACTACTTTTGAAGTTGTTATTTAAAAAAAAAACCTTTTCAAAAGTGGGTATTTCGACGTATTTTAAATTTACTCTAAAATTCAGAGTTTATCTGCCTTTATTAATCTTAAAAATAGAGATATCGAAATACAAAAAATTGTATTTGAAAGCTGCAAGTGTTCTGCATCCAAAACTACACTCATGAAAATTATAATCATTTTCAAAATTAAAAAAATAAATAAAAATTGTATATACTAAAAAAAGGTGCCTCCTTTGCGTTACATACATGTATCTTTTAAGTGGGTTTATTTGAGTACTTGAAATTAACGTTATAGCTACTACAATGCTAAATCTATCTATTCATGTTATTTCTCTTACCTGATTATACCTATACTCTAAAAACAAGACCCTAGAAAACAGGTAAAATTTTTAAACGGCGCGGCGTTCTATTCCCCTCGAGTGTGCAACTGTAAAGGTAGCTGCGCGCGCAACACCCATTGTTGTGGTATGCCATACAAACATCTGTACAAGAACGGAGCAGTAACGCAGTTGATATTTCTTCAAAGGTTATAATCAAAACATTACAAATATTTTTGTTTTTATCATATAAAACAGGTAACAAAAATTGCAGTTTAAAGTTTTTATTTACACTTTTTATACATGCTAATATTTATTTATTTGTGAACACCTGTAGTGGGGTCAAAATAAAAATCAAATGTGAATTGTTATGGGAGTCATTTTTTGTATGCTAAATTGGTTAATGGGATCAAGTTGAGCTAATAGTTAAGTTTTGTGTAAAATCAACCCGTTTATTTTTTTATTAACAACTTAAGTTGCAAAATAGCGTTTTTATAAATATCTTTGGACCTAACAGGCCGATTTTAATGTGAATTTTTTTCAGTATTCTATAATAAATGAATAACATTTTTAGCCTTAATACGGAAGTCGATATTATTATTATTGTTAATGTGCTATCAATAAATAAAGTGGCGATGGCGTTTATAAACAATTTGCTGTTGTTTTAACACAAATTATTGAAAGTTGATAAAACTTGAGGGAAAGGTAACCTTTGTGGAGTACTATAAACCCCACAAATTTCATATTGAAATGTTGAATATAACCTCAAAAAAATCGCAATTCACAAAAAAATTTTGAGTGCTCATAAAGTATGGCAAGATTGTGGCACAAAGGTGTACGACGGCTTAAATTAAAGCTTATTAAAAATACTTTCGGATGGTTAATTAACAAATTTTTTTGGCCTTTCTGACACCATTTTTTGACCATTTAAAAAAATTAAACGTAAAGAACGCATTTTTTCTAAAAAAAAAATTATTTGTACTGATCATTTTTTACATACATTAAAAGTTTATAAAAGGCACATATTTAAAAAAACAAATTTGGTAAAAACTGTGGATTCAAAATTGAAAATAAAAAAATTTTCAAAAGAGATATTTTGACTTCACTAGTGGTGAAGTTTTAAAGAATACTTTTACTGAACATTAGTGCTACATAAGGTTTTTTGATTTTTAGGTATTAAATATGGACCAGTGTGATACTGAAATATGTTTTATTTGTAATGATGATCTTTGTATTGAAGATACAGAAAAAGTGACTCGAGGACTACCGAATTTAATAAGAGTTAGCTCTGAGAGAAACGATGGAAAATATGAAATGTTAAAAAAAGTTGATTCAATTTTAGTACACAGGAAATGTCGAGAAAAATATACGTTAAAAAGGAATGATGTTTTGTGTTATAAGGATTTAGGCACTTTGTCGAAAAAAAGTAAATATAGCCCAGTCAAGAGTAAAGTCAGAAAGAGTAAAGAATTGTTTAATTTCAAAAAACTTTGTATAATTTGTGGATTAGATGCCGATAAAAGTAATACGAGATTAAGTATTAATCAACGCAAAAATATTTCCATAATTCAAAGTCCTACTTTTAAAGAAAAATTATCAGAAATGATTGCAGAACATAATGACGAATTAGGAAAAGCAATTCTACGACGAATTTCTTGTGATGATTTGGTAGCTGTACAAGCGAGATATCACCGCAGTTGTCACAAAAAAGTTTTAAGCAGTTACACTCGTGACACAAGTGATGCTAAAGGTCGACCCAAGGATGTAAAAATCTCACGTCAAATGGAATTGATTTTTGATTATTTAAGTGACAGTGATGATACCCAGTTTACGCTCACAGAATTAATTGCATTATTAGGTAAATATATTGCTTAATTATAAATTATAATTATACTATTTTTTAAATTAAATTTTCATGATTATTTTATTTAATATCTAATTTTCTTAAACAGGACATGATGCTTGTCATCCAAATACCATTATTGCTAAATTAAAAGAAAATTATGGCGATTGTATAAGAATTATATCCAGAAAAGGTGGCTCAACCCTCATATGTCTTGTAGATCGTGAATACAATGTCATGCGTCAAGCATGGATAGCCTCAAAAAAAGATGAAAATGAAGAAAAAAGAAAAATCTTAAAATCTGCAGCAGCAATTATTCGAAACGATGTTAATCTGAAGAAAAGTAATACAGAATTTTATCCTCCAAGTGATAATATATTCCAAAATATTAATGAGAATATCCCAGAATCCCTTCAGTTTCTGATAGAAGAAATAATTTTAAAAAATAAAAAAGGTGATATTAGTTCATATGAAACAAAATGCACAGCAATTACTCATTCAATTATGAGTTGCATAAGACCTAGAACCTTTCTATCACCATTGCAAGTTGGTCTGTCTGTAATGTTGCATAGGAAATTTGCTTCAAAACGAATTATAGATATATTGTCGCATCTGGGAGTGTGTTCATCATACAAAGAAGCAGCACTTTATGAGAATAGTGTATTGCTTAGTCCACGTTCTCCATTTAGATCTGGCTGTTTTGCACAATTGGCATTTGACAATTCAGATATTAATATCAATACTATAGACGGGAAAAATACTTTTCATAGTATGGGAGGTATTATGATTGTAAGTCCAAGAGATTGTTATTATAACAAAGTTCCCTTAAAACGATTGACTGTTAAGCCTACTGCAAAAGAAATCAGCAAAATTGACAAAATACCATTCCAAATTTTTGAAAATATTAATACACATGCACTCCAAAACATTGTTTTTGAAAAAGTAGATAATCCGAGTTTTAATAATATAGATTTTTCTAATGCTGACTTGCTTTGGATTTATGGAGTGACCAAACCAGGCATTACTGGCTGGAATGCCTTTATGTCCAAGCTTTTGGAAAATATGACTTATACATTATCTAGAATTGTTTGCTTGCCTTTTGTACACTCTCCTCCAACTGACAAAAATACAATATACACCGTTTTAAAATACGCTGTAAAACTAGTGAAAAACTTAAATCTATTTAATTGTTTTGTTACTTTCGATCAACCTTTGTATCAGAAAGCGTTTGAAATGGTCCAATCCTCACCTGATGATGATATACATAATGTAATTGTTCGACTTGGAGGATTTCATCTGCTTATGTCTTTTCTTGGTTCAATCGGTTATGTGATGGCAGGAAGCGGTTTAAAAGAAGCATTAAGCTGTTGCTATGCGCCAGGAACTGTACATAAGATGTTAGATGGCCATGCTTATGCTAGAGCAGTACGAGGCCACACATTAATTTGGATAGTTTTGTGTAAAAAGATTATTGAGGAAATGAATCTTTCAGAAGTTGAATATTCAAATATGAAATCTTTACTACAAGAATTTTTAGATGACAATCTTACTTACAAAGAAGTACAAGATCATAATTTTTTAAACATCTTAAATGGTAAATTTCTAGAAAAAATGATTGAAATTGAGGAACGCGGTAAAACTGCAAAATTATGGATACAATACATACGAATGATCTCTATTGCAAAAGCATTTGCGCGCTCTGAAAAAATGGGTAATCTAAAAATTCAATTACAAGTTATTCAGCAAATGTTGCCATATTTTTATGCAACTGGACATTTTAATTATACGAAATCAGCCTTATTATATGTACAATATATGAATCAATTTATAAAAGAATCTGAAAAACTTTTCACCTCAATGCAAAACCAAGATGTAATTCCAGAAACTACCGCTTTAAAAATTAAAGAACTTCAAAATTTTATAAATAACGGATTTTGTACTGTAAGACGAACTGAGAAATTCTGGTCAGGAACTCATACTGATATGACAATCGAACAGGACTTAATGAGAGTCATGAAAGTTGATGGTGGTATGATTGGACGGGGAGTAACTACCAGTACTGCAAATAAATGGATTTTAGCGATGCCATATACACATGATATCTGCGAAGAAGTAGAAAAATTTTGTGGTATAACATTTTCTACTTCCGATCAGCATGTAGATGCTAGAGATTCTCGAATAAAACGAGATACTGAAGATATTCTCAAAATAAACTCCTGGTTTGATTGTCACGAGCCATTTCCTTATCAAGATTCAATAATGTCTATATCTACTGGAGTTACTGGCGGTAATAATATTAACTGTCATAATGCTTTTGAGGTTGGAAAAGCAGGATTAGAAGAAATTGCTGGTACAAACTTCCATAAAGTTTCGTTTAAACGAAAAAATAGAGTACTGTCATTAAAAAGTGTTAATAGTAGTCTGAAAATTCAAGAGGAAATTGTCCCTATAGATCCAATGTTTATATTTCAACGCATTTGTGTAGCAAGAAAAAGTGACGACGAATTAAAAGATTACATGCGTTATGAACTTGCACCGTACCCAACATCTATGTTTTACGAAGGTGTATTTCGGAAAACAGATAAGTCTAAACTATATGATATGTTTGAAGTAGACCGCACTGAGATTAACCTTGAAGATTGCATTTACGTCATTGATGGTGGTATGTTACTGCATAGAGTAGTATGGTCAAAAAATGACAAGTTCAAATGTATTTTTCAAAGATACGTAAATTATGTCAAGAGACACTTTGGATCAAAAGTTACTGTAGTTTTTGATGGCTATACAAACAATTCTAACAGCATCAAAGCTATGGAGCGTTATCGCCGTACCAATCAAAATTCCTCTCCAGATATTTTATTCCATGAAGATATGTGTGTCACAGTGACCCAAGAACAATTTCTTTCGAATAAAAATAATAAAACTCTATTTATTGAAATTCTAACGAGATATTTGGAAGAAGAAAACATAAACGTTAAACAAGCTGACGATGATGCAGACTTATTAATTGTGAAAACAGCCTTAGAATTATATGATAAACCTCCAGTTATTGTTGCAGAGGACGTAGATATTTTGGTGCTCATTACTGCGCTTACACCTTGTAATAAGAAAATTTATCTCTTAAAACCCACGAGAGGAACCATGAGTGCTAGTCTATTTTCTTCTGATAACAGCTTTAGAAAGCATAAATTTTGCAAAGAGAATATACTATTTTTGCATGCTCTAACCGGCTGTGACACAACGTCATGCTTTTATGGTAAAGGTAAAAAATCGGTTTTTAATTCGATTGAAAAAAAATCAATAAACTCAGATTTAAAAGAAGCGATCGAAGCATTTAAACTGGAAAATCAACATCAAACATCTATATATAAAAATGGTCTATTAATTCTCCTGTATATGTATAATGCACCAAAAAAAATTACATGTGTTGATAAATACAGACATACAAGTTTTACTAAAGCGATTTCAAAAAAGAAAAAAAGCTTAAAACCTGTAAAGTTAGAAAGTCTGCCACCTACTTCTGATGCTGCCAAGCAGCACTTTTACAGAGTATATTTACAAGTCCAGCAATGGCTCGGCAATGATCTAATACCAAAAGACTGGGGTTGGAATGTTGGAGAAATTTTAACGCCTACAAAAATGACACAGCCAGCTGCCCCAAAATCTTTATTAAAAATGATCTTTTGTAATGCAAAACTGGCTGCAAAAAAGGATCGTGTACATGCAGAAGCGCTGGTCTTTTATGTTCATCGGTTTGTGGTACATGCTCAACTGAAACTTGCAAAAACTTTCCAATTGTTGACGAGATTGATTTTTGATGATAATGACTTTGATGATAGTGAGGAAAAAATCCTCGAAGAAGAAGAAGAAGAAGAAGAAGAAGAAGAAGAAGAAGAAGAAGAAGAAGAAGAAGAAGAAGAAGAAGAAGAAGAAGAAGAAGAAGAAGAAGAAGAAGAAGAAGAAGAAGAAGAAGAAGAAGAAGAAGAAGAAGAAGAAGAAGAAGAAGAAGAAGAAGAAGAAGAAGAAGAAGAAGAAGAAGAAGAAGAAGAAGAAGAAGAAGAAGAAGAAGAAGAAGAAGAAGAAGAAGAAGAAGAAGAAGAAGAAGAAGAAGAAGAAGAAGAAGAAGAAGAAGAAGAAGAAGAAAGAAGAAGATGAAGAAGAAGAAGAGAAGAAGAAGAAGAAGAAGAGAAGAAGAAGAAGAAGAAGAAGAAGAAGAAGAAGAAGAAATCACTAACTAAATTCTCAACATAATAATTTTTAAAATTCCAAATTTAAAAAAATATATATATTCTTTGTATTCGTTTTACCTTTTATTAAAAAGAGAGCTTTTCTTTGAAATATTTATTTATTACTGGAGGATTTGCCCGGGTTTGCTTGGGAGAAAGTGGTGTCATATTCTTACTTGCTAGGAAATTCACTTTAATTTGATACTATTTATGCTGTTTTTTTCACATCCACCAAGCAGGGGGGATATTATAATAATCCAAATTAATATGCACGTCAAATTGTTACTTACATTGAAATTCCCTTTAATTTGATACCCCACGTGCGGTATTTTCATATTTTCCATTTTTGACATCACCCCTCCTCCAATTCCACCAATGTATTGAGCCCCGGAGACCAAAATTTTTAATAGTGCGTATATGCATGTCACATACGGTATTTCATATTTTCCATTTTGACACCCCTCCATTACAACCCATTTATTGAGCCCCAGGGCCCAAACATTTTTCAATAGTTCGTATATGCATGTAAAATTGTTACTTGCATTGAAATTCCTTTAATTTGATACTCCACAGTATTTTCATATTTCATATTTTTCATTTTTGACACCCCCCCCCCCCCGGGCCCAAAAACACCTATCTTATGTTGGTTCTCCCGTTGCGTAAAAAATTTGTGCCAAGTTTGGTGGAAATCGGTCCAGTGATTTTTTATATTTTCCATTTTTGACCTCCCCCAAAACCACCCATTTATTATGCCCCAGGGCCCAAGAATTTTCAATAGTGCTTATATGCATGAAAAAGTGTTACTTGCATTGAAATTCCCTTTAATTTGATACCCTACATGCGATATTTTCATATTTTCCATTTTTGACATCCCCCAGGGCCCAAAACACCTATCTTATGTTGGTTCTCCCGTTGCATAAAATATTTGTGCTAAGTTTGTTGAAATCGGTCCAGTGGTTTAGTAGGAGGTGTGGAATATAAATACACACAATGACTTTTATGTATATTAAGATACAATATTTAATATATAATATTCAACAGAGGAAGATTTGTTAAAATCGACCATTCCGTCTATCGATTTAATACTCCTAACGATGAAATAATAACAAAATCGTTATTTTGATTTTATTACTATTAAAATTTGAACTATTTTAAACAAAAAGAATGAAGACTTTATCATGATCCAATGGTTTATTTAGTAGTAAGGAAAGAAATTCACTGAATGTAAACGTTTTTATCTATTTTACCGCGCGCTGCCCTTAAATAAGGGTTTTTTTTAAAAAGCCTGACCTTATAAACATGCAAAGATGATTTTAAACGATATTTAGACCTTTTTCAATAACTATACCAAATATCACTTTGCCTCAATTTTTTAAGAACTGTTACCGTTATTTTTACTCTGGCGACTGGACTAAATTGTGAATAATATATAATGTTTAATATATTTGAATTCTCAAACCAATGTTGCTTCTATGAAATCAGTCGAGAAAGGTTGCAGTGCATCTTGGGACCATCATGGCGGCTAGCTGAATTGATGAGGTTATACGTAATATTGTCACAGGAAAAACTCACAATAAATTCACCTTTATAATTGTTTTAAGGATCCCCGAAATTGTGTATACTGTCTATTATGTTGGTTGAGGTATTCTGGATGAGTGTTCAGTGTCCACTAGTGTTAATTGTTTTCTATTAGAGGTGTTCACTTTATGTCTGTTAGTGACGAAGAATTGTTAATCTGTTGTAGAGTGAATTATTAATATTATGTAGTTTCAATGTTTTAAATCACTTGTATTATGTGGTGTATTGTTCCTTTTCACTATTCTCGTGGATTATTTCATTAGTTTTGACTCGAAAAGTGTTAATTTATGTAACTCCCATTTTCCACTGATTTTAGGCTTTAACCTATGCACTCCATTATACGGTTTAAGAACGCGATTCCGCATCGACTGTTCCGTTTGAATGTTAACAAAGAACTAACTAACTTCCTCCACCTTAGGAAATATCTTTCAAGTTAATATTGGAAAGTATTGTTAAAATAATTTTCACTTCCCATGTACATAATTCCAAAGTACATTATATATGGAATAATTTTAGTTTATTGTTCGGTTTCATGAACTACTAACCATATAATTGGTTTATTTATCTCATTCTGTTTAATTTGATATGTCTTAGTCCATATTTGTAGAGATTTTTGTTAAAAATTACCAAATTCCTGTCTTTTTGGAAATCTAGGCCCAAAAAAAACTGTTTCCGTCCTTCCACACTTTTACTGCCATTTTAAGTGTTATTAATATAATTATAATAAATTTCAAATGGTCACAAATCCTTTCCTTTCCTTAATTACTTATAAATTTAACATTTGAACTGTCTTTTAGTGATAATTTCTGAATTTACCATTCCTCTTTAAAAATAGTTATTTTATACATTTCAAAAATTTTCAATAAGTTAAGATATTTTTCTATATTACTCTTTTAAATCATAGGTCCATTTACAGTAGTTGTTAATTGATCTACCTTACCTAAATCTTGTCAATTTACATGGTTCATTGGTGAATTAACTGGTTTATTTTAATTTTTATGAATTCATTATTTGGCCTAGAGTTTAGTATTTTATATGTATGGTTTTTTTCAAATAAATTTAATTCTACTCCTCCTCTGACTCTTAATAGTTAACATGACATAAAATAAAATTGTATACATAATTATTGAGATGTGTATCTAATTCATGTTACTGTTACAAAAATAATAATTAACATTAATCAGCAGTCTTTGAAGTTGGACATGTTTGCTGAAACTGTTTTGAACGTACATTTAACTCCTTTGTAAATTAATACAGCATCCATACTGAAACATTTTAATTTGGATGTATGCTGTGATATAACTAATACAACTTACTCTAAACATATAAACCTTATTCTATTAGAACTCTTTTAAAAATATGGAGTTCATGGCTTTGAACAATATCAGCCATTTAAACTTCTTAATTCTATTAAAACTTAAACTATTACCAGTCCTTTCTGATTTTACTACTATTATCTAACATCCCCTTATACAGTAAACATTTCCACCCATACTTTAGTTGTTATTGTCATTCCCTACGAATGTCTTGATTTAACATAGTGACCTTATTTAATGAAATATTGGAAATTTTTCCATTTTAATATTTCATTATTTGTTAATTATAAAATATAAAAGTTATTTTATAGCATATTGTTTAAGCTACAGATACACTACAACTTGAAGTTTATTACATTTCAAAACACTTACACTAGTACACTTTCACTGTTGGTTCTGACTTATATTTGAGTTTTATTATTCTCAGACCAGACCTTTAGTCATAATGGACTGTGAAGATTTATTTTTCATCACATAATAACTTTAGTTGGTGCACTTCTTATCATACTACACAACACTTTTGTTTATAAATTATTACAATTTCATAAGGTTTTGGGATGTTATACTTTCTTTAATGGTATCAATTGGTTTGGGGTTTAATGGTAGTTAATAATAGGTTTTTATTGTGGTTCTTCCATCCTATTTCTTCCTTTCTTCTCATCTTCCTTCTTGTGTTCATTCTTGGGTAAACCAAGGTACTCAATGTTATCTTGTCTGATGGTAGGTTCGGAGTATCTTCTTTATTATCTGATACTGACTTTGCTCCTCTTTCTTGGTTTCAGGGTATCTTGTTTATTACCTGATATTAAACCTTACTCTTCTTTTTTCTTGTGTTTGGGGTATTTTGTTTATCACCTACTCCTAATCTCCAGGGTAATCTCCTGATTTTTTAATATGAGTTTTCTTTAATTCTTTCTTTGACTTTTAATTGTATTTTTATTATTTAATTATTGTTTTTCTTTTATTGTGGTGTTTTCCTTTGAAGTTTAATTGAATTTTATTTGACATTCTTTGAGTATATGTAATTTAATTATCTTTTATGATCTTAAATGAATTAATTATTGGTGGAATATCTGTCATGCTACAGATTGCCCTTCTCCAGAAGTGATTTTTTCAGACTATACTTCCTTTGTCTGAAACAATTGCTTATGATAATTATTAGTTTTTTATTATTCTTGACTTCCTTCCATTTCTAAAATTTTCTTATATATATTTGAGCTTATATCTTTCTCATTCTTACTTGATCTTCCTTGATAGTAATAGTCATCTGAGTTTCATATTTATTATTTTATTTTCATATTTCTTCTTAGTATTTTCTCCTTGGGATATTTCCTCCCTATCTTCCCTAATTTGTGAGCTGGTTCAGTTCAGAGAGGCACTGTACGCTACTTCCTCTGCTGTCCAATACATCACTTCTTATTTGAGTACAGAGGCAAATCATCTCTGCTCAAAAAACATATTAATACTTGCTGGAATTATCTACAGACAGATTAAAAAATTACATCAGAATAGTACACTTTTGTTACTATTAAAAAAAATATCTTTGGATACTTTACTTATTATATTGCTCAGAGATTTTAATATTCCTATCTCAGTTGTTCTTCTGACTCTTTAACTTGATGGTTATTTCATTTGATATCATGGTAGGAAGCTCTTCTATTAGTATAATTTTCAATTTTTCTTATCAGATAACCTTTTTTGGTTATTAATGCCTTATTCCTTTTTTTTTTTTTTATGACATTTTTGGTTTGTTGCTCTGTTTTTATTAGTTCCACTTGTTCCATGTTCTAGAACTTTCTTATAATTGTCGTTATTACAATTGACATTTAATTCATGATCATTTCAATATTAATTTGTTTAATTAAATCATATCTTTGATTTTATTCTCAAATTACTCCTCTCTTGGTTTTTATTCTTTCGAATGAATGTTTTAATTAATTTGATAATGAGGTCATCATTTCTCCTTATACCACTTCAAAGTTTGATTATTTTATATTTCCACATACGTTTCTGTATTTTATCATATTTAATCAATCAAATCGTATCACTGATTTTTATTCCCTTTTTTATCATTTTATTGAAGGTTTTTTACACTTTATTTATTGAAATTAGACATTACCTAATACTTTCAGAATTACTTGGTTTAATTCTAATTTCTGTTTCTTTTATTTATCTCATAAAGATTTTCCATAAATATGGTAAATATATTGTATTAGTACCATAAATATAGCATTAATTCTCTTCTTTTTATTTCACCATAGTTTTTTTGCTTTCTAGATCGTAGTAAGGTGCTCTCACTTAATTTTTTAATTTTGTAGGTGTTCAACCTCTCAAAACTCTTCTCTTTTTATTTTCTCAAATGGTTTCTTTCAAATTGTTGGTAGTAACTTGTTTTTACACTGTTTTTGGAATTTATTTGGTTTATTAAAATCCTTTTTATATTATATATCCAAATAGTTTTTATAATAATTGGTTTGTAATTTGATCTTACTTTGCTTTTGAATTTTCACTATTCATTCAAAATTCTTTTCTTATTATTTCCAAAATGTTTTTTCTTCAAATAATTGGTTTGTAAGGTGTGCTTACTTTATTTTTGAATTTTTATTTTTCAAAAATTCCTTTTATTATATTATATTTCCAAAATGTTTCTTTCTCAAATCTCTGGTAGTAAGTTGATCTTACAATGTTTTAGAATTTTTATGATTCAAAAATTCCTTTTATTATTATTTCCAAAATGTTTTTTCCTCAAATAATTGGTTTTTAAGGTGTGCTTACTTTATTTTTGAATTTTTTTGATTCAAAAATTCCTTTTATTATTATATTATATTTCCAAAATGTTTCTTTCTCAAATCTTTGGTAGTAAGTTGATCTTACTTTATTTTAGAATTTTTATGATTCAATAATTCCTTTTATTATTATTTCCAAAATATTTCTTTCTCAAATAATTGGTAGTAAGTTGATCTTACAATGTTTTAGAATTTTTATGACTATTATTCATGATATTTCTTCATGGATGCCTGGTTGTAGACACCCTTAATTTTATCAGAGCCCATCTCCTTAATTTCATAGGTGTTATTATTTTTGTCTTTGGAGACTATATAGGGTCCAGTGTATAAGAGTAATAATTTCTTAGTTATCCCTTCTAGTGAACTTGGTAACTCCCTATTTTTTAATAAAACCTTCTCACCAATGGTATAGGTAATTATCTTACCCATCCCTTTATTATATTTAATCCGCCGTTTCTCCTGGTCTTCGGCCACCTTATTATAAAATTTTATTTTATCAAAAATATATTTATTTTCTCTCGGGAACTCCAATATTTCTTCGATCTCCCTTGGGGGTTGTCTTTCATACATGGCGGAGTATGGGGTAATTCCTATTGCTGGGTGGTATGCCAGGTTGAGGAATTCTTCTGTGGCCTCTAGGTATTCTTGCCACTTCCTCTGTTGATTGTGGCAATACGTACGTAATATTCGCCCCACCTCTCGCGATACTCTTTCTGCCGGGTTACTGCTCGGGTGGTATACCGAGGTTTTATAGGTATGAACCCCCATCGACAGTAGTGTATCCCGCCATTTTTTCCCTTGAACTGGGTTCCGTGGTCGGTGATGATCGAAACTGGTTTTCCGACATCTGGGAAGTACTGGTTGGTTAATATGTCGAGAATTTTATTTGTAGTCGCCCGATTCGCTGGGTATAGCTTGATGAACTTCGTGAAATGGTCCATCACGATGACTAGATACTTGTATCTGTGACGGCCCCCACTGCGGGGAAATGGCCCGCAGATGTCCAGAAATACTTTTTCTGTCTTCGCTTGAAATGTTATTGGAATCATTTGCCCTTCCTTTTTCTCGTTATTTGATTTCACGAGTTGGCAAATGCAGCAACTCTTTATGTATTTTCGGACCTTCCGATTAATATCCTTAATGTGGCAGCTCTCTTCCAGGGCCTTTATCACCTTTAAGGCGCCCATATGCCCATATCGAACATGATAGTTATTCACTATCTCCTTTTCTATATGGGTTGGAATAATAACTTTCCATTCTTCCTTCTTCAAAGATGGTTGTATAAATAGTATACCGTTGTGTATTTTATAATATTGGGCGATAGTCTCGTCCCCTGCTTCCAATCTTGTTTTAATGGATTGTAGCTTCGGGTCTGCTTGTTGGTGTGTGCTCAGGTTTTCCAATAATGATTGTAGACCGGCGCTGTTACTCAGAATGTGGTATACCTTAAGTATACTTTCCTTTTCCCCCTCGAACGTTTGTTTATTAATGTCTATTCGAGACAACACGTCCGCGACGATATTCTTCTTTCCGGGGATGTACTCCCTCTTAAGATCATACTCTTGTAGTAACAGTATCCACCGTGTCAACCTTCCGTGACTTAGTTTACATCTCCTTAAGAACGATATGGACTTATGGTCTGTCCGGACGGTAACGGTGTAACCAAGGATGTATGTGCGGAATTTTCCACACACGAACACTACACTTAACAACTCTTTTTCAGTGACGTGATAATTCTTCTCGCACTGATTTAATGCTCTACTGGCAAAGCAGATCACGAGATGTTCGCCCTCCTCATCCTCTTGATACAATGTTGTGCCGAGGCTGTGTCACTGGCATCGCAATTCAGGTAGAATGGTTTGCTCAAATCTGGATGGCGAAGTATTATTGGTTCCAGAAATTTCTGTTTAATCAGTGTTAAGGTCTTATTCTGTTCTATACCCCATATCCATTTATTCTTGGATGACAGTTGCGGCTGAAATCTGGCGGTCAATTCAGAATACTTTTCCTGGAACTTGCGGTAGTAATTACAGAGTCCCAGGAATGACTGTAATTGCCTTCGATTCTTAGGTGTGGGAAAGTTTTGAATCGCTTCTACTTTTTCAGCCGACGGTGAGATTCCCTGGTCGTTCAATATAAATCCCAAGAATTGAATTTCCTTGGCTATGAAGTGAGATTTCTCTAGCTTTAGCGTGATGTTATTCGCAGCTAATTTTCTTAATACATGTTCCACACGGTAGCAGTGTTCCTCCCAAGTTTCTGAGGACACTAGCAAGTCATCAACATATACGGTGGTGAACTGTAGTGCTTCCTGGCCAAGTATCTGGTCCATGCAGTGTACAAAGACTGTGACTGAATTCACCAGTCCGAAGGGCAACCTCTTAAACTGGTAGTTCCGCCCTTCGAATATAAAGGCCAGACACTGGCGACTCTGTGGATGTAATTCCACCTGCCAGTAGCCGCACACCGTATCCCAGGTACTAAAGTACTTGGTACCGTGGAACCGTTTCAAAATCTCTTCAATCTCACCGGGCGAAGTCCTGTCATTAATAATCATCTTATTAATCTCCCGCGCATCTAGGCACAAACGGACTTGTCCGTTTTTCTTAGGAATAGCCACGATAGGACTTGTGTATGGGGATTGGCTACTCTCTATTACGTCACGGTTAATCATCTTTGTTATTTCAGCTTTTACTGCTTCCTTTCGTGATTGCGCGATGGGGTAAGACTTCCGGTTAAAGTCCACTGTGTCTCAGAACTGTAGAGTACACTGGAAGTATTTTACTTTACCGGGCTCGTCAGAAAATACTGATTTATACTGTTCGTATATTTTAATTAATTTATTTGCTTGGTATGGTTGCAATTTTTCTCCGGTTATACCGCTCCGGAAATCCCCGATTTCCTGGATTTTTTGGGACCATAAGTCCTCATTAGCGTTACCGTCTATCTTCTGTTCAATAATAGAAGTTGGATGTATATAATTGATCTTAAGAATCTGTTGGTGGATATTATTAGGAATTACTTGGTCGCTACCAACCAAGTTAGCCGTCCAAGTGTGTCCGTTTGTAAATAGTGACAATTTCTCTGTTCGCAAATCAATTATGGCGGAGTTCCGCCTGAGCACATCACACCCGACCAATATATTAAACGGCAGCCCGCTCGCCACCAAGAATTCCATTTCTATAGCTATACCGCAGCTCATCACACTGGCGGAGACTTGCCTTCGTATTGTTTTATTTTGTCGGCCGGTTGCACCTAACAAAATAATATTGTTTAACGGCAATGTCGGTAATGTTCTTCCGCATTCTCTCTGTATTCTCTCCAACTCAGTTGTACTTATAATGCATACGTTGGAACCAGTATCGATCATCAAATTAGCGGGGATTCCTTCTACTTCCGCATTTACATGTATGATTTCATTATTAGTGTTATTGGTGGGACTATTATCGTCCTCTTCCAATAATTCATGTCGGATGTTCTTCAGGTAGTTACAACCTATTATAGTGATACGATTATTTTTATTTTTATTAGTCAACTCATTATTATACCCAGTGTTTAGGAGCAGTAACGGGTTCTGGTGATTTATTACTGCCTCCTCCCGTTTAAAGGCTCGACATCATTGTTATGTTGTGTCGCACTTGTGGATGCATCATTTGGGATGCCTAGAGTGGGTCCCTGCCGCTCTGTTCTATGATCTACTGGTCGTTCGCTGTTGGTCAGCCGTTCAGTGTTACCTAAACTGGTACTCCGTCTCGCAGGATAGTACCTTGGTTGATCTCGTTCTCGGCTCCTCCGCCTATCTTCATACTCGTGATAGCTGTTTCTTCTCTGGTGGTAGTACCTCCGTTGGTGACCATCTTCCGCTCGAATGAAGTTTACTCGTGGTCGAGAAAACCTATTATTATTGGGGTTACCATTTGTTGGACTACCACGATTATTACTATTATAATACCGATCGTTATTATAATTGGGGCTTCTTTGACTATTAGGGTTTGGAGGGTATTGGTTTCGGTTACCCTGATAACCATTATTGGGTCGATTTTGGTTCGTATGATTTTGAACCGTGTTGTTATTATTATTACTATTATTATTGTTATTATAGTTGTTGTTCTGTGGGTATGCTCGGCTTCCTTGGTATCCCGTGTTGGTGTTGGTCGTACCATGGTTGTTATTCGGATACATCCTAGGTTCGGGCCGATCGTTTTGTCTCCGGCTTTGTCGGTAGTACTCTTCAATTTCGTAATTCTCGAGGAGTTCGGTCATGGCCTGTATTGTCTTAATTTGGCTGCCTCTCCTCGCTCGAATCACTTCCTCGTCATAATGGTACGAGAGTTTGTTGATTAGGCATTCCTCAGGTATGGCCGGTTCCAAATGTTTTGCCATACATACCTTGACGAGGAAATACGCCGTCATGGAGCTACCTACTTATTGTTTATAATGGCCGTGGCATATATTGTCACGTATTAGGTTTTGGGTCGTTTCAGACTAATACTTTGCCTTGAAAAGGCTTTTAAACTGCTGGTAGTTCTCTATGTCGCTTCGGTTGGCCATCCACCAGTGGTCGCTCATCTCCCGAAAAGACTCGTCTAGAAGTTCTCTGTTTTTGACCCATCGGTTTCCTCTATGTTTGTCCATGTATTCTTCAATTCGGGCCAAGAACTCCATTGGCTTTCGCTTATATTGCCTGAAGTTTAGCCATTCTCTATGTTGAGACATGGGGAAATTATTGTAGCCAGTCGGCCGGTTTCTGATTACCTCCATTTCTTCCTGGCTCTGTCGCACTTGTCCAGTGATATTCGTCATAGCTGCTTCCATACCGTCGCATCTTTCGGTGATATGGGTTCGCACCTTGTTTATTTCTTCCTGTGCTAACTTTTGGTTTTCTTCCCATTTATTTTTCTGGTGTTCCTTGACCTGGGTAATTTCTTTATTTATTACCTCCCTGACTTCCAGTACTTCACACTCCGTCTGACGACATCTTTCGTCCACTTCCCTGATCTGCTGGTTTACGACAACTACCTCTTGTTCCATTTTTTTAACGATGGATTTCTTAGTGTCGTTTATTTTTCTATTCAGCATCTTCCAACTCTATTCTCTCGTCTACCTTATTCATGCTCTCCTGGTTGACTTCCCTTAGTTCTTCTCTTAACCGTTGGTTATTCTCGTCCATTTTCTGATTATTTTCCTCCAACTTTTCCCTCAATTGCTGATTATCGTTTTCCATCTTCCTACTTGTTTCCTCCATCTTCTCTTCCATCTTATTACTCAATTCTTACTGGTTTCCTCAATCCTCTTGTTGGTATTTTCTATCTTACGGCCCAATTCTTCCTTTGTGGATCGGTTGTCTTCCTTCAAATCTTCTAATTTCTCATTTAAGGAGTGGTTGTCTTCCTTCCTTTCCTTACTCAAATCTTCTTTTGTAGATTTGATTTCTTCCATTAAATCTTCTTTTGTAGAATCCATTTTCTTATTTAAGTCTTGATTCAATTTCTTATTACTTTCTTCAATGTCCTTCCTTATGGATTTGTTATCCTCTTTCAGTTCCATCATCATTCTCATTAAGGTTTCCTGGAATGAAACCTCCCCGGTCTGTGTTGGTACTTCAGGTTGTTCCTCTGGTGGTGCAGTTTGTTTCGGTTCCACCGAGGTTACTACCACTTCTGGATCCTCAATGGGTGTTGCCTCCTTATCCCCCATGTCAACTTCCTTTTCGGCCTCTGCCACCCTCTTCTTAGAAGTAGCTCGTTGTTGCATCTTTCCTCCTTCTCTACGATATAATCGCTGCCAAGCTTAAATTAATTAAGCCCTCTAGTTGGACGCCAATTTGTAACACGTACAAATAAAATAATTTGTTGTTGGGTTCGTTTAAAACCTTTATGCTCTTCAACGTTTCGCTCCGCTGTGGGTAGTGCCGATTGGTAACAAGCCGCTGTTCGACTATTTTAAGCCCCACTGTTGTGAGCACCAAATTGTAACACGACCTGTTAACTGTAGTTACAAATAAAAGAAATGAAAAAAAAAAAATTTTTAATTAAAAAAAATTTGTAAAAAAAAAACTTTGTCTGTTTGTTGTGTATATAATTTAGAATTAATCCTGGTTTTGTTTTATTCAAATTTTTAAAATTCTGTAAGGTACTTTTGGTTTAATTTGCACTTCTGGTAGAGCTTAACAAAATCTGGAGTTAATCAGATTATCTCCTTTCAGCAATCAATTAATGATTTTCAGTGCTGCTCCAGTATCTCACCTTTCGTTAATAATCCTCGTCTTCCAGGAAGTCTCGTGGTTAATTAAACACTTAAAGTAAAATGTGAAATAATTTTTATAATTCACACAGTTAAAATAAACTGATTTATTGACAATTATTAACAATAATCGATTTTAAATCTATTTAGAGCAATTGTTCGACTCCGTCACAGGGATAGATCGATATGTGAATACAGGTTAAAATTTTATATAATTATTAAAAAAGGTTCTTTCAACGATTATTTTATAATATAGTCAGAGAAGGGCAGGACTAGAAAGTATAACATTTACAATAAATAATCTTAAATAATTAATATTTAACAATTGTGAATAATATATAATGTTTAATATATTTTAATTCTCAAACCAATGCTGCTTCTATGAAATCAGTCGAGAAAGGTTGCAGTGCATCTTGGGACCATCATGGTGTGAAGTTACGCTTTTTTACTGACATACATAATTATTAATACTGAATGTATGATAGTCAAAATCTATGTGATTTGCATAATAAATCTCATTTCCGGAATAACATGTGCTCAGCTCATTTACTTGCATTAGGCTTTTGGTCCAGAGTTGCGTTAAGCATAAAGAGGCAGAGGTTGTTGGGTATTGAAATAATAAGGTACACAACATTAGGCTAAGGAATTTGATTTTATTCAGTTAATTGTGTTGTAAGTTGTTACACTAATAGCCACCAATAATGGTTATAAATTCAAAATGGCGGCGATGTCATTTCCGCACTTGACCTCTGTTCAAGGTTACGTACATGTACTTTATTATTTGATTGAAATTAATTCTTTAGCCTTGTTACTGCAATCATTTTAAAATTCTGGTTCTCTTTATATTTTTAATAACAATAATTCTGAACATCCTTCACAAACCAACGCCTCAGGCTATATTCAAGTTGGCCAACATAAACACACACTCTCACTTTCTCTCTCTCTCTCGTACTGTAATTTTACACATGTTTATTACATATATGTTTTGAGCTCATTAATTGATTTTTGAATTAAGAAAATGATTTGTAAGGGCTTTCCTGAATAGTGATGTGGCGTAGACTCCTCAGCGGCTGTCCATGGCGGTCGGCCGAATTTCGTGTTGTTTTGTCCACTGACTCTAACTGAATTTCATTTTGATTTATTCACTGATTCTATTTATAGTTACTGTTAAATTTTGATGATAACTATTTCATTTTATTAAGTAAATATTACATTTTTGGCAAGAATTTGCCCACTACACTGTGGCGAGCGTATGTGCTCGGTTGACTGCTTTTGATGAACTGGGGAGGAAGCAGACACAATTATTATGCAAAGTAGTGGTGTCTGACGTCATTATGTATTGTTCTTTTAGCCAACGCCCGGTTTAACACGTAATTGTTTTATGTCGTCATGGTTTGTTGGTGACGATCTGGCTTTGTGGACCAATGAAAAGTTCGTATTGTCAATTTGTTGCGCCTAAACCGCCATTACGTGTTTAATTCCACTCGTACTCCAATGACCTTGGCTTGTCTCCCCTCTGGTGAATCTGCGTATTTACTGGGACTTGTGCAAAACTAACCTGGCCCTTGTTAATATGTATGATCATAATAAAATTTACAATGAAAATATTCCCTAATACCATTATTCTGGTACAGGTAAATCTGTACTGTTACAAAACCCCCTCAATGAAAGGTTTGGTGTCGAGACACAAAAACTTTCATTGACTCATTCATACGTTTCTAGGAGGATCAGTTCAGATATGTGCCACAACCCCCTGTAGTGTTAATATATAAAAAACTTCAATCACTTACCCTTGGTCCTATAGTGTCGATCGTACCTGTCTGACCTTACTGGACTTCTCCTGAGAGATCCCTACACCATAAGGCCATGAGGCACTTTACGCTCCTGTTCTGACGCTCCGGCCAGCGCAGGACCGCGGTCACAACACCACAAAACTCTGAAACATTCAATACAAAATTTTAAAATAGTGGCCTCATTTATCTACATATCCGCAACTGATATGTTTCCCCTTAGATGCATTGGTTTGTGATTTGAGGCGTTGGTTTTATTTATTCATAAGATTCCAAGCAACAACAACAACAAAATATAACAAGATTTAAGATAGATAATCCTTCTACTTTTCAACACTCCTATATTTTTATCAATTTCTCTGACTCCAGTCAATATCAATTTACTTCTCTCATCATAAGAAATTATACTCTTACACTAAACATAGAACAAATTTCACTCTCAACAACAATTACTATCTCTACTAATTTGTCTCAAATAACATCAGCATATATAACTATTATGGCAAACTCTTCAAAACTATTTAATTTCTTTACTCAACTTTTCTTTACGTTAATCTTCTTTTTATAACGGAATCATTTCCAGAGATTTGTTAACCCAACATAAAATTTAACATTATTACCGTCACTACACCTGTAGTAATCTCCTGCCACACACACTATCAACATAATAAAACACAATAAAACACTGTACATCATAAGCATTAAACACTAACATTGAACAATTCACATTACTTAATTCATATTTATATAACTTGTAGCAAAACTTTAATAAGACATTACTATTTTTATCAACTCTCTATTAACTTTTATCATTTAACATTCATTAGATTCTATACAAAAAATTTCAAATTTATCATCAATCCCTCTGTTACATTACCTTTCTACCATGAATTTTCCCTTTTCTAACCCTTTATCCTTAACTAGTTTGGGTGACTCTATTATTCACTATTTTCTATCTCTTATTTTGCCATTTGTCAACCTAACCTTACTCACCTCTTTTTTTACTACTAACCGCTTCTAACCATTAACATATTATGACACCAATATCTCTATAATAACCCCCTTCACTAATCCCATTTAAAACCTCTGGCACCGCTCATTTTTGTACAAGGATGTATGTTCCCTACCTATGCTCATTCCCTTATGTTGGTTCCTGGATTCTACCTAAGGCAACCCTTTCCGGCACACAACGGTCCCTTCCTGTCCCAACACCTTTCGTTGCGGACTCCCTACACCGGATCCTTATTACAAAATATCATCAATAACAACTATAATTATATACCATTCACATTACTCACCTCTACATATAATCACTAACCACTGTGTCCCTAAAATATCTAACACCTCTTTATATATTATCAGCATCTCAACACTTTATTTTCCCTAACTCCCATTAACTCTATTTAACTAACTCCAATGCCCTTATTTATCACTATCCCCAAACCTCTTTTACAACATTTCACCTTAATATACTACTAGAAAATTCATCACTTACCTACTAACAACAATACATCTCCAGATCCAAATATATAATCATTTACTAACCATTAGACTCTGAATTCCCTAATATCATTTAAAATCATCAAACTTCCTTAAATTATTTAAAATTCTACAATACATGTTTACATAAAAAATACATAAAATACACAACAGCAAAATTACACAAATACATTGACATTAATATACACAAAAATATACAATCCACATTATCATCTTATGATTTACCAAAATCAGTCCTAAACAGTCCATCTTAAAACACTGTCCACATAATTAAATGTTTATAAACACAATTAGAACAACTAACCTCCATCGTCAAATAACAATCGAACCTTAAAACTACATACATGGTTTAATATTAGATATTTCATCTTATTATTATACATATATATACCATTCGAATTTTTATCATTATTCTCAAACTCATTTAACATGTCATGATTGATCATTGTCCTGTCACCTCCTGTATAATAAGTCATAATTAGGTATTTTATCAAGTCATTATTGTTATCAACATCATCTCCTACTGCTGCTATATCAGCTTCAATCCAAGGTAAGTTTTTATTATTATTTTCACTTCTCTCTCTACCTAACCTTTCTATAAACTCTTCATAATTTCTACCCATCTTAAAAATGTCTACTTCTCTGTTTCTCTCAATATATCTCTCACTATCATACAATCTCTCTCTCTTAAAACATCTCTCTCTTTCCACATTTGCATCGGGCACTACTACTCCATAAAACCACCCCCTGGCCTCACCAGGTACACTAACACAAAAAACTAAGGGATAAACTCTAGAGGAACCTTCCTCCTCAAATAACAATTTTGGAGTCTTTACTCCAACTATACCACTGGGAAAATTTGCCCTCTGCTCACTATACTCACTTAAACTCTCCTTACCCCCACTTTCACTCTCATCTACAACTGTCACCTCACCATTAACCTCTATTCTCATTAAAATCTCACTATTACTACCAACATCCACACTATTATCTCCTATTACTATATTTTTATTTATTTTATCGTCATTTCCACTACTACTTACCTTATCATCCTTGTTCAGTTCTAATTTGTCTACTTTGTCAATATTACAATCTCTCTGTCTCTGTATTTCATTTTTTAATTCTTCTAATTTTACGTTAAAATTATTTTGTACTTCTCTAATTTCACTTTTCTGTTCGTTAAATTTTTCGTCAAGTTTACTAAATTTCTCATCGAACTTACTGTTCTGTGTATTAAAAAGCATTTGCATCATTTTCATAATTTCGTTATTGTCAGCCCTGTTAGTCGGGACTGGCGTTGAGTAATAATTCCTTCACTCATGACTAGTGATTCTGTCATGCTTATCTGGCTATTATTTGTACTGTCAGTTATGCTGACATTTTCTTTATTTTCTGCCATTTTTTTTTTTATATACTGATAATAATAAATTCTGTCTTAGTTGTACCATTCTGCTCACACCACACATAACCTACATTGGTAACCTCTAATGTTACGTATTTTTCGCCACCCGTTTACCTCTGCTTTTTGCTTATTTATATAATTTTAATTTTATATAAAGTCCCAGTTCGGGCGCCATCTGTGAAGTTACGCTTTTTTACTGACATACATAATTATTAATACTGAATGTATGATAGTCAAAATCTATGTGATTTGCATAATAAATCTCATTTCCGGAATAACATGTGCTCAGCTCATTTACTTGCATTAGGCTTTTGGTCCAGAGTTGCGTTAAGCATAAAGAGGCAGAGGTTGTTGGGTATTGAAATAATAAGGTACACAACATTAGGCTAAGGAATTTGATTTTATTCAGTTAATTGTGTTGTAAGTTGTTACACTAATAGCCACCAATAATGGTTATAAATTCAAAATGGCGGCGATGTCATTTCCACACTTGACCTCTGTTCAAGGTTACGTACATGTACTTTATTATTTGATTGAAATTAATTCTTTAGCCTTGTTACTGCAATCATTTTAAAATTCTGGTTCTCTTTATATTTTTAATAACAATAATTCTGAACATCCTTCACAAACCAACGCCTCAGGCTATATTCAAGTTGGCCAACATAAACACACACTCTCACTTTCTCTCTCTCTCTCGTACTGTAATTTTACACATGTTTATTACATATATGTTTTGAGCTCATTAATTGATTTTTGAATTAAGAAAATGATTTGTAAGGGCTTTCCTGAATAGTGATGTGGCGTAGACTCCTCAGCGGCTGTCCATGGCGGTCGGCCGAATTTCGTGTTGTTTTGTCCACTGACTCTAACTGAATTTCATTTTGATTTATTCACTGATTCTATTTATAGTTACTGTTAAATTTTGATGATAACTATTTCATTTTATTAAGTAAATATTACATTTTTGGCAAGAATTTGCCCACTACACTGTGGCGAGCGTATGTGCTCGGTTGACTGCTTTTGATGAACTGGGGAGGAAGCAGACACAATTATTATGCAAAGTAGTGGTGTCTGACGTCATTATGTATTGTTCTTTTAGCCAACGCCCGGTTTAACACGTAATTGTTTTATGTCGTCATGGTTTGTTGGTGACGATCTGGCTTTGTGGACCAATGAAAAGTTCGTATTGTCAATTTGTTGCGCCTAAACCGCCATTACGTGTTTAATTCCACTCGTACTCCAATGACCTTGGCTTGTCTCCCCTCTGGTGAATCTGCGTATTTACTGGGACTTGTGCAAAACTAACCTGGCCCTTGTTAATATGTATGATCATAATAAAATTTACAATGAAAATATTCCCTAATACCATTATTCTGGTACAGGTAAATCTGTACTGTTACAAAACCCCCTCAATGAAAGGTTTGGTGTCGAGACACAAAAACTTTCATTGACTCATTCATACGTTTCTAGGAGGATCAGTTCAGATATGTGCCACAACCCCCTGTAGTGTTAATATATAAAAAACTTCAATCACTTACCCTTGGTCCTATAGTGTCGATCGTACCTGTCTGACCTTACTGGACTTCTCCTGAGAGATCCCTACACCATAAGGCCATGAGGCACTTTACGCTCCTGTTCTGACGCTCCGGCCAGCGCAGGACCGCGGTCACAACACCACAAAACTCTGAAACATTCAATACAAAATTTTAAAATAGTGGCCTCATTTATCTACATATCCGCAACTGATATGTTTCCCCTTAGATGCATTGGTTTGTGATTTGAGGCGTTGGTTTTATTTATTCATAAGATTCCAAGCAACAACAACAACAAAATATAACAAGATTTAAGATAGATAATCCTTCTACTTTTCAACACTCCTATATTTTTATCAATTTCTCTGACTCCAGTCAATATCAATTTACTTCTCTCATCATAAGAAATTATACTCTTACACTAAACATAGAACAAATTTCACTCTCAACAACAATTACTATCTCTACTAATTTGTCTCAAATAACATCAGCATATATAACTATTATGGCAAACTCTTCAAAACTATTTAATTTCTTTACTCAACTTTTCTTTACGTTAATCTTCTTTTTATAACGGAATCATTTCCAGAGATTTGTTAACCCAACATAAAATTTAACATTATTACCGTCACTACACCTGTAGTAATCTCCTGCCACACACACTATCAACATAATAAAACACAATAAAACACTGTACATCATAAGCATTAAACACTAACATTGAACAATTCACATTACTTAATTCATATTTATATAACTTGTAGCAAAACTTTAATAAGACATTACTATTTTTATCAACTCTCTATTAACTTTTATCATTTAACATTCATTAGATTCTATACAAAAAATTTCAAATTTATCATCAATCCCTCTGTTACATTACCTTTCTACCATGAATTTTCCCTTTTCTAACCCTTTATCCTTAACTAGTTTGGGTGACTCTATTATTCACTATTTTCTATCTCTTATTTTGCCATTTGTCAACCTAACCTTACTCACCTCTTTTTTTACTACTAACCGCTTCTAACCATTAACATATTATGACACCAATATCTCTATAATAACCCCCTTCACTAATCCCATTTAAAACCTCTGGCACCGCTCATTTTTGTACAAGGATGTATGTTCCCTACCTATGCTCATTCCCTTATGTTGGTTCCTGGATTCTACCTAAGGCAACCCTTTCCGGCACACAACGGTCCCTTCCTGTCCCAACACCTTTCGTTGCGGACTCCCTACACCGGATCCTTATTACAAAATATCATCAATAACAACTATAATTATATACCATTCACATTACTCACCTCTACATATAATCACTAACCACTGTGTCCCTAAAATATCTAACACCTCTTTATATATTATCAGCATCTCAACACTTTATTTTCCCTAACTCCCATTAACTCTATTTAACTAACTCCAATGCCCTTATTTATCACTATCCCCAAACCTCTTTTACAACATTTCACCTTAATATACTACTAGAAAATTCATCACTTACCTACTAACAACAATACATCTCCAGATCCAAATATATAATCATTTACTAACCATTAGACTCTGAATTCCCTAATATCATTTAAAATCATCAAACTTCCTTAAATTATTTAAAATTCTACAATACATGTTTACATAAAAAATACATAAAATACACAACAGCAAAATTACACAAATACATTGACATTAATATACACAAAAATATACAATCCACATTATCATCTTATGATTTACCAAAATCAGTCCTAAACAGTCCATCTTAAAACACTGTCCACATAATTAAATGTTTATAAACACAATTAGAACAACTAACCTCCATCGTCAAATAACAATCGAACCTTAAAACTACATACATGGTTTAATATTAGATATTTCATCTTATTATTATACATATATATACCATTCGAATTTTTATCATTATTCTCAAACTCATTTAACATGTCATGATTGATCATTGTCCTGTCACCTCCTGTATAATAAGTCATAATTAGGTATTTTATCAAGTCATTATTGTTATCAACATCATCTCCTACTGCTGCTATATCAGCTTCAATCCAAGGTAAGTTTTTATTATTATTTTCACTTCTCTCTCTACCTAACCTTTCTATAAACTCTTCATAATTTCTACCCATCTTAAAAATGTCTACTTCTCTGTTTCTCTCAATATATCTCTCACTATCATACAATCTCTCTCTCTTAAAACATCTCTCTCTTTCCACATTTGCATCGGGCACTACTACTCCATAAAACCACCCCCTGGCCTCACCAGGTACACTAACACAAAAAACTAAGGGATAAACTCTAGAGGAACCTTCCTCCTCAAATAACAATTTTGGAGTCTTTACTCCAACTATACCACTGGGAAAATTTGCCCTCTGCTCACTATACTCACTTAAACTCTCCTTACCCCCACTTTCACTCTCATCTACAACTGTCACCTCACCATTAACCTCTATTCTCATTAAAATCTCACTATTACTACCAACATCCACACTATTATCTCCTATTACTATATTTTTATTTATTTTATCGTCATTTCCACTACTACTTACCTTATCATCCTTGTTCAGTTCTAATTTGTCTACTTTGTCAATATTACAATCTCTCTGTCTCTGTATTTCATTTTTTAATTCTTCTAATTTTACGTTAAAATTATTTTGTACTTCTCTAATTTCACTTTTCTGTTCGTTAAATTTTTCGTCAAGTTTACTAAATTTCTCATCGAACTTACTGTTCTGTGTATTAAAAAGCATTTGCATCATTTTCATAATTTCGTTATTGTCAGCCCTGTTAGTCGGGACTGGCGTTGAGTAATAATTCCTTCACTCATGACTAGTGATTCTGTCATGCTTATCTGGCTATTATTTGTACTGTCAGTTATGCTGACATTTTCTTTATTTTCTGCCATTTTTTTTTTTATATACTGATAATAATAAATTCTGTCTTAGTTGTACCATTCTGCTCACACCACACATAACCTACATTGGTAACCTCTAATGTTACGTATTTTTCGCCACCCGTTTACCTCTGCTTTTTGCTTATTTATATAATTTTAATTTTATATAAAGTCCCAGTTCGGGCGCCATCTGTGAAGTTACGCTTTTTTACTGACATACATAATTATTAATACTGAATGTATGATAGTCAAAATCTATGTGATTTGCATAATAAATCTCATTTCCGGAATAACATGTGCTCAGCTCATTTACTTGCATTAGGCTTTTGGTCCAGAGTTGCGTTAAGCATAAAGAGGCAGAGGTTGTTGGGTATTGAAATAATAAGGTACACAACATTAGGCTAAGGAATTTGATTTTATTCAGTTAATTGTGTTGTAAGTTGTTACACTAATAGCCACCAATAATGGTTATAAATTCAAAATGGCGGCGATGTCATTTCCACACTTGACCTCTGTTCAAGGTTACGTACATGTACTTTATTATTTGATTGAAATTAATTCTTTAGCCTTGTTACTGCAATCATTTTAAAATTCTGGTTCTCTTTATATTTTTAATAACAATAATTCTGAACATCCTTCACAAACCAACGCCTCAGGCTATATTCAAGTTGGCCAACATAAACACACACTCTCACTTTCTCTCTCTCTCTCTCTCGTACTGTAATTTTACACATGTTTATTACATATATGTTTTGTGCTCATTAATTGATTTTTGAATTAAGAAAATGATTTGTAAGGGCTTTCCTGAATAGTGATGTGGCGTAGACTCCTCAGCGGCTGTCCATGGCGGTCGGCCGAATTTCGTGTTGTTTTGTCCACTGACTCTAACTGAATTTCATTTTGATTTATTCACTGATTCTATTTATAGTTACTGTTAAATTTTGATGATAACTATTTCATTTTATTAAGTAAATATTACATTTTTGGCAAGAATTTTCCCACTACACTGTGGCGAGCGTATGTGCTCGGTTGACTGCTTTTGATGAACTGGGGAGGAAGCAGACACAATTATTATGCAAAGTAGTGGTGTCTGACGTCATTATGTATTGTTCTTTTAGCCAACGCCCGGTTTAACACGTAATTGTTTTATGTCGTCATGGTTTGTTGGTGACGATCTGGCTTTGTGGACCAATGAAAAGTTCGTATTGTCAATTTGTTGCGCCTAAACCGCCATTACATGTGTTTAATTCCACTCGTACTCCAATGACCTTGGCTTGTCTCCCCTCTGGTGAATCTGCGTATTTACTGGGACTTGTGCAAAACTAACCTGGCCCTTGTTAATATGTATGATCATAATAAAATTTACAATGAAAATATTCCCTAATACCATTATTCTGGTACAGGTAAATCTGTACTGTTACAATGGCGGCTAGCTGAATTGATGAGGTTATACGTAATATTGTCACAGGAAAATCTCACAATAAATTCACCTTTATAATTGTTTTAAGGATCCCCGAAATTGTGTATACTGTCTATTATGTTGGTTGAGGTATTCTGGATGAGTGTTCAGTGTCCACTGGTGTTAATTGTTTTCTATTAGAGGTGTTCACTTTATGTCTGTTAGTGACGAAGAATTGTTAATCTGTTGTAGAGTGAATTATTAATATTATGTAGTTTCAATGTTTTAAATCACTTGTATTATGTGGTGTATTGTTCCTTTTCACTATTCTCGTGGATTATTTCATTAGTTTTGACTCGAAAAGTGTTAATTTATGTAACTCCCGTTTTCCACTGATTTTAGGCTTTAACCTACGCACTCCATTATACGGTTTTAAGAACGCGATTCCGCATCGACTGTTCCGTTTGAATGTTAACAAAGAACTAACTAACTTCCTCCACCTTAGGAAATATCTTGCCAAGTTAATATTGGAAAAGTATTGTTAAAATAATTTTCACTTCCCATGTACATAATTCCAAAGTACATTATATATGGAATAATTTTAGTTTATTGTTCGCTTTCATGAACTATTAACCATATAATTGGTTTATTTATCTCATTCTGTTTAATTTGATATGTCTTAGTCCATATTTGTTGAGATTTTTGTTAAAATTACCAAATTCCTGTCTTTTTGGAAATCTAGGCCCAAAAAAACTGTTTCCGTCCTTCCACACTTTTACTGCCATTTTAAGTGTTATTAATATAATTATAATAAATTTCAAATGGTCACAAATCCTTTCCTTTCCTTAATTACTTATAAATTTAACATTTGAACTGTCTTTTAGTGATAATTTCTGAATTTACCATTCCTCTTTAAAAATAGTTATTTTATACATTTCAAAAATTTTCAATAATTTAAGATATTTTTCTATATTACTCTTTTAAATCATAGGTCCATTTACAGTAGTTGTTAATTGATCTACCTTACCTAAATCTTGTCACTTTACATGGTTCATTGGTGAATTAACTGGTTTATTTTAATTTTTATGAATTCATTATTTGGCCTAGAGTTTAGTATTTTATATGTATGGTTTTTTCAAATAAATTTAATTCTACTCCTCCTCTGACTCTTAATAGTTAACATGACATAAAATAAAATTATATACATAATTATTGAGATGTGTAGGATCTAATTCATGCTACTGTTACAAAAATAATAATTAACATTAATCAGCAGTCTTTGAAGTTGGACATGTTTGCTGAAACTGTTTTGAACGTACATTTAACTCCTTTGTAAATTAATACAGCATCCATACTGAAACATTTTAATTTGGATGTATGCTGTGATATAACTAATACAACTTACTCTAAACATATAAACCTTATTCTATTAGAACTCTTTTAAAAATATGGAGTTCATGGCTTTGAACAATATCAGCCATTTAAACTTCTTAATTCTATTAAAACTTAAACTATTACCAGTCCTTTCTGATTTTACTACTATTATCTAACATCCCCTTATACAGTAAACATTTCCACCCATACTTTAGTTGTTATTGTCATTCCTACGAATGTCTTGATTTAACATAGTGACCTTATTTAATGAAATATTGGAAATTTTTCCATTTTAATATTTCATTATTTGTTAATTATAAAATATAAAAGTTATTTTATAGCATATTGTTTAAGCTATAGATACACTACAACTTGAAGTTTATTACATTTCAAAACACTTACACTAGTACATTTTCACTGTTGGTTCTGACTTATATTTGAGTTTTATTATTCTCAGACCAGACCTTTAGTCATAATTGACTGTGAAGATTTGTTTATTTTTCATCACATAATAACTTTAGTTGGTGCACTTCTTATCATACTACACAACACTTTTGTTTATAAATTATTACAATTTCATAAGGTTTTGGGATGTTATACTTTCTTTAATGGTATCAATTGGTTTGGGGTTTAATGGTAGTTAATAATAGGTTTTTATTGTGGTTCTTCCATCCTATTTCTTCCATTCTTCTCGTCTTCCTTCTTGTGTTCATTCTTGGGTAAACCAAGGTACTCAGTGTTATCTTGTCTGATGGTAGGGGTTCGGAGTATCTTCTTTATTATCTGATACTGACTTTGCTCTTCTTTCTTGGTTTCAGGGTATCTTGTTTATTACCTGATATTAAACCTTACTCTTCTTTTGTCTTGTGTTTGGGGTATTTTGTTTATCACCTACTCCTAATCTCCTAGGTAATCTCCTGATTTTTTAATATGAGTTTTCTTTAATTCTTTCTTTGACTTTTAATTGTATTTTTATTATTTAATTATTGTTTTTCTTTTATTGTGGTGTTTTCCTTTGAAGTTTAATTGAATTTTATTTGACATTCTTTGAGTATATGTAATTTAATTATCTTTTATGATCTTAAATGAATTAATTATTGGTGGAATATCTGCCATGCTACAATATATATACACACACAACCCCCTTTGCTTTTGGCAACAACTGAACCAAACAAGTACAGTATTAACAATAAGAATATTAGGTAAAATAAAAAATGTGTAAGCTTACTAGAAGGCAAAATTGTATCAATACACATTGTAATAGTACCATGTTATAAAACACTTACACACTAGTATTCCAATTCAGCTGATGTCACAAGACAGTTAAAAACAATCAACACTTCTAATGAATGTAGATCTGTGTATTCTCCTTTTTTTGCAAAAACCACAATAAGAGAATCCGGTGAAAACTTCCCTGACATTTTTCTGAAAACTAGCTGATTTCCCTGACTTTTGACATATTTCAAACAGTTTCCCTGACCTTTTTTTATTTCCCTGACATTCCCTGTCTTTCCAGTTAACTGTGAACCATGAAGAAGGGGATAAGATTATATTTTAATGCCTTTTTAATAAATCTCATCATTATGAATAACTGAGAATCACTCAAACTAATTAAAGGGGAAAATGTTAAATAGAAAATTCATAGTAGAAATGTAAGGGTAAATGAAATGTTATGTGTAGTGAATGTTAATAATAATTTTGAATTTTTTTTTGAGAATCTAATGGCACAATAAATGTTAAATAATTAAGAGTATAAATAAAAAGAGTTAATAGAAAGTTCAAGTTGTAAGTTGATAAATTTTTATACAAATTATTTAAAGGTGAATTGTTTAGTTGAACATAGCAATGTTAATGTTTATTATGTTATTATGCAAGACTAATGGGTGATTTTGGGGGGTTGCTTGGTGTAATAGAAGAGAAAATCAATTGTGGAATGTAGTGACAGTACATGTAGAAGGGTATAAGTTTAGAATTTAGTTATGCTATTGCAGTGGCGGCATGTGCCACTGCAGATAGCGGTGAGTGTTGGTGGTAACTTCAGGGTACGTTACCACAATCGGTGGCCTCAAGAGGGCGTATATACACTGCACAACCACTTATATAATTTTATATTATATGTTAATTGATACCGTGCAGTGTTAATATTGACGAAGTAAAACATGCGAATGAGAGAAGATTTCCCCGCCTTTTCGGGTGATTACTGTCTTACCAGCACTAATCGTGGTTTTGGACGACAACCAGCTGTGGGCAGAAATTGTAAAACTGACCATGGTTGGTGTAGCGTGTCAATTTTGGGAGTCTTATTTTTCTTTCAGTATGGGATAATTATATTTTTATTTCCTTTCAATTTGGTCGGACTTGTAAAAAAGGAGTTATGAAAATTATTGTGTAACAAAATTCATTCCATTCTCACAGAATGCATGGCAACGTTATTTCCATTGTGTAACAGAGCAGTGTTAAGCAACAGTTTGAAACAAAGGCAGAGACGCAGTTTGTTGTTGAGCAATGCGGCTGAAGAATTTGCCCCCTTCGAAATTCTAAGAACTTTGCAAGTGTGTCGACGCACAGGCGCGAATACCCACGCAAGCGCGCTCAAAAGGACGCTCTGACTAAAAACTCAAGATGGCCAGAGTGTAAAAAATATTCGTCGTCTCTACAAGATCTCCCGGAAATACTGCCAAGACAGTGCTTACTATCAATGACGTCAGCAGAGCCAAAGCCAAAATTGTACTTTGGTACATGGAATATAACTTCAATATTCCATATATAAAATGGTTACCTACCAGCAAATGAGCAATGAGCGACGAAAGCATAGTGGCAGTGGACAACCACAGTTTCCCGCCTGTGGAAGGAAGATGTAACTGTTACGTTACTAGTTCCAGCGGCAGTCGACAAGCAACAGTTCCAGTTAACGGGCTGGCCTCTGTAGGCTCGTCACACATATTTAAATATTTTAAAGTTGTAGTACAGCAAAACTGTTAAGTGACCGCGGTCAATACGACTAGGGAGTCGTATCAAGAGTTTTTTTCTTTCTTTCAGAACAGTGAAACCGTGTAAACGGACAATGCGCGTGTGCGGCGACCGCGTGGCCAGCGTGTAGGGTTTGGGGTAGAAATGGTAAAATGTTAAGGGGATTATAAATTTACGGTATGAATGTGAGAGCGGCAAAGCTGGGCTGTTTTTTGTTTTTGTTTGTGTGTGTATAATTAGGAAGTGATATAATTGTTCATTACAAGGTAAGCTATAGTCGGTAAGGTGCAAGAGTTGCACAACATGTAACAAGAAGATTTAACATTTCAACATTTCTGAGTAATAAAAAAATCTGATTTCTCTTCCATATAATTGAGAGTTAAATTCTTTCAAAACCTTAGTTCGTTTTATGTGCTGTCATAGTTCGTCGAACGAAATGGGTTTACCTCCACTACACGATCCGGCCAGATCCAAGTCGTAAGGTAAGTGGAAGTTGTTAACTTAATTTGAATAAATAATATACCGAAAATAAATAAAGTTACAATTGGTACCGCGCGACCAGGATGTAATATAACAAAAAAGTTATTACACTGGCCTACATGTGACAGTACATTGAACGGAGTACGGTTGCGAAAGCAAATTGATTTTGTAAAATATCAGTTTTGAAATAAAATCACTAATTGACAGTTGTTACGTAAGAAAAAATAGATAAAGTAAAAATGTCCGAGAATACAGAAAAAAGTAGTATAATAAATGCAATTGTGAGTGAAAGTGGCCTTGAGTCGCAATCGCTGGAAGAAAGTGGTATGTTGAAGGGGGAGACGGGTGCTGTTACAGAAACAGCTGGCGGCAGTAATGTAATCGTCCATTCAACCCCGATTGCGTCTCGACCACAAGTAAACGAAACAGATGTTGACTCTGGGATTCAGTTGACCCCAGTTTCAACTAAGATAAATAAACAATCAGAGGAAACAAATATGATGAGTATTATGCTCAGTCAATTCGAAAGAATGAATAGTAATTTTGAGATCAAATTTAATGTAATGAGTAACGATATAAATAGTCGTTTTGATGATAATGATAAACGCTTTGATAACAATGAAATAATTTTAAATAAAATGAAAAGTGATTTTAACTATAAATTAGACCAATTAACTAATGATTTTAATGAACAGAAAATAAAATGCGAACAGCAAAATATTCAAAACGAGATCAATTTTAAAGAAATTAAAGACCAGAATACTCAGTTTCAGCAGAGTATTAATGTACAATTCGATAACCTGAGTAGGGTACTAGACAAACATATTGATGAACGTTGTGAAAGTATGAAATTACACCTGTCAGAGTCACTAAATGAGCAATTAGAGTACCGTGTTTCTGATATAACCAATGATATAACTAATAAAGTAGAGAAACAGATCACGGAGCAATATAGCATAATGAATACAAATTTTGAGAAACAAATAAGTGAATGTAATACCAATACTGAAGGTAAGATTGGTTATGCTATGAATCAGATTGAAAATAACAATAGTAAAATAAGAGACATAGAAAATAATTGTAAGATTGAGTTCAAGACCATACATAATACAATAAGTGACCTTGAATGTGATAATAACCTTAAATTGATGAATGTTAAAAATGAATTGAGCAAGGCCATCAGCCAACAAGTTAACACTGTTACCGAGCAAGTAATTATGACTCGTGACGTAAGCAGTGAAGTTGAGTTAGAGACATTCAGTTGTGATAACAAAAAAGTACACCCTATGCAGTTCATAAGCAGAGTGAGAGAGTTCAATAAGTTCAGTACTAATAACTGGGAAGTTCAATTATTAAAAATTTTAAAATGCTTCAAAGGTAGTTCGGAGATATGGGCCGAGGTACATAAAACGGAATGGGAGTGTTTTGAAAATTTTGAATCTGCATTTATAAATAAATATTGGTCGGAAGAAGACCAAGAAGGGTTACGAAGTAGAATCATGGGAACAGGGAATTTTGGGGGGCCCAATAATAATATAACAGGGTATGTGATGAGAATATTTAACGAGGCAAAATACTTAGAACCGCCATTGCCATTTAGATCCTTTGTGAGACATATAAGCAAGCATTTGCCAAGGGAAGTGCAAATAACACTTATGACACGGGAGGTAGCTAATATTAGCGAACTAGAAAATATTTTAGATGTGTTTCAGAATATCCGTGACCAAGAATTGAGTCGCCGTCAGAACCAGCAGAATGGAAATAATGGAGGTAATCAGGGACAGCCGAGGGGACCCACAAATGGACCGGTATACCCTAGACGAGAACAAAATAACCGAGGACCAAAATGGACTTGTCCAGCATGTTCACAAGAGAATTATGCGACACAAAATTTTTGTTTTAGATGCAGGAGAGAGAGACCAGGTCAGCGACAGGGACCACCACCCGCACAGAACCAGCATGCATACCAACGAAGGGGAGAGGGCCCCGGAGGAGCACAGAGAGGCCAAACTCATGAACCACGAGGAAACCAGCACGAACGAGGATACAACCATGCAGTGGCGAGCACCTCTGCGGGAAACTAAGAGGGACAATGGAACACCGGACCCTACCGTTGTCGCCGGAAGTTTCTGGGGTCCAAATGGATGATAGATACCGAAACAACGTGGTGATTACAGATTTATCTGAGGAATTATTGGAGGAGGAAGACTTCGAAGCAGTGAGAAGGGAGAATGGGCTGACTGAGGTGAAAATCAACATAGAAGGTAAGGAGATTAAAACTTTAATCGATACGGGTAGCGAAATCTCTGTTATTTCTGAACATGTATTAGATGAATTAAGAGAAATAAATAAAAATATTCCATCTTTACCAGTAGCTGGGGTGACGATTGTAGGTATTACGGGAGTTAGAAGTAAGAGAGTCACGAAACAAGTACATTTAAACATGATAATTAACGGGGTAGGGTATGATAATACATTTCTAGTTGTACGGGGACTAAATCTTGAGGTTATACTTGGAAATGATTTTCTAATTAAACATAAGGCGGTGATTGATTTTCATAAACGGGTATTAGAATTAAATAATGAAGGGGAACCAGTCCGTATTAATTTTGAACGGGTGTCAGATGCGGTAAGAATTTCAGGGGTAAGGGTGATACATAATCGGAATAATAAACAAGACATGGAAATTAGTATGAATGTGTGTAGTGAGAGTAAGATAGAGTATGAGGAGAATGTGGATCACTTATGGAATGAAAGAGCATTTAAATTCTGTAGTGAGGGTGGCGTGATAGGGAGTTCTCAACGTGAATCGTTGTGGCGGGTCATAGAGAATTTTAGAGAAGTGTTTGCCGATATCCCAGGGAGGGCAAGAAACTATGAATGCGAGTTAAAGGTAAGGGAACACGCACCATATGTGCAAAGAAGTTATCCGGTGCCCTATGCAAAGAGAAGAGCGGTTCAGCTTGAGTTAGAGAAAATGTTAGAGGGAGATCTGTGTCACCATATTCTAACCCCTTAGTGGTAGTGATTAAAAAAGATGGTAGAGTTAGGTTATGTTTGGATGCCCGCAAAATAAATCAAATAATTATTCCAGACAGGGAGTCACCCTAAGCTATTGAAGAAATATTTCAGAAGTTTAGCGGCGTACAATATATAACCTCCTTAGACCTAACCACCGGGTATTGGCAAGTTCCATTAGCAGCAAATAGTAGAAAATATACAGCTTTTTTATTCAATGGAAAGAATTATCAATTTAAGAGACTACCGTTCGGTTTGAACACAAGTGTAGCCAGCTTTATCAAGTGTCTTGACGAAATTTTGCAACCGCATAACTTAGATTTTTTAACCATTTACGTTGATGATATTTTGATAGCGTCCAGAACATTTGAAGAGCATGTAGAGCATTTGGAATATGTATTGGAGAAGTTATATCAGGGAGGTTTGACAGTGAATTGGGACAAATCAAAATTTTTGCAAACTGAGATACATTTTTTAGGTTCCATCATAACACCTACAGGAATACGTGCCAATCCGGATAAAGTAGAATCCATCCTGACGTTCCCGGAGCCTAAAAATATAAAACAATTGCAAAGTTTTCTTGGTCTTTGTAATTTTTACAGGAAGTTCCAGCGGAATTACGCCCAGACGACGGCCCGACTCAGCGCAGTGCTGCAAAAGAATAAACAATGGAGATGGGGCGATAACGAAAGAGCGGCGTTTAATGACATCAAAATTAAGTTCGCAGACATGATACTAATGAATCATCCTAATTTTAATGAAAAATTTTATTTACAGACAGATGCTAGTAATATCGCACTGGGAGCAGAGCTTTACCAAGAGGACGAGGCGAAAGAGCATAAAACCATTGCCTTCGCCAGCCGGACGTTGCTAGCCGCCGAGCGCAACTATACTACCACAGAGAAGGAGCTCCTCAGTATAGTGTTCGCCGTGAGGAAGTTCCGCACGTATCTGCTGGGTAACAGAACCATCATCAGGACGGACCATAAAGCGCTGTCGTTCCTGAATACTTGCAAACTCACACACAGCCGGATAACCAGGTGGGTGTTAGCTCTTCAAGAGTACAATTTTTCTTGGGAATATATCAAGGGTGTAGAGAACAGGGTGCCAGACACACTATCACGAGTAGACACTGACAGAAATAGAACAGGTAGAGATATTAAAGAGATAGAAATTTATAGACTATCCCGGGAAGATAAACTTTTAGGGGAGGAATTAAAAGATATAAATGTAATGCAAAGAGCTGACAGTAAATTACATAAAATAATTACTAGTATAGAATCAGATGTAGACGAATTGGGGTATAAACAATATTTTCAAGTGTTTAAAGAGAGTTTGTTTAAAAAAGTAGAGGGGAGAGAGAGGGATTGGAGGTTAGTTATACCTGAAGGGTTGATAGAGAAAATAGTGTGGGACTGTCACTTTAGATACGGGCATTTTGGGGCACAGAAGTGTGTGAATGTGTTAAAGGAATCTTGTTTATTTAAGAATATGGAGAAACGCGTCCGAAGAATACTTAGAGTTTGCGAGTTATGTCAGAAATCCAAAGTTGTCAATTATAGGTTAGAGGGAGAACTAAATTATATTAAGGTAGAAAAGCCATTCGATTTAGTAGCTGTAGATTTGTACGGCCCATTGCCAAAGGGTAGGGGTGGAGTGATGCACATTTTTGTTGTACTTGATACTTTTTCCAAATATGTAAGGTTATATAGCATGAAGCGAGCAACGAGTAAGGTGCTGAGTGAGAAGATCACACGCGACTACATGATCAACGTGGGAAAGCCGAAGGTGATATTATCCGACCATGGGCCGCAGTTCATCAGCGGAAGATGGCGCCAGACTCTTGGATGGGAGGGTATCATCCCAAAGCACACCGCAGTATATCACCCACAGTCCAACCAGGCGGAGAGAGTCATGAGGGAGCTGGGCAGAATTTTTCGAACATACTGCCACGCCAAACATAGCGAGTGGCCACTCTATGTGCAGAAGATTGAAAACTGGCTAAACTACACCACCCACGAGTCGACGGGGTTCACACCTTATGAGCTAATAAGAGGAAAGCGTCCACAGAGGATTCTGGAACAATTAATCGAATATCCACCGGAGACCAACACTATTGGTAACGATGTTAAACTTAGACTAGCGAATGAAAGTTTGTTGACGAAGGGAGAGAGGAGAAAACAGCGACATGATATGAAAGGTAAGTGGACGCAGTATGAGGTTGGACAGCTGGTATTGATACGACGACATGACTTATCAAGTGCACAAGACAAGGAGATCAAGAAGTTTTTCTTATTGTACGAGGGGCCGTACGAGATAGTAGAAATAAAAATGAAAAATTCGTACGTGTTACAGAATAGAGAAACCAGGGAGATAGTGGGTACGCACAACGCTACAAATTTGAAATTATTTTGGTCAGCATAAGTATTTTGTTAAACTGTAGAGGTATGAATGTTATTTAATTTTTTTTTTGTTTCTAGAAGGGATCCTCCCCCATTTTCGGGCGGCCACGATCTTACCAGTCCTGGCCGTGGAATTCGGAACTCGGAGGCGGACCATGGTTGGCAGGATCTTCCTTCGGGCAGTGAAAGCAACGATGGTCCGGCTCCACCAAAATTGGTCAAAATTTGAAAACTTCCATCATATTTGAACGGGGAGGGGGACCCCAAAAGAGGTACGTGACGAATTAAATTTTTATACACTCTGGGTACAGCAATTTTGATGTACCTGTCACGTACCTGCACTGCCTTAGAGTGATTATATAAATGAGGCTACACCTAAATGCAAGGCAGTGCATACAAATTTCGATAATTTTAGTGTCACTGGCAAAGTTAAAATTGAGCCATTGACAATAGTTTAGCTTACACCCGAAATGAAGAGTTTTGCGGAGAAATGTAGAGAATTCCAGAACAGACGACGGGTTAGTGGAGATGAGAGAGAAGGTAGTACAATTTGCATAGAAGGGGAAGTAAGTGCACAAAGTAGATCTGTTGTGGAATTTTTTTATATTTCATCGCAAAACACCCCCGTTTCAGGTGCGTCCATAGTCGCCGATTTAATATTAAAAAAAAAATAATAATAAACATTTTTGGATGTATATAACGTTAAATTTAAATAAATCTTAGAATCAAGTGACCAAGTATAATTGTCAAGTTTTAGCACCAGTGAGTATGGAAACGTTGTGAAGAATGTGTAACCAAATAAAAACTTGTTGTCAATACAAGAAGGGGGATGATTTTGGGGGTAGATTGGTGCTCAATGAAGTGATAGAACAATGGAATGTGGAACTGCATTTGTAGAAAGTTTAATTTTCAATTGTTAAGTAATTAGTTAGTTATTAAGTGGCTATTGAGGGGGTGGCCTGTGCTCTCTTAGATAGCGAAATGGGTTGGGGGTAACAGTGAGTGTTACCTCCATCGGAGGCCAAAGTGGCGATAAATGTGCGGCACACCTTATCCGTGTAAAGTAAAAAGTTTACACACCTTACTAAATGACAGTGTCGCACATAATAGTATTGATGTATAACAGGCAGTGAAATGAAAGTTTAGATTTCCTCGACTTTTCGGGCGGTTACTGTCTTACCAGCACTAACCGTGGTTTTGGCTAGCGGCCAGCTATGGTCATACCAAGTCCCTTGACCATAGCTGACTTGAAATTGGTACAGATTTGAAATTCTTTGGGGGGAGAACTTAGAGGAAATCTCCCTGAACTATGGAACAGCGGCTGCCACTCTGCCCGCCTTGGGGTAGCAAGACAGGTGGTAGAACCGTTTTAAGGGTGTATCATTTTATGACGAGAACATGATGATGTTCAGTAATTTTAAAACTTAATAGCAGAAGCAGAGACACGGAGAGGTAAAAACCTGCTCCAAAATATACAGTCTCTGTGGAAGCGAATGGGCGCCACAGTCCACCATAATCTGAAATAGTGTGTGTGGCTGGGAGGTGACGCAAAGGAGTCACGAATGTAAATTTTATAACATAACATTTTATTCAAAGTTTGATTTAATAAAACTGCTTGTGCTCTGTTCAGGTAACTAGCTGCTTAGTTATTTAAAAATAAGGTGTTCATGCTACAGTTTAAGTGTATTATTTTATTATTGTCTTTTAGATAAGCATTGATAAGAATATGTGTTTTCATTATATGTATATTTTTTTGTAAGCCAATAAGTAAACGCCTGGCAGGCAATCAACATAATAGAAGTAAGTATTGATAATGTATTACATGTAATTGTTCAATTTTGAAAGGTATTCATGGTGTTTTAATTATGTTAGGATATCAGCTGATCAGCAATAATACGTCACTGGTATATTAGTTATAAATGTTTTAAGTAATTGATGTTCAATGTAATGTTTGATGTATTACAGATGTTTTGAAGTAATGAAAAAAGAATTTGATAAAATGAGAAATAAAATAACCATAATTTATGCAAGTTAATAAAAGATAGTTTTTTGGGTGATAAATATTTTATGGGACACGTAGACCTGTCCAAATTGAATTCAAAGTTGAAGTTGACATCGTAGGGATGATATAATGTAATATTGTTTTGAAGTAATGTAGTTTTGTGAAGTATTGATATTGACACAGTAGTAATGGAGAATAATGGTAGAGTTCTGAGTGATATATTGTTGTTTTTATAATTAATGATGTTATTTTGTGGTATTTGTAGTACGGTTATGAGATTGAGATTTTTGGGGATGGCAATTTTGTAATAGAGGGTAGAGTATTTGGGGAGTCCGCAACAAGGGTTGGGACGGGATAGGGATAGATTTTAGTGGGGAAGGGGCCGCTTTAGGTAGAATCCAGGCCGCCAAATAAGGGAATTGAGTTTTGGGTAGGGGAAACACGTATCCTATGTACAAAGGGTTAGAGAGTATTTTTTTATATATGTAGAGAAGGTGGCGTTTTGAGTTAAATGATAAGTTGGGGCTTAGAGTGTCTTGATTAGTAGATATTTTGATAGAGATGGGTGTCATGATAATTGAAGTTGATGAATGTCAGAGTCAGGGGAGTAAAGTATGTATGCATACAGATCTAATACAGTAAATGAGAATAAATGACTTACATCACCCGCAGTAAAGTATAGAGAGATTGTTAAATGAAAAGTAAGATTGTTAAGCATAAAGAGAGAAATTTATGATAAAAGATATAAAAGCTTTTATTTTAAACCAGTGACAGAATTTTGATAAAATTTGAAAATAATGTAAAATTAAAAATTGTTTGTTTTAAATAAATTAAATATCAAGTTGATGATTATTTATATTAATATTTTGTTTATTTTAAATATTTTGTTTTATTATGTTTGTATTTCAAGTTAGGATATTACAGATGTTCAGTGTATTTTCAGAAGGTATACATAACATATGTAGGTCAAGGGTCTGGAACTTGACCTAGTTTCGATCAGCTGATGAGATCATACACCTACTAAGCTTGTATAGTAGGAAGCCAATTTTAATTTGTTTGTTTAATTAATTCAAACCAATATTTAAATAATTTTAAATATGAAGAAAACATTTAAATAAATTTGAATTTTTTTTTAATTTAAAAATTTTTGAAAATTTTAAATTTTTTTTGGGAAAAAAACGTGATTTTTCGCCTGCCAGCAAATGAGTATTTTAGATAATGATTCTTTTATTATGTGTGCATTAATGATGTTTATTTTATTGTATTGCATTGTATTGGTAGACTATAAGTGGTCCGCATGTTAGAGTAAGGATGAGTTTATATTAGTAGAAATGTCTAGGTTAGGTCATTTGAAACAAAAAATTAGAAAAACAAGGAAGAGAATTTTTTTTATAAAAGATTTTTTTTTTTGAATTTAAAATTTTTTAAATCTATAATAAATTTTAAAAGAAATTTTTTATTTTTAATGTGTTATGGTAACATGTAATGTTAGTATGTGTGAGCCCAGTATTTGCTAAAGGCAGCCCAGCTTGCAAAAAGGGGAAACATATCGGCGGAGGAGCTGGAATAATTTTAGCCAGGGATTGAGGATTTTTGGGGGTGGTATGTTAAAAGGCGAGGTGCGCCGTGGTACGAGTCTGTTTGATTTTTCGGTGTTGGGATCTCTAACGGAGAAGTCCAGTGATCTCGTTCAGATGAGTCCATGGTCGCTGAGCTAGGGGGGTCGGGTACCCATGCAGATTAAGAACCAGGGGGTTGTTGGCACCAGTTCCTCACCGGTCCTCTTTGGGGTTTATCGATGAGATTTCTTCTGTCGTGGACAGCAGAATTCTCATCGAGGGGGTATTGTAGCGTGTCAATTTTGGGAGTCTTATTTTTCTTTCAGTATGGGATAATTATATTTTTATTTCCTTTCAATTTGGTCGGACTTGTAAAAAAGGAGTTATGAAAATTATTGTGTAACAAAATTCATTCCATTCTCACAGAACGCATGGCAACGTTATTTCCATTGTGTAACAGAACAGTGTTAAGCAACAGTTTGAAACAAAGGCAGAGACGCAGTTTGTTGTTGAGCAATGCGGCTGAAGAATTTGCCCCCTTCGAAATTCTAAGAACTTTGCAAGTGTGTCGACGCACAGGCGCGAATACCCACGCAAGCGCGCTCAAAAGGACGCTCTGACTAAAAACTCAAGATGGCCAGAGTGTAAAAAATATTCGTCGTCTCTACAAGATCTCCCGGAAATACTGCCAAGACAGTGCTTACTATCAATGACGTCAGCAGAGCCAAAGCCAAAATTGTACTTTGGTACATGGAATATAACTTCAATATTCCATATATAAAATGGTTCCCTACCAGCAAATGAGCAATGAGCGACGAAAGCATAGTGGCAGTGGACAACCACAGTTTCCCGCCTGTGGAAGGAAGATGTAACTGTTACGTTATTAGTTCCAGCGGCAGTCGACAAGCAACAGTTCCAGTTAACGGGCTGGCCTCTGTAGGCTCGTCATACATATTTAAATATTTTAAAGTTGTAGTACAGCAAAACTGTTAAGTGACCGTGGTCAATACGACTAGGGAGTCGTATCAAGAGTTTTTTTCTTTCTTTCAGAACAGTGAAACCGTGTAAACGGACAATGCGCATGTGCGGCGACCGCGTGGCCAGCGTGTAGGGTTTGGGGTAGAAATGGTAAAATGTTAAGGGGATTATAAATTTACGGTATGAATGTGAGAGCGGCAAAGCTGGGCTGTGTTTTTTGTTTTTGTTTGTGTGTGTATAATTAGGAAGTGATATAATTGTTCATTACAAGGTAAGCTATAGTCGGTAAGGTGCAAGAGTTGCACAACATGTAACAAGAAGATTTAACACTTCAACATTTCTGAGTAATAAAAAAATCTGATTTCTCTTCCATATAATTGAGAGTTAAATTCTTTCAAAACCTTAGTTCGTTTTATGTGCTGTCATAGTTCGTCGAACGAAATGGGTTTACCTCCACTACACGATCCGGCCAGATCCAAGTAGTAAGGTAAGTGGAAGTTGTTAACTTAATTTGAATAAATAATATACCGAAAATAAATAAAGTTACATTGGTTGCCCTTGAAATTAGTGAAACTTGAAAATAACGGAGGGCAACTTAGGGGAAATCCCCGGAACTATGGAACAGCGGCTATCACCTTGTTCGAGTAGGAACAGCAAAAAAGGTGATACACCCGTTTTAAGGTTATAACTATATAAAATCAGATATTCTGATATCTGGCAGTTTAAAATGTAAAGCCGAAGTAAGGACAGGAGATGCCAAAATTCCTCCCCAAATTCAGTCCTTGTGGAAGCAACTGGGCGCCACAGTCCAGGGGGGGGCCATAGTGTGTGTGGTAAGGAGATTACTCAGAGGAGTAATGAATTAAAACCTTAAACTGACGTAAACTGAATGAGCTGATAAGCTAATTCAATGATTTTATTTTTATTCAAGAGATACTATTGTAGTAGACAATTTGTTCAGAAGTAATTGATTTAAATATGTTTGGCTCCATATGATAATTTTAGAGACGAATTTACTGATTTTGCAAAAGATTAATTCGAGGAGAGAAGGTGTTGATTATGTTTTGTTTATTATGTTGTACTATGTTAGAGTATAGTAATTATAAACATGTGTTATGTATTTTACACTGTATAATTTTGTGTAGTGTGTCTAAGGTAAGGTCATTCACCTGACCCTGTGAGATCAGCTGATGACTGATGTTAGAGCCATGATATGTTTCTCGTAATTGACTCATGGATTCTTTTGTTAATTAATGTAATTAAATAATTTTTTTTTTTTTTTTGGAAATTAGAGTTTTTTGGGGGAAAAATTAAAGAATTTTATTTTAAATTGTAATGTTCATTATAAGTAGAGAAGGTGTCAGCTGATTCATTATGTGCATCTTATGTTATCTTTTGTACTCAAATGCAGCTATTTTTGAATTTATGGTAGAAATAAGTTGTTTATTTTTATTTGTTTAATATGATTGTTAGCATCTAGTTAATAAGAATGACAAAGTAAATTCATTGGAAAGATTTTGGAAATTTTTGGAAAAATTTAAAATTTGCGATGAAATTAATGAATGGAAAGAAATAAGGTAGACTAACTTGGATGTGGATTTTGATAATAGACCTAGGTTGTGTTCTCTAGTTGAACAGAATTTAATTAATTGAATTTGATTTGAAATAATATCAAGAAAAAAATTCTTTTTGTTTGAAAAAGGAGAATTAATTTGTGTAGAAGCAAATATAGAATGCTTGCGAAGTTTACTTTAATAATTGATAGGTGGAGGTAATATGTACTTGATAATGAAAATGTGTATGCACCCAGTACTTGCTAAAGGCAACCCAGTATGTATGTAAGGGGAGACATATCGGTTGAGGGTCTGGTATGGTATAAGGCCAGTTTTTGATTTTTTGGTGAAATGATACAAGGTTAGGTGGTACTATGGTGAGTACCTGTCCGATTTTATGGTGTTGGGATCTCGCCCAGAGAAGTCCAGTAATGTTGTGCAGGTGCAGCCATAGTCGCTGGGCTAGGGGGTAGTTTACCCATGGCGTATTAAAAAATTAAAGGCAGGTTGTTGGTGCCATATCCTCACTGATCCTCTTAGGGTTTAGCAATGAGAGTTTTTCTGTTTCGGCAGAAAACCTCTCTTTAGGGGGGTATTGTAACGGGGCAAAAGGGGTGAGACAGGTTTTAATCATTTTAAACAGTAAACAATATTTGGTGAATGAACTATATCCTCGCAATTGATACGCATCGGCACAGGAATGTAAAACTTGTCAAGAGGGGTGCGCATTCCCAGCCAAACGCGCGCTCAGGCGGCCAATGTTCCCATGGTTTGGTCACGCGCAGATACATTCTTTCGCTCTGTGTGCGTAGAAAACAGCCTGTCGGCAAAAAACATCTCAACATAACGGACGCAAGCAGTGTGTGTGTCCGCCAGCTGGACACAGTTTTAGTCTCGTCCGCATATAAAAAATGTAGATAAAAACAGTATCAGTTATTATGTAACGGCGGTTGCGGCCGGTTCAACCCACGGAATCCCCGCGAGCCGAAAACCTCGGACAAAACAGTGAAATTTACAAGAAGGTGAAAACGTGACCATTTTAAAATGAGAACTTTTCGAATAAAACAATGAACAACCAGAAACAACAGGACTCCAACATTGAACACCTAGATCAGCAGAGAGGGGCGTAACCACGTAAATTCATATTAAATAATTATAAACCATTTTAAAATAAAATAATTGGGGTATTAACTTGAAAGAATGTATGTGTGTGTGTGTGCAATTACTGGGTCGCCTTTACATAATATAATCTCATGAGCTGTTTATTTTAAATAGATTAAGAAAAACCATGAATTTTGTTTTGTCGGGAGTAAATTGAGCAGGTAGTGCAACATTAATATGTGTCAGAATTAAATACTAACTTCAGAACAATTTTGTTATCATTTTGAAAGAAAGGTAGAATATCAGATGTTTAAATAAAGATGAGTTAATTAATCAGTGCAAAGCGAGTTGAGTTTATTAAGAACGCTTAACCCTAAATCACTTATATTTCGAGTTCACGTGACGACTCTGGCCCGATGCAGGTAAGGAAATTGTGATTTTGTGTATATTGTTTAAATATGTTAATTACTAAGAAGTTGTAATCTTTCATTATGACGTAGTTATGTCATAACATTAATTCGTAAAATGTCTTCAAGTATATTTCATGTGTTTGAAAAATATGTTTTGAAAAGTTCCGTTTATAATGTGGAACATCTGGTAGTCTAAACTATAACAAAAATAAATGTAATACTTACAGCATTTCGTTTTGAATCATCTTTTCCCCTTGACTTCATATTTCTACTGTCCTCGGACTTCAACTGCTTTACTTTGGTATCCTGAAATCACATAAGTTTCCATTATGTCTACATTGCTATCCAAAATTTGTCTTTGTGAAATATTGTGGAAAATTGGTCTAAAATATAAATTACAAGCATACTGTATGCTTATATGCTTAATGTATTTACCTATACTTCTCTGATACTTTCAATTATCAAACACAGACACAGAATGATTATTGTGACGGGTAATAATACAAAAAAGTATTAATACCTAAAACAATATTCATAACCTTCAATATTATTTCCATAACCTATTTCAATAAGATACTATGCTTCAAACATCCCAGGGTACATTAGAAATCATGTTTTCATTTTTAACTTTTGATGTATTTTTCAATGTTTTGATTACACAATATTCTAAAAATAAAATATTAAAATTTCATAACTAACTTACTGCACCCATAATATACAGTATATTCAAAACTTTGTTTATATGTAGAAAGCAAAGTTACGTTTGAACGATTGAAATGATAATCATGTGCTAAACAACCTAAAGAAATATATAATAAATAGTGCTGTCGATCGATCAAAATATTTAATCGGTTAATCAAGAAGGTTTAATCAATTAACCGGTCGATTAATCGAGTTTGGGTACTAAACAATTATCATACTAATGGCTTACAAATTTAATTTTAAGATTTTTTTTTTTTTAACTTGGATCAAGAGCCATAGCTTCTTGATACATTTCTATTTTAGGCCAGGCATTTACTCTTTCCGTTAAATCATCTAACAGAGCTGTTTTGAATCGAGTAACGTAACCAGGATTTATGTAATTTTTAGACTTACTCTTAAATGAGTTATGGCGGGTAGTACAACACTCGCCGTCACGTATTTACTTTCTCCAAGAAAATCACATATTTCCAAACATGGTTTAAGACATTTATACATGTTTTATGTCATTTCCCATTCCACTTCAGTTAATGGAATGATGTTTGATGGATTGGTGGACATTATAGTTACAATTCCTTCCTTGGCTTCCAGAAGAGACTCGAACATAAGGCATGTACTATTCCATCGGGTGACTATATCTTGTTTCAGTTTGCATTGCGAATATTAAGTTCTTTCAGTTGTTGGCATAGCTGATTTTCTAAATAAGGACTGTGCTTGAAATGACCCACCATTTTTCTACATTTGGAAAGCAGTTTATCTATAGACGCATTCTCAATTGCTGTATTCAGACTTAATTGCAGGGTATGAGCAGTGCACCTAACATGATCGTATTTCGAATTTTCCTGGCATTGTCTGTACATATTGCAACTACTTTACTTTGAAGATTCCAGTCAGACACAACTTGTTCGAATTCTTCCGTACAATTTGCTGCACTATGTTTCTCCACCACATGTTTCACTTCTAACGCAGCGCTGCAGAACGCCCAGTTAGAATCAATCCAATGAGCACTAACACCCAAATAACCTTGATTTGCTATCGATGTCCAGAAATCACCTGTTAGGCCAACAATTTCAGTTTCTTTTAGTTTGTCTAGCAGCTTGAATCATTCGACATCATAAAGTTTCTCAGTCCGTCTAGTTACGTCTCTAGATGGAAGATTATAAGAACTACTACCTACAGCTTCCCATAAAACTTCTTTCAGCCCTTCATCCGAAAGTATATTGATAGGTCGACTGTCTTTTACTATCCATTTCACAATTTTATTTGTTAGTTCAGCCTCCTTTAATGAAGAGATTGGTTTTCACTATGAAATGATTCAAGTTCGACTGAGATGAACTTGCATTAACAACAGATGATTCAGCAACACTTTGTAAGGGATGGACGTGTTTTAAATGGTATTGCAAACTGCTAGTGCTACTGCTGTAGCTAAATGATTTCCCACAAAGCTTACAGAAAACAGTTTTCCTGTCCGTCACTTTACTACTGTCGTTCAATTTATTTCCAAAACTTCCACAGAGTCTTCCTCGTAAGTCTTCGTATGCCATAGCACAGATTTCATGCACGGTATCAGGAAACACACACACAAAAAGTAGCCTCTTTGAAAAACACAAGTTTTCCTCACCTGAATAAACACACTGTAACACGCCACCTGTCCAACTGTTACTATTATAGCATAACTGAAAGTTAAGGGCATGGAAATGCGCGAAACGCTTACGGTCAGAGGGGAAAGGCTATGTGGAGGGAGTCGCTGTGAGATGTGAGAATTTACATTCTTTTACATATCAGAATATTTTATAAACATATCTGAGTGTTGTTTGGTCTGTCATTGTGTACTGCTGAGACGTAAAAAACTACAGCCTTTCTGACCGTTCTTATCGCAACGGAATTTGCAAACTGTACACTTCCACTCCTTAATTACAAGTGACTATCTCTACAGTTACTCGTTACATAAAGGAACGCATTCTTCGTATTAATTTAATTGCAAGAATCTTTTAATCCTGGACAACAAAAAACTGTGTATTATAACTTCCCGTGCTTGACTATGAATAACTTTCCTGTCTTTGCTTGTTGAAGGAAAAGTATCCATTTTAACAAATCTCGTTACTGGATGATAACACAAATAATTACAATAATACGTAATTGTAATTACAGAATAAAAACTACCAATAGAAATTAACTAAAAAATTAAATAACTAATAAAAATGAGTGACTGTAAAACAACGATATAATTAAAAATAAATTGAAATAATAACAACAAATGCACGACTGAGATAGTATGTTACACAATAACTAGGAATGTACGGGTAACTAAAACATCACACGCAAAGTTGGCGAACCTTCACTTGCATACCAGCTGATTCTCCGGTACCCTCCCGCCATTCACAATTTCAAAGTGGACTCGTCCATCCATAAATTCTTAAATTGGTTTCTGCGCATATGCCCTTAACTTTCAATTTTACTATACTATAGGTTGCCCATTGTTAGGATGAGGCTCTTGTGGGACTCTTATTTTTAGCATAATCACCCCCTCTCAGACAATTAGTAGTAGGCACCTGACTCAGCCTTCTATTGTAGATCTTATCGTACACGGACTAAATCTGACATGCTGCTACCTGGCTTTTGAAAACCACTGCAACTACACCACCCTTTCTCTTTCAGTGTTTTTCTGGGAACTTTCAGCAGTACTAAATGATTTTAAATGACGGGACTCTCGTTCAAGAGACAAGACATAACTCAGGCATTTGGTGGACAAGTTTCAACTTCTCATAAAAGAAAATTTCAACAACCGAATAATTTTAATCGACTCTATTATTCGATTAAGTAGTTTTGATTGATTAATCGAAGTTCAAATTTTAATCGGTTAATCGGTTCGATTAACCGATTAAATCCGCAACACTAATAATAAATGTCCTATTATTTCTACAGACTTGCTAAATGAACCATCAGAATGTACACTTTGTCATACTCATAACATTTAATCTTTTCCTTTCTCCTGTTTCACATAAGATAACATTTCATAATTATGGATTAATACGCAGGTAACTGGATGGAAGACTGAGTAGTCCAGTGGGTATGCCATATGGCTTCTAATCTAGAGTTTCTGGGTTCAGTTACCAAGCACACCTTAACACCAAGGTATATTTACAGCCCCCAGGTTGACTCCAAGATCCTGCAATGTCTTTTCAAAAATCTACAATTGTCGTATGGTTAGTAAACAATAATACTGAAGGTTTTAGAGATGTCATGTCAAAGGTTAAAGCACAAAAACTATGTACCTATGAAAATTGCACACAGTGATTTGGCTTCCCCCATAAAATTGTCATTTTAACACACCAGAACTCATGTAGGCTGACATGAAGTGCTAAACATAACACTGCATGCATTACAAGTTACAAGTGCATGTAAATATGTTCTTTGTTTTTCTTGTTTCTTTTAATTTGCAACATATTTTAACAGGCACAAATTAATAATAATTTGGTTCATGCATCTGTTAATTTTACTCCATTATAGTTTATGAAGTTTATTTGGAAAAAAACTGAATTAAAATGTTTGGTAATTTGAACTTAAGGCCGAACTCTCTATTTTCAATTAGTATTATTGTTATTAAAAAATATATATATATATATGTTAAAAATGTCAGAATACACACGCACACGCACACGCACACAAGGAGTAAGTTTTCATGTGTACCTTAATCCTATTGAAGAGTTCTCCTAACAATCGTATTGATTCCAGTCTCCGCTGAGCCATGAGTAATAACCTCTCCTCGGTTGCAATCTTCTTGTTCATTTCCTCAGCTTCCTGCTGCTTCAGTTTTGCCAACTCCTTTGCTTTCCTCTTCTCTTCTCGTTTCCTACGCCTCTCCAACTTGGCTTCTTTCTCCTCCTGTTTGCGACGCCTTTAAAATGGAATTTTCATAACCACTTTAAAGCTTATTTAGTACAAAAAGAATGAGAAATTTCTATACACAACCTCTTAATAAAATGTTTTATATCTTCTACTGAAACTTCTCCCCCCCTTCTAGTGTGTGTGTGTGTGTGTGTATGTATGTGTGTGTGTGTGTGTGTGTGGGTGGGTGGGTGTGTGTGTGTGGTCCCTCAACCACTTCTCTCAATTTGTTTTCAAGTGTCTAATACTACTATGGTTGTCAGTGGTAAGCCTAAGCTATTTATTAATTACTCATTTATTTTGCTGCTCAGACTGACCAGATAAAGTATATACTGTCAGTCAAATTTATTTTGATAGCAGCTTTTGTAATTATACTTTTGTCATTACCTATTGCAGTACTGCCCTCCTTACTGGAAAAAGCCTTTCAGTGTCCACCATAGTCAAATCTTAACAATACGAGCCAAATGCTGCATCTAACCAGAATATATAAAAATGCCTCACTTAACAGCCAGAAGACACTAAAAGGCCTTGTTCAATTCAAATCGAGAAGCAGTTCTACAACGGGTAACAAAGTATTTACAACAGCCCAAACTCTCAATCAGGTTTTTTGGGTTTGGAGTCTTCATCACTCCAACTTTGTCATACTTTGCTGCTGAACTGCTATCTGCTCCTTGGTGCCAAACAAGGCATTTCAGTGTCACCACTATTATCAAATCCAAAACGACAATCAAATAATCTTTACACTTTAATATATAACTTATGTCCCAACATTCGTGCACACTGGCCACAATCATGCACTTCCCTCTAGCTACTTTCCTATTGGTTCAGCTCCAGTTTGCCTTTGTGACTGTTCATGCACTCAAGTTAACCACGACCAGATCTGTCATGAGACATGACTGTACTTCCTGTACTTAAATTTTTAAAATATAATAAAACAAAAGACGACTGTGTATGTGGAGTTGCAAACATTCAAATTAAAAAATAAAAATAAAAATTTATTGATGAATATTAATATACATTTTAGTAACGAAAAAACATTCTATTATATTTTTTTACATAATTCTCCTTTCTCTATTAAGGAATAGAATTAGTGATATATTTAGATGATTCTTTGCATTCTGGCAATTGTTTTCATTTAACTATGTCCTCCAGTTGATTGTGTAAGCATTTAAATTTTGTTTTCTCCTCCAAGTGGTACAGAAACATTTTACTCATATTTTTTAGTTTATCAAAATTTATTTTAACATAGAACTTAATTTTAATTTCGGTGAAACATATTTATTGTCACTGTGACTGTTACGTATTGTTAATTTTTTTAACTATAATTACTATAATAAATTACAAGAATTTGGATAAGACTGCATTTCTTTTAAGAGATGACTTGACGTTTAGTAGAGAATAAACATACTATACACAGTACTTCAATGTAAAACATGAGTTCATACATGTATCCCTATAATTTATTTATGCTAAGAATTATGGCATTAGACATAATAGACGTAAAGCAACACAACATAATTTGAAACGCTGCTTGCTATAAAAATGGAGAGAGGTGTTTAGCAGGATTTGTGAATACTTTTCCTTCTGCAGCATATTAATTTTTGTGATTCAAATATTACTGACTACTAAAGAATTGCCAATAGTTACATACTTCTGTCATTATTCAGAATTGTATACAAACTTTTGTTTGCAACAAAGTGAAATTTAGGCCAGCAACATTTTCAGGTAACACAACTCCATGAAAAAATCTAAAGGGTAATATGGTCTAGTGTACTACATAAACAAAAATAAAATTTTCAAAGGTAGCAGAAGAATGTAGGTACAGACAATATTGTGCCAGGATTGGTTACAGCACTCTGTTTGCTTGGTTTTTTTTCTTTCACTGAAATTCACTAAAGACGACTCTCATGCCAGAAAGGAGAATAAACTGACTTTTTTCAGATTCCACTCCACTACAAAATAATTTTGAAGTCCCATTAAAAACACACATCACAAGGCTCATTACTTCATTGTCACTTCATAACATTTCATATCATTTGTATCATAATGTTACTTCATAACATTTTGAAAGGTCACAGATCCAGTTTTAACACTGATACAGAATTCGATGTTAACTCTCTACCCCAGTTTGGAGTTCATTTTGAAATCACAAATGTGCCCTAAATGTGGTCACAAAAACTTGTAGCACAGCTCACAAAGTTCACAGAAATTGGCATACTAACTAAAGAAGGCCATTGTTGATGACTGCTGCCTGCACAATCTCATGCTCCTATATGTTCTTGCACTACAGAACTAGTCTCAGAACTGAGTGATACCTCATAATAAAATCTAAGGAATGAGAACATTCATGTAACATTTCATTTTTCAAAATATTATATACATATTGCAATTTTGTACACAAAACATGCATTTTGACATGCATTTCTTCAAATTTATCAAATGGTTCCAAAAATTCAGAGGCTAAACAAATATCCTCAAATCAAAAAACATTAACTCCTCGCTTGTGCTCAGTTGGATTAAAAAAATTTTTAGTGCTCAGCTAGTGACATTTGGGAAATGAAGATTAATAATTTCATGTCAGATTATCAAAATCAGACCAGCCATTCCTTCTCTAGGAATAAAAATTACTTGTGAAAAACTTCACCTCCTTCACATGAGACTTCTTTTTATTTATCGTTAAAGCAATCTTAAAATTTATCAACCTATCATTTAACTATCTTAGAATTTTCATATTCTAATTGTTGTAGTTTACAACATTAAAAAAAAAAAAAACTATCCTTTAGATAATGGAATCTTTTTGATTTGCTCGTAAATATTAATGAGCACGATACAAGATTTTGCTCTAATAATAAATATTCACTTCAAGTATTATACTACATATTTGAAATAGTTTTATACTATATTGCTCATACACTCCTCACAAACCTGATAAATGTTTTGAAGCCATTACAGTGAGTTGGTGAAAAAGGTAATATTCATTTAAAAAGATGAGCAGCAACCATGAGCAGTTAAGGTCAGTATATATTACTATATTACACAAAATTATTTATTTTTATGAAAATTTACCAACAACACAGCCTACCAAATCTACAAAACATACCTCTCCGCTTCCTTCTTTGCCTGTTCTTGTTCTGCTGCCTGTCGTTCATAATCCTCACGTTCTCTTTCCTTAACAATCAGCCGATCACGTTCTACTCTTCTTCTCCTTATTGAACTATCACTCAGATGTTTTGTTTTGTCAAAGTCAACCTTTTAGGAAAAAATATAATGTCAGACTACTATTAAGTCCATGGTCTGTTTAACGGTTGTGGATGGAGAAGAGAGGGAAGTGAAAGGTAAGAAGAAAAAAGAATCTGTAATCTAACGCAATATACGAGTGAAGCAATTATATGTAAATGAAAAATTATAATATAAATGTAATAATTATTGTTTCAGTTTTATATCACCCTTAAAGCATGCTTTTTTTTAAAGATCCTTTGTAACACTCAATCCTGACATGCTCAATTTTGGCCAATGTGAAGTAAACATGAAAAACCATATTTATAAACAAATGTGTAGGCATGATTCTACAGTAAAACTGTATTTTGATGAGAATCACTTTCTGTCAAGTTATCCTGTATCCAAAAATAATAATTTTTCATGTAAAGCCCATTCCTGTATTTTACATATTGAAAGCATGGAAATTCTATTGTATGTTTAACTTTACACACACACACACACACACACACACACACACACACACACACACACACACACACACACACACACACACACACACACACACACACACACACACACACACACACACACACACACACACACACACACACACACACACACACACACACACACACACACACACACACACACACACACACACACACACACAGTATATATTCAAACACTTTTTGCTACAGTCCATTCCTTGATGTATATAATATATTTAATATTTATAATGTATTTACCTAAAGATATTTTTTTCCTTATTACTTCCATATTCCTTAAGGAAATGGAAGTATGGTGATGGCAAAAAAAATTGTGTTCGAGATTATTGCAGATTCTGATTGTACTACACTCAAAACATGAAAAAAGTCGTTTTCCAAAAAGTGTCTGTGTGTGTGTAGATTTTTTTTCTATGGCAAACAATAACTGCCGCAAATTCAAACAGAATCAAATAATTTTTTGCATACAGCCCTGATTTGTAGAGTACTCACGACCTATTGTTTTTGGTGAAGCTCGGTTGAGGGAAAGGGGTAGTTTACCTGCAACGGTTTTTTTTTATCAAGGGAAATTTTTTTTTTTGGCAAACGATAACAGCCGCAAATTCAAACAGAATCAAAAGATTATTTGCATACAGCCCTAAATTGTAGAGTTCTCAAGACCTATTGTTTTCGGTGAAGATTGGTTAAGGGAAAGGGGTAGTTTACCTGTAACGTTTTTTTTAACAAGGGTATTTCCTATGGCAAACGATAACAGCCGCAAATTCAAACAGAATCAAAAGATTATTTGCATACAGCCCTAAATTGTAGAGTACTCAAGACCTATTGTTTTTGGTGAAGATCGGTTAAGGGCAAGGGGTAGTTTACCTGCAACGTTTTTTTATCAAGCGTATTTTCTATGGCAAACGATAACAGCTGCAAATTCAAACAGAATCAAATAATTTTTTGCATACAGCCCTGAATTGTAGAGGTCTCAAGGACTTTCGATTTTGGCGAAGATCGGTTAAGGGGAAGGGGTAGATTACCTGCAACCTTTTACGTTTTAACAACAGTAAAGTACTTGAAAATTCATTTAAACTTTTTCAAACAATGGTAATTGTTAAAAATAAAATAATTTTGTTGCCAGGCAATAAAATTATAATTTTTTCATTTTAATGTAAATTATGTATGAGTTAATATCTTTATATATATAATTCTTCTGTACGTGTGTATGTCACTGAACTCCTCCATGTATAAAATAATATATCGTTCGTGGCAGGTAAGCATATCTCAGTTATGTAATGATTACGTTTCCATTTTATTATTATGCCTACAGCAATAAAAAGGCAGGTAAGACACACACACACACAATTCACATTATTTCTGGCCTCAGTCATGTTTATTTTCTTACATTTGCACGCTTTTTAAATGGAAAGTGCCGAAACCCACACCAACATAACGCGTGCAAGCCGAAAAAATGGACATCAATTTGCTTCCTGTGGATCGCTGGGCAATGTAACTGCACGTGTTTACAGAGGAACGATTCATAGACAGACTTTTCGTCTTTAGGGAATGAACCCTCTGCAAGATGCTGAGGGTCCATGAGTGACTTCGGAGCGCTCCTTCTTTTTCGCATGTTTGTTCTGTGAAACATACACTGTAGATTCGCAGCTTTACTCTAAGCAACGCTCAATAGGAAATGTTGAAAATTTTTGTCCACAGTGTACCCTCATTCACACTACACCTGCTCTGATGTTTTAATTACGGACATCATAATATTACTACTTAATGGAGATCAATCATTAACTTATACAAGCCATTAATTTTATGCATATATTTTATATATATGTGTACAACATTATCGGCAACAAAGAAGTAGTTTTTGTTAAAATTCCTTCCCGGGATATTTGGCTGTAGTCCAATGTTTTCTACAAACCCGACGTTTCGGCAATGCCATCGACTTCCATCATCAGTGAAAATCGAGTGCGATAACATGAGGTGGTATACGTTAGTGACCACAGTACTATGGTTAAGGCTGAAGCAGTAAGTAGAAAGAAGTAGTTTCTATGGTAATATTTCATTTAGAAAATGATTTTAAATATAAATCTTAGAATATGGAAGTCATGTATGGTTCTCCATACCGATATTTAGGAACATGTTTCGGAAACCATTGTGTTTCCATCCATGATTTCGCCTTCGTGATTTTGAGTCTGGTGAAATAATTGTGTGTTGGCTGGTTGTTATTGTGGTTTTCTGTTGGCCTCTGGTACTTTAAATTGGTATTATTGTGTGTGATTGTGGTGTATGTATTAGTATTTTGTGTATTTTCGATTTTGAGTGCTTTGAAAATTGTGTCATGTTTTGTATTGATTTGTATTTGTTCAGGTATTAGTTTGTTTTGTGTTTTATGTAATTTCGGAAATTTCGGAAAATTTACAAATACTGTATACAAACATAAAACACAAAACAAACTAATACCTGAACAAATACAAATCAATACAAAACATGACACAATTTTCAAAGCACTCAACATCGAAAATACACAAAATACTAATACATACACCATAATCACACACAATAATACCAATTTAAAGTACCAGAGGCCAACAGAAAACCACAATAACAACCAGCCAACACACAATTACTTCACCAGACTCAAAATCACGAAGGCTGAGGATGGAAACACAATGGTTTCCGAAACATGTTCCTAATAAGGAAAAAATAAATACATTATAAATATTAAATATATAATATATATATATATATATATTACTTTGGTATAATTGAAATTTATTACTTCTGTCACATCTACATAATAAAAATTTTGTTGGGCTTGATCAAAATCACAAATCTGTAATAGATCATCTTGTACTACACAACCAGTAAAAACAGGAAAGAAATATCATAATATTTCATGACTTATCAAGAAGCACACTTACTAAATGTACTGTAGTAATATTGTGCATGTTAATGTACTATATGTTGTCACAGCCTTATCATTTAGACTTTCCCCATCCCCTTCTCTCAGATCTTTTAACAGCCTCTTTCTAATGTACCCCTCGACAGGCACAAACGTACCCTTAAATTTTGTTAATTTATACATATGCACTTGCAGATTTGTAATACTGTACTTAGAAAAAAAGAAATTCTTAACATACAAAATGCTAAAAACAAGTAAAGAAATAATGCAATAAAAATATAAGATAATATTTATTTCACATTCAAATTTACAACTGATAATATACCCATTTACAATTAACACATCTCAATGTTCAAACACACCATATACATATATAAAATGAATTACTTAAACATTTTGTAATCAATTGATTTTTTTTTTACTCGTCACACAGGACCACATTATTTATCCGCCATTAATAAGTTTTTTTTAATACCTGTGCAGACCTGCATCCCACAGGTTATGAACCCCTGTCTAAAACAAAAGCTATAGATTTTATAATTCTTAGAATTAGTTATTTGAATTATAAGACTGATATGCAGACTGTTTTTGTGAATCATGTATAATGTGTCACGGTAAAATCTTCTTGTAGAAGAAATTTCATATTTATTATATTAATACAATACAATATGCAAATTACAATGAAATGTTTCAAGAGTCACTACAAAGAAAGAGTTATATTACCATATTAATACTTACTGAATTATTAATGCTTCTTGTATTTACGTGCAGAATTAATTTTTAAGTACACCAATAAATGTAACTGTAATTTAATAATATAATTAATTTTACTGTTTTTGGCACAATTTTTTGTATAGACGTGGTAAATATACTTAGATGAGATTCACACTTCCATGGCCGGCTCTAGAAGGTCGGGATATTACACGTGGCAACACTGAAACAAGCTGATATGTGAGGTCGACTAGACAATTTTTTAGTTTATGTGTTTCAATAATCAAATCGCGTCATTTTTAATCATGCTGGTTAACAGCAGTTTTATAATTCTTTGTTTTTTTTTCAAATTAAAAGTTTATTATGTAAAATACTGTTATATTATTTAAGAAATATAATAATTAACTCACTCATGTGATATGAATTCAATAATATGAACAAAATTAATTCATTAGGCCTAATACTAATTCACTAATTTCTTCAACTTAAACATATAGTACTAAGTGCGCACTGACCTATAATTTAGATTTAGCTATAAGTAGGCCTACTCACGATTTTAGTAATGCTATGAAATTAAATCAGAATATAACATGTTCACTTTGGCTATTTTATTACACAATGCTTATAGACCTACTTAACATTATTTATCCTTTACATTTTAGATGATGAAAACTAACAGTGCACTTCTTTCAGACAATAATAACAATAAATGAAAAATCAATGTTGCACCTTTATTATACGTATCATCTATTCTATTTTTAAAAATGTGAATTACTTTGGGTACAGAAATGACATTCGGAATGTCTTAGAACAGCATTTAATTATAATGGTTGTGTCTCATAAATATTCATTACTGTCAACAAAACCAAAAGTCAAAAATTTGGTAAGAATAAAATATATACCTTACACATAAGTTCATAAAATCTTCCGATTTGTAATTACTTTTACAACCAGGAACACAACACTTAGGTGGCATTATCACTGACAAATCTACACTAGGTAAATGAAATATGTACTATTTTTTATTTTCATCGACAAACGTTTTGTTATAAATTAATTTCGGAAGGTTACTGTAAGTTGTAGGTGATTCTCAGCACCTACCCTAGTTAAGCTTTATGAACACATGCAAATTTTAGTTTAGGTTATGTTTCAATAAGTACGTGGGCTGACCAACGCGTGTTTGAAATCAACTTAAACACACACACATACACACACAACAAACAGTAATAATACTGTAGTATTGTAAACTATAAAATTAAGCAGCACTACTGCATTACAAAATATCGGTATGGAGAACCATACAGGACTTCCATGTTCTAAGATTTATATTTAAAATCATATTCGAAATGAAATATTTCCATAGAAACTACTTCTTTCTACTTATTGCTTCAGCCTTAACCACAGTACTGTGGTCACTAACGTATACCACCTCACGTTTTCGCACTCGATTTTCACTGATGATGGCAGTCGATGGCACTGCCGAAAAGTCTGGTTTTGCAGAAAACATTGGACTAAAGCTAAACAGCCTGGGAAGGAATTTTAACAAAGAACTACTTCTTTGTTGCCGATACCGTGGTACACATATACAAAATTCTCCCCTCCCCCTTCAACTATAATTTTCATTTATAGAAAATTACCCCCACCCCATTCACCTAACCTCTTCATTTATAGATATTTCATCTACGTTTCTACAGTGGATAATTATGAGCTTCTTATCAGGATACATTATTTATCGAAATTAAGTACTTTACTCTTGTTAAAACATAAAACGTTGCAGGTAAAGTACCCCTTTCTCTTAACCGATCTTCACCAAAATCAATAGACCTTCAGTCCTCTATAATGCAGGGATGCAAGCAAAAAATATTTGATTCTGTTTGAATGTGCGGCAGTTATCGTTCGTCATGGAAACATTTCTCTTGTTACAACATAAAATGTTGCAGGTAAACTACCCCTTTCCCTTAACCGATCTTTACCAAAACCAACAGGTCTTGAGAACTCTACTATTCCGGGCTGTATGTAAAACATTAACTGATTCTGTTTGAATTTGCGGCTGTTATCGTTTGCCATAAAGAAAATTACCCCTGATAAAAAAACGTTGCAGGTAAACTACCCCTTTCCCTTAATCGATCTTCACCAAAAACAATAGGTCTGAGTACTCTACAGTTCAGGGCTGTATGCAAAACATTAGTTGATTATGTTTGAATTTGCGGCTCTTATCGTTTGCCATAGAAAATACCCTTGTTAAAATATAAAACGTTGCAGGTAAACTACCCCATTCCCTTAACCGATCTTCAACAAAATCAACAGACCTTGAGTTCTGTATAATTCAAAAAGGTATGCAAAAGAGTAGTTGATTCTGTTTTAATTTACGGCAGTTATCGTTCGTCATAGAAAAAATTACCCTTGTTAAAACATAAAATGTTGCAGGTAAACTACCCCTATTCCTTTAAACGATCTTCACCAAAACCAACAGGTCTTGAGAACTCTACAATTCACGGCTGTATGCACAACATTATTTGATTCTGTTTGAATTTGCGGCTGTTATCGTTTACCATAGAAAAAATTACCCTTGATAAAAAAACGTTGCCTGTAAACTACCCCTTTCCCTTAACCGATCCTCACCAAAAACAAAATGTCTTGAGTACTCTACAAATCAGGGCTGTCTGCAAAAAATTATTTGATTCTGTTTGAATTTGCGGCTGTTATCGTTTGCCATAGAAAATACCCTTGTTAAAACATAAAACGTTGCAGGTAAACTAGCCCTTTCCCTTAACCGATCTTCACCAAGAACAACAGGTCTTGAGAACTCTATAATTCAGGGGTGTATGCAAAAAAGTATTTGATTGTGTTTGAATTTACGGCTGTTATCGTTTGCCATAGAAAATAATTACCCTTGATTAAAAAAAAAACGTTGCAGGTAAACTACCCCTTTCCCTTAACCGATCTTAACCAAAAACAATAGGTCTTGATACTCTGCAAATCAGGGCTGCATGCAAAAAATTATTTGATTTTGTTTGAATCTGTGGCTGTTATCGTTTGCCATAGAAAAAATCTACAGACACACAGACACTTTTCGAAAAATGACTTTTTTTATGTTTTGAGTGTAGTACAATCAGAATCTGCAATAATCTCGAACACGACTTTATTTGCCATCACCATACTTCCATTTCCTTAAGGAACATGGAAGTAAAAAATCATCACTAACAACAAACTGTAACAATACCTTTGTAAATTTTACTACAAAGTTAACTGCTCACACGATACAGATCACATTCCACTTAACTGCCACTTCAGCATCAGACGCAACGCTGCCATTTTTAATATTCCTGCCTACTAGAGCCATCCATGACACTTCACATCGTATCAATGAAACCTATATTTATTTGACTCCCTAATATTTCATATAGTTTCAAAGCATAGTCAATATTATGTAGTTTTAGCTGTGATAATAATGCACCAAAATAATAAAGTAACTGGACAAAGAGCAGTGGAAGATCAGAATTCAATCAATTCTGTAATCTTGATTCCAGAAAATGTGTATATATTGTACACCCGGAATAATAATAATAAAGTAACACACTCAAATTCCATTATCACTGACAGAACATGAATGTCTACAACCTTCAACAAAGTTTACAAATGAATCCTCAAAAGATGCAAACACAAAAGATACAGATATTTAAAAAAAGTGTAAAAAGAAAAATAGTTTTGCTCTACGGTCTTTTTGGATGACACAAACTGAGATACCATTTACCACAGAGGACTGAACTACTTGTTAAAAATGATCTTTCTGACACAACTAAAACATTGAAATTATTTTAATAGCAAGAAAATTCGTTATGAGAAAAAATAAAGACAACCTTCTTTCAGGACATACTCCAGAAGCCAAATCAAGGTAGGAGTTCCTCACGGAATCACACTGGCCAATTCTTTACCTACTGTGTACCACATTATAATTATATTGTAACCTTACATAATCAGTGCCTAATACTGGGTGAACTAACGGTCCAATCTTCTCTAATAAAAAATATAGAAATACCTATTATTATTATTAATAACAATAATAAAAGTCAGTAGGTATCCCAATCCCCAAGTCAGAAATGAATTACACTAAAGTATCATATTATAAACCTTTGTCGTAGATTAATAGTACACTAAACAATAAACACTTTAGTAGTGAATAAACAGTGCAATGAGTGGTGCTACAGAAGTGCAGTGTACACCAAGTGCGACATAATATGATATGTGATATTAAAGAGACCTTAATCACAAGTTGTGATAAGGATGCAGAAATATTGTAATAAATAATAAGTAGTTAGGAGTAAGTTATTATTGTTTTATTTTGTTAGGCCACAAAGGCAATATTTTAATGTATAAGTAGGATATTATTATGTTTATTGTTTTAAAAGATCCAGGGTTAGAGAAGAAATTAATAACTGTTAATTAGAATAAACTGAACTGAATTTAATAGTTTCCAGAAAATAAACCAATATCAAATAATAAATACCTTTTTGAAGGAACTGACTTTGTGTTATTCTTTGTAGATAGCAAATTTGTTACAGGAAACTGGTAAATAGCAGAGAAGAGTGCGAAAATGAACCGGCTAACATAACGTGTTGCTTGTTGTCGCCTTGAAAACGGCTGATGCAAAGCACGTTTAATAAAACGATAACACAGTACACAAAGAGAGGAACACGCACACACACACACACACACACACACACACACACTCTCTCTCTCTCTCTCTCTCTCTCTCTCTCTCTCTCTCTCTCTCTCTCTCTCTCTCAACTGAACTGTAATACCTACAAGGAGAAAAAAACCGCAAAGGATCCCGTGGTTTATTTGACGGAAAAATTATTTACACCAAACAGATACTACATAATCCGGTTATAAATAAATAAGACGTAAATTTCGCGGTTGGTTACAAATAACGCCAACAAAGTAGGGTGAGTAGTAAGAAGAGGAACTTCCGCGAGGTGTTACAATATATATGTATGTACCTACTATGTAGTAGCCCTACCACATAGCTACTACATACTTTCTCAGTTTAAAAATTAACAATGTAATCATTTTTCTGATCACAACTGCAATATAGGCAATGAGTAGCAACAATGAACAAGCTACTCAGGTTTCTAACTTGAAAAAAAAAAATTGTCAGCCAATATCTATACTTATTAATTTAACACATATGATATCTGAATACATACTGGTAACTATAAACAAGCAAACAGAACTATATGCAAGCTCAACCATATAGCTTTACATCAGTGGCAGCTCGTAACTATTCTCATTGATGGAACCATGACAGTGGTGTGAAAATCAGTGACAACCCACTCAACTCTAATTATCAGGATTCTACTGTATTAGATAGGGTTTTCAAAATACAACATACAGGAACAGGAACACTGATAATGTACCTTATTTCTTCAAAAACCTTAACAAGTTCCCAGAAATATGGATCATAAAGAAACACAAGCCAAAGGTAGATAAGGCAACATGTTGAAAGCTAATAACATTAGTCATCCAATGCTAGACTACTGTGGATATGTCTGAAGGATACAGTGATATCCACTATGGTCTGAAGGCTTGTAAGAAGAAAACCCATTGAGTTAAAGTGCTAAGTGTCGATATTAAAGCTAAGCTATCCTGTGTTGTGCAAGTGGCAAATGAAATATTTAATATTTATTTATAAAGGTAAGACATACTATAAAGACACTCTCTGAAATACGCTAAGTAGTAATTTACATAAAATAAAATTGTCCATAATCTTAATACTATATTCAGATTTGTTCATACTGTTTTGCATATTCAGTTGAGACAACTACCTTAAAGGAGTGGTCAGCATGTTATAGTATGGCAGAAAAAGTCAACCATCCTATTACTTACAAAATTAATATAGAATGGAAATATCCATGTACATGTGCTGTAAATGTCATTTATTTATAACTGTAATTGACAGGTCAAAAACACCCTTACAGCTAGGCTGCGTTTCATGTGATTACCCAGTACTAAGAAAATGCATATTATAAAACTGATTTTATAAGAATTAGTTTTGTGACAACGATTTTATAACATATTTTATAAGAACTTTTTTAGTGACAATGATGAGAGTTTTTTGAACTTGTTTAATATATTCTTAGCTACAACTTATTAAAGTTGTATCATGATTTCAGGTTTTGACAAGTTTGAAAGTTGAGGTTTGTAAAAAGTTGTTAAAATTGCAGATACATTTTTCTTTTCAAGAAAATGGCTTATTTAGGTAAAAACTTCAATAATTGTTTACTGTTATTAACACAGATTATTATAATTAAATTATATCTGCCAAACTGTAGTCACAACTGGAAAGACACTGTAGTTTTTTTCTGTTCTGTGGCTAAATTCATACAATCAGTAATGTAGACAATAGGGCTACAGGAAATACAAAATGTATATACAACTATTATTCAATAAGGTGCTTGGCACTTTGCACTCCCTATTATTCAACAAATGATATTTGCATTTACATGTACTGAAAATTGATGACAAAGAGTTTCTATTCCTTCCATTTCAGACTCGCTGATGTTGCTAGCATTGGTTTCCCAAGAAGTACTTCTACTTGTTAGTAATACTGTGAAAGTTTCAATATCATTTTGTGATTTATATTTTTCAAACTTTTTCGATTTCTTTAATATGTGTGCTACAATTTTCTCAGTGAATTGAACTAACTAAACTGAGCGTGTTGTCAATTTATTTTGAATGTGGCGTTCTGTGTATGACGTGTTTTTATCTGGCTCCATGCCATCTTTAATGTGCAGTTATAGGGAGACGTCAACAACACTAATATACTATGTTCTTCAGTGTAAGAGTCTATATTGTATGGTAAAAATATTATGGAAAGTCTCCACAATTTCCAATAATTCTTTCTTCCTAATGTCATTGTCTGGAAACGCAATGTTCTTTGACTTGAACAAGTTAATAACAAGAACTTTAAAGGAAGATCTTGTGGGAAATTTTTCTTTCTTCCTAATATGATAGAGCACATTGTCCACAACAATAACAATGTCTGTCAAGACTTGGGGCAAGTTACGTTTTGAACCAAGATCCAAAAACAGTTAATTTCATCACATTAACTGCAGTTTTTATTTTTATTTTTTTTTCTTCCCAGGAAAACTTTCTTTGTATTCTGCTGCCAGCATGCATGATAATACATCATGGACAATGTGTAGCAGGACTTATTTTAATCCAAGAGATAAGATAATAAAACATCTTTTAGAGTACTAACTGTCTAGTCCTTCTATACCTTGGATAATGTACGGCCTACATTAATCCATGTGTCATCAAGATAAATGATATGTCTTCCTTTAGATTGAAATTTTTAAGTTTTTGAAGGAAGAACATCTCCTTACAATGATGTTGTCCTGTTTTATCAGCAAAGCTTAGGCTTTTTAGCCCTCTTTTCAACTGTAAACTCTATTTCTTTAACATTTGGAGCACAGTGCAATGTTTAAAATCTGCCAACATTAGTCATCATTATGCATATCTTTTATTGTTGATGGTTTGTTTCTAAAACAGAGACATGGACATGATATCAAATGGCAGTTCTACTAAAATCATTATACTTCAACTGATATGGATGTTTTTGGAGCCACCTGCCTGTTTCTTTTTCGGAGCTATAAGTAGTTCTTCAAATACTTCTTTCTTACTCCTATAAAATGACATCTGATTTATATAGGTTGCTTCGTAGGCCTCTTTAATAACTGAATTTTTCTTTTGTGTACACATCTGACAGACACACCGGATAATTTTTCCTTTTTTATGGCTACTCATTTGGATTATTATTAATAGTTATAATTTTAATATTATATTATTAATGATTGTTAAATTTATTATGTATTATAATATTATAGTTATAACACAATTATAGTTACATAAACTTTATTATTACAGGAGAGCATCGATTATCCGAACCTCTCGGGACGAGGGGCCATTTGGATAATCGATATTTCAGATAATAGATCATACACTGAAAAGATTATTTCTCTTTACAAAAACAAAGGTTTTTATTACAAAATCATTTCTAACATACTGTTACATAATTACAGCAACCTGTATACTGTAATGTATTACTAAGGCTAAAAATCATGGAATTAAAACTGAGTGTAATAAATAAAAACCAAAAGTTAATTTAAACAAAATTAAAGTTTAATGACAAACACTATACTATAAAATTAAGAATTAAAAAACCAAACAAAACATAGTGTACCATGGATTTACACTTTTTTGAAGGATTGTTCTATCAGCGTCTGCTTCAAACAGATATCCCGTTTTCTCACCGCTAATGACTGAAGTCGTTTAAGATTCATAAGCTGAATACAATGTATCTCGTCTTCTCTTTCGGCCCACTTTAGTACAATCTCAAGTGTGTGCAAAGCTTTTGTTGCCGTCGGCGGTTTTGTATTAGTAGCATGAACATCACATCAATATCCTGAGAATCAGCTGAAGGATGTGCAGGAGCGTTGTCCAATAGCAACAATACAGGACCACTAATTTCATTTTCTGCTTTTCTTTTTTTTACCGCAGTGACAAACACAGCATTAAACCATTTAGTAAAATTTTCAACGTTCATCCAAGCGTTTGTTTGCTGTAAGTAATTACCTGCGAAATTATTTATATTAACGTCTTTGAAACACCTAGACTTCTTAGATTTCCTTATAATGGTCAATTTTAATCTGTGGGAACCAATCGCATTTGCCCACGTCATAACTGTAATGCATTCTTTATTAACTTAGAACTCAGAAGTTTTACTTTCTTAAAACTAACATCTTTTTTGAAGAGCTTTCCAGTTAAGCCCGGTCTCATCAACATTGTAGATATTTTCAGTGTTGTACCCTTTTTCTTTTATAATAAGCAAAAATTGTTTCTTAAAATTATCAGCACTCTCAAAATTATAAAGTTTTTCGCATGAAATATCTAGCTGTCGTATACCATGTCTTGATTCGAATTTTTGCAACCAGCCTGTCGTAGCTTTAAAGTGTGGATCACCTCCGAGTTTTTCGTTTATTATAAGTGCCTTCTCACAGATGACAGGCCCCAATATAGGTTTACCCTTGCTTCATTGTTACACAAACCGTGTGTACACTGCACAACCTAAGTTGTCATTTTCAGCTGTTTTCACAGTTTTTCTGGAAGTAGCACCTTCCAAAGATTCTAGTTTACCACTGTCAGACATTAGCGTAAGTTCACTTTTTTTAATGTCAGTAATAGTTGATTTACCAACGTTAAATTTGGAAGCCAATGCGCTAGCTGTTTATCCTTTTTTCAGACAATTTTAAGTTTATTGTTTATTGATAGCACTACTCTCTTTCTTTTTGCAGAAATCGTAAAGCAGTTAAAGTAAAAAGAACAGTAACAAACAAATGCACTAACGTGACTCAACTTACTAATGCTTGCAAACTGAATAAGAGCCAGTGTGGTAGACTGATGTTGAATGATGTCATTGGTGACAGAGACTTTAGTTGCCACAGGTTGGTTACCAATTGTAAATGTGTTTATCGAAGTTTGTTGATGTAAGTGTGTTTATCGATTGTAAGGCTGTATAGCTACAGCGTTTGTTTATTACTGTACAGTACTGTAATCAGTGGCGGCTCGTATAGGGAGGGCAAAAGGGCGCAGCCCTCCCACTAAATTTGCAAATTAAACTTGTCAATAATATAACTATAATGTGTAGTATCCTTATGTGAAAGATATTTTTGGGGTGACTAATAGCGATCACCTGATGTTTTCGGCATGGTCCCGCAGCCGGACGCTTTCGCTGTCACCCTCCCTGCATAGGTTGGTCTTGCGGGGAGCGGAGCAAGAGGATGTGTACACATGTCTATGCTTTTAAATCAGCAGCAGCCATTACAGGAGGGGCTCTGCCCGCTGTCTAATTTAGCGGCTCTTTTCATAGAGAAGTTCTTTTCACTCAGTAAAGCGAACCAGTTCTTTGAATCAGTTCATGAGTGGATCCCCCATCTCTATAGAGAACCGGAGCGTTGTTCAAAACTTCTCTGTTGCTGTTTAAGGGCATATATTTTCTCTTGTGTTTTATATAGTTTTGATTGTGTTCTTGTTGTATTTTTTGTGTAAACGTAATGTTCTAATAATTTATTCTTTATTAGGCAGTGTATTCTGTCTAAGATAGTGTTTTTGTCAAACCTTGTGTACATAAATGTGTAACTTAATCTGTGTAGGCCTGAGCCTGTGTGTTCTGTGCGTATTTGTTAGAAACAAATAGGGTAGGGAACAAACCCTATATTTTATTTAGCAATGCATACATTTAATAACATAATTTATTAAGTATTTAAGTTTAGGAACGTGAACCACTTAGGGTTACAAATAATTTCAGTTTCAAACACTGTTTAAATATTGGTAGTTTGCAAGGTAGGTTTTTGATATTAACAATACTTTTAGTAGTAAAGCAAAAGGTCCAATTTTACAATTATTTCATGATAATATCAATAATTTAGTTTCTACTGGTGACTTTTGTTACATATGGGTCAAAAAAAAATTTGCCCCCCCCCCCCAGTCAAAAACATTACCAGCCGCCACTGACTGTAATAATTTATAGTATACATTTTTTATGTTCATATAAATATCCAATATGCCTACACGTGACCAATACATTACTGTACAATACAGTACATAATTGTACTTTTATTGAGTTCGGATAATAGATTGTTCGGTTAATGGATGTTCGGATAATCGATGCTCTACAGTATATTATTTTCTATCACTACACTACAATTACTCCTATATTAAATTGCCAAAATTATTTTAAGACCACTAAAATCACAATAAAAACTACACACACTACCAATTACTAAACAACCGAAACAAAGTACACAAAAAAACTGAGTTAGGCCTAGAAAATAAAGACAAAAGTAACGTGATAGGCTGTTCAGTTAAATATTCATGCTTAACTGACTTTTTACTAATGTATTTTCTAAAACAAAGTGGAAGATAACCAAATGTTTTGAACACAGTAGTACATTGCCTTATCTCTGCTGTGGTTTCAACTGAACATGCAAAACTGTAAAGACTACAATTAAATACAGAACTGAGTAGATTTTTAACAAAAAATTAATATACATTTACCTTAATACTTGCAGAAAATGTTCGACCATCAGACCCTTTGTACACCAGCTTCATTCCACGAAGTGCATCCATCGCTTTTACAAAACAGAAATACTCCTTATACTGAACATAAGCTTCAAATATCATATTCTGATTATGTGAAAACATTTTCACTCCAGAAATGTGAGATTTCATTTGATTTCTATATGGATCCAACATTGGAATGTCAATGCAACGCACTTCACCAAAAGTTTCAAACACTCTACGAAAACTATGTTCACTAGGTTTTGAACCATCAGGTTTGCTTGAAAACCATTTACATGGAAGGTTTGTAAAGTGTATAGTGTCCGGTCGTTCTCCTGGTTTCATTTCATTCATGTTTTTAGCATCACGAAAGTAAGAATCCCATGAATATCGGGAAGGGAAGTCAGGTTTGGCTTCAGCTGCACGAACTTTTAATGGATCAGGAAATCCTGAAAGCTTAATCGATCGACCATCCAAACGAGCAAGTACGGCAGATAGTTTTGAACGATTTTCTATTTCTCCTTCAAATCTGATAAACTCCAGAGTACTTTTGGAGACTTTCAAAACAATAAATTCTTCAGGACTTGCCCAGTGCCTAAGTTTTTCCATCACTTCCCAGTTTGAGATAGTCTTTCCAGGAAGTTTCAAAGTTGGTAAATGAACAGATATATTGATGCGAGCAGCAGGTTTCAAGTAAAGGCCTTGAGAAGGGCAGAGAGGCGTCACATCGGTTGTGTCGGTGCAGCTTTGAAACACATTCATCTTGCCGCCACAACATGAATCTTCTTTGGCCAATTACTAGGTGGTCACAAAGCAGGTAACAACACATCTTCAATTTCTTTCTTGCACCTAGTCTCTTTTTTTATAATATATATACCTATATACTCACAAATTCACTTTGAACTGAAAACTAGATTAAACAATCAGCAACACAAGATTACACAGATATAAAATTATCACTGTATTCCCTTATAATTCAACTGCATTATAAAATAACTTTAAAAAATTATGATAAAATATTTACTTAGTCAACAAAAAAACAAAATATTGTTTGAAACCTTCAGTAGATAAAATATCATAAGTTTTGATTTACCAATGTTAAGCAAAGTTTTCTCTATTTTAGAAATTGTATTGGATAAAATGAATTATGAGAAATCTTAATTTCTCCTATCTTATATTATCATGTATATTTAATTAAGTAGCTAAGTAACTAAGTATATGATATAAAAGTACAAACTTGTTTAATGTCTGAATTGTGATATAAGAGTGAAAAAATAATATACCATTAATGTTAACTTTTAAGATTAAAAAATATTTGTCTTTACGCTTTGTTAACAAAGTGAGAAAGTTACATTACAAATTAAGCTTCATTCAAAATAATTTCTTAACACTGTACAGACAAGCAGATTGTTGACTTGTATACAAAATACCTGCAAAATCTAAAATGTTTTAATACAAAACTGATTAGACTATAGCCCTATATCTATTCTCATCTCAGAGATGAGAAATACAGTTAATAAAGAAAAAAATACTATTTTATATTTACAGAAAGAAAACACTATTTTGGGATAAATTTCCAAATTATGGTTTCATTAACACTAAATGTTTAATGTATTTATACAGAGCCATCCTCAGTGACTACACACTAAAACTGAGTGTTATATCTCCCCCCTGCTGTTTATACAGTAGTCTCTGCCTACAACCGTTATCACACACACACACACACACACACACACACACACACACACACACCAAGATTACATATTTAACAAAATTATATTACAGTAAGTAAACAGATAAAAAAAGTTCATTTTACTATATTAACAATAAATAATTGAATTGTATATTATAATAACTGTAATTTTATTTATAACTGGTTTTCAAACATCTTGCAGCTTATAAATTGTAACTTCTACATCACTATGTTTATAATTATGATAAAATGTAAATCTATTATATATGATATGGTATACGCAAATTTTTACCCTTCAATCATTATTAGCGTTGTTCCCGGCACTCAAAATGTACTATATGGTCGCACAAATAATTCTCACATGGGAGAAGCGGAAGTGGTGTGAAGTACATAAAATACTTTCTAACCTGTGAACATTAGTTTGCCCAACCCAGCTACTATTTTGTCATCACAACAAATGTGAAGTGGGCGTATTTGTTTTGAAGTATAAAATTACTTTTGGAAATAATGAAAAATTTTCCTTGACACCACGTGTCTAAGCACTAATGTTTTTGTGTTTGGAATAACGACTGGCACATGTACAGAACATATGTAAACTGTGTTCTGGAGTATGAATTCTGTGCGTGACCACCCTGTACACACCTCTGTATTTCAAAGGGGTGAAGTAACCTTTTACAATAGTAAAATAGAAATTATTACCGTTTCTATTTTTCTTACAACTGAACACAACAAAATTTGTCTTCTTTTAGGTCTGAACAAATCAGATCTCTGACAGCTTACTGGAAAACCTTCTACAGAGTCGTTATAACTTTATTTAATCATTTCTTTAAATCTTCCTTACATACTTAAAAAAAGACTAGTTATGAATAACTGTATGGTATAGTAACCTCCTTAAAAACATTGAATGGGCTGAAACAAGGAGATGCCTTAGCGTGTCTGTTGTTCAACATAGCTCTAGAAAAGGTCATCAGGGATTCAGGAATTCAAACTAGCGGACACATATTTCACAAGGAGGTACAGCTTCTGGCCTATGCCGATGACATTGACGTCATAAGTAGGTCTGAATCTGGCTTAAAGGAAGCCTTTCAGGAACTGGAGTTGTCCGCTAAGGCTATGGGCTTGGTTATAAACCAAAGCAAAACCAAATATATGGTTGTAGGTGCCAACACTCGTGCCCTGTCCCTGCGCATTAATGATTATGAATTTGAAAAGGTTCAGGGTTTTCCATATCTCGGGTCATATGTGGACTCTGGAAATGACTCCTCTAGAGACATTGAAAAACGGATATTATCTGCTAATAGGTGTTACTACGGACTGGTGAAACATTTTAAGTCAAAATTAATAAGTAAAGATACAAAAGCCACCCTATACAAGACCTTGATCAGACCAGTCCTGATGTATGGCTCGGAATGCTGGGTGCTAAAAAAACTAGATGAGCAGAAGCTATCCGTTTTTGAGAGGAGGGTACTGAGGAGAATCTATGTCCCTGTGAAGGAAAACGACATTTGGAGGCGACTGCATAATCGAGAGTTGTACGAAAGGTTTAAAGATCTTCCGATCGTGCAACTCATACAAATTAACAGATTGCGTTGGGCTGGTCATGTGCAGAGAATGGCGGAGGATAGAATCCCAAAAAGAGTTATGAATTATTTGCCGATGGGAAGGAGAAGGAAAGGAAGACCGTGTACAAGATGGCTGGACCAGGTTGGTAAGGAGGCAGTGAGGCTGGGTGCAGCAAACTGGTGGACATTGGCCGGGAGTAGAGACCAGTGGGGAAGATTTCTTTTGGAGGCGAGGGCCTGGACTGGGGTGTAGCGCCGAGGATGTATGTATGTATGTATGAATAACTGTGCAAATAATTATACAAGTAAGTTTATTATTTACTTTTTATTCAGTATCCTACCTAAAAATCTATGTTTTGTGTAAAGGTTATATTACTTTTTTGCAAATATTTTTGGGCAAAACAGTGCAACCATTGTGCAAAGAAATATGGTCCATTACTTTATAATAGCACACGACTTGCTACAGATTGTTGCTTCAGATGTAAATATTTTATAATAAATATTTGTGCATTTGAAGTTATCAGTATGGTTAAATGGTAAATTTTAAAGCAAAGTAACCTGAAGCAACAGATCATGACTTGCTAATGTTTTCAAGTAAGGGTAGTACAAATGGTATCAGTAATACCATGTGAATTGTTACACTGTGGCTACAGGATGTTGTTAAATTATGGGCTGTGTTGTTAGGCCTACTCTATAAATAGAGACTGGAATAAAAGTTACCCAGTCACACTGCAGGTACACTATGAATGCCTAAAAATGTAGGTACACATTGATCAAAAAATAAAACTTACTTTGAATGCAAAATAACGTTTATGCCTAAACCAAATTTTATGCATAAGGTTTATCTACAACAATCTTTAATACATGTTTTATAGGTCATGTGCTTCTTCTCCTTCTATGGCACTATATTCTTATACTGAACCTTGCCTGTTTTATCTTCTGACCATCCACCTTACTCTATTGATAGCAAAAGACTTCTCTCCCAGCACATCCACACCCAAAATAATAACATCTTCCTAACTTTTCCTTGGGCAGCCTTTTGATCATTTGTTTTCCATAATTCTTGTACAGAGTCTTTCTAGTATTTTTTTGTTGTCAAATCCTACACCATGTCTAGTCCACTACAGTTTCAAGTACATTTATCTACACTTACTATGTTGAAATTGGCTCATATTAATATATCTCATTATCTCCGCTCATCTGGCTTTATGGGCATTCGGCTTAATGGATGTTTCAGCTTTACAAAATCGCAGTTCACACTCTTATCTTCCCAAACAAGTCAGACTTCATGTAAGAGGTTCAAGATACACCACACAGGACATTCATACCAAGTAAAATAATGTTTCTCCTTCTTCTGATAGTTATCTATTTCGGATGTTGGATATCATACAGGCTATTTTAACTTTCTGCACTGCTGTACGGAATGTCAGTTGTATTCATGCCAAACCAGGTCCTTAAATTTCTCAGCCATGATATTCTCGGTCGCCCAACTCCTCTCTTTCCAAGTACTTTTCCCTGTAGTATGGACTCCAATAACTGAAGTCTCTGTTCATTTCTCATGAGATGTCCCAGATACTGAAGCTTTCTTATCTTCACTGTGTTAATAACTTCCCTATCTTTCTTCATCTTTCTAAGAACTTCAACATTAGTTATATATCCTGTCCATGAAATGCTCACTTTTCTATGGTAAAATAATGTTTAGGATTCATAAATTAGAAAGCTAATGTTTTATTAGGTTTTTTCGAGAAACAAATTGTGGATGAAGAAGAACTGACTGCATTCCATCAAGAATTTACACATAGAAATAATTTTTATTTAGAGACATAAATCTGGTTTGTCTTTTAGTTGTCAAATGACATAGTTTTGTTTTTTATAATGTGTTTCAATGTAATGCACTTGTAATTACTTTAGTAGCAAAAATCATTCCTTTCCTTGTACATTCTAAAACTGAAATTGTTTTGCTGGAAGTAAATTTTTGTTTGTTTTCAAGATCGTTGTTTATGCCAAGTCAGCATCCTGCAACATTCACGAGTTTATGTCATCACACTTGTCAGAAGATCTCAGGATCATGCTGTCGTTATGATGGGTACAGAAAAGAAATGATACAAGACAAACAATTTGAACAATCAGAATAACTGAAGATTGAGGTGTTACAAATGTGGAAAACGTAGTCATCTTCAGGCAGTTTGTTTGGAATACAGACAAAATGAGGTAAACACAAATTGAAGAAATAAAGCTTCAGATCGGCATACAGTTTCCATGCTTCATAAGACCAGCGGAACCTTTATTGTTAATGGATTTGGTGAAGGTAAACCAACATCATTTACAGCTTACATGGGCAATACAGTGTCCAATGTGTGCCCTGACTTAGTCAATGTCCACCCTCTTTAATTTAGTCCTTGTACCATACAGACTGTGACTTGAAGCCCTGTTGAAGTGTTAGGCACAGTAACAGGCCAGTCTACACCTGGCTTTTCTCAAGTTCAGCCACGAAATGTTCGTTGCAGACATTATCAATGAAGTGATTCTTGGCACAGATTATAAATGCCTATAAGTTCATTGTGAACTTAAGAGAGAATGTCCTGAGAGTTGGCTAAGAGAAGATAAAGTTTTCTACAGCTGAAATAAGATCAACCAACCATTTGATCAAGCAAGTGATGGTAGCCAAAAGAGTCAACGGGTGAACAAAAATTGAAAAAACTTGGTGCTGCATGCAGACATGGAAGATGAACTAGCAGATGAAGTACCAATTTGTATGGCGACAGAAGAGGTGATAGGAAAACCAACTGTGGTCATCGAGGAAAGGCTCTTGCTCATTCCTGAGCTAAAAGAAGCGAACAAGAAAAAACTGCTGAACACGATATTACACAAGAGGTTGTTGACAAGAACCAAACAGACTGCCAACAGAGTGTACCATTATTCCTAATAGCATATAGATCATCAGAACACAACACAGCCGGCATGACTACAGCAAAAATAGTGTTTTGGCGGGAGATTGGCCTTCCTGGGAATTTAATGTTAAAGCCAAAAGATTGGGAACAACAAAATTTTGCAGAAAACATCCTCAAAACATGTTACATGATAACATGAGTATCAATTTCATGCTATTAATGTTGTGTGAATTCCTTTTGCTAAACTTCACAAACCTCACACTAACCCCAGAAGAATTTGGTTCCAACACAACTGCCTTGTGTTTTACTTTTGGTTTCAAAAGTAACTGCCTTTGTGATACTCAGACAAATGTTTCCTATGTACCCAATTCTTCAGCATGTCTATGCCATGGCTGGCTTGTCCAGTTAACCTTTTTTCAATGAGGTTACCTCAAAGGATATGTTTACATTCACAAACAGTGCACTACACTGCAGTGAAATATAATTTCCTTGAAAAATTGTTGCAATTCCAAAAGAGAGGTTCAGCATGCTATGTAAAACTTCACTGACTGACTGGAAGAACACATTCACAAAACAATCATCATTTGGTCATCTGGACATCTTTTTTAAAACTTGAACCCCTTATTAAATTCAGGTTTTCTCTGATCAGTCATAAACGACATCTATCTCTCTATTAAGTTCAGAAAATAAATTCATAATAAATTCTGTTTTTTGTCACATTATAACTTCATAATATCATTTCAAAAACCATCAAATTTTTTCCAGCCAGACCTCATACCTCACAAATTGTAGTTACCCACATTCTTCTAACTTCAGTATTAACTAGGCTAACGATTCTAATGCCAAACATTCTGTTTTTGTTGCTAGGGTACACAAAAAATGAATGCATACTGGAAAATGATAACACTTAAAGCTATGTCAGTTACTTAAACGTTTGGCTTGATTTTACACAAACGGGAGTTTATAGAAAAATTTGCACAAACATGGAAAATGGTCATTCATCCCATGTGAAATCAACCAACAAAAAATAATTCTGGACCTTGGTGTTGCAGATTTTCACATCCTTTTGCACATCGACTTACCTATTCAAAAGCATTTTGCAGATTTTTTGGCTGATAGTTTCTGAGTTACTGAATTTTAAAATATCGAAAAAATCCTTTATTCTGGCCATGTATTGCCATTTCCAAAATGCTGTAATTCAAGAACCACTCAACCTAAACAGCTCAAATTTGAGTCATTTTCTTTCATTTTTACTGTGCTTTAAATTTTAACACCCTCATTTTAAAAGTGTATACTCTCGCTTTAAATTTTATTTCCAGATGAACCCATGGCTGTCTCATTATTAAATTTGGCACAAAACTAGGTCATAACAATACAAATAACACATGATATTTCAAAATAATCAAAAGGTGTTTCTGAGTTTATTCAAAACACCGGTTTTTGAAATTAATATGAAATGAACATGGTACTGGTAACTCAGAGGCGTTAGACAAGGGAGCAGTTTATCACCTACTTTATTTAACACGTATATTGAGGATGTTGTAAGGCAAAGTAAACAACAAACTGGTCCTAGAATCTACTTACTTCTCGATAATTTCTCTATTAACACTCTGCTGTTTACTGAAGATCAAGTTATCGTACAACAAAATGAACATGGATTACAAAAAGCAGTATATCAACTCAGCAAAATTTGCCATGAATATAATTTAAAAATTTCCACAACAAAGACTCAATGGCGTATAAAGGAAAATTCCCAGTATGCTCCAAAATAGTAATAAATAAAATTATTGGACAAATATCCCACTACAGCTGTCTAGGGTGCGACAAGCTAAGAATATGAAAACGATATTGATAATCAAACAGATACCAGGGGATGTGTGACATTCACAAGACTCTGGGAAAGAAAGTACGAAAAGATACAGAATTGAAATTTTATACAGTAATGGCGGCAACAGTATTAATGTACAGGAGTGAATCGTGGACATTCATCCAAAATCAGAGAAAACGAATTGAAGCTGCTGAAATGAAATTCTTAAGGAGAGTCAAAGGATGCACCGTAAGAGCTCACATAAGAAATGCAGACATAAGGCAAGAGCTGAATATATACTCCATAAACGATAAAATTAAACAAAATAAAGAAAACTGGATACAACACATAAATAGAATGGGTGACTCTAGAATATCAAAAAAGATAATCCAGTATAAGCCTCCTGGAGAATAAGATAGAGGCTGACCACGAAAACGGTGGCTGTGAAGATGGAACAGGCTGCAAGCCTAATCTTTGAAGTGAAGAAGAAGAAGTAACTCAGAAACTATCAGCCCAAAATGAAAAAATTACATTTTTCGTACTCTCTATAGATACAAAAAAGCACAATTTCTGAGACCACTGGTTGACTTCACATAGAATGACCCAAGTATTGCACACAAAAGTTTACCAAAAAACACTACATTTTTAATTTTAAAATCACCTGGATAAAGTTATTACGGTACAAATTCCTTCAACACATTCTAACATCCCCTCACTGACTCTTCAACCATACACCACAAAAACCAGAGACAGAAATTCGATGTAATAGTTAAGACGTGACAACTTATTGAATAGAGTAACCTACACCATATTTTTTTTTTTTTTTTTTTTTTTTTAAAGGGTTCCTGAAATTTTCCTGCGAAGTAAAAAGAGAACTCTTGCTATTACCAAAAATAGTGTTATACAAAATTTCTTAATTCAAAAGTGAACTACTCATTTCATACAAGAATTAGTGCTCACTGGTATTTCCTACAAAATACGTATTCTGTTTACTTGTGGAGCACTATCTAAAAGTATCTTACGATCGACCAAAAATTCTTTAAATTCCTATCCATAACTATTTTTATGTTTAAACTTAATGTAACCATATGTATGTTAAGTAATGGCATAGTTCACAAAAATCTTTTCTTAAAAATCAAACCTCAAATTAAAAATTTTTATAGGGCTTCCATGGACGCTAAGAATCAATGGTTTTCAAAATACCTTTACGAGGATCGCAGATGCGAACTAATTTTTTTAGTCATTCCATGTCTCCAAAATTATACTCAGTCTTAACTAAATGTTTTACGAATATCATTAACATATAGATAAATAAATAAATACATAAAAACCGTTCTCAAATTCAACTATCTAACTCACTTCTACAACTTAATACTTGATTCAGTGTTGCCAAGCTTGTCAAACAAATTTACTCTCCGAGATTTCAAAATTCACGTAAATTTCAATTAAATTCTAAATACCAGATTACTATGTAGTAATGTAAAAGAGATACACGAAAGTGAAAAAGTACGAAAATATGAAATTTTTAAAGAAAGGCATTGCATATCCTCCTAATTAATATTAACTCCGAAAATATAACCATAAAACATCAAATGTAACCGATGTATTCCAAAAATCAAATTACCGATGAAAATCAATTTTCGTTAGTACTGCGAGTCTAGCAACATTGATTTTATTCTAGCTCTGCCCGTGACTTACTGGTACTTTATCAAGGATGGATGATGTAAGCCTATAAAGCACAAAAGGGCCTAGGCCTATAGACTACATACATATATTAACAATTGTCTGGTTTGGTCTGGGTTAAAAATCAACCCATTTTTAACATTGTAGAGATAGGTAAACTGGTCTACTACACGCTTGGCAAATACAGAATCGAAAATTTTCAGGCTGTCACTTCTCCAAATGCGTGGGGTTTTCCACTCAGTTTGGCTGCGAAATCCAACGGCTCCAACCACGGCATCGTACGAAAAACGGCTGTCATCTATTCTAGCTGCTTTGCTGCTTTCGTGGATCAACTGCACTGCAGTGAAAACTACGGAGCCGCGGTCTCAAACGTTTGGCAGAGGGCGCGGTGATACACTACACACCTAAAGTGACCTAATGAACAGGTTCTGTTAAAGCCACCTTGGCAGTAGGGCCGGCGAGAGGGGGCAGGGGGGCCAGAGCCCCGTGTTCCCGAAGCGGGCCCAGCGCATAACGGCCTTTGCCCTTTGTTAAAAGAAATAACTAAGCCTATAATGACGGTAAAATTTTTTTAATTTCTTAACTGCAGCTCATACCGTAATATAAGTGACTTTTTCCGTCCTGATAGCTGGTGCTCTTACAAATACAGATAATTTAATATACTTATAGTAGATCCTTACTTATAGTTAAATTAAGGTTTTACTTGTTTTAATTCGGCATTAGATTAATAAAGTTTGCAATATGAATGTAATCAATAAAAGTAAAAATATATGTACCATGAACAACTTTAAGTTGTATCGCGTTAGTGTAAAAAATAAATATCACTATAGTATTGACGACTCGGAACACTAAGTTCCGAGTCGTCTATACTATAGTGATATTTAGTTAAGTAACGGACACGTCATGGACAACGAAATCCAAGAATGTAAAAAATAATATACAATGTATTATAAAAAAGTTTGCATTCTTTCAATAAAAAAATTCGTTAACTTTCAATTTAAACACATATTTTTTATGTAGTCTATAAGCGAATTTATCAATATTTTAACATGTAAAGTCGTGATCTCCAGGGGAAATTTCTTCAAAACACTGCTGTCTGCTTTCTATCAGTGAACGCTGCCGCCGCCAGCGCCACGTCTGCATCACTGTCATCGTCTTTGTCATGTTTGTCTCAAATAGAGGTGGGCTAAACTGTTATTTTAAAATACTAGGTATGAAAATACCGTTCCAAAAAAATAACAGGTACAAATACCTGTTATTATATACTATATATACATATATGAAAAATATATATTATACTAACCGTCTGTGACTTCTCGTATTTGATGTCCGTTCTTATAACGACATGTTTCGAGACTCTTGTCCCATTGTCAAGCATAAAATTTGTAGCACATATCAGATATGTTTGTCAAACGTTAAAAACCATGTCATAATGACCACAAATAACGGATTATTAAAATAACGAACTATACTAATTTGTAACTTGAATACGCGCATCGGGCGAACAGTGTACACAGCGACCCACCGCGCATTAACCGCAACTAATTCTTGTTATCTCAATATCTCAACGCGGTGTCATACAATACATTATACTTGAATAATAACTGGTCGTTCAAAATGTGTGGCTTGGTATTAGTGTCCCTGAACGCTTTGTACACCTCAAATTCCTCGAGTGTGTTCATATAACGTCCTTTACTGCAAAAGTGGAGGGGTTTTAAATTAGCTCTGAAATCAGTATAACTATGATTTTCATTAATAAGATATTTGGCGAAACTTGATTTGATAGTATCATAGTTGCGACAGATAGTGGGTGGTTTGTGTTCATTGAATCTTTTGAGAAAACCACGGCCCGTCTGGCCCACATAGAAAGCGTCACAATCATTGCATGGCAATTTATAAATGCCCGTTTTATTCTCAATACAAGTAGATTCGTGGGTACGAAGATTATTTAAGATATTATTTGTAGTCTTGTAAGTGACTATGATATCAGTGTTTTTGTTTATGAGAGATTTTAAAATGTTCGGCATGAAATTGGTATATGTTGCGGGGATATATCTATGTGGATTTTTCTCCCGTGCAGTCATTGATAATTGGTTAATGGTCCTTATTCTATTTTTATGTTTCTTAAGAATGTTGTTTACGACGTTGGTATTGTAACCATTTGCGACTGCGATATATTTGATGGTATTTAACTCGGTAAGAAAATCTTTGTTATCAAGGGGTAAAGATAAAAGTCTATGTATCATGCTGTGAAACACAGCCATTTTTTGCGATATGGGATGAAATGACGTGGCGTGTATCACGGTGTCTGTCGTCGTTGGTTTTCTGTATATAGTAAAATGTAAATTATTGTTGGTGTTTTTTGTGATTATCAGATCTAAGAAGTTTAGTTGTCCATTGTCCTCATGTTCCAAGGTGAATTTCATATGTTTGTTAATATTATTTAGATAACCGTGTAAACGATCAATCTGCCGCTGTGTACCTTTATAAATTAAGAACGTGTCATCGACATATCTACCATAAAATATAATATTGTTGCTATGTATATCATTCTCAACGATATAGGAATTCTCAAAGTAATTTAAGTATATATCTGCAAGAAGGCTTGATAGAAGTGAACCCATAGCTAATCATTCACGTTGGCTGAAATATAATTTGTTATGGGTAAAGTAATTTTGGTCAAGGAGCAACTTTAATAACTCAATCAATTCATGTATACTTTTGATATCTAATTTTTTGGTATTTATAAGATTCTTCTTCAGTAACTGTAGAGTATCGGATATCGGTATATTTGTATATAAGTTAACGATGTCAAGGGACGCCATTTTATATGAAGGTTCGATTTTTAGTTTTTTAACCTTATTAACAAAGTCAAGGCTATTAGTTAAGCTGTAGTTATTCTCCAATATTATATTCTGTTTGATTATGTTGAGTAGTTTTTTAGTGGCTTTATAACCCGGGGCAGTGGTAAAATTCACTAACGGTCTTATAGGGGTATTTTCTTTATGCAACTTCGGTAATCCTGTTAACAAGGGCGCTTTTACGTTGATAGGTTTCAAATGTCTCCTAGTCTGTTCATCAAATAGATGTATGCATTTATTTATACATTGATTTAGACTCTTAGTATATTGTTCTGTAGGGTCAGAAGTTAATCTAACTATGTTATTGTCTGCTATAAAATCTTGTATCTTCTCATTATAAGTATTCGTGTCCATGATAACTACAGTGTTGCCTTTATCTGCTTTAGTAACTAAAGCGTGGTTATCAGTTAATTTCTTTTTGAGATTAATTAGAGTTTTTCGTTCTTTGTTATAATTGGCTGAAAAAATAGAGCGAATGTTCTTATTGATGTTATGTCTTTCAATAATCTTATTAAACTTATCATTTATTAAAAACCGAACCTTATTTTGTTCTTGTTGGTCTGATATCGCTTTGACGACAGTTTCGGCGTTTAAAATTTCTGCAATAATATGTTTGCGGCTAAAATTGGATGTATGTACCGGTAAATTATATTTCAAACCTTTATTTAGTAATTCAGTTTCGTCTGAGTTTAATTTGATGGAAGTTAAATTCTGTAGTCGTGTATAGAATGTTTGTTTATGTTTAATATTATCAACTGTCTGTAATTGATCGTTTATTAATCTTTGAAGTTTATTTGCCTGTGTGATACGCATGCGATAAGTAGGCCTAATCTGTTGTATATCTCTGTTTTTATAAAGTCAAGATAGTATTCCAGCGTTAATCACTCAAAATTCTTATGACTGTGACTGAAGACTGCTGCCTCTAGATTGTTAGGTGGATGGGTTACTGGTTGTGTGAATGAATTACTGTTTCTTTTTTTTTTGTAATTAAAAATTGTAGTAGCAAACAAGTTATGACTATGGCAGAAGTATTCAGTGTATGTGTGTAATGACACTGAATGAAGATGGTCCTAGACAATGGTAGTACAGTAGAAATGCATCCTGGCATGTTTGAGAGCAGATCACAGTCACTACTAGAGAGTTTGTTATTGACCAACAGGGTACACTAGTCAAATACAACTTGGCTTGTGACTTAGTTGAAAGGTAGACATTGCATGCCTGATAGGAAATCCCTGTCTAGACCTACCAGACATTTTGCTGGATATGTATATACGAGGGCTATTTTTTTTTCAACCTCTGGTGAGTTGGGAAACCTGGTTCTATTGTCATAGCAACAATCTGATTGTTGATTAATGTTTTTGAGGCTTCGTTCTAACCTATATCCACTGGTTTTATAGTTATTTTGTCTATTACTGTGGTGATGGCAGTTTAATTACGGCAACTACAATTGAAATTGCCTCCAAGTGTGAGATTCGGTCAGTTATTAGATTTCTTCAAGCTGAACGTCATATTGCTGCAGAAATTCATCAAAAATTTTGTAATGTTTACAGAGAAAATGTGATGAGTGTTGGTTCAGTTCGGAAATGGTGTCGAAAATTTAAAGGGTGAATTGATGTTCATGATGAAGGAGGACAAGGAAGAAAGTCCGTGGATACTGATGATGTTGTTGAAAGGGTAGACAAGATGGTTCGAGAGCGCTGTCGTTTCACAATTACTGAATTTTCTGCTAATTTTCCTGAAATTTCTAGGTCTGCTCTTTATGATATTCTTACTCAGAAGCTTGGGTATAGGAAACTCTGTATTCGGTGGGTTCCCAAATCGGAAACTCCGGCTGACTACTCAGCAGCGAACATTCTACAACACGGTCATAGAAAAGTTGGTTGCTCGCTATGATAAGTGACTCAACAATGGTGGTGACTATGTAGAAAAGTAATTGACATATATATGAAACTTTTGTATATAATAAAATTATTTATGTCATTCATGTGCCTGTTTATTCGTCTATCGGAGGTTGAAAAACAAACAGCCCTCGTATTTAGATTTGATTCCAACAGAGGTGTAACAAGGGATAGTTATGGGAGTCACAATTATCTGCATTGGATAGATTCCATTGCGGTCTCATAATTAAAATGTAATAAAAATTATTACTAAGTCTAGTTTATGTAATTCTTATAGTTTCTAGATCTATTACCTAAGTGAAAGAGAAAGTTGTATTACAGGAATGCGATAAAGGTGCATTGTCATTTTAAACATTGATCACCAAGCCCCTCTTTCTCACATCATACTCTCCCATGGAAAAGTCATGACTGCCCGTTCCTGTGTAGTGGGGTATTTGAATATGTCACTTCCTCATTGAAGTGTGCTTTTAGTCAGGGGAACATGTGCATGTACACACACTTTAAAAACTCATAATGTACATATTTCACCAGTTGTATTTACTGTATAGTTTTCGTATAAGAAATAAACGAGTTTTTCTAGCAGACTTTAAGAAATTAATGATGTTAGATTTATTGTTTATGAGACTAAACTCACACTGTACTGTATTCTAGTTATTATTAGTTTAAAATAAGGATATTTTACCGAATAAGTAAATAATATAATTTGAAAAATAATTCCATAATTCATGAAAGCTTAAAATTAATATGCAACATATGGCCTGATAGATGGTGCTTGGGATATGTTAGCAACCGAGATTGTGCACACTGTTCAGATCGCAGAGATATGAGTGCCAGTACTGTTTGCTCATGAATTTGAAGCTCATTGCATAAGCTAGTGGAAGTTAGGGAATTTTTTGTTTCACCACAGCAAGCACCCATGTTTGGGGAGACAGCCCCCCATGGTGTTCACATGGAGCCTACTGGCATGGGTGACAGAATGCGGCTGTAGCAAGACATCAGTCACTCTCAATGGACTGTTATGGCCAGAAAGATAGCTTTTGGAAAGATACTAGTACTGGTATACAGCCTTCTGGAAGCCTTAGTTCAGATAACAGGGCTGCCAAGCAGGCCCGGCAAGAGCGATCACGGGCCCCGGGGCTAAACATTTTTGGCCCCCCCAAAGAAAAACTTACCAAAATCATTACTGTTGGATTGTTAATGGTTTAGGATTTATTAATTGACCCTACAATTCGTTATTCTTAACTTTAATCGTAAATAAATGGGTTTTACACTGTTAATAAATGGTCAGAGCAAGATATGTGAAGAGAGACATAAAATATATTTATAGAAATACATAATAAATGGTAGGTTAGCAAGTGAATAAATGTATTGTGTAAAGTTTTACAGCTATATTTACACTATCTTTTTATTAGTCTGCCATTACAGCAATATCACCTTTCTTGCCTTTTTCAAGGCAAATTCATCAATAATATTGTCCAAATTGGTTTGTTTCACAAGCTCTGTCTCCACTGCCAGCACACCCAAACTTGATAATCTGTCATGGTACATTGTGGAGCGTAAAACATTTTTCACTCTATTTAATACAGAGAAAGAGCGCTCCGCACTTGAAACTGTAGCTGGGATGGTTGGAAATATTCGAAGAGCCACAGTAAGATTGGGGAATATAGTTTCCAGATTCAAAGATTTTATTTTATTCAAGAGATCCAATGGCGAAAGTGTTTTCTCACCGAAGTTGGCTGAATATACCAATTTTAAACTGTGCAGTTCATCATAAAGCTCTTTTCCTAAGTCCTTTGGGTATCGCTGTACTAGTGCATTGGCTTTTATTTGCATCTGGTCGACTGTAATGTCTTTGCAAGACCATAGTACTGAAAAACTGTCACACAAAGAGTGCACTGACTTGAAACGAACTGTCATATCTCCTATGACACTGTCCAAGATAACGTTAAATACTTCATGCTTGAAAACTGTTTTTGGATCACGATTTTCATCTGCATCATCGTCATTGTCTTCTTCATCGGCTAGTCTCTTTCGTTTCCTTATTCTCTTCTGTTCTTCTTCAAGATTTTGAGGCCAATCTATGTTTTTAGCCACTAACAGAGTTTCACTAAATATCGAATTGAATTTATTACAAAACATTTGTAACTCTTCTACCAAAGAACTCAAATGCTTTGAAGCTTCATCCATTGTTTCACCACATCGCTGTAATACCCTGTTCACAATATCTATAGAACTCAAAATCTTGAGCCAAATAGATGCTAGGAGAAGGCAGTTGAAGGTTTTGAAATATTTTTTCAGCTCCTCTACATCTCGTCGACATTCTGCTGTTAGGTTTAGTACACTTAACTCTTCAAGGGCTTCTAAGATTCCTGGAAGATGTGCAGCAACTGGTTTAACGCTGTCAACTCTAGCAGACCAGCGTGTCTTTGACATTGAGTGAAGAGAACTAGGTATTTTCTTTTTCAAGATTTCCCATCTTTGAGGGCTCGAGCTAAAGATGTTATACAATTTTAGGACAGCGCCAAAAAAAGTAGTCGCAGCTGGACACCTCTTTGCTGCTTTTTCTCCACATATATTGTAACGGGAAAACTTTGTCGTCTCTGAAAAATGTGTACAAGTTTTGTATTTGTGTAGTGCGTTCGTCTCGCACTGGGGTCGTTAATCTATTCTTGCGCTAATGATGTCCGTAGCGATGTTATAATTACCAGTACAACACAGCAGTAACCATACCTGTTTTTAAATAGGGGTGTATGAATCCCGGGTGGCGCCAAATTGTTTATTAAAACAATTAAACTTATTAACTAATCTCTTAATCGGGTGTTCTCAGCGATGACGGCCGGGGCCTTCAAATAATTCCCGCTTGTTCAGCCTCCTGAATCTAGTAGGTAGTTGTTCGAATTACTATGCGAGCGCTGGTCGTCAAATCTAGCCTTCGTTAACAAACACAAGTAATACAATACACTCCCTATGAAATAATAACAACGGTTACTCCCTGTACTAGTTATTTTAATGGTCAATAAGTATTTTTTCAATTAGACAATTAATATTATTCTGGTTGGTTAATAATTTTGCACCGACTTTTTACATGAAACACTTTCTCTCAGGCTGACGAAATCGATTCCGAAACGAGGTATTTACTCCAGTATGGCTGCAGTTTTAGTTAAATTACAATATACTCGTTTGAAATCGGGATTCTTTTGATTACAAGGCAAAGAATTCCTATGATTACAATAAAAAGTACATTAACTTACTTTAAGTGTACTTAAATAATAAGGTGTGTGGTTATAATCTGTTCTGTAGTGTCGTTAAATGTGTTTATAAAGTTCGTATTCACACAATAGGTTATGTGTTATGTTAACAAATTTTCAGTGTGTTATTTTTCTTAATTAATCTTTGAAAGATAATATTCGGTTGACAGTGAGAGTTCCAATTACCTTTAGTAATATTTAAAGTGAGTTTATTTTTTGTAAATAGGGTAATTCAAGATACTTAACACATCAGATGACTTGGTGTTATCAAACTTTGAGTTGGAAGAGGATTGGGCTGCAATCGTTTTCTGTTTTCATCAATCTTGGGACTTAAGTAGGTCTAGCATCATTTTCCTATTAGATGTGGTCATATTTTTAATTAAATTCCTGGTAATATGGTCCTGGACATCAGTTGACAGTCTCAGTTGTTCGTCTGCTTCTTATTCGATCATCGTTTTTGAATTTTGTTTACTATTTTTACATTCTTTGATTAAAAATTGGTCGTTCAATATTCGGCTTCTGTTCTGCCAGAGTGACGTTTTACGAGTAACGATATTCAACGGTATTTCCGTACCTAACGGCAGTTGCTATGGTTACTTAATAAATCTGATTGGTTAATCTTACTATAAATCCATTGTTATCAAAATTTGAATTATTTTCAAAATCGTTTTTTTTATCCCTGGTATTGGGGTGGCTTATTAGTGTTGTAACATAATGCCTTTCATTCAAAATTGATCATTTTGATAAAACACTTAGCATAGTTTTTATGAAATTATCAGTTATATATAATCTTTTTCCTTTTCTTTCTTGTTTGTTTCTTCATTCTTATTTCTCTCCTTACTTGATTCATTCCATTTTATTTGGATCTGTTTTTATTTATTTCCATTAGTGTGTTCTCCCTTTTATATAATTTTTTCCCTACCTTTTTAGTAGCTGGTTTCTCCCATTACTACTCTTTTTTTCTGAGACCAGAGGAACATCATCTCTGCTCAGTTTATTTTGATTGCTGGACTTTTTCAACAGTCAATCTTAAATACCTTTTTTGTCAACTTGTGACTTAAATTAATAATAATAATATATTTTGGGATTGTCCACCTTGTGGTTTGTTTTTAGATCACTTTGGCCTTTTACTCATTCTTCCTTCCGCTGTACCTTTGCTATATACTGTTATCTACTCATACAGTTGATTGTTTCTTATTTATTCATATGTTAATTTCATCATATCTAACTTTTCATTAGTTTGTTTTTCTTTTCTTCTTGTGATCATTTTAATTATCTTAGACATCTTTTTTCTTTTTCTTGGTTGTTTAGCAATATTCTGCTTTAGCCATTTTTTGTATATTTGTTTTATACATAACTTCTCTTTTTTCCTCGTACCAGTTCAGTTTTTTAATACATTGAATTCATTATAATTTCAGGTATTTATCTTAGCAGTTCGTACTTGATTTTATTTTTGTTTATTTTATTTTGTTTGAGATATTATTCTTAATAATTTTTGTAAGTTAGTTTTTCTTACTTTATAGGAATTTTTGTAACTTATTCCTTTCTTGGTACTTTTTGTTTAAATATTATTGTAAGTTTGTGGTTCTTACTTTTTTATAGGAATTTTTGTAACTTATTCCTTTATTATAATTTTTTTTATATTATACTTCATATGTCAACTTTATTTGATTGTAAGTTGATCTTACTTTGCAGGAATTTTTGTAACTTATTCCTTTTTTAATACTTTATATTAGGCCTCATAAGTCATCGAAATATTATTGTAAGTTGTGCTCACATAATTTTTGAATTTTGGCATTTATTTATTTACATTATTATGGTTTACTATGCGCTCCATCGGTCGGCCGTTTCATCTTCTTAATCAATTATTTGTCTTCCTCCCTGAGGTGTGTTTGATTGGTTTCCATTACTCCTTGATGGAATCCAAAGTTCTGGTGGGTTCATTTATTATACGCTATGCGGAAACCCTCTGCTGGATTACTGCTGAAAGGTATCCAGTCAAAATCTTCTTCTTCTGGTTGGTTACTTCCGGATCTAACTCCTTCAACATTATTGACCTGTTGTATATTTTCAGCCTTCTCTTCCCTTTGTATTCGGATCGCTCTTGTTTGTATTACCGTCTCCGCCCTTATGAAATATTTCTCTGCTACCTGGTACAGCACTTCTTCTACTACCATATGTTCCCTTGTATCCATGCCTCCATCGTTCACTTTATGATGTGGTTTATTAATCAAAGGAGTTAATGGTAATTCCCTTGTTAGTGTCATCATTAATTTTTTATTTTGCATTTCCAATTCTGGTGGATTCCTGTGTTTTAGAGACCTTCGTAATTTGTGACACACTATTTTGTTGTGGGTCCTTTCTATTTCTTGTATCTTCCATTTACATATCGATTTGCTGAAGTTTTCCTCTACTAGTTTGTTGTGAATTCCCTCTATAATTGCTGTTGAGGTCCTCCTACAATCTTTATATTTCATGTATTTGCTTTGGTCAGTAATGGGTAAATTAAACACATCAATTAATCCGTTCTTCATCATCTCCACTTCTTCTCATGTTTGTACTAGTTTCTTTTTATATATTTTTCCTATCTCCCTTGTTTTCTTCATCTTCTTAATTATTCGATTCTTCTTTATTCTTCTACGGTTGGTTTTTATGCGCTTGATTTTCTCGGTGTTATTGTTACCTTTATTTTCAGAAAACAATACACTTGATTCTTCTACAATTTCCATCTCCTTACTACCTTACCTTCAGAAGTGGTGTCTAGTGTTTCATTCAATGTTTGAAATCACTATCTAATGTTTCATTAGGTTGATCTGCTGGATAAATTGTTTCTTCCCATTTCATGTTCATCCCCGTTTTTGTCTCCTTGACTTCATTACGATACCCTATTAGTATGAATCTCAATTCTTCTCTGTTCTTCTCACCATCTTCCTTCATTTGTCGTAGGAGTGTTTCACTATTGTTCTCGATCTTGTCGTTTAATATCTCAAGATCTTTCTTGATCTGCCTCTTCAACTCCTCACTCTTCTTTTCTAACGTCTCTTGGCTTCTCTTCAAAGCTTCATGGTTTCTTTCCATCTTATTATTTAGAAGTTCTATGTCCTCCTTGATTTGTTTCTTCAACTCTTCACTATTTTGTCTGAAGAATTCCCTGTCTTCTTTTGCTTCTTCCTTTTGTTTCTTAAAATTTTCATCAGTTCTCTCCTGGTTCTTGTTCAATTGTTCCTGCATTTTGTTATTCCCTTCCATTAGGATTTTTAACATCTCCTGCATGCTCAGGTCCTCTTTCTGAGTGGGTTTGCTGGGTTGGTCCCTGACTGTTCCTTCCACTTCCGGTTCTGGTTGGTTTGGGTTTTCTGGTTGGTCCTCCTGGGGATCCTCTTCGAACAATTCCCCAATCATTTCTTCAATTTCTTCCATCTCTTCTTGGTCGGTATCTTCCGTTCCTTTCCTTGTTTGGTATCTTGTAACCATGGAATGTCTCCTCATAATCACCGCTAGTCTCCTTTTCTAGCCTCACCGGTTGGTCGCCAATCTGTAACGGGTAACTTGTTGTTTGTCTCTGACAAATTTGTACAAGTTTTGTATTTGTGTAGTGCGTTCGTCTCGCACTGGGGTCGTTACATCTATTCTTGCACTAACGATGTCCGTAGCGATGTTATAATTACCAGTACAACACAGCAGTAAACATACCTGTTTTTAAATAGGGGTGTATGAATCCCGGGTGGCGCCAAATTGTTTATTAAAACAATTAAACTTATTAACTAATCTCTTAATAGGGTGTTCTCAGCGATAACGGCCGGGGCATTCAAATAATTCCCGCTCGTTCAGCCTGCTGAATCTAGTAGGCAGTTGTTCGAATTACTATGCGAGCGCTGGTCGTCAAATCTAGCCTTCGTTAACAAACACAAGTAATACAATACACTCCCTATGAAATAATAACAACGGTTACTCCCTGTACTAGTTATTTTAATGGTCAATAAGTATTATTTCAATTAGACAATTAATATTATTCTGTTTGGTTAATAATTTTGCACCGACTTTTTACATGAAACACTTTCTCTCAGGCTGACGAAATCGATTCCGAAACGAGGTATTTACTCCAGTATGGCTGCAGTTTTAGTTAAATTACAATATACTCGTTCGAAATCGGGATTCTTTTGATTACAAGGCAAAGAATTCCTATGATTACAATAAAAAGTACATTAACTTACTTTAAGTGTACTTAAATAATAAGGTGTGTGGTTATAATCTGTTCTTTAGTGTCGTTAAATGTGTTTATACAGTTCGTATTCACACAATAGGTTATGTGTTATGTTAACAAATTTTCAGTGTGTTATTTTTCTTAATTAATCTTTGAAAGAGAATATTCGGTTGACAGTGAGAGTTCCAATTACCTTTAGTAATATTTAAAGTGAGTTTATTTTCTGTAAATAGGGTAATTCAAGATACTTAACACATCAGATGACTTGGTGTTATCAAACTTTGAGTTGGAAGAGGATTGGGCTGCAATCGTTTTCTGTTTTCATCAATCTTGGGACTTAAGTAGGTCTAGCTTCATTTTCCTATTAGATGTGGTCATATTTTTAATTAAATTCCTGGTAATATGGTCCTGGACATCAGTTGACAGTCTCAGTTGTTCGTCTGCTTCTTATTCGATCATCGTTTTTGAATTTTGTTTACTATTTTTACATTCTTTGATTAAAAATTGGTCGTTCAATATTCGGCTTCTGTTCTGCCAGAGTGACGTTTTACGAGTAACGATATTCAACGGTATTTCCGTACCTAACGGCAGTTGCTATGGTTACTTAATAAATCTGATTGGTTAATCTTACTATAAATCCATTGTTATCAAAATTTGAATTATTTTCAAAATCCTTTTTTTTATCCCTGGTATTGGGGTGGCTTATTAGTGTTGTAACATAATGCCTTTCATTCAAAATTGATCATTTTGATAAAACACTTAGCATAGTTTTTAATGAAATTATCAGTTATATATAATCTTTTTCCTTTTCTTTCTTGTTTGTTTCTTCATTCTTATTTCTCTCCTTACTTGATTCATTCCATTTTATTTGGATCTGTTTTTATTTATTTCCATTAGTGTGTTCTCCCTTTTATATAATTTTTTCCCTACCTTTTTAGTAGCTGGTTTCTCCCATTACTACTCTTTTTTTCTGAGACCAGAGGAACACCATCTCTGCTCAGTTTATTTTGATTGCTTGACTTTTTCAACAGTCAATCTTAAATACCTTTTTTGTCAACTTGTGACTTAAATTAATAATAATAATATATTTTGGGATTGTCCACCTTGTGGTTTGTTTTTAGATCACTTTGGCCTTTTACTCATTCTTCCTTCCGCTGTACCTTTGCTATATACTGTTATCTACTCATACAGTTGATTGTTTCTTATTTATTCATATGTTAATTTCATCATATCTAACTTTTCATTAGTTTGTTTTTCTTTTCTTCTTGTGATCATTTTAATTATCTTAGACATCTTTTTTCTTTTTCTTGGTTGTTTAGCAATATTCTGCTTTAGCCATTTTTTGTATATTTGTTTTATACATAACTTCTCTTTTTTCCTCGTACCAGTTCAGTTTTTTAATACATTGAATTCATTATAATTTCAGGTATTTATCTTAGCAGTTCGTACTTGATTTTATTTTTGTTTATTTTATTTTGTTTGAGATATTATTCTTAATAATTTTTGTAAGTTAGTTTTTCTTACTTTATAGGAATTTTTGTAACTTATTCCTTTCTTGGTACTTTTTGTTTAAATATTATTGTAAGTTTGTGGTTCTTACTTTTTTATAGGAATTTTTGTAACTTATTCCTTTATTATAATTTTTTTTTAAATTATATTTCATATGTCAACTTTATTTGATTGTAAGTTGATCTTACTTCGTAGGAATTTTTGTAACTTATTCCCTTATTATAATTTTTTATATTATACTTCATATGTCAACTTTATTTGATTGTAAGTTGATCTTACTTTGCAGGAATTTTTGTAACTTATTCGTTTTTTAATACTTTATGTTAGGCCTCATAAGTCATCGAAATATTGTTGTAAGTTGTGCTCACATAATTTTTGAATTTTGGCATTTGTTTATTTACATTATTATGGTTTATTATGCGTTCCATCAGTCGGCCGTTTCATCTTCTTCATCAATTATTTGTATTCCTCCCTGAGGTGTGTTTGATTGGTTTCCATTACTCCTTGATGGAATCCAAAGTTCTGGTGGGTTTCGTTTATTATACGCTATGCGGAAACCCTCTGCTGGATTACTGCTGAAAGGTATTCAGTCAAAATCTTCTTCTTCTGGTTGGTTACTTCCGGATCTAACTCCTTCAACATTATTGACCTGTTGTATATTTTCAGCCTTCTCTTCCCTTTGTATTCGGATCGCTCTTGTGTGTATTACCGTCTCCGCCCTTATGAAATATTTCTCTGCTACCTGGTACAGCACTTCTTCTACTACCATATGTTCCCTTGTATCCATGCCTCCATCGTTCACTTTATGATGTGGTTTATTAATCAAAGGAGTTAATGGTAATTCCCTTGTTAGTGTCATCATTAATTTTTTATTTTGCATTTCCAATTCTGGTGGATTCCTGTGTTTTAGAGACCTTCGTAATTTGTGACACACTATTTTGTTGTGGGTCCTTTCTATTTCTTGTATCTTCCATTTACATATCGATTTGCTGAAGTTTTCCTCTACTAGTTTGTTGTGAATTCCCTCTATAATTGCTGTTGAGGTCCTCCTACAATCTTTATATTTCATGTATTTGCTTTGGTCAGTAATGGGTAAATTAAACACATCAATTAATCCGTTCTTCATCATCTCCACTTCTTCTCATGTTTGTACTAGTTTCTTTTTATATATTTTTCCTATCTCCCTTGTTTTCTTCATCTTCTTAATTATTCGATTCTTCTTTATTCTTCTACGGTTGGTTTTTATGCGCTTGATTTTCTCGGTGTTATTGTTACCTTTATTTTCAGAAAACAATACACTTGATTCTTCTACAATTTCCATCTCCTTACTACCTTACCTTCAGAAGTGGTGTCTAGTGTTTCATTCAATGTTTGAAATCACTATCTAATGTTTCATTAGGTTGATCTGCTGGATAAATTGTTTCTTCCCATTTCATGTTCATCCCCGTTTTTGTCTCCTTGACTTCATTACGATACCCTATTAGTATGAATCTCAATTCTTCTCTGTTCTTCTCACCATCTTCCTTCATTTGTCGTAGGAGTGTTTCACTATTGTTCTCGATCTTGTCGTTTAATATCTCAAGATCTTTCTTGATCTGCCTCTTCAACTCCTCACTCTTCTTTTCTAACGTCTCTTGGCTTCTCTTCAAAGCTTCATGGTTTCTTTCCATCTTATTATTTAGAAGTTCTATGTCCTCCTTGATTTGTTTCTTCAACTCTTCACTATTTTGTCTGAAGAATTCCCTGTCTTCTTTTGCTTCTTCCTTTTGTTTCTTAAAATTTTCATCAGTTCTCTCCTGGTTCTTGTTCAATTGTTCCTGCATTTTGTTATTCCCTTCCATTAGGATTTTTAACATCTCCTGCATGCTCAGGTCCTCTTTCTGAGTGGGTTTGCTGGGTTGGTCCCTGACTGTTCCTTCCACTTCCGGTTCTGGTTGGTTTGGGTTTTCTGGTTGGTCCTCCTGGGGATCCTCTTCGAACAATTCCCCAATCATTTCTTCAATTTCTTCCATCTCTTCTTGGTCGGTATCTTCCGTTCCTTTCCTTGTTTGGTATCTTGTAACCATGGAATGTCTCCTCATAATCACCGCTAGTCTCCTTTTCTAGCCTCACCGGTTGGTCGCCAATCTGTAACGGGTAACTTGTTGTTTGTCTCTGACAAATTTGTACAAGTTTTGTATTTGTGTAGTGCGTTCGTCTCGCACTGGGGTCGTTACATCTATTCTTGCACTAACGATGTCCGTAGCGATGTTATAATTACCAGTACAACACAGCAGTAAACATACCTGTTTTTAAATAGGGGTGTATGAATCCCGGGTGGCGCCAAATTGTTTATTAAAACAATTAAACTTATTAACTAATCTCTTAATAGGGTGTTCTCAGCGATAACGGCCGGGGCATTCAAATAATTCCCGCTCGTTCAGCCTGCTGAATCTAGTAGGCAGTTGTTCGAATTACTATGCGAGCGCTGGTCGTCAAATCTAGCCTTCGTTAACAAACACAAGTAATACAATACACTCCCTATGAAATAATAACAACGGTTACTCCCTGTACTAGTTATTTTAATGGTCAATAAGTATTATTTCAATTAGACAATTAATATTATTCTGTTTGGTTAATAATTTTGCACCGACTTTTTACATGAAACACTTTCTCTCAGGCTGACGAAATCGATTCCGAAACGAGGTATTTACTCCAGTATGGCTGCAGTTTTAGTTAAATTACAATATACTCGTTCGAAATCGGGATTCTTTTGATTACAAGGCAAAGAATTCCTATGATTACAATAAAAAGTACATTAACTTACTTTAAGTGTACTTAAATAATAAGGTGTGTGGTTATAATCTGTTCTTTAGTGTCGTTAAATGTGTTTATACAGTTCGTATTCACACAATAGGTTATGTGTTATGTTAACAAATTTTCAGTGTGTTATTTTTCTTAATTAATCTTTGAAAGAGAATATTCGGTTGACAGTGAGAGTTCCAATTACCTTTAGTAATATTTAAAGTGAGTTTATTTTCTGTAAATAGGGTAATTCAAGATACTTAACACATCAGATGACTTGGTGTTATCAAACTTTGAGTTGGAAGAGGATTGGGCTGCAATCGTTTTCTGTTTTCATCAATCTTGGGACTTAAGTAGGTCTAGCTTCATTTTCCTATTAGATGTGGTCATATTTTTAATTAAATTCCTGGTAATATGGTCCTGGACATCAGTTGACAGTCTCAGTTGTTCGTCTGCTTCTTATTCGATCATCGTTTTTGAATTTTGTTTACTATTTTTACATTCTTTGATTAAAAATTGGTCGTTCAATATTCGGCTTCTGTTCTGCCAGAGTGACGTTTTACGAGTAACGATATTCAACGGTATTTCCGTACCTAACGGCAGTTGCTATGGTTACTTAATAAATCTGATTGGTTAATCTTACTATAAATCCATTGTTATCAAAATTTGAATTATTTTCAAAATCCTTTTTTTTATCCCTGGTATTGGGGTGGCTTATTAGTGTTGTAACATAATGCCTTTCATTCAAAATTGATCATTTTGATAAAACACTTAGCATAGTTTTTAATGAAATTATCAGTTATATATAATCTTTTTCCTTTTCTTTCTTGTTTGTTTCTTCATTCTTATTTCTCTCCTTACTTGATTCATTCCATTTTATTTGGATCTGTTTTTATTTATTTCCATTAGTGTGTTCTCCCTTTTATATAATTTTTTCCCTACCTTTTTAGTAGCTGGTTTCTCCCATTACTACTCTTTTTTTCTGAGACCAGAGGAACACCATCTCTGCTCAGTTTATTTTGATTGCTTGACTTTTTCAACAGTCAATCTTAAATACCTTTTTTGTCAACTTGTGACTTAAATTAATAATAATAATATATTTTGGGATTGTCCACCTTGTGGTTTGTTTTTAGATCACTTTGGCCTTTTACTCATTCTTCCTTCCGCTGTACCTTTGCTATATACTGTTATCTACTCATACAGTTGATTGTTTCTTATTTATTCATATGTTAATTTCATCATATCTAACTTTTCATTAGTTTGTTTTTCTTTTCTTCTTGTGATCATTTTAATTATCTTAGACATCTTTTTTCTTTTTCTTGGTTGTTTAGCAATATTCTGCTTTAGCCATTTTTTGTATATTTGTTTTATACATAACTTCTCTTTTTTCCTCGTACCAGTTCAGTTTTTTAATACATTGAATTCATTATAATTTCAGGTATTTATCTTAGCAGTTCGTACTTGATTTTATTTTTGTTTATTTTATTTTGTTTGAGATATTATTCTTAATAATTTTTGTAAGTTAGTTTTTCTTACTTTATAGGAATTTTTGTAACTTATTCCTTTCTTGGTACTTTTTGTTTAAATATTATTGTAAGTTTGTGGTTCTTACTTTTTATAGGAATTTTTGTAACTTATTCCTTTATTATAATTTTTTTTTAAATTATATTTCATATGTCAACTTTATTTGATTGTAAGTTGATCTTACTTCGTAGGAATTTTTGTAACTTATTCCCTTATTATAATTTTTTATATTATACTTCATATGTCAACTTTATTTGATTGTAAGTTGATCTTACTTTGCAGGAATTTTTGTAACTTATTCGTTTTTTAATACTTTATGTTAGGCCTCATAAGTCATCGAAATATTGTTGTAAGTTGTGCTCACATAATTTTTGAATTTTGGCATTTGTTTATTTACATTATTATGGTTTATTATGCGTTCCATCAGTCGGCCCGTTTCATCTTCTTCATCAATTATTTGTATTCCTCCCTGAGGTGGTTTGATTGGTTTCCATTACTCCTTGATGGAATCCAAAGTTCTGGTGGGTTTCGTTTATTATACGCTATGCGGAAACCCTCTGCTGGATTACTGCTGAAAGGTATTCAGTCAAAATCTTCTTCTTCTGGTTGGTTACTTCCGGATCTAACTCCTTCAACATTATTGACCTGTTGTATATTTTCAGCCTTCTCTTCACCTTTGTATTCGGATCGCTCTTGTGTGTATTACCGTCTCCGCCCTTATGAAATATTTCTCTGCTACCTGGTACAGCACTTCTTCTACTACCATATGTTCCCTTGTATCCATGCCTCCATCGTTCACTTTATGATGTGGTTTATTAATCAAAGGAGTTAATGGTAATTCCCTTGTTAGTGTCATCATTAATTTTTTATTTTGCATTTCCAATTCTGGTGGATTCCTGTGTTTTAGAGACCTTCGTAATTTGTGACACACTATTTTGTTGTGGGTCCTTTCTATTTCTTGTATCTTCCATTTACATATCGATTTGCTGAAGTTTTCCTCTACTAGTTTGTTGTGAATTCCCTCTATAATTGCTGTTGAGGTCCTCCTACAATCTTTATATTTCATGTATTTGCTTTGGTCAGTAATGGGTAAATTAAACACATCAATTAATCCGTTCTTCATCATCTCCACTTCTTCTCATGTTTGTACTAGTTTCTTTTTATATATTTTTCCTATCTCCCTTGTTTTCTTCATCTTCTTAATTATTCGATTCTTCTTTATTCTTCTACGGTTGGTTTTTATGCGCTTGATTTTCTCGGTGTTATTGTTACCTTTATTTTCAGAAAACAATACACTTGATTCTTCTACAATTTCCATCTCCTTACTACCTTACCTTCAGAAGTGGTGTCTAGTGTTTCATTCAATGTTTGAAATCACTATCTAATGTTTCATTAGGTTGATCTGCTGGATAAATTGTTTCTTCCCATTTCATGTTCATCCCCGTTTTTGTCTCCTTGACTTCATTACAATACCCTATTAGTATGAATCTCAATTCTTCTCTGTTCTTCTCACCATCTTCCTTCATTTGTCGTAGGAGTGTTTCACTATTGTTCTCGATCTTGTCGTTTAATATCTCAAGATCTTTCTTGATCTGCCTCTTCAACTCCTCACTCTTCTTTTCTAACGTCTCTTGGCTTCTCTTCAAAGCTTCATGGTTTCTTTCCATCTTATTATTTAGAAGTTCTATGTCCTCCTTGATTTGTTTCTTCAACTCTTCACTATTTTGTCTGAAGAATTCCCTGTCTTCTTTTGCTTCTTCCTTTTGTTTCTTAAAATTTTCATCTGTTCTCTCCTGGTTCTTGTTCAATTGTTCCTGCATTTTGTTATTCCCTTCCATTAGGATTTTTAACATCTCCTGCATGCTCAGGTCCTCTTTCTGAGTGGGTTTGCTGGGTTGGTCCCTGACTGTTCCTTCCACTTCCGGTTCTGGTTGGTTTGGGTTTTCTGGTTGGTCCTCCTGGGGATCCTCTTCGAACAATTCCCCAATCATTTCTTCAATTTCTTCCATCTCTTCTTGGTCGGTATCTTCCGTTCCTTTCCTTGTTTGGTGTCTTGTAACCATGGAATGTCTCCTCATAATCACCGCTAGTCTCCTTTTCTAGCCTCACCGGTTGGTCGCCAATCTGTAACGGGTAACTTGTTGTTTGTCTCTGACAAATTTGTACAAGTTTTGTATTTGTGTAGTGCGTTCGTCTCGCACTGGGGTCGTTACATCTATTCTTGCACTAACGATGTCCATAGCGATGTTATAATTACCAGTACAACACAGCAGTAAACATACCTGTTTTTAAATAGGGGTGTATGAATCCCGGGTGGCGCCAAATTGTTTATTAAAACAATTAAACTTATTAACTAATCTCTTAATAGGGTGTTCTCAGCGATAACGGCCGGGGCGTTCAAATAATTCCCGCTTGTTCAGCCTCCTGAATCTAGTAGGCAGTTGTTCGAATTACTATGCGAGCGCTGGTCGTCAAATCTAGCCTTCGTTAACAAACACAAGTAATACAATACACTCCCTATGAAATAATAACAACGGTTACTCCCTGTACTAGTTATTTTAATGGTCAATAAGTATTTTTTCAATTAGACAATTAATATTATTCTGTTTGGTTAATAATTTTGCACCGACTTTTTACATGAAACACTTTCTCTCAGGCTGACGAAATCGATTCCGAAACGAGGTATTTACTCCAGTATGGCTGCAGTTTTAGTTAAATTACAATATACTCGTTCGAAATCGGGATTCTTTTGATTACAAGGCAAAGAATTCCTATGATTACAATAAAAAGTACATTAACTTACTTTAAGTGTACTTAAATAATAAGGTGTGTGGTTATAATCTGTTCTGTAGTGTCGTTAAATGTGTTTATAAAGTTCGTATTCACACAATAGGTTATGTGTTATGTTAACAAATTTTCAGTGTGTTATTTTTCTTAATTAATCTTTGAAAGAGAATATTCGGTTGACAGTGAGAGTTCCAATTACCTTTAGTAATATTTAAAGTGAGTTTATTTTTTGTAAATAGGGTAATTCAAGATACTTAACACATCAGATGACTTGGTGTTATCAAACTTTGAGTTGGAAGAGGATTGGGCTGCAGTCATTTTCTGTATTTAAAAAGAAACTTGCTAATGGCGAACTGATAACACGGGATAGGCTTGTTTGGAGCAAAGTCAAGAAGGCATTTTACTGTTTACCTTGTAGGATATTTAGCACACTACCTCAGACCCAGACTCAACGTTCTTCGTTGGCGCTTTCTGAAGGATTTTCTACAGAGAGACGATGGAAAAAACTCTTTGATAAAGCTATTTACTCTGCCTGCACTTGTCACTCTTTAAATTATGTTACAACACTAATAAGCCACCCCAATACCAGGGATAAAAAAAAGGATTTTGAAAAGAATTCAAATTTTGATAACAATGGATTTATAGTAAGATTAACCAATCAGATTTATTAAGTAACCATAGCAACTGCCGTTAGGTACGGAAATACCGTTGAATATCATTACTCGTAAAGCGTCACTCTGGCAGAACAGAAGCCGAATATTGAACGACCAATTTTTAATCAAAGAATGTAAAAATAGTAAACAATTCAAAAACGATGATCGAATAAGAAGCAGACGAACAACTGAGACTGTCAACTGATGCCCAGGACCATATTACCAGGAATTTAATTAAAAACATGACCACATCTAATAGGAAAAGGACGCCAGACCTACTTAAGTCCCAAGATTGATGAAAACAGAAAATGATTGCAGCCCAATCCTCTTCCAACTCAAAGTTTGATAACACCAAGTCATCTGATGTGTTAAGTATCTTGAATTACCCTATTTACGAAAAATAAACTCACTTTAAATATTACTAAAGGTAATTGGAACTCTCACTGTCAACCGAATATTCTCTTTCAAAGATTAATTAAGAAAAATAACACAATTTGTTAACATAACACATAACCTATTGTGTGAATACGAACTTTATAAACACATTTATCGACACTACAGAACAGATTATAACCACACACCTTATTATTTAAGTACACTTAAAGTAAGGTAATGTACTTTTTATTGTAATCATAGAATTCTTTGCCTTGTAATCAAAAGAATCCCGATTTCGAACGAGTATATTGTAATTTAACTAAAACTGCAGCCATACTGGAGTAAATACCTCGTTTCGGAATCGATTTCATCAGCCCGAGAGAAAGTGTTTCATGTAAAAAGTCGGTGCAAAATTATTAACCAACCAGAATAATATTAATTGTCTAATTGAAAAAATACTTATTGACCATTAAAATAACTAGTACAGGGAGTAACCGTTGTTATTATTTTATAGGGAGTGTATTGTATTACTTGTGTTTGTTAACGAAGGCTAGATTTGACGACCAGCGCTCGCGTAGTAATTCGAACAACTACCTACTAGATTCAGGAGGCTGAACAAGCGGGAATTATTTGAAGGCCCCGGCCGTCATCACTGAGAACACCCGATTAAGAGATTAGTTAATAAGTTTAATTGTTTTAATAAACAATTTGGCGCCACCCGGGATTCAAACACCCCTATTTAAAAACAGGTATGGTTACTGCTGTGTTGTACTGGTAATTATAACATCGCTACGGACATCATTAGCGCAAGAATAGATGTAACGACCCCAGTGTGAGACGAACGCACTACACAAATACAAAACTTGTACAAATTTGTCAGAGACAAACAACAAGTTACCCATTACAGATTGGCGACCAACCGGTGAGGCTAGAAAAGGAGACTAGCGGCGATTATGAGGAGACATTCCATGGTTACAAGATACCAAACAAGGAAAGGAACGGAAGATACCGACCAAGAAGAGATGGAAGAAATTGAAGAAATGATTGGGGAATTGTTCGAAGAGGATCCCCAGGAGGACCAACCAGAAAACCCAAACCAACCAGAACCGGAAGTGGAAGGAACAGTCAGGGACCAACCCAGCAAACCCACTCAGAAAGAGGACCTGAGCATGCAGGAGATGTTAAAAATCCTAATGGAAGGGAATAACAAAATGCAGGAACAATTGAACAAGAACCAGGAGAGAACTGATGAACATTTTAAGAAACAAAAGGAAGAAGCAAAAGAAGACAGGGAATTCTTCAGACAAAATAGTGAAGAGTTGAAGAAACAAATCAAGGAGGACATAGAACTTCTAAATAATAAGATGGAAAGAAACCATGAAGCTTTGAAGAGAAGCCAAGAGACGTTAGAAAAGAAGAGTGAGGAGTTGAAGAGGCAGATCAAGAAAGATCTTGAGATATTAAACGACAAGATCGAGAACAATAGTGAAACACTCCTACGACAAATGAAGGAAGATGGTGAGAAGAACAGAGAAGAATTGAGATTCATACTAATAGGGTATTGTAATGAAGTCAAGGAGACAAAAACGGGGATGAACATGAAATGGGAAGAAACAATTTATCCAGCAGATCAACCTAATGAAACATTAGATAGTGATTTCAAACATTGAATGAAACACTAGACACCACTTCTGAAGGTAAGGTAGTAAGGAGATGGAAATTGTAGAAGAATCAAGTGTATTGTTTTCTGAAAATAAAGGTAACAATAACACCGAGAAAATCAAGCGCATAAAAACCAACCGTAGAAGAATAAAGAAGAATCGAATAATTAAGAAGATGAAGAAAACAAGGGAGATAGGAAAAATATATAAAAAGAAACTAGTACAAACATGAGAAGAAGTGGAGACGATGAAGAACGGATTAATTGATGTGTTTAATTTACCCATTACTGACCAAAGCAAATACATGAAATATAAAGATTGTAGGAGGACCTCAACAGCAATTATAGAGGGAATTCACAACAAACTAGTAGAGGAAAACTTCAGCAAATCGATATGTAAATGGAAGATACAAGAAATAGAAAGGACCCACAACAAAATAGTGTGTCACAAATTACGAAGGTCTCTAAAACACAGGAAACCACCAGAATTGGAAATGCAAAATAAAAAATTAATGATGACACTAACAAGGGAATTACCATTAACTCCTTTGATTAATAAACCACATCATAAAGTGAACGATGGAGGCATGGATACAAGGGAACATATGGTAGTAGAAGAAGTGCTGTACCAGGTAGCAGAGAAATATTTCATAAGGGCGGAGACGGTAATACAAACAAGAGCGATCCGAATACAAAGGGAAGAGAAGGCTGAAAATATACAACAGGTCAATAATGTTGAAGGAGTTAGATCCGGAAGTAACCAACCAGAAGAAGAAGATTTTGACTGGATACCTTTCAGCAGTAATCCAGCAGAGGGTTTCCGCATAGCGTATAATAAATGAACCCACCAGAACTTTGGATTCCATCAAGGAGTAATGGAAACCAATCAAACACACCTCAGGGAGGAAGACAAATAATTGATTAAGAAGATGAAACGGCCGACCGATGAAACGCATAGTAAACCATAATAATGTAAATAAATAAATGCCAAAATTCAAAAATTATGTGAGCACAACTTACAATAATATTTCGATGACTTATGAGGCCTAATATAAAGTATTAAAAAAGGAATAAGTTACAAAAATTCCTGCAAAGTAAGATCAACTTACAATCAAATAAAGTTGACATATGAAGTATAATATAAAAAAAATTATAATAAAGGAATAAGTTACAAAAATTCCTATAAAAAAGTAAGAACCACAAACTTACAATAATATTTAAACAAAAAGTACCAAGAAAGGAATAAGTTACAAAAATTCCTATAAAGTAAGAAAAACTAACTTACAAAAATTATTAAGAATAATATCTCAAACAAAATAAAATAAACAAAAATAAAATCAAGTACGAACTGCTAAGATAAATACCTGAAATTATAATGAATTCAATGTATTAAAAAACTGAACTGGTACGAGGAAAAAAGAGAAGTTATGTATAAAACAAATATACAAAAAATGGCTAAAGCAGAATATTGCTAAACAACCAAGAAAAAGAAAAAAGATGTCTAAGATAATTAAAATGATCACAAGAAGAAAAGAAAAACAAACTAATGAAAAGTTAGATATGATGAAATTAACATATGAATAAATAAGAAACAATCAACTGTATGAGTAGATAACAGTATATAGCAAAGGTACAGCGGAAGGAAGAATGAGTAAAAGGCCAAAGTGATCTAAAAACAAACCACAAGATGGACAATCCCAAAATATATTATTATTATTAATTTAAGTCACAAGTTGACAAAAAAGGTATTTAAGATTGACTGTTGAAAAAGTCCAGCAATCAAAATAAACTGAGCAGAGATGATGTTCCTCTGGTCTCAGAAAAAAAGAGTAGTAATGGGAGAAACCAGCTACTAAAAAGGTAGGGAAAAAATTATATAAAAGGGAGAACACACTAATGGAAATAAATAAAAACAGATCCAAATAAAATGGAATGAATCAAGTAAGGAGAGAAATAAGAATGAAGAAACAAACAAGAAAGAAAAGGAAAAAGATTATATATAACTGATAATTTCATAAAAAACTATGCTAAGTGTTTTATCAAAATGATCAATTTTGAATGAAAGGCATTATGTTACAACACTAATAAGCCACCCCAATACCAGGGATAAAAAAAACGATTTTGAAAATAATTCAAATTTTGATAACAATGGATTTATAGTAAGATTAACCAATCAGATTTATTAAGTAACCATAGCAACTGCCGTTAGGTACGGAAATACCGTTGAATATCATTACTCGTAAAACGTCACTCTGGCAGAACAGAAGCCGAATATTGAACGACCAATTTTTAATCAAAGAATGTAAAAATAGTAAACAAAATTCAAAAACGATGATCGAATAAGAAGCAGACGAACAACTGAGACTGTCAACTGATGTCCAGGACCATATTACCAGGAATTTAATTAAAAATATGACCACATCTAATAGGAAAAGGATGCTAGACCTACTTAAGTCCCAAGATTGATGAAAACAGAAAACGATTGCAGCCCAATCCTCTTCCAACTCAAAGTTTGATAACACCAAGTCATCTGATGTGTTAAGTATCTTGAATTACCCTATTTACAAAAAATAAACTCACTTTAAATATTACTAAAGGTAATTGGAACTCTCACTGTCAACCGAATATTCTCTTTCAAAGATTAATTAAGGAAAATAACACACTGAAAATTTGTTAACATAACACATAACCTATTGTGTGAATACGAACTTTATAAACACATTTATCGACACTACAGAACAGATTATAACCACACACCTTATTATTTAAGTACACTTAAAGTAAGGTAATGTACTTTTTATTGTAATCATAGAATTCTTTGCCTTGTAATGAAAAGAATCCCGATTTCAAACGAGTATATTGTAATTTAACTAAAACTGCAGCCATACTGGAGTAAATACCTCGTTTCGGAATCGATTTCATCAGCCCGAGAGAAAGTGTTTCATGTAAAAAGTCGGTGCAAAATTATTAACCAACCAGAATAATATTAATTGTCTAATTGAAAAAATACTTATTGACCATTAAAATAACTAGTACAGGGAGTAACCGTTGTTATTATTTCATAGGGAGTGTATTGTATTACTTGTGTTTGTTAACGAAGGCTAGATTTGACGACCAGCGCTCGCGTAGTAATTCGAACAACTACCTACTAGATTCAGGAGGCTGAACAAGCGGGAATTATTTGAAGGCCCCGGCCGTCATCGCTGAGAACACCCGATTAAGAGATTAGTTAATAAGTTTAATTGTTTTAATAAACAATTTGGCGACACCCGGGATTCATACACCCCTATTTAAAAACAGGTATGGTTACTGCTGTGTTGTACTGGTAATTATAACATCGCTACGGACATCGTTAGTGCAAGAATAGATGTAACGACCCCAGTGTGAGACGAACGCACTACACAAATACAAAACTTGTACAAATTTTTCAGAGACGACAAAGTTTTCCCGTTACAATATATGTGGAGAAAAAGCAGCAGAGAGGTGTCCAGCTGCGACTACTTTTTTTGGCGCTGTCCTAAAATTGTATAACATCTTTAGCTCGAGCCCTCAAAGATGGAAAATCTTGAAAAAGAAAATACCTAGTTCTCTTCACTCAATGTCAAAGACACGCTGGTCTGCTAGAGTTGACAGCGTTAAACCAGTTGCTGCACATCTTCCAGGAATCTTAGAAGCCCTTGAAGAGTTAAGTGTACTAAACCTAACAGCAGAATGTCGACGAGATGTAGAGGAGCTGAAAAAATATTTCAAAACCTTCAACTGCCTTCTCCTAGCATCTATTTGGCTCAAGATTTTGAGTTCTATAGATATTGTGAACAGGGTATTACAGCGACGTGGTGAAACAATGGATGAAGCTTCAAAGCATTTGAGTTCTTTGGTAGAAGAGTTACAAATGTTTTGTAATAAATTCAATTTGATATTTAGTGAAACTCTGTTAGTGGCTAAAAACATAGATTGGCCTCAAAATCTTGAAGAAGAACAGAAGAGAATAAGGAAACGAAAGAGACTAGCCGACGAAGAAGACAATGACGATGATGCAGATGAAAACCGTGATCCAAAAACAGTTTTCAAGCATGAAGTATTTAACGTTATCTTGGACAGTGTCATAGGAGATATGACAGTTCGTTCCAAGTCAGTGCACTCTTTGTGTGACAGTTTTTCAGTACTATGGTCTTGCAAAGACATTACAGTCGACCAGATGCAAATAAAAGCCAATGCACTAGTACAGCGATACCCAAAGGACTTAGGAAAAGAGCTTTATGATGAACTGCACAGTTTAAAATTGGTATATTCAGCCAACTTCGGTGAGAAAACACTTTCGCCATTGGATCTCTTGAATAAAATAAAATCTTTGAATCTGGAAACTATATTCCCCAATCTTACTGTGGCTCTTCGAATATTTCCAACCATCCCAGCTACAGTTTCAAGTGCGGAGCGCTCTTTCTCTGTATTAAATAGAGTGAAAAATGTTTTACGCTCCACAATGTACCATGACAGATTATCAAGTTTGGGTGTGCTGGCAGTGGAGACAGCTTGTGAAACAAACCAATTTGGACAATATTATTGATGAATTTGCCTTGAAAAAGGCAAGAAAGGTGATATTGCTGTAATGACAGACTGATAAAAAGATAGTGTAAATATAGCTGTAAAACTTTACACAATACATTTATTCACTTGCTAACATACCATTTATTATGTATTTCTATAAATATATTTTATGTCTCTCTTCACATATCTTGTTCTGACCATTTATTAACAGTGTAAAACCCATTTATTTACGATTAAAGTTAAGAATAACGAATTGTAGGGTCAATTAATAAATCCTAAACCATTAACAATCCAACAGTAATGATTTTGGTAAGTTTTTCTTTGGGGGGGGCCCAAAAATGTTTAGCCCCGGTGCCCGTGATCGCTCTCGCCGGGCCTGCTTGGCAGCCCTGTTATCTGAACTAAGGCTTCCAGAAGGCTGTATACCAGTACTAGTATCTTTCCAAAAGCTATCTTTCTGGCCATAACAGTCCATTGAGAGTGACTGATGTCTTGCTACAGCCGCATTCTGTCACCCATGCCAGCAGGCTCCATGTGAACACCATGGGGGGCTGTCTCCCCAAACATGGGTGCTTGCTGTGGTGAAACAAAAAATTCCCTAACTTCCACTAGCTTATGCAATGAGCTTCAAATTCATGAGCAAACAGTACTGGCACTCATATCTCTGCGATCTGAACAGTGTGCACAATCTCGGTTGCTAACATACCCCAAGCACCATCTATCAGGCCATATGTTGCATATTAATTTTAAGCTTTCATGAATTATGGAATTATTTTTCAAATTATATTATTTACTTATTCGGTAAAATATCCTTATTTTAAACTAATAATAACTAGAATACAGTACAGTGTGAGTTTAGTCTCATAAACAATAAATCTAACATCATTAATTTCTTAAAGTCTGCTAGAAAAACTCGTTTATTTCTTATACGAAAACTATACAGTAAATACAACTGGTGAAATATGTACATTATGAGTTTTTAAAGTGTGTGTACATGCACATGTTCCCCTGACTAAAAGCACACTTCAATGAGGAAGTGACATATTCAAATACCCCACTACACAGGAACGGGCAGTCATGACTTTTCCATGGGAGAGTATGATGTGAGAAAGAGGGGCTTGGTGATCAATGTTTAAAATGACAATGCATCTTTATCGCATTCCTGTAATACAACTTTCTCTTTCACTTAGGTAATAGACCTAGAAACTATAAGAATTACATAAACTAGACTTAGTAATAATTTTTATTACATTTTAATTATGAGACCGCAATGGAATCTATCCAATGCAGATAATTGTGACTCCCATAACTATCCCTTGTTACACCTCTGTTGGAATCAAATCTAAATACGAGGGCTGTTTGTTTTTCAACCTCCGATAGACGAATAAACAGGCACATGAATGACATAAATAATTTTATTATATACAAAAGTTTCATATTGTAATAAAAAGTTGTGGGTGGGTTGTAATAATTTGTTATTAATGTTATTTAGTGTTGATCGTGTCAAAATGTAACTTCTCTCATCATTTACGGGTAAACCGTATTTCGCTCTGCTGCATTCAAATGTTGCCGCCTCGCCACCTGATTGGCGCACGGCTTTCTGCAGTGTTGACTCGGCTAGCGTCTTGCTTTAACGCTTTCACTGGTAAAATTTGTTAGTTGTTTTTATAAATTAACTGAATCAAACATACAGAATTGCAATTGAGAACATTTATTAACCTTTTAGAATATTTCAATTACTTTATAGTACATCAAATTCTTTTTCTGCACCGGCTATTACACTTGTTCGGTTGGTACTTGCTCAGTTCAGTGTTTGTATAGAAGCGTCTCTAATGTTGGTTTACAGTTAAATATTATTTTTCTCAGGGGTGTTAAAAAGTCCTTTCGGCTACAGAAATATATACTTATGGCTAACACACACAAAGTTATAACAATTCTTAATACTAATTACATAAACAAATTAATATATCATTGTATTCAATTAAGTAATTACCAATGAAAACTTGTAAAGAAATTTTGGGTTAGGTTTCGTTTGTCAGATTTAGTTATTAAAAGGTTCGTCAATCATTTATTATATTTTACTTTTAATAATTGCTAATTGATTAAAGTTTAATAGTGAATTTAAACAAAGCATTTATTTCTGAATCGGAATAGTGATCAGTGAAGTGAAATAGTTATTTTAATTCTGACCAAAAAATTGTGAATTCGATTATGGGATAATGTTTATACTCATCGGTTTTCCTGTTGAAGATCCTGATGTCGTCTTCTTCTATGGATAACTCCTGGGCTGTCGTCTTCTTCTACTCTCCAGAAGTTTATTTCCCTCGTCTCGATGTTTCTCCTCGCTGACTCAGGCCTCGTATTTCTTCGGTTGTCGTCCGTCTTCTTCTATTATGATGTTCCAATGATCTTCATTTGGTGTCCGTTGTCGTCTCTCTTTTTCACTGCGTCGTTCCGTCTTCTTCAGATAATTATGGTTTGTTAATTAATTTTTTATTAACAAAATGTTGTTCAGGATTCCCTGGACTATTGTAGTTATCTCCTTCTGGTTTAATTTAAGTTCGAATTTACTTTAATAATAAAAATTTTAAGACGAGAGCTCCTCGATCCACTCTCTAGCGTTGGTCAATGAACATTACTGAAAATCTAACGGTTTTTTGGCAATAAATTGCTGGTTGCTATGGTTACCTAATAAATTATGCTAATTTTCATTGGTTATTAACTTAAGTCATTGTTATGATTTAACGTCTTTTTTAGTCTAATTTTACCAAAATATCTTCAAATGAAGATTACTATCTTATACTTATAGCTAGTTATTACCTAAGTACCATTCTTCCTAATTTTTCATGATGATCATTTTGATATCCCTCATGCCCACATTTGAATAGCTAATTACATTTTTACTATTTTCCATATTTATATTTTACATATATTTTATTCAAAATTAGTTGTTATACATATTTTTTGGTACTAGGAATACTCACTTAATCGGTTTAACCATTTGGCATATTCTGCCTTAACTTTGGATTATTAGTTGTTCTCAAAATTACTAAATTTATATTCAACAGTTTGGCCTAGAGCCTAGATTTTATTCTACTCCCACCTAACATTTCTTAATAACATATCTGGTAATTCTAATACAATTTTATAAACAAAACAAACAATAAACATTAGTATTCCTAACTCTAATTCTTATTATAAAAAATTCCTTGTCAGGTTCTAGCCTGAAATAACTTTTAACTACCTTTTATTTTCTCTACTGTTATCTTGCTTATCCTATAATCTACTACATTCTATGGTTTTGAACAATAATAAAACTCTTACAATACTACTGATAAACTGTTCCTTACATGATATGTCTTATCTACTAATTCCTTCACTCAAATACAGTGTCTGTCCTTCTTAATTTACTACTCATTCTAGTAACTTAATTCTTACCTTATTATATAATTCTGACATCCTATTACCTAAATTTATAAAATCACAATTAGTTTAATCTTACTTACTAAGGTACATTTTATCAAAAATTGTTTATCTGTTTATTATAGTTTGCTTATATAATATTTTATTCTACACCCCCATTGCACTTTTCCTTTCATTAAAAGGTTTCTTTAATTATTATCATTCTCACTTTGTTCCATTATATGCTATACCTAGCACTTCACCACTTATTTAATTTTACACACATTTCTAACTTACTCACTGGTTTATTCACACGATTTGTCTGATTATTTTATATCACTGTGTATTATGGTCATGAATAACTAATTTACTTCCAAATCACTCTGATCACTTTTAGTTATTACTTAAATTCTGTTTTTGTTTGGCTCAAAGCATTGTTTATTGTCTTTGGCTATTATTATTACTATTAGTTTGGGGTATGGTTAGTTTCTAACTCCCTACCTTATATTATATAAGTACATTCTTTTATCAACAAGATATATGTGATATTATTACCTTCCATTAATCTTATTATCCTAGTTACATCTCACATACTACAAATATCAGTTCATTATTTACATACATACATACATCCTTGGCGCTACAGCCCAGTCCGGGCCCTGGCCTCCAAAAGAAATCTTCCCCACTGGTCTCTACTCCCGGCCAATGTCCACCAGTTTGCTGCACCCAGCCTCACTGCCTCCTTACCAACCTGGTCCAGCCATCTTGTACGCGGTCTTCCCCTCCTTCTCCTTCCCATCGGCAAATAATTCATCACTCTTTTTGGGATTCTATCCTCCGCCATTCTCTGCACATGACCAGCCCAACGCAATCTGTTAATTTGTATGAGTTGCACGATCGGAAGATCTTTAAACCTTTCGTACAACTCTCGATTATGCAGTCGCCTCCAAATGTTGTTTTCCCTCACAGGGCCATAGATTCTCCTCAGTACCCTCCTCTCAAAAACGGATAGTCTCTGCTCATCTAGTTTTTTTAACACCCAGCATTCCGAGCCATACATCAGGACTGGTCTAATCAAGGTCTTGTATAGGGAGGCTTTTGTATCTTTAGTTATTAATTTTGATTTAAAATGTTTCACCAGTCCGTAGTAACACCTATTAGCAGATAATATTCGTCTTTCAATATCTCTAGAGGAGTCATTTCCAGAGTCCACATATGACCCGAGATATGGAAAACCCTGAACCTTTTCAAATTCATAATCGTTAATGCGCAGGGACAGGGTACGAGTATTGGCACCTAATCAGTTCATTATTTAATTTACAATATACTGGTCATTACTTGGGATTATTTGATAGCACTTAGGTCTCGGTTGCTTCTTCATTGTCTCTTGGTTCCTTTGGTTTTTTATCCGATCTACTGTGTCAGGTCATTGTCAGGTTAATAGTCATTTGTCATTTATTGGGTTACTGGGTTATTGATCTCTAAGTTTATAAGTTTTTGCCTCTTACTTTTATCTTCAGCTTTTTATTTTATAATTAAATACAATTGAATCTTCACTACCTTATGTCATGTTACATAATGCATCACCACCAAAATTGATTATTTCGAAACAAAGATTATTAGATTTTTTCTGAAATCATCAATATAGTTTACTTTATCAAGTTGTTATGATTCAGGAATTCATCAATCGCTACTTTTTCTGTATTCATTCTTTATTAAGTCACGGTTCATAATATGATAATTGGTATTATTTTCTTTCTTTATTATTCCCTTTTATGTTCTATTTCCCCAAAATTTTTCTTCTCTCTCCTTCATATAAATTGGTACTAGCCAGAGGGCACGTGTGGCTCTATTACTCTGCTATCCATTTATACACATTTTGAGTTCAGAGGCCTTGCCTATCTGCTCAATAACATAAATAATTGTTGGACGTATCTCAACAGAAAATCATCACATAATAATATTCATAATAATTATAATAATAGTCGCTCATTTCCGACTCACATAATATTAATACAATAAAACACTTTTGGGATTAATTATTCTCTCTTTTATACATTTCATGACTTTTCATCTCAATAACTTATTTGGATTCCTTTGTTTAAGCTTACGGCGATATTTAATAGGCATTTTGCATTGGTTTACTAGCTTATTTTATATGGTAGTGATTCTATTTGTCATCATTTTAATGCTCATTGGTATTTAAAATTAACATTGTAGCTGGTTCCTGGCTCACTTAGATTTTTCATTGATTGTTCAGTTAATCTGCCAGTGTTATTTTTTATTTGATTGTTTTGTTTCTTCTTTTGTGAAACATTAATTTTTATTTATCCCCTTTTTGTGATAGGGTTTGTTAATGATGTTATGTAGCGTCATCATTATTTGTGTAACATTTAATTATTTTATATCTCAATTTTTTATGACCTTTCATTATACAGATTTTGAAAATTACATGTGTTTACACATTTTGTTTCACACTTGGTCGTAAGTTTAGCCTTACTTTGTTTTGAACTTAGCTTATCTTTCTTCTAAATTCCCTTTCATTTATAATAATAATAGTTCCAATCAAATACTTGTTGTAAGTTGTGCTTACATTTATTTTTGAATTTTGATAATTTTTACTTTCAAAATTCTCTTTAATTTTCTGACACTGGTTCATAATACTTTTTTAAAGAAGACTGGTTATAAGTCCCTTTTATCTTTTTAGTTGTGATTTCACTTATGACATAGGTATTATTTTTGTTATCTTTCAATATTAGATAGGGCCCGTTGTATAATAACAGTAACTTCTTTGTGATTCCCTCTCTGGAACTTGGTAATTCTCGGTTTCGTATTAACACCTTTTCTCCTTCACTGTACCGGATTGCCTTCGGTTGCATTTTATGATATTTAGCCTTTTTCTTTTCTGTTTGCTCCGCTATCTTACTATAGAATTTGGCGTTATCAAATTGGTATATTGGATTGGTGGGGAAATTGACAAGTTCTTCTATGGCTCGAGGTGGTGGTTTTCCGTACATGATGGTGTAAGGGGTATCCTTAATGGATTCATGATAGGCGAGATTTATGAAATTTTCAGTGGCTTCGAGGTATTCGCTCCACTTACATTGCTGATCGTGGCAGTATGCACGAAGAATCCTCCCAACTTCACGGAGCACTCTTTCCGCTGGGTTGCTGTTCGGGTGGTAAATTGAAGTCTTGTATGTTCGGATACCCAGATCCATTAATGTGTCTTTCCATCGTCTTCCTCGGAATTGAGTACCATGGTCAGTGATAATATTCATGGGACTCCCCACCTCAGTGATGTATCTCTGTGTGATAATGTTCAACACCTTGTTTGTAGTAGCACGGTTGATTGGGTATAATTTAATAAATTTTGAGTAATGGTCCATAATAATGATTATGAATTTGTGCTGCTTTCTACCTCCACTTCGTGGCATAGGTCCACATATGTCTAAGAAGACTCGTTCCATTTTATTTGTAGAGGTTATTGGTTGCATTATTCCTTCCTTTCTGTCGTTGTTGCATTTAACAAGCTGACATATGTGACAGTTTTTTATGGTCTTCCTCACCCTCCGGTTAATATCTTTTAGATATGTGTGTTCTTCTAACGCTTTTGTCACCTTCAATGCTCCCATGTGTCCGTACCTGAGGTGGTACTCCATTATGATCTCAGTTGCGGTTTCTTTAGGTATCAATAGTTTCCACGTATTCTGGTTGGGTTTAGTTTTAACAAACAAAATATCTTCATGAACGCAATAGTACTGAGTTGCTTTTTCTTCCTGTCGATCTAGTCTCTCTCGGATTTGATTTAATTTTGTATCCTCTTTCTGGTGTTGTATCACTTTGTTCACTATCACTTCTAGGTCAGAGTTATTTTTCATGATGTTAAATACCTTCACAATGGTCTCCTTTTCTCCATCAAAGGTTTGTTGTTCTGTGTTAATCCGTGATAGCACATCAGCTGCTGTGTTTTTGCTACCAGGGATATACTCCCAGTTGATGTGATATTCTTGGAGAGCAAGAATCCATCTGGCTAATCGACCATGGCTGAGTTTGCAGTTCTTCAAAAAGGAAATGGATTTATGGTCGGTGTGCACGGTGATAGGATATCCAAGTATGTAAGTCCGAAATTTTGCACATGAAAAGACCACACTCAACAGTTCTTTTTCAGTTACATGATAATTGCGCTCACATTGGTTTAATGTTCGGCTGGCGAAGCTTATTACTTGGTGGTTTCCATCTTTGTCTTCTTGGTAAAGCACCGATCCCAAGCTAATGTCGCTTGCGTCGCAGTTCATGAAAAAGGGTCTATTGAAATCGGGATGGTTTAACATGATAGTGTCGAGGAAGTGTTTTTTGATAGTGTTGAAGATTGCTTCCTGTTCTGGGCCCCACATCCACTTGTTTTTGGATGATAGCTGTGGTGACAGTTTAGTAGTCAGCTCTGAATAATTTTGCTGGAACTTTCTGTAGTAGTTACAGATGCCCAGAAACGACTGTAACTGTTTCTTATTTTTAGGGGTAGGAAAACGTTGAATGGCATCTATTTTATCGGTTGATGGTGTTATTCCTTGTCGTGACAGGTTGAATCCAAGGAATTGGACTTCTGCTGCTATCAGTTTAGACTTCTCTAGTTTTAATGTCACATTATTAATGGATAATTTTTCTAACACTTTTTCAACTCTCATACAATGCTCCTCCCAATTTGATGAAGTGATCAGCAGATCATCAACGTATACAGTGGTATAGCTCATAGTTTCGGGACCCAGTATCTGGTCCATGCAGCGAACAAATATTGCTATTGAGTTTACCAGCCCAAAAGGTAGTCGCTTGAACTGGTAGTTCCTGCCTTCAAATATGAACGCCACGTATTTTCGGCTGGCTGGGTGCAGTTCTACTTGCCAGTACCCGCAGACCGTATCCCAGGTGCTGATAAATTGCGTTCCATGGAACTTCTTGAGGATCTCCTCAATCTCGCCAGGAGATGTCCTGTCATTGATCAGTATTTTATTTATTTCTCGAGCGTCGAGACACAAGCGTACTCTTTCATCCTTTTTCGTAACAGCAACTATCGGACTGGTGTATTGCGAACAACTATATTCTATGATGTCTTCCTCCATCATTTTACTAATTTCAGTGCGCACTGCTTCCTTGGCTGCGTACGCTATGGGATAGGATTTTTTATTGAAATTGGCCACTTCTTTAAATCTCAACTCGCATTGATACCCCCGTACCTTCCCTGGTTGATCGGAAAATACATGTCGGTACTTGTTGTAAATTCTTATTAACTTCTCCACCTCTTGCTCTGTCAATGGATTCCCATCTTGGGTTCCTCGGAATTGTCGGATTTCATCCAATTTCCGATGCCATAGAATGTCATTATTTACTTGACTGTCTGGCTTCACTTCCCACCTCCGGTTTGGTGAATCACAAACTGTTCTTATGCTGTATATTCTACTTACTGGTAGGACCCCCTTGCTGCCAGTTAATTCAACTACCCATTCTCTGCCTTCATACTTCATGGTTACCTTTGATAATTCCATATCGATAACTGCAGAGTACTTTCTCAATATGTCACAACCAATTAGAATGTCAAATGGCAAGTTGTGAGCAATCAGAAATATCATAGACAGTGTCTCACCATTGCTTATGACTTCTAGAGACACTTGTCTCTTAATTGTCTTATTTTGCCTCCCAGTGGCTCCAATCAAAATAATGTTACTTATTGGTAACGTTGGTAAGCTGGTCTTACTCTCTTTTTGAATTTTGTCGTACATGTTTATATCAATTAGAGACACATTTGCTCCTGTGTTGATCATAAATTTTATATTTACATTATATACTTTAGCGGTAACATAGGCAATTTCATTATCCGGGTGCTTGATCAATGAGGAATTTTCTTCCATAAGCTCCTCTCAGATATTTTTCAGATAATGGTTCTGAATTATTATAATAGTATTGTCATTTGTCTCGTCTGTCTGTGTAGTTATCAACCCAATAGATCGGATCAGTGACGGGTCCCTTGGTATTTTCACTGCCGCTGCTCGTTTAAATGCTGGCCGTTGCCTTCGGCGCGGTCCTCTGTTCTGACGGAGTGATTATTCTCCGTGTTTTGCCTTCTCTCAATCGAGTGGTCATTTCGAGTTATTTGTTCTCGACTTCTTCTGTTCTCTTCGGCACTCCGGCTCCTCGGTCTTCTATAACTGCGTCTCCCGTCATTTCTACCTTCTGCATTTACATAGTTCACCCGTCGTCAGTATGTTTGATTCTGTGTCGACGGGTTATTATTATGGTACTGATTATTTGGTCTGTTATAACCCCCTCCATGTTGGTTATTTCCCCTGTTGTAAGGATGGTTTACATTATTATTATTATTGGGGTAATTCTGATTATGGTTTCTGGGGTAATTATTATTGTTGTTTTGGTTATGGAACCCTCGATAATTATTGGGGTTGGCTGGCGGATGATTGGCCGGGGTGTGGTTTCCTTGTGGCCCACTTGGTTGATTCCGGTTGTCATAATTTCTGTAGTTTGGTGAGTTCTTCTGTCTGTTCAAGACATAGTGTTTCTCCCGCTCGTACTCTCCCAATAATGCGGCCATCTCTTGTATAGTTTTAATTCGTCCACTTAAACGGCGTTTTGTGATCTCACCGTCGTAGTGATACGCCAATTGCGTCACTAGGCATTCTTCCGGGATGTTGGGTTCGAGGTTCCTTGCTATGCTTACCTTACCTAAAAAGTAAGCGGTTGGTGACTGTCCTAGGTAAGGGTCGAATCTGCCATTGCTTATATTGTTTCTCACCACGTGCTGAGTCGCCTCCGACCAGTATTTGTCTTTGAATAATTTCTTGAACTCACTGAAATTATTTATGTCTGGTCTCACTGCCGTCCACCAATTATCATGGACTTCTTTGAACATGTCATCTATCATGCTCTTGATTACCGTCCACCTTGTTTCTCTGGTTCGGGCTAAGTTCTCCTCCACTTGTTCTATAAACTCAATTGGATTGCGTTTATAATTTTTAAAGTTTATTGTCTCTCTGTTTTCGCTACATAATACATGTGAGGTCATGATTGGTCGATCCTTCAATGCGTTGATCTCCTCTTGTAGGCGTAGCTCCCTAGCCCTAAATTCAGCTATTTTCCCTTCTTGGGCGGTTGTGGTGTCCTTCACTTCACTCACTGATGCGTCCAATCTGCTATAGTTCTCTTCTACTCTGGTTTGTATCTGTCCTAATTTGTTGTTGGTTTCTTTTTGGAGACCTTCAACCCTCCTCTTACCTTCGCCTTCCACTTCATTCACCTTGATCAAAATTTCTTCTCGGACTTGCATCACTACTTCGCTGGTTTTCTCTATCTTCTCTTCCGTTTCCATTACAGTTTGTTTCAGTTCTTCTCTGTACTCAGTCAACTGTTGCTGTAATGTATCTTGGTTATATTCAATTTTATCATTCAGCGTCTCGATATCTTCTTTCATTAGTCTCAAGGCTTCGCTGGTTTTCTCATTACTCCTCTCTATCTTTTCACTGATTATTTTATTCTCCTCCTTCATTTTCTGTGTCAGGGTTTCATTTAATGATTCAAATTTCTTGTCCAATTTTTCATCCATTTCTCCTCCTGCTTCTTGAAATTGTCATTAATCGTTCCGAACTGTTCCATCATAATTGTCATCAGATCGTTTAAATTCGTTCATCCTGCAGTTCTTGTTATTTCTATTGGAGTTAATATCTCCTCCCTTTGTGTGGGTTCATCTATTTCCACAGGGGTTAATAACTCTTCTACATCTTCCACTGATGTTATTTCCTTTTCTTCCATTCTGGCACCTTTCTCAATCTCCTTTTCTAAACTCCTTGCTTCCTCTTCCGCCTCCTTTTCGCGTAGCTTCATCCGTCTTGTGCCGATTTTTTCCCGTTCCATTTCCGTAGTCGCCGCTAGAATCTGTAAAGTTTAAAGATATGTTTCCTTAACTATTCTAGCCCTACTAGTTGGCGCGCCACTTTGTAAAGAAAAGTTGTGGGTGGGTTGTAATAATTTGTTATTAATGTTATTTAGTGTTGATCGTGTCAAAATGTAACTTCTCTCATCATTTACGGGTAAACCGTATTTCGCTCTGCTGCATTCAAATGTTGCCGCCTCGCCACCTGATTGGCGCACGGCTTTCTGCAGTGTTGACTCGGCTAGCGTCTTGCTTTAACGCTTTCACTGGTAAAATTTGTTAGTTGTTTTTATAAATTAACTGAATCAAACATACAGAATTGCAGATTGAGAACATTTATTAACCTTTTAGAATATTTCAATTACTTTATAGTACATCAAATTCTTTTTCTGCACCGGCTATTACACTTGTTCGGTTGGTACTTGCTCAGTTCAGTGTTTGTATAGAAGCGTCTCTAATGTTGGTTTACAGTTAAATATTATTTTTCTCAGGGGTGTTAAAAAGTCCTTTCGGCTAATGCTAATTTTCATTGGTTATTAACTTAAGTCATTGTTATGATTTAACGTCTTTTTTAGTCTAATTTTACCAAAATATCTTCAAATGAAGATTACTATCTTATACTTATAGCTAGAGTTATTACCTAAGTACCATTCTTCCTAATTTTTCATGATGATCATTTTGATATCCCTCATGCCCACATTTGAATAGCTAATTACATTTTTACTATTTTCCATATTTATATTTTACATATATTTTATTCAAAATTAGTTGTTATACATATTTTTTGGTACTAGGAATACTCACTTAATCGGTTTAACCATTTGGCATATTCTGCCTTAACTTTGGATTATTATTTGTTCTCAAAATTACTAAATTTATATTCAACAGTTTGGCCTAGAGCCTAGATTTTATTCTACTCCCATCTAACATTTCTTAATAACATATCTGGTAATTCTAATACAATTTTATAAACAAAACAAACAATAAACATTAGTATTCCTAACTCTAATTCTTATTATAAAAAATTCCTTGTCAGGTTCTAGCCTGAAATAACTTTTAACTACCTTTTATTTTCTCTACTGTTATCTTGCTTATCCTATAATCTACTACATTCTATGGTTTTGAACAATAATAAAACTCTTACAATGCTACTGATAAACTGTTCCTTACATGATATGTCTTATCTACTAATTCCTTCACTCAAATACAGTGTCTGTCCTTCTTAATTTACTACTCATTCTAGTAACTTAATTCTTACCTTATTATATAATTCTGACATCCTATTACCTAAATTTATAAAATCACAATTAGTTTAATCTTACTTACTAAGGTACATTTTATCAAAAATTGTTTATCTGTTTATTATAGTTTGCTTATATAATATTTTATTCTACACCCCCATTGCACTTTTCCTTTCATTAAAAGGTTTCTTTAATTATTATCATTCTCACTTTGTTCCATTATATGCTATACCTAGCACTTCACCACTTATTTAATTTTACACACATTTCTAACTTACTCACTGGTTTATTCACACGATTTGTCTGATTATTTTATATCACTGTGTATTATGGTCATGAATAACTAATTTACTTCCAAATCACTCTGATCACTTTTAGTTATTACTTAAATTCTGTTTTTGTTTGGCTCAAAGCATTGTTTATTGTCTTTGGCTATTATTATTACTATTAGTTTGGGGTATGGTTAGTTTCTAACTCCCTACCTTATATTATATAAGTACATTCTTTTATCAACAAGATATATGTGATATTATTACCTTCCATTAATCTTATTATCCTAGTTACATCTCATATACTACAAATATCAGTTCATTATTTAATTTACAATATACTGGTCATTACTTGGGATTATTTGATTGCACTTAGGTCTCGGTTGCTTCTTCATTGTCTCTTGGTTCCTTTGGTTTTTTATCCGATCTACTGTGTCAGGTCATTGTCAGGTTAATAGTCATTTGTCATTTATTGGGTTACTGGGTTATTGATCTCTGAGTTTATAAGTTTTTGCCTCTTACTTTTATCTTCAGCTTTTTATTTTATAATTAAATACAATTGAATCTTCACTACCTTATGTCATGTTACAATATATATGTCAATTACTTTTCTACATAGTCACCACCATTGTTGAGTCACTTATCATAGCGAGCAACCAACTTTTCTATGACCGTGTTGTAGAATGTTCGCTGCTGAGTAGTCAGCCGGAGTTTCCGATTTGGGAACCCACCGAATACAGAGTTTCCTATACCCAAGCTTCTGAGTAAGAATATCATAAAGAGCAGACCTAGAAATTTCAGGAAAATTAGCAGAAAATTCAGTAATTGTGAAACGACAGCGCTCTCGAACCATCTTGTCTACCCTTTCAACAACATCATCAGTATCCACGGACTTTCTTCCTTGTCCTCCTTCATCATGAACATCAATTCACCCTTCTTTAAATTTTCGACACCATTTCCGAACTGAACCAACACTCATCACATTTTCTCCGTAAACATTACAAAATTTTTGATGAATTTCTGCAGCAATATGACGTTCAGCTTGAAGAAATCTAATAACTGACCGAATCTCACACTTGGAGGCAATTTCAATTGTAGTTGCCGTAATTAAACTGCCATTACCACAGTAATAGACAAAATAACTATAAAACCAGTGGATATAGGTTAGAACAAAGCCTCAAAAACATTAATCAACAATCAGATTGTTGCTATGACAATAGAACCAGGTTTTCCAACTCACCGGAGGTTGAAAAAAAAATAGCCCTCGTATATACATATCCAGCAAAATGTCTGGTAGGTCTAGACAGGGATTTCCTATCAGGCATGCAATGTCTACCTTTCAACTAAGTCACAAGCCAAGTTGTATTTGACTAGTGTACCCTGTTGGTCAATAACAAACTCTCTAGTAGTGACTGTGATCTGCTTTCAAACATGCCAGGATGCATTTCTACTGTACTACCATTGTCTAGGACCATCTTCATTCAGTGTCATTACACACATACACTGAATACTTCTGCCATAGTCATAACTTGTTTGCTACTACAATTTTTAATTACAAAAAAAAAGAAACAGTAATTCATTCACACAACCAGTAACCCATCCACCTAACAATCTAGAGGCAGCAGTCTTCAGTCACAGTCATAAGAATTTTGAGTGATTAACGCTGGGCTGCTAGTACTCCTAATTTATTCTCACCTGGATAGATCTTCATATATAATTTATTTTATAAGTTGTTCTCATAATAGATCTTTCATTTTATATATACTTATTTTAACACAGTTGAATTATCTGTCTGTCTGTCCATCACACACCTACTTTTGGTGTTAACTAAAAGTACCTGCGACTTCTCTGTAATTATTTGATAATGAGCAATTATCAAATGGAAGCCAATACAAAGATGACTGTGCAATTGTATACATAATGAATTACTATTCTGTTTGATAATAATAATTAGCTGATATCACCTAGTATTTTATTTCCCTCAAACATTAGGACTTGATGGGGAGACCTGATCGAAAATTAGCAAACTTTGTAGGAATAATAAAGCAGAAGTAAAGTAGTAAAAGAATGAAAATATATAGAACTGTCATCAGACCGGTGTTATACTATGGGTGTGAGGCATGGACAATCACACAGAAAACAGCTGACATAGTAGACACCTTTGGAAGGAAAATCCTCAGACGCATTATAGGCCCAATACAAGAAAATGGCTCATGGAGACTGAGATACAACAATGAACTGTATCAAATATATAATGAGATACCAGTCTCAAAATTTATAAGAATGGAGGATGGCAGGAACCCCAAAAGGGCTCTGCTGGGTACATGGGAGGGAACGAGACCTAGAGGCAGACCGAGGAAGAGGTGGGAAGATGCCATTGGAGAGGACAAGAGGGACATGGAGATAAGAAACTGGAGGAGGGCTGCAATGGATAGAGTAGATTGGAGGCGGAGATTGGTGGAGGCCAGGGCCCGACTTGGGCTGTAGCGCCATAGGAGGAGGAAAGTAGTAAAAGAGCCATATCGCAATGCAGCTAGTCTTTGGACTGACAACCCCAGCAACATCAAGACACACAAACTAGAATGCCCTTGGATGCCTGCTCTATATGATAAAAGCAACATATGTTTTTATGCAGATACTATGAGTATCTTTAAGAGATCATATACGGAGTGATGTTATTACAGAAAATTTGATTGGAGAATTTTAATACAACAGTGGTGTGGCGAGGACATGTGGATAGAATGAGTGAAGATATGGTTCCCAGGATTTTCTGGAGCCAAAAAAACAGTTGGAAAAAGGAAAAATAGATCAGCAGAGGACAAGGCTGAGTGACCAGTTGTTGTACCATCTGAACTATGGCTACAGAAACTTATGGCTGAACTTAGTGTATATAGTCTAATCCATGTAGTTATGATGAATTTTCTACAAAAAATCTGATAGAATCAATAATATTTGAAGTCTGGCTAATAAATAACAGAATTAATAATATAACTCTAGTTTTATAATAATTTCTTCTCTTTCAATAAATACCCTTATTGGTCCATTTAACACATGACCCATTCTAATTTTACACTCCTCAAAGAAATGCTATTGCTCATCTTCTTTTAGGTGTCTAAAGAGGTCAATCATTTTTCATTTTACTTCAAGTGATGAAAAATGCTTTCTCTTGAGCACATATTTGATTTTCGGGAAAGCAAAAAGTTGTATGGGGCAGATTTGTTGAGTAGGAATGATGTTCTAAAACTGCAACATGTTTCCTGGCCAAACATTGTTCAGTAGTGTGCTATATTAGTGAGATAGCAGATTGTCCAATGAGGATGATTTCATTTGCCCACAAACCTGGCCTCTTTCTCTTCATTCTTTCTCTCAAGGGCTTGTTATGAGGTATAAAATGATTTAGGACTGGATTTAAGAGTTGAAAAATAATTTTGCTTGGCTTCTGAGTTTTTTTTTTGTTTTTTAATTATTAATTTGATATAAATTTAGAAGTAAACAATTCTGGATTTAAATTATAAAGATGATGTGTAAAGGGGTGTTAAGTTACACCTAAATTTCTAAATAAATAATAAAATAATACTGCCAGAACCTTACCTGCGAACTTTTCTCGCTGGCTTACCTTTTTATAAATTCCAACAGAAGTTCAGGGTCGCCACGATGTTTTAGGTTATACATCGAAACCTTTACACTCTTCCTTAATTAAAACTGGATAATTTTGCAATCTGACTTCCCCCCAATTCAGAAGATTCCCGGAAACGTTAGACAAATTTTTCAGCACAGAACGCTAGGAAATGGTAACGACGAAATAACTATGCTAACACATGGTTATATTCTGTTAAAAAAAATCTTATTGATTTATTCAAATTGAATTACTTCTTTCTTTCTCTTATTTTAATTACTTCTTTCTATTGACATCTATTACATCGTATCTTATAATAATAACCCCTACTTATAAACCAGTACTATTATGTTATTTTTTCCCCTGTTATTTTTTTTTGTACACACTCTCTCACTCTATTAATTAATTTTACCCCCGTTTTATTTATGAGCTCATTAATGATTTATAATGTTTTGGCCAAATAAATCTGCCTTTATACTTGTTACCTATTTGCATAATATCCAAATGTTGTCCGGAACTGTTTTCACTAAACACTCTCAACTCCGACCAAAGTTTAACGTCATTTAATCGTCACTTCATTATTTAACACTGGTTGTACTTTTTATACTACTTGGTAGACCTACTTTAATACTTTTTCGGCCTACCAAGAACTCATCCGAGACTATGGTTGAATTAACGACTGTACAGGTTGAAGACTCGTTTTCAATATCCAGCGTCAGGCGAAGCGTGGGTCCACTCCGCAGCCCGTCTTGCTGACCACGTGTTTGTAAATTCGAACGCTGATTGGCTCTCATGTGCGGCTATGGAATATATGTTCGTGCTATTTTCGTGGGAACGCTGGCCAACATGTGCGCGCATACGCGTGAATGCATACCCTTGCTGATAACTTGCGCTTTGGTAATATGCTGTGCCTTACACGGAGCACCAGTCCGTTAACAAAATATACTCTGGGTAGGAAAAAACTTTAGATTACAGACCCCTTCATTCTGTACCGTTACAATACCCACCCAATGAGAGGTTTTCTGCCGAAACAGAAAAACTCTCATTGCTAAAACCTAAGAGGACCAGCAAGAATATGGCGCCAACAACCCCCCTTAATTCCTTAATAAATCATGGGTAATCTACCCCCCTGGTTCGGTGACTACGGCTGTACCTGAATGACTCTACTGGACTTCCCTTGTCGAGATCCCAACACCACAAAGTCAGACAGGCACCCGCCACAGTATCACCAAACTCTGTAACAATTAAGAAAAAAATCAATTACTGGCCTTTCAACATACCACATCCTTAACTGACTTGTTTCCCCTAAGTCGTACTGGTTTGCCTTTTAGCAAAGTACTGGTTATATATCTCAATGAACTACTTAAATAAACAATATTTCTTAACACATGTATCCTTAACCTGAACATATTACATTTTCCTGTATTATATATTACATATTATTTTTACTTCTGTAACCTATACAATACACATTTACCATTTAGGTTAGACACAACAAACAAAAAAATAAAAAATTCAAACTCCAAAATAATTCAACTTCATTTACCAACTCCAATTAAAATTCCATTTTGATTTTAGTTACCAAGGTAGATTACTATTACCATTTATACACAATACAAGGTCTGATGGTATAAAACAGCAGACTATTCAATACAATCAGTACACATAAGCAAACAATCTACTCCACTATTCTCCACACCATTACAATAATCATCAATTTTATCTTCTTTTTATTCAATCAGAAATTATTTAGTAACAATTTAAAAACCTTCTTCCACACACACTATGGCCCCCCCCCGGACTGTAGCGCCCAGTTGTCTCCACAAGAACTGAAGTGTATTAGGGTGTAGACGCTGCCTACCCCGTTCTTGCTTCGGCGTTACAAAACATTCGGTATTACTGATGCCCGAGGACACCAGTAATCCTACTAAAACTTAGGTATATGCCCTTAAACGGTCTACCATCCCATTTGATGGTACCCGCTGTTCCATAGTTCTGGTGATTCCCCTGATTTACCCCCCGGTTAATTTCTAAATTCACCTCTTACAACGATAACAAGCTATGGCCAGACTTAGGCAGAACGAGACGCAATGTGCCCTGACCATAGCCAGTCAAAGCTGAGCCAATTCCACGGTTAGGGTTCGGTGAGGCCGTGACCGCCCGAAAGTGGGGAAATCTCCTTTAAAACACATAATTACATGTTTAAGATCCCTACACTCTAACATAATACATCATAATAAAACATAATACACTCATAATTAACATTGCGATGATTACATAAAAAATAAACAATTCACCTTTAAACTTGCATATAAAATTATAAACATTACACTTTGATTTCAGCTGAACTTTTTACTAATCAACCATCATTTATTGTACCGATAAATTCTCCAAAATTTTCAAATCTATTATCAACATTCATTATATATAACATTTCAAATTCAGATTTTATCAAAAAATTTACACAACTTACAGCTTTATTTTAGCTTTAAATTCTATTAACTCTTTAACTTGTTACCTTTATTATTACATTTCAACTATGAATTTCTATTTAAAATTTTCATCATTTATTTGTTTGGGTGACTCCCAGTCATTCACAATGATTTGATTTATTGAATGGGCATTTATACCTAACCTTACCCCCTTCTTCCTGCTAACAACCACTAACGGATTTACATAGGGTGACACCGATCTCTCACTAATATTTACTTCCATTAAATTCTCTAACTCACCTTAAATCATTCTCCTCTTAGAACCAAATACCTGATACCCTCTTTGTACCTAGGATGTGTGTTCCCTTACCTTACACTCATTCCCTTATTAGTTCCTGGCCTCTCCCAGGTAACTCCGCCAATGCTCATTTAATACGTTTCCTCCCGCCACAACGCCTTGCGTTGAGGACTCCTTACCACACCACCCTCACTACAAAATTTCACCACCACCTATTTACTCTCCATTTACATCACTCACTTTCTCTACATACATGTACTCCCGCTACTGTGTCCCTACTATTAACCCGTTTCTGTATTACTTTTATTCCCAAAATTCTTATTTTGTCTAACACCCATTTAAAATTAACTTTGACTGACTCAAATGCCTTATTGAAACAATTATCACCCAAATTCCATCTTTTACAACATTTTACATTAATTTAATCGTTGAAAATTATATTAGAAAATTCATAACCTTATAATAACAATATAACTCAATATCCAAACACATTTTATATTTAATCATTTGCCATTTATTATAAAGTATAATTTCCAGAAAAACCAAAATTCATCTATACAACATTAATTAATTCATCTCCAATTATTTAATTTCATCAGTTTTTTAAAACACTAAGTTACTTTGATCTCCTTATTCCAAAACACTTTCAACTCATTGAATTTCTTTACAAACACAGTTATTCTCGTTATTTATTTATTCTGGTAGAGAATTATTATTATTATTACTATTATAAAATACATAGTACCACATAACCTATTACACAAATATATCTAACATCAGTACAAAAGTATATACAATCCACATTATTATCTGGTATATTTTACCACAAATCATTTCATAATTCAGTCCATTTTAAAAACCACTACACTCACATAATTAAATGTTCATTGACCATACTCTTTACCCTCCATCATCAAACAATAATCTTTTCTGATTTATACACAATTCATTTTTAATTATTTTCATTTTGTTATTGTTATTATTATAATAACTATCTGTTTTTCCAAATGGTTCCATTACCCAGTAACAAAGTTTTACAGGCTTACCCCACATTATTATTAAATCATATAACCTGTATACACCCGGAATTCTGGTCTTGTCACCGTCAGTATTATTATCTGTCTCAATGAAGCATTTTATTATGTCCTTATTATCCGAATCAGCTGCTATTAATATCCCCATCCTACATACAGGTAAGTATTCAATATAATTATCACCGTTTTCATCATCTGTTGCTGCACTATTCTCGCAACAAGGTAAGTCTACAATATTACTAACTCTCTCAATATTCATTCTCTCTATCAACTCTCCATAACCTCTATTTAACTTAAACATCTCTATCATTCTCTCTCTCTCAAAATACATCTCATAACACCATTTCATTTTGTCTCTATCACTCCATGCAAAGGGTACTACTACGTAAAAACACTTCCTGGCTTTTCCAGGAACACCACAAAAAATTAAGGGACTACTCGAAGACACCTCGTCTTCCACATAACCTCTGGAGGAACCTTTGTCCTCAAACATCACGACTAGCGGAGTGCTTACTCCACTTACATCACGGGGAAAATTTGCCCTTTGCCACCCTAACCTCTCATCACACTTTCTCTCAATTTCATCAAGACTCGCTAACACTCCGTTATTAAATTCTACTTCACTAAAACTTCATCAGCACTCTCAATATTCACAACCTTACTCTCTAGCACCACATTTTTAATTATATTATCATTTTTCTCACCCCTACTTACCATATTGTTACCTGATCGTCTTTATTTTCATCTAATTGATCGGTCTCTTCACCACTCTCTACCCCCACTATAATCTCATAATTATCATTGCTATTCAATATTTTATTCTCTAACACTACCACTTCCACTATTTTACTTTCACTAACCCCTTCACTTACCTCGTTTACTAGTGTCATCACTATTCTCGTTCAAGAAAGCGTATAATCCCGGTTTTTGTTCTTCCATTTGTCTAAGCTCATTATTGAATCTACGCCAATCATCCTCAGTCATTCTTTCCAAAACCCTTTCAAACTCGTGCATGAATTCCGTACTATTCCATGCCTCCCCTGATCAACTCACTTTATTTTCTTATGCCTCGGCCATGTTCAAAAAAATTATTTATAATATACCCTCTATATAACGCCCACTATAACCCTTCTAACACTCACTAATTATTCAGTTTAACTCAAAATACCCCACACATAAACTTGTTATCCAAATATAAAAGTAAACACAATAATTTCCCAAGCACGTTACGCTACCAAAACATAACCTAGTTTACGCACCGTAATTATATACGATAATTTCACAACTTACGCCGTTACCCAAATCCTATTTTCTGTGCTTAAAATAGGTCTACCTCGTATAAAGTTATACTCGGATCCCAGCAGTGAGTCGCCAATTGTAAGTTTACACCCAAATTATAAATAAATAAATAAAATAATACTCTGCCAGAACCTTACCTGCGATCTTTTTTCGCTACTTACCTTTTTATAAATTCCATCAGAAGTTCACGTTCGTATCCTGGCAGGGTCGCCAATTGTTAAGTTACACCCAAATTTCAAAATAAATAATAAAATAATACTGCCAGAACCTTACCTCCGAACTTTTCTCGCTGACTTACCTTTTTATAAATTCCAACAGAAGTTCAGGGTCGCCACGATGTTTTAGGTTATACATCGAAACCTTTACACTCTTCCTTAATTAAAACTGGATAATTTTGCAATCTGACTTCCCCCCAATTCAGAAGATTCCCGGAAACGTTAGACGAATTTTTCAGCACAGAACGCTAGGAAATGGTAACGACGAAATAACTATGCTAACACATGGTTATATTCTGTTAAAAAAAATCTTATTGATTTATTCAAATTGAATTACTTCTTTCTTTCTCTTATTTTAATTACTTCTTTCTATTGACATCTATTACATCGTATCTTATAATAATAACCCCTACTTATAAACCAGTACTATTATGTTATTTTTTCCCCTGTTATTTTTTTTTGTACACACTCTCACTCTATTAATTAATTTTACCCCCGTTTTATTTATGAGCTCATTAATGATTTATAATGTTTTGGCCAAATAAATCTGCCTTTATACTTGTTACCTATTTGCATAATATCCAAATGTTGTCCGGAACTGTTTTCACTAAACACTCTCAACTCCGACCAAAGTTTAACGTAATTTAATCGTCACTTCATTATTTAACACTGGTTGTACTTTTTATACTACTTGGTAGACCTACTTTAATACTTTTTCGGCCTACCAAGAACTCATCCGAGACTATGGTTGAATTAACGACTGTACAGGTTGAAGACTCGTTTTCAATATCCAGCGTCAGGCGAAGCGTGGGTCCACTCCGCAGCCCGTCTTGCTGACCACGTGTTTGTAAATTCGAACGCTGATTAGCTCTCATGTGCGGCTATGGAATATATGTTCGTGCTATTTTCGTGGGAACGCTGGCCAACATGTGCGCGCATACGCGTGAATGCATACCCTTGCTGATAACTTGCGCTTTGGTAATATGCTGTGCCTTACACGGAGCACCAGTCCGTTAACAAAATATACTCTGGGTAGGAAAAAACTTTAGATTACAGACCCCTTCATTCTGTACCGTTACAATACCCACCCATGAGAGGTTTTCTGCCGAAACAGAAAAACTCTCATTGCTAAAACCTAAGAGGACCAGCAAGAATATGGCGCCAACAACCCCCCTTAATTCCTTAATAAATCATGGGTAATCTACCCCCCTGGTTCGGTGACTACGGCTGTACCTGAATGACTTTACTGGACTTCCCTTGTCGAGATCCCAACACCACAAAGTCAGACAGGCACCCGCCACAGTATCACCAAACTCTGTAACAATTAAGAAAAAAATCAATTACTGGCCTTTCAACATACCACATCCTTAACTGACTTGTTTCCCCTAAGTCGTACTGGTTTGCCTTTTAGCAAAGTACTGGTTATATATCTCAATGAACTACTTAAATAAACAATATTTCTTAACACATGTATCCTTAACCTGAACATATTACATTTTCCTGTATTATATATTACATATTATTTTTACTTCTGTAACCTATACAATACACATTTACCATTTAGGTTAGACACAACAAACAAAAAAATAAAAAATTCAAACTCCAAAATAATTCAACTTCATTTACCAACTCCAATTAAAATTCCATTTTGATTTTAGTTACCAAGGTAGATTACTATTACCATTTATACACAATACAAGGTCTGATGGTATAAAACAGCAGACTATTCAATACAATCAGTACACATAAGCAAACAATCTACTCCACTATTCTCCACACCATTACAATAATCATCAATTTTATCTTCTTTTTATTCAATCAGAAATTATTTAGTAACAATTTAAAAACCTTCTTCCACACACACTATGGCCCCCCCCGGACTGTAGCGCCCAGTTGTCTCCACAAGAACTGAAGTGTATTAGGGTGTAGACGCTGCCTACCCCGTTCTTGCTTCGGCGTTACAAAACATTCGGTATTACTGATGCCCGAGGACACCAGTAATCCTACTAAAACTTAGGTATATGCCCTTAAACGGTCTACCATCCCATTTGATGGTAGCCGCTGTTCCATAGTTCTGGTGATTCCCCTGATTTACCCCCCGGTTAATTTCTAAATTCACCTCTTACAACGATAACAAGCTATGGCCAGACTTAGGCAGAACGAGACGCAATGTGCCCTGACCATAGCCAGTCAAAGCTGAGCCAATTCCACGGTTAGGGTTCGGTGAGGCCGTGACCGCCCGAAAGTGGGGAAATCTCCTTTAAAACACATAATTACATGTTTAAGATCCCTACACTCTAACATAATACATCATAATAAAACATAATACACTCATAATTAACATTGCGATGATTACATAAAAAATAAACAATTCACCTTTAAACTTGCATATAAAATTATAAACATTACACTTTGATTTCAGCTGAACTTTTTACTAATCAACCATCATTTATTGTACCGATAAATTCTCCAAAATTTTCAAATCTATTATCAACATTCATTATATATAACATTTCAAATTCAGATTTTATCAAAAAATTTACACAACTTACAGCTTTATTTTAGCTTTAAATTCTATTAACTCTTTAACTTGTTACCTTTATTATTACATTTCAACTATGAATTTCTATTTAAAATTTTCATCATTTATTTGTTTGGGTGACTCCCAGTCATTCACAATGATTTGATTTATTGAATGGGCATTTATACCTAACCTTACCCCCTTCTTCCTGCTAACAACCACTAACGGATTTACATAGGGTGACACCGATCTCTCACTAATATTTACTTCCATTAAATTCTCTAACTCACCTTAAATCATTCTCCTCTTAGAACCAAATACCTGATACCCTCTTTGTACCTAGGATGTGTGTTCCCTTACCTTACACTCATTCCCTTATTAGTTCCTGGCCTCTCCCAGGTAACTCCGCCAATGCTCATTTAATACGTTTCCTCCCGCCACAACGCCTTGCGTTGAGGACTCCTTACCACACCACCCTCACTACAAAATTTCACCACCACCTATTTACTCTCCATTTACATCACTCACTTTCTCTACATACATGTACTCCCGCTACTGTGTCCCTACTATTAACCCGTTTCTGTATTACTTTTATTCCCAAAATTCTTATTTTGTCTAACACCCATTTAAAATTAACTTTGACTGACTCAAATGCCTTATTGAAACAATTATCACCCAAATTCCATCTTTTACAACATTTTACATTAATTTAATCGTTGAAAATTATATTAGAAAATTCATAACCTTATAATAACAATATAACTCAATATCCAAACACATTTTATATTTAATCATTTGCCATTTATTATAAAGTATAATTTCCAGAAAAACCAAAATTCATCTATACAACATTAATTAATTCATCTCCAATTATTTAATTTCATCAGTTTTTTAAAACACTAAGTTACTTTGATCTCCTTATTCCAAAACACTTTCAACTCATTGAATTTCTTTACAAACACAGTTATTCTCGTTATTTATTTATTCTGGTAGAGAATTATTATTATTATTACTATTATAAAATACATAGTACCACATAACCTATTACACAAATATATCTAACATCAGTACAAAAGTATATACAATCCACATTATTATCTGGTATATTTTACCACAAATCATTTCATAATTCAGTCCATTTTAAAAACCACTACACTCACATAATTAAATGTTCATTGACCATACTCTTTACCCTCCATCATCAAACAATAATCTTTTCTGATTTATACACAATTCATTTTTAATTATTTTCATTTTGTTATTGTTATTATTATAATAACTATCTGTTTTTCCAAATGGTTCCATTACCCAGTAACAAAGTTTTACAGGCTTACCCCACATTATTATTAAATCATATAACCTGTATACACCCGGAATTCTGGTCTTGTCACCGTCAGTATTATTATCTGTCTCAATGAAGCATTTTATTATGTCCTTATTATCCGAATCAGCTGCTATTAATATCCCCATCCTACATACAGGTAAGTATTCAATATAATTATCACCGTTTTCATCATCTGTTGCTGCACTATTCTCGCAACAAGGTAAGTCTACAATATTACTAACTCTCTCAATATTCATTCTCTCTATCAACTCTCCATAACCTCTATTTAACTTAAACATCTCTATCATTCTCTCTCTCTCAAAATACATCTCATAACACCATTTCATTTTGTCTCTATCACTCCATGCAAAGGGTACTACTACGTAAAAACACTTCCTGGCTTTTCCAGGAACACCACAAAAAATTAAGGGACTACTCGAAGACACCTCGTCTTCCACATAACCTCTGGAGGAACCTTTGTCCTCAAACATCACGACTAGCGGAGTGCTTACTCCACTTACATCACGGGGAAAATTTGCCCTTTGCCACCCTAACCTCTCATCACACTTTCTCTCAATTTCATCAAGACTCGCTAACACTCCGTTATTAAATTCTACTTCACTAAAACTTCATCAGCACTCTCAATATTCACAACCTTACTCTCTAGCACCACATTTTTAATTATATTATCATTTTTCTCACCCCTACTTACCATATTGTTACCTGATCGTCTTTATTTTCATCTAATTGATCGGTCTCTTCACCACTCTCTACCCCCACTATAATCTCATAATTATCATTGCTATTCAATATTTTATTCTCTAACACTACCACTTCCACTATTTTACTTTCACTAACCCCTTCACTTACCTCGTTTACTAGTGTCATCACTATTCTCGTTCAAGAAAGCGTATAATCCCGGTTTTTGTTCTTCCATTTGTCTAAGCTCATTATTGAATCTACGCCAATCATCCTCAGTCATTCTTTCCAAAACCCTTTCAAACTCGTGCATGAATTCCGTACTATTCCATGCCTCCCCTGATCAACTCACTTTATTTTCTTATGCCTCGGCCATGTTCAAAAAAATTATTTATAATATACCCTCTATATAACGCCCACTATAACCCTTCTAACACTCACTAATTATTCAGTTTAACTCAAAATACCCCACACATAAACTTGTTATCCAAATATAAAAGTAAACACAATAATTTCCCAAGCACGTTACGCTACCAAAACATAACCTAGTTTACGCACCGTAATTATATACGATAATTTCACAACTTACGCCGTTACCCAAATCCTATTTTCTGTGCTTAAAATAGGTCTACCTCGTATAAAGTTATACTCGGATCCCAGCAGTGAGTCGCCAATTGTAAGTTTACACCCAAATTATAAATAAATAAATAAAATAATACTCTGCCAGAACCTTACCTGCGATCTTTTTTCGCTACTTACCTTTTTATAAATTCCATCAGAAGTTCACGTTCGTATCCTGGCAGGGTCGCCAATTGTTAAGTTACACCCAAATTTCAAAATAAATAATAAAATAATACTGCCAGAACCTTACCTCCGAACTTTTCTCGCTGACTTACCTTTTTATAAATTCCAACAGAAGTTCAGGGTCGCCACGATGTTTTAGGTTATACATCGAAACCTTTACACTCTTCCTTAATTAAAACTGGATAATTTTGCAATCTGACTTCCCCCCAATTCAGAAGATTCCCGGAAACGTTAGACGAATTTTTCAGCACAGAACGCTAGGAAATGGTAACGACGAAATAACTATGCTAACACATGGTTATATTCTGTTAAAAAAAATCTTATTGATTTATTCAAATTGAATTACTTCTTTCTTTCTCTTATTTTAATTACTTCTTTCTATTGACATCTATTACATCGTATCTTATAATAATAACCCCTACTTATAAACCAGTACTATTATGTTATTTTTTCCCCTGTTATTTTTTTTTGTACACACTCTCACTCTATTAATTAATTTTACCCCCGTTTTATTTATGAGCTCATTAATGATTTATAATGTTTTGGCCAAATAAATCTGCCTTTATACTTGTTACCTATTTGCATAATATCCAAATGTTGTCCGGAACTGTTTTCACTAAACACTCTCAACTCCGACCAAAGTTTAACGTAATTTAATCGTCACTTCATTATTTAACACTGGTTGTACTTTTTATACTACTTGGTAGACCTACTTTAATACTTTTTCGGCCTACCAAGAACTCATCCGAGACTATGGTTGAATTAACGACTGTACAGGTTGAAGACTCGTTTTCAATATCCAGCGTCAGGCGAAGCGTGGGTCCACTCCGCAGCCCGTCTTGCTGACCACGTGTTTGTAAATTCGAACGCTGATTAGCTCTCATGTGCGGCTATGGAATATATGTTCGTGCTATTTTCGTGGGAACGCTGGCCAACATGTGCGCGCATACGCGTGAATGCATACCCTTGCTGATAACTTGCGCTTTGGTAATATGCTGTGCCTTACACGGAGCACCAGTCCGTTAACAAAATATACTCTGGGTAGGAAAAAACTTTAGATTACAGACCCCTTCATTCTGTACCGTTACAATACCCACCCATGAGAGGTTTTCTGCCGAAACAGAAAAACTCTCATTGCTAAAACCTAAGAGGACCAGCAAGAATATGGCGCCAACAACCCCCCTTAATTCCTTAATAAATCATGGGTAATCTACCCCCCTGGTTCGGTGACTACGGCTGTACCTGAATGACTTTACTGGACTTCCCTTGTCGAGATCCCAACACCACAAAGTCAGACAGGCACCCGCCACAGTATCACCAAACTCTGTAACAATTAAGAAAAAAATCAATTACTGGCCTTTCAACATACCACATCCTTAACTGACTTGTTTCCCCTAAGTCGTACTGGTTTGCCTTTTAGCAAAGTACTGGTTATATATCTCAATGAACTACTTAAATAAACAATATTTCTTAACACATGTATCCTTAACCTGAACATATTACATTTTCCTGTATTATATATTACATATTATTTTTACTTCTGTAACCTATACAATACACATTTACCATTTAGGTTAGACACAACAAACAAAAAAATAAAAAATTCAAACTCCAAAATAATTCAACTTCATTTACCAACTCCAATTAAAATTCCATTTTGATTTTAGTTACCAAGGTAGATTACTATTACCATTTATACACAATACAAGGTCTGATGGTATAAAACAGCAGACTATTCAATACAATCAGTACACATAAGCAAACAATCTACTCCACTATTCTCCACACCATTACAATAATCATCAATTTTATCTTCTTTTTATTCAATCAGAAATTATTTAGTAACAATTTAAAAACCTTCTTCCACACACACTATGGCCCCCCCCGGACTGTAGCGCCCAGTTGTCTCCACAAGAACTGAAGTGTATTAGGGTGTAGACGCTGCCTACCCCGTTCTTGCTTCGGCGTTACAAAACATTCGGTATTACTGATGCCCGAGGACACCAGTAATCCTACTAAAACTTAGGTATATGCCCTTAAACGGTCTACCATCCCATTTGATGGTAGCCGCTGTTCCATAGTTCTGGTGATTCCCCTGATTTACCCCCCGGTTAATTTCTAAATTCACCTCTTACAACGATAACAAGCTATGGCCAGACTTAGGCAGAACGAGACGCAATGTGCCCTGACCATAGCCAGTCAAAGCTGAGCCAATTCCACGGTTAGGGTTCGGTGAGGCCGTGACCGCCCGAAAGTGGGGAAATCTCCTTTAAAACACATAATTACCTGTTTAAGATCCCTACACTCTAACATAATACATCATAATAAAACATAATACACTCATAATTAACATTGCGATGATTACATAAAAAATAAACAATTCACCTTTAAACTTGCATATAAAATTATAAACATTACACTTTGATTTCAGCTGAACTTTTTACTAATCAACCATCATTTATTGTACCGATAAATTCTCCAAAATTTTCAAATCTATTATCAACATTCATTATATATAACATTTCAAATTCAGATTTTATCAAAAAATTTACACAACTTACAGCTTTATTTTAGCTTTAAATTCTATTAACTCTTTAACTTGTTACCTTTATTATTACATTTCAACTATGAATTTCTATTTAAAATTTTCATCATTTATTTGTTTGGGTGACTCCCAGTCATTCACAATGATTTGATTTATTGAATGGGCATTTATACCTAACCTTACCCCCTTCTTCCTGCTAACAACCACTAACGGATTTACATAGGGTGACACCGATCTCTCACTAATATTTACTTCCATTAAATTCTCTAACTCACCTTAAATCATTCTCCTCTTAGAACCAAATACCTGATACCCTCTTTGTACCTAGGATGTGTGTTCCCTTACCTTACACTCATTCCCTTATTAGTTCCTGGCCTCTCCCAGGTAACTCCGCCAATGCTCATTTAATACGTTTCCTCCCGCCACAACGCCTTGCGTTGAGGACTCCTTACCACACCACCCTCACTACAAAATTTCACCACCACCTATTTACTCTCCATTTACATCACTCACTTTCTCTACATACATGTACTCCCGCTACTGTGTCCCTACTATTAACCCGTTTCTGTATTACTTTTATTCCCAAAATTCTTATTTTGTCTAACACCCATTTAAAATTAACTTTGACTGACTCAAATGCCTTATTGAAACAATTATCACCCAAATTCCATCTTTTACAACATTTTACATTAATTTAATCGTTGAAAATTATATTAGAAAATTCATAACCTTATAATAACAATATAACTCAATATCCAAACACATTTTATATTTAATCATTTGCCATTTATTATAAAGTATAATTTCCAGAAAAACCAAAATTCATCTATACAACATTAATTAATTCATCTCCAATTATTTAATTTCATCAGTTTTTTAAAACACTAAGTTACTTTGATCTCCTTATTCCAAAACACTTTCAACTCATTGAATTTCTTTACAAACACAGTTATTCTCGTTATTTATTTATTCTGGTAGAGAATTATTATTATTATTACTATTATAAAATACATAGTACCACATAACCTATTACACAAATATATCTAACATCAGTACAAAAGTATATACAATCCACATTATTATCTGGTATATTTTACCACAAATCATTTCATAATTCAGTCCATTTTAAAAACCACTACACTCACATAATTAAATGTTCATTGACCATACTCTTTACCCTCCATCATCAAACAATAATCTTTTCTGATTTATACACAATTCATTTTTAATTATTTTCATTTTGTTATTGTTATTATTATAATAACTATCTGTTTTTCCAAATGGTTCCATTACCCAGTAACAAAGTTTTACAGGCTTACCCCACATTATTATTAAATCATATAACCTGTATACACCCGGAATTCTGGTCTTGTCACCGTCAGTATTATTATCTGTCTCAATGAAGCATTTTATTATGTCCTTATTATCCGAATCAGCTGCTATTAATATCCCCATCCTACGTACAGGTAAGTATTCAATATAATTATCACCGTTTTCATCATCTGTTGCTGCACTATTCTCGCAACAAGGTAAGTCTACAATATTACTAACTCTCTCAATATTCATTCTCTCTATCAACTCTCCATAACCTCTATTTAACTTAAACATCTCTATCATTCTCTCTCTCTCAAAATACATCTCATAACACCATTTCATTTTGTCTCTATCACTCCATGCAAAGGGTACTACTACGTAAAAACACTTCCTGGCTTTTCCAGGAACACCACAAAAAATTAAGGGACTACTCGAAGACACCTCGTCTTCCACATAACCTCTGGAGGAACCTTTGTCCTCAAACATCACGACTAGCGGAGTGCTTACTCCACTTACATCACGGGGAAAATTTGCCCTTTGCCACCCTAACCTCTCATCACACTTTCTCTCAATTTCATCAAGACTCGCTAACACTCCGTTATTAAATTCTACTTCACTAAAACTTCATCAGCACTCTCAATATTCACAACCTTACTCTCTAGCACCACATTTTTAATTATATTATCATTTTTCTCACCCCTACTTACCATATTGTTACCTGATCGTCTTTATTTTCATCTAATTGATCGGTCTCTTCACCACTCTCTACCCCCACTATAATCTCATAATTATCATTGCTATTCAATATTTTATTCTCTAACACTACCACTTCCACTATTTTACTTTCACTAACCCCTTCACTTACCTCGTTTACTAGTGTCATCACTATTCTCGTTCAAGAAAGCGTATAATCCCGGTTTTTGTTCTTCCATTTGTCTAAGCTCATTATTGAATCTACGCCAATCATCCTCAGTCATTCTTTCCAAAACCCTTTCAAACTCGTGCATGAATTCCGTACTATTCCATGCCTCCCCTGATCAACTCACTTTATTTTCTTATGCCTCGGCCATGTTCAAAAAAATTATTTATAATATACCCTCTATATAACGCCCACTATAACCCTTCTAACACTCACTAATTATTCAGTTTAACTCAAAATACCCCACACATAAACTTGTTATCCAAATATAAAAGTAAACACAATAATTTCCCAAGCACGTTACGCTACCAAAACATAACCTAGTTTACGCACCGTAATTATATACGATAATTTCACAACTTACGCCGTTACCCAAATCCTATTTTCTGTGCTTAAAATAGGTCTACCTCGTATAAAGTTATACTCGGATCCCAGCAGTGAGTCGCCAATTGTAAGTTTACACCCAAATTATAAATAAATAAATAAAATAATACTCTGCCAGAACCTTACCTGCGATCTTTTTTCGCTACTTACCTTTTTATAAATTCCATCAGAAGTTCACGTTCGTATCCTGGCAGGGTCGCCAATTGTTAAGTTACACCCAAATTTCAAAATAAATAATAAAATAATACTGCCAGAACCTTACCTCCGAACTTTTCTCGCTGACTTACCTTTTTATAAATTCCAACAGAAGTTCAGGGTCGCCACGATGTTTTAGGTTATACATCGAAACCTTTACACTCTTCCTTAATTAAAACTGGATAATTTTGCAATCTGACTTCCCCCCAATTCAGAAGATTCCCGGAAACGTTAGACGAATTTTTCAGCACAGAACGCTAGGAAATGGTAACGACGAAATAACTATGCTAACACATGGTTATATTCTGTTAAAAAAAAATCTTATTGATTTATTCAAATTGAATTACTTCTTTCTTTCTCTTATTTTAATTACTTCTTTCTATTGACATCTATTACATCGTATCTTATAATAATAACCCCTACTTATAAACCAGTACTATTGTTATTTTTTCCCGTTATTTTTTTTGTACACACACACTCACTCTATTAATTAATTTTACCCCCGTTTTATTTATGAGCTCATTAATGATTTATAATGTTTTGGCCAAATGAATCTGCCTTTATACTTGTTACCTATTTGCATAATATCCAAATGTTGTCCGGAACTGTTTTCACTAAACACTCTCAACTCCGACCAAAGTTTAACGTCATTTAATCGTCACTTCATTATTTAACACTGGTTGTACTTTTTATACTACTTAGTAGGCCTACTTTAATACTTTTTCGGCCTACCAAGAACTCATCCGAGACTATGGTTGAATTAACGACTGTACAGGTTGAAGACTCGTTTTCAATATCCAGCGTCAGGCGAAGCGTGGGTCCGCTCCGCAGCCCGTCCCGCTGGCCACGTGTTCGTAAATTCGAACGCTGATTGGCTCTCATGTGCGGCTATGGATGTGTTTGTGCCATTTTCGTGGGAATGCTGGCCGACATGTGCACGCATACGCGTGAATGCGTACCCTTGCTGATAACTTGCGCTTTGGTAATATGCTGTTCCTTACACGGAGCTACAGTCTGTTAACAAAATATACTCTGGGTAGGAAAAAACTTTAGATTACAGACCCCTTCATTCTGTACTGTTACAGGGGTACAACTTTTTTAGGTGGGATGTATCTCAATGCTGGATTCTTCGGTTTTGTTGTCTATGATGGTTTGTATCACTAAGAATTTATAAGCACTGTTCTACACAGCTTCAAACAAAGATACATTGAACACACAAAAGCATTATACTCCACCACTGAATCGACTTTTGCAAGCCATCTTATTTGTAACATGCCAGGCTTGCACAAATATCAATAACAACATAGAAATCCTTCACATAAACATGAAAGGCTGAGAATTAAACACCCTCGAACAACTGGAAATATACAAAACATTTAATCATGTGGAAACAACATCCTAAATGAACAGATACAATTCAAATCAGATATACTACTGGTATTTGAACACATTACACAACACCATACAACAAGGATCTACCAAACAATTGCGCAGTCTCCAAACACAGAACAGAGTGTTCGTAGCAGTTCATCTAGGAACAGATAGCTATTAGCTTTCCTCCGATGCTCACAATGAATGAAAGAAGCTAAGACAATAAGGTAAAAATGTTTATCTAAAATACTAGTGTTCTGTATTGGAATAGTGCTTATTATTTCTTGATGCTAAAGTTTCAGGAGTATTTTTTTACAATGATGTATTTTTCACCTTGTAAAGCGTTTTGTAGTTAATTAGCCTTCTTGGTGTGGCATTGTACGATATAGTCTCATTGAATAATACGTTCTTCTCTAATGAGTTGTAACTGTCCCAGTGTAAGGTGAATACACCTGGCATGAAAAGGCTGAATAGTAATTCTTTTTTAAATATACAAACAGGTTTATCGAACAGCATCCATTTAAAATATGACATATAGGAAATCAATTCAGTCGATATGTACCTTCTAAACGTTTCAATAACGCACGTTTTTATTGTGTTATTATTGTTTACTTCAATGGAATTGATTTCAGGATGTTATCACATGTTTTTCAACCACTTTAAAGATAGTAATGTTCATTAGTCTTAACTTGTTTTTTCTTTTGCATGAAGCCGACTCAATCCCCCCCCACCCCCCGAGTCAAACATTCTTTCTAGATATGGCACTGCTGGCAGTCCTGCAGAATTAGCATAATTAAGGTATGTGTTTAAGGAAGAAATTTTTAGTTTCACTATATATCTGTCGATATCTGTAAAGTACTTCATTGGCAAGAAGTATGCGCGGGTAAAGGTGATACGTGAGGGGCCCCAAAGTGTTCCTTGCGCGAACAATAGGCCTGCAATAAACATGACCCTCAAGAGGTCTTGGGGAACAGTTTTACAGCCTCTTCTCCTACCTGCAAGTATTGCCTTACACTCATCATTTTGGAAACAGAAGAACTAGTTCCTTGTATACTGAGCCATTATATGTCTGAATATAGTCATTGTTTAGGTCACATACAAGTACACATTCTTTTGCCATTTACAAATGCACACAATTACGTCTCTCTCTGTAATGTACCCACTACTTCCCTCATGTCTACCCTCCCACCAACACCATGTAATATACATGTAAAGAAAAACATTTATTTCACTTGTGGCCCATTTGCTTGTTTGCGATACACTCTCGCCGTTTTGTACTAAATATTCGGTCTATTACATTCACTCATAATTTAGGATGTCATGGTTCTCTGTTTATTTGTTTGGAGTTGGTTTACTACAGTTTTTATTAACATATAAATTAATATCTGACAGGGGAATTTGTTCATCATGTGGATACACACAAAGAATGGCACGAGCTACACTAATTATTCTTAATAATTAATTTTTCACTAAGTAATGTTTTCTACTGAAATAACAGATTTTACCAATCACATTGGCTTAGGGTTTTAAACTTCTACAGACACTTCCAAATGTATATATTTTGAACAGCTGAGTTAATATTTTTAAAATTATGTCTATTAGGTATTTAGAATAACATTATTTGGTACAATTTTAAATACTACACTTAATAAACAAAAGATTCAGTAACAAGTTTAATAATAATACAGCTTATAGTAGAAAATAGTCAATCAAATTAATTCATTTGTAAACTGGATCATTCATGTGAATGAATTTGTTGACACGAGTATTATTAAAACAATAACATATTCCTGAAAAATTTACATTACTATATATGCGAGCACGCACGCATGAATAATTGTTGTTATAACTGATGGAATTAACAATACGTATGAGTGCACAAATATTTTAATTTCACTTTCTATTTTAGGAAAACTGAGGGAACCTATACTGCGTTGTCAGAGTAAGGCCTGCAGGAGGAAATCCTCTGTGTGAACTGGATTGATTTTTAGCCATGTACACGTTCTTCCTGTTCATATAAAGTTTTATTTGTTCTTGTTGGCTGGATATTACGGTATTCTAAATCAACTATTGTGCGAGAAAGTAAGCTGCATTCACAAACAGTTATGAAACTTATTAATTTTTTTTTGTGTTATTGTGTTTGGTTGCAAAAAAATAGTACTCAGTTGGGAGGGACAGCAAGATGGTCGAAATCGATGAAAGTGCGTTTGGTCGGCGAAAATATAACAGAGGGTTGTGGGGGGGGGGGAAGAGAGAGAATCAAAAAAACCTTTCCTGAAAATAGTAGAGAAGAGAGATAGGGATACCCTCTTGAATGTTATTACAGAATTCGTGTCAACTAGCACTACAATAGTTACGGACAGTTTGAGAGGGTATAGTAAGTTAAAAAACTCCAACTTTAAACATTTCTGTGTTAATCAGTTTTAATTTTGTAGACCCACAGAATTGAGGGATCCACACACAAAACATTGAAAGCTTGTGGTCTAAGCTAAAAAGAGATATGAGGAGAAGAGTAGGTAGGATTGGTGTCTCGAGATTTGAGACATATCTTGTTGAGTACCAATGGAGAAATATACATACATCCAATGAAGAACTATTTTTGGATATAATAAAGGCAATTAACACCTTTTATCCTTTCAAGTACTCCTCAAATATTTCCTAATTAATCCCCATCAAAATAGTTCAAAAATAATAAAAATAAAACCATTAAAATAAATAACAGATATGTAATGTGAATGAAGGAGGTTAATGTTGGGTGTCTGTGTGTGTGGGCGTGCACGCGCTTTCTCGCTCACATGTGTGTGTGAGCGCATGTTTATTCTGTTATGTGTATGACAACTGCATAGTGCATGTGTGTGTTTGTATGTAAGCGCGTGCCCAGTGTGTTTAGCGTCTACAATGTACATTTATATTTAAAATTAACTTAGTTTGTAAGGGGTCAGTACTAGAACTGTTTCTTCAAACAATGACTGTGGGCAGATGTGTCAGGTATAGACAGTGGGGGATTAGCAACTCTTGGGCCCCTGGGCCCTATTTTCTCAGGGGCCCCTTCCTCACCCCTCCGCCAGCTCCCCATAAATTATAAACTACAACCATTACAAAACAGGCCTCAATCAAGGAAATGGAGATATCTGTGATAAGATTTAAATCTTCTATGGGCTAATATCCACCCTAATCCTAAATATTCGTTAATATTTGCTTTGAGGCATTTTTTACACCAATGTTTGGGACAGAAAAGATAACCGCTATTTTTTTAAAAATATTTATTTCCCAATAAAACAAAACACAACTCAATTTCATTCATATATTATCATGGAAAATTGCATCTCAACAATTTTACGGGGACAAAGTCATATGATACCCAGGGAGAAATATAAATTTATAGAAAGCGGTGGTTTTTTCTTTAAAAGTAAGAAAACATATGTAGTAAGGAGTGGCAGAAATTCAATAGACGACCTTGCATTGACGCCTGTAAGTCGGCTAAAAAAAATTACAAATTGTCACGGGCGGGACGGACCATCATAAAACTGTATTGTTTGCTAGGGTGTACGAAACATTTACCAAGATTGTAAAAGTTAAGTGCATCTATCAAAAGGTGCTATATTTTAGAAAGAGAGCGTATCGAGTGAGATGGAGTGTGACGCGAAGTTTTCCTACCACGTGTTCACGCGCATTTTGTGGACTAATAACGGATAGCGTCATTTTTTACGCGGGTTGTTTCGTTAAACAGATTGGGTAGTTTTGAATTTAGCGGTAAGTCAGAGCAATAGGCGTGTAGTTTGTCAATATTGATTGAGGGTAGTTTGTAGCGAAGTATAAAAAATACGTAGAGTAAGAAGTTAAGGCAGTCAACGGAGAGATTACAGATATTAGACTTGTAATATTTATTTTAGTCTACGGGAAAATCACAACACTAAGAATCGTATTAGTTGTAATAATAATTTTTCAGTAATTTTAATAAGTATATTTCAATCGCCACGTAAGTCAGTTACGGTAACACGATAGTAATCTGTGTGCAAGTTAGCATCGTAAACACTTAATAAATGTTCATAAGAAGAACTCTAGCGCAACTAAAGAAGATCAACTTAAAACCGAGTAACATATCTAAGTTTTAATTAATACAACATCGACCGTTTAAAAGTCGAGTTACCTAGCGATTTAAATGTGTGAAACGTCATTGTACGGGATGGTCGATCAATAGGAGTTATCAATCCGGTGTTAGACGCACTTAGCTTTGTTAATGAAATACTGTGTTTTTTCTACAAGTGTATTAGTATACAGCACCTGTGTAATTATCACTAAGCAAGTTGAGTGAATTGTGTAATACTTGTGAAACCAGTGTAATTAGTGCGACCTGACAAGGATAACTATCCAACGGATACTTCTGATCACCAGCCTGGAAATCACATCATGGAGGACATCGCATCGCAGAGTAATTCAACAAACACGTAAATAACAACAATGAACAATCATTTACATATTGCTTATTAATATCAATTATATGTCAATCTTGTTTTTGGTGACTCAATCAGTCTAAGAATCCATTGCTAAGAAATAAACACTAATAAATTTTATAGTAAATGATTGAAGTACTGGTAGAAATTACAGAGGCATTTCGTTGCTGTGCACCTCCTACAAGGTTTTTGCGTACATCTTGAACCAAAGGCTGAGACCCCTCACAGAAAATATAATACGGGAATACCAAGCTGGATTCCGACCTGGAAGGTCTACAATCGACCAACTCTTCTCGGTAAAACAGATACTAAGATGCGGATGGGAACGTGATATTGATGTGTACCAGATCTTTGTGGACTTCAGGCAAGCGTATGACTCTATTAATAGAGACAAACTCTACACCATAATGCATGAATTTGGAATACCAGGCAAGCTGGTAAGATTAACCCAAGTTACTATGCAGCAGACTGAAGCCCAAGTAAAGGTGGATAGCCAACTAACTGAACCCATAAATATTACACGGGGACTAAAGCAGGGAGATGGGTTGGCCCCAACACTATTTAATATTGCATTGGAATATGTAATTAGAGGCTTATCAATAAATAGCTCCAATCTGTTAACAAATAAAACTGTACAGATAGCCGCATATGCAGATGACATTAACATCATGTCAAGACGGATCACGGCAGCTAAAGATATATTTATAGAGCTTAAAAACAAAGCCAAGGAAGTTGGGCTAGCCATAAATATGGATAAAACAAAAATGCTTATCCAAACAAGAAGGGACCAGGTTCACAACAACATCGAGATAGAGGAGGACACAATTGAGGTGGTGGACAATTTCACGTATCTCGGAGTGAATCTAGCAAAGACTGGAACAGAGGAGCCGGAGATCCAAAGACGGACCACCATGGCTAATAAGGCGTACTTCGCATTGCTGCCATCATTTAGGTCTGGGGATGTGCACAGGGAAACAAAAATGAAAATATATAGGACTGTCATCAGACCAGTGCTATGCTACGGGTGTGAGGCATGGGCAATCACACAGAAAACAGTCGACATAGTAGACACCTTTGAAAGGAAAATCCTCAGACGCATTATAGGCCCAATACAAGAAAATGGCTCATGGAGACTGAGATACAACAACGAACTGTATCAAATATATAAAGAGATACCAGTCTCAAAATTTATAAGAATTCAAAGATTGCATTGGGCCGGACATGTTATGAGAATGGAGGGTGGCAGGAACCCTAAGAGGGCTTTGCTGGGTACATGGGAGGGAATAAGACCTAGAGGTAGACCGAGGAAGAGGTGGGAAGATGGCGTTGCAGAGGACGCGAGAGACATGGGGATAAGAAACTGGAGGAGGGTTGCAGTGGATAGAGTGGATTGGAGGCGGAGATTGGTGGAGGCCAGGGCCCGACTTGGGCTGTAGCGCCATAGGAGAGAGAGAGATTGAAGTACTGAATTATAAGTTTGTAATATCTGAATGCAACTGTTATTAAAAAACGTAATTAATAACAACTAAATTGTGTTTTATTCTTCGTATTGTTTAAATTAGCAGCCATCCTTACTATTTCTTTTATGAATTTGCTAACTGCTATAATTTTTTTAGGTTGTTTAAGACCTGAAGATGTCAGTAATGACGAAAAGCTTAGTCGAACAATAAAAAATTATAGCAGTTAGCAAATTCATAAAAGAAATAGTAAATTGTGTTTATTTATTACTGGCGCCCTGGGATAATTCTAAAGAGTCGGTACACGAAAGTAAGTGTGATATCTTATTGTTAAAATTTGATATGTGATAAATATGAATTTTGTCATTGAATAATTTAATTTGATAAACTCTTACGTTATACATGCTCGTAGGCCAAGTCGTATGCAAAGTAGTAACAAAATAGTAGTGATATAAGGCTATATCTAAAAGTGTATTACAATATAAACGATTACATAGAAAATCAAAAAGACATTGAAAAAAAAAATTGGCCCTGGGCCTGGGCTCATCGGGCCCAATTGGTAATCTGCCACTGGGTATAGAGGAGGTTGTAAAATACCCTTCTTGGGTTTATTTTATTGCACCCTAATAAGGGCCCCACACCTGTCACTTTTACCCCCGTACATGCTTCCTGCACATGCAGGGAACATTATATTTCACCAACTTCAAATTAAAAAAAAAAACTTTAATTTTATAAAATTGCTGTAATACTAAGACTAAGATAATTAAGGTCAATTTGAAATATTTTATAACTCCATGAATTTTTAAAATATTTTTTATTCAAACAAAAATATCTGTAAGACAATATAGAAATAACAGTTAAACAATAAAATCATAAATCAATCTGCAAAATATAAACAAATAACATATACACAACAAACTGACAGTATGCAGTAATTAACATAACAATTTATTTGCACTTCACTTATGCAAAACATGATTTGAAAGTTACTATATACATCCTCCTTCTGTATAAGAGAAGAGGCACTGATACAGATTACTTTGGATCACACACACACACACACACACACACACACACACACACACACACACACACACACACACACACACATACACACACACACACACACACACACACACACACACACAAAACTTAGTATATGTGTGTATCTGCATCTGCATAATTCACTATTACAATATATACATATATTAATATATACGTGTTTATCTGAGAGTATATTTCTAAAAAACGTTAACTGTTTTTTTTCGAATGCACCTTGTACCCTCATTAACCATGTTCAGTACTGTTTCAATAGCCTACATCACTTCAGTAACAACTGGTCACAAATGGTTGTCAAGTTTTTCCGCCTTGTCTGGTTTGGCCACTGCGTCCCCATCAGTTTGTTCCGTGGTGTTTTCAGTGTTTTTTTCAACTCCATTTATACCATCTGTCTCCTGCTACAAGAAAAATGCACTTCCATAAATTTAACATAAATGTCATTTAATGTATTACATATAAGATCTAACAAAGTAATGTATTACAAACATATTGTATTCATATTTTCTCACAATTATACATGTATTATTATAATTATAATAAACATTATTTGTTATTTTACACAAGAATATATTTTTTGTATATAATTTGACTTACAATGTTTCAATACTATTTTTATGTCATCTAAAATATTTTATTACATTCATTTACAATTCTCTGATGATACTGATGTGATCAGTGAAACATGTGTCAGGAGAAAATACAATAATAATTTTACTTGAAGTAGTTAATATTTGAAGACCATTTACACTATAGAAAATTGCAAGAAACATTTAAGAGTTACTTACAAAAATAATGATAAATACGATTTATTATTAATAATTGCAAACATATTGTATGCATAATGAAATGCAGTATTAGTAGCTAGAACTGGGTAACTGAACTCTGCATGGTATTGTGAAAACCACTTGCTGTGTCTGAAAACTTACTATTTAAACATAAAGGAAGTTTGTTATTCTTCAAAATACTGCTCATATTCCAAATTTTAGCTGACCCTGAAGTTATTTGACTGACAATTCCTAGCACTCATCTCAAGTACAGTAGAATTCCATTTATCCGAATCGATATCAGGAAATGGTATGAAATAAAATTAATGGAATTTCGACAAACCAACAAATTCAGGAAGAAAAAGAAGAGGCATGAACAAGAAGGAAGAAGAAAAAGAGCAAAAGAAAGTGTTGAAGAAAACGAAGCTGTATCAACTAAGAAGAGGCAATGAACAAGAAGGAAGAAGAAAAAGAGCAAAAGAAAGTGTCGAAGAAAACGAAGCTGTATCAACTGAAGACATCCTCCAGAAAATTATTGTACAAATTCCTGGCTGTTCCAAGTGTGATGTGGATGACGTAAACGAGTAGTTGCAGTGCGATTCACCGGACCCTGGATATCAAATTTTGGACGATGAACGTAAACAATGAATCTCAGCAAATGGACGAAGGCGATGACAACGTTGCTTCAGTTGAATCGGAAAAGGAACCTACGGCAAGTGAGGCATTCGTTGTTTTGACACTGCCTTAAAGTGGATGGAATGGCAGCCTGAATGCGACAATGTACAGCTTCTTGCCATCAAGCGTTTGCGGGACCTGGCTCCACGCAAAAAGGTTTCTACGTCAAAACAATTAACTTTGTTTGACATGTTCAACTGAAAAATTATATGCGAGTATTATTTTTAAATTTTTTGCAAAAAAAGTAAATGTTTGTCCCAATTATCCAAATTTCTGCATATCCAAATTACGTCTGGGACTCATTAGTTCGGATAAATGGAGTTGTTTTACTGTTTTACTAAAATAAGTTCAGTAACAGCTGTCAGAGCCCTAACCTTCATTTTTACTCCTCAGCTGGTGCTGAAAACAACTTCCTGCCTGGGATCTGACAATGAGTGCAGTTCAAATAGTCGAGTATTTGTATACTTGAGGAACTTTGCTACTATTTGCTTTTGTTAAGTTTTTATTACACTTTAGATACAATAGTTCTTGATAGCCAAACCATGGTAGTCCAACAATCCAAACATGAAGTAAATTATGTTAAAATTTGAAACACAATATATACAAGTCATTAAAGAAAGTGTAATATAATTTATATAAAATAAATAAATAAAATATGAAAGAATGTAAATTTAGACAAGGAAAATCAATTTAAAACTTGTAAATGAATCAGAAAATAACCAATTAAATGCTGTAAACAACCATAACATGAATAGCATCAATCAATCAACATGTGCATTAGAAAGCAAATGTAGAAAGCATGAATCAAACTATTATCTTATACTCATTTACAAAAGAACAATATTGACTTTTACTTTACTTTTCAATATGAAAGTGAACTAAAAAAGATAAAACTATAAATTTAGTTTAAAAAGATGTAAAGCATGAAGTATTTAATTGATTTTTATGTTACATACAGTAACCTAATATATACAAAATGTCCTTTTATATGAACTAGACTAATTTACTTGGTTACTGAAGAAAATATGGGGCTACCAAACTTTTAAGTTTCATTCCTTAACCTTAATTTATTATATGGCAGTACTATAACTTTTATTTTCCACGAAGATCACACATATCACAGTATCCATCCCCCACCAATAACCAATTAGTTGGGAATATCAATGCTCTAGTTTAGTTTTTATGATTAAAAGCTTGTAAGTTATGTTTTTCTTTAATTTCATAGCTGTAGTGCACATTATTTTCTTTTTCTAACTCCTTGGCTCTTCTTCTTCTTCAAACAGTGACTAGGTGAAACACCTGTTCTGGTCCCAAAGGAACATATACACTTCACTAACACTTCCTACGTCTTCTTATACTTCATTGTCCAACAGGCCTATACTGCCAAACTTCCTCAGACAATCTGCCATCTGGCATCCCATTCACATGAGCAATCCATCTCTCCTTGTTCTCTGCAATGAGATTTTGGATATAAAAAATGTTCAACTCTTTTATCAGTGGCGGCTGGAGGTTCCAGATTTTGGTGGTTGCAGTAGTCCGTTGAGGGGGGGGGGGTTAGAAGAACACATTAAACAGGAGGCAGATCTACTACATATGTGCATCATACAGTGCTGTCGTATGGGAAAAAAAATATAAAGTTACTGTTTTCCAATTATTTGAGCAGTTAATTTATGGGAAATTCCAAGCAAGTTGTGTCGAGAGAGTTCATCTAACAAACATGATGCAAGCGACTGAAGATCAAGTTTAGGAGAAGCAATGAAACCCCAGAATCTTTCAACCTGTTTAACTGTTTATCTTTCAACGATACACTATGACCATTTGAAAAACATTAGCAACATCAGTGGTCTCATCAGCAATTACAGCCAAATAATCCACTACTTGTATCTTACTCATTATTTCTTCGTGGCATATTTCTAACATTATATTTAAGGGGAGATCCGCACTTTTTTTTTGTTCAATGCATTTTAAATGGGCGAACAGGTGTTTAGTTAGGTACCATTAATTAATGATCTATTGAAGTACTTGGAATTTCTACCATACCTTAACACATATATTTGTAACATGATGTACCAGTTTGAAGCAATTTAATAAAAAAATACCAATATAAAAAAATAATTTTTTATAATTTTTTTGGAAACTTTAAAAATTTTTTAAAGAAAGTGATTTATTCTAGTACACTTTGATTGCTACATTGTACTGTTCAACCACAAAAAATTTGAACTCAATAGCACTTACAGTTTTTGAGAAAAGTGTACCTAATTGTTGAAATCCATGGTTACCGAAAAATGCGCATAAAGCTAAACAATGGGATTAGAAAACAACACATAATACGTTTTATTTTATTTTTTTATGGTCACATTAATATAGAGTACATCATAAAAGTATATATTTTCTTAATCAGGATGAAATGGAGAATTTTTTGGAACAATAAAACAAATTTCGATTTTTATGACTGAAAAACTGCTGCTCTCCCCTTAAAAAATCACTTTGAATGGTTTTTGAGGTGCCCTTAAAATACAGTTGCTTCCTCTAAATGATTTGATTTTTCATTGCTGTGTCAAGCTCAGAATTGAATCCAAATAAGCCTCGAAATACACCAGGATCTGATGAAGATTCAGTCTCATTATGACCCCGCAATGCTAATTCAAAAGCTCCACAGTTTATTATATTTAAGACGTACCGATTATTGTGTACTCTTTCGTTGTATAAAACAATATTTCGTCTATATTCACTGTCCAGCTGCTGTGCTATACACGTACCAAAAAGAGAAAACTGAAAACCATTCTTTATGATGTACACTTAACACCTGATGATTTCTTATTTTTTCAGCTAGATGATTAATATCTTTCATTCCGAATTTCGTCCAGGGGTTCCCTCCAAACAATAAACATGGAAAACAAAATAAAGAATTTCTTTCGTCACAACCACATAACCAGTTAGTATTTTCATAATATTCTACTTTAAATGATCAATTAAATTGTCGACCGCCTGATTTTATAATTTGATTTATTGTTAAGGATGACATTTGGCGTCCTAGTCATTGGATCTTAACGCTATTCATTTTAAAGTAACACGTTGTTTAAAAGCACGCAGAATCAGTAACTCCAAAAAGCACAAACACAAAAGCACACAGCAGCATTAAACAAAGAAAAAAAATACTTAACACACAGTTTAATTAATAAAAAGTCAACTGATACTTTATTATCACAATCGCAGTTATACCAAATTATTACTATAATTTTATAAATTAAAACAATGGGTAACGTTTATCTTGAAGCAATGTGAACACTAAACCTGACACCTTACAAATCAAGAAGACTGTGGTTGCTGACTTCATAACACAACTAAGGATGAGCTACAGCACTACTAGTGGAGCGTTGCAGAAGCTTGTGCAACCGCCTATCCAACATTGGGAAAATACTGCAACTATGAAGAGTAACGCACGTTCTTCCATATGCTTGTGTAGTAAGCTCTGCCATATACTGTTCAAGTTGCAAGCGGGCTACAACCACCAGCCTGCGCGCCACATTTGAATTGCACGGGAACATTACCGCATAGAATCTAATACGCTTTCCGTTAAAATTTATGACACTTTTAACTGCTTAATGTTTTCGTATATTATTTTAGTTTAGTTATTCTATTTTGGTAGTTGTGCAATGCTGCAACCAAAGCACCAGCCGCCACTGCTCTTTATGAATGTCTTCATTGTAAAATCTACTCCTTCATGTCCAGCCTTCAGATCGCAAGAATCTCATCTGATACCTACATTCTACCAGTTTTTTTTGCCAGAACTCAAGTTTCAGAAACACAATAAACCTGGTACAGCCAATACCTTATAAAATTTTAGTCGAGTCTCTTTCATTGGGTTTCTTGACTGTCCTCGATGAATTGTTCCATATATTGACTGAAACTTAGCCAACTTGTGATCAACATCATAATCCATGTCAAAGTCAAGATAGCAGAAATGTGACACCTGCTCTATAATCTTATTATCCAATACAATCTTAGCCCGTAAGGAGTGTGCCCATAAATGGTATAGTTTTTGTCTCCTGCATATAAATGCCTTGCTGTAACTGGAACACTGATCTCTGGAGTTCCCATTCATTGTTTTGGATGATTACTTCATCACCCGCAAATAGCATTGTATGCCATTGTACAACTGTGTTTATACTATTGTACAATGATAGTACTGTCTATAGGAGAGAATTTGACACAAGAGATTTACATTAATCAGGAAATGCAACAAGGCTGTCGCACAGCACTTCCCAAACTTTTTTAGCCCATGGCACACAACAAATAAATAGTCAGAAGCTGCGGCACACTATCTCCCTCTACACACTGACCCCCCCTCATCATCAGAACATTTCCGCGATGTCTTCAAAATCACACTGCAGCATAATATACCATAAAAATGGTTTTCATTGTGAATTCCCATTGGCACCAGAACTTTTCTGACAAAGAATTTGTGATTTAGTCCATTTTTCCAAACATACGTGGCACGTAAATTTCAAACAGCTCATAAACAATAAATAAACTGACCTTGTCCATTTTTGAGAGTCTACAGCTCTCCAACCCCTCCCTACAGCATTTGGAAATTAAGAGGTGTTCACATGACATAAGAATTTTACAACATACAAATACAAAAAATTATTAATCTACCACTAAACTATAGATGTTGCTCTACAAACGTATCAACTGACCCTCGTATTTACTTTGAAATGATAATCCTTTATAATAATGATGTAGTAGTCTGTGAGTAGGGAGTACTCTGATTTTTTAAAAGTATAATTTCTAGTTTTTATTTTTAAATATTATCCTGGAAAACAAATCATAATTTTACCCTGTTCTCCAACAGCTCTTTCAACAGAATTTCACACATTTTTTTTGCTGCTGCCGCTTTAGACTGTTTCTTTTGTTTCCCAAAACCTGATTAACATACAGAAAGTAAAAGTTAAGGTCCTATTAATGACAGACTAAAAACATTACGATCTCTATACACTCTTGACAGCAAACACATATTTTACACTTTCTTACTCCAAATTCTTAAAGAACATAGTGTAAAGAAACATCAATAAAAACATTATTAGGCAACCACAAAACAAAATATTAAATGCCATTACAGTAGCTAAAGACAATACTTTTAACTGTTGAACTGTTTATTTAAATGAACAACTGACTTCATAATTAACTGCAATTTGTGAGGACGTTAGATACAAAACTAATAACCCCCCTTCGATTTGAAATGGATCAATTCAATAAAATATACAAAAATCAATTATTTAAGAACGTAAATGTAAAAGTATACTTGTATTTACAATTATATATATAATTTCTCATAATATAAAATTCTGATACAAATTTATAAATATGATAAAAAAAAAGAATACACATTGTTAAGATTTAATAAATTTTATATGCAACAAACTATGAAAACATTATTATTATTTTTTAATGTAGAGCCATCTCTTTACCACTCTAGTGGTCAAAAAGGGTATTGAAGATAAACAAACTAAATGGAAAATCATATGTTGTTTTGTTTACTCCTAAAATCCATGTTAACGCACTAAATTACAAATAATAACTCATAACATTATACAAGAGATTATTGCCTTACGATCGGTTTAATATATCCTCCAAATTGCCAGTTGGAAATGCAGGAGTGGCGATTTGGCGCTCTAAAGAATAGACTTTACGACTACAGAAAAAGAAATAATTAAAAATCTGTGTAGATTAACAAATTTTAAAACATAAGTAGTCACCACAGTCTAGTGAAAGGAAGTGTATATAAACAAGAGAAATATAAAACTGTTAACGAAGACAGGAAAATCAACCAAATCAGTAGATTTAATTTATAAAAAGAATTCATATTAAAGATAACATGCAAGACTACACTAATTGAAGCAACAATGGCAACAACAAATGAAATAGCTGAAGTAATGATAAGAAAATTATTCAAAAATGCCATCCGATACAACACTACTAATAAAGAGAAACGAAAAAAATGACACAAGCAAAATTAAATAAAACGAATTCTGAAAAGTGTACAGATTATGAACAAATATCTGAACAGGACACCAAACAAAAGATACTGTTATGACGGTATCACTGATCGTTGTATGGTACAGTGGAAAACAAAATACAAGACACCAATTAAGTCACTAATAACCAGCTTTAATTATCACAATTAAACAGTTTGTACCCAACAAGATAGTCTCTTACAACAAATCAACTAAAAATTGTTCACACGCAATAAACATGTTAAGTAATATAAAACACAGTTGTGTTACAATTGTCTCGCACAATTGTAAAACACTTAACACCTCACCACAATACTTCGACCCGCACTGTGTAAATCGCCTGACAATAACAATATTATTCAGAAGCTAATACAGGTAGGACATAAGTCACTTGATAAAAAAGCATTTTTTGATAACTCCTGATAATAGAAGATTTTGTAATGTTGATCATTAACTAGACACAATTTTAAAACAATATTTGTGTCAACATTTTGACACTTTTTTGTCAAGGTTCGAAATTTGTTGTCATTATTAGGACTTGTACACATGGAAAAGATTGGTATAGACTCAATATAGAAAAGACAAAAACAATGTTTAAAAGAGTGCATCAGTTAAGGATGAGAAAATTGATGGTACTGTCTGACGGCTATAAATGCAATGAAACATTTGAATAAAATAATAACAAAAAATGAAGACAAAATGAAAAGCTAAGCTTTCATTGTCACATTACTAAATGCCACAAATTTTTTGTTGAATAAGACCAGGGAGGATTACCTTTGCGAAAGTGAACAATATTATGAAGAAAAACAAAGTCCTGTTGTGTTTAAACAGGAACATGAACCAAGGAATCAAAAAATATCTAGAGACTGCAAGGGAAGCACGAAAAGGTATACTACAAATTACAAAGCAAGGTAGGAAAACGATTAAATGGATATATACAATAATAGATATAATTTACACAACAGATGTGAGATTTTGGCTGTGTGAGAAGACAGAAGATAGTCATGAAGGCTAAGTGGACTCGAGGCTACAACAAGACGACACAATATGACCTCTTTCACAAGTCAGATAGACGACGTGGTTAATTTTTGTGAACTGGACACAAAATAGTCAGGAGAAAATTACTGGTGACTGACCAGAGTAGCATTCACTCAACAGTTGGGAGACAATGTGTACGACAATTACATCTGTATAAACACTATCCCAACAAAGAAGGCATAGAATTTAATACCAAGCAAATAACTTGGTGGAATCAGCAATAACACTTTTCTGAACTTAGAAGGGAAATTATGATAAGGAAGTAAACCATATCATGTAGTAGTTGACAAAAGTGATAGTGATATTTTATTTAATGTGGAACAGGCTAAAAGTGGGAGTCGATGAAACATAAATCTTTTTGCTCATAGAAAAGAAATTTGAAAATTTTTGTTGTAATTAATATTATACTTTGTTAAACATTTTCATAAACTACCATTTTTGTTTTATGTGAGACAAAAGATGTTGTAATATCATCAAATTCAGACAAAAAAATGGAGTAATCTAAAAATTTCACACAGGTACACACATCAGACAAATCACTATGTTAACTGTCAATTGTTTTATTTTGAAAATAAAAAAATATTTAAACAATGCAAATAATTTTAAGTTAAATATATTGTATCACATTTTATAAGAGGATATTACTTACGAAACAATAAATCATGTATCTATAAAAAACACAAATAAATATGTGTTTGCAATCACATTTACTGAAACATGTTGTAATTGAATTGTGCACATGGGCGCGCATGCACACACATATTTACCTTCAGTTACATTTTCATTCACTGTGCATACAGTTTTGAAACTGAAACCTCCTGTATCGTTTAACGAATCTGTATATTCTGGAAATGGTAGTTTCACAGACACGCAGTATTCCTGTAGGGTGGAAATTGGATTGTCATCAATTTTCTTCATCAAGGAACTAGAACTAGGGAGAGAAAAAAAACCATGTTTTTAAACTTACCAAATAATGCAATAGTCACATTTTTGAGTCTCATATGAAAGTGATAATGAAATCTACTAAACTGCGTGTAATGAAAATGTATGATCACAACTTACATTTTTTACTTGATTTTTCCTTACTTTTCTTGTATCACATTTCCCGTCTATAACATATACCACCTCATTTACCTTGGTCTTTTCAGTTTCAAATATTTTTTCAAATAATGAAAACAGCAGGAGCTTTCATTATTAATATTCATAAGCAGGAGCTTATGTGTCTTATTAATATTAATTCAATAAGAATTGGAGAAGCATACTTAAATAGAACAAATGATCTGAAGCTTCTGTTCGAGTGTCAACTATGCTGTCACTCAAAGCCTGTTATGAAAAGTTGGCAAAAAAGGATGCAATTTAAATTTTTTGTTAATTCAAAAACATTAATTATTCTTATCACTTTAGCATATCAAATTAATTTAAATTAAACTATCTAATTTGAAAATGCGAAACAAGATTATTAGTTAATTTAAATATTCAGTTTTATTCACCAATATATAATTTTATGTAATGTACTCGACTATATTGGTATCAGGACACTAACAATTAAATTTCCAGATGCTTATATCATGCTGATTCACATATTTATTAATAGTCAAATAGGCATATTGGCCCCCCCCACACACACACTCTACGCCACAATGTATATAAATACATCTCTGTTTCACCTGCTAATAATACAGTTCAAATTATGTATCAAAGATATGATGATAATTTTGAAAGAACATTGTTGGTGTTGAGTTTCTTATATGTACTGAACAATATGGTGCATTTCAGTATTGTCTGTACAGATGATATACTGTACAATAATTTCAAGCTGTAACAAATATTGGCATATAAAAATGTAACTCTTTTAGATCCATGTTTTTCGGTATCCAGGCCACTTATATATAATTAGTAAAATAGTTTACCTTTTTCTTGTCTGTCTGGTGGCCTTTTCTCTATATTTAATTCTACGCGTTTCGGGACATATGCCCCATCATCAGGAATATCCCTTGGTGAAGTTCGTCGATCATTAAAATATTAAAAACACTTTATATACAATTTTACACATAAAATAAATATAATACTACTACTACTCTCCAGCACTACAGCCCATGGTGAGCCTTGGCTTCCGCTACGACCCGTCTCCACTCATCTCTGTCCACTGCCTTCAGTCTCCAGTTCCTAATGCCCATCTTTCTTAGATCTTCTTCCACATCCTGCTGCCATCTTCTTCGAGGCCTTCCTCTTCTTCTTTTGCCCAGTATCGTTCCACTTAATATAGTTTTGGGCATCCTCGTATCATTCATACGGGATACGTGTCCCAGCCATCTAATTCTAGCTGATTTTATGTGTCTCACCAGGTCTTGTCCACCAATCAACTCATTTATTTCACCGTTATTTCAGATCCTATACATATTCCCTTCCTTCACCAGTACAAATATCTGCCTCCAAATTCTTCTTTCAAAAATTCTTAGTGCACTTATATCCTTATTTACGAGAGTCCATGTCTCGGATGCATAAGTAACAACAGGTCTGATCAGTGTTTTATATAACATCAATTTGGTTCTTGGAGTTAGAAGCTTTGATTTCAGTAATGATTGGTTTGCATAGTAGGCTCTATTGCCGGTTATGATTCTATTTACTATTTCACTGATCACTCGGTTTTCATTATTCAGAATAACACCTAGGTACTTAAATTCTGTAACTCCTTGGAAACAGTAATGGCCTGTGTGAAGGTCTAGCAGTTCTCTATTTTCCTTCGCAGACACTTTCATGTATTTTGTTTTAGCCTCATTGACTTCCAAACCAATCCTGCTCACTTCCCTCTCTATTTCAATAAAGGTGTCTAAAATATAATATAATATAAAAAACACACATAAAATCCCCAAACTTGAGACACACGCGATATCGGTCGTGCGCACCATGACATGCTATAGTCGACTGCAGTGTTCATGTTGTTATATGTCGTGCACTATGGACCTTGTTCTGTATTCTTATCGCTGTGTCGTATAATAGATTTGACTGGAAATTGAATTGATCATTAAGGATGACTTCTGTTTTTTTATTTTTGTAAGCCTTACATATTTATGGTAAGGCAAATATACCGAAAACTGACAACCACGGATCTCACGATAAATGCTGAATCACATCACCCCTTTTCTCAGAAAATGGCAGCTTATCATAGTTTAATACATAGGTTACTTTCCATACCATTAGAAGACAAAGATTTTTACGAAGAACTGAACACGATCAAATACATAGCTAAAGCCAATGGTTATAAAAGCTCAATTGTGGATAATTTAGTCAAGAAACACAGAAAAAAGAAAAACAACATAGAATTACAAGAAAATAATAGAAATAAAGTTAGGTATATAGCATCAGAATATGGTAACACCCTACCCAAAATTTTAAACAAAGTATTCAGTGGGATAAATATAAAAATGTCTTACCGAACTAATAATAACATTAATAAGATACTCTTACCTAAACATTCAAAATTGGTTGAGGACAGGACGGGCGTTTATAAGATAATATGCAATGACTGTTATACAGTAGGACCCCGTTTATCCGGGGTTTACTTAACCGGAACCCGGGTTAACCGCAACGATTTTCCCGGGTTAACTGCAACGATTTTCGTATAAAAAAAAATAAAAAACATCGTCTAAATCAGTTAATAGTACGAGAAAAGCCGCACAGTCTAGGGTCTTGGAGCAGCGGGTGGAAGGGCCGACTGGACGGAGGCATTGTTACTAGGGTCAGTGACACGCCGTGCCACTTTCACCATTCACTGTCTGCCAGCCTGTCTGTCTACCCCTCGCCAGGCAGTGTCTTTACAGCTTTAGTTTGATGCGTTTCGCGGCAGTGTTGTTTTGAGTTTTGCAAATTAATTTTTATTTAGTGTCTTATTAGCGATTTATTGTTAGTGTTTTCATGTTAGGCCTACTGTAGATAAGAGTGTTTTAAAGTGTAAATTAGTGTGTAAATAAACATTTTTAGTGTCTTTCACTGACAATTTCAAAAAGCGTATAAGCTGTCATTGTGTGTACAGTAATTTTTAGTCTGCAATGTCTGGGAAAAGGAAACGGAATGTTGAAATAAAGGACAAGCTAGAAGCTATACGACAAGTGGAGAGTGGTGCATTATTACGGTGTGTTGCAGCAAACTTTAATGTGGGAGTTTCAACAGTTGGGGATTGGATAAAAAACAAAGACAAACATTTGAAACATTCTTCAAAAATTCCCAACCGTAAAACAATGAAAACTTCTGACTTTGAAAAGGTGAATGAAGCATTATTCTTGTGGTTTACGCAGCAGAGAGTAAAGGGGGTGCCTATTTCTGGCCCTGTACTCCAGGAAAAAGCCAGAATGCTAGGAGAAGAAGGTGAAAACTTTTTAGAAAGCAAAGGATGGCTTGACAGGTTTAAAAATCGTTATGGTATTCGTCAGCTTAGTTTATGTGGGGAAAAATGTCTGCTGACCAGGACGCTGTCGACGTCTTTAAAATGGAATTCGAAGAGATGGTAGAAGGGTACACAATGGATCAGTTATTTAATGCCGACAAAACCGGGTTAAATTTTAAGATGCTACCAAAAAAGTCTTTGGCTTGTGTTCGTGAGATTTCGGCACCAGGACACAAAATGCAAAAGGAAAGAATTACAGTCCTTACAGCAGTGAACGCATTGGGTTCGTTTAGGCTCCCACTAATGTGTATCGGGAAGTCTCATAAGCCAAGAGTTTTAAAAAACATCGCACCTAACGCCCTACCAGTTTACTACAAGGCACAAAAGAATGCATGGATGTCATCAGAACTTTTTGAATTGTGGTTTCATAAACAGTTTGTTCCAAAGGTCAAGAAATTTTTAGAAGACAATGATTTACCTATGAAAGCCATTTTGTTTGTCGACAATGCACCTACTCACCCTGGAACTTTGAAAGATGGTGAAATAAAAGTCGAATTATTGCCACCAAATGTCACAAGTTTAGTTCAACCTATGGACCAGGGAGTGATTGAAACATTTAAACGTCACTATCAAGGTGTTTTGCTACGACATATTTTGCATGAAAGTGCGAATAACAACTTGACACTAACGGAAGCTTTGAAACTAGTGACAATGAAGGACGTCGTGTATTGGTGTGCACAATCTTGGGAAAAGTCAAATCAACAACTTTGAGAAAAGCTTGGAATATAGACGACTATGAAGAGGAAGATTTTGAAAACCTGTCAGCCTTAATAAAAAAAGTGCCAGGTTGTGAGGATATTGAAGAAGAAGAAGCATTACAATGGGTACAAGCAGACGACATTGAGCTTGAGCTGACCGAAGAAGAGATCGTCGAAATGATCCAGGAGCCAGAGCCTCGTGAAGCAGACGACACCGACAACGAACCTTCTGTCAGCCTAGTCAAAGCAGACGACGCATTCAAAGCATTTGAGGTAAGACATTGTTACTAAAAGCGCGCATGGCCCAATTCATCTTAATGTTTAATGTAAAAGGCAGCAGTTACAGAGCACATGTTGTTTCAGGTTGCTCTTCAATTTGTGGAACAGTCACTTGACGCAACACCTGCTGGCGTGCTGCTAATAAAACGGTGGAGGGACAAAGCTGCTCGAAAACGATGTAACGAAAAAACACAAAGAAAAATTCAGGACTTTTTAAAGAAATAAGTTGAAAAAAAATGTTTGAATTGTAGTACTGTACTGTATATAAATTTAATACTGTATAGGCTATTGATTTGTGGTAGTGTTACCGACACTGTCTTTCATGCGTTAGTGTGTGTATAGCACACCTGCCTAATTTTGAGAGCCCTCGACATTTTTTGTTTCCTAGTCAACTGTTTTCAAAACTGTCGAGTACGTGGTTATCGTGATTGTTTAGTGTTCTTAACTGCATATGGGTGCTTCACTGTGCTAAAAACAGCTTGACAAGTCCGTACATCCTGTCGATGAGAACACTTGACAATCTTTCTACAGTGTATGTGAATTGTCGTTTCACAATGACAAACGTCCAAGACTATTACAAATTTCACTCTCGCACTCGTGTTTACTGATTTAATGGCCAATAATATCGATTTGTTGGATGGCTAGAATTCGACCCGTTACAAGTGGGCGTGTTTCATGTTTTTGTGGTCGTAAGTCGATGACTACCTGTAGTTTCATTATTAAGAACATTTATTTCTTTGTACTGTAGTTTAATTCTACCCGGAATCCAATGTATATAAGGTAGCATTGGTTAACAGGAAAAATGGATTATCCGGAACACCGCCGCCCCCTTTATTCCGGATAAACGAGGTTCTACTGTAGCTTTTACATTGGCCAAACTGGTAAACCTTTTAAAAAACGATTCAGAGAACATTTACCTAAAAACGAATTTAGTAAAACAGTGTCAAATTACGCGCGCCATCTGATGGACAAAAACCATAGTTATACTGATTTCACAACGAACTTTCAACCCCTCCATATATGCAGAAAAGGAAATTATATGAATGCTATCAAAGAATACGAAATATATAAGGCTTACAAAAATAAAAAAAACAGAAGAAGTCATCCTTAATGATCAATTGAATTTCCAGTCAAATCTATTACGACACAGCGATAAGAATACAGAACAAGGTCCATAGTGCACGACATATAACAACATGAACACTGCAGTCGACTATAGCATGTCATGGTGCGCACGACCGATATCGCGTGTGTCTCAAGTTTGGGGATTTTATGTGTGTTTTTTGTTATATTATATTTTAGACACCTTTATTGAAATAGAGAGGGAAGTGAGCAGGATTGGTTTGGAAGTCAATGAGGCTAAAACAAAATACATGAAAGTGTCTGCGAAGGAAAATAGAGAACTGCTAGACCTTCACACAGGCCATTACTGTTTCCAAGGAGTTACAGAATTTAAGTACCTAGGTGTTATTCTGAATAATGAAAACCGAGTGAGCAGTGAAATAGTAAATAGAATCATAACCGGCAATAGAGCCTACTATGCAAACCAATCATTACTGAAATCAAAGCTTCTAACTCCAAGAACCAAATTGATGTTATATAAAACGGAACAGTAAAAGTGGGGGGGGGGATTTAAAGGAGCCTGAAGTCACCAAAAGAGTACAATATTCTTCTATCAATCCTACATACTTATCAGAAAGTTTTTTACTATGACAGAAGTGAAAAAGAAATTAGGGAGTGGGAATTTCCAGATACCAAGTGTCTGTGTGTACACATATACTTCAAAGAAGCTTGTAATTGTATCAGAAGATATTGTGAATTAATTTGCTAAATGCAAGTACATGTTAGCTGAAAAGACTTATGAACCAGAATGGATTGTCTTTAAAAGTGTGTGTGTGTGTGTGTGTGGAGGGCATCGACTGTTGAAGACGCCCAACAATGGAATGAAAAAAATGAACATAGTTTAATGGTGATAACACGCGATTTTTTCAATTACACTCTAACAAAACATAAACACTGAAAGGTGATCCATGTGGCAGTAGGAAATAAGTACAAAAGGAATAACAGTTTTAGTGGATGCTATTTGGAAAAGCAGCTTTAGTTTGGAAATGCTATTATTACAACTGGTAAGAAAAATAGCCTATCCTCTCTCTCTCTCTCTCTCCTTTACAAATATAAAGACATTTCTAGTAGAATACTCAACAAATGGGTTTGCAAAATGTACTTGAAATTTCATCAGAGAAAGTATGTCATCCTGTGCTACAAGTAAGTTTGTTGATTACTATCCTGTGCATAATTAAATTTCTAATTTAAAGGTTACAAATTTGTATAGATATCAATGACAGAAAAGAGAGTGACAACAATGAAGAAGATGAACAAACACTAGGGCTGACAACAAGAAGGAAGTGTTGAAAATGTTAAGTGATTAGAAAGCACAAGAGGATTTGGAAGTTTTCAGATGCAATCAAAGATTAGGAGAGTGTCTGCGAAAAGGTGCAGTGGAAGATGCACACAAAATTACGCATTCTATTCTCTCTCTGAACACTGCATGGTAAGTAGAACTTGTGAGTGAACTAACTTCAGAAGCATTCTTAGCAGCCTTATGCACCCCCCTCCAGTTCATTACATTTTGGATGTCTCTAGGAGAATGCAGTCAAATGAATGAAATACGATATCTGTAGAACTGCAGGCAACACTCACTTATATTTGAAGAAATGAGTGCATTACTCATACAAATCAAAGGATGTTTAAAGTCTAGGCCATTATCCAAATTGTTTGATGATCCCTCTGATTCATCCTATTTTAATGTCTGGTCATTTTATAATTGATGAACCTCTCACCACCGATCCTGATTAAGAGCTGAGTGATTTGTCTGCTAGTACATTAAATAGATGGCAGCGAATCCAGTAGCTTATACAATAATTGTGGCGAACACAGTCTACAGACTATCTAACAACTCTCCAGCAGCACATTAAATTGGCATTTTTGAAACACAACCTCCAACGGCAACAGTGGTCCTGGTCCCCCAGCTCTGAAGTGGAAATTAGCAGTGGCTGAGTATCTTCAACCAGATCTCCATCAATGTTTGTGTGTGGTATCAGTTTGCACCAATCAAGGGAGTATAATAAAAAGACCAGCAGTTGAAATTTTTCTACTACCAACACCAGACATTAGTGGTTTAATTTATATACATAAACCTGTATGTAAAAAAAATTAATTTTTGTGATTTGTATCTGTTCTTTATGAAATTAACATTATCTGTGTGTAATTTTACTTTTTTCTTTAATCAGTTATTTGTTTATTGTGTTTCCTTCTCACTTCATTAAAAAAAAGTACTGTGCAGTGCCGTACTTTAGTGGAAGAACTGCAATTCTGGAGTGATGTTCACGTCAGTCAGGAACAATACGAGTGAATAAAGATATATGTGACAGATCACAATCATATTACTTTATTTGTTTATGCCAGTTATATGTATTATACAGTTCAGATAATTTATAACTGTTTAACATTCCTTCATTTTACAGGGTAAAATTTTTTCTCAAAAGCGTTTTCTTAAAACTTAAATAAAGGGACACAAATTTTTTCCAAGTCATCTAATTTGATCTTCTGACTGAAAGTGAAGTTAATGTTCACAACTGATTAAAAATGATTTTTAGGTTTTACACAAATATTTCAAGTTTAAATGCCAAATTGTAAGTGAACTTACCTAAGGGTGTCAAATGTCCCCTTTTTCCTTTTACCCTAAAAACAAAATATAAGAAATATTTAGTATAAAATATACGTAAACTTCAAGTACAGTAAACTCCTGATTATCCATGGAATTGGGTCGTACAATCACCGTGGATAACCAAATTCTGGTGATAATCCGTAGTATGTACAAAAGGGCAAAAACTAATGAAAATTCTTTATTAACATTAGCTGCTTATTTAAAGTAAAGCAATTCAGTAAAACCCCATTAAACCGCTCATCAGGGAACCTCGTGACAATCAATACGTGTATCGTGCAGGATATTACTATGTAGCAATGTATTACTGAAACTGAGTAACTAACAATCACATTTTCTATGCAGTTAAATACTAATTCGCACAAACTGACATTCTGTCAGAAAATGTAATGATAAATTGTATTGTGTATATTATGTTGTATTTCTATACAACTACTTGAGTATTTCTGAAGTTATTACCAATATACATACAAATGTTATGTAGTAGGCCTATACAAAATCCAAGTGAACATCTTCCATGTTTTCATGCACAGCAGGGATTAGATTCATGAATGAATTACCACAAACGTATGAATTTCTGACGTATATCAGAAAAATACTATAAAGATAAATTCTGAACAATACTGTTTACGGTAGTGAATCAAATTGTGTATTGTTGCGTCGGTCTCACTGATCATCATAGGGTACAGTGTGTAGTGTTCTACTATTCCACCACATTTAACTTATTAATAAACCCTGATCAACTTACCTTGCCAGCCCAGGTCCGTCACACGAACTGTGAAGTACAAGCATGATTTCAAGGTTGTATATATCAAGAATTACACTCATTGACCATATTAATTAGCTGTTTATTACTCAGTTGCAATACGTGGTTAAATTTACTTTTATTCCTTTTATATCTCAAAGTTATTACTGTCCATGTGAATCATCTGTTATTAGAAAATTTTACAAAATAAACCTTTAAGCTATTTGAACGTTGTCGTTCTCTTTTATACCTGATTAAAATTCATTTTCTTCTTTTAGACAAAATATACAAACAATCATTTGGGTTATTTAACATGATAGATAGTCTAACTTAACATAACATTTAGGTATATAATATATCTATAAAAGCAGCCCAGTATATGCACACTCTCCCATTCACACATTTTACCACCCCATGATTTAATTAAGAGATCTCTTTATAATTTATTTTTTATTTATTTTATTAGAAATGGTAGTTTTACTTTCCTGTTATTATAGCAGAGCACGTGTTGCAGTCAGTCCATTTTATGCACTTGTTACCCGAATAATTGTCACTGTTGAATTTTTCATACGTCTGTCTTGATTGTCTATGTTCACTTGTATTTTCTGCACTGTTATACATGTTTGGATTTACATTTTTTCACTTAACAAAAATTTCTGTCGGAGCGTGAGCCCATTGTCAGCCGGCCGGCTTCAGGGATGGCAAAACACAACTCTTGGCGTCTATAGGAAGCCCCGCCTTCTTGATACATGGCAACTTGGTACATGATTCGTCAACCCGCACACATGATATGTTAATGGGTGGTCACGTGCTATTACTAGTGAAACGAGTCCACATATATTCCTTTGTTGCTTGTGGCTCGCTACAAAGTTTTTGCTTTTCCCCAAAGGAAAATGAAAGCATGCGCGCACAGGTTCGCATTCCAGCGCCTTATCTTCATCGCGTACCTGCCTCTGCTTGTTACCGAGTTGCACATAGGATGTTACATGAATCATGTTTCGTGGCCATACATGGTGCCCAAACAAATTGGCCCCAAAATTATTATTAAATTGAAAAACAGATATTCCCCTTCAAATGCCCCGTTACAAGTGGAACAACAAAATAAAGATACCATTGAAGTCACTAATAACCAGCTTTAATAATTCCAGTTAAATTTGTCCACCACGCAATAATAATGTCAAACAATTGAGTTCCACACCAATTATAACACAATAACACTTCCACACCAATTATAACACAATAACACTTCTCACAATTGAACGAGTCAGTCGCAGGAACGGTGGAAGAGAAATGGCAGAGCCTTAAGTGCACACTCCTGGAAACCGCCAGAGAGGTACTAGGAATAGAGGAGAGACGGAGGCGGGAGGACTGGTTTGATGAGGAATGCAGGGAGAGTGTTGCACGGAGGAATGAGGCTCACAGGAAGTATTCTCAGTGTAGGACTAGAGAAAGGAAGCAAGAATGTGAAGAGAATAGAAGACTGGCAAATAAAGTATGTAGAAAAAAGAAAAGAATTTTTGAAAACGGGCTGCTTCTCAAAATGGAGCAGGACTTTGCAGATGGAAGAATAAGGAATGCTTATAAATATCTTAAGCATCTCAGGGAAGGTTATAAACCATCTACAACACTATGTAGAGACAGAGAGAATAGAATTGTCAGTGATCCAGAGAAAATTAAAACTATCTGGCGAGAGTACTTCGATGGCCTCCTTGGTGGTATGCTACAGGGAGGAGAAATTGTTGCTCACACTCCGCGGAATGCAAACATTGGGGGGATGGAATCTGACCCACCATCAATTCAGGAAATAGAAGAAGCTATTAGTGCCCTCAGGAACAACAAGGCACCAGGTACAGACTTGATTCCTGCAGAACTGCTTAAAGCTGGAGGTGCTGATGTGGCGGTCGCACTGCACTCCTTAATCGTGGACATATGGCAAACGGAACGAATCCCCATGGAATGGAATAAGTGCATTATATGCCCCATTTATAAAAAAGGTGACAAACTTCAATGTAGAAATTACAGAGGCATTTCGTTGCTGTGCACCTCCTACAAGGTTTTTGCGTACATCTTGAACCAAAGGCTGAGACCCCTCACAGAAAATATAATACGGGAATACCAAGCTGGATTCCGACCTGGAAGGTCTACAATCGACCAACTCTTCTCGGTAAAACAGATACTAAGATGCGGATGGGAACGTGATATTGATGTGTACCAGATCTTTGTGGACTTCAGGCAAGCGTATGACTCTATTAATAGAGACAAACTCTACACCATAATGCATGAATTTGGAATACCAGGCAAGCTGGTAAGATTAACCCAAGTTACTATGCAGCAGACTGAAGCCCAAGTAAAGGTGGATAGCCAACTAACTGAACCCATAAATATTACACGGGGACTAAAGCAGGGAGATGGGTTGGCCCCAACACTATTTAATATTGCATTGGAATATGTAATTAGAGGCTTATCAATAAATAGCTCCAATCTGTTAACAAATAAAACTGTACAGATAGCCGCATATGCAGATGACATTAACATCATGTCAAGACGGATCACGGCAGCTAAAGATATATTTATAGAGCTTAAAAACAAAGCCAAGGAAGTTGGGCTAGCCATATATATGGATAAAACAAAAATGCTTATCCAAACAAGAAGGAACCAGGTTCATAACAACATCGAGATAGAGGAGGACACAATTGAGGTGGTGGACAATTTCACGTATCTCGGAGTGAATCTAGCAAAGACTGGATCAGAGGAGCCGGAGATCCAAAGACGGACCACCATGGCTAACAAGGCGTACTTCGCATTGCTGCCATCATTTAGGTCTGGGGATGTGCACAGGGAAACAAAAATGAAAATATATAGGACTGTCATCAGACCGGTGCTATGCTATGGGTGTGAGGCATGGGCAATCACACAGAAAACAGTCGACATAGTAGACACCTTTGAAAGGAAAATCCTCAGACGCATTATAGGCCCAATACAAGAAAATGGCTCATGGAGACTGAGTTACAACAACGAACTGTATCAAATATATAAAGAGATACCAGTCTCAAAATTTATAAGAATTCAAAGATTGCGTTGGGCCGGACATGTTATGAGAATGGAGGGTGGCAGGAACCCTAAGAGGGCTTTGCTGGGTACATGGGAGGGAACGAGACCTAGAGGTAGACCGAGGAAGAGGTGGGAAGATGGCGTTGCAGAGGACGCGAGAGACATGGGGATAAGAAACTGGAGGAGGGTTGCAGTGGATAGAGTGGATTGGAGGTGGAGATTGGTGGAGGCCAGGGCCCGACTTGGGCTGTAGCGCCATAGGAGAGAACACTTCTCACAATACTATGACAAACACTCGATCCGCGATAAGGAAATCACTCACTGTCAACTGAACTAAGCCAGATGCTCTGCTTTTATAAGTCGCGCAGAGGTCCAGAATAGCTTTCCCTCCTTACTGCATGCCAGCTAATGTGTATTTCCAGTGTTCTCCAGAGTACTTGAGCACGGCCTTGACTGAGGTACACCTGCTCGACTAGTGGAGTACGTTCTAGGCTGTTCCACTATCCCCCCCCTTCTTAAACTTGTTCGTCCCGAACTGGCCAACCGTCTCTGAAGTAATACTTGGCCAGGCGACCTACACAGTTGGTTTACTTGCTAAGGATAATTCTCTGGCTCTTCAAATTCAGTCTTGTATGATCCGAATATCAAGTTCCCAGGAATACGAGTCTTCCACTCAACCATTAGTTTTGCTGGAATCACTCCCGTTGCCATTAGCTGACCTAAACGCCATTAGCTGGCCCAAGTCTGTTTGGTTCTCGTCAACAACCTCTTGCATAACTTCATCTTCAACAACTTTTCCCCCGGGCGCTTCCATTACCTCAGGAACAAGCAAGTCTTTCCTCGACACCTAAAGTTGGCTTTAAATCACTTCTTTCGTCGTTATACACATGGGTACTTCCTCTGCTAGTTCTTCCATTTCCGCTTGCAATAGGAAGGGTTCTTGTTGACCACACCTGTTGACTTCTTCTTTGGCCAATCCCACTTGCTTGATTGAATGGTTGAAAGATAAAGGTGTCATTTTAACCATGCAAAAATTTATCTTCTCTTGGCCAACCTTCAGGACATTTTCTCTCACATTCACAACAAATCCATAGGAATTTGCTAAGTCCGTGCCAAGAATCACTTCAATGACAATGTCTGCAATTATCATTTAGCATTTGGTAGGTAAACTCGAGAAGACCCAAGCGTACACTATAACCTGTCTTTTATAAAAACAAACCGTTCAATAAGTTTTATTAACACTGGTTACAAAAAAAAATTTTGTTAAAATAAAATATTAAGACATTTTTTCTTTAATGTTTATTTTTGCTTTAGCTCAATTATTTTATTCGGTTAAATTTGGTTTCACCATTAATTAATGCACTGTTCTTCAAAATTCAATTATTCGTTGAAGTTTAGACGATCCCTGTCAACCAACGGTAAAATTCTAATTTGAATAATTATTAAGTAATGTTGCATTCGATTGTGGAATCGGTTCACCCAATGGTAGACTAGCCTTCTTCAATAAGTTATTTTAATTCTTACTATGTCTTCTTCCTGTTATAAAATGGTGAAATTCATTAAATTATATTTATCTAATAAATAAACACTTTTGCTGCATTAACTCTTGGGTTTTTATTTAATTATTTGGTATTAAATTTGAAATGTTATTTATTACATCGACTTTGTCTCTAGGGTCGAGAATTACAATCGTTAGTTGTGTTGGAATTTTTTACAACACTCATATTAATTCTAAGGTTCTTTGAACTATTACAAAAGTCAGAAATGCCGTAGCGAAGTACAATACTTACAAATTAATCTTAATTTCTATCAAATTTTACAGTAGAAACTGAATTTTGTTTAAGTAATATTGTATAAATAATGTCTGCTTCGTTACCGAAGCTTGCTAACGCCGCATGGGTTGGTTTGACACAACGGCGTCAGTCCAAAACGTATTTCAACATGGCCGCCATTAAGACGTTCGTTATTGTATTAAAGTTCATGCATCCATTTCCCTTAATATGAATGGAATTATATAGTTTTTTACTGTAAAAATAGTTATTTGTTCATTTTCTTTCACTGGAGTGTTAATTAATAGTGTCTGTGATGTTTTTTCTTAGTGTGGTGTGATTGCTAATGTTTGGTTATAATACAACGACTCTCTCACCTTCCAATATTATTATCGGATATTAGTTTTGCATACTTATTGTGTTCCTCTATGTGTTTCTTCTTTCATTCTTATTATTGGTTTTCTGTCTTCTTAAATCTTCATTATTATTATTATTTTTATTAATTTTGAATTTTATTTTTTATAACCTTGCACACTCAGATTTGATACTTTAGTACACTTTCACTCTGCTAGACATAGGACTGCACGTTCTTCTTTCGTGCTAACAATACACTGTTACCGTTTTCTTTCGAATTTGAATAGTTTGACCAATTTTTCTAATTCCTGATTGGCTAATTTGACTGAATTTTGAGGTCACATGACCTAATATTTCTTACAATACAGATTTTTTTTACCCTAGTACATATTACTCTCTATTTGTTAAATAGTTTATCTTAATTTAATTTACAGCATGTAATTCTTTGTTTTATTACAATTAAAATTATACCAAATATGGCCTGTGTGTGTGTCAAAATAAATTTTCTGTGTTTTTACAAAATTATGCTGTTTAAGCCATTTGGGTTTTTTGACCATCACAAAATCATATTATATTTCTGGAATTTGTCATTACCTTTGATTTATTAGGGAAAACAATCTAACAGTGGCAATTTTATGGTTCACCCCTATTAATCCCTAGTGTTTTACACTTTTGGTTAATTGATTTTATATCTTTATAAGTTAATTTCTATGTTTACGTGATAGTGTATGCTTCTGATTATATCATTTGTTTTTTAGTTAATTTAAAAAATCTTACAATTAAAAACAAAATTCCTATGAAGATTACAAATTACTCTCCTCCTTCTACATTAACATTTTTTAACAAACCATTTGGTCCTATTTCATGCTTCCATGGCTAACATTTTTTAACAAATTTCTTCTAACATCTACATAGATTTTATAACATAGTTAAACATATAACATAACATAAAAACTGGTTATTAACATTAAAATTATTTCTGTCATATCATCTGATATGTTACTTAACTACTAGTTCCATTCAATTTGACTAGTTATTTACTATAGTAATTGGTTAATAAGCCTTAGGTATTAGTATTCCCTAAAAGAAATAACAGTGTTAAACACCAAAAATAATTGGGATACAATTATTTACCTGGCTTATAACCTATAACAACTATGGTCATCAACAAGATTGACGATTATAATAAAATTATTCTGAACAAAATGAAAAAAAAAAACAATAATAAGCTTAATGCTTCATGTATTAATAGGTAAGTACCCTTGGTTATTAAACATTATCATCTTTCCAAGATTGTTTGTACTCACTTTATATTTCCCACTTTTGTGTTTCTTCACTTTTTTTTCTCTACACTTCACTTTTACATTTTACACTGGTATCGCTTTTCCTTATTTAATATAGTTTACAATACTGTTTTCTTATAAGGTACTTTACATAAAGTTTTTCTTATTAACTAATGTATTGTACTTCTTAGTTATGTTAGTTTCTTTATTCCTTTTAACTTTCTAAGTTTTTTATTATTTATTATTATGATTTTCATCTTTTTTTCGATTGGGTGTGCCTAAGTTTACTCTTATGGGCTCATCGGTTTCTGTCACGTTACAGATTACCTCCCCACCAAAACATGATTATTTTTATTAAAAGGAGTTTATTGAAAATAATCTGTTAACAGTCTTCTCCCTCTGGTTTATTCGTAAAACTTTTTTCTTCTTTATTAAAAAAATTTTTTTTTCTTATCGTTGCTCCATTGTATTGCAGGAATTGGACAGGTTTCGTGAGAATAATTACTCTATGGGTTACTGTTTCTTGTTAACTTTTACACGGGTGTAATACGATCATTTATAATTAAAATTCTTTGCTTGATAAATTACTACTTATTTTTCTATACTTGGTATTTGTTAAATGACTGCCTTTCTTATATAGTGGTTTTCTAGCTCATACTGGTGGTTTTTAATTGCACAAACGTCTTTTACCTTCTGGTTTCATTAGTTATCTTCTATGTGGGCTTATCTTCCAACTGGTGCTATAATTTCTCCCTAACTCTACATGGCACGGTGAATGAATATCGAATGTGAGTGGCACATTTGTGGCCTGTTATCCTCACTCGATCATTCCCCCAGTGCATGGTACAGTGCTCTTTTGGCTACTGCCCATATTTATGACTTCTGAGTGGTGCCGTAGCATCCTACACTCTGTCACTTCTTTAAATAATAACTCTTGAGTCACCACAAACACCGCTGAACTTATGTTGCCTCAACTTGACACATCTAACTATTTTATTTTGCCTACCAATAGCTCTTACCTATTTATTGCAGTGTTGTTATACTTCCTTTCATAATACTTTTATCCTGTTGACATATATCATTATATCATACACCTTAGCCCCTGTACTGGTTATTATTTATTCTCTCTTCATTATTTCTGTTGTTATTTTTCTTCCATCCCTTCTGTCATCAAAATTCCTCCTCCTGGTTCTATTCCTGTTATCATTGTCATTATTATTACTTTGGTTTGGATGATTCTGATTATTATCTTGTCATTATTTTCGTTATAATGATTATTTTTATTTTTATTACTGTCACTGACACAGTTTCTTCTTTGGTGTTGATCCCTGGATCAAACTGTCTTTGGAATCTGCCCACAGAGTGTGGCCTTTATTTGTTTTTTTCTTGATTCTTTATTTGGTTCATCTCTTTAAATCTTCATTTGTACTGATTTTGTCTTAACTTTTTTCTTATTTATTAGTTTGCTTTATTCTTTGTTAGTGGTTCATTAAATCTTCATTTATATTGTCTTTGTCTTAATTAATATTATTTCTTTGCCTCCTTTTTCAAATGATTTGCTTGGTCGGTACACAGAAAATCAGTCCCATTTCTCGGTGTTCATCTGCACTTAGTTTACCCATGGTCCATAATTTCATCTACACTTGTCGTTCGGATCACTCTGGTGTGCAGAACTGTTTCCGTCCTTGTGATATAGGTCTCTGCTACCTTGTACAGCAATTCTTCTAATACCACTTGTTCATTAGTATCAATGCCTGTCTCAATCATTTTACCATTTAGTTTATTGGATAGATATTTCAATGGTATTTCAGTTATTGATGACATTACTGACACTTTACTATGTATTTTTACTTCTGGTGTATTCAATTTATCTATGGATTTTCTTAATGTTTTACTCCCTGTTTGGTTGTCAGTCCCTTTGGAAAGTTCTATTAAGCTCCTTCTGTTATTTTTAAAATTACCCGTTTCTCTATGTTCAGTACTTAGGATGTTAAGTACATTAGTTAGTCCATCGTTCATCATCTCCAGTTCTTCCCGTGTTCTTATTAGCTTCTTTGGATGCATTTTTCCTATTATCTTCGTCTTCTTTTTTAGGTGCTTAATTTCCTCTTTGCTTTTATTATTTTTATTCTCAGATAGTAAAACTCTCTTGTCCTCTTTATTTCCTATTTTTTCTTTCTGTACTTCGTCCATTTGAATTCTATTGTTGTTTTCCATGTTACTTACTTGAGTAGTTATATTTTCCCTGAACACTAGGAGTTCATCTGTTTTATCGACCCTTTGACCGATTGTTTCGTTTAGATTTTTTATTTTCTTGTCAGTGATTTCATTGGTCCTGTCTATTCTTTCATTTATACTTAAATTAATATTATGCATCCTTTCATTTAATTCCCTCAATTCTCCCTTAATACTTTCATTGGTACTGTCTATCTTTTCATTGATTTTCTCAATTTTATTTTCCAAGTTCTCGTTCATTTGTCTATTATCTTCCTTGTTCTGTCTTAAACTGTCATTAGTACTTTCTTTAGTACTATCTATTTTTTCGTTTATTTGTCTAAAATTTTCTTTAGTACTTTCATTTGTACTGTCTATTTTTTTCATTTATCTGTTTCATCAAGTTCTCTTCTTGTTTCTTAAAGTTCTCGTCATTCCTATCAAATTTTTCATTCATTTTTTTTTAATAAATTCTCATTGGTTTGTTTATTATCTTCTTTAATACTGTCAATTTTTCATTCATTTGTCTATTATTTTCGTTTATTGTTTGCTTAACATCTTCCTTCATACTATTCTTTAATTCTATCAATTTTATTAGATTCGGGTCTCCTCTAGCTTCCTCCTTGTCACCCGCCTGTTGTTCCATCTCCGTGTCCTGGCTGTTCCTCGTTCCTGCTCACCTTCTTCTGTCTCTGTGTCCTGTGTCCTCTTCCTCGAATGACCTCTTGTGTGCATTTCTGTACTTGTAATAGTTGCCTGCCAAAATTAGGAATTTTTTTTTTTTTTTATGGATTGTAGTCCAATCTTCTTCCTAATTCAAGCCTCACTAGTTGGACGCCATTTTATATAATTAAATTTATAAAATTTTTTTTATAACCTGTCGTTATAAAAAAAAACCCTAAATTCGTTCTTCTTTTCTGTTCAACAAATTTTATTAACGTTGGTTAAAAAAATATATATATTGTAACGTCTCTCTCTAGAGGTACCAGTTTACTACAGTTACAGGTATATAGTTAACTCAGCCCCAATGTTGGGTTCGCCAATCTGTAACGTAACGACTCTATAGGTGCTGACCTCCGTCTTATTCAAGCCCCACGTTAGTACGTCAATCTGTAACGTCTCGCTTCTGAGGTACTTTCCGCGGAGTCTGTGGATGTGACCTATTGTGTGCTCGTCTTATTTAATTAAGCCCCACTGTTGTATGCGTCAATCTGTAACGTGTCGCTTATAATGTGTGCGTACCGTCCGTCTTTTTACGGTCTCGGATCGGTCAGAACACCTCTTAGCAATCGCCACTTATGAATTATAAATACTAAGGTTTAAATAAATTTGATGGTAATGTTACCCAAACGAAGCAGAAATCGAGTGTGTGTGATTTGGGTCAAGATTAAGGAAGTTGTTTAGCCTTATTTGGAAGAGAGAGCGAGTACCGTTTGTTTACCCTCGGAGTAGACGATTTCTTAATTTTTCAAATATTCGCCGTGAATGGGATCAGCTGATTTTGACATTAGTCTCCAAATATAGGTTAACCAAACGACACTGTTCCTTAATACTACCTGACGGATAGTCCTCTTCTTATTTTACTGAAATCTACCACAACTACCCGCTACAATAAAGGAAACACATTTTATTATTCAATATAAATTCTTAATTTATAATATTATTGATTTTCTCTTCCGCCAACATACAAACATTACAATCGATCCTTTCAATAACTAATGCATGATATCGACTTCATTGGGTAAACATGGAATTATCAGAAAATCTGGTTTTTTCTGATTTTACAATTTTATCTTTTATTTAAACATCAATCAACATATAATTCGTTTTATTTATTTCCCCAGGGTTAAGGGTAAGTTCTTTGTGTTATGAGATGGTCAGAAATGGATAATTATATACTACACTTTACAAAATAAAAATAATCAACTTCGAAAATTTGTTTATTCTTTTAGTACGTAGATCCGGATTTGTCCGCGAGAGAGCAGATTATGTTTTTATTAAACATATGATTACACTTTAGAAATTTCTGTACTGCACGACGATTTGATTTGAGGTTTTCTTGGTTAAATATTAAAAGAAATGTTTATATTACCTCTTTCCTACACGTTCTTACTTGTGTGAAGCGGTTTCTCGTATGGTGTTCTTAGTTGTTTTGTAATTTCATGACTGTCTGTCAGATACCCTCTCGTCAAAAACTCGAAACGCGGCTTGGCTAGGCCTGATCTTAAAAATGGTTTTTCACTTTTGTTATGGGGTAAAGCAAGTTACATTTGATATTTAAAGTAGTGGTACATAATGTTTATACTGTTAGTTAAATTTTGTGATAATTTTGTACTGTTCCAAATGTTTCCGAAGGTTTTTTAATACAATTTTTGTCTCATAACGTTTTCCAACCGAACAGTTTTCAAGCTCAAAATCGATTAAACAATACTTGTTATTCTGTTACTGTTAGTAACACATAATTTTATATCATTTCTTATTGGTGCTGCTATTTACTTTTGAGTATATAGGCTGTGTTTAATTATTATAAATTTATTTTTGATTTACAGAAAAATAATTCTTTTTAATTTTGGTTTCTTTCCCAATTTGATTTATATAATAATTTTTCATTTATTTTCTTATAACTTTAGATATAAGTCTTTAATATTATTATTAACTTTAAATGAATTTATATATTATTTATTAATCTCTTATAGTATTCTTACACTGCACTATTTTCTTCTGCCATTTTCCTCATACAATATTATTTTATTTTTTTATTATCATCTTATATTTAACTCTTTTAATTTTTAACCCTGGGTTATCTTATATAATAACATAATTATTTTATTAAATATAAAATTAACATAGGTACTAAATTTTGTTGCCTACACAATATAAATCCTACAATAACTAAACAAAATACATAATTAGTTAGTAGCATCACAGTCTACTATTAGAATTCATAACTCCCACATCTACAGTACAAGTCTGTAAGAAGTTCCCTTCACATTCACTTATTTCCGCACTGGGTACACTATAACTCACTTGTCACTGTATATCACTTCAGTATCGTTTATAATGTTTAGTGATATAACTTAATTTATAGCTAGTTATAGTTTACCCATTTCTGACTTTTATGGTAGTATAAGAGTTATCATTTATTGGGGCTGGGTTATGTAACGTTACAATATATATTTTATTAAAATAAAATATTAAATTTTTTCTTTAATATTTATTTTGTCTTTAGCTCAATTATTTTATTCGGTTAAATTTGGTTTCCCCATTAATTAATGCACTGTTCTTCAAAATTCCATTATTCGTTGAAGTTTAGACGCTCCCTATCAACTGCGGTAATTCTAATTTGAATAATTATTAAGTAATGTTGTGTTCGATTGTGGAATCGCTTCACCCAATGGTAGACTAGCTGTGAGTCACCTTCTTCAATAAGTTATTTTAATTCTTACTATGTCTTCTTCCTGTTATAAAATGCTGAAATTAATTAAATTATATTTATCTAATAAATAAAACTCTTTTGCTGCATTAACTCTTGGGGTTTTATTTAATTATTTGGTTTTAAATTCAAAATGTTATTTATTACATCGACTTTGTCTCTAGGGTCGAGAATTATAATCGTTAGTTGTGTTGGAATTTTTTACAACACTTATATTAATTCTAAGCAGTAACAAAGGCGGCGGCGGCTGGTAACGTTTTTGACATGGGCGGGGGGGGGGGGGGGAATTTTTTGGACCCATATGTAACAAAAGTCATCAGTAGAAACTAAATTATTGTTATTATCATGAAATAATTGTAAAATTGAACCTTTTGCTTTACTAAATAAAAGTATTGTTAATATCAAAAACCTACCTTGCAGACTACCAATATTTAAACAGTGTTTGAAACTGAAATTATTTATAACTCTAAGCTGTTCACGTTCCTAAACTTAAATACTTAATATATTATATATTATTAAATGCATGGATTACTAAATAAAATATATTTGTTCCCTACCTTGGATTAGTTTATTTGCTTGAACATGAAATCCATTCTCCTCTCCGTTTGCTTGGCAAAATGGTCAATAACTAATTCATTGAAGTTAGGAGTTATTTCTAACTTTTTTTTTTTTATTGAACATATTCCCAGAGCACTTAGTCTGTACTCTTTCATTATATTACTGTAAATGTTTTAATGCGTTTGAGAGTTGAGAAACATCGTTCACTTTCTGCTGTAGCCATAGGGATTGTACAAATAATTTTTAATCGTTTTACCAGTTCGGGAAAAACAGTAACTAGATTGTTTTCATATACAAAATTGAGTAGAACCAATGCGCCAGTTGCCTTTGTGAAGTCGGGCCTGCCGTACAGAACTACCAGTTCATGTCTTAATGCAGTTTCATTTAAATTAAATTGTTTAGCAGCAATTTGTAACTGTGTTTCTGGAAAGATTAGCCGATGTTGAGAAAACAGTGTTGGTTGCAACAAAACTACTATTGCTAAATGGTCTGAAAATGAAAATCTGTCGTCTATGTTGGTAACTATTATGTCACAAACTTCTTTAGCTGCAGTCTTCTTGCTTTCATCAAAACGTGCCCTTTTTGAATTTTGAGATGATTCTCCAAAATCATTTGTTGCAGACAGACTGGCATCAAAATCAATATAATCTCTGATATTTTGAATGTGTGACTTGAATGAGGCAACATACTGGTGTGTTTTAATACTGTCAGTTTCTACTTGCTGTAATTGATTAAACAAAATGTAACAGGCTGGCATAATTTTGTTTGAAAATGTTAACCAAAAATTAAAATCTTCATTTTTAATGTGTTTTTCAGTCCTAATGCTTTCTGAACAGTGGACTTGTCACTCTCGTCATCGTCTATGATTTTTTCAAGAGCAGAGGAAATGTCATTTTTATGAATAAATACTGTTGTCACACAATGGGATTTAAAATTCCATCTGGTATTAGAACATTTTGGGAGACATTTCTTTACTACTTCATCAAGTATGGCAGTTCGTTTGGAAGATCTTGAAAAAAATGTTGTAAAGCCATCTAAATAACAAAATATTTTTACTTGCTTGTTTTGTGATGCAGCACGCTCGATAATTAAGTTTAGCTGATGGGCATAGCAGTGTATAGGCTATACTGGGCATTCTTGTACATGGCTTTAACTTTTGCTTGAACACCGTTATGTTTTTCACTCATTATTGCTGCCCCATCATAACTTTGTGCAATAATTTTACTAGGCATCTTATCAAGTTCTAATTTTGCTAATTCTTCAAAAATAGTATTACTAATACCTTCAGCGGAGTGATCTTGTGGCCTGACAAAACTGATAAATCTCTCATGTAATTTTCCATTCAATTCATACCTCACAACTAACACCAGACAGAGCGGCACAATTCGTGGTTTCATCTGCTTCAATTGAAATGTAGTCAGTTTCATTTATTTCTTTTTTTATTAGTCCAATGCACTCTGCATAAATAGAATCCAAAATTTCATTCTGAATTGTTTTAGAAAGACCAACGAAAACCCTATTGTTTGTTTTTTCAATATGCTCTCTTAAGGTGCTATCTAGGCCTGCCATTAAATTTACTAAGCCCCTAAAAATACCTGGATTCTCAGATGTGTTTGTTTCATCATGTCCCCTTAAAGCTAGTTCAAATATTTCACAAAACTTTACACAGTCAATTAACTTACTTAGGATGTATCTGTTCTTGGAGACTTCTTCATTATGCTGTTTAATTTTTAATCTATATGCACTGTCTAACTGGCAAATAATATTGACTTTTCCTAACAATGAATATTGTAACATGACATAAGGTAGTGAAGATCCAGTGATATTTAACTATAAAAATAAAAAGCTGAAGATAAGAATAAGAGGCAAAAAACTTATAAACTTAGAGATCAATAACCCAGTAACCCAAATGACAAATGACTGTTAACCTGACAATGACCTGACACAATAGATCGGATAAATACCAAAGGAACCACGAAACAATGAAGAAGCAGTTGAGACCTAAGTGTAATCAAATAATCCCAAATAATGACCATTATTCGATAGCTTAACAAATGAACTGATGTAATTGTAGTGTAGACGAGATTTACCTAGGGTAATAAGGTTAATGGAAAATAATAATGTCATGTATATTTTATTGATAAAGGAATGTACTTATAATATAAGGTAGGGAGTTAGAAACTAACCATACCCAAATTAATAGTGATAATAATAGTCAAAGCCAATAAAAGATGCTTTGAGCCAAACAAAAGCAATAATTAAGTAATAACCAAAAGTGATCAGAGTGATCTGAAAGTAAACTAGTTATTCATGACCCATAATCACACAGTGATATCAAAATAACCAGACAAACCGTGTGAATAAATAAGTGAGTGAATTAAAAATGTGTATAAAAATAAATAAGTGGTGAAATGCTAGGTATAGCATGTAATGAAAAAAAGTGATAGTGATAATAAATAAAGAAACCTTCTATGAAGGGAAAAGTGCAGTGGGTGTGCAGAATAAAGTATTTTATAAGCAGACTATAATAAAATAGCTAAACAATCTTTGATAAACTTTATGTTAGCAAGTAAAATTAAACTGACTGTGCTATTATGAATTTAGGTAATAGGAAGTAAGAATTATAAAATAAGGTAAAAATTAAGTTATTAGAATGAATAGTAAAATAAGAAGGACAGACACTGTATTTAAGTGAAGGGATTAGTAAGTAAGACATATCGTGTAAGGTACAGTTTAACAGTAGTATTATAAGAGTTTTGTTATTGTTCAAAAAACCATAGAATGTAGTAAATTATAAGATAAGCAAGATAACAGTAAAAAACAGAAAACTAGTTAGAAGTTTAATTTCAGGCTTGAACCTGGCAAGGAATATTTTTGTAATAAGAGGTGGAGTTAGGAACACTGATGTTTATTGCTTGTTTTGTTTATAAAATTGTATTAGAATTACCAAATATAAAGGTAATATGTTATTAAGAAATGTTAGGTGGGAGTAGAATAAAATCTAGGCTCTAGGCCTAACTGTTAAATAAAAATTTAGTAGATTTGAGAACAAATAATAGTCCAAAATTGAAGCAGAGTATACCAAATGGTTAAACAAATTAAGTGAGTATTCCTAATACCAAAATATATGAATAACAACCAATTTTGAATAAAATATATGTAAAATATAAATATGAAAAATAATAAAAATGTAATTAGCTATTCAAAAGTGGGCATGAGGGATGTCAAAATGACCCTTATGAAAAATTATGAAGAATGGTACTCATGTAATAACTCTAGCTATTAATATAAGATAGAAATCTTCATTTGAAGATATTTTGGTAAAATTAGACTAAAAAAGACGTTAAAACATAACAATGACTTAAGTTAATGACCAATGAGAATTAGCATAATTTATTAGGTAACCATAGCAACCAGAAATTTATTGCCAAAAAACCGTTAGATTTTCGTTATTGTATTATTGACCGACGCCGAGAGTGGATCGAGTAGCTCTCACACTAAAATTTTATTACTAAAGTGAATTTAACTTAATTTAAACCAAAAGAAGATAATAACAACAGCCCAGGGAATCCTGAATAAAATTTTGTGTAATAAAAATTATCAACGAACCATAATTATCCGAGGAAGCCGGGAAGACGCAGCGAAGAAGAGACGACGACGGATCCCGAAGGAAGATCATCGGGACATAGATCAATAGAAGAAGACGGACGATCACAGAAGGAGTGCGAGGCCGGAGTCTGCGAGGAAAACCGTCGGGACAAGAGAAACTTCTGAAGAATAGAAGAAGGCGACATCTCAGGAGTTATCCGGAAGAAGCAGACGACATCGCAGGATCTTCAGCGGAAAATCGATGAGTATAAACATAATCCCATTATCGAATTCAAAATTTTTTGGTCAAAATTAATAAATAACTATTTCACTTCACTGATCACTATTCCGATTTAGAACTAAATGCATTGTTAAAATCACTATTTAAACTTTAATCAGGTAATAATTATTAAAATCAAAATACGATAAATAATTAACAAACCTTTATGATAGACGAATCTTAACCTAAAATTTTACTAAGTTTCATTGGTAATTACTTACTTGAATAGGATAAGATATTAATTTTTTTGTGTAACTAGTATTAAGGATTGTTATAAATTTGTGTGTCTTACCCGTAAGTAAATATTTCTGTAGCCAAAAGGACTTATTAACACCCCTGAGAAAAAACATTTTAACTGTAAACTAACGTTAAGACGACTTGTGTACAAAACACGGGAACTGAGCAAGTACCAACCGAACAAGTGTAATAGCCGGTGCAAAAAATACATTTGATGTATCATAAGGTAATTGAAATCTTCTAAAGTGTCAATAAATGTTCTCATTCTGCAACTCTGTATGTTTGATTCAAATAATTTACAATAATAAATAAGAGTATATTGAAGTGAAAGCGTCAAAGCAAGACGTTAGCCAAATCGACACTGCAGTACGGCGTGCGCCAATCAGGTGGCGAGGCGGCAACATTTGAATCGAACGGAGAGAGATACGGTTTACCCATAAATGGTAAGAGAAGTTACAATTTGACCTATTACACACAAATAACACTAATTATTAATTTTTACAACCCATATAAACCTTTTCGTTACAAAGTGACGCTCACGACAGTGGGGTTTTTTCGTCTCTGTTAGAAGGACGATACTTTACGAATTTGTTAAATACAACCAACCCCCCCACATACAACGATTGTTTACAATAGTCAATACAATTGTTCATATCAGTTTCACTAATTTTATGTTTTTTAATTTTTTCTCCCAAATGTTTCAAGTCTTTAATTCCATTTTCAGTCCAGGCTGAATCACTGTTTAGGTTCATCACCAAACATACATAACAAAAAAAGGAATTCATCACCTCACATCCACATATCCAATCAGCATGTAAGTAACAGTTTCTATTAAATTTTCTTGTGTAGTTTTTTTACTTGATGCTGGCCTGTCCGTTTTATAATGTTGTTGTGTGATATCTAAATTGGGTTTTGGTGGCCATAATTTTTTTAGTTCTATTTTCTTTTCGTAAGTAAGTGAACTTGAAATAATCAAACGTTTAATATTACTTACTGAATTCATAGCCATTTTTTTAGTTTCTAACAAATACGCGCAAAACACACAGGCTCAGGCCTACACAGAATAAGTTACACGTTTATGTACTCAAGGTTCGACAAAAACATTCTCTTACACAGAATACACTGCCTAATAAAGAATAAATTATTAGAACATTACGTTTACACAAAAAATACAACAAGAACACATCAAAACTATATAAAACACATGAGAAAATATATGCACGTTAAACAGCAACAGAGGAGTTTTGAACAACTCTCCGGTTCTCTATGAAAAGAGCCGCGAAATCAGACAGCGGGCAGAGTCCTCCTTATTATGGCTACCGCTATTTTAAAGGTATAGACATGTGTACACGTCCTCTTTCCCCGCTCCTAGCAAGACCCGCCTATGCAGGGAGGGCTGTCATATTACAGTCTGGCTACGGGACCATGCCGAAAACATCAGGTGATTGCTATTAGTCGCCCCAAAAATATCTATCACATAAGGATACTACACATTATAACTGTTATATTATTGACAAATTTAATTTGCAAATTTAGTGGGAGGGCTGCGCCCTTTTGCCCTCCCTGTACGAGCCGCCACTGATTCTAAGGTTCTTTGAACTATTACAAAAGTCAGAAATGCTGTAGCGAAGTACAATACTTACAAATTAATCTTAATTTCTATCAAATTTTACATTAGAAACTGAATTTTGTTTAATTAATATTGTATAAATAATGTCTGTTTTGTTACCGAAGCTAACTAACGCCGCGTGGGTTGGTTTGACATGACGGCGTCAGTCCAAAACGTATTTCAACATGGCCGCCATTAAGACGTTCATTATTGTATTAAAGTTCATACATCCATTTCCCTTAATATGAATGGAATTATATAGTTTTTTACTGTAAAAATAGTTATTTGTTCATTTTCTTTCACTGGAGTGTTAATTAATAGTGTCTGTGATGTTTTTTCTTAGTGTGGTGTGATTGCTAATGTTTGGTTATAATACAACGACTCTCTCACCTTCTTCTCTTCTTCTTAAGAAGTTCAAAGATATTATTATCGGATATTAGTTTTGCATACTTATTGTGTTCCTCTATGTGTTTCTTCTTTCATTCTTATTATTGGTTTTCTGTCTTCTTAAATCTTCATTATTATTATTATTTTTATTAATTTTGAATTTTATTTTTTATAACCTTGCACACTCAGATTTGATACTTTAGTACACTTTCACTCTGCTAGACATAGGACTGACCCGTTCTTTTTTCGTGCTAACAATACACTGTTACCGTTTTCTTTCGAATTTGAATAGTTTGACCAATTTTTCTAATTCCTGATTGGCTAATCTGACTGAATTTTGAGGTCACATGACCTAATATTTCTTACAATACAGATTTTTTTCACCCTAGTACATATTACTCTCTATTTGTTAAATAGTTTATCTTAATTTAATTTACAGCATGTAATTCTTTGTTTTATTACAATTAAAATTATACCAAATATGGCCTGTGTGTGTGTGTCATAATAAATGTTCTGTGTTTTTACAAAATTATGCTGTTTAAGCCATTTGGGTTTTTTGACCATCACAAAATCATATAATATTTCTGGAATTTGTCATTACCTTTGATTTATTAGGGAAAACAATCTAACAGTGGCAATTTTATGGTTCACCCCTATTAATCCCTAGTGTTTTACACTTTTGGTTAATTGATTTTATATCTTTATAAGTTAATTTCTATGTTTACGTGATAGTGTATGCTTCTGAGTATATCATTTGTTTTTTAGTTAATTTAAAAAATCTTACAATTAAATACAAAATTCCTGTGAAGATTACAAATTACTCTCCTCCTTCTACATTAACATTTTTTAACAAACCATTTGGTCCTATTTCATGCTTCCATGGCTAACATTTTTTAACAAATTTCTTCTAACATCTACATAGATTTTATAACATAGTTAAACATATAACATAACATAAAAACTGGTTATTAACATTAAAATTATTTCTGTCATATCATCTGATATGTTACTTAACTACTAGTTCCATTCAATTTGACTAGTTATTTACTATAGTAATTGGTTAATAAGCCTTAGGTATTAGTATTCCCTAAAAGAAATAACATTGTTAAACACCAAAAATAATTGGGATACAATTATTTACCTGGCTTATAACCTATGATAACTATGGTCATCAACAAGATTGATGATTATAATAAAATTATTCTGAACAAAATGAAAAAAACAATAATAAGCTTAATGCTTCATGTATTAATAGGTAAGTACCCTTGGTTATTAAACATTATCATCTTTCCAAGATTCTTTGTACTCACTTTATATTTCCCACGTTTGTGTTTCTTCACTTTTTTTTCTCTACACTTCACTTTTACATTTTACACTGGTATCGCTTTTCCTTATTTAATATAGTTTACAATACTGTTTTCTTATAAGGTACTTTACATAAAGTTTTTCTTATTAACTAATGTATTGTACTTCTTAGTTATGTTAGTTTCTTTATTCCTTTTAACTTTCTAAGTTTTTTATTATTTATTATTATGATTTTCATCTTTTTTTCGATTGGGTGTGCTTAAGTTTACTCTTATGGGCTCATCAGTTTCTGTCACGTTAACACATAGATCTACCTTTCCTAACAGTTTGAAAGGGCTTCCAATCATAGTCAGTATTGTACAATAGCTAAATTGAGGCTGGCAGTTGCTGACTAAGTCACGGCGCACAATGTAGCACCCGTGTCGTCAACTGTAAATGATGTTGGTTTACCTTCCACAAATCCATTAACGATCAAGTTTCCACTGGTCTTGTATAGGTGCGCTGTTCTGGAGCTTTAATTCTCCAATTGGTGCATTCGCTCCCTTCTCTTGGTGTTTTGTTCTCCCAACAGTCTACCCATAGATGACCACATTTCCCAGAGTTGTAACACTTCGGTCTTCTGTCTTTTCCCCATCGTTCAAATCATTGTGGCAGTCTTGAACTTCTGAATTGTTTGTCCGACAACATGCATACTTGCTGAAGTTCACCATCTCCGATGGCATCAATCAGCACCACAAACCCTTTGAAAATTTTCTGGTGCTTCAGGATAGGCCAGTCTAATCAGTCTGTTGATGCTTGCTTCAAGCTCTTGAAGACACTTTCCAGAATGTTGTTGCCTTGTTCTCAACGGAGCGTAGTACACATCGTGCAGATGTTTATCACCATATTGTAATTCTAGGGCTTTAATCAATTCTGGCTGCAAGGTGGCCCATTCTGTAGTAGTTCTGCTGCAGGTCCTTTTAAAGTGGGAACCAGTGAAACTGCCTTGTCTTTCTGTGTCCAATTATTTGTACATGCACTGCCTTCAAGATATGTTGCCCATTGAGTGCTTCTATCAAAGTTAGGCCCTTGACATGAATCGTCCCAACCACAGGCAAAGTGACTTTGTCTATTCCCTTTCTTGCCTTTATCATTGGTACTGTCTGTTCAGAAACTTGTTTTGGTTGTATCTTCATGAACTGCTCAACTTCAATGTTTATTTGTTCTCTTATGTTTGCAATTGAGTCTTCTACTGCAGATATTTTATTTGACATGGATTCTTCTATCTCAGATATCAGATATCATGAATCAATGATTCTTCTAAGTCTGATTCAATGATTCATGTACCTCTGATATTTTAGTAACTTGTTTATTAAAATCACCTTGTCTCCGCAGCAGTATTAAAATCGACCCACCCAACTCTGCAGCAGTATGTTCTTGCATCTGCACTTGCTCCCGTATCAACGGTCTGATGTCACCTGTTTATGCTTGTGTTCCTCTTTTTGTTGTTCTTCTGTTTCCAGTATTAGTGCTTTCTGTCATTCCTCTGCTTCTTCTCTCTGCTGTCTGTGTTCTCATCCTGTCATTTTTCTGCTTCTTCTCTTTCCCATCGGCATTCTTCTTTTGTCTCTTCTGCCTCTTGTTGTCGTTACAATTTTTGTTGTTCCTGTGTCTGCTGCAGCAGCGCTTGGAAAGCTTCCATCATCTGACTGGTATCCATATTTACAGATTAATTATGAATTACACTAGTATTGTAGAAAGTGCCCACTGTTTTCACTGTTAATGGTTCTAACCCACTTCTGACACCACTGTTACGACGGTCTCACTGACTGTTGTATGGTACAGTGGAACAACAAAATTCAGACACCAATGAAGTCACTAATAACCAGCTTTAATTAATCACAAATAAGAATTTGTAATCAACTCATACAATAATTCCAGTTAAATTTGTCCACACATAATAATGTCAAACAATAGAGTTCCACACTAATTATAACACAATAACACCTCTCACAATACTTCAACAAGCACTTGATCCATGCCAAGGAAATCGGTCATTGTCAACTGAACTGCCTAAGCCAGATCCAATGCTTTACAGGTTGCACAAAGGTCCAGAATAGCTTTCCCTCCTTACTGCATACCAGCTAGTGTGTATTTGAAGTGTTCTCCAGAGTACTCTGGAACATACTTAAGCGCGGCTTTGACTGAGGTGCACCTGCTTGTACACCTAGTGGAGGGATGGGTGGAGGAAGTTTTAGACTGTTCAATAGGGTTCTTGTTACAGTATTGATCAGTGGAACACAAGGTTTTTTATTCAGCTGAAGTTTATTTCCGCTTACAAAAAAATTCACAGGTTGCCATGGATAATCCGCAATGCAGATAATCGGGAGTTTACTGTATCTGCAATTGGAAATTACAGAAAACACAACCATTTTCCAAGGTTTTTAGCTCAAACCTTCTATTATTATTTCTCATGATATATCAAAAAAGAAAATAAAACAATTTTTACACATACCATATTTGCTTGTATAAGTCACACCTAATAACTGTAAGTTGTTTTTAGAGAAAAAATTAGCATTTTAAAAAAAATGTACAGTACTTTTCACAGTAACAGTACAAAATAAAAACAAAGCCTACTTTTGAAAAGAAATTCTACATTTCTTAGCAAAGTGCTCTTCTATTTTTATTTCTAGTCTGTTACACTAGTTCCTTTTTCTTTCCTTGCTTTTTAATGTACGCTATGATGCTGCACATACTGTATTTACAACACCTGCAGATTTCCTAAAAAAAAAAAAGACTTAAGACTCAAATAATAGTTGATATTTTTGTTATGACTTGAGAAACAACTAAAACACATAATAACCCATGGTCGTTTAACCGTTTAAGTATATACAAATAGCTGAAACATGTTACCAGTACTTCATGTACGAGTCATTCAGTTTTTTGCTTTTCATCAATATGCACAGAGCACAATAACTTTAAAAGCAGACTTCAAAACATAAAGCAGAATGTGTCAAATCAGAAGTGGTAGCAAGGGTTTTGTAATTCTACTACATGTTACTCTGGAATGTGTGCTATAACTCACGAAGAATGTTTTTTTCCAGCTCTGAAATTTCTACTGTTATACATGGTATAGTGATTTACGAATGGATATGAGTTGTGAAAATATATCATTACCATGTCTGCTTGTTGCCGCTGCAAATGTTTGTTGTCGTCTGCTGTTCAGCACAAATTCATATTCCCTATCAGCATGAATAATTTTTAATTATTATTCTTGGAAAACAGGGATAAAAGGTCTTTGGGAATATGTCACTCCAACTATTCTTCACATGGCATAATAATAGATATACGATTTATCTATGAAAATTATATTTCTTTTGTCAAGCCTATATAAGGGTTTAACATACAAAAGTCTTATACCAGGAAGTTGTATAAACACTGCTCTACTATAAGGTTTTACTTAAAACTGAGTGGTTCACATACCTTTTTAAGGGGTTTCCCTCCCCAAACCTGGTGTAGCTGACATTTTCTGAGTCAGGTAACTTACACCTGATTGATAATTTGTGCATTCGGTTTCCATTTTTATAAAGTTAGTGAAAAGTCCTTGTGGTCACTTCACTGTCAATGTATTTATGTCAAATATGGAGTTCTTGTGATTTCAGATGTTTATCTAATGTCGCAAATCATTCTATGGTATATTAAGCCCCTCTTTAAGATTTTTAATTGTAAATAAAAACAGACCAATATCTGTCACAACTCCTTCTAGCGCTTTTGTAATGATTAATGTGACACTGTTTCCTTGCTTCATTTTCCATAATCTTATTTTGTATTGCTACAACAATTGTGTAATGGTCTCAAAAAGTCGAGAGCGTCATTCTAAACTATTCTCGGCTAGCTGAGATTGGTCAAGGCCTTGCAGTCAAGTAGCCTCTAGACTGTTCAAGCACTTGTAACTATGCAAATTATGCTGGCACGCTGTTAAAAGAATGAAAAATTATTCTGGAACCTCTGCAGGGCCTATATAAGCACCAGCAGTCAGGTTAGTTAGTTAGTTAGTTACACCTGGTGATACTATAGAATGCTTGATCAATGATTGTTGTGGATTAGTGGAAAGTGATTATTGTGTTATAATTAATGTAGAACTATAATAGTTGACATTATTATTATGTATGGACAAATTTAACTAGAATTATTGTACGAGAGTACCCTGTTGATTTCAAATTGTTATTTGTGATTAATCAAAGCTGATAATTAGTGACTTCATTGGTGTCTGTATTTTGCGTCCACTGAACAACACGACGATCCGTGACACCATTGTAACAGTGGGTCAGAAGTGTGACTGAACCTTCAACAGTGGACACTTTGTACAAGAGTAGTGTAATTTGTAATTAATCTGCAAAGATGGTGGAAGCTTTTCAAGCGCTGGTACTGCAAAACACAGGAGCAACAAAAAGTAGAATGCAGACAGGTGGCGGACGAAGCAGAAAGATGATAAAAAGAAGAATGCAGACAGAAAAGAGAAGGGAAAGAAAAACGTGATGACGAGAAACATAATCAGGAAGCAGAGAAACGTAAGCATGAAACATGTGACATCAAAGCATTGATACAGGAGCAAAATTCTTTACAGTAACACTACACATAATAATAATAAATCTTTTTTTAATATAAGTAAATAATTAAAAAATTAAATAAATATTAAATTATAGATCTGTTATCTTTATATTCACTAAAAATACAAAAATCTAATGGATGATTTTTGATGAGAAATTATGAAGGTTTACAGTGAAAGTATATTTATGTAATTAGCATTTGTATTATTTACTTAATGACAGTTTGCTGGGAATGAGTCACGATGGATGATTTTTGATGAGAAATTATGAAGGATTACAGTGAAAGTATATTTATGTAATTAGCATTTGTATTACAGTAGAAGCCCGATATAGCGCGGTTGTCGGGTGACATACTTTCCCCCGCGTTATAGGCGTAACCGCAGTATATCGGAAGGTGACCTGTACAGTGACAAATGATGGGGAGGGAGGACCGGGAAAAAGGCTACAGCATAATGCACTACTATATACTGTATGTAAATTACGTCACCAAATGTAGAAATACAAAATAAGAAAACTGTATTTTATCCAATATTTTAATCTATTTTAATCCAATGGAATATAAAATACACTATTTACACATTGCTCACTCGACCTACTGTAGGCCTAATTGTTGGTCTTAAAAAAGTCCGTAATTGTTGTTTGACGGGATAATGCACAGCGTTTCTTTTCCGCGTATTGTTTTATAAACGCGAGGTGCAGCAGATGAACATTATTAGATTCACTTTGCCTCTCCATCCACGAAATTACTTTGTTTATGTGTATTATCACTTCACTAACATTTGGAATAACTTCTTTCATTTCCACCCCATTTTCATTTCCATCATCGTCATCGTCTTCTTTTTCTTCGCAATTTGCATTTCGGACTGCATCGATGATATCTTTATCTCCTATACATTCTGTAACAGGCTCACCGTTGTCAACTTCTGCCCAGTCATTCAAGTCATGTAGAGTGAAGTTGCAATGCAGAGCACTACTCACAGACTGTACATCACTATTAGTGAATCTGGCAACAGAGCAATTTCTATCGGCGATGTTTTGTTCAAAGGAACATTTCTTCCAGCAATTCTGAATCGTAGCCGTACTAATACTTTCCCATGCAAGACCTATTGAATACGCAACTGTTTTCAGGTTTATTGACTTAAGGTAAATTTCCATTTCCTCATCAGAATTCACTATAGCACTCAGAAGTTCATGGCGGTAATGCGCTTTAAATGCTTTTATGATGCCTCGATCTAATGGCTGGATCAGTGCTGTAGTGTTTTTCGGCAAGAACATGACTCGGCGATTTTCCCATCTCTTGACTGTAGCATATCAGCAGGTGGATGTGCTGGACAGTGGTCAAGGGTCAGTACAGCTTTTTCTTCGAGGTTGAGTGACTGCAGGTGGCTTCTCACAGATGAAACAAATTCTTCATGGAACCATTTACTGAAAATATCACTTGTCATCCAAGCATTTTTTTTATTACGATATGTGATGGGTAATGACGTCATGTTAACATGTTGAAAGCATCTAGGATTTCGGCTTTTCCCTATACAGAGAGGTTTAACTTTGTGGCTGCCTGATTTATTTGTGGCAAACAGGAGGGTAACTCTATCCTTATTTATTTTTAATCCAGATTTATTTATTGAATTATTCACATCCAGAGTTCTGGTAGGAAGCATTCGAAAATACAGAGCAGTTTCATCACAGTTATACACTTGATGGTCATTTAAATCGTTATCGATCATTACTTTGTTTAATGCCTGAGGAAAAAGTGTTGCAGCTTCACTGTCACATGATCGTGCTTCCCCTTCAATGCTTATCTGGCTTATACCATGACGAGATTTCCATCGCGAAAACCACCCATCAGATGCATTAAAGTCACTGTTGCCATGTAAATCACTACGGAATTTCACAGCTTGAGCTCTAATAACTGGTCCTGACAGTGGCACACCTTCACTTCGTTTTATTAAAAACCACCTGTACAGACACTCATCTAGTTCACTATCCTTACCTACTTTAGTCTTTTTTCTTTGCAACCCCACTTCACTTTCAACTGTGTTCACAAAACTTTTAAGTTTATCTTCTTCCTTCATCCACCCTCTAACTGTTCCTTCTGGGATGCCACACTCACGTGATAAACTTGCCTTTGACTCTCCGTTCTTCACACGATCAATTATTTTGAGTTTATCACTCACAGAATATGCTTTTCTTTTCTACGACATCACAAAACTCTACACTATGCGAATTTATGACAAAGACTATACACTTTGATAAGATAATCTCAGAGTATGATCTTATACTGTAATAAAAGAGTATGAGGGAGAGAAGGGATTTAGTTGGCTGCTTACCTTGGCATGAATTCTTAGAAATGTAGAGACTGTAAATACGGGGCAATTGTTTATGTCTACAGGTACACTTGAACTGGCAATTCTGGCTGTTGTTTACAATGCCGTTTCCAACAACACGCCTTTGTTTACAATAAACACAACGCATTCCAATGTGGCTACGGAAGTCACGATAAACAATTCATAATTTACTCACTCTCTACAAGTAAGAATTTTCGCTAACGGGCGACATACTCTTCACCGCGTTATATCCGAATCCGCGGCATATCGGACCGCGCTATATCGGGCTTCTACTGTATTTACTTAATGACAGTTTACTGGGAATGAGTCACAATGGATGATTTACACATTGATTTCAAATATACCAAGGCCATCGATAACATCCCTTACATGCCACTACTCACAGCTTATCTATAATGGTAAACAAAATTAATAACGACCACCAAAAAATAAAAAATAAATAATAACATACTAAATTTATTATTCAGATGAGTACTGAAATTGTTTGTAATCCATTACCTTTGAAACACCTACATCCATAATTCCTTCTTTTATCAACTTTTCCAGCATACTGTGGGCGCAATTTAATTTTGCAAGTTTTAATGACTTGCCTGTACCTGAAAAAGAGTAACATCCCTTATAAAGTCAAATACTTTTTGTACAAGTAACAGAAAAATTGTACCAATAAGGGAAGCACAACACATGGTAGTGAATAAAATAAGCTATAGGTAAATGCTTTCAAGGGCAGATCCAGCAAGCAATTTTGGGGGAAGGAAGAAATATGCAAATTTAGACCATCCCTTAATGGTCTAAAGTATAAATGAGAGGAATGAGTGAAGAAAAAAAATACAGTGTATCATTATCAACACAATACATTTATTAATGTACGAGTATAAAATCGTATCTGTGATTGTCAGTTCATTGTTCCTTTAATAATATTCACATACAGTTTAAAATACACACTAATTACTCACTTAAGTTGTGCATCAAACAAAAATTAACATGGTAAGGTACAGTTACAATTTAAAGTCAGCCTAATTTTAGAGTAAAACCATGAGCCTACACAACGTGATATGAATTTTGTATCAATTCACAATGACGAAACTGTTCTACAACCACAGGACAACAAAATTTTTTTGTCTGAAGTGACCATTCGGGGAGGGGATTTCCCCCCCCCATTCCCCCTCTGTGGATCCGCGTCTTAATGCTTTACATTAAAAGTATTATAACACTGCGTCAAATCTGAATGAATGTATGAATACTGCCATTATAGATGTTGTCTTCACACAGCATCCTTTAATGCAAATATGATTTCTGAAAACATCTCATTATAAACAGTATATGAGAGTGTTTTCACTATATTTTTTTAAAACAGTATAGTGATAAACATATCACTATCATAAGTAGTGGTAATATACACAACAGAGACAATATGGCTCACTAGAAAGATGAGGAGAAACTGAACCTATTTATCAGAGAAATAATAAAGGGAATAGAAGAACCAAAGACACACACATTAATAGAGGACAAGAAGATTGTGAAGTAGGAACCACAAAGAATCAGATCAAGGTGAAGACCAGAGGAGCTGATGTCATTAACAGTAGGACGATACCGGAATGGAGAGAAAAAATTAGAGCCGAGAGGAATGGAAAAACAAGGAATCATAAGAAGCGGTAAAGACTAAGTCAGCAGGTATGGAGTGGCTGACCAGTTTGTATCTAAAGTCATAACAAAGTCCTACAAATTGAAACAGTGAGAAGCAGAAGTATGTTTGTCCACTCATAATAGTATGTATTTATTAATTTGTGTTCATTTATTTTCACCCTACGATGTAGAACAGGAAAAAACCAATACTCTACACGAGTTAAAATTGTTCACTCCACATGAATAATCATAACTTTTGTGTTACATAAATAATTAAGAAAAAAAAAGACTAAACAGCAGCTCATAAGGCAAACCATATTACAACTAATTTAACTTGCTGTTTGTTTCTTCTAGATTTGAAACACTGTGTTAGTGTTTCATACTACAAGTCATAAATTATAAACCTATTACCGATTTATTCAATATCCCACATTAGATACAAAAATTCAGAGATATTACAGTAGAACTCCATTTATCCGAACTAATGAGTCCCAGATGTAATTCGGATATGCAGAAATTCGGATAATTGGGACAAACATAAGGAAAAGGTTATGTTATGAAAGAAAACGCAAAATTGCTCAAAAATCACTTTTGTTTATTATTATTATATGAATATTATTATATCACACGTGTTTTGCAAAATGTTCACTTTTACTACAAAAAATTAAAAATAATGCTTGCACATAATTATAATTTTAAGCGAGCAGTAGGCTAGAAAACGTACTGATGAATATGTAAACTATGATGCATAGCTAACAGTCTCATATGTATTTCTTAAATAAACTTTTAACACTGAAAATGTTTATAAGGACGTGTCGCATATTTGCGGCTGATCGCTGGTGCGTGATCGAAAATGGGAACCGGTGAGTTTCCATAGAAACCACTTCTTTGTTGTCAATAACGTAATACACATATACAACTTTGCTTATGAATGCGACTACATTTAACTTATAATCTGTACATTGGTAAATGAAGAATGAATTCATTGATTGGTGAATGAACATAAATATATACATTTTTTAGATTTATTGAAGCATTTTCAATGCCCTTCTCTGTGCACTGCATTTGTGCAATGCCTGTAAATTTTTTTGTAGAAATTACATATTTTTTCATTTTCTAATAACGATTCGGATAAATGGAATTCTACTGTATTGTATGTTAAATTTATGCCATGTTACATTATCATAACTGTTAAAACAGCTACCAGGCCTGTAAATATTTTTACAGGTAGTATCACACCTCCCTGACAGCTCACATCTGGTCTACAATTTATTCTAATAATTGTTTTTATTAATATGTTAACATTCTGAACATGTGAAATATTAAGAAATAAGTAGGACAGAGAAGTACTCAGTGTCAATGACATTACCAGTAGCTATGTGATTCAAAACCTTGCATGTCATTGTGAATTTCTTAGCGTGTGGTAAGCCTTCCTCTTGAGTTTTTTCATAAACTGGTTCCGTATTCCTTGACTGACAAAATTCATTAATAAAAGAAATTGGGTTTCTTGTTTCTTCAAACTCCATCTATACAAAATAATTAATATATTATACACTGTTTCTCACAGTATTGGATTTAAGTTTGTTATCTGTATTTTAAAACTCTAAAAGTATAAACTTTGGTAAACAAGTCCTTAATAAATTATGACTTACTGAATTTAAATAATAATTAACTTCTCTGCATCACAGGTCGCATTTCGAATTTATAATTTTTGAACAAAATGTAACTGTAAATACAATCCAATTTTTTTTTCATTTTACCTCTTCTATAATCATGAATTATTTCATCGAGTGGAACTATCCATATGAACTGCAGTCAGTTTAATACCTGCGCTTAGTATTACATTAAATATAGAACAACTATAAATCAGAAAAGCAAAATAGTTCATGCTTACATCAATGGGAAGTCATATAACGGATGCTGCTGGTTTAACAGCTTATAAGTTAGAATATAATTTATATTATAACTATCACGGAAAATTGTATTCTTAACAATTTTACGGGGACAAAGTCATATGGTACCCAGGGAGAAATGTAAATTTATAGAAAGCGGTGGTTTTCTTTAGAAGTAAGAAAACATTAAAATATGTAGTAAAGAGCGATAGCTATTCAAAAGACGACCTTGCGTTGATGCCAGTAAGTCGGCTAAGAATTTATATTTTGTCACGGACGGGTCGGACCGTCATAAAACTGTATTGTTTGCTAGGATGTAAGAAACATTTACTAAGGTTGTAAAAGTTAAGTGCACCTAACAAAAGAGAGCGTATATGTGAAATGGAAGGTGACGCGAAGTTTCATACCACGTGTTCACGCGCATTTTGAGGACGAATAGCGGATAGCGTCATTTTTTGCGCGGGCTGTTCCGTTAAACAGATTGGGTAGTTTTGAATTTAGTGGTAAGTCAGACCAATAGGCGTGTAGTTTGTCGATATTGAGTGAGGGTAGTTTTAGCGAAATATAAAAATACGGAGTGCAAGAAGTTAGGGCAGTCAACGGAGAGATTACAGATATTAGACTCGTATTAGTTGCAATAATAATTTCTCAGTAATTTGATTAAATATATTTCAATCGCCACGTAAGTCAGTCACGGTAACGCGATATTAAGTATTGTGAAAGCTACATATTATAAACATTTAATAATCGTTTACAAGAATAACGTGCAGAGAAATTAGAGAAGATAAGTTAAAATCGGGTAACATATCCAAGTTTTACTTAACACAGCATCAATCGTTAAATCGAAATACATAGCGATTTAAATGTGTCAACGTCATGGTGCGGGACGGTCGATCAATAAGCAGTTATTAATCTGGTGTTAGATGCACTTAGCTTTGTAAAAGAATATACTGTGTATTCAACAAGTGTATTAGCATACGGCACATGTGTAGTTATCACTAAGTTGTCAAAGTGAATGGTGTTTAATACCTGTGAAACAAGTGTATAAATTAGTGCAAAACTAACAAGGATAAGGGCTCAACGATTAACGTCGGCGACCTGCCTGGAACGTGTAGAATTGATTACATCGCGGCGCAGAGTGGATTCAACATGCAAGTAAATAATAAAATGAACACTTATTGTACTATTGTCTATTAAATTTAAATGTATGTAACTCATACTTGGTGACTCAATTAGTCAAAGAATTCATAGCCAAGAAATAAGCACAAACAAATTTTATAGCAAATTTATTAAAGGTAATGATCTACAAATTTTGTAATATGTAAATACAAATTAGTTATTAAAAACTTAATTAATAACAGTCAAATTGTGTTTATTTATTACTGGCGCCCTGGGATAATTTTTAAGAGTCGGTACACTAAAGTAATTGTTACATTCTGTTGCTGATAATTAGTATGTTATAAATATTAATATTGTCATTGGGTAAATTAGCTTGATAAACTCTTACTTTTCACATGCTCGTAGGCCGAGTGTAGTATGTATAATAGTAACGTGAACTTTTATTAAGGCCTATTTAAAGTGTATTACATAACGTATAATCAAATTGAATAGTGGTAGTTCTTGTCTTCTGAGAACTGTGTACCCGAATAAAAGCTGAAAACTTTGACAAGCCACTTTCAAGAAGGCAGTATCAGTTGAAAAATTCTTTTTTATCTATCTCAGACAGATCAAAAAAAGGTTACTAAATTTATATTTGATGACATTTTAAAGGTAACAAAGAAAATGAAAGATCTAAACTGTTTTTTTCTAAAAGGACACATCATGAGCATGAATTTCACTCCTGTTGAGAGATAATAGACAGCCCAAACTTCATATTTCATGCAGAGTATGGCTTATTTTTTATGTTAGTTCTATATTAAGATCGAAGTTTATCTGTAACAGTATCAGTGTGTCAACTTTCCAGAGATTAGTACGCCATCAACTTTTTTCTTTTTAGCTTGTACCTCTAATTTTGAATCCTGTTTCTATCAGTTTTTTAGGATGCACGTAACAAATTCTAATTTATTTATGAAAACAAGCCTGAAAAGCTTAGAGTAACTATTAGTAGGTTGCAACCCTTGCAGCATAGCGAAATTTACCTTTATTCCACAAGATTTATGAACTAAAATTTCAACTACAGACATTTAAGATCAACTGACAAATTTCTCATAACTCTGTTGAAGCACAGATTAAGATGATTAATTTTTTTTAATGAAATTGTTCCTGACTGTGTAAACATACCCTGTATAACAATAGTAAAAAAAATGTTAGTGACAATTTCACTGTCAACATATTTTGGGTGTTAAACAATTTTCAAATAAATAGTTAAATACCCCAATAAACCCTCTTACAGGAGAGGTCTTTATTTGTTTACAGACACAAATAATCATCTATATAATTTTCTCAATTTAGCATGTCAGTTCTCACAGTGTTGTCAAAATGTGGAATGTATCCCATGAGAACAGAATATTTTTAACCTGAGGGATAGGAGACACTTTTTCACAATACTTTACTGATGGAAATTTCAAGTTTTGTATACAGAGTACTACTAATTTATTGTTTACTAATTTAGTTCCTTGCATAGTAAATATGGAGAATGCACTGTATAGAAATATACACTTTTGTAAATACAGTACAACGTGTCATATCCGGACTAATATGGCGACCGGCCGATCCGGATATGGAAAAATCGGGATATCACAAGGTCATTTATAAATACTGTAGCTAGAGGGCCAGAAATAATGAACGCGTTTGTTGTTGAATGTTTTTTTAGACGTTTCTATTGGTTTAGCATTTGTATTTGCACACTGTACTCTTTAAAATACAAAAAGTAAAATTGGTTAAAAAGTTTTACTTACAGTATGCCTACATCAGTTTTTGAAAAAGTTTGTGATTTTCGGCTGCTTCACACACTGCACACGTTTTTTGGAAGCCATGTCTCTCAACCTTCTTAAAAGCATCACTTCAGTTTCACTTGTTTCATCTTGATGTTGAACATAACTGATCAGAGATTCGATGGTCTTGAATGCCTCAGAGTGACTCATTATAGGGTTGTTGTCATCCTCTTCGGGTTCAGAGATTTTCTCATCGCTACTGCACACCATTTCTATAATGTCACTGTCTGTAATTTCGTTGACTTCATCTTCACTTAACCACTTCTCGACTTCATCGTCATTGATTTCTTCACATCCAGGCAGGTTTTTTACAAGCTCTGCAATCTGACTCTCTTCTTCATTGCAAACAGTTTCATTGATTCTTCTGGTTTCTCCCCAGTCCATTTTTCAGTTGCTTCGTGATCTAACAGCTTCCTCCATGACCTAACCAGTATAAACGGTTTTATTTCATCCCATGCTTGGGATACCCACATCACCACATCTAACATGTCCACCTTTTTTAAGGATTCCGTAACACTTTCACCCTCGTCCATTCCAGCAACCAACACAGTCAGTAACTTACGGCGATAGGTACGTTTCAGTGATTCAAGCACACCTTGGTCCATAGGTTGACAAAGGGATGTCACATTTGGGGGTAAAAACACACATTTTATGTCACCATTTTTCTGTTCATCTTCACTTGGGTGTGAGGGTGCATTGTCTAGTAGGAGCACCGTTTTTCTTGGCAAATTATTTTTCGCTAAATGTTTTTCAACTTGTGGCACAAACTGCTTGTGAAACCAATCACTAAATATTTCACAGTTCATCCATGCGCTGCGTTGATTTCTGTAGCAAACTAGCAGGGAAGACGAATCTTTAAAGTTCTTGAAAGCCCTCGGCTTTTTGGATTTTCCAATAAATCCCAGTGGAAGTTTGTGAACTCCTGTAGCATTGCTACAAGCTAAAATGGTCACTCTCTCCTTTTTCTTTTTATACCCTGGTGCACTATCTTCTTGTTTTGAAGCCAAAGTGTAGGTCGGCAGCATTTTATAGTTGAACCCAGTCTCATCACAATTGTAGAGCTGTTCTCCTGAAATCCCATGTTCGTCTACAAAGCTGTGTAAAAACGTTTTGAAGTTGTCAACATCATCTTGGTTAGCAGAAAGTTTTTCACTGCTGATCTGCAGTTTCCGCACACCATAACGATTTTTCCAACTTTCTAACCATCCCTCACTTGCTTTAAACTGTCCGTCGGCTCCGATTTCTTTATTGAAGTGCAAAGCTTTTTCTTTTAGCAAAGGACCTGAGATAGGCAATCCTTGCTCTCTTCTTTGGGTAAACCAAAGATATAAAGCCTCATTAACTTGGTTGTTAGTGGCTTTCTTCATCATTTTCAGTTTTTTTACCCCACTTGTTGAAGCTTGCGATGAGCACCACTTCTCAATCTCACTCCTCGTTTTTTTCTAGTCACTCACAGTGCTCGTTCCTACTCCCATGTCAGCAGCAATCTTCTTAGCTGTTTCACCAGCATCCAACCTCTTCAGAGCACGAAACTTTTCATCCATTGTCACAACAGTTTTTTCCTTTTCTCCGCCATTTTAGCAAAAAACAATGATAAAGAATAAAAAATAACGATAAAATAGCAATGATAAAATACAGTAACAACTACAACAATCTGCCACGCGTTGGGCAGCCAAATACAAAAATTGTAATGCCCCACGTTCTTTGGGCGGCAAATACAACACTCTGGGGTGTTATGCTATTACACTACTGAATTAACTAATCTGTGATTGCCGAGCCCTACGTTCTTTGAGAGCCAAATACTACACTTGCCACTTGTTGGGCAGTCATTAAGCAATTATGCTAACAATAATGGATTAATTAATCTGTGATTAAGTAATTATTGAATATATTAATTTGCATAATGAGCTTGTGTAATCAATAAATAACACGTTAATTACTTTACGTTAGCATAACTATTGCATGGAGACTCTAGTTGTTGCATTAATAAATAAAATAAAATAAACTACCATAAATCACTCAAATGCCATTACTTTCTCGTTCTGAGGTAATTTGACAATGATGAACGCCTATTGATAAAATAAACACTTATTTATTAACATTATATCATTCATTAAATTCAATATATAAAATATGGATGATTCCCTGTAATTACATACATTCATAAACTCATGAAAAGAACATAAAAGAACACATGTTTATACATCAAACTACAAGGTAAATCCAATACGTTGTTTGCTGAAAAACATACACATACATATATAATGTAATCGATATATAGAAACACAAATATTCAAACAATAAATCCTATACTAATGCGTTCATCGTATGCCTCAGATGGATGGCGTAAATTATGTTTATCATGTTTAATTTAAATGCTCAAGGGGTGTTTCTTAAAAAAGAGACAGGACAGTAGAGTTCCTTATGATAAGAATAGCATAAAGATTACTTGTTTAGATGAATTATCCGATATTTCCATCGGCGTAACTCCTCTCTGCTGTATCATGTGTGGGAAGCTGCGCTGTCACTGACACTTAACACACGCGAAACAGATTCACTCGCGCTGTGTGTGTGTATTAAAGTTCATCGTTAACTATGGTGTATATATATATGTCTGTCTATTGTTCAACGTTTGGTATGTTCATTACTGTTAGTGTTTTGATGCCGCGGTGTAATTGTTCCACATGATATTGTATCGCTCCGCAGCACTGTATAATGTTATGATTTCGCCGTCCGGTATTACATCAACGATAGTTCTACGCGTCGATTATTGATGTAAGTGTGACTGGTTAGTTCAATTCTGAATTAGAGTATAATAAAGAATTCTATAATTGTTAAGCACTGGCGTATGTCGCATGTTTTTAGACACTGAAAGTACACTATTACCGGATACGCGCCAATATCGAAATGTCTAAGTCTTTTAGTTCTATGACGCGTGGCAAAGTTCAAAGTCCCACTGCCGTCCGTATGTTAATCGAACTTTGACGACCGACTGTTGAAAGTATTTGAGTAAAATTTTATGAAAGACTGTCCTACTGACTGCTCAGAGTATTTGAGTAAAATTTTATGAAAGACTGTTCTACTGACCGACTGACTGCTCAAAGTATATGAGTAAAAATTTATGAAAGACTGTCCTCCCGCGTGCTCTGCAAGCAGTTTTTATCAAACATCGTGTACCACAATGCACCGTACTGGAAAACACGCCTCAAGTTGAACATGATAGGACAGAAGATCTCCTACCCTTAAGCCAGAGTGTCGTTCTTCACTTCTCATTCGACGTTCCCGTTGCTATGCTGGCGACGGTCCTCTCCACCAGTTCTCTGGGTAGATGCTGGGTTGTGATTGGATATCCTGTCTCCCCACGGGTTCGCGTCGAAAGCCTCCGTACTCTTTTCCTAGAACAGGAGCAATTTCATGGTCGTCTATCAAGCTATTGTCTAAGCGTACTCCGGGTCTCGCTGCAGTTCTCACGCAAACAATGTGTCGTATTTTGTTATTGTTCGCTGTGTTTGACCCCTTTCCTTGAACGCTATCCTGGCGCAGCGTGACGTCGTTTCCAAAACGGCACACCTTCTGCCTGTCGTAAATATCCGTTGTCGCCAGTAAGTCGTTCCCCTGCTGTTTACAAGTTCGATTCTATTATTTTAGGTATCGATGTCCGTCCTCGTATAGGGTATATACTATTGTGTGACTTACACCCTTTTATTCCTTACTGGTACTCTACAAATTAACCCGGCAGTGTGTCCGTCACAGTTTCTCCTCTAAATTGGTACTTGACACAGATTCCATTATCTTACATTTGCAGGCTGTAAATCTCGTGTTTTAGTCGAGTCTGTCACGGCCAACCTTGTCCCTATTGTACAACTATGTGAAACGTACTTGCATTGTCTGAAGTAAACGTTCACTTGACACTTCGACACACATTTCTTTATTTATTGCTCGTGGGCTGAGTAGGTGTGTCATGCTGAATGTAACGTCTTTTCAGTCATACTAAAAAATTTTAAATTTTTGGTTGTTACATAGGTCCCCAAATCGGATTTGATGTTGGATTAGCGGAAGACACTCTAATCCGATTTCTGCGCTCTGTGTTTGTTGTGGGAGTCCCCTCTGATAAAGTCGCGGTCAATGACCTACTTTCCTCTGCTTGGGGTATATGGGTATATATTCCCTATATTTGGTCGTAAACTACCTCTGGGAATTTATTGCCGTGCATCTGAGGAAGGATGAACGCATTTTTTACATATTTGCATATCTAATTAGATATGGGATTATGTACAATAATAATAGCTGTGGATGGCTGTGCCGTCCGCTTATAATCTAACACATGAAATAATGATTTTCGACATGGAATACAATTATTCATGTATCGTTTAAATATCATTATGATAGCTAATGTTCTTAGTCTATCTTGAACATTTAAAATACAATTTACGACCTGTAAATACACATTGATACATTCACTAATTATTATTGAGTATCACTCACAATACGTGTTACTATCATCTATACTGATTATATTGATTAGAAATTTATATACATTATTCAGGAACAATTAACAATTCACTTGAGATCATTATGATTATCGATAACTTTGTTTTATATCACTCAGATTTGATTAATTAATCTAATATCATCGGGTGTCTATAAAACTCGTTATAACGTCCTTTCGCAATTTATTGCTGCACATTCAATTGAACTTTTCACATCATAATTGTCTTTTCTATTTAGATTTCCATTAACACTGGCTATACACATGTAATTAATGTCGTTAGGTTGCCACATTGTGACTTAAGAACTCCTTGTACAAAATCTTTACATTATACACTAATAAGATATACATCATACCGATTAGCTAGTTGGACCGGTTTTCGCGGGACATTCACCTTATGTGTTGATCCGCCTCCTAATCCACTAGTCTAACTGATTGTCGATGCACTTTCGTTTTCCTTTGAGACTTGTGATTTCGTCTCGAAGTATCTCTTCAGCAATCGTACGTTGAAAATACCCCTCAGTTTCTCATTGCTATCGCACTCAGTGAGCTCATATGTTGCGTTACCAAGGACGCGATTAACCTTGTATGGTCCGGTGTATAACTCGAAAACTTGTCAATCCTTTTCATTGCGGCGTCGGATTGGTGGTAGCTCCTCAACAGCACCTTATCGCCGGTAGCAAATTTAGTAATATTCTTACCATCATTGATACGTTTAGCATATTTCTCTCTTTTGTCTTTTATTTTTACAAACACATTAATATTGGGATTGTGTTCATTGTTGATGACATCTTTGTCCAGCCACTTCTCCCATGCGCGGGTCGGCTTCTTTCCTAAGTGTGCCTCGTGGGGTGTTATTTCTATTGTTTCGTGGTACGTTTCATTGATACATGTCTCAATTACTCCGACGTATCGTGACCATTTGCTATGTTGGTCGTGTACCAGGATCCTGAATAGATTTCCCAATTGGCGGTTAATCCTTTCCGCTAAGTTCGCTCGAGGATTCCTTATCGCGGTATATCTTGGTTGTATTCCCAGCTCCTCGAGACCTTTAACCCATCTTTCGGCGGTAAATTGCGTGCCGTTGTCGGTTAAAATGACTCTCGGTCGTCCATACTTCGTACAGTAATCGTTGATCCGTCGTAGTGTCGTGGTGGTTGTCGCTCTTCTTAGTGTGAATAGTTTGACAAACTTTGTGAAGTTGTCCACCATGACAAGTAAGTATTTGACACCTCCTGTACCTGTTGGTAAGGGTCCATAGTAATCAACACTTACTACGTCACCTCTGGCTGATGGTATCATGGCCTTTGTTCCGCCAAAGAGCATCCTGTTGTTCGTATCCTTGTACCGTTGGCAAGAGTCACAAGTTTGGATATATACTTTCACTTTCTTGATCAAGCTGTCGATCGTGAAGTGCTCTTGTAACATTTTTATACACCTTTTCGGGCCTAGGTGTCCGTACATTTGGTGTATCTCTGCAATTAGATCCTTAGACACGCTGTCAGGAATGTATAGTTTCCATTCGCCACGTCGTCGTCGGTACAACTTATCATTAACAATTTTATAAAATTTACTTAATTTACTATCTACATCGTTATTCTTAATCTTTTCTATGAGCGTTCCAAATTTGGCATCTTCATTTTGGTATTTGCCGATACCTCTAATTATTTTACCTAATTGTTGACTCATTTTAATAACTAGGTGATTAATCAAATATTCGTGCGTCTCCTCGTTTGTCTCGTGTTGTTCCGTGTCAGCCGGGTATCTACTCAGTATGTCCGCAACGACATTATCCTTTCCTTTGCAGTGGATAATGTCGAAATTGTACTCCTGTATGGCGAGAATCCATCTTGTAATTCTGGAATTATTTAAGTGACACTTGTGCATAAATGCTTTATTGTCGGTGATTATCGTGAGTGGTTGGCCAAGTATGTACATACGAAACTTATCCAGACATCTAACGATACTCAGGAGCTCTTTCTCCGTCGTGAAGTAATTGCGTTCTGCTCACTTAAATGTCTTGCTTGTAAAAGCGATGACGCCGATTTCTCCATCTTCATCAATCTCGTAAAGCTGGCCACCATACGCAAAATTACTAGCGTCACACTGAATATAGTATCTTTGGTTCGGCCGTGGGAACCGTAGAGTTACTGTGTCTATAAATAAATTCTTGACTCTCTGGAAACACTCGTCCACTTCCCTTGTCCATCAAAACTTTCGTCCACCTTTCAGCAGTTCATGTAAAGGTTGCGTTGTTTCTGCGTACTTACTCGAGAATCTGTTATAAAAATTGGTAAGACCAAGAAAACCTTTGAGTTGTTTTGTATTCTTCGGTGCTGGGAAATCCATAATCACCTTTACCTTGTCACCGGTTGCTTGTATCCCTTTTGTTGTAAGGCGATAACCAAGGAAGGAGATTTCTCGTCTGAAGAATTGTGACTTGGTGAGGTTGACAGTTATATCTGCTTTATTGAGGTTGTTTAGCAACGCTTCTAAATGATTTAAATGTGTTTGTATATTATTAGAGTAACACAAGCAGTCGTCCACGTAGATGATCGTGTTCTTCTTGACCTCCTCTTCGAGGGCCACATCCAATCCACGTGTCAACGCTGCAGAGCTGGTGCTGAGTCCAAATGGCGTCACTGTGAATCGGTAGCACTTCCCTTCATGCATAAACGCAGTGAAATCCATACACTCTCGTTTTAATGGGACTTGCCAGAAGCTACTGGATAAATCGACTGTCGACAAGTACTGCATATCACCACATCTAGCCAATATCTCATTTACCGGGGACACTCCTTCGTAATCGGGCACGGTCACGCTGTTCACTTTTCTTGCATCAAGGCATAGGCGAACCCTCCCATCCTTCTTGATAACTGTCACGATTGGGTTGACGTACGGGCTGGCGCAACGTTCGATTACTCCATATCGTAACATCCGGTTAATCTCCTCGTTCACCTTGTCTCTGTAGGCAAGCGGCACAGGCCACCCTCGTTGAAAGTAAGGTGTCCTGTCCGTGACGTGAAACTCGTGCGTGTAACCCTCTATTCTTCCCGGGCACTCCCTAAAAACATTCCGGTTCCTTACCAAAATCTCCTTCAGGCGTTGCAGTATTCCTTCATCCACGCAGTCTATGCTCCCAATCTTCTCATCGATGCATCGCAGTACTTCCTCTTCTTCTTCACTGTTTATCACGTCAATATTCATGATTGGTATAATGTGCTCCTCATCAACAGTATCGTTTTTTAAACTAACTACTTTGTTTCCGATGTTGATGCGACACCCAACTTCTTGTAAAAAACTAATTCCTAGTATACATGGTTTCACTAATTCTGGTATTACCAAAAACACACATTCATATCGGATACTATCAATCTCAATGTCACACAATATTTGTCTCTTAACTAATTTGGATTTACTTCCTACAGCACTTATTACAAATGTATTCGTTACGGGTAGTGTCTCATATGGTTCTATACTCTTCTTATGGTTATTAAACCAAGTTTCCGATAACCCGTTAATGATACCAGTATCAAGTAAGGCTTCAACAGTTACATCATTATTAAATTTAATAGTAATCTCGGGACATTTCAATATTTGTTTATTTACAATCTCGTCGTCCTCTTTTAGTAGGTCCTTTCGTAAATCAGGTAACAATATATTTACATTCTCACTCGGAAAGAAGTCGCTTAGAAATTCTATCTTCTCCCCTCGTTCGACGAATTTTTGTTGTTGTTATTGTTGTCGCTGTTACCGTTCGCCCTTGGGGTAGTGTCAACAACCGTCCTACTGGGTCCTGCCTCAGCTGGTGTAAACTGTACTGTATTGACGTAGTGTTTGTTGTCATACCGACCCCTTGTTGGCTGCCGGTCACTTTCATTTTTATTGTATTGAGTCTCCCTTTCTCTCGGATTGTTCCTCCCTTCGTTGTAAGGTCTATAATGTGGTCTGCGAGTGTTATCTCCGCTTGACTGTATACTTGTAAATTCAGTAATCAACGCTTCGAAATTTGGTATACTCGTGATACCACGTGTGACCACGGCGAGCTGCAAGTCCTTACCAAAGTGGCGTGCTAGTTTTCGTATCAGCTGAGTGTCGGTTAATGCTGGTGACAGTTGCCGACTTTCCAGTAAAATCCGTTCTACATACTGGACAGCTGTGATTGGTCCATTCCACTCATATCTGCCGTACTCCAGATTGTCGCGTATGTTGTCCTGGCGTTCTTGACCCCAGTACTTCAAGGTGAAAGCTTCTTTAAATTCTTCGTACGTGGAGATTTGATTCCTTATGACGCGCCACCATATTCCAGCGTCCATCTCCAAGTGTCTCCCGATCCATTTAATGTCACCGTTGTTGTAGTACTGTTCCTGGATCTCTGACAATTCCTTCAGGAACTCCATTGGGAACCTGTCAGTGCCGTTATACTTTAACTCTGTATGTGTGTGTCCGTTAATTCTACTGATTATTCCAGACTCACCTTCAATTAGCTGACGCTGTAGTCGTTCTATCTGGGATTTTAATTCGTTGATACGGGTGGTTTTCTCTCTGGTGCTCTCGTCTAGTTTTTGTTCCGCCGACTTCTGTCTTCCATCTACCTCATTGATTTTCTGTTGCATTGTGTTGTTTACGTCGCCCTGTTCCTGTTGTAATTGTCTTACTGTTTGGAATAGTTCGACTCTCAATTCCTCTTGTTTCTTGTGATTTTCTTTTGCGTGTGTCTCCACTCTGTTGTGGATCTTTTTGATGCTCGTTTGAGTATTTTGGGCAACACTCTTTAGTTCCTGTCGGTCTAATTCTCTTGTTTCTCGCACCTCTTCGAATTTCTTGTCGGTGTCCTCCTTTAACTCTTTGACGATCTCGTTCTGCTGCTTCTGAACCTCGTCTATCTTCTTATCACAATTATTTATGTATTCACGCATTTCTGCGCGTATTTGTGTAAAATTTTCATTCTGCTTCTCGAAATTTTCATTAATTATTCTAAGGTTTTCACTAGCCTCTTCCTTCTGCTTTTCAAACTTTTCTTCTAATTTCTCGAATTTTCCATTCACTTCTCTAAAATTTTCATTAATTATTCTAAGGTTTTCACTAGCCTCTTCCTTCTGCTTTTCAAATTTTTCATTCATAAAATCCATTAATGCGCGCAACGTCACCTCTTCCTGCGGTTGTTGTTGGGACTCCTGTCCCCGCGCTCTGACGTCTGACGTCTCCTCGGTCGTTTGTGAATAAGTTGGTGATTCCTCTCGTTCGACACCAGGTACTCCCTGTTGGTTATTAATGTCAAAATTCATGGAATCTGTGCTACTGGTCGTCATTTTTGCTGCTTTACTACGCGTTAACATTCAGTCCCAGTCCAACTAGCTTCACACTAATAATATTTGTTCTTACAACTACTAACATGAAATATTAATATATACGCTTATCCTATCTCTACTGCCTGCTCTTTGCCGTGCGGTGAGCGCCAAATACAACAATCTGCCACGCGTTGGGCAGCCAAATACAAGATTTTCTTTATATTGGGAGTTTTTGATAATTGTAATGCCCCACGTTCTTTGGGCGGCAAATACAACACTCTGGGGTGTTATGCTATTACGCTACTGAATTAACTAATCTGTGATTGCCGAGCCCTACGTTCTTTGAGAGCCAAATACTACACTTGCCACTTGTTGGGCAGTCATTAAGCAATTATGCTAACAATAATGGATTAATTAATCTGTGATTAAGTAATTATTGAATATATTAATTTGCATAATGAGCTTGTGTAATCAATAAATAACACGTTAATTACTTTACGTTAGCATAACTATTGCATGGAGACTCTAGTTGTTGCATTAATAAATAAAATAAAATAAAATAAACTCCATAAATCACTCAAATGCCATTACTTTCTCGTTCTGAGGTAATTTGACAATGATGAACGCATATTGATAAAATAAACACTTATTTATTAACATTATATCATTCATTAAATTCAATATATAAAATATGGATGATTCCCTGTAATTACATACATTCATAAACTCATGAAAAGAACATAAAAGAACACATGTTTATACATCAAACTACAAGGTAAATCCAATACGTTGTTTGCTGAAAAACATACACATACATATATAATGTAATCGATATATAGAAACACAAATATTCAAACAATAAATCCTATACTAATGCGTTAATCGTATGCCTCAGACGGATGGCGTAAATTATGTTTATCATGTTTAATTTAAATGCTCAAGGGGTGTTTCTTAAAAAAGAGACAGGACAGTAGAGTTCCTTATGATAAGAATAGCATAAAGATTACTTGTTTAGATGAATTATCCGATATTTCCATCGGCGTAACTCCTCTCTGCTGTATCATGTGTGGGAAGCTGCGCTGTCACTGACACTTAACACACGCGAAACAGATTCACTCGCGCTGTGTGTGTGTATTAAAGTTCATCGTTAACTATGGTGTATATATATATGTCTGTCTATTGTTCAACGTTTGGTATGTTCATTACTGTTAGTGTTTTGATGCCGCGGTGTAATTGTTCCACATGATATTGTATCGCTCCGCAGCACTGTATAATGTTATGATTTCGCTGTCCGGTATTACATCAACGATAGTTCTACGCGTCGATTATTGATGTAAGTGTGACTGGTTAGTTCAATTCTGAATTAGAGTATAATAAAGAATTCTATAATTGTTAAGCACTGGCGTATGTCGCATGTTTTTAGACACTGAAAGTACACTATTACCGGATACGCGCCAATATCGAAATGTCTAAGTCTTTTAGTTCTATGACGCGTGGCAAAGTTCAAAGTCCCACTGCCGTCCGTATGTTAATCGAACTTTGACGACCGACTGTTGAAAGTATTTGAGTAAAATTTTATGAAAGACTGTCCTACTGACTGCTCAAAGTATTTGAGTAAAATTTTATGAAAGACTGTTCTACTGACCGACTGACTGCTCAAAGTATATGAGTAAAAATTTATGAAAGACTGTCCTCCCGCGTGCTCTGCAAGCAGTTTTTATCAAACATCGTGTACCACAATGCACCGTACTGGAAAACACGCCTCAAGTTGAACATGATAGGACAGAAGATCTCCTATCCTTAAGCCAGAGTGTCGTTCTTCACTTCTCATTCGACGTTCCCGTTGCTATGCTGGCGACGGTCCTCTCCACCAGTTCTCTGGGTAGATGCTGGGTTGTGATTGGATATCCTGTCTCCCCACGGGTTCGCGTCGAAAGCCTCCGTACTCTTTTCCTAGAACAGGAGCAATTTCATGGTCGTCTATCAAGCTATTGTCTAAGCGTACTCCGGGTCTCGCTGCAGTTCTCACGCAAACAATGTGTCGTATTTTGTTATTGTTCGCTGTGTTTGACCCCTTTCCTTGAACGCTATCCTGGCGCAGCGTGACGTCGTTTCCAAAACGGCACACCTTCTGCCTGTCGTAAATATCCGTTGTCGCCAGTAAGTCGTTCCCCTGCTGTTTACAAGTTCGATTCTATTATTTTAGGTATCGATGTCCGTCCTCGTATAGGGTATATACTATTGTGTGACTTACGCCCTTTTATTCTTTACTGGTACTCTACAAATTAACCCGGCAGTGTGTCCGTCACAGTTTCTCCTCTAAATTGGTACTTGACACAGATTCCATTATCTTACATTTGCAGGCTGTAAATCTCGTGTTTTAGTCGAGTCTGTCACGGCCAACCTTGTCCCTATTGTACAACTATGTGAAACGTACTTGCATTGTCTGAAGTAAACGTTCACTTGACACTTCGACACACATTTCTTTATTTATTGCTCGTGGGCTGAGTAGGTGTGTCATGCTGAATGTAACGTCTTTTCAGTCATACTAAAAAATTTTAAATTTTTGGTTGTTACACAACGGTTAACAATAACGATAACAACGGCAATCACTTCTGAAATACAGTTTAGAAACTCACTTGCAAAACAAACTGTCACTTTAAAACGCAAACACAGACTGCGGGTAGCAAGTGGCAGGCAGACGGCAGTCGAGGCTGAGAATAAAGGAATGGGTTTCCGGGAAAGAGCCATTGACCGAGTCAAGGCCACAGCCCTGCTCGGAATAGACTAGGTGCGCAAACAACATTCCAGCTGCAACTTTCACTTTTCCATCCCTAACCATTTCACTAACCAAAATTGAAAAATTAGTTTGGAGATACGTCCGGATATGGGAGGATCCGGATATCACAGGTCCGGATGTGACAGATTGTACTGTATAACGAAATATAGGTGGCCTAACAAGTTTCTGGTATGACATGGCATAAAGCCAGTGTAGGAATACAAGTAGAAAACTTTAAAACTTGAAGGAATTGTCCAATTTAAAAAATATCAGAGCCCCGAACATTTCTCTCCTGTTGCAGACTTCCTTCATTAAAGTATCCTTTTTTCCAATATAAATACTCAACGAATTTAAACATACACAAATGTTACTTTATCCATTCTTAAATAATTTTTATAATCTTCTGTTCATTATCCTTTTTTTTTCCGAGCTGAAAAGTATAAATTACAGCACACATGATGTAAGTGCAGAGTTTTTTCTTGAGAACATGGTGTTCAATAGGTAACTATACTAATTTGATCCAAACTGAGACCACACCATACTATTAAACTCAATGCTATCAGCTGGTGTGTTATTAAAACTTGGTGGGAAGGCTACGTGATGGTCATAGACCTTTAACTATAGTACTACATGTACGAGACCTACAGATCTCGCATGCAGGCCTGGAGTGTAGACTTTTTTGTATCATGTGCTTGGAATGTATTCCAAAGAATTACTCTGGTGCAAATCCCAAACCTTCCAAAGTTGAGGAGTTGGTGTAAATATACCTAATGAAAAATAGTCATAAACTGCATGCAATGAAATAAACAAACAAAAATATAGGAAAAACATGTTTATAATAGTTGGACAAAAATATCAATGCTATCATTTGGTTGTTTTAGACCCACTACAGGAGACACAACACTTAATAGTTAAAACAATGATTTTATGAAGTACGAGAGCTATTCAAGAAGTATCTGGCCAAAGTTTTTAAGTATCTGAAATGTGATTGTTAGAATGTAGACATTGAGAGAATGTAGCAGAAAAATCTATCTGTATGCATGATTCCTTTGTGCCTTCATTGAGCACATCAGTTGTTCAGCAGCATTTTCAGTTTGGGGAACAACCAGACATCACGTGGAGCCATGACTGGTCAGTAAGGAGCCTGGCGAACATGAGGACTTCTCTGCTTGGCCAATAAATCCTGGACTAAAAGTGATATAAGAGGGAGGCGCATGACCTGCATCACAAAAAATCCCACAGACCCTCAAGACAGTACTGTTTGTTAACAGTTCAGCTTTCAGGTTTGTATTTATTTTTTTCTTTGCTCCTCATCTGTGTTTATGGTGACTTCCAGTATGACTGAGTTTTGGTCTCTGGGTCACACTCATATACCCAAGAATCGAAACCGGTTACCAGAGCAAGAGATGTAAATAGGGGAGACTTACAGACATATCAGTGGAATTTGGGAATTTATAGTAAGACGAAAATTGAGTCTGAGGGACATTTTGCAGTGGATGGACAAGCCAAACCAATGATAAGTTAAGAGAAAAGAGAATAAGAAAAAAAAGAGACCTCAACAAATCTCGGATCAAGTTATAACATAGATTTCAGAAAGGAAAAGATGATGATGTGGGGTGACTGTAAAAAGAGTGGAAGAAATTTTTACTTCCAATTTACCGTATACTATCACATGGAAACAGGGTATACCCCCCTGGAAACACTGTGCCCCCCCACACACACAACGGATAACGTCCGTTACTTTCATTTGTTCTTATATCTTTCTGTAAAATTTAAAATGTACATATTGTAATATAAATAATAATATTACAAATAAAAATAAAAATAAAAATTATTGATGAACGTTTGTTTTAATAAGTTTCACGTTGGAAACGCCAATTTGTAATATAAACAAATATTACAAATATTAATAAAAATATAAATATAGAATAATTGAAATACGTTGATATGTATTGATATTTTGTTTATCACTGGGTCAGTCTGACTCCTTTAAGTCCCACTGTTAGACTAGTCAAATTGTAATATAATTTCAAATGTAATAATAAACAGAATATAGAAATATTGATGATAAGAATATATTATAACTAGGTGTGTTTGATTGATAAATAACAAACACATCAAACTTTAAAAATTTTGCAAATATTTTTTCTTGTGCTTGTATCGAATTTGACTGAATGATTTAATTTAATTAATTAATAATTAATTAATTATTTGAGTTTGTAATTTCCTCCTATATCTATTCTCTCAATGTGAATTATGTTTTTGCTTAATAAAAAATAATAATAACATTAAGGGTAGAAATAAAAACAATGCTGGTAACTGAATACTGATTTGCGTTTATTCATTCAAAATTGTGCGCCAGTCAAACTGCGCATGTCCCAGGCACTGGCTAATATTTGCCACAGTCGGCAGTGAGAAAGATTAACAAATATATATTTTACAAGTTTAAATTTATGGTTCTTTTAACGAGTCGAAATGGTCAGAGGGCAAGGAACAAGATACATTTAACAGGTATTCTTAAACTAAATGTTAATATCTGAAATAGAACAGAATTATTATTACAATTGTCAATTAGAAAGAAATTATTTAAAATTCGAACCAAGTCGAAGAAATGACGTCACTCCGCTCCAGGAAGCACTGGTTGATCGTCTTTATAGAAATTCAGCAATGGCCGCCGTCTGCTCGATTTTAACTGCTATGATGCCGTTGGAATTGAAGATCTCCCACAGAAATAAAACGATGTTCCCTTTTCTGCGAAGTGGTGTTGGTCCAAAATATTGTGTTGGATGTCTCCTCGTCGTCTGCGATGTCGAACTCTGGATGGATCTCTTGTGTAGTGTAGTGTTCAATTATGCGTATTGGTTTTATGTGAATTCGTTCCAAAAATGGTTCAAAATGGCTGTCGATTTTTGGTGTTGCGTTTTATGGTGTTATACTGTGTTTTTGGAAATTTGTGAAGTGTTAGACATTGATAAATAAGGTTATTTCACTTGTTAGTTCATCTCCGTTACACGCCACATAACCACACTTGGTTTTAATATAAATTATTTCGTTTTCAATACTCCGCTAATACATTTTTCAACTGTTCAGCTTTGCGATTAACAATAGACTAAAAGACGCAACGTCGTCGTTTTAAGGCAATTTGTGGTATGTCTTTTTCCTCTTCATATTGTTTAATTATAAAATATCTGTCTAAGACTTGTTTCACTATCTAACTATACATAACAAGTTTTCTTATTTTTTACTGTATTTCAAATATTTCTTAATTTTACATGAATCTAACTATTCAGTAATATTGATTATTTAATTTTACATCTTTTGATATATAGCTGGGTTTGTTTCAAACTCATTTAAGCCCAAAAATTACAATTTTAGATAATTATTGTATGTCTCATATTTTGTACAAATTCAGTGTTTTAAAGGTTTTTATTTGTTTTTTCGGTATAATATTTCTCTGGAATACACCTAATAACTCCGTAATTACTTTGTTGTTAATAATTTGGTTATTAAAACATTTCAATATTGATTAATTTGCTGTTTAGTCTGATTTGATTACTATCATAAGCCTATTTTTGACTGTTTCCAAAAGAAGTTAATTTTCTTTCCTTTGTCATTCTATTTGCTATTAACTGTATCTGTATTAATTATATTTTCAATTTCTGTATTGTATGTATTGAATTCTATTCCTATTACATAGATTAATTCTTTGATAGATAATTTTTTGGTTTATAGGCCAGTCTGTGTTTACTACAATGGTGTCTTGGCTGGTCTGTTTGTACATTATACTTGGTTTACTGATTTGAATAAAACTATTACATTTTTATGCCCTACTTGCCTCTCTGACTTACACAATGGAAAATTAAATGACATGATTTTAAATACAATAGAATATCTTGTATCTACTAAACTTTCTTTATACTAATAACATCATTGAACCATAACATGAACATCTTATGCCTAATTTTAACAAAAACATCTTATTATCAACTATTTTCCATATATCACCTAATTTTAACAAAAACATCTTATTCCTATTATTTTTTACTGTATCATCAAATGATAACAAAATAGCTTATCCTAGACATAATTTAATTAAAAACAATAAAAAGCTCCTATTACTAGTAACACTGTCAGTCACTAACTGTCTCGTGTATTGATTATTCTTATGAAAACACTTTAACTGTGATAAAAAAAAAACATCGTGTATCTATTTACACCTTACATCTAAAATATTATCTAATTAATAATAAATAATAAACATCTTAATATTAGTCATACCTTCAGTTATGAACTGTCCTTTGGTATTTTGTCTTTCTCACCATTTACTTAGCTATAATTAAAGAAAACATTTTATATGTAATAGTTTTTCTTATATCTAATTTAAAAACTCTTATTACTAGTAATGTTGTCAGTCCTTAGACTGTCTTTCATTCCAATGGTTTTATTATTATTATTCTACACTCATGGTAGTTTTTTTTTTTTTATAATACTTAAACTTCATTGAAGATTTTTTCATAGATTTTTTAACTATGTTTCTCACTATACACTCTGTAGTTTCTTAATTTTGTTATCTCACTTCACTTTATTGGATTCTACACTCTGGTAGTCTTTTTAGTGAGTTCTACACTATGGTAGTCTCTTTTGACATATTTTTTAACATAGTACACTTACAACTAATATACAATTTGTGTTTTATAGTATTGTATCTTGTAACTTGTTTGGGGTTTACCTATATCGGTTTCAATTTTGTCTCATGGTATTTATTATATGACTAACATTTTGTTTTGACATATCTCTTCCTGTTTCTGGTCTCTTTGTTGGAATCTTGATATGTTTCGTCCCTTCTTCAAATATCACATTAGTAGTTTCCTTATTAAAATGGTTTCATGACAGATTATTTCCTTTTTTATGGTCCTTCCCTTTTTGTACTGCTTCCCCAATCTACTGGGTATACTGCTGGTTTAACTGGTTTTTTCATAGTAGGTTATTTTAATTAATGGTTTTCTTTATTATCTTCCATTTTTATTAACATTTTATAGACTTAATTATACAGTTTCTAGGGTAATCCTTAAACAATTTATTCCTCTCACTCACTATGGAACTTTCTCTTTTATTTATGTAACATTAATTCAAATGTTTAGTGTGATAATTTTGTTATGTTACATATGCTCTCCTGTAAAAGTGATTAGTTCAGATCATACTCTGTATGGATGAAATAATTACTACTAATTCTTTTGTATTTACATTTTCTCCGTGATTACATGTTTTCACTTTATATACCTTCCTTTTCCACCATTGCTTCCTCTCAGCTGATGTGTATCTCCTTCATTAGTTTCTTTTTTCATTGATAAGTGATCTTCAATCTTGTGTATAACATTATCATTTTATATTCCTTCTTATTTGGTGCTTCCTCACCAGTATGTTTACTCCTCAACATTCCCTAACAAATTAATTGGAACAGTTCAGAGTGGCACTTTTGGCTTCAATCCCTGCTGTCCAATACTTCAATTGAGTCCAGAGGTATGATCATCTCTGCTCAACACATAAGACTGATGGCATTTTCTACATCCAGTCATAAAAATAAATAAACAGTAAAAGTAGTCATTTTTGACTAAAATAAACATCTTTAGATTCTTCACTTCATAATACGTTATATTAATTAATACTTTTATACACTTGACTCTTCTTCTCTCTTAAAGCTTATTCCATATTAGGTGGTTTAGGTATGTGGTATCATATACATTTCATCATGTTTACATAGTAAGTAGTATTTATATTTACTCTTTCTACCATCTGGTATCCATTGAGTTATTTTTATTGCTCATGGTATAACATGAATTAATTCTTTATCACTTTCACTATAACAGTGGTTGTTGTAACAGCATTATCATTATTAGTATCAGGTTTTTTTTTGTTTTTTGGTCTCACTATTTGGTCTTTAGTGAGCTGGTCCTTCTTCATTGTTCCATTTTTATTAAATTATTTTCTGTGTGAGTTTGGTTAATTTGTTCGATTAAGTCATATGACATTCTGGTTTCCTTTCTCTCTTAGAATTTTGTATCTCTTTCTTACAAAATCTTTTTTCATATTTCAGAGTTATTTCTCATCATTTGTATGAGTAATGATGTGAGTTTAATGTTTCTTAATTTTAGACATTTTTATTCAACTACATTCTTTCTTATTCATAGTTGTTTTTCAAATATTTTGGTATAAGTTGTGCTTATTAGCGTTTTGAATTTTGAAATTATTATTCCTCAAAATTCTTTTTTCATTCATAATAGTCTTTGAATGTTTGTGTAAGTGGTACTTACTAATTATTTTGAATTTGGACAATTATTATCTCCCTCCAAATTCTTTTTACTTGCATAATAGTCTTTGAATATTTGTGTAGCTTGTACCTACTATTGCTTTTGAATTTTGAAGCTTATTATGTTCAAAATTCTTTTTATTTATTCACAATATTCTTTCAGATATTTGGTGTAAGTTGTGCTTACTCATTTTTGAATTTTGTAATTATTTTTTTATCAAAATTCTTATTTTGTTCACAATACTCTTTCTGATACTTGGTGTAAGTTGTGCTTACTCATTTTTGAATTTGGTAGTTTATTATTTCTCAAAATTCACAATTTCTTCATTATAGTTTTAACTCATAATTATGAGTCCTCCAAATATTTTTTAATGGATAACTGATTATAAGTTCCTTTTACTTTATTCGAAATGATATCCTTTAGTACATCGTATTGTTATTATTGTTTTTAACAATCAGGTATGGGCCGGTATACAGCAGTAATAACTTTTTGGTAATGCCTTCCAAAGTACTGGGTAGTTCCCTGTTTTTTAGCAGTACCTTTTCTCCGACTTCATATCTTATTTTCTTAACAGCCTTTTGATATTTGTTCTTGCGCCTTTCCTGGTCTTCAGCCAATTTATTGTAGAATCTAATTCGATTGAATTTGTATTCTTGACTCCTGGGGAACTCTATTATGTCTTGTATTTCTCTCGGAGGTGGTCTTTCATACATTGCCGTGTATGGCGTGGTACCAATAGCGGTGTGATATGACAAATTAAGGAATTCTTCCGTAGCTAATAAATATTCTTGCCACTTCTTTTGTTGGTTATAGCAATAAGTCCGTAATATTCTTCCGACCTCTCGCAGTACCCTCTCCGCTGGATTGCTGCTGGGGTGGTAGACAGACGTCTTGTATGTCTTAATGCCCAATGTATTCAGAGTGTTTCTCCACCGCCAACCCTTAAATTGCGTTCCATGGTCGGTGATTATGGATGTCGGGCTTCCTACCTCTGGAATGTAATGATTTGTTATTATTCCTAGAGTCTTCAGAGTGGTGGCTCTGTTCACAGGGTATAGTTTTGTAAATTTTGTAAAATGATCCATCATAATAACAATATATTTATATCGATGGCGTCCGCCACTGCGGGGAAATGGACCACATATGTCCAGAAAGACCTTTTCCAGTTTGGCTTGTGAGGTAATTGGTATCATCATACCCTCCTTTTTCTCATTGTTGGTTTTCACCAATTGACATATCATACAGGTTTTAAGGTAGTTTCTAGTTTTTCTATTGATATTTTTTATGTGACAATTTTCTTCTATTGCCTTGATCACCTTCATGGCTCCCATGTGACCGTATCGTAGGTGATAGTCCAGGATGATATCCTTTTCGATTGTAGTAGGGATCATGACTTTCCATATCTCTTCATCAAGGGATGTCTTGATGAATAAAATCCCATTATGTATACAATAAAATTTGTTTATTGTGTCATCTTGGTTGGAGAGACGAAGTTTAATAGAGTTTAACTTCGGATCGGACTGCTGGTGTTTGCTGATGTCCTGCACTATCTTCTCTAAATCAGATCTGTCCTTAATAATGTTATAGATTTTCAAAATGCTCTCCTTTTCGCCTTCGAATGTTTGTTCTTCCAGATTCACTCTTGACAATACGTCGGCTACTACATTTTTCATTCCAGGAACATACTCCCACTGTATATCGTATTCCTGTAGGGCGAGTACCCATCTGGTCAATCTACCATGGCTTAATTTGCATCTTCTTAGAAATGATATTGACTTGTGATCTGTTCGGACGGTCACTGGATATCCGAGGATATACGTCCGAAACTTCCCGCAGGCAAAGACTACACTTAGCAGTTCTTTTTCCGTCACATTATAGTTCTTCTCACACTGGTTAAAGGTTCTGCTAGCAAAGCTCACTACTAGATGGTTTCCACTTTCATCTTCTTGGTACAGTGTTGAACCCAAGCTAATGTTACTAGCGTCACAGTTTAGAAAGAAGGGTCGGTTAAAATCTGGATGGTTGAGCATTACTGCATCTAAGAATTTCTCTTTAATTGATTTGAAGGTCTCGTCTTGTTCTTGACCCCATCGCCATTTATTCTTGGACGATAACTGGTACTGAAACTGGGCTGTTAGTTCGGAATAATTATTCTGGAACTTCCTATAATAGTTACATAGGCCCAAAAATGATTGTAGTTGCCTTCTGTTTTTTGGTGTAGGGAATCGTTGTATGGCGTCTACCTTTTCTGTTGATGGTGTTATTCCTTGACTGTTTAGCTGGAAACCCAGGAATTGAACTTCTTTAGCTATAAGCTTGGACTTGTCCAGTTTAAGGGTGACATTATTTTCAGCAAGCTTCTTCAAAACATACTCCACACGATAACAGTGTTCCTCCCAGCTGGTTGATGTTATTAGGAGATCATCAACATAGACAGTTGTGAATTGGAGCGCTTCTGGTCCTAGTATATGATCCATACAGGCGACAAAAACAGCTACTGAATTCACCAACCCGAAGGGCAACCTCTTAAATTGATAATTGCGCCCTTCGAAGATGAACGCCATATATTGCCGGCTTGCTGGGTGCAACTCCACTTGCCAATAGCCGCATACCGTATCCCAAGTGGTAATGAATCGTGTTCCATGGAACCTCTTCAAAATTTCATCAATTTCGCCAGGTGAGGTACGATCGTTTATTATCATCTTATTTATCTCATGAGCGTCAAGGCAAAGTCTTACCTTCCCATTTTTCTTTTGTATGGCCACAATTGGGCTAGTGTATGGCGATTGACTGCTCTCGATGATATCTCTACGGATCATATTCTGGATCTCTGTGCGTACGGCTTCTTTCAAAGATTGTGCTATTGGGTACGACTTTCGGTTGAATTCTACCGGTTCTCTGAATCGTATGGAACATTGGTAGTTCCGGATCTTTCCAGGTTCGTCAGAAAATACAGCTCGATATTTCTCATATATTTCTACCAATTGATTCAGCTGGTTTTCCGTTAATTGCTCGTTAGTATTGTGGCACTGGAAGTTACGTATCTCTTGGATCTTTTGTTTCCATAGGTCTTCCTCCGAATCCTGATGTACTGGCTTGTTGTTTGTTGAGTGGTTGGATAAGTAATTCACCTTATTTTGGTGGTCGAGAAGTTGTCTGGAGTCTAAAGTCTTGTTATCAGTTAAATTGGCTATCCAGGTTGAACCTTCAGCAAAGAGTGATACCTTTCCTCGGCACAAGTCGATAATTGCTGAGTTTCGGCGCAATATGTCGCATCCTATCATGATGTTGAAAGGTAATCCGGCTGCAACAAGAAATATCATATCCACACTAATGCCCTGACTTTTGACATTGAGGGATATCTGCTTTCTTATGGTCTTGTTCTGTCGGCCGGTAGCTCCTACAAGTACAATGTTATTAATAGGTAGTACCGGTAAGTTTTTGTGGCATTCCTGCTGTATCCGGTCCAACTCATTTCGATTTATTATGGAGACATTGGCTCCAGTGTCTATCATTATAGGAACAGAAATACCTTCAATTTCTGCGATTATGTATATTATTTCATTATCATTATTGTTAATATTAAGCTCACTTTCTTCTAATAGGTCCTTACGGATATCCTTTAAATAATTGCTGTATATTATGGTAAAATTTTTTCTGTTTCTCTTCAAATTCATACCTACTTGATTAAACCCAGCAGATTGGAGCAGTAAAGGGTCATTGGATTTTATTACTGCCTCCGTTCGTTTAAATGTTCCGCTTCATTACGGGTTAGGCCGTTGGAAGCGTCAGCTTGAAGTCCTGAGGCTGTTTCGTTTGGTTCTGCTCGATCGTCTGGTTGGGCTTCTGTTACCGGTGGTCTTCGCTGATTATCCAGGCTGGAACTACGTCTGGGCTCGTACTCTCTGTACCGATTACTTCCCTGGCTTCCTTGGAAAGTCTCGTACTCGTAGTATCGGCTCCTTCGTTGAGGCTGGTACCTCCTGTGTCCACTGCCTTCTGCTCGGATGTAGTTAACATTAGGTCGATATGCCCTGTAATTGTGGTTACCTCCATTTGGGTAATTTCGGTTATAATTACCATGATAATTATTATTATTAGAAAGGTTGGGGTTCCTCTGACCATTTGGAACATAGTTACTATTATGATTATAATAACCGTTGTTATTTTGTGGACGGCTATTATTATTATTGTTGTGGTTGTTGTTATTATTTATGCGAGGAATATTACTATTACTATTATTGTTGTTAAAACGGGGCAAATTATTGTTATTTCTGGGGTTATAATTGTACTCGGCATTATTCCGATTTGCGGAGTTATAATTATTATTATTACCCACGTTCTGCCGATTATTATTATTATTCAAATTATTGTTGTTATTCCTTGGTTCCTGCTTTTCATATCTCCTGCGACTTTGACGGTAATAGTCTTCGTGCTCGTACATCTCTAAAAGCTCGGTCATGGCTTGCACCGTTTTTATTTGACTGTTTCGTCTGGCTCTAATAATATCCTCCTCGTAGTGGTATGAGAGTTTGCTGACCAGGCATTCTTCCGGTATTCGGGGCTCTAGATGTTTGGCCACGCACACCTTTCCCAAAAAGTACGCCGTTAAAGTTTGGTTTCCATAAGGGTTGTACTTCCCATGACATATCCCGTCTCTGGCGATATTTTGCGTTGATTCAGACCAATATTTGGCTTTGAATAGCCTTCTGAATTGTTGATAGTCGGTCACCTCGTCTCTTATCGCCATCCACCAATTGTCTGCTATTTCCTTGAACGATTCGTCAAGTACCTCTTTGTTCTCCCTCCAGCGATTACCTCTGTGTTTGGTGAAGTATTCCTCGATTCTTGCTAGGAATTCCATGGGTTTATTTTTATAAAACCTGAAGTTAATCCCTTCACGATTTTCACTGTTGGGACAACTGGTAATGGTTGTCGGTCGACTATGGAATAGGTCTATATCTGTCTGGTTCTGTCGTACCTGACTGTTGATGCTGGTCACAGCAGCTTCAATGCCGTCGCATTTTTCTGTGAATCGGTCCTGCACTCGCTCCCAGTCTTCCTTTAGTTTTTCCTCCAACGTCTTCCTAGTCGTTTCTTCAATGGTGTTAACCTTCGTATTTATTTCTGTCCTGATACTCCGTACTTCTTGTTCGGTTTGACTCCATTTTTCGTCAGCTCTGGCAACCCTTTGTTCGATTACTGTTATTTCCTCTTCTACTTTCTTGCTGATTGTCTCATTGTTTTCAGCTATCTTCTGGCTCAATTCATCCTTCAATATTTCCATTTTTCCGTCTAACCGGTTCATGTTCTCCTGGTTCGTTTCCTTCAATTCTTCTCTCAATTGCTGACTATTGCTTTCCATTTTCTGATTTGTTTCTTCCATCCTCTTGTTGGTTTCTTCCAGTTTTTGGCTTATCTGGGTCAATTCCTCTTTCGACTGTTTATTGTCAGTCTTTATTTCCTCCATTTTCTCCTCAATTTTCTGAATATTTTCTTCCATCTTCTCTTCTATCTTCTTGCTAGTATCTCCAATTTTATTGCCCAACTCTTCCTTCAATCGTTGGTTATCATTCTTCATTTCCTCCTCCATCTTCCTACTATTCTCCTCCATCTTCTTACTATTCTCCTCCATCTTCTTACTGTTTTCCTCGATTTTCTTGTTGGTATCTCCGATTTTATTACCCAACTCTTCTTTTAATTGTTGGTTATCGTTTTCCAGCTTCTTACTATTTTCTTCCATCTTCTCCTCTATCTTCTTACTGTTTTCTCTTAATTCCTCCTTCGTTGTTTTAAATTCTCTAAGTAACATCTCCATCATTTGATCAAATTTTGTATCTTCCTTTGCGGTGGATTTTTCCGGCTGTTCCTTCTGTGGTGCAGGCTTATTTGGTTCTGCTGGCGGTAACATTAACTCCACATCTTCCACTGGTGTCGCTTCTTTATCCTCCATGTCTATCTCCTGTTCGGCCTCCATAGCCCTTTTTCTTGATGTAGCTCTCCTGTGCATCTCGCTCCCTCTTCCGACCTGTTGACCGTTGCCAAGCTAAAAATAGGAAATTGGACACTCGTCCTTATTTTACAACACTATTACCTCCTATTTAAAGCCCCTTAAGTTGGACGCCAATTTGTAATATAAATAATAATATTACAAATATAAAAATAAAAATATAAATTAAATAATTAAAATATATAGAGAGATATTGTGTGTGTATCTTTGGTGATAACAAAGGTATTGTGCTCTTCCTTTAGCCCCACTAGTTGGGCAAGCCAATTTGTAATATAATTAAAAATATTACAAATAAAAATTAAAAATATAATTGATGAATGCTTGAAATACGTTGATATGTATTGATATTTTGTTTATCACTGGGTCAGTCTGACTCCTTAAAGTCCCACTGTTAGACTAGTCAAATTGTAATATAATTTCAAATGTAATAATAAACAGAATATAGAAATATTGATGATAAGAATATATTATAACTAGGTGTGTTTGATTGATAAATAACAAACACATCAAACTTTAAAAATTTTGCAAATATTTTTTCTTGTGCTTGTATCGAATTTGACTGAATGATTTAATTAAATTAATTAATAATTAATTAATTATTTGAGTTTGTAATTTCCTCCTATATCTATTCTCTCAATGTGAATTATGTTTTTGCTTAATAAAAAATAATAATAACATTAAGGGTAGAAATAAAAACAATGCTGGTAACTGAATACTGATTTGCGTTTATTCATTCAAAATTGTGCGCCAGTCAAACTGCGCATGTCCCAGGCACTGGCTAATATTTGCCACAGTCGGCAGTGAGAAAGATTAACAAATATATATTTTACAAGTTTAAATTTATGGTTCTTTTAACGAGTCGAAATGGTCAGAGGGCAAGGAACAAGATACATTTAACAGGTATTCTTAAACTAAATGTTAATATCTGAAATAGAACAGAATTATTATTACAATTGTCAATTAGAAAGAAATTATTTAAAATTCGAACCAAGTCGAAGAAATGACGTCACTCCGCTCCAGGAAGCACTGGTTGATCGTCTTTATAGAAATTCAGCAATGGCCGCCGTCTGCTCGATTTTAACTGCTATGATGCCGTTGGAATTGAAGATCTTCTCCCACAGAAATAAAACGATGTTCCCTTTTCTGCGAAGTGGTGTTGGTCCAAAATATTGTGTTGGATGTCCCCTCGTCGTCTGCGATGTCGAACTCTGGATGGATCTCTTGTGTAGTGTAGTGTTCAATTATGCGTGTTGGTTTTATGTGAATTCGTTCCAAAAATGGTTCAAAATGGCTGTCGATTTTTGGTGTTGCGTTTTATGGTGTTATACTGTGTTTTTGGAAATTTGTGAAGTGTTAGACATTGATAAATAAGGTTATTTCACTTGTTAGTTCATCTCCGTTACACGCCACATAACCACACTTGGTTTTAATATAAATTATTTCGTTTTCAATACTCCGCTAATACATTTTTCAACTGTTCAGCTTTGCGATTAACAATAGACTAAAAGACGCAACGTCGTCGTTTTAAGGCAATTTGTGGTATGTCTTTTTCCTCTTCATATTGTTTAATTATAAAATATCTGTCTAAGACTTGTTTCACTATCTAACTATACATAACAAGTTTTCTTATTTTTTACTGTATTTCAAATATTTCTTAATTTTACATGAATCTAACTATTCAGTAATATTGATTATTTAATTTTACATCTTTTGATATATAGCTGGGTTTGTTTCAAACTCATTTAAGCCCAAAAATTACAATTTTAGATAATTATTGTATGTCTCATATTTTGTACAAATTCAGTGTTTTAAAGGTTTTTATTTGTTTTTTCGGTATAATATTTCTCTGGAATACACCTAATAACTCCGTAATTACTTTGTTGTTAATAATTTGGTTATTAAAACATTTCAATATTGATTAATTTGCTGTTTAGTCTGATTTGATTACTATCATAAGCCTATTTTTGACTGTTTCCAAAAGAAGTTAATTTTCTTTCTTTTGTCATTCTATTTGCTATTAACTGTATCTGTATTAATTATATTTTCAATTTCTGTATTGTATGTATTGAATTCTGTTCCTATTACATAGATTAATTCTTTGATAGATAATTTTTTGGTTTATAGGCCAGTCTGTGTTTACTACAATGGTGTCTTGGCTGGTCTGTTTGTACATTATACTTGGTTTACTGATTTGAATAAAACTATTACATTTTTATGCCCTACTTGCCTCTCTGACTTACACAATGGAAAATTAAATGACATGATTTTAAATACAATAGAATATCTTGTATCTACTAAACTTTCTTTATACTAATAACATCATTGAACCATAACATGAACATCTTATGCCTAATTTTAACAAAAACATCTTATTATCAACTATTTTCCATATATCACCTAATTTTAACAAAAACATCTTATTCCTATTATTTTTTACTGTATCATCAAATGATAACAAAATAGCTTATCCTAGACATAATTTAATTAAAAACAATAAAAAACTCCTATTACTAGTAACACTGTCAGTCACTAACTGTCTCGTGTATTGATTATTCTTATGAAAACACTTTAACTGTGATAAAAAAAAAACATCGTGTATCTATTTACACCTTACATCTAAAATATTATCTAATTAATAATAAATAATAAACATCTTAATATTAGTCATACCTTCAGTTATGAACTGTCCTTTGGTATTTTGTCTTTCTCACCATTTACTTAGCTATAATTAAAGAAAACATTTTATATGTAATAGTTTTTCTTATATCTAATTTAAAAACTCTTATTACTAGTAATGTTGTCAGTCCTTAGACTGTCTTTCATTCCAATGGTTTTATTATTATTATTCTACACTCATGGTAGTTTTTTTTTTTTATAATACTTAAACTTCATTGAAGATTTTTTCATAGATTTTTTAACTATGTTTCTCACTATACACTCTGTAGTTTCTTAATTTTGTTATCTCACTTCACTTTATTGGATTCTACACTCTGGTAGTCTTTTTAGTGAGTTCTACACTATGGTAGTCTCTTTTGACATATTTTTTAACATAGTACACTTACAACTAATATACAATTTGTGTTTTATAGTATTGTATCTTGTAACTTGTTTGGGGTTTACCTATATCGGTTTCAATTTTGTCTCATGGTATTTATTATATGACTAACATTTTGTTTTGACATATCTCTTCCTGTTTCTGGTCTCTTTGTTGGAATCTTGATATGTTTCGTCCCTTCTTCAAATATCATATTAGTAGTTTCCTTATTAAAATGGTTTCATGACAGATTATTTCCTTTTTTATGGTCCTTCCCTTTTTGTACTGCTTCCCCAATCTACTGGGTATACTGCTGGTTTAACTGGTTTTTTCATAGTAGGTTATTTTAATTAATGGTTTTCTTTATTATCTTCCATTTTTATTAACATTTTATAGACTTAATTATACAGTTTCTAGGGTAATCCTTAAACAATTTATTCCTCTCACTCACTATGGAACTTTCTCTTTTATTTATGTAACATTAATTCAAATGTTTAGTGTGATAATTTTGTTATGTTACAATATTCCTCACATATTTAGATATTGTCACTGCTAATAATAAACATACTAGTTATTCAAACCTACTACTAAACACCAGCTCAGAAAATAAACAGTGTTACTTGTTTTGCCTGCTTTTTGTGTACTAGCCTGGCATAGAAACACAGAGCTAGTAGTTTATAAACCCTAATTTAAAAACCAACATATCTGATAACCTGAGGTTGTAACAGAAATTCGGATCCATAAGTGTTTCAAATGTATATTGTAATGCTCCAGGCATTCTACTCTCCCCATTATACCCCTGTACACATTAATATCTTTTCTTTATTTGAAAGTATGTGATTTTATCTAATTTATAATTATTGCATGATTAATAAGAATCTCGAGCCAATTCTCATCTCAAGTCACTTCCTTCCTAGCTAATTAAAACTATTTACTATCTTTTTGTGGTTGATTTATGCGAGATAAGTTTTGGTAATCAACATCTTTTTTTTTCATAGAATTAGCAGAAACTGATGCAATCCTCCTTTTTGCTTCCGAAGTTATCTTTAATTGGATGGCCTCAATCAAATGATATCACTTATCACTGTCCTATCGCATACTTCTTTTTAGGAAGTCACCCATGCAAAGGTCCAAAGAGGGGACAAAACCTCTAGAAGGGCTGCAGCTAGGGTGCTTGCCCTACTATGTGCAGTTTTGCCTTGCAGCCCTCCTGAATATACTTTTCATATTCTTACTTTCCCACACTATTTAATAATATTTTAATTAAAAATTTATGCAGACATATGTAGTAAAATTGACAAAAAATAAATATATTTTTCAAAAACTTATTTACCTGAGTACTTACATGATTTAAGCAGAATATGTGCTCGTAGAAGTGTTGAATACATTTACAAAAATATAATAGTTTGTTTGGTCGTCTTTTCAGAGTTTTAATAACACTATACTTTATTATTAAAAGAGCGTTTTTCGCGCTTTGGTTTCAGGAAATTTTTTAATAACATTTCTAACGCACCACTTAATTTCCATTGGTTTTTGTCTTTCTTTTTTGTTCATATTGAAAGCCCAACAACCGTTTCGTTTTTCTGTCAGATATTTTGATATTATGAATATAAACCGTATACAAACATGACACGTCTCAGAATTACACCGCCAGACCGTGAACAAAAACAAGACCATACTTAGAAACGTCTTAAGCATAACTAACAAATTTCTGTTACTGCTTACAAACTGATGTTGTTTTGAATACAAGTTGACAGTCCTAAAGGCGCCCGTTCATCAAATCAAAACATAAATAATTTCTTATTTTATTGGGTAGGTACTTTATAGTTTGCCAGAGTCAACATGCACACGTCTGTCTACAAAACCATAGAGACCACAGCTATAACTCAGATATAAATGTCGCACAACAAAGGCACAATATACCTATACGCTTTCTTGGCAGTCAAAAGAAAGGCTGATGCCAGTACATCACGGCAATGCTAACAAAACAAATATCAAGAACAACTCAATAAACGTTAATGTCATATACCTAGACCTAGTCGGTATTAATGGTTTTCATTTATTTTGTACTATCTGCTGATGAATTTGGCAGTCTATGGCCGTCCGTGTGCGGTGCACATTTCGCATATATACGAGCGGTGGCCCTGTCTAGGAGGTGGCTTGGGAGCATCTATCTCAGATCTGTCTCATCTATTTAATATGTGGCCATGCGTATACTTCAACATGTGTCTCTGGATGAGCAAGTTTGTATCATAGAAACATTAACTTATAAACAAGTGGCTTTTAGTATCAAAACTTTACATTCTGTAATTAGAAACAGGAGTATACCTCAAGTAACAATGAGTAATTAGCAGTAGGATTTATTGCTATTTAAAGAAATTATTAGCAAAGTGTATTAAAGTGAAACCTAATCAAACAATACGAGAAAGAGCTTTGCAAAAACAGAGTTTATCATTGAACCTCTCTCTCCATTTAAAACCTGGATTTGAACTATCTTCTGCTTACCTCCCCTATCAGGGCACTACAATATCACACTATATTACAAGAGCTGTTGAAGTAGCTGTCTGGTTTGTCAATAATTTTACAACTGACTTTTGGATCAGCATGCATATATCCCCCAACTACGTAAACAAACATTAGAGTTTGTGGCAACATAGGTTAAATATTTTAGCCTACAGAAAATATTTACGTAACGTTACATAAATTATAACATAATATTAATTTACATTTTCATTTCCAATTATACAAATTATTATATAATATATGTACGTTATGTTTTATTGTGAAGAGAAGAAAACCTTTTTTAAATTATAACAGAATTCCATCTGATGGTCTTGTTAACAACTAACTTGTTCACACTTATGTTTACAAATATAACTTGACAGGTTAAGTTTGATGTAAAAAAAAAGTTTGTAATGTATATACTTTCACTGACATTTGAAAATGTCATGAAATGATTCACAGTTAATTACTGTTGATACGTTGTTACATTTCAATGTATCTGATTTCTTTAAGTTAAAAGAAACTGTAAGAAAGTTTTGGTTCAAATGTACAGTAGTGAAGCACTTAAATAGTTTGAATTTTCAACTTACAGATTACCTGCCTTTAGTATCAGTATCATGTGCCATGTAGGTACAATACTGTATGGTATTCTTAAATATTGTTTGATGACACCTGTTATGAGTTTGCTGTTTCAAAACTTTAACACATTACCATTAATTTTCACTGTTAATAAAATTATTTTTACCTTTCTTTTATGCATTGAAATAAAATCTCTGCTTGTCTGTGAGGTCCCAGCATTTCTATGTATTCATTTTTTTTTAAGCGACCCATAATGAGGTTATTGTACTTTCGTATTCATTAGTGAAAAAAAAACACCTATGTATAGCCTACACACCTTTTTGAAATAATTACTTTGTCTTGTAAATGTGTAAATATTTTTTATATTATTTTTTTTTGCAAATATTTATTTTATTTTACTTACTTACGTAGAGCTTGTCTACATGCTGGACAGCTCCAACACCAAACTTGGCCATATAGTGTAGGACCTAGATACGAGTTTTGATCAAAATGTTCGTGCAATTTTGCACCACTACAAGTGTAGAACTGAAAAACTGTATTCATGTGATATACTGTTGGTACACAGGTTAGTGACAATTGTCTAAAATTTTAACCCTATATGATGCATAGTTTAAATTTCTCAGCTAATTGAGTAAGTCATCCTTAGGTGAATTTTTTGTCACTCTACAATGCAAGATTGAAGAACATGGATTAAATTTTGTGAAAACTGTGAGATAAACTGCTCTGTCCTGGTAAATGTGTTCAGGAGTCTTCTGGAGAGACTGCTGTAAATGAGATGAAGATTTGTTTTTATGTTCAAGGAAATTTCATTGCTAGGAGCAGAGGTAAATAAAGAATACTATTCGGACATTATATACCATTTGTATGAAACTATTTGTAGATACAGCCAGATTTATGGAAGACAAATTTATGAAAATTGCAGCCTTATAACACGCCTGGACGCACGTCATTGCATGTTAAGAATTTTGCCAGGCTAGGCAAAAGAAAACATCATAACGGCAACTGCTGTGTTCACTAGATGTGTTCCAACATGATCTTTCCTCCTCCCAATAGTGATAATTTCCACAAAAGGACATTTTGTGAGTGTTGAAGGCATAAAACGAAAATTGCTAAGCGAGCTCAAGGGTGTACCAAAACGTGCGTGCCTGAAATATTTTGAAGACTGCAAAACGGCTGGCTTAATCGTGTTACATTCGACTGAGACTGCTTTGATGGGGCAGTATAAGTGTCAATGAATGAAGGCATAATTTTTTAAATGAACAAGAACTGCATAGACGTTTTGATCAAACCTCGTATAATACAGTATCCTTATTGTACAGTACCTGATGCTTATAGACAGAAAACTGGTTATTCAGGGATTCCAGCGGGTGGACAAGGTCTACATTCCATTGAACTGTTTTTTGTTCAATGCCCTCAGATTATAGTGTATAAAATGCAAATTGGCAATTAATTAATTAATTAATTATGTTTGCCGTGCCCCACGATCTTGGAGCGCCAATACTATGTAGGTAAATTTGGGTGATAATGTGCAAATTATTATCATAAATTAATAGATTACCCTAATGATATAAAACATGACTTTAGATAACCCCATGAATGGGAGCGCCAATTCTATACGGGTTATTGGGGTTTAATTAATATTTGTAATTCTTAATTGTTAATGATGTAAGGGTTGATGAGTAGACCCTTCATCAGCTAATTACCACCACGTAATTAAGGTACAAATCTACTAATTTACTTAGGTTGCTTCTTTAATAGTGATGTGACTTGTGAATAACACAGGGTTTACTGAGAATGATGAACGCATTATTGATTGATTGCTTAGGTACTAATTTATTATATGTTAAACATTTTGTATTCAATAACAAACATATAAATATCTTCCTGGTACCTGTAAATACATACAACATATATCAAAACATAAATTCCTCCTTAATTGCTTCCTGTAAATACGTACAACATATAAAATGCATACAACAAATCAAATAATATTATTCTACCTAATGCGTTCATTCACCCAGATGGACGGCTTTAATAGAACATAAATATATATACTGAATGCAACCTTCTTTTAATAACTTTTCTCATATTTGCTCACGGTTAGATTCTTGGAAAGAGACAGGACAGTAGTTAATTATGTTAACAAGATCATAAAGAATTACTTGGTTTAGTTAATCCGTTAATCCACCGGTGCTATCTCCAGGTGATGATGATCGTTGGAAATGTTGCTCCATTGAATTGCGATGGTGATGATCACTTTCACTTGTTATTCACTTGCGTCGTTAACAGAATAGTGTTTTGTGTTATTCTATGTTCACACGCTCCAAATTGTCTCCGCGCATATCCATGTTTGATTAAATGTTCTGTGTGTTCTTTGTGTGACTACGCAAAGGTATTATTGTGTGGCTAATTAATATTTCCTTTGAATAAAAGTGTCTTGGTTATAGTGATTTATAGATATGATTACAACGTTCACGCACATTGTGAATTACTGTTCGCTATACTGTTTTCTAATACGTAAGCGATTATATATTCTTAGTTAAAGAAAGTTCAGTTCCCATTCGCGTACTTTGAGAATTCACGGTTGTTTGATATGCCGATACACTTCGAAATTCGCGTGAATGTTCTTAGTAGAAGTACGACATTTAGTAAACTTGCGAGATTGTTTATAACATTATAAAGTTAATTACGAGAGTTATATGTCGCACAAATACTTTTGTACTCCGATTGAATATAAGACTCTTCGCGAACTGTTTGGTAAATTACGTTAAACACTCAGAGTTTTTATCTTGCGAACTGTTCGAGAGTTATTATAAGACTTTCAACGTTATTATTTCACTGCCGAAAATTGTAACATGACTCCCGAAATTTGTAATAAGACTGCGAAAATTTATTATAAGACTGCCTCGTCCCGCGTTCGACACTTACTTTTTATTAACGTCTCCCTACTAGAAATTTGGTCTCTGGCTTGTCCACGCCTAAGATTACCATGATAGGCTGAAACTCTACCCTCTCTCGAAGTCGTTTCCCACCAACTCGAAGTCTTCCAGTCTTCTACCCTCTGATTCGTTCTTCTGTTAGTTGCTATGGAAACGGGCCTCTTTTCCGCTCTCTCTCGTGAAATACTTTGTTCTGATAGGTAGCTAGAGATGTCCTTTGAATCGTCTTGTCCAGGCGTCACTCTCGTTCTGGGAAATGCAAGCCATTCCCCGCGTGTCAATCAACTCATTGTTCGAGTCTCCAGCAAGGGTTTACTCTTAACATCCCGGTTATTGTTCGTTACAGAAACTCTGTGTCATGGCAATTAACAGTTTTCTATCCAGTGTCGACGGTTGTAACCTCCACACTTTCTCGTTGTAAATTTCAGCTTGTCACTTAAGCGTATATCCTGCTGTGACTTGACGCTGGTTCTCTTCATAGTTTGTTGTTTGGATCGTTTCTAAAGACTGCAGTACGTCCTGAACCCTTTGTCTCTCGTCTCGTTTTTTGTATAGTGACCTCGTTCCTTAGCTGCACCCTCAATGCACGCTCGCTTCGATTCTGTGTAAACGTCCGGCTGAGCCAAGTACATTGTTCAAATTGTTACGGTGTCATAATTCTCCGTTGGCATGCTCCTGTCAACTCAAGTCGTCACTTCTTATTGTTGCCTCGTACTGAACGCGCTTCTATTGTATGATAGGGCGTTAGTTGTCACCTACCCCAATTACTTTGTTTTATGGCTCTGTTCTTAGAGTCACTGCCACCGTAGCGTGAGAACAACTGGTCATGCACGTAAATTAAATTTTTAATTTTTTTTGACTGCTATATCGTCCCCAATGTGGATTTAATGAAGTGACCTCAGGGAACAATTGAATCCACATTCTGCGCCCTGTGTCGCCGTGTCCACCTTCGTCTATGAGAAACGTCTCTCGATGACCTACTTCCATGATGTGTTGCACTTGGTATGCCCCCCTTTTGTTTAGATCAATTACTTGAATTTATTGCCATCCATGTGGATTTCCTGAACGTATTTTACATGAACGCTTGCACGAGTTATCTGTATAATCGTGTTTACATCCTATCATAATAGGATGTTATTTAACTTATAAATACTCAATAAATGTAGAATTAGCTACAAAACGATTTGACATTGTTTCTTAAAGAATAGACATGTAATACATCAATAATGAAATAATATAAAATTCAATTATTTGCAGACTTTGCTTCACGTAATATATTAAAGAAAATACTTGATTAAGTAGTCCAAGTATTCCTCCAGTTACCTCCATTACATAATAGCATCACGATTTTGATTGATAACAGTGATGATCATTGTATTGTTATCTTTAAACTACACTACAATCGATCCTATTAACTACACATGTACATATATTCTTAAAGTAACCATTAAGTAATCTTAATCTAACATCCATTTAAAATTGAGTCTAATGATTATACATGACTTTGTCAACATGGTTTGCTTTACATGTGAAATATTGATCTACGTTGATCATTCGTATTCTTTCTTACATTTATTACACCTGTGACAATTTATTGCCGTGTAATTAGATTAGAAATTTATAAAGAAAATGTCCTTTTATTCACCAAATTCCATTATAAACAATTTTAATCAAAGTGTTCACTCACTTGTATCACTTAACATATTGTTAGTCCTTTTCACATATATTATTCCTAAAGACTTACATAAAATATTTTTAAATTTAAATTTACAATACATATTGTGTTTTTATTTATGGTTGGCTAGCCTGAATGAGATTCCCGCGTCAATAGCCCTAGCGTATGTGACTCGACTCATCAGCTAACTCCACCAGATATCCCTTTATTTTTCTTGTAGATTATATCTCATCCTTTCGTTCATGGTATTTCTTAATTTGTTTTATGTTAAATTTTCCTCGGACCTTGTTTTCATCTTCGCAATCCACGAGTTCGTACGTTGCGTCCCCAAGAATCCGGTGTATTCTATATGGTCCACTATATAGTTCGTAGAATTTATCAATTTTCTTTTGAATTGCGTCGGATTGATAGTAAGTTCTTATTAACACTTTCTCTCCGACATCAAATCTAGTAATCGTTTTACTTTCATTAATTAGCCTTGCTTGTTTTTCTCTTTTGTTCTTTATTTTCATGAATATTTTGCTATTATCGGTTTTTTCAATTCCGGTAATATCTTGGTCTAAATGTTTCTTCCAGGCTCTCGTTGGTTTCTTGCGGAGGTGTGCTTCATAAGGTGTTACCTCTATGGTGTCGTGGTAGACCTCGTTGATGCAGCTCTCGATTATTTTGACGTATCGTGACCATTTGGTATGCTGTTCATGAACAAGATTCTAAATAAATTGCCAAGTTGGCTGTTGACTCTTTCAGCTAAATTAGCACACGGGTTTCTTATAGCTCTATATTTAGGTTGAATGTTCATCTCCCTCAGCCCATTCACCCATCTTCTGGAAGTGAACTGAGTTCCATTGTCGGTAAGTACCGCTTTTGGATAACCCATTTCTTCGCAGTATTGTTTCATTCTCTTTAATGTAGTTGTCGTGGTCACTCTTCGGAGTGTAAACAATCTGACGTATTTTGTAAAGTTGTCAATGACAACACACAGGTATTTAACTCCGGCAGCCGCAGTGGGTAAAGGTCCGTAGTAATCAGCACTAACGAGCTCACCCTTCCCTAACGGTGTAAACGCTTTTGTACCGCCGAACAAAATCCGGTTACCAGTGTCCTTACATTTCTGACACACATCACACGTTTTTATGTGAACCTTCACTTTCTCTTTCATCTTGTCCATAGTGAAATGCTCTTGTAACGTTTCCATGCATTTTTTCGCTCCTAAGTGTCCGTACATACGATGTATTTCGGTAATTAATTTTACAGATACGCTATCTGGTACATACAACTTCCAGTCGTTCTTGCGTCGTCTGTATAATTTTCCATTTACATATTTATAGAATTCACTTAGTCCCTTATCTACACTTCCTACGCTAATTTTATTAATAATGGTTTTAAGTTTGTTATCGTTGAGTTGGTATTTTCTGATGTCTCTAATAATTCTACCCACCTCCTTGTCCATTTTAATTGTTATATGATTAATCAAGTATTTGTAGATGTCCTCGTTGACTTCTTCTGGTGCGGCGTCTGTTGGATTTCTACTTAGAATATCAGCAACAACGTTATCCTTACCTTTGCAATGCACAATGTCGAATTTATACTCTTGAATACTTAAGATCCATCTTGTAATGCGGGAATTGTTTAAATGACATTTGTGTAAGAATGTCAGTGCCTTGTTATCAGTGATAACGGTCAAAGGTTGTCCCAAGATATAAATACGAAATTTCTCTAAACATCGTACGATACATAGTAGTTCCTTTTCTGTAGTGAAATAATTCCTCTCGGGCTCCTTTAAATGTTCTACTTGTGAATGCAATGACTCCTATTTTCCCTTCTTCATCTAACTGGTACAATTGACCGCAATATGCGACATTACTGGCGTCACATTGCATGTAATACCTTTGATTAATCCGTGGAAATTTTAAAATTACAGTTTCGATGAATAATTCTTTAACTTGTTGAAAACAATTATTCAACTCTGGTGTCCAAATGAATCTACATCCTTTTTTCAATAGTCCAAGTAGCGGTTGCGTGGTCTCAGCATATTTATCCGTGAAGCGGTTATAAAAGTTGGTGAGTCCCAAGAAACCCTTCAGCTGCTTCTGATTTTTAGGAATAGGAAACTTCATAATAGCGCTTATCTTCTCCTCCGTCGCCTGGGTTCCCTGCGTTGTCAGGCGATATCCTAGATACGAGATTTCCTGTCTGAAGACTTGTGACTTTTCTAAACTTATTGTTAAGTTCGCTTTTCTTAAATTCTCTAATAATAATTCTAAGTGCGCTAAGTGTGTTTCTAGGCTATTGGAATAACAGACAGTCGTCCACATAGATAATAGTGTTTCTTTTTACTTCTTCTTCTAATACTACATCTAAACCCCTTGTTAATGCCGCTGAACTTGTGCTTAATCCAAAAGGTGTGACCGTAAAGCGGTAGCACTTACCCTCATACATAAAGGCCGTGAAATCTCTGCATTCTGGCTTTAATGGTACCTGCCAGAAGCTACTGGTCAGATCGACTGTAGACAAGTACTTCATCTCACTGCACCTTGCTCATATGTCATTTATCGGTGAGGCTCCCTCGTAGTCTGGGATCGTCACACTGTTGATTTTCCTTGCGTCCAGACACAATCGGACCCTTCCATCCTTCTTTATCACAGTCACAAGTGGATTTACGAATGGGCTGTTGCATCGTTCAATCACCCCAAAACGTAACATTCGACTTATTTCTTCTTGAACTTTCCCTTTGTATGCAAGCGGAACTGGCCAACCTCTGTGGAAATACGGTGTCCTGTCTGTCACTTGGAATTCGTGCGCGTATCCGTCGATTCTTCCGGGGCTCTCCCTGAATAAACTCCTATTTCTTACTAAAATTCCCTTTAGTCTTGTTACTACATTTTCATCTCCACAGTCGATATTTTCCACCTTTTCGTCAATACTCCGCATGATTTCTTCATCTTCTTCTCTGCTTATCACCGCCATATGCATGATTGGTATCGCATACTCTTCTTCGTCAGTTTTCCCTTTCAGTTTGATTTCTCTTCTCCCTATATCTATCCAACTAATGAAAACCGAGTGAGCAGCGAAATAGTAAATAGAATCATAACCGGCAATAGAGCCTACTATGCAAACCAATCATTACTGAAATCAAAGCTTCTAACTCCAAGAACCAAATTGATGATATATAAAACACTGATCAGACCTGTTGTTACTTATGCATCCGAGACATGGACTCTCGTAAATAAGGATATAAGTGCACTAAGAATTTTTAAAAGAAGAATTTTGAGACAGATATTTGGACCGGTGAAGGAAGGGAATATGTATAGGATCCGAAATAACGGTGAAATAAATGAGTTGATTGGTGGACAAGACCTGGTGAGACACATAAAATCAGCTAGAATTAGATGGCTGGAACACGTATTCCGTATGAATGTTACGAGGATGCCCAAAACTATATTAAGTGGAACGATACTGGGCAAAAGAAGAAGAGGAAGGCCCGAAGAAGATGGCAGCAGGACGTGGAAGAAGATCTAAGAAAGATGGGCATTAGGAACTGGAGACTGAAGGCAGTGGACAGAGATGAGTGGAGACGGGTCGTAGCGGAGGCCAAAGCTTACCATGGGCTGTAGTGCTGGAGAGTAGTAGTAGTAGTAGTATATCTATCCAACATCCGGTTTCTTGTAGAAAACTCATCCCTAATATACATGGTTTGATAAGATCCGGGATAACTAAAAACACACATTCGCTCTTAACTCCATCTAATTCTATGTCACATAATATTTGTTTCTTAATTAATTTCGATTTGTTTCCTACTGCGCTAATGACAAGGGTGTTGGTCATGGGCAGTATTTCGTACGGTTCTATATCCTTCTTATTTTGGTTATACCATGATTCTGATATTCCGTTGATCAAACATCCGGTATCAATAAGAGCTAAAACAGTTATATCATTATTAAATTTTACAATTACTTCAGGACACTTTATTACACGTTGGGTAATTTCTTCTTCATCATCATACAACAAGTCATTTCTTAAATCTGGTAAAAGTATATGCACATTATTGGTAGTGTCATTGTCCGGTGAATCGGCTATCTCTCTTATTGTGCCGCGTGATTTTTTTTTTATCTTCCTGGGTTTGCTGTTTAGGTTCAACGGCCGTAGATGTAGACGCACCCTTGTTTATGAAACTCATAGTATTTACGGTCTCCCCTCCGGCATTGCGGTTGTACTGTGTGCGAGCGGTAACTTTCTCACCCCATTCCCGTCTGGGTCTGTCGTCTCCTCTCTCTCGCCGACTTTCACTTTCTGCCTTCGCTGCATACTGAAATTCCTTGTTATTGTGTGGTCGAATCTGCGTGTATTCGACGATCAATGACTCGAAATTCGGAATCGTATTTATTCCCCTCGTGACAACAGCTAACTGCACGTCACGGCCAAAATGTCGTGCGATCTTACGGATCAATTGTTTATCAGTTATCGTAGGCGTCAGTTGTCTACTTTCTAAAAGAATACGCTCGATATACTGAATAGAGCTTACTTGTCCGTGCCAGTCAAATCTTCCATACTCAAGGTGGTCTCTAATTTCGTCTTGACGTTCTTGCCCCCAGTATTTCTGCGTAAAGGCTTCCTTAAACTCTTCAAAAGTAGTCACCTGGTTCCTGATGACTCGCCACCAGATACCAGCATCCATCTCGAGGTGTCTACCAATCCATTTGGTACCGTCATTAGGGTAATATGTCTCCTGTAGTTCCGACAGCTCCTTCAAGAATTCCATGAGCTATCTATCGGTCCCATTATACTTTAGATCGTGGTGTTGCGGTCCATTGATTCGGTGTCCATTCCCACACTCACCTTCAATCAATTGTCTTTGCAGTCTTTCTTGTCTCTCTCTCATTTTTGCGATGTGGCACTTCAGTTCTTCAATGCGTACTGTTTTTTCTTTAGACGTTTCGTCTAATTTCTGTTCTGTCGAGCGTTGTTTGTTATCAACTTCTTCAAGTTTCTGTTTCACGACGTCATTCGTGTGGCACTGCTCCTGCTGCTTCTGTTGTATTGTTTCATGAAGTTCGGTTGCTAACTCTTCCTGTTTTTTATTACTGTCCTTAATGTGCATTTCTATTTTGTTGTGAATTCGTTTAAGGCTTGTTTGTGTATTCTGGATGGCTCCTTTCCACTCTTGGTGGTCTGTTTCGCGTGCCTCCCGCATCTCTTCATGCTTCTTACCTGCGTCTTCTCGTAATTCTTTAATTGAGTCTTCTTGCTTCTTTTGTATTTCATTAAACTTCTCCTCCCAGGTATGTCGGTATTCACGTATTTCCAAACGCATCTGCGCTATTTGTTCAGCTACCTGTTGTTTCATTTCTTCCTTGTTTTGGTCGAGCTTCTCGCTTACTAATCTATTATTTTCACCTATTTGTGTCCTAATTTCTTCACGAATTATTCTATTGTCTTCATTTTGTTTATCAAATTTTTCATTAATTAACGCCATTAGTGCTTGTAGGCTCACTTCTTGAGGTGTAGGTGACAGTCCCCGCGCCCTATCATCTGGAGTCTCCACCATACTGTCTGGATCGCTAGGTGTGTTGCTTAATTATGTTTGCCGTGCTCCACGATCTTGGAGTGCCAATACTATGTAGGTAAATTTGGGTGATAATGTGCAAATTATTATCATAAATTAATAGATTACCCTAATGATATAAAACATGACTTTAGATAGCCCCGTGTTGTGGGAGCGCCAATTCTATACGGGTTATTGGGGTTTAATTAATATTTGTAATTTCTTAATTGTTAATGATGTAAGGGTTGATGAGTAGACCCTTCATCAGCTAATTACCACCACGTAATTAAGGTACAAATCTACTAATTTACTTAGGTTGCTTCTTTAATATTAAATTATAATAGTGATGCGACTTGTGAATAACACAGGGTTTACTGAGAATGATGAACGCATTATTGATTGATTGCTTAGGTACTAATTTATTATATGTTAAACATTTTGTATTCAATAACAAACATATAAATATCTTCCTGGTACCTGTAAATACATACAACATATATCAAAACATAAATTCCTCCTTAATTGCTTCCTGTAAATACATACAACATATAAAATGCATACAACAAATCAAATAATATTATTCTACCTAATGCGTTCATTCACCAAGATGGACGGCTTTAATAGAACATAAATATATACACTGAATGCAACCTTCTTTTAATAACTTTTCTCATATTTGCTCAGGGTTAGATTCTTGGAAAGAGACAGGACAGTAGTTAATTATGTTAACAAGATCATAAAGAATTACTTGGTTTAGTTAATCCGTTAATCCACCGGTGCTATCTCCAGGTGATGATGATCGTTGGAAATGTTGCTCCATTGAATTGCGATGGTGATGATCACTTTCACTTGTTATTCACTTGCGTCGTTAACAGAATAGTGTTTTGTGTTATTCTATGTTCACACGCTCCAAATTGTCTCCGCGCATATCCATGTTTGATTAAATGTTCTGTGTGTTCTTTGTGTGACTACGCAAAGGTATTATTGTGTGGCTAATTAATATTTCCTTTGAATAAAAGTGTCTTGGTTATAGTGATTTATAGATATGATTACAACGTTCACGCACATTGTGAATTACTGTTCGCTATACTGTTTTCTAATACGTAAGCGATTATATATTCTTAGTTAAAGAAAGTTCAGTTCCCATTCGCGTACTTTGAGAATTCACGGTTGTTTGATATGCCGATACACTTCGAAATTCGCGTGAATGTTCTTAGTAGAAGTACGACACTTAGTAAACTTGCGAGATTGTTTATAACATTATAAAGTTAATTACGAGAGTTATATGACGCACAAATACTTTTGTAGTCCGATTGAATATAAGACTCTTCGCGAACTGTTTGGTAAATTACGTTAAACACTCAGAGTTTTTATCTCGCGAACTGTTCGAGAGTTATTATAAGACTTTCAACGTTATTATTTCACTGCCGAAAATTGTAACGTGACTCCCGAAATTTGTAATAAGACTGCCAAAATTTATTATAAGACTGCCTCGTCCCGCGTTCGACACTTACTTTTTATTAACGTCTCCCTACTAGAAATTTGGTCTCTGGCTTGTCCACGCCTAAGATTACCATGATAGGCTGAAACTCTACCCTCTCTCGAAGTCGTTTCCCACCAACTCGAAGTCTTCCAGTCTTCCACCCTCTGATTCGTTCTTCTGTTAGTTGCTATGGAAACGGGCCTCTTTTCCGCTCTCTCTCGTGAAATACTTTGTTCTGATAGGTAGCTAGAGATGTCCTTTGAATCGTCTTGTCCATCACTCTCGTTCTGGGAAATGCAAGCCATTCCCCGCGTGTCAATCAACTCATTGTTCGAGTCTCCAGCAAGGGTTTACTCTTAACATCCCGGTTATTGTTCGTTACAGAAACTCTGTGTCATGGCAATTAACAGTTTTCCATCCAGTGTCGACGGTTGTAACCTCCACGCTTTCTCGTTGTAAATTTCAGCTTGTCACTTAAGCGTATATCCCGCTGTGACTTGACGCTGGTTCTCTTCATAGTTTGTTGTTTGGATCGTTTCTAAAGACTGCAGTATGTCCTGAACCCTTTGTCTCTCGTCTCGTTTTTTGTATAGTGACCTCGTTCCTTAGCTGCACCCTCAATGCACGCTCGCTTCGATTCTGTGCAAACGTCCGGCTGAGCCAAGTACATTGTTCAAATTGTTACGGTGTCATAATTCTCCGTTGGCACGCTCCTGTCAACTCAAGTCGTCACTTCTTATTGTTGCCTCATACTGAACGCGCTTCTATTGTATGATAGGGCGTTAGTTGTCACCTACCCCAATTACTTTGTTTTATGGCTCTGTTCTTAGAGTCACTGCCACCATAGCGTGAGAACAACTGGTCAAGCACGAAAATTAAATTTTTAATTTTTTTTGACTGCTATAAGATTAAATTGAAACATTTATTTATAATGTAAAATTTGTCTTCACTTGTTTATTTACTATATTAATATTAATCACAGTTTGTATAGACTATGCTGATTCTGATATGTAATGCCAAATTGTAATACCCATATGTATTATAGTAAATGTTTAATATTAAATATTTAGTGTTAGTTTTTTAACATTTGGTCTAAAATTGAACAGACACTATCATATTTTGTATTAACTTATGTTTGTTCATTACTAAATTATTACTTTTACATTTAAATATATACAACAGTTCCCAAAGGTTCTTTTTTTTTGGAAACCATCTGATTAATTTTCTATCATTTACACCTGTAAATTTACGAGAATTAGTTATTGAAATGGCACAGTGTGACGGAAAGGTCCAGACAGGATTATAAGGATATGGTAGGAGGAGGAGGAAGGTATGTGGTGATTAAGAGCTGTGTTTGGAAGGGGAGATATTTCAAGCCCACGAACATCTCAGTTGAGAAAAATTTATTGAATGTGTGGCCAAATTTATATACACATGTGATTTGATGATACATATATTCTCAATTTTTTGATATTTTAATTGTTTTATGTAAACAATTAAATAATTGTTTTTTAATTGTATTTGGTTCATACTTTTTTTGTGTGTAAAAAAACATGGCAAACAAAACATGTATATATATAGTGTCACATCAGCATTGTGTTATATGTCTAAATGTTATAATCTATAAAATAAATTAATATGCATAAAACAAGCACTTCTACTGATACAATTTTGTTATTTTTTGTAGTCATTTATTTTCAAATAAATGTTTAGTCATTAGTTAAAAACATTAGTGCTACATGTTGGAACAGTATAATATTACTTGCAATTATCAAAGTATAATATATTACAATAGCCTACTGTCATTACTCAATTACATAGTTCATTATTACACAAATGTGATCACTGATTATTGAAAGACTGTAACGAATACAGCGTTTGGTAAAGCCATCTGAAAATTAGTTTTCACAACTTAATGTTACGGCTGCTATGCTGCTATCTGCTAAAATAAATTCAAAGGACAATCAGGTTCCAAAGCAAGGATACTCCCACGCATGGAACACGAAATGTCTAAATAACAGAACAAAAAAATAAGACACATTCAACGAGTTACTAGTATGTCATTTTAATAAAATTTCTATGTCACTGAAAAAATAAAAATGCTTTCTACAATGATTTTTTTGGTTTGAGAAAAAAACAAATTTTTGTGTATAATTTTTTAAATATTTTATACACAAAACACATTCAGTGGTTGAGTCATAGTTTCTATAACATTATACTGTAATATTATGTAGCCTATACAATTTTCTAATTACTTTTCTGTTTTAGTACATTTTAAAGTTTACTGTTTTTGACTGACATGTTTCTTTATGTCTTTGTTTGACATACAGTCAATGTTATAATCAGTAATGTTTAACTAATAATTTTATTAGTTATTTTAATAATTTTATTAGACATAAGTATCAAGTTAAGTTCACAATGTAACAAAACTGATAAACACTTTTAAACTGTTCATAAGAATTTGTAGAGCCACTTCATAATAAGGCATGGCAAAACAGAAAAATAATGTATTAGAGTTTACTAGATTATCAGAATTCAGTTAAAAATTACAATCAAATTTTTTGTTAAGTATTAACAGAAAACTAAAATTACTCACTGTTATTCTCTGAAGGCACTAAACTGTTAATCTGATACACTTTGCTGTTAAGAGAACTGATAATGTGATAAGAGAGAGTGAACAGTAAAACTGATCTCACAAGTCTCCTTCACAAGCAGACTACACTGAACTGAATGGCCCTGGACTTGATTCAAGTTCAAGTGGACAGTTTTCATGTTATGACATGCAAGGCTAACTGACACCAATTCAAGTCCAGACATGCGGTTTTCTGGTTACGACATCCTGGTTGACTCAACTGAATTTCTCTAATGTATTTAACTATTAATAATATAGACATTCTATTACACACAGGTTCAAAAACTAGGGGATGCTCTCAGACACAAAACAAGTGATTTCTACAATTTGACATGATTTTTTAGTTTGAAAAATATATGTATAAACTTTTTAATAATATTTTAAACGAAAAATACTTAAAATTTATTAATAATGAAAACTATACACACAATATGCTGTTATTATTTATATTTATTGTAAAGTGATATTATTATTTACTGATGTACTCCAACAGGAAATGGACAAAAAAGATATAATGAAAATATATGTTTATGTGACCACTCTATTATGATATTTCTTCCAATTTTTAAGTGTCGTTATTTCAATCTGAATGCAAAAATCGACCTAAGAAGACATAAACACTGTGTGTAACTGACCAACTGACTTATGTATAATTGATGCCTAACCTGACTAACATATGCTTAAGATCAATATTACCAATACTTTTTATTTTTTTATAGACTGTTACATTTCTGTTCTTGAACAATAATCCCCCCCCCCAAAGTGTTCCAATCTTACATGAAAAAGAGGAAAATATATGTTCTGGATGAATAGGAAACCTATTTAAGAAAAGTTATATGGACAAGAAAGCTTTGGTCACAGCTTTGAACATCATATTTGGATTCCCAATGGCATTATAGACCACATGATGTGAATAATAACATTCTGCTGTTTTGATATACACTGAAGCCGTAAAGAATATTTATCAAAATCGAATGTGAATGAAGGAGAAAACTTTAGTTGGACAATTTGATGCATATGCCAACCTGACAATGGCAACACATTAAGTGGTTGTATCATAGAGTTTCCATAATATAAACTAAATGTAATTCACAACATTATTTGATTATCTATTTTAAAACTATTAAGCCTATAATTTTTCTAATGGTTTTTCTGTTTTAGTACATTTTAAAGTACACAGTTTTTGACTGACAAGTTAAGTCTTTATTTGACACACAGTCAGTGTTATAGTCAGCAATATTTAATAATAATTTTATTAATTATTCTAATAAAATTATTAGAAATATGTATGTTCATAAAGTAAAGAAACTGATAAACACTCCAATACCACAAAAAATTCATAAAAATTTGTAGACCCGCTTCCTCATAATCCATGGCGAAACAGAAAAATAATGGATTAAAGTTTATTAGATTAGAATTCAGTTAAAAATTAAAATCAAATTAAGTTTTTTGAAATATTAACAGAAAATTGAAGTTACTTATTGTTATTCTCTGAAGCACTATACTGTTAATCTGATACACTATTCTGTTAAAAGAACTGATAACAAGATAAAGAGAGAATGAACAGTACAGCTGATCTCACAAGTAGTCTCCTTCACTATTTAGCAGACTACACAGAACTGAATGGCCCTGGACTTGATTCAAGTTCAAGTGGACAGTTTTCATGTTATGACATGCAAAGGCTAACTGAAACCAATTCAAGCCCAGACAGGCAGTTTTCTGGTTATGACATCCTGGTTGACTCAACTGAATTTCCTAATGTATTTAACTATATTAATGTAGTTACACACACACACACACACACACACACACACACACACACACACACACACACACACACACACACACACACACACACACACACAGCTCAGTTCTTACATCCATACCGTATTCTTCCAATTTACACATTTAATTTTACACTGGGTTGTATACTATAAAATTACATTAGTACCTGTACTGTAACTGAGACCACAGCTTGATCTGTTTATATTACCAAAATAAGAAGGTAAACGTTTTCTTTTCTCTATACTATAATATTTAATGGGGCAATATTATAGATAAGTACATCTCAGTTTTCATTGTGCCAATCTGAAAGACAAAGTGGGTTTTTGATAATGTAAGAATTATTCTACACATGCATTAAATCCACCACTACATACAGTATGGCCTATGAACAATAAGTCTCCATTTTCTATTTTCAAGCAACTTTGCTTCTATCCTAATATTACAGTCACAACAACACACAAATAGCAGTGAATGAAAGTGAAAGTGATAACAGTACACTAAGAAGCAAGGGTCATTCCATTCAAACCAAAAAAAAAAAAAAAAAAAAAAAAAAAAAAAAAAAAAAAATAGTTTTCAAATTGACTATCTCAGATTTTGTTGAAACATTGGCTAACTATACTCTTTAACATCTTGAATTCAAATATAATTTTTTAAAAATTCTATCTCTTACAGTTTTTGAGTTATAATTTTTTGAAAATTGTAAAATATCGCTTTTTTTACATGCGCTCAGTGCTAAAAAATGTTCTAATTCCAGTTCTATAAGTCCTAGAGAGTTGTGTAATAGCTCATTTTAAAGAGGATTTAACGGGCTTTAATATTAAACTTCAACACTTTTTGGTAAAAAAATGTTTTTGAATTTTTTTTTTAGATAGTTTTTTAAAAAATTTTGAAAATAATATATATTTTTTATGGTGACTTGGTGAATACATCATAAAAATTTCAAAGTGGGACCATGATGGGATCAGCAGTTATGATGAAAATGCATCACAATAGTTCAGTATTTTAATGCGTTTTGGCATATGGGCTTGTCCCAGGAAAGATTGGGATTTAAATGACCAAAACTTGTGTTAACTTAGTAGGCCTAGTATTTAAATAACTAGCCTTTTTTTATTTATTTTTTTTAGTAAGTTAATATATTTTTTTAGTATTTTGCTGATGCATATTAACAATACAAAATATTAAATAAATAAATACAATTGCATTGCATACATTCTAATTTTAATAAAAACATTGATAAATAAAATACATTATTTAAAATTATTTATTAATACACTGTAAATACCATACATTATAGTCTAACTCAATGGTATACTGTAATAACAGTACTCAGAACAGCAGATCACAATGTAGCAACAGTCTACATATATGATGCCTGTGCAGACCTGTAGCTTTCATGTCCCAACAGGACTAGCTAGCTGTGGCTCATGACTCCACAGGTTGCTTACAGTCTACATGTTGCTTTCAGAGAGTGAACAAGTATAACATTAGTATTTGATTTTGTGTTGATGTTGTCAAATATATCATATGTACAATTTAAATATGGTTAAACAATGTATGTACATACGCATGCGCGTATTATTATTGTTATAACGGATGTATGTATTCTACGAAAGTTAGTTCTATGAATAAAGTATTTTCTAATCAACGTATTGTCTAACTGTATTTGGCAATATAATTCCAATATTAAATAATATCTCTCACAGGTTATGGGCCGACACTAGTAATCTGGAGATATATAGATGTGTGTTAGTTGTAATTACGTCGGAATTATTTACAGAGAAAAGTTTGTTTACATATTGTAACGATACAATTAAGCCAAATCTCGTACCAGTGATAAAAAAGATAATTCTTGATATAAAATTACTTCATATGAAATAAAATGAGTAAAAAATGATTAAAATGTAAATACTTTGACAAGACGTACAACGATATTACCCAACCCAAGTGATTGAGCCAAAAAACAAACATAAAGAAGGGAACCACGTAACATACTTATTAAAATGTAACTATTTTGACATGATTGAGCCGACAACCCAAACATACTTAAGAAAATGTGATTGACAAAACAATGATGGACATAGAACTAAAGGAGAACCAAACCAAGATGAAGAAAGAAGATGAAGATTATTGAAGAAGAAGAAGAGGAAGAATGAAGAGGAGACGGATAAAACCCAAGGGGAAACTAACACACATATATAAAAGGGAGAGATTGTATGTTTAGAGATAGAATACGGTCAATAAACCTTAAATAATTATATATTAATAAAACCAATGTTATTATTAGCATTAATTTAACATATGTATCCAATTTGTAAGACAATACAATTGTAAAACAATGTAGTATAGGAAAGGTACACTAACCCTGTCACAAAGGTTAGATTCAACCAAAACTCAACTAGCCTTAATATTGTTTATAGTAAAAATAATACTAAAACAAAAATAGTGAGAAATGGTAGGAGAAGGTATAGGGGTTACCCATTAAATAACACTAATTACAAAACAGTGAACCAAAGTGAAGTGCTTTAGTGAAGTGTTAATGCCCTAAAAAATAGTGAAAGTGAATGTGAAACATTCAAATTAGAATGCTAAGGAAATAGACACTCTTTAAAACATTGATAAATCACCAATGATTGGAGTGGAATTATAACTAGTTGTATACCTAGAAGTAATTAAAAATAGTATTTAAAATTAATATAAGGGAAGCATGTGACATATCAGGGAGAAAGCCCAGTACAATAACTTGTGTTAACATGGCATGATAGGATAGAAGTAAAGTTTGTTATTAAAGATTAAAATTATAAAGAATACAACACCCCATGTTGAAAGGGGAATTAACCTTCATAATATTAGAGAAAGTGACAATGTTTATCACCCTAGTTTATAAGACAAGAAAGAAATCAATGTTAGTACTAAGAATAATTTATGACTTATAAAGAATAGTTGATTCAATGTTAAAGAAGGAATATGACTGAAAGGGGACTTACAGTCCATAAACCTAACTATTATATTTTAAATGAAAGGTAATGAAAATGTATGTTGAATAATAATTAAAACACAAACAAATAAGTGAAGCCCATCAGGCTGAATTCAGAATGTAATTTAAAAAGGAAATACACTAGAAAACAATCATGGCTGTTTGTAACTATGAAAACAGTTAACTGCCAAGAACATTCAAATGCAAATTGTATCAATTTCACAAAAAATCTTACTAATCTAAGAACAGTGAATGGACAATAATTGTATATCAGTTATTTCAACACAGAAATATTATTGTAATAATTTAATTCAAGAAAGATATGTTATTTATTAAATGTCAACTAATTAGACTATAGTTAAAGTGTAACAGAATATGACCTTATGAGGTATCATTGTAAACTTTGAAAGGAAAGAAAAATAATAGTGATGTCATTTATTATCCCAAAGGAAGTATAAGGGAATAAAATCATTAGGAAAATACTTAATAAATTTGAATAAAAATTCAAATATCTCTAACAATGTATGTAAAGAGTAATTAAACCAGCATTGAATTATTAGTTACTATGACAACGAGTCATTTGAGGCTTATTTTTCCGTTAAATTAGATAGACGCTGAAGAAACGAAGCGTGGGTACGCCACGAAAGAAATTGGACAAACTAAAACTTTAATTTAAACAGTTACAACAAGTCAACTAGTGAACCAAAATGATCCAATATGAAGAGACGTCGATCTGTACAGAATTAATGATGACCAGGAACGAAATTAATTAAAATAATTAAAGAAAAAAACCCAGACCAGTTTGAAGAAGATGCTGGAAGCCTACAACCAGCCCAAATTCGAAAAATACACGCCTACCCATGATGACCATTCAACGTGAGACGAACTGATAAGTACTGAATAATTTCTTACTCCCAAAAAACCCTAAATTACTTGAATTATTTTCAAATGATAAAATTTCTCACTATTTAAAAAATAGTATTTTCTTTCAAAGGTAAAGGCACAATTTACTTACATTAAAAAACATTTGATTAACTTATAGAGATAACCTTATTTGTGAACATAACTACTGTAACAGAAATACGACACTACTGAACAATTTGTACAAACACATTATAAATCCTAAGTACGTATAAGGTATAATAGTGTACTTTCTTTTCATGTAATCAACGTTTATGTCTATTTTCATGATCAAAAGAACCCCAGATTTTAAAAACATATTAATTTGTTAGAAGTAACTGAATGATAGTGTTTTGAATCAATTTTGCCAACCTGAGGTGTTTTGTGTTTCAAGCTCTAAGCCGGAGCATAATATTATAAATTTGTTTATGATTCAATTGTCGTTTATTAATAATTAAATGTGTATTAAAAAACGCAGTACAGAACATTACTATCTTGTTATTTCATAGGATTTTTTGTAAATATATGTGTGTTAGCGAAGTTTAAGTCATAGCCAACTAGCGCTTGTCACGAGTGGCCGAGACGACAACCTGTGTAGCAGCGGGAATAATTCGAACACCACAGCTGTCCATGCTAATACCACATATTACTTTAAAAATTAAATGTTTTAATTGTTTTAACAAAAACAATTTGGCGCCACCCGGGAATCGTAATCCCTATGAATTAACAGGTAGGTTGTACTGGTGACATTGACAACGCTACGGACTCCAGAAGTGACGTCGATTTATGTAACAACCAGTGTGAGGCAAACACACTACAATCACACTAATACACTAAATAAACAAGTGTGATACATTTTAACAGGTACGACCCCTAGTTATTGTTACAATATACAGGCTCAAAGTGAAAGAGTTCACGTGCTTAACCTAAAATGGCTACATCTACGGTTCCCTTTCCCCTGCTAAAGGCAGATAATTTTTCCACTTGGAAATATAGAATACGTCTTGTTCTGAATAAAGAGGGTGCACTCGTAGCATTAGATAAAACAGACACAGAAATCGCAGCACTCACAGGTGCAGATTTGACCAGTTTCCAAGCTAAAGACGTAAAAGCTCAATGCATTATCGCACAGTCAATATCAGATAAGTATATTGAATACATAGAGAGTGCACAAAGCGCCAAAGAAATGATTGCAAATCTGGAAAATGTCTTCCAGAGAAAAAGCGCATTATCTAAGATGTTTATAATGCGAAAGCTATTGAAAATGAAATTCGTCGATGGCGAATTACAAGATCATTTCACTAAATTCGAAAAACTCATAAAAGAACTCGATGGCGTAAGCAAAGTTGCAACCGATGATACCGACAAAACGTGGTACCTTCTTCTGACAATGCCGGAAAGCTTTGAGAGCGTCATTACATTGATAGAAACGATAATGAATAAAGACGCGACAGTATATTCGTATTCTGATGTAAAAACAAGGTTATTGGATACTGAACTTAAAAACAAAGAGAACTCCAATGCAGGTGATAAGGTCAATAACGACGGTAACTGCTCTTTCTACTCTCCAGGTGAATATAAGAATAGCTGAAATTAACATTTTCTATTTCTTTAAGGTCTATATATTTAATAGTTTGAGATTATAAAATTTTACCTGGAATGAAATTGTACAGGCGGTACTTATATTTTTGTAACTTAGATTTTCTGGACATTATATGCTAAACCTGTCTTTGTTAATTTTTGTAATTGTCAGATTTTGTGAAGGTCAGGCAGGCTGTATGTAGCCTTAATTGCAGTTATGCTTTTGTTACTATCAAATCCTTATGGTTAAATAATGACTAAGTATATAATTAAATAAATGAATAATTTTTAAACATTTTACAATCTTATGACCGATTTTTAGAAAGGTTCTGTGCATTATATGGATCAACTAGTTTCACATTTTGCTTATCATTATAGCAAGCTTTAACGTATCATTATATTTTTTAATTACGAGCCATTCCAAATGTTTTCTCAATTTATAATGTATATTTGTATCCGACATGGAATTGTTATAGTTCTTAGTTAATTATGCGGGCTGCCGACATTATAACAATGTATAAGGGGTGGTCTTGGTCACTGACATGAGTTTCCATTTATTTAATAGATATTGGCGGGTCAGTTATTTGATGTTTCTATTTCATGGGGCGATAAAGGAATAATATACAGGCGGGCCGTGGGGCGTTTGAGTATGATGGCATACGAGTTGTAACTGTGATTTTGTGAAATTTAATTGTGATGTCAGAGGCTGTTATGTGTTCTAGAGAGGGAGTGATAAATATATACATAAAAGTACCAGTACCTTTTTATAATGTCGAGAAAAAAAAAAGAAAAAAAAAAATTGTTGAGTTATGATCATGATCAGTTCAGATTGAGGGGAATATATATTGTTACAACACAAATAAGCCAAACCCTGTACCAGGGATAAAAAAGATAATTCTTAATATAAATATACTTCATATAAAATAAAATGTTTAAAAATAAATAAAATATAAATATTATGACACGACGAACGACGATATTACCCAACCCAAGTGATTGACCCAACAACAGAAACACAAAGAAGGGAACCACGAAACATACACAGAGACAAAAGGTGATTGACCAAACAATTATGAACAAACAAAAGAAGATAAGAAACCCGAACTAAAGAAGAATCAAAGGAAGTGAACAAATTCCTACAGCTATATAGAAATTAAACCAGATGAGAAGAGGAGAACCGAACCAAGATGAAGACAATTGAAGTTGAAGAAGATGAAGAAGAAGAAGAAGAAGAAGAAGAAGAAGAAGAGGAAGAATGAAGAGGAGACAGGTTGAATCCAAGGAGAAACTAACACCACATATAAAGGGGAGAAATGGTAGACTCAAAGATAGAATACTGTAAATAAACCCCAAATAATTATCCACTAATGAAACAAATAGTATTGTTGTAATTGAAATAACTTACTATACCTATTTTAAAGACAAAAGACAAGTATAAAGTAACGTAGTGTAGAAAAGTACACTAACACAATTATTACGGTTAAATTTCATGAAAGATAAATAACCAAATGTTGTTAATAATAAGAATTATGTTGTAAAGAAATAGTGAGAAATAATAGGAGAAATAAGTATAGGGATTACCCATTAAGTAACACTTAATACAAACAGTGAACCAAGATAAAGTGCAATAGTGAAAGAGTAAATACCCTAAAAATAGTGAGAGTGAATCAGTGATAAACCTCTGTTAATTAAAGGTGAAGGTGATACGGGGAAATAGATATTTTAAGTAATAAAGAGGTAATAATAAATAAGAAAACACTTTATAAAGCATTGATAAACAGTCAATGATTTGAGTGATCTTGTGAACATTTATATAATTAAGAATAATTAACAATAAGATTTCAAATAAAGATAAGTAAAACATGTGATATTATTCAGGGAGAAAGCCCAGATAAAAACAGTTTGTATTAACATGGAATGGAGGAGATAGTAGTATAGAAATAAGGTTTTGTTTTAAAATTAAGAATACAATGAATAAAACACCCCATGTTAAAAGGGGAAATAACTTTAATAAGTTTGCAAGAAGTGATGATGTTTATCACTCAAAGTAGTAACAAAAGAATGAAATTAATGTTAAAACCAACAATAACTAATAACTTATAAAGAATAGTTTGTTTCAATGTTGTGAAGAGGATATGGCTGAAGGGAACTTGCAGTCCATAAGCCTAATTGTTATATTTTAAAATATGTATAATGAAAATGTATATTGAATAGTAATTAAAACACAAACAGAATCAAAACACAACACAAACAAACATGATAACAAAGTGAAGCCCATCAGGCTGAATTAAAAATGTAATTTAAAAGAAATAAACCAAAAACCATCATGGCTACTCTTGGCTATGAAAACATCCAGTGGTGCCGATCCCCCCCCAACTCCAGGCTCGATTACTAAAAAAAAGCTCTTTTTATAATGGATCACAATTTAGCATTTTCAGTAAAACGTGATTAGTTTTACAGTATACAGTATCAAATCTCAATCACTTCATTGGAAAAATACTTAGATTTGCAACTTTAATGCCTTACTTAAATTTGTTCCCTTAATAAAATGTTATAAACAATTCCGTCCTTTTATAGACTTTAGTGTACTAAAACATAGTAGAAAGCAAGATAATTAAAAAATCTAAACGCAAATTTCTATTGCACACTGTACTTTATTAATACAGTAAGTAAAAAAAAAAAATGGATTTCAAAATTATATTATAAATAAATCTATATCTATCTATCTACTATAATATTTTAAGCTTACAATCACAACATTTTTGTTATCTGAAGTTGAAATATTATATTATATATATATATATATGTATGGTATATCACGTGATGAGACATCCACGAATCGGGATGCTTTCACTTGTGCGGACTTTTTGCGTGCGAGGGAATTTTGAAAAACACAAAGTTCGATGTTATTGTTTTGGACTTGTAAACAAGGTCGTTTTTTAGTTGTTTATGCTGCAATTTATTTCTTAACGAAGGAAATACATAACTTTTGGGTTAAAAAGGTAATTGTAACTAAATATAACAAAATATTTCTCAAAACAATAAAATCGAACTTTGTGTTTTTCAAAATTTCCGCTTTATATAAAAATCCCTCCTTAAGGCGTTTGAATAAAGCGTTGTTTTTCCCACTCAAACGTCTTAACTTTATTTTTATCAAAATTATTAGTGTGCAAGTCCAAAACAATAAAATCGAACTTTGTGTTTTTCAAAATTCCCTCGCACGCAAAAAGTCCGCACATGTGAAAGCACCCTCGTAGTATACTATTTTATTGTACAAAATAAAGCTTTATATGTAAATTTATCAAATAAGCGATTATTTGAAAATAAATGTAGATAAATAAGGAAAGTGAGACTGCTCAAGTTGTACACGAGAAAATTTTTTGAAGCAGCAAAATAATTAAAGAACTTTAGGTCGTTTGAAAGCGTCTGTTCCACCTACGTAGGGATCTTCCATTCGCTTTCAAACGATCTAATTTTCTTTAAGTATTTTATGACTTCAAAAAATTGTTTAGCCTACAACTTGACCAGTCTCGCCTTCTTTGTTTTTCAATATGTATTTACAAATAATCGCTTTTTTAATAAATTAAAATATAAAGCTGTATTTTGTACACTAAAATTATTGTACTGTGATTCGTGGATGTCTCATCACGTGATACACCATGCAGCCCCCTTAAGCAAGCTTTGACGCAAATTGCGACCAGGAAATACGTTCTCACATTGTATTCGGTATTTTTAGTAATAGTAAATTTCATACAACAGTAAAAAAAAATCCCCCCCAAAAATTTTTCAAATGTCGCCAATGGCGACACGATACCCCCCTGTAGGCACCCCTGAAAACATCTAACTGTCAGACACACACAAATGTCAATTGTAACCAATTCACAAGGAAATTTATTAATATAAGACCAGTAAATGGCCAGTAATTATATGTAAATCATTTTAAAAGAGAAACGTTATTATAAAAGTTTAATTTAAGAGAGATATGTAATTTATCAAATGTCAAATATTTAGACTAAAGTTAATGTATAATAGAATATGACCTTATGAGGTATCATTTTAAACTTTGAAAGGAAAGAAATATAATAGTGATATTATTTATTACCCCAAAGGAACGATAAAGGAATAAAATCATTAAGAAAATACATAATAAATTTGAATAAAAATTCAAATCTCTTAACAATGCTTTTGAAAGAGGTCTTAACCAATCAAAGGGTTACTGTTACCATAGTAACGGGCCGTTGAATACTAATTTTCCGTTAAATTTATTAGACTTGAAGAAATGACGCGTGGGTAAGCGGCACGCAAAATTGTGATGATTGAAATTTTCCATTAAATAGTTAAAAAGACGTTCGGAAGTTAACAACAAGGAACCAAAGACGAATAGATGCAGAACTATCAAGATTAAACGATGTCCTGGAACCAAATAACAATAAATTAATTAGCAGAATCCCAAGACGAGATAGAAGAAGATGCCCGAAGCTTAAAACCAGCCCAAAAGTGCAGAATTTCCACTACCCCAGATGACAACATATCAACACTGTCTGAACTGATAGGTATCCAATAAATTCCTTTCTCCCAGAAACCAAATTACTTTAAATATTTCTCAAGTAATCAAAATGTCTCACTATTAAACAAATTTAATTTTCTTTCAAAGGTTTAATGCATAATCAACTTACGTAAAAACATTTTGTTAATCAAAATATAACCTCGCATTAGTGTGCGAACTTTGTAACCAAAAATACGACACTACCGAACACTTTGTAAAAACACTTTATATTCTTTAAGTACGTATAAGGTATGGTAGTGTACTTTTTTAATGTAACCAACTTTTATGTCTTATTTTATAATCCAAAGGACCCCAGATTTTGAACAGATTAATATTTTGTATGTAAATAGAGGCCATGACGGCATTGAGATAATTTGTTTTAAAACCGATTTGCCAACCTTGAAATATTGGCATCTCATGTTCTAAGCTGGAGCAATTTGTTATCAAACCATTTATAATCCTTTTGTCATATTAATTAATGACTGAATTTGTATTAAAATTACAGTACAGAGTAATACCATCGTTTTACTTCATAGGACGTTGTAGAATATATGTGTTAGCAATTTTTATTCAGTAACCAACTAGCGCTCGTCACGAGTGGACAATACGACAACCTGTATAGCGGCGGGAACCATTTGAACGCTCCAGCTGTCAACGCTAATAACACTTATCAACTTGTAATTTCACAATTTTAATTGTTTTGATATAAACAATTTGGCACCACCCGGGATTCGCAACCCCTATGAATTAACAGGTAGGTTGTACTGGTAATTTGAACAACGCTACAGACTTCAGTAGTGACTACTATTATTGTAACGACCGGTGTGAGGCAAACACACCACATTTACACTTATACACATAATAAACAAGTGTAAACACATTTTAACAGGTACGCACCCGTTATCTCGTTACAATATATATAAATACATGTATTATGTTTGACTTTTATGTTTGTTGTCAATGTGTTATAAACAGGGGCTATATATGTATAATTATGTGATTTTGGACATTACGGGGTTTTTGGAATTGTGATGCATGTAATTTCACATAATAAATGCCGTTTTTGTTGGTTACCAGAGAGTTTAATTGCAAGTCCCGTCTCACTGGACCCAGCGCATTTTTTGCTTCTCTAGGCCTTCTGCCTAGTTTTAAATATCTAGTGGCCCCTCTTAAAAAAAAAATTTATAAAGTATAAAAAAATAAAGAGGGGTTACATTTGGTAGCAGAGCGTGGTGAATGCACTATAAAAGGTACAAAAAGAGGTATAATTCGCTTGAAAGTGTTGAACAATAAAAATAACAGTTATTTTTTCATAAAGATACCCGTTATTATTGTACCTGAGTTTTCCTACAATCTCTTATCAGTGAAAAGAATGAGTTCAAAGGGATTTGATGTTCAATTCAATAGTGGTGGAAAATCAGTTACTATCTCAAATAACAAATTGCAAATGAAATGTGAATCCAAAGGAAATTTGTATGTGGCTCAATTTTCAATAGCACACCCTTCGATGAGTGAAACTTGTTGCATTTCATTAAGTAAGGATCTACTATGGCACCCAAGACTTGGACATCTCAATGCTCAAGGTCTTGGATCACTAAATTTTCCACACAATTTTGGAGTATGCAGTCCCTGTAACCAAGGTAAAGCAAAACGAAAGCGTTTTAAGGATGTACCCCTACCAAGGTCAAACAGAATTGGAGAACTCATTCACAGTGACTTGGCTGGTCCTTTTAAAATACACACCATGAAAGGTGAAAAATATTATCAAACAATTATCGATGACTATTCACATTTTACCCAGGTGTTCCTTTTAAAACACAAAAATGAAGCAGAAAGAAATATTATGAATTATGTCCAAGAGTTAAATGCCAGAGGATATTACTCTTCAAGAATCAGGTCAGATTGTGGTGGAGAGTACTCATCACATGTGTTTAAAAATTTCTGTATACAAAAAGGAATAGTCAACGAATACACTTTGCCACATACACAGCAGCAGAATGGAGTTAGCGAAAGAATCAATTTTACTCTAATGAGTAGAGTACGAACACTATTCGCTGAAACAAATTTGCCTAAGTTCTTGTGGGGTGAAGCAATACGTTGTGCTGCATACCAATTGAACCGCTCTCCAACAGTTGCCCTGAAGGAAAATAAGGTACCCGCTGAAGTCTACCTAGGTAAAGTGAATTATGACAAGTTGAGGGTTTTTGGTTCAAAGGCTTGGGCATATAAACTGCCTGTTCCAGCAGACAAGCTAGAAACAAGATCAGTTAACTGCATTATGGTAGGCTATGCTAAAAATGGGTATAGACTATGGGTACCCAAAACAAGTGAAATTATAATCTCAAGGGATGTTACCTTTGATGAAATTAACATCAACTATACTAGTCAGAAAGCCTTAGAAGATATCCCACAAATGGTAATTGGAGGTGACAGTGTAGGTGATAAAGAGCATCAAAGTATGAGCGAAGGAGACATCCAGGTTCAAAATGTCACTGGCACCTCACCTGCACATAGAGACAGCAGTCTAAGCGATACTGTCCAACAGGGTGATCAAACATCACTGCGTAGAAGTGAAAGAATTAAAACTGTTCCAGAGAAATTTAAAGATTATATACTGTACAAGGATTATAATGAAAGTTTTAGTCAAAATGAAGAAGAGATGCACTTAGCGTACTGTCTTTGTGCAGGAGTACCAATCTCTTATGAAGATGCCATATGTACTAGAGATGGTTGGGAAGAAGCGATACAAAAGGAAATAAGTGCCCTCGAAAAACATCAAACTTGGAAGGCAACAAATCTACCCAAAGGCATCAAAGCTATTGACACAATGTGGCTTTTCAAAATCAAGCCTGATGGCACTAAGAAAGCTCATCTAGTAGCAAAAGGATTTCAAGAGGAAATGTCCTCCAACATTTATGCACCAGTCGCTCAACTTTCCACCATCAGAATCTTACTGTCTGTAGCACTGCAAAATGGATGGGAAATTAAACAACTTGATATCCCTACAGCATTCCTAAATGGCAAGCTAGACACTGAAGTTTATATAAAACCACCCAAAGGAGTAAAATGTCCAACGAATGCTCTAAAACTCATGAAAAGCTTATACGGTCTTCGCTCTTCACCCAGAAAATGGAATGAAATGTTTAACGAGGCTGTGCAACATCATGGTCTAATCAGATCTCAGAATGACTTTTGTTTGTACTTGGGTAAAAATGCTTACCTTATTATATGGGTTGATGATATAATCATCACAGGTGACATGAGCGAATGTCTAAAAATCATTGAGTTCCTTAAAAAGGAGTTCAACGCAAAAGAATTAGGAATCATCAACACCTTTCTGGGCACAGAAATCAATGTAAATAAAGAGCAGATCACCATTTCTCAAAAGGAATTCATACAAAAAGTAATCTCAAGATTTGGTCTGGAAAATGGAAAACCGATGGATACACCTATGGAACACAATTTCCAGGTTGACTTATCTCTACCAGTGGACAAAAACTTACCTTACAGAGAACTCCTTGGTTCACTTATCTACATATCAATTGTAAGTAGACCAGACATAGCTTACGCTACATCTGTCTTAAGTAGATATCTTGATAAACCCACTAAACAACTCTGGATTGCTGCGAAGAGGGTATTGAGGTACTTAAACGGTACCAAGCATTTGAATCTCACATTTCATAAAAATCAAGATACTGGATTAATCACATATTCAGATGCAGATTGGGCAGGAGACATCACCAGCAGAAAGAGTACAAGTGGATGTATAATATATCACTGTAACAACCCTGTATCCTGGTTTACAAAGAAACAAACATGCGTATCCCAGTCAACAGCTGAAGCGGAATACATAGCATGTGCAATGGCAGCGATGGATGTGGTATACTTTCAACGCATACTTGTGGACTTGAAGTGCAATGTCTTAATTCCTTTAATTTATGTAGACAACCAAAGTGCACTTAACATGTGTGAAAGCTATGAGAATAGCAGACGTACTAGACATATAGACATTAAATATCACTATATTAAGGATCTTATACACAAAAAACTTATTGAATTAGAGTACATAAAAACCCAAGATAATGTAGCTGATATTTTCACAAAATCCTTAAATAATATAAAATTTGCAAAGTTTTTTGAAAAACTCAACCTAAAATAGTTTTCAGATACAAAAAAAATTTCAATTTTGCATTTATTTTTTAAATTTAAGTATATTTATCAACTGTACTCATACCAAAATTGTTCCAAATGTAAATTAAGGCTATTTAAATTATATGGGTATTTAAATTGAGAGGGAATGTCAAATATATCATACGTACAATTTAAATATGGTTAAACAATGTATGTACAATACGCATGCGCGTATTATTATTGTTATAACGGATGTATGTATTCTACGAAGGTTAGTTCTATGAATAAAGTCTTTTCTAATCAACGTGTTGTCTAACTGTATTTGGCAATATAATTCCAATATTAAATAATATCTCTCACAGATGTTGTAATTTTTGACATTTTCCTTTTGTTTATAATATTTTTCAACTTAGTGAAAAGTGTGTTTTGGTGTTTGCAGTGCATTTAAAGTGTGTTAAAACAATCATTTCATTAATCTAAGTTGTCTACAAAGAAAACTAAGGAAAAGTGTAGTATTTCTTATTAAACATATTTTAAAATGTTACATATTTTTAAGTGACCCTTTTATGGTAATTAAAAAAAAAAAAATTCAACTAAGTTTTAAGACCTAAAATGGCAGAAGGCCAGTACTTCAAAAATTAATATAATATCTGTATACTGCTGCAATCCATTTAAACGGCCAGGACATGACTATCACAAAAAAATTTAAGACCTGTAAACAATAATATTTTAAAACGTCATAAACAAATAGTTGATGGTGATAAATTATGTGATGGTTGCCGTAAATCTGTTCTTAAGTTACGTGTACTTAGCCTAGAAGGAGAAGACTGTTTAGATGATGTTCACGAAAGAGAAGATGGAATTCAACTTTCAACCCCAGAAAAGGCTGAAGCTATGGAAACTTTAAATAAAAGTCTCAGTCTGATTGATGAAACTCCCGTTAAAAAATACCGTCTAAGTGAAAAGAAATATCCAGAGAAAAAATTAAAAAAGGTCACAGAAGCTTTTAGGGCCAAAATACTTGGTTTGAGCCCAGAAAATCCAGTTGAGCCCAATAAAAATGATAGTGAAATAATTAACCAACTAAAAGCAAAATTCAATAGTACGACAAACAAAAGTTTACAAATGCAAATTTTAACTACACTTCCAAAAAGCTGGACCTTGAAAGAAATAGAAACTGAATTTGGAGTGACAAATTTTATTGCTAGAAAAGCTAAAAATCTTGTAAAAGAAAAAGGTATAATGTCTTCTCCCAATCCAAAACCTGGCAAGACGTTAAGCTCGGAGACAGTAGATTTAGTTCAAAGGTTTTATGAGTCTGATGAGGTGAGTCGGCAGATGACAGGTAAGAAAGACTTTGTTTCTGTTAGAGTAAATGACAAACGAGTCCATGTTCAAAAATTTCTAATTTTAAATACATTAAGGGAATCTTTTGTACTCTTCAAAGAACGTTATCCTGGACAGAAAATAGGCTTTTTTAAATTCTGTGAACTTCGCCCACATCATTGTGTTCTTGTTGCATCTGCTGGGACGCATTCAATTTGCGTATGTACTATACACCAAAACGCAAAGTTAATGATGGCTCAATGTAAACTACCAGAGTTGCTAAATGGAGAAATACCAATCAAAACTTATAAAGACTTAACTAGTAAAATGGTTTGTGAAATTCCTACAGACAAGTGTTATTTCAATCAATGTATAAACTGTCCAGGTGTTAGTAATTTGAAGTCTCTATTTGAAGATTCGTTTGAACAAAACACCATCGATAATGTGACATACAAACAGTGGATGCGGATTGATAAGTCTGTCCTTGAAACCATAACCAAACCCACTGAAGATTTCTTGGACTGTTTGTTTGATAGTTTGCCCAAACTACTGAAACATTCTTTTATTGCTACCAAACAATCGTCTTATCTGAGACATATGAAAGAGAATCTACCTCTAAATCAATACATTGTTTTGTGATTTTGCTGAAAATTATTCTTTTGTCCTCCAAGACGCTGCTCAAGGATTTCACTGGAACAATGCTCAAGCAACGATACATCCTTTTATAATTTACTACATGGAAGATAACAAGTTACAGCACTTGAGCTTAGTTATCATTTCTGATTGCACGGCCCATGATACAGTTGCTGTACATTTGTTCCAACGGCTCATGATAACTTTCTTGAAGCAGAAACTACCGCAAAAACTAGAAAAGATTCATTATTTTTCAGATGGAGCAGCATCCCAATATAAAAATAAATCAAATTTCCTTAACCTCTGTCATCATACTGCAGACTTTTCCATTGAAGCAGAATGGAACTTTTTTTGCATCTTCACATGGGAAAAATGCATGTGACGGTGTAGGAGGTTCGGTTAAGCATTTAGCCGCGCAAGCAAGTCTTCGTATGGTATACAACGAACAGATTATGACTCCTCGCCAACTGTATGACTGGGCTAAAGACAATATTAAAAGTATTGATTTCATTTATTCAACACAAGAAGAATATGAACAGGAAAATACATTTTTGAAAACAAGTTTTGAAGAAGCCAAAACAGTGAAAGGAACTCAACAGTTTCACAGCTACAGACCAAAAAATGAAACCAGAGTTTTGGTTAAAACTTATTCCTTTTCAGATGATGTAAAAGAAGAGGTACTAGTTTCAGAAAATGATGTTGACGGTGATTTGGAGTTAAGTGACGTAGTTGGTTTTGTGACATGTGAGTATAATAACGAATGGTGGTTAGGATGTGTTTTAGGAATTGCACATGAGGAAGTGAAAATAAGTTTTCTAGAACCTCATGGACCTTCTCCATCCTTAAGTATCCTAGGTCACCAGATATCTTAATTGTGAATAAAACTGAGGTACTAACTAAAGCTGACCCTACAACACAAACTGGAAGAGTTTATCATCTGACAGAGTTTGAAAGTATAAAAGCAAGTAAAAGCTCCATTCCAGATCAAAAGGAAGAAATAAATAGCTGTACGAGGCAAGGTTAAATCTACAGAAAACTGTTTATTTCTGAGACTTTTTCAAACACTAGGCTCTGTTCATAAAAGTATCATTTTGGTATTGTTTAAATAAAAATTAGTTATTTTGTTTTCTTTATGTTCTGTATCGTAGCTTAGGTACAATAATTTTAAATAATGCATTTTATTTATCAATGTTTTTATTAAAATTAGAATGTATGCAATGCAATTGTATTTATTTATTTAATATTTTGTATTGTTAATATGCATTAATAACGCATTAAAATACTGAACTATTGTGATGCATTTTCGTCATAACTGCTGATCCCATCATGGTCCCACTTTGAAATTTTTACGATGTATTCACTAAGTCACCATAAAAAATATATATTATTTTCAAAATTTTTAAAAAACACTATCTCAAAAAAAATTTCAAAAACATTTTTTGGAGTTTTTCAAAAAACATTTTTTTACCAAAAAGTGTTGAAGTTTAATATCAAATTAAAGCCCGTTAAATCCTCTTTAAAATGAGCTATTACACAACTCTCTAGGACTTATAGAACTGGAATTAGAACATTTTTTAGCACTGAGCGCATGTAAAAAAAGCGATATTTTACAATTTTCAAAAAATTATAACTCAAAAACTGTAAGAGATAGAATTTTTTAAAAATTATATTTGAATTCAGGATGTTAAAGAGTATAGTTAACCAAAATTTCAAAGAAATCTGAGATAGTCAATTTGAGTGCCTTGTTGGTTTGACATGGAATGCGGTCAATTTTTAACAACACACACAGATATTTTCAGTGATCTCTCTGCAAACCACAAAACCAAACACTGTCTAGTTCATAGTAACGTAAATACTTAATCAGACCATTCGTTCTTCTTAAAAAGGCTTTTGTTCTTCAATCTAGCAACTTTCATTCCCATCTGCTATCTTCATTCCTGACCAAATGTCCTGCCTACCTAAAATTTCCATTATAAACTATATGATCATTTTAAAATTTAAATTTATTAAAATACATTTGCAAATTTGTTAATCTGGGTAAACTAATGTTAAAAATTGTACTATGTTCTGCTACAACATTTCGAGGTACCCAGAGACGATGGGAGCCGTATTCTACATAAAATCCATATGAGATTATATGGGCTGATTTGGTAACCTGGCAACAAAGCCAATACATATAATACAAGAATTATTGATAAAATAAATTTATTTTAAAAATTATCAATGTATAGTTAATTACTACTGATGGCTGCTTAAAACCTAATTCATGACTGCTTACTAAAACATGACAAACTTTTATGGAAGATTACTTTGGGCAGCAAAAAACGTTTATACACAAAACAATAAGCAGATTTAAATAATTTTAACAAATTTAAATGAACACAACACCTCCATACACGTAGACAATAAATTCAAATGCATTTTGTTTTATAATCAAGTTATAAACAAGTTATATAATCAAGTTATAAACAAGAATGTTTAATAATTTAATTGGATCACATGAATTTTAATCTACTCAGCTGTCACTAATCATGGAGTATACAATTAAGGAAATATATACACCTGACCTGAGTTATCTGAAACACTGAGGGCTTGAACTTGCTTTTTTTACTTCTGTGTTCTATGGGGCCAAAAACGAAAAAATTTGTCCTTATTTTTTGTCAAAATTTCATAAAAATGTCAAAACAGATGTTGCACACACTGCCTATGTTCCGTACTTTTAACATATTTATTTGCGAATTGCAGTCATCGTTGTGACCAACATTCTGCATAATTAACCTAGCTTTTCTTTTTTTTTGTATATTTGTTTTTTGCGAATGTATTGTTTCCACGTATAAACGTTGCGGAATAACTATTCATATATATACCTTATTTTACCATCTTGTTTCTTGCGAACTGTTAACTTTAAAAAACCGGCATACAAAATTTACACCTTAACATCATGGCATCTTTTTTTTTAGATAACGTTCAATTGTCTCGACATAATAAAAAACTACTGAACTTTTTCCTAACAGTCTTATTAGTAGGCCTATACAACAGTTTAAAATTTTCGGTTATACTACATTTTACGATAACTAAGGACCTCGTAGTTCCAGTTGATTAGTACCCGGTTCGGCCTACAATAATTGTTAAAATGTAAAAAAATGATTCGCCTACCTCAAGTAAAATTTGCCAAGAAATTTCTTAAGCGCTGTCGACTGTTCAACGACTACCTAATGGTTGCGTAAAGGCGCCAAACACACTATCACATGATTCATCCAATGAAGATTGTACAATAATATCCCTGCGGTGCCAGATAACATCAATTTAGCAAGTGCTTGGAGAGCCGGCTTATAAAACAACGGGACGGTAAAAAAAAGTACCTTGGATATGAATTTTTTAATTACCTAAAATATGAGCATACATCAAAATGCTAATTATAATTATTTCACTACCTGTGTTCCGAGTCGGTAGTGAAATAATTATAATTAGTTAAGTAACGGACACGTCATGGACAACGAAATCGTGGAATCAAAATACTATTTACAATACACTGGCTCTTGTATTATTTTTACACCACCAACACCAATTCCGTCAATAAGATAATTGCGCAACACTATTTTTTTTTCTATGAGCGGAGTCGGTTAACCTTGGAACTGTTTCCATTCCATCATCTAATGCTTAAAGTTGCCGCGGTAATTCACACAAGCCAATAGAGGTGGGCCGATATACCTGCAATAGGTATTTTGGAACGATATTTTTGTGGAACGGATGTAACAGTGACTGAAAAGTTGAAATACCTGTTATTCGCGGCGACGCTGTTCCGAGTCGAGACACGCCGCCCTCGCTGTTCCAAGTCGAGGCACACCCCCTACGCACCCACCCACCCACACACACACACACACACACACACAAAATCTACGCAAGATCACGTAACCAAGGCCAAATACTAGGCGTACAAAAATATCGCTGGAACGCAAGGAACAGCCAGTAACGCGTATTTAAAATATTAGGTATTTCAAATACTAGTGGTATCACCGATACACAAGGAACAACGCGTTCCAGAGTAACAGTAGTATTTTAGTAACACCAAATATTTCAGGAACAGGTAGTATCAAGCATATTTCGAGTAAGAATTAGTATCAGCCACTTTTTCGTCCTGTATACTTCATTCTGCGCAAAGAGACGGAGCTGTTTTTAATAAAGGAAATAATTTATCCTGCTGTTACATTTATTCTCGTGTGATATGCAGATATATAATACAGATTATATGCTAATAATTATATATTATACTAGTCACCAACTTGTAACTAAAATCGGTTGGTAAAACTTTATGTTTTTACTCAAAAAAAACTTTATGTTCCAATCGTTAGTGAAATAGTTGAATTTAATTACTGTATATTGAGTTATAACCTATAGAGTGGCTGATGTTGATAAGCTATATTATACTTTTTATTAATGTGATTTTAACTTCACTACACATCTCACGTAAATGATGAGATTGTTGTAATGGACATTTATGCACTTTATCTAGTCCTGTTCCTTAAATATCTGTAATGCATTTAATTTACTTTTGTTGTTGCTTATTATTTATAAGTTTGTATTTATATTTATTTTATTACAATTTGTTTTTTATTTTTATTTGTAAAATTTTGTTTATTCTCATTCACTCTTGTGGCTTACTGTTATGTTTTTATTATACGTTTCTGATGTTTTTTCACATTATTTTTCGTCGTATTATGTGTAGGCTACTCTAAATTATTTAATTGCCCCGAGTTTCGCAACTGATTTGTCTAACCAATGTTAGTTTGTTTACTACTAGTGAAAACTTAAATTGGTATTCCCAAAGGGAGATAGGCCTATAAATTCTCGTTTCTTATTTTCATTTAAACAGTAATAGTTTAATAAAGTCACAGTGTAAAGTAACACTGTTAATACTTTGTTTCAATTTATTTCTTATAACAAATTATATAGTATAGGTTATATATCTTCAAATAAATACACAGCAAGTAGGTTTATTAATAGGTTTATCTAGGTGAAAATAAACCTACTTGGAGTGTATTTATTTGAAGATATTACATAGGAGACCTGCAGGAAACTCAAAACGAGTTACTTACAACGGATAATATAGGTTATGTATATATAGTATATAATAACAGGTATTTATACCTGTTATTTTTTTGGAACGGTATTTTCATACCTAGTATTTTAAAATAACAGTTTAGCCCACCTCTACAAGCCATTAAAAACACTTATTGCGAAATTCCCTTAGGTGAGCTAATAAGTGTTACCAATCTTGCTGACACAAAACAGAAACTACATATAACCCTGTATAATTTAATATAACAATCTCGAACATCAACTCTCAACAGCCGCAAATAGATTTCGTCATGTCAGTAGCAGAATGCGTCATGTACCTTACTCGAATACAAAATATAGCGCCCTCTTTGTAATGCGGTTTTGGGCATGTGCACATTGTTAATGCTTATGTGCTAAACGAGTATTTAAAATAACAAGTACGAACGAAACAATTTAAAAAAAAATAACACGTACAAATACCTGTTATTATATAATTTGTTAGAAGAAATAAATTGAAACTAGAAGCATTAACAAGACAATTTATAGGCGTATCTCCATTTGGGAATACTAATTTAAGCTTTCATTAGGAGTAAACAAACTGACATAGATTTAATATTAAATAATTATTGATTCCATTTAGGTGAGACAAATCAGTTGCGAAACTCAGGGAATGAAATTTAGGGTGCACGTAAGTGAGATGTGCAGTGAAGTTATCTCCGAAATCACATACAAAAAGTACTAAGTTAAAATTATCTCCGAAATCACATTAACAAAAAGTACTATATGACTTATCAGTCACTCTGTAGGTTATAAGGCAATATACGTAATTCGCTTTTTCAAAATTTACTGTGGTGGTGACCAGTATAATACATAATTTGTATTATATAACTGCATAACACAGGATAATAAAATTTAACAAGTACGTTTTTTTTTCATTTATTAAAAACAGCTTCGTCTCTTTGGCATAGAGATATTCTGAACTTCGCTGTTTTCCTTCGTTTCGTATACTATACTTGTATGGCTGCATGGCAATCGGCACTTGTGCAGAATAAACTATTCAGCACCAATAACTGCGACTTTGTACTCGTAGTACTTGTTTATTCGTTAGTTCCGTAGGGGGGTTCCGCGTCTCGGAACCGCGAGTAATCGGAATGGGTATTTCGAAAGTTTAAAGTATTCGTACACTCCTACAATGCAATTAAAGATATATTTTGAGAAATTCTTACACGTTAACTTGAGTAAACATATGTTATTAGAAAGTAAACAATCAGTCGTTAAGTTTAGTTATGTTTTAATGATTTTATATTTATTTCAATTCAGGGGGACAAAGTTACTTGTGTCCGCAGCATCCTTAAGCTATACGTGTCCCCTGGGTGGTGCTAAATGAGTAACAGTGCTGGCAAATATGGAAAAAAGAGTTACAAACAAAACTGTTCTTATGAGGGCAAAACAGACAGTGACAACTATGAACATTCTCCAGTGGAATGCAGGAGGCCTTTCTTTTACAAAAATGACAGAACTAAAAAAGATAGTTAACCAAAATAAAGCGGATATTCTTATAATTAACGAAGCCAACATCACGGCAGAAAACATCCACTATTACAACATCCCATACTACACAGCATACACACTCTTCAAGGCAAGACAAATAGCTAGTGGAATACTTGTATCAGTCAGAAATTCCCTAAAATCAGAATTCAAGACCATAAAAGGAATGAATGCTCATGATACCGCAGAAATAGTGAGGTTGACAACTTGGGAAGGAGCTAAGAAATTTACAATATACGGCATATACAGCCCGCCTAGAAACAAAAACTTGTGCCTGGATATACTTGACATCTCCCCAGCCACTATCATAGTATAAAACTGTATATGCTGCTTATTTTATTCAGCATAAATTAATTAACATACTTTAATTAATGTGTAAACAATTGAGCGGTGTGTTTAAGTTTTAGCAATTAATTCTATCTTGTCTGTGCTTCACTAACTAACAAAATTCGTTATAAGCCTCGCGTTGGGAAGCCATATACGATTTGTATATTTATATGCTAATTAATGCATTCATTAATTACTCAATCAAATAATTTTGATTCTAGCCCCACGTTGGGAAACAATGTATTCAAAGTACAAGATCAACTCTATTACATATGGATTATCAGCGGAGAGCTGAAGCACGATAAAAGGTAACTAGTGTTTATTACTTTATTACACTTGTTGTCAATTTTAGTATGCATAATGTGTGTTGTTGTCAATCACACTCAACAGGTGGAACACGATAAAGTTTAATAATTCAATAATATTATATGCATAATTAATTTAGACTTCAAATATACATAATATCCATGAAAAGAGATAAAGTTTTACTGATTACTACATCAAAATTAATCCTAGAATCAAAGTTATAGCTCAATTAAAATTCAATTCAATACATAATTTAATTCATTGATCAAATTAATTAATTAGTAAATATACACAGTTGTAAGTAGGAGACTTTAACGCCACCTCCCTGAATTGGGGATACAAATATATAACCAAGCAGGAAGAACTGCTGAAGAATTTCTCAACAGCCATAACTTGGAGCTGTTGTACAAAAAAGAAGATAAAAAGACTTTCCTACATTATACGGGAGACTCCACAAACCCTGACCTTGCTATGGTATCCTCTGATCTCTATGATAACAGTAAAAAACAAGTACTGGAAGACTTAGGAGGAAACCATCGAGCTCTCCTACTATCTATCTCGTTAAAGGTTCCTAATGGAAAACCAATCACCCGTACTACATGGAACTTCAAGAAGGCCGATTGGAAGAAGTTTCAAGAACAGGTGGGGACTAAATCAAGTTCAATTTATAGCGAGAAAATTTTTGAAAAGTTCCCAAACGTCAGAGACACGTTGAGGCAGTTAATTTCTGGCGAGTAAAGCAATAAATAAGGGGTGAACATCAACTGACAGTCAAACAATACTGGTGTACGACAGGGCGAAAAGGCGACGACTTCGTGCAAGTTGAGACAATTGATTGAAAGTTGAAACGTCAGAAGAGGGTTTACATGGTGTTATTGCTTCATAACATAAGAACAAAGCAGTCGCTACTCCATCTAAAAGTTATGACGAAACGAGGCGAATGACACGCACGTTGCATCACACCATACGTGAAACGACAAAACGTACCCGGACACAAAAGGGTTTACGACAGTTTAACTCACTGGAACAATAAAGCACATACGAGGTGAATGGAAATCGACGATGTAACACAGCAGGACTGCTCATTTAGGAGACATACACGATTTACGAGGAGAGAGCTGGAGAAACTTTACTGGGAGACGTCTGTCAAAGAATTATTAATTGATACAAAAGGGGAAGGTAAGGTAAACAATGCGACGATTCGTTACGCCAACAGCATAGAAAACTTAGGGTGACAAACATCCATCAATGGGGCAAAGCTCGGACAGGAGTTGAACAAAGAAGATGATTGACAGGCGAGGAATTACAGCTTTTCTTAGAACATAGAGTAACGACACTGGCAAAATATCGGGGATGTTAGACGACCTATCAGAAGACAGAAGTCAGCTAGGACTCGAGTCTAGGGGAGAATTCCCATGGCAACGAAAGACAAGAGGCAAATCAGAAGAGTCACAAGGAGAAATCTAGAAGGTGGGTGGATTCTTCAAAGAAATCGAGTAGTCTAACCCAGTGTTCCGCAACCTTTTTTTAATCACGGCACACCCCAGACGGGTCTAGACTCAACACGGCACACCAAAATGTCTGTCCCCTCAAAATCATGTAAATCTTAATATAATTACGAAATATTACGTCGTTATGTAATCAATTATTATTATTATTACTATTATAAAACAGGAATAGACTCATGCATTTATTAACAATTTATTAACTTTAATTCCCTGTAGAAAATACGAATTTTAAAGTAAATAACTCTACTCATACCTTTGCGGTGAACACAAAGCTTGCCGCCTGTAACCCATCAAACCGGCCCAATATTTCAGGCGAGAATACAAATAACTTAAGATAAGCAAACTATAATAACAATATTGAATAAATAAATTACATTTAATTTCTATGAAAATATAACAGTTATCAGCATGTATTAAAGAATAAACAAGCACCTTCTTACTTAAAATCGACAATTAATTTATTACAATAATAGGTAAAAGTTCGCGTCACACCTTTCACCTTGTGACGGCACACCGGTTGCGGAACACTGGCCCAGCGGCAGAATGTTTTTCATCTTTCTGCAACGGATTTTAAGAAAACCAAGTACTTTCTGCAAGCATTTCAGTAGTAACGTAGTTAAAATTGTTTGATGCAACGGCTATCTCCGTTCTATATAAGTATTAAAATAATAATCCTTAAAATTTCAGGAGACAAAAATTGAGATATTTTTAGATTAGGTTTTCGGAAATATAAGGTCTATCAGGATTTATTTGAATAAATTTGAAAAATTACATTTAAATATATTGATATTATAGGATATTGATTTTAGGTTGATATAAAAAATCAGTCCAGAAATACACAACTCTTTTTAATAGGTACTGAAAACATGTAAATACACTTACTTCATTTGAAGTTTTCTTATATTTTAAAACATGGCAAGGATTTATTTAAGTCCTCTTGGACCCTTCTTATAACTTTGGATGTTACCAATTCAGACATTAATTTGCTTTTTGAAACTGGCTTGAAATGGTTGTCGTGCTGAGTCCCATACTTCTTGCAAACAGCCAATTTTAAAAATTTCCTATTTCCTTTGTAACCAGCAGGAGGACCATTTATCATTATGAAAGCCAACATATCAGTAGTGCCAATTTGGTCATATGTGAGATCACTGGCTGCAGGGCACTTAGTCATTATGTTGGTAATAACGGAACCCCAGCTTTCACATATGGCTTCTGAAACTGGAGTACTAAGCAAAAATTTCAACAACTTTATACCCAAAGGATATTCTTGTTGAAGATCTGTTACTGTCATTTTGAACAAATACTTGAAATCAAGAATATTTTCAGTAACTCTTGCAGAATTCAATTTCTCAGTCATCCAGAGCAACACTTGTTTATATTAAAAAAAAGTTTCCTTTTATCAATGGAAAGAAGAAATGGATATGAGCAAACACTGATCTTATCATAAAACTCTTGAAAAGAATGAAAATTTTTCTCTGCTTTCTCGTTACTTACATTATTTCTTGGAAATATCAGAAAGTCCAAGTTGAACAAAAAATCTGCTATCTTAATAACTTTGATACAGTGATTACTGTCTTCATCAACATTCAGGTAAGTCTGACATTGTTCCTTGAGTGACCCTACAAACTTTAAAAACTCTTTAGCACACTTTACAATTTCACTGACTACTTCATTGCCAACTGAAGCAGACAAAGATCTTAAAATTTTGCTGCTCACAGGAACATCGGGCAAAGGGACACCTTTAAAGGTGCTACTATCCATAATAAATTCACTAGAGAGTTTTGTGTGTTTAAAGAAGCCCTCAGGCAATTCGTTGATCATTTGACATAAACTGTCTCTGGAGAGTCTGGAATCAGCAGAAGCAATATTTTCTACATGCCGAATCATAACTTCTAAATGTACTTGGATATTTTCCATAAACTGAACATACTGCCATGGTAAATGGTAACTGGATTGAACTTCTTTTGATAAAGAAGACAAAATGGAGTAAGCGTCAGCAAGTAAAAGAATAATAAACATATTTGTTTTTGATAGCAGCTTATCTCTTAGGGCAAAAGATTCTGGGCACTTTTCTACAGCACACACAAAACTTCTGTAATCTCCAAGAAAAGTATTAAACACAGTTTCAGAATAGCTTGCGAATTTCATGGTTTTAAATGCTTTTGGTTTGTAAAAATAGTCTTCGAATTCTTTTGATGACTGTAAAAGTAATTCATAATTCTTTCCTGTAGAAAATTCTTTCATAGCTTCATCAATGAGTGTGTGTCTCTTCTGAATTAGCTCAGGTACAGAAGAATGTTTTTCAGCTAGTTCAATTCTGTGCATCAAGTCCCAAGAAACAGATATATTTTCTAAAGCAAGCTCATCTCTTATGTGTTTTTCAACACCTAGTCGAATATACTGTCCATCAAATGCCATACCAACTAAATTATTTCTTAAAAATGATAAATCAAAGCCAAATTTTTTACATGTATTTAAAATACTTTGTTTCAAACCTTTTCCAGTAAAATCATGAACAAAGTTGTGCTCAAGATAAATACAGTTATACAAGTGTTCTGATGAAATGTCGAAAATCGGGACTCTCAAACCAACGATATGTCTAGATCTGTGGTTAATTGTTATTTTGTCAGCAAAAATACCAACAGGAAGATCATAATCTACGATGTAGGCTGCAATGTCCTTCATCAAACAGAATGTACATGTGGTAGAAACAACCTGCAAAATTCTTGTGAATGATTGGAGACTCCTACAGAACTCCCACTGTTATGCAGTTCAGTAGTTATAGATTCGTATGACTTGTACGATGTATTTAATTTGTAAGTTAGGTAAGCAGCACTTGCACAAATAAGCGCATTTTCTTTCCCTTCTCTGTATGATAATTCATCACTCAACTTTTTATTCTCAAGTACCCTAACACTTTCTTTGTGTTTATCAGAATAAGATGGCGCTTTAGGTCATATTTTAAATGGCGAAAAGAATCAGGCATCGCAGTATCACTAAAGCAATCACCATCATTGTAATTGTACTGCAAAATTGTACCACATGCAGAACACAAAATTCCAAAGTCCGACCTGACAAAGTAGTGAGCCTATTTATTCGTATCTGTTTTTATGCAACAATTTATTTTTTTTAGAAATTTTACTGCAGCAAATTTTTTATGCGTTTTTCGTTAACGCGGTGGACGATCTTTCTGCAGGCATCGTTTCCTTTCTGCGACAATGTCGCACTGTCGCCCGTTGTTCTGCTTTGGGGAACACTGGTCTAACCAATGATGAACGGGACGAAGTTATGGAAGGAATCTGACGAGGAAATCTGGTAGGGGTGAAGTTAATAAAACTATCTACTTGCCATGCGGACGGGAGCAGTATTAGTATTCTCGGAGTACGTCAGTATCTTTAGTATTATTTTGTTAGTCAGTTTGTCAGTATTCTCAAGTTATCAGTTATCAGTTGTCTAATTACATTTTCTGAACTTAGAATTTTGCTCGCTGATTTCAATAGTGAACGGTTACATAAATGTAATACTCAGACTATTTTAAATTAACTTAGAACGTTGATCAGTGTTAGTAACAATGATAAATGACCACAGTACAAGTGACAGTTAAGATCAGTGCACGATAATCAGCGATTATAGTGATGTAACACTCGACAAACATTTCGAATCACTCATAAATATAATTCGAGTTCACTCACAATACAAAGTATAACTGTAACTATAATGTTTTCGAACTCTTGCATCGAACACTTGTAGTCAATTCACATTGTGGCCCGAAGCACATATTCATCATAGCGAAGATGATCTTAACCAGACAAATAAACGGACACGCATGATCTTCACACAGGAAATCGATACTTAATATTTACACGAACAATCACATTAGTCAAACCAGCAGTACGCCTACACGAAATTTTAGTAGTGTTTTTGTGAAAGTGAATATCATCTGCAGACAACATGCGAAGTTACGACGACGTCGTTAGACACGGGGAACCACGGGACGTTGCAGCCAAATGATAACGGATAACACACACCAAGTAATGTAAAATATTTATTATTGATAATCACTACTGAACCTGTTTCTCACAAAGACCCCACTTCTTGAGATAATTACGAACGTAAATTTCAAGATAATCATGAACCATAAATTAAAAGTTATGAATAGAGATTGCCATCTGGAACTATGAACGCATTATAGATATGACATTTGTTAAATGTAATAATTAATTCATATATGTTTGCAGTTGCAGGCTAATAATGATATTGCCATTATAAGTTAAATATGTAGTATTTGTGATTTTATTTCAAGAATGATGAAATGTTAGCTATAATAGTAATTTATGAATTGTTTAATAAATGATAAGTTGCTATTCTAATCCATATGTGCTGAAGCGTTCATTATTATTATTATTGCCCTATGATGATTATGATCACAAGAATATTATAACGCCCAGCTATGTTTAGTTAACCTCACTGTCAATACCAAATACGTGAGGTTTCCCTTTTACAGATGTGTTTCATACTAATGACAAAGTAGCATAATTAACACTAATAACAATCGCACCATATGTAGGACAAGAGTAGATATAGTCTCATTAAATTGTGGACAGGTTCACCACACATTAATTACTCATAAATCAAAATTTAATTAAGATTAATTAATAACCAATAATTAATTAATCGCACTGTATAACAATGGCTCCCAAATGCGGGACATAAACAATTAAAGTAAACAAACAAAAATTTATTATACACATTTATTGTTTATTAATTAAATAATTACATCGTAAATTAAAAGAGAAGAAACACTCCATTTAATTCTCAGAAATCTGCGCAACTACATCCAACAGAGTGCAAAGAACAATATCCCCAGAGGGAAACAGTACAATTACAAACCCTTTTGGAGGATGAGTGAACTAACCCAACAAACACAGATCAGAGACCAAGCTAGAAAGGAAACCGAAAAAACAAAAACACAGAAAGATTTCAAAATATGGAGAAGAGAAAGTACCAAAATGAAGCAGCAAGTGGCGAAGGCAAAAAGAGATTCTTGGAACAAATTCTTAAAAACATTGAATTATAGAACAGATGGAGGAAAGGCACATAAATTTATAAGTAGACTAAACAACAAACATCCAGAAAACCAATCCCAACCATTTAAAATTCAAAAAAGGAGATTATAGATGACAGTAAAGTAGCAAATTATTTTAACGCCCACTTTTGCAATGCCCATAAACTGTCACACAAACTTAAAAAACAAGAAAAACACATCAAAACAAACATCAGGAACAAAACAACAAATAACAACGATGGACTGAGGCAGATTTTCACCCGAGATTTTACAGAAGAGGAGTTGAAGGAGACAATCAGTAACACCAAGAAGAGAAAACAACCGGGACCAGACAACATCTTCACAGACTTTATTCATAATCCAAAAGCCCTTACGACATTACTATTAGTATATAATAAACTTTGGAACTCCAGAGATAGCCTGCCTGATGAATGGAGGAAATCAATAATAGTCCCCATATTAAAACCTGGCAAACCAGCAAACATTCTAAGTTAATACAGACCTATAGCATTAACATCTGTACTAGAAAAAATTCAGGATAGAATGATCTCAGCCAGACTGTGCTGGTATCTAGAAAACCAAAATCTGCTTGCAGAAGAACAAGCAGGCTTCCGTCAAAATCGCTCTACAACATACCAACTGATAAAACTCTCTCAAGAGATAAAAGCAGCATTTAACCGAAAGGAAAGCACCCTGGCAGTGTTCATCGATTTTAGTGGAGCATATGATTCTGTGTGGAGAACTAGACTCATTGAAAAACTAAAAGACATCAATATAGAGGGAAACATGCTGTCTTGGCTTTCAATATTTCTGGACCAGAGTCAAATGCGGTGAATCCTTCTCCAAATACAAACAGACAAAAGTAGGTCTACCCCAAGGAGCAGTACTGAGCACCACACTCTTCAATGTTTTCATAAATGACCTCCCAAAAATTACAAAAGATAAAAATGTCAAAACGGGAATGTTCACTGATGACGTAGTCATTTGGACCTCAGCCAAAAACAATGCCAAGCAGCAGAATATATTAGAACAAAGAATGAACGAAACCTTGGACTCCTTGCACAACTGGGCCTCTGAGAACAACATGAAAATTAACATCTCAAAGACTGCTTACCAATTTTTCACGATGCGCCATAAAAATGACAACTTCAACTTGAAGATCAACAACCTGAACCTTCCCAAAAGCGAATGTACAAAATACTTAGGTGTACACATGGACAACAAACTATCTTGGAAGGACCATGTGACAAACATAGCAAATAAAGTCAACCAAAAACTGAGACTTATAAAGTGTCTTGCTGGAGCTACCTGGGGATATACGCAGGACACTCTGAATACCACATACAAAACCAGTCATGACATATGGAAGTGAGATACTTGTAACAGCCAGCAACTCTAATCTGAAGACATTGGAAACAACACAAAACAATGCCCTACGGCTGATTAGCGGAGGTGTGAAGACCACACCTGTCCTTTCCCTTCAGTTGTACACAGGCCACTTACCGATCACTTCAGAAATAAATCAACAAGCTGTCATCTCTCTGGCCAAAATAAAAGCCTTACCACAAGCAAAATGGGCAAAAAAATAGCCAAGACGGGACACATCTGAAGACCCAGACTACCAGTTAATACTGCCAACCAGTACTTGACACTGCTGGGCATCACAACTGAAATAGAACCTTTTTGCCCAAAAATTAAACCTACAGAATACCAAACAATCAACACCAATCTCTCTCTTCTGTCTGATATGAAAAAGCAAGATGCACCTTCCACAAACTTGCACCAAATGGCACTAGCAACCATCAATGAAAGATATCCCCAGGATGAGTACCTTAGAATCTATACAGACGCATCGCTCATAGGAAAACATGGAAAGGCTGGCGCAGTACACTGTGAACTGTTCTCCCACTACATTTCAGTGGGAGAAAATAAAACCAGTTTTGATGGAGAAATAAAGGCAATACATACGGCATTACAACAACTCTCACTCAGACCACTAGCTTTTAAAAAAGCCGTTTTTCTTGTTGACTCCAAGTCTGCAATCCAGTCTATCGCATCAAACAGACAGCCTATAGATAGCACTGTAAAAGAAACAAAGGATGCAATAAACCTTCTCAGTAAACAAGGGAAAACAATAATTCTCCAGTGGATCTCCTCATATGTAGGAATAAGTAGGAATGAAATGGCCGACCTGCTAGCTAAAAAGGGCACAACATTGCAAGGGAGAAAAACACTACATAGCACAAGAACAATCAAAAGACTTGTTAAAAACAAAACACAAGAGATATTCACCAGTGAGGCCAGCCTTGCGTCTAGTGGTAAATGGTGGAAAAACATTGGAAACACTTAGGACAAAAACAAAAATATACACAGAAACCAAGCAGCAGCGAACTTTAGACTCAATACAGGTCACGATTGCCTTGCTAAACACCTCCATCGTATTAAGATCTACAAATCCCACCACCGCACAATCTGTAAGCAGCTGAATACAGTGATGAACAGAGACCATCTTCTTGTATGTTCAGGACTGGATCACTCTTATCAAGAGACAGAGAATCTACCAAAACTCTATTGGGATGCCAGAAGACAAATGGAATAATTCAATGTCCTGCCATTAGAAAACAACAACAACTTATTTCAATTCATATTTTGTGCAAAAAAATTTATTTGGAGTCATCAATCCATATTTTCGAATACAGTATTACTAATTTGTGCAGTTCTTAAGTTCGTTTTGTGTGATATCATAAAGCACTTGTCTCCTAGACGCTAATTTGAAGAATCCCTGCTAACCAACCTTGTCAAAATGAAATCCGCAAATTAGAAATTGTGACACCTAGAAATTGGGTTCACACGTATAAACGTGCATACCTTCGATATAAATATAATTTTCAGTGCTTTATTTAGAATTTATTTTATATATTTTTAAAACCTTTTATTTAAACAACGTTAAAATTGTTAACTTATAAATTATTTTATTTAAATTAAAAGTCTACAAGTTTCTATATTTTTAAAAATAAGTTTGAATTATTAATATGACTAAATAATAACAAATTTAAAAAACGTTTAATGAAGAAATTTGTGTTAGTGGTTGAAATCACAATCAGAATGATCACAGTTGCACACCACTATGTAAAAATTATCCCAATTAGCGCTTTCAAGCTTCACAGCCCATCGTCAGATTGGAATAGACACAAAATAAGTGGAAACAACCCCTTCACCCCTCTCCCCCACCATGCTCACACACAACAAGCTATAATATGAATGACCCTTCCCCACCCCCTAAACCCTGTCACACCATCTGTAGAGTTACATATTTTTTCTAGCAAATTCCTTGTGTTTCAGTGTTGTGTGTGTGTGTGTGTGTGTGTGTGCATCCTTTTAAACTACCCACTTCCTCTCCACACACGTGGGTCAGTCAACACCCTTATTTTAAAACATCCAAATAGTACTATGCAAAATAATTCTTAATATTATCTATCTGTCCTCTATCATTTACTTCTTAATCATGTTATAAAATATTTCTTCATTATCAAATTTAATTTTAATATTAATTAAATTGTCTAACCCTTTTTCTCTCTCTTTCAATATTTCTAACTCCTCTCTAAGCCTCCTTTCAACTGTGTTATTCACTACTTTTACAATTTCGTATTCTTCCAAAGGATTAACAAACTTATGGTTGTCTTCTATGAAATGTCTTGCATATAACGAATTGGTTGTTCTATTACCTTCTCCACGTTTGTGGTCAGACAACCTGCATACGAATTTCCGTCCTGTCTCTCCTAGGTACACCTTGTTGCAGTCTTTACATTTTAATTTATAAATTCCGCTTTTCTGTAATACTGGAATTTTTTTTATATTCTTATTCCTTATCTTATCAAATACCGTTTCACATTTTTTAATAGCTATATCTACTCCATATTTATTAAAACTTTTTATAATTTTTCTAGTATGTGAACCTATGTATGTCAATGACCCTGCATAATTCTTTTGTTCTGGTTCTATTTTATCTTTTTGTATGTTAACCCTTTTCATAACTTTATCCACTATGTTGGTGTTATAATTATTATTCCTTACAATTCCCTTTATCGTTCTTAACTCCCTATCTTTTGACTCGGTCTCTTTTAAACACTTCTGAGCTCTGTAACAAAATGAATTGATTGCCGCCATTTTATATCTATATGGGTGGTAAGACTCTCTTGGTATAATTATATCAGAATACGACTCTTTCCTAAATATCCCAAACTGTAGTTTCTCATTATCTTTAATTTCTATGTTTAAATCTAAGTAATTTATTTTCTTACCTCCTATCTCTTCTTTAAATTGTAAGTTTTTATCCTTACTATTTACCTCATTTATAAACTCATGCACTTCTTCTATGCTTCCTTCCCAAATTACTAATACATCATCAACGTATCTAGACCATAATTTTATATTGTTTTTATACTTAGTGGAAGTTATTAATTGCTTTTCAAAATCATTCATGTATATTTCAGCAAGAATAGGGGATAATGAAGACCCCATAGGTAAACCTTTTTTCTGTATATAAAACTTGTTATTAAACCTAAAATAGTTCTGATTTACACATTCTTTAATTACTTTCATCAACTGCTTTTTATACCTGTATTCTCCCATATTATTATCGTTTATTAACTTAATAACTTTATTTACTGTGATATTGGTAAACATGTCCTTAACATCCAGTGATATCAATTTTGTATTTACATTAATCCTAATATTTTCTAATTTTTCTATCAATTTTACATTATTCTCTATGTTGTGTTTTGTCCCAAATTCATATTTCTCTTTCAGTACTCTGCTAACTTCCTTTGATAATTTATAAATAGGTGCATTAATAAAAGAAACAATCGGTCTAATTGGTTTTCCTTCTTTATGTATCTTAACCTGACTTTTAAAAGTTGGTGCTGTTGGATTACTTTCCAATAAATACTTTTTCTTATTTTCTTCTATAAATGTTATCTGTTTCATCATTTGTTTTATCCTTGACTGGTACTTACTTGTATAATCATACTTTATTTCCTCGTATGGTCCTTCCCTTATAAATACAGAAGAAAAAGAAATGTTAGCAAAAGGCTTAAAATACGCACCGCCACCAGAATTAAATCAAGAAAAAACGATTATTGAATGCGAAAGCATAGTACAAAAACTAGGAAATGAAAATGATAAAAAAAGAATAAGGTGGGAAGTAGGGAATGTAGTAGATAAAATATTTAAGAGAAGTTTGTATAATTCAAAAAATGAACAAAAAATCAAATCAACTGTAACTAAACTAAAGAATAAAATAAAGAAGAATGATATTATAGTAACGAAGGCGGACAAAGGAAATACAATGGTACTACTGAGAAAGGACGAATACATAAAGAAAACGGAAGAATTTATAAGGGAAGGACCATACGAGGAAATAAAGTATGATTATACAAGTAAGTACCAGTCAAGGATAAAACAAATGATGAAACAGATAACATTTATAGAAGAAAATAAGAAAAAGTATTTATTGGAAAGTAATCCAACAGCACCAACTTTTAAAAGTCAGGTTAAGATACATAAAGAAGGAAAACCAATTAGACCGATTGTTTCTTTTATTAATGCACCTATTTATAAATTATCAAAGGAAGTTAGCAGAGTACTGAAAGAGAAATATGAATTTGGGACAAAACACAACATAGAGAATAATGTAAAATTGATAGAAAAATTAGAAAATATTAGGATTAATGTAAATACAAAATTGATATCACTGGATGTTAAGGACATGTTTACCAATATCACAGTAAATAAAGTTATTAAGTTAATAAACGATAATAATATGGGAGAATACAGGTATAAAAAGCAGTTGATGAAAGTAATTAAAGAATGTGTAAATCAGAACTATTTTAGGTTTAATAACAAGTTTTATATACAGAAAAAAGGTTTACCTATGGGGTCTTCATTATCCCCTATTCTTGCTGAAATATACATGAATGATTTTGAAAAGCAATTAATAACTTCCACTAAGTATAAAAACAATATAAAATTATGGTCTAGATACGTTGATGATGTATTAGTAATTTGGGAAGGAAGCATAGAAGAAGTGCATGAGTTTATAAATGAGGTAAATAGTAAGGATAAAAACTTACAATTTAAAGAAGAGATAGGAGGTAAGAAAATAAATTACTTAGATTTAAACATAGAAATTAAAGATAATGAGAAACTACAGTTTGGGATATTTAGGAAAGAGTCGTATTCTGATATAATTATACCAAGAGAGTCTTACCACCCATATAGATATAAAATGGCGGCAATCAATTCATTTTGTTACAGAGCTCAGAAGTGTTTAAAAGAGACCGAGTCAAAAGATAGGGAGTTAAGAACGATAAAGGGAATTGTAAGGAATAATAATTATAACACCAACATAGTGGATAAAGTTATGAAAAGGGTTAACATACAAAAAGATAAAATAGAACCAGAACAAAAGAATTATGCAGGGTCATTGACATACATAGGTTCACATACTAGAAAAATTATAAAATGTTTTAATAAATATGGAGTAGATATAGCTATTAAAAAATGTGAAACGGTATTTGATAAGATAAGGAATAAGAATATAGAAAAAATTCCAGTATTACAGAAAAGCGGAATTTATAAATTAAAATGTAAAGACTGCAACAAGGTGTACCTAGGAGAGACAGGACGGAAATTCGTATGCAGGTTGTCTGACCACAAACGTGGAGAAGGTAATAGAACAACCAATTCGTTATATGCAAGACATTTCATAGAAGACAACCATAAGTTTGTTAATCCTTTGGAAGAATACGAAATTGTAAAAGTAGTGAATAACACAGTTGAAAGGAGGCTTAGAGAGGAGTTAGAAATATTGAAAGAGAGAGAAAAAGGGTTAGACAATTTAATTAATATTAAAATTAAATTTGATAATGAAGAAATATTTTATAACATGATTAAGAAGTAAATGATAGAGGACAGATAGATAATATTAAGAATTATTTTGCATAGTACTATTTGGATGTTTTAAAATAAGGGTGTTGACTGACCCACGTGTGTGGAGAGGAAGTGGGTAGTTTAAAAGGATGCACACACACACACACACACACACACACACACACACACACACACACACACACACACACACACACACACACAACACTGAAACACAAGGAATTTGCTAGAAAAAATATGTAACTCTACAGATGGTGTGACAGGGTTTAGGGGGTGGGGAAGGGTCATTCATATTATAGCTTGTTGTGTGTGAGCATGGTGGGGGAGAGGGGTGAAGGGGTTGTTTCCACTTATTTTGTGTCTATTCCAATCTGACGATGGGCTGTGAAGCTTGAAAGCGCTAATTGGGATAATTTTTACATAGTGGTGTGCAACTGTGATCATTCTGATTGAAATTTAAAAAAGTGATGAGTAAAATATTAACATTATTTTATCATGCTAAGAGGATCCTTAAGCCGCGTTTACACTGGAGTTGAAAACATTGTTGTGAACAACTGATGACAACATTTCAAAAAACGGTAGTAATTTGTTTTAAACATCTCGTGTTGTTAACAGATTTTCTGTTTTTAAACACAAATTTTGTTTTCCAATAGAAGTCGGTAAAGATCAAAGAAAGTTGTAAACATATTTATTATATTGTCAACTCGTGTTGCAGCACCTCTACGGCATTGAAGACATTTCTTGCACTGGAATGTGTCCTGTTCGACAATTTTATGTCCTATCATTACAATCAAGTACTCAAAATCGCAACTGGCCATTCTCAGAAAATGTTTAAAACTACCATCAGATCTCAATTTCCCTGACAAAGAATCAATGTCATCTCTATTTAAATCCTTCAAAAGCTCACTTCCACTATACTTAGCTCTTGCTTTATATGACGGTTTAACCCAGCATCTTCTTGGTGCCTGTTGTTTCGCCAAAATCACACAAGCTGCTACACCAAGTACAACATCCTCCACACTCGACATCTTGAAGCGAAACTGGAGCAAGACTGAAGTGAGGTCAGGTCAGGTTTGAGTTCATCCCCATAAATGTTGCAAACACAAATAAAGACAAACTAGTACTTTGGTTTTCAACATTGGTTGTTAACATATAAGTTTACAATACCAAAATTGCAAACATTTGTTCACAACAGTCGGTGTAAACGCGGCTTTAGAAAGCAAATGGTTGTGTAACTGGCTTATTCACAAATATAAATTAATCAGTTAGGGGAAAATACAAAAATTCATATTATTATTTCTTCAGTATTTGTTAATTTATAAAAGATGAGATAAAACTGAATTTTATAAAAATCATAAAATGTGTACATCCACCCCGTGCACACATACACACAAAGCAACTGTTTTATTTTTAAGTCAGTAGTTTTTCATTTACATTACTCTTATTTTTGTCCAGATACCTGCAACTTGTGACATTAATTTTTATATATCAGAAAGTTTTTTTTTTTAAGTAGAGCAATTTTACAGTTTCCAACACTGCATATATGTGAAACTACTTTCTTTTAAAAATGTTTAAAAAGAAACAATTTTATGAAAGCAATGACATTCTGAGAACCATAAGTCTGACATGACTGCTATACACCATTGTGCTGGATTTATGGTTGAAGTGCCCCTTCAACAAGCATAAAATAACCATCCCTTCACCTCTTACTATTAAGTAGTTTTAAAAAGCTTAAGTCATAATTACTAATTTATTGTTTAAAACAAACATATTCAATAACTTAACAATTCTGTTAACTTATTTTGACAATTTCTTTATTTCTCTAGTATTCTGCTTTTTTCAATTATCAGTCAGGGGCGCATTTGGGGGGGGGGACAAACGGGACCAGACCAGACCCAAATGGTTGAAAAAGTTGACAAATTTTGTTAATCTCATAATTTTTAGGCTGCTTAATTATTTTTTCAGCTGTGTATGCTAATATGGTAGTAACCCTTTTTAAATATGTAATGAGGTTTATTACACAGCATTAACGTATATATTTGAAATATAGGAAAATCAGTTTAATCAATAAGTATCCTGTAAACAACATTTCAATAACACGTATTTTTATTGTGTCATTACTGTTTACTTTAATAGGACTGATTTCCATCGCTTTAAAAACAGTGATGTTGATTAGTCGTAACTTGTTTTTTCTTTTGTATGAAGTAGACTTGACCCTGGACACCCCCCCCCCAAGCCAAATTCTAAATATGCCACTGCTATCAGTATAACAAGAATAACACAAGTATGCAGTAGATGTCTGATAATCAGTTGTACAAATATTTCTTTTTAAATATTAAAATACATAGGGGAAGAAAACCCGAAGTCTTGTTATAAATAAAATATTTAAAATGACAAAAACAATTCATTATTGGTACAATTTTTACTTATTCTTCAGAGCTAAATATGGAGAGGGTAGACAAACTCTACACTTTACATAAATGACACACACACACCAAATAATGTGTGTGTGTGATTATGTCAAGAATAGGAACAGTATTAAATTAAACAAAATTACTTTTCTACCATGGCAATTAGAAAACCAGATTTCATTCTTTAACGAGAAAGTAACTTAACAATTCTAACAGTTATATAAAATTGAAGGAAAATTATATTATGAGATAAAACTAATTTTCTGAGTCAAACTGATATAGAATGTAACAAAACACAACTCATCATCTTCTTGTGGTCTGAATACAGAAATAGTCTTGTTTAGAATAGGCTAGGCTACCTCATTTGTAAACAATATCTGAGTCTTTTGCTGCTGACTTTGTGGATCAGAAATTCTTCTTGAGTTTTTGATAAGACTATGTTACATAGTATTTTAGAATCTGTGTTATAAGCATATTCATACCTTATTTGTCTCCTGCAGTCTGTTGTTTTCTAGTTGTCATAAAGTGTGTATTATGATGTTTGCACTTTGCTTTTTATTAAATTCCTTGTACTCTTATGAACTTTTCTCCACTCGGACATATGATGAAATTTATGGCTGGTATTGTTGCTGCAACTTTCATCCAATGCTCACATAGATTGGGGGGGGGGGTCCCTAAACTAACTCCAAAATTAACATGACTTGCAAATTGCTAACACAAAAGCTGGCATTCAAGCTAGGCACAACTGCACTTCAAGTAGGTTATTGCCACCAGTCTAACCTATTTAATTTTTGTATTGATATTATGTTATGCTGTTACTTTAAAAATAGCAGACTCTTTCTTTTGTACAAACAAAATGGCTCAGGAGAAGCGGACCCGTATGTATGCCGCCTATATGGGCCTCATGGCAGTGTGGCCAGCACTCAGCTTCAACAGCCTGTTATTTCTCTAGCTACTCATTTCTACTGGCTGAGTCAACCTGGGAACTGAAAAATGTACCTTGATTTTATGATACACACAGGAACTGCACCCGGATTCTCCAACTTAGTAGACTGGAAACCCACCTCCCGTTACTATACTATACACCATTTTACCAATTTTTTTACTATTAGTATTTATTTTTCTAACAATAAAAACGAGATTAACCACATGACTTAACCGATGTAGCAATCAATAACATTACATAAATAATTATTCATGATGGTTCCGATTTTGGATCTTTTCCGTTTAGTGTCTACAAACAACTCTGGCAGTGCTGTTAAAATTGTTGTCTTCCGGGCTGTAAGGCTGTGGTCTAAAGCTGTTGATTGTAGCAGACGTTTCAGCCATGTGTAGCCTGAATTAGCACTGAAGATGGCCGTCGAAGGCATGGCTGGAACGTCTGCTCCAATCAACAGCTTTAGACCACGGCCTTACAGGCCGGAAGACAACAATTTTAACAACACTGACTACGGCCATGTAAGCCTCAGACAAAATTTACAACTCTGGCAGCGTTCATGCTCCTGCCATGATGCCCTACCAATATTCCTGCCAAACCCTACTACTACACTAGCAGAGTGAACGAGGAGTGAGTAGCAAACCTTTACACACGTACGTATGAGACATACCTTCAATTCTTTTTATTCAATGCTTATTTTTTTTTTGTTATTCAATTTTTTATTCAGGAGCAGATATTTTTTAAATTTGTGCCCAAGGAACATGATGTTAACAAAACAATTCTATATATCTTCTACATGGCACTGACTTATTGAAGAGACATGTGAAATTAAAAATACTGAAAACATAACTTTACACTATCATACCACACAAGGCAGTCCTATGCAAAAGATCAAAATTAAATTTAAAAAACCACAATTTAACAATGTACAAATTCTTTAATAGGCCCTAATTTTTAAAGCTTTGCAAGTAGGTATACAAGACATTTGAAATGTTGTAGGCAGCCTACATGGCACTTCCTACCACAGTTATCACATTTCAACATTTGAAATTTATGTCAGCCTTGCCTACAGAATTGCTTTTTATAATAACTCTACTGCAGGGAAAAACAGCTATACCATGGACTGTACTGAGCTTCACCATTATCATACAGTACAATTCTGACGAGTCTTGAACTTTAAAGGTCAGAATGACAATTGAATTTATAACAATGTATATCCCCATGTAGACTAGTTAAATAACCAGCAACATCAGATAGGTAAGGAATATATGATCTAGTGCTATACACATGTTCTAAATTGCTACAACTAAACAGGGATGTTTTACATGGCCAGAGCTTCACTGATGTCTTGCTTGTCATTGCTAGCTGACTGAGCAGGGGGGGGGGGGTTACAAATGCTGAACACTGACAATTCCTGCATGTGGCCAGCATCAAACAAAAATGTGCGGTACAGCAAATCGACACACTATTCCAGAATACTACAGTTTGCATATTATATAGGTCCTAAATTGAATTCTACACCTTAATAATTCGTAACACAGGCGTTAAGTAACAAAGAACGAATTAGTTATTTACTCAGTCTCATAAATAAAACTGTAGGCATGCAGGACTATTCCAAACGATTAAAAGCGTAGTGTAAAAAGACGATTTTATACGTAGAACACGACACGTAAGTTGCTGAAAATAAGACTCAAGTTCAAACCACAAACCTCAGCATTTGCACAATTTTAAGTTTCTATTAAATACAATCACTTTCAAAGTAACTAATACTTGTTCGTAACTAATGATTAACACATGGTATTGCACTTCTACAAAAGTAAACTACGCATAAAATGTTATGTCACTATAAAGTTATGTACTTTTAGTGAGGTTATCATTTTCGTTGACTTTTATAATTATTCTATAATCAGTTTTCAAATATGAATTGCTATTATAAATGACGCTTATTTCTGAACCCTGATAACGAACTGCATAAAGAAACTTAAACTGTACAAAAATTGTTTAGTTCAAGGAAGTTCACATTTTCTTTTTGATTGAAATACCGGCATTATGTACGCGTAGGCCAGCGTCACACAAATATTTCATTAATACTTTCTGACAACAGTAAGTCATTCGTTATTTTCTCAAATTAAATGAACGACATTTCAACCTTGTTACAATTTAAAAATCAAAACTATCAGAAAGAAACTTACTTTTCCATTTCCACTATAACTTTTTCAGAAGCAGTCACTCACAGCATTCGAGGTCAATCAGTCCTCTTTTCCCCACATTGCTACCCAAAATTTCCCCACTTTGCCATCAAAATCCCCACTGCTACAAATACGTGTGCTTTATGCAGAGTGTCACATTTTATAGCGTCTGAGTGTATTCTAAATGTTTAAATACTATTATAAAAATATTTTAAATATTAAAAACTTGTTTTAAGTACGATAAAAAAAATGTTCTCACCTGCTGAGGTCAGGCTCAATACTGTTCACATGTCTCAACAATCCTTTTCATGCACTTAGTTCATTATAGGCTTGCGTTAATATTCACACATTACACTATAGTTAACAACTTTCAATTTGTTTAATTTAATTATCAAATATATATTATATATATATTACATTTGATATTTATAATTAAATTCGCCTCAAGATGTTATTTTTTTCCTTTTTTGGAACATGTTTCAGTGGGAGTAAAATCATTCTGAAGAAGACGTATGCCGCGTTGAAACGTTTGGGGAATAAATCAAAGTAAGTTTATAGTGAAAATTTATATATATATATATATCTATATAAAATTTACAATTCGCTAACTGACACGGTATTCGTGAGGTTGCCACAGTACTATGCCTAAAGAATCGTTTTCCACACTGACAATGGCCCCCAAAGGAGAGGCCGAATCGTCTAATGGTAACAACATGAGTGGACCACGGCCCAATAGCCCGGAGTTTAGTCAGTTTGTTTCTAACATTGTTGACTCCGGCTATGAAAGCCTTAGTTACAGGATATATACAAACTATCTTAAACAAATTTACACAAGACAAAAGTATTAAATTTCGAATACCGCGCACTGAACGTTTTGTCATATTTATATCATACACCTATTATACATACACTAAGATACGCAATACAGTAATAATTTCACTTATCATTGAATCCGAACAAAGAACCCAGAACTTCAAGTAAAACAGCTAACAAAGGTCTCTAGCAGTTGTGAATAAATTCTAACTTATGCATGCCCTATTGTAGATAACTCAGTAACCCTGTGAATCCCAATATGTTGGTTGTGCAATTAGCCTAATAAGGTATATCCACGAACTAGAGGTGGGCTAAACTGTTATTTTAAAATACTAGGTATGAAAATACCGTTCCAAAAAAATAACAGGTACAAATACCTGTTATTCTATACTATATATACATAACCTATATTATCCTTTGTAAGTAACTCGTTTTGAGTTTCCTGCAGGTCTCCTATGTAATATCTTCAAATAAATACACTGCAAGTAGGTTTATTTTCACCTAGATAAACCTATTAATATATTAATAAACCTACTTGCTGTGTATTTATTTGAAGATATTATATAACCTATACTATATAATTTGTTATAAGAAATAAATTGAAACTAAAAGTATTAACAGTGTTACTTTACAATGTGACTTTATTAAACTATTACTGTTTAAATGAAAATAAGAAACAAGAGAATTTATAGGCCTATCTCCCTTTGGGAATACCAATTTAAGTTTTCACTAGTAGTAAACAAACTAACATTGGTTAGACAAATCAGTTGCGAAACTCGGGGCAATTAAATAATTTAGAGTAGGCCTACACGTAATACCACAAAAAATAATGTGAAAAAACATCAGAAACGTATAATAAAAACATAACAGTAAGCCACAAGAGTGAATGAGAATAAACAAAATTTTACAAATAAAAATAAAAAAACAAATTGTAATAAAATAAATATAAATACATAAATAAAAACTTATAAATAATAAGCAACAACAAAAGTAAATTAAATGCATTACAGATATTTAAGGAACAGGACTAGATAAAGTGCATAAATGTCCATTACAACAATCTCATCATTTACGTGAGATGTGTAGTGAAATTAAAATCACATTAATAAAAAGTATAATATAGCTTATCAACATCAGCCACTCTATAGGTTATAACTCAATATAATTAAATACAATGATTTCACTAACTACTGGGAACAAAGTTTTTTTGAGTAAAAACATAAAATATATATTAACACTGTAACATAACCAGATGTTACATAACCTAAACATATACTGTCAGGTTTAACAAGTACATAACGATAATATAAATAGATAAGGTAATGATAAGAATAACCAAGAAGAGAGGAATCATGGAAGAAGAAAGAAGCAGAAGTGCCACAAGGAACAGTAAACCCAAATACTGTTTGACACTACAACCAGACTATAACTGACACAAACTGATGGACAATTTAAATTCACTTTAAGCTGTCAAGCGAGTCAGTGAATAATGTAAACAGAATATGATATGTTACTAAAAAATGATTAAATAAGAATCTGAATAATGTGAGATCAGAATCAGCATTTGGCTGAGAATGAATTAAATATGACTAGTAATTATTGAGGCCAAGAACTAAAATTAGCAATGGCCACAAAATGAAAACGAAGCTATATTTCAATCTCGAATATACTTATGACAAATAAACACGTTTGTAAGAGGGAATCTTATACCTATAAGCTACCTCAGCAAAGTACCGAATTATAAACTAATAAAAGCTTTTAAGGCAGAATTCCAGTATCAACGGAATGCCTTAACAAGGCCTAGACCAAACAATCATCAATGAGGTGATTATTAGGAAGTAATATAAATGTAGGTCACCTACACTTAACAATTGTTATGCTCAAACATAGCAATAAGCATTATTAAAATGATATAATTTCTAATTCAATTGTTAGTTAGTAGAATAGAGCAAATTAATGTGAAACGAAATATCATAGTAGGTAGGAACAGTTCATTACAATGTATAAAGTTAAGGTTTATTCATAATGTACAGTAATTAAATATCAGTACAGATTTAATAGTGTTCTCACATAAACGTTTGAGTGATAAAACGCGATGTAGAACATATACTATATTAGTCAGAGTGTATAAACGCCGATTTCGGTAAACAGACTACAGTGCGAAATAGTGTACCTGAACATTGTTTATGTAGCAATGTCAGTAAAAGTGAAATGAACTCGGTATCAAACTATATCAAATTAAAGAGGACAAAATATTCTTTAATTTGATGGCGATACAGCCCCAATCGCAACTATATTAAGTGCGTGAAAGGCGTTAGCATCATTTACGAAATATGCTTAAGAAATTTGGTTATCAACACCAATAACATCGACAACTGTCAATCATCTCAGCGTTTGGCAGTTAGGAAACCGTTTTTGACGGTTGAAAAGACAATACGTCACGTTCATCACACCTGTCTAAGCCAATGACAAAATTTCTTAGTAATTAACAATGTTGCCTAGAGCCGATCAAGGGGTCGGGTATAAAAAGAGCTGTAACTGATTTTCAGCAGACACTTCTTAATCTCATTCAGCGTGGAACGTGCGCTGGCCATCTCAAAATTTTTAATTACTGATAGCGTCATTACCATAGTACATCAAAGGAAACAGTTTGACAACAACCTACAACTACTTCAAGATATTCTACAAAGAATCGTTGTGATTATGTGCAGTATTATTTCATTTAGTGCGGGAAGAATAATGAACAGAAGAAAGAATTAAATAGTATTATTTATGATCCTTTAAGTCAGAAGTTTATCGAAATTCTCTGTTCTTGTGCGTGTGTAGTGAATAACGATAATCACTATAATCCGATTATCGAGGTGGTAATTGAAATTTTAATCGAAAGATTAAAACACCAGGTAACAGTGTAAACATTTATTCATTATACTACGAGCGCCATAACCTGTACGTTTTGATACACTGATCTGTACTGACGCAAAAACACTGAAACATTTTTCTATATTACACCATGTCTAAATGTATTTAATGAATTTGTCAATATTAGTTAAGCTGAATGTTAGTTATAAGTGTTCTCAAAATATAACGTTGTAAATCATAAACCAAGCGTGACGAACGCATAACCTATGAAATAGGTTATTTTTATTTTTATTTGTAATAGCAACATCAAAGACATTACTAGTCTATCTTATATCAGAAATTCCTTAGCTATTGTGTAGGCATAAACTTTCTTTTTTGTGTCTCAAAGAACTTACACCTGAGATTTAAATAAGATTAATGTTTAAAGTAAAAAGAAATATCTGGACTTAACCAGATTTATTATGCTCTGAGCAAGCCTTACAGGGTATGTAATAACTTATTTACAATTGTACATCATTGTATGTCTTTAATTATATTTGTTTGAATTCTCTATCAAGGGTATGAATAAAAACCCATTATTAACAGCATAACTCGACTTAATTTATTTCTAAAAAGTAACTAAATATCTTATGCAGAAAAATTCAAAACAACCTTCAGTTGTAATTAAATATTTTGAATTGCATTGCCATAAGGGTAATAAACAATTATTTTAATTTTTTTAAATCATTAATTCATTCTATTCATTGGTTTTCCACGGGGTTTTCCCAAAATAAATCTGTGTGGCGCCCACTATTAAACAAAGCAAATTAACCTTGTAGCTAAAGTGATTTGGGTTTTGTAAACCGTTTTGACAGCTTATTGAACTTCTAGAAAACACGACCAGGTACGTGAAAGTATATTATATTTATTCTATTGTCCAGACATTACTAGACGTAACGTACTTAGACCGTTATCGACCTGGAAGAGAAGTTTCACAGCTAGTATCAACAAGACGATCATCATCATCGAGCGACCAACTATTATACTTTACTATTAACCTTAAGTAAAGCTAGTATTTGAATAGTATTAACACAACTATTTTATTTGTTTTATCTAAGGGAATTCTTTTCAGACAATTATAATTCTACAATTGTAAACACACGTTGAGTAACCTCGAATGTTACATTTTAAATTGTTCTATGAAATTAGTAACCTTCAACGACTACAGCCTTTTAATAATATTCTAAATAAACACAAAACACTTTTAAATTGTTACAATTTGACGCATCTAACGTGTGGCAGAATTACATCCCACACAAACATTGTTTTCGTTTATCTACAAATTGGCTAGCCCAACAGCGGGGCTTTAAAGGAGATTAGTTCGTTTATTTACAAATTGACGAACACAACGTGGGGCTTTAAGAATAAAGTGAAAACCACCTTAGTTCGTTTATTTACAAATTGGCTCAAACCAACGTGGAGCTTGATTGAACCCCAGTACACACGCGTTCACATCCCTTAGTTCGTTTATTTACAAATTGGCGCTCCAACTAGTGTGGCTTAAAAATATTAAATAAAAATATTTTATATATTGATAAACAGCCCGGCAGACACAAAAGAACTACCATGCCTCGCACACCAATGGGAGAGACAGAGTTCCAAGAATGGATGATGAGAGCAATGATGGAATTAAAGGAAGGGTTTAGGATATCCCGGGAAGAGAATCGGAAACATACGGAAAGAATGTGCCAGATAATAAACGATGGTTATCAGAGAGCGGGAGAGATAATAAGAGGAGGATTACGAAACGACAACAACTCAGAAACTGAAGAGATACCCAATGATGAAACCACAGAAGAATTGCAACCGGAAGATGAGGTCGAACAAACTGAGAATGAAGACTTAGAACGAAATAATCTGCCAATGTGTGATGATCAAGTGGAGACTAAAGGAGTACCCAGAAATACAACTACCGAACAAGTGAATTTAAAAATTAAAATTCATGAAGAAAGGAATAAAATAATTAAGAAAACGGAAGAAAAGGAGGCGAAGATAAGAAGAATACTACACCCGAAAGAAGACTAGGGTAACAAAAGAATTAATCGAAATGACTCGAAGTGGTCTAGTTAATATGATTTATTTCCCAGTCATCAACCGTAAAGAAGGGACCTATAGGAAGGAGTACCGAAGGAGCTTCATGAAGTTCAACGAAGAGAAGAAATGTACTACCACGAGGAAGACTATGACCAGCAAAATACTTAAAGCAGATGCGTCTAAAAGGAAAAGAAGATATTCCAAGAAAAGAAAAGGGTATCAGGAACAACTGGACCGGATCATTGAAGGGTACGCCCAAGAAATAAAGGAATTACGGAAGAAGAGGGACCAATCGATGGAAGAATCCAACCAGGAAACTAATGACGATCAGCCCGAATTAGAAGAGGTACTAGACGTCAATAATAACAAAGACCAGGAGTACACTGGACACGTGGATACTAAAAATGATGAGAAGAAGAAGGCAAGAAAACGGGAAGCCAATGACTATCTGGTAGCCGCAAAGTGGAAGAACCGCCTGATAGGAAGGTATCTCCAAAACTACTAGTACTGAACATGTACCCAATAATGAACCCAATAGAGTGGAAAAGCACAAAATAACACCATGTATGTAGACCATAAAAATGACTATTGTTAAGAGCAGATAAGTTATAGTGGTAGGCGACATTTATCACCAGAATATTTAGAGTATAAAAAGGAAAAAATATGTTTTAAAAATGATTACTATAAACGAACTCATTTAGTGATTAGAAGGATCACGTATTATGCCCAAATTATTGAAGGTAACTAATTGTCTATAGCAAACCTATTTGCCCTATTGTGTTACAAAAAGTGTGTAGGATTAAGATATAGGCCAAACTATTTGTTACTTGTTAAAAAAGAACCAGATCTATCACACTAAAGGATAGAAAAATATGTATTGTAAACTAAATAATTTAATGAAAAAAAAAAAGAGAGACATCTATTATGTCATAAAGAGCCAAAAGTGGCATATAACTAAAATATACCTAGGATAATGACATAAACTTACTTTAAATACTCCTATGTTAGATTAATTTAGAGAGGAACTACTACTCTTTTATAACTAAAATTGCTATGCTATACTTAGAGAAAAAAAAAGAGAAAAATGTTTACCAAATGAATATGGTATGTAGCTAAATGTTTATTGCAATTATCAAATATTGTATACTCCATAAAAGAGAATTAAAATCATCCAGAATAAGTGAAAACCACCATCACTTGAAGGAGTAGAGAAGAAGAATAACAAAGAGTGTAACATGAAAGAAGGATATTATTATGGAAAGTAAAGAGAGAGAAAAAATGTTTATTAAATGAACCATGTAACCCCAAGAATGTCTATAAATTTAGATATCAATATATTGTTATTATATTATCACATTGTGTTGTAACTATCAAATATGGAACGTAACAAAATATGTCAGAGAACATCTAACCAAGAACATTTTATATATGAATATTGTAAAACCTGATAATTCAGGATAAGTATAAATTACTAGCGAGAGAAAGAAAAACTTGTAGACTATTGTGAAAATAAAATATTATAGATTCTATATGTGAAAAACAACCGCATAATTATATAAGCATCAACGTAAATGTGTAATTTTAAGAATACTCAAGTAAACTAAAACAATTGTCAACTAGTATAAAAAGTAACGATACATCTAATAAAAAAGCATAGTCGAGAATGTCAAGTCTGAAAAGAAATAATTACCTGTGAAAATAAAGTATGTTATAAAGTGTAAAAGAAGGAAATGTGATACAAATGAAAGCCTCTGATACCTTGAATATTATATTGAAGATATTATATTATTGAGAATGAATGATATGTATTATATTTTATGTGTTGTGATAGTGCAACTATTGCCAGGTGCAATGTTTATTGTTTTCTCAGACAGAGAAGAGTATGCCTCTGAATCTGAGTATGTGTATTGAGGAACGGCAGAGAATGTAAGCCACAGTGAGCCACTCTGATTCCGAACCCACTACAAAAGTTAGGGAGTTATATTGTAATGTATCAAGGACTATTATGAAAAAAAAAAAAAAAAAAAAATCTATGAGGTATAAAAAGTAAGAACCACTGAGATTATCACAAAGATAGAAATATGTAAGAAGAAAGAGAAATGTATATAAGACAGGAAATTGTTAATTTAAGGAATAAGACCTATTATAATTAGATGACTTAAAATGTAAGCAACTGGAAAAAATACTAGTAAACTAAGAATAAGTCACTAGGCAAGCAATCAAGCTAGTGTAACACACTAATAGTATGTTAAAGATCAATGTAAAGAGTACAAGACAAAAAACAGTAGTAATATGCAAAAAACTAACATGAAATGATAATTTTATCAAAAGATCAAATTTTTTTCTCAAATTATCAATGTTGAGGGGGGAGTATATGTAACATAACGAGATGTTACATAACCTAAACATATACTGTCAGGTTTAACAAGTACATAACGATAATATAAATAGATAAGGTAATGATAAGAATAACCAAGAAGAGAGGAATCATGGAAGAAGAAAGAAGCAGAAGTGCCACAAGGAACAGTAAACCCAAATACTGTTTGACACTACAACCAGACTATAACTGACACAAACTGATGGACAATTTAAATTCACTTTAAGCTGTCAAGCGAGTCAGTGAATAATGTAAACAGAATATGATATGTTACTAAAAAATGATTAAATAAGAATCTGAATAATGTGAGATCAGAATCAGCATTTGGCTGAGAATGAATTAAATATGACTAGTAATTATTGAGGCCAAGAACTAAAATTAGCAATGGCCACAAAATGAAAACGAAGCTATATTTCAATCTCGAATATACTTATGACAAATAAACATGTTTGTAAGAGGGAATCTTATACCTATAAGCTACCTCAGCAAAGTACCGAATTATGAACTAATAAAAGCTTTTAAGGCAGAATTCCAGTATAAACGGTATGCCTTAACAAGGCCTAGACCAAACAATCATCAATGAGGTGATTATTAGGAAGTAATATAAATGTAGGTCACCTACACTTAACAATTGTTATGCTCAAACATAGCAATAAGCATTATTAAAATGATATAATTTCTAATTCAATTGTTAGTTAGTAGAATAGAGCAAATTAATGTGAAACGAAATATCATAGTAGGTAGGAACAGTTCATTACAATGTATAAAGTTAAGGTTTATTCATAATGTACAGTAATTAAATATCAGTACAGATTTAATAGTGTTCTCACATAAACGTTTGAGTGATAAAACGCGATGTAGAACATATACTATATTAGTCAGAGTGTATAAACGCCGATTTCGGTAAACAGACTACAGTGCGAAATAGTGTACCTGAACATTGTTTATGTAGCAATGTCAGTAAAAGTGAAATGAACTCGGTATCAAACTATATCAAATTAAAGAGGACAAAATATTCTTTAATTTGATGGCGATACAGCCCCAATCGCAACTATATTAAGTGCGTGAAAGGCGTTAGCATCATTTACGAAATATGCTTAAGAAATTTGGTTATCAACACCAATAACATCGACAACTGTCAATCATCTCAGCGTTTGGCAGTTAGGAAACCGTTTTTGACGGTTGAAAAGACAATACGTCACGTTCATCACACCTGTCTAAGCCAATGACAAAATTTCTTAGTAATTAACAATGTTGCCTAGAGCCGATCAAGGGGTCGGGTATAAAAAGAGCTGTAACTGATTTTCAGCAGACACTTCTTAATCTCATTCAGCGTGGAACGTGCGCTGGCCATCTCAAAATTTTTAATTACTGATAGCGTCATTACCATAGTACATCAAAGGAAACAGTTTGACAACAACCTACAACTACTTCAAGATATTCTACAAAGAATCGTTGTGATTATGTGCAGTATTATTTCATTTAGTGCGGGAAGAATAATGAACAGAAGAAAGAATTAAATAGTATTATTTATGATCCTTTAAGTCAGAAGTTTATCGAAATTCTCTGTTCTTGTGCGTGTGTAGTGAATAACGATAATCACTATAATCCGATTATCGAGGTGGTAATTGAAATTTTAATCGAAAGATTAAAACACCAGGTAACAGTGTAAACATTTATTCATTATACTACGAGCGCCATAACCTGTACGTTTTGATACACTGATCTGTACTGACGCAAAAACACTGAAACATTTTTCTATATTACACCATGTCTAAATGTATTTAATGAATTTGTCAATATTAGTTAAGCTGAATGTTAGTTATAAGTGTTCTCAAAATATAACGTTGTAAATCATAAACCAAGCGTGACGAACGCATAACCTATGAAATAGGTTATTTTTATTTTTATTTGTAATAGCAACATCAAAGACATTACTAGTCTATCTTATATCAGAAATTCCTTAGCTATTGTGTAGGCATAAACTTTCTTTTTTGTGTCTCAAAGAACTTACACCTGAGATTTAAATAAGATTAATGTTTAAAGTAAAAAGAAATATCTGGACTTAACCAGATTTATTATGCTCTGAGCAAGCCTTACAGGGTATGTAATAACTTATTTACAATTGTACATCATTGTATGTCTTTAATTATATTTGTTTGAATTCTCTATCAAGGGTATGAATAAAAACCCATTATTAACAGCATAACTCGACTTAATTTATTTCTAAAAAGTAACTAAATATCTTATGCAGAAAAATTCAAAACAACCTTCAGTTGTAATTAAATATTTTGAATTGCATTGCCATAAGGGTAATAAACAATTATTTTAATTTTTTTAAATCATTAATTCATTCTATTCATTGGTTTTCCACGGGGTTTTCCCAAAATAAATCCGTGTGGCGCCCACTATTAAACAAAGCAAATTAACCTTGTAGCTAAAGTGATTTGGGTTTTGTAAACCGTTTTGACAGCTTATTGAACTTCTAGAAAACACGACCAGGTACGTGAAAGTATATTATATTTATTCTATTGTCCAGACATTACTAGACGTAACGTACTTAGACCGTTATCGACCTGGAAGAGAAGTTTCACAGCTAGTATCAACAAGACGATCATCATCATCGAGCGACCAACTATTATACTTTACTATTAACCTTAAGTAAAGCTAGTATTTGAATAGTATTAACACAACTATTTTATTTGTTTTATCTAAGGGAATTCTTTTCAGACAATTATAATTCTACAATTGTAAACACACGTTGAGTAACCTCGAATGTTACATTTTAAATTGTTCTATGAAATTAGTAACCTTCAACGACTACAGCCTTTTAATAATATTCTAAATAAACACAAAACACTTTTAAATTGTTACAATTTGACGCATCTAACGTGTGGCAGAATTACATCCCACACAAACATTGTTTTCGTTTATCTACAAATTGGCTAGCCCAACAGCGGGGCTTTAAAGGAGATTAGTTCGTTTATTTACAAATTGACGAACACAACGTGGGGCTTTAAGAATAAAGTGAAAACCACCTTAGTTCGTTTATTTACAAATTGGCTCAAACCAACGTGGAGCTTGATTGAACCCCAGTACACACACGTTCACATCCCTTAGTTCGTTTATTTACAAATTGGCGCTCCAACTAGTGTGGCTTAAAAATATTAAATAAAAATATTTTATATATTGATAAACAGCCCGGCAGACACAAAAGAACTACCATGCCTCGCACACCAATGGGAGAGACAGAGTTCCAAGAATGGATGATGAGAGCAATGATGGAATTAAAGGAAGGGTTTAGGATATCCCGGGAAGAGAATCGGAAACATACGGAAAGAATGTGCCAGATAATAAACGATGGTTATCAGAGAGCGGGAGAGATAATAAGAGGAGGATTACGAAACGACAACAACTCAGAAACTGAAGAGATACCCAATGATGAAACCACAGAAGAATTGCAACCGGAAGATGAGGTCGAACAAACTGAGAATGAAGACTTAGAACGAAATAATCTGCCAATGTGTGATGATCAAGTGGAGACTAAAGGAGTACCCAAAAATACAACTACCGAACAAGTGAATTTAAAAATTAAAATTCATGAAGAAAGGAATAAAATAATTAAGAAAACGGAAGAAAAGGAGGCGAAGATAAGAAGAATACTACACCCGAAAGAAGACTAGGGTAACAAAAGAATTAATCGAAATGACTCGAAGTGGTCTAGTTAATATGATTTATTTCCCAGTCATCAACCGTAAAGAAGGGACCTATAGGAAGGAGTACCGAAGGAGCTTCATGAAGTTCAACGAAGAGAAGAAATGTACTACCACGAGGAAGACTATGACCAGCAAAATACTAAAGCAGATGCGTCTAAAAGGAAAAGAAGATATTCCAAGAAAAGAAAAGGGTATCAGGAACAACTGGACCGGATCATTGAAGGGTACGCCCAAGAAATAAAGGAATTACGGAAGAAGAGGGACCAATCGATGGAAGAATCCAACCAGGAAACTAATGACGATCAGCCCGAATTAGAAGAGGTACTAGACGTCAATAATAACAAAGACCAGGAGTACACTGGACACGTGGATACTAAAAATGATGAGAAGAAGAAGGCAAGAAAACGGGAAGCCAATGACTATCTGGTAGCCGCAAAGTGGAAGAACCGCCTGATAGGAAGGTATCTCCAAAACTACTAGTACTGAACATGTACCCAATAATGAACCCAATAGAGTGGAAAAGCACAAAATAACACCATGTATGTAGACCATAAAAATGACTATTGTTAAGAGCAGATAAGTTATAGTGGTAGGCGACATTTATCACCAGAATATTTAGAGTATAAAAAGGAAAAAATATGTTTTAAAAATGATTACTATAAACGAACTCATTTAGTTATTAGAAGGATCACGTATTATGCCCAAATTATTGAAGGTAACTAATTGTCTATAGCAAACCTATTTGCCCTATTGTGTTACAAAAAGTGTGTAGGATTAAGATATAGGCCAAACTATTTGTTACTTGTTAAAAAAGAACCAGATCTATCACACTAAAGGATAGAAAAATATGTATTGTAAACTAAATAATTTAATGAAAAAAAAAAGAGAGACATCTATTATGTCATAAAGAGCCAAAAGTGGCATATAACTAAAATATACCTAGGATAATGACATAAACTTACTTTAAATACTCCTATGTTAGATTAATTTAGAGAGGAACTACTACTCTTTTATAACTAAAATTGCTATGCTATACTTAGAGAAAAAAAAAGAGAAAAATGTTTACCAAATGAATATGGTATGTAGCTAAATGTTTATTGCAATTATCAAATATTGTATACTCCATAAAAGAGAATTAAAATCATCCAGAATAAGTGAAAACCACCATCACTTGAAGGAGTAGAGAAGAAGAATAACAAAGAGTGTAACATGAAAGAAGGATATTATTATGGAAAGTAAAGAGAGAGAAAAAATGTTTATTAAATGAACCATGTAACCCCAAGAATGTCTATAAATTTAGATATCAATATATTGTTATTATATTATCACATTGTGTTGTAACTATCAAATATGGAATGTAACAAAATATGTCAGAGAACATCTAACCAAGAACATTTTATATATGAATATTGTAAAACCTGATAATTCAGGATAAGTATAAATTACTAGCGAGAGAAAGAAAAACTTGTAGACTATTGTGAAAATAAAATATTATAGATTCTATATGTGAAAAACAACCGCATAATTATATAAGCATCAACGTAAATGTGTAATTTTAAGAATACTCAAGTAAACTAAAACAATTGTCAACTAGTATAAAAAGTAACGATACATCTAATAAAAAAGCATAGTCGAGAATGTCAAGTCTGAAAAGAAATAATTACCTGTGAAAATAAAGTATGTTATAAAGTGTAAAAGAAGGAAATGTGATACAAATGAAAGCCTCTGATACCTTGAATATTATATTGAAGATATTATATTATTGAGAATGAATGATATGTATCATATTTTATGTGTTGTGATAGTGCAACTATTGCCAGGTGCAATGTTTATTTTTTTCTCAGACAGAGAAGAGTATGCCTCTGAATCTGAGTATGTGTATTGAGGAACGGCAGAGAATGTAAGCCACAGTGAGCCACTCTGATTCCGAACCCACTACAAAAGTTAGGGAGTTATATTGTAATGTATCAAGGACTATTATGAAAAAAAAAAAAAAAAAAAAATATCTATGAGGTATAAAAAGTAAGAACCACTGAGATTATCACAAAGATAGAAATATGTAAGAAGAAAGAGAAATGTATATAAGACAGGAAATTGTTAATTTAAGGAATAAGACCTATTATAATTAGATGACTTAAAATGTAAGCAACTGGAAAAAATACTAGTAAACTAAGAATAAGTCACTAGGCAAGCAATCAAGCTAGTGTAACACACTAATAGTATGTTAAAGATCAATGTAAAGAGTACAAGACAAAAAACAGTAGTAATATGCAAAAAACTGACATGAAATGATAATTTTATCAAAAGATCAAATTTTTTTCTCAAATTATCAATGTTGAGGGGGGAGTATATGTAACATAACCAGATGTTACATAACCTAAACATATACTGTCAGGTTTAACAAGTACATAACGATAATATAAATAGATAAGGTAATGATAAGAATAACCAAGAAGAGAGGAATCATGGAAGAAGAAAGAAGCAGAAGTGCCACAAGGAACAGTAAACCCAAATACTGTTTGACACTACAACCAGACTATAACTGACACAAACTGATGGACAATTTAAATTCACTTTAAGCTGTCAAGCGAGTCAGTGAATAATGTAAACAGAATATGATATGTTACTAAAAAATGATTAAATAAGAATCTGAATAATGTGAGATCAGAATCAGCATTTGGCTGAGAATGAATTAAATATGACTAGTAATTATTGAGGCCAAGAACTAAAATTAGCAATGGCCACAAAATGAAAACGAAGCTATATTTCAATCTCGAATATACTTATGACAAATAAACATGTTTGTAAGAGGGAATCTTATACCTATAAGCTACCTCAGCAAAGTACCGAATTATGAACTAATAAAAGCTTTTAAGGCAGAATTCCAGTATAAACGGTATGCCTTAACAAGGCCTAGACCAAACAATCATCAATGAGGTGATTATTAGGAAGTAATATAAATGTAGGTCACCTACACTTAACAATTGTTATGCTCAAACATAGCAATAAGCATTATTAAAATGATATAATTTCTAATTCAATTGTTAGTTAGTAGAATAGAGCAAATTAATGTGAAACGAAATATCATAGTAGGTAGGAACAGTTCATTACAATGTATAAAGTTAAGGTTTATTCATAATGTACAGTAATTAAATATCAGTACAGATTTAATAGTGTTCTCACATAAACGTTTGAGTGATAAAACGCGATGTAGAACATATACTATATTAGTCAGAGTGTATAAACGCCGATTTCGGTAAACAGACTACAGTGCGAAATAGTGTACCTGAACATTGTTTATGTAGCAATGTCAGTAAAAGTGAAATGAACTCGGTATCAAACTATATCAAATTAAAGAGGACAAAATATTCTTTAATTTGATGGCGATACAGCCCCAATCGCAACTATATTAAGTGCGTGAAAGGCGTTAGCATCATTTACGAAATATGCTTAAGAAATTTGGTTATCAACACCAATAACATCGACAACTGTCAATCATCTCAGCGTTTGGCAGTTAGGAAACCGTTTTTGACGGTTGAAAAGACAATACGTCACGTTCATCACACCTGTCTAAGCCAATGACAAAATTTCTTAGTAATTAACAATGTTGCCTAGAGCCGATCAAGGGGTCGGGTATAAAAAGAGCTGTAACTGATTTTCAGCAGACACTTCTTAATCTCATTCAGCGTGGAACGTGTGCTGGCCATCTCAAAATTTTTAATTACTGATAGCGTCATTACCATAGTACATCAAAGGAAACAGTTTGACAACAACCTACAACTACTTCAAGATATTCTACAAAGAATCGTTGTGATTATGTGCAGTATTATTTCATTTAGTGCGGGAAGAATAATGAACAGAAGAAAGAATTAAATAGTATTATTTATGATCCTTTAAGTCAGAAGTTTATCGAAATTCTCTGTTCTTGTGCGTGTGTAGTGAATAACGATAATCACTATAATCCGATTATCGAGGTGGTAATTGAAATTTTAATCGAAAGATTAAAACACCAGGTAACAGTGTAAACATTTATTCATTATACTACGAGCGCCATAACCTGTACGTTTTGATACACTGATCTGTACTGACGCAAAAACACTGAAACATTTTTCTATATTACACCATGTCTAAATGTATTTAATGAATTTGTCAATATTAGTTAAGCTGAATGTTAGTTATAAGTGTTCTCAAAATATAACGTTGTAAATCATAAACCAAGCGTGACGAACGCATAACCTATGAAATAGGTTATTTTTATTTTTATTTGTAATAGCAACATCAAAGACATTACTAGTCTATCTTATATCAGAAATTCCTTAGCTATTGTGTAGGCATAAACTTTCTTTTTTGTGTCTCAAAGAACTTACACCTGAGATTTAAATAAGATTAATGTTTAAAGTAAAAAGAAATATCTGGACTTAACCAGATTTATTATGCTCTGAGCAAGCCTTACAGGGTATGTAATAACTTATTTACAATTGTACATCATTGTATGTCTTTAATTATATTTGTTTGAATTCTCTATCAAGGGTATGAATAAAAACCCATTATTAACAGCATAACTCGACTTAATTTATTTCTAAAAAGTAACTAAATATCTTATGCAGAAAAATTCAAAACAACCTTCAGTTGTAATTAAATATTTTGAATTGCATTGCCATAAGGGTAATAAACAATTATTTTAATTTTTTTAAATCATTAATTCATTCTATTGATTGGTTTTCCACGGGGTTTTCCCAAAATAAATCCGTGTGGCGCCCACTATTAAACAAAGCAAATTAACCTTGTAGCTAAAGTGATTTGGGTTTTGTAAACCGTTTTGACAGCTTATTGAACTTCTAGAAAACACGACCAGGTACGTGAAAGTATATTATATTTATTCTATTGTCCAGACATTACTAGACGTAACGTACTTAGACCGTTATCGACCTGGAAGAGAAGTTTCACAGCTAGTATCAACAAGACGATCATCATCATCGAGCGACCAACTATTATACTTTACTATTAACCTTAAGTAAAGCTAGTATTTGAATAGTATTAACACAACTATTTTATTTGTTTTATCTAAGGGAATTCTTTTCAGACAATTATAATTCTACAATTGTAAACACACGTTGAGTAACCTCGAATGTTACATTTTAAATTGTTCTATGAAATTAGTAACCTTCAACGACTACAGCCTTTTAATAATATTCTAAATAAACACAAAACACTTTTAAATTGTTACAATTTGACGCATCTAACGTGTGGCAGAATTACATCCCACACAAACATTGTTTTCGTTTATCTACAAATTGGCTAGCCCAACAGCGGGGCTTTAAAGGAGATTAGTTCGTTTATTTACAAATTGACGAACACAACGTGGGGCTTTAAGAATAAAGTGAAAACCACCTTAGTTCGTTTATTTACAAATTGGCTCAAACCAACGTGGAGCTTGATTGAACCCCAGTACACACACGTTCACATCCCTTAGTTCGTTTATTTACAAATTGGCGCTCCAACTAGTGTGGCTTAAAAATATTAAATAAAAATATTTTATATATTGATAAACAGCCCGGCAGACACAAAAGAACTACCATGCCTCGCACACCAATGGGAGAGACAGAGTTCCAAGAATGGATGATGAGAGCAATGATGGAATTAAAGGAAGGGTTTAGGATATCCCGGGAAGAGAATCGGAAACATACGGAAAGAATGTGCCAGATAATAAACGATGGTTATCAGAGAGCGGGAGAGATAATAAGAGGAGGATTACGAAACGACAACAACTCAGAAACTGAAGAGATACCCAATGATGAAACCACAGAAGAATTGCAACCGGAAGATGAGGTCGAACAAACTGAGAATGAAGACTTAGAACGAAATAATCTGCCAATGTGTGATGATCAAGTGGAGACTAAAGGAGTACCCAGAAATACAACTACCGAACAAGTGAATTTAAAAATTAAAATTCATGAAGAAAGGAATAAAATAATTAAGAAAACGGAAGAAAAGGAGGCGAAGATAAGAAGAATACTACACCCGAAAGAAGACTAGGGTAACAAAAGAATTAATCGAAATGACTCGAAGTGGTCTAGTTAATATGATTTATTTCCCAGTCATCAACCGTAAAGAAGGGACCTATAGGAAGGTTACAGTTACAGCTCTTTTTATACCCGACCCCTTGATCGGCTCTAGGCAACATTGTTAATTACTAAGAAATTTTGTCATTGGCTTAGACAGGTGTGATGAACGTGACGTATTGTCTTTTCAACCGTCAAAAACGGTTTCCTAACTGCCAAACGCTGAGATGATTGACAGTTGTCGATGTTATTGGTGTTGATAACCAAATTTCTTAAGCATATTTTGTAAATGATGCTAACGCCTTTCACGCACTTAATATAGTTGCGATTGGGGCTGTATCGCCATCAAATTAAAGAATATTTTGTCCTCTTTAATTTGATATAGTTTGATACCGAGTTCATTTCACTTTTACTGACATTGCTACATAAACAATGTTCAGGTACACTATTTCGCACTGTAGTCTGTTTACCGAAATCGGCGTTTATACACTCTGACTAATATAGTATATGTTCTACATCGCGTTTTATCACTCAAACGTTTATGTGAGAACACTATTAAATCTGTACTGATATTTAATTACTGTACATTATGAATAAACCTTAACTTTATACATTGTAATGAACTGTTCCTACCTACTATGATATTTCGTTTCACATTAATTTGCTCTATTCTACTAACTAACAATTGAATTAGAAATTATATCATTTTAATAATGCTTATTGCTATGTTTGAGCATAACAATTGTTAAGTGTAGGTGACCTACATTTATATTACTTCCTAATAATCACCTCATTGATGATTGTTTGGTCTAGGCCTTGTTAAGGCATACCGTTTATACTGGAATTCTGCCTTAAAAGCTTTTATTAGTTCATAATTCGGTACTTTGCTGAGGTAGCTTATAGGTATAAGATTCCCTCTTACAAACGTGTTTATTTGTCATAAGTATATTCGAGATTGAAATATAGCTTCGTTTTCATTTTGTGGCCATTGCTAATTTTAGTTCTTGGCCTCAATAATTACTAGTCATATTTAATTCATTCTCAGCCAAATGCTGATTCTGATCTCACATTATTCAGATTCTTATTTAATCATTTTTTAGTAACATATCATATTCTGTTTACATTATTCACTGACTCGCTTGACAGCTTAAAGTGAATTTAAATTGTCCATCAGTTTGTGTCAGTTATAGTCTGGTTGTAGTGTCAAACAGTATTTGGGTTTACTGTTCCTTGTGGCACTTCTGCTTCTTTCTTCTTCCATGATTCCTCTCTTCTTGGTTATTCTTATCATTACCTTATCTATTTATATTATCGTTATGTACTTGTTAAACCTGACAGTATATGTTTAGGTTATGTAACATCTGGTTATGTTACATATACTCCCCCCTCAACATTGATAATTTGAGAAAAAAATTTGATCTTTTGATAAAATTATCATTTCATGTCAGTTTTTTGCATATTACTACTGTTTTTTGTCTTGTACTCTTTACATTGATCTTTAACATACTATTAGTGTGTTACACTAGCTTGATTGCTTGCCTAGTGACTTATTCTTAGTTTACTAGTATTTTTTCCAGTTGCTTACATTTTAAGTCATCTAATTATAATAGGTCTTATTCCTTAAATTAACAATTTCCTGTCTTATATACATTTCTCTTTCTTCTTACATATTTCTATCTTTGTGATAATCTCAGTGGTTCTTACTTTTTATACCTCATAGATATTTTTTTTTTTTTTTTTTTTTTCATAATAGTCCTTGATACATTACAATATAACTCCCTAACTTTTGTAGTGGGTTCGGAATCAGAGTGGCTCACTGTGGCTTACATTCTCTGCCGTTCCTCAATACACATACTCAGATTCAGAGGCATACTCTTCTCTGTCTGAGAAAAAAATAAACATTGCACCTGGCAATAGTTGCACTATCACAACACATAAAATATAATACATATCATTCATTCTCAATAATATAATATCTTCAATATAATATTCAAGGTATCAGAGGCTTTCATTTGTATCACATTTCCTTCTTTTACACTTTATAACATACTTTATTTTCACAGGTAATTATTTCTTTTCAGACTTGACATTCTCGACTATGCTTTTTTATTAGATGTATCGTTACTTTTTATACTAGTTGACAATTGTTTTAGTTTACTTGAGTATTCTTAAAATTACACATTTACGTTGATGCTTATATAATTATGCGGTTGTTTTTCACATATAGAATCTATAATATTTTATTTTCACAATAGTCTACAAGTTTTTCTTTCTCTCGCTAGTAATTTATACTTATCCTGAATTATCAGGTTTTACAATATTCATATATAAAATGTTCTTGGTTAGATGTTCTCTGACATATTTTGTTACATTCCATATTTGATAGTTACAACACAATGTGATAATATAATAACAATATATTGATATCTAAATTTATAGACATTCTTGGGGTTACATGGTTCATTTAATAAACATTTTTTCTCTCTCTTTACTTTCCATAATAATATCCTTCTTTCATGTTACACTCTTTGTTATTCTTCTTCTCTACTCCTTCAAGTGATGGTGGTTTTCACTTATTCTGGATGATTTTAATTCTCTTTTATGGAGTATACAATATTTGATAATTGCAATAAACATTTAGCTACATACCATATTCATTTGGTAAACATTTTTCTCTTTTTTTTTCTCTAAGTATAGCATAGCAATTTTAGTTATAAAAGAGTAGTAGTTCCTCTCTAAATTAATCTAACATAGGAGTATTTAAAGTAAGTTTATGTCATTATCCTAGGTATATTTTAGTTATATGCCACTTTTGGCTCTTTATGACATAATAGATGTCTCTCTTTTTTTTTTTTCATTAAATTATTTAGTTTACAATACATATTTTTCTATCCTTTAGTGTGATAGATCTGGTTCTTTTTTAACAAGTAACAAATAGTTTGGCCTATATCTTAATCCTACACACTTTTTGTAACACAATAGGGCAAATAGGTTTGCTATAGACAATTAGTTACCTTCAATAATTTGGGCATAATACGTGATCCTTCTAATCACTAAATGAGTTCGTTTATAGTAATCATTTTTAAAACATATTTTTTCCTTTTTATACTCTAAATATTCTGGTGATAAATGTCGCCTACCACTATAACTTATCTGCTCTTAACAATAGTCATTTTTATGGTCTACATACATGGTGTTATTTTGTGCTTTTCCACTCTATTGGGTTCATTATTGGGTACATGTTCAGTACTAGTAGTTTTGGAGATACCTTCCTATCAGGCGGTTCTTCCACTTTGCGGCTACCAGATAGTCATTGGCTTCCCGTTTTCTTGCCTTCTTCTTCTCATCGTTTTTAGTATCCACGTGTCCAGTGTACTCCTGGTCTTTGTTATTATTGACGTCTAGTACCTCTTCTAATTCAGGCTGATCGTCATTAGTTTCCTGGTTGGATTCTTCCATCGATTGGTCCCTCTTCTTCCGTAATTCCTTTATTTCTTGGGCGTACCCTTCAATGATCCGGTCCAGTTGTTCCTGATACCCTTTTCTTTTCTTGGAATATCTTCTTTTCCTTTTAGACGCATCTGCTTTAAGTATTTTGCTGGTCATAGTCTTCCTCGTGGTAGTACATTTCTTCTCTTCGTTGAACTTCATGAAGCTCCTTCGGTACTCCTTCCTATAGGTCCCTTCTTTACGGTTGATGACTGGGAAATAAATCATATTAACTAGACCCACTTCGAGTCATTTCGATTAATTCTTTTGTTACCCTAGTCTTCTTTCGGGTGTAGTATTCTTCTTATCTTCGCCTCCTTTTCTTCCGTTTTCTTAATTATTTTATTCCTTTCTTCATGAATTTTAATTTTTAAATTCACTTGTTCGGTAGTTGTATTTCTGGGTACTCCTTTAGTCTCCACTTGATCATCACACATTGGCAGATTATTTCGTTCTAAGTCTTCATTCTCAGTTTGTTCGACCTCATCTTCCGGTTGCAATTCTTCTGTGGTTTCATCATTGGGTATCTCTTCAGTTTCTGAGTTGTTGTCGTTTCGTAATCCTCCTCTTATTATCTCTCCCGCTCTCTGATAACCATCGTTTATTATCTGGCACATTCTTTCCGTATGTTTCCGATTCTCTTCCGGGATATCCTAAACCCTTCCTTTAATTCCATCATTGCTCTCATCATCCATTCTTGGAACTCTGTCTCTCCCATTGGTGTGCGAGGCATGGTAGTTCTTTTGTGTCTGCCGGGCTGTTTATCAATATATAAAATATTTTTATTTAATATTTTTAAGCCACACTAGTTGGAGCGCCAATTTGTAAATAAACGAACTAAGGGATGTGAACGCGTGTGTACTGGGGTTCAATCAAGCTCCACGTTGGTTTGAGCCAATTTGTAATAAACGAACTAAGGTGGTTTTCACTTTATTCTTAAAGCCCCACGTTGTGTTCGTCAATTTGTAAATAAACGAACTAATCTCCTTTAAAGCCCCGCTGTTGGGCTAGCCAATTTGTAGATAACGAAAATAATGTTTGTGTGGGATGTAATTCTGCCACACGTTAGATGCGTCAAATTGTAACAATTAAAAGTGTTTGTGTTTATTTAGAATATTATTAAAAGGCTGTAGTCGTTGAAGGTTACTAATTTCATAGAACAATTTAAAATGTAACATTCGAGGTTACTCAACGTGTGTTTACAATTGTAGAATTATAATTGTCTGAAAAGAATTCCCTTAGATAAAACAAATAAAATAGTTGTGTTAATACTATTCAAATACTAGCTTTACTTAAGGTTAATAGTAAAGTATAATAGTTGGTCGCTCGATGATGATGATCGTCTTGTTGATACTAGCTGTGAAACTTCTCTTCCAGGTCGATAACGGTCTAAGTACGTTACGTCTAGTAATGTCTGGACAATAGAATAAATATAATATACTTTCACGTACCTGGTCGTGTTTTCTAGAAGTTCAATAAGCTGTCAAAACGGTTTACAAAACCCAAATCACTTTAGCTACAAGGTTAATTTGCTTTGTTTAATAGTGGGCGCCACACGGATTTATTTTGGGAAAACCCCGTGGAAAACCAATGAATAGAATGAATTAATGATTTAAAAAAATTAAAATAATTGTTTATTACCCTTATGGCAATGCAATTCAAAATATTTAATTACAACTGAAGGTTGTTTTGAATTTTTCTGCATAAGATATTTAGTTACTTTTTAGAAATAAATTAAGTCGAGTTATGCTGTTAATAATGGGTTTTTATTCATACCCTTGATAGAGAATTCAAACAAATATAATTAAAGACATACAATGATGTACAATTGTAAATAAGTTATTACATACCCTGTAAGGCTTGCTCAGAGCATAATAAATCTGGTTAAGTCCAGATATTTCTTTTTACTTTAAACATTAATCTTATTTAAATCTCAGGTGTAAGTTCTTTGAGACACAAAAAAGAAAGTTTATGCCTACACAATAGCTAAGGAATTTCTGATATAAGATAGACTAGTAATGTCTTTGATGTTGCTATTACAAATAAAAATAAAAATAACCTATTTCATAGGTTATGCGTTCGTCACGCTTGGTTTATGATTTACAACGTTATATTTTGAGAACACTTATAACTAACATTCAGCTTAACTAATATTGACAAATTCATTAAATACATTTAGACATGGTGTAATATAGAAAAATGTTTCAGTGTTTTTGCGTCAGTACAGATCAGTGTATCAAAACGTACAGGTTATGGCGCTCGTAGTATAATGAATAAATGTTTACACTGTACCTGGTGTTTTAATCTTTCGATTAAAATTTCAATTACCACCTCGATAATCGGATTATAGTGATTATCGTTATTCACTACACACGCACAAGAACAGAGAATTTCGATAAACTTCTGACTTAAAGGATCATAAATAATACTATTTAATTCTTTCTTCTGTTCATTATTCTTCCGCACTAAATGAAATAATACTGCACATAATCACAACGATTCTTTGTAGAATATCTTGAAGTAGTTGTAGGTTGTTGTCAAACTGTTTTCCTTTGATGTACTATGGTAATGACGCTATCAGTAATTAAAAATTTTGAGATGGGGGCCAGTCAGCACGTTCCACGCTGAATGAGATTAAGAAGTGTCTGCTGAAAATCAGTTACAGCTCTTTTATACCCGACCCCTTGATCGGCTCTAGGCAACATTGTTAATTACTAAGAAATTTGTCATTGGCTTAGACAGGTGTGATGAACGTGACGTATTGTCTTTTCAACCGTCAAAAACGGTTTCCTAACTGCCAAACGCTGAGATGATTGACAGTTGTCGATGTTATTGGTGTTGATAACCAAATTTCTTAAGCATATTTCGTAAATGATGCTAACGCCTTTCACGCACTTAATATAGTTGCGATTGGGCTGTATCGCCATCAATTAAAGAATATTTTGTCCTCTTTAATTTGATATAGTTTGATACCGAGTTCATTTCACTTTTACTGACATTGCTACATAAACAATGTTCAGGTACACTATTTCGCACTGTAGTCTGTTTACCGAAATCGGCGTTTATACACTCTGACTAATATAGTATATGTTCTACATCGCGTTTTATCACTCAAACGTTTATGTGAGAACACTATTAAATCTGTACTGATATTTAATTACTGTACATTATGAATAAACCTTAACTTTATACATTGTAATGAACTGTTCCTACCTACTATGATATTTCGTTTCACATTAATTTTGCTCTATTCTACTAACTAACAATTGAATTAGAAATTATATCATTTTAATAATGCTTATTGCTATGTTTGAGCATAACAATTGTTAAGTGTAGGTGACCTACATTTATATTACTTCCTAATAATCACCTCATTGATGATTGTTTGGTCTAGGCCTTGTTAAGGCATACCGTTTATACTGGAATTCTGCCTTAAAAGCTTTTATTAGTTCATATTCGGTACTTTGCTGAGGTAGCTTATAGGTATAAGATTCCCTCTTACAAACATGTTTATTTGTCATAAGTATATTCGAGATTGAAATATAGCTTCGTTTTCATTTTGTGGCCATTGCTAATTTTAGTTCTTGGCCTCAATAATTACTAGTCATATTTAATTCATTCTCAGCCAAATGCTGATTCTGATCTCACATTATTCAGATTCTTATTTAATCATTTTTTAGTAACATATCATATTCTGTTTACATTATTCACTGACTCGCTTGACAGCTTAAAGTGAATTTAAATTGTCCATCAGTTTGTGTCAGTTATAGTCTGGTTGTAGTGTCAAACAGTATTTGGGTTTACTGTTCCTTGTGGCACTTCTGCTTCTTTCTTCTTCCATGATTCCTCTCTTCTTGGTTAT